>JASDFA010000006.1:129652500-132152500 GCA_035772735.1 Datura wrightii
ATCAAGAGATCGTTTATCAGTCATTCAATGAGTGATAAATAACTATAAGCAACGGACACAGCCAATTTTTAAAAAAATATTGTCTAACGTTACTTGAGAAATTAATTTAATAGGTAAAACATTACATCAAAGTTTATTATACTAGTTAAATGAATTTGAATCCTTCAAATATATAAAACTCGTAAAGAATAACACTATTAGGGGCCGTTTGGTTACGGGTTAGAGTTATGCAGGTATTAGTAAATACATGAATTAGTTATGAGGGAATTTATGTATTATTTTATGCAAGGATTAGTTATGCAGGTTTTAGTTATTCATGTATTAGTTATGTAGGTATTAGTTATGTAGGTATTAGTTATGCAAGTATTAGTTATGTAGGTATTTATTTATGTAAGGTTAAGTTGTGTAGAGATTACAATACATGAATTATTGATTATTGAATATTTAATTTGTTGTAAATTAATATATACTACTTACAAATAAATAAGTAAACAAATAGTATAAAATTATATTATATGATTGAATATTTCTCTTAAATAGGTTATACGGTGTTTCATAGGTTGAATATATATATATAATTCAGCCACCAGTTTTTTAAAAAAAATTCAGCCCAACTTAATTTTGAATATACATTCTATTGCATAATTGAATAGATATATTTTAAATATGTACATAAAATCATATTACACAAAAAAAGTACGCTGAATAACAAAAAAAGTGATAACTAATTTTGGGTAAAAGTGATAATTTTAAAATAAAGTACCGAATTAAAAAAGATTTTTAAAGTAAATTGATAGGGGTAAATATGTAATTTTATTATTTTAATCCATATATAACTAATACCCACATAACTTATTCCACCTTCTACCCCGCATAAAATTATACATAAATTTCTTCATAAGTTGTGAGTATTAATTATGTCGAATTACTAAAACACAACCAAACACCATATAAAATTAATACATGAATAACTTTTATACAACATGTGGAACCTACCAACCAAACATTGTATAAAATTAATACATGAATAACTTTTATACTATTTGAAAACCAAACATGGTATAAAATTAATACATGAATAACCAAGTTATTCATATATTGGATTGGGCCTTATCCAGTAACCAAACGGCTCCTTAATGAAATGGTATCACATATTTTAGGACATGAAAATAGGATGAGTTTAGAAAAAGGGAGTACTAATCATAAAAAATTGGTCCAGACCAGTCAAAGTGGTTAACCTGCCAAAGCAGAGAATTTCAATTGTTTGACCGGACAATGATTGTGGAACACAAGTTCATAACAGAAGCAGCAAGAGTTCTGTAGAGCAGGGGATCGAGCAAGTACCTTAAAGGCCTACACCTAGATAAGTTCTATACCTACATAGTCATCATAAACAGCAGCAAAAAAGGATAGAAACGCATGCACAAAATTAACACAAGCTTTACACGAAATGCAGTGTGAGTCACTGACATAAATCCAAGCATCATCAGCTACCTACTTCCACTTTGTACCTGGGTAAGTATGTTTTTTCTTCATTTTTGGTTGGGATATGCAAGATAAACCAAACTCAAAAAATTTCAGCCTCCCTCTCATCTTTCATATTGGATATCAGCAACATTACCAATGTCAAAGCTATATTACTTACTGTTAAGGTACTGTGCTTTTAGATTAGCAATGTAAGAGAATTTTGATACCAAGCAGGCAAGCACTTTCAGGTCTTTTCAAATGATTTCAACCCATAGAACTTCTTATCCTAAACTTTTCATAATTGATCTGCGTATGATGGTGTTCAACTTCTAGATGAAGTAATATTTTGCACTTGCATTAATGAAGTTCTTGTTTTTCTGCTTTTTTTTCTTTTTCCCCTCATCTAGTTAATTATTTCCTCAGTATTCAAAATAATTGACCCCGAGGCACGTCCCTTTGCCAGGATAACTGCAATATGTATGATAACTATGCCTAGCAAAAAGAGTAAGCTGCAAAATGATATCCTTCTCAGACATCAGAAATCCTACTTTTGATAACAAGCTCCAATTTGAATCTGAACTCTAAGTTCATTGGAGATTCAACTGGATACTGTATCCCTTTTCCGGTTAACTGCAATAACTTTGATAACTATGCCTAGTAAAAAAGACCATGCTGCACAAAAGTTCCTTCTTACATAAGCGGGCCATCGCAAATCACACTTTGGATGAACAACTTCCACTTTAATCTGAATTTTGACATTGTCACAAAACCAACTAGCAAAAATCATTAAGTTGGTAGCTATGCCAAACTAACCAATGAATTAATATGCATGGAGATGTTTGTTGGCCAAATTTGATGTCTCCAAGCATCTTATTACAAATCCAATGAAAGAAAACAGAAAATAAGAAACAAAGGAGGGGGTCAAATGATTTCACCAAAAAGAGTTATAATAGTAAGGACTAAAACAAACGCACCTTCCATCCAACATGTCTAAAACAATTAGTCCAAATCGATCTATAAATTCATGGTAAGTTCTGCGTGTCGGATAACCCGCCAAACTTATGCGCACAGCTTCGAGAACACCCTGCAAAATATCAAATTGCTAAAAAACGGACACATTGCATTCAAGAGAATGCACATGCACAGCTTTTTATTTTCAAATGGTTAATAAAAGGGCTTTGGAGCATGAATGCTGCAGAAATGAAACAACATATAAAAATCAGTTTCCCAAAAGTTCCACACATCACTTTGCTACCCAATGGAAGAAGCAAAACCGATTAAAGAAATCAATACCATAAAGAGACCCCTGGTTCACTCTATCACACTGTAGTCAAAGCGACTGAATGTGTAATAAGAAGCATAACAAAAATAAATACGTTCATTGACGCTTTTTCTTTGAAGGAACTTAGCTTCTTTCTTTGAAACACGGAAAGTAAAGAAGCTCAGCAGATTAATTAAAAGTGCCAAAGAAACAGAAGTATTGAAAGTGAAAACAAAACAAATTGCACTACTAATCAACAGTTTAAGAATTGAAATGAGTCATATGAGATAAGATAACCAAACAGGAAAAACAGCAAGAAAATATTAAAACAAGAAACCCTAGTAAAAAGAAAACAGGCAGGCAGCTGATATAAAACACAACCCACTATCCAATATAATTCCAAAATAGAATCAGCGAATAATAGGCAGATCTTGAAGAACAATTAAAGAAAATTAAGCATGTAAAGTAGCAAGCATGAAACAAGACTAGCTTTGCTGCCACACATTCCACTATAAGACCATATGCAAGAAACCAAGATTAATTAGCATAAAACAACTTGAATGAAAAAAAAACATATCTTATCAGTAAAATGACTGAAGAACCAAAACACTTTGACATATGGCAATAAACAAATTCTATATCAACTGACCCCACAGCGCAGTTGGTGCAGGATGCTGAGATTCTCAAATTTTTGAGGCCGATTCAGAGAATTGGGCTTCACACAACGAATATAGTGTGGTTCTGTTGAGCTGAGCGTCTCCATAAGAGCTTGAAGTTGTTGCTATAGAGAAGAAGAAGTGAGGGACAATATAATCTAACAGATATAATATATATATCTAATCTAACTTTTGCAACAATAGCTGTTTAAGGTGGTACTTAAACACAACTTAGCACCAACCTTCACACATAATCATTTGGTCGTGACTTTAAGCAGGAGATGATTACATATCATGCACCAGAAATTCAAAAAAAAAATGACATTGCAAGGCCAAAGGCAATAGAATGGTGGAAGACGAAGTTCAAACTCTAAAGCTTTTTAAACAGATTATGCCAATGATACATTACAAGTAAATGCATATGCTCTCATATATAAAGCTGAAACAGATACCGCTTTCTATAGATGTATACAACAATACAGCATACAAAAGATGTATGCCCCCACAAATGTACACTTATGTAGGCACTCTATCAATTTACTAGGAATCAACACGATGTTCATATTATCCTACTTTTTCAACACATGCTTAATTTGTTTCAGCTCTCGCTAATCTAAAGGCTTTATAATCCACTTCCCTGAAAGATTTGACCGGCCAGAAATTTATAGAAACACCATACAACCTATCACAATCGTTGTACTCTTAATTTTAAATAAAGAATGATACTTAACACCAGAGTGTATCAACCATGTTCGCGAATCGTGAGAAATTATGACATATTTAGGCTAAAAAGATGTCCTACATCTGCATCTATGCAAGAAATTGATTTGTGTTAGTTCCACCAAATGACGACAAGAAAACTTATAAACTCTTAGCTTGTGAATGTTAATTGATGTGGAAGTAAACAGTTCCACATTAGATTAAGCTTCATACCTTAAACCGAGAGGCTACTGAAGAGAACTTGTATGACGACCTAGAAGATTCTTCTCCAAGTGAAGGAAAAAGACCCGCAATAAAAGGACACTCCGAAGAAGATAACAGGTTACGGTGTTCTACCACAACATAATCACGATTTTTATCTAAAAATGTTTCTGTCTTGTATGTGACCTACAAAATAAACACTAAAACATGAGTAACAATAGCAATTATTCTCTTTATGAACATATACTGAGGTCTCAAATGTCTCTTAGTTTGACATGCCTTGCCAGCATAATGGGAGATGGTGAAATCTGTTTCATAAAATTTTGCCTTCTCTAATCGTGGATGCCCCCGAAAATTCTGGAACAACTTATTTGTGAAAGTTTGATGCGTAGACTTTGGAAACATGCTGCATTGGTGAATACATCAAGAGAAGGAGATGTTACAACCAATTTTCTAAAAGAGCAAAAACTTAAAAAATCGCATGGACATATTTTATACCAAGCTTCATCCAGAAGAGCAATTATCCCTATTGGCTTCTGCAAAAAACATTTGACATTAAGTCAAAAGAAAAATCCAGCTTCAAAGTAGAGATAGAAGCAGTTTTTAAAGTGAAATGCACGGAACACAAAAAGAGCAAAAGACAACTCGGTCCATGGGACTTGAAGCTCAATGTGTGAGTAAAGCGCCCAATTTATGAAAAATTAGAAACCACCGAAAACGTGTGAATCTAGTAATATAATAATCAAATTGAAATTAAAAAATAACTTCAGCATTCAACATAAAATAATGTCATTAGTAATCCGACTTCTCGAAGTTGAGATTCAATGAACCAACCGTTTCACATTGAGATAACATAGAACATCATTATTAGAAGCACACACTTCTCTACAGCGCATAGTTTCACCCATGAAGCAATAACCCCTCGTTTTGCATTCTTTCATCACTTCAAGAGATGGAGTGATGGCTTTTGACAACACTGGATAAAAAAAATCAAAACAAAATAAACCATAAAAGCTTTTAACCATGAATCAATTTACATTTCCAGTAACAACCTTGCTGCATCTGGATTCATTAATAGTTAAGAACCGACTGCTCTGGCCAACAACAAAAGCATGGTGGTACCTTTATATGTGGTCCGTGGAATCAAACATAATTAAGAAAGTTGCACTAGAGGTAGAAGACACATTTTCAGAAGTAAATTATGCCCATACTGTTGGGAAAAGATGAATTTTTCAGAAGTAAATTATGCCCATACATCTGTTAGAAAATGACCTTAGTGAAACCTTCAGGTTAAGAATACCTGTGGTTCTGGCAAGCTGAAATCCCAATTAATGAATAGTTAGTTTAAAGTGCACCATCCAAACTAAGCATCACGCCAAATGGCAAATGACATATGTGGAGATACAAACAAAAATATCATTGTTGTATCCTCTTCAACAAAATCTTATTTAGCTTAAAATTTTCAGTGAGTGATAAAACAAATATACACCAAGATAACCAAGTAAGCACAAATTCATAACAAAACCAAAGAAATTTAGCACGTCCAAGTTTGCAAGCTTTCTTCCATGAAATATGTGGTATAAGACGTTTAACATACAATATCAGCTGACAACTTTATACAGAAACTCTTTTTGTCCTTGCAGTAAGGTTGCTCCTTAAGATTACGCAAATCAATTTGAAGATCTCAACCACATGATAAGATCAATTATCTACTTATATACCAGAACATTCTGATAGAGTTGCATGTTTGTTTCATTTGTCGCATCACCTAATTGATAGTAGAGTCTACTCTATAAGTAGGAAATCACATGCAATAAACCTTCTGGAAAACATATCATGAGGAGAATAGTATGGAACCTTTTCTATTAGATCCAAAACATCTTGGTTGTCTATAAATTCAATGTAACTCCAATTGATTTCCTCTTTCTGATATTCTTCTTGCTCCATCTTGAATACATGCTAGAAATATAATAGGATTGATATAAATAAGTAAAAGATGGAAGAAGAAAATCTGAAAATAAAAAGGCATAACAGCAAGCTTGTACTAAGATTCAAGATCTCTGGTTCTTTAATTAGAAGGGTAATTTATGGTTGAGCAGTACAACTTACCTCATTAAAATGTTGCTGAAGCTTTTCATTTGCAAAATTGATGCAGAATTGCTCAAAGCTGTACATTACAGTGCAGATAAATCAGTTACTGGAATGGTCAGGCACCAATTTCCAGATATCTCAATGTTCGGAGACCAAGATCCTTCTCAAAAATAAAGGTAAGAGAAGCATCCCAGATATCCCAAGCAAAGGTTACAGCAAACTACAGGAATCTCAAAGATTGAGTTTAGAACACAAACATGAATTACCCAAGAGATGCTATTGATAACATCATAAGACTTGGAATATTATTGCTAATTGAGTTGGCAAGATGATGGAATAGAAACTTGCAGCAGCACAGCCGCAGGATAACAAATTTCATCAGTAAGTCCAAGTTTATGAAGTCAACGTGACTCTTTACCAGATACAATGGTTTTAACGTTCATATAGCACATTAGGGTCACGTAGTGCACAGAGTGTTCATATGACATTTGATAACAGTGTTAAAAACAAAATTGGTGTTGAACTTGGTAATCTTACAACAGCAAAGATCAGGTGATTGAGTGTTGTTAGTAGAGAATGATATTACGTTCTAGATTCTCTACGTCTTCACATACTGCTTATATACGGGAGATTTTCCCATTCTTAATCAAATACCTTACTTTGTCATAACAAAAAATTCTTACAACAGTGAAAAACAGTGTCTAAAATTGGAACAACTGCCTTGGAGCATTGCCCAAACAATCTTCTTCCGTAAGAAAGAAAGCACTATTAATGAGAAGGTAGAGAACGATCTATTGAAACTAAATGATCAAAATTGCAAAAGCAAAAGCATAGTATTTCCAATGTCCTTGGAGACTAGTAAGGATTGAATTCACTAAAAGAGCTATGGCCTTGCGCCATGCAGGAGATCGGAAATGACTCCATGCACACGTGGTTCACCAAAAAGTAATTTGATTTAGAATGTCCAAGTATTGTCTTACTACTGAGAACTAATTTGGATCCATGCTGGGACACTCAATTGCAAAAATATTTACCTACAAGGAGATTGATCGAGCAGTATAGAGAGAGGAACACGGAGTTGCATATGGTATTTATTGACCTAGAAAAAGAATATGGCAAAGCTCCTGGGGATTATAAGGTGATGTTTGGAGGCTAAAGTTATACCTGTAAGCTTACATTGATTAAGGACATATACGAAAGAGTCAAGACTTAGGTGAGGACAATGGGAGAGACTCGAAGCACTTTCTAGTCGTGTTGGTAAGTATATCTTGGGTATACTTGCCTAGAAGCTTTAGTGAATTCTTGCATGTGTACTCTCTTGCCTTAAGATCATTGCCTCAATTCCTGCTCTAGTACAAACCTGTGATTAGTTTTTATTTGTTGTAGTGGCTATAGTGAACGATGATAGACTTGGGTATGTTCTCAATCGGGGGTAGGGGTGATACAATGGTTAAGGGAGCTTCCAAGCTAAGAGTAGGGTCTTGGAACATAGGGACTCTACCAGAAAAGTCCATAGAGCTAGCGAAGATTCTCAAGAAGAGGAGGATTAATATAGCTTGTTTTTCAAGAAACCAAATGTTTAGGAACTATGCGGATGGGTATAAATTCTGGTACTCACGAGGTGCTAAAGAGAGGAATGGAGTAGGAATCCTAGTAGATAGAGAGCTAAGAGAATAAGTGGTGGAGGTTAGGAGGGTTAATGATAGGGTGATGATGATTAAGCTAGTTGTTGGAGGATCTACTTTGAATATTATTAGTGCATACGCATCAAAGCCAGGCTTGGACGAGGAGGTCAAGATAAGCTTTTGGGTGGTTTTGGACGAGATGGTGAGAGATATACAGCATATTGAGAAGCTTTTTGTAGGAGGAGACTTTAATGGACACATCGGACACACATCGAGTGGTTATGATGATGTGCATGGAGGATTTGGTTTCGGGGACAAGAATGAAGGAGGAGGCTCATTGCTGGATTTCGCAAGGGCTTTTGGGTTGGTGATAACCAATTCAAGATTCTCGAAGAAGAGCACTTTGGTAATATTTCATAGTTCGAGGGCTAAGACTCAGATAGATTATTTGCTCCTTAGGGAGGATGATAAAGGTCTTTGTAAAGACTGTAAGATTATCCCGAGTGAGAAACTTACGATCCAAATAAGTTTTTGGTGATGGATTTGGAGATCAAGAGGAAGAAGAGAAGGAGGGTTATGGATGACCAACCAAGGATCAAATGGGATAGCTTGACTATGGTTAGTGCCATGGAGATGAGATAGAAGTTGTTGGCTATAGGGACTTGGGAGAGTAGTGGAGATGCGGATTGTATGTGGGATAAGAATGCTAGTGGCATTGGAGAAGCGGCTAGAGAGGTGTTGGAGGTCTCGAGAGGCCATTTTGGTGGGCATCGAGGGGACTGGTGGTGGAATGGAGAAGTCCAAGGGAAGATGGAGGCAAAGAAGGTGGCGTACGCAAAGTTGGTGGAAAATAAGGACGAGGAGGAAAAGAGGACGAATCTAGAAAAAGTATAAGATGGCAAGGAAGTGGCAAAATTAGCGGGTACGAAGGCAAAAACAGCAGCTTTTGAACATATGTATGTAGATTTAAAGGACAAAGGCGAGAATAAAAAGTTGTACAGTGTTAGCCAAGGCAAGAGCGAAGAGCGCTCGCGACCTAGACCAAGTGAAGTGCATCAAGGATGAGGACGGTAAAGTACTGGTGGAGGAGGCACTCGTTTCATAAACTCTTGTATAAAGAGGGGAACAGTGTCATTAAGCTGGGGGATTTGGACACTCAAAGAGGCATAACGCTTGCGAATATTGTAGGCGTATAAGGACTGAGGAGGTCCAAGTTATTGTTCGCAGGATGCGTAGAGGTGGAGCGACCGGGCCAGACGAGATCCTGGAGGAATTTGGAAGAGCACAGACAGGGTGGGTTTGGAGTGATTGACTAAGTTGTTTAATGTAGTTTTCAATACGCTGAGGATGCCAAAAGCATAGAGATGGAGTACAATAATTCTGTTGTACAAGAACAAATGTCACATTCAAAATTGCAACAACTATACGATTATCAAGCTGCCAAGACACATTATAAAGGTAGGGGAAAGGGTGGTATAGCTGGGGGTGAAAAGGGGCATGGCTATTTCTGAGAATCAATTCGGATTCATGTTAGGGTGCTCGACTACAAAAGTCATTTATCTCATAAGGAGACTGGTGGAGTAGCATAGGAAGAGGAAGAAGAATTTACATATGGTATTCATCGACTTAGAAAAGGCTTACGACAAAGTCTCAATGAAGGTTTTGGGGAGATGCTTGGAGGCTAGAGGTGGACCAGTGGTGTACACTAGAACGACCAAGGACATATACGAGGGAGCCAAGACCCAGGTAGGAACAATAGGAGGAGACTCGGAGCCCTTTTCAATTTTAGTGGAGCTGCACTAGGGATCAGCCTTTAACCCATTCCTATTTTCCTTGGTACTGGATACATTGACATGGCAAATTCATGGTGAAATACCATGGTGTATGTTATTTGTAGATGACAGTTCTGATTTACGAGACTTAAGGAGGAGTTAATGCTAAGCTGGAGATTTAGAGATAGACCATGGAGTCCAAAGGGTTCAAGTTAAGTAGAAACAAGACAGAATACTTGGAGTGTAAGTTCAGTGATGTGATGCATGAGGCTGATGCAGAAGTGAGGCTTGATACATAGGCTATTCAAAAGAGAGGAGGTCTCAAGTATCTTGGGTCTATAATTCAACGTAATGGAAAATTGATGAGGATTTCACTCAACGTATTAGTGCAAGGTGAATGAAATGGAAGCTCGCATCCAGAGTCATGTGTGATAAGAAGGTGCCACCAAAACTTAAAGACAAATTTTACAGAGCGATGGTCAAACCAACGATGTTGTATGGGACGGAATGTTGGCTGGTCAAGTACTCTCATGTTCAAAAAATGAAATTTGTAAAAATGAGGATATTGCGATGGATGTGTGAGCATATTAGGAGAGATAGGATTAGAAATGAAAATATCCGGGACAAGGTGGGAGTAGCTCTCATAGAGGACAAGATGCGGGAAGCGGGTTAAGATGGTTCGAGCATATGACGAGGAGATGCACAGATGCCTCAGTACGGAGGTGAGAGGTTGTCGATGGATTGTTTCAAGAAAGGTAGAGGTAGGCCGAAGAAGCATTGGAAGAGGTGATTAGACAGAACGTGACACGAATTCAAATTACCGAGGATATGACCTTAGATTGGAGATTGTGGAGGACACGAATCAGGGTAGTAGGTTAGCAAGGAGCAAAGCGTTGTTTAGCAAATCCCGCCCATACTATAGTCGTAGATTTCTTATATTGTTTGTTGTTTCTTGATCTTTGTGTATCGTATTATTTTTGCTTTAGATAAAGATTGACATGTTGCGTTTCATCCGTTACTTCTTTTCCTGGATTACTTTGATTTGTTTATCATTGATTCAAGAGTCTATCAGAAACAGTCTCTCTGCCTCTGAGGTAGAGGTCAGGCCTACATACACTCTATCCTCCCCATACCCTACTCTATGGGATTACACTGGTATGTTGTTGTTGTTGTATTTAGATGCAACGACTATTTATTCCAACTGTGTATTTTTTTTTCTTCTACAAAAATTGTTTTAAAAAAATTGAACTCCGTTATTTTTAGCCAAATAAAAAAAAATTTAACCAAGATAGTAAATTTTCAATTGTGTATTTGTTGTTTTCATCTTAGATGAAATGATGATTTGTTTCAACTGTGCATACTTTTTTGGGCCAAATTTGTTACAGAAATAACTTGGTACGACACTACATTATGTTTAGCCACATAAAAAATTTACTTAAATATTAGATTTCCAAACATGTCTTTTTACATTTTTGGCCCAAAAATTATCCAAAATATTAATGAATAAAGCTAATCTAGTTCAAACCAACCATAGCTGCTCATCTTGTTCATCACTTCATTTTACCTTTTCCTCTGCAAGGATACAGCTCATTATTGGTCAAAGAGAGCACAAATAATAAATCAAAGCATCAACCCTCATGGCTCCAATTTATGTTACCTTATTCTCAAGCTTCCCAGCTCTCAAATTCTATAATAATTTGTAACTGTATTTAGCCAAAATTCTCTTTTGGTTCCTTGATTCTTCAAAATGGAGGCTTTTACCACCGTGATCTTTTCGGATTCTAGAAGTGTGTTAAATAATCAAAAGCATTGATTTTTTCACGATAACCTCACAAGTTAATAAGATACCAAAAGAACTAATTTTTCTCCTTTTTAGGGGGGTCACTCAAACACTGGTCCATAGAGTCTAGAATGAAGGTAAAGACATAAGCCATATGGGTTTCAGGCAAAATACAAAAATTTCCCTACTTTAAGCACATATTGACTGCACATGATAGGCTAATATTGGTTTCAGAACTCGTAGCTCGTGGAAAGAACCAACTTAACAAACAAGCCACTACATTGTGAACCAAACAGGAAGACAATCCTCGCGAGGCTAAAGTGGTTAGATATTTCCACAATAACTCCTAGAGACTTTCCCGTTTATGAACATCCAATAACTTCTCAACCTTTTATCTCCAGTTTACACTGAAAACTGCTTATGTGTAACTAGAATAATTAAATGATATTTCTTAGCCAACTGTCATGCTATTCTAAAATATTATTTGTCGAACAATTCCAATCATTGTCAGCAAGCTCATATATTTATCAAGTGTCACTTAAGCTTCTAGTAAAGCATGAATAGCATTCAAATAAAGGCTTGTGAGCTAACATCTAAATATATATCACTAATTTTAGGTGCTAAACATCGCCCAATCTCAACAATGGATTGCCTTTCATGTATTTCATTACATGCTTTTCCAAAGAATATGGGCATGATCTTTTACCAGCTATGAAGAATCAGTAAGAGCATATGCCTACAACGTTGAGTTTTTTTTTTCTTTTACCTAATGAGTAATTTAAGTTGACGTTGTACAACTACATAAGGCTCGAATTTCATTAAAACTGCAGTAAAGAGGATGTAGTGCTGAAAATTGAGGCTTGAGCCAAATAATTGACCCGCAGCTTCTGGCTGTCTATTTTAAAAAATGATTCTAGAAGGGCTTCCAATAACCTTTATCTCCACCTTTAAGTAAGCATAGCAATCTGTTATGTTCCCTATACATTATTTTTCATAAGAAAACAATAGGCAAAAAGATACTTCCTCCGCTCCCAATTTATGTGAAGGCGTTTGGGTATGAAGTTTGAGAGAAAAAGGAAGACTTTTGAAACTTGTGGTCTAAAATAAGCCATAAATCATTTCATTAGGGGTAAAACGGGAAAACTAAAGTTAAAATCGTTGCTAAATATGGAAAGATGTCATTCTTTTTGGGATGGACTAAAAAGGAAAAAGTGTCACATCAATAGGGACAGAGGGAGTAACATTTAACCAACCTGTTCTGCTTAAAGCATTCAAATCCATATATATCCAAAACTCCAATTTGTATCTGGGAATCAGGATCTTGCCCAACAGATCTATTGATCTTTTCAACTAACCTGGAACAAGCAAGTGATGTACAATACTCTTATATAATTAACTTACGTAAGTAGAACTTCACTATTGGATACCATAGAGGAATTTAAGTTACCAACCAATCAAATAATTGGGCATACACAGTCTTTGCTAAAGTATCACGTCCCGCAACAGAAGCACCACAATCAAGAGCTTTTATAATGATTCCTTCATGAGTTTGAATTGATCTTGTACAAAGTGTGGTCACCAACAGCTGTACATCACACCTTTAAAGAAATGTGGAATTGGGGATCAATTGGACTATCAAGACGTTAAGTAAAACAGGAAACATACCACCCTTGTAAAGCAATTCCACAGAGCTTGAAAGGTTTCAAACAATAACTATACTGAAGAGCCTCCCAAGACAAGAAATGTAAAGAAGGTGAAGATAAAACAGAAGTCAGAAATCCCTCAGACGCGATACAAATACCATTAAATCCAAGAATGGTGAACAAGCGAGACCAGACCTACAGTTAAACAAAACTTCAGTTACCTCCCCTCTTTTTGAGAATTTGAGTTTCAATCTGCACATCCCCTACGTTACATATTTTGACAAAAATTGGCTATATCAATCAAAAGTTAAAACAACTACCGTGAATTCTTCCTACCCTATATGATGACGTGAACAGCGTTATCCTTTCCAGAATATTTTTTCTCAATGTCCCAAAATCAGGATAATGCCAAGAAAGAACATGAAAAGCAAGAAAAAGTGAAGAATTATTGCAATGACTTTGGAGATGTTATATTCATCATAACAAACTGCCAACTACATATAACAAAGAGGGATATTGAGTGTACGGCAACCATTTCACCAATACGAACTGTATAAATCAAAATTGAGTAATGATTAATGAACATTATTCTAAGAGAAAGAAAGTGTTGTTGGTTGAGAGCCCGAAAAGGTTAAGACAGCGGAGAAAGCAAAATTCTTTATCCTCTTTTTCTTTTTCTTTTTCTTTTCTTTTTCTTTTTTTTTGGGAGAGGTGGGGGTTTGATAGAGAAACAATTCCAAGTAGATGATCAAAATTCAGTTTTCTTATTGATTAATGCAGAGCAATTACCAGAAAGAAATTCCAAAAGTAATTATATATCAAAGGAGAAAGACAATCAAGGAGATGATAGAGGACATGATAATCATTCATCAACCAGCAATAACATCAAAATCAGAGAAACAAATGTGTTGCCAAGATGAGGAGGAGAACAAGAAGAACCACTTACTTAAAAAGCTTAGCAGCCATCTGCAGATGAGACCTAGACTTCTCATCTTTTATAACTGATGAGTCATGTTCTTTGCCTGGAGAGAATTCTATGTTCCCTAGATGTAGAATGGCTGCCAAAGTACGAAATATTGCTTCCTGTTATTAAAAGAAAATTGCAATGTAGTAATTAGTGAAGTAGAATATGAATGCTACTAAACACAAAAATATTGATTAGGATAACAAACTACAGTTGCAGAACCTGTTCCTCCTGACTGATTCCAACAATATCCATAGCTCTCCTAGTCTTGGTATACTCCTCAGCGTTGCTAACTCCATCTAGCTCATAAGTTTTGCTCTGGTTCAAGTAGTGAAAGTCACTAGGATGACCCAGCATGTATTTCTCAGCATCCTGAAGAAGTAAGAGCATAAAAAGGAAATAACGTTTTAACTTTTACTCTGATAGTCAATTCACATATTTGGCCACTTAAAAAAAAGCGATTTAAGTGTATAGACCAATGTCACCACATAGAAGTTAATACACTCACAAGGACAAGAATAGAGAACACATTTCACTTATGACATGAAAAATTTCATGAACTAAACATCATAACCAAGCACATGGAGGGAAGAAAATACCATTCCAGATGCACATAATTGATAAAAGCAGTGATAATTACGCTCTGGATCTGTTATCTGAACAACACGAGATCTCTCAAGAAGATAAGTCCTAATTGCAGCACCAGATATTCGTCCACTTGCATCAAATTGGATCTCAACAAACTTGCCAAAACGACTGCAAGAAACAAGGATAAGAGGCATTAATCATATTTCAATAGACCTCAAGAACGATTGCCCCATATTCGGCTATCACTTTACTCAATAAGTATTAGTTTAAAGATTCCAACATACTAGAAATAACCAGTTTCACTGTAAGAAGGTGAAAGACAAGACAAGCGGAGATTCCATATAAAGGACAAAACGATGCTCTTAAAGAAGACAACAAAACCACCTTCACTGCTGATACAATGAACCTCACTGATTGCATCAAACAATACATGTTAGCAATGTCAATATTAGTAGTCGAAAACACACCTTGAATTGTCATTCCTAATAGTACGTGCATTGCCAAAGGCCTCCAGCAACGGGTTAGACTAGACCAAATATGAAAAAGGATTAAGAATTAGTAACATAAAACTTTTTGAACAGCAAGATAATCAACCAAATTCAATCATCAATGAAAGAAATCTCACTAACGAAAAAAAACTAAAAAGAAAAGGAAAAAAATCTCACTATAATAAAGGAAAAGACTGGAAAAAGAACCATGAGGATGATCTCCAAGCAATAAGGTTGAGTTAGAAATCTTCCCGGAGGCTTTCTAGAATACAAGTTATTAAGAAGCTGCCTTGATGACATTCATTGCATTTTCATTGTCTCTAGTCCTAAAGGGCTATAATACCCCCTATGACCACTTGCCTTCAATTCTTCCCAGATAGCTCACCTATTGCCCCATATTTCACGAATCATATTGACCAATAGATCCTCCAATTTAGTTTCCAGCAAGCACATTATATTTGCTCTCTATTTCCTGACAAGAGAGCTGAGAGTACTCCTTTTATTCTTGTCATTTAGACCCCTAATATTCCAGCTGAAAATCTTCATCTTTATCAAGAGACTGTCTTGTGATGCCTTACCCTCACTATTTTATTCGACCATCATAACTAATATTGCAAATTAAATTTAGTACCTCAGTTTCCCTTTCTTCTTCCCCTTTCCCTTATTTGAAGAAGTTTCTCTTCTTTGTAACTTAGCTTGACGAGCTGATCCATTCTCAAAATTAGCTCGAATATTTCGTGACCAAAGCAATGTTAATTCCAAAAGCCTACCGAGCTTTCCCCAATACTAGTTTAGTCCATTTCGAGGTCTCGATTACTGCAGGTTGCTGAATTCCTTCCAACTGGAGGTGTTCATCATCATACCAAGTTAAGGAGAGCATTTTGTTGAGTGAAAAGGAGAAATCAGCATCTGGGCATGCTGCAGTTGTTGGAGTTACAACTGCTGAGGGAGAATCCGGCCACTTTAGGGTGAGAGAGACCTCTAGGATTGCATACGAGTTTTCAGCTTCATCGTCTGCTTCAACATCTTCAAAATAAATATCTGTGTTTGCATGCAGTGGTGGTTCTATGTCGAAGGTTGTTGGTTGCCTAGGCATATCTCGATGCTTCTACTTGTGGGGTATCGGGGATGTTTTGCAGCTCTTTAAACTTATATTGTAAGCCTAGTCCTTCCCATGTTGGTTTCACTTTCCACTCCTGTAAAGACTTGCATTTATTTGGCTTAGCATGGGCCTTCTTTCTTGGGTTTTGAAATAATAAGGCGTCATTTGTTTTCATTAAGATTATGACGTCTGAATCTGAACGCATATCTGAATAATTAACATGATGTCTCTAGATCTGAACACTAAATGATTAAGACTTTTTTTTCACCATCTAAATGTGCTTAATTTATTTATTAAACATAATAAATATACAATTCAAATAAAAAAAGTAATTAAATATTAGAAAAATTAAATCTAATAAAATAGAATCATTATTTGATATGAAAGATTTACATTTATGTTCGCTAGTGATGGCGGAGATGGCTTGCTATGATGGTGGTGGTAATGGTTGGTGTTAGTGGCTAGTAATGGTGGTGGTGATAGTTGAGATGGTAAAGGTGATTGGTATTGAAGGGACTGGAGTGATGGTGGCGGTTGGTGGTGGTGGTGGTGAAGTTGGATGATGTTAGCGATTGGCGGTGTTACTAGTGGTGGCAGAAGAATGTGCGGTGGTTGATGATGTGTTGGTGCTAGTTGGCAGCAATGCTAGTTTTGTAGTTTTGACGGTGGAGGTGGTCGGTAGTAGGGATTGACCATAGTGGTGGTAATGGTTGATACTAGGGGGGGGGGGGGGGGGGTTGTGACAACGGTGGTGATGATAGTGGACATAATTATACTGATGGTAGTGATGGGAGTTGAAGAACCAAGATTCTATTCTTCGCAAATTTCTGGCCCTGTTTTAGCAGTTTATTTTATTTTTAAAGGAGAAACCAAAGAACGGACTAAGACTTGACTGTGATAACATGTAAACAAGGACAAAAGAGAGAATTCCAACGAGCCATTGAAGACAAATATTTTTTGCAAGTAATCTTAATAAGAAGAGCAACCCATAAATCTCCTAATTCCACAATTATACTGATTCATGATTTTTCATATTTACTAGGCTCAGACCTCACTTATAGGATTACACTGGGTATGTTGTTGTTGTTGTACAAGGCCTAGATTCTTGCTATCTTCATATTCTAAACACATTTAACAAGTATAGATAAAATATTGCACCTCTACTATTATGAGTTCTAATATATGGGTGCCAGCTCAATTTTCCAAGCACAAAGAGAAGTCAATTGACGAAACACTTTATCTACCTTTTTGTTCATATTGGTTAGTCGGTCTTGCGTAGAATGATGGATACAACAATTTGAAAGGATGGCTAAAAGGTTTCAAGATTGCAAACCGCTCAAATCCAACCATATCTCAAATTTTGTATGAGGATGATAAATATTTCTTCAAGAGAGGAAGTTTTAAATATCTTGAATCTCTAATCCAAGGAAATGAGAGAGCGACAAGGATGTCGCACATCATATTGGAGCAGGGGATGAAACGAAGGCTCACATGCGATGCTCTACGTGATAAGAATGAGTCATGGAGACTTAAAGGTAAGTTTTCTATAGAGTGGTTGTTAGATCGAACTATGTTGTAGGGGATTGAGTGTTGAAAAATCAAGAACTCTCACGTTCAGACGATGAAGGTAGCGAAATGAGGATGATTAGATGAACGTGTGAGCATACTAGGAGATACAAGATTAAGAACGACGATATGGAACACGGTATAAGTCACCTCCATCGTGGACAAGATGGAAAATGGTGGGAGTTACCTCCATGGTGGAAAGATGCGGGAATCAACGCTGAGATGATTCAAGCATGTGATGAGGAGCACAGAGGTGTCACCTCCATGGTGGACAGGGTGGGGAAATCAAAGTTGAGATAGTTCAGACATGTGAAAAGGAGCATAGATGCCCTAGTGAGGAGGTGCGAGAGGTTGACGGTGATAGGTCTGAGGAGAGGTAGAGGTAGACCGAGAAAGAATTGGAAATAGATTATTAGACAGGACAAGGCACATCTTCAGCTCACCGAGAACATGACTTTAGATAGGAGAGAAGGGAGGTCGAGGATTAAAGTAGACGGTTAGTAGGTAGTCAAACATTTTCTCTCTTCCCCGTGATAGAGCAGGTTCTAGTCTGGAGCACGTATATGTTCTCTTACTAGTATTATGATTATTATGCTAGCAATATCCTATTCTAAAATTTTATTACTATTGTTGTTTCTTTACCATGGTAATTTTACTATTTTTAGTGTCAGTATTTTTCTTTCTACATTATTTTCATTATAGCTTTCTACTCTGGCGTTTCTTTTAAAACTGTTCTGAGTAACAATTTCTTGAATCGAGGGTCTATCAAAAACAGCTTCCCTAAGTCTGCGTGCACCCAACCTCCCCAGGCCCCACTTGTGGGATTATATTAGTATGTTGTTGATGACGAATGGTTCTCCATTGTGTTGGTGTGAGATAGTAAACATTTATGAAATTTATCCTAAAAGCCTTCGAATCAATTTTAGATCTACGCATCATCCAGGGAAAGTTTACATATATCCAAGAATGAGATAGAAAATATGCAACAATTAGTAGAGGTATTGGGCAACAAATTAGCTTTCTGGCCTCCACCTATCTGACTCTTCCTCCTTGGGGTGAAGCAATGTTTTATCACTATTGCAAGGGGTTATTAGAAGTTTGAGCAAAAAATAGAAATTTGGAGACAGCAAGACTTATATTTTGGAGGTAGGTTAACTCTAATAGATAGTTTACTTGTCTCTTGATACCTCACCCGGTTATATTATACTATGTCACTGTATCCACTCCTAAAAAAGGTAAAAAGAAGCTGCATAAGTTGAGGAAGATTTTTTCCTCTGGGTCAAGAAACGATGATTTGTCTTGTAAAATGGAAAAATTGTCAGAACGAAAAAAGATGGTAGATTAAGGGTTAGACTTAGGAATATAAGTCTTCATAGTAGAAGCTTATTATATAAGTGGCTTTGGAGATGTAATAAAGAAGATGGTGGCTTTGGAGGGGAGTGGTTTCACGAAGTATGTGATTTTTGATAATTTAAGTACTAAAGTGGCACAAACCCCTCATGAATATGGTTACTGTGGAAGTATATAACTCCCCTACTTGATGCGTCAAAAACTAAATCACAAGCTTCTGATAAAAAACGAGCAGTTCTAGTAAGATTTGTAATATGAATACCCTTACGCTTTGCAGAGATATAAGGCGCCATTTTGGGATTCCATTTCCTAGTACCATGACCAAAATGAACTCCTCCCTCCATCATCTCTTCCAAATTTATGTTCCAATATCTTCTTGTCATTTCTCCCCACACACCCCTCCCCCCCCCCCCCTTTTTTTATTCTTTTTCAAAAAAAAAAAGATAAGCCTTTTACCAGAAGTCAAGCCTCTCAAACAATTCAAAGTTGGAAATGGGCATAGAAACAAGTTTTGAGTGATTCATAGCGAGAAAAATACCCCAATATATTTAACTTGGCAGTGCTACTGGATGCAACTATAGTGGATGTAGATCTGAGAAAGCATGGTATATACAATAATAAGAAGAAACTTGTCAAGCTGGAAATAGACAGCCTCAATTTGGAGAAAGAATGTATTAGTGAACTCGATAATATGTTAGAGTGGAATAAATGATATTGAAGGTATTTATACTGCCAAATCTAGCTATAAAACTTTATTTTCTGCACAACAAAGAGAGGCGACTGTAGAAGGCAATCTGGGAAACCAAGGCACCTCCTAAGGTGGACGCTTTTGGTGGATTGCAATCAACAAAATTTGCCTCACACAGGATAACCTAATAAAGAGGAGTATTTTACTGTAAGATAGATGTCATATGTGTGAAGTGGAAGAAGAAACTATAGCTAGCTTCCTCCATAACTCATAAAGAAACATGGTATCTGCACTCCAACCCAATTTAAGCTGCACTGTGTTGGTGCTTGCAGTAAATAATAGACCATAACTAACTGCTATTTTCAAATTTCTTTTTTTAAAAAACGAAAAGAAAAGAAAAGAGAAAGTTGCTCTCACCAACAGAGACAACAATAGTCCTTGAAAAAACTAGAACATAAGTCAAGTAATTGAAAAAGACATTCTACTCAAAGCTAATAGATCACTTAGCAATCAGTCTTCCATGGGGAGACGCTCTTTCTATGTTGACATGCCGAACAAAAATTGACACCCTTTTAAGAAAATAACAGTCTAGATCCTAATTATTGAAATTCGTTAAGTTGCAGTCAGAAGCATCATGTGATGTTTTGCCTCTAAAACCAGTGAGCAGCAGCCAGCAAGTTACCTCGAGAACTTGTTGTTCAACTGTTCTGTCATCATCAGCAACGCGACCACCAACATAGGTAAGGTATTGCATTATCAACTTTGTGGTCTCTGTTTTCCCTGCTCCGCTTTCGCCACTAACTAATATAGATTGGCTTCGGTTCTCAGACATCATAGCCCTAACAAAGAAAATTTGAGCAAAAACAAATCATTAATTGATTCACTTTAGGCAAACCACACCAGATCCCCAAATGACAAGTCAACAAACCTGTACGATGCATCAGCCACAGCAAATACATGAGGGCTAAGCTCACCGAACGGAGCTCCTTTATATTGCTCCATCATGTGCACATTGTACAGATGTGGAAGTTTAGTGAATGGATTGACAGCTATTAAGATGCTTCCTGTGTATGTCTATTAAAGGCAAAATGGGGAAATCAATTATAACGCAACACACTCCTGTAGGATGATAGTGTTAGAGCATATGAAAAATTGACTATTTAAATTAATATAGACAAAAACTGCACTTTCGCGAAACCCCATCTGTCGAACAATGATTCTTAACTAAAGTTACAGCTTTAATGCACACAATTAGATGCCAGTAGCTTTGGTTCAAAATTTAGGTTAGCGCAAGGGCGCAGCATATGCCAAAATCCATGATCAAGACATTCTAGAAGCAATGCACAAGAAATAGCTTCAATTCTTTCCTCACCAAAATATTTTCAAGGATATATTTCTAGCAAATATTGAAAATACAAGGTCTAGGGGAAAAAATCAACTGCTACAGTGAATAAAACTCAATAAAGTGTCTCAATATGCATTTGAGCGAATAACAAAGTGGCATTGAGAACAAGCTAGATTTATTATTCATCTACCAGAGCCAAAGTAGAACCAAGAATTGGACCGGAATTGGCACTGGGCTGATGCTGCGACCTAAATGGTAACTATTTTAGCAAGCTTTATTTACTTTTTTTAGTACATAGACGTCACTAAGAATCACACTACTTCAAGAAATAAGATAAGAACCCTCACTACTGCCTTTACCAGGAGGCTACACCCCTCCCCCTGCTCCATGCCCAAATCATCTTTCTTTAACCGGTAGTAATGCTAGAAGAGGCATCTTTAAAACTATGTGAAGACATGAACACTCTATCATTAAAAAGACCTAGCTTTTTCTTAATTTATACAGGTCAATATATTGTGTGTAAAGAGAAATACCAATAATTATTAACTCACGTAAATTTCATTAAGAGCATATCTTCTCTCGAGATTGTCTAAAACTCCAGGCTCATTCAAATAAGTCAATTTGGTCATGTCATCAACTCCTCCATGGTCTGCCTCTTCATCCCTTGGATACAGCTTCTCCGGTAAAGCTAATACCTACAAAAAGAAGAAAAAAAATTGTTCACATTTTCCATCAACCCATTTGACCAAATAACCAAATTGGTCAAAATTAACAGAGAAAATTCAAAAGAAGTGTTGCCTCACTTTCTTTCCATATTCAGTAACAACTTGGACTTGTTTACCGATAAAATCAGTCACTTGAGCTGCAACCCAGGCGGAACTTTTGTCTTCGACCCATACATTAGAGCCCTTTCGCAGTGACATTTCTTTTGGTTTGTATTAGTTAAAGTGGCATGAAATATGAACTGCTTTTGTGTGAAATTTGGGGATTTGAAATTTGAAGTTGCATCAGGAATTAGCAAAACCCTAGAGAGAGAATGACAAGAAGAGAAAAGGACGATAACAACAGAGAAGAAGAGATTGATTTTTTCAGCTTCCCGCCCTAAACCGAAACTGGAACATCTGACAGAGTCCAAAACTTTTGGCCTTGTGTTCCCCAGCGTTATCTTAAGAATATTTACTAAATGGGGAACTTAGAGTTCATCACACGCACTTTGAGGTAGTATTTTTTGAGAACTTTCTTAAATGGGATAGAATTGTATGAGGATTTTAGTATTTATAAAACCCAAAATCGTATTCACCTTCAAATTGTTTTCACATGTTTCAATGCCGCTATGATTCATTTACGAGAAAATTATTAATTAACATTTGGAATTTGAGATTTGCATAATATATTATTTTTTGGATTCTTTAAAAAAAATCATTCTAGGTAAAATTAATAAAGATTTTTCATTTTTAATTTATAATTATAAAATAAGTAAGATTTAAAAAAATATAATATATATTTTAACTTGTAAATTTAAGGAAGTAAATGACTCAAATTCAAATAATTTGATTAACTTCAATAAAAATAAGAATAAAAAGTATATTGATCAACAATAATATTATTCTAAAAATTTTCGTCAAATATATATTTTTGTATGTTATATTTTAACTAAATTTTCTCTTATTAATAATATTAATCCAAAAAGCATTACATTTGATGTTCATATGAATAATTTTCTTCTTGCTTAACTATAATTTTCATACTTCTTTTGTATAAAATATTTACTAACATATCATATTTCTATTAAATAAAAGTTTCTCAAGAATATAATTCAATGGATTGAATGATAACATATCAACTTGAACCATAAAATTTATATATCAAATAGAATTATGTTTCCCCCACTAGCACCACGTGTCTTTGCATTTGATTTGTGTGAATCTCTAAAAATCAAAAATGATTCATAAAAACGACATTTTGTATATTCCCAAACCTCTTGGCTCTCCATTTGTTAATTCGTGAGAAAATGAGTCTCCCTTTTTTTCATTTTATCATCTTTTAATATCCCAGTTTATGATTACAAAACTAATCGGTCCAAAATCAATTATTCAAAACAAAATAGAAAATTTTAGGAGCACGTCAACGAACAAGAGAAGTGTAATAAATACCTTACTTGTTAAGAAACTGATGACGTGGCAAATAACTAGGACTAGACGTTACCTATTTTTGTCTTTTCTTTTGTAATTTAGCAAAACTTTGCACTTCATTACGAAATGGTACCCAGAGAGAGAGAGGGTGAAGTTTCAAATTTTGGATATTTTGAAAATTGTGGCAGCAGGTGAAAGAAATGGGCGTAATATGTCCTCAAATTTACGGAGTCTGCCATCGTGGGCCGTGACGGAAGGCACGGTTTTTTAGATCTTCATTTTATCAAGATTTTGCGCGAATTGCCTTTGAAAAATTATAATCTTTAATTTTTGTTTTTTATATGCACAGTTTTTAAATTATGTGCATTATATTTAATTAATTATTTTTTATGAATGAAAAAATCTTTATTCTTTAAACACTTATATTTTGTGTTTTTTTTATTTCACGCCGCCTTCTTTCTCTTTTCCATCATTTTCTCTTTTTTTCTCTCATCTGCTCAGTATTTTATATTACGTTCATCCATCAGCCATTATCTGTTTTTGCCGATTCTTTCGGATCTATTTATTATTGTCTCTAGATATTTTATTCCACCTGTTTATATTACTTTTTTTTGTTCAGTTTGTTTTTTACAAAATTTTGAGCTTCAAACTTTAAAATGCGTAGTATTTTTGTGGTTTTAATTTTGATTTTATTGAAGTTCATGTATACTAAGTACAAGCTTTTATTTAAATCTGTGATTTTATCGAAATTGAGCCTATAGTTAAATCTCAGTCTTTCAGGCATACGTTTTTCTTTTTCTTTTTTTATAAAAGTTATAAGTCAATACATATATTTTTACACATTAATTTTTTAAGTTGTCTCTTAAGGTATACCCCTAAGGCACAAAATACACCTATGGAGCATAATCAATGTACAAGTTATACCTGAAGGCATAACTTCAATAGAAGTTATATTGCTCTTAGTCATTTTAAAATTTTATCGTTTATTCAAACATTACCAGCTAAGGCATAAATTGGATAAATAATTTAATTTTTTGAGTTTGTGTCTTATATTCAATTCCTCTCTTTCAAAGAAGTAACCTTTGCAACCTTAATGTTATTGAAACTTTGTCGTATATTAAATATTTGTTAGATAATGCATAAATTGGATAAATATTTTTATTTTTTTGAAATTGTGTCTTATAGTCAATTTCTATATTTTCAAACATAACTTTGCAATCTTAAAAATATTGAAACATTGTCGCATATTCAAATTTTGCCAGTTCAAATATAAATTCGATTAACATGTTTTTTTTCATTTTGTGCCTTATATTCAATTTCTTCCTTTCCGGACATAACTTTGCAACCTTAACATTATTGAAACTTTGTCGTATGTTAAATATTTGCCAGTTCAACCATACATTGAATAAATATTTTATTATTTTGAAATTTTTCGTTGTTCTAATTCCTGCATAAAGAATGATTTGGTGGATCAAGAAATATTGTTTTTTTTTTCTTGAAAGCAAATGCACAACTTATGTCGGAAGGCATAACATGTAAAATGGTATGAAGTTATTGCATTAAAAAATAAAATTAAATCATGCCCAAAAGCCACAAGTTGTGGCAGACGGTGTAATTTCTAGATTTTATGAACGATATTGCATTGAAAAAAAAAAATCATGCTTAATAGGCAAAATATAAGTCACAAGTTATGATAGAAGGCGTAACTTATGCAACGCACACAGCAGTTGCGTACGCAGAATTCTTCATAAGCGGTGTCATAAGTTTAAAAGATGAGTAAAT
Source organism: Datura wrightii (assembly GCA_035772735.1). Lineage (NCBI taxonomy): Eukaryota > Viridiplantae > Streptophyta > Magnoliopsida > Solanales > Solanaceae > Datura > Datura wrightii. The sequence goes on from JASDFA010000006.1 coordinate 129,677,722, forward strand.
GAAAGAGTAGAAGTAAAAAGATTTTAAAAAATGAGACTGAGTGAGCTTGAACCTATGACTTTCTACATAAAAGAGGGAGTGCATAACCATCAAGCTAATGCACAACTTTATAAATAAGTAATGTCCTTTTAGTATTTGTACCTTATATTTTTTTATTATTTTTATATATGTATATTTAGTAAAATAATTCGACGAAGCAGTGTCACGTGACACCCCTCGAGTAAAGGTAAATCCGCCCTTGGCACACAGTAATGCGTTGAAAAAGACATAAGAACTCATGCCGCCAAAGCCACTAATTTCGACAGAAGGTTTAAATTATATTTTTTTGAAAGTTATTATATTTATTAAAACAAATCATGGCACAAATGCTCAAATTATGACGAAAGGCATAATTTGTTTTTTTCAAAAGGTATTTCATAAAATTAAAAAAAAGGTAAATCGTGCAGAAAAGGCACAAGCTAGGTCACAAGTTATGACGTAAGGCTTAAGTTATAGAACGCACACAGTTATGTGTAGGAAAATGCATAAGAAATCATGCCACAAATTGTGACAGAAGGCGTAAGTTTTATAGTTTTTTGAAATATATTGTATTGCGAAAAAGAAATCGTGCCCCAAATGCTCAAGTTATGATGGAAGTCATAAGTTATTTTTTGTAGGGAATATATGACATTTTAATTATTAAAAAAAGTCATGCCTAAAAGGCATAATATTGGTGACAAGTTAAAGACGTCACAAGTTATTGCATTGAAAAAAAATATTAAATAAATCATGCCCAAAAGGCACAATGTGTGTCACAAGTTACGACGAAAGACCTAAGTTATATAACGCACACAGTTATACATGAAAAAAGACATAAGAAATCACACCACAAAAGCACCAAGTTATGAAAAAAGGCATAAGGTCGATAGTTTTTTGAAATATATTGCATTGTGGAAAAAAAAATCATGCCTCAAATGCTCAAGTTATGACGGAATATATGAAATTTTAATTAAAAAAATATGTATAAACCATGCCCAAAAATCACAATGCGGGTCACAAGTTATGACGTAAAGCCTAAGTTATAGAATGCACACAGTTATGCATGAAAAAAGGCATAAGGAATCATGCTTCAAAAGCTCCAAGTTGTAGCAGGAGGCATAAGCTGTATAATGCATGCAGTTATGCATGCAAAAAGTCACAGTTTTTGAGTATCAGAAGTTATACCACAAGGTATAAATTCAGTAGGAGAATTTACGCCATAAGGCACGATTTTAGTGGCTAAAGTTAATCGTCCAGGCAAGTCAAATCATATGATCAAACTCAACAATGCCTAAAAATTATCAAACAATTTTGTATTTTCACCTTGTATACAATCAATTATAGCATTAGATCTGATTCATTGTATAATAATTCTTATAGTTTAACTGTGATTTATTTATGAATACAAATTTTATATGTGTACCTTTTCTGACGTCATTTCAGTAAATACGGTTTACAGCGGTGATACGGCGGTGCAAATTTAGCCGAACAAGGTAGCTTGTTGTTGTTGATGAAGAGCCATCGGAGAATACGTGAAGTTTGTTATAAGAAAATTGAGATGCGTTTTAGTTTATATATGTGTGTGTGTGTGTGTCAGGGTTATTATTGTCATTTAATTTTTAAGTAAAAATTGTGAAGGACACAAACTAAAATGAGTTTTTTAGGGGTAAAATTTAAAGACTAGCTCTAAATAGGGGCATTCGCACGAATTTTCCTCATTTTATTATATCAGATTTTCTTTTAAAAAAATATTTTATAAGTTTATCTATTCAGAATAATTTCAAATATATTTAATTAAATTTAAAAATTTATATCTGAGTTCGAACAATTTCATTTAGAACCTTACGAAGGTCAAACATTAGAAATTGCTACCTGAAGTTTTATATGGCTGGCTAAGGTCATTTTCAAATATTTTAATACTAAAATTATAAACTTAATGAGGCATATACATATGATTTTTTTCCTGAAGTTATAATTTTTGATAAGGTCAACTTTAAATATTTTTTATTTAAAACTGTGAACTTGATAAAATTGATGTTTGTATATTTTTTATTAAAATTTTGACCTTAATAATACTTAAGATATATAATAATCTACCAAGGCATCTTGAATAATTGTATTCCAGTATCATTTTTCAAGGCAAAAGAAAACAGAATAGAATATTTACTAATTTCTACTATAACCACATTAATAAATTATGATTAGTTATTATTGATTTTATGAAAAATTAACAATTCATGTATCTTTTCCTAGAGGGTGTAATTACTAGTTGATAACAACTTTGATAAAAAATATTCAGATGTCAATTAACCTCCTGACTGAGATATTTAAAATACTAAAGCCTAGAACTTAATATCTATTTTTCGTGATTTATGAATTTACAATTATTTTTAAATGCTCACTTGTTTGATATATTATTTCATTACATCAATAGTGTCTAGTCAAATTTTCTTTCACATCAGCAGTATCTAATCAATATTTGATAGTACAAATTAATGATCAAGGTCTCTAGAAGAGCCTAACTATTTGTTTACAAGAATCATAATACCAAGTAGGGTTCAAATAATATTGTATCATGAAAAATAAATTTAAAGCTCCTGAAAAATTTATTTATTATTACTAAGTAGTGATGCACGGGCCCAACATTGGAGTCTTTTTGTTAGCTAGATGCATATATTATTTACATATAGATATTATATGATTGGCAAACGTTACAACATTTACATTTGTGACTGCGTTATTTACATTACATATTTGGATCCTATACACTATTTACATATTGAAAGTGGTGGTGCATATTTTATTCAGTATTTTTATTTTCTTTGCAGCGTCTTGACAACATTTGACAAAAAGTACCTGAGAGAAAAGAGGATATAGGTAGATGAGATGAGATTGCAATGAAAGATATGTTATTCTGATTTATACATTGCAAACAAAATGGATGGATGAGATTGTAAAGAAAAATTTGTTGTTAATCAATATACCAAGTAAAGTTCTATTGGTCAAGTTATTTAGAATAAGAGATATGATATAAGAAAAAGATCCCATAAATAATTTTTTATGCGGGAAAAAGCAAAAAAATAAAATAAAATAAAATAAAATAATATAATTAAAACTATACTTAAAGTACAAGAGAATTGTGTCATTCTTAGAGTACAGTATCTAATGATCATTAAAAGAAAAGTTGAAATTATTTATATTAAGACGGTAAATATTTTAACTCAAACATGAAATTACTGTGAAAGTGATTTGACCATTTATGAAAAGTATTCGATAAATGTGAACGCTATTGGCGTTTGCAGCAGTCGGATAAATAGTAGAAAAAGTAATTTTCTGGCAAAAGGGTGGTGCCAATCGTGTTGCAAAAGTTATTTCACTGACAATTGAACCAAGATATAATAGTTTGTCATAAATTGAAAATGTGATGGTGTTATGCCCTGAAAACTCAAAGACTAGATCCTGGACTTAAATCAGAAAATCCAGAAAATCTGCAGAAATGCTACAAGACGACTCACCTAACGACTCGTTAAGAGACCTAACGACTCGTTAGGTGAGAGGACTCACACTTCGGCTGTAGCGGAGGAGGATCTGGATCGCAACGGCTAACGATGTTGAGTCTGGGAACCTGCAGACGTATCATGAAATGATACAACTTAAAAGTATGCGTCAGTACTTTAAATGTACTGAGTAAGTGGGAGAAAACATATATGAATATAAAGTCTGAACTGAAATGACACGTAATGACCAACAGGTAAGCTAAACTGAACTACTGATGTAAACTGAAATGGTCAAGGTGACCCTATCTGATGGTCAAAAACATGCCCTAAGTCTGAAATACTTAGTATGAGAGACCACACTGAGTTGATCTGAACTGAACTGACTAGTGGAGAGTCTCTAACCGACATATAACCACGTGAGCTAGACGTGAAGTCCGATGTATACACCCCATCGATAGGACCCAATATACCTTGACGGGGTATAAAGGCATGAACTGGGTGATCACAAAAGTCTGGGGCCAATCAGGCCAAGTGATACTGTAACCTACGCTGGCAACGTAGTTCTGGAAACCTGGGTGCGCTGGAACCCCGGCTCGCTCGGTGCTAACTCCTACTCCCACTGGAAAACCTAAACTGAACTACTAGGCTGATAGCTCGAAACTGGGGTCCAAGACTAGTTAGGGACATATAACTGAAAGTACTTTGAGAGTCTTATCAGATCAGATTCTGAAACTGAGTTCTAGACTAGTCAGAGCTGCTTATCTAAAAGAATCGTAACCATCTAAGAACAATCTGTAAACTGAACTGGGGTCCTGGGGATGGTCTGAGCTACATAACTAGAATGTCATGACCACCTAATGGACCAAATAACTATAATCTAAGTCTGATTATGATAATTGAGAGACACCACTGACACCTCAGAAAAAGACTGAAGTCAAACTAATCAGTTGATAATTTTCTGAATGATTATGAAGAGATTCTATGTTCTAACTGGACTGAACTACTAAGTAGCTAATAGAGAGCTCAACTCATTCCAACAACACAGGAATTTCATAATATGACGAAATTAAGAATTTAAAGAGATTTCATCCAACAAGAGTAAAATCATTCTTCTTAATAGAATAATTGCTCACATATATATAATAGGAATTTCTAGGATATTCAGCCCAAAACATACTTAGCAAAATAGAGGGAATTCAGTATGCAATAATCTTTACTTAAAAATTTAGGGCTATGAATCATCTTGGCAATAACAATAACTATTTACTTAGGAATTTTGATGAAAATTATATGAGTCATACACATGGATAACAACCCAATTGAAATTAACGAGAATCAACATGAAAATCTCTGCATATTCGAAAAATCTCAGGGCTAAACTGATAGGGAAATTTTGAGAAGATTCTGGGGGACATAAGGGAAGGACAATTCCCTTGTTGAATTCCCACATACCTGACTAAAATTCAGAGAAGAGGACTTGAACTGCTGCAACAGAGGATAATCCTAAGCTTGCTTGAGAGTTTGTTGAGAGAACTTTCGATAAGTTTCCTGAGAATAAACGCGAGAATGAGGGGAGGAACATCCAAGCCCTATAATAAGTTTGATTTTACGTCCAAAACGACGTGGTTTAAAGCTTAGGAGAATAAGAAATTACTTAATAGCCCTTAGAAAATCACTGGAAAAAACTGCCAGGTGACCCTAACGGGTCGTGGTGGCTGACCATGACTTGTGGTCACTCCCATCAGGTACACTGCCTAGGCTCCTCAGTAGTTCACCACGAGGTATCTAACGAGTCGTGGTCATTGACCACGACTCGTGGTCACCAGTCGTGGACCACAATGTCTCACTTTAGAAGATTAAAGGCTAAGTTTGATAAGGAGTCACCTAACGGGTCATTGCCATTGACGACGATGACTCGTCATAACACTCGTTAGGTATACTGGCTAAAAACTTACTAGGGCTGATAACGGGGGACATAACGAATCATTACTGAGGACCACGACTCTTTGCCCCCACCCGTCAAGTACACTACTCCATGATCTTAGGCAGAATTATATGCCCAAAGTGATACTCAAATGCTTCATTTCGTCTTGTTTATCTATCGTTATTTGTACATTCTCATGTGATTTGTAGTTAAAATGTGAATTTATACTAACCAACATGATTAGTATTATTTTGCAGGAAAAATGTAATTTTAGGAAGCTAAGATGCATGTTGGTAAAAATTGGGAATGGACTCGGAAGTGAGCAGTGGAAAAGGTCAAGGAAAAGCAGCAAATATAGGGGCTCCGCAATAGAGCCGTGTCACGCTGCCATCGCGGAGGCATTCTGCCTCGGATGATCTATTTTGGCAAATTCCAGTGAAGGTCCGCGTTGCCTCCGTGTCACGCGATACAAGCTGTGGCACGTTGCGTATATTTACCCGGAACATCAATTTCCAGAGAGGGTCCGCGTTTTCACCGTGGCACGGAGGGAGTGCTCCGCGATAGACTCCATGCCACGTTGCTTGTTATTCCAGGAAAAATTCTCACTAGTATAAATAGCACACTTAGGTTTATTTTTAATTATTCTGCCTTGGTTGAGCAAGAACGTGGGCTACAGGCAGTTGAGGGGATGAAAATTCTAGGGTTCTTCTCTATCTCTTTTTCTTTTATCTCAATTGTTTGTATGATTTACATTCATTTGATGATGCTTAATTCACAAATGAGTGGCTAAATTCACTTCTTGCTGAGGTTAAGAACAATTGTAGTGGAATGTAATTGTTGAGCAATTTAGTTTTCATCTTTTCTTCAATGGTTGTTCTATCAATTCTTGTTCTTACTGCATTAATGTTTGGCCAATGTTAATGTATATCTAAAAAATCTAATTTTGATTTTGAAAAGGAAAGAAATTGGAAAGTTGTGAATTGATAGGATATGATCTCTTCTTAGTTTGGGAAAATTGAGAATTGATTTACATTCAGAATTGAAATATATCTGAAAGTCTTATTAGTCAATTAAAGAATCGGTTTTGTATGGCTAGAACATGAAATTCTTTTATCACAGAAATGTAGGTTGAAGGTTCATGATCCTTAAGTTGGGTAGGATACGAAAGTTTCAATCCATAGGCAATAATTCTTGACTAGCAATTGAAGGAAAGATTAACTGAATTGTATCGACAAATTACTTCCCTGCATGTTCGTTTTAGCCTCAGCTTGCTCATTACTATAGTTCAGACTCACTTTATAATTTTGTCTTAGATTCGTAGAAATTAGAAAACTCAAACTCTCCGATTATTGTTTAATTGGTTGTCTGCATTCTTAAAGTTATAGTTTATTAACACTTAAGTTAATTATTACCCTAGATCAGTCCCTGTGGGATCGATACTTGGCTTACTTTAGCCACTTTACTACTTGTTAGACCACGTGCACTTGCGTGTAGTTACTAAACGCCCGAACAAGTTTTTGGCGCTGTTGCCGGGGACTGGCAATTGGTAAAATTGTTTTCTTAGTGTTAGTTTACAATTTCTATATAAGTGCTGACAACTTGATCTTAGCCTGTCTTTTGCAGATATTGAATTCTGTTGAACACTGGCAAGAGACAAGGATCTGGTGGATTCATACTTAGAGCTGGAAAGACAATTCCACGTCGAAGGAGAGAAGCTCTAGAGAGAAAGTTGCAGTTGCTCAGACAAACAATCCTGGAGCAACAACAGAATCCACCACTTGTGAGGGCAGTGTTCCTGGAACAACAACAGAATCCACCACTTGTGAGGGCAGTGTTAGTGCCCGAAGAAATGGCAGCTAGGCCGGTTCACGAAGTGGCAGTCCCACATGCTAACAATGTCACATCAAGTATTCGCAAACCTGAGCCAGGAGGAAGGTTTGAGCTAAAACAGAACATGGTGTAATTGCTGCACACCAGCGGGCAATTCACAGGTCTCCCTCACGTAGATCCACAACAACATCTCCAAAACTTTTTGGAGATAAGTGACACTTACATCCCCGCTGGAGTATCATCCGATTACGTAAGGCTTACATTGTTCCCATTTTCACTATTGGGAGAAGCAAAGAGGTGGTTGAAAGCTGAGCCACCTAACTCTATCACCATTTGGGATGATCTTGCAAGAAAATTTTTGATACGGTTCTTTCCATCCGGTAAAACAGCAAGACTTAGAAGTCAGATTCTAAGTTTTAAACAAAGAGAGGGGGAGAATCTGTATTAAGCTCGGGAAAGGTTCAAATCATTGCTTATGGAATGTACTCACCATCACCAGTCCAATGATATGCTGGTGCATACTTTCATAGAGGGTTTGGAACCCCACACAAAAATTTTGCTAGACTCAGCAGCTGGGGGGCAAGCATTAGAAAAGACTTATGAGGAGCTGTATACTTTGTTAAATCGTATTTCGTAGGGAAATCCAGAGTGGAATGCGGACTCTTATAGAGGAGGAACAAGGAAAGCGGCAGGAGTCTTGGAAGTGGATGGTTTTACAGCTATAGCTGCACAGATAGCTGCGCTGCAAAATCAACTTAACACCCACTTCAGCAATATGAGCTTGAATCAACCTCAAGCCCCAGTTAATGTAGTGCAGCAGTTTTGGTGTGAAGTATGCGGTAGTAATGAACACTCAGCTGAGTGTTGTGGTGCAAATCCAAATTTAGTGAACTTTGTGGGGAATGTACAGAGAAATAATCACCAACAGTATGGCAACAACTACAACTCGAATTGGAGGAATCATCCGAATTTCTCTTGGGGTAGTAATAGCCATCAAGGGCAGAGTTCAAATTAGGGTGTGCAGAGAAATCAAGGAGGGCAGCAGAACTATCAGACTCAATACAGAAGCAACAATGCACCTCGCTCTCCACCACCACCCAGCATTGAGAAAATGTTTAAAATAATGATAGCTAACCAAACTCAATTGCAGGCTGACTATGTGAAATTGGCAGCAGATGTAAAAAACAATCAGTTAGCTACAAAGGCGTTGGAGTACCAGTTTGGACAACTAGCTGGAGCTCAAAACACCAGGCCAAGAGGAGGACTACCGAGTGACACTGACCCGAATCCCAAGCAAGTAAATGCAGTGACCACAAAGAGTGGTTTACAACTCAAGGAGGTGGAACCAGAAAGACCACCTCAGCAGTCAGGAGCAGTAGAGAAAGAAAGGGAACAGAATGATGAGAGGGGGAAGGAGAAGGCAGCTGAAGCAGAAAGACCACCACCCCCGTTCCCTCAAAGATTAAAGAAACACAAGGAGGAAGCTTGTTTCAAAAAGTTCATGGAAGTGCTTAAATAGGTACACAATTAATTTACCTCTTGTTGATGTTTTGCAGGGAGTGCCGAAGTATGCAAAGTATATCAAGGACATTGTAGCGAACAAAAGCAGATTGACGGAGTACGCTACGGTGGCGCTTACTGAGGAGTGCACTTCCCGGATATAGAATAGATTGCCAACAAAGCTCAAGGACCCTGAGAGCTTTACAATTCAGATCACAATTGGGCAAAGTATCCGAGCTCGTGGACTATGCGATTTGGGAGCGAGTATTAACTTGATGCCGACATCGGTGTTCAAGAAGTTGGGGCTGGGCAGTACTAGACCAACTACAGTGATCTTGCAGTTAGCGGATCGTTCTTTGGCCAAACTAGATGACATTGTGGAGGACGTGCTGGTGCAAATGGGCTCCCTTATCTTCCCGGTAGATTTTGTTGTTGTAGATTTTGAGCCGGATGCGAAAGTCCCACTTATTTTGGGACGTCCTTTCTTGGCAACCGGGAGAGCGTTGATTGATGTAGCTGTAGGGCAGCTAACTATGCGGGCGCATGACAAGATGGAGGTATTTGATGTATACAAGGCCACGAAGCTTCCGGCCATATATGAAGAGTTGTCAGCAATCAATGTGCTTGATCAAGCAGAAATTGTTCAGATTGTTGATTCTCGAGATCCAGAGGGAAGAGCATCGATTGAGGACACACCAAAACTGGAGTTGTGGCAAGAAGATCAAAGTGCCACGTCCTCGGTCAATGGGCAGCGGTGTAAGTATTACAGGGGTGAGGACGTTATTCAAGAGAAAACGTCCATCACTCTAAAGGATGATTGAGTGTCAATGACGTCGAGCCGCGACGGTAAACCATGCGCTGCACGGGAGGCAACCCGTGAAATTATTGTAATAGAAGAGTAGAATTAGTTAAAAAGAAAAAAAAGAAAAAAAGAAAAAAAAATAAAAATAAAAACAAAAATTGTGTTTGTGTTTGAAACCTATGAATTCTAACCAATTTCTTGTTGTGAGATGATTTTCAGGTCGAACGGAGGGCAAAAACGCAAAGGATCGCAAAGGAAAAAATCGAGGTGAGAAAAAAATAAAAAGTGGCAGGACAGTGAGCCTACTCGTTGGCTCCGTGTCACGGAGGGGGTGCTCCGCGTTACCCTCCGTTACACGTTGTAGCCAATTCTGAAATTTTTACAAATTCCAGAACACGTATGCGATGGCTCTGTGTCACGAAGGGGGTGCTCCTCCGTTACACGTTGAGGTGTAATTCGCGTCGGGTTACACCGGGTCGCCGGCTAACCTGCAAGAAAAACACCCTTTTAACCCCGAAATCCCCTCATTTTTTCCCCATTTCCCATTCCCTCCGCGACAAACTCCCTAAATTCCCCCCTCCCCCGATGTGACACGGACCTAGGCACGAAGTTTCTTCAACTTTTCTTGTAGTTCATCGGATTAAAGGTATGTTGTTGAACTTAACCTCAATTTTTCCTTAAATTTTCAAATTTTGAGCTTGTGAGGTGAGTAAACCTTGCCCTAAGTGTAAATTAAGTTTGAATTCACTTAAATGTTGATTGATTGATGTTCATAGTATCGTTGTGAGTATGTGAACTCGATGAATGCATGTTTGATTGAATTTTTGCGAAATTGGTAGCTAGGGTTAGAATTTGAATAGGAAGAAACTAAATTTGGTTGAAAATGTGAAAAAATTTGGGTTGTGCATGATGGGTGATGCGAATTATGTCGTGATTAAGGTTGAATATGCTAAGTGGACAAGGAAATTGTCGGGAAAATGAAATTGTGAATTGCATAGGTTGTTGTTGAGAATTTTTTTTTGCTAAGTACTATGTGATATAATGGAATCGATGGTGATATTGTGATTCGTTGTACGAAGTCTGAGTAGTACACATTAAGTATTCCATCGACTTATCTGAATGCACTAAGCATGTTGATTGTACAAATTGGAAAAGCATGATTGTCTTGCCGAATTGTTTTAGTTGTGGCTAAAGACTAAGTGTTGGGTGGACTAACTCAACCCAACCTTAGTCGAAGCTAGTTTTGACTTGAATAACATTGGGATTGTCTGTTCGATGTTACAGGAACGATGTCAGGTGGGCAAGACAAGGGAAAGGGCACATCTATATCGGGTGCCGATAGAAAAAGAATCTGGTTGGGCATAGCAGTTCCAGCAGCACCAGCGGTTCCGTACGGCCAACGCCGTCAATATGGAACCTGATGGGTGACTGACGAAGGGAAGAAATGGTATGTAAAACACAAAGAGACCAAATACTTCCCAGAGGAGCACATTGCAAGGGAGCCACTGGCACAAGAATTCCCCAAAATCGTACACCGAATTGACAATGCCGGGCTAAACTTCATCTTTGAAGAGCCCAAGGAGTGCAATTTCCATCTGATTCGGGAGTTCTATGCTAATTGGAACCCGACACTCCGCAGTCACACCGTCAAGATAAGGGGGCAGGTTGTCACCTTTGAGCCCCATCATCTGAATGTTATATTGGGGGCGCGGGACACAGACGCCCATGTACTTCGACAGCTGAACATAACTCCACCTTATGCGGATATCATACGCACTTTGTGTGGAGCCCGTTCGACAACACGGTGGAGCAGGCACAAGGAGAGGGGCTACCATCAGACACTGCCTTACTCTCAAATGAACAGGGAAGCCAGGATTTGGCTCAAAATTTTGTGTTCCGTCTTGATCCCGGGGGTGTACATGACTGATGTCACCCGGGATCGTGTGTGTTTGGTATATGCCCTAATGAAAGGGCTTGAGATAAATATTGGGGCGGTGATCATCTATGCCATGAAGAGAGCCCGGCTCCATCAAGGGCACAGGTACGTGTTCGGTGGTTTACTTACCACGTTCCTGAGGGGCCACGACATCGAGGAAAAGGCCCTGGACTACATCCTGCAATTGGATAGGCGTGCCTTGGATGTCACAAAAACTAAGGCACCTGACACTACTCACGAGACAGCTCTCACACTAGCCGAGCAACATGCTTGAGATGATCAGTATATGGCCCGAATGTACGGGATGCAAATGCTGCAGTTGCGCATAGGCGGGAGGCCAGCAACAGAGGATGAGCTATGGCAGCTCGAGCTAGATTACCCCTTTGGCGAAAATGCACGGGCTTTATGCCGAGTGGGGCCAATTTTTGTGGAGCCTGTAGATGACGATGTCTCCACTGATGAGGAGACATGCCGTGAGGACTCAGATGTTGAGTCAGATGAGGACAGCGGGGGCGATTCAGATATGGGAGACGAGACAACGACACCTGATGAAGAAGTTGAATACTTCGATTGATCAGGGAGTTTCACCACCTACTTTTGTGATATGCTGAATTTGTGAACACTGGGGATAGTGTTCAGTTTAAGTGTGGGGTGGGAGTAGTTAGGTGCCAGTTGTTTTGTTGTTGTTTATGTTATGTCTTGTGTTGTTGTCCCTGTGAAAAATGTGACCCTGTGATTTTGTGCATATGTTCTGTACTGCAATTTGGTGTTGTAATGAATGTTAAGCTGTTGTGTGTTGTGTTGAGTTGTTGTTAGCTGGTTGTGTAAATATTTTTATTTCTATCGAAATTATCGATATTTTAAAAATTTTTGTTGAATTATTTTATGATTGGTTTCTCGGCGTTTGTTTTCGGTGCTTTTACCGAGAATAGTCCCATTGAATCGAAGTCGTAAATAGTGACCGTTCCTTATGATGGATGGATGACGACCGTCTTAAGGGAAATGTAGTCGATACTGGTAGTTTTTTTCTTTTCTTTTGTTTTCTTTCTTTTGTTTGTTTCCCAAATGCGTCGCTACTTCATGGTTCGGAATTCTTGTTGCGTGTTGTACATGATATTAAGATGTAAATATGATTCGTATGAAAGCATGCAGATGTGTAAACATATTGAGATACCTAAGCCATAGAGTTCGATTCGGTGTGATTGAGGCTTAATATTGAATTCTTGTAATTAGCTGATTGAAGAGTCTGTGAATAAGTCTTGAGTTGAGCATGTGGACTGAGTGTGAGGTGAGGTTTTGACTATTCCATGCTATTGTGAAGTGTCTAGAACTTGCCTGGTGTGTGTGCGAAAGGAAATGTTGTCAAGACGCTGCAAAAAAATAAAATGCTGAATAAAATATGCACCACCACTTTCAATATGTAAATAGTGTATAGGATCCAAAAATGTAATGTAAATAACGCAGTCAAAAATGTAAATGTTGTAACGTTTTCCAATCATATAATATCTATATGTAAATAATATATGCGTCTAGCTAACAAAAAGACTCCAATGTTGGGCCCGTGCATCACTACTTAGTAATAACAAATAAACTTTTCAGGAGCTTTAAATTTATTTTTCATGATAAAATATTATTTGAACCCTACTTGGTATCATGATTCTTGTAAACAAATAATTAGGCTCTTCTAGAGACCTTAGTCATTAATTTGTACTATCAAATATTGATTAGATACTGCTGATGTCATGAAAATTTTTTTGACTAGACACTATTGATGTAATGAAATAATATAGAAAATAAGTGAGCATTTAAAAATAATTGTAAATTCATAACTCACGAAAAATAGATATTAAGTTCTAAGCTTTAGTATTTTAAATATCTCAGTCAGGAGGTTAATTGACATCTGAATATTTTGTATCAAAGTTGCTATCAACTAATAATTACACCCTCTAGGAAAATATACACGAATTGTTATTTTTCATAAAATCAATAATAATTAATCATAATTTATTAATGTGGTTATAGTAGAAATTAGTAAATATTCTATTCTGTTTTCTTTTGCCTTGAAAAATGATACTGGAATACAATTATTCAAGATGCCTTGGTTGATTATTATATCCTCCGCTGCAGCCGAAGTGTGAGTCCTCATTATTCGAGGGTCTTGCTTTACTTTATTTTAGTTGAGTTGTTAATTTAGTTAGATTTAGAGTTAGCTGGGGGCTTGTTCCAACAACTTCTCAGTTAGATGGCTTTCAGATCACACTTGATTTCAGATTCTCAGATATTTTAAATTTCTAAATTTAGATTTTAATTTTCATAAATGCTATTATGTATTGTTTTAAATTTTCACTGTGCATGATTTCTCCGAATATCGGTGTATGATAGATCAGGGGTTGACTTGGGGTCACGTGTGACTCCAAGTACCGTGTTGCGTCCAGGGTGTAGGCTCGGGGTGTGACAAACTTGGTATCAGAGCACTAGGTTTAGAGTATCCTTGGAAAGTCTGAAAGCCGCATCGAGTAAAGTCCTTTTCATGGGTGTAAAGCGCGCCACACTTATGACGAGGAGGCTATAAGATGTTATTAGGAAAACTCTTTTTTTTCATACTCTTTATCGTGTGTTGAAGTTCAATTCCAAAAATGCCCTTCTAATTCGTGCTCTATTTTGTTTCAGTGAACCATGCCTCCCAGACGCGGTAATGGAAGAAGAGCCGGTAATGTCAACAGACCTGCCCCACCAGCCCCGACAACTCCCCAAGATGATTCCATATCTACCCCTGAATATATGGAGGCCATCCAACTGCTGGCCTAAACAGTCACCAACCAAGTGAACCAACAAGTGGTACAAATGAACACCAACAGGTCCGCAGAAGTTGCGAGGGTGCGGGATGTCACCCGTATGACCATCCATCCTTTCAGGGATCCAAAGTAGGGGAGGATCCCTAGGAGTTCGTGGATGAGGTTGGGAAGATCACCTGCATTATGGGTGTCAGCTCCTTAGAGAGTGCTGATCTGGCTGCCTACCAGCTCAAAGGGGTAGCTCAGGTCTGGCATGACCAACAGAAGGAGGGGCGGCCAGCCGGAGCAGGACCAGTGGAGTGGGAAGAATTCCAAACAGCTTTCTTGGAAAGATTTTTCCCTGGGGAGCTGAGGGAGGCAAAGATGGCGGAGTTTATGAACTTGAGACTGGGCAACAAAACGGTGGAGGAGTATGCTCTGGAGTTTACTAGGCTGTCTAAGTATGCTCCAAAGATGGTAGCCGAGCCAAGGGATCGCATTCTAAAATTTGTAAATGGAGTGTCAAATTTGGTCCTTAAGGAGTGTAGGACCGCGGTGCTTATTAAGGACATGGACCTTTCTAGCTTGATTGTTTATGCCCAACAGATTGAGGCTGAAAAGCTGAGGGATATGGAGTGAAAGAATAAATGGGCAAGGACTGTCCAGTTAGATTTCGGCCATCAGAGGTCTAGCGGTAGTTGCCGCCTACCGCAACAGCAGTAGCAGCAGCAGAGAGCTCCAGCACCCAATTCACCTAGTGCCCCAACCTTTCGGTCCCGCCAGGATTGGAGGGGTGCGTTATCTGGCACTCAGTCTCAGGCTCACAGTGCCGAGAACAAGTATCTAACTTGTCCCAAGTGTGATAGGAATCACCTGGGAGAATGCCTTCAAGGACGAGAGGGCTGTTTTGGGTGTTGACAACTTGGACACCAACTTAAGGAGTGCCCGTCAGCAGGGCGAGGGAGATCACAATCTACCACATCATCAGCTCCAGCAAGGCGACCAGCTCAGCAGGCCAACACATCAGGTACAGATGGCGGTCAACGCCAAAATCGCTTCTATGCTCTATCTTCCCATCAGGATCAGGAATGTTCACCTGACATAGTTACTGGTATGTTACGTCTCTTCCATCTAGACGTGTATTCCCTACTCGATATAGGAGTCACTCTTTCATTCGTGACTTCCTATATAGCAGTCCAGTTCAACATCAGTCTAGAGGTCCTCTCGGAACCATTTTCAGTCTCTACCGCAGTTGGCGAGTCAGTTAGAGCCAGCCGGGTGTATAGAAATTGCCCAGTATCAGTCCTGAGTAAAGTTATTCCAGCTGATCTTGTAGAGTTTGACATGGTCGTCTTTGACCTTATTCTCAACCTGGATTGGTTACACTCCTGCTATGCCTCAGTCGATTGCAGAACTAGAGTTGTCAAGTTCCAATTTCCCAATGAGCCAGTGTTAGAATGGATGGGTAGCAGTTCAGCACCTAAGGGTAGGTTTATTTCCTACCTTAAAGCCCAGAAACTCATCTCCAAGGGATGTATTTATCATCTGGTTCGGGTCAAGGATTTCAACTATGAGACCCCAACTATGCAGTCAGTCCCCGTGGTCGACGAGTTCCCAAATGTTTTTTCTGAGGATCTTCCTGGAGTTCCCCTTGAACAGGAAATAGACTTTGGAATAGATCTCCTCCCAGATACTCAGCCTATCTCCATCCCTCCTTACAGAATGGCTCCAGCTGAGCTTAAGGAGTTGAAGGAGCAGCTAAAAGGTCTTCTTGACAAGGGTTTTATCAGACCCATCATCTCTTCCTGGGGTGCCTCAATGCTATTCGTGCGTAAGAAAGATGATACCCTCAGAATGTGCATAGATTACCATCAGTTTAACAAGGTCACAGTTAAGAACAAGTACCCTCTACCTAGAATTGACGATCTGTTCGACCAACTTCAGGGAGCCAGTTGTTTCTCAAAAATCAATCTCAGGTCAGGGTACCACCAGTTAAGGGTTAGAGAGAATGACATATCGAAAACAACATTCATAACTCGGTATGGTCAATACGAGTTTGTGGTAATGTCCTTCGGGCTAACAAATTCCCCAGTAGCCTTCATGAATTTGATGAATAGGGTTTTCAAGCAGTACCTGGATATATTCATCATTGTATTTATCGACGACTTCTAGTGTACTCCAGAAATGAGGAAGAGCATTCAAATCACCTGAGATTAGCATTGCAGACACTCAGGGACCGCAGTTGTTCACCAAGTTCAGCAAGTACGAATTTTGGTTAAAGTCCGTGACCTTCTTAGGTCATGTGGTCTCAAGTGAAGGAATACAAGTAGATCCTCACAAGATAGTAGCCATAAAAGGATTGGCCCAGACCTACCTCTCCTACTGAAATCAGGAGTTTCCTAGGCTTAGCGAGTTATTATTGACGATTTGTGGAAGGCTTTTCCTCCATAGCATCACCTCTGACTAAGTCAACACAGAAGAAGGTGAAATTTCAGTGGTTGGATGAGTGTGAGAAGAGTTTCGAGGAGTTGAAGACTCGACTCACTACTGCTCTAGTGTTAACCTTGCCGGAAGGATCAAATGGGTTGGTTGTTTGTTGCGACGCTTCTAGAGTTTGACTCGGTTATGTTCTGATGCAGCGGGGTAAAGTAATAGCCTATACCTCCAGACAACTCAAAGTTCATGACAAAAATTATCCAACTCATGACTTGGAGTTGGCAGCGGTGGTATTCGTGCTAAAAATATATAGACACTACCTTTATGGAGCTCATGTGGATGTGTTCACAGATCACAAGAGCCTTCAGTATGTGTTCAGCCAGAAGGACCTAACCCTGCGTTAGAGACGGTGGTTGGAGTTGCTAAAAGACTATGACATGAGTGTATTGTATCACCCGGGCAAGCCAATGTGGTGGTTCACGCCCTAAGCAGACGGTCTATGGGGAGTGTGACTCATATTAAGGAAGACAAAAAGGAGCTAGCAAGGGACGTTCACAGATTAGCCCGGTTAGGGGTGCAGTTGGTGAATTCGATCGAAGGTGGTATCGTAGTGCATAGTGGGCCGGATTCATCCTTGGTAGTTGAAGTTAAGTCCAGACAAGATGAATATCTAGTTCTACTTAAACCTAAAGAAGCAGTTCTCAGAAAGGAGGTTGAGGCTTTCTCAAAAGGGGGAGATGGTGTGCTCCTTCACCAGTGAAGGTTGTGTGTACCAGATATTGGTGAGTTGAGAGATCAGATACTGGCTGAGGCACACAGTTTGAGGTACTCCATTCACCCTGGTGCTACTAAAATGCACCGCGACTTGCAGGATATTTACTAGTGGTGATGTGCTGTGGATTTACAACACTATTGACGCTCAAAACTAAGAAAATAGCATGGACGTAGGTGTGCTTATATGGATATGAGGCACTTTTCCTTTGATTTCAGGATAAATGGGTGTTGGAACAATAAGTTGCAAAAGGAAGCTAAAAGTGTGCAAAATAGGGCAAAAGGTGCAATCCATAGTACGATCCGTAAGAGGGATCTACGAGTTGTACTGAGGGCCGTGATAAGAAGCTGAAACTTTAACCTGGAACACTGATCCCACGAGACTTGTCACGGATCGTACCATGATGGTACAAGTCGAGGTAAGCCAGTCATGATGAAATCCAGAAGAATTGCACAGGAGGCTGACTCTCAGTACAATAGGATCCTATGACCCGTGAGATAAAGGTACAAGTCGTACCATACCAGTCGTGGTGAAGTTTAGACAAAGTTTAAAGTATCAGGATCAAGCCACGGCTGCAAGGTACGAGTCGTAGGATGTAGGTACGAAGCCAACTCTTCAAGCCACGAGTCGATGCCACGGTCCGTGAGAAGCCCCTACGAGTCGTAAGAGGACCCGTGACGTGTTCGGCGACAGATGTGGAAAGCAGTCCTGTTAGTTTAGGAAAAGAATTCTTGTGTCTCTATAAATATGTTTTATGTTTTATTTTTCATAGAGGACGACGAATAGACTTAATTTTAGTAGGAAAATATTGTAGTAAGCAATTTTATATCATTGAAAGAGAATTGAGTTGGTTCAACCTTGTGATCAACCTTTTCTTGAACTCATATTGTTCTTGCTACTTGTTATTCAAGATTTTGCGGATTAATTGAAGGAATCATTTTTCTCAATCATCTTTGTAAGTATTGTTTTATGTCTTCAATCATGAACACAATTCACAATCTTACAACTATGAAAGGCTAAAACCTCCATAGCTAGAGTTGTGGGAACCATGGAGGATTAACAAGCTAGGGTTGCACAAAGTGATTCTAAAACCAATACTAATTACTTATATTGTGGTCTCTTCATCTTTAATGATTCTTAGCGGTGTGCAACGTTAGGAAGTTCTTGAATTATTTACTTGCTTTGGTCGAAGAGGTAGAGATTAGGAAAAGAGCATTATAGCAGAGCCTTGATCTTGATGATCATTGTATTAACTTGAGTTGTGGTCGCAGGATAGTTATATCTGAAACTTAGTGATAACCGTTAGTTTACAAAACTCATGACACTTGGTCGAGTAATTGAGGATAGTCATTCAATAGCGATTGGTCGATCGTTTGAATGAACCTAAGTTATCAGTTTTGTAAGTAAGTATTGGTAAAGATCACAAGTTTATACCCAAAGTTGTTATGAGCCCATGGGGAACACAAATAGTTATCCTTTAATTATTGATTTGCAAATATAATCTTGAATGCTGTTTATTTTTTTTATTGATTTTTTTTAGAATGCCCCCAATGTGAAGTAACTACCATACGAGTTCATCTACCAGTTGTAATCTAGATCTTCCATATTCCCTGTGGAATCGACCCCAACCTCGAAGTTTAGTTCTTTATTGACAACGTCCGCTTCATACTTCAGTTGGAAGTGTGGTTTGAGCATGATCAGGTGGAATGTTTGTAATGCCCCGGAAACTCAAAATCAATATCCGGGACTTAAATTAGAAAATCTGAAAAACTGCAGAAATATTGCAGGACAGCCCACTTGACGAGTCGTTAAGTAACCTCATGACTCATTAGGTGAGCTGCGAGGAGAAGGCTGGATAATGTAAAGGAGGGAGGCAGTGTACCTAACGAGGGACGTCACGAGTCGTGGTCACTGACCACGACCCATTAAGTCACCCGTGGTCAGGCCTAAGTTGAGAGTATATTTAGTTAACCAGTGTACTTGATGAGTGGGTGCAAATCGTCATCTGCGCCGACGACTCGTTAAGTGACTCGTTACTAGACTTAGCATTAAATCTACAAAATGAGACACTGTGGTCCACGACTCGTTAGGTCCTTTGTGGTGACCTATTGAGGCTCCTAGGTAGTGTACCTGACGGGAGTGGCCACGAGTCGTGGTCACCACGACCCATTAGGTCACCTGACAGTTTTTTCTAGTTATTTTCTATTCTACTAAGCTCTAAACTACGGCGTTTTGGACGTAAAATCAGACTTATTAGAGGGTTTGGACGGTTCCTCCCCTTATTCTCACGTTTATCCTCAAGAAACTTATCGAAAACCCTCTGAGGAAACTCTCAAGCAAGCTTAGGGCTCATCTATTATAGCAGTTCAAGTCCCCTTCTTTGGGTGAATTTTAGTCAGGTATGTGAGAATTCAACAAGGGAATATTCCTTCCCTTATGTCCTATAAAATCCCCCCATAACTCCCTTATCAGTTTTATCCCTGAGCTTTCGAATACGAATGAATCCCATGCTATTTTTCATTAATTTCGCCTAAAATAATATCCATTTTGGTTGTTCATATTATCTCCATCAGTTCCTAATTAAATATTCAATGTTCTACAAAAGTGAATTTAAGCCCTAAGTTTCGAGTAATGACTTTTGCTTATTAAATTTCATCTAGTGAATGAAGAATGTTTTGGGCTGAATTTCCTAGAAATTTTTACTATATATATGTTGAACAACTATTCCATTGATAAGAACGATTTTAGCCTTGTCAGATGAGATTTCTTTAATTATTGAATTTTCGCCATATTATGAAATTCTCGTGTGGTTGGAATAAGTTGAGTTCTCTATTAGCTGCTAGTAGTTCAGACCAGTTTGAACATAGAACCCCCTTCGAAATCTTTCAGAAAATTTGTCAACTGATCAGTTTGAATTCAGTCTTATTCTGAGGTGTCAGTGGTGCCTCTCAGTTATCAGAATCAGACTCAGATTATAGTTATTTGGTCCATTAGGCGGTCATGACATTCTAGAATATAGCTCTGACCAGCCCCAAGACCCCAATTCAGTTATAGCTTGTTCTTAGACGGTTACGATGCTTCCAGATAAGCAGCTCTGACCAGTCTAGAACCTAGTTTCAGAATCTGGCTCGATAAGACTCTTAGGGTACTTTCAGTTATATGTCCTTGACTAGCCTTGGGCCCTAGTTTCGAGCTATCAGCCTAGTAGTTCAGTTTAGGTTTTCCAGTGTAAGTAGAACTTAGCACCGAGCAGGCTGGGGTTCCAGCGCACCCAGGTTCCCAAAACTACGTGGCCAGCGTAGGTTATAGTATTACTTGGCCTGATTGGCCTGAGACTTTTGTGATCACTCAGTTCATGCCTTTACAACCTGACAAGGTGTTACACCTGTTCGGTGTTTGCTATATGGGTGTATAACTACACGCAAGTTCACGTGGTCGAACAAGTAGTAAAGTGGCTTAAGTAAGCCAAGTATCGATCCCACAGGGACTAGGATGAGGTAACAAATTACTTAAGTGTTACTATGTTGATTCCAAAAATGAAGACAACAGTGCAACGAAGAGTTTGATATATTTTGATTTCTAATTTTATCCTAAGTCTGCAAAAATTATATAATTTGAGTCTGAACTATGAATGTGAGCATGCTGAGGTTAAACGAACATGTAAGGAAATAAATTATCGATATGATTTGGTTAACTTTTCCTCCGGTTGCTAGTCAAGAACTATTATCAATGGACTAAAACTCTCGTATTTAACCCAACTTAAGAATCGTGAACCGTCCACCTACATTTATGTGATTAAACGAAATTTATGTTCTAGCCATACAAAACCGGTTCCTTAATTGACTAATACGACCTTCAGGTATATTTCTATCCTGAAGGTAAATCAATTCTCAATATTCCCAAACCAAGAAAAGATCATATCCTATTGATTCACAACTTTCCAATTTCTTGCTCTCTCGAGTGAAACCAGACTTTTTAGATGTACATTAATATAGGCCACACATTAATGCAGTAAGAACAAGAATCAATAGAACAACCATGGAAGAAAAGATTAAAAACCAAATTGATCAACAATCACATTTCAATACAATTGTTCTTAACCTCAGCAAGAAGAGGAATTAGCCACTCATTTGTGGGTTAAACATCGTTAAATGAGTGTTAAACATACAAGCAATTGAATTAAAGAAGAAGGAGATAGAGAAAAACCCTGAGATTTTCGTCCCCTCAACTGCCTGTAACCCACGTTCTTGCTCCACCAAGTCAGAATATTGAAAAATGAACCTAAGTGTTCTATTTATACTAGTGGGAATTTTTCCCGGAATAACAAGCAACATGTCACGGAGTGCATCGCGGAGCACTGCCTCCGTGACATGCCACAGACGCAGAGGCTCACTGGAAATGGACTGTCCAGGTAATAAAGCCCAACGTGGCACGGTGTGCAGCGCGGGGCTAGGCCAACGTGCCACGGCCCCAACGCGCACCCACACTGAAATTTGGCCAAAAATTCCCTAGCCAGGCAGAAGGCCTCCGCGATGGCAGCGTGACACGGCTCCATCGCAGAGCCCCTTTAATTCTTGCCGTCCAATGCTTTTTCCTTTGCTAATCATCCGAGTCCATCCCCGATCTTTCCCAACACGCATTTTAGCTTCACAAAATTACATTTCACCTGCAAAATAACGCTAATCATGTTGGTTAGTATAAATTCACATTTTATTATAAATCACATAAGAATGTCTAATCATTGATAGATAAACAAGGTTAAAATGACACATTTGAGTATCACTTAGGCATATAAATTTGCCCAAGATCAACACCCCGTAAAGTTTTAACATGTGATGAAGGCGTTAGTGTGTATGTTGAGAGTTTTAGAGTAAGACACACATGAAAAAAGGCTCGAGGGATGGACGAACGAGAACAGAATCGAGAAAGCAGGAGGTCGGGGCCGGAGGCTAGGCACATTGAGTGTCGCGCCGCGTCGGCCAGCCCGATGCCTTGAGCGGCGCTCCGTGCCCGACTCTTGGAGCTACAGTGTTATACCCCGTAGGATTTCCGGCACCTAGATGGCCTATTCGTGCGTTGGTCAAGCATATTTGGAAATCATACGTGCTAGGGAAAGGCCCGGGAAAAGACCGGACGAGAAACTGGTCGAACCATCGCGGAAGGAGCCGAGGCAGAGCCCCTCCGCGATGGCAGCGTGTCACGGAGGTGAAGCCTCCGCGTTGGCTCCGTGACACGTTGGCCTTGTCCAGGCTCAAGTATATAAAGCCCCACTTCGGTTTATTTTGATTTTAAATCATAAAATTTCCAGAAAACAGAGAGGAAAACCAGAGAAAGGAAAAAGAACGAAGAGGGTAATATAATTTCGTCCGATTACGCTACCAAACGTAGTCCAAACCTAAATTAACCTCAGGTACCGAGGTATTTAGCAGCAGAGAGCATTCCTACGGATTTAGTTTCGTGAAATACGGCCGACGAATCGTCGAGCTACCGAGCTAAGGTAAGTAGAATTGCTCCAAACTAGTGTCTATGTGTTCCTAGCTGTGAAGTGAATATTTCTCCCTTCTGGACTTCTGGAAAATAGCGAGTTTTTGACCGTCTTTCGATAAGCCTAAGTTTAGGCTATAATTATATCAAAAGTGACGTTGTTCTTTAGAATAAAGCTATATTTAGTATTAATTGACATATTTATGAATGCAGTTGGGAGAAATAGTTGAAGTATTGGCCGAGCCTTGTCCGACAGACGGATAGTTCGAGGATAAGGTATGTAAAGCTAGTTACTTTGGCAAGTTAGTAGCTTTAGCCTTATATAGTACCATAAACTTCGTAGTGGAATTCCCGGAAGTTGAATGTTAAGTATTGTGCAAGTTCAGTAAACCTAGTTCGCGTTGTGATATCGTATTCAGTCTGAAATTTAGAAAAGCATGTGCCCAAGGGCAAGTTAGTAGTTCAGATTCAATACAGCCTATTATGTGTATAGCAAGCATGTTGTAGAATAAAAAGGGACAGATTTTCATAAAAACAGTCAGTAAAGAAATATCTGATAGACATACAGTTATGGCTACAGATTAGCCATTCAGACAGATAGTATCATGGCTACAGATTAGCCATACAGTTAAACAGAGATTGCAGAATCAGTATAATTAGTAAGAACCAGTTCAGTATAGAAACGGATCAGAGTAAGAAGTTAGATTCCAGATAGTCTTTTCAGTTATACATGCTTGCTATTTATATGTGTTATTTTGCTTGTTGAGACTTGTTGTGGCATG
This sequence comes from Datura wrightii, assembly GCA_035772735.1. NCBI lineage: Eukaryota > Viridiplantae > Streptophyta > Magnoliopsida > Solanales > Solanaceae > Datura > Datura wrightii. The sequence goes on from JASDFA010000006.1 coordinate 129,701,477, forward strand.
TGAGCACCCTTTTAGCATCCCCACCGCCCCTGGGTTATAGCTGTGTCGATACCAAATTCAGATACCGCCACCAGCTGGGCGATGTCATCCGCCTAGAGGACGATGATGGCCGACCACCATAATAATACGGTCCAGACTACCCTGCTTGCAGGGGTAGTTCAGTTTACTCTGCGCAAAGCCAGTCCACCCTGTTTACAGAGGCAGAACACTCTGTGTGTGCTTGTAGCCGGGGGCAGTTTCAGATACAGATTTTTATAAAATTACCCTGTTGCGTGCTTGCACGCAGGGGCAGTTTTTATTACACACCCCGTGTACACTTGCGCCCAGAGGCAGGAGTCTTCGGACTCAGACACAGTTTATTGTCAGAGGCCAAGGCCTGAGCTACGTACCCAAGGGGACCGGTAGGAGGAGCTCACAATTATTAGATGAGTGGAGTGACTTATTTTTGGTTGGTTTAGATCCGGGTAGGGGTAAATAGATTGTGTGTTGGTTGGCACCTTCCGGCTTATAGGGGTCGGTCAGGTATTGTGTGTATTATTATGTATACTTGTATGTGCTATTAGATACTGATAGACAGTGGGACGACACGACATCAGGTACACTCAGATTAGTTATAGAGTAAATAAACTCTCCCCAGTTATTCTCAGCTAGATAGACTCAGCTACCTTCTACTTATATATCATGTTACTGTTGTTATTCATTTCAGTTGTGTATTTCAGTTGCTTTACATGCTCAGTACCTGTGGTACTGATGCCCAGTGGGGCGCTGCATTACTTGCCTGCAGGTACTCATCGACGAGGAGGCGATCCCTCGTGATCCCAGTCAGCTATTGAGTATTCAGCTCCTGTCATCCGGAGACTGAATTCCAGAGGTGTATTTCGTTTTCTTTTGTTGTACAGTACAAGTAGGTCGGGGTCCTGTCCCGATCATTTCTATTGTTATTCCTAGAGGCTTGCAGTCTGTATATATTTCCCTGTGGTCAGCCGAGCCGGTCGTGTGAGGCCATGCAGCTTGTTATAGTTATTTGTTATTTCTGTTCCTGTTGGTCGTGTGCGGCCATAACCAGTCAGTAGTGGTGACCTTGCCAGTCACGTAATTATTTATCATGTTATTGTTGAGTTACAGGGAACTAGACAGCATGGTGGCCTTGTCGGCCCGCATAGGTTCCCCTGTAGTAGTATGTTTCTGGTTAGCTGTTTTCCAGGCGCATGTGGCTATGGGCCTGTTGGCCGGATGCTGTGTTTACAGCCGTTATATAGCCCTTTGTTTCCAGAAATTTGAGTTAGAGTCAGCCAGGCACCAGATGTGCTTAGGCTCACCAGATAGCAGTCTAGGTCCTACTAGGGCACCAGGTGCCAGTCATACCCCCCAAGGCGGGGGGTGACATACAGGCGGCGCGTTGCACCCCCCTATGCCCCTGCCTCATATATATAGGTGTTAACTCAGAAGAAGGTGAAATTTCAGTGGTCGGATGAGTGTGAGAAGAGTTTCAAGGAGTTGAAGACTCGACTGACTACCACTCCAGTTTTGACCCTGCCAGAAGGAACATATGGGTTGGTTGTTTATTGTGATGCTTCCAGAGCTGGACTCGGTTGCGGTTTGATGCAGTGGGGCAAAGTGATAGCCTACTCCTCCAAACAACTCAAAGTTCATGAGAAGAATTGGGATGACCATTTGTCTCTTATCGAGTTTGCGTACAACTACAACTACCATTCTAGTATCCAGATGCCCCATTTGAAGCATTATATGGTAGAAGGTGTAGATATCCTATAGGGTGGTTCAAAGTTGGGGAAACTACCTTGATAGGGCCAGACTCAGTTCACGAGGCAATATAGAAAGTTCAACTTATCCGAGAAAGGTTGAAAATAACTCAGAGCCGTTAGAAATCTTATGCCGATGTGCGAAGAAGCGAGTTGGAGTTTGCAGTTGATGACTGGTATACCTGAAAATTTCACCCATGAAAGGGGTGATGAGGTTTGGCAAGAAAGGAAAGCTCAGTCCGAGGTATGTGGGACCTTATAGAATTTTAAGGCGTATCGGCAATGTGACCTATGAGCTAGAGTTACCTTCAGAACTAGCAGTTGTACATCTAGTTTTCCATGTGTCACTTTTGAAGAAATGCATCGGAGATCCAACCTCAGTTGTACCATTGGACAGCGTGGGATTAAAGGATAGTCTCTCATATGAGGAGGTACTAGTCCAGATCCTTGGCTGTCAGGTTCCTAAGATGAGGAATAAGGAATTAGCTTTTGTCAAAGTCTTATAGAGAAATAAGCAGGTTGAGGGAGCTACGTGGGAGGCCGAAGCAGATATGATGGACAAATACCCGCACTTGTTCCCTACCAACTCCAGTACAACTTGAGATATTAGTTATAACCCTAGAACTAAGTTTAGTTTTCATGACTCAATTCAGAAGTTCGAGTCTCTTGAAAAGTAAATTTAGTTCAGTTATGTATTTGAACGGAGGTAGTCATTCCGGCAGTTTTGGAGTTAATTGAGCAGTATTGGGAAAGTTTGATTGTTATTTTTCTGCTTCCTACGTGCTTTCTAACATTCGAGGATGAATGTTTACAAGGGGAAGATATTGTAATATCCCGAAAACTCAAAATCAATGTCCGAGAATTAAATTAGAAAATGTTAAAAACTACAGAAATGTTGCAGGATGGCCCACCTGACGAGTTGTTAAGTAACCTCACGACTCATTAGGTGAGCCGTGAGGAGAAGACTGGATAATGTAAAGGAGAGAGGCAGTGCACCTAATGAGGGACGTCACTAGTCATGGTCACTGACCACGACCCATTAAGTCACCCGTGATCAGGCCTGAGTCGAGAGTATATTTAGTTGACCAGTGTACATGACGAGTGGGTGCAACGAGTCGTCATCTGTGCCGACGACTCGTTAAGTGACTTATTACTGGACTTAGCATTAAATCTACAAAATGAGACAGTGTGGTCCACGACTGGTGATCATGAGTCGTGGTCATAGACTACAACTCGTTAGGTCCCTTGTGGTGACCTATTGAGGCTCCTAGGCAGTGTACCTGATGGGAGTAGCCACGAGTCGTGGTCACTGGCCACGAGTCGCGGTCAGTCACCACAACCCATTAAGTCACCCGTTAGGGGCACTTGATAGTTTTTTCCAATAATTTTCTAAGGGCTATTTAGTAATTTCCTATTCTCCTAAGCTCTAAACTACGACGTTTTGGACGTAAAATCAGACTTATTAGAGGGTTGGACGGTTCCTCCCCTCATTCTCACGTTTATCCTCAGGAAACTTATCGAAAACCCTCTCAAGAAACTCTCAAGAAAGCTTACGGTTCTTATCTATTGCAACAGTTCAAGTCCCCTTCTTTGGGTTAATTTTAGTCAGGTATGTGGGAATTTAATATGGGAATTGTCCTTCCCTTGTGTCCCCCAAAATCCCCCATAACTCCCTTATCAGTTTTAGCCCTGAGCTTTTAAATACGAATGAATCCCATGCTATTTTTCGTTAATTTCGCCTGAAATAATATCCATGTTGGTTGTTCAAATTATCTCCATCAGTTCCTAATTAAATTGTCAATATTCGTACAAAAGTAAATTTAAGCCCTAAGTTTCGAGGAATAACTTTTGCTTATTAAATTTCATCTAGTGAATGAAGGATATTTTGGGCTGAATTTCCTAGAAATTTTTACTATATATATGTTGAGCAACTATTCCATTGATAAGAAGGATTTTAGCTTTGTCGAATGAGATTTCTTTAATTCTTGAATTTTTTCCATATTATGAAATTCTCGTGTGGTTGGAATAAGTTGAGTTCTCTATTAGCTGCTAGTAGTTCAACTAGTTAGAACGTAGAACCCCCTTCAGAATGTTTCAGAAAATTTGTCAACTGATCAGTTTGACTTCAGTCTTATTCTGGGTGTCAGTGGTGCCTCTCAATTATCAGAATCAGACTCAGATTATAGTCATTTGGTCCATTAGGCGGTCATAACATTCTAGTATATAGCTTTGACCAGCCCAGGACCCAGTTCAGTTATAGCTTGTTCATAGACGATTACAACGCTTCCAGATAAGCAGCTCTGACCAGTGTAGAACCCAGTTTCAGAATTTGGTCTGATAAGACTCTTAGGGTACTTTCAGTTATATGTCCCTGACTAGTCTTGGGCCGCAGTTTCGAGCTATCATCCTAGTAGTTCGGTTTAGGTTTTCCGATGAAAGTAGAACTTAGCACCAAGGAGGCCGGGGTTCCAGTGCACCCAGGTTCCTAGAACTACGTTGCTAGCGTAGGTTACAGTGTTACTTGGCCTGATTGGCCCTAGGCTTTTGTGATCATCAGTTCATGCCTTTATACCATGGCAAGGTATATTGGGTCCTACCAGTGGAGTGTATACATTAGACTGCACGTCTAGCTCACGTGGTTATATATCGGTTATAGACTTTCCCACTAGTCAGCTCAGTCCAGTTTCAGAATAAATAGCTCAATTCAGTTCCTATTCTATTAGTTTAGGTCACTTTAGTTCAATATCTCAGACTTAGTACCTTCAGAGTTAGGACATGTCTCAACCATCAGACAGGGTCATTTGACCACCACAGTTTACTTCAGTAGTTCAGTTATTTATTGGTCATTGCATGTCATATCAGTTCAGGCATTATATTCAATTATGTTTTCTCCCACTTACTCAGTACATTCAAAGTACTGACGCATACTTTTATGCTGCATCGTTTCATGATATAGCTGCAGGTTCTCAGACTCAGCACCGTTAGTTGCCGCAATTCAGATTCTCCACCTCAGCAGTGAAGTGTGAGTCCTCATCATCCGAGGGCATTATTTCTATCTTTCAGTCATTTATTAGTTTCAGTTAGACTTAGAGTTAGCTGGGGTCTTGTCCCAACAGCTCCTCATTAGATGGCTTTCAGACAGATATGATTTTCAGATTTATCAGTATTATTCAAGTGCTTTGAACTTTATGTTCTCAGACTTGTTTTTCATAAATGCTTTATGATATTGTTTCAAAGTTCTGCTGTGCATGTTTACTTAGAATACTAGTGTATGATAGATAAAGGGTTGACTTGGGATCACTTGTGACTTCAAGTACCGTGTTACGTCCAGGGTGTAGTCTCAGGGTATAGTTATATCTTAGTCTTTCAGGCATACATTTTCTTTTATAAAAGTTATAAATCAATACATATATTTTTACATATTAGTTTTTGAAGTTGTGCCTTAAGGTATACCCCTAAGGCACAAAATACGCCTATGGAGCATAATCAATGTACAAGTTATACGTGAAGGCATAACTTCAACAGAAGTTATATTGCTCTTAGTCATTTTAAAATTTTATCGTATATTCAAACATCGCCAGCTAAGGCATAAATTAGATAAACAATTTAATTTTGAGTTTGTGCCTTATATTCAATTCCTCCCTTTCAAAGACGTAACTTTTCAACCTTAATATTATTGAAACTTTGTTGTATATTAAATATTTGTCAGGTAGTGCATAAATTGGATAAACATTTTTATTTTTTGAAATTGTGCTTTATAGTCAATTCATTTCTTTCCAAGCATAACTTTGCAATCTTAATATTATTGAAACTTTGCCGCATATTTAAATTTTTCCGGTTCAAACATAAATTTGATTAACATGTTTTTATTTTATTTTGTGTCTTATATTCAATTTCTTCCTTTTTGGACGTAACTTTGCAACCTTAATATTATTAAAACTTTGTCGTATGTTAAATATTTGCCAGTTCAACCATACATTGAACAAATATTTTATTATTTTAAAATTTTGCATTGTTCTAATTCCTGCATAAAGAATGATTTGGTGGATCAAGAAATACTGTTTTTTTTCTTGAAAGCAAATGCACAACTTATGTCAGAAGGCATAACTTGTAATGGTATGAAGTTATTGCATTAAAAAAATAAAATTAAATCATGCCTAAAAGCCACAAGTTGTGGCAAAAGGTGTAATTTCTAGATTTTATGAACGATATTGCGTTGAAAAAAAGAAATCATGCCTAATAGGCAAAATATAAGTCACAAGTTATGATAGAAGGTGTAACTTATGCAATGCACACAACAGTAGCGTATGCAGAATTCTTCATAAGCGGTATCATAATTTTAAAAGATGAGTAAATGAAAGAGTAGGAGTAAAAATGTTTATAAAAATGAGACTAAGTGAGCTTGAACCCAGGAACTTCAACATGAAAGAGGGAGTGCCTAACCATCAAGCCAATGCACAACTTTGTAAATAAGCAATGTCCTTTTAGTATTTGTACCTTATATTTTTATTTTTTATTATTTATATATATGTATATTTAGTAAAATAATTCGATGAAGCAATGTCACGTGAATCCCCTCAGGTAAAGGTAAATCCGCCCCTGACACACAATTATGCGTTGAAAAAGACATAAGAACTCATGCCGCAAAAGCCACTAATTTCGATAGAAGGTTTAAATTATATTTTTTTGAAAGTTATTATATTTAGAAAAACAAATCATGGCACAAATGCTCAAACTATGACAGAAGACATAATTTGTTTTACTTTTTTTATTTTATTTTATTTTATTGCTTTTTTCCACATAAAAAATTATTTATGAAATTTTTTTCTTATATCATATCTCTTATTCTAAATAACTTGACAAATAGAACTTTACTTAGTTTATTGATTAACAACATATTTTTCTTTACAATCTCATCCATCCATTTTGTTTGCAACGTATAAATCAGAATAACATATCTTTCATTGCAATCTCATCTCATCTACCTATATCCTCTTTTTTCTCAGGTACTTTTTGTCAAATGTTGTCAAGACGCTGCAAAGAAAATAAAATGTTGAATAAAAAATGCACCACCACTTTCAATATGTAAATAGTGTATAGGATCCAAATATGTAATGTAAATAGCGCAGTCACAAATGTAAATTTTGTAACGTTTGCCTATCATATAATATCTATATGTAAATAATATATATATGTGTAGCTAACAAAAAAACTTCAATATTGGGCCCGTGCATCACTACTTAGTAATAATAAATAAATTTTTCAGGAGCTTTAAATTTATTTTTCATGATAAAATATTATTTGAACCCTACTTGGTATCGTGATTCTTGTAAATAAATAATTAGGCTCTTTTGGAGACCTTAATAATTAATTTGTACTATCAGATATTGATTAGATACTGCTGATGTCATGAAAGAAAATTTGACTAGACACTATTGATGTAATGAAATAATATAGAAAATAAGTGAGCATTTAAAAATAATTGCAAATTCATAAATCACGAAAAATAGATATTAAGTTCTAAGCTTTAGTATTTTAAATATCTCAGTCAGGAGGTTAATTGACATCTGAATATTTTTATCAAAATTACTATCAACTAGTAATTACATCCTCTAGGAAAAGATACATGAATTGTTATTTTTTCATAAAATCAATAATAACTAATCATAATTTATTAATATGGTTGTAGTAACAAATTTATCAAAAGAAACTCATTAGTCAATAGGATTAATTCGTTTTATCAAAAATTGACAAACTAAAAAACATGGAATCAATCTCATATGAAATCTCTATGAATAAATAAAGTCAATAATAGTTTTAAGACTTCCATAACTACTGTAAAACTTTTCACGGTCTCCGCAGAGACAATACGCAAATTCAATACGCAAATTCAAATAAAATGGTCTGATGTTATGAAATGGAAAGGAGCGCAGAATAGAGTAGCTATAGATAAATATTATACACAAAAGAATATTATCTCCACAACTAAAATTACTGAACAGTCAGATGGTAAGCACAACAGATAAAACCTATGGCAAAATGCTATGGGGCAAAGGATCCTACAGGAAGTTAAAGCCTTTAAAGAACATATAATAGCTGTTTTGACAACTCTATCCTAGTCTCTTAACGTTTTCCTTTTTGTTTTTATCTATTTTTTAAATACGCGCATTAGTGTGCGACTAATTCAAATTCATGCTTCGATTTTCAATTCAAGTATATAGGACCCTCTCATTAGATAACAGTTTTTGAATAAGTAAAATCAGCGTTTTAAAAGACGAAAAAGTGGGATAAGACATTTTATGCGGCGCGGAGAGAGGCGTTAGACCGGAAACAAGGGGCGTAAGTCCCATGGATCTACGGGGTATATATGTCAATGTATGATTTTATTACTAAGAAAATAAGCAAAAATAATATTTTTTCAATAATTTTGCAAGTAATTTCAAATAAATCACCGATGATATAGAAAAAAATATTATAATTATTATTTGAGAAAGACAACAACAACAAATAATGATAATAGCCAAGATAATCTTTAAAATAAAATTGTCATCCACTTCATCATTGATCTCCACATCTACTAGTTCTTCCCATCATCAACTAATATTTGCACTATTTATTGTTTATATATTTTAGAGAAGGAGAAGGATAAATAATATAAGAGCAATGCCAAAATATAGATAAAGTTGTCTCACAAACATAGTGTTATGGAATCTTTATCTTATCAATTTTAGGTGTAATCATCTAAAAACTATTACAACAATGTTATTTTCTATGAGAGTTGCTTTCTTTATTGATATATTTTATGAAAAATCACTACAATACGAGAATATGATAGTATAAAGTATGAATATCATTACTCCAACAAATAAAAATATTATTTATAGCAAAAATACTGTTAAAAATAATAAAAATCAAATTTAACGCCCAAGACCTACGTTTTTACACCCGGGACTTATGCTTTTACACCCAAAACTTACATCCCAAATTCTGGGGCTTATCTTTTATAAATCTACGGCTTTCATTTGTGCCTTGGAGCGTTTTTGGTATGCCCCATTCCGAGACTCGCTCCGAAAACGCTTTTAAAATATTGAGTAGAACACTTTAAAAGAGCTAATTGACTAATCAACTTAATGGAATCGATTAGTTAAAATATTCTTCGAAGTAATTTTGTTTTGCTAAATAAAGTACTATTCTGGAGATTGTTACCCAATTTCACTTTGTTTTTTCGGCTTCCAAAAATGAATAATTATGTATGTTAAGTGTTTCTTCTCTTCATTGATTACTATTTTATCATAGTTTGTGTACACTATGTGTGCTAAGACAGGGTTTAACAGTTTCTTAGTTTCTTTTGATCCCTATTCACTAAGACTTTAATTAGTGAATGTCCTATTTTTGAAATACTAGTCTCTCGACAAGTGTTGCATGTGTGTTCTGAGTTGTGCAGTATATTTTATAAAATAATATAAATTTTATTAAGTTTAAAGTTTTTATTGGGATCAAACTAGTCAGGGCATCATAAGGAAACTAATAATTACAAAACTTTGACAGCGATAAATCATATGACAAAGAAAACTATAAAAAAGATTTTATAATATGTGTTTGGTCAATTGACCTACATATAAAAATTTCTAATGTAAAAATATTCTAAAACTATTGTAATTTTTTACTAAACGAAAAGAAAAATTAAATGTATCTTTTCACTAAAAAAAAAAAAAAGAGAGAAAGGGATGTTTCACTCTATCCATGATGTTACAGCAAAAGTAGAAGGGTAAAATAAGATAAATTCAATCTTTCCCTTGGATAAATTAATTATACAAATGTGTAATATTGTTCGTTAATTCAAGTATTCATCAAAAGAACATCATGGATCAAGCTGCATTTTCTTGGATAAATGGCTTATATTTTGTATATAAGATCATGATATGCTTATTATAAATTGTTTAATTGTTTTACAAGTTACAATCTATAAATTTGCACCATTTCACAGAGAAGAAAATAGATGTGACCATCGATGTGACTTTCCTTGTAGCATTTTTAAATTTTATTCTAGATAAATTACACTAGTTACCCCATGTAATATAACTAAATTATAAATATACCATTTGTATTTTAAAATAAAAAATATACTATACTCTATACTATGGAAGTAATGAGCAAATATAATCATGACTAAGTTACAAATACATTTTTTATTTTTAAATCAAATATTTATGACCATTATGTTTATGGAAATCTACACAAATATAATGAGTCAGTTATAAATATATTTATTTTTCTTAAAATTAAACACTTAAACCTTCTATACAATGAAAACTAAAAGCAAATATAACGACTCAATTACAAATAAACCTTATACATGTTAAAATATATTTATACTTTTTATATTATAAAAATCTTAGCAAAAATATTAACTTGAGTGTCGTTTTTATCTCCTAAAAAGACCGGTGGAGTAATGTAGGAAGAGGAAGGACTTACACATGGCATTCATCGACCTAGAAAATGCTTATGACAAAGTCTCAAGAGAGGTTCTCTGGAGATGTTTGGAGGCTAGAGGTGTACCTGTGACATATAGTAGGACGATCAAGGACATATACAATATTGACAAGACCCGGATAAGGACAGTGGGAGGAGACCCAGAGTATTTTTTGAGTCTGATGGGTTACACCAAGGATCAATTCTTAGCCGATTTTCATTTGTTTTGGTGTTGGGTGAATTGATGCGGCAAATTCAGGGTGAGGTGTCATGGTGTATGTTATTTGCGGATGACATAATTCTGATTGACGAGACTAGCGACAAAGTTAATATTAAGCGAAGGTTTGGAGATAGACCCTAGAGTCTAAAGGGTACTTCAAGTTGAGCCAAACTAAGAAAAAAACTTGGAGTGTAAGTTTAGTTATGCGATGCATAAGGCTGACGTGGAAGTGAGGCTTGATATAAATGTTATCCAAAATGAGAAAATTTCAAGTATCTTAGGTCTATTATTCAAGAAAATGGGGAGAATGACGAGGATGTCACTCACCATATTATGTAGGCGGATAAAATGAAGGCTCGCATTTGAAGTCCTGTATGATAAGAAGGTGCCACCAAAACTTAAAGGCAAATTCTACATAGTGGTGATTAGACCAACTGTCTTTATGGGGTGGAGTATTAAACGTTCAAGAACTCTCATATTTAGAAAATAAAAATTGCAGAAATGAGGATGTTGTGATAGATGTGTGGACATACTAGGAGAGATAGGAGTAGAAATAAGAATATTCGGGACAAGGTGAGAGTAATTTCGGTAGAGGACAAGATGTAGAAAGAGAGACTGAGATGGTTTAAACATGTGAAGAGGAGATATCCAAAATGCCCTAGTGCGGAGGTGTGAGAGGTTAGCGATGGCTGGTTCCAAGAGAGGTAGAGATAGACCAAAGAAATATTAGAGAGAGGTGATTAGACAGGACATGCTACAGTTTCAGCTTACCGAGGAAATGACCCTGAGACAAGAGGTTGTGGACGACACATATTATTAGAGTAATAGGTTGCAGGTAGTAGAGCGTTGTCTAGCTAATCATTCCATATTAATAATCATAGTATTACTCTTGTAGTCTTGTCCTTAATTTTTGTTATTATTTGTTGTTTCTTGTACTTTGATTATCGTATTATTTTGCTTTAGTTATGTTCAACATGCTTTGTTATGCTTTCACATTTGTTACTTCTTTTTATGGATTGCTTTGATTTATTTTTTCTTTAATTGAGAGTTTATTGGAAATAGCATCTCTACCTCTAAAGTAGGGATAAGATATGCGTACACTCTATCCTTTTCAAATCCTACTTTATAAAACTACACTAGATATATTATTGTGTTATTTTTATTTTACTAAGGTGTTAAGGGCTTTGTTTTGAAAAACATAAGATATATCCATAACTAAACTTTTTAAAGAATAACCACTAAAATATTAACTAAAATTTATAATTTGAGAAAGACGATAGACATTTTGCTAAAGAATTTTATACAACTCCTTTGATTAAAATTAACAAACAATATTTTTGAATTTATGTATCTTTCAAAATTCTTAAATAAGAAACGACTCACAAAATTACTTGTAAATTATTTGTAAATTTTAAATTATACATTTATTATATAGTCAAACTTTGTTATAGTGATAATGTTTATCTAAAAATTCATAACTGCTATAGTGAGGTTTTACTGGCATTTGACATTTAGATCTCATTTTGCTGTAAACAAAATTAAAGTATGCAAAATGTTAGTTTAATGATTTTGTGTATCAAGAATAAGGAATGTATTGTTAATCAATTTAACCATAAAAAAAAATGTAAATGTAAAAAAAGCAAACATCGATAACTTTTCTTCATGAAGTTATGACCACAACTGATGGACACCATTTAAATGTAACTTTTTTCTTTTAGATATTCGTATTTGAAATTTTCTATGTTCATTTATTAATAATGATTACCATAAATATTTTAATATTTTATTTTTATATATAATATATTTTAAAAAAGATATTATTATACGTTATTTGAGTATGAATGTTATAGAAGGGTAATTTTATAAAAAGTGTACTGCTATAATGAATATGACTATTGTTATAAGCAGAATATTGTTATAGAGAAGTAAATATGACATGAAAAATTGATTCTGGAAAAAATTATATCATTATAGTAAAATATCATTATAATAAATGATTATCATAAGGATATTTAATTGTATATGAATTTTTTATTTTTATTTTCTGATGACTTGTATGAGTCCATTGCTAGTCGAGGGACCGGATCTTTTGACTGACACCAATAGTAACCACAACAAAGGAAATAGATAAAATAATATTATAAGTGACACCGAATGTTTACATGAAAACCTCCTTGCTCAAACGAGTAAAACCACGACCTATCTTGTAGGATTTTACAACAACTTCACTAAATCTGAGCAACAATGATTACAGACTAGTTGACTGCATTAAGGGATGGTGAGTCTTCTGAATCAACAAACTCACTTCTGATAACTTTTTCATTACTATTTGCATACTCTTCTCCTGAATCTTATACATAACAAAAAAAAGTCAAGTTCCTTAAGGAATTCCAAATTGTTGTAACATCAGAATTAAGGATATTGTACACAATATTTTTAATCATAGCCATAATATATATATTCAAGATTACACAACAAAAATAAAAGATTTCTAACAATTTGTTGTAAACAGAAAGCTTACCAAACTGAGATGCTTCTTTGAATTTCTTATCTTTTGAACCCAACAGTGGAATATCCTCTGCTGGTTTACTAACCATATCATCATTTGCTGTGATTCTAGCCTCAAATTTTGGCAACAGTGGTTTTGTTAGTGATCCTAAATTGGTTTCATTTGCATTGTCACATTTGAAAGGATCGCTAGTTCCTTCTGCAAGAGGTTTGACTTCTGGCATTTTAAAACTTGACAGGTGCAAGTACAATCCGCTGTTGTCTTGGTCATATTGAGCATCTCTATCAATCATACATAACAATTCATCCACATATATAGGTGAAGGTACTAATTGTACCTTCGCAACGTCAGCAATATTTGGCTTGTATGTGACCTGGTTACTTGCTTCTAGTTGTTTTCCTTTATTAATGACACTACAGAAATTGATCTTTTGACAAGCGCTTGTTCCAATATTTGAACACTGAAGTGCTTATTGGCCGAAACATAGTGAAAAACTAAGAAGTTACCCACATCCATATCATGTTTTGATAAAAATTCAGGCCATCCCTGTCGGATAGCAAGTGAACCATTATAGATACAAACTGCTACCCTCCATCGTTGTCCACATGAGTCCTCCAGATAAATTTCTTGATTAATCAGGTGCGAAACTGATCGAGTAAATTTTGGGAGGAAAAACTGAATTTTTTTTGAAGAAATTAATTAAAACTAAAAAGTACCACATATTGAACATAACTCAAATGCTAAGCTAAAGAAACAAGTTTACGACCACATCCTTGTAAGTCTTTTGGTGCAATTATATTATTTATAATACAAATGCCAAAGCATCCCTTTCATTTGATAAAACATAAAATACATGATATGGCAAAAAGAAGGTTAGAATAACTAATGCATTTATGCAAGATACTTTCTTTAGAAAAAGAAAAAAAGCGTAAGACCACATTGAAGTTCACTACAAATTAAGCTTCACAAATATGCAAATACCACCAAATGCTAAAACAGTTTTTTCTTTCCATATTCTATGTACTTCAAATTTTAATAAACGATTTATGATCCATTTCACAAAGAAGCATTCCATCTTTGTGCTAAGCTCTTTGAAAATTGGAAAGTGGTCTTCAAGCAGAGTGATTTTAGAGGAGATACTTATTACACATTTGTAGAAGAAATAATTCATTGAAGATTTCTTTTTTATTCAATCCTTTGAAAACAAGATGTTTCAAAACTCATAGATATTTGGCATGAGTTCTAAAACTTAAATAGATCATTGGTATCTACTGCAAAATTGGCTATCATATATCAAGTGCATAGACACATACCTGAAAGATAACTTATATTAGGAAATTCAAGTGGTTGATAATATCTTGAAATGGACAAATGGTTGAAAGGAAGATCAGACAGATGGTATTTGATTAAAGGTTTGGAACAACCACACGAGGGATGAGCTTATGGATCATAAATCTTTTATTAAGCTTAATGGAAGAGGATTAAACTAAATTAAGATAACACTTGCCAGATATTTACTTGGTATATATTTAAATCCGGCCTGTATTTATTTTTTAGGAGTGTTCAAAAGATTTTCTATAGGAGAAAAAAATAATATTTTCTTTAATCCTACCAGTTAGCTTTGGTGTTGTAACCTTGAAAAAGACTAATTAGACTTAGGATTCCGGTAGAAAATGATATGAAGTATGATCCTGAACCTAGTCAAAATTTACACATCCCCGAAATGTAACTGGTTCTTTTAATATTCTTTCGCAAATCTTCACTTCGTACATTGATGAGGAAAAAAAACTAGAACAAAAATTAAAGGTTAGTTTTTGAAATATTATGCAAAAAAATATCATCAACAAGTAGATAATTGACTACAAGAATAACTAATTGCAAATATACATTTAAAACATGTAGTTTAAACTTACTCGAAAAAAAACAAGTTAACATAAAAAATAACAATTTACCAGAACTTCTAAGCAACACTCTTCAATCATTACTTTAAAAAAAGAAATAACCCTCTTCCCATGAATCAACAGGCCGCAGTCCTTCTTGCACCTATCACATGTTTCGTTCACACATTCCATCGCCTCCCTACATAGAGTATGCTTCCTTATCAACTTCTAAATCCTACGAAGTATATGAAAATATCAACTAGAAGTTTAAGTTAGAAAAATAATACTAGTAAAAACAACGGATGAAATGACATATTAAGATATAAAAAATAAATGATGTAACAAAATCTAAGCAACTTATTAAGGTTCAATTTGATGGTCCACCTCCTTTTTGCAAATTCTCTCGACTATCTTTGTATTTTCAAGAATAGGCCCAAGTGTCATAGGCACAAATGAAACATTATGCACGCTGCTACACCACAAGTAGAACCTATAGATGTAGGAGCAGCTAAAGAAGGACACAATCTTTCAAGAATAACCCAACAGTTCTCTCTTCATTTATTTCTGTAAATATTATATAGCTTATATTATATATGCTTCGAGAGCTCAGTTTCTATACATCTATTAGGAATGTACAACATCTAGATTCATGGAACTTGGAATAGATTGCAGTTTGCAGTATGCTAGATCATTTATAGCATTAATATCTCACAATCTCTTTTATCATAACTTGAGTTCGTCATTATATTTTTTGGTCAAAGATGAACACAAAGGATTGGTCAATGAACTCAGTAAATGTGATAATACATAATGATCTTCCTTATATCATAAGTCTCTTAATCTCAATTTGATATGCTTTTCTTGAAATATCCCACTGGACTGAATCATACATTGTCACGCCCCACCTTGGGAGGCATGACTTATACTTAGGGCCACACTGGAATCTGACTGACCTGGCTAGGCTTATGCACATCTTCTGCAAGCCTTCACCTCGACTCAAGAAAACAACGGGCTATATCTCGACTGTAAACACAGGCTCTGGCCGACAAGGCCTTATAGCCACCTATAAAAGAAAACAGCTAACCAGAAACAGACCATAACAGAGAATCCTATGCAGGCCGACAAGACCGTCGTGATATCTAGTGATAACTGAAATGCAAATCTGGCACTATACTAGGCCCCACACGGCCAATACATAAAAAGAGACATATATGGGCCCCACACGGCCAACGACACCCAACTATCTGACAACTGTAGCCTGCAAGCCTCCAAGAATACAAATAGTGGTCGAGACAAGGACCCGGCCTACCCAAATGCTATACAAATGGAAGACTGCACTTGCTACAACCTGACAACTCCGAATGAAAGGAGCTGGCCAAACTGCTGACTCTGAACAACTATTACTAAGGATCCCGAATTCTGTCTGTCTAAACCTACAGGCAGGTAATGCAGCGCCCCGGGGGAGGGAGTCAGTACAATATGTACTGAATATGTAAGGCAATAAATAAGCTGATAAAGACTGGAAGTAAATAGAAAGAAGGGCAAAAAGATTAACATGTACGCCTGCTGATTCGTAATCTGCATCTAACCAACACTACATATACATGAGCTAAGACTGTATAATTACACATTCATAAACTATAACTAGCAGACAAGAATACAAAAAAGAACCTCACCTGGCCCCCATAAGTCGGAAGGTACAAGCAACACAAAAATAACTTACCTGGGCCCCTATAAGTCCTAACAAGTACACCTCAATCTATATACCCCTATACAGGTTTCTATGACTCTACTGGTGCTACAGCCAACCTACCTGTCCCCCTGGGTTTGCAACTGAACCTGCTTGGCTCCTGATCTGTAGCTGTGTCTGAGTCTAGTGGACTCCCGGTATCTGCACCCCGGGCACCAGGCTCAACGGAGGTGTGGAGCCGATACAACATAAAATAGTCCAGCCATGGAATAGACTGTATGAGGACCTGTGATCCCATCTTCGTCCCTCTTGGATGGCATATCGCTACTTAGAGCGATGTCATCTAGCTCCTGGCGGACGTCGACACAACTAGTGACCCTGGAGAGGTCACGGAAGGCTCCTATGTAAGGGCAACCCCAACCAAGATGCTGTACTAAAATCTCAATCTAGCCACTCAAAAAGCGTATCTGTCCTTTTGGGCCTAATGCTACCACTGCTCGCCCCCTAGGATAGTTTGTAAGGCTACTAGCAGGCATATCGTGCACCTGTATCTGATTAGAGGATCCTGGTAGTGATCATGATCTCTAATGGTCTAGACTGGATAGGGCGAGATCTGTAGTGGCCTAACAATGCTCTAAATGTCCTACTCGGACAACTATAACTCATAAACAACTGTGGAGTCGCGGATGAATAGTTACTTGGTCCTCTACTTGGAAGGGCTGTAGGGTTGTTACTGACTGAACGTGCTTTTGGGAGGTCGACCCCTAATCCTCCACAGGAAGCTTACTAACATTCTTAGCCTGAGGGTAGTGCTATACTAACACGGTGCTGGTCCTTTAGACCCTATCTTGGTCTGGTCCAATATTATATGACTTTCCTGGGCGATTACTAACCTTAAAAACAAGTCTACATAGACTTAGCCACTCATGATGATCTATACCTGAGTATCTTCTAAGAATAGGCTGGGGCGCTGTCCCTACCTCTATCTGCTAATAAGGTCCCCTTCCTTAGGGTACCCACGGGTCTATGTGACCTGGATGACTGAACTGGCTTTCTGGGTGATCTGTAGGATGAATGCTAAGTCAACTAGGACTGATAATTACTGGTAGTAGCTAACTAGATGACAGACTTTCACTCAGTTCACTAGAAAACCCTAGGCTACTGACTCTAAAGTATGGCCTTCCTATCTAAATTTCTAGCCCTGGGGCGTAAAGGTACGCCAATGGCCTCTGGGTGTGCTTTTCTGGCTACACAGGAACCAAAATGGTATTTATATCGCCTAGTTGCGCCTATACCGTTCAACTTACTAACTCATACTCGATAACTATTCACGAGCTTCTAAGGTCTCGGCCTAGTAATTAAACATACAATTCTACTAATACAATGAACTGAAGAATAAAAGAGTTTCTACAATGCTCCCAGCGCATATCACATTTAACATGTTCTTTCCTGACGAGGGATACTGCGGTATAATCTGTGAACGTGTTCTGGCAGTTAACCACAACATATATACATTCATAGTATACAGAAACAACTTACCATCACAATTTTATTCACAATCTACTGATAGCAGCTAGCCGTAACATGTATATGAATAGACTCGTTATCTACTAGCATCAACTAATTACTTTATACAGAATCATGGTATTGCTTTCAGAGGCATACGTCATATCGCTATACAACGGGAATAACTTACCGAAGGGATAATCCTTACATACCTTGACTGTCGTTTCCCTGGATAACTGACGAGTTTCAACTTGGATTCGTCAGCTCTTTTCGGCTGTAACCGTCATGCTGGAAGAAAGAGACGAATTTCAATACCAAATTCAGCTTGAAATGATAACCTTTAATACTAATAGCAAATATAATTCAACTACGTAAAATACGGCTAGAAACCTATAATTTCCCAAGGGTTTAGAAGGGAAAAATGCTTACTTAAAGCCTGTGATCATATAGAAATTAGTTTGGAGTAATTCTGACAACTTTTGCTCGGTGGGGCTACGATTTGCCGGGCAAATTTCGCGAAGATAACTCCGTAGTGCTCCCTGCAGGCTTAGAACTCCATACCGGAAGTTAATTTGAGATTGGATGGAATTTTGTAACGTAATCGGACGAAAAATGATCGAAATCTTCGTACTTCCTCACTTCTGACCGAATGTAAAATGTTGGAAATAATTCAATTAAAGTGAAGGGCCTATATATACATGGGAGGTCAGTGGCAGGGGAGGCGCGGCGCGCCGCCCATAGCACCAAAACATGGGCGCGACGCGCCGCCCATTGTGCTGAGGCAGAGGCGCGACGCGTTGGCGGTAGCGCCAGGCTACCTGACGCGGCGCAGCGCCCGGTGCGCTGGGCCTCCGATCCCGGCCTCCTACTCGCTCGATTCTATGCTCGTCTGTTCATCCCTCGAGCCTTTTCCTGTGTGCATCATACTCTAAAACTCTCAATATACATATGTACGCGTCCGTCACACGATACAACTTACGAGGTGTAACATACATGATCTTTTCGAAACACTCTAAGACATCAAACACCAAACTGAATCTCAAGAAACTGGTCAAAGTTATAAGGGGAAAATTGAATATTACTCATAATTTTTAGGGCTTCACACGATAACAAGTAGAGATTATATTAAACTTGTTTTTCCTTAATAGGTCATTTTATGCGTACATGATATTGAGTAGTATTGCATAAGTTTACATATTTGTGGATCATTTACCCTAGTAGGAGACTGGGGTAAAGTGATCGCTGTCATGGAGATGGCTAAACCTCCATTAAGGTTTCTTGGGAGAAGAAAGTGTTAGAGAAAGAAGTCACGACCATTAGTGCTAGTTTTTTTTCAGATTTTTTTATATGGCTATCACATAGCCAAGATACGAAGGAATTCTTTCAAAATCTTTGGTCACCTTTGGGATCAATCTGCCAAATGATGAAGTTTTTCTATTCTCTTTAAAAAGAAAAAAATCTTCTTAAACAGAACAACCATTTGTTAATGAAGTAATGCTTTGGCCAGATAGGTAACATGATCACCATGACTCTGAAATGAATGTTATGGAAACAACCCAACAATCAAAGAAAAAACAATAAATGATCCATGTGTTAATACAACCATGATTTTTAAGGAAAAAATGCAGTACTACAAACTAAAATAACAGAGAAGAAAAAATTAATACCGTCTGAAAACAACAAGCAAAACTCTTCGTGGGCCAGAATCAAAAACACCTTTCCTCACTTGCAGAGCTTTCTCCATCCCAAAACTACTTTTATTCCTTTTATTTATGTAGTGTAGTGTCTATCCTTAGTTAATATTAGTAGGATTGCTATAATTAAATGTTATAAATTCTGACACATTTAATACACGTGCACAACTTTTTAAATTTTTTTGAAGATTGAATATAAATTCTCTAAAGCAATTAATTAACAAAATCTTTTTTTAATCGAGAAACTGAATATGCGTACCAATCAAACCCAAAAATTAGTTGTACAAAATAGGATGAAACCTCATCGAGTGTTATCAATTTTGACTTATGATTTGTGATCTCTATTTAAACTTTTCAAAGGTAGATCAAATCATTTGATACCCATAAGCAAGCAAAAAGGTCTCCCTTCTGGCTCACATTTTTTTAAAGAACTATTCTATTTCTAAAAATTGAGAAAAATTGAGTAAGAATGTGGTAAATGGGATGCCTCTACTAAGTCTCATGACATCCAACATTGAATTATGAACAAGGAGAAAATCAACTTTTAGTTTATTAGCTCATTGAAGATCTTAATAGGTGTTATGCACTACACTCTTATTTTGCATTAATTTAATTCAGATGTTACAGTAAAGTTATCTCTTTGGATAAAATATTCTCCAAGTTTGCTGGAATCTTCTCAAAACTTGCTTTCAGTCCCAACCTTTAGGTGGAGCTGTTTTGTAGGCTCAGTTCACAACAATGTACCTTTGAAGTATCTTTTCTTGTTGATAACTATAAAATTATTGATCCATGTCAAAAAAGCTTTAATCTTGAATTTTCTTAGCTACATAAAACTTTATTTAGAAACTATAAACCATGTTTTGACAGAGGGTCTATGAGCTAAGTTTGTTATGTTGGCTTCTAAATTCCACTGCACTAATCATGAAACCATGACAACATGAATCAAAATGCGCTATTTGTTAAAGAAAAAAAGTGCTATGTCATTTTTCTGACAGCATGCAATTTATCAGGTTAACGCAATGATTGTGTGTGTTTGGAGAAAATCATTTATAACCTGAAGTATATATAATTTTCACGTGTTAATATTTTAAATCTTTTATTGCCAGTTACCTTGCTGATTTGGTAGAAATTATCAATATGGTTATAAAGCTGATGGAGAACCTTTAAGAACGTGGTTCGTTAAGGGTATTTCCCTGATAACTTTTGTATTTTTTTGATTATTTGAGAAGCAATAACTTTCGTATCTATTTCTGTGGACTGTTATTCGTAATCTTGACTGATTCAGTCACTTGTAATCAAACTTCAAATGCTCATATTCTCCAGCAGATACTTGCTAAGTAGAAAGTTTCTATGATATGAAGAACCTAGTGTGAGAAAGAAAAAACCTTATTTGGATTGAGGATAAACTGTATGAGTGCTCATTTAATCTAGATCTAAATTCTGTAATAAAGATGTAATGTAGAAGTGAACCACAACAAGACAGCATCAACTTTGATCCATGTTCTATATCTAAAGCAAAGCCGTCTTTTTATCTTTATATGATAGTGGGAGGGGGGTGGTTAAATTTGAAGTTCTGGAAAGGTGTGTCATTTGGGTTCTAGACTATTGCCTACTCATGTTTTCAAATCTTTTTGAGTGGAAACTACATTATATAATGGGGATGAGGTAAGATAGTTTCATTGTTATTGGGTGGCTCTTATCTGGCTAACTCTTCCATTCTAGATTTTATTTTCTAAAAAGGTAAAAGAAAAAAATTAGGTTTCTCTCTATATATGAAAGAGTATACAATAATGTATTTTAAAAATCAAATATCATGGTCTATTAATCTGTCACGTCCCACTTTAGGAGGCATGACTGGCACCTAGTGCCACAATAGGATCTGAACTAAACTGACTGGCCTTGTGCGCTTCTGGTGCACGCCTGCAACTTATTTCAAGAAAATAAGGAGCTATATCTCGGCTATAAATATAGCCTCTGGCCGACAAGGCCATCTGTAAAAGAAAACAACTAACCAACAACACACAATATTAGGGATTCTACGCGGGCCGACAAGACCACCATGCTGTCTAGTTATAACTAAACGAAAACAAGCAACTATAACTATGCTATAGCCGACAAGGCTGCTAACTGATAGCTAAACTAGGCCCCGCATGACCATCACACGAAATAAAACATACATGGACCTCACATGGCCAACAACAAAACTAATAGAGGGTACTCTGTAGCCTGCAAGCCTCTAAGAGTGGAATAATGGTTGAGATAGGGCCCTGACCTACCCATAAACTGTACAACAAAGAACAAACCTTTTCTAATTATCAACTCCGGAGGAAAGGATCTGAATGAATTGTTGACTCCGTCGGATGACTAAGAAGGTCCTGAACCTCATCTATCCGCACCTACAGGCAAGTAATGCAGTTCCCCATGGGTGGACATCAGTACAATATGTACCGAATATGTAAGGCAGTAAAATAATAACTGATTGAAAGCTGACAAAGTTGAAGTAACCATGAAGTAGGATAAGAATTTAACCTGAGTGCTTTACCATCTGAAATAACTAACTTACAAGTGTATATATACAAATAAGAACCTAACCGGGCCCCCATAAGCCTGAAAGGTACAAACAACACAGAATAACTTACCTGGGCCCCCATAAGCCATGATAAGTATAATCAATGCACACTCCTACTGTCTGGCTACTAAGGGTTCGTAAGCATACTGTAACTCAGGATTACTTATTCTCTAAGGCAATATCCGATCCTAATAGGCTCCTGTAGCTGTGTCTGAGCCATCTGGGCTATGTAACTGGACCCCGAGCCTTGGCTCGACTGTGGATCATAATGTAACTGTTGTAGATGGATCCCAAGCCTTGGCTCGACTATCGATCATAATGTAACTAGATACGACCCACACGACCTCTATCTGGTGTAATTCAATACGGCCCTCATGGCCTCTATCTGGTGTAACTCAATATGGCCCTCACGGCCTCAATCAAATGGAACTCACTACAGCCCTCACGACCTCAATCTGATGGAACTTAATATGGCCCTCATGGCCTCAATCTGGTCCTTTCGGACATCATACTGCCCCTACAAGTATGGCCCTATAGGCAATGGAATCTAACAATCCAAATGTCATAAGGAAGAACCAATCTAGCTAGGGTTAACTCTGACGAGGGTTACTATGTCATCACTGTTGTCTCAATTCTATTTGTAGCATCTGACAACAATAGGTTTGCTCTGGAGTACTATAGATACATAGGCCATACTAACTTTCCAACGTATGTAACTTTCCGAAAAGGATAGCCATACATACCTCGAATGCCGACTTTCGTCTAACTGGCGAGTTTCAACTTGTAAATGGCGGTTTCACCCAACTGAGTCCTTATACTTAGATAATAGGGATAATTTCAATAGTAAGCTCGGAAAATAATGATAACTTTCGATAATAATATTAACTATAATTCAACTTCAAATAACTCGGCAAAAACCCACAATTTCTCGAGAGTTCAGAAGGGAGAAATGCTTTCCTAATGCCTATGACCGTTTAAGATTCAATTTGGAGTAATTCTGACAACCTTTACTCGGCCGTATTCTGGTATGCCTGACCAAAATTTCGAGAAATAACTCTGTAGAAATGCTTCCCGTAGGCTTAGGACTTGTTACTTGAAGTTAACTTGCATTTGGATGGTATTTGGTAGCGTAATTAACGAGAAATATAGTGAAAGTTGTGTTTCCCCTCTTCTCTGGCTGAGGTCTCATTTGTTATGCTTTAAAATTGAACAAGGGTGCTATATATATAACACGGGCGGTGGCAGGGGTGTGCCTCGTTCTGGCCAATGCGCCAGGGAGGGTGCCGCGCCGCGCCTCCCAGGGCACTGTGTCATAACCCGAGTTTACACCCTGGCCATAACTCGAGACAAGGAACCTTGCAAGGCTCCAAGTTGACCCATGGTATAATCATAGCATATCACTTAACACTAAAAACAAGTATCAACATAAATGAGCAGAAGCTAACTGCAAGAGTCTAATAAGGAGTCATAAGAACAATTGTAACAACACTTTGATACAACGCTGCATCTATCTAGACAATTCTGAAAGCCTTCTACTAAACTGATGAGTTGCTGGGACAAGTCCCTAGCTAACTCCTAAAATCTGAAAACTGAAACATAACGAAAATGTAAACATAAATCATGTCCTCGGGAGATGAGGACTCACCACTAGCAGCTGAGAGGGAATGAAGCGTACCTAACCACGAGGCTGAGTCTGGAAACCTGAACCTATATCATGAAATAATATAGCATAAAAGGCGTGCGGTCAGTACTTGGAATGTACTGAGCATGCCGGATAACATAAATAGTTAAATATACAAATATACCGATAAGGAAATAATAAAGTACATCGACATAACTGATTTAACATGCAACAATTCTCTTATGAGTCACATACACACACACATATATAAATGAAACTTTCTTTTGGATATCATGTTCTAAAACATTATCAAACTCATGCATAGGGGTCAAGTTCTGAACATTTAATAAGAGCTGAACCTGAATCTAGCATCACATATTGTACTGTATCACTGCTGGTAACTGAGTCTGATTCTTATTATATAAAATCTGATGTAATCTAAAATCTGCGTAATATGGAACTGAATCATACTGATAACATAACTAATGGAGTCATTCTCTACTATGGAGGAATCCTGTAATACCACGAAAAGGCCTAAGAATAGACCTGAGAGTTGAACTTGAAAAGTGCAGAAAGCTGGCAAGGAAAAAAAAATCACAGGACGGACCACAGAATGACTCATGGTGTCAAACCATGAGTTGTTGTATGCTGTTGTTTGCTGGCGAAAGGATGGTGGTAGTGGAGACAATGAGAGGTATGACGACCCATTGTGGGATACAACTGGCTATCCTTTGCAGTTGTGGTTAGGGTCAGGCTGGGCAATAGTGTAAATAATGGGGACCCAACGACCCGTTAGGACAAGCCATAGATCGTTGGTTGCGGTCGTTGTTGGAGGGTAAGAATTTCCAGTGTAGGTGACGGGTTGAGACCACGACTTATTGGAAGGAACCACGAGTCACGGTGAGGCTTGTGGTAAGGGGGTTCAGATTTTATGATGAGGAACAACGAACGATGTAATTAGTCATGGGTTGAAGGCACGGGTCATCTTGTCCAATCGTTGTTTAGATTCGAGACTAGGTCATTCAGTAGTCCATTCAATGAGAGACATGACGGGTCGTTGGTGGTTCCCACAACCTGTTGGTACCACTCGTGGGTTCCATCCGACCAGTTTTCAAAGCAGGTCCATTAAGGGTATTTTTGACTTCTTCACACTTTTAGACCCTAAACTACGTCATTTTGGATATTTTCTGAGTGTGATAAGATGAGTTAAGTCCTTTATGCAATCCCATTCTCATGCAAAATCTTAGAGAGATTTTTGGGAGATTCAAGGTCTTCTTCCCCAAGTTTCCATCAATTTCTTTGTGGGTATTCAAGGAACTTTGAAGTCATCCAATCCCCAGGTATGTAGGGTTTTAGAATGGGTGAAATTGTTCCTCACCCATGCCCAAATTTCGATTTAAATCATGAATCCTCCTATCCAAGTTCTATGGGGTTTTACCTAATTGCATGAAAAGTGATTTCTCTTTATGGGTATGATTTAATTGAGTTTTAGTTATTGAATTATAAATGATGGGCAAGTTTTATATTATTTTTCTTAAAAATCATGTTTCAAGCTTTTAAATCTAAAATGCCAATTGATAAGAGTTCATAAAAGTTATGATTTATGATGAATATTCAATCTTTTGAATTTATTGATGATGGAAGAGAATGAATTCAAGTTACCCATGTTTATGTGCATATTTTGAAAGAATTGAATATGATGAAGTATTGGGCAATGCCCACATGTTGAAGCATGATTTATGATTTATGATTTATGATTTATGAAGCGAATTACATGATTTATCGATTTATGATGTTGGCTGATGAAAAGGGCCTGTGATTCTTGGCTAAGCATGTTTTAAAGGGGATAAATGATGATAAATGTTATATTTTAGCCAAGAATCTTATTGCAGTATGTTATTGATTTACGTAGGATCCTATATGCATGTTTTTGGGAGCCGTGTTTAGCACCGAGCGACCTGACGTTCAAAGAACTACGCTGGTGTCTCAGAACCACGTGCCACCGTGGGTTCTAATGATATATTTTATTGATAATGATCCCTTCAAATATGATATCAGGCTTAATGCACGACCCTCTCCTGGCAAGCCAGGGTCGTCTCTGCCCACTTGAGTGAGATAGTTGGGGCATCATGAAAGGCTCTACCATGGTGGTGTAGATTATGACGTGTCCTCCCATTGTTCCGCATGTTTTATGCATTGTTATGTTATGTTATTGGCTCAAGTTATGTTTTGATAATGTTTAGTTATGATTATGAATATGAGCGCTTTATGAATAATTTGAAAGCCTTGAGCCTTATGTTTACTTACGAAGATTATGATACAAGCATGGTATCCTTATCCCATGTTTATTTATGAGTTTATGCTACTTTTGAATGTCCATTTTACTTACGTTGGTACATTCCACGTACTGACCGCATACCTTCTATGCTGTATCGTTTCATGATACAGGGTCCGAACCTCAGGCGCATCCTCATCCTTAGTCCATCCCAGCTTATTAGTGAGTCCTCATGTTCCGAGGACGATTTGACAGACTCTTATGTTATCTTATGTTTCAGTACTGTTCGGGTTAGTTGGGGATGTTGTCCCATCAACCCATCTTATGTTGTAGAGGCTTTCAGACAAGATGTAGTACTCAGTTTATGTATATGTCTAGTATTTCTGGTTGTTATACTATGATTATCCTTCTGCTATGTTTTATGCAAAGTTTTACGCTTTATTAAATGAGATTAGTTGTATGCATATGCGATAGGTCGACTTGAGGTCTCTTGGGGTCCCTTGTCTCATGTCTACGATCCGGGTGTACGTCCGGATTGTGACAAACTTGGTATCAGAGCCATAGGTTTGAAGTGTCATAGGGTGTTTGAAAGCCGCATTAGGTAGAGTCTTTTTCATGGGTGTGAAGCGCGCCACACTTATGACGAAGAGGCTACTAGGCGTTTAGGAAATGTTCCCTCTTTTCATGTTCCACGTCGTGCGATGAATAGCTTTTCCATCCTTCTAATTCATGCGATTCACGATTGCAGAATTATGGCTCCTAGAAGAATGAATAGAAGGAGGAATAGAAATGATGAAGGCCACAGAGATGTCAATGAGCATGGGCATGAGCAAGCCCCACCTGTTCAGGAGCCCCAGGAACCAGAGCTAGCTACCCATGCTGAGTATCGGACGGCTATCCAGATGTTGGCGCAAGCCTTGACCGCTCAAGTCAACCAGCAGGCTGTTGCGTAGGTTCCACAGAATGGCAATGCAGCGGCGGCTCGGATTAGAGACTTCTTGAGGATGAACCCTCTTGAGTTTACGGGATCAAAGGTGGATGAGGATCCAAATGAGTTCATTGAAGGGATCTTGAAGGTCACCCGGGTTATGAGGGTGACAAATACGGAGTGTGTGGACTTGGCCTCCTATCAGCTAAAAGAGGTCGCTCATATTTGGTACAAGCAATGGAAGGACAGTAGGGCAGCGGGAGCGGGCCCTATCAGTTGGGATGAGTTCCACATGGCCTTTCTCGATAGGTTCTTCCCTCGGGAGATGAGAGAGTTGCAAGAAGCTGAGTTTATGAACCTCAAGCAGGGAAAGATGACAGTGCTGGAGTATTTGCTTGAGTTCACTCATTTGTCAAAGTACGCCCAGAGTTAGTGATTGATCAGAGGGCACGGGTGAGCCGATTCGTTCATGGTGTGGATGGTTATTTAGACAAGGATTGCAGGACTGCTATGCTCCACTATGATATGGACTTTCCTCGCATAGTGTTGTACGCCCAGTAGATGGAGGCAGCTCATGCAAGGGAGAGGGAGGCAAAGAGGGATCGGACGGACAACCGTGGGTTTTCACATCAGAGGTCTGGCGGTGGCTACCGTCCCTAGTTTCAGTATAGATCACTAGCCTCAGCACCGTCATTAACTAGTGTTCCATCCAGGCCCAGGGGTGATCAGAAGAGAAGGGCTTCAGGGTCGAGGGATCAGAAGGGAACCCAGTTAGAGTATACCTCTCCAACCTACGAGAAGTGCGGCAAGAGTCATACCGAGGAGTGCTTGCTCGGTTCAGATGTTTGCTATGGTGTGGTAGATATGGGCACATGCGCCGAGCATGCCCATATGCTAGACAGGGTGATGATAGAGGTCGTGCACAGACCACTAGGACAGCAATAGATCCAACCCATTCTGCTCCGCAGGGAGCATCGACTAATGGAGGTGGCAGACAATGCCAAAACCAATTCTATGCCCTTGCCTCGCGCCAGGAGCAGGAGATTTCGCTAGACGTGGTCACTGGTATGTTGTGCGTCTTTCAGATTGATGCTTATGCCTTGCTAGATCTGAGAGATACCTTGTCTTTCATGACTACTTACATTGCTAGTAGTCTTGGAGTTAGTCCCAAGACCTTGTCAGAACCGTTTTCAGTTTCGACCCCTGTTGGTGATTCGATCATAGCTAGACTAGTATATAGAGGATGTCCGGTCACTGTGTTGCATAGGATTACCTCCACAGACCTTGTAGAGTTAGCCATGACTGACTTTGATGTTATTCTTGGTATGGATTGGTTGTTTGCATGTTATGCTTCGATTAATTGTAGGACTCGTATGGTGGAATTTCGTTTTCTAGGTGAGTCAGTTTTGGGGTGGAAGGGTAGTTTGGCGGTACCAGTAGGTCGATTTATTTCCTATCTTAAGGCCAGGAAGATGATCTCTAAAGGTTGCATGTACCACCTAGTTGGGGTTAAAGATGTGGAGTCCGAGACCCCGACTATTCAATCAGTTTCAGTGGTGTGCAAATATCTGGAGGTGTTTCCTGATGATTCTCCAGGTGTCCCTCTGAAGAGGGAAATTGATTTCGGTATTGATCTATTACCCAATACACAACCTATCTCTATTCCTCCCTACAGGATGGCTCCAGCCGAGCTGAAGGAATTGAAGGATCAGTGAAAGGATTAGTTGGATAAGGGCTTCATTAGATCGAGCCAGTCTCCATGGGGTGCACCAGTTCTATTTGTTCGAAAGAAGGACTGTTCCCTTTGCATGTGTATTGACTATCGACAGTTGAACAAGGTTACCGTCAAGAACAGGTACCCCTTACCCAGGATCAATGATTTGTTTGACCAACTTTAGAGTGTCAAGTGCTTCTCCAAGATTGATCTTAGGTCCTGGTATCACTAGGTCAGGGTTCGGGAGAGTGACATCCTAAAGACCGCTTTCAGGACTCGATATGGTCACTATGAATTTGTTGTTATGTCTTTCAGACTAACCAATGCCCCTGCAGCTTTTATGGATCTAATGAACAGGGTGTTTAAGGCATATTTGGACATGTTCGTGATTGTGTTCATTGAAGACATCTTAATATACTCACGGAGCGAGGAGGAGCATGCCGCTCACCTGAGGGTAGTACTTTAGACCCTCAAGGATCGTCAGCTATATAAAAAGTTCAGTAAGTGCGAATTTTGTCTGGACTCGGTGGCATTTCTGGGTCATGTGGTATCAAGCGAAGGCATAAGGTAGATTTCCAGAAAATTGAGGCGGTGAAGAATTGGCCTAGACTGGTGAATCCTTCAGAAATTCGAAGTTTCTTGGGTCAGGCTGGCTACTAATGGAGGTTTGTTGAGGGTTTCTCATCTATTGAGGCACCTTTGGCTAAGTTAACTCAGAAAAAGGTGAAGTTCCAATGGTCGGAAGCTTGTGAGAAAAGCTTCCAAGAGTTGAAGACCCAACTCACTTCAGCACCAGTGTTGACTTTGCCCGAGGGTACGAAAGGCTTTGTTGTATATTGTGATGCTTCGAGAGTCAGACTGGGATGTGTGTTGATGCAGCGTGGGAAGGTAATAGCATATGCCTCGAGACAACTGAAAGTTCATGAAAAGAATTACCCGACCCATGATCTCGAGTTGGCCGTGGTGGTGTTTGCATTAAAGATATGGTGGCATTACTTGTATGGGGTCCACGTGGATGTATTTATGGATCACAAGAGCTTGCAATATGTGTTCACATAGAAGGATCGGAATCTTCTGCAAAGGAGGTGGTTGGAGTTACTAAAGGACTACGACATGAGTGTCCTCTACCATCCGGGCAAGGCTAATGTGGTTGCGGATGCACTTAGTAGGTTCTCTATGGAGAGTATGTCCCACGTGGATGAGGGAAAAAAGGAGTTGGTGAATGATGTCCACTGACTTGAAAGACTGGGAGTTAGATTGATCGACTTGACTGATGGCGACGTTATTGTGCAGAATGGGTCAGAATCTTCCTTAGTGGTCGATGTCAAATATATGCAAGATGAGGATCTGACTTTGAGAAAGCTGAAGGAAGCAGTGCGGAGTCAAAAGGTGGAGGTTTTCTCCCAAGGGGGAGATGGGGTGCTATGATACCAGGATCAACTATGTGTTCTGAACGTTGACAATTTCAGAGTTCGGATATTGCATGAGGCACATGGTACTAGATATTCTATCCATCCGGGATCCACGAAGATATATGAGCACTTGCGAGAAATCTATTGGTGGGATGGCATAAAGAAGGATATTGCAGAGTTTGTAGCTAAATGTCCAAACTGTCAGCAAGTGAAAGTCGAGCATCAAAGGCCGGGAGGTGTACTCCAGGATATTAGCATTCCCACTTGGAAGTGGGAGGAAATAAATACAGGGTCATCTTGACCATCTCAGTTTACTTTAGATTTTTCAGTCCAGTTTATCAGTTGGTTACTACATGTCATTTCAGTTCAATCATCTATATATTTATCATTATGCTTCTCTCACTTACTCAGTACATTCAAAGTACTGACACATACTTTTATGTTGTATCGTTTCATGATACAGCCGCAGGTTATCAGACCCAGTGCCGTTAACCGATTCGTTTCGGAGCTCTCTATCAGTAGCAGTAGTGTGAGTCCTCATATTTCGAGGGCGTTATTTCATTCATTTCAGTTTTCTTTATCATATTTAGTTAGACGTAGAGTTAGCTGGGGGCTTGTCCCAGCAACATCTCAGTTAGATGGCTTTCAGAAACAGACTTGATTTCAGATTCTTAGATATTTTAAATCTCCATGTTCAATTTATAATTTTCATAAATTCTATTATGTATTTTTTTAAAGCTTCTGCTATGTATGTTGTACTCAGAATACCAGTGTATGATAGACCAAGGGTTGACTTGGGGTTACTTGTGACTCCAAGTACTGTGTTCCGTCCAGGGTGTAGACTCGGGGTGTGACAAACTTGGTATCAGTGCGCTAGGTTTAGAGTATCCTCAGAAAGTCTGAAAGCCGCATCGAGTAGAGTCCTTTTCATGGGTATGAAGTGCACCGCACTTATGACAAGGAGGCTGCAAGATGTTATTAGGAAAACTCTATTTTGTTCATACTCATTATCATGCGTTAAAGTTCAATTGTAGAAACTCCCTTTCAACTCGTGCTCTATTTCATTTCAGTGAACCATGCCTCCCAGACGCGAAAATGGAAGAAGGGCCGGTAATGCCAACAGACCTTCCCCACCAGCCCTGTCAGCTCCTCAACATGATTCTATATCTACCGCCGAATTTCAAGCGGCCATCCAATTGCTGGCCCAAACGATCACCAACCAAGTGAACCAGCAGGTGGTTCCAGTAGCCACAAACGGGACGGCAGTAGCTACGAGGGTGTGGGACTTCACCCATATGAACCCTCCATTTTTTTAGGGATCCAAAGTAGGGGAGGATCCCCAGGAATTCGTGGATGAGATCAGGAAGATCACCCGCATTATGGGTGTTAGCTATTCTAAAAGTGCTGACCTGGCTGCCTACCAGTTAAAAGGAGTAGCTCAAGTCTGGCATGACTAGTGTAAAGAAGGGTAGCCAGCAGGAGCAGGACCAGTGGAGTGGGAAGAATTTCACACAGCTTTCTTAGACAGGTTTTTCCTTTGGGAGCTGAGGGAGGCAAAGATGGCGGAGTTTATGAATTTGCGACAGGGCAACAGAACTGTGGAGGAGTATTCTCTAGAGTTTATTAGGCTTTCTAAGTACGCTCCAGAGATGGTAGCCGAGCCAAGGGATCGTATGCTGAAGTTTGTAAATGAAGTGTCAAATCTAGTCCTCAAAGAGTGTAGGACGGCGATGTTGATTAAGGATATGGACCTCTCTAGCTTGATTGTTTATGCACAACAAATTGAGGCCGAAAAGATGAAGGATATGGAATGTAACAACAAATGAGCAAGGACTTGCCAGTTAGATTTTGGCCATCAGAGGTCTAGAGGTAGTAGCCGGCCACAGCAACAACAGCAGCAGAGAGCCCTAACACCCAACTCAGCTAGTGCCCCAAAACTTTTCCCGCTGGAATCGGAGGGTTGGGTCATCTGGCACTCAGTCTCAGACTGACAGCACTGGGAACAGGTATCCAGCTTGCCCCAAGTGCGGCAAGAATCACCTGTGGGAGTGCCTTTAGGGAAAAGAAGGTTGTTTTGGGTGTGGACAGCTTAGACACAGGCTTAGGGAGTTCCCTTTAGCAGGGCGAGGGAGATCGCAATCCATCACATCATCAACCTCAGCAGGCCGACCATCTCAGTAGGCCAACACATCAGGTACAGATGGCGGTCAACGCCAGAATCATTTCTATGCTCTATCTTCCCGTTAGGATTGATGTGTTATGGATTTACAACACTTTCGACGCTCAAAACTAAGAAAATAGCATGAACTTAGGTATGTTTATATGGATATAAGACACTTTTCCTTTGATTGCAGGATGAATTGATATTAGACCTAAAAAGGGCAAAAGAAAGCCTGAAAGATGCAAAATAGGCTAAATGTGCAGACCATAGTATGAGTCGTAGGAAGGACCTATGAGTCGTACTGAGGGCCATGAAAAGTTGCAGAAGGCTTAAGGTGCAAAGAGGCAATGTACGAGTCTCAGTACGAATCACACCAAGCTGGTACGAGTCGTGATGAAGAAATCGTGACAAAATTTAGAAAAGTTGCATAAAGTGCTAACTCCTACTACGAAAGGAATGTACGACCCGTGGGAAGAAGGTACGAGTCGTACTATGACGGTCGTGTTGAACTTTAGAAGAATTCCAAAGTTTCATAATTAAACTATGGGAGCTCACTACGGGTCGTATGAAGGAAGTACGGATCATACCTGGTGATCTTGGGAAAATTTATATGCCCAAGTGATACTCAAAGGTGTCATTTTAGCCTTGTTTATCTATCAATGTTTATACATTCTCATGTAATTGGTAATAAAATGTGAATTTATACAAACCAACACGATTAGCATTGTTTTGTAGGAAAAATGTAATTTCAGGAAGGTAAAATGCATGTTGGAAGATATCGGGGTTGGACTCGGATGTGAGCAATGGACAAGTCATTGGAAAGCACAAAATAAAGGGGCTCCGTGATGGAGCCGTGTCACGCTGCCATCGCGGAGGCCTTCTGCTTGGAGAGGGAATTTTCAGCCTATTTCCAGTGAGGGTTCGCGATTGGTCCATGGCACGGTGGCCTGGCTCCGCGTTGCACACCGTGCCACGTTGGGCCTTATTCCCTGGACCCCCAGTTTCCAGTGAGGGTCCGCGTTGGTGGTGTGTCACGGAGGCAGTGCTCCGCGATGCACTCCGTGACACGTTGCTTGTTATTTCGGGAAAAATTCCCACTAGTATAAGTAGAACACTTAGGTTCATTTTTCAATATTCTGACTTGGTGGAGTAAGAACGTGGGTTACAGGCAGTTGAGGGGACAAAATTATCAGGGTTTTTCTCTCTTTCCTTCTCCTTGAATTCAATTGCTTGTATGTTTAACACTCATTTAATGATGTTTAATCCACAAATGAGTGGCTAATTCCTCTTCTTGCTGAGGTTAAGAACACTTGAAATGAAATGTGATTATTGATTCTTTGGTTTTTCATCTTTTTTTCCATGGTTGTTCTATTGATTCTTGTTCTTACTGCATTAATGTGTGGCCTACGTTAATGTATATCTAAAAAGTCCGGTTTCACTCGAAAGAGCAAGAGATTGGAAAGTTGTGAATTAATAGGATATGATCCTTTCTTAGTTTGGGAAAATTGAGAATTGATTTACCTTCAGGATAGAAATATACCTGAAAGTCGTATTAGTCGATTTAGGAATCGGTTTTGTATGGCTAGAACATGAATTGCATTTAATCACAGAAATGTAGGTGGATGGTTCATGATTCTTAAGTGGGGTTAAATACGAGAGTTTTAATCCCTTGGCAATAATTCTTGACTAGCAACCGGAGGAAAAGGCTAACCAAATTATATCGACAATTAATTTCATTACATGTTCGTTTAACCTCAACATGCTCACATTCATAGTTCAGACTCACATTCGATACTTGTTTTAGACTTAGCATAGTTATTAGAAATCAAAATATCAAACTCTTGGTTATACAGTTGTCTGCATTTTTAGAATTGAAATATAGTACACTTGAGTAGATTGCACTGCATCCTAGTCCCGGTGGGATCGATACTTGGCTTACTTAAGCCACTTTACTACTTGTTCGACCACGTGCACTTGCGTGTAGTTTTATACCCAACAAACGACCGAACAAGTTTTTGGCGCCGTTGCCGGGGACTGGCAATTGGTGAATTTTTCTTAAGTGTAAATTTACTATATTTTTTTTCTTAGTGTTGACAACTTGGTCTTAGTGTTTGTTTTAATTCTTTTTCATTTTATTTTTTTTCTTTTTCGGATACCCTTATTGACATGACATCGTGGAATACAAATGGTATAAATGGTGGATACTCATATTTTAGCGAATCTTGTCTGAATTGCGGAGGACACCACTCGTGGCAACACTGTAACACGTGCAATATATGTGGTGGTCAAGATGGCCATTGGGATAGCTGTCCGAATGCATATTCCCCTCCCCCAAGCCCCTATTATGATCCTTCTGTTGTTTTTGCTGAATATAGGCATGCTGAAAATAAGGACTTGGGACGCCAAGCTCAAATAGAAGACATGCTGAAACAACTCCTGGAGCAATCAGAAGCAATGAAGGAGGCGATGGCAGTATTGAGAATTCAGCAAGAAGAGAATGCAGAGGCTCTAGAAAGGATGAGCGTCAAACTCACAGAGATGATTGCTGAGGCTGAAGCTTGTGATAAATTGCAGGTGACAGTTTTAGCCGATATTCAAGAGGAACTATAAGAGGAAGACAAGGGTGAATTTTTGGATGAAGCCCAACAATTAGAATCTCTTGAGTGTCCCTGTGATGGGCTCACACTTATGGAAAATCCATTCATGGAAGAAGAGATAGAGTATCCCCCAGTTGACATTAATGGAGAGATAGATGTCGATGCTGAGAAGGTGTATACAAGTAAGGAGGTCAAGTACAATGCATTTTTAGAGTTGAGGTTTATTGGACCACACTCGAAGCATTTTTCAACATTAAGTTTGGTTGAAAACATAGAAATAGAGTCTTCCAAGCTTATAGAGAAATGTCTAGAGGAGGACCAAGCCCCGTATATTTTGAAATTTGCTAACTCGGAGAGACAAAATGACTTCGCTTACTTAAGGGCCAATAAGTTCAAAAGGCAACATCTACTGCTTGGTCCTTACAATTTTTCACCACCACCCCTGGAGCATAAGAGGAAATTAGAGAAGAAATTAGGGGTGAGATTCATATCCTCAAGGTGGAGGAAAAAGCGGTGAAACTTGGTACGTCGTGCCGCGACGTAAAATTAGGCGCTGCTTGGGAGGCAACCCAAGGGTACCATTTTAATTTCTTGCATTTAAGTTGATTTTATTTATTTTTCATCTTGTTTTGTTTTGGTGGAAAGTTAAGCACAGATGGAGGGGAAGTCTGAGTACCCGTGGAGGAGGAAGCTAACAAGCATGGAAAAGAAAAAGTGTGGGGTCGAACACCCACTTGTGCAAAGTTGAAGAAAGGCATGTTGTTAGCTAGGCCTAAAGGCCTCAGGGAGTATTTCTCACTCTCTTTAAATGTTAAGTTGATGCTATGAGGACATAGCATGATTCAAGTGTGGGGTGAGGAAAATTTTAAAATTTTTGTGCTTAACGATTTTTGGTGAATGTAATGCTTGTGAGAAAATTTGAATTTTTTTTTGTGAGTCAAGCATGACTTCATCACCCGTTGGTTTTTCTTTTCGGTTCTTTTCTGATGGGGGGTCTTTGAACTGAAGAATAAAAGTTTTTCTTTGTCTGTATATAATGTTTTTAGTCATAGTTAGAGACTGTTTCCAACGATGGATGGATGACGATCGTCTTGAGGAAAATTAGTTAGTAGGTTGGGTTTTGAACCCGTAGCTATTGATGGCTTGATATTCTTGTTATGTGCTATAAATGATTGTAAGATGCAAGGATGTGTAGTGTTGAAGCATGCAAGTGGTACACCTATGTTTGAGACACCTAGGCTCTTGAATTTGACTTGATATGATTGAAGCTTAATTTTGAATTCTTGTGATTAGCTGAGTTAAGAGTCTGCGGAATTTGTCTTGAATTGAGCATGTGCTGTGAGTGTAAGTTTTTTGAATATTCCGTGCTATTGTGGAATGTCTAGAACTTGCCTGGTGTGTATATAAAACGAAATGAAGGATTTGAATTGTAGGAGATGATTTAGGCATTTCTTTGAATGAACATAAATGTTATCCCACACTTTACCTACCTTGAATATTTAATCCTAGTTAGCCCCATTGAGCCTTGAGCCTATTCTTTGATAGCTACAACATAAGCTTAATCCTTTTTCTTTCATTAGCCTTGAATTTGATCCAAAACTCCTAAGCGCTTAAGTGAAAAAATTCCAAAGAATGAGGGAGTGAGAAGCGTGAAAAAGAAGGAAAAGTAGAAGTTGTGAAAGTTGAGAAAAGGACAAAGGTGAACTTGTGTAAAAATGGTTGATTATTAGTAGGGAGTAAGAAAATAAATGAATGAAATTTTTTTTTTGCTTAAGTACTCCTTACTACTAAGATGAGTGTGCTTAAAGAAATGGGAACAAGAAGAGAAAATTCAGGATTGAAAAGAATGAGGGTGAAGTAAGGGAAGAGATATCCTTAATGAAGGTTGAAGTTATTAAAAGCGCTTGGGGGAAGATAGTCACTATTATTGGCCAGAATAGTACCTACCCGTCCCTTAGCTTACATTACAACCCATTAAGTCCTACTTGATCTTACGTTCAAATATCCTTAAATTAGTGGAGTAAAACACTAAGGGCAAGCTTATGGGTCATTACATGATGCATGTGAATTCTTTTTGAGAGTGAGCGTAATTCTATTCATTTACCCATACATGTTGTGATTTAAAAATTTGCGTGTGAAAATGGGTAACTCTCTTGTTGTGAGGGAACATGTTTAATGAAGGATATAATTCATGTTGGATTTCTTGATCAGTTGATTTGCATGAGTTTGCTAAGATAGAGAGTCAATTCTTGAGGTTAGGAAGTCTTAAAATAATTGTATTCCATTTCAATGATTAAATCATGCATGCTCTATTTTTAGCTTGCTATCTTAAACAGTCATTGTAGCTGTAGCTTGAATTGTCTTGCTAAAATTAGCTATGTGTAAGTGTTCATGTGCATGAGATGTAAAAGGTTTGTTCGAGGACGAACAAGACTTTAAGTGTGGGGTAAGTGATCTTGGACAAATTTATATGCCCAAGTGATACTCAAAGGTGTCATTTTAGCCTTGTTTATCTATCAATGTTTATACATTCTCATGTAATTGGTAATAAAATGTGAATTTATACGAACCAACATGATTAGCATTGTTTTGTAGGAAAAATGTAATTTCGGGAAGCTAAAATGCATGTTGGAAGATATCGGGGTTGGACTCGGATGTGAGCAAGGGACAAGGCATTGGAAAGCACAAAATAAAGGGGCTTCGCGATGGAGCCGTGTCACGCTGCCATCGCGGAGGCCTTCTGCCTGGAGAGGGAATTTTCAGCCTATTTCCAGTGAGGGTTCGCGATGGGTCCGTGGCACGGTGGCCTGGCTCCGCGTTGCACACCGTGCCACATTGGGCCTTATTCCCTGGACCCCCAGTTTCCAGTGAGGGTCCGCGTCGGTGGCGTGTCACGGAGGCAGTGCTCCGCAATGCAATCCGTGACACGTTGCTTGTTATTCCGGGAAAAATTTCCACTAGTATAAATAGAACACTTAGGTTCATTTTTCAATATTCTGACTTGGTGGAGCAAGAACGTGGGTTACAGGCAGTTGAGGGGACGAAATTATCAGGGTTTTTCTCTCTTTCCTTCTCCTTGAATTCAATTGCTTGTATGTTTAACACTCATTTAATGATGTTTAATCCACAAATGAGTGGCTAATTCCTCTTCTTGCTGAGGTTAAGAACACTTGTAATGAAATGTGATTATTGATTCTTTGGTTTTTCATCTTTTCTTCCATGGTTGTTCTATTGATTCTTGTTCTTACTGCATTAATGTGTGGCCTACGTTAATGTATATCTAAAAAGTCCGGTTTCACTCGAAAGAGAAAGAAATCGGAAAGTTGTGAATTAATAGGATATGATCCTTTCTTAGTTTGGGAAAATTGAGAATTGATTTACCTTCAGGATAGAAATATACCTGAAAGTCATATTAGTTAATTTAGGAATCGGTTTTGTATGGCTAGAACATGAATTGCATTTAATCACAGAAATGTAGGTGGATGGTTCATGATTCTTAAGTGGGGTTAAATACGAGAGTCTTAATCCCTTGGCAATAATTCTTGACTAGCAACCGGAGGAAAAGGCTAACCAAATTATATCGACAATTAATTTCATTACATGTTCGTTTAACCTCAGCATGCTCACATTCATAGTTCAGACTCACATTCGATAATTATTTTAGACTTAGCATAGTTATTAGAAATCAAAATATCAAACTCTCGGTTACACTGTTGTCTGCATTTTTAGAATTGAAATATAGTGAGCAGATTGCACTGCATCCCAGTCCCGGTGGGATCGATACTTGGCTTACTTAAGCCACTTTACTACTTGTTCGACCACGTGCACTTGCGTGTAGTTTTATACCCAACAAACGACCAAACACCTGGATCCAACACTTAGCCGGAATTCATTCAACAATGCAAGGCACGACAGGCAGCTACGAGTCATAGGAAGATGCTACGGATAGTACCTTGGCTCGTGACGACAACGACACCAGATATGGGAATTCATCCAGTTAGCTTAGGAAAAAGATTACTGTGTCTGTATAAATACGTTTTTAGGTTTTATTTGTCTATAGACAATCTGACAATGATAGAAAAAGAGAAACAAGTATGAGAGAGAGAGGATTGAGTTGAATAAACTTGTGATCAACCTTTTCTTGAATTCATCTTGTTCTTGCTATTTATTTTTTAAGATTTTGTGGAGTAATTGAAGGAAGTGTTTTTCTCAATCATTATTGTGAGTATTGATTTTTATTCTTAATCACGAATGAAAATCACAACCTCACAACTATGAGAGGCTAAAACCTCCATAGCTAGGGTTGTGGGAACCATGGTGAATTAACAAGCTAGGGTTACACAAAGTGATCTTAAAACCAATGAAAACACTTACATTGTATTCTCTTCATGCTTAAACATTTCTTGACAGTGCGCAACGTTAGGAAGTGCCCATATTCTTTAATTTCTTTGGTCGAAGAGGTAGAGATTAGGAAAAGAGAATTACAACGGAGCCTTGATTTTGATAATCATTGTATTAACTTGAGTTGTGGTCGCATGATAGTTATATCAGAAACTTAGTGATAATGGATAGTTTGAAACCGCTCATGATACTTGGTCGAGTGATTGAGTATAGTCATTCAATAGGGACTCAAATAGCAATGGATACCATTATTCCAACAGCTAGACCCTTCTTTGATCTAAAGATATAGATTCTCAATTCCTAATAGTTGTGACGTGTAAAATAGAATACTAAAAAGGGACTGGTCGGTCATTTGAATGAACCTAAGTTATCAGTTCTATAAGTAAGTAGTGGTGATAATCACGAGTGTATACCCAAAGCAATTATGAACCTATGGGGAACACAAACCCTAGTTATCCTTCGATATTGATTTTACATCAGAATTTTGATATTTGTTTTTATTATTGATTTTCTTTAGAATCCCCTATTTTGAAGTAACTACCTTACAAGTTCAATTACCGGTTATAATCCAGTCTCCCTATTCCCTGTGGGATCAACCCCAATCTCTAGTTGGGTTCTTATTGACAACGTCCGCTTCTCACTTCATTAAGAGGTACGATTTGAGCGTTATCAAAAAGTGGCATTGTTGCCGGGGAATATGACTAAAACTAGGTTATTAGCTTGTAATTGACTTGTTGGTGGTTATGTTACTTTTTACGTTTTTCTTTGTTTTTCCTTGTTATTTTAAGTGACTCTCAGGCTACATCAAAGGAATAAGCTTTTACTAAAACATCCAAATGGACCATAGCAAGCTGCCAATACTTGTGGAAGAAATTATGATTGATGATACATTGGCAGCCGTGATGATGAATTATGCAGAGGATGGGAACCCGAAATGAACAAATATGGTTAATGCCTTAAATGGGACAAGGTCATATAACTTCAGCCCAAAGAAGTTAGACCTGGACTTAAAGAACCGTTCAACACCGCTGGCCAAACCATCTGTGGAGGTGCCACCTCCTCATCTCAAGTATGTATTCCTTGGGGAGGACAACACTTTGCCGGTCATCATTGCAACGAACATGTTAGATGAGCAGGTGGAAGCCTTGGTGAACATTTTGAAGAAGTACAAGAAGGCAATTGGCTGGACCATAGCTAACATCATTGGAATCCCACCAGGCATATGCACTCATAAGATCCAACTTGAACCAGATTGTAAGCCAAGTATAGAGCATCAGCGCCGCCTGAACTCTCCAATGAAAGAAGTTGTAAAAAAGGAAATTATTGAGTGGTTAGATGCTGGGGTGATATATCCTATAGCAGATAGTCAGTGGGTAAGTCTTGTCCAGTGCGTGCCAAAGAACGGAGGAATTGCAGTGGTGCCCAATGAAAAGAATGAGCTGATACCGACACGACCAGTCACAGGCTTGTGTGTATGCATGGATTATAGGAAACTCAACCGCTGTACCCAGAAAGACCATTTTCCGATGCCATTTTTGGATCAGATGCTGGATAGACTCGCAGGAGGAGGATGGTTGTTTCCTTGATGGGTATTCAGGGTATAATCATATTACTATTTCTCTAGAAGATCAGGAGAAGACGACTTTCACCTGTCTATATGGGACCTTTGCCTTCATAAGAATGCCATTTGGATTATGTAATGCACCAGCCACTTTCCAGCGCTGTATGATGTCCATCTTCTCAGACATAGTGGAGGACACTACTGAAGTATTTATGGATGATTTTTCTTTTGTAGGCGATTCATTTGAATCATGCCTTCATCATCTGGACAAAGTACTAAAAACATGTGAAGAAACAAATCTAGTCCTAAACTGGGAAAAATGTTATTTTATTGTTAAAGAGGGGATAGTGTTGGGCCACAGAATCTCAGGAAAAAGGGATCGAGGTGGACAAGGAAAAGATCAAGGTTATAGCAAGATTGCCACCCCTTATTTCCATAAAAGGAGTCATAAGCTTTTTAGGGCATGCAGGATTCTATAGGCACTTTATCAAGGACTTTTCAAAAATTGCACAGCCATTGTGCAAGTTGCTGGAGAAAGAGGTAAAGTTCGTGTTCGATGAGGCATGTCTGAAAGCCTTTGAATGCCTAAAGGAAAAGCTCACCACTGCTCTTATCATCATAGCTCCAGATTGATCTCTTCCCTTCGAGGTGATATGTGATGCTAGCGGCGTGGCTCTTGGTGCGGTATTAGGACAAAGGAAAGCGAAGATGTTTTATCCAATCTATTATGCAAACAGAACACTCAACATAGCCCAGAAGAATTATATAATCACAGAATAGGAACTACTGGCGATGGTCTTTGCATTTGAAAAATTCCGAGCATACTTACTTGGAACCAAGGTGATTATTTATACAGACCATGTTGCGTTGAGATATCTGATGTACAAGAAGGATGCCAAGCCCAAATTAACTCGGTGGGTGCTATTGCTCCAAGAATTTGAGTTTGAGGTGAAAGACCGAAAGGAAACAGAAAATCCGGTGGCAGATCATCTATCCAGGCTTGAATCTGAAGCAAAGGAGAGGGTAGAATTTGATATCAATGATGCCTTCCCAGATGAACAGGTACTAGCTGCACCGCAGGATTTGATTCCTTGGTTTGCCAACTTTGCAAATTACTTGGTTAGTGATGTGATACCAGCAGACCTAACTCCTCAGTAGAAAAAGAAGTTCTTCTTCGATGCTCGCAAATATTACTGGGATGAGCCATATTTATTTCGCATTTGTGCAGACGACATCATTCATAGGTGTGTCCCTGAAGTAGAGATGTTGAGTATTTTGGAGGTATGTCATTCATCGCCACTTGGGGGTCATCACAGTGGTGTCAAAACTGCACATAAAATTCTACAATGTGGATACTTTTGGCCCTCTATTCATCAAGATGCGTATGACTTCGCCAAGTCTTGTGATCAATGCCAAAGTTAGGGTAATATCACTCGTATACATAAGTTACCACTAACGCCCATCTTGGAAGTAGAATTATTTGATGTGTGGGGGATTGACTTCATGGGACCATTTATCAACTCATATGGAATGAAGTATATTTTGGTGGCTGTGGATTATGTCTCCAAATGGGTGGAGGCAATTGCCCGATCGAACAATGAAGGTAGGAGCATGACAACATTCCTTAGAAAACATATCTTTGCCAGGTTTGGCACTCCTAGAGCTATTATCAGTGATGGTGGATCTCACTTCTGCAATCGCCTCTTTAAAACCTTATTGGAAAAATATGGTGTCAAGAATAAGGTAGCCACACCTTACCACCCTCAGCCGAGTGGACAAGTGGAAGTTTCGAATAGGGAAATCAAGACCATCGTAGCCAAGACAGTAAATACTACCCAGACGGATTGGTCAAGGAAGCTCGATGACACACTGTGGCCTTATAGAACAACTTATAAGATTCCCATTGGTTCATCTCCATACCAGCTGGTTTATGGCAAAGCATGCCACCTACCAGTTGAACTAGAGCATAAGGCATTATGGGCTTTAAAGAGGCTGAACATGAACTGGAATGAAGCTGCCAACTTAAGACTTAACCAACTTAATGAGTTGGATGAATTCCGACTTAAGGCTTATGAGAGTGCATCCATCTATAAAGAGAGAATGAAGATATACCATGACAAAAAGATTGCAAGAAGGGAGTTCATCCCAAGGTGATTTGGTCCTACTTTTTAATTCAAGACTTCGGTTGCACCCTAGGAAGTTGAAATCTAGATGGATGGGACCTTACAAAGTAGTGCAAGTTTCTCCTTATGGTGCGGTGGAACTTGAGAACAGAGAAGGAAAAAGATTTAAAGTAAATGGGCAAAGAATAAAAGTATATCTGGGAGATGAGGAAGAATTAAAATGAATAGAGGAAGTATATCTTGATGATGCTTGATGAGTCACAAAAGTCACATCGTGTCGCGACGTTAAATTAGGCACTGCATGGGAGGCAACCCATTGAAGGTGAAATCTGAGTAGCCCAGGTATGTTCTCTTCCCTATGTTCCTCTAGATGATGCTTCGGGGATGAAACTAACTTTTCAAAAGGGGAGGGGGTGTACTTGTAATTTTTGGAAATTTTTGGTTTGTCTGAGGATTTTTCTTGTCGAGTTTCTTTTCTCTCAGACATGTTATCTAGTAGAACCAACATGTGTAGGATTTTTAATTTTAGTTTGTAATTTTTGTTTAATAATAAAGTATCTTAGGAGTACTCAGCTAATAAAAATGCACTAGTTTTGGTTTTTGAATTTTTTTTTTACCCTGTTTAAAAATTTTCTAATACATTAGCTATGTATTTGTGACAACATGCATGATTGTTGTGGATCTTTGGATGTCATTTAGTTTGTCAACATGAGTAGTTTTGTTAAGCTATGTATAAACCAGACATGTGAGGTGAAAATAGTTCATGTACCATGTGTGAGTGAGGTATATTAGTCAGTTTGCTATTGTTTTGTAGATCTAGAACTTTCCTTTAGTCTCTCCATAGGCTAAAGATGGTTGGTTAAGATATGATCATAGGACATTTTTTAGCTCACTTTTAGCCTATATTTCCCTACCAAATGTTGCATGAATCCCTTGATCCCAAGTTTGAGCCTAAATAGACCATGATTTCTTTGATTTACCGATTAACCGTACCCATTTTTTTATAATAAACCTGTTTAGGCCCTGGTCGTTCCTTGGATATTGTGAATCTCAACATAAGCAAAATGCTTAAGTTGAGGGTGGCTAGAGTAGGGGTGCATAAAAGGTGGGAACGAAAGAAAGGAAAAGAAAAGAAAAGAAAGAAATGGTGAAAAATGAGGTGCGGTGAGATGAAAAGAAAAGGATGAAAAATGCTGCAAATGTTGAGAAATAATGCTAAAGAAATTTTGAAAATGTCAAAAAAAGTTGAAAACTCACCACACCCATGCAAATGTGAATAAAAAGGGGAAAAAGGGGAATGAAAGAATAAAAGGGTGAATTAGATGAATGGTGTAGCCAATGTATGTAGTGCTAAGGAAGGAATAGTCACTTATAAATCTTCCATCTTTAATATGTCCAACCCTGAGCCTACAATACAAGACATATCAAGTCCTATAGTGATCCTAACCTGACCATCTGAAAGACCAAAGCAGAGAAAATAAGTCAAGTCTATGGTATCTGACACATAATACTTGTAACTTCTTTGTGAGAGTGAGTGTCTTACTTGCTTAGTCCCATATCATGTTTGACATTTCATATCTGAGTGGAGACTTCATTTGTGTGAGGGTACATGGATTGTGTTTGCTTTTACCATTGGTCTGTGTGGAAAACATTGGTGATGACTTGATTACCTATTGATAGATGAATGACATGTTTTGATCCCTATTTATGATATTTTGAGGTTGCTTTAATACATTAGCTGATGTTGTTCCACTAGAAAGGGTAAATAGAGTTTATATAGACAGTGTAGGTTTATTTGAGTATTGGCTGTAGTATCTTAAGTCTATTTTC
This sequence comes from Datura wrightii, assembly GCA_035772735.1. Taxonomy (NCBI): domain Eukaryota; kingdom Viridiplantae; phylum Streptophyta; class Magnoliopsida; order Solanales; family Solanaceae; genus Datura; species Datura wrightii. Next base: position 129,746,400 of record JASDFA010000006.1, read on the forward strand.
TAGTTGAGCGTTGTGATTTAGTTTTTCTTTTCTTTGCCTGAGGACATGCAAAAGTCTTAAGTTGAGGGTGTTGATGTGCTGTGGATTTACAACACTTTCAATGCTCAAAACTAAGAAAATAACATGAACTTAGGTATGTTTATGTGGATATAAGACACTTTTCCTTTGATTGCAGGATGAATTGATGTTGGACCTAAAATTGGCCAAAGAAAGCCTGAAAGATGCAAAATAGGCTTAATGTGCAGACCACAGTACGAGCCATAGGAAGGACCTATGAGTTGTACTGAGGGCCATGAAAAGTTGCAGAAGGCTTAAGGTGCAAAGAGGCAATGTACGAGTCTCAGTACGAATCATACCAAGCTAGTATGAATCGTGATGAAGAAATCGTAACAAAATTCAGAAAAGTTACATAAATTGCTGACTCCTGCTACGGAAAGAATGTACGACCCGTGGGAAGAAGGTATGAGTCGTACCATGACAGTCGTGTTGAACTTCAGCAGAATTCCAAAGTTTTAGAATTAAACTACCGGAGCTCAGTACGGGTCGTATGAAGGAGGTACGAATTGTACCTAGATCCAAAACTTAGTCAAAATTCATTCAACAATACAAGGCACGACAGGCAGCTACGAGTCGTAGGAAGCTGCTACAGATCATACCTTGGCTCGTGACGACAGCGGCACCAGATATGGAAATTCATCCAGTTAGCCTAGGAAAAGGATTCTTGTGTCTGTATAAATACGCTTTTAGTTTTTATTTTTCTGGAGACAATTAGACAACGATAGAAAAAGAGAAACAAGTAAGAGAGAGAGAGGATTGAGTTGAATAAACTTGTGATCAACCTTTTCTTGAATTCATCCTGTTCTTGCTACTTGTTTTTCAAGATTTTGTGGAGTAATTGAAGGAAGTGTTTTTCTCAATCATTATTGTAAGTATTGATTTTTATTCTTAATCATGAATGAAAATCAAAAGCTCACAACTATGAGAGGCTAAAACCTCCATAGCTAGGGTTGTGGGAAACATGGTGAGTTCACAAGCTAGGGTTACACAAAGGGATCTTAAAACCAATGCAAACACTTATATTGTATTCTCTTCATTCTTAAATGTTTCTTAATGGTGCGCAACGTCAGGAAGTTCCCTAATTCTTTACTTTCTTTGGTTGAAGAGGTAGAGATTAGGAAAATAGAATTACAATGGAGCCTTGATTTTGATTATCATTGTATTAACTTGATTTGTGGTTGCAGGATAGTTTTATCTAGAACTTAGTGATAACAGATAGTTTGAAACCGCTCTTGAGACTTGATTGAGTGATTGAGTATAGTAATTCAATAGGGGCTGGTCGGTCATTTTAATGTACCTAAGTTATCAGTTCTATAAGTAAGTATTGGTGATAATCACGAGTGTATACCCAAAGAAGTTATGAACCCATGGGGAACACAAACCCTAGTTATCCTTTGATATTGACTTAACATCAGAATTTTGATATTTGTTTTTATTATTGATTTTCTTTAGAATCCCCCTATTTTGAAGTGACTACCTTACAAGTTAAATTACTGGCTATAATCCAGTCTCCCTATTCCCTGTGGGATCGACCCCAACCTCTAGTTGGGTTCTTTATCGACAACATCTGCTTCTCACTTCAGTAATAGATATGGTTTGAGCGTTATCAAGGATCAGGAAAACTCACCTGATGTAGTTACTGGTAAGTTACATCTCTTCCATCTAGACGTGTATACCCTCTTAGATCCAGGAGCAACTCTTTTGTTCGTGACTCCCTATATAGAAGTCCAGTTTAATATCAGTCCAGAGATACTCTCAGCACCATTCTCAATCTCCACCCCACTTGGAGATTCAATTAGAGCCAGTCGGGTGTATAGAAACTGCCCAGTCACAGTCCTTAATAAAGTTATTCCAGCTGATCTTGTAGAGTTAGATATGGTCAACTTTGACCTTATTCTCGGCATGGATTGGCTGCACTCTTGCTATGCCTCAGTTGATTGCAGAACTAGAGTTTTCAAGTTTCAGTTTCCAAATGAGCTAATGTTAGAATGGACAGGCAGCAGTTCAGCGCCTAAGGGTAGGTTTATTTCCTACCTTAAGGCCCAGAAACTCATTTCCAAAGGATGTATTTATCATCTGGATCGGGTCAAAGATTCCAACTCTAAGACCCCAACCATTCAGTTAGTTCCCGTGGTCAGTGAGTTCCCAGATGTTTTTCCTGAGGATCTTCCCAGAGTTCCCCATGAACGGGAAATAGACTTAGGAATAGATCTCCTCCCAGATACTCATCCTATCTCCATCCGTCCTTACAAAATGGCTCCACCTGAGCTTAAGGAGTTGAAAGAGTATTTAAAAGATCTTTTTGACAAGGGTTTTATCAGACCCAGCATCTCTTCCTAGGGTGCTCCAGTGCTATTCATCCGTAAGAAAGACGGTACCCTCAGAATGTGCATAGATTACTGTCAGCTGAACAAAGTCACAACCAAGAACAAGTATCCCCTACCCATAATTGACAATCTGTTTGACCAACTTCAGGGAGCCAGTTGTTTCTCCAAGATCAATCTCAGGTCAGCGTACCATCATCTAAGAGTCAAAGAGTGTGACATACCAAAAATAGCTTTCAGAACTCGATTGTCCTTTGGACTCACAAACGCCCCAGCAACCTTCATGGAATTAATGAATAAAGTCTTCAAGCAGTATTTGGATATGTTCGTTATTGTATTTATTGACGACATTCTAGTATACTCTAGAAATGAGGAAGGAGGAAGAGCTTGCCAACCACCTAAGATTAGCATTACAGACACTCAAAGACCGCCAATTATTCGCCAAGTTCAGCAAGTGCAAATTTTGATTAAAGTCCGTGACTTTCTTAGGTCATGTGGTCTCAGGTGAAGGAATACAAGTAGACCCTCACAAGATAGCAGCAGTGAAGGATTGGCCCAAACCTACCTCTCCTACTGAAATCAGGAGTTTCCTGGGCTTAGTGGGTTATTACCGATTGTTTGTGGAAGGCTTCTCCTCTATAGCATCTCCTCTGACTAAGTTAACTCAGAAAAAGGTAAAATTTCAGTGGTCGAACGAGTGTGAGAAGAGTTTCCAAGAGTTAAAAACTTGACTCACCACCGCTCCAGTTTTAACCTTGCCGGAAGGAACAGATAGGTTGGTTGTTTATTGTGATGCTTCCAGAGTTGGACTTGGCTGCGGTTTGATGCAGGGGGGCGAAGTGATAGCCTACGCCTCCAGATAGCTCAAAGTTCATGAGAAGAATTATCCAACTCATGACTTGGAGTTGGCAGCAGTGGTTTTTGTGCTAAAAATATGGAGGCATTACTTATATGGAGCTCATGTAGATGTATTTACATATCATAAGAGTCTTCAGTACGTGCTGAGTCAGAAGGATCTAAATCTGCATTAGAGAAGGTGGTTGGAGTTGCTAAAAAACTATGACATGAGCGTACTGTATCACTCAAGCAAAGCCAATGTGGTGGATGACGCCTTAAGCAGACGGTCTATGGGGAGTGTGACTCATATTGAGGAAGACAAAAAGAAGTTAGCAAGGGATATTCACATACTAGCCTAGTTAGGGGTGCAACTGGTGGATTCAGCCAAAGGTGGGGTGGAAATACAAAGTGGGTCGGATTCCTCCTTGGTAGTTGAAGTTAAGTCCAGACAAGATGAAGATCCAGCTCTACTTAAACTTAAGGAAGCAATCCTCAGAAAGGAGGTTGAGGCTTTCACGAAAGGGGGAGATGGTGTGCTCCGTTACCAAGGAAGGTTGTGTGTACCGGATGTTGGTGAGTTGAGACAGCAGATACTGGCTGAGGAACACAGCTCAAGATACTCCATTCAACCCAGTGCTACAAAAATGTACCGCGATCTGCAGAATATTTACTTGTGAAACGGCATGAAATGAGACATTGCTGAATTTGTAGCCAAGTGCCCGAACTGCCAGCAAGTTAAGGTGGAGCACCAGAGACCAGGAGATATGACATAGGATATCAGCATACCCACATGGAAGTGGGAAGAAGTAAACATGGACCTCATTACGGGTCTACCTCGGACTCGTCGGCAACATGATTCAATCTGGGTGATAGTAGACAAGATGACTAAGTCAACATATTTCCTCCCAGTCAAAACCACAGATGCAACTGAGGATTATGCTAGGCTTTATATCTAAGAACTGGTTAGACTTCATGGGGTGCCATTATCCATTATCTCAGACAGAGGTACCCAATTCACCTCCCACTTCTGGAAGTCTTTGCAGAAAGGATTAGGTACCCAAGTCAAGCTCAACACAGCCTTTCACCCGCAGACTGATGAACAAGCTGAGTGGACCATTCAGAACCTATAAGATATGTTGACGGCTTGCGTGATCGATTTCAAGGGTAGTTGGGAGGACCACTTGCCTCTCATCGAGTTCGCATACAACAACAACTACCACTCTAGCATTCAGATGGCCCCATTTGTGGAATTATATGGTAGGAGGTGCAGATCTCCTATAGGGTGGTTTGAGGTTGGTGAAGCTACTTTAATAGGAACATACTCAAATCACGAGGCAATGCAGAAAGTTTAGCTCATCCGAGAAAGGTTGAAAATAGCTCAGAGCCGTCAGAAATCTTATGTCGATGTGTGGAGAAGAGAGTTGGAGTTTGCAGTTGATGACTGGGTATAGTTGAAATCACCCATGAAAGGGGTGATGAGGTTTGGCAAAAAGGGAAAAGCTCAATCCCAGGTATGTGGGACCCTACAGAATTTTGAGGCGAATCGGCAATGTGGCCTACGAGTTAGAACTACCTTCAGAATTAGCAGTCATGCACCCAGTCTTCCATGTGTCACTACTAAAAAAGTGCATTGGTGATCCAACTCCAGTGGTGCCATTGGACAGTTTGGAGATAAAGGATAGTCTCTCTTACGAAGAAGTTCCAGTTCAAATCCTTGATCGTCAGGTTCATAAGCTAAGAAACAAAGAAATCATTTCGGTGAAAGTTTTGTGGAGGAATCAGCTAGTTGAGGGAGTCACATGGGAAGCAGAAGCAGACATAATGGACAAATACCCTCACTTATTCTCTCCCAGTTCAGTTCCAGAATTAGGTACTAAATCCCTTCTAATACTCTACTCAGTTCCGTACTCATCAGCTCTATTTAGATTTCCTATGTGCATCCTAGTCACATCAGCTCTGTTAGTATGGTTAAGTTAGTTTGGAGTCAGTTGTTCCTTCAGAAATCAGTTCATAGTCTCAATTTTTTAATCGCAACTCTTTTCCTTGTTTTGGTCTTTATTCGAGGATGAATGATCTCAAGGGGGAGATACTGTAATACCCTGAAACTTCCCTAGACCAATTCAAACATTGCATGAAAAACCATAGGAAAAACAGAAATTTTTTTATCCCAGACGACCCACACAACGGACCGTTGGTGGAACCAACAGATCATTGTAGTGGGTCGTGGGTTGTAGCAAGTTTCTTCCAGGGGGAAACAATGAGACATAGGACAACCCATTGAAACTAACAACGAGCCTGTCATCCGTTGAACCCCGAGTTCAAAGGATTACCGGACCTTTCCCTGAGACAACGAGAGGGAACAACGGCCCGTGGTTACTACCAACAAGACGTTGCTACCACCCTTTGTCCAGTTCTAGACCCCAGCAGTGTGGACCACGAGTGGATACAACGACCAGTTGGTTCTTCCAATAAGTCATTGTGATGACTCACTGCCTCCATGCCCAATTTTCCTACCTGTTCTAACGGAAGGTTTTAATTGCCCATTCTTTGTTCCAATGGAATGTTGTATCCTCCCATGGATCTTTCCAGTGAAGTCAGCTTCAGAATCCAGAACCAACGACAACTTTCAATGGGCCGTTGTTTGAACCAACGACCAGTTTTGAGATCCGTTATTCAGGGTCAGGCAGTTTTCAGTTCTTTATGCTAGGGGTATTTTAGTATTTTCTCATCTATTTAAAATTAAAACCTCATCATTTTGGGTTCCTATAGGAGGGAATTAAAGGGTTAGAATGACCCTTTCCTTTCATTCATCTCAACTCCCTCAAGAACAGAACGTAAGAACTTCTTTGAAAGCACAGAGTAGGATCAAGGGTTTGATATTCTTATAAGTTCTTCCCAAGGATTTTCACTAGGGTTTCTTCTACATGTATATGGGAATTCAGCAAGGAGATTGTTCTCCCCTTGTGTCCCCCAAAACTCTCTCTGTCTACTTTCAGTCCTAGCCTTGAGTTTGCGAATTTGAAGATATTGTAATCGTTCTTGATTAATTCATGAGGAATCCTATCCTATGTTAATTGTAGCTATTTTCCACCAGTTTGTAACTAAAATGATGCTTGTACCAGCGAATTAGAAATTTAGCCCTAGCTCTTGAAAAGTCAGGAACTAGAATCTTATTTAAGCATTGAATTCTTGAAAATTGCTTGCATCTGTCAGAGTTAAGGGCTCCTATAATAATTGTATGTGTTAGAAACTCAGTTACATGAATGTTAGTCAGATTCAGTTAGAAAGTCTATATACTCTGTATTACTCAGAATTGTCAGTTTAGTTTCAGTCAAAATATTAGAATATCCAGTGTTAGTTAGAAATGTCAGCTGATCAGTTTGACTATAGAATTTCTCGAGGTGTCAATGGTGCCTGTCAGTTATCAGAATCAAACTTAGATTAAAGCTATTAGTCCATTAGGCGGTCATGACATTTCATTTATATACATTTATAGCTCTGACCCGCCCCAGGACCCCAGTTCAGTTTACAGTTTGTTCTTAGATAGTTAGGACGCTTCCAGATAAGCAGCTCTGACCAGTCTAGAACCTAGTTTCAGAATCTGGTCCGATAAGACTCTTAGGGTACTTTCAGTTATATTTCCCTGACTAGTCTTGGACCCCAGTTCCAAGCTATTAGCCTAGTAGTTCAATATAGGTTTCTGGTGGGAGTAGGACTTAGCACCGAGCTGGCCGGGGTCCAGCGCACCCAGGTTCTCGGAACTACGTTGCCAGCGTAGGTTACAATATCACTTGGCCTAATTGGCCCCATACATTTGTGATCACCCAGTTCATGCCTTTATATCCTTGCAAGGTATATTGGGTCCTGCCAGTGGGGTGTATACATCAAACTCCACGTCTAGCTGACGTGGTTATATGTCGGTTATAGACTCCCACTAGTCAGTCCAGTCCAGTTTCAGAATAAGTAGCTCAGTTCAATTTCAGCTTTAGCATCTCAGCTTAGTTTAGTACAGTATCTCAGACTCAGAACTTTCAGACTTAGGGCATGTCTTTAACCACCAGACAGGGTCATCTTAACCATCTCAGTTTACTTCAGATTGTTTAGTCCAGTTTATCAGTTGGTCATTGCATGTCATTTCAGTTCAGTTATCTATATACTTATCATTATGTTTATCTCACTTACTCAGTACATTCAAAGTACTGACGCATACTTTTATGCTGTATTTATTTTACGATACAGCCGCAGGTTCTCAGACCTAGCGCCATTAGCCGATTCGTTCGGATCTCTCTATCAGCAGAAGCAGTGTGAGTCCTCATATTCTGAGGGCGTTATTTTATTCATTTCAGTTTTCTTTATCATTTTTAGTTATACCTAGAGTTAGCTGGGGGCTTGTCCCAGCAACTCCTCAATTGGATGGCTTTCAGACACAGACGTGATTTCAGATTCTCAGATAATTTAAATCTCTATGTTCAATTTATAATTTCCATTAATGCTATTATGTATATTTTTAAAGCTTCCGCTATGTATGTTTTACTCGGAATACCAGTGTATGATAGACCAAGGGTTGACTTGGGGTTACTTGTGACTCCAAGTACCGTGTTCCATCCAGGGTGTAGGGTTAGGTCATGACACTTGATTGGGCCCAAACTTTTGTGATCACCCAGTTCATACCTTTATACCCTAGCAAGGTATATTGGGTCCTACCGGTAGGGTGTATACATTGGACTCCACATCTAGCTCACGTGGTTACATGTCAGTTATAGACTCTCCCACTAGTCAGTTCACTCCAGTCTCAGTCCAGTTTAGTTCAGACCAGTATTCCATACATTAGAACATGCTTTGACCATCAGATAGGGTCCTCAAAGACCACCTCAATATTTCAGTTATTCAGTTCAGTAGTTTTAGTTGGTCATTGCACGTCTTTCAGTTCAACATTTATTTGGTTATTTATTTTATTGGGTTATGTTCCTCTCACTTACTCATTACATTCAAAGTACTGATGCATACTTTTATGTTGTATCATTTTATGATACAACTGCAGGATTTCAGTCTTAGCGTCGTTAGCCGACCGCTCATCGAACACCTCATCTCTGCCAGTTGGTGCGTCCTCATTCTTCGAGGATAGAGATTTATATCTTTCTGCTATACTTTCATTCCTTCTAATTAGATTTGGAGTTAGCTGGGGGCTTGTCCCAGCAACTCATCAGACATAGTGGCTTTCATACTCAGATTGGTATTTCAGACTTGTAGCATTGTTTCGAAAATGTTGTAATACTTTGTGTCAGCTTTATTTCCTTTACATACTTATATTTCTCATTTTAAACTTCTGTTGTATGTATTTATATTACTCAGAATACCAGTGTATGATATACCAGGGGTTAAGTTGGGGTAACTTGTGACTTCAAGTACCATGTTTCATCCAGGGTGTAAACTCGGGGCGTGACAAACTTGGTATCAGAGCACTAGGTTCAGAGTATCCTCGGATGTCTAAAAGCCTCATCGAGTAGAGTCCTCTTTATGTATGTGAAGCGCGCCACACTTATGACGGGGACGCTATGAGATGTCATTAGGAAACTTCCCTTTATTTTATACTCCTTATTATGTGTTGAAATTCAGTTCCAAAAATCATTCTCCTAACTCGTGCTCTTCTCCGTTTCAGTGAACTATGCCTCCATGACGGGGCAATGGAAGAAGGGACGAAAATGCCCAGCGGACTACTCCACCAACCTTGACGGCCCCATAGGACGATTCAGTATCAACCGCAGAATTTAAGGCAGCCATTAAGCTGCTCGCCAAAACTGTGACCAACCAGGTGAACCAACAAGTGGTTCCAGTTAATAACAATGGGTCCGCAGTAGGTGCTAGGGTGCGGGACTTCACCCGAATGAACCCTCTATCATTTTAGAGATCCAAGGTGGGGGAGGACCCCTAAGAGTTCATAGATGAGATCAGAAATATTACCCGTATAATGGGTATCAACTCCTCCGAGAGTGTTGACTGTTCGGTGCTGATTCGGTTAGTATTAAATATTATCAACCGACACGCAAGTGCACGTGGTCAAACAAGTAATAAAGTGGCTAAGTAGCCAAGTATCGATCCAAGGAGGCTGCTCTGGATATGTAAAACTGCCTAGTTTACTATATCTCTATTCTATTCCTAACTATGTTAACAACAATCCAACCAAAAGTTGAGTGAGTTTTTGTTTCTAAACTATTTATATACTACAATTAATAACAACTATTTACTTTTGAATTTAGACAATGGATATGCACATGCCAAGGTTAAGAATGAGTAATGAACTTGATAATCATGATAATTTGGTCATCCTCTTCTTCATGTTGCTAGCCAAGAACGTTTGCCTAGAAATTAAAACTTTCGTATTTAATTTCACTTTAGAATCATAAATCATCCGTCTACATTTCTGTGATCAAATGCAATTTATGACCTAGCACTACAATTCCAGTTCCTAAATTGACTAATACGGCTTTCAAGTATATTTCTATCAAGAAAGCACATCAAAACCCAATTTTCCCAAATCAAGTTAAGAACAATACCCTATTAATTCACAACTTTCCAATTTCGTGCTCTCTCGAGTGAAATTGGACTTTTTAGATATACATTAATGGTGGCCAATCAATAATGTAGTAAGCACAAGAATTAATAGAACAACATGCAAGAAGAAGAAGAAACCATATCAATTATCACCAAAATTCATTACACAAGTTCAAAACCTCAGCAAAGAAGGGAATTAGCCACTCATTCTTGGATTAATCATCCTAAAATGAGTGTAAATCATGCATACAATTGAAGGAAAGAAGAAAGGAAGAGAAGAAAACTCTTAGCTTTTCTATTCTTCAACTGCCACAAACCCACGTTCCTGCTCTCCACTTCTGAACTCAGTCTAAAAACTAAAAAACTGATTAAAAATAAACCTAAGTGTGCTATTTATACTAGTGGGAAATTTTTCCCGGAATAACAAGCAACGTGTCACGGAGGCCAACGCAGAGCACTGCCTCCGTGATACGGCGTGGACGCGGACCCTCTCTGGAAATTGCAGGGTCCGGATAATTGGCCTCAACGTGGCACGGAGGCCATCGCGGAGGCCTATCTCCGTGCCACGGAACTGACGCGCAGGCACACTGGAAATTGCCTAATTAATTCCTGCCCAGGCAGTGTGCTACCGCGATGGCAGCGTGGCACGGCTCCATCGCGGAGCCAGTGTAAAATGTGCCATCCAAGGTCTTTTCCACGCTCGCATCCAAGTCCAACTCCGACATAGTTCCAACACGCATTTTAGCTCCTAAAAATCACATTATCCTGCAAAACAAATGCTAATCATGTTGGTTAGTATAAATTCGCATTTTATTACCAAATACATGATATTATATACACATTGCACAACAAACAAGGTAAAAATGATACGTTTGAGTATCACTTGTGCATATAAATCTGCCCAAGATCACTTACCCCACACTTAAATCCTTGTTCGTTCTCGAACAACACATACACAACTCATGAAAATTACATCCCAACCTTCGTCACTATGGTGCAACATTTTACGCTACAGTCATACCGATTATTCAATTCTTGCAAATCATCAAGAAAACATGCTTGGTCGTACAAGACAATGACCTTAATACATTGAGGCTTCCTAAACTTTTAAGAATTGATTCTTGATATCGGCAAACTCATGCAAATCAACTAATCAAGAAATCCGACACGAAAATCAATCTTTCATCAAGCATGTACCCTCACAACTCGAGAGAAACTTCCCCTTTTATGTTCGTGCAGCACACAAACATGCAAGTAGGGGCATATAAAAATTAATTTCACTCTCTCTCCCAAAAAAATTCACATGCATCATGTCATGACCCATAGGCTTGCCCTTAGTGTTTTACTCCACTAATATAAAGAAATGCAATGTAGGATCAAATAGGACTTTTAATGGGTTGTAACTGGGCTATGGATCTAGTATATATATATTGGATTAGCCAATAATAGTCGCTAGCATCCTTAAGCGCCTTTTCAACTCATTCCCATCGACTCATGGACATTGTTCCTCTCTTTTCTCTTTTTCTCCCATTCATGCTGGTTTACTTTCATACAACCCATTTCACCAGGCACACTTGACACAAAACAGAGGGTTTTCATGTACCCTCACTATCATTTAATTACAACTAGTGCCTCTTCAACATCATCTTTTCTTTCCTCACTTTGCTTTTCTTTTCTTTTCACTCTTTTCACTCTTTAACACTTTGGGAAACATTTTCTGTTCTTTGTAAGCGCTTAAGAGCTTCTTATAGACTTTAAGGCTAATGAAAAGAAGGAATAAAGCTTAGTTCATACAATTCTGGAAAAAAGAAAGAAATCGGCTAAAGGCTCAACGGGCTGACTAGGGTATACAACATATAAAAAGGTAGAATTTGACAAGAAAAAAATGGAAACTAACGGTTAAAACAAAGAAATGCCTACATCCTTTCCGACACTACACCTCCTTCATTTCGTTTTGTATACACGCCAGGCAAGTTCTAGACAATTCACAATGACATGGAATAGCAAAACCTCACTCACACTTCATGCACATGCTCGAATCAAGATGCATTCACAGACTCTTTAATTAGTCAATTACATGAATTCAAGATTAAGCCTCAATCATAATGAACCAAATTCTATAGCCTAGGTAACTCAACATATTTACAAAATTGCGTGCTTTCAAACGAATCATTTTCACATTTTGAACATCAATTACAACACGCAACGAAATTTTAGCAACCATAAGCAACTACAGTTTATTGATGCAATCCACCAAAGAAACTAAAAACAAAACATCTACTCCTATCGACTACATTTCCCTTAAGACGGTCGTCATCCATCCATCATAGGGAACGGTCACTAACTATGACATCGGTTCAATGGGACTATTCTCGGTAAAAGAACCGAAAACAAACTCTGAGAAACCCAAAAATAAAACTTCAAAATTTTTGCAACACATCGATCATTTCGATAGAAAATATTTACAAAATATTTTGATAAGTGCAAAATCTTTTCGCAAAAATTTTGAAAAATATCGATCATATCGATAAAGAAAAAACAAATTTACAAAATTTACAAAATATTTACAAAGGCAACCATAACTTTCAAAAACACACATCATTAGCCACAAACAAATATATACACATAAATCACAAATCAGTTCACACCAACAGGGAAAGCACAGACATACATAAACGTCAAGGAAAAATTATACAGCAAATTTAGAGCCTATGACCCAGCACCTAACTACTCCCCACCCCACACTTAAATCGAACACTGTCCCCAGTGTTCACAACAATACAAAGCACAACATATGGGTGGTGGAACTCCCTGCTCAGTCAAAATATTCGACTTCCTCATCCGGTGCTGCGGCCTCGTCGCCCATATCTGAATCAGCTCCATCGTCGTCATCGGACTCCACATCAGAGTCCTCACGACGTGTCTCCTCATCAGTAGGGACGTCGTCATCAGTTGGCTCCACAAAGGCTGGCCCCACCTTGCATAAAGCTCTGGCGTTCTCGCCAAAGGGGTAGTCCAGCTCCAGCTGCCCTAATTCATCCTCGGTGGCTGGTCTCCCCCCTATCCGTAGCTGCAGCATCTGCATGCCGAACATACGGGCCATATACTGATCGTCACGAGCATGTTGCTCGCCCAAAGTCAGCACAGGTCCATGTGTAGTGTCGGGGGCCTTCGTCTTTGTCACGTCGAGGGCCCTCCGCTCCAACTGCGGAATATAATCTAAGGCTTCTTCCTCAACGTCGAGGCCTCGGAGGAAGGTGGTGATGAGTCCGCCAAACCCGTATCTGTGGCCCTGGTGTAGTTTGGCTCTCTTCATGGCGGATATTATGACCGCCCCCACATTAATCTCAAGCCCTTTCATAAGGGCATACACCAATCAGACACGGTCCCGGGTCACGTCTGTCATATGAACTCCCCGGATCAAACACGAACATACAATTTTTAGCCAGATTCTGGCCTCCCTGTTCATCTGCGAATAAGGCAGAGTCTGGTGGTAACCCCTCTCTTTGTGTCTACTCCATCGGGCTATGGATCGAGCCCCACACAACGTACGTCTGATGTCGGCGTACGGTGGGGTGATGTTTAGCTGGCGGAGGACGTGGGCGTCTGTGTCCCGCGCTCCCACGATGGCATTAAACTGCTGGGGTTCCAGAGTGACAATCTGCCCTCTGATTTTAATAGTATGGCTCCTGATGGCCGGGTTCCAGTTGGCGTAGAATTCCCGGACCAAGTGAAGGTTGCACTCCTTAGGCTCCTGAAAGATAAAGCTGAGCCCAGCTGCCTCAATCCTCTGTACGATGCGAGGGAACTCCTGTGCAAGTGGTTCCCTTGCAATATGTTCCTCCGGGAAGTATTTGTTCTCCTTATGCTTTGCGTACCACTTCTTCCCTTCCTCGGTAACCCATCGTGTTCCGTATCGGCGGTGTTGACCGCGTGGAACAGCAGGTGCAGCTGGGACAGTCGTGCCCAGTCTCATTCTCTTTCTGCCGGTGCCTGAGGTTGAAGCACCCTTGCCTTTATCTTGTCGGCTGGCCATTGTACCTGTCAATTTACACAAACAAGCACAACGTTAAGCTAAAAACTTGTTAGCTTCGGCTAAGGTCGGGTTAAACAAAATTTACCCCACACTTAGTCTTTAACAATATTTACAACATTTTAGCAAGGATAGCTCTATTTACACCCCAAACACAATCAACTATAAACATATTGCTTAGTGCGTTCACAGAAATTCGACAGCATAACGGCTAGCGAACTACTCAGACTTCATACAGCTAACCCAATCCTCCTATCGACAGCTATTCACCCATAGCACTTAGCAACAATAACAACAACAAAATAGAAACAACAATACAAACATTTTATATACAACTAATCTAAGCAATTCAACCAATTCACATATTACGCCATTTCCCACAAAAATTCGAGAATTAGTTGTCTTTCAACAATTATACAATATTTACCATGACTTATCTCAAATAATAAACACACCCCGACATCAATTTCGTCAAACTATCAAGTTACCCAAGTTAAAATTCAACAACCCCAAGCCCTAGAATACAATTCGACAATCAAAATCGAATTATTCAATCAATCGATAAGTTCAAACGTCAACTACAACAATCCGAACTTAATCAATCACAAAATAATTCACGTCATGTTTAATTTCTACCTAGGGTGATATATCTCACCTCACATGCTCAAAATTGACAAAAATCGCCAAAACTTTGAGATAGACGATGAAAACATACCTTGGAATTGAAGAATCGACGAAAACTTAACGTTTTCCTTGCCTATTAACGTGGCACGGAGCTTGGGGGTAGGGGAATGGGTGTTTGGTCGCAGAGGGAAGAGGGAATGGGGAAAATAGGGGCGAAATCGGGGGTTTTTATTAAGAAAACACGCGGGTCACCCAGAAACCCGGTGTGACCCGGCACTGGATAAAGGCAACGTGTCACGGAGGGTAACGCGGAGCCCCTCCTCCGTGACACGGAGCCAACGCGTTGGCTTACCGGAATTTTGAAAAATCCAGATTTGCCTTCAACGTGTCACGGAGGCCAACGCGGAGCATGGCCTCCGTGACACGGCGCCAACGCGCTAGTGCTCTGTTTCACCATCAAATTTTATTTTTCATACCTCACCTCGTTTCCTCGATTCCAAGTATTTTTCCTCCAGTATACCTGAAAATCACCTCACTAAACAAAAATTGGTTAAATTAATAAATTCCCTACTAAAAATAAAAAAAAATTACTAAATTACTAAATAAAAAATTACTAAATAAAATGCAAATCTAAGCCTAGTCACGAAAAAGAAAAGAAAATAAAATAAAAGAAAAACTTTACACTAAAGAAAGAAAAAAATATTTTTCACGGGTTGCCTCCCGTGCAGCGCCTGGTTTAACGTCGCGGCTCGACAGCCTTTATGCTCACGTTTCTACTAGGGAGATGGACGATTTGTCCCGATCCTGGTCATCTCCCCAGTAGTTCTCAACCTTGTCAGGTGGCCTACCTAGTAGCTCTCGGGAATCACTCAATCCATTCGCATTCCCATGATCAATCACGTTGATCACCGAGAGTTCCTTATAGACAGTCAGGAGCTTAGGTGCCTTGTACACGTCGAACACCTCAACCTTGTCGTGTGCTCGCATTGTGAGTTGACCCGCAGCTACATCGATCAATGCCTTTCTGGTTGCCAAAAAGGGTCATCCCAAAATAAATGGGACTTCCGTATCTGGTTCAAAATCCAGAACAATGAAATCTATCGGAAAAATGAGGGAGCCTACCTGCACTAGCACATCCTCAACAATGCCATCCGGCTTAGCTAAAGACCTGTCTGCTAGCTGCAAGATCACTGTTGTAGGTCTAGGACTCCCTAGTCCTAACTTTCTGAATACCGAAGATGGCATCAGATTTATACTTGCCCCCAAGTCGCATAACCCACGAGCTCGGATACTTTGCCCAATCGTCAGCTGGATAGTAAAACTTCTAGGATCCTTCAGTTTAGTGGGCAGCCTGTTCTGAATACGGGATGTGCATTCCTCCGTTAAAGCCACAGTGGCATACTCAGTCAAGCGACTTTTATTGGCCACGATGTCTTTGATATACTTCGCATATTTTGGCACACCCTGCAAGACATCAACAAGAGGTAAGTTAACATGTACCTGTTTAAGTACCTCCATGAATTTCTGGAAACACGCCTCCTCCTTGTGTTTCTTAAGTCGTTGAGGGAACGGGGGTGGAGGCCTTGCTGGTTTAGCTTCTTTGGTCTTCCCCGTATCTGAGGTTTGTTCTCCCTCAACATCTGCTGCTCCTGACTTCTGAGGCGGTCTTTCCGGTTCCACTTCCTTTAATTGTAAACCACTCCTCGTGGTCACTGCATTCACCTGCTTAGGATTGGGATCCGTGTCGCTAGGTAGTCCTCCCCTTGGTCTAGTATTTTGGGCACTAGCAAATTGCCCAAACTGATATTCAAGAGCCTTGGTTTCCAATTGATTGTTCTTTACTTCGGCTGCCAATTTGACATAGTCAGCCTGCAATTGTGCCTGGTTGGCAATCATGGTCTTGAACATTTCCTCAATAGTCGGTGATGGTGGTGGAGGAGGGGCATTGTGATTTCTGAACTGATTCTGATAGCCTTGTTGCCCTCCTTGGTTTCTGTGCATACCCTGTCCTGAACCTTGGCCTTGTTGATTGTTGCTACCCCACGAAAAATTCGGATGATTCCTCCAATTCGAGTTGTAGCCACCACCAAACTGCTGTTGATTCCTCTGTGCATTGCCCACAAAGTTGACAGAATCAGGATTTGCACCACAGCATTCAGCTGAATGCTCACTACTACCACACACTTCACACCACATCTGTTGGACTGCATTGACGGAGGCTGAAGGCTGGTTCAAATTCATATTGCTGAAGTGAGTGTTTAACTGATTTTGCAAAGCAGCTATCTGTGCAGCGATAGCTGTGAATCCATCCACTTCAAGCACTCCCACTGCTTTCCTTGCTCCACCTCTTGAAGAATCTGCATTCCATTCCGGATTGCCTTGTGAAATTCGGTTGAGCAAAGTGTACAGCTCCTCATAAGTCTTCTCCAGCGCTTGCCCTCCAGCTGCTGAGTCTAACAAAATTTTAGTGTGGGGTTCCAAACCCTCAATAAAAGTGTGTACCAACACCTCATTTGACTGATGATGATGAGGACAGTCCCGCAACATGGACTTGAATCTTTCCCAGGCTTGATAAAGATTTTCTCCTTCCCTCTGTTTAAAACTTAGAATCTGACTTCTAAGTTTAGCTGTTTTACCTGAAGGGAAAAATCTGATCAAAAACTTCCTTGCAAGATCATCCCACGTTCATATAGAGTTGGGTGGTTCAGCTTTTAACCACCTCTTGGCTTCACCAAGTAAGGAAAATGGAAATAAGGTGAGCCGAACATAATCAGGTGACACTCCAGCGGGTATGTAAGTGTCACTTATCTCCAAAAAATTCTGGGGATGTTGTTGCGGATCTTCGTGAGGGAGACCGGTAAACTGCCCGCTAGTGTGCAAAAGTTGCACCATATTTTGCTTTAACTCAAATCTCCCTCCAGGCTCTGGTTTGCGGATGCTGGAATGTACATTATTAGCGTGTGGGATTGCCACCTCGCGAACCGGCCTGGCTGCTACTTCCTCGGGCACTAACACTGCCCGCACAACTGGTGGATTTGGTTGCTCCATCATAGACTATTTAAGCAACTGCAACTTCTTCCGAAGAGCTTCTCTACGTTGACTGTGCAATTCACGTTCTGGCTCTAAGTAAGATTCCACCAGCTCCTTGTCCCTTGCCAGTGTTCACAGAAATAAAAATCTGCAAAATACAGGCTAAGACCAAGTTGTTAACACTTAAGAAAATAAAAATACAAATACAGTAAATTTACACTAAACAAAATTTTACAAATCACCTAGCCTCCCCGGCAACGGCGCCAAAAACATGTTCGGTGCTGATTCGGTTAGTATTAAATATTATCAACCGACACGCAAGTGCACATGGTCAAACAAGTAATAAAGTGGCTAAGTATCCAAGTATCGATCCAAGGAGGCTGCTCTAGATATGTAAAACTGCCTAGTTTACTATATCTCTATTCTATTCCTAACTATGTTAACAACAATCCAACCAAAAGTTGAGTGAGTTTTTGTTTCTAAACTATTTATATACTACAATTAATAACAACTATTTACTTTTGAATTTAGACAATGGATATGCACATGCCAAGGTTAAGAACGAGTAATGAACTTGATAATCATGATAATTTGGTCATCCTCTTCTTCATGTTGCTAGCCAAGAACGTTTGCCTAGAAATTAAAACTTTCGTATTTAATTTCACTTTAGAATCATAAACCATCCGTCTACATTTCTGTGATCAAATGCAATTTATGACCTAGCACTACAATTCCGGTTCCTAAATTGACTAATACGGCTTTCAAGTATATTTCTATCAAGAAAGCACATCAAAACCCAATTTTCCCAAATCAAGTTAAGAACAATACCCTATTAATTCACAACATTCCAATTTCGTGCTCTCTCGAGTGAAATTGGACTTTTTAGATATACATTAATGGTGGCCAATCAATAATGTAGTAAGCACAAGAATTAATAGAACAACATGCAAGAAGAAGAAGAAACCATATCAATTATCACCAAAATTCATTACACAAGTTCAAAACCTCAGCAAAGAAGGGAATTAGCCACTCATTCTTGGATTAATCATCCTAAAATGAGTGTAAATCATGCATACAATTGAAGGAAAGAAGAAAGGAAGAGAAGAAAACTCTTAGCTTTTCTATTCTTCAACTGCCACAAACCCACGTTCCTGCTCTCCACTTCTGAACTCAGTCTAAAAACTAAAAAACTGATTAAAAATAAACCTAAGTGTGCTATTTATACTAGTGGGAAATTTTTCCCGGAATAACAAGCAACGTGTCACGGAGGCCAACGCGGAGCACTGCCCTCGTGACACGGCATGGATGCGGACCCTCTCTGGAAATTGCAGGGTCCGGATAATTGGCCTCAACGTGGCACGGAGGCCATCGCGGAGGCCTATCTCCGTGCCACGGAACTGACGCGCAGGCACACTGGAAATTGCCTAATTAATTCCTGCCCAGGCAGTGTGCTACCGCGATGGCAGCATGGCACGGCTCCATCGCGGAGCCAGTGTAAAATGTGTCATCCAAGGTCTTTTCCACGCTCGCATCCAAGTCCAACTCCGACATAGTTCCAACACGCATTTTAGCTCCTAAAAATCACATTATCCTGCAAAACAAATGCTAATCATGTTGGTTAGTATAAATTCGCATTTTATTACCAAATACATGATATTATATACACATTGCACAACAAACAAGGTAAAAATGATACGTTTGAGTATCACTTGGGGATATAAATCTGCCCAAGATCATTGACCTAGCTGCCTACCAGCTTAAAGGGGTAGCCCAGGTCTGGTATGAACAGTGGAGGGAGGGGAAACCAGAGGGAGCAGGACCGGTGGAGTGGGAGGAGTTCAACACAACCTTCTTGGACAAATTCTTCCCTCTAGCGCTCAAGGAGGCCAAGGTAGCGGAGTTAT
This sequence comes from Datura wrightii, assembly GCA_035772735.1. Classification (NCBI taxonomy): domain Eukaryota; kingdom Viridiplantae; phylum Streptophyta; class Magnoliopsida; order Solanales; family Solanaceae; genus Datura; species Datura wrightii. The sequence goes on from JASDFA010000006.1 coordinate 129,765,761, forward strand.
GAACCTAAGACAGGGAAACAGAACCGTGGAAGAGTATGCTCTAGAGTTTACCAGGTTGTCGAAATATGCTCTAGAGATGGTGACCGAGCCAAGGGCTCACATGCTGAAATTCATGAATAGGGTGTCAAACCTGGTCCTTAAAGAGTGCAGGACAGTAATGTTGATCAAGGATATCTATCTCTCCAGTCTGATTGTATATGCCCAGCAGATCGAGACTGAAAAACTAAGGGACATGGAAAGAAAGAATAAGCGGGCAAGGACTGGCCAGTCAGATCATGGCCACCGAGGTCAGGTAGTAGCAACCGCCCACAGCAGCAGCAGAGGGCTCCAATGGCCAGCTCAGCCAGCGCCCTTACCTTTTAGTCCCGCCAGGATCAGAGGGGTGGAGCATCTGGCTCTCAGTCCCAGAGCTACAGTGACGACAACAGGTTTCCATCTTGCCCCAAGTGTTGAAAGAACCACCCAGGAGAGTGTCTTCATGGTCGAGAGGGTTTTTTTGGTTGTGGACAGCTTGGTCATCGGCTTAAAGAGTGTCCATCAGCAGGACGGGGAAGGTCAGAATCCACTGCCTCAGCAACTCCTGCAGGCCTACCAGCTCAACAAGCTAACCCATCAGGTACGGAGGGAGGTCAACGCCAAAACCATTTTTATGCATTATCATCTCGTCAAGATCAGGAGAACTCATCAGATGTAGTCACGGGTATGTTACATCTTTTCCACCTAGATGTATATGCCCTGCTTGATCTGGGGGCCACACTATTATTCGTGACTCCCTACGTAGTAGTTCAATTCGATATCAGTCCAGAAATATTATTAGAACCTTTTTCGGACTCCACCCCAGTTGGCGAGTTAGTTAGAGCTAGTCGAGTGTATAGAGACTGTCCAATTTCAGTCTGCAATAAAGTCATTCCAGCTGACCTTGTAGAGTTATACATGGTTGACTTCAACCTCATTCTTGTCATGGATTGGATACACTCTGGTTATGCCTCAGTCGACTGTAGAACTAGGGTCATCAGGTTTCAGTTCCCTAACGAACAAGCTCTAGAATGGTCGGGCAATTGTTCAGCGCCGAAGGGTAGGTTTATTTCCTACCTTAAGGCCAATAATCTCATTTCTAAGGGATTTATTTATCATATAATTCAGGTCAAAGAGTCCGATTTTGAGACCCGAACTATCCAGTCAGTCCCTGTTGTCAGAGATTTTCCAGATGTGATCCCTGAAGATCTTCCCGGAGTCCCTCCTATATGGGAAATTGACTTTGGCATAGACCTTTTTCCAGATACTCAGCCCATCTCCATCCCTCCTTATAGAATGGCTCCGGCTGAACTCAAAAAGTTGAAGGAGCAGCTAAAAGATCTTCCTGATAAGGGTTTTATCAGACCCGACATCTCTCCCTGGGGTGCTCCAGTGCTATTCGTGTGAAAGAAAGATAGTACCCTCAGAATGTGAATCAACTATCATCAGTTAAACAAGGTCATAGTCAAAAACAAATATCCCCTACCCAGAATTGATGATCTGTTCGACCAGCTTTAGGGAGCCATCTGTTTCTCCAAAATAGATCTCCGGTCGGGGTATCATTAACTAAGAGTTAGAGAGTGTGACATACTGAAAATAGCTTTCAAGACTCGGTATGGACACTTCGAGTTCGTGGTTATGTCCTTCGGACTAACAAATGCCCCTGCAACCTTTATAAACCTGATGAATAGAGTCTTCAAGCAGTATCAGGATATGTTCGTGATGTGCTGTGGATTTACAGCACTTTCGACACTCAAAACTGAGAAAATAACATGGACTTAAGTATATTTATGTAGATATAAGGCACTTTTCCTTTGGTTAAAGGATAAATTGGTATTGGAGCTAAAATGTGCAAAAGTTAGCCTGGAAGTGTATAAAATAGGCTCAACTCACAATTCACAGTAAGAGCCGTAGAAAGGTCTTACGAGTCATACTGCTGGTCGTGAGAAGTTGTAGAAGGCTAAGGATAAAGAGGTGCATTATACGAGTCGTACAAAGCTTGTACGAGTCGGGGTGAAGAAGTTGTGAAAAGATTTAGAAGACTTGCACAAGAGGCTGACTCCTGCTACGGATAGATAGTACGAATCGTGGAATGAAGGTACGAGTCGTACCATAGCATTCGTGATGGACTTCAGAATTATTTGAAAGCCTCAGAGTCAAGCCACGGGAGTACAGTACGACTCATAAGACGCAGGCACGAGTCATACCATGATCCAACACTTAGCCAAAATTCAGCCAGTCAACAATGTATGAGAGGAAGGTACGGTTTTAGGATCATGGTACGGATCGTAGGATGGGTCGTGGAACTGGAGGAACTAGATATGGAAAATCACCCTATTTGCCTAGGAAAAGGATTGTTATGTCTGTATAAATACGTTTTATGTTTTATTTTTTAGCAGAAGGTGTGTCTGGATGTGAGAGAATAGTTAGAAAACATTGAGAAAGGAGAGAATTAAGTTGATTTGACTTGTGATCAACCTTTTCTTGAATTCTTCTTGTTCTTTCTACTTGTTCTTGAAGATTTTGCTAATTTATTAAAAGAAGTGTCTTTCTCATTCATAATTGTAAGTACTAATTTATATTCTTAATCATGAATGCAAATCACAACCTTACAACTATGAGAGGCTAAAACCTCCATAGCTAGGGTTGTGGGAACCATGGTGGATTAACACGCTAGGGTTGCACAAAGTGATTCTAAACCAATACTAAACACTTATATTGTATTCTCTTCATTCTTAAATGTTTCTTAATGGTGCGCAACTTTAGGACTTGACCGAATTCTTTACTTGCTTAGATCTAAGAGGTAGATATTAGGAAAAGAGAATTACAACGGAGCCTTGATCTTGATGATCATTGTATTAACTTAAGTTGTGGTCGCAAGATAGTTAATCTGGAACTTAGTGATAACAGATAGTTTGAAAGACTCATGAGACTTGGTTGAATGATTGAGTATAGTCATTCAATAGGGACTGGTCGGTCATTCGAATGAACCTTTGTTACCAGTTCTATAAGTAAGTATTGGTGATGATCGCGAGTGTATACCTAAAGCAGTCATGAATTCATGTGGAACACAAATCCTAGTTATCCTTTAATACTGATTCAAAACTGAACTTTTAATAATTGTTTTTATTATTGCTTTTCTTTAGAATCCCCCAATTTTGAAGTAACTACCTAACAAGTTCACTTACCGGCTGTAATCTAACTCTTCCATATTTCTTGTGGGATCAACGCCAACTCCTTCTTTATTGGCAACGTCCGCTTCATACTTCGGTAGGAGGTATGGTTTGAGCGTTATCAAAAAGTGGCACTGTTGCCGGGGAATACGGCTAAGACTAGGTTATTTGCTTGTATTTGACTTTTTGGTAGTTATTTCCTTAATTACGTTTATCTTCATGTTTTTGATACCCACAGGCTGTTCTCCGGTGAATGCCAAGCACTCAAAGTAGCAGAGATCCCATTGTTCCATTAAATCTAGAAATCGAACGAGCACTGCACAGAATGGAGAACCAAGATCAAAGAGAAGCCCGCATAGCTGAAGAATCTAGGCAAGCCGAACTAGCTTGTCAAGATGCACTGTAGGATGCGGATGATGGCAGAGAATAGGTTGTAAATGTTGGTCGACATGGGAGGGGCAACAAAGGTCATAGATTTGCCCCTTAGTTCTTCGATGATGAGGACCCATATATTGATGAAGTAGGGTTGACTGGAGCAATTGTGCCACCACCACTGCCCGCTGGTGCCAGATTTGACATTACGAGCACCATGATTCAATTGTTAAACATGAAAGGGGTGTGCAGTGGTCACGCAGCGGATGACACCAACTTGCACTTGATGAATTTCGTAGAAATATGCAGGGCATACAGGTTTCCCGGAGTAAGCCAGGATGCCATACGGCTCAGAATCTTCCCTTTTTCTCTATCAGGGAAAACCACTTTATGGTTATCGGAGTTGCTCAATGACTCCATAACCAATTGGAAGGAGCTCAAACAGTCCTTTTTGGAGAGATTCTTCCCCCATCCAGAATGTTGCAGCTAAAAGATGAGATCTCCAATTTGTGACAAATTAAGACAGACGCACTTCATGAAACTTGGTTGAGATTTAAAAAGAAGTTGACAAAGTGCCCGAACCACAAAATCCCAGATGACAGTTTGTTGGAAATCTTTTACATGTCTTTGAATAATAGCACCAAAGCTGTAGCGGACACGGTGGCAGGAGGAGCGTTGATAAGTCACACCTAAGAGAAAGCTGCCACTACTCTTGACAGGGTGACTAAGACGAATAGGGCCTGGCATACGAGGGAGGCTGATGTAGTGGTCGGCACATATGATATTGGTTTGACTGCATACCAATGAAGGAAAGAAGAAGAACGCGACCAGGAGTTGGCTCATATGCGCACATCATTGGACTTGCTGACAAAGCATATTATGGGAGCTAGAGCCAAAAAGGTAAATGCTGTAGGAACTCAAGCAATGGAGCAAGAAGCTGATCACTCTGATTCTGAGGAAGAGGCAAACTTCCCAGATAGCCAATTAGCGGGTTTCCTAGCCAATGCCCAAGCGTCTGGACAAGAGAATTGGCGCCAAGGTTCTAGAAATCAAGGTCGGAACCAGTATAGAGACAATTAAAACAGAAATGGGTTCAGAGACAGGAGCTGAGGCCGTGATCGCGAAGGAGAATGGAGAAGAATGATGGATACCATAATGACCAGGCTGGAGTTTATATGCCTTCCAATGCACGAGAGGGGGAGGCTGGGCAATCAAAGTTGGAGAGCATGATGGCTGAGATGTTGAAGAAGGTGAGGTCCACTGATGAACAACTAAAGGAGATCCGAAGTGACTTATCAAGTATGGGTCAGAAAGTGGAATCTCATGCTACATCCATCAATCAGATCGAACATCAACTTGGGAAACTGCCAGCATCAATGAACCCTAGACAAAAAGGTACACTACCTAGCAACACTATCCAAAACCTAAAGAATGATGGCCACTGCATGGTGGTGATGACTAGGAGTGGTAAGATCACAATTGAACCCCCGTTTCCAGTTGAAGTTGAGCGGAAGAAAGAGAGAATAATTGAGGAAGATGATATGAGTGCTGACATGGAGAATGGTGAGTTGCATGAGGCCCCGAGAGGTGAGAAGGAACTTGACATTAATCAAGGGGCAACCCAAGTGCATAAAGCTATCCCATGACCACCGCCACCATTCCCTCAAAGGATGAAGAAAAAGGCGGAGAATGGTAAGTTCTAGAAATTCCTTTCAATGGTTAAGAACCTATCTATGAACATACCATTGGTCGAGGCATTAGAACAAATATCAGGATATGCAAAGTTTATGAAGGACTTGGTGACTAAGAAGAGATCGGTGAGCTATGAGCCTGTTGACAATGTACATCACTGTAGTGCCATAGCTACAAGGGTCCTAGCTTAGAAGAAGGAAGAGTCGGGTGCTTTCCAAATACCATGCACGATTGGTTGAGTTCGCAAGGGCACTCTATGATCTAGGAGCTAGTATTAATTTGATGCCCTTGGCAATGTTCAAGAAATTGGGATTGGGAGCCCCCACACTGATCAACATGCGGCTACTGATGGCCGATAGAACTGTTAAAAAGCCAGTGAGAATCCCATTCGATGTGCTTGTCAATGTAGACAAATTTATATTCCCAGCATACTTCATGATTTTTGATTGTGAGGTTGATTATGAGGTCCCCATCATTTGGTGGTGACCATTCCTTACAACTGGGAGGGCTCTAGTAGATGTGGAGGCTGGCTTGCTGAAGTTCATATTAAACAAAGAAGAGATCACTTTCAACATCTGTCAGACAATAAAGCAACCCAAGGAATATAGTGTAATCTCAGCACTAGAGGATGAGTACGAATCACTTGACGAATTCTAAGTAGTCAAGAGACTTGCGTCGTGCCGCGATATTAAATCAGGTGCTTCTTAGGAGGCAACCCAAGTAGTGGTTTGGTGAAGTCTGAGTAACCAGTCCACCTGCATCGTGCCACGACGTTAAATCAGGCGCTTCTTGGGAGGCAACCCAATTTATTGAACTAATATGTGCTCACTGTTCAGGGGAACTATAAACAGGAGGCTGAAACATCGCTGCTACGGCTCTCAGTACGACTCGTGATGGTACCCTACGAGCCATAGAAGCAGTCGTGGTGAGGATCAGAGAAATAATTCAAAGCTCTAACCTACGAGTTATCATATGGATCGTATATCAGTTGTACGAGTTGTAGGATGCACTTGTAGGTCCCCAGGTAAGTCTTTCAAATGCTAACTTACGAGTCCAAGGGACGAGTCATAAGGACTTCCTACGACTCGTGGTACGAGTCGTGACGGGTAAAATAAACAACTTAACCAAACTCGGCCCAGATTTTTAAATATGCCCCCTCACCTATTTAAACCTCATACCTAAACCAACTCCTCTCCCACGAGAACAACCCACGACTCACAAACTACACCCCTCCCCGTAACTCATACTACAGAATAATCTAGCAAATTTTCTTGCTCAAACCAAGTTCCTCTAAACCCTACACGTTGATTACCAGTCGAAGAAGAATCTAACAAGTAGTATATTACTTTGAATGTTGATAACAACCATAGGATGAAAGTGATGGTGCCTAAACCCCTGTGAGTCATGAGTTATGCTTGGAAAATCTTTGAATAGAAAGACAATGATCAGGGTGTTAAGAAGCTATTTATGACTGGGTAATACTCTTAATTATTGATAAACTTAGGACATGAACTAGTCACAATGAGTTATGGGTAGAAATTCAAAAGGGGAGGATTGAGCATGGGTTAAATTGATTTAATGATATGCCTAGACTTGGGGGAAATCTGAGTACCCAAAAATGTGAAAAGAGAAACCTTGCAAACTGAAAAAGAAATTCCACTAAGGCTTGAAAGTGGTATGAAGCACAGTACGGATCATAGTTTGTCACTATGAGTCATACTTAGCACTCGTACCATAGAATTGAACAAAGTTGCATAAAAAAGTCCCTCCTACGACTTGTGGAATCGACCTATGGATCGTACCACTAGTTGTGGAAAAATCCAGAGAAATAATAATGTTTGGGATCCATCAGATGACTCAAGGTATGGATCATACCTTCATGGTATGAGTCGTACCTGTGAGTCGTAAAAAACATGCAGAGTTTTTGGTACTTCGTATGAGTTGTACCTTCATGGTACGACCCGTACTGTTGATCCGTGATGAGAATATGAAACTCTCCTTTCTAATTCTTTTTTTTCAAAAATGAAATGCTAACTTCTTTTTCTACAGGTACAATGACACAGAAGCAAAAGGCATCCAAAGCAACAACCCGGAGAACATTAATTGATGAAACATCTGAGTCCGAGGCTGGACAAGCAGGCAATTCCCCTAGTGGTTTACTTGAGGACTACCAGATAGACACCTCTGACACTGATGGAACCAGAAGCACTAGGGCAAAAGCAAAGGCCCAAGAAGAAGCAGCCACTACCACATCTGCTCAAGCTCCTCAGTCTGAGGAGGGAGCTAGAGAAGAACGTGAGGAGTCAGGAAATGAATCAAATGCTGAAGAAGGGTCAAGAGAAACCCACACTAGAGAAGAAAGTGGAAGTGAAGAATCAGCGGAGGAGGCTCCTAATGCTACACAGGAACATACCCCACCCAGAGAGAATGGCACATTCTGGTGGAGAGTGCCGGGAGCTAGAGAGGTCTATGAGCAGGGCATCTCTCTCACTGCCAAAAATAAGCCAAGGAGGAGCATCCAAGAAGAGTTGCAGATCCTTACTACCTCACTCAACGAGGTCGAGGAGATGAAGCGGATATTCAGTTTCTATTTTTTCGAGTGGATGGCCAAGACTCCAGCCCAGTATACAGCAGAAATGGTTCGGGAGTTCTACGCCAACTATTTGACCACCATGGAGATAAAGGCGAAGGAGGGGCAGAAGATAAAAGACCAGCTCCATCTGGAGAGTGTCATGGTTTGAGGTCGAGAGGTTGATATATCTGAGCGGACCATTGCTCAAATTTTGTATAGACCTCAGTTCCTACCTAAAAGAATGATGCTAGAATACGAGTACAGGGTGGAGGCAACGAAGAAGATTAGGCAGTTGGGTTTGGAGGAGCGGTAGAGGCAGCTGAAATGGCTAGTAGAGGTGATTGCTGAGAACAAGGAAGAAGCTGAGTGGGTTATTGGTGGAAAGGAGGTGACAAAGAACTCGCTCAATTTCATAGAAAAAGCCTGTTGGACACTAATACACCATCAGTTAGCACCCACAGTCAATGACAACACATTGAGTGCTGATAGGGCAGCTTTGGTGGCATGCCTCATCTCCCTTTACCCCATCAATATCCTAAGGATCATAGCAGAGGAGATACGAGACCGGGCGGTGGGAGTGAGCACTACTATCCCATTCCTGAGTCTTGTATTCAAGTTATGCACAGAGGCAGGGGTGCCAGTACAACGAGGTGAGGAGCGGCTGATCAGAGGCCAGAGGATTGCAGACATAGGCCTTATTCGGGATGAGATGAACTGGTAAGTAGAGCCAGGATTCCCACCATGATTCCATTAGTCCAGCCAGCAGGGGACGCACAGGAGAATGTCCCCATTACACATGAGCAAAGCGAGACACCGGCTACAGACGTCGGTTATTCAGAGTCAACTCCTAGCACCTTAGCTACACCATAGCCTAGACTACAGATTCAGACACCAGACGGACATGTGTTGGTGCCACAGGACTTCCTCTAGAAGCTGTCCAAACGGTTGACCATGGCGGAGCGAAAGATTCAAGACATGGGTCAAGTTAGAGATAAAGGCAGTAGCTTAAGCTCTATATGCTCACCTAGACAGATTTGAGAGCCGATTCACTGTATGGATGGAAAAGCAGACAGACACCAGTAGTCTCCGTGTGGAGTTGGGGGCTCTTCGGATCCAAGTAGTTGAGTTGTCATCACGACAACCAATAGTTATAGCAGCCCCCACTCTTCTAGACCTAGATGCCGAGCCTGACGAGGAGATTAATTTGGCGGCATATTGGGAACCGACGGAAGCTGCTAGTGATAAGGGGAAGAAAAGAGCTACTAAGGATACTATAGAGGAGAGCCTGAGAAAGAGAAGGAAGAAGGAGAAAAGAGTGCAAATGGGCCAGAGCAGAGAGCCAGTGGACTCATGACACACATTTGTTTGAGCTGCAGGAGTGAGCTAGAGGAGCAGGTAGCTCCACCATGGCTTAGCCTGAGCTTTCCAGTGGTCTTGACCCTTCGGGAGAGCCACACTCATCCTAGATTTTTATAGAGGCCATCGAAGCGTCCACGATACTTGGGGGGACACTCCCCCTATTGACACATCATTGAGCGCGCCGGCACCGCTAGTGCCATAATTACAGCGGAGGTACCGCCTCCGCAAGATGACAGGAGCGCCTAGAGCGCCATAGGTATGTTCTCTTCCCTATGCTCTTATATTTCATGCTTCAGTGACGAAGCTAAATTTTCAAAAAGGGTAGGGGTGGGCTTGTGACTTTTAGGGAAGTTTTTGATTCGTCTGAGGGTTTTTCTTGTCGTGTTTGTTTTCCCTCAGGCATGCTATCTAGTAGAACCTACATGTGTAGGATTTTTATTTTTAGTTGTGATTTTTATTTAATTAGGAAATAACTTAGGTGTACTCTGCCAATAAAAATGCACTAGTTTTAGTTTTTGGAAAAAAATTGACCCTATTTAAATTTTTTTGATGCGTTAGCTATGTTTTGTGACAGCATGCATGATCTTTGTGGATCTTTTGATGTCATATAGTTTATTAACATGACTAGTCTTGTTAGGCCATGTATAAACCAGATAGGTGAGGTGAAAATAGTGCATGTACCATGAGTGAGTGAGGTATAGTACTTAGTTCGATATTGTGTTGAAGATCTAGAACTTGCCTAGTTGATCTTTGCATAGGCCAAGGATGGTTGGTTAGGATATAATCATAGGCCATTTTTGTTTATCTCACTTTTAGCCTATATGACCCTACCAAAATTACATGAATCCCTTGATCCCAAGTTTGAGCCTTAATAGACCATGTTTCTTTGATTTACCGATTAACCGTACCCATTTATTTATAATGAACTTGTTTTAGCCCTGGTCCTTCCTTAGATATTGTGAACCTCAACATAGGCAAAATTCTTAAGTTGAGGGTGGCTAGAGTAGGGGTGCGTAAATGGTGGGAACGAGAAAAAGGGAAAGAAAAGAGAAAAAGGGTGAAAAATGAGGTGTGGTGAGCTGAAAAGAAAAGAAATGAAAAATATTGATAATCTTGAAAAGAAATTTCAAAAGAAAATGAAAATGCTGAAAGAGTTGAAAATACACCATACCCATGCAAATGTATATAAGAGAGGTGAAAAGGGAAGAAAATGGAAAAAAAGAATAAAGGGTGAAATAGGTGAATGGTGTAGCCAATGTATGTAGTGCCAAGGAAGGGAGAGTCACTTATAAAATCTTTCATCTTTATCATGTCCATCCCTAATCCTACATTACAAGCTATATCAAGTCCTATAGTGATCCCGACCCGACCATCTGATAAACCAAAGCAGAGAAAATAAGGGCAAGCCTATGGTATCTGATACATAATATTTGTAACTTCTTTGTGAGAGTGAGCCCTTACTTGATTAGTCCCATGCCATGTTTGATACTCTGTGTGTGTGTGTGTGTATATATATATATATATATATATATATATATATATATATATATATATGAATAGGGACTTCATTTGTTGTGAGGGTACATGGATTATGTTTACTTTTACCATTGATCTGTGTGAAAAATATTGGTGATGACTTGATTGCCTGGTGATAGCTATATGACATGTCTTGATCCCTGTTTATTATGTTTTGAGGTTGCTTGTAATACATTAGCTGATGTTGGTCCATGAAAAAGGGTCAGAAGAGGTTGTATGGAAAGTGCAAGTTTTATTTGAGTATTGGCCGTAGTTTCTTAAGTTTATTTTCTAGTTGAGTGTCATGTTTAGTTTTTCTTTTCTTTGCCTGAGGAAGTCCAAAAGTCTTAAGTTGAGGGTGTTGACGTGCTGTGAATTTACAACACTTTCGACGCTCAAAACTGAGAAAATAACATGAATTTAGGTATAATTATGTGGATATAAGGCACTTTTCCTTTGGCTACAGGATAAATTGGTGTTGGAGCTAAAATGTGCAAAAGTTAGCCTGGAAGTGTATAAAATAGGCTCAACTCACAGTTCACAGTACGAGCCGTAGGAAGGTCTTATGAGTCGTACTGTTGGTCGTGAGAAGTTGCAGAAGTCTAAGGATGAATAGGTGCATTATACGAGTCTCAATACGAGTCGTACAAAGCTTGTACGAGTCGTGGTGAAGAAGTTGTGAAAAGATTCAGAAGACTTGCATAAGAGGCTGACTCCTGCTACGGATAGACTGTATGAATCATAGAACGAAGGTACGAGTCGTACCATAGCATTTGTTATGGAGTTCAGAATTATTTGAAAGTCTCAAAGTCGAGCCACGGGAGTACAATACAAATTGTAAGAAGCAGGTACGAGTCGTACCAGGATCCAATGCTTAGCCAAAATTCAGCTAGTCAACAATGTACGAGAAGAAGATACGGTTCATAGGATCATGGTACGAATCATAGGATGGGTCGTGGCACTGGCGGAACCGGATATGAAAATTCACCCTGTTAGACTAGGAAAAGGATTTTTATGTCTGTATAAATACGTTTTATGTTTTATTTTACAGCAGAAGGTGTGTATGGATGTGAGATAATAGTTAGAAAACATTGAGAAAGGAGAGAATTGAGTTGATTTGACTTGTGATCAACCTTTTCTTGAATTCTTCTTATTCTTGAAGATTTTGCTGATTTATTAAAAGAAGTGTCTTTCTCCTTCATAATTGTAAGTATTGATTTATGTTCTTAATCATGAATGCAAATCACAACCTTACAACTATGAGAGGCTAAAACCTCCATAGCTAGAGTTGTGGGAACCATGGTGGATTAACACGCTAGGGTTGCACAAAGTGATTAAACCAATACTAAATGCTTATATTGTATTATATTCATGCTTAAATGTTTCTTAATGGTGCGCAACGTTAGGACTTGCCCGAATTCTTTACTTGCTTAGGTATAAGAGGTAGATATTAGGAAAAGAGAATTACAACGGAGCCTTGATCTTGATGATCATTATATTAACTTGAGTTGTGGTCGCAGGATAGTTAAATCTAGAACTTAGTGATAACGAATAGTTTGAAACCGCTCATGAGACTTGGTTGAGTGTTTGAGTATAGTCATTCAATAGGGACTAGTTGGTCGTTTGAACGAACCTTTGTTATCAGCTCTATAAGTAAGTATTGGTGATGATCATGAGTGTATACCTAAAGCAGTTGCGAATCCATGGGGAACAAAAACCCTAGTTATCCTTTAATATTGATTCAAAACCAAACTTTTGATAATTGTTCTTATTAGTGCTTTTCTTTAGAATCCCCCAATTTTGAAGTAACTACCTAACAAGTTTACTTACTGGCTGTAATCTAGCTCTTCCATATTCCCTATGGGATCGACCCGAACCTCTAGTGGGTTCTTTATTGACAACATCTGCTTCATACTTCGGTAGGAGGTATGGTTTGAGAGTTATTAGTTCATCATCGTATTCATCGACAACATTCTGGTACACTCCAAAAATGAGGAAGAACATGCTAATCACCTAAGGATACTGCTTCAGACACTAAGATACCGCCAGTTGTTCGCCAAGTTCAAGAAGTGTGAATTCTGGTTGAAGTCCGTATCTTTTCTGGGTCACGTAGTCTTGGATGAAGGTTGTTATACCCCATAAAATTCCCAACACATAGATGGCCTATTCGCGTGTTGGTTAAGAGTATTTGAAAGCCATACATGCTAGAAAAAGGCCCGAGAAAAGACCGGACGAGAAACCTGTCGAACCATCGCGGAAGGAGCCGGGGCAGAGCCCCTCCGCGATGGCAACGTGTCATGGAGGTGGAGCCTCCACGTTGGCTCCGTGACACGTTGGCCCTGTCCAAGACCATGTATATAAAGCCTCCACTTCGGTTCATTTCATTATGATATCAAATAATTTCCAGAAGGGAGAAAAACTCACTTTAGGGATAGGAGTATATTCACTGCTTCCCATTTCCAGAGAGGCACAACTATGTCCTAAGTTAACCCACCTGGTTTCTGGTGTTCCACTTTTACCTGTTGGCAGTTAGGACACTGGGCTACAAATTCGGCAATTTCTCTTTTCATTCCTGGCCACCAATAATTCTCCTTGATATCATGGTACATTTTCGGCGCACCGGGGTGAAGAAAATAACGGGCGTAATGTACCTCATTCATAATCTGCTGGCGAAGCCCTGAAACATCTGGAACACAAAGGCGGCCTTTATATAACAACACTTCTTCCTCAGTTATTTGAAAATCTGGCTCTTTACCCTGCTGAATTCTGTATTTGAGCTGGATCAGGTCAGGATCCTCATACTGCCATTCTTTTACTTCCACAACTAATGATGACATGGCGGTGTCCTGAATTACCGCTCTGTTGTCTTCTGTGTCTGCTATACAAACGGCTAGGCTGGCTAATTGATGTATCTCCTTGATCAACTCCCGCTGCTCGGGCTGCAAACCCATGGATTTACGGCTGAGAGCATATGCTACTACGTTGGCTTTTCCCAGATGATACAGAATATCCACATCATAATCTTTTAATAGCTCCAACCAGCGACGCTGTCGCAGATTCAATTCCCTCTGGGTGAGGATATACTGTAGGCTCTTATGATCTGTGAAAATATCCACATGGATGCCATACAAGTAATGTCTCCATATCTTTAAGGCGTGGATCACTGCGGCTAACTCCAGGTCGTGGGTAGGTTAATTCTTTTCGTGTTTCCTCAGCTGTCTGGAAGCATACGCAATCACCTTACCATGATGCATCAACACACAACCCAACCCAACTCCTGATGCGTCGCAATACACTAAATAACCTTATGTACCTTCCGGCAATGCTAACACTGGGTCGGAGGTTAATCTGTCTTTTAACTCCTGGAAGCTCTACTCACATGCCTCTGTCCACTGAAACTTTGCTGCTTTCTGCGTCAGTTTGGTCAGAGGTGCCGCTATAGTAGAGAATCCCTCAACAAATCTCTTGTAATATCCTGCTAACCCCAGAAAACTGCGGACTTCGGTTGGAGTAGTAGGTCTAGGCCATGTTTTGACTGCTGCTATCTTCTGCGTGTCAACTTGTATACCAGCATCCGACACAATATGCCCCAAGAAGGCTACTAAGTTCAGCCAGAATTCACACTTGGAGAACTTAGCATACAATTGACGGTCCCTGAGAATCTGGAGCACTGTCCATAAATGGGCCTGGTGGTCTGCCTCAGAGCGAGAATACACCAGAATATCATCAATAAACACTATCACGAACAGGTCCAGGTACGGTCTGAAAATGCTATTCATCAGGTCCATAAATACTGCTGGGGCATTCGTCAACCCAAAGGACATAACTAGAAATTCAAAGTGTCCATATCGGGTCCTGAAGGCCGTTTTAGGAATGTCTCTCTCACGAACTCGAACCTGATGATATCCGGACAACAAGTCAATCTTGGAGAAACACTTTTCCCCTTGTAGCTGATCAAACAAATCATCTATTCTGGGAAGTGAATACTTATTCTTTACTGTAACTTTATTCAACTGCCGGTAATCTATACACATGCGGAGCGAGCCATCCTTCTTTCTCATAAATAGAACTGGCGCACCCCACGGTGAAGTACTCGGCCTGATAAAACCCTTATCTAGCAGGTCCTTCAGCTGTTCCTTTAATTCTCTGAGTTTAGCAGGAGCCATGCGATACGGAGGAATTGATATAGGCTGAGTACCTGGTAGTAAGTCAATTGCAAACTCTATCTCCCTTTCTGGGGGAATACCAGGTAACTCGTCTGGAAATACATCCGGGAATTCATTCACCACCGGAACAGACTGAAGTGTCGGAGATTCTACCCGAACATCCTGAACCCTGACTAGGTGGTAGATACATCCCTTAGTTATCAATTTCCTCGTAAAACATAGATGTTATACCCCATAAAATTCCCAACACGTAGATGGCCTATTCACGTGTTGGTTAAGAGTATTTGAAAGCCATACATGCTAGAAAAAGGCCCGGGAAAAGACCGGACGAGAAACCTATCAAACCATTGAGGAAGGAGACGGGGCAGAGCACCTCCGCGATGGCAACATGTCACAGAGGTGGAGCCTCCGCGTTGGCTCCGTGACATGTTGGCCCTGTCTAGGCCCAAGTATATAAAGCCTCCACTTCGGTTCATTTCATTATGATATCAAATAATTTCTAGAACTCGTGAGAAAACAGAGAGGGTGCGAAAGTACTATTAAATTATCGCTCGATTACGCCGTCAAACGCGGTCCAAACTCAAAAGAACTCCAGATACCGAGGTATTAAGCAGTAAGGAGCATTCCTACGGATTTAGTTTCGCGAAATTCGGCCGACAAATCATCGTGCTACCGGGCTAAGGTAAGTGGAATTGCTCCAAATTAGTGTCAATATACTCCTATCCCTAAAGTGAGTATTTCTCCCTTCTGGACTTTCGAGAAATAGCAAGTTTTTGACCGTCTTTTGATAAGCCAAAGTTTAGGCTATAAATATATCGAAAGTGATGTTTTCTTTTAGAATATTGGTGTATATAGTTCTAATTAACATATATGTAAATGCAGTTGGGAGAAATAGCTGGAGTACTGACCGATCTTCGTCCTTTAATCGAATAAACCGAGGTTAAGGTATGTAAAGCCAGTTTCTTCGGCAAGTTTGTAGTTTTAACCTTGTATAACACAGTAAACTCTGTAGTAGAATTCCCAGAGTTGAATATTGAATATTGTGCAAGTTCAGTAAATCTGGTTTGCGTTGTTATATCATACTCAGTCCGAAAGTTAGTAAAGCATGCGCCAAAATGGCAAGTTAGCATTCCAGATTCAGTATAGTCCAGTATGTGATTAGCAAACATGTTTCTAGAATAATATGACAAATATTCAGAATAAAAGTTAGTAAAGTAAAATCAGACAGTCAGATAAGTATCTTGGCTACAGAGTAGCCATACAGACAAATGATATCTTGGCTACAGATTAGCCATGCAGTTAGATAAAGATCACAAATTCAGTATAAAGCAGTATGAGAATCAGTATAATACAGAAAGAGATCAGAATAAGAAATAAGAATTCAGATAGTATTTTTTTATTTTAAACATGCTTACTATATATGTACTTATTGTTTGTTGAGACTTGGTTGTGTCGTGAGGGCACCTTTGGAGCGTCCTTGCCCCCCCTGGGTTAGTAACTGTGTCGCCCACTGAGCGGGTGGGTTTACGTCACTCCAAGGAGTGGCATGCCGTCCCCAGTTTGGATGAAGATGGGATGAAGCTTTCCCCATATCAGGCTGATCAGCATTACAGTACAAATAGCCCTGTCGTGCGCAAGCGCCCAGGGAACAGTTCAGATACAGTTACAGTTACAGATACAGTATAGGAGTCCTCCGGACTCAGACACGGTTATTTATGTCGGAGGCTATGGCCCGAGCCGGAGACCCAGGGGGCCGGCAGAGGTTCTCGTAGTTAGCAGATGAGTGGAGTGACTTATTTTTGGATGGTTTTGACCCAGGTAGGGGTATATAGATTGTTTGCTTGCTTGGCGCCATCCGACTTATGGGGGTTGGTATTGGCTCTTGTTTGCTATATATATATATATAAATATATATATATATATATATATATGAATTTATGTGCTATATATTAGTTAATAGACAGCAGGCCGCCACGTCTACAGGTACGCTCCTGCCCTATCACAGCACAGAAAGTCTGATTCAGTTCATATTAGTTCTTATAGATTCATTCATCTCCTGCTATTCAGAATTGCTAGTTATGTTATTTGTATTCAGTTGTATCCAGTTGCTTTGCATACTCGGTACCAGTGGTACTGACGCCCGTTTGGGGTGCTGCATTACTTGCCTGCAGGTACTCACAGACGAGG
Organism: Datura wrightii; assembly: GCA_035772735.1. Lineage (NCBI taxonomy): Eukaryota > Viridiplantae > Streptophyta > Magnoliopsida > Solanales > Solanaceae > Datura > Datura wrightii. The sequence continues at coordinate 129,782,812 of JASDFA010000006.1, forward strand.
AGCCGATCCCTCGCGATCCTAGCCAGCGTAGAGTCATCAGCTCCTGTCATCCGTAGCTTGATATTCAGAGGTGTATTTCATTTTGTTGTATAGTACGGGTAGGTCGGGGCCCTGTCCCGACCATCTTATCAGTATTCCTAGAGGCTTGCAGTCTGTATATATTTTCCCTGTGGTCGGTTGTGCCGGTCGTGTGGGGCCGTGCGTATGTCTAGCTGTTCAGTGTTGTTGATTATGTTGGCCGTGTGGGGCCGTATTCAGATAGTAATGGTGACCTTGCCGGTCACGTAGATGTTCAGTATTCATTATATTGAGTTAAAGATAACTAGACAGCATGGTGGCCTTGTCGGCCCGCATAGGTTTCCCCCCCTTTGTAAATATGTTTCTGGTTAGCTGAAGTTTTATACAGGTGGCTATAGGCCCAGTCGGCCGGAGGCTGCGTTTACAGCCATTATATAGCCTGTTGTTTCCAGAAATCTGAGTTAGAGCTAGCCAGGCACCAGATGTGCTTAGGTTCACCAGTTAGCAGTCTAGGTCCTACTAGGGCACCAAGTGCCAGTCATACCCCCCAAGGCGGGGCGTGACAAAGGTATTCAGGTTGATCCTCAAACGATAGAAGCAGTGAACGACTGGCCCAGACCAGCCTCCCCAACCGAAATCAGAAGTTTCTTGGGTTTGGCCGGTTACTACCGATGCTTTGTAGAGGGATTTTCTTCTATAGCATATGCACTGACTAGGATGACTCAGAAAAAGGTGAAGTTCCAGTGGTCAGACAGGAGCTACAAACTCGACTCACTACTGCTCCCGTAATTACTCTACCAGAAGGATCGGACGGATTTGTATTTTATTGCAACACTTTCAGAGTTGGACTTGGTTTTGTTCTGATGCAGCGGGGTAAAGTGATAGCCTACGCCTCTAGACAGATCAAGGTTCATGAGAAGAATTATCCAACTCATGACTTGGAATTGGCAGCGGTAGTGTATGCATTGAAAATATGGATACATTACGTATACGGGGCTCACATTGATGTTTTCACTGATCACAAGAGCCTTCAGTATGTGACCTGAATCTCTGTCAGAGAAGGTGGTTGGAACTCCTGAAGGATTATGACATGAGCATGCTATATCACCCAAGAAAAGCCAATGTTGTGGTTGATGCCCTAAGTAGAGTGTTTATGGGTAGCGTGGCTCATATTGAGGAAGGCAAAAAAGAGTTGGCAAAGGATATTATAGGCTAGCTTGGCTGGGGGTACAGTTAGTTGACTCAGCCGAGGGTGGAATGGTGATGCAAAGCGGGTTAGACTCCTCTTTGGTTGTTGAAGCTAAGTCCAAACAGGATGAAGATCCCATCCTTCTTAAACTAAAGGAAGTGGTTCTCAAAAAGGAGGTTGAGGCTTTCTCCAAAGGGGGAGATGGTGTGCTCCGTTATCAAGGCAGATTATGTGTATCGAACGTCGGTGATTTGAGATAGTAGATATTGGCTGAAGCACATAGATCGATATACTCTATCCACCCTGGTGCTACTAAAATGTACCAGGATTTGTGGGATATTTATTGGTGGAATGGCATGAAGAGAGACATCGCCGAATTCGTAGCCAAGTGCCCAAACTGCCAACAAGTCAAGGTAGAGAATCAATGACAGGGAGGTATGATCCAAGATATCAGCATACCCACGTGGAAGTGGGAAGAAATAAATATGTACTTTATTACGGGCCTACCTCAAACTCGTCGGCAACACGATTTCATCTGGGTAGTCATAGATCGGATGACTAAGTCAACACACTTTCTCCTAGTTAAAACTATAGATTCAGCTGAGGACTATGCTAGACTTTATGCTTTGGAATGGCTTCATGGAGTGTCATTATCCATCATCTTAGATAGAGGTACCTAGTTCACCTTACATTTCTAGAAGTCTTTTTAGAAAGGACTTGGTACCCAGGTCAAGCTCAGCATAGCATTTCACCCACAGACAGATGGGCAAGCTGAGTGGGCTATTCAGACCCTAGAATATATGTTGAGGGCGTGTATGATTGATTTCAAAAGAAATTTGGATGACCACTTGCCTCTTATCGAGGTTGTGTACAACAATAGTCATCACTCCAGCATCCAGATGGCCCTGTTTAAGGCATTGTATGGTAGACGGTGTAGGTCTCCTATTGGATGGTTTGAGGTTGGTAAAGCTACAGTAATCGGTCCAGACTCTATTCATGAAGCTATGCAGAAGGTACAACTCGTCAGAGAGAGATTGAAAACAACTCAGAGCCGTCAAAATCTTATGCTAATGTGAGGAGAAGAGAATTGGAGTTTACTGTAAATGACTGGGTCTATCTAAAAATTTCACCCATAAAGGGGTGATGATATTTGGAAAGAAGGGAAAGCTCAGTCCGAGATATGTGGGACCTTACTGAATTCTGAGGCAATTCGGCAAAGTAGCCTATGAGCTGGAATTACCTTCAGAGTTGGCTTATGTGCACCCATTATTCCATGTGTCACTATTGAAGAAATGCATTGGTGATCCAACTTCAATTGTGCCATTGGACAGTGTAGAAATAAAGGATAGTCTCTCATTCAAGGAGGTCCCAGTCCAGATCCTTGACCGTCAGGTTCGTAAGTTGAGGAACAAGGAAGTAGATTCAGTCAAGGTCTTATGGAGAAATCAGCAGGTGGAGGGAGCTACGTGGGAGGCCGAAGCAGATATGATTGCCAGATACCCACACTTATTCTCTACCGGCTCTGTTATAGCTTGAGACATCAGTTTTTCCCTAGAACTCAATTTAGTTTCATCTTCAATCCATGTGTTTAAGTTTCTTTTGTGTTTATGGATGTATGTATGAGAAGTGAATTCAGTTCAGCTATGTAGTTTGAATCGGAGGTATTCCTTCCGTCAGTTTTTGGGTTAATGATCAGCATTTGAATATTATAATTGTGTCTCTCTACTTTTCTGGGTCTTTTCCAATATTCGAGGACGAATGTTCCCAAGGGGAATATATTGTAATGCCCCAAAAACTCAAAGATTATACCAGGGACTTAAAAATAGAAATTTGCAGAAAACGAAAAAAATATGGCATCAGTCACAGAACAGGTTGTTAGGTGATCTGTTGGAGGTACCCACGAGTCATTATGTGACTCGTGGGGATGCTAGGAGATCAAGTTTGAAATTTGGGAAAAAGGTACCCTACCATGAGTTGTGGTCAGTCCCCACGACTCATTAGGTCAGTCGTGGGAAGTGGCATTTGATGAGATGAGAGGAGGAGGCAGTGTACTTGACAGAAGGACACCATGATTCATGGTCAGTCACCACGAGTTGTGGGATGAGTCATTACCAAGTAGAATGGAATGTTGTTCAAGGTTGAGGCAGTGAGGATAACGGATGGTGACCATGAGTCGTGGTCACCAGTAACGACTTGGTGAGTGACCCGTTGGGACCCCGTCGGCCAGATTCCACATTTAAATCCCAGGGTATTTGTAATTTTCTAGCTATTTAGTCCCTAAACTACGCCGTTTTAAGTATAACTTTAGAGAATTTAGAGGGATTAGACGGTTTTTCCCTCATTCTCACTTAGATTTTCAGAAAAACGATCGTAGTTTCCTCTCAAGAACTCTCAGGCAAGACTATGGATTCTCACCCATTGCAGCAAATTCAAGCTTCCTTCTCCGAAAATTTTTTTGCCAAGTATGTGGGAATTTAACAAGGGGATAGTCCTGAAATCTCTCTAGTTTACTCTATAAATCCTAGCCCTAAGTTTTCGAATGTGAAGAGAATCAAGGTAATTTTCCTTGAATTCACATAGACATCCATGATTATTTTAGTTATTGTTTCCATCAGTTCATGATTTATTTGATGTTATCTCTACAAAGGTGAATTCTAGCCCTGCAAATTTTTCGAATGTTAAGAATTTCTTGATAGTTCTTCGTTTAACCCATGTGGAATATTATCCTATGTTACTGTAGATGTTTTTCACCAGCTTGTGACTGAAATGATTCTTGTTCCTGTAAATAAAATTCTATCCCTATTTTGGGGATACAGAAAACTAGAATCTTGCAACTGTGCTTAAATATCAAATTTTGCGTAACTTTATCAGTGTCGAAGATTCCCTTATTGTCGGATGATTTGAAATCTCAGTTAGTTGTATGATAGTTCAGTTCCAATAGAGTATTAGAATTTCCAATGTTAGTCAAAAATGTCAGCTGATTAGTTTGACTACAGAATTTTCCTAAGGTGTCGGTAATACCTCTCAGTTATCAGAATTAGATTCATAATTCAATTTATAGGTCCACTAGGCGGTCATGACATTTTATATATATAGCTCTGACTAGCCTTAGGACCTTAGTTCAGATAAAAGTTTATTCTTAGATGATTATGACGCTTCTAGATAAGAAACTCTGACCAGTCTAGAACCCAATTTTAGAATCTGGTCCGATAAGACTCTCAGGGTACTTCCAGTTATATATCCCTGACTAGTCTTGGGCCCCATTTTGAGATATCAACTTAGTATTCAATTTAGGATTACCCAGTGGGAGTAGGACTTAGCACCGAGCGGACCGAGGTTCCAGTGCACCCAGGTTCCCAAAACTACGTTTCAAGTGTAGGTTTCAGTATTTATTGGCTTGATTGGCCCCAGACTTTTGTGATCACCCAGTTCATGCCTTTATACCCTAGCAAGGTATATTGGGTCCTACAGGTGGGGTGTATACATCGGACTCCACGTCTAACTCACGTGGTTACATATCGGTTATAGACTCTCCCACTAGTTAGTTTAGTCCAGCCTCAGTCCAGTCTAATTCAGACCAATATTCCAGACATTAGAACATGCTTTGACCATCAGATAGGGTCCTCGAGACCACCTCAGTATTTCAGTTATTCAGTTCAGTAGTTTTAGTTGGTCATTGCATGTCTTTCAATTCAGCATTTCTTTGGTTATTTATTTTATTGGGCTATGTTCCTTTCACTTACTCAGTACATTCAAAGTATCGATGCATACTTTTATTCAGTATCGTTTTATGATACAGCTTCAGGATCTCAGTCTTAGCTTCGTTAGCTGACCGCTCATCGAAGACCTCAACTCTGTCAGTTGGTGAGTCCTCATCCTTTGAGGATGGTGATTTATATCTTTCTGCTATACTTTCATTCCTTATAAGTAGATTTGAAGTTAGCTGGGGGCTTGTCCTAGAAACTCATCAGACATAGTGGCTTTCAGACTCAGATTGATAGTTTCAGACTTGTAGCATTGTTTCGAAAATGTTCTAATACTATGTGTCAGCTTTATTTCCTTTACATACTTATATTTCTCATTTTAAACTTACGTTGTATGTATTTATATTACTCAGAATACCAGTGTATGATAGACCAGGGGTTGACTTGGGGTCACTTGTGACTTCAAGTACCGTGTTTCGTCTAGGGTATAAACTCGGGGCATGAAACACAGGACGCTACAACAAAATAAATAACATAGCTCCACAACAATTGAATGAACAACTGACAATAATAGTACCGAAAGCAACAATACAACACCTGAGAACTATCTCACATCAACTGTAATTGTCTGAGTTTGTGTACTATCATCATAGGGTCTGGAACAAATGAGGATATCTAGACCTCATGTCTTCTTTAGCTTCCCAAGTCATCTCTTCTACATTTTTGTTCCTCCATAAGACTTTAATAGAGGCTACATCTTTGATCCTTAATTTGTGGACCTGTCAATCTAGTATAGCTATTGGAGTTTCCTCGTAGGACAACTTTTCTATAACCTGAACATCCTCGACTGGGACAACCCGAGAAGGGTCTCCTACACACTTGCGTAACAATGATACATGAAAGAATAGATGAACAAATTCTAGGCCCCAAGGCAATTCTAACTCATAGGCTACTTGGCCTATCTTTCAGAGGATCCGGTATGGCCCAATGAATCTAGCACTAAGCTTTCCCTTCTTACCAAAACTCATAATGCCCTTCATAGGCAAAACTTTCAGGAATACCCAGTCATCAACACAAAACTCTAAGTCCCTATGCCATACATCAAAATAGGACTTCTAACGACTCTGGGCTGTCAATAAATGCTCTCTGATGAGTTTAACTTTCTCTTCTGCTTGATATATCATGTCAGGTCCAAGCAACCCTGACTCACCTACTTCAAACCATCCTATGGGGGGACCTGCATTTTGTCCGGTGCTGTGGTAGGGGTTAAAAACCGACACGCAAGTGCACGTGGTCAAACAAGTAATAAAGTGGCTAAGTAAGCCAAGTATCAAACCAAGGAGACTCTGGATAAGTAAAATTGCTCAAGTATACTATATTCTATCTTACTTCTAAATATGCTGACAACAACGTAACCAAAAGTTAAATAACTTTTGTTTATAAATTATATACTAAAACTATTAACAAATATTTACTTTGAATTGAAACTATGGATATGAGCATGCCAAGGTTAAGAACAAGTAATGAACTTGATTATCATCATAATTCGGTTATTCTTCTCTTCTAGTTGCTAGCCAAGAACATTAGCCAAGAGATTAAAACTCTCGTATTTAATCTCACTTAAGAATCATAAACCATCCGTCTACATTTCTGTGATCAAATGCAATCTATGACCTAGCAATACAATTCCGGTTCCTAAATTGACTAATACGGCTTTCAAGTATATTTCTATCAGGAAAGCACATCTAAACCCAATTTTCCCAAATCAAGTTAAGAACAATACCCTATTAATTCACAACTTTCCAATTTCGTGCTCTCTCGAGTGAAATCGGACTTTTTAGATGTACATTAATGTCGGCCACACACTAATGCAGTAGAAACAAGAATTAATAGAACAACATAGAAGAAGAAGATGAAAAACCATACAATTCAATAATCAAAATTCATCACCATTATTCATAACCTCAGCAAGGAAGAGAATTAGCCACTCATTTGTGGACTAATCATCCTAAAACAAGTGTTAATCATACAAACAATTGATTGAAAGAAGAAAGAAAGAGAGAAAAACCCTTAGCTTTTTCGTCCCTCAACTGCTGTAACCCACGTCCTTGCTCCACCAAGTCTCAATTTATTAAAAATAAGCCTAAGTGTTCTCTATTTATACTAGTGAGAATTTTTCCCGGAATAACAAGCAACGTGTCACGGAGGGTAACGCGGAGCACTGCCTCCGTGACACGACGTGGACGCGGACCCTCACTGGAAATCTGGGGTCTGGGAATATAGCCTCAACGTGGCACGACATGCAATGCGGTGGCTTGCCTCCGTGCCACGGAGCTGTCGCGAGGCTTCACTGGAAATTGCCAAATTAATTCATCCTCCATGCAGTGTGCCTCCGCGATGGTAGCGTGGCACGGCTCCATCGCGGAGCCCCTTTACATTGTGCATTCCAATGTCTTTTCCGTGCTCGCATCCAAGTACAACTCCGATATTGTTCCAACATGCATTTTAGCTCCTCAAAATCATGTTTTACCTGCAAAACAATGCTAATCATGTTGGTTAGTATAAATTCACATTTTATTACCAATTACATGAAAATGTATACACATTGCACAATAAACAAGACGAAAATGATACGTTTGAGTATCACTTGGGCATATAAATCTGCCCAAGATCACTTACCCCACACTTAAATCCTTGTTCGTCCTCGAACAACACATACACAACTCATGCAAATTACATCCCAACCTTCGCCACTATGGTGCGACAATTTACGCTATGGTCATACCGATCATTCAATATTGTAAATCATCAAGAAAACATGCATGGTCTTAACAATGCAATGACCTTTAATACATTAAGACTTCCTAGACTTTAAGAATCGACCCTCGATATCGGCAAACTCATGCAAATCAACTAATCAAGATATCTGACACGAAAATCAATCTTTCATCAAGCATGTGCCCTCACAAATCAAGAGAATCTTCCCCTTTATGTTCATGCGACTCACAAACATTCAAGTAGGGGCATGTAGAAATTAATTCCACTCTCTCTCCCAAAAGAATTCACATGCATCATGTCATGACCCATAGGCTTGCCCTTAGTGTATTACTCCACTAACATAAGGAAATGCAATGTAAGATCACGTAGGACTTTAATGGGTTGTAATGGAGGCTATGGAACTAGTATGTATTGGATTAGCCAATAATAGTCACTAGCATCCTTAAGCGCCTTTTCAACACATTCCCATCAACTCATGAACATTGTTTCTCTCTTTTCTTTTTTCATCATCCCATTCATGCTGGTTTACTTTCGTATGGCCCATTTCACCAAACACACTTGACACGATACAAAGGGCTTTCATGTACCCTCAATATCATTTAATTATGATGAGTGCACCCTCCACCTTTTTCTTTTCTTTCCTCACTCTGCTTTTCTTTTTTCTTTTCACCCTTCTCACTCTTTGACACTTTGGGAAAAAAAATTTTGTTCTTCTTAAGCGCTTAAGAGTTTTGTATAGACTTTACGGCTAATAAAAAGAACGAATTAAGCTCAGTTTATACAATTTTGGACAAAAGAAAGAAAGAATCGGCTAAAGGCTCAATGGGCTGACTAGGGTATACAATCACATAAAAAGGTAGTGTATGACAAGAAAAAAAAATATAAACTCTCGGCTAAAACAAAGAAATGCCTACATCCTTTCCAACACTACACCTCCTTCATTTCGTTTTGTACACACACCAAGCAAGTTCTAGACACTTCACAATAGCATGGAATAAACAACACCTCACTTCACACTTCATGCACATGCTCGATTCAAGATGCATTCACAAACTCTTTAATTAGCCAATTACATGAATTCAGAATTAAGCCTCAATCACACCGAATCGAATTCTACAGCCAAGGTAACTCAACATATTTACAAAATTGCATGCTTTCATACGAATCATTTTTACATTTTGAATATCAGTTACATCACGCAATCAAAATTTCACAACCATATAGTAACTACAGGTTCAGTGATGCAATCCACCAAAGAAAAAACTGAAAACTAATTAAAATCACTACTCCTACCGACTACATTTCCCTTAAGACGGTCGTCATCCATCCATCATAGGGAACGGTCACTAACTATGACATCGGTTCAATGGGACTATTCTCGGTAAAAGAACCGAAAACAAACTTCGAGAAACCCAAAAATAAAAATTGAAATTTTTTTGCAAAACATCGATCATTTCGATGGAAAAATATTTACAAAATATTTTACTATGTACAAAATATTTTCGCAAAAATTTTAAAAATATCGATCATTTCGATAGAAAAAAAATATTTACAAAATTTACAAAATATTTACACTGGCAACCACAACCTTTCACAACACACATCAATTACCACAAAAACATGTACAGATACAAATACAAATCAGTTTGCACTCACAACCACAGGGAAACATAAACATACATACAAAACAAAGGAAGAACATACAGCAAATCAGCCCATCCCCAGCACCTAGCTACTCCCCACCCGACACTTAAATCAAACACTGTCCCCAGTGTTCACAAAAATTAAAAATCACAAAAATTTCGGGTGGTGGAACTCCCTGATCAGTCGAAATATTTGACTTCTTCATCCGGTGCTGCTGCCTCATCGCCCATGTCCGAGTCACCTCCATCGTCGTCATCGGACTCCACATCGGAGTCCTCCCGACGTGTCTCCTCGTCCGTGGGGACATCATCGTCAGTGGGCTAAACGAAGGCTGGCCCCACTCGGCACAAAGCTCTGGCATTTTCACCAAATGGGTAATCCAGCTCCAGCTGCCATAACTCTTCCTCTGTGGCTGGTCTCCCACCAATTCGGAGCTGAAGCATTTACATACCAAACATTCATGCTATGTACTGATCGTCACGAGCATGTCGCTCGCCCAGTGTCAGCACTGGCCCGTGTGTGGTGTCGTTGGCCTTGGTTTTGGTCACATCAAGGGCCCTCCGCTCCAACTGCGGGATGTAGTCCAAAGCCTCTTCCTCGACGTCGAGGCCCCGGAGAAAGGTGGTGATGAGTCCGCCGAACCCATACTTGTGGCCCTGGTGTAGTCGGGCTCTCTTCAGGCGGATATGATGACCGCCCCAACATTAATCTCTAGCCCTTTCATCAGGGCATACACCAGGCACACACGGTCCCGAGTCACATCCGTCATGTGCACCCCCGGGATCAATCACGAACAAACTATTTTCAGCCATATTCGGGCCTCCCTGTTCATTTGAGAATACGGCAGAGTCTTGTGGTAACCCCTCTTCTTATGTCTGCTCCATCGGGCTGTGGATCGAGCCCCACACAAAGTGCGTCTGATATCGGCATATGGTGGGGTGATGTTCAGCTGGCGGAGAACGTGGGCGTCTGTGTCCCGCGCTCCAATGATGGCATTTAATTTCTGGGGTTCCAGAGTGACAATCTGCCCTCTGATTTTTATTGTGTGGCTTCTGATGGCCGGGTTCCAATTTGCATAGAACTCCCAGACTAAATGTAGGTTGCACTCCTTGGGCTCCTGAAATATGAAGCTGAGCCCAGCTGCCTCGATTCTCTGCACAATACGGGGGAACTCCTGTGCTAGTGGTTCCCATGCAATATGCTCCTTAGGGAAGTACTTATTCTCCTTATGTTTAGCGTACCACTTCTTCCCTTCATCGGTCACCCACCTCGTTCCGTATTGGCGGCGTTGGCCGCGCGGAACAGCTGGTGCAGCTGGGACTGCTGTGCCCAATCTCATGCGTTTTCTCCCGGTGCCTGAAGTAGAAGCACCTTTACCCATATCCTGCTTACTTGCCATTGTACCTGTCAATACAAATAAACAAGCACCATGTCAAGCTAAATGCATATTAGCTTCGGCTAAGGTCGGGTTAAACTAAGTTTACCCCACACTTAGTCCTTAGCTACGTTTATGATACTACGGCAAGGATTACTTTATTTACACCCTAAACACAAACAACTATACAATTTATGCTTAGTGCGTTCACAAAAATTTTTCGACAGTATAACTTTTAGCGTACTACTCAGACTTCATACAGCTAATCCCAATCCTACCATCGCTAGCAATTCAACCATCGCACTTAGCAACGAAGACAACAAACAAAAACAACAACAAAAATTCTATATACATTCGAATCCAAATAACCAAACCAATTTGAACAATTTTTACATTTTCCCAAAACCCGAGAATTCGTCGTCTATTACCTTCAAATAATATTTACAACGACTTATCTCAATTCACAAACACACACCGACATATAATTCACCAATTTACCAAGTTACCAAATTCGATTTCAACAACCCCAGCCCTAGCATTCAATTTTACAATCAAATTCGAATCATTCACGTAATCGACAAGTTCAAACGCTAATTACAACATTCCGAACATTTATCAATCAAAGAATAATTCAATTTCATGCTAAATTGCTAATTAGGGTGATTTATCTCACCTCCCATGTTCAAATTCGACTAAACTCGACAAAAACTTGAGAGAGTAGAGGAAAACATACCTTTAAGTTGAATGATCGAAGAAACTCGACAATTTGGTTGCTTAATAGCGTGGCACGTTGGTTGGGGAGGGGGATTCGGGTGTTTGGTCGCGGAGAAGAGAGGAAATGAGGGAAAAGGGGCCTAAAATCGGGGTTAAAAATGAAGGGAAACACGCGGGTCACCCGGCAACCCGGTGTGACCCGTCACAAAATATAGGGCAACGTGTCACGGAGGGTAACGCGGAGCCCCTCCTCCGTGACACGGAGCTAACGCGATGGCTCACTGGAAATTTAAAAAAAATCCAGATTTAACCTCAACGTGTCACGGAGGGTAACGCGGAGCCATTCCTCCGTGACATGGAGCCAACGCCCCAGTGCACTGTCTCTTCATTTTATTTATTTTTTCATACCTTGCCTTTTCCTTCCCGATTCCATGCATATTTTTCTCCGTTTGACCTTAAAATCACCTCACTAAACAAAATTGGTTAGATTAATAGATTTCCCTAACTAAAATGAAAAATACTAACTAAAACGAAAAATTTGTACTAACTCAAGAAAAAGAAAAATTAAAATAAAAACTATTTACACTTTACTAAACAAAAGAAAAAAAATATTTTTCACGGGTTGCCTCCCGTGCAGCGCCTGATTTACCATCGCGGCTCGACGTCCTTTATGCTCACTTATCCACTAGGGTGATGGACGATTTTTCACGATCCGTGTCCTCCCCCCAGTAGTGCTCACCTTTATCTGGGTCTTCCCATCAACTCTCGGGAATCACTCATGTGCTTAGCATTCCCATGATCAATTACATTGATCACCGAGAGTTCCTCATTTACCATCGGGAGCTTGGGTTCTTTGTATACATCAAACACCTCTACCTTGTCATGTGCTCGCATTGTAGGTTGACCCGCAGCCACGTCGATTAATGCTTTTCCGATTGCCAAGAAGGGTCGTCCCAAAGTAAATGGGACTTCAGCGTCTGGTTCAAAATCCAGAACAATAAAATCAATCAGAAAAATGAGGGAGCCCACTTGCACAAGCACATCCTCAACAATGCCATCCGGCCTAGCTAAGGATCTGTCTGCTAACTGCAAGATTACGGTTGTAGGTCTAGGACTCCCTAGACCTAACTTTCTGAATACCGAAGATGGCATCAGATTTATGCTCGCCCCCAAGTCACATAATCCACGAGCTCGGATACTCTGCCCGATAGTCAGCTGGATAGTAAAACTTCCAGGGTCTTTCAGCTTCGTGGGCAGTCTATTTTGGATCCGGGAAGTGCATTCCTCCGTCAAAGCTACCGTGGCATACTCAGTCAATCGACTTTTGTTGGCCACGATGTCTTTAATATATTTAGCATATTTTGGCACTCCCTGCAAGACATCAACAAGAGGTAAATTAACATGTACCTGTTTAAGAACCTCCATAAATTTCTTGAAACACGCCTCCTCCTTGTGTTTCTTGAGTCGTTGAGGGAACGGGGGTGGAGGCCTTTCTGATTCAGCTTCTTTGGTCTTCCCCTTATCCGCAAGTTGCTCTCCCTCAACATCTGTTGCTCCTGACTTTTGAGGCGGTCTTTCCGGTTCCACCTCCTTCAGCTGCAAACCACTCCTCGTGGTCTCTGCATTTACCTGCTTCAGATTAGGATCCGTGTCGCTAGGCAGTCCTCCTCTGGGTCTTGTGTTTTGGGCACTAGCAAATTGCCCAAATTGATACTCAAGAGCCTTGGTCGCTAATTGATTATTCTTCACTTCGGCTGCCAATTTAACATAGTCAGCCTGCAATTGCGCCTGATTAGCGATCATGGTCTTGAACATTTCTTCAATGGTCGGTGATGGTGGTGGAGGAGGGGCATTGTGATTTCTGAATTGAGATTGGTAGTTCTGTTGCCCTCCTTGATTCCTGTGCATACCCTGACCTGAACTTTGGCCTTGTCGGTTGTTGCTACCCCACGAAAAATTTGGATGGTTCCTCCAATTTGAGTTGTAGCCACTACCAAACTGCTGCTGATTTCTTTGTGCATTGCCCACAAAGTTAACCGAATCTGGGTTTGCTCCACAACACTCAGCTGAATGCTCACTTCTTTCACACACTTCACACCACATTTGCTGGACCGCATTGACTGAAGCTGAAGGCTAGTTCAAATTCATGTTGCTGAAGTGGTTGTTCAACTGATTCTCCAAGGCAGCTATCTGTGCAGCGATAGCTGTAAATCCATCCACTTCAAGCACTCCTGCTGCTTTCCTTGCTCCACCTCGAGATGAATCTGCATTCCATTCTGGATTGCCCTGTGAAATTCGGTTGAGCAAAGTGTACAGCTCCTCATAAGTCTTTTCCAGCGCTTGCCCTCCAGCTACTGAGTCTAACAAAATTTTAGTATGGGGTTCCAAACCCTCAATAAATGTGTGTACCAACACCTCATTGGACTGATGATGATGAGGACAGTCCCGCAACATGGATTTAAATCTTTCCCAGGCTTGATATAAATTTTCTCCCTCCCTCTGTTTGAAACTTAGAATTTGACTTCTAAGTTTGGCTGTTTTACCAGAGGGAAAAAATCTTATCAAGAACTTTCGTGCTAGATCATCCCACGTTGATATAGAATTTGGTGGTTCAGCTTTTAACCACGTCTTGGCTTCACCAAGTAAGGAAAACGGAAATAGTGTGAGCCAAACATAATCAGGTGACACTCCAGCGGGTATATAAGTGTCACTTATCTCCAAAAAATTCTTGAGATGTTGTTGTGGGTCTTCATGAGGGAGACCGGTAAATTGCCCGCTTGTGTGCAATAGTTGCACCATGTTCTGCTTTAATTCAAATCTCCCTCCAGGCTCTGGTTTGCGGATACTTGAATGTACATTGTTGGCATGTGGGATTGCCACCTCGCGAACCGGCCTTGCTGCTTCGTCGGGCACTAACACTGCCCTCACAACCGGTGGATTTTGTTGCTCCATTATAGTCTGTCTGAGCAACTGCTGCTTCTTTTGTAGAGCTTCTCTGCGTTTACTATGAAATTCACGTTCAGGCTCTATATAAGATTCCACCAGCTCCTTGTCCTTTGCCAGTGTTCACAAAAATCAAGTCTGCAAAATACAGGCTAAGATTAAGTTGTCAACACTTAAGAAAATAAAACAAAAATACAGTAAATTTACACTTAACACAATTTGACCAATTGCCTAGTCTCCCCGGCAGCGGCGCCAAAAACTTGTCCGGTGCTGTGGTAGGGGTTAAAAACCGACACACAAGTGCACGTGGTCAAACAAGTAATAAAGTGGCTAAGTAAGCCAAGTATCGAACCAAGGAGACTCTGGATAAGTAAAATTGCTCAAGTATACTATATTCTATCTTACTTCTAAATATGCTGACAACAACGTAACCAAAAGTTAAATAATTTTTGTTTATAAATTATATACTAAAACTATTAACAAATATTTACTTTGAATTGAAACTATGGATATGAGCATGCCAAGGTTAAGAACAAGTAATGAACTTGATTATCATCATAATTCGGTTATTCTTCTCTTCTAGTTGCTAGCCAAGAACATTAGCCAATAGATTAAAACTCTCGTATTTAATCTCACTTAAGAATCATAAACCATCCGTCTACATTTCTGTGATCAAATGCAATCTATGACCTAGCAATACAATTCCGGTTCCTAAATTGACTAATACGAATTTCAAGTATATTTCTATCAGGAAAGCGCATCAAAACCCAATTTTCCCAAATCAAGTTAAGAACAATACCCTATTAATTCACAACTTTCCAATTTTGTGCTCTCTCGAGTGAAATCGGACTTTTTAGATGTACATTAATGTCGGCCACACACTAATGCAGTAGAAACAAGAATTAATAGAACAACATAGAAGAAGAAGATGAAAAACCATACAATTCAATAATCAAAATTCATCACCATTGTTCATAACCTCAACAAGGAAGAGAATTAGCCACTCATTTGTGGATTAATCATCCTAAAACAAGTGTTAATCATACAAACAATTGATTGAAAGAAGAAAGAAAGAGAGAAAAACCCTTAGTTTTTTCGTCCCTCAACTGCCTGTAACCCACGTCCTTGCTCCACCAAGTCTCAATTTATTAAAAATAAGCCTAAGTGTTCTATTTATACTAGTGGGAATTTTTCTCGGAATAACAAGCAACGTGTCACGGAGGGTAACGCGGAGCACTGCCTCCGTGACACGGCGTGTACGCGGACCCTCACTGGAAATCTGGGGTCCGGGAATATAGCCTCAACGTGGCACGACATGCAACGCGGTGGCTTGCCTCCGTGCCACGGAGCTGTCGCGAGGCTTCACTGGAAATTGCCAAATTAATTCATTCTCCATGCAGTGTGCCTCCGCGATGGTAGCGTGGCACGGCTCCATCGCGGAGCCCCTTTACATTGTGCATTCCAATGACTTTTCCGTGCTCGCATCCAAGTCCAACTCCGATATTGTTCCAACATGCATTTTAGCTCCTCAAAATCATGTTTTACCTGCAAAACAATGCTAATCATGTTGGTTAGTATAAATTCACATTTTATTACCAATTACATGAAAATGTATACACATTGCACAATAAACAAGACGAAAATGATACGTTTGAGTATCACTTGGGCATATAAATCTGCCTAAGATCACATTTCCGCCCATACAAAGCCTCATAAGGTGCCATCTTGATGGTAGAAAGGTAATTGTTTTTATATGCAAACTCTATAAGAGGTAGGTGTCTGAATGGTGCGCTCTACTTGGCCATCTGTTTGTGGATGAGAAGATTGAAAAAACTTCCAAAATCTAGTTGTATTGTGCCCCCTATCAGAGATGATAGATACGGGGACACCATGCAGTCGGACTATCTCTTAAATGTACGACTCAGCATAATCTTCAGCTGAGAATGTAGTCCCGACTGGTAAGAAATGAGCTGATTTCATCAGCCTGTCTACAATGACCCAAATAGAGTCAAATTTACGCTTGGTTTGAGTTAAAGCTATAACAAAATCCATATTGATTGCTTCCCACTTCCACATAGGAATGATTATCTCCTGAGTCAGCCCTCCAAGTTTCTGATGCTCAGCCTTTACCTGTTGGTAATTGGGACATTGTGCTACAAACTCAGTAATATCTTTCTTCATCCCATGCCACCAATAGATCTATTTTATATCATGGTACGTTTTCGTCGAACCTGGGTGAAGAGAATAACGGGAATAATGTGTCTCTACCATAATCTGCTGAAGAAGCCCTGCCACACTTGGAATGCAGAGTCAACCTCTAAATCTCAGGACTTCATCCCATTTTATCTCAAAGGCCGATAACCCTTCTTGCTGAACTTTATTTCTGAGTTGTACAAGGCTAGGGTCTTCATATTGTCGCTTTTTCACTTCCACTGCTAGAGACGCACCGCAATATTCTGATTCACAACTCCACTATCATCTATGTCCATCAATCGAACTCCTAAACTGTCCAACTGGTGCAATTCTCGAGCCAATTCTCTTTTTTATAGCTTCAAATATGATAGGCTACCCATGGATCTACGACTAAGGTCATCGGCCACAATATTAGCCTTCCCTGGGTGATACAATAAATCTATGTCATAGTCTTTCAGCAACTCAAGCCAACAACATTGTCGCAAGTTCAACTCTTTCTATTTAAAAATATACTAGAGGCATTTGTGATTAGTGAAGATGTCTACATGAACGCCATATAAGTAATGCCTCCAAATTTTCATAGCATGAACAACTGCAGCTAATTAAATCATGGGTGGGGTAGTTCTTCTCGTGTTTCCTTAGCTGCCTCGAAGCATCGGCAATTACCTTACCAAGCTACATCAGCACACATCCCAACCCAATGTCCGAAGCGTCACAATATATAATGTAGCGCTCTGCAGCCTCTAGCAAGGCTAATACTGGTGCAGATGTAAGTCTATCTTTCAACTCTGGGAAACTCTATTCACAAGCCTCAATCCATTGGAACTTAGCTGCTTTCTGAGTCAGCTTCGTCAATGGTGTTGATAGGGCAGTGAATCCTTTCATAAACCTTCTGTAATACTCAGCTAACCCTAGAAGCTATGAACCTCGATTGGAGTTGTGGGTCTGGGCCAAGTCTTTACAGCCTCAATTTTTGTAAGTCTACCTGAATGCCTACATCTGAAACAATATGGCCCAAGAAAGCTATAGAATTTAATCGGAACTCATATTTCAAGAACTTTGCATATAACTTGTGATCTTTGAAGACCTGGAGTACAATTCGTAGATGATCTCTATGTTCAGCTTCTAAACGTGAATATACCAGAATGTCATCAATAAACACTATCACGAACAAATCTACAAATGGCCTAAATATGTTGTTCATCAAATTCATAAACACTGATGGGGCATTCGTCAACCTGAAAGACATAATGAGGAACTCGAACCTCCACGCTCTTTAGCACGAGATTTTATGATGGTCGTGATGAGCTCTACTAGAAAGAAAATCTCTTCTATTCATAGATGAAGTCCTATCTAAGGGCCTTCGTTGCCCTTGAATTTCGTTCCCTAGTTCAATCCGGAACTCCAGATGTCTCAAAATGGCCATATCTAGTTCTGAAGGATGTTTTCAAAATATCCTTCTCCCAAACCCGTACCTAGTGGTATACCCTTAACTTAATTTTCGAGAAATATTTTGCCCCCTGAAACTGATCAAACAATCCATCTATTCTCGTTAGGGGATACCTATTCTTAATAGAAACTTTGTTCAGCTGTTGATAATCTATACACATTCGTAGTGAGCCATCTATATTTTTCACGAATCAGACTATCGCACCCCATGGTGAAGCACTAGGCCTAATGAAGCCTTTATCTAACAAGTCTTTCAGCTAATCCTTCAATTCCTTCAGCTCGGCAAAAGCCATTTTGTACGGAGGAATAGATATAGGTTGTGTATCTGGTAGCATATCGATGGGAAATTCAATTTCCCACTCTGGGGGAATACCAGGAAGCTCATCTGGAAACTCACTAACCAATGGAATAGACTGAAGAGTCGGGGATTCTGCCTGCACATCCCAAGCCCTGGCAATATAATAGGTACAGCCCTTTGCACTCAGCTTCCTCGCCTGGAAATAAGATATGAACTTACCTTTTGACGTAGCTGCATTGCCCTTCCACTCCCACACTATCTCCCATGGGAAGTGGACTCGGACAGACTTTGTCTAGCACTCAACATTGGTGTAACATGGGGCTAGCCAATACATGCCCATGATCACATCAAAATCAGTCATCTCTAGCTCTACTAGGTCTGCAGAGGTTTAGTGGCCAACAATTTCCACCGTAAAACCTCGATAAATTCTCCTGGAGAAAATGAATTCACCAATAGGTGTGGATACAGAAAATAGCCATTGGAGTAACTCTAATGTTATAGCAAATTTTCATGCTACTAGCGGAGTAACATAAGACAAGGTATAGCCTAGATCTATCAAAGAATAAACGAAGTAGGAGCAAACACTT
Source organism: Datura wrightii (assembly GCA_035772735.1). NCBI lineage: Eukaryota > Viridiplantae > Streptophyta > Magnoliopsida > Solanales > Solanaceae > Datura > Datura wrightii. The sequence goes on from JASDFA010000006.1 coordinate 129,801,704, forward strand.
AATGTACCTATCACAACATCTGACGACACCTCAGAATCCTGTTGCCCTACTAACGCATAAGTACAATCCAGAACACTACCAGAACTGGATGCTCCTGGTCTACCTATGCCTCTGCCTGCTAGAGTCGAGGGTCTGCGCCCTGCAGAAGGTGCTGGAGCATATGAACCTGCTGAGGACATACTCTACTGGTCCCCATCACTCTGATCTCTAGTCGGGAAATCTCTCATCATATGACCCTCTTGTCCATAAGAGTAACAAGTAGTGGAGCCAAGTCTGCATATCCCAAGATGTCGCCTACTGCAAGTACAACAACATGGTATAGCTGGCCTCATATGATTTGGGCCTTTATGCTGCTATGAGCCTGACGCTCATGAACTCTCGTTGGGACCTGACTGTCCGTGATGATTTGATATACTGACCTATCATTGCTGACATAAGGGCCTATGTGGCCTACCTGACAAATGAGGTATGGCCCCATCCTGAAACTCTGCTTGAAAATCAGTGGGTCTAGCCCTCCGATGCTGCTCCTGACCTGCCCTTTCGGCCCCAAACTAACGTTGTCTGATCTCTTCTATATTCTGAGCGAAGGCCTAAATTCGTGAGATATCCATATCCTCTCATTATGTAGATGTAATACAGGACTCCACATACTCTGGTGCAAGCCCCATAATATATCGGTGTACCCTGGCTAGCATAGTATCACAAATGCTGGCGCATATCTAGCCAAGGAATCAAATCTTAACGCATATTTCAGGACGCTCATCCAGCCCTTCTCCAGATGTAGGAACTGCTCTACTCTCGCCTGTCGAATCTCTCGAGGAAAATAGTGGTCTATGAAGGCTCCAGAGAAGCTGGGCCATGTAGGTGAAGGTGCATCTTTGCCTCTAGAACTTTTCAACTCTCGTACCATAGAACTGCTATATCTCAAAATCAAAATACTGCTAGCTCAACTGAATATGTGGATAAAGCATGCATAACCCTAAATATCCTCTATAACTAATCTATGAAGTTCTAAGGGTCCTCTCTGTGGTCTTTCCCTGTAAATTGTGGAGGACTCAAAGCAAGAACACACGAACTGTCGAACTTTTGGGACCCTCAATAGGCTCAGCAGCAACTGGTACTACTGCCTAACGTTGAGCAGCCATCATCTGAGCCAACATACATACTACACTCCTAACATCCTAATCTGAGGGTGTAGGAGGAACTGGAAGTGGTGTCGGTGCTTTTATTACCCTAGAAGGTTCCTACTACCCTGGAGAATGCTGGGGAGATCGAGAAGATGTATCCCTTTCCCACTCAGGCTGGGGTGTCCCCAACTGTGGCACCCAACTGGTACCCTCTCCTGCTACTGTATCTAGCTCACTACTGGCTGTAGTTTGTCTTATATCAAACATCACTGTAGATAGACATAACAATATAAGCTTAGGGACTCAACCCTATACAGCTCAGTTCTATAGCATGATCTGAGAAGAAGGAAAGGTAACCACACTATCATGCCTCGTAGCTTCCTGCTTATAAAATATGGTGCATAACACATTTATAAACAAGACTCTACTAGACACAACTTGCAGACTCCCTTGGATAAAATGTTGCGCTGATACCAAGTTTGTCACGCCCCACCTTGAGAGGTGTAACTGGCACCTAATGCCATACTGGACTCTGAGCCGACTTAGCTGGACACATACACCTCTGGTGCATACCAGCAACACATAATCAAGAACATAATCAGCTATATCTCGGCACAAAATATGGCCTTAGGCCGGTAAGGCCGCAATATAAACCTGCGCAAAAACATCTAACCCGATAGTTGCAATAATAACTTCATCATATGTGGGCCAACAAGACCACCATGCTAACTAAATCATGACATAAGGAAAGCAGGCACACAGATACATATATATAAGCAGACAAGGCTGCTAACAGATAATGCAACTAGGCCCTACACAGCCACTAACGTATGCCTAACCGAGAACTATAGTCTGCTAGCCTCTAAGAGTAAAATATTGGTCGGGATAGGGCCCCGACCTACCCAAAACTCTACATCAAAAGACAGGCAAACCTCTAATCATATGGAAACTCCAAAGGAAAGGAGCTGGCCAGTCTGCTGGATCTGAATAGCTACTAAGGAGGTCTCAAAACCTATCTGTCTGAACCTGTAGGAAAATAACACTTAAGAAAATAACACAAAAATACAGTAAATTTATACTTAAAACAATTTCACCAATTGCCAAGTCTCCCCGGCAACGGCGCCAAAAACTTGCTCGGTGCTTTGGTAGGGGTTAAAAACCGACACGCAAGTGCACGTGGTCAAACAAGTAATAAAGTGGCTAAGTAAGCCAAGTATCGATCCAAGGAGACTCTGGATAAGTAAAATTGCTTAAGTATACTATATTCTAGTTTACTTCTAATTATGTTGACAACAATGTAACCAAAAGTTAAATAATTTTGTTTATAAACTATATACTAAAACTATTAACAAATATTTACTTGAATTGAAACTATGGATAAGAGCATGCCAAGGTTAAGAACAAGTAATGAATTCGATAGTAATCATAATTCGGTTATTCTTCTCTTCATGTTGCTAGCCAAGAACATTAGCCTAGAGATTAAAACTCTCGTATTTAATCTCACTTTAGAATCATAAACCATTCGTCTACATTTCTGTGATCAAATGCAATTTATGACCTAGCAATACAATTCCGGTTCCTAAATTGACTAATACGGCTTTCAAGTATATTTCTATCAGGAAAGCACATCAAAACCCAATTTTCCAAAATCAAGTTAAGAACAATACCCTATTAATTCACAACTTTCCAATTTCTTGCTCTCTCGAGTGAAATTGGACTTTTTAGATGTACATTAATGTTGGCCACACACTAATGCAGTAAGAACAAGAATTAATAGAACAACATGAAAGAAGAAAATGAAAAACCATATAATTCACAATCAAAATTCAATGCACATGTTCAAAACCTTAGCAAGGAAGAGAATTAGCCACTCATTTGTGGATTGATCATCCTCAAATGAGTGTAAATCATACGTACAATTGATTGAAAGAAGAAAGAAAGAGAGAAAAACCCTTAGCTTTTTCGTCCCTCAACTGATGCTAACCCACGTCCTAGCTCCACCAAGTCTTCCTTCTGAAAAATAAACCTAAGTGTGCTATTTATATTAGTAGGAATCTTTCCCGGATTAACAAGCAACGTGTCACGGAGTGCATCACGGAGCACGACCTCCGTGACACACTACGAACGCGGAGGCTCTCTGGAAAATCACCCGAAATCGGCCCAGGCAGCACCTTGCCGCGTTGGCAACGTGTCACGCTGCCTGGGCAGCGCGTTGTAGCCCCATGGTCGCGGAGTCCACCTGCCGTGGCACGTTGCCAATGCGCAGGTGGGCTGTTTTGAGTGGCCTGCCTGCCGTGGCACCTTGTCGACGCGCCGGTGGGCTGTTTTGTGCCTCTTCCTTGCCGACGTTCGCGTGTTAATTCCGTTTCCAAGCTTCTACTTCACCAACTCATGGATTAGTTACTCAAACATCATCAAAACCTACAAAACAAAGGCTAATCATGTTGGTTAGCACATATCTCCATATTATATAAAATTACATGAAAATGTATACAATAACTTAGATAAACAAGACTAATTGAAGTAATAAAGAGTATCTCGGGCATATACTTTTGCCCGTTATCAGACACCGGTGGTTCGCCGATCCAAATTCGTGAACCAATGGGTTTCTTATCTGGGCCCTAACTTAACTCCAGTGAACATTGGCGGTTCACCCGACGTTTAGCCGCTACCAATCCGTGAACCGCCGAATCTTCATGCTATTTTCCAGAAACTTGGGTGTCCTTCGGCGACTGGACCGGTAAGTCACCGCTGGTAACTCGCGATTCGCCGGTGGCATTTATCCTCAGAGGAAGTGATGTTCGTCCTTTGGCTTGTGTGTCGCCGGTCTTCATCGGTGGATCGCTGATTTGCTCTCACTCCCTTCTTTTTCCTCTATTTTTGCTCTTTTCTTCACATTTAGTTATTTGCACACAACAAAAGAAAAAAGGGCATAAAATTCATATAATCAACTCAATAACTAAGCAAACGCTCAAGTTTTAGAGCTTAATGAGTTGGTAAATTACCAACTCATCAAGCCCCCAAACTTGAACCATTGCTTGTCCTCAAGTAATGCAATACTCATTTATTGAGAAATATGCCACCTCTATTCAAAATTATACCTCACCAATCACCTAAACTATGACAACCCAAAAATATGCTCACCAAGCTCATCGAAAAAAAGAAGAGAATACCCCAAGAGACCAAAACAATGAAGATGTTTCAAACAGGCTACCACTCTCCACCAATCAAAGCTTATGAAAGGATTCATTTAGTTAAACAAGGGCATTTCTCAACCATGAAATACACATAGCATCTCAAGTTATAATTACTGCACATTCAAAGCTTGTCTTAGAGTTTACACTCCTCGTGTCATATTCACACATTAACTCTGAATGCTCTTGCATCCCCAAAAAGGAATGATGCCACTCACCAAAATAAGAATCCCTATTCTTTTGGTCATGTGATCCTTTGAAGGCACACAAGGGAATGTTTAGAAGAGTCACTCACACTCACTCTCCCTCTCCCAAAAGAAATCTTCATGCATACACTTGACCCATAGGCTTGCCCTTCATGTAATTCGCCACTAATGTAGAGTAGTCGCACTTAGAATCATTTAGGGCTTGCGGGTTATGATGTAAGCTCGGGATAAGGGATAAGAATTTATCTGTAGTGACTTGATCCTCCCTAATGCTTTTTGTGAACATACCTTACATCAACTTCATCCACTCACATCACATTGTTTTCACTTCTTTCCTTGTTTCCGACTTTCATTTATTTAACATCCCTTTTTATAACCCCTTTGGCTTTCACCACTAGCCTTATCACCTCAAAAGGAAACACCAGTTCACATAAATTGTCTTTCTCTTTTTGATTTATCCTTTGGTGCATTTTGACACAATGTGGTGCTCCCCTCACATTGAAATTCTTATCTTCCCCTTTTTTGCACACCCCGAAACTTAGGCTCTTGCCTCATTTCTCATTTTTTAACACTCCCTCTTTGTTAGGCTTAAATCCTCATTTCATCACTATATTGTCACTAGCATTTAGGGAGAATAGGTGCCAAAGAGAGGTATTAAGAATGGTCTTAAGTCTTTTAATGTGGTTGCAAAAGAAAGGGTCTAAGGCTCAACGTTGGTTAACAAGGATCAATGCTCATGGAGGGCATATGGGTGAAATGACTAGACAAATGAAAGCTTATACTCATGTTCTCAGTGCAACTACATCTAGGATTTTGCCTTGAATCACATTTGGGGAAAGTTCTACACAAGATGTTATGCATGAGATTCATCAAAAATTCCCTCACTATACAAGGCATCACCCTTAAGGGATCTACAAGAGTCATTCTCAACTCAAGATATCAAATTAGGACATCAAAGCAGGCAAACATAATAAGTCAAGCAAAGAATTTACAATGTATGACAAAGAATGCTATGCTACGGTGCCAACACTTTCTCATTATCTTCATTTTCATGCCCTTATTTTAAAATTCCATTTGAACAAATTTTTTTCGGTGGTGCCTCTCAAAACAACTTTATAAAAGACTCAAAAAAACATGGCATTTTCCCTTAAGAATGTTGCCACTCAATCTATCATCGGGAAATACCAACCCAGTTCGACAACAAAAATAAACAAAAACAAAAGAATGCTCCTCGAGAAAGAACCGTAGTCTAAAGAAAACCCTCGGAGTTTTAATTACTACACTACTATCTACAAAGGCAAAAAAGAAACAAGACTCTGGGTCATTTCATTCAAGATTCCGCAATTCAAAACAAACACCCCATTTGATCACTAATCATCAACCATCAAAACTAAACCAAGTCATTCATTTCATTAATTTTTTTCAAACAAGACACGCCCGACAAGGGCAATCGTCAATCATCATCAAAAGAAAACAATAGCCCGACAAAGGCTCTACTCAATCAATTTTAAAACAAATATATAAAAACATCCAAAGAAACATCCATGTCCGACCCCATCATCAACTGTGCTCATCCCCCCCACCCCTCACACACACACATAAGAGAATACATTGTCCTCAATGTAAATATGCAAAAGGGAAAGGGACAAGAAACTCCTTGAGTGGGTCACTCTTCTTCATTATCAGCATCTACATCACCTGCACCACCGTCGCTGGCCTCACCTAGCCCAGCAAAATCATCTCCCAGGCCCTCAAAAAGATTAGCAATTGGACCCCGAACTGAGGAAGGAGTAGACATTGCAGCATCCAAGGAGCTTATATCCGACACTTCTATTGAAGTCCAATTCTTCCACTCTTGTACCTCAGTCTGGAGGAAAGTGACTGCCCCTTCCACTGCATCCACCCTCTTGCATTATATGGTGACATTCTCGTACAATGACTTGAGCTCCTTTTTGATTATTTTGGCAATGAGTGTGGGGATTCTCTTAGCCAATCGTTGAAGTTGGCTTTCATGCGAGTTTGTCATCTCCACGAGTCTATGGAGACCACTTGGTTAAGAGGATTGCGAAGGGGGAGATGCTCCATGCCGAGGCATGTCGCCTGATGCTTGGCCTGATATTTCTGGCTGGGGCATGTTTGACTCTGGGACTTGTGGTGACTGGTCTGACCCATGGGAAAGGGATCCTTCCTGCACTCCAAAGGCTTGTAGTCTCTTTCTTTTCATTGTCGGTGCCTCAGCATCTCTCTTCTGATTAGTGGCTATCACTCCTAGTGCAGTGGAAGGGGTTTCATCAGGAAATAGAGGCACTCTAGCTTGTGATCAAAGTTAGGAAATCAGGATGGCATAAGGCATTGAAGTGCTGGACTGCCGAGCCTTTTTCTTCATCTGTTGGGCGACAATTTCTTCAAAGTTAATGGGGACTCCCGTTATGATGCAGGCAATCAGAATAGCAGTTTCTAGGTTGATCCTTTGTTTATTTTTGGAGGGGATGATCCAAGCAAAAATAAAATTCAACCACAGCTTGGCCTCAAACTTCAAATCATGGCGAGAGATTTCGCCACCCATTGAGGCCTAGAGAGGACTGTCAACAGCAATAATGCAAGCTACACAACCAAACTGATCATTCATATCAGCTACTCGGGTCATATATTTCGTATCGGATACAACTTCATCTTCCCAAAACAAGGAGCTGATGGGCACTTGGGTAATGTCAACTTCCACCCCCCCCCCAGCATCACCGAAGGCAGGCATAGGAATTCATCGACCTTGCCCCAGTGCTGCATGCTATCTTATTGGGCCTGATATGAGGCGTAGAACTCTATCATCAAACCAGGGTAGTAAGGCGGGAGAGGGTTGGCAAATGCATGTCATTGCCTTTCTGTGAATTGGGTTGTGATGTTTGGAAGGTCGCCCCTCAGTCCCGCCAAATTGAACCACTTCTCCATTGTGATGGATCGTCCTTGGCAGATGACATAGTGCTCTTGCATGTTAGGGATGCAAAAGATTATTCCTTCCTTGGTGTTGGCACGCAGTGGAGCGACCTTTTCTTTGCCCTTGCCCTTGCTAGAAGATGAGGCAGGGGCCTTTCCTTTTCCTGTATTCCTTGATGAAGACAAGGTTTGTTTTTATGCAAGAATGATATTAGTGATAGCTATTTGAAGAGAAAATTAAAATAATCAAAAATTAGTCTAAGAGGGAACTGAGAAACAAGGGAAACCATACAACATTTAAAGAACCAATAGTACCGGTGGTTCGCAAGAGCAATTTCGCGGACCACTGCTTGTCCGCCGATGCGTTACAGAAAACTGGGAAATGAGGGATGTATCGGCAGTTAAGTGGCGAATCACCGGTCCAGATTCATGAACCGTCGATGTAACGTGGGATCCACTCAATGGCTTGAAGCCAATTTTAAGAGTGAATCAGCGTTCCATCGGCGATTCGCCGAACCTGACCGGCGAAGCGCCGGACCCCTTCGTCCCCAATTCGAACTTAAACAAATCACAGGCACCCATTAACACATACTCACACACAGCAAGATAAAATCACCACTACTCCATTTAAACACAATCTCATGACGTTTTGCCCTTAAGAATGGCGTTACTCGGTCTATCATTGGGCAAAACATTGCATTCTATTCCTATTGGGTTACTCAGACTTCACCTATTTCAACATTGCAAACACATAGGACACATATTCCCCAGTCTTTTCAACAACCAGAGAATATTCATGAGTTCAATAAGAAAGGGAAACAAAGTCTTAATACTAAACAATTAAGCACCAATGAGAAAATCAATAAAAGGGCAAGAAAACTCTTACCACAATGGAGGATTGCTTTCATAGTTGAACTTCAAGAGCTTAGCTAATTCGTAACAATGGCACTTCAAGAGATATGTAGTAGAGGAAAGAAATGTGAGTGAATTGATTGGATTAGTGAAAGGATGGAGAGGGTTTTATAGGTGAGAGGTGGAAGATTGATAGGTTGAGGGGGAAGATGGAGAGTTAATGTTGGTGTGTTGGTGGAAATGGGAAGGTGTAAAGGTGGAAAAGTGGAAAGGTTGAAAAGAGATAAATATGAAGAAGTGGGAATGTTGGGTGATGAATAGACAAAAATGGTGGAAAAGGGGAACTAAGGAAATATTTGCAGAATAGGGCAGCTTATCAGGTATTTGGGATTTGGTGGGTCCGCTCTTTAATTTCCATTTTGAGACAAATTTATACTTCGACCGGCGCTTCATCGGTGGTTCGCCGAATCACACCGGCAGTCCACGATTTTTCTTTGGAGGTTCGCTGATGGGTCTGTCAGTCCTTTGATCCAAGCCCCATCCTTCTATTTTGCATTTGTCTTAAATGGCAGTTCGCGCCTCTGGACCGGCGACTCGCCGGTTCTGTGTTGTTCCTCTATTCATGGTTTGTTTCTTCCTTTGTTCCTCACTTTACAGCTCCTACAAAAACAAATACAACAAAGACATAAAATAATTCACTAAACACTTGGGTTACCTCCCAAGAAGTGCCTTAGTTAACGTCATGGCACGACGTATATCTCATTCAACACCTCTTTTTCGAGTGGTCGTCATCCGACTCCATCTCATTCAGCTCCAATCCCTTGTCCTCCTCCTCATTTTGAACACTTCTATCACCTTGCATTCGGGAGGAGTTTCAGCTGATGGACACACCTTGAAGGTGACTTCCTCACTTCTAACTCAAAATTTTATCTCCCCAAGCTCCATGTCCACCACGGCTCTCCCCGTAGCTAAAAATGCTCTTCCCAAAATAATGGGATCCTCTACATCCATTTCGCAATCCAGGATAACAAAATCAGCAGGTAGAATAAACTTGTCCACTCTTACCAACACATCTTCTAACACCCCCACTGGTTATTTTATGGACCTATCTACCATGAGCAGCCTCATCGACGTCGGCTTTATGCTTCCAAGTCCCAATGTCTTGAAAATAATCATGGGCATTAAATTTATGTTGGCACCGAGATCACATAGAGCTTTTTTAAACACACATATCTCAATTGTACAGGGGATTGTGAAAGCTCCTGGGTCCTCCCGTTTGGGGGCAAGGTTACTCATCATCATAGCACTACAATGGTGCGTTTTCTTCCCACTACCTATATCAACCACCTTTTTCTTCTTTAGCAATTCTTTCATAAATTTTGCATAACCTGACATTTGGAGTAGAGCATCCACTAACAGTATATTTATGGACAACTTGTTAAACATGTCAACAAACTTACTAAACTGGTCATCCTTCTTTTTCTTGGCCAAACATTGTGGATAAGGAGGTGAGATTCTTGATTCAACCTTGTCATCAATTGGGGCCTTCATGCCCGCCTCATCATTATCAGTATGTGAGAGGATTTCATCATCCTTTCCCTTTCCTTCCTCTTCAATCTTTTCCTCACTCCTTGTCGACTTCTTCTTCTTTATCCAATTTCAGATCGTTAACCTCTTTGGCCTTCACCTGTGCATCTCCAATCACCTTGCCACTCCTAGTGACAATAACCATACATTGACCATCTTTCTTTGGATTAGGCATTATGTCACTAGGCAATATTCCCTTTACCCAGGGGTTCATTTGAGCTGACAAGTGATTCATTTGGGCCTCCAAATTCTTGATGGAGGTTGAATCTGAACTCACTGTTTAGGAAAGGTTAGACATCTCCCTTTTTAATTCTTTCACCCCGCTCTCGGTTGACTCCACTTTCTTTAGAACTCTGGATAGCATTTTTTCAATTTTCGAGCTACCCGCATCACTCACGCCCAGATGACTGTGGGAGTTCCCAACTTTTGGAGAGGGAACATATGGGTTCAAACTTCGATGATAGCGATCACCCTCTTGGTTTGGCTCCCTATCACTCCACCTTTCATTTCTTTCGGGTCATCGCTGCGGCTCACGATTTCTCCAACCTTGATTGTCATCCCTTGGGCGCCATGGGCCTTGGTTCGCTCCTTGGAATCCAGGTCGAGGACCTCCCATTTAGTTGCCCATGTATCGGCATTCTTCTTCATATCTCAGCAGTGATGATTCTCCATCATATTGTAAGGGACCTTGCATTCCCACAACATTTACCACTTTGGGCCCTGCTCCCATTACATGTTTTGTCATCAATTCTAGTTGTGTCATCATTTTGGCAAGATTCTCATCCCGCTCTTCATCCCTTTTTTGCAACTCAGCCACTAATGCACTTAAGCTGATCTCATGGTGGACATATTTGTTTCTCTCGTGTTCCAAGTCCTACTGGTCTTTGTCATTCTATCTAGAAGGGCTTTGGCCAACCTATATGTTTGATCTATAATAGAACCACCAGCTAGGTTGTTGGCCATAGACTTTTTGATTGAATCAAGGGCCTTGTAGAAGCTTTGAAGAAGCACTCCATCCGGCAATCCATGATTTGGGCAAAGAGCAACCTTCATTTTAAACCATAACCATGCCTCGTACAAAGGCTCTCCCGGTTCTTGCCTGAAATTTATGATGTCGTCCCTCAGCTACAGCATCTTTGATGGAGGGAAAAAATGGTCCAAGAAAGCCTGGGTTAGCTCTTTCCAAGAAGTAATACAACCCGGAGGGAGTTCCTTTAGCCATATTGTTGCCTCCCCCGTCAGTGAGAAAGGAAAGAGTCTCAACCGGATTGACTCTTGATAATATTTGTAATATTGAAGGGCTGGCATATTTTCAAGAAGTTTCTCAAATGCCGATTCACGTACTCACTAGGTTTTCTGCCAAAGAGTCCCTTCATTTGCAACAAGTGTAGCATGGTGCTTGTGACATGAAATACCGCATTCCCCACCATTGGAGGTAGGCAAATGGCTCCCGCAATTTCCGGCATCACCGAATTATCTTCATCGTGTTCCATGTTACCTTCCACTGAGCTATCCCCTTCTTGTGAGTGATGATTCATGTGGTTGTGAGATCCTAACAACACAAAAAACCCACATCAAGTAGCTACGATCCAAAACTATTTCAACTTAACAATCAACATAAGAATATCAAGTGCTAGTCCCCGGCAACGGTGCCATTTTTGATAACATCCAAAATATATTCTTCATGCAAAGAATATACATGGATGAAGTATCAAAACAGGTAACCCGATAAGTGTCGGTGTCGAATCCCATGAGGACTAGGAAATGATAGTTACAAGTGTCGGTTGAGAAATTGAAGTTAGCTTGCACCACGTAGATTTAATATAAAAATAAATAAAATTGGGGGGATTAAAATTTTGCAGTGAATTGTATTTGGTGATTTAGTGAAATGAAATTGCAAGATTAGCGAAGTTTTCAACAAGAGTGTGAAAGACTAGAGGTGTGGTTTAGATGAAATACTAACTAGATGGGGACATGCTAGGTTATCTTATGAGTTCAGCAAGTGTAAATCGTCTCGGGAAGTGGGTAATTACAGCTTTTCAGCCCTCAAACAACCTCTTACTAGAGTTTTGTCAAACCTCTAGCCACGATTTAGCTCAACCCAATTCAATTTGAATTAGCAGCTACACTAATTTCTAGCTATTAGCTGCTAATAAGGAATGAGAATGCAATTTCAGCTATTTTTAGCCCAATTTCACAATCTTTTATCCATACCCACTATTAAATTCTCTTCCAATACTTAATTATTCTTTTACAAGCAACAATCAAGCAAGAATAAATAGACCCATAATGGATCTTCCTTTATAGATTGAAGAGAATGTAACAGATTTACACTGATTTGAACAATATAAAGATGACTCTAGCAATACCCACTCTAATTAAGTATTCATCATCACACACCTCTAGTTAATGATTTAGCTATTCATGATTAAGAAATTGAAAAGCACATTCATCAATAACTTTATTGAATTAATAGAAAGAGTAGTAAAATCAAATTCACAAAATAGTTTCCAACAATGGCTGAAACTTACTATTACAAGGAAGAAATAAAGCAGAGTACTTTTTCTAAATTTACCAATCAAAATCTCCCTATCTCTACTAAGAGAATGTTCTTCAACTCAAAAGGTTAACAATGATGTGATATATCCTTTGCTCTCTCTCAATATCTCTATTTCTATCTCTCCTTCTCTCTATATCAGTACAAAGTACTTTTTCTGCTATTTATATCCTAAAAAGTAGGGCACCTTTTATCTCTTTTCCTGTGTTGGACAATTATACCCCTAAGCACTGTTCTGGAATCAACGGAGACATCGGCGGTTCACCGGTCCCAATTCGTGAACTGTCGGGTGTCTTATCTGGGCCCTCACTCAACTCCAGTGAACATCAGTTGTTCACTCGGTGTTTAGCCGCTACCAATCCATGAACCGACGGATCTTCATGCTATTTTCAGAAACTTGGGTGTCCTTCGGTGATTGGACCGGCGAGTCACCGCTGGTAACTCGCGATTCACCAGTGGCATTATTCCTCAAAGGTAGTGATATTCAGCCATTGGCCGGCGTGTCGCCGGTCTTCATCGGTGGATCGCCGATTTATTCTCACTGCCTTCTTTTTGCTCCATTTTTGCTCTTTTCTTCACATTTAGTCATATGCACACAACAAAAGAAAAAAGGGCATAAAATTCATGTAATCAACTCAAGTACTAAGAAAAAACTCAAGTTTTAGATCTTAATGAGTTGGTAAATTACCAACTCATCAGCTACGCCCTAAGATGCACCTATTCAACCAAGTACCCTCAATAGCTAACCACAAGCCTCTATGGCCTCGGTATGACATAAAAACGTTACTAGTCCTTCCAGAAGATAAATAAACAAACAGGAGATCTCTATGTCGCTTCTAGTGATAGTCAAAATGGAATATAATTCTTCCTGATAAGGGATGCTACATTACAACCTCAATTTGTCTTGTAGAAGCTAACCAAAACACATATAATCATTAGGTACTATGAAGGTACAAGTGATATCAACTATATGACGAGAATAACTTGCCAAAAATAGGTTAGCCTTAACATACCTCAATTGCCAAATTCTGCTCAATCAATCCTGCTTCGATCAAGAACTCATAATCCCTCCATATTCTAGCTTTTATGCCAAGGGAATAGGGCTTTAATAATTCAAGAACTAGGACAGAAGCCATAGCCCACAAAACATAATGACAATATGTCAAAACAAGTTTAATTCGGCGAAATCTTACAAATTCTTATAGATTAGAAGGCTGAAAATACTTACTATCACTTGTGGACGTACTAGCCATAGTTAGAGATGATTTCTATGACTTTTACCTGTTGGGGCTCCATCAAACCATGTCAATTTCAAAGATTCAAATCCGTAGATATGTTCTTCACAAACCTAGGAATCATTACCCAAGAAGAATTTGCAATTAGACGAGGTTTGGTAACTTAATTTACCTTCAATGGCTGAAAAACTAGAGAGAAAATCGCCTATGGTACTTGTTGCCTTCGTGATTTTGCTTTAAATAAAACATTCAGAACATAACATGTATATATAGTGGATCGGTGGTCGAGGTCCGTTATCGAACAGAGGCTCCATGCGCCGCTCCTTGCGTGGGGAGGGGTGTGCTGCGCGGTGCCCGTAGCACCTACCCCGCCTCGTCCACCCACTCGCTGGATAACATGCTCACCCGTTCCTCCGTCGGTCCTCCTCCCGCGTGCGTCATACTCTAACACCCTCGACAAGCGCACCCACACATTGGTTAGACGAAGAAAACTTATGGGGTGTAACATATCCATATTGAATATCTCACATTATTAAGCCTAATTTTTCAAGCTTTGGAGTTATGTTCCAAAATTCTAAGAGTTTCTACCTTTTCATGCATTTTTTAGTGAATTATACAAAGTCTAAGTGATACCCTAAGTGATGTACCTGGTGTTCATAAGGTCTCAAGTTCTTGCTCTCCAAAAAATGGCTGATTTTCCTTTAAGACGGTTGTCATCCATCCATCATCGGGAATAGTCATGACTATGACTCAAAAAAATTCTAGACCTTCTAATCAATTCTAAGGGACTATCCACTAGAAAAGTACCAAAAATAAAAATCAGGGGAATTCAAATAAAAACAAAATCAAAAACATCACAAAAAACACTACAAGCTAGCAGGAATAAATCATGCATCACAAAAAAATATATATATAGGCCTACCATGAACAAATTTAGCTATTAAGGCATACATGAAACAAGGAAGTTTACTTCTCCCATCCCACACTTAATCAATAGTATTGTCCTCAGTGTTAAAATAATAAAGCATAAGTAAAAACATGAAAGAAAAACTCCCTATGTCTAATCCCCATTGTCTGTGGGATTTTGCCTGAAAACCTAGTCCGCTTCGCAGACCTCGGTGCGAAAGTTTTGTTCTGCATCGCAGAGTCCCTGCTAAATTTGAGATTTTCTTCCTGCATACTTCAGCATGCAAATCAAATCTAAAAATTCAAAAAAATTAAGAAGAAAACTAAGTTACTTTGGGTTGCCTCCCGAGCAGCGCCTGATTTAACGTCGCGGCACGATGTGAGTATCTTAATTACTCAGACGTCATCAAGATACCTCTTGGGATGCCTCCCAAGAAGCTCCTTATTTAACGTCGTGGCACAACTCTCACCATCATACCTAAAAGAATCAAGGACAACAACAAGAAATAAAGTAGGAAATAAAAACTACAGGAAGAATTTAAACACCAATTAACTATTTCTAAACCATACTCCCCGGCAACAGCGCAAAAATTTGATCACGCCCATATTACACCTTGCAACGAAGTATAAAGCAATCGCTGTCAAATATAGTAACCAACTAGGTTGGGGTTGATCCCACGAGGAATAGGGAAGAAATAATATGTTAAAGATGAATAAATCAACTTGTAGTCAATATTTAGGAAGGGGGTTACAAATAAAGAGAAAAAGCAATTTTAAACTATGATTGAGTTGTTATCAAATTATTGATACAAAACTAGAATTGTGTTCTCCATGATTTCATAACATAGTAGGCTTATTTTATTAGTGATCTATCTTAGTGAATTTTGTGTAAGACTGATGATTAAGCTCACCTAACATTTCTCGACCTACATAGATGAATTTCACCTAAATTCTCTCAGACTTTAGGTGTGTATATTTGCCCTCGCCATAAGTATTGGTTTAACTATCCTAGATTAGAGCTCAAGTTAATTAGAAGAGGGCTGGTAGCCTCAAATTACCACTATTATTCTCTTTTTCTAACTTCAACCTCTTTGGTCGAGCAACTTGAAGATACAGGAAATTAAATATTAAAATGAAGAGAATAATAATCCACTCAATTCACCATTCAATAATCACTATTTTATTTTGCCTACATCCATCATGGTTCCCACAATCCTAGCTTAATAGATTTATCCGCTCATGTTTGAGAAAACAATAACATAAGATGTAGAAAAATCATAATGAAATACTTACAATAGTATGAAATTATTTAATAAATCTCCAAAGCTATATTGAATCACAAGAATTTGATGAATTCTCCAAAAAATATTTAACTAAGTAATTACACAAATTCGTAAAGTATGAATTGTGCAAATATTGACTTTAAAATCCACAACGTTCCATGCCTAAAAGCATATTAAGAAAGGGTATACAGTAGTAGATTAAGCCGTCATTGTTCCTGCTTGGATTTAAATTGGGTTTTGCAGCATCTGTTCCTAGAAGAACTGAGATTGGAATCTCTGGTTGTCTGCACACTGCTTGTGCGCCGCACTACCCATAGCACCAGAAGCCCAGCGTATTGCGACTCTCCATGCACTACTCTGCGGCGCGTCGTGCAAGACATAGCATTTCTATGCCTGTGTGATGCCAACCTCTATGATACTTGTTTCCTTAGCCTAGTTTTGACATACTTTTCCACAATTAAGCATAAATCCGTCACTTTAATCCCTGAAAATATTTAATCATGTGTGTTAGCTCTTTTTTATAAATATCATATAAAACCAAATAAAACACACATAATTTGTTCTAAAAACATAGCTGAGCATGGACAAAATATGGCAAATAAGTACATAAATACGCCCTCCATCAGTCATAGATTAATGCTTAAGGTCATCTTACAAGTTAAAATTGAGTCACATATAAGTTATGATTATAGAGTTGATGCATTATTTCATGTCACGACATATGCATCGACCCCCGAGCTATAATGAAGGGAATGGGCAATGATGATGACGTATATATACTATTATCCCCAATCACAATATCGGAAGGCCTCTTCATAATGGCATTATATACCTTTCATGCATTTATATATGCATATAGCATTACAAGTTGCAGAGTTAGAGGTTGTATCTTTCTTACTATATCTTATTAACATTGACTTAGATATCCTATGATTATTATTTTATTATTATTATTTTCAGCCTTTATATACAATACATATATATTATTCATACTAACGTCCCTTCACCTAGGGTGCTGTATTATGTTGCTGATACAAATAGAAGTCTTGATCGCCCTCTACAATAGGCGCTTGTGACTTCAACTATTGAGTTGGTATGCTCCTTTCTTTCTAGAGCAGTTGTTTAGGTTGCTAGTTTTGCATATTGCTGAGTTTTTGTGTACAGTTGATAGGTAGACCAAAGCCCTGTTCTGACCACCAGTATTGTTACTTTTTAAAGTCCTTATGAACTAGTGTTGTGGATTGTACAATTATATTGTATGGCCTTGCTAGCCTTATCTACATAGTAGTGTTTCTCCCTCATTGGCTTGTTGTTATTTTATTCTTGTGTTGTGGCCTCGTTGAACTTACTTTATCATTTTTTAGTGGTTGAGACCTTGTCAGTCTATATTTCTTTCTGTCCATCAACTTATAGTTATGGTCTTGATGGCCCAAATGTTTTATTCAACTGACTTGTAATTGGCTTGCTCGGTCAGGTAGGCACCAGGTACTAGTCACACCTCCCCAGATTTGGGGTGTGACATTTGTAGGACCTCATATTCGAAATGGGTGTTTTGACAGCTTATAGAAGGAGTATAGACATGTTTTGAGTTTCCATGGGTGACTTGACGGACCGTTGCCCAGTTGACGGCTCATCCTGTTAACCATGGAATATGTTCAGAGGAGTGGCAGTTGTAGGAAGTCTTCCACGGGACAGTAAATGGACCATTGTCTAGTTGACAACTCATCTTGTCAACCGTGTAAACATTCCAAAGAAGGACCATCTACAGAGAGCTTTCCACGTCTCAATCAACGGACCATCATCCCGTTGACAACCCGTCTTGTCAACCGTGTATAGATTCCGGAGACTTTCCCAGATGAAGAGCAAAAAGGATGGCAGTCAATGGTCCATCGTCTAGAAAGACAGCCCGTTGACATGGCCATCAAGTCCCAGCAGTTTTCCACCAAAATTTTTCATGATTGAATGACGGATAATCCTCCAAATTAAATTCCAGCGAATATAAAAGGTTTCCTAAGGAGCTTCTAGTATTTTTCCAAGTCCACACCTATTCTCGTAACCTTAGACGACGTGAAACCTTCCCCAAAGACTACGTAAGTCTTCTCCTTCATTCCTAAGGTTGAATTAACGATTCCTAGCCCTAAGCTATGGGTTATAATGCGGTTTAAGATGCAAAACCTTAGGAATCATTGAAGGAACCAGTTCGCAAGTTCTCAAAGTTAGAATTCCAGATTTCTCCATCAGAGATTGAAGCGTTTAGGTACGTAAAGCTATTCATAGTGACTTACTCCATTCTTCCTTACACCCTACATCTATAGTTCAATTTTAGAGAAGTTAAGAGCTAGGGTTATTGCCCAATTCTGTAAATTTGGTCTTTTCCCTATAATCTGGGTTATACCTTGTTGTTTCCTTATTGCACATGTTATATCTGTATCTCTCATTATTATTAGTTTGCAGTTCATGTCATTCTATCCCATGGACCCTAGTTGCATCAAAAGTGATATTTCAAAAACATTGTATTATCAGACATATGCATTATTTTCATAATTAAAGCAGTAACAAATGTTTAGAGAGTTTCTCATAAATGAGTTCCAGTTAGTCAGCTTTAGCTTTAGCATATGATTTTCAAAAATAAAGTAAAGGCTTATTTTTGAAATACAGTTTTTGCACATAAAAGTTTACCAGCATTATACAGTTTTGGAGCATAGAAGCTCATAAGGAAATATATAGTTTTTGATCATAGAAGCTCATCGGCAATATACAGATTTTGAGCATAGAAGCTCACCGGCAATATACAGTTTTTGAGCATAGAAGCTCAACGACATTATAGAGTTTTTGTAATACCCCAAAGGTTTATAAGATCAGACTCCGAACTTAAAGAAAGAATTCAGAAGGAAAATAGAAATTTCACCACAGAACAAGTCGAGGTACGACTCGTTAGGTGACACCACGAGTCATGGTGAGACTCCGTTGCAAGCAATCAGTGAAGTCCTGTTTAGAGTTTTGAGGTAACAACCCACATCACAACTCGTGGGGTGAGGAGACGAGTCGCAGGGTCCTGGTCACGAGCAGTAGCCGAAAATATCAAGACTCCAAGGGACAAGGGACATGAAAACTCGTTAAGTCCAGTAACGAGTAACCCTGAAGAGTCATCAAGTAGAATTCAGAAATAATGCAAGTGAGACAGTGGTGATGGCGGATGGTGATCACGAACCGTTAGCTGAGGCGATGACTCGTAGTGTTGGTCGTTGGAAGGATTTGAAGGATTTTTCTAGTGTTGATGACGAGTGGACATGACAAGTCGTCTAGTGATGTAACGACTCCTCAGGTTAGTCGTCGGTAGGTTTGAGGGAATTCTTTGAGAAATGTTCCAGCGCACTCCACAACTGGGCACCACGAGTTGTTTCCAACCCCACGACTCGTAGAGTGCCTCGTGGGGACTGGTAGGGGGATTTTTTCCTGCGAATTTCCAAGGGTGTTTTTGTAAAATCCTATGCTTCTAACTCCTAAACTACATCATTTTGAGTCTTATATGAAACGTTTTAAAGGGATTTTCTAGCCTAATTCCTTATTCCTTCAAAATACCCTCTCAAACTCTTCCTCCTCCCCTCTCTCAAGACTAAGAATTCAATTAGGGTTCTTCAAGGGCTTCAAGGGTTGAATTCAAGTGGGGATTTCTCCTACTCAGGTATGTGGGACTTCAACAAGGATCTCCTTCCATCCTTGTGTCCCAAATTTTTTGATACTAAAATCCAACTTCCTTGATTTTATAGAAAGCATGATCTAGGGTTTGATTTATGGATATTTCTCATACGTCTCCTATGAATCCTAAGATCCATTATATTGGATAGTCATGTATGCTTGTAAAATTACTTTCAAAATCTCGAATGATGTACTTGATGTGGGATTATCATGAATAAGGAATTTTTGCCATGAACTAGTCTAGAATTTCAAATGGAATTTCATAAATAAATCATATGCTCTTATCATGAAGTTATATCCTTGTTAAAGTATATGTAAATCACATAGGTTCCACAAATCTAGATCATATGTCGCATTGTATGTGTCGAAACATGAGTAGAACTTATAGGCTTTGACCAATGTGGAGTATGTGCATGTTTTCACTATGATTATGATGTAAATGTATTGGGTATGAGTTGAACCTATGGTAATGGCATGATTATCGAATTTTCATCGTGATTTAGAGTAAATTTTGAAATGGGGTTTTTATGAAATATTCATATGTTTCCACCATGATCTCATTGTACATGTTCAAGATATGAGTTGATTATATGGGATTTCTATAAATCTAGAATATATGAATCAATGTATACATGCTAAAGTATGAATTGGAATTATGGATCCTACTTGAATCTAAGATACAAGTCATATGTTATAAACTCGGGTTTTGAATGTTGTGGATGTGTGTAAAGTATAATCTAAACATATAGATGTACATGAATGTAAAACGTGTGGATTAAATGATGATTTGGTGCCATGAGGATATGAATTATGATGATAAGCATTAGAATGATCCTTCAGAATTTTGGGCTTGTTGTTAGTAGAAAGTAGCCTTAGTCAATTCTAAATGAATGCAGTGTGATGAAATCAGTAAATACTCATGTCTCTGATTACTTGTAGTAGCTTAGACCAGATGAATAATGTCAGATCAATATTATTTGTGTTCTAGTATAGTCAGGTACTCTCCGTAGCTGAATGTTTCCCTTAGTTCAGTTGGGACTCTCCATGGCTGAGAATATTTCCCTTAGTTCAGTTGGGACTTTCCATAGATAAGAACATTTCTCTTAGTCAGTCAGGGACTCTTAATAGCTGAGAATGTTTCACTTAGTTTAGTTGGGACTCTCCATAGCTGAGAATATTTTTCTTAGTCAGTCAGGGGCTCTCAATAGCTGAGAATGTTTCCCTTAGTCAGTTAGGGACCCTCCATAGCAGAGAATGACTCCCTTAGTTCATGCTATCAGTTTGGCTCAGTTTTGTATAGTTCAGACTTCAGTTTAAATTAGATATAGCAAAATGCAGTATCATTTATAGTAGATAGCTAGTACAGTGTATGATATCAGTTTCAGCTTCGTCTTTCATTATATATTCAGTACATAACCCTATGGCACGAGTTTGGTGATGCTTCAGAATATGAGTTCCAAATAAAAGTTTCATGTCGATATGTGTATGTAACTCAAAAAGGGTTATTGCATTCTAATTCAGTTATATGTAGATATACTCAGTTTATTTCCTTCTTGTATACTTGTATATTTTAGTTTATTTACATTTCCTGCATGCTCAGTACATTCTAAGTACTGACCGCATACTTTATGTGCTATATCATTTCATGATATAGATTCAGGTGTCCAGACTCAGCCCCACGGTTAGACACGCTCCTTTTCCATCTCAGCAGATTGTGGTGAGTCCTCATCTCTTGAGGACAATATCTATGTTCTTATTTCAGTTATATTTCATTTTTTCACACTTTAGGATTTAGCTGGGGACCTGTCCCGGCAACTCATCAGTTTAGTAGAGGCTTTCAGACATGTGTAAACAAATTCAGTCTATGTATCAGAGTTTTGTTAGATAATGTCTTTGAGTTTTAAATTTGACTCTTACAGTTAGCTTCCGCTCAGTTATGTTTCTGTTAGCTGTTTCTATTGTTAAGTGTTATGCTATGATTATGCCATGGGTCGACTTGGAGCCTCTCGGGGCTCCTTGTCCCGTGTTACATCTAGGGTGTAAACTCTGATCGTGATAGTTTTTGAGCATAGAGGTTCACCATCAGAGTTTGATTTTGCGCATAGAGGCTCCCTAGAGTTAATAAATCTACTTTGATTTTGAGCTAGAAAGGCTCCACAGAGATGTTTCAGATGCCTAAAATAGGCATAGTTTTTATGGGCACAGTTTTTGAAAGGATCATTTAGCATCGAGATGGGTGAAGAATTCACATAATCCAAAGCCCAAAACTATGTAGCCAACATAGGCCAGGATCATGCCATTGGTTTAGGTGACTCCTCAGATAGCCCCTAATAAGGGCTTAGTATGGATCCACAATTCAATTTCATTCTCTACCCTGGCAAGGCTTTGGACAGCTCTCCCAATTGGGCCAGAGATTGGACATTAGGTTCTCATTCATGGTGTATGTCGGTTAAGATAAACTCCCAACTAAAGATAAAGTATTTTCAGAACTTATTTTGATGTATAGTTTTTAATTGCATAACTATTTTACACAATATTTATACTTGTGTTTTACTGCGTAATTCAAAGCATATTCAGTTTTATTCAGTTTAGCCTTTCAATTATGTATCTCAGTTATTATGTTATTTCATTCAACTATATTACATACTGTACATTCACATGTACTGTTGCCATTTGGCGCCGCATCTTATTATGATGCAGATTTAGGTGCTCAGGATTGGCAACAAACACATCAGTAGGATCCTCTTCATTCAACTTTGGTGAGACCTCCTACTTTTTGGAGGGCTCTAGTTTCCTCTTTCTTATTTATTAGTATTAGTAGATCATTAAGATAGCTGAGAGAATCTTCTCCCGGCACCATTCTTCAGTATTTAGAGGCTTCATACACTATATAGAGAGTTGATATTTTCTAATGTTACTGATTAACATTTATTTATCCAGTTTCAATTAGTAAATTTATGTTTTTTTATTAAAGATCTTATTGACCCATTACTGTTATAGGTTCCGCATTATTGTTATCTTAGTTAATACTAAGCCAGAGCAAGGGTTCGCTTGGACCATTAGTAATCTAAGTGCTGGCCACGCCCAGGGTGTAGGCTCGGGGCATGACAATGTTATTGTTGGTTGTAGTTGCATATCGAATTGCAATTTTAATGACATGTTAGATGCAAAAATTACAGGTTTCTGCGTATGTTGTTTTGCATAAAACTGATGGACTAACTGAAACTGTCCATCGGTGTTCTTACAAAAGTACCAAATGCAGAAACCCAGCAAACTGAACCATGTCCGTCGATTATTATGAATATATTCTTAAAAGTATTTAATTTAAAATATTTTTAAAAATAAATCGAGATCATCTGTCGGTTTATTTTATTTCATTTGTCAGGATTGAGATAACAAAATCTACCTCATGAAATTAACATAATTAAAGGACGACCCTCGGTTATAATCGACCCTATCCATCAGTTATGTGGAACCTACCCAGACTAAATCGACGATGTTCTGTCCATTGATTTGCCATTGGTTTCCTTAAAAACTGACTTAGACCATTAGTTTTGGCCCTCAGTTTTGACCCAGTTTTTTATAGCGTACTTTCTTGTAGTTTCAAAAAGAAACCACACAATGTTTTCTTTTCTACTCTCCCATAATTAAGGAATTAATTACTCATTAGCTTATTGTAATACTTAGAATCGTATGCAAAAGCAGACTCCCCAACATAATTTACTTCAATTACAATAGTTAACTCTCTAATCCCAAAACACAACCTCTATCATTCAAATAATGCAATACAAGTTATCTCAACTGATTTCCAACTCTCTCGACATCAAGATATTAATCAATTGATATTGCACATAACTTTGGCCAAATTAACATAATACTCAAATCATGTATCTATACATTTTTAAATGCTCCGCATATAGGAGAGAATTTATTTGCTATGACAGCAGCAACTAGTGCCCAAAACAAAACCAACAAGGACAAAAAAAAATCTATTTCTGCATAAACAAACTAAATATGAATGAACTGTGTATTCTTAGTAGTTCAGATGGTTGGCTACCTAAATTTTATTCTTTTTAAAAAAAAAATTAAAAAATGGCCCTTAAGGCCTTATTATAAAATAAGACAAACGGGCAAAGCCCAGTCCTGGACAACATCGGCAAAAAAATAAGATAAAAAAACAACAAAAACAAATATAAAGCAGCAAAGGGAAGACCACTACGATCTAGAACCTTCCACCATCTTCATCTTGTTCACCAAATCGATGATGAAAATTGGAGAAAGAGAAAATATCCTTCAAGGAAACTGAGCCAACTCCAAGATTCAAAACTCATAAAATCGCCTCAACCAGGATGTTTTACCGTAAATCATTTTCATAGAGAGATGTATTTCAGCAACCTCAAGCTCTTACATAGGTGTCATGTCATCTAGATCCTAATTTAGAGTATCCTCCTTGCTATGAATCACTAATTTTCCACCTGAAGTAGGTAATTTCTAGAGTTCTTATCTAACAATGCCAAAGAACTAATCGATTTTCAATTAACTCATCTATTGTTCTTCTACAGACAGATTGAGCTTCAAAAAACTAATACATACATCTGGTAGAAGAACGATAGATAAGTTAACTTCAAATGAAAGTTTTAGTGGAGCTTTAAGATTTGTGACTGCTAAGCTCCATTTAGTTATGCTCCTTTTATACCAAATGTGTGGTAAAATTGTACGGATACTGTGCACTGTTTGGAACCCTGAGTTCTCTTTAGTGTATGTGGTTAAAAACCCAGTGAATGGCAAGTCTTGAATCTTTGTATGACTAAGGTGATATTGTTAATCTAATTCCTTTCCTTCAAACTTCTAAATCGAAGGTTAGTAATTTGTTGTTTATCCAACCTAATGAGTGTCGTGGCCTGTGATGGTAATTCTTGTGCATGTAGGAATTCTAGTGTACTTGCAAAATAAGAAACTAGGTTAGTGAAAAGATCTGCTATTTTGTTCCCTTCTCTCATCACATGGTTTAACTGATACTCTCCTCTAGCCCTCAGTTGGTTAATTCTGTGAACTTCTCTACTGATACTCCAAGGGATATCCCATCTCCCTTCTAGAATACTTTCAAAATCAAGGAATCTGTTTCAATGATAAGTGGGAGATATTATGTTCACTATAATGCATCATCCTATCTTTTAATCGCAATTCGGAAGTTGCTTTCCCCGAATGCTGAACTAAAAGAACCATGCCTTTTTTCTTAGAAAAGCCTCCTCATCAACTCTCCATCTTTCGTTCACTATAATACATTATCCCATCTTATAATGGCATTTCCTCAGCAACAATATTAGTGGTATCTTAAATTATTTTAGCTCTTACATAATAAAATATGTTGTTACATCTCTAACATAGAGAGTTATAGATCATGGTCCTGGATTACCCCTAGAAGCTCCATCAGAATTATATTTGTACCATCCCACTGGAGGAGTGGCTCATGTAATTTTCATGCTTCTAATTCTAGGTCTATATTCTTCAAAGAACTACACCATCTATGCTTGATTTGTACGAATATTTGTAATCCAAGATATCTTGTCTTAACTAAAATGTGAAGATTCCATTCTATATCATAGATCACTCTTCCTCTAGTCATAGAACCTCCATGTAGGATAGTATTCTTTCATTTCCATATTTTCCATGAAATTATAACAGGTGATGTCTGATATAAAGATTTAAGCTTTTTGAACATAAGTTGTTCCCCACCGTTGAGCTATAGTTTGGTTAACCTGAATAAAGAGTCCTATAATTCCTATGGTAGTAGTGAATATTCTCTATATATTTTTGGTAAACTGTCCAGTCAAAAACAGATGTAAAACTATTTCTTGTTGAGGTTGGTTACAACACCTACATTTAGAAACTAACGGAATACACTACTTAGTTATCGCCTCATCAACAGAAAGTTTCTACTCCATAGTCTCCATAATAAGAAGGACACCTTAAAAGGAGGACTTTTAGCCCACATATTCTGTAAAAACATTTGTTCTTACTCTCTTTGTCTAACAATCTCCCAGGAACTTCTCACTGAAAATTTCTATTGCTATTGGTCATCCAACAAGGATTGTCCCAAGATTCTCTATTCTTTCTTAAAAAAGAAATCCTCTGCCTGATCTTGATATAGTGGATGGTTGTGGTAAAATCTGACTGCTTCTTTTGGCATATTAGTCTCATTCTCCAACTAGACTCCTTTAGAATTTTGAATCCTTTTAACTAGGAACCTTTTCCTTCTTCCACTAATCATATGGTGGAAAAATCTGTATTTGTATCTCCTTCAATATGCTATTCAATTCCAGCTTTTTTTCTCTAAAACTCTTCTTCAAGGTGAAGATATTTCTTCATTTCTGCTTGTGCCTGCTGTAAAATTATTCCGTTGGAAGGTTATGGATCTTCTTTAAGAAGTTTCTCCCTAATCTTTACCAATTCTGCTTCGATAATTAGTTGTTTGAAGATGTCTCCATATGTCTATTTGCTCCAACTAGCCAGAGCCTTTTTTTATCCGTTTGATTTTGTGTTTAAAAATTAAGAATGGATGTCTTTCAAAGTCTGCTACCCTGTGTTATCTTACTATTCTCTAAGAATCCATGTGTTCTGTCCAAAAATTTAAAAACCTGAATGGTCTTTTAATTGCTGAATTATGGACTCCTAGGCTAATTAAGAGAGAGCATGGTCAGACCCTATTCTGGATAAATGTTCCACCTTCATAAGACCAAACATGTCTTGAAATTATTGGTTAACCACTACTCTATCCAGTCTTTCACAAATGTAATCCCTGTTGCTTCTTTCATTCCATCACGTGAGAGGGCTACCTTTAAAACTCACATCATAAAGTTCTAATAAATTAACATAAAATGCAAAATCTTCACTGTCATTAGGAGTCACTGCAACACCTCATATATTTTCTTCTTCAGACAAAGCAACATTGAAATCACCTCCAACTAGCCAAAGAGAGGATTTGTTATTGGCTAATTGGTAGATACTATCGCCTAACAATAATCTATCATTAGCATCACAATTAGAATATACTAATGTAGAAACAATTGATATGTTGTCCTCTGCAAAAAGTAATTCAAAAAGATTTGTTGCTCATAGTACAGTAACACTTCTACCTCAACTTTCTCATTTGTAGAAAACCCAATCTTCTTGTCACGCCCCACTTTGGGAGGCATGACTGGCACCTGGTGCCCTATTAGGATATGAATTGACTTAACTGACTGAGCCTAAGCACTCCTGGTGCAGGCTTACTCCCCAAATCAAGAAAACAACGGGCTATATTTCGGTTGTAAACACAGCCCTCGGCCAACAAGGCCTTATAACCACCTGTAAGGAGAATAGCTAACCAGAAATAAGCAATAATAGGGAATCCAATTCGGGCTGACAAGACCACCATGATGTCTAGTTATGACTGTAAAGTAAACTAGTGGTAAGCTAAACTATGGCCGACAAGCCCACTAATCTGTCAGCTAAACAATGCCCCACACAGCCAACATATAAACTAAGGCATATATAGGCCCCACACGGCCAATAACAGCTAACCACAGGGAAATAGAAAAAATCTGCAAGCCTTTAAGAGTAATATGATGGTCGGGACAGGGCCTCGACCTACCCATAAATTGTACAATCAAAAGAAGTAAACCTTCTATCTACAAGCTCTGGAAGAAAAGAGCCAACTGCTCTGGTGATGCTGGCTGAAAGCTACGAGGGACCTGCTCCTCGTCTATCCGCACCTGCAGGCAAGTAATGCGGTGGCCCCGAAAGGGCGTTAGTACAATATGTACTAAATATGTAAAGCAATAACTGTAAGTGACTGAATATAAAAGATAGAATTGAAAATGACTGAAAGAAAAGGGATAGGAGTCATACCTAAGTAGCTGGGTTCTCTATTATCTAGTCTATCAATAACTAAAGCAAACAAGAACCTTACCTGGCCCCCCATAAGCCGAAAGGTACAACCAGCACAGAAAAACCCACCTGGAGCCCCCATAAGCCCAGGTGAGTACGTTTCAATCTACATACCCCTAACAAGGTCATAATGGGTCAACTAGTAACTATAGTTGTCCCATCAGTCCCCTGGGTCTGCAACTAAGCTCGCTCAGCCCTTGACTGTAGTTGTGTCTGAGTCCAATGGACTCCTGATATCTGCACCCCGACACCAGGCTCGTCGAGGGTGTGGTGCCAATACGGCATATATATAATGGTACAGCCATGGAATGGACCGTATGAGGATCTGGGACCCCATCTTCGTCCCTCGCGGACAGCATGCCGCTCTTTCTGGAGCGACGTCATCTCGCCCCTGGCGAGCATCGACACAACTAATAACCCTGGGGTTGGTCATGGAGGCTATATAGGCAAATCGAATCCCAAACAAGCGTAGAATACTAGTTTTAGCTAATAACAACAACTATTCATAATTAACATACTTCTCATTCCCTTACTGGGATTTAGACTGAGTTATAATACTATAGGAACTAACTTGCCGAAGGATTTTGCCTTAACATACCTCGTTCGCCGTTTACTGATTAATTGACGAGTTTCAGCTCGTATTCAACTGCTATTCTCAACTGTAATCATATTATTGGAAGAATGAGGCAAATTTCAGTACTAAGTTCAGAGAAATAATAACTTTATATAAATATTAACTATATTTCAACTTAACGGAACACGGTTGGAAACTCGTAATTTCTCGAAAGTCCAGAAGGTAGAAATGCTTACTTTAAACCTGTGATCATATTGACACTAGTTTGGAGCAATTCCAACAACTTTAGCTCAGTGGGGTTACAATTCGCCAGGCGAATCTCTTGAAACTAACTCTGTAACAATGATCCCAACTTCAATACCCGAAGTTAATTTGAATTCAGGCGGCATTTGACAGTGTAAACGGAGGAAATTAACTTTAAAATGGCGTAACTTAGTTGTTGGGACGAAGAACATATATATCTGTATGAAACCAAATGAATCTACTTAACATATATATAACTTGGGCGGTGGACACGGGGTCCGTGGCACGGACCCCAACGCACCAATAGTCGGGCGTGCCACGATGCCCAACGTGCCAAGGAGGAGACTGTGACATGTTGCCCCTTCGGGCAGCTGGTCTGGCCCTCTCCCTCGCATACCTGGCTCCGCGCTCGTTCGACCTTTCCCCTGGCCCTTTCTCGTACGTATTATGCTTTAAAACTCTTAACTAACGTACGAATATGTCATCTAAACACTAGAAACTTATGGGGTGTAACATCCTCCCCCCTTAGAAACATTCATCCTCGAATGTTAACTTCAGATTATAGGGACGCTAACCCTCGTAACCACTAATTCTAGAAAAATTTTAGCGGAGTCTCCCCTACAATATGGACCATCTGAAAATCCTGAAACGCAAAAAAGTCCAGAACAGGTACTTCACACAGTACTATAGCAACCATTTCACAACAAGACTGGAGTCAACTATATCAAATATACATATGAAACAACAACTAAATAGATAAGTGTACCTTTAACTGCATAATCTGAGCTAAGCCTGGAATAAATGGGGATATCTAGTTCTCATATCATCTTCAGCCTCCCAAGTCATTTCTTCTCTATTTTTGTTTCTCCACAATACTTTAACAGAAGCGACATCTTTAGTTCTCAGCCTGCGAACCTGTCGATCCAATATAGCTACGGGAACTTCCTCATAGGCTAGCTCCTCAGTAACCTGTACATCCTCAACTGGCAAAATTCGGGATGGATCTTCTATGCACTTCCATAGCATCGACACATGAAATATTGGATGAACAAATTCCAACTCTGAAGGAAAATCTAGCTCGTATGCCACCTGGCCTATTCTCCAGAGTATTCAATACGGCCCAATAAATCTCGAGCTGAGCTTACCCTTCTTGCCAAATCTCATCACGACTTTTGATCTTGGGCAGATTTATATGCCCAAGTGATACTCAAACGTATCATTTTTACCTTGTTTGTTGTGCAATGTGTATATAATATCATGTAATTGGTAATAAAATGCGAATTTATACTAACCAACATGATTAGCATTTGTTTTGCAGGAAAATGTAATTTTTAGGAGCTAAAATGCGTGTTGGAACTATGTCGGAGTTGGACTTGGATGCGAGCGTGGAAAAGACCTTGGAATGCAGGATTTACAGGGGTGCCGCGATGGCTCCGTGCCACGCTACCATCGCGGTAGCACACTGCCTGGGCATGAATTAAATTGGCAATTTCCAGTGTGCCTGCGCGTCAGCTCCGTGGCACGGAGATAGGCCTCCGCGATGGCCTCCGTGCCACGTTGAGGTTAATTATCCGGACCCTGCAAATTCCAGAGAGGGTCCGCGTCCACGCCGTGTCACGGAGGCAGTGCTCCGCGTTGGCCTCCGTGACACGTTGCTTGTTATTCCGGGAAAAATTTCCCACTAGTATAAATAGCACACTTAGGTTTATTTTTAAAGAGTTTTTCAATTTTTAGACTGAGTTCAGAAGTGGAGAGCAGGAACGTGGGTTAGTAGCAGTTGAAGAACAGAAAAGCTAAGAGTTTTCTTCTCTTCCTTTCTTCTTTCCTTTAATTGTATGCATGATTTACACTCATTTTAGGATGATTAATCCAAGAATGAGTGGCTAATTCCCTTTCTTGCTGAGGTTTTGAACTTGTGTAATGAATTTTGATGATAATTGATATGGTTTCTTCTTCTTCTTGCATGTTGTTCTATTAATTCTTGTTCTTACTACATTATTGATTGGCCAACATTAATGTATATCTAAAAAGTCCAATTTCACTCGAGAGAGCAAGAAATTGGAAAGTTGTGAATTAATAGGGTATTGTTCTTAACTTGATTTGGGAAAATTGGGTTTTGATGTGCTTTCTTGATAGAAATATACTTGAAAGCCGTATTAGTCAACTTAGGAACCGGAATTGTAGTGCTAGGTCATAAATTGCATTTGATCACAGAAATGTAGACGGATGGTTTATGATTCTAAAGTGAAATTAAATACAAAAGTTTTAATTTCTAGGCAAACGTTCTTGGCTAGCAACATGAGGAAGAGGATAACCAAATTATCATGATTATTAAGTTCATTACTCGTTCTTAACCTTGGCATGTTCATATCCATTGTCTAAATTCAAAAGTAATTAGTT
Source organism: Datura wrightii (assembly GCA_035772735.1). NCBI lineage: Eukaryota > Viridiplantae > Streptophyta > Magnoliopsida > Solanales > Solanaceae > Datura > Datura wrightii. Next base: position 129,832,427 of record JASDFA010000006.1, read on the forward strand.
GTGATTAATTGTAGTATACATATAGTTTAGAAACAAAAACTCAAAATAACTCTTGGTTGCATTGTTGTTAACATAATTAGGAATAGAATAGAGATATAGTAAACTAGGCAATTTTACGTATCTAGAGCAGCCTCCTTGGATCGATACTTGGCTACTTAGCCACTTTATTACTTGTTTGACCACGTGCACTTGCGTGTCGGTTTTTAATATATACCGAGCAGACCGCGAACAACTTTCATCGGCGAGACTTTCAAAAATACCCAGTCACCTACACTGAACTCCAGGTTTCTACGTCATACATCCGTATAAGATTTCTAGCTGCTCTGGGCTTTTAGTAAACGTTCTTTGATAAGCTTCACTTTCTCTTCTGACTAATGAATTATTATCTGGCCCAATTAACCTTGATTCTCCAACCTCAAACCAACCAACAGGGGACCTGCATTTCCGCCCATATAAGGCCTCATAAGGCGCCATTTGAATCGCTGAATGGTAACTGTTATTGTAAGAAAACTCAATAAGCGGTAAATGTTCCTCCGAGCTGCCCCCAAAGTCTAGCACGCACGCCCGCAACATATCCTCGAGCGTCTGAATTGTACGCTCTGTCTGCCCATCTATCTGAGGATGGAATGTCGTACTCAAATTGACCTGGGTTCCCAAACCTCTCTGGAAACACTGCCAGAACCTAGCTGTGAATTATGCTCACCTGTCAGAAATGATAAATATTGGGACACCATGTAATCTGACCACCTCCTTGATATAAAGCTCGAAATAATCCTCAGCTGAGAAAGTGTTCCTAACTGGCAGAAAGTGAGTTGATTTCTTCAACCTGTCAACAATCACCCAGATGGAATCAAATTTGCACATGGTACAAGGTAACCCTTTCACAAAATCCATATTAATGGCTTCTCATTTCCACATAGGCATTGTTATCTCCTGTGTCAGTTTGTCGGGTTTCTGATGTTCAGCTTTCACTTGCTGGCAATTAGGACATTGAACTACAAATTCTACTATCTCCTTTTTCATTCCCGGCCACCAGAAATTTCTTTTATATCATGATACATCTTTGTTGAACCCGGATGAAGAGAGTAATGAGAAGAATGCACCTCGCCCATAATTTGTTGGCGAAGTCCTGCCGCATCTGGAACAAAGAGGCGATCCTTATATCTCAAAACTCCGTCTTCAGTTACCTGAAAATCTGTAACTTCCCCACGCTGACCTTATCTTTGAGCTGAACTAGGTTAGAGTCTTTGCACTGCCGTTCTTTCACTTCCACAACTAATGATGATACTGTCGTATTCTGAATTACTGCTCCATTGTCTCTTGAATCTACTATACGGACAGCCAAACTGGCTAACTGATGCAATTTTCAGGCCAGTTCCTGTTGTCCTGGCTTCAGGTGTACTAAACTCCCCAAGGATTTATGGCTGAGGGAATCAGCTACAACATTGGCTTTCCCTGGATGGTACAAAATATATACATCCTAGTCTTTCAATAATTCTAACCAGCGGCGCTGCCGCAGATTCAACTCTTTTTGTGTGAAGATATACTAGAGAACTCTTGTGGTCAGTGAAAATATCTACATGAACACCGTACAGATAGTGCCTCCATACTTTTAAGACATGGATGACCATGGCTAATTCCAGGTCATGGGAGGGGTAGTTCTTTTCATGCTTCCTTAGTTGTCTCGAAGCGTAAGCAATTACCTTACCATGCTGCATCAGAACACATCCTAACCCGACACCCAAAGTATCATAATACACTACATACCCTTCTGACCTATCTGGCAAAGCTAATACGAGTGCTGATGTCAGTCATTTTTCAGCTCCTGGAAATTCTGTTCACATGCTTCGTTCCAGTGAAATTTGGCTACTTTCTGAGTTAACTTGGTCAAAGGCGCTAACCGAGTAGAAAACCCTTCTACAAACCTCTTGTAGTAACTGGCTAATCCCAAGAAATTGCGTACCTCGATTGGAGTTGTCGGCCTAGGCCATGTTTTTACCACCTCAATATTTTGGGAATCTACCTGGATACTAGCTTCTAACACAACATGACCCAAAAAGGCCATTGAATTTAGCCAAAACTCACACTTGGAAAATTTTGCATATAACTGACAATCTCTGAGAATCTGGAGCACTGTTCGTAAATGATCCCGGTGTTCTGCTTCTGAGCGAGAATACACCAGAATATCATCAATAAATACTATCACAAACAGGTCCAGATACGGTCTAAAGATACTGTTCATCAAGTCCATGAACAGCGCTGGAGCATTCACCAAACCGAAGGACATGACTACAAATTCAAAGTGGCCATATCTGGTCCTGAAAGCAGTTTTTGGTATATCTCTCTCCCGAACTCAAATCTGATGATACCCAGATCTTAAATCAATTTTGGAAAAACACTTCGCCCCATGTAACTGATCAAACAAATCATCTATTTTGGGAAGTGGGTACTTATTCTTGATAGTGACTTTATTCAACTGTCGGTAGTCTATATACATGCAGAGGGAGCCATCCTTCTTTTTCACAAATAGGACTGGTGCTCCCCACGGTGAAGTACTCGGCCTGATAAAGCCCTTATCTAGCAAATCTTTCAGCTGATCCTTTAATTCTCTGAGCTCGGCAGGAGCCATCCGGTATGAAGGAATAGATATAGGCTGTATACCCGGTAATAAGTCAATTATAAAGTTGATTTCTCGTTTTGGGGGAATGCCAGGTAGTTCATCTAGAAATTCATTGACTACTGGAATGGACTGAGGAGTCGGAGATTCTTCTTGGACATCCTAAACCCTGACAATATGATAAATACATCCTTTCACTATCAATTTTCTAGCCTGAAGATAGGAAATAAACCTACCTTTCTCCGTAGCAGCACTACCTTTCCACTCCCGTACTGCCTCCCTAGGAAAGTGGAATCGAACAGTCTTGGCTAGCCAATCCATACTCATAATTGCATCAAAATCAATCATCTCTAATTCTACCAAATCTGCTAAGTCTAGCGACCAATGACCGCTACCGTTCACCCTCGGTATACCCTCTTAACTATAATGGAATCACCGATGGGGGTAGACACTGAAAAAGGTCGCCGAAGCAATTCCGGCATGATATTGAACTTTCGAGCCACTAACGGTGTAATGTAAGATAAAGTGGAGCCTGGGTCTATCAAAGCATACACGGAATGAGAGCAAATGTACAGCATACCTGTCATAACATCCGGCGACGACTCTGACTCCTGTCGCCCTGGTAAAGCATATGTGTGATCTGGATCGGTACTTGAACTAGAGGCCCCTGATCTGCCTCAGCCTCTGCCGGTTGGAGTTGAGCACCTGCGCTCTACTGGAGGGGTTGGGGCATGTGACCCCACTGAATATCTATCCTATCGATCTCGATCACCCTGACCTCGAGCCGGACAGTCCCTCATCTGACGACCCTCTTGTCCACATGCATAACATGTCGTATAACCACACCTGCGTGCCCCAAAATGACGTCGGCTACAAATAGGGCAAGGTGGTACAGTAAGTCTGCTCTGCTCCGACCCCCTCTATTGTTGTGATCCTGCTGACCCTAAGCTCTCACCAGGCCCTGGCTGTCCTCGACGACCAAACCTGCTCCCCTGCTACTATTGTGGAGGTGGGGGTCTGGGTGGCCTGTTTGATAGTCGTGGCCTGGGTCCGCCCTGGGACTCTGTCTGCATATCACTGGGTCTAGTCTTGCGGCGCTGCTCCTGACTTGCCTTCTTTATCCCTCGCTGCCACTGTCGGATCCCCTCAATATTCTGAGCAAATGCCTGAACATGAGCAATATCCATGTCCTCTCGCAAGGTAGCTGTGATACAGGTCTCCATGTATTCTGGATTCAGCCCCATAATGAACTGGTGCACCCCAGTTGGCATAGTATCTACAAAGACCGGTGCATATCGGTCCAAGGAATCAAATCTCATAGAATATTCCCGAACATTCATCGAACCCTGCTCCAAATGCAAAAATTGATCTACCCTGGCCTGGCGGATCTCTTGTGGCAAATAATTATCTAAGAAGGCCTCTAAGATACTAGGCCAAGTCGGAGGGGGAGCATCTCTATCTCGGGACCTTTCCCAACTTTCGTATCATAGTACCGTAATGTCCCGCAACCAAAATATGGCTAATTCAACTGATTCTGTAGAGGTGACATGCATTACCCTGAAAATTCGCTGCAATTGGTCCAGAAAATCCTGAAGGTCCTCATCCTGATCTGTCCCTATGAATTGCGGGGGACTCAGCGCAAGGAACTCTCGGACCCTCGAGCTACCAGGCCCTTCTGAGGATTCTGCAACTACCGGTACCACGGGCTGACGTTGTGCGGCCATCATCTGGGCTGTAACAATAGCACTCCTAACCTCCTAATCGAACGGTATCGGTATAGGTACTGCTGGAGGGCGTGTCGACACATTTGTCGCTTCGAGCGACTCCTGGCGTGGTGGAGAATACTGGGGAGATGAGATGAAATATCCCTATCGCCTTCAGATCAGGCTTCTCTGACTGGGGCACCCTGCTAGTGCCCTCTCCTACTGCCACGGCCAATTCTTTGCGAGTCGTGATCCGTCGTGGGTCTGACATTTCTCTATAGATAAAAGAATATGGTAAGTTTAGGGACTCAACCCTATACTGTACAACTCTATAGCATGACTGGATAAAAAGAAAGAGTAACCATCCTATCATGCCTCGCAGCCTCCTGCCTATAGAATGTGGTTCACAACACACCCATAGACAAGACTCTACTTAGCACGGCTTGCAGACTCCCTAGGATACGACCTGCTCTGGTACCAAGTTTGTCACGCCCCACCTTGGGAGGCATGACTGGCACCTGGTGCCCTACTAGGATTTGAACTGACTTAATTGAATAAGCCTAAGCACTCCTGGTGCAGGCTTACTCCCCAAATCAAGAAAACAACGGGCTATATCTCAGCTGTAAACACAACCCCCGGCGGACAAGGCCTTATAGCCACATGTAAGGAGAAAAGCTAACCAAAAATAAGCAATAATAGGGAATCCTAAGTGGGCCGAAAAGACCACCATGATGTCTAGTTGTGACTGTAAAGTAAACCAGTGCTAAGCTAAACTATGGCCGACAAGCCCACTAATCTGTCAGCTAAACAAGGCCCCACATGGCCAACATGTAAACTAAGGCACATATAGGCCCCACACGGCCAATAATAGCTAACCATAGGGAAATAGAAACAATCTGCAAGCCTCTAGGAGTAATATGATGGTCGGGACAGGGCCCTGACCTACCCATGAACTGTACAATCAAAAGAAGTAAACCTTCTATCGACAAGCTCCGGAAGAAAGGAGCCAACTGCTCTGGTGATGCTGACTGAAAGCTACGAGGGACCTGCTCCTCGTCTATACGTACCTGCAGGCAAGTAATGCAGCACCCCAAAAAGGGCGTCAGTACAATATGTATTGAATATGTAAAGCGATAACTGTAAAAGACTGAATATAAAAGATAGAACTGAAAATGACTGAAAGAAAAGGGATAGGAGTCATATCTGAGTAGCTGGATTCTCTATTATCTAGTCTATCAATAACTAAAGCAAACAAGAATCTTACCTGGCCCCCCATAAGCCGAAAGGTACAACCAGCACAGAACAACCCACCTGGGGCCCCCATAAGCCCTGGTGAGTACACTTCAATCTATATACCCCTAACAAGGTCATAATGGGTCAACTGGTAACTATAGCCACCCTACCAGTCCTCTAGGTCTGCAACTAAGCCCGCTCGGCCCCTGACTGTAGTTGTGTCTGAGTACAGTGGACTCCTGATATCTACACCCCGGGCACTAGGCTCGTGGGGGGTGTGGTGCCGATACGGCATATATATAATGGTCCATCCATGGAATGGACCGTATGAGGACTTGGGACCCCATATTTGTCCCTCGCGGATGGTATGCCTCTCTTTCTACAGCGACGTCATCTCGCCCCTGGCGGGCTTCGACACAGCTAATAACCCTGGGGTTGGTCATGGAGGTTATATAGGCAAATAAAATTCCAAACAAGCGTAGAATACTAGTTTCAGCTAATAACAACAACTATTCATAATTAACATACTTCTAATTTCCTTACTGGGATTTAGACTGAGTTATATACTATAGGAACTAACTTGCTTAAGGACTTTGCCTTAACATACCTCGTTCACCGATTACTAATTAATTGGCGAGTTTCAGCTCGTATTCAACTGCTCTTCTCAACTGTAATCATATTATTGGAAGAATGAGGCTAATTTCAGTACTAAATTCGGAGAAAACGATAATTTTATATAAATATTAACTACATTTTAACTTAATAGAACACGGCTGGAAACTCATAATTTCTCGAAAGTCCAGAAGGTAGAAATGCTTACTTTAAGCCTGTGATCATATCGACACTAGTTTGGAGCAATTCCAACAACTTTAGCTCAGCGGGTTATGATTCGCCGGGCGAATCTCACGAAACTAACTTCGTATTAATGCTCCCTGCAGCCTTAAACTTCAATATCTGAAGTTAATTTGAATTTAGGCGGCGTTTGACAGGTGTAAACGGAGGAAATTAACTTAAAAATGGTGTAACTTAGCTATTGGGATGAAGAACATATATATCTATATGAAACCAAATAAAGCTACTTAACATATATATATAACTTTGGGCGGTGGACATGGGGTCCATGGCACGGACCCCAACGGGCCAATAGTCGGGCATGGCACGCGCCCAACGCGCCAGGGAGGGGTCCGTGACACGTTGCCCCTTCGGGCAGCTGGTCCGGCCCTCTCCCTCGCATGCCTGACTCTGCGCTCGTTCGATCTTTCCTCGGGCCCTTTCTCGTACGTATTATGCTCTAAAACTCTTAACCAACATAAGAATAGACCGTCTAAATATTAGAAACTTATGGGGTGTAACACTTCTCATTAGTGTTAGTACCTGCCAAACTTATGTTTAATCTTCTCTTGTAATTCTGAACAGATCTCCTCTGTTGAAAAGGCTTAAAGCAATTAGAAAAAATTGGTGATGTTTGTTTAGCATTTGAAGCCTGTGAAAAGCTTGTTGCATGCTTACTGATATGATATTCCACATAAATGCCTTTTTCATCATTTATCATTATATTTAGAGGCAACCCTTCTTGTAACACCTAGGTGGTTGTTGGAAGTTACATGTTTGTTGTTTTTTTCCTTTTTTGAGTCCTTTGTATGTAGATCTAGGAGAAATATCATCATGTTTCATTACCTGCTTAAGATTTTATTTAGTTGACTCTTCTGTGTCTATCTCTTTTCCTTCTTCAATCTCATTTTATGCAATGCTAGTTTCTACTCCAACATGTGTGCATATGTCATGGAGTGCCTTGTTAGGGGACTTCTTGGTTATCACAATACTAGAATTCTAGATGGGATCCCTCACAAATATAGCCTGATCTACTCCAGGTACTGAGGAATATGTATCAATTACTTCAGGAAATTCTATTAGACCTTGTTCTATGTTATGAGTCACTTTTACTTCTTCATTCTCTTGTGTTTCAGCCTCCAAATGTTCTTCACAATTTGGCAATGATTCCCTAGCCTATATGTTTTTTTAATTATCCTCTCTGTTGATGCTCTATTTGTTGTTGTGATCTTGAATTAATATTCTCAACACTCTTCTTTGAATCTCAACCTCTTCAGCCTCTCTCTTCTCTTCCATTTTATTTCCCCATTGTGAAGAGTGAGTAATCTCCTTTGACTTAACAAAAGATCTTTCAATACGTTGTTTCGTGCGTGTGGTATATGATATCTTAATTTCTGCTAGTGCAGCAATTTGTTGTGGTACTTCTTCAATTTGTTCTCTTACTACCCATGTTGCTCTCATCTTCACTCATTAGAGAGTTAAATTTGTTCTGTGTGTTCATATCTGCACATGTGTTTGTACTCTGTTGTATGACATTTTTGTTCGTATTAGTAAAAATTGTATTGTCTTTGATTACTGTCCAGACTTCTGGATCTCCTACTATCTTACCACTGGACAATATTCTAGGAGGGAAGTGTTATGTTTGATCACCTGCGCTTACTTTAGTCGATTGGGCTTCTCTGTGTGGAATCATCAACTGCATCCTTCACTAGTGGCCTCAACTTTGGATGTAAACTTCTACGATCAGTATCATCATGACCTTATAAAACATTCTTTACAATACTTAGGCATATAATCATACTGTATTTTGATATTTTCTATATGAACAGCTCCCGTAGCCTCATTTTCTATTTCTATCCTTGCTGAATTTGGATGGTTAGATATAAGGTCCACCTGAACCTTGACCCTGACAGCTGGATTTAGTTTTGTTTATGGTGACCATATCTAAATGAAGTGGTTTACCCACTGCTACGGCTAATGTGAATAAAAACTCTTTGACAAAGAACGTAGGCAAAAGATTAAGGAACGAAATCCATTCCATAGCCTACATAATTTGTTTATCAACTCTGAAAGTAGAGTTGTAAATTAATGGGTGCATCTGAAACACCACCCCTTTTTTGCAATTTGTGTATCAACTCTGAAAGTAGAGTCGTAAATTAATGGATGCATCTGAAACACCACCCCTTTCTTGTCATTGATGTAATAGGAACTTTTCTACAATAGATTAATGAAATCCTCTGGTAAGGCGCATCTGATTAGAATGTGCCTATTACGAAGGACTCCTATACTACAATCTCCTTTTATGCCACACTGCATTGGCATTCAATTCTTGAATATTAGGCCATCCATACGAAAACTTTTCTACCACAACATGTTGTAGGTTTTCAATAACATTCATTTTGGAGACTTCTGCTTCTATCCTCTTGACTACAGGGATACCTTTAACTACTTCCATCGGACACATTGGTATAGGTTCAAAGTGAGGTTTATGTGATGATGTGGTACTACGTAGATTTTTCATTCTCAAAGCCTTATCATAATTCTTAAATGGTGGTGATTGTGGTGAGGAATGAGGTTTTGAAGAACTCTGAGGGTCAGAGGGAGAAAAATTAGGTAATGGTGGAAATTGGGATATAGAGGGTAGATGCAGAGCCGCCTCCGAGCCATCAAGGTGACCGACAGTCGCATGGTAAATCAGATTAGGTCAAAAAAGGGAGTTTGGGGATGAGAGAGAAAAGAACATTTTTTTTGACATTGATTATAATTTATTAACTTAACACATATATTACACACTTGGCATACTTGATACACATGTGTATACTAATATGTTCATTTAACAATTACCGAAAATCTTGAAGCTTAAAAGAAAGAGAAAAAAACATTAGAAGCATGCTCATTCTTCCTCAAGTTTCTTCTGCAATTAACGTCGCTCTTTTTTCGCTTTCAACTTCACAATCCTCTTCAAAATCATCATTCTTTGGGCCTTCCTCTTAACAGATTTTGCATCCTTCATTGACCTTCTCATCTTCAACCCAATTTCATAGAGTATTAAAGTAGAATAATTTTTCTCCACACAGCAGAGGGTGTTGCATGACGCACCTATTGAGTAAAAGCATGCAGGTTGAAGCTCATATCATCATTAAAGTCAAATTGTTTTTCCTCTGCTGTACGTGCTGTTGTGATATTTTTCTTGAACATTAATTGTATATAAAAACCTTTACATGCATATCAACTAATTTTAAAGATTCCAGCAACATAAATCGGCACAAATGGAAATTTAGAGCAACAAATTAAATATACACACGGTTAATGGGGATTGAAAGAAAAAAAACCATACACAATAATACATAATGAAATGGAGGACGTATTTTAGAGGGACAAGTGTATAGTTTTAGAGAAAGAAGAAGGTAAAAAGTGGGGAAATTTGGGAGGGAAATGAAGCTAAATTTGGGGACTACTTCTTTCTCTTAATTTGCTACAAACTGTAAAATACTTTTATGTTTGATAATTAATTACATGTATATATAAGAATCCCTTTTTCGTCTCTATGGATATAATTTTTTTTAATAATAATTCATAATTAAAGATCGTAACTATGGACAACAGAAAACTATCTTATGTATTTTCCACAAGGTAAATATAGAAGATACACTTGTACTTAATCCTATGAAAATATATAAAAGAAAAAAAAATCGACAAGGAGCACAAAAGTTTATTGACAAATGTATCCATTTCAAGAGTCAAGATATGGACAAGATAATAAACAATTCATCAACATCTGGTCGGATATTTGTTAAAATTTAGACTGCAAACTAAGCAAAATATATGGGATAAGTGATTGCGTGCAGCCTTAACATCCTTAGCCCATGATCATCAAAATGCAGGAGGTCAAGATCAGAATACTAGGAAACCAAATATTTTGCGAGTTCTATAAGGTTACTGTATAAAACATAGATATTTATAATAAAATAAATAAATATCTATAATAAGCTTTAATTAAGAAGTAACCTGGTAGATATAACAATTAAAACATTATAATTATTTTCAGTGTCAATGTTTCTGATCGAGTAGTCCACCAAATTAATGCACTAACAGCAGCAGCAACAGACTGTCAAACTTAGGTCCACAATGCAATCCATTATTGCTATACACAGATGCAGTGCAAAGGCCACCTCAAATTGTGAGCCAAAAATCTTACAGACAGTACAGTCCATACTCAGCATCAGTGGTCCCATAACTAATATCAATACTACCCTCTTCCAATTTGATCAGGGTAAAAAGTGAAATATTTTTTATACATGAATATGGAGATACACACTAGACCTATGTAGTGGAAAAAGTAGCCTGGTCCACTATGCATCTTACTACAAACTACCTACAATAATATTACAATTGGCATTACAATTTTTATACAAAATCTCTCAGAAATCTTGATTCTTCAAATATTTTTTTCTTTCCAAATTACAGACTTGGCTTGTAACATATTCTCAATTTATTTTCAGCCACTATTCTGGGATATGACCTCTCCAAACTTAAGGAAAAGTTGGGCATCTGAAGTGCTCATGGATGAACAATTCACTAGGTGGGGTGTCTTGAGATTGACATATTCATCCATGTAGCAAGGTACCTTAGCAGATGGGAGTAATGCAGCAGGTGGGGTTGGATTTGGCTGTTTCGTTTCAGCAACGGGTACTAGGCTTTCAAGTACTCTGGCCACTTCATGCATGGTTGGTCTCTCAGCAGGCTGTCTTTTGGAACATAGAAGGGCAAGCTGAAAAACCTTCTTGACATCTCCAAGATCCTTGCATGTCGCTGTGATCTCAGGATCCACTGTTTCCATGACAGCATTATTTGCAGCCTTTGTTAGAATCTGTGAGAAATGCAGAACTGTTAAAGATCATCTGAATCTTTATATTATATTGATATCATAGCACAAGTTCGTATTAACTAAATTTCCTGCATCTCATTGGGCGAATAAAAAGTTACTTGGAGTAAGGAGAAAACATCCAGATCCAGCAGTTAGATTACCATTAAAACAACAAAAGGTTTTCCAAGATTGAAAAAGGATCAAGAGCTCACCACATGGTGTAGATTAGACTCATTATCTACAGCTTTCCTTCCAGTGAGCAATTCCAATAGAACAATTCCATAGCTGTAGACATCAGACTTCTCTGTCAAGCGAGAGGTGCGAGCATACTCTGGATCAATATAACCAATGGTTCCCATAATGTAGGTGGACGTATAGGTCTTCGATGTGCATAAGCTTTTAGCAATGCCAAAATCAGTCAGATGAGCCTCAAAGTCTTTGTCCAACAAGATATTTGATGATTTAACATCACGGTGGATTATTCGAGGGCTACAATCATGGTGAAGATATGCAAGTCCTTGAGCTGATCCCATAGCAATTCGAAGGCGAGTAACCCAATCAAGCTTTTTCTTCTGGGTAGGACCTGGGAAAAAATAGAGGAATGATTACTAAACGTTTAACATAAGTTCAATGCACCAATCACCTTAACCATTTTGGATTACTAACCATGAAGCAAATCCCAAAGGCTACCATTTTCCATGTAGTCATAGAAAAGAAGATGACCAGATGGAGAAAGAGAATATCCTTGGAGGCTGACAAGATTACGATGCTTAATACTCCCGACTGTCTCAAGTTCAGTCTCAAATTCCTTCAAGTATTGTGGGTTGTGAGAGTACAATTTCTTGATAGCTACAGGTTTGCAATTTTTCAGAACACATTTATATACAGTGCTTGATGCTCCACAACCAATTATATACTTCTCACTTAAGTTCTCAGTCATCCTCATAATGTCCTCGTAAACATGAAGTGCCATGTTCATATGAAGGATCACAAGCTTCGGAGATGAGTAATTAACTGTTCATCAAAAAGTTAAACAATCAATATGTGGCAACTTTGATAATATTCTGATGACTGTCCTCATGACATGCACGTCTTTAAACACTATCCAACCCTCCGGAAAAGATTGTACCTGGTTTATCAATAGATCCTTCCATGAAAAGTGCAGGATTCTGTGGCCGGCATGCTGCTACCAGTATCATCAGAAGAATCACCAAGGCACCCAAGGCAATACCAAGTATAGCTGCTTTAGAAATTGAAACTGCAATTGTCCAATGAATTCATCTTTTTTCATTAGAGGACAGTTTAAAAACTTATTTACTTAATGTACTGTTGATGGGGATAATGACTAATGCAGTTTCATTTGACAGCTGAAGCATCTTTATGTCAACATAACTGCAGCAAATGAATATTATTTCAAGTTAATTCAATATGTGCACACATCCTTACAATCAAGGATTATGAACAGAGGAAACCTTGATGATAAACCTTGTGGCACCCTAAACAGGCTAACACAGAATTCAGTTTGCTCAACCAAGATAATTCCTCCATTAATCAATTTCTGTCCATCACGGTTAATAAATTTTGCAAGTGTTTAAAGTGAAATAAACTTCAAAATGCAACAGAGTAAGGTTCATAAAGGATGGTTACAGTTTGATCGTACCTCGCTCTGCTGGATGAGATGCATGACAAGGAGAAGTGAGCCAATAGCCACACAGATCTGGATTTCCTATGAAGCTTTTTTGGAAACATAACAAAAGAAAAAATTTAGAAGCTAATAACTCAAAACCAATAAATGCTTGTGACTTGCGTAAACTTAATACATCACAAGAGGAAGATGAGTGAGTGAAAATCTTGATAGCTCCACTTACCTGTCTGGTGAAAATCTAGAGAAATTATTGCCTGTTGGAATATTTCCTCCCAGATTATTGTATGAGACATTTCTGCCAAGATACAGTTGATTAGATTTACAAAACATTTGTTTGTACAGGTGTAATACTAGCTTGAAAACTCACAGGACGTTTAGACTGAGGCAACTGGCTAATGACATCACATCGCCCGATAAGTTGTTGTTTTCCACCTTCCTGTTCATTGTTTTGTAGAACTAGTCAGGCTTCAAGGAAAAGAAGATAGAGAAATGCTGCATACGAGTCCCGTGCAATAATGCAATAACAAGCAAAACTGAGACAACACCAAAGTAAGGAACATATGCAGCCAGATCATATAACCAATAGCAACAGAACCACTTAATCTTTAGTTTATTGAGAGTGGCATCCAAAAAATTTAACTTCTAATCTACTTTCCAAGTTTAGAAGTTCCTCCTTATTCAGTCAGAGATTATTACCAACTAAAATTCCATCTCAGTACTATTAAAAAATAGCCACCAATGGCTACAAGGATGAGTCTGAAGTTAAATCTAAAGTACTTACAGCAAGTACAGATTTTGAAGCTGGCCAAGTTCCTGAGGTATCGGACCAGAGAGTTGATTGCTTGACAGATCACTACAATTAAGAATGCGGTCAAAAAGCTGAAAATCAAGCAAACCATAAATTTGAAGTAACTGAATTTAGCAAGGTTAAATACATCTCCATGATGCTCCTTAAATTGCCAAATTCAGCTGGCAAGTATCCATTTATTTCATTCTTGCTTAAGTTCCTACAACATTCAGAAAAGGAATGTAAGCGCAACAGATATATAAATGAATAACTAACAATCTAACGGCTATACTCACAGTTTAAGAAGATGTTCCAAATCACCGAGGGATGAAGGTATAGAACCACTAATCCTGTTGTTTGATAAGTCCCTAAGACACCAAATGTAGAAAAGTTCTTTAACTGAGAAAAAGTGCTTTTTCTGCAACCATAATTGCAAGGAGAGAATAAGTAGATGAAAAAGTTTGCACTTACAATGTATCTACATTCCCAATACGAGAAAGCTCAATTGGAATTGGGCCTTTGATGTTGTTGGAGGAGAGATTCCTGAAGAAATTAACCAAAAAGAGACAGTTAATGCTCACAGTATGCAGAATAAGAGATTGAAACTCATATAACAAGATGTTGCAGAGGCTCTAACTAAACGAGTTAATAACTATATTTTTATACGACACACATAGCTGAAAGCTCTTGACAGTAGAAATGATTCTTCAAGCATGGATAAACCAGCAATGATTTGAGAGCAAGGTCAATAAAATGATTCTGTGAAATAATACAATGCCAATAGAATTTTTATACATAATTGGTAAGGTAAGTTTACAATCTTCCTTAACTACATGAACGGGTAGCATGATCATTAGATATCCTTAAAGGTATTTCTAAAAGACAAAATCAGAAAGAACTTACAGATAGGTCATACTTTCCAGCTTCTGAAAGGCAGGTGGAATTGTTCCATTCAATTTGTTTCCATGAACATTGCTGCAACCCATTCAGGTATCAATAACTTCTCAAACAAGCATGGTCGTGATAAGTTAGACACACCGGTCATGAAAAACACTTACAGACTATTCAAATTGGTACACGAGCTAAGATTGGAAGGGATGGGCCCATCAAGGTGGTTGTTTGCAACATTTCTGAGACATACCACACAAGTAAATCAAAATTGCTGTTAACAAGTCCAAAGTAGAAGATGAAGAGAAACAGGATTTACAAGTCAAACAACTCCGTCAGTTTTCCAAGTTCTGGTGGTATGTGTCCAGTAAGTTGGTTATCATTCAATTCCCTGCAAATTACCGTCTTCAAGGTGAGGAAAGTTTCTCCAACGAAAAATTTCAAAACAGCTTGTATCAATCCAAAAGGCTAACTAACTAAACCTAGTGTCTTCCAAACAAATGCTTGTAAATGTTAAGCATTCATTTAAAAGGGTCTGAACAGGATGAACTAGACAAAGCCAAAGAAAGAATATTGATAGAAAGCATTCATACAAGTAATGGAGCTTTGTCATATTTCCAAGCTCTGAAGGAATGGAACCAGTGAGCTTGTTCCCGTGCAGATATCTGCAATACAAAACAAACTTACAGTACATAAATCCAGTACCCAATTTTGGAAGCACAAAATGATCCAAATTGCTTTTAAAGATAAAACTTAGGGTCTTTGCATAAAGTAAAACCGTATCAGGTTTCAAGTAACAAATATATCACAGATATGGTGGAAAAAATCACAAGATTTTGAATTTAACTGTTGAAGTACTAACAATTTCTCTGTGTAGGTCAAATTCCCAAGAATTGAAGGAATTGTTCCACTCAACATATTGCAGCTCAGGTCCCTGGATATAAAAGGGTCAGAAAGGCTTAAATAACAGATGCATTTTTTGGTTTCCAGAAATCTCATTCATGATTCAGTAGCATCAGATTGAGATAACAAGTCACAAAGCACTCACAAAACGGCAAGAGCCTGCATCAATCCAATGACGGAAGGGATCTGCCCTGAAAGACGATTACCTTGCAAAGACCTGGAATGATAGAAGTACACTTCAAAATTATAACCATATAATGGCTTTGTGATAAAGAGAAGCACCATAAACTTACAAGGTAGCTACTTGCAGGAAACCAATGTTGAAAGGAATCTCTCCAGTCAACTCATTGTAAGACAAATCTCTGACAGCACAAAACAAGGTGTTATGCCAACCAAACATAAATAGAAAATATTCAGATTTCATTCATTTGTTTTAGATACTTACAGAACCTGGAAGGCAGTACAGTTGCCAATGTTTTGAGGAATGGAACCAGTCAAACTATTGTTCCGAACATCACTGCACAAAACAATGAATGATGGTTAATTTTATCACCTAAAGGAGCTAAAGTAAGATCTTAAGCTCAAAAAGATTACGAACTTACAAGTACCACAGGCCAGTGAGCTGACACATATCAAGAGAAAGAGATCCACCCAAGTTGTTACCACGCAGTCCCCTATATGAATAAAATATACAACAGATATGTTCATCCATACGAAATGGTAGTGTCCTAACGTATTCTAGAAACTTGGAAGAAGAGGAGCCCTGGATTAAAACACTCACAAATACTGCAGGACTTCATTCCAGTATATCAGCCTAGGAATTTCTCCACTTAACTTATTTTGAGCCAGGTCCCTGGAGGAAGTCCTTGGATTAAATTGAAACAATCCATAATCTAACAATATCATGACAAGCAGAAGAGAATATACTTACAAGACCTTCAAATTTGGAATCTGTGACAATGTTGATGGAATTGGGCCAATCAACTGATTATTTTTTAAAATCCTATGTTCAATTAAGACAAGCACGATTAACTAAGAATCTTAGAAAACAAATAATTGAACACCTAAAAGAAGAAAACAAGCAGAGTGTCAAAACTTACAGATATTCCAGTTGCTTAAGTTTTGAAATGGAAAAGGGAATATCACCATAAAGCTCATTGAAGGATAAGTCCCTAATAATAAGGGAAAAAAGGTTATTTTCCAAAAAAGTAACATATGAATGGTCCATCATTTTAATTTACTTAGTAAGAAGCATTTCAGACTTACAAGTTTTTCAATGCTGAACAGTCACCAATCTCATCTGGTATCTGGCCAGAAAGGCGATTTCCCCTTAAATCACTAATGATGGAACGAAAAAATAATCAGCATAATCTATGATGTACGATGTCCAGATCAAACGAAAATGGAAAATGTGGGCTAGCAGGAGAAGATTATACATAGATATTAGGCCTTTGAGCTGTCCGATTGCAGGAGATAACTCCCCATCAAGGTTTAAACTGGAAAGATTACTACAAGATACATAAAAAGACAATCAATCAACAAAAACATTACAACTTTATACTAAACAATTCCAAATGTAAACAATGTAATGTAGCAAAAGTTACTAGTGTTTTTCGGTTGTGTCTAAAGGCTAAGATGGTAAGGGATAACTTACAGTGCAACAATATTGAAGGTGACATTGTCACACGTGACACCTCTCCAGGCACAGTAATCGGATGAAGGAGAGTCTGTCCAGTCATACAACACATTCTCCACGTCCCTAAATGACTTCTTAATCTCCAACAATGCGGAACCTTTTTTTCCAATTATAAAAAACAAACCCCAATAAAACCATGATAATGAGACAAAAATAAACCTTAAAAATGACAACTACAAATGTGGGATTAATCAAATCATAATAACGTCAAAACACCATTTAAAAATGATTAAAATAAAGAAAGGATACTTCTCTTTTTAAAGGTTTATTTAACATTAACAGATTAAAGTAATACAGACCCCAGACTGAAGGAACACATAAGAATCAGAATGCTCCACTCACCATCGTCGGACTCCACAGGATCAAAGCTCAAGAAGAGCAAGAACCCCACAAAAAGAAGCTCAGAGAAAAGATTACATCTTTGAAGCATAAGAAGTGAAAATGCTGCCATGGTTGTTTTTCTCTGTCTCAATCAAAGAGAAAACCTTGAGAGCTGTAACAAGTGAGCTAGAGCAGCACCATAAAAGAAGCCAACACTATCAAGTCTCTATCAAGACTTAAAAAGTCTTTATGATGACTGCTGGAAACTGAAACCTTGACTAACTCAGCTCTGCAAAATGGTTGCTTTGAAATGGAAAGGATGAAAGCCACTTCTTGGGCTTGCCGATATTGATATTTGAGAGAGAAAGAGAATGGAGAATAATTACTCAGAATTGTGAAAAAATGTGAAGGGAAGTAAGTTAAGAAGTGTTATGGCCTTGTGGGGTTCGAGGGAGGGGGGTTGTTCAGCAGAGCTGAGAGCAGAGGAGGCATAGTGTTCAATCACATCGTTCTGGCAGATAGGCCTCACACTAATACAATGGGTATCCAGTTTCCTTGAAATGGCAGAGAGAGAAAATATAAATAATAAAATGTAAAAAAAGAGAGAGAGAGAGAAAGAGAGAATTATTTGAGAAGATAAAGTTAAAAGAGCTTGTGCCAAGAAGGCCTCTGCAAAAATCAGACCTGCAACATTACAGCTATGGATAGTAGTAGTAGTGTACTAGTCTCTCTCTCTATACACTTGCTTTTCATTTAGTAGTGCCTTTTTATTGCTAGTACACATAGACACATTTATATGTCAATAAATAAGGAGTACTGTAGTTTTTCCATTTTCTTTTTTTCATTATGTGTGAGGTGGAACCAGAGCTTCTGAGGCTTCACTTCATCATACGTCGCTGTCTCTGCAAAGAAGGAAAGCCCAAAGGGGTAATCCTTTCTCAAGTTTGATAACGACGACTCCTCTCTGTTTTTAACCTCTTCCCCCACTACCCCACATGTGCAGTTATGTACTCACGAGAAATGGGGTTTGGGTTTTGAGTGGGGTAAGGGGTTGTTCACTTGTTTGTGTGTGGGGTGGGGTTGGGGGGTCTCTGTAATGCGATTTATGAAGCCATGGGATGTTATGAGAGGTAATGATGGAGGGTTTTAGCTGGGGAAAGAGAAAGACATTTGTTTGTTTTCTTTTCTTGTTAAGGTAAAATTTTGCATATTTGTGTAATTATTTGTTTCTTTACCAAGAAACATTATGACAGATAAATTCAAATGGAATTAACATGGAGCCTAGTGAAGTTCCAAAGGCATATTGTGCAGTTGTAATGTCACTATGAATATTAACCAAAAAGTTCAAATATAATAGAGGGAACATACTGGTTGAAAAATTGAGCTTATATACATCTGTTGTGTTGTTGTAAAAGTATTTTTACATCATCAGCACAAAGATAACTAGAAATAATTGTTCATCAAAAATATAATATTAGTTATGGGGAAAAAGTAAGCCATAGTACATCCATGTATAAAATTCAATGTAGTATCAGTTTGTAAAAATTAAAAACAATTACATCAAAGGTATGTTAATGTAACAAAACACTGTTCTAACTTCTTTTTAAAGGAAGAACATAATATATTATAGAACTTTTAGTTACATGAATTTAGCTTGGTCCACCTACGATTTACAATTTGTTTCTTTTGTATGAAACAATATTCTATACAACAGAGAAAAAAGTTCGAGTGGCTTGGACAATGTTGCTGTATAAGAGAAAAAAAGAACTATGGTTTTGACTTGAAAACTTTTGTTTATTATGAAATGATTAACCTCGGGAAAGGAACAGAAATAAAGGAAAAAGAAGTGGAGAAATGATGAATGTGTTATTTTCCACTTGTGGAATGATCAAAACACATCCGGTTGGTGTTTACTTGGACATTTTTTATACTCATCTTTTTCTACTTCGAAACGGTTTTCAGTAATATGGGTTTCAGACCATTCTTACATTTTAGAGAGTTAGAATACATCACGCCCTTAAATGTGTTTGGTAAATATTATTTAGATATTTAAATTATAATTTATTTTAATTAAATATTTAAACACATAATATTATATTTTCAAAATTTTTTTGTAAGTGTTCACAAGATTCTATTGTGTAGATAAATTAATCACATAGAACATGTCTCCTTCTTTAGTTATACACATCAATATTAATTGAAACATGTGATACACTCAAATTGTACCTACGAATTGATGCAACTCAGTTGTTCCCAAATATAGTAATCCAACGAGGTTGGGATCGAATCCCACAGAGAATAAGCTAGAAAAAATCACTAGATTAGATGAATACTTGACTGACTGTGTTAATTTCTATCCCGTAAGAATTAAAATATTTTGATATTCTAAATTAATAAGACATTCTAAATGAATAAAATTTCTACTTTGAATGAGTTGTAAAATAAATGTATTAGAGAATCAAGGTTATATATCCGTCAATAGATTGTTTTGTCATAAATTTTCATACAAGATACTAATATTGAGTTATTCTCGATATCCAGATGATCTATATGTCATTAATTCATATTTTTCAATAGTTAAGTTGTATCTCTCCTAAGGATTTTCTAAAACACACAAGAGTTATAATGAGAATGATTTATTACTGTCAATCAAAATTCTACTTATTTCTAAGCAAATTCATTAAACGAGAATTGATGCCCCGAGTTGTTATTAATTATTTTTATCAAATCCTAATTCACTTTTTCAAAAAAATTAGAGAAAATTGACTTAGATTAATGTTTGCAATCATCAACTGACAATTAAATCGAGAAACAATTTGAATATCTAAAATTCAAAATCGAGCATATCTGAAAGTCTTATAGACATAACACCCATATCAGATCCACAATCTTAGTATAAATTTTAGCTGCTCATAATGATATAACTTCAACAAGAAATTAGAAAATTCATAATATACTTATAATTTTGATGAAGAAATGTTCATAATAAAAGAAAAAATTGTTCTCCGAAAACAACAGTAATGAAAACTCCAAAAATATTGTTCTCCCAAAAAATAGGTGATGAAATCTCCAATATCGAATACTCGTGCCTTTATAAACCGTTGACATTACATACAAAATATTAAAAAAGTATTATACTAGGCCCAGAATTCAAAATTCAAAATCTGTTAGGAATAGCGCAAACATCACTTATGGCCCATTGAATTATCATATAGCCTACAAATAGGTCTTGGCTTAGAGCAGATGACTCACTATTGAACTCAAGATTTCCACTATAAGTTTACATACAGACCATGAAATCAACTTGTGATCAGTATGTGGTGGTCGTACTTTACCTTCTAACTGATCTGCGTTAGTGAATCCTAACTTTTACTTTGACATGCAGCCCATATAATCTGGTTGCAGTTTGCAGATGACTTTGTCTTTCTTTCTCTCAACTTCACCGTATCTGTCATGACCCGAGCATAAATCCTAGATTGAGACACAGGGACTAGAGTCACGAATGGCTCAAAGCTAACTCATGGTACATACATAGCATGAAAGAGAACATATCCAAAGCGGAAATAAACTTGAACTCAGCATAAGCGGAAGTCTGCATAACATAACATAAAACATAAGCGTATACACGAGTCAACAACGCTGAATCATCTATATATAGCTGTCTGAAAAGCCTCTAATCATAAGATGAGTTGATGGGACAACACCCCCAACTAGCTCGCTAAGTCTGAAACTAAAAGACATATCAAAAGATGTCGTCTTCGAATCATGAGGACTCAACAAAATTGGGATCATACTGGATTGAAGCAGGAGCGAGCTAACATCGGGACTAAGACTAGTCACCCGAACCTATATCATGAGACGATATAGCATAGAGATATGTGGTCAGTACTTTAAATGTACTAAGTATGTAGAGAAAGTAAAACATGCTAGTAAAATGATAGTCTGAAATCATGAATATAAAATAAGATAGAACATCGGATTAAGGACAACATGCTAAAAGTCATATTCCTGAAGTAATCATAATCATGAGATATTTATCATAAGCTGAACATAATGACCCAAGATTTAGAAATAGAAATCATATAGTGTACCATAATTGAAATCGTGAGTGAAAACTCATAAACTGATTAATGGGTCAAATATGCCATAGAATATAGTATCATAAGTCATGGACATGAGTATCTTAACATGAGGAGCAATGGGAGGCTTCGTCATATCCGACACCATCATGATAGAGCTTACATGATGCCCCAACTATCTCGCTCAAGTGGTCAAAGCCTTCCTAAGCCTTGTCAAAGAAAAGAATGATTAAGGTGTGATATCACTGGTGTGTCCTTGGGAGGGGGGGGGAGGAAACACTCTCTTGAGAAGCCCCAAATATGAATATATACCTACGGTGACATGTAGTTATAAGACCTGGATCCTCGGACTCCCTGACCTACTCGGTGATAGACGCTACTCCCAAAGACATGCATATCGCTCATAATCATTTTTTCAAAATCTTTCTTAAATTTATTTCTTAGAAGTCTTGACTCCAAAACATCTCTTTAAAACTTATCTTGCAAGCCTTGGCTAAAAATCATGGTGAAACAGACTTGACTTTTACATGGGCTTGCCAAATTATAAAATCATGCATACTTTGGGGTAAAATCATCATAACTTGAGATTCACAAATTCACGAGAGAATCTAGTAGAAAGCATGCATTCATAATCATAAAAATATGGATTCAATCATAAGAGACTCGGAATCATAAGAGAATCATAGAATCTCATTCAATTTGAATCTAACCCTAGAAGTTTTCAAAATCATGCTTGAAACTTTAAATTCATAGATTCATGATAGACTTGATAAGGGACATATAATTATAATTGTAGAGACATAAATAGAATCTTAAGGGACTGATTTCATGGAGGAGCATGAAGGAATTCACTCACAATGAACTCATCACCAATTATTTGAAAATTAGGGCATGGGAGGTGGGTATCATGAATTTGATTTAAAAGGGGCATAATGGTGGAAGAAACCCCTCATTAAAAGCTCTACATACCTGGGTAATTGATCCCTTGACTTATCTTGAAAATCCAAGAGAAATTGAGATGAATGGGATGATGAACCCTAGCTTGACTTGAGGGAGGATCTTTAATCTATGATTGTTTTGAAAGAATGATGACTTAGGCTAGGTTAAACCCCTTAATACATCCTTTAAGGAGCCCAAAATAATGTCACTTAGGGATTATAAGTTTAAAAAGTTACAAAAATACCCTTGAGGCTTCACATTTAATAAATATGTCGTCCAGTGCAACGACTTGTCTTACGACTCGTTAAACCTTACCACGAGTACTGAGTCTCGTGGTCTCAGATCCTACCTCTGATCATTCTCTAAACTTCATGTCATGGGTACCTACCACGATCCATACTTTCTTACCACGGGTTGTACCTAGACTCGTGGCTCCTCACATCATCTCAGAACACTGCTCTGAATCTCTTCCTACGACCCTCTAGTACGAATTGTAGGTCCCTGTCATAGCCTAACTCGATCATTCCTGGACACCATACTATGGCTAATAGTATGAATCGTACCACCCAGCAACGAGTTGTACTGAGGCATATTACAAACTTTTCTAACTGGTACAATTTCAAATCCCGAGTCTAGTCTTAGAAAACTTTGGGGTGTTACAGTATCTCGGTCTATGACTCATAGATCTCACTTGCAGCTTGTAGATGGCTACCTTAGTTCAACCCTTGAATTCTTGAAGTTTCTGGATAAGACCTGAGACCAAATATATGGCATATAGAGAGATTCTACAGACATAGGTTCCTCCGCCTCTTGGCCAACACTTAGCAATTTCTTCAGTTAGTTCCATGTGTTCCACCTTTCATGGGACATATGGCTCATACATCTAATATATAGTCCTTATGTGCCTAGTTTTGGATCTTTTTTTTCTTCCAATATTTACATATATGACTTCTTTCATTCTGGGTACCTTCAACATAATATTTTAACATTAAAAACACCTAAAAATATGCAAAAAGACATAAAAATTCATATAAAATATCAAATGTATCGTAAATTCACGTCACATCAACATGCATGAGATTTTATAGATTATTTAGGTTAATACATATAATTAAAGGAAGTGACATATTTTAAGTAGTAAATTAATCTATATAATGGGAAGTTGAGAAAACATACAAGAACTTTTTCAAACGATAATGTCTAATAGGAATAATTTATCAAATGTTCAGGTGCTCAACCACAATATATCATAGTTCAAATTTCTGAATGAAATTTACTGACAAATTCTAGGAGTAATTGATGTATTCTAATATTTAAAAAAGATTTAAATTCAATTTCTAGATAAAATTTGCTTAAAATTTAATCTTTAGATTTAATCTGAATAATGCAGCCCTTACTTTTACATAGATCTTCTATAAACGTTCTTTAGAAACAAAAGATAATGTTGTCACAATGCTGAACCTAGAATAGAAAATCAACAATTTAACAGAAACGGGTTGAAGAAGAAGAGAGAGAGAAACTTTTTATTTCATTTGTATAATGAATCAACACTTAGTACAATGTGTAAACCCCTATTCATCTACATGGTACAAATGTGATAAAACAAAACTAAGGTGCCTAACTAAGATAATACTAGGCTAAGCTTGGAGAAGAAAGTGTTATGTTGTACACCTAAAAGAGCCTTGGTCAAAACATCAACAATCTGGAAATCACTGAAAATACGGTTCTGGGTGATAACACTAGTCTGAAGAACATCATGAACAAAATGACAATCAAGCTCGATATGTGTAATGCCCTGTGCTTTCATGCTAAGGCTTGATCTGTTTAGCGTATGTGACTTAATCGGATATGAAAATATTTTGGTGATTCTTAAGTGTTTGAAGGACCTATTTATACTTAGTGAAATGCTATGTAAGTTTAGATTTGATTAAATATTGGAAAGATCGATTTTGAAGGTGTTACACCAAGGTTGGTATGAAGTACAATTATAGATAAGATATATGGGTCGTACCTTGAGTCTTAGATGGTTATGTAATTGAAAATCTATAGTTAGGAAAGTGAGGAGCCATGTATAAATCGTACATAAAATTTACGGGTTGCATCTTGGTTGTAGGTGGAAGGTTATGTATCTGCGATAGAAGATACAAGGCGTATGTTGAGTTCACAGGCAAGGTCAAATTTAAACAAGAATATGTAGTATTTTAAGAGGAATTAAAGGGTCTTCGACATATGAAATTACATATCTTTGAATCTAGTTTCCAACAAATTAAATCAATTGTCAATCTAAATTCTGTACAAAAAGTTATGTATGTCTAGTAAAGTGTGTCACCCAAACACTTGGAGAAATTCAGTGAAGAAAATTCAAATCTAGTTCATCTAGTGCCTGTGGGGCTGAAACTCGAATGTCACCCAGAACGGGATAAGGCTAGCGCCAAGGTCAAGACCCTGAATTCAGGAAAGCTTATAAAAGGCTTATAACTCATCCAAACCTTTATTTTTTTAAAATTTTCACTCCACTCCTATAATTTCAAAACCTCTCTCCTCTCATTCTAACTCAAGTTAGGTTATATCTAATGTCTTTCATGTATATTTTTTTAATGATTACAGAACTCTAACCCGAATTACTCTTCTTATTTCTAGAGATTCAATGATTTTCTTCACCTTGGGCTTAAGTTTTTGGAATTTTTCTTCTACAAGGTAAGATTCTTCTTCTAAGATTATTCACGACTTATTCTTGATGTTTTATGGATATTTTTGACACGGGGATCACGGTATGGTGATCAAAAGTCATGAGCCCAATTTATTTTTAATGTTTTTTGTGAAAAGACAAAGGTTGTGATAGTATTATTCTTGTTGTGGATGACCAAAGTGATATGGGCGACCTTATAGGAGGGTTTTATATTGTTATTGGAAGTGAGTAAGCGGATAGCTAGGGTGGCCAACGAGATAGGACGTCCTGGTCTAGCCCGATATCGGCTCAAGTTCGGGTCTCGATAGTTTTGATACCGATTGGCTCGGGGGATGTAGGGAGACAGGTGGGACATGATTGGGGACGGTACGAGTCTATTTATCGGTAGTCCAAGCTCGATTCATTCCGGTACGAGGCCGGTCTCTCCCGATTTATCCTGTCAATTTTTTTTTAAAAAAATTTAAAAAAAACTATCCACTGCCAGCTGTTGGGGTGGGGCCCCAATGGCTATTTCAGCTAGCCAGCCCCCTAACCACCCCGCTCCTTAAATTATTTTAAATTCTTCAAGTTCTAAAATTTACATTTAAGTCTAATTTTAATAACTATAAATACTCTCAACCCTTTACAATTTCTTCAATCTTCAAAATCTATCTATTGATCTATTCTCTACTCTTTACTGCTCTCTCAATTCTCATTCTCAATTTCTCATTCTTCAAAATTTCAAATTTTCAATTGTCTAAATTATTTTAATTTTTAATTTTTTATTAATATTTATCGCTTTGTGCTAATTGCTAAATTGCTAATCAAATATAAAATATTAACTATCAAGTTTGATGATATTCAAATTTCAAGTTGCTAGTTGGTACATCAATTTCTGACTATTGGTTATAATCATCTACTTTTATGTAGACGTTTGGTATATTCGTTTCATACTTCCTTCTATTGATTTATTTAATTTTCACATTTAATTTTTGTCTCTTATTTAAATTTTCTTGTATTATAGTTTTTAGTCATAAATTATAATATGGATTCTGAAAAAGGAAAGGGTGTTGTATTCAAGGTTATAACTGCATTGGGGTTTTAGTTAAAAAAAGTATGAGTTCTAGTTCTAATTCTAAAAAAAATTGGTGGTTCTTTTCAATCAGTGCCTAGAGTTAGAATTAATATGAAATTTATGCAATTTGGTAGTACTCCTATTAATATTAATTCGGATACTCCAATAGATAATAAAATTATGAAAAGACGTTATAGTACTTTATTAGATGAAGAATTAAATGAAGAAGTAGAAGTAGAAGAAGAAGAATTAGATGGTATACCTACTAGTCCCGCTACCGAAGCTCCAATTTAAGATAATCCTTAGTCTGGATCTCAACTTCCCCCTATTCCTCCTGCTAGGGGTAAGATGAAGGTTCAACATCCTAAAACTTTCATTATTTGGCAATTTATGCATCAGAATGAGGAAAAAAACTATCTATCTATATTAAGTGTAAAAAAATATTTAAGCATCAATGCGATGAAAGCGAAGGTGGGACAATGCGGTTAAATAATCATTTATTATAATATTGTAAACTTGAATATATGGCGGCTAAAGTAGCCTCCAAACCCGACTTCTAGTTCTGCCCTTGTTTGATCAGAAGGGGTTTTAATATGGTTTTGAGCTAGTTAGACTCTTCAAATGGTCTGTGGTTTGCCTTTTAGTTTTCCTCCCATCTCGGATTTATTATGTATATTCAAGAAACGTATAATCTTTCTTTTTAACGATTGTTCACGAAACATGGTTAAACAAGATATTTTTGAATTTCAAGCTAAACATTGTCATTATCTTCGCTGTTTATTTAGCCATTTTGGTGGTAAATTTTCTATCACATCTGATATGGGTGGTAGTGTCAATACCGTTGATTATTTAACTGTTACTGCACACTGGGCTGATGATAACTAGAATTTATAAAAAAATAAATCATAGTTTATAAAATCAGTGAGCAGAGAAAAATTGCTACGTATATAGCATGTACTATACTTGAAATTTTAGAATTTTATGGCATTTGTGATAAAATAAGGAGTGTTATATTAGATAATGCTTATTCAAATACTAGTGTTGTTAGTATGCTAAGAGCTATATTATGTCCAATTAATAATGATGTTTTTCATGTTAGATATGTTGCTCATGTATTTAATTTGGCTATAAGAGATGACATTATGTTATTTGGTACTGGATGTTCTAAAGTTAAGTATACATGTTTTGAATTTTTTGAATGAATAAAAGTTCTTTATATTTGTGAATATAAAGAAATTTGTGGAATAGGTAAACTTCCATATAGAAAAATTCAAAGACATATTAAAACTAGGTGGAATTCATTATACGAAATGTTAGAAGTTGCATATCTTATAGAAGGCCTATCACTATTACCTATAATGCTCATAATTCTGACCCAGAATGGAAACTTAATGATTCTGACTTGGATGAAGTAAATGAACTTAGTCAATTTTTGAAATTATTTTATCAAGCAAAAAAAATATTTTCTAGCATGTATTTTTCAACTGTTTGTGAAATTTTAATAAATGTATGTTGTGTTACAACTAAATTTGTTGAATGTAAAAATAATGAAAAGTTTGTACTGGTCATTAAGACCATGATTCAAAAATTTTAAAAATACTTTTTTCCTATTCCTCAAATTTATTTAACTGCTATGCTTCTTAACTCAGAATATAAAGAACGAGGTACAAAAGGAGTCGTTCAAAATATTTATGAAAATTTAAAAATTCAAGATCATGAAATTCCAAGTATGAAAAGTTGTAAAAATAGTATTAAAGTACATGCTAGAATAATATATGACACCTATTGCCAGTTACATAATAATAATGTACATAATGTTCCTGAATCTTCTAGGGTTCGCATAGATACTACCCATGGGTATATGCAAGATATGATTGGTCTTGATTTTTCTGACAATTGTGATTTTGATGAATTTCTTTCTCAGGGACGAAAAAGTGTTATAAATGCTTATGGCATCCGACATATTATGGATTGGTGGAGGGCTCGTGGCAGCATATTTTCAATGCTTAGCAAGATGGTTCAGTACGTGCTAGATATTCAAGCATTGTCTATTGCTTCAGAGGCTGCTTTCAGCGCGACAAGATTTCAACTTGGAGACCACCGTATTTATTAGCAGAAGATAGTTTGGAAGTATGGATTTTATTTAGAGATTAGATCAACGCGGTGGAGAATTCACGGGATATCAAAGTTAACTTCCCAACAAGAAGCCTTTTTGAAAGCAGCAATCATCACATAGAAGCACAAGACCGACAACAATCTATGCAAGTGCCGCAAAATATTTTGCCTCAACAAATAGAAGATTTAGAAAGAAGTTTTATGGGAATGTACAGATATTGGTATTATATTCGAGGCCTAATTCAAACAAAATCCTTCCTATAAGGTGGCTGCATAGATTAGATGCTCTATTAATATTTATAAATTGTAATACACATTTGTATGATACTATTTTATCTGAATAGATTAAAAGGCTTTTAGCCTTATTTTCAATTTCATTATCTATTGTGTTATATTCAAATTATTTAATACAAGTCTTTAATCTATTTTTTTAAAAAAACTTTAATTACAATTTACAAGTTTACAAGTATACTACTTGCAAACTTACTATAGAATATAGAATTTAATTTACAAAAATTTTAATAAACTTATAAATTCAAATAAAAAAACTAGTTTATCTTTTAAATTTCAAATTTCAAACTTTAGCAAACTCTAAAATTTATTTTAGCCTTAAATTATTAATTCAAATTTAAATCTAAAGTCTCTAAGACTCCAACTATAAGACTATAAATATTTAAAAGAAATTTAAATTTTAAAATCGTAACTTATACTTCTATTAAATAATTTTAAAAAATTTATTTTCCTTTCCATTTATCCCATTTATCTCGTCTCGTCCCGTTCTCTTTTATAGTGGGACAGGACGAAACTAACGGTTCATCCCATTCGTTCCCTCCCTCCCTCCCCCCCTCCCCCCCCCCCGGTCCCGGTTTGGTTCATCCCATCCGGTTGGCCACGCCAAGGATTGAGGAAGGATTTTTGAATTCTAACCCACCATGTGATCGACAAAATGGTGAAATGGCGTAGGTCTTAAATCTTTCCACTAATATTCGCTTCCTCTCATCTTTATTATTGTAAGTTAATATTTTATGGGTGTATTTGAGCTTTATGGTATGATTAAAATATGAAGTTGCAGTATGTATGGCTAAACCTCTCAATCTTGAAGTTCCAACATGTTTTCTTTACTGATATCTTTCTTCTATTCGATGTATTTTTATTATATTCATATGTGCTCTATAAGATGCTAGATTCACTTATATGTCATGTGCTTCAATATATAGGAATCCCCATGTTACCTTTCTATATTATTGCTCATATGCTTCCTACGACAAGTATTCTAAATTTCTCCAAGGTTTCCTATATGTTTAGAATCTTGATACGTTCATTTCCTCAAGCTTGTATGAACCTTATAATGTATTCTTCTAATGTCATGCCTCATATACTAAAAATGAGTCTTATATTCCAAAGCTCCTATCCAAGGGACATCTAGATGCATACATGCCCTACATACTAAGTGTCCTCATAAGATATGTGTCGCTTCATGACTTTAAGTCTCTCATAACATGTCCTTTTAGGAAAAATATTATATACCCTTGGCGGACTAGTTGCACCAACTTACGATAGCCCATATGTGTAAATGTTACCATGAGATAACGACAATTACCCTTACTACCCCCAAAATTCATGAACATTTCATGAATGTAGCCTTCAATAATATGTACTCTAGAGAGTAAAATCCTGAATTTCATATATTAACATATGCTCTCTAAGTCAAGATCCTCATAATAATCATTCCTACAATAACGTGTCTTCCATGTCATATATATACATACACATAGTTTTGAATGTCTAAGGCCTACAAATTCCTTATCAATTTTTTTTATAATGTTTACCATCTGTTTATTTTTTTATAGCCATATCCAAAGTAAAAGGCATACACACAACCGATGCAAGCGAGAAAATAGTCTCTTTTGAGAAAATTTTTTGGATGTAAATCAGAAAAGTTTATCCAAGCTACAATTGTTGTAGTTTCTGCTTCAGGAGTGAATCAGGTTTCCCACTTCAATAGTCTTATTTGCCAATATTGGTTATGTACCTTCAAATTATGTGCTGGAGTTGATAGCATCTAAACACAATCCTCCAATAACGTGAGCCAAGAATAGACCAACGTTCTTACCTTGGGGAAGGAGAATTGCTCTGCTCTTGGAAAATCGCCCTCAACTTCTTAATAGGTCAGGTGTTGAATAATGGGGTAAATCCCTTGAAATTTCACTTAAAACCCACTTACTGACTCCCGTCGTTCACTGCAATGGTTACATTTTTGCTACAATGGACCCGCTATAGCATTCAGGACGCCGCCATAGTGATTTTGATGGTTATTATCCCAGTCCACTATGGCGGGCGTTCGGCCGTAGTAACGGTCTCACTGCAGTGATTTTTTCTACACTACAGCGGTCTCCCAGTAACTAGTAGCTCTCATTCCCTACATACAGATTATTCCTCTACCTCAAGTTTTAACTAACACTCACACAATACCTTTCCACCAACAACCTAGATAATAGGGGTGCTCCAGACTTATTCCCCCCTCCCCATAATGAAAGATGGATCGTTACATCAGATACCAATTAAAATACTCTTCGTCCTAAATGTCGACCCGCATGTCCCGCATATCGACCTCGGTCTCCCACGTGTCTTCCTCTATGGGGCGATTTTTCCCCTAAACCTTTACCGTTGCTATGTCTTTTGACCTCAACTTGCGGAATTCTCTATCTAATATAGCTATCGGCTCCTCCTCACAAGATTGGTTCTCGTCAAGCAGCACTGAATCCTACCGTATTATATAAGACCCATCCCCATGATATTTTTTTGGCATGGAAACATGAAGTATCGGATGCACTCTTGATAGCCCTGGCAACAAAACCAACTCATAAGCTACCTACCCACACGCCGAAGAATCTCAAATGGCCCAATGTACCTTGGGCTAAGATTGCCCCGCTTTCTGAACCTCATCACTTCCTTCATGGGAGAAACCTTGAGTAACACTTGCTCTCCCACCATGAACTCCATATCTCTCACCTTTTTGTCTGCATATTGTTTCTTCCAGTTTTGAGCAACCACCAGTTGCTCCTGGACTGCCCTAACCTTCTCCAAGGTCTCTTTAAGCAAGTTGGTAACCCAAGGTCTCACCCCGAATACATTGAACCAACCGATTGAAGACCTGCATTTTTTCCCATATAGGGCCTTGAATGGCATCATGCCAATGCTTGAGTGATAGCTGTTATTGTAAGAAAATTTTACTAGAGGTAGAAACTTATCCTAGTGACCACTAAATCACACAGGCCTGAAGCATGTCTTCTAACACCTGAATTATCCTATCCGATCTGTCTGTGGGTGGAATGTTGTGCTCAAGTCCAACTTGGTACATAGTTCAGCCTACAAGGTCCTCCAAAAGTGGGAGGTGAACTGTGTAATCCTGTCTGAGACAATCGAATCTGGCAACCCATGCAACTGAATAACCTCTTTCACATATAGTTTCTCCAGTCTCTCAGCATTATAAGTCACTTGAATAGGTAAGAAGTAGGTAGACTTAGTCAGTCTGTCGACAATGACCCAAATGGAGCCAAACTTCCCCAGCATTTTTGGAAGGCTAACCACGAAGTCCATCATTATCCACTCCCACTTTCACTATGGGATGGGCATCCTCTGGAGAACTCCTCTCAGCCTCTAATGCTCGTATTTCACTTGCTGACAGTTAAGGCACTAGGCGATGTGCTCAATAATGTCCCTCTTCCTCTTTCCCCACAAATAGTGCCACTTCAGGTCATGATACATTTTTGTAACTCCAAGATGGATAGAGTACCTCGAATTATGAGCCTATGACAGAATAGTCTTGATCATCTCTCCTACTCAGGGAACACATACACGCCCCCTTATCCTCAGAGTTCCTTCTTCATCAATTGTCTCCTCCTTTACTTTGTAACACCTTAAAAATTTCTAAGACTAGACCCGAGGGTTGGAAGTTGGTCATGCAGAGAAACTGAGAAATGCCTAGTACTGGCCTTAGTACGACTTATTGCTGGGTGGTATGAGTTGTACTATTAGCCATAACATGGTGTCCAGGAATGATCGAGTTAGGCTATGATAGGGACCTATAATTCGTACCTAGATGGTACTATTCATACCAAGGGGTCATAGGAAGAGATTCTGAGCAGTGCTCTGAGATGATGTAAGGAATCACGAGTCTAGGTATGACCTGTGTTAAGGAGGTACGAATCGTGTTAGGTACCCGTGGCATGAAGTTCAGAGGATGATCAAAGGCAGGACCTGAAACCACGAGGCCCAATATGAGTTGTGGTAAGGTCCTACAAGTCGTAGGACAAGTCGTAGCACTGAACTGGACAATTTTTAAATACAAAGTCTCAGGAGTATTTTTGTAACTTTCTATGCTTTTAACTCCTAAATGACATTGTTTTGGTCTCTTAAAAGGGTTTATTAAGGGGTTTTTCTAAGCCTAAAACCTCATTCTACTCCTAGCACCTCAATTGGAAGATCAAATCCTCTGAAGCCAAGATTAGGGTTCTTCATCAAATTCATTCAATTTGATCTTGGGTCTTCAATTCAAGCTAGGGATTCATCAAGCCCAGGTACGTAGGGTTATGAATGGGGGAAATATTCCACCCTCGTGCCCAATTTCATCCCTATTTCATAATTTCAAGTCTCCAAGCATGATATATTGAAATTCTAGGGTTAGACCCAATTCCATGAAATCTTTTGTGATCTCTTATGAATTCAAGTATCTTATGATTTATGACTATGATTACTTATTTTATACTAGAATCTCCTATGGATCTATTGTCACGCCCCACCTTAGGAGGCATGACTGGCACCTGGTGCCCTACTAAGACCTGGACTGCTGGACTACTGAGCCTAAGCACTTCTGGTGCCAGGCTGGCTCTAACCCTGGATTCATGGAACCAACGGGCTATATAACGACTATAAATACAGCCTCCGGCCGACTAGGCCTATAGCCTCCTGTAAGAAAACAACAGATGACCAGATCCCCAGGAGTATAAAGGAACCTATGCGGGTCGACAAGGCCACCATGCTGACTAGTTTCACTGAAAAGCTGAACTAAATGCTAAACTGCTTTGTGACCGACAAGGTCACCAACTATCAACTATACAAGGCCCCACACGACCATCATAAACAAACTAAAATATACACACGGCCTCACATGACCGGTACGACTAACCACAGGGAATATACAATCTGCAAGCCTTCTAAGAGTGATAATAAGATGGTCGGGACAAGGCCCCGGCCTACCCGTACTGTACAACAAAAAGAGAAATAAACCTCTAGCTATCAAGCTCCGGATGACAGGAGCTGATGACTTTGTGTGCTGGCTGGAATTACGAGGGATCGGCTCCTCGTCTTTGAGTACCTGCAGGCAAGTAATGCAGCGCCCCCAAACGGGCGTCAATACCATAGGTACCGAGTATGCACAACAATAACTAGAACATAACTGAAGATTAACAGTAATACTGATAGTTACTGAAGTATAGGAGATGGCTAAGACTGCCTGGGATAGCAGAATCTGAAATGAGCTTAATTGTACTGGAGAGAAGGTGAGAATCATACCTGTCAGTGCGGCGTCCCACTATCTATCAATTTAATAAATAACACATATAGCATACAAGAACTTATACTAGCCCCCATAAGCTGGAAGGTACCAATCAACATGCAATCTATATACCCCTACCCGGGTCACCATCCACCTAGTAACTATTCACACCACTCACCTAGTAACTATGAGCATCCCACCGACCCCCCTGGGTATGCAACTTGGGCTCTCTAGGCCCCTAACTATAGCTGTATCTGAGTCCAGAGGACTCTTGTAAACTGTGATCTGAGATTTGTATCTGTAATCTGTAATCTGTACCCCGGGTGCAAGCGCTCGACGGGGGTGTGCTATAATGTTGATCAGCCTGCTATGGGGAATGCTGCCTCCCATCTTCGTCCTCTGACGTACGGCATGCCACTCCTTGGAGTGATGTATCCTCACCCTCTGGCGGGAGAGTCGACACAACTATTAACCCTGGGGCGGCAAGGAAGCTCTAAGGGTGCCCAACATAGAACAATCAGGTCTCTACAAACAACAATATTCACATATAACATATATATTAAATCTGATAATACTGTCCATGTTCTGATATTCTATTTTGAATTCCTTGCTGAATTATGATGAATCTGATACTAAGTTATACTGAGTCTGGAATAATATCTCGCTGTCTGATACTAATTTACTGACTTTTATTCTAAATATGACATAATAATTATTCAAGCATGCTTACTGAATTCACACTGGGCATAATACTCAGCTTTGAAACATTCTTCTGGAATTTATTCTATTTTACTATACTAGAATTACTATCTTGCCGAAGAAACTGGCTTTACATACCTCAGTTGTCGACTTCTTGACTAACTAGCATAACTCGGCCAATATCCAGCTATTTCTTCCAACTGCATTCATATTCATAGCAAATAAAACAAAATTCATCAATATTATGGAAGAAAACACTACTTTGAATATATATACTGCCCAAACTTTGACTTATCAAAAAACAGTCGAAAACTCGCTATTTCTCGGAAGTCCAGAAGGGAGAAATACTCACTTTAGGGCGAGGAGTATATTGACACTAATATGGAGCAATTCCACTTACCTTAGCTCGGTAGGACGATGATTCGCCGGCCGAATTTCACGAAACTAACTCCGTTGGAATGCTCCCTGCAGCTTTATACTTCACTACCCGAAGTTAATTTATGTTTGGACTGCGTTTAACGGCGTAATCGGACGAATATTTGTATGGAATCCTCGTCTTACGCTATTTTTGGTCGCTTACTGGAAATTAAAAGATGGGAAATGATTTAAAACAAAGTGGGAAGGCTTTATATACTTGGGGCCTTTAAGTCGCATTTGTCGAATGCGATTTATAAGTCGCATTTGCCTTGCGATACTCCGACTTGGCGTTTGTCCGGTCTCTCCCCGGGACCTTTTTCTAGCACGTATGGCATTCTAAAACTCTTAACCAACATGCGAATAGGCCATCTAAATGTCAAGAATTTACGGGGTGTAACATCTATACTTCCAAGTTTATGATGATTTTGTCCAATTATGCATGATTTTATGAATTTTAAGCTTATGAGCCTATGATTTCAATTACGACTAATTATTCAAGTATGTATAATTTTCATGATACTCAATATATATATATATATATATATATATATATTTCATGACCAACTTAATGGCATTATTCTCATGAGTATTTCACGTATGTGAAGTATGATTATGATTTCATGAATTAGACAAACCCATGCAAGATCAAGTATGTATTCACAATAATGATTATGACTCATGTGCATGTTTTTAGGAGTATTTTCTAGCACCGAGTAGGTTAGGGGTGCAAGCAAACCCCGAGCCTCATAACTACGTGCCACCGTAGGTATATTCATGTTTGGGGCCTCGCTAGAGAGTGCTTCCCCTAGCTCGACGGGGCTCACAAGTGATATCACGCCTTATCGTTCTTTGCTCTGGGAAGGCTTAGAATGTCTCTGCTTATTTGAGCGAGACAATTGGGGCATCACGTAAGCTCTATCATGATGGTGTTAGTTATGACGAAGCCTCCCATTGTTCCTCATGTTTCAAGTTACTCATGTTCATGACTTATGATATTATGTTTTATAGCGTATTTGACCCATTGATCAGTTTATGAGTTTTAACTTATGATTTCAAGTATGGTACTTTATATGATTTCCATTTTCAAATCTTGGGTCATTATATTTCAACTTATGATGAACATCTCATGATTATGATTACTTCAAGAATATGGTTTTTAGCATGTTGCTCTTACTCTCATGTTCTATCTTGTTTTATACTCATGATTTCGCTATCATTTTACTAGCATTTTACTTTCTCTACATACTCAATACATACAAAGTACTGACTGCATACTCTACGTTATATTGTCTCATGATGTAGATTCTGCTGATCAGTATCAGCCCCGATGTTAGCTTGCTCCGGCAGTAGTCCAGTGCAGTCTCCGTTTAGGTGAGTCCTTCTCTTCCAAGGATGTTTATCAGTTATTAATGTTATATTCTTATTTTTATTTTCACACTTAGTGAGCTAGTTGAGGGTGTTGTCCCATCAGCTTATCTTATGACTAGAGTCTTTTCAGACAGTTATGTATAGATGGTTCAGCATTGTTGACTCATTGCTATGCTTTATGATATACAGACTTCTGCTTATGTTGTGTTCAAGTTTTATTTCTGTTTAGTTATTCTTATAATCATGTTATGTATGTAGCATGGGTTAGATTGACTTCATTCGTGGTTCTAGGTCCATGTCTTCCAGAGTCCACACTCGGGTCGTGACATACTTCCCATCGTAAGACCTGGTCCCGAATCTTAATCAACCTTGCATCCTTGAACTGCCTGGATTTCACCTCCTCTAGTAGGGACGAATTGGCCTCTAACTGGATAATATCCCACCTATCTCTGCCAATGTAAGTCTTACCAAGCTATTCGCCAGTGTCTAAACTTCCCTAGCAATCGAGTGCCGGGTAGCTTCCAAGCAAGCCAGACTGCCCATGTTCACTGCCTTTCGGATTAAGACATCTGCCACCATATGGCCTTCCTTGGGTGATACAGAATTGTAATGTCATAGTCCTTAAGCAGTTCTATCCATCTTCGCTGCCTCAGATTAAGATCTTTCTGGGAGAACACATACTGCAAGCTGCGATGGTCTATGAACATCTCAAAATGGGCCCCACACAAGTAATGGCTCTAGATTTTTAGGGAGAATACCACCGTTGCTAGCTCTAGGTCATGTGTGGTATAGTTCTTCGATCTCATGCACCTTCAGTTGTCTCAAAGCATAATCAATGACCTATCCTTCCTGCATTAACACAACACCCAACCCAGACCGTGAGGCATCACAATAAACTACAAAATCTTTACCTTCTACCAATAGTGCCAAAATAGGTGTCGTGGTTAGTAAGTTTTGAGCTTCTAAAAAGTCTCTTCACATTCCTTAGACCACTTGAAGGGCACATACTTTTGAGTCAACCTTGTCAACGCAAAGGCAATAGATGCAAATCCCTTCACAAATCGGTAGTAATAATTATCCAGCCCCACAAAACTCAGTACCTCTATCAATGTAGTAGTCCACTTTAATCCCTTCCTTGGAGATTACATGCCCCAAAAATGACACCGGCTCCAGCCAAAATTTGCATTTGGTGAACTTAGCGTACAATTTTTTCTCTTTCAGCAGCCCCAACATAATCCTCAGATGATTCTCATGTTTCTACATAGTCTTGGAGTACATTAAAATATTGTCAATGAAAATGATTACGAAGGAATCCAGATAAGGTTTGAAGATACCATTCATCAAGCTCATTAACGCCACTAGAGTATTAACGAGTCCAAATGACATGAATAGGAACTCATAATGCCCATACCTAGTCCAAAAAACTGTCTTCGAAATATCCTCAACATGAATTTTTAGTTTATGATAGCCCAATCTCAAGTCAATTTTTGAGAATACTGCTGCCCCTATAACTGATCAAACAGGTCATCTATTCGGGAAAGGGGGTATTTATTCTGAATGGTTACTTATTTAGCTGACAGTAATTAATGTACATCTTCATGCTACCATCCTTCTTTTTTTACAAACAACTCCGAAGCACCCTACGAAGAGACACTCAACCAGATAAATCCTTTACTAAGCAACTCTTGCAACTGCTCCTTAAGTTCTCTCAACTCAGCTGGTGCCATCTTGTACGGTGGTACGGAAATGGGTTGGGTCCCTGACTCTAAATCTATACAGAAAGGGGGTATTTATTCTAAATGGTTACTTATTTAGCTGACAGTAATCAATGTACATCTTCATGCTACCATCCTTCTTTTTTATAAACAACACTGAAGCACCCCACGAAGAGACACTCGACCAGATAAATCCTTCACTAAGAAACTCTTGCAACTGCTCCGTAAGTTCTCTCAACTCATATGGTGCCATCCTGTACGGTGATACGAAAATGGGTTGGGTTCCTGACTCTAAATCTATACATAAGTCAATATCACGGTCCGACAATATGCCCGAAAAATCTATGAAAAACACCTCTAGAAACTTACAGACTATCGGGACCGACTCTATGGAAGGACCCTCTGAGTTGGTATCCTAAATGTGGGCTAGATATGTCGAACACCCTCGACTATCAATTTCCAGGCACGAATATAGAAGATAAGCTTTTTAGGAGTAGGGATACATTTCCCTTTCCACTCAAACCTAGACATCCCTGGCATCGCTATGGTAACTGTCTTAGTATGGCAATCCAGAATGGCATGGTAAGGACACAACCAGCTTATTCCCAAAATTAAATCGAAGTCTACCATGTCTAAGATCACCAAGTCTACCCGCGTGTCATAACCTACAAAGTCTACTAAACAAGCACAAAAAATCCTATCCATAACCATAGAATCTCCTACAGGAGTAGACATATGAAGCAGAATATCAAGAACATCACAAGTAAGATCCAATCCCAAAACAAAATAAGTAGACACAAAAAAAGTTAGAACCGGGATCAAATAAATCCGTAACCATTTTGTCACATACAAGAATCGTACGTGTGATAACGGCGCCTGAAGCCTCTGCCTCGGGTTGACCAGAAAATGCATAGAAGTGGGTCTGATTACCTGCCTGAGACCCGTCCTTGTTGGGCTGTGAAACCCTTCTGTCGGACTGAGTACCACCCCTTCCCGTCTGAACACCTCTTCTACCCCAGCTAGGTGCCTCCTATGACCACCGGCCGATTGCCCCGCCTGTGGGCGATCCCTGCTGAACGCACTTCCTCCTCTCTCAGCAAGGGTTAGAGCTCGAGGAACTGGGCGCGAAAAAATCTACCCGCCCTGACCAAACCTGGGACACCATCTACGAATGTTTCCCCATACTCATGGCACACCTTCTCAATCGCCGGTCTCTAAGCTAGAACAGAGGAAATAGGACGAGCCCCAAAGCATGAGTGAACTATCTAAGCACTCCCAGCTGCAACTGAAGGTTGCTGAATGGTCCCCAATGGACCCTCGATTGAAACTTGCATAGCTGACTAAACAGGGCGCCCCAAGTGCCCCGGAGGAATCGGAGCCCTAGCAAAGGAACCACTAAAAGTACCCACCTTTCGAGCCTTCTCCTCTGTGTTCCTCGCGTACCCATCCTGCATCACCCCTTCCATATTCTTTACAAACTCTACCACTTCCTAGAAGGTATTACCTATAGAGACTATCTGGAGAGCTGACCACTGAAGGCCCACATTCAGGCCCTTAACAAACCGCCTGATTCTTTCCTCCTTAGTGGGCAACAAGGGCAGGGCATACCTGGATAAGAAGTAAACTCGAGCCTCATCAGCTGCAACTAAAGAGGTCCCCTTCTCGATGGTGGTGAACTCATCTCACCTCCGATCTCGGAGGGGACAAGGCACATACTTATCCAGGAAGGTAGAGTAGAACTAAGTCTAGGTCAATGGTGATGACCCCGCCGGTATGCACTCCAAAAATGCTGTCCACCAGAGCTTAGCTTCTCCCATCATCTGAAAGGTGACAAATTTCACCCCATACTTCTTCACTGTCCGCATTTAATGCAGCCTCTCATGGAAGTTGATAATAAACTTATAGGTGTCCTCAGCCTCAGTCATAGAAGGTGGGAGGCTTCATCTTCGTGAACCTCCAGAACAAGTCACGCTCCTCCCCAGTCATTACTAGTCTAGCCATCGACCTTGGAAATATCATGTTACGACCTAAACATAGGCCTGATCTAGACACAGAACTAGAACCATGAATGGCTCCAAGTCGACCTATGGCATAAATATGATAACTAAAGATCAACATTAAGCAAAACTGATGACTGAATTTTGAAATAGCTGAAGTATGAATACGCATCAACCATACAAATTCAATATTGACAAGCTAAGATTCTATACATTCTCTGAAAAGCCTCTAACATAACTGAAGAACTGATGGGACAACATCCCCAATTAGCTCACTAAAAGTCTGAAAACTAAAAGTAATAGAACACAATAATCTGAAGGTCCTTAAAGGATGAGGACTCACCAACAAAGAATTGGACTAAGCTCTGGAGACTGGCTAATGGTGGGACTGAGTCTGAACGTCTGAACCTATATCATGAAGTGGTACAACATAGAGTATATGGTCAGTACTTGAAATTTATTGAGTATGCAAGGTAAGTAAAACAGATGGATTAAGTATAACTAAAATTATGCACATAACATAAATCATAAAATCATGAGAGTAAGGACTGCATGCTGATATCTGAAATCATGTATAGTCATAAAGTGAATCTTATTTCTGAATTGAATGAGCCAAAGCTGAAAATAGAATCATATGGCTTGCCATAACTGAAATCATAAGTAAAAGCTTATAAACTGATTATTGGGTCAAACCTGCTGAAGACATAATATCATAGGCCATAAACATGCACAACTGAAGTCACGAGGAACAATGGGAGACTCGTCATATAAACGACACCATCACGATAGAGCTTATGTGATGCCCCAACTATCACACTCAAGTGGGCAGAGCCGTTCAAAACCTTTCTAGGGCTAAGGACCTACCATGATATCGATATCAAGCTGAAGGCCCCTTGCAAGCGGAGAAAACTCTCTTGAGAGACCCCAAATATATAAAGACCTATATTGGCGTGTAGTTTTGAGATCGAGGAACCTTGGAACCCCAAGCCTACTTGGTGCTAGACACTGTTCTCAAAAACATACATAGTGCTCCTACCATTTTTCGATAAAGCTGAAATCATAACTGCATGCATAGTCTAAAATCTGAACATGGGGAGTCTTGACTCTAAAGCATATCATAAGTTGTAGTGGGAGTCTTGACTCCAAAACATGTGATAAGCTGATCTGATTAGTCTTGGCTAAATCACGAACACATACTTAACATGAGTGGACTTGCCCAAATCTTAAAATCATGCATACTTGTAATAGACTTCATAAGTCAAAATCATAGATTCATGAATGGGAAATTTGTAACATACATACATGCTAGATACTTCATCATACTTGAAATCATCAATCATAAACTAGACTTTTTTATGAAATTGCATAATTGGGCAAAATCTTCTAAAAAATTGAACTCATGAATTTATAAACAAAAGATGTATAAAATATACCCATGATTCATCAAACATACTTTAATACATAGAAGGAATCGACCCATAAACAATCTGTAAGAATTCTATGAAATTAGATTGAAATCCCTTGTGATCGTGATTAAATTGAGACTTGATTTCTGAAATTGAGAAGAATTATGAGTATGAGAGTAAAAGGAACCCTCATTCATGGCCTCACATACCTGGAAGAACTGAATCTACACTTCCCCTAGAAAGCCCAAATAATTTTGAGAATAATTTGGAGAGTTCTAGGCTTTATCTTCAATGGAGAGGTCTAGGCTTGCATGCATGGGAGGGGAATGGTTAGAATAGGCTTAACACCTCATAATACACCTCTATCAGAGCTTAAAATGACATAGTTTAGGACTTAGGAGCTTAGAAATTATGAAAACACCCTTACTAATTTCGTAGGGAAACTGATACTGCCAGTCACCACGAGGGACGTAACGAGTCGTCGGGACCACTAATGACTCGTGGTCCTCACTCGTTACCTTTACTGGAAAATCTTCATTCAATGAACTCCCTCAATTGACGACTGACACGACTAGCCATCAATAGAGACGATGACTATTACCTCCTATCATTTTCACCACTGGAAGTCTCACACTATCCAAGCCCTCCCAACCAACGAGCCACATGACGAGTCGTGAAGTAACACCATGACTCGTCCCTCTATTCATTAGGTCCCCTAGACCTCAACATATTCCTAACTTCCCTTGAGCACTACAAGCTTACTAACGACTCATTAAGTTACATGACAAGTCGTTATCGACCCGTCGCCACTGGTAACACTTCTTCCATATCCGACTCCACCCAATCTAACGGACCACTTAAAGATCCATTAAGTGACTTCATGGATCACTTGACGGGTCATTTTGTGACCTGGTGCGAATTTTCTTGCTTTCTCATTTTCAACCCTCGTGTCTGATCTTAGGGGCTTTTGGGGTATTACAATATCTACCCCTTGGGATTATTCATCCTCGAATGTGGATAAACATACTGAATAGCTAGGGAAAGGAACTGCAATCCCAAATACTGATTATATAGAGCTAAAAATTGACGGAGTGACTGACTCCAAACTGATACACATGACTGAACTGAATTAATGAATCACACATACATGGACTGACATGAAAGGAACTGAGAGACATGAACTAGAAAAGAAACTTGATAGCGTATTAAGGAGGAAACTGATACCTCATGATGGAAAGGAACTGGAAGGAAATAAATGTGGGTATTTATTCATTATATATGCTTCGACTTCCTACGTAGATCCCTCTACAAGCTGATTCCTCCACAAGACTTTCACTGAAGCAACTTCTTTATTCCTCAGCTTCCAAACCTGACGATCAAGGATCTTAACTGGTACCTCCTCATAAGTAAGGCTATCCTTCAGGTATATTCTCTCCACCGGAACAACCAAAGCCAGGTCACCAATGCACTTCTTCAATAACGATACATGAAAAACTGGACATATCAAAGCCAACTCCGCTGGTAGCTCCAACTCATAGAGCACCTTGCCAACACGTCTCACGATCCTGTAGGGACCAACATATCGAAGAATAAGCTTCCCTTGATTTTTGAAGCTCATCACTCCTTTCATGGGAGATACCTTCAGGAACACCCAATCATCAACTTCAAACTTAAGTTCTCTCCTCCTCACATCAGCATATGACTTTTGACGACTCTGAGTTGTCTTTAGCCTTTCCCTTATTAGCTAAACTTTCTCTATAACCTCATAAACTGAATCTAGCCTTATCAATGTAGCTTCACCTACCTCGAATCAACCAATAGGTGATCTACACCTCTGCCATAAAATGCCTCAAACGGAGTCATCTAGATGCTAGAGTGGTAATTGTTGTTATAAGCAAACTCGATGAGAGATAAATGATCATCCCAACTACCCTTAAAGTCAATCACGCACTCTCTCAACATATGATCAAGGGTCTGAATGGTCCGCTTGACCTGATCATCTGTCTGCGGGTGAAAAGTTGTGCTAAGCTTGACATGAGTACCAAGGCCCTTCTGAAGCGACCTCCAAAACTAGAAGGTAAACTGACTACCTCTATATGAAATGATGGACAAGGAAACTCCATGCAACCGAACTAACTCTCGATTATATAACATAACATAGTCCTCAACTGAATCGGTAGTTTTGACTGGTAGAAGATGAGCTGCCTTAGTCAACCTGTCTACCACCACTGATATAGAGTCATATTGTCGGCGAGTGTGAAGCAACACTGTGATGAAGTCCATACTGATCTCTTCCCACTTTCAAGTGGGGATACTGATGTCTTGTAGCATACCTTTAGGTCTCTGATGCTCAACTTTCACTTGTTGATACTTTGGACACTTAGCCACAAACTCTGCTATGTCCTTCTTCATGCCATTCCACCAATAGACTTTCCGTGGGTCACGATACATCTTGGTGGCACCTAGATGTGTAGAATTTCTAGAAACAAGAGCCTTGTGCAACATATGTTCTCTCAAATAATCGACATTCGGAACACATAAACGACCTTGATAACGAAGTACACCATCTCCCCTTTAGGAGAAAACCTCCACCTTCTGATTTTAAACCACTTCTTTCAACTTCTCCAAAATCAAATCCTTATCTTGCCTAGCCTTGACCTCAGTCACCAAGGAAGATTCTGACTGATTC
Source organism: Datura wrightii (assembly GCA_035772735.1). Lineage (NCBI taxonomy): Eukaryota > Viridiplantae > Streptophyta > Magnoliopsida > Solanales > Solanaceae > Datura > Datura wrightii. The sequence continues at coordinate 129,876,642 of JASDFA010000006.1, forward strand.
AGAACAATGAAACCACCATCCGCCGAGCCAACAAGGCGAACCCCTAATCATGCAAGCCGATGCACATCCTTCACCAACCCTTTCCTTCCATCCTCCATATGAGAAACACTCACCATGGACAGTCTGCTAAAGGCATCCTCCACTACATTGGCCTTGCCCAGATGATAAAGGACACTCATGTCATAGTCCTTGAGCAGCGCTAACCTTATTCATTGTCATAAATTCAAATCCTTCTAAGTGAACACATATTGTAAGCTCTTGTGGTCCGTAAACACATCCACATAGACCCCATACAAATAGTGTCTCCAAATATTCAACGTGAATACCACTACTGCCAATTCTAGGTCATGCATTGGGTAATTCTTCTCATAAGTCTTAAGCTGTCTAGAGGCGTACGCAATGACCTTACTATGCTACATCAACACACACCGAAGACTTACCCTAGAGGCATCATAGTACACCACGAATCCATCCGTGCCTGTAGGTAGGGTCAATATTGGGGCTGAAGTGAGTCGAGTCTTTAACTCCTGAAAAATCTTCTCACTAGCATTCGACCACTGAAAATTTACTTCCTTCTAGGTCAACTTAGTCAATGGTGCCTCCACGGATGAAAATCCTTCAACAGGCCTCCTGTAATAGCCAGTTAAGCCCAAGAAACTCTTGATATCCCAAGGACTAACTAGTCTAGGCTAATTCTTTACAGCTTTTATCTTTTGAGAGTCTACCTGCACACCCTCACCTGAAATCACATGGCCTAAAAATGCTGCCAAATCCAACCAAAACTCACACTTGCTAAATTTAGCAAACAATAGCCGATCCTTGAGAGTCTGAAGTACAATCCTCAAATGAGCGATGTGCTCCTCCTCGCTCTGAGAGTATATGAAGATGTCATCTATAAAGAAAATCATAAACATATCCAAATATGCCTTAAACACCCTCTTTGTCAAATCCATAAAAGTTGCAGGAGCATTCGTTAGTCCAAAAGACATAACCACAAACTCATAGTAACTATACCGATCTCGTAAAGCTGTCTTCGAAATGTCACTCTCCCTAACTCTGAGCTAATGATACCCGGATATGAGCTCTATCTTTGAAAAGTATTTAGCACCCTGAAGTTGGTCAAACAAGTCATCAATCCTGGAGAGGGGATACTTCTTCTTGATTGTAACCTTGTTCAACTTCCAATAGTCAATGCACATACGAAAAGACCTATCCTTTTTTCGAACAAAGAGAATCGGTGCACCCCACAGGGACTTGCTAGGTATGAAGAATCACTTATCTAGAAGATCTTTCAATTGCTCTATCAAATCCTTTAGCTCAGCTGGAGCCATTCTATAAGGAGGAATAGATATAGGTTGCGTATCAAGAAGAAGGGCAATACCAAAGTCAATCTCTCGCTCAGGAGAGACTCCTGGTAGATCATCTGGAAAAACATCTGGATACTCATGCACGACTGGAACTGACTAAAGAGTCACGGTCTTGGACGTAGAACCCTTAACCCAGACTGGATGGTAAATACAACCCTTGGAGATCAACTTTTTAGCCTTAAGATAGGAAACGAAGTGACCTACAGGCACAACTGAACTATCATTCCACTCTAGGACTGGTTCACTCGGAAATCAAAAATTTACTGTACGGATTATACAATTCACTAAGGCATAACATGCATGCAACCAATCCATACCAAAGACAAAATCAAAATCAGTTATGTCTAGCTCTACTATATTGGCTGAGGAGACTTTCTGGAAGACTGTGACTGGGTAATTTCTGTATACCTGTCGAGCTATCACTAAGTCACTAATTGGGGTAGAGATTGAGAAAGGTTCTAATAGGGTTTTTGGACTAACTCCAAAACTAATAGCAACATAGGGTGTCATAAAAGATAAAGTAGTCGCTGGATCTAACAATGCATATATATCAAGATGAAATACTCATAACATACCAGTGACCATATTTGGAGAGACCTCCTACTCCTGACGAGATGAGAGAACATAAAATCTGTTCTGACACTAACCACCACCTACACTAGTGGATACACCCTGCTGGGCTGAGCGTGCTGGTGGAGCTGTTGAACTAGTGGCTGGGTCACGACCTCTACTAGGACCCTGTTTGGCTGAAAGGCAATCTCTAAGCATATGTTCGGACTCCCCGCACCCAAAATATGCACCTGAACCTGCTAAGCACTCTCCAGTGTACCTCCTACCACACCTACTACAAATTGGAATGCTAGGCTCTGCTAACATGCTTCCCTGACCTCAAGAGCCTGATGCTTGTTTCCTCTGCTCACGCCTAGATCTAGATGGCCTACTTGCTGATGACGGTGCTAGGGCTAATAACCTCTGGTGGAACTGCTGACGATGTCCACCACTAGACCTCTGCTGGGAAAACCCAAAGTTGCCTGTCCTGGCCATCTTGGCCTCTCTATCCCTTTTCTTCATCTGATCCGCCTCTCTCTGCTAGGTTTATATAACCATCGAGAGAAGTCTAGATCACTGTTCATCATTGCGGTCCTACACTCCTTGACCAGCGATTCTGACACACCATACACAATCTGTTCATACGGGTTCTCTGGTCTGCAACCATCTCCGGCGCATACTTGGACAATCGAGTGAACTCCAAGGTGTACTCTTGCACAATCATATTGTTCTGCCTCAAGTTGAAAAACTCTGCCACCTTTGCTTTGCTCAACTCCCTAGGGAAGAATCTATCTAAGAAGGCAGACATGAACTCATACAAGCTTACGGGAACTGTGCACACTACTCTACCGTCCCTCCACTAACGGTACCAAATATAAGCAACCCCCTTCAGTTGATAGGAGGATAATTCTACGCTCTCTTCTCCCGTCACCCCCATAATCTGGATGATCTTCTATATCTTTTCAAGTAACTCATGTGGGTCCTTATCCACTCTTGAACCAAGGAACTCAGGTGGATTCATCCTAAGAAAGTCTCGAACTCGAGCCGCCACTGCGTTCCCATTTTAAGGGACATGATCCATCACCTGCTGGTTGACCTGAGCGGTCAAAGCCTAGGCCAACATTTGAAAGGCTACTATAAACTCGGCATGAGAGACCTGCTCCCGCAAAAGGCTTGTTGATGCTAGCGGGGCTTGTTGGTGCCAATCTATATTGCCATCTTCATAGCCATTTCCATTCCCATTTCTTCTACCATTTACTCAGTGTGGAGGTATGATTCTACAAATGCATATTGATGTTGGGCATTTTTTGATGCCCATTTTCCATGTTTTTACCCATATTTGATCATGTTTTGAGTTCATAATACTTAATTTATGCTTAAATTCATGTATGTGTGTGTTTTATGTGCTAACAAATGATTTTAGTTGATTTGAGTAGAAAATTAAGCAAAAGGAGCTCAAAATGATGCAAGAGATGAAGAGTTGAGATTCTGATGGGTTTAGTGCTATGGCTGGCACCCCGCACCAAGTCCCAAACTTAAGTGAATAAAATCTCATTCTGGTGCTATGGATGGTGCCCCACACCAACCTTCAAATTTCAGAGGATTTTAATTCACAAACTTGGCGAGATAAGAGGCGCCCCGTGCCGAGAGGTGTCCAGACTTGGAGAAGTTTAACGAACACCTTGGCGAGATAGAGAGGGCAGCCCGCTAGGCCTACAATTTATAAATTGCATTCAGTGAATGCAGTTTATACATCGTATTCAGTGAATGCACTTTATACATCGTATTCACCACTTTATAAATCGTATTTAGCAAATGCGATTTACAAGCTAAAATTGCTGGAAATTTGACTAAGTCTGTGGTGAGATAGGAGGGGTGGCGCACCAGGCCTATTCCGGAGGTGAAAATGTTGATTTTAAAGCCAAGTCTTGAAGGGTAGAAGTGTCATTTGGAATCTCATCTATAAATATGAGGCCTAGGTCATTTGTTAAGCAACTCTCAACATTTTGAATAGTTCAAGGACTCCAAAGAGTAGTCTCTACTCATTTTTACATTCCATAGTTTGTTCATGAAAGCTTGTAAGTCGTTTGGAAGGGAGAAAAAGTTCTACAACTAGGTTTTCTTTTCTTTACTTCGTATTTTCGTATGATGTTGACTATTTATTTGTTTTTTCGCTTGTCTATGAGTGGCTAAACTTATAATATAGGGTTATGGCCATGGTGGATGGTTGATTGTTTGAAAGCGTAATAAACTTGATTTTGATTCTTTTTTATGGTTGTTTGTATTTATTTGTTTTAATTTATTATTTATGAGATTGATCACCTTGTACTTAATCCGTTGGCTTTCGATTGAACTTCAGAAAGGGAATAGAAAGGGTTAAAGATAAATACAGAACAGAAATTCAAAGACCATTGAATCCATTCATGATAGGATAAAAGTTGTTGTTGAGGATGGAGATATACCCTTCAACCCCGGTTAGTTGAAATACAAGTAGGCATAACCGTCGTTTCATGTTCTCCTACGACCATAGGGATATAGGCGTTAGGGTTCTTGAAATAGTTTTTGGATACTAGGGATAGTGGCAAGAAATGGGATAGTAACTTGCAACTAACAACCGTAGGAAGAATCATGCTAGTTTAATTATGTCTGACAAACTCAACCTGAAACCAATCAAGTGCCATTGTCCTAGTTCGTCATCATTATCGAAATACAATCAAGCTTGCATTAGTTTATTTAATATTTACATTTGAAATTTAGTAGTTTAATTTTCCACACCAATCTCCATTTTATTTGTTTCATAGATTAGTGAAATCAAAAGTACAACCTTATAACGATTAAACTGACAAGTCTCTGTGGGTACGATATCTGGACTTAAAAATCCTATATGATTTGCCGACCATGTGCGCTTGCATTTTCTTGGGCGACATCACGTATAACACGAGTTAGAAGGATAGAAAGGTACTTCATCGTATGACATAGATCATAAAAGAAGGAAAATTTCCTAAAACGTCTCGTAGCCTCTTCCCCATAAGTGTGGCGTGCTTCACACCCGTGGAAAAGACTCTAGTTAACACGGTTTTCAGAAACTCTAGGACACTCTAAACCTTTAATCTGATACCAAGTTTGTCATGACTGAACATGGGCCCTGATCTAGACACAGAACCTAGAACCATGAATGGCTCCAAGTCGACCCATGGCATGAACATGATAACTGAAGATCAACATTAGGCAAAATTGATAATTGAATTCTGAAATAACAGAAGTCTTAATATGCATCAATCATACAGAGTCAATACTGACAAGCTAAGATTCTACATATTATTTGAAAAATCTCTAACATAACTGAAGAGTTGATGGGACAAAATCCCGAACTAGCTCACTAAAAGTCCGAAAACTGAAATTAACACAACACAATAATCTGAAGGTCCTCGAACAATGAGGACTCACCAATAAGAGAACTGGACTAAGCTCCAGAGACTGGATAACAGTAGGACTAAGTCTTAACTTCTGAACTTGTATCATGAAATGATACAACATAAAGTATGCGGTCAGTACTTGGAATGTACTGAGTATGCAAGGTAAGTAAAACAGATGGAATAAGTATAACTGAAATCATACACATAACATAAGTCATAAAATCATGAGAGTAAGGACTACATTCGGATATTTGAAATCATGTATAGTCATATACTGAATCTCATGTCTGAACCGAATGACACAAAGCTGAAAATAGAATCATATGGCTTGCCATAACTGAAATCATAAGTAAAAGCTTATAAACTAATCATTGGGTCAAACCTACTGAAAACATAATATCATATGTCATAAACATGCATAACTGAAGTCATGAGTAGGGCTGGGCATTGGGCCGGGATGGGACAAACGGGACGGGACGGGGGAGACCGAGATGGGTAGCCGGGGCGGGACGAACCAGGAAGGACCGATAGTCCTGTCCCATCCCACTATATTAACGGGTCGAGAAGAAATGGGATAAAAGGGACAAACGGGATGAAAATTAATTTTTTATATTTTTTATATTTTTTATATTATAATTTAAATGTTTTAAAATTTTTTATAGTCTTATACTTTAAAGACTTATATTTAGAAATAAGAATTTAAATTTAAAGTATTATAGTTAGAACTTAGAAACTTAGAATTTATAAATAAGAAAGAACTTCAAAGTTGAACTTGAAATTTAAAATTTAAAATTTAAAATACAAATTTAAGGCTAAAAATTCAAATAAAGTCTAAATTCTAAACTCTAAAGTTTGTTAAAGACTTAAAGTCTAAAAATATAAAGTTTGAAATTTGAAATATGAAGTAATCATTTATTTATTTATTTAAAAATTAAAAATTGAAATTAAGAATTTAATATTTTAAGGCTAAAAGAATTTCTAAAGTTTGTTAAAGACTTAAAGTCTTAACTCTTAAAGACTTAAAGTTTGAAATTTTAATTTTTGAAATTTGAAATTTGAAATATGAAGTATGAAGTAATTATTGAATATTTATTTGTATCTATAAGTTTATTTAAATGTTTGCAAATAATTAATATATAATAAAACAACTAATGAAATTGAAAATTAAGGCTAAAAGCTAAAAGTCTTTAAATTTATTCATATAAAAATTAAAATATTATCATAAAAATTTGTATTACAATTTACAAATATTAGTAGAGAGCCTAATCTACAAAGCCACCTTCTAGGAAGGGTTCTGTTTAGATTAAGCGTTTAATATAATACTAATATTTGTACATCTTTATGAAATCTCTTTCTAATTCTTCTATTTGCTGAGCTGAAATATTTCCGGCACTGGCATAGATTGTTGTCGGTCTTGTGCTTCCATGTCATCATCACTGTTAATTGCTGACTCAAAAATCTTCTTGCTGGGAAGTTAACTTCGGTAGTCCGTGATTTCTCCGCTCTGCGTTGATCCAATCTCTAAAAGTTATAGATACCTCCAATCTATCTTCTGCTAGTGAATATTGATGATCTCCAAGTTGAAATCTTGGCGCACTGAAAGCAGCCTCCGAAGCAACAGATGATGCTTGAATAGCTAGCACGTCCCTAACCATCTTGCTAAGCATTGAAAATACGCTGCCACGAGTCCTCCACCAACTCAGAATGTCCAATGTGCCGTCAACGGCAATTGTAACATTTTCCCTAGCTGAAGAGAGATAGTCATCAAAATCACAACTATCAGAAAAATCAAGACCAATTTGACTTTGCACATATCCATGGGTACTATCTACTCGGACCCTAGAAGTTTCAGGAGCATTAACGAAATTACCACTATGCAATTGACAATAAGTCTCATATATTAATTTAGCCTGCATTCTAATACTATTTTTACAAGTTTTCAAACTTAAAATTTCATCATCTTCTATTTCTAAATTTTCATAAATTTTTTGAACGACTCCTCTTGTATCTCGTTCTTTATATTATGGGTTAAAAAGCATAACAATTAAATAAATTTGATGGATAGGAAAAAATATTTTTAAAATTTTTGAATCATGACCTTAATAGCCAATGCAAACTTTTCATTGTTTTTATATTCAACAAATTTAGTAGTAACAGCACATACATTTATTAAAACTTCACAAATAGTTGGATAATACATGCTAGAAAATATTTTTTTTGCTTGATAAAATAATTTCAAAAATTGATTAAGTTTATTTATTTTCTCCCAGTCATTATCACCAAGTTTCAAATCAGGTTCAGAATTATGAGCATTATACAACATAGTGATAGGTCTTCTATAAATATATGCTGCTTCTAACATTTCGTATAATGAATTCCATCTAGTTTTTACATGTTTTGGAACTTTTCTAAATGGAAGTTCACATATTCTACAAAAAAGTTTAAATTCACGAATTCTAGAACTTTTATTAATTCGAAAAAACCAAAAATATGCTAATTCAACTTTAGAACATCCAATATCAAATAATTTAATGTCATCCTGTACAGCCAAATTAAATATATGAGCAGCACATCTAACATGGAAAGAATTATTATTAATTGGACATAATCAAGTTCTTAACATGCTAACTACACTAGTATTAGAAGAAGCATTATCTAGTGTAACACTCAATATTTTATCACAAATGCCAAAAGATTGTAAAACTTCAAGTATAGTAGCAACTATATATGTAGTAGTTTTTCTCTGCTCACAAATTTTATAACCTATTATTCTTTTTTATAAACTCCAGTTATGATCAATCCAATGTGCAGTAACAGTTAAATAATCGACGGAATTGACACTACGACCCATATTAGATGTAATAGAAAATCTACCATCAAAATAACTAAATAAACAATGAAGATGATGAGAATGTTTTTCTTGAAATTAAAAAATGTCACGTTTAACCATGCTTCGCGAAAAATCTTGAAAAGAAGAATTGTGTGTTTGTTGAATATGCATAATAAATTGGGATGGGAGGGAAAACTAAAAGGCAAACCACAAACCGCAACTATTTTTCTATGTTTTCACTGTCTCTATCCCTATAATATTTTCGTTATGTAATAGGGCCACTTGGGTTTGAAGGGTTTAACTGGCCTTGAACCATATTGGAACCCCCTTTCGATCTAATAGGGACATCACAACCGATGGCTTTAGAGGCTTCTTTAGCCGCTAAATATTTAAGTTTAGAACATTGTAATAAATGTCTATGTAACCCCCATGTTCCACCTTTGCTTCCGCCGCATTCATGCTTTAATACCTTTTTACACTTATTACAAATAGCTTTCGTTCGTTCCTCATTTTGATGCATAAATTGCCAAACATCTGAAGTTTTAGCCCATCGAACCCTAGTTTTACCCCTAGTATGATGCACAGAGGGAAGTTGAGCTTCACATTGAGGAGTATCTTGAGTTGAAACTTCAGTAACGGGACTAGTAGGTGTATCATCTAATTTTTTTTCTTCTTCTTCTTCTTCTACTTCTACTTCTTCATGTAATTCTTCGTCTAATAAATTACCATAACGCATTTCCATAATTTCATTATCCAATGAAGTATCCGAAGTAATATTAATAGGAGTACTACCAAATTTGCATAAAATCTTCGTTATTAATTCTAACTCTAGGCACTGAAGAAGAACCACCAATTTTTTTAGCAGTAGAACTAGAACCTGTACTTTTTTTACTAGTACTAATATCGAACGCACCTGCAACCTTGGCCATAATACCCTTTCCTCTTCCAGATTTTTTTTTTCAAAATCCATATTATAATTTATGCATAAATAATATAACACAACTAAAATTATGATTAAGAAAATATAACACAAGTATATTTAAATAAATAAGATAGAAAAATTAGATGCGTAAAGCCGTAAAATAAATAAACAACAGAAGTAAGTATAGAACAAATGTACCAAACGTCTGTCTAAAACAGACAATTATAACCAATTGTCGGAACTCGAAAATTGATGTAGCAACTTGAGACTTGAAAGTTAAAACTTCAAAACTAAAATAACTAACACAATTTGAATTTGAAAATTATAAATTTTGAAATTTGGAGAATTAGAAAATGTAGATTGTAGAGAGATTTGAGAGAAATTGAGAATTGATAATATTTGAGAAAATGAGTGTGTAGTAGAGATTAGAGAAGAGAAGAGATGAGTTGTGGATAAATTATGCAAATGTGGAGGTATTTATAGTTTTTTAAAAAAAGGGCAAAAGTGTAATTTCTAAAATTGGGTGTAAAAAAATTAAAAAAATAAAGGGGGTGGGGGCTATTTTCAGGGAATAAAACCATTGGGGCCCCACCCGAACGGTTGGAAATGGCTCTTTTTTTTTAAAAAAAGTTAAAAATTCCGATCCGAACCAGGTCGGAATAATTGGTAAAAATACTCGTCCTATCCCGTCCCATATACTGTCCCCCCTAATCCCCTTAAGTCATCGGGCCAGCCAGGACCAGGACTACCAGGACCCAGAACTGGGCAAGTACTAGGTCGGACCAAGATGTCCCGTCCCGCCGGCCAACCCTAATCATGAGGAACAATAGGAGACTCATCATATATTCGCCACCATCATGATAAAGCGTACGTGATTCCCCAACTGTCACACTCAAGTGGATAGAGCCATCCAAAACTTTGTCAGGGCTAAGGACGCTACCATGATATCGAATCAAGCTAAAGGCCCCTTGAGGGCAGGAAAAACTCTTTTGAGAGACCCCAAATATATAAAAACCTATGTTGGTGCATAGTTCTGATATCAGAAAACCTCTAAACCCCAAACCTACTCAGTGCTAGACACTGCTCCCAAAAACATGCAAAGTGCTCCCATCGTTTTTCAACGAAGCTGAAATCATAACTACATGTATATTTTGAAACCTGAACATGGGGAGTCTTGACTCCAAAACATATCATAAGTTGTAGTGGTAATCTTGACTCCAAAACATATGATAAACTGATCTTACTAGTCTTGACTAAATCATGAACACATACTTAACATGGTGGGTTTGCCCAAATCTTAAAATCATGCATACTTGTAATAGACTTCATAAGTCAAAATCATAGATTCATACATGGGTAATTTGTAAACATACAAACATGATAGATACTTCATCATACTTGAAATCATCAATCATAAACTAAACTTTTTCATGAACTTGCATAATTGGGCTAAATCTTCTAAAAACTTGAACTCATGAATTTGTAATCCCATGTAGAAAATCTACCCATGATTCATCAAACATACTTTAACACATAGAGGGAAACGACCCATAAACAATCTGTAAGAATTCTATGAAATTATGTATGAAATCCCTTTTGATCATGAATAAATTGAGACTTGATTCATGAAATTAAGAAAAATTATGAACATGCTAGTGAAAGGAATCCTCATTCATGTCCTCACATACCTAAAAGAATTGAATCTATACTTGCCCTATAAAGCCCAAAGGATTTTGAGAGGAATTTGGAGGGTTCTAAGCTTGATCTTCAATGGAGAGGTCTAGGCTTGCACGCATGGGACGAGAATGGTTAGAATAGGCTTAACCCCTCTTAATACACCTTTATCAAAGCTTAAAACAACGTAGTTTAGGACTTAGGAGCTTATAAAATACTAAAATACCCTTACTAATTTCGCAGAAAAACTGATACTGCAAGTCACCACGAGGGACTTAACGAGTTGTTGGGACCACTAATGACTTATGGTCCTCACTCATTACCTTTACTGGAAAATCTTCATTCACTGAACTCCCTCAACTGACGACTGACATGACGAGCCATTAACAGGGATGATGACTCGTTACCTCCTATCATTATGACCACTAGAAGTCTCACACTATCCAAGCCCTCCCAACCAATGAGCCACCTGACGATTCGTGAAGTGACTAGGTCTTTTGGACCTCAACATATTCCTAACTTCCCTTGAGCACCATGGGCTTACTGAAGACTCGTTAAGTCACGTGACAAGTCGTTCCTCGACCCGTCGCCACTGGTAACACTTCTTCTATATCCAACTCCACCCAATATGATGGACCACTTAACGATTCGTTAAGTGACTTCACGGGTCACTTGACGGGTCGTTCTGTGACCTGGTATGAATTTTTCTACTTTCAGTTTTAACCCTCAGGCCTAATCTTATGTACTTTTGGAGTATTACACATCATGACCTCAAAAATATCATCTATATGGGGAGCCACAACAGCTGTATGTTGTATCCTCTACTGTTGTCCTGCTGGAGTCACTGGTGCTACCCCATTACGCATAAGGCCTCTCAGAAGATTCAGGACCTTAGCCAGGTCCTCAGAGGATGCTGGAGCGGTTGCAGCCTCTCCATATATAAGAACCTCCACCTCCACTACCACTCTTTCTTGAACCGCTGGAGGCATTAGAGATGCTGATATTTCCTAAGCTGGAGCCGGAGCGCTGGCCCTTCCTCTGGATGCAGCAGGCCTTCGCCCGCGACTTCGGCCCCATCTTTTGCCGCGAACTACGGCTGCTACAGTTGGCTCAGGTGCTTCTTCTCAAATTTCGCCTGCACATGTTCTCACCATCTATGAGAGAAAGAAAGAAGAATTATCAGATACCAATTGAAATCAAGTAATAACATGAAAAGAAAAGAAAGAAGGGAGTTTTTCTAAAGTTTTGTACCCTCTCGAAGATAAGTAACAGATGTCTCCGCACTGATCCGCGAGACTCTACTAGACTCGTCCTCAAATAATAAGATCAACGAACCCAGAGCTCCGATACCAATTTTGTCATGATCCAAATGGCTATGATTGGCACCCACACTATCCCCTCTGTGGGCGAACCAAACGAATCCCCAGCTAATTACTCATTCTCCACAAAATGTTTAAGTAAATCGCAACAAAACTATAAGTAGCGAAAACTTTAATAAAATGAAATAAAATTAATATCATGTCACAACCCGAACATAGGCCCGGATCGAGACAGGGGAAAAGGAACCCCGAGGGACTCCAAGTCGACCCATGGCATGAACAGAACATCTAACTCAATCATAAAAGCGGAAGTTTGAAATAAGCATAACATCAGAAATACACACGAATCTGAAGTTGATTACATCTTATATCTGAAAAGCCTCTAACACTGATGAGTTGATGGGACAAGACCCCTACTAACTTGCTAAGTCTGATACTGAACACATAAATAAAATTGATAAAGCATGGTCCTCGGGGATGAGGACTCACCAATAGATGTGGGATGCTAAATATGAAAGGCCGACTACGGACGAGGCTGAGTCTGAGTACTGGGGCCGGTATCATGAAACGATACAATATAGAGTATGCGATCAGTACGTGGAATATATCAAGTATGCAAAGTAAGTAAAATAGCTTAAGTAAGTAAAAATCATTTAAAACATGCATCATATAAAACATGATTAATATAAGAATTTGAAAGTAGGGCTTGCATGCTCTTTTCTGAAATCATGATCTCAACATAACATAACATCATAACTGAATCGATTGACCTAAAGCTGAAATCTGATAATCATAAGTAAAATTGATCATTGGGTCAAACCTACTTTAGAACATATATATATATATATATATATATATATATATATATCACAAGTGATAGACATGCATAACTGAAATCATGAGAAACAATGGGAGACTCGTCTTATAACCGACATACCACGATAGAGCTTACGTGGTCCCAACTATCACACTCAAGTGGGTAGAACCATCCAAAACCTTGCCAGGGTTAAGGATGATACCATGATATCGATATCAAGCTCGTGGCCCAATTAGGGTAGGGGATAGCTCACATAGGAGGTCCCAATATAATCTGATCATACCTACGTTGGCGCGTGGTTCTGAGGCTTAGGGTTGACTGACCTATAGCCTACTCGGTGCTAGACATTACTCCAAAAAATATGTATATGCTCTCCATCATTTTTCAACGAAGCTGACCATCGTCTATTGTCATAAATCTTAATCATACATGAGGAGCCTTGGCTCAAACCATACAACAAGTTGAACATAAATGGGAGTCTTTGCTCCAAATCCATGTGGTAAGCTAAATTCATAAAATCATAATCATACTTGATCATATGGGCATTTCCCGATACTTTAACATGCTTGAAAATACATAATTCACTTAAAAACATGATCTTAAACATGGGTAACTTGAAAATATATTTTTCATCATAAATATATCATCGTACTTGAACATTCATCATAAATCTCAACTTTCATGAACTTTTCATGATTGGGCATTTTAATTTATAAAGCATGAAACATGATTTTAATTGAAAACAATATAAAACTTGCCCATGAATCATAATTCAATAGTAGAAACATCTTTAAATCATACCCATGTAGTAAATTAGCAATCTCATGTATTGGGTTAAAACCCCATAGAATCAACATAGGAATTTCATGATTTAGAGAGAGATTGGTCATGGGTGTGAAAGGATTCACCCATTCATAACCCTACATACCTGAAAGGGTTTGATTCTACCACTTTTCTGATTGCTCAAGGAAGGTTTGAAGAAGAACCTTGAAGGATTAGCGTTGATCACCTCTCTAGACCTTTACAATTGCATGCATGAATAGGAATGACTTAGAATAGATTTTCCCCTCTTAAAACCTACTATTCATAGTTTAAAATGATGTAGTTTAGGCCTTAGGATCATAGAAATTATGGAATAGCCCTTACTAAATTTGCAGAAAATAACTGATTGCCAATCCCAACGAGGGACTGGACGAGTCGTCGCCCCCAAGGGAACAAGTCGTGGCATCAGTCATCGAGTGCACTGTCTAATAGATCATCTAGGGCTCATCACAGGGGACCTCACGAGTCGTTACTGGTGACCATGACTCGTGGTCACCACTCGTCACCTTCCCTGCCTAAGATTTCAAATTATTTCCAACCTGCTGACCACGACCCATCCCACGAATCGTGATGACTGACCACGACTCATGGTCAGGTCCGTGGGGACCTCAAAATCCAAAATTTTAACCCAAGCCTTGAACCTCACCACAAGCCTCCTCACGACTCGTGGTCTACCCCCGGGTCACAGAATGACTCGTTTCGTGACTTGGTGCCAGATTTTTAGTTTTCTCCGCTTGAACTCTCGGGCCTGATTTTTGGGCTTTCAGGGTATAACAATATCTCCTCCTTGGAAACATTCATCCTCAAATGTTGAAAATCATACAAAAAAGCAAAGAAATGCTATCATCATACTCAAATACGGATCATATAATCTGAAAGCTGACGGAATGACTAACTCTGATTCAAACTACATGGCTGAACTGAACTCATGAATCATATACACACCCATATACATGAAAGAAACTGGAGCGCATGAATTGAGAATGAAACTAAATAGGGTACTAGGGCAAAAATTGATACCTCAAGCTGGAACTGAGCTGGCAGAGAATAAATGTGGGTATCTAGCCATCATGTCTGCTTCGACTTCCCTCGTAGCTCTCTCAACATGCTGATTCCTCCATAAAATTTTAACTGAAGCTACTTCCTTGTTCTTTAGCCTTCGAACCTGAAGATCCAGTATTTCCACCAGAAGCTCTTCATAACTAAGTCTGTCTTTCACACCGACGCTGTCCACTGGGACAACTAAAGATGGATGACCCAAACACTTCTTTAAGAGAGATACATGAAAAAAAGGATGGATAGAGGCTAATTCCGAAGGCAACTCCAATTCATATGCCACCTTTCCAACCAGTTTCACAATCCGGTAGGGGCCAACATAACGAGGGATGAGTTTTCCTTTCTTTCCAAACCTCATCACTCCCTTCATGGGAGACACCTCAGAAACACTCACATCCACTTCGAACTCTAGTTCTCTCCTTCTCACGTTGGCATGGGACTTTTGGCGACTTTGAGCTATCTTCAACCTGTCCCATATGAGTTGAACTTTCTCCATGGCCTCATGGACTGAATATGGTCCTATTATCACAAATTCACCAACTTTGAACCAACCAACAGGCGATCTACATCTCCACCCATTGAGAGCCTCAAACGGAGCCATCTGAATGCTGAAATGGTAGTTGTTATTGTATGCAAACTTGATAAGAGGCAAATGATCATCCCAACTAACTTTAATATCAATCACACATGCTCTCAACATGTCCTCGAGAGTTTGAATTGTCCGCTCCGCTTGACCATCCATTTGCGAGTGAATGTTGTACTAAGCTTAATTTGAGTATCAAGTCCTTTTTGAAACAATCTTCAAAATTGAGAGGTAAATCGGGTACCTCTGTCTGATATGATGGAAAAAGGCACTCCATGCAATCGAACCAATTCCCGAATGTATAGTTTGGCATAATCCTCCGCCGAATCTATGGTTTTGACAGGTAGAAAATGAGCGGCTTTGGTCAACCTGTCTATAACAACCCAAATGGAGTCATATTGTCGACAAGTACGAGGCAAACCTGTTATGAAGTCCATATTGATTTCTTCCCACTTCCAAGTAGTAATAATGATATCCTGAAGAACACCTCCCGGTCTCTGATGCTCGACCTTCACCTGCTGACAGTTTGGGCACTTAGCTATAAATTCTGCGATGTCTTTGTTCATACCATTCCACCAATAGACTTCCCGTAAGTCACAGTACATCTTGGTGGTACCTCGATGGATAGAATACTATGAGCCTCGTGCAACATTCGATTCCTCAAATCATTAACATCCAGAACACATAAGTGACCCTGATATCGAAGCACACCATCTCCCCCTTTGGAGAAGACCTCTACCTTCTGGTTCTGAACGACTTCTTTTAACTTTACCAAAATAGGGTCCTCGTCTTATCTAGATTTTACATCAGTCACCAAGGATGATTTCGATTTGTTCTGAACAACAATACCGCCATCAGTCGAGTCAACAAACCAAACTCTCAACCTTGCAAGTCGATGCACATCCTTCACTAGCTCCTTTATTCCCTCATCCACGTGAGAAACACTTTCTATAGAGAGTCTACTAAGTGCGTCTGCCATTATATTAGCCTTCTTCAGATGGTAAAGAACACTTATGTCATAGTCCTTGAGTAGCTCCAACCACTTCCTTTGATGAAGATTGAGATCCTTCTTGGTAAACACATATTATAGACTCTTATGGTCCGTGAACACATCTACATGTACCCCTTACAAATAATGCCTCCATATCTTCAAGGCGAATACTACCGCCGCTAATTCAAGATCATGGGTCGGGTAATTCTTCTCATGAAGTTTTAGCTGTCTAAAAGCATATGCTATAACTTTGCCGTGCTGCATCAATACATAATCAAGTCCGATTCTCGAAGCATCACAATACATCACAAACCCATCGGTACCCTTTGGTAGGGTTAACATCAGTGCTGAGGTAAGTCGAGTCTTTAACTCCTAAAAACTTCTCTCACAGGCCTCCGACCATTAGAATTTCACTTTCTTTTGGGTCAATTTGGTCAATGGCGCTGCTATGGATGAAAAGCCCTCAACAAACCTTCTATAGTAGCCAGCTAAGCCCAAAAAGCTCCGAATATCTGAAGAATTCACCGGTCTAGGCCAATTTTTCACCGCTTCTATTTTCTGAGAGTCCACCTTTATGCCCTCACTTAATATCACATGACTCAAAAATGCCACTGAGTTCAACCAAAACTCGCACTTGCCGAATTTAACATTTAATTGGCGATCCTTGAGAGTTTGTAGCACCACTCTCAAATGAGCGGCATGCTCCTCCTCGCTCGTAGAGTATATCATATCAATAAACATGATCACGAACGTATTCAAGTATGGCTTGAACACCCTGTTCATCAAGTCCATAAAAGCTGCAGGAGCATTCGTTATTCCAAAAGACATAACCACAAACTCATAATGACCATATCGCATCCTGAAGGCTGTCTTCGGGATGTCGCTCTCCCGAACTCTGAGCTGATGGTATCCGGATCTGAGATCTATCTTTGAAAAACACTTGGCACCCTGAAGCTGGTCGAATAAATCATCAATCCTAGATAGGGGATACCTGTTCTTGACGGTGACCTTGTTCAATTGCCAATAATCAATGCACATACGAAGAGAACCATCCTTCTTTTGGACAAAGAGAATCGGTGCACCCCATGGAGACTTGCTAGGTCTGATGAAACCCTTGTCTATAAGGTCCTTCAACTGTTCCTTCAACTCTTTTAGCTCGACTGGAGCTATTCTGTAGGGAGAAATGGATATAGGTTGTGTATCGGGAAGAAGGTCAATACCAAAATCAATCTCTAGCTTGGAGGAACTCCAGGAAAATCATTTGGGAAGACTTCTGGATACTTACATACTACTGGAACTGACTGGATAGTCGGGGTCTCGGACTTCGCATCTTTAACCCTAACTAGATGGTACACACAACCTTTGGAGATCATCTTTCATGCCCTAAGGTAGGAAATGACATGACCTACAGGCATAATTGAACTACCCTTCCACTCTAAGACTTACTCACCCCGAAATCTGAATTCTACTACCTGGGTTCTACAATTAACTGAGGCATAACATGCAAATAGCCAATCCATACCGAGGATAATATCAAAAATCGGTCATGGCTAACTCTATTAGATCTGTCGAGATGACTTTCTGAAGGACTGTGACCGAGAAACTCCTATACACCCGTCTGGCTACAACTGAATCACCCACTGGAGTAGAGATTGAGAAGGGTTCTGACAAGATTTTGGGACTGACTCCGAAACTACTAGCCACATAAGGTGTCACAGAAGATAAGGTAGCCCCCGGATCTATAAAGTATATACATAAAGATAAAAAACTCGTAATATACCAGTGACTACATCTGAGGAGACCTCTGCTCCTGGAGGGATGCTATGGCATAGAATATGTTTTGGCTTTGACTGCCACCTGTGCTAGTAGATGCCCCCTGCTGGGCTGAGCGTACGGGTGGAGCTGCTGAACTGGAAGGTGGGCCTCCACCCCCATCATGGACCTTTCTAGATACTGGCAATCCCTGAGCATATGTCCGAGCTTCCTTCACTCGAAGCAAGCACCTGTACCTACCAAGCACTAGCCCATGTGCCCCCAACCACACCTGCCGCAAACTAAGATGCTAGAATCTGTGGGCCTGCTACTTTGGCCCCTAGACCATGATGCTCGCCCTCTCTGATCGTTCTTAGATCTGGATGGCACACTCAGTATTGAAGATGTTGGGGCTAAAGATTTCTTGTGGGTCTGTTGTCGATGCCCACCCCCTGACCTTGGCTGAGAGAATCTGTAGCAATCAATCCTGGCCCTCTTAGCCTCTCTCCCCCTCATATGCTCCGCCTCCATCTACTGGGCGTATAATACTATCCGAGGGAAATCCATATCTTGATGGAGCATAGCAGTCCTGCAATCCTTTTCCAAATAGCCCGCCACCCCATGAACAAACCTGCTCACCCACGCCCTCTGATCAACCACTAACTCTGGGGCGTACTTTGATAGGCGAGTGAACTTAAGGGCATACTCCTGCATCTTCATTTTCCCCTACTTAAGATTTACGAACTCAACTGCCTTCAACTCCCCCATTTCACGAGGGAAGAACCGATCTAGGAAAGTAACATGAAACACCTCCCAAGTGATAGGGCCTGCTCCGGCGGCCTTACTGTCTTTCCACTGTCGAAACCAGATTTGTGCAACCCCCTTCAACTGATATAAGGCCAACTCAGCACGCTCTACTCCATTCCACCCCCATGACTTGGGTGATCTTCACAATCTCGTCGATAAACTCATGTGGATCCTCGTCCACCTTTGACCCAAGGAATTCTGGCGGGTTCATCCTTAGGAAATCTCTGACTCGAGCTGCCGCCGCATTTCCATTTTGTGGAACACGCGCCACTACCTACTGGTTGATCTGAGCGTTCAAGGCCTGAGCTAGCATTTGAATAGCTGCCCTAAATTCAGCATGGGCAACCAGCTCCGGTGCATGGTGCTCTTGGACTGGTGGGGCTTGTTGGTGCCCGTCTCTGTTGCCATCCTCATGGTCATTTCCATTCCCATTCCTTCTACCGTTAACTCTGCAGGGAGCCATGATTCTGCAATCGCGAATAGCACGAATTAGAAGGATAGGGAGACATTTCATTGCACGACATAGATCATGAAAGAAGGGAACATTTCCTAAATGTCTCGTTGCCTCTTCGTCATAAGTGTGGCATGCTTCACACCCATGAAAAAGACTCTACTCGACGCGGCTTTCGGACACCCTAGGACACTTCAACCTATTGCTATGATACCAAGTTTGTCACCACCCGAACATAGGTCTGGATCGAGACACGGGACAAGGAACCCCAAGGGACTCTATGTCGACCCATGGCATGAATATAACATCTCACTCAATCATAAAAGTGGAAGATCAATATGATAACTTAGCGGAAGTCTGAAATAAGAATAACATCAGAAATACACACGAATTTGAAGCTGATTACATCTTATGTCTGAAAAGCCTCTAACACTAATGAGTTGATGGGAAAAGACCCCAACTAACTCTCTAAGTCTGATACTGAATACATAAAGAAAACTGATAAAGCATGGTCCTCAGGGAATAAGGACTCACCAATAGATGTGGGATGCTAACTCCAAAAGGCCGAAAAGGCTGAGTTTGAGTACAGGGGCTTGTATCATGAAATGATACAACATAGAGTATGCGGTCAGTACGTGGAATGTACCCAGTATGCAAGGTAAGTAAAACCGCCTAAGTAAGTAAAAATTATTTAAAACATGCATCATATAAAACATGATTAAGATAAGAATCTGAGAGTAGGGCTTTCATGCTTTTTTCTGAAATCATAATCTCAACATAACATAACATCATAACTGAATCGATTGACCCAAAGTTGAAATCTAATAATCATAAGTAAAACTGATCATTAGTTCAAACTTGCTTTGGAACATTTACTTATATATATATATATATATATATCATGAGTTATAGAAATGCATAACTGAAGTCATGAGAAATAATGGGAGACTCGTCTTATAACCGACATACCACGATAGAGCGTAAATGGTCCTAACTATTACACTCAAGTGGGTAAAGCCGTCCAAAACTTTGTCAGGGCTAAGGACGATACCATGATATCGATATCAAGCTCGTGGCCCAATCAGGGCAGGGGATAGCTCACTTAGGAGGTTCCAGTATAATCTGATCATACCTACGTTGGCGCGTAGTTTTGAAGATTAGGGTTGACTAACCCATAGCCTACTCGGTGCAAGACACTACTCCCAAAAATACGCAT
This sequence comes from Datura wrightii, assembly GCA_035772735.1. Classification (NCBI taxonomy): domain Eukaryota; kingdom Viridiplantae; phylum Streptophyta; class Magnoliopsida; order Solanales; family Solanaceae; genus Datura; species Datura wrightii. The sequence continues at coordinate 129,897,214 of JASDFA010000006.1, forward strand.
ATGCTCTCCATCATTTTTCAACGAATCTGACCATCGTCTATTGACGAGGCTAAATGATTATGAATATATAAATCTTAAGCATAAAGCCTTGACTCAAACTATACCACAAGCTGGACATAAATGGGAGTCTTTGCTCCAAATCCATGTGGTAAGCTAAATTCATAAAATCATAATCATACTTGAACATATGGGCATTGCTCGATACTTTAACATGCTTGAAAATACACAATTCACTTGGAAACATGATTTTAAACATGCGTAACTTGAAAACATGCTTTTCATCATAAATATCTCATCATACTTGAACATTCATCATAAATCTCAACTTTCATGAACTTCTCATAATTGGTCATTTTAATTTATAAAGCATGAAACATGATTTTAATTGAAAATAATATAAAACTTGCCCATGGATCATAATTTAATAATATAAACATCTTTAAATCATACTCATGTAGATTGCATTGGGTTAGAACCCCGTAGAATCAACATAGGAATTTCATGATTTAGAGAGAGATTGAGCATGGGTGTGAACAGATGCACCCATTCATGCACGAATAGGAAAGACTTAGAATAGATTTTTCCCTCTTTAAACCCACTATTCATAGATTAAAACGAAGTAGTTTAGGCATTAGGATCATAGCAATTACGGAAAAGCCCTTACTAAATTCACAGGAAATAACTGACTGCCAGTCCCAACAAGGGACTAGACGAGTCATGACATCAGTCGTCGAGTGCACTATCTAATAGATAATTTGGGGCTTGTCACAGGGGACCTCACGAGTCTTTACTGGTGACCACGACTCATGGTCACCACTCGTTACCTTCACTGCCTAAGATTTCAAATTATTTTCAACTTGCTGACCACGACCCATCCCACGAATCGTGGTGACTAACCACGACTCATGATCAAGTCCGTGGGGACCTCAAATTCCAAAATTTCAACCCAAGCCTTGAACCTCACCACGAGCCTCCTCACGACTGGTGGCCTAGCCCATGAGTCACAAAATGAGTCGTTCTGTGACCTGGTGCTAGATTTTGAGTTTTTTCCATTTCAACTCCCGGGCCTGATCTTTGGGCTTTCGGGGTATAACATATCAAATGACCCAAAACATTCCCAAAACCTTAAAGTTATTGTATGAATGAAAATATACCTAACAAAATCTAAAGAAAAATAACTGAGAAAATCCAAAACAGAACAATATCTGGAAAAGAAAGACATCTCCGTTGGTAGAATTGAAGTAGCATATCCGAGTCCGCTCACCTTCCACTAGCTCGTTGTTGCTCTAAAGATAGGGTCGAGATGAACTTCGCGAATCAAGGTTTGCACTCAGAAAAAAAGTACAGGAGTAGCATCAGTACGACACAATATACTGGTAGGCATCATCGACCGAACTTAAATAAATACATGTATATAGTGAAATATCAATATGCAGTTATCCAAACACAAATTTATTACACATTATTCATTCAAGAATCAATCAGTTCAAGTGTTCAGGTGGCCCGCTCACTAGATTGGGCCTCACTGCAATGGTCACTCGACCACTGCAATGGTCTCACCACAGCAGTAAAGGTACCATTGTAGCAGTACTGCATTGGCAGTAACTCGACTTAGCTGCATACCTATAGTTCTCTTTTAACTCTTCTCCACATCCAATTTGTTACTTCCATACAAGTTATTCGTAGTCGTAAGTCTAACAAGTAATGTACCATAACCATATGGGATATACAATGAGCTAATCACAACAGATTCCACAACTCATCACAGACTATTTACCTAACTTTACAATTAATGTCAAATCATCATAAACATATCAACATTGCTAACACTTAAACTGTACAACAAGAAATTCAGCTTCATTCAAGTTCTCATATTTCTGAACCAATACCAATCTTATCTCTTTGGATTCCATCAAATATCATAAAAATTGATGATGTGTCGTGCACACGCCTTCGTCACATTACCACAATCACTTAAGACCTGAACATCTTTGCACACACATGCCAGAGGGTCTTATTTCTGTCATTCCAGTCATGCCCTACGAGGGACTCTAGAAATCCATGTACTATACTAGCGTGGTACCCTTTCTCACTCATTTGCTCGTCCGGATGCTTTTCCTCAGACATGATCCACTCAATCACAATCGCTCGCCTAGATGCTCCCCTCGGGCATGAGCCACTCATCTCAGGAAAAAATATGTTATCCACTTTCATTCTCATAATTTGGTACTTTGCCACTAAGTCAATTTAATAGACCTTTAAAACGCCTCATTTTACCTCCCTCAACTTGCATAATTTAAACAACTCATCGATCACTTTCATGACAATACAAAGGAACATATACAACATCTTAAACATTCAATTCCATATCACATGAGCAACGATATCATATTAGGTTTATTCAGCAATTAAATTCAACAGGGAAGTTATTACAATAAATAATGTCCGGGAATCAATACAACACATTATCATTTCACACACACATATATCATTATATGAAGTCTAACTCCTTCTGAACCATAACCTACCTCGATTGAAGGATTAGAATGCCGATTACTCCACTGGAGCCTTGCCTTTTCTCAACGCCTTGGAATGTTTGAAATCTACAATAATAATTATAGAGTAATTTATTATTTTCTCTTTAAATAAGGTTCTAGGATATTTAATCCCACCCAATTCTACTTGGTAACATGATCTCCCTCGCTACTCACTAAGGAATTCCTTCCGTTCTATTCACATAATCATCATTCCTAACCCTAGTCATGGAGTTCCCACTCCTCAGCCCCTCATTAGGATTTTTCTAGGGCTAATAGTCTTACTTTATCAAATTGTGGATCTCCATTACCCTACTCTTATGAACACGCATTCACAATCCCCAAAAGATGCTCATTACTCCCTTCTAGACCAGGAACCAACACCTTCTAGTTCATCATTAATCAACCCTAGTTTCGTCATTCTAGGGTTCTTCAACTGAGAATTTCACCATTACAAGTCTCTCTTTCGATTCAACGAGGTTAGGGAGTCAAAAGTAGAGAGAATAGACCGAAGTTCTTACCTTGGGGAAGGAGAATTGCTCTGCTATTAGAAAATCGCCCTCAACTTCTTAACAGATTGTGCTTTGGATAATGGGGTAAACCCCCTGAAATCTCACTTTAAACCCACTTACTGACTCCCCTCGTCCGTTGCAGCGGTCACATTTCCACTGTAGGGGACTCACTATGGCATTTAGGACGCCGCCACAACAGATCCGATGGTTATTATCCTAGTCCATTACGGCGGACTTTCGACTGTGGTAACAGTCTCGCTGCAGCCGTTTTTCCCACGCTGCAATGGTCCCCCGGTAACTAATAGCTCTCGTTCCCTGCATACAGATCGTTCCTCAATCTCAAGTTTTAACTAGCACTCACACAATATCTTTCCACCAACAACCTAGGTAAGAAGGGTGTTCCAGACTTATCCCCCCCCCCTCCGTCCGTAACGACGGACGGGTCGTTACATATGAATAATATGAATTTAAGTTAGAAAACATATGTTGTCCTCATAATTTTTTTCGTACATATCACATGTTGAATTTGGAACGCTTCTATATTATATACATATAAGAAAAGAATTTATTAAGGATAAAATTCTAATTGAATTTAAAGACTTTAATATTAGAATTTTCAACATAGTACAAAAATAAGACAAAAGTCTAACAAACTACATTTTAGTTGATTTTAAATTTTAAAATATTAAAAAATAATTAAATAACAACTATTCTACAATATTAACTTGAGTAGTGATCGCGAGAACACAGTCCCCGCCCATTGATACTATTGAATACATATATTTCTTTGATGATTTTATAATCATCCAATTTTTGATTTTTTTGTGCATTAATCCATGTGAAACATTTTAAATATTGACAATTTTGTCTATTATAAAGTTTTAATCAATATTTATAAGGACCTTTAAGCTTTTATTATAATATAGATGTATGTGTGTAGCATTATATATATATATATATATATATATATATATATATATATATATATATGTATGTGTGCAACATGTAGTATTTGTCAGGGGATTAGGATTGAGTTTAAAGGGTAGTTTAGAATTAGATTAGAAGTAGGAGACAGAATTTCATAGGGTTTAGAATTAGTTTTACGTAATATGTTTAAGTTAGTATTTTTCCTTTCTAGCTTTTTTTTTTTGGTCTGGTTTATAAAATATAACGATAAAAATATTAATTAATTATTTTTAGATTAAGAAAATATAAAAAATTAAATGGCTAGCACAAATAAATATATAACTAAAAATATATTAAATTGACTAGTTTATTTAATAAAATTTAAATTTAGAAAAGACATATTTTTTTTGTAAATTTACTTTTCTATTAAAAAATAAACATAATTTATCATAAAGCAATTATATTTTTTTATAGTTTTAAAATCTTTTTTATGGTACGCATCCAATTACTTCGAGACGCGTGTTATTTGTCCCAATAAATCATAATTCACATTTTAAATCTATGGAAAATGTTATTTAGGAAAAAGATCTTAATATTCCAAACGATCGGACAAATGGTTACAAAACTATGAAATTGTCACTTTGAAAGAAAATTTAATTTAGGAAGCCTTCTATTGCATGAAAGTGCTATTCACTGTATATTAATTTAAGTCGCTTTATTTGAGTATACGCGTTCTCATTTTCTTTTCCACAATCAAACGAAAGTGGCATAAAAAACAAAAAGGATACAAAATAAAGTTTCCATGCACCAAACCACATGTTATTAAGTGCAAATTATGACCATGGATAGGGGAAATTATAATGTTTAAGACAAAATGCTTCATTATAAGGTAGTTAACTACAATTATTCAAGCACATGGAACATTTCTTATAGTGGAAAAGTTGTTGCGGATGAAACTTGTCATACCAAATGTTACTACCCCATTTATCATTGCAAATATCACCACCCTATTTAACAGTTAGTACTAGTTATCATGTTCTTGTAGGTAAGGATGCTTATTCAACAATAATATAATTTAATGTTCTTGGGGTCCCCATATTTTGCAATATTTCTAAATATGATCAATTCGATTGCAAAAATCTTTTTTGTACATATGTGAAATGTGTGCTTACTTTAGGGTAACATCTTATCCTTCTGTTTAACTACTATCTCTAGAAAAGTATAGTAGAAATGGGAGGCGGCAAAATTAATCTATGAAATTATGATTAATTGTTCAATTATTTAAGTTTGAGTTCATTATTGATCCGTCCATTTATTAGCTTAGCTCATCCGATTCAACTTATTTCAGTTCATTAATATTTGGATTGACATTCATCCCAAGTTGATCTATGAGAAATCTTATCAGAAAAGATAATTCTTTTTATCTATTTTATATGTTATATATAGCTCTGTTTTGCCCAGCCCCATTTAACCCCCATTTATATGTTTTTTTTTTTAATTTTCATTATTAAAATTTAACGCTTCTTTCAATTTAATTATTTTAATATTATCTTCAATTTTTTTTATTTAATAATTTCTTAAATTATTAGTTCTTGATTGTTTTGTAATGATAATTTTATAACGTTACTATATTTTGATTTATAATTAACTATTCTCACATGAATTACTAAACATTTTTTTTAATATTTTATCTCAGTTTAAAGAGATATAAAATTATATTGCTTAATCGTTTCACCTTTAAATATTTAAGTTGAGCAGCTTTGTTTTGAAGAAAATAAAATCTTGAATTATAAAATATTAAAATAACTAAAGAAGCATAAGTTTAGATCGCTTACCATCTATCCTGCCGTTTAATTTTTAAAAATAAAAATTTTGACCCACTCCACTTTGCTCTGCCCTGTTTAAGCATCACCCTACATTTTGCCCTGCCCCGCCCCATGTACTCCCATTGTCATCCCTAGCTGGGTTACTAATATTGGAGAGAAGAGTAACAAGTTGCTTGAACACAAATGGATAAATATTCTTGCACATAATTAATTGGACATTAATGACATTAATTATCAAAGGGTATGAGTAGGAATCAATAATGGAATTATAAATATATGTACTTTCAAAAAATACTATATTATACAAAAAGTGGAAAATCCTTATATTTAAAGTTGAATAACAAAAAAGTCCATCAAAAATTAGATTAACGATTTTATCTTCAAATTAATTCTCAAAATTATTAATTGATGATTTTATCCTTCAAATTAATTCTCATAATTATTGTTAATTAATTCAGTTAAATAGAAGACAAAACGACAAAATGATTAATTTAAACTATTGAAGATAGCGTAATTATTGTTCGTTAATCAATTAAAAGAAAATAAAACAACTGGCCAAATTATGCATTTATTTTGAACCATTAAAGATAGGCATATTAAAAACCTCGTGGATGGTTAAAATTCTATGAAACACTCTTTAAACTTTACCAACAGATAAAAATATATTTATTTTCTTTTCCTTCTTAATTTTCATGTCTTAAATAATGTTACCTAAGGCTCCTGGGTTCCTTCTCAAATTTCCTCCTCAAAGGTTTAGTAGATATTACTAATTTTTCAAGAAGTTTATTGATATTGTGTTGTGGTCGGTCTGTCTGTCTATCTATCTATTAAAATTCCTTCTTATTATATTAATATATTTTATATTGTATAAATTATGGGTGAAAATTATTTTTACCTTCAATTTTACTTTAAAAATTAAACTATCTTTTAATTTTGAATAATAGAGATTTTCTCCCTTTATTCTGATTGACTTTTACCCTTACAATTTCAACTTTATCTTCTTCTTTTTACTTTTTTAATTTTTATTTATTTAAAAATCTATATAACAGTTTTTTTAATTAAAAAAAAATATTAATTTATGGGACAAAATAAAATTAAAAAAAAATACTAATTGAGTGTATAAGTTAATGACATTCTATAATGAAGTAAATTAGCAGAATAAAAAATAATTTTATTAATAATAATGAAAACTCTAATATTTATTTATACAAGTGAAAATAAAAGGTGATAATAATTTTATAAACAGAAAAAGCTAAAAAAAAATGCCTTTAACCTATTGAAAATGGTTCAAAAATGCCCTCCTTCCACCTATTGAAGCAAAAATGCTCTTAACATTTTTTTAAGATTTGAAATTGCCCTATTAGTTAATAGAATTTTGACATGGAAATTAATTAAACAAGTGATCTTTTTTTATTGGTCCACATAAATTTTTTGACCCAACTTGACCTGACACCAAACCTATTTCTAATAAACAGGTTTGGTGTCGGGTCAAGTTGAGTCTTTATTTGGGTCAAAAAATTTATATGGACCAATTAAAAAAATCACTTATTTAATTAATTTTCATATCGTAATTCCGTTAACTTAGAGGACAATTTTAAACTTTAAAAAAAATATTAAGGACATTTTTTCTCCAATAGGTGGAAGAAGGGCACTTTTGAACTATTTTCAATAGGCTAAAGGCATTTTTGAGCCTTTTCCGTTTTATAAATATATTTCACTGCATGAAATACAAAAAAAAAAAGAAGACAAATTTAAAGATTATTTATTCATAATGTAAATTAATTTTAAATTATAATTTATGAAATGTTATATTAATAACAATCAAATTTTATTTATTTATATAGACAATAGAGGATAAAAAAGAGGAGATATATAAATACACACACATGCATGTAAATACATATATATACATTTAATGCATATAATATTTTAATAACAATAATAGCAAAAAAATACTAAATAGTATTAGATTTTTTGACAAATTCATAGAAGTATTGTTCTATTTATAATGTTAGCGAATTTAAATAAAAAACTACAAATATCTACGTTAAAATATAAATATTATATATAATATAAAAAAGTATTATATAAATGGATGATTGAAAATAATAAGGATAAGACACATATTTTAAAAAGTCAATTAAGATAAAGGGAAGAGAATATCTACTATTCAAAGTTGAGGAGAAAACTTAATTTTTAAAGCAAAATTAGGAAGCGAAAACGACTTTTACTCTGTAAATTATTATGTTCTTCGAGCTAGGCGATAACATAGTATTATTTATTTGCAGTTGTTGACAAGATGAGAAAGTTGGGGAAAGAATATTTGTGTATTTAATTTTTATGTTTTTGTAGAGCAGGAAAATAAAGGGTGACAACCTACCCGTGTTTCATGCATTTCTCTCCATATGAGTAGAAGAAATAATTGAGTTTTAACGTATTTTTCTCTTCAGTTTCTATCCATCTCCAACTATTTTTTACCTCTTCAAAACAAGTTAATACTTAGTAAATATTTGAATGTGCGATTTCGTCTCGTGATTTGAAATTATAAGATGAAATATCAAATTCTCAAAAAATCTTGATTTGAAATTTCAAATAATGAGATGGACTTTTTTAATTCTCAATTGGGAAAGATAGAATATATGCTAACCTTGTTTCTACGAGTACAAAAAAGCAATTCAAAAATGGAGAGAGCATAGGGAAAAATACTACATAAATTTTACATCAAATTCTTGGCTCAATGTATAAGCAGGTAATTAGGTTGGATGCAGGAGTGAATTTAAAATTTAAAGTTTATCACCTCTTACTACAATTTCAAATTAATTTTCTATTTGAGTTTATAATTAAATATTTATAAATATTTAATAAAAATTTATATATGTGTGTTGAGGAAAAGCTACTGAATTCAGTTATACATGCTAAATCTTTGCTATTTTGAAATTACACATTTAATTGCACTAACTGAATTTTATGCTATCTTTGTGTTTGTGATATCAGTGAAGAATGGAGTAAACATATAGTAGTGTAAGAGGATAAGGTTACAACTTTGAGAAACGAGAATAATTATGGATAATATTAAAGGGAGAATTAAAGGTAATTTGGGACATATATAAAACTTAATAGTACTTGTTGATTATTTTTTTATTATGTAAATTTTTTTTACTTAAATAAAAAAAAGATTGAAAGAACATCATTAATGTCTTTTTGATTATGTAAAATATCTTTTATTTTGAAATAAACTTAAAAAACTAAAACATTATTTATTTTAAAATGGAGGGAGTACATGTAGAAATAGATATAGGTGGTTGGGCAACCTTGATATCACTTAAATCTGAGTGTTGCTAAATGACCACAATTTTATACGCCAAACATAGCCACAAAGGTTAAAAAGATCATATTAATTTTTTTAAAAAAATAAAACTAAATTTTTATTATTTTTTAAATTCTAAAATTTAGTGCAACTATATGGGTGACTCTTTTTCTTATTTATTTTTTACTTTTTATCTTGTTTATGTGTGTGTTTTATTAAAAGTTTAAAACTAATTTTATTATTCATAGGTCATAATTCTTTAAAATATGTTTGAATAAAGTTCACCATTTAATTTTGAATTTATCACATAAAACTTATTTTATTTTTATTATAAAAAAGTCATTCAACTCTAAAATTATTTACACAAATATTTTAAACTTTAATTTTTTTTACCTATACATCATTCAACTTTAAAATTTGTCACACAACAGTCAATTTTTTAATTTTTTATTATTTAAAAGTTATTAAATTTTGATAAAGTTAACTAAAAATAAATTTCATTTGAATTTTGATATTTATATTGAAAATATGACATAACACTCCAAAATAAGTTAATTACATTCAGGATGATTTTACAAACATCGCTTAATATTTTTCTTCATAACACAAAACTCGTTGGAGGTGTACAATATTACATTTGTTTTTCTTAGTTTATTTTTTTTAATAATAATTTTAACACAACATCACTAATTTTAAATAAAATATTATTTGACTATTTTCTCCTTCTAATATACTCATTTGTATAGTAAATTTCATAAATATCTTTTAAAAATAAATAAAATAATTTTTGTGTGATAAATTTTAAAGCTAGAATACTTTTTATGTGATAAAAAATAGAATAAAAATAAATTTGTGTAATAAATTTTAAATTAAGATGACTTTTATGTAACCAAAAAAAAAGAAAGTAATTTTTTGTGTGATAAACTCAGATTTGGATGATCACCAGTAAAATTTATTAAAATATTTTTCAGTTTCAATATCCAAGTTTTACAATTCTTTCAATTTTCACCTACCTCATTTTTTTTCTTTTTCAAATTAATGAAAATAAAAAATCAAATAAAATAAAAGTAATGATAAAATAAGGATTGATTACTCATAAAAAGTATTGCTTCAATTTCATAATAGTTAAAAAGAAGATATAGGAGAAGGAAAACTAGCCGAGAAAAAAGGGCGTGAATTTTTTTGTTGCATGAAAAGTGAGATCTACTCCAGCCCATTTGTCAATAAATGAATGCTATCACACAAGTATGATTTGATATGTCTTGCACATAATAAAATTTATAGATAGTGCCTCAAGACTACAATACTAATACATGACTCTTGAGTTGCTGTTAACTAGGATCGATGCTCATGAACTATATGATTTTTATGATTTGTATAATATGATGATGTTTATTATGTCTATTTTGAGTTTTGACTATTGTGAAATATTTTCAAATTATATTATAACTAATTTAACTAATATAACCTTATTAATATTTAGAAAACATACAATAATAATTCTTTTCACATTTTAGAATGAATTTAAATACTAAGGGTATAACTGATAAAACATGGTCAACTATCTCTTAAATTTTAAAACTAAAAAGTAGTTTGAAATAATTATTTTTAATATACCTAATAATTAAAATGGAACAGAGGAAATACTATCGGAATAGAGAAATTCTTTATGGGAAACACTTCCCTATATATACATGACGGGATGATTTGAATTAATTATCCTAAAAGCTCACCATCTAAGTTGGATCTTCTCATATTATTGATCATAGTCTACCTTAATTCTACTTGATTGCAGTATTTCATTTCTAATGAAATATTTGTGATTTTCACTCGAAGAGACAAATAATATATATAGGACATTTTTATGCTTCTTCCGGTTGAAATTGTGGGGAAATATTCATGATTTCATGTGATACGTGTTTATTTTGAATGAAAAAAGATACATGCTCATGATCGACATAATTTGGTATAATTTAAGACTAGGAGATTTCCAAGAAATTTGATGTAATGTTATTTACATCAATTTGAGAGCACATTATGTTATATTATATTAAACTAAAGGGTATATTGGCTGAGCATATTGTATCTCCGTCCTAATATTGGACGATCATAATATTTTGTTTACATTCTACTATTTATTATGCCATACTAAAGGGTACCACATGAAATGAGGCAAATGAGTAAGTTACACTTTTATGATAGAGGGAATTGCACCTAAGTATAACTCAAATAGGTTTTTGAAATTACTATTCATTTAAAAAAAAAACTTAAACTTTTAATTTAATCTTTGAATTAATAATTGTGACTCAAACATTAGTTCAACACATTAAATATATTTGGGTGATAAAAATTAGATTTTTAAGATAATCCATTATTATTGAATGTGATTTTGAGAGAAATTTGGTGTGTGTTGTTTAGATATGTTACAAATAATCTAAGGAGGTTGTTTATAAAATTTGAAGTTATTTAATAGAGATTGGTCTGGTTTTAACAAGAATTGCACTTTTATACAAGACAGGTACATCATGTATATAGGCGTATAAATTTGTATAATCATATATAAAAAGTGTTTATACACTCGAGTATACTATTATACAAAAATTGACTTCAACTTTTTTCCTGCCCCTCTTCTTAAAGCTACTTCAGATTTATTTTTTGAACTCCTCTTAATGTATCTAATCAATTAAAATAAACACTCAATTCAAACAACTAACAAACTCGAAAATTTTAATTTCCAAAATTAAAGCTTTGAACGGCCTTCAATGGTGTTGTTATATCAAGAGAAAAGTAATCCATCAATATCTACTAAAATATAATGTTTGGGATGAAGTCAGTACCTCCATTTCTTATGAGAGATTTGCTTCTTCTTTTCCTTTGCAAACGTGAAATTTAATTTAAGATCTTTGAATATCAATTTTTGTGAATCACCAATTGTATACTAACTATATTAAAACATTCTTAACATCTTTCTCCGCTTAATTTATCAACTGTCATCAAAAAAAAAAAAAAAAAAAAAAAAAAAAAAAAAAAAGAAAAAAAGAAAAGAGTGCTAGAAAAAAAAACGAAGAAGTAGGATTAAAGAAATAAAAGTATATCTTTAATGTTAGACTAAGAAATTAATTTTTTTTTAAAATTAAATATAAAATGTGTTAAAATTAAATAAGAAAATAAAATAAATCAAATTTGATAGCATTGTTATCCTAACTAGCAGAGAGTGAAATTATGTGTTCTTATAATGACTAATTCGACGTTATTGGTAGTAAATTATTGCCTCTAAATTCTGTAACATTTAGTTTTGCTGGTACCTGGCAGTACGCAATTGACTTTTAACTACATGCCATGGATAAGAATATAATGTTTGTGCTTTTCTTGCAACTTCTAAAGAGAATAAATGATTTCTGGGATTTACGTGGGAACCGAATCATCTTCCCTATGATTATTGTCACGATTTAAATTTTGAATAGCTGTCATGATACCTACATCCAATTCTATAGGCAATTTCAATTTGATTTTAGAATTATTTAATTAATTATAATGCGAAAAATAAGTGATAACATATATCAAGTGATTAATGAAATCTCATAATAATCAATATGCTAAAAATATGAAATACGCCTTCAAACCTGCTTTCGTAAAGTTCAAGAGCTTTTAAAATGTAAATACAAAAACGGAAAGAGATTTCGTTACAACTGTTTGAAATGAAAAGACAGAATATAAATATAGAAGTAGAGTCCAGTACTGCAGATCTGCCAAGCAACTCACCCCGATAACTCTAATGGATAGTCTCAATAATCAGTAACTCTAATGGATAGTCTCAATAATCGGTACCTCCTCGACTATGGCTAGTGCTTGAAACAAAATCTTCACACAAAAGGTACATTAAAAAAAGAGCGAGTATGAAAAACACGTATACGCAACAACATCATCAATCGGTTCTAAATTAAAGTGGAGGCAGGGGTTGATCTTGCAAATGCTACTTTCACACTTTAATTCTTATCAGTTCAAGAAGAATATACAAGTAAATCTGACAATGAGAGATGGAGTAATTTCACAGTTCATAAAATATCAGCAATCAACATGTAGAGCAACTAAACACAGATTATTTCAGTGTCAAATTTTAATCTCAACAACTTTAATGAGTTTGAAATAATGAATGAATCCTATGGAAGGTATTGACCAATGCAGCCAGTATACACAACTCCTGTAGTAGGTTTCGCGTGACCATTGTGGGACTCGCAAGGTCCATAAAACTAGCATAGATTGTCTCCACGTACTTGTGTGGAGATCTAAATGCACTTTACAACGATACAACTCTCAACAAGGATGATCTGCATGTGCTACTGCGGACGATCTCAACATACTTTACAATAATACAACTCTTAGCACGGACGATCTCTAGATGCTCAAAATTATGCCCAAAATGTGTACAATGACATGTCAATATTTGACATACAATATTAATCAAGAAGAGTACTAGATATACATATCATATTTTTTTTTTATAATCAGCTATTTCAAGCAATCAGATAATTAAATTACCTAAGCCACATAACCCGCACAGACGGTCTCATGTGCAAAATTTCATACTCAACATGGATGATCTCCACGTGCATCTACTAACCAAATTAACTCATATAAGATTTGACAAAAACACATAAGTCAAAAAAATAAATTACCCCAATATATCATCCGATGCCTGTATAGGTGCTCGTTACATTGCTTATACATCACTCTTTACTCTTGTCATGACTCGAGCATAGACACCGGACTATGAAATGGGATTTAGAACCACAAATGACTCCAAGTTAACCTAAGCATATACATAGCATATTCTTGAGCATAAACTAAGCGGAAGGAAATATGAACATAACATAAGCAGAAGACTGAATATCTTAAAGCATAAACATAGACAACAAGTCAACAACTTGAACCATCTATACTAAGCTGTCTGAAAAGCCTATGGTCATAGATGAGCTGATAGGACAACACTCCTAGCTAGATCTACCAATATATGAAAACTGAAGGACATAAATGAAAGAAATATATGACAAAACTGATGTCTCGGATCATGAGGATTCACCAAAACTGGAACTAGACTGATCTGAAGCAGTAGTGAAGCTAACGCTGGGGCTGAGACTCGTCTCCTGAACCTATATCATGAGACGATATAACATAGCGCATGTGGTCGGTACTTTGAATGTACTGTGTGTGTAAGGTAAGTAAAACATGCTAGTAAAATAATAGTATGAAATTATACGTATAAAGCAAGCTAAGACATGAGAATAAGGACAACATGCTAAAATCATGATCATGAGATAGCCATAAACGTGAATTATTCATCATAAGCTGAAGCATAATGACCCAAGATTTTGAAAGTAAAATCATATGATCTAACATGTTTGAAAACGTAAGTAAAAACTCATAATTTGATCGATGGATTAATCATACTATAAAACATGATATCATATATCATGTACATGAATAACTTAAAACATGTGGAGCAGTGGGAGGTTTCATCTTAACTGACACCAACATGACTGAGAACATAATGCCCCAACTATCTCACTCAAGTGAGTAGAGCCATCCTAAGCCTTGTCAGAGCAAAGGACGATACAGGCGTGATATCACTCGTGGGCATGAGCCCAGTAGCGTAAGGGAGACACTCTCAATTGGTGAGGACCCCTTAGGCTAGGGGAAAAAGGAGACACTCTTTACTGACGAGGATCCCTTATTCTATAGTGGCACGTAGTTCTGAAACCTGGGTGTGCTGAACTCCGGCCTACTCGATGCTAGATACTACTCCCAAAACTTGCATATTGCTCATAGATATAGTCATGAAACATACTTGATTTTGCATGGGCTAGTTGAAAACATGAAAATCATAATCATATTTGACATACATGAACTAGCCATGAAAACAATGTCGCTGATTTAGTCATGGTACATGAGCTTGATATTTATGAAATCATACATACTTGAGTAAAATCATCATAACTTAAAAATCATATATTCATGAGAGATTCTAGTAGAAAACATACATTCATAATCATAAATCATGGATTAAATTATAAGAGACTTGAATTTATAAGAGATCATAATAGATTTATGAGAATTGGGTCTAACCTTGAAATTTTATAAGATCATGCTTGGAGACTTGAAATCATGAGATAGAGATGGAATTGGGTATGAGAGTGGAATAATTTCCCCATTCATGACCCTACATACCGGAGTTAGATGATTCGTTAACTTGTCTTGAAGACCCAAGAGAAATTGGGGAGATGGAGATGATGAACGCTAGCTTGCCTTGAGAGGGGAAATCCAATCTATGGTGTTATGAAGAGAGTGAGGTTTTAGGCTAAGTTAAACCCTTTAATCTGATCTTAAGAAAGCCTAAAACAATGTCACTTAGGAGTTAAAAGCATAGGATTTTATCAAAATACCTCTGAACTGCCGAAACTAATCTTGGAACTAGCAGAACCAATGACCCGTACAATGGGTCGTGGTATAAACCAACGGACAATTGGTCCATCCATTGGTTCCTGCCCCGCCTTTGATTCACTCTCTAAACCTTCTCCAACGACTAGAAACAATGGCTGGTACAATCAAACAATGGGTCATACAATCCCCTTGTCGGTTTTGGGTGATTTTTAACATTTTCAGAAGTTCGTTACCACGGACAAACCAACGACTCATTGGTTCTTTGTATGACTCATTCTGAGGGCCATTGAATAGCCTGGTGCCATTTTTCCTACTGATTTTGTCTACAAGTCTTAGATCTAATCTTAGGGACTTTTGGAGTTTTACATTATCTCCTCCTTGGGAACATTCATCCTCGAATATGGACTAAGCTCATTGGAAGGCTAGGGAAGGAACTGCAATCCCAAAAACTAAATAACTATAGTTGAAAACTGACGGAGCGACTGACTTCAAACTGAGATATACGACTGGACTGAGTTCATGAAACATACATGCATGCTAAGACATGAAAGAAACTGAGAGACATGAAACTGACATGAATCTGAATAGAGTACTAAGGAGGAAACTAATACCTCATGATAGATCTGAGATGGAAGGGAAAAGATGCAGGTATCTAGCCATCATATCTGCTTCAGCTTCCCACGTAGCTCCCTCAACTAGCTGATTCCTCCATAGAACCTTTGCTGAAGCTACCTCCTTGTTCCTTAGCTTTCGAACATGATGATCAAGGATCTCAGCCGGAACCTCCCCATCGGTAAGGCTATCCCTTACTCCAATGATCTCTACCATAACAACTAGAGCTGGATCTCCAATGCACTTTTTTAGCAAGGACACATGAAAAACTTGATGCACCGAAGCTAACTCTGCTGGCAGCTCCAATTTATAAGACACTTTGCCAACTTGCCTCAAAATCTTATAAGGACCAATATATCAGGGACTGAGCTTGCCCTTGTTACTAAACCTCATCACTCCTTTCATGGGAGTCATCTTTAGAAACACCCAATGATTAACCTCAAACTCAAGCTCTCTCCTCCTAACATCCGCATATGATTTCTGACGACTCTAAGCTATTTTCGTCCTTTCTCTAATAAACTAAACTTTCTCCATAGCCTCGTAAACTGAATCTGGTCCTATTAAAGTAGCCTCGCCTACCTCAAACCATCCAATATGCGATCTACACCTCCGCCCATAAAGAGCCTCAAATGGAGCCATCTGAATACTAGAGTGGTAGCTGTTGTTGTAGGCAAAACTCAATAAGAGGCAAGTGATTATCCCAACTACCTTTGTAAATAATCACACAAGATCTCAACATGTCCTCAAGAGTCTGAATGATCCACTCAGTCTGACCATCTGTCTGAGGGTAAAAAGCTGTGCTAAGCTTCACTTGAGTACCAAGGCCTTTTTGAAACAATCTCCAAAATTAAGAGGTAAATTGAGTACCTCTATCAGAGATGATAGACAATGAGACTCCATGAAACTGAACTAACTCCCGAATGTAAAGTCTAGTATAGTCTTCAGCTGAATTTGTAGTCTTGATCGGTAAGAAATGTGCTGATTAGGTCAAGCTATCTATAATCACCCATACAGAGTCATGCTATCGACGTATACAAGGCAACCTTGTAATAAGTCCATGATGATATCTTCCCACTTCCAAGTAGGAATATTGAAATCCTATAGTATACCTTCAGGCCTTTGATGCTCAATCTTCACCTGTTGACAATTCTAACACTTCGCCACAAATGTTGCTATATCCTTCTTTATTTTATTCCACCAATAGACTTTTCGCAGATCATGGTACATCTTGGTAGCACCTGGATGGATAGAGTACCAAGAGTCGTGAGCCTCTCTCAACATCCACTCTCTCAAGTTATCCGCATCCGAAACACATAATCAGCCTTGATGTTGGAGTACACCATCTCTCCCTTGGGAGAAAACCTCCACTTTCTTATTCCGAACTGCTTTCTTTAACTTCACTAAAATAGGATCCTCATCTTGTATTTCCCTAACTTCTACCACTAAGGAAGATTCCGAACCATTGAACAATAACACCACCATCTGTCGAATCTGTAAGCCGAACACCCAAGCGAGCAAGCTTATAGACATCCTTCGCCAATTCCTTCTTCCCATCCTCAACATGAGACACACTCTCTATGGACAACCTACTAAGAGCGTCCGCCACTATATTTGCCTTGCTCAGATGGTAAAGAACACTCATCTCATAATCCTTGAGAAGCTCTAACTATCTCCTTTGCTACAAATTTAGATCTTTCTGAGTCAACACATATTGAAGGCTCTTGTGGTCCGTGAACACATCCACATGCACCCCTGTCACGACCCGAACATAAGCTCAGATCGAGACACAGGATAAAGAACCCCGAGAGGCTTCAAGTCAACCCATGACATGAATATAACATCTAAATTCAACATAATCAAGCGGAACTCTAACATATATAGTATAGCGGAAGACTGAAAATATCATAACATATGAATCATTAACACAAGGTTGAAATTGAATACATGCTATGTCTGAAAAGCCTCTACTTCTGACGAGCTGATGAGACAAGACCCCAACTAACCCACTATAGTCTGAAACTAAAAATACTAAATACAACTGATAAAGGGCCCTCGGAAGACAAGGAGTCACCAATTGAGACTAGGAGATGCTAATACTGAGAGTCTAGCTAAAGGCGGGTCTGAGCCTGAATATCCGAGCCTGTATCATAAAATGATACAACATAGAGTGTGTGGTAAGTACGTGGAATGCACCGATGCAAGGTAAGTAAAATGGACAGTTAAAATACATAAGAGTACATAAGAATAGGACAACATGAACGTAAAGTAAACATCACAACATAACATGAGGATCAGGGTTTTCAAACCATTCATCAATCAGTCATGACCATAATCATAAGAGAAAAACATTTATAGAACATAACTTGAGCCAAAGTAACATAACATAACAATGCATAAAAATATGTGGAACACTGGGGGAACTAGTCATAACCGACACCATCATGATAGAGCCTTATATGATGCCCAACTATCTCACTCAAGTGGGCAGAGCCATCCCAGGCTTGACAGTCATGGGACATACAGTATGTGATATCACGAAAAGGGGATCCATTAACATTTGGATATATATAAACCTACGGTCGCACGTAGTTTTGAGACACCGGCGTAGTCCTTTGAATGCCGGGCTACTCGGTGCTAGACACTACTATAAAAAACATGCACATTAAGGCTCATATGGTAATCGTAAAATCATTCATGGAGTTCATGGACAAATAAATAATGACATGATTGCCTATTTGAAATACATGTTTAGCCATGAACAAGAGCCCTTGAATTGGCCAGAGTCATAAATCCATCAATCATGAAATCCATATATATATTTGTAAAGCATATATAAATTTGATATTTCATAAATCCATGATAAGTACTTGAGAGAAATCATATCATAAAGCATAAATTATAATTGGGCTAATTAAATTAAGATCATAGTGAAATCATAACTTGATTTTTCATAAAACAGACATAATTGAGCATAATTGGATTTAAATTCAAATCTATAAATTTATATTCAAAATAATCTTAAAATCTTCCCATAGATCATAAAATATAATTTAATACATGAAAGGAATTGACCCATAGATAGATTGTTGATAATTTTAACAAGAATTGGAATAAACTATATAGATCATGAAACTTGAGTCTATAATTGAAATTCATGGAATTGAGAAGAATTTAGGGCATGAGAGTGAAAGAAACTCTCGTTCATGGCCTCACATACCTGGGTAAATCTGATCAACACTCCCTCTTAAAAGCCCAACGAAAATTGAAGGGAATTTGTAGAGATTCTTCAAACTTGATCTCCAAGGAAAACTCTAAGTTGCATGCATGGGAATGGTGAGGCTTATAATAGGTTTAACACCCTTAAAACCCTACTAACTGAGCTTAAAACAACGTAGTTTAGGACCTTAGAGCTTAGGAATGATGAAAATACCCTTAATGAAAAACCTAAAAAAACTGCACTGCTAGTGACCACAACCAATACCATGGGTTGTTGCTGGCTCCAACGAGTCGTTACTTCCCTCGTTGCTTCACCCTACTTTTCGGTCTCAGGTATGCTACCACGACCTGTACCACGAGTCTTTACCATTTCCAACAACTCATCACTATCATCCGTCGTCACCACTGCCTATTTACCAGAAGTCCTTCCAATGGGAGCATACCACGATCCGTGGCTACAACTAACGAGTCATTCCATGACTCGTGCCAACACTTTTTGACCAGGACCATCCTCCCAACGACCCCCAGACAATGACTCGTTACATCGACCAACGAGTCATTGTAAGACCCGTTACTTCCAAATCCATTTCTGCAGATTCTCACCATGAGCCCTCAAGTCGTTAGATCCACCAACAACCCGTACAACTAGTCATTCTAAGAAGAAACCTCAAATTTTCTGCTACTTCTTATTTCAAATCCCAAGTCTAGTATTAAGCACTTCTGGGGTATTATAATATCTCCCCTTGGGAACATTCGTTCTCTAATATGGGTAAACATATTGAAAAGCTGAGAAATGCAACTACCATTCCAAATACTGAACATTTAAGATGAAAACTAATGGAGTAACTAACTCTGAACAAGAAATGGTTGAACTGAATTCATGAATCACTTGTACATACATTTACATGAAGGAAACTAGAAGACATGAACTGAATATGGAACTAAATAGAATACTAAGGAGGAAACTGATGCCTCTAGCTGGAACTGAGCAAGGCAATAAATACGTGTATTTAGCCATCATATCTTCTTCAGCTTTCTATATAGCTCCCTCAACATGCTGATTCCTCCACAAAACCTTCACTGAGGCTACTTTTTTGTTTCTTAGCATTCGAACTTGACAATTAAGTATTTCCACCGGAACCTCCTCATAGCTAAGGCTATCCTTTATACCTATACTCTCCACCAGAACAACAAAATCCGGGTCACCCAAGAACTTCTTTAAGAGCAATATATGGAATACTAGATGAGCTAAAGCCAATTCTGAGGGCAACTCCATTTCATCGGCCACCTTGTCAACATGTCTCACAATTCGGTACGAACCAACATAACAGGGCCTGAGTTTCCCTTTTTTTGAACCTCATCACTCCCTTTATAGGATATACCTTAAGAAACACCCAATCATCAATTTCAAACTCAATCTCCCTCCTCCTCACATCCGCATAGAACTTTTGGCGACTCTGAGCTATTTTCAACCTGTCCCTTATAAGCTAAACTTTCTCCATGGCCTCATGGACTGAATCTGGTCCTATTAACATAGCTTCACTGACTTCGAACCAACCAATTGTCACGACCCGAATGTACACCTGGATCATAGACACGGGACAAGGAGCCCCGAGAGACCCCAAGTCAACCCATGATATAAGCGTACATCTAATTCAATCACATAAGCGGAAGACTTAACATAAGAAAATGAAAACATGTCAAAAATGCAGAGAAAGGACAACACACAATCCATACATGATGGCTGAATACAACTTATAGTCTGAAAAGCCTCTAATCATAAAAGACGGGCTGATGGGAAAACTCCCCCAACTAACACAATAATTTTGAAACTGAAAAAAAAGCATAGAGTCTGAACATATGGCCCTCGGAACATGAGGATTCACCAAATAAACTGATAGCGAACTCTGAGGAGCTATTGAGGAGAGTGAGCCTGAGAGTCGGGTCCTGTATCATGAAACGATACAACATAGAAAGTATGCGGTCAGTACTTGGAATGTACTGAGTATGCAAGGTAAGTAAAATAAATATTTAAAATATAGAAATCTCATAAATGATCATAAGAGTGGGACATCATGCTCATATCATAATTATCATACCATAACATAAGACTCAAGGTTTTCAAAACATTCGTAATACAATTGTAATCAAAATCATAAGAGAAAGGACTTATTTAACATGACTTGAGCCCATATACATAATCATAAACTTTTATAAACCATGAGGAATAGTGGGAGATTCTCTTAACCGACATACCCCATATGAGCACACATGAAGCCCGACTTGTAACCCTAGTGGGGAGGGTGATAATGCTCAAACCACATCTCTTAGTAAAGTATGAAGCGGACGTTGTCAATAAAGAACCCAACTAGAGGTTGGGGTCGAACCCATAGGTAATATGGGAGAACTAGATTACAGCGGGTAAGTGAACTTGTGAGGTAGTTACTTCAAAATTGGGGGATTCTAAAGAATATTAAAAATAAAATAAATTATTAAAAATCTGGTGTTGAGTCAATATTAAAGGATAACTATAGTTTGTGTTCCCCATGGGTTCATAACTGCTTTGGGTATACACACATGATTATCACCAATACTTACTTATAGAACCGATAACTTAGGTTCATTCAAACGACCGAACAACCCTATTGAATGAATATACTCAATCACTCGACCAAGTCTCATGAGCGGTTTCAAACTATCCGTTATCACTAAGTTTCAGATTCAACTATCCTGCAACCACAACTCAAGTTAATACAATGATTATCAAAATCAAGGCTCTGTTGTAATTCTCTTTTCCTAATTCTACCTCTTAGTCCTAAGCAAGTAAAGAATTTGGGCATGTGCTAATATTTCACACCGTTAAGAAACATTTAAGCATGAAGAGAATACAATATAAGTGTTTGAATTGGTTTTAAAATCACTTTGTGCAACCCTAGCTTGTTAATCCATCATGGTTCCCATAACCCTAGCTATGGAGGTTTTAGCCTCTCATAGTTGTAAGATTGTGAGTTGTATTCATATTAAAATCATAAATCAATATTTACAATTATGAATGAGAAAAACACTTCCTTTAATTACTCAGCAAAATCCTTAAGAACAAATAGCGAGAAAAAAATGAATTCCAGAAAAGGTTGATCATAAGTCGAATCAACTCAATCCTCTCTTTCTCTAATGTCTTCCGGCCAAATCTGCTCTCCACCGATCTTTTTTGACTTATCCTAAAAAAATAAAACCTAAAAAGTATTTATACAGACACAAGAATCTTTTTTCTAGGCTGACAGGGTGAATTTCCATATCTGGTTTCGCCTTCATCACGAGTCAACCTACGACTCGTAGCACATCCTACGGCCCATACCATCCATTTGTATCTTGCATGACTGGCTGGATTTTGGATAAGTGTTGGATCCTGGTATGACTCGTACCTCCATCCTACGATCCGTACTGAGCTCCCATGGCTTGAATCTAAAACTTTGAAATTCTTCTGAAGTTTATCGCGGCCGCCATGGTACGACTCGTACCTTCATTCCACGGTTCGTACATACTTTTCGTAGCAGGAGTCAGCCTCTTATGCAAATCTTCTGAATCTTTTCACGACTTCATCATCACGACTCATACAAGCTTGGTATGACTCGTACTAATATTTGTACCTTGCATCTCTTCAACACTAGCCTTCTGCAACTTTTCACGGCCATCAGTACGACTTGTAGGACCTTCATACGGCTCATACTGTGGACTGAACTTTAAGCCTATTTTGCATACTTCAGGCTTTCTTTTGCAATTTTTTAGCTCCAACACCAATTTATCCTGCAACCGCAGGAAAAGTGCCTTATATCCACATAAACACACCTAAGTCCATGTTATTTTCTTAGTTTTGAATATCAAAAGTGTTGTAAATCCACAACACATCAACACCCTCAACTTAAGACTTTTGCATGTCCTCAGGCAAAGAAAATAAAAAGTAAACACGATGCTCAACTAGAAAATAGACTTAAGATATTACAGCCAATACTCAAACAAAACTTGCACTTTCTATACAAACTCTATTGACCCTTTCTCATGGAACAACATCAGCTAATGTATTACAAGCAACCTCAAAACATCACAAACAGGGATCAAAACATGTCATTCAGCTATCAACAAACAATCAAGTCATCACCAATGTTTTCCACACAGACCAATGGTAAAAACAAATATAATCCATGTACCCTCGCACAAATGAAGTCCCCACTCAGATATGAAATGTCAAACATAGCATAGGACTAAACAAGTAAGACGCTCACTCTCACAAAGAAGTTACAAGTATTATGTGTCAGATACCATAGTCTTGCCCTTATTTTCTCTACTTTGGTTTATTAGATGGTCGAGTTAGAATCACTATAGGACTTGATATAGCTTATAATATAGGCTTAGGGATGGACATGATAAACATGGGAGATTTTATTAGTGACTATTCCTTCCATGGCACTACATACATTGGCTACACCATTCACCTATTTCACCCTTTTACTCTTTCATTCCCTTTTCTTCCCCCTTTTTTCCCTTATTTACACATTTGCATGGGTGTCGTGAGTTTTCAATTTTTTTAGCATTTTCATTTTCCTTTGAATTTTCTTTTTCATGATTTTCAGCATTTTTCATCCTTTTCTTTTCATCTCACCACACCTCATTTTTCACCATTTCTTTTCTTTTTTTTTTCTTTCTTCCATTCCCACCATTTACGCACCCCTAATCTAGCCACCATCAACTTAAGTATTTTGCTTATGTTGAGGTTCACAATATCCAAGGAAGGACCAGGGCCAAAATAGGTTCATTGTAAAAAATGGGTACGGTTAACCGGTAAATCAAAGAAACATGATCTATTAAGGTTCAAACTTAGGATCAAGGATTCATGAAACTTTGGTAGGATAGGCTAAAAGTGAGATAAACAAAAATGGCCTATGATCATATCCTAACCAACCATCCTTAGCCTATGCAAAGACCAACCAGGTAAATTCTAGATCTTCAACACAATACCGAACTAAATACTATTCCTCACTCACACATGGTACATGAACTATTTTCACCTCACCTGTTTGGTTTATATATGGCTTAACAAGACTACTCATGTTGACAAACTAAATGACATCAAAATATCCATAGCAATCATGCATGTTGTCACAAATACATAGCTAATGCATCAGAAAATTTTTAAACAGGGTCAATTTTTTTCAGAAACAAAAACTAGTACATTTTTATTGGTTGAGTACTCCTAAGATACTTTCTAATTAAAAAAAAATCACAAACTAAAAAATAAAAATCCTACACATGCCAGTTCTACTACATAGCATGCCTGAGGGAAAAGAAACACGACAAGAAAAACCCTTAGACGAATCAAAAGTCCCAAAAATCACAAGTATACCCCCTCCCCTTTTTGAAAAGTAAGCTTCACCCCGAAGCATCATCTATGAGAACATAGGGAAGAGAACATACATGTGGCACAGCACGCTTCACCTTCCATGGGTTGCCTCCCATGCAACACCTGATTTAATGTCGCGACACGACGTGACTTTTGTGACTCCTCAAGCACCATCAAGGTATACTTCCTCTATTCTTTTTAATTCTTCCCCATCTCCCAGATACACTGTTATTCTTTGCCCATTTACTTTAAATCTTTTTCCTTCTTTGTTTTCAAGTTCCACTACACTATACGAATACATTTGCACTACTTTGTAAGGTCCCATCCATCTTGATTTCAACTTCCCAGGATGCAACCGGAGTCTTGAGTTAAATAGTAGGACCAAATCACCTGGGCTAAACTCCCTTCTTGTAATCTTTTTGTCATGGTAGATCTTCATTCTTTCTTTATAGATGGCTGCACTCTCATAAGCCTTAAGTGGAATCCATCCAGCTTATTAAGCTGGTTAAGCCTTAGCTTGGCAGCTTCGTTCTAGTTCATGTTCAACTTTTTCAGAGCCCATAATGCCTTATGATCTAGTTTAACTGGTAAGTGGCATGCTTTGCCATAAACCAACTGGTAAAGAGATGAACCAATGGGAGTCTTATAAGTTGTTCTATAAGCCCACAGTTCGTCATCAAGCTTCCTTGACCAATCCGTCTGGCTATTATTCACTGTCTTGGCCAGTATGGTCTTGATTTCCCTATTTGAAACTTCCACTTGTCCACTCGACTGAGGGTGGTAAGGTGTGGCCACCTTATGCTTGACACCATATTTTTCCAACAAGGTTTTGAAGAGGCGATTGTAGAAGTGAGATCCACCATCACTGATAATAGCTCTAGGAGTGCCAAACCCGTCGAAGATATGTTTCCGAAGGAATGCTGTAACACTCTTGCCTTCATTATTTGATAGGGAAATTGCCTCCACCCATTTGGAGACATAATCCACAGCTATCAGAATATACTTCATTCCATATGAGCTGATGAAAGGACCTATGAAATCAATCCCCCACACATCAAACAACTCTACTTCCAAGATGGGGGTTAGTGGCAGCTCTTGTCTACGGGTAATATTGCCCTACCTTTGGCATTGATCAAAAGACTTGGTGAAGTCATATGCATCTTGGTGAATAGATGGCCAGAAATATCCACATTGTAAAATCTTATGTGCCGTTCTGACACCATTGTGATGACCCCCAACAGGAGATGAGTGACATGCTTCCAAAATGCTCACCATCTCTACTTCTGGGACACACCTACGAATGATACTATCTGCACAGATGTGGAATAAATATGTCTTATCCCAGTGATATTTATGGGCATAAAATAAGAACTTCTTCTTCTGTTGAGGAGTTAGGTCTGCTGGCGTCACATCGCTAACCAAGTAATATGCAAAATCAGCAAACCAAGGAATCAAATCCTGCGATGCAGCTAGTACCTGTTCGTCTGGGAAGGCATCATTGATCTCAAACTCCACCCTTTCCTTCGCTTCAAACTCAAGCCTGGATAGATGATCTGCCACCTGATTTTCTGTTCCCTTTCGATCCTTCACCTCAAACTCAAATTCTTGAAGCAAGAGCACCCACTGAATCAATCTGGGCTTGGCATCCTTATTGGACATCAGGTACCTCAATGCAACATGGTCTGTATGAATAATCACCCTGATTCCAAGCAAATATGCTCGAAAATTTTCAAATGCAAAGACCACTGCCAGTAGTTCCTGCTCTATGACTGTATAATTCTTCTGGGCTGTATTGAGTGTTCTACTAGCATAATAAATTGGATGAAAATTTTTTGCTCTCCTTTGGCCTAAAACAGCACTAAGAGCGACACCGCTAGCGTCACACATTACCTCAAAGGGAAGAGACCAATTTGGAGCTATGATGATGGGAGCAGTGGTGAGCTTTTCCTTGAGAAACTCAAAGGCCTTTAGACATGCCTCATCGAATACAAAGTCTACCTCTTTCTCCAGTAATTTGCACAGTGGCTGTGCAATTTTTGAAAAATCCTTGATAAAGCGCCGGTAGAATCCTGCATGCCCTAAAAAGCTTCTGACCCCTTTTACAGAAATAGGAGGCGGAAATCCTGCTATAACCTTGATTTTTGCCTTGTCCACCTCGATCCCCTTTCCTAAGATTTTATGGCCCAACACTATCCCCTCTTTAACCATGAAATGACATTTTTCCCAGTTTAGGACCAAATTGGTTTCTTCACATCTTTTCAATACTTTGCCCAGATGATTAAGGCATGATTCAAATGAATCGCCTATAATAGAAAAATTATCCATAAATACTTCAATGGTGTCCTCTACCATGTCTAAGAATATGGACATCACACAGCGCTGGAAGGTGGCTAGTGCATTACACAACCCAAATGGCATCCTTCTGAAGGCAAAAGTTCCATATGGATAGGTGAAGGTTGTCTTTTCCTAATCTTCTGGAGCAATAGTGATCTGATTATACCCTGAATATCCATCAAGAAAATAGTATCATCCTCTACCTTCTATCAAGCATCTGGTCTAAAAATGGCATTGGAAAATGGTCTTTCTGGGTACAACAGTTGAGTATCCTGTAATACATGCATACATGCCATCATGTGATTGGTCGTGTTGGTATCATCTCATTCTTCTCATTGGACACCACTGTAATCCCTCCTTTGTTTGGCACGCACTGGACAGGACTTACCCACTAAGTATCTGCTATAGGAAATATCACCCCAACTTCCAGCAACTTGATAATCTCCTTTTTGATGATTTCTTGCATTGGAGGGTTCAGGCGGCGCTAATGCTCTATGCTCGGCTTACAATCTGGTTCAAGTTGGATCTTATGAGTGCATATGCCTGGTGGAATTCCAGTGATATCAGCTATGGTCCAGCCAATTGCCTTCTTGTATCTTTTCAAGATGTTAACCAAAGCTTCCACCTGCTCATCTAATAGTTTTGCTGCTATTATGACCGGCAAAGTGTTGTCCTTCCCAAGGAATGCATACTTGAGATGAGGAGGTAATGCTTTTAGTTCGAGGATTGGTAGTTCCTTTACGGATGGCTTGACTGGCAGTGTTGAACGGTTCTTTAAGTCCAGGTCTAACTTATTTGGGCTGATGTTATATGACCCTGTCCCATTTAGAGCATTAACCGTTTTTGTGTATTCTGGGTTCCCATCTTCTTCATAATTCATTATCACAGCTGCCAATGCATCATCAGTCACAATTTCTTCCACAGGTGTTGGTAGCTTATTATGTTCCATTTGAATGTTCAAGAGAAAGCTTGTTCCTTTGATGTATCCTGAGAGTCACTAAAGAAAATCAAAGAAAAAAACTAAGAAAAAGTGTAAAAAGTAACGTAACTACCAACAAGTCAAATACAAGCTAATAAATTAGTCTCAACCGTATTCCTCGGCAACGACGCCGCTTCTTGCTAATGCTCAAACCATACCTCTTACTGAAGTATAAAGTGGACGTTGTTAATAAAGAACCCAACTAGAGGTTGGGGTCGAACCCACAGGGAATATGGGAGAACTAGATTACAACCGGTAAGTGAACTTGTGAGATAGTTACTTCAACATTGGGGATTTTGAAGAAAATAAAAAATAAAACAATTATTAAAAATCTGGTGTTGAGTCAATATTAAAGGATAACTATAGTTTGTGTTCCCCATGGGTTCATAACTTCTTTGGGTATACACTCATGATTATCACCAATACTTACAGAACTGATAACTTAGGTTCATTCAAACGACCGACCAGTCCCTATTGAATGAATATACTCAATCACTTGACCAAGTCTCATGAGCGGTTTCAAACTATCTGTTATCACTAAGTTCCAGATTTAACTATCCTGTGACCACAACTCAAGTTAATACAATGATTATCAAAATCAAGGCTCTCTTTTAATTCTCTTTTCCTAATCTCTACCTCTTAGTCCTAAACAAGTAAAGAATTCAGGCATGTCCTAATGTTGTGCACCATTAAGAAATGTTTAATCATGAAAAGAATACAATATAAGTGTCTGTATTGGTTTTAAAATCACTTTGTGCAACCCTAGCTTGTTAATCCACCATAGTTCCCACAACCCTAGCTATGGAGGTTTTAGCCTCTCATAGTTGTAAGATTGTGAGTTGCATTCATGATTAAAAATATAAATCAATACCTACAATTATGAATGAGAAAAACACTTCCTTTAATTATTCAGCAAAATCCTTAAGAACAAATAGCAAGAACAAGATGAATTTAAGAAAAGGTTGATCACATGTCGAATCAACTCAATTCTATCTTTCTCTAATGTCTTTCGGCAAAATCTGCTCTCTACCGATCTTTTTCAACTTCTCCTAAAAAAATAAAACCTAAAAATTATTTATACAGACACAAGAATTCTTTTCCTAGGCTGACAGGGTGAATT
Organism: Datura wrightii; assembly: GCA_035772735.1. NCBI lineage: Eukaryota > Viridiplantae > Streptophyta > Magnoliopsida > Solanales > Solanaceae > Datura > Datura wrightii. The sequence continues at coordinate 129,926,393 of JASDFA010000006.1, forward strand.
TCCATATCTGGTTCCGCCTTCGTCACGAGTCAACCTTCGACCCGTAACACCATCCTACGGCCCGTATCATCCTTTCGTATTGCATGACTGGCTGGATTTTGGCTAAGTGTTGGATCCTGGTATGAATCGTACCTCTATCCTACGATCCATACTGAGCTCCCGTGGCTTGACTCTGAAACTTTGAAATTCTTTTGAAGTTTATCACGACCGCCATGGTACGACTCGTACCTTCATTCCACGGTTTGTACTTACTTTCCGTAGCAGGAGTCAGCCTCTTATACAAATCTTCTAAATCTTTTCACAAATTCATCATCACGACTCGTACAAGACTGGTATGACTCGTACTGATATTCGTACATTGCATCTCTTCAACACTAGCCTTCTTTAACTTTTCACCGCCATCAGTACGACTTGTAGGACCTTCCTACGGCTCATACTGTGGACTGCACTTTGAGCCTATTTTTCACACTTCAGTCTTTCTTTTGCAATTATTTAGCTCCAACACCAATTTATCCTGCAACCAAAGGAAAAGTGCCTTATATCCACATAAACACACCCAAGTCCATGCTATTTTCCTAGTTTTGAGCGTCAAAAGTGATGTAAATCCACAACACATCAGAGGGTGTCCATACCTTGGCAAGGGTAGGACCATGAAAGTGTGATATCACCATAAAAAAAGTCCATTTGGGCCAGGGAAAGTCCCATAAGAGGTCCCAAGATACCTATGGTGGCACGTAGTTTATGAGATTTGGGGCAGAACCTAGGCTCCGAACCTACTCGGTGTTTGATACTACTCCCAAAACATATATAGTGCTTATAGTATAACATACATGAATTCATGGGCTAGTTAAATCATGATAATTATAAATATACTTGTACATACGTGAACTAGCCATGAAACGAGGCCCGTGAGTCGACCAAAACATAATTCATGATTCATAAGGTTCATACATGTAAATCATGCATATAGCTTGAAATTCATAGAATCATGATGGTTAATATCATAAATCCATAATTCAAATAGTAAATCATGCTGGGTTCGTAAATATCATCATTTGAAGAAAAGATCATAAATCGGTTCATTATGGGTCATGCATAATTAGGCTTAATTTCATAGAAATCAAAATCGATAAAGCTTATAAATGATTTTAATAAATAAAATTTATTAAAAACCACAGATTATGATGAGAATCTAAAATCACAAAACCCATTATCAGATCATTAGACTTTTACAAAAATCATCTTCAAAACCCCATGAGTTTCATTAAAATTTTTGTAAAAATCATAGAGGATGGGCATGGGTGTGGAAGAAATCACCCATTGATAGCCTTACATACCTGGGAATAACTGGTTCTTAACTTCTCTTCATAACCCAAGAAGAAATTGCAATGAATTGATGAATACTAGCTTGAATCACTCCTTTAATTCCCTTACCTTTGCATGCATGAATGGATGAAGTGAAAACTGAACTTAACCCCTTTAAATTTCCACATTCATAACCCAAAACGTCATAGTTTAGGCCTTGGGATCTTAGAAATTTATGTAAAAGCCCTTACTAACTCGTAGGAAAATAACTGCCAGGTGAGCCTAACGGGTGACTTGACGACTGGTTACGTGCCCAAACGACTCGTTACTTGGCTCGTCGAGTACACTGTCTCCCTTCTACCAATTTATATATATTTCACCCAATGACTCATACCACGACTCATTGCTTGACATGACGAGTCGTGGTCTTCTTTCGTGAAGTACACTACTTTGACTTTTCTATTTTCATACACCTTCTCCCCACGGTTGACCTAACGACTTGTGGTGTCTGGCCACGAGTCCTTCCCACGCCCGTGGGGACTGCTTTTCCTTAAATATTTTCCAACTCTACCAAGCCTCCCCACGAGTCACCTAACGACTCGTGGGCTTTCCTCACGAGTCGTCTAATGACTCGTTCTACACCTGCAATTCAGATTTTTAATTTTTCCCCATTTCAACTCCCGGGTTCGCTTTTTGAGTTCTCGGGGTATAACAATATCTCCCCCTTGGGAACATTTTTCCTCGAATATAAGAGACACATGGAAAATTCAGAATCATACATTCATCATATGCAATTACTGATTATTTAAACTGGAGGTTGAAGGAATGACTACCTCTAAAAAGGACTACATAGAGGAACTGAATTCAAACATCACATACCCTTATCATATCATAAATCAAACTTGTGCACATCAACTGAACATGGAAACTGATTAGAGAATTAGGGCAAAACTGATACCTCAAATTGAAACTGAGCTGGTAGGGAACAGGTGAGGGTATTTAGCCATCATATCTGCTTCGGCTTCCCACTTAGCTCCCTCGACATGCTGATTTCTCAATAACACCTTTACTGAAGCTACTTCTTTGTTCCTCAGCCTCCAAACCTAATGATCCAAGATTGCAACTGGAATTTCCTCATAACTGAAGCTATCTCTCACACCAACACTTTCACCGGGACAACTAAAGCTGGATCAATCAAGCACTTTTTCAAGAGTGATATATGAAAGACGGGATGAATTGAAGATAACTCTGATGGCAAGTCCAACTCATACACTACCTTACAAACTCTTCTCATAATCCGGTAGGGACCAATATAGCGGGGACTGAGTTTTTCCTTCTTCCCAAACCGCATAACTCCCTTCATGGGAGATACCTTCAGAAATACCCAATCGTCCACCTCGAACTCCAACTCTCTCCTTCTCACATCCGCATATGACTTTTGACGACTCTGAACATTTTTCAACCGGTCTCTTATCAACTGAATCTTTACGGTAGCCTCATGAACTGAATTAGGCCCTATCATAGCTGCCTCACCAACCTCAAACCATCTAATGGGCGATCTATACCTTCGTCCATAAAGAGCCTCGAACGGCGCCATCTGGATGCTAGAGTGATAACTGTTATTATAAACAAATTCGATCAAGGGCAAATGATCATCCCAGCTACCTTTGAAATCCATTACACATGCTCTCAACATGTCCTCGAGAGTCTGGATTGTTCGTTCGGCTTGACCATTCATTTGCGGATGAAAGGCTATGCTGAGCTTAACTTGAGTCCCAAGCCCCTTTTGAAAAGACTGCCACAACTAGGAGGTAAATTGAGTACCTCAATCTAAAATAATAGAAAAAGGCACTCCATGAAGTTGAACCAACTCCTGAAGATACAATTTGGCATAGTAATCCGCTGAATCTATGGTTTTGATCGGTAGAGAGTGTGCATCCTTGGTCAACCTGTCTACCACTACCCATATAGAATCATACTGTCGGCGAGTACGAGGTAGGCCGATAATGAAATCCATATTAATCTCTTCCCACTTCCAAGTAAGAATGCTAATGTCCCGAAGTACGCCTCCCGACCTTTGGTGCTCGACCTTCATTTGCTGACAGTTCGGGCACTTGGCTACGAATTATGCAATATCCCTCTCCATGCTGTTCCACCAATATATTTCCCGAAAATCATGATACATCTTAGTGGCACCCAGATGGATGGAGTGCCTAGATCCATGTGCCTCATGCAATATCCGGTCCCTCAAATCATCTACATCTGGAACAAATAGACGACCCTGGTACCGCAACACACCATCTCCCCCTTGGGAGAAAACCTCCACCTTCTGACTCTGGACGACTTCTTTCAGCTTTACCAATATCGAATCCTCATCTTGTCTAGCCTTCACATCAGTTACCAAGGACGATTCAGATCCATTTTGCACAACAACGCCACCATCAGTCGAGTCAACCAATCTAACTCCCAACCTTGCAAGTCGATGTACATATTTCACTAACTCCTTATTTCCCTCATCCACGTGGGACACACTCTCCATAGAGAGCCTAGTAAGTGCGTCTGCTACCACATTAGCCTTACCCCGGTGGTAAAGAACACTCATATCATAGTCCTTAAGTAGCTCTCAACCACCTCCTTTGTCGAAGACTGAGATCCTTCTGCGTAAACACATATTGCAAGCTCATGTGGTCTATAAATACATCCACGTGGACCCCATACATGTAATGCCGCCATATCTTCAATGCAAACACTACCGCAGCCAACTCAAGATCATGGGTCGGGTAATTCCTCTCATGGATTTTCAATTGTCTCGAGGCATACACTATCACTTTCCTGTGCTGCTGACGTGCCCGATTCGCGCATCCGCAAGTGTACGGGTCGTGCAAGTAATATAGTGGCTCTTTTTAAGAACCGGATTGTCGAACCCATAGGGACTGGACCCATTCCTCTAACTATCCATTTCTATTGTGATCTTTAATACCTCAAGTGTTGGTTATAGACATTTTCGATTGAGATTAATTAAGTCTAAGTTTGGGTCAACGAAATATTCTGAAATCACTCTAGGAGCAACATAGAGTTAAAACCAATTAATCATGCGATCCTACGATTTGCAATGGGTTAAGCATGGAACTATCAATTGTTATTTCACATAATTAGAAATTGCATGTTTATGGTCTTTCGAGCCTCTAAACACGGCAATCTAGCCTCACTGCATCATTGTGAGCGAGGAGTTTAATTTTCTAGTCGCGGGCAATCAATTATATTGTGGTTTACGGGGAAACGATTAGGGACTTTCGTACGTCTAACCATTTAACTCAACTTAGCCTCACAACTACTTCTTCGAGTGGTGATGTGACATCCCAAGTTGGTCTTTCATAACCCCCGTGTGTCAACCAAGCAAGGTGTGAGGTATATTTCTATCCTAACACAATATCTCTCCCTAGAGACAAACATGCTCCTTACATTCTCATGTCCTGACCTAGGTAATGCTTTCTCAAGCTATTACTCAAGCTAACAAATATGCTTTCATGGTGATCAATCATAAAAAAAACCAACAATCCAGAATGCAAGACGAAAACAACAATCAATAACTTAATTCCAAAATAAATTCATAAAAGCACAATCATAATTCATGGCTTCAACCCTAGAGGAAGGGTTCTTGCCATTCATGTTCGTAACACTACAATTAACTAATACTAAACTAACATACTTACATGAATTTGGTAGATGAGAAGGGAATTTGATAAACCCTAGATGAGTTCTCCCACTTCTCCCTTCACTCCTAGGTGGTTTTTCAGAATAAAATCGTGACCAAATGATTTTAGGAGCTAAGGGTCCTATTTATAGTAAATGGAAAACGTGCATAATTTAGCTTGAGAGGGAACGGCTCTGTGTCACGGAGTGCATCGCGGAGCACTGCCTCCGTGACATGGAGACAACGCGAAAGCTCTCTGGAAATTGCCTCAGGAAACCAAGTTGCCGAGGGTTGCCGCGCTGGCCAACGTGGCATGCTGCCCATGCAGCGCGTTGGCAAGCTGCTGTCGCGCAGGCTGCCTAGCGTGACACGGCGCTGCCGCGCTGGTTCTCTGCCTCCTGCTGCCTGCTGCTGCCTTTCCTCGTGCGCTTGGCAAGGGCGTGGCACGGCGCTGGGCGCGGCACACGCACAGCGTGGCACGCTGCCTGGCGCGGCCAGCCTTGCCAACGCATGCCCCTTGTCGACTTTTCGCCACTTGCTTCCACTTCATTCCTTCCTTTCACCAACTTGCGAATTAGTTCCTCAAATGCATTATTAACCTACAAAACAAGGACTAATCATGTTGGTTAGCACATATATTCACATTTATATAAAATCACATGAGATTATGTAAAATAACTTAGCTAAACAAGACTATATTAAGGTATAAAGCGTATCACGGGCATGCTATTTTGCCCGTGATCACAACCCCACACTTAAAGCCTTGTTCGTCCTCGAACAACATTTTACACATCATACATATGGAGACTCCCACATAACTAATTTGGCAAGATAATTCAAGCTACGGGTATAATGATTCCATAAGATAGCAAGCTAAAGGTAGAGCATACACAATTTAATCACCGAGATGAAATACAACAATGCTAAGACTTCTTAACCTCAAGAATCGACTCTCGATCTTAGCAAACTCATGCAAATCAACTGAGTAAGAAATCCCACATGAATTATATCCTTCCTTCAACATGTGCCCTCACGGAAGGAGAGTTACCCAATCACACGCAAGAATCATTTTTACATCATAACATGTGTGGGTAAATAAATAGAATTACACTCACTCTCACAAAGAATTCACATGCATCATGTAATGACCCATAAGCTTGCCCTTAGTGTTTTATTCCACTAATTTAAGGATGTGTGAATGTAAGATCAAGTAGGACTTAATGGGTTGTAATGTAGGCTAAGGGACAGGTAGGTACTATTATGGCCAGTAATAGTGACTATCTTTCCTAAACGCTTTTAATACATTACGCCCTCCTTACGAACTTCCCTTCCCTTACTTTACCTTTTTCTCCTTTCATCTTTCTTGTTCCTCTTATGTTCCCCCATTTATTTAGGCACTTTTAACTTATTAGTAAGGAGTTCTATAAATAATTTTTCATTAATTTGTTTTCTTGCTCCTTACTAATAATCAACCATTTTCACACAAGTGCACCTTTGTCCTTTTCTCACTTCTACAACTTGCTACTTTTCCTTTCTTTTCATTCTTCTCACTCCTTTACTCCTTCGGATTTTTTCACTCAAGCGATTAGGAATTTTGGATCAAGTTCAAGGCTAATGAAAGAAAAAGGATTAAGCTTATGTTGCAGCTATCAAAGAATAGGCTCAAGGCTCAACAGGGCTAACTAGGATTAATTTCTCAAGGTAGGTAAAACGAGGGATAACAATTGGTTCATTCAAAGAAATGCCTAAATCATCTCCTACAATTCACATCCTTCATTTCGTTTAATAAACACACCAGGCAAGTTCTAGACAATCCACAATAGCACAGAATACTCAAAAACCTTACACTCATGGCACATGCTCAAATCAAAACATATTCAGTAGACTCTTGCTCAGCTAATCACAAGAGTTCAGATTAAGCTTCAATCATATTGAGTCAAATTCAAGAGCCTAAGCGTCTCACACAAAGTTATACACCTGCATGCTTCACACCTAACATACTTGCATCTTACAATCACGTATAGCACATAACAAGAACATCAAGCACCACTTAGTTATGGTTTCAAAAACCAATCACCTACCGACTAATTTTCCTCAAGACGGTCGTCATCCATCCATCGTCGGAAACAGTCCCTAACTATGACTAAAAACACTATATACAGACAAAGAAAAAAAAATAAAATTTTTATTCTTCGGTTCAAAGACCCCCCATCGGAAAAGAACCGAAAAGAAAAACCAACGGGTGATGAAGTCATGCTTACTTCACAAAAATTTTCAAATTTTTCAAGCATTACATTCATCAAAAATCGTTAAGCACAACAAAAATTTTTGAAATTTCCCTCACCCCACACTTAAACCATGCTATGTCCTCATAGCATCAAACTAAAGGTTACAAAGGGTGAGAAATACTCCCTGAGGCCTTTAGGCCTAGCTAATAGCATGATTTTCTTCACTTTGCACAAGTGTGTGTCGACCCCACACTTTTTATTTTCCATGCTTGTTAGCTTCCTCCTCCACGGGTACTCAGACTTCCCCTCCATCTGCGCTTAACTTTCCACCAAAACAACACAAGATGAAAATAAACAAAAATTAACTCAATTGCAAGAAATTAAAATGGTACCTGTGGTACCCTTGGGTTGCCTCCCAAGCAGCGGCTAATTTTACGTCGTGGCCCGACGTGGACTATCCTTTTCAGGACATCCTCATACCTGGGTTCTCTTTCGAGAACCATCTCCTTTTCTTTTGCTGTTTAGAGGAAACAGCCTCCACTCTGTTCCTCTCTTTCCCCAACTTCTTCTCAATTTGAAGCCCTCTATCAGACTTGGGCTGAACACTTGTTATTGCCTTCGGCCCTACACCTGTGGAATCCTCCACCCCACACTTATCCTCTGCCAACACACTAACCTGACAAAGGTTTCTATAGTGTGCAGATGGGTTCATTTCTTGGTACACGCGGAAGATTTCTTCTTCATCCTCAACCCTCATTTTCAGGGTCCCTGCTTTCAAATCAATCACCGCTCCTCCAGTGGCCAAAAATGGCCGTCCCAAGATCAGGGGTACCTGGTCATCAACCTGAAAATCTAAGACAATAAAATCAGCAGGTATAATGAACTTACCTACTTTGATGAGAAGGTCCTCTATTATTCCATCAGGTGTCACTCGCGACTTGTCAGCCAGCTGCAGCATCAACCTTGTTGGCCTTGGTTGTCCCAACCCCAAGGTGTTGAATAAGGATAGGGGCATTAGATTAACTGCCGCCCCCAAGTCACATAAAGCTCGTAGCACCTCAGCTTTACCAATTTGTATGGGGAGGGTAACACTCCCTGGGTCTTTGAGTTTCTTTGGCATTTTGCTCAATACCCTGTAACTGCACTCCTCAGTCAGTGCTACCATTTGGACATCCACCAATCTCACTTTGTTCGCCATCACGTCCTTCAAGTATTTAGCATACTTGGGCATTCCCTGCAAAACATCAAGAAGAGGCAAATTTATGTGAAGTTCTCTGAAACTCTCAAAGAACTTTTTGAAGCATTCCTCCTCCTTGCTCTTTCTGAATTTCTGAGGGAATGGTGGTGGTGGTCTTTGTGCTGGCTGCAATGGAAGTCGTGAATTTTGTTGCCCAGCACTCTGATTATCTCCCATGTTGATGGATGGTCCTGGTCTAACCAACTCCGGCTGCACCTCTTTGCTCAGCTCTTTTGGCACTGCATCAGCTAATTGCCTACCGCTTCTCAGACTGATGGCATTGATCTGCCGGGGGTTAGGATCTGTGTCGCTTGGTAATCCCCCTTGCGATCTCATGTTTTGAGCAGCTGCTATCTGACCCACTTGTTTTTCAAGATTTCGGGTGGCTACTTGCTGATTCATTAAGTCTGTTTCCATCCTCGCCTGATTTTCCACTAACTGAGTCTGGGTCTCCATAATTTTCTGCAATGTTTCCTCAATGTTGCTACTCAATTTCCCATCATTCTGCCTATTATGCTGATACTGCTGCTGTTGAGGTTGCATAAAATTCTGCTTTTGGTTTCCACCCCAAGAAAAATTCGGGTGGCCCTGCCAATTTCTGTTGTAACTGGTTTCAAAATTCTGATTGTTGCGCTGCACATTACTAACAAAATTGACTGACTCCGGATTGGCTCCATAAGATTCTGCATGGTGCCCATTATTACCACAAATTTCACACCAACTCGGAGCTTGCTGAACTGCATTAACCTGGCCCTGGCGTTGGTTCATACTCAGTTTATTGAACTGATTCTTCATTTGATGCTGGAACGAAGCTAACTGTGCTGCCAAGGCAATCAAACCATCTACTTCTATCAACCCTGGTCTCTTTCCTACCCCTCTCGATGACTCGCTGTGCCACTCTGGATTTCCTTGTGCAATTCTATTCAACAAGGTGTACAACTCATCATAAGTCTTATCCAAGGCTTGCCCACCCGATGCAGAGTCTAGTAATATTTTTGTGTGTGGGTCTAGACTTTCTACAAAGGTATGAGCCAGCACTTCATTTGAATGCTGGTGATGGGGGCAATCTCTTAACAATGACTTGAATCTTTCCCAAGCCATATATAGGTTCTCATCAGGCCTCTGCTTAAAACTGAGTATTTCACTTCTCAACCTTGCAGTTTTTCCTGATGGGAATAATCTGATAAGGAATTTCTTAGCCAAGTCATTCCATGAAGTTATGGAGTTCGGTGGCTCAGCCTTCAGCCACTTCTTCGCCTCTCCCAACAGTGAAAATGGGAAGAGGGTCATTCGGACATAATCTGTGGACACGCCGGTGGGGACAAACGTGTCACTAATCTCTAAAAAGCTCTGTAGGTGCTGCTGCGGGTCCTCATGTGCCATCCCAGTGAATTGACCACTAGAATGTAACAGCTGCACCATGTTCCGTTTAAGCTCAAAGTGCCCTCCAGGCTCCGGTTTAAGAATGCTTGAGGTCACATTTGTCGCTAGTGGGATAGCCACTTCGCGAACTGGTCTTGCTTCTATTTCTTCGGATGACAATTGTGCTTGTCCCGCGGGTGGTTGTTGTTGTACCTTTTCTTGAAGTCTCTTCAGCTTATGCTCTAGAGCTATTCTCCTTTGCAAATGGAATTGACGTTCAGGTTCAAGCAACGGTTCCACAAGCTCTCTATTTCTAGCCAGCTCGGCAGGACAACCTGTCACCTGCAAACAAACAGACTAAGACCAAGTTTTTCAACACTTAAGAGAAATTTAAAAATCACACAAAAATAGATAAATTATCAAAACTTCGCCGAGTCCCCGGGAACGGCGCCAAAAACTTGACGTGCCCGATTCGCGCGTCCGCAAGTGTACGGGTCGTGCAAGTAATATAGTGGCTCTTTTTAAGAACCGGATTGTCGAACCCACAGGGACTGGACCCATTCCTCTAACTATCCATTTCTATTGTGATCTTTAATACCTCAAGTGTTGGTTATAGACATTTTCGATTGAGATTAATTAAGTCTAAGTTTGGGTCAACGAAATATTCTGAAATCACTCTAGGAGCAACATAGAGTTAAAACCAATTAATCATGTGATCCTACGATTTGCAATGGGTTAAGCATGGAACTATCAATTGTTATTTCACATAATTAGAAATTGCATTTTTATGGTCTTTCGAGCCTCTAAACACGGCAATCTAGCCTCACTGCATCATTGTGAGCAAGGAGTTTAATTTTCTAGTCGCGGGCAATCAATTATGTTGTGGTTTACGGGGAAACGATTAGGGACTTTCGTACGTCTAACCATTTAACTCAACTTAGCCTCACAACTACTTCTTCGAGTGGTGATGTGACATCCCAAGTTGGTCTTTCATAACCCCCGTGTGTCAACCAAGCAAGGTGTGAGGTATATTTCTATCCTAACACAATATCTCTCCCTAGAGACAAACATGCTCCTTACATTCTCATGTCCTAACCTAGGTAATGCTTTCTCAAGCTATTACTCAAGCTAACAAATATGCTTTCATGGTGATCAATCATAAAAACAACCAACAATCCAGAATGCAAGACGAAAACAACAATCAATAACTTAATTCCAAAATAAATTCATAAAAGCACAATCATAATTCATGGCTTCAACCCTAGAGGAAGGGTTCTTGCCATTCATGTTCGTAACACTACAATTAACTAATACTAAACTAACATACTTACATGAATTTGGTAGATGAGAAGGGAATTTGATAAACCCTAGATGAGTTCTCCCACTTCTCCCTTCACTCCTAGGTGGTTTTTCAGAATAAAATCGTGACCAAATGATTTTAGGAGCTAAGGGTCCTATTTATAGTAAATGGAAAACGTGCATAATTTAGCCTGAGAGGGAACGGCTCCGTGTCACGGAGTGCATCGCAGAGCACTGCCTCCGTGACACAGAGACAACGCGAAAGCTCTCTGGAAATTGCCTCAGGAAACCAAGTTGCCGAGGGTTGCCACGCTGGCCAACGTGGCACGCTGCCCATGCAGCGCGTTGGCAAGCTGCTGTCGCGCAGGCTGCCTAGCGTGACACGGCGCTGCCACGCTGGTTCTCTGCCTCCTGCTGCCTGCTGCTGCCTTTCCTCGTGCGCTTGGCAAGGGCGTGGCACGGCGCTGGGCGCGGCACACGCACAGCGTGGCACGCTTCCTGGCGCGGCCAGCCTTGCCAATGCATGCCCCTTGTCGACTTTTCACTTGCTTCTACTTCATTCCTTCCTTTCACCAACTTGCGAATTAGTTCCTCAAATGCATTAACCTATAAAACAAGGACTAATCATGTTGGTTAGCACATATATTCACATTTATATAAAATCACATGAGATTATGTAAAATAACTTAGATAAACAAGACTATATTAAGGTATAAAGCGTATCACGGGCATGCTATTTTGCCCGTGATCAGCTGCATCAACACACACCCAAGTTCTATTTGAAGCATCACAATATACTACAAAACCATCGGTACCCTCGGGAAGGATCAACACTGGTGCTGAAGTGAGTAGTGTCTTCAACTCTTGGAAGCTTTTCTCACAAGCCTCCGACCATTTGAACTTTACCTTTTTATGAGTCAACCTGGTCAAGAGTGCTGCAATTGATGAAAATTCCTCGACAAACCTCCGATAGTAGCCTGCTAGGCCCAAGAAACTATGAATTTCTGAAGGATTCATCGATTTGGACCAATTCTTAACCACTTCAATTTTATGAGAATCCACTCTTATGACCTCATTCGATACCACATGACCTAAAAATGCCACGAAGTCCAACCAAAATTCACACTTGCTAAATTTTGCATACAACTAACGATCCTTGAGGGTTTGAAGCACTATTCTCAAGTGGGCGGCATGCTCCTTCTTGCTCCGAGAGTATATAAGGATATCATCAATGAACATGATCGAGGCATGAAATGAGGCCCGTGAGTCGGCCAAAACATAATTCATGATTCATAAGGTTCATGCATACTTGTGTTTCATGCATATAGCTTGAAATTCATAAAATCATGATGGGTAATATCATAAATCCATAATTCAAATCGTAAATCATGTTGGGTTCGTAAATATCATCATTTGAAGAAAAGATCATAAATCGATTCATCATGGGTCATGCATAATTAGGCTTAATTTCATAGAAATCAAAATCGATAAAACTTATAAATGATTTAAATAAATAAAATTGATTAAAACCCATAGATTATGATGAGAATCTAAAATCACAAAATCCATTATCAGATCATTAGACTTTTATAAAAATCATCTTCAAAACACCATGAGTTTTATTAAAATTTTTGTAAAAATCGTAGAGGATGGGCATGGGTGTGGAAGAAATCACCCATTGATAACCTTACATACCTGAACTGGTTCTTAACTCTTCTTGATAACCCAAAAAGAAATTGCAATGAATTGATGAATACTAGCTTGAATCACTCCTTCAATTCCCTTACCTTGCATACATGAATGAATGAAGTGAAAACTGAACTTAACCCCTTTAAATTTCCCTATTCATAACCCAAAACGTCGTAGTTTAGGCCTTGGGATCTTAGGAATTTACGTAAAAGCCCTTACAAACTCGCAGGAAAATAATTGCCAGTTGACCTTAACGGGTAACTTGATGACTCGTTACTTGGCTCGTCGAGTACACTGTCTCCCTTATACCAATTTATGTATATTTCACCCAATGACTCATACCACGACTCATTGCCTGACATGACGAGTCGTGGTCTCCTTCCGTGAAGTACACTTCCTTGACTTTTCTATTTTCATATACCTTCTCCCCACAATTGACCTAATGACTCATGGTGTCTGACCACGAGTCATTCCCACGCTCGTGGGGACTCCTTTTCTTTAAATATTTTCCAACTCTCCCAGGCCTCCCCACGAGTCACCTGACGACTCATGGGATTTCATCACGAGTCGTCCATTGACTCGTTCTGCACCTGCAACCCATATTTTCAGTTTTTCCCTATCTCAACTCCCGGGGCCGCTCTTTGAGTTCTCGGGGTATAACACCAATAGGCGATCTACATCTTCGCCCGTCGAAAGCCTCAAACGGAGCCATCTGAATACTGGAATGATAACTGTTGTTATATGCAAACACAATGAGAGGCAAATGATCATCCTGAATACCCTTGACATCAATCACACTTGCTCTCAACATTTCCTCAAGTGTTTGAATGGTCCGCTCCACCTGACTATCTGTTTGGGGCGGAATGCTGTGCTGAGCTTGACCTGAGTACCAAGTCCATTCTGAAATGATCTCCAAAACTGGGAGGTAAACTGAGCACCTCTATACAATATGATGGACAATGGAACTCCATGAAACAGGACTAACTCCCAAATGTATAACTTAGCATAATCCTTCACTGAGTCGGTAGTTTTGAGTGATTGGAAATGAGCTGCCTTAGTCAACCTGTCCACAACCACCCAAATAGAGTCATACTATCGATGTGTATGAGGAAACCCTACACTGAAGTCCATATTGATTTTCTCCCACTTCCAAGTAGGAATACCAATGTCCTAAAGCACACCTCCCGATCTCTTATGTTCAACCTTCACCTATTGACAATTCAGATACTTAGCCACAAACTCTGCTATGTCCTTCTTCATGCCGTTCACTTCCCGTAGGTCACTGTACATCTTGGTGGAACCTGGATGGATAAAATATCTGGAATCATGAGCTTTGTGCAACATACACTCCATCAAGTCACTAGCATGCGGGACACACAAACGATCCTGATATCGAAGAAGACCGTCTCCCCCTTGGAAGAAGACCTCCACCTTTTGATTTCGAATAACTTCCTTCAACTTTACCAAAATAGGATCCTCATCTTGCTTAGCCTTAATATCGGTTATTAAAGATGATTCTGATCCATTATAAACCATGAAAACACCATCTCTGGGGCATACTTGGACAAGCGAGTGAAATCCAAGGCATACTCCTGAACTGTCATCTTTCCTTGCTTCAGGTTCACTAACTCGACTACTTTAATCTCCCTCATCTCACGAGGGAAGAACCTATCTAGAAATGTGGCATAAAACTCATCCCAGCTTATGGGGCCTGCTCCAACTGTCCTGCTATCCTTCCATTGCCTGAACCAAATATGCGCAACCCCTTTCAACTGATACGATGCTAGATTTGCGCACTCCTCCTTGATGAGTTGGTAATTCACCAACTCATTAGGCTCTTAAGACTAAATTTTTGCTTAGTTTTTGAGTCTTTTATGTGGATTTTATGCCCTTTTTTCTTTTGTTGTGTGCAGATGCCTAATGTGAAGAAAAGAGTAAGAAGTGGAGCAATAATAAGGAAGTGTCATGAAATTCGGCATTCCACCGAAGACCGACGAAACGCTGGTCAAAAGCTGACCACCACTCCCTCTGGGAAACAAGACACCGGGGAAATGTGGGTTGCCAATGGTGACTCTCCGGTTTAGCCACTGAATGGCACTTGACTTGCTAGATTGAAGAGAAAAAAACCGGCGGTGCATGAATGGAGATCGACGAAACATCGAAGGAACCGCTGCTGGCTACTGGAAGCAGCAAATAGTGTAACTGGTGGTCTGGGAGTTACAATTGGCGAACCGCCGATATTTCCACCGATGCCAAAACACTACTCAGAGGCAAAATTGTCCATCACGAAAAATGAGAGAGAAGATACCCTATTTTCTTGGATATATATTCTAGAAAAAGTACTGTGTACTAATCATCTTTTCATTCCTAGCTTTGAAACATTCCCTTGGCAGAGAAGAGGAGAATTTGATTGGTAGAATTCGAAAAGTACTATTCTCTTTTTCTTCTTCGTCTTCTTGATAGCAAGGTAATGTCATTGTTGAAGACTACTTGTGAACTTGATTTTACTACTCTTCTTATTGAATTCAATGAATTTATTGTTAAATGTGCTTTTGAATTTCTTAATTATGAGTAGCTAAATCATTAATTAGAGGTGTGTTATGATGAATGCTTAATTAGAGTGGATACATTCTGGGAAAATCAAACTTCCACCAAAGAGAAACAAATGAAAGGCTTTCATAAAAATTCTTGTAGATGATCTTTTGTTCTTCTTATATATAAGATCGTGATTGGATCCGCATATGTTTGGTTAAGAGAATAATATTATCCTTTGATAATAATAAAAAATGGATATACTCCAAAAATATAGAAACAAAGAAATTCCACGATCGAACTACTAAAAGAAAATAGAACGGACTAGAAATCGGAGCTCTAAATGATTCATTTTGGAAAGTATCTAAGAACTTCGAATTGAAGTAATAAGATTATTGAATCATCAGAACTACTTCGATATATCTTTTTTACTTTTTATCCACATAGTGTTTGTATACAAATAACATAAAGAAATGTAATCAATGTTTAATGGAAAAAGCAACCCCAAAGATTTGGGACGAAAAGCAGGGTATTGCTAGAGTCATCTCAATATTGTTTAACTAAGTATAAAAATGTTAGATTCTCTTCAATCTATAATGGAAGATCCATTGATTATGATGTGGGTCTAATTGTTCTTACTTGATTGTTGCATGCAAAAGAATAATTAAATATTGAAAGATAATTTAATAGTGGGTATGGATCAGAGATTGTGAAATTGGGCTAGAAATAGCCAAAATTACATTCTCACTCCTAATTAATAGCTAATAGCTAGAAATTAGTGCAACTATTAATCCAAATTCTGATCAGGTTGAGCTAATGGTGTCTAGAGGTTTGATAAAACTCTAGCAAGAGGAATTTATAAGGCTGAGAAGCAGTAAATACCCATTTTTCTGAGATTATTTACACTAATTGAACATATGAGATGACCTAGCATGACCCTGTCTAGTTAGTATATCGTCTACAACACACCTCCAGTCTTTCACATTCTTGTTTATAACCTTGGTAATTTTGCTATCATCGTTAACCAAATTAGAAATTATACTCTATTACAAATTCCAATCTCCCTCCAACTTGTTTATTTCTATGTTATTTGTAAGTGGTGCAAGCTAAATTCAATTTTTCAACTGACACTTGTAATTATCACTCACTAGTTCTTGTGGGATTCGATCCCGATATTTGTTAGGTTATTTTTTTTGATACAGAGACCGTGTATACTCTTTGCATGAGGAGTATATTTTGAATGTTTCAATTATCAAAAATGGCATCATTGTCAGGGACTAGCGCTTGATATTCTTGTGTTGATTGTGGATTTGAAATAGTTTAGCATCTTAGTTACTTGATGTGATTTTGTTGTGCTTGTTAGGATATCACAACCATATGAGTCATCATTTCCGAGTAGGGGATAGCTCAATGGAAGGTAACATGGAGCATGAGGAAGAGAATTCGGTGATGTCGGAGATTGCGGGAGCCATTCGCCTACCACCCACGGTAGGGAATGCCGTATTTCATGTCATAAGCACCATGCTGCATTTGTTGCAAATAAAGGGACTCTTTGGAGGTAAACCAAGTGAGGATGCAAATCGTCATTTGAGAAATCTCTCGAAGATATGCCAGCCCTTTAACGTCACTAACATAAGTTAAGGGTCTATCAGGCTAAGGCTTTTCCCATTTTCTCTAATGGGAGAGGCGATGATGTGGTTGGAAAAATTGTATCCTGGTTGCAGGTTACATCTTTGTAAGAATTAACTGAAACTTTTTTGGATCGTTTCTTGCCCCGATCGAAAATGTTGCAGCTGAGGAATGACATTACAAATTTCAGGCAAGAGCCTGGAGAGCCTTTGCATGATGCCTAACTACAGTTCAAAAAGAAGCTTGCTCTTTTTCCCAATCATGGCCTTCCTGATGGAGTGCTTCTCCAAAGCTTTTACCGAGACCTAGACTCCATCAACAAATCCGTTGTCAACAATTTAGCTGGAAGGTCTATTATGGATCAAACATATGGGTTGGCTAAAGCCTTTTTGGACAGAATGACAAAACTAATAAGGCCTAGCACACAAGAGAGACAAATGTATCTACACATGAGATCAACTTTAGTGCATTGGCGGTTGAGTTGCAGAAAAAAGATGAAGGGTGAGATGAAAATCTTACTAAAATTATGACACAACTGGAACTAGTGACCAAACATGTGATAGGGGATGGGCCTAAGGTGGTGAATGCTATAGGTATGCAAGGTCCTTTGCAATATGAAGGAGAATCGTCACCACCGAGGTACGAGGAAGAATGCCCATACATGGGAAATCAAATGGGAGGTTCTCGACCCGGGTTTCAAGGGACCAATCAAGTCCCTTGGCGCCCAATGGACAAAAACCAAGGCTGGAGAAACCGTGATGCACAGGGATGGCCTGAAAGAAACGAAAGATGGGGAAATAGAGAGTAGAATCAAAAGGGAGACTGCTATCACCGAAGTTCAAACCCGTATGTTCCCCTTCCAAAAGCTGGAGACGCTCAAAGTCAGCCAGGTGTGAGCGATGCTGGTATCTCAAAATTGAAGAGATGTTAGCAAGAGTCCTCAAGAAAGTAGAATCAACTGAGAGCGGGGTCAAGAAATTGAGAGGGAGGTGTCTAACCTTGCCCAAATAGTGAGCTCTCATTCAGCCTCCATTAAGCATTTAGAAGCTCAAATGAATCACTTGTCCGCTCAAATGAACCCCCGAATAAAGGGAATGCTCCCAAATGACACAATGTCGAACCCGAAGAAAGATAGTCAATGCATGACTATTGTCACTAGGAGTGGTAAAGTGGTTGGAGATGCAAGAGTGAAGCCCAAGGAGGCTAATGCTCCCAAACCAAATGAGGAGAATGAAATCGACGAAGTGACAAAGACGCCAAGGAGTGGTGTAAAGAGTGAAGAGAAAGGCGAGGGGAAGGATGCTGAAATTCCCTCACATGTTGATGAAGATGAGGTGGGCATGAAGGTCCCAAATGATGACAAGGTTGAAACAAGAGCTCCACTCCCGTATCCACAATGATTGGCCAAGAAAAAGAAGGATGATCAGTTTAGCAAATACATTGACATGTTTAGAAAATTATCCATTAATATACCATTGGTGGATTCCCTTCTCCAAATGCCAAGATATGCTAAATTCATGAAAGAATTACTGA
This sequence comes from Datura wrightii, assembly GCA_035772735.1. Classification (NCBI taxonomy): domain Eukaryota; kingdom Viridiplantae; phylum Streptophyta; class Magnoliopsida; order Solanales; family Solanaceae; genus Datura; species Datura wrightii. The sequence continues at coordinate 129,944,901 of JASDFA010000006.1, forward strand.
AAAAGAAGAAGTTGGTTGATGCAGATAGCGAGGAGATGATGCACCATTGTAGTGCGATGATGATGAGCAATCTTGCCCCCAAGCAGGAAGACCTTGGAGCTTTCACAATCCCTTGTACAATTGGGATATGTTTGTTTAAGAAAGCTCTATGCGATCTTAGTGCCAACATAAATCTAATGCCCCTGATTATTTTCAAAAAGTTGGGACTTGGAAGCATGAAGACTACGTCTATGAGATTGCTCATGGCGGATTGTTCCCTAAAAAAACTTGTGGGGGTATTAGAAGATGTGTTGGTGAGGGTGGATAAATTCATCCTACCAGCTGATTTTGTAGTCCTCGATTATGAAATGGATGTGGAGGTACCCATTATTTTGGGGAGACCATTGTTCTCTACGGGGAGAGTTGTGGTTGATGTGGAGCTAGGGGAGCTCAAGTTTAGAGTTGGATGTGAAGAAGTCACCTTCAAGGTTTGTCCGTCAGCTGAAACTCCCGCTGAATGCAAGGTGATCGGGGTGTTGCAGAAAGAGGATAAGGATAGTGGAATTGATATGGAGGAGACGAAGTTGGAGGAGGATCCATCGAAGAAGAATTGTTAAATGAGAGCTACGTCGTTCCACGATGTTAACTAAGGAACTTCTTGGAAGGAAACCCAAGGAATGACCAAGACCATAAAATCCTTTCACACCCGCACATGTGGCTTCATATATAAGGAAGTTCACACACCTTGAAAAAATCCATCCTCTATCCTTGAGTTTTATTTGATTTATTTTATGTCTTTGTTGTTTTGTTTTTGTAGGATCAATGAAGTGAGGAGCAAAGAGGTGAAGAACCACAACAACGCGGGAACCATGCTGGACTGGCTAATCGCCAATCTAGAAGTGCGAACTGCCACCTCAGGTCTCGAAAAGGCAGAAGGATGGGAGTTGAGCATTTGAATGGTGGACAGACTGGCAGAACGTTGATGCAGAAATATGTACCACCGGTACATCACCGATACAACACAGATCACCTGAAGCATTGGGGAGCCAAACGACGGCTCACTGGCGGATCGCTGATCCAGTTTGCGAACTGCCGATCAATAGTCGATGGAGATATAGTGAACTAGGCATTATTACAAGTGTAAAAGGTAAAAGCGGCAGAACACCGGTTCAATTCAGTGAACCACCGATGCAGCGCTGGTTGAGGTACGATTTTGGTTCAGAATTTAAATTAAATGTGGACCCACCTGACCCCAAATACTTGCTTGAGCCGCCCTATTCTACTCAATATTCCCTTAAATTTTTCTTTTTACCATTTTTCCATACCCTTTTTGGCTTCCCAATACCCAACCTTTCCACTTCCCCATATTTTCCTCTTTCCCACCTTTCCACTTCCCACCAACATACTAACTCACCGTTACTACCCACCTTCTCGTTAATCTATCACTATCTCACCTTTCCACCTATAAAACGTCTCGCTTCCTTCACCAACATACTCACTACACTCACATTCTCCTTCTCAACTACCAACCTCTGAAGCTGCCAATGTTGAAAGTGCTAAGCTCCCATAAGCTCTTCTTTACAACATTCTTTCCTACAGTGTGGTAATGTATCCTTGTATCTTTTATGTTCTCATCAATGGAACATATATTGCATTCTTTTTTATGACTTGAACATGCCTTTTCCTTCCCTTTTACTGCCTTTCCTTCCTATTAGATTTATGGTTGATGCTTCATTTGTTGAAATGTTTGGGGGATAGAAGTGTAAGGTTGATATGGGTATGGGATAGGTATGCTATTTGTGTGAATTTGAATGGGGTGAAGTCTGAGTAACCCACTAGAATTGAAATGTCATGCTTTGCCCGATGATAGATTGGGTGACGCCATTCTTAAGGGTAAATCGTCATTTAAGCCCTTTTTCATGTGTAGAGTTGATGATTCACTAAAATGTGTGTGGGTGTTTATGAATGGCGGCCATTGAAATGTTTGGAGTTGATTTAGGGATGAAGACATTTGGCGATCCGCCGATGGAACACCGGTCCAATCTGTAGTTGGCTTCAAGCCACTGCTTGGATCCCGTGTTGCATCAGCGGTTTGTGGACCGGTACTGGTGACTCACCACCTTATCACCAGTAGGCAATTGGTATACTCAGTCTTCTGCTGCACACCGGTGAGTCAGCGGCGGTTCGCGGACCCCTCCTGCGATTCGCTGGTGTGTCGCCGATGCTGCTGGTTCTTTAAATGATGGTTTTTCATCTTTGCTTTTCATATCACCTTTAGAATAGCTTGAGTTATTTTAGTTCAATTACAATGTAGATGTCACTAACAACATGTTTGCAGAAATATCATGTCTTCATCCAGGAACCCTTGAAGGGGCAAGGCCCCACATCATCCACCAACAAGGGCAAGGGAAAAACCAAGGCCTCCGCACCACCTGCGAACTCCAAAGAGGCTATCATACTCTGTGTGCCCAACATGAAGGAGCACTATGTCATATGCCAGGGCCTGTCTATCACTGTGGAGAAACAATTTGACCTATAAGTCTTGCGTGGTGATTTTCCAACATCACCAATCAATTCACGAACAGACAATGGCATGCTTTTTCCAATCCTCTACCAGCCTACTACCCCAGCCTAGTACTAGAGTTTTATGCTTCATACCAAGCCAGGAAAGATAGTATGCAACACAGAGGCAAAGTTGATGACTTCCCATGCTTATCATCGGTCATGATAAGGGGAGTGGAAGTTGACATCACCCCAGCTGCCATCAACTACTTATTTTGGGAAGATGAGATTGACTTGGGTACGGAGTATATGGGCTGGGTGGCAGACATGAAGGACCAATTCTCCTGGATAACACCAATCATCGCTGTTGATACACCTTTGTGGGCATCTATGGGCGGCAAACTCTCTCGCCATGATTTGAAGTTTGAGGCCAAGTTATGGCTGGACTTAATTTGTGGCCGTATCATACCCTCCAAGAACGAGCAAAGGGTCATCTTGGAAACAACAATTCTTATCGCCTGCATCATGTCCGGAGTCCTTATTAACTTTGGGGAGATTGTGGCCCAACAAATGAAATGGAAGGCATGCTAGGCCAGCACTTGTATGCCATACCCTGTCCTTATTTCCCAATTGTGCTTACAAGCTAGAGTGCCCTTGTTCCTGGATGAAATCTCTACAATTGCTTTAGGAATGATTTCCATAGATCGAAGAAGAGATGCCGAGGCACCCGCAGTGAAGAGAAAGCGACTGTAGGCTCTTGGGTTGGCTAAAGGATCACTATCCCAGGGGTTGGACCACTCACCATATGCCCCAGATTTGAACATGCCCCACCATGAAGCGTTAGACCAAGCTTCAGGAAACATGCCTCTCCGTGAAGCCTCTCCCCCTCCTATATCCTCCCAATCAAGTGGTCTCCACAGACTTATGGAAATGAGAACCAACTCCAAAGATTGGCCAAGAGTCTCCCCACACTCATTGCTCAAACAGTTAAGAAGGAGCTCAAATCTTTGTATGAGAGTATCACTACATTATGCAAGTGGGTGGATGTGGTTGATGGAGCTGTCACCTCTCTGCGAACTGAGGTGCAGGAATGGAAGAGCCAGAATTTAATGAATGACATGATTTAGTTTTGAAGGTTGATGTGTTATTGATAAAAGAGGTCTTCACTTTGATTTGATAAATTTTGTGCGCATGACGCAAGTTTTCTTGTTTTCTTGTTCGCCTTTGCAAATAGTAGAATAATAAATAAACTCCAAGGGTTTTGTTTATACCATGGTTGTTTCCTGAGGAGCATTCATTTATTTTCTTCTTTGTTTCTTTGTCAAACCAAATTGGAATTTCCCGATGATAGATGGAGTGACGACTTTCTTAAGGAAAAATGCCATGTTGCTTTTGAGTCTTTTATGAAGCTATCTTGAGAGGCACCACCAGAAAAAATTTTAAAATAGATTTTTTTTAAAAAATGGGGCGGGAAGATGAAAATGATAATGAGCAGATGCTTGAATCAAGAACATAGCACTCTTTGTCATACTTTATAGATTCCATGCTTGACTTATGAATTTGCATGTTTTGATGTCTTAGACCAAGATTATGTGTAGACAATGACTTTTGTGGTCTCTTGAGGAGTGATGCCTTGTGTGGTAAGGACTTTTGTGAATCCCATGCACCTCCTCTTGTCTAGAACTTGCCCTAAGTGTGACTCAAGGCAAAATTCTAGATGTAGTTGCACTTAGAACATGTTCTTAGGCCTCCTTTTGGTAGTCACTTCACCCTGAATAACCTCCTTGAGCATTAATCTTTGATAGCCAATGTTTGAGCCTCGGGCGCTTTCTTGGAAACCACATTACAAGACTAATGACCATTTCTAATCCTTCTCTTTGGCACCCATCCTCCCTAATGGCTAGAAATAAAATAGTGCAAATGGGGGCTTCAAGCCAATGAATCAGGGAGAGATAAGGAGATGAATGTGAAGATGAGAAAAAAGTCTAAGTTTGGAGGTTTGAAAGAGAAAAGAAAAAATGAGAACTTCAATGTGAGGTAGCACCCAAAATTGTGATGAAAGGAATGAACATTCGGGTTAAAAGGACTTGAATCATCAAAAGAGAAAAGAATGGTAAAAGAAGGCGGTATCTATTGCACACAAAAGGCTAGTTGTGGAATTCATGGGTGTTAAGAGGATGGTTGGTGTTACACAAAAGATGAAAATAATGAACAAAAAGAAATAAGGCGGAGTAATTTCAATAAGTTAGTGGGATGTTACAAGTGTTTATAAAGGCGTTAGTCACTAAAGCTAAACATTTATATTACCCTTAGCCCTAGCCTACATCATGAGCCGCAAGTCCTAAGTGATTTTAAGTGCAGCTGCTCTACATTAGTGGCGATTTACACAAAGAGCAAGCCTATGGGCCGAGTTGGGTGCATGCAGATTTCTTTTGGGAGAGTGAGTGCAATCTTACCTTTGTGAAATCCCTTGTGTGAGTGCATTGAATCATGAAGAAAATAGGGATTCTCTCTTCGGTGAGTGGCATCACCCCTTTTGAGGACACAATTGCATTAAAGGTAAATCTGTGCATAAGGCATGATAAATGCAAGCTAAAAGGCAGGTTTTGAATAAGAAATTCCCCTTGTTTTGTGAAAGGAAAATTCTTGTGAACCATGTTGTGAATGGTGGTAGTCTCTTGAAATATCTTCATTGTTTTGGTTTTTAGGGGATTTTGCTTCTCTTTTCAGTGAGATTGGTAAGCATTTTTGGATTGTCATAGACTAGGTGGTTGTTTATGTTTAAACTGTGTGGAGTGGCATGTCTTTCAACTGATGAAAATTGCATTACTTGAGGACGAGCAATGGTTCAAGTTTGGGGGTTTGATGAGTTGGTAATTCACTAACTCATTAGGCTCTTAAGCCTGAATTTTTACTTAGTTTTTGAGTTGTTTATGTGGATTTTATGCCATTTTTGCTTTGGTTATGTGCAAATGCCTAATGTGAATAAAAGAGAAAGAAATGAAGCAAAAAGAAGGAAGTATGAAATTCGGCATTCCACTGAAGACCAGTGAAACGCCAGTCAAAAGCCGACCACCACTGCCTCTTGGAAACAAGCCACCGGTAAAACACGGGTTGCCAATGGCGACTAGCCAGTTCAGCCACCGAATGGCACCTAACTTGCTAGATTAAAGAGCAAATAAATAGCGGTGCACAGATGGAGATCGGCAAAACGCCGAAGGAACCGCCGCTGGTTACTGGAATAAATTGAAAGCAGCAGATAGAAGAACTGGCGGTCTACGGATTACAACCGGCAAACCGCTAGTACTTCAACCGATGCCAGAACGCTATTCAGGGGAAAAATTGTCCATCATAGAAAAAGAGAGAGAAGATACCCTATTTTCTTGGATATATATTCTAGAAAAAGTACTGTATACTAATCATCTTTTCATTCCTAATTTTAGAACATTCTCTTGGCAGAAAAGGAGAATTTGATTGGTAGAATTTGAAAAGTACTATTATTTTCTTCTTCTTCTTCTTCTTCTTGATAGCAAGGTACTACCATTGTTGAAGACTACTTGTGAACTTGATTTTACTACTCTTGTTATTGAATTCATTGAGTTTATTGTTAAATGTGCTTTTAAATTTCTTAATTATGAGTAGCTAAATCATTAATTAGAGGTGTGTGATGACGAATGCTTAATTAGAGCGGGTATTGCTAGAGTCATCTCAATATTGTTTAACTAAGTGTAAATCTGTTAGATTCTCTTCAATCTATAACGGAAGATCCATTGATTATGATGTGGGTCTAATTGTTCTTACTTGATTGTTGCTTGCAAAAGAATAATTAAGTATTGGAAGAGAATTTAATGGTGGGTATGGATGAGAGATTGTGAAATTGGGCTAGAAATAGCTAACATTACATTCCCACTCCTAATTAGTAGCTAATAGCTAGAAATTAGTGCAGCTATTAATCCAAATATGATCGAATTAAGCTAATGGTGTCTAGAGTTTTGATAAAACTCTAGCAAAAGGTATTTATAAGGCTGAGAAGAAGTAAATGCCCATTTTTTCGAGATTATTACACTAATTGAACTTATGAGATGACCTAGCATGACCCTATCTAGTTAGTATATCATCTGCACCACACCTCTAGTCTTTCACATTCTTGTCAACAACCTTAGTAATTTTGCTATCGTAGTTAACCAAATTAGCAATTATACTCTATTACAAATTCCAATATCCCCCCAACTTGTTTATTACTATGTTATTTCTAAGTGGTGCAAGCTAAATTCAATTTTTCAACCGACACTTGTAATTATCACTCACTAGTCCTTTTGGGATTCAACCCTGACATCCGTCGGGTTATTTGTTTTGATACAGCGACCATGTATATTCTTTGTTGAGGAGTATATTTTGGACGTTATCTCTCTCCGGTCACCCCTATGATCTGGGTAATCTTTATCACCTCATCAATAAACTTATGTGGATCCTCGTCCACCTTTTGCCCAAAGAACTCCGGAGGGTTTATCATCAGAAAATCTCTAACCCTCGCTGCCGCTGCATTCCCATTCTGAGGGACATGTGCTACCACCTGTTGATTGACTTGGGCGGTCAAAGCCTGAGCTAGCATCTGTATGGCTGCCTTGAACTCTACGTGGGCAATTTACTCGGGTACATGTTCCTCTGGGGCTTGTGGGGCCTGCTGGAGCCCATCTCCGCTGCCATTCTTGTGGCTATTTCCGTTTTCATTTCTTCTTCCGTTAACTTGGCGAGGAGGCATGATTTTGCAAATGTGTATAGCACGAGTTATAAGGATAAAGAGATATTTCATTGAACGACATAGATCATGAAAGAAGGGAACATTTCCTTAACGTTTCGTAGCCTCTTCGTCATAAGTGTAGTGCGCTTTACACCCATAAAAAAGACTCTACTTAATATGGCTTTCAGACACCTTAGGATACTTCAAAAACTAATGCTCTGATATCATTTTTATCACGACCCGAACATAGGCCGGATCGAGCTCCAAGTCGACCCATGGCATGAACATGACATCTAAATTCAACATAATCATGCAGAAGTGTAACATATATACTATAGAAGAAGATTGAAAATATCATAATATCTGAATACATAACACAAGGATGAAACTAAATACATGCTATGTTTGAAAAGCCTCTACTTCTTACGAGCTGATGGAACAAGAACCCAACTAACTCACTATAGTCTGAAACTAAAAAAATACTAAATACAACTGATAAAGGGGCCATCGAAAGATGAGGATTCATCAATTGAGACTGGGAGATGCTAATACTGATAGTCTGGCTAATGGCGGGTTTGAGCTTGAATATCCGAGCATGTATCATAAAATGATACAACATAGAGTATGTGGTCAGTACATGGAATGTACCGAGTATGCAATATATATAAAACAAATAGTTAAAATATATAAGAGTACATAAGAATAGGATAGCATGAACGTAAAGTAAATATCATAACATTACATGAGGGTCAGGGTTTTCAAACCATTCGTAGACCAGTCATGACCATAATCATAAGAGAAAAACATTTATAGAACATTACTTGAGCCAAAGTAACATAACATAACAAGGCATAAAAACATGCGGAACACTGGGAGGACTCGTCATAACCGACACCATCATGATAGAGCCTTACATGATACCCCAACTATCTCACTCAAGTGGACTGAGCCATTCCAGGCTTGGCAGGCAAGGGACTTGTAGTATGTGATATCACTAAAAGGGGATCCATTAACATTTGGATATATATATAAACCTATGGTGGCACATAGTTTTGAGACACCGGCGTAGTCCTTTAAAAGCTGGGCTACTCGGTGCTAGACACTGTTCTAAAAAAATGCACATTAAGGCTCGTATGATAACCATAAAATCATTTGTGAAGTTCATGGCCAAATAAATAATGACATCATTGATTCCCATTTGAAATACATGTTTAGCCATGAACAAGGGCCCCTGAATTGGCCAGAGTCATAAATCCATCAATCATGAAATCCATACATATTTGTAAAGCATATATAAACTTGACGTTTCATAAATCCACGATAAGTACTTGATAGAAATCAAACCATAAAGCATAAATCATAATTGGGCTAATTAAGATCAAGATCATAGTGAAATCATAACTTGACTTTTCATAAAACATATATAATTTGACATAATTGGATTTAAATTCAAATCTATAAATTTATATTCAAAATAGTCATAAAATCTTCCCATAGATCATAAAACATGATTTAATACATAAAAGGAATTGACCCATAGATAGATCATTGAGATTTTCACAAGAATTGAAATAAACTACATAGATCATGAAACTTGAGTCTATAATTGAAATCCATGGAATTGAGAAGAATTTAGGACATGAAAGTGAAAGGATTTCTCAACATAGCCTCACATACCTGGGTAAATCCGATCAACACTCCCTCTCTAAAGCCCAAGGGAAATTGGAGGGAATTTGGAGAGATTCTTCAAACTTGATCCCCAAGGAAAACTCTAAGTTGCATGCATGGGAATGGTGAGGCTTAGAATAGGTTTAACACCCTTAAAACCCTACTAATAGAGCTTAAAACGATGTAGTTTAGGACTTTAAGGCTTAGGAATGATGAAAATACCTTTAATGAAAAACCTTAAAAAACTGCACTACCGTGACAACGACCGATACCACGGGTCATTGCTGGCTCCAATGAGTTGTTACTTCCCTCGTTGCTTCACCCTACTTATCCGTCTCAGGTCTGCTACCACGATTGGTACCATGAGTCATTACCAGTTCGAATGACTCGTCACTACCATCCGTCGTCACCACTGCTTATTTTCCACAAGTCCTTCCAACGGGTGCATACCACGACCTGTGGCTACAACTAACGAGTCGTTCCATGGCTCGTACCAACCCTTTTTGACCAGGAACATCCTTCCAAAGACCCTATACAATGACTCGTTACATTGACCAATGGGTCATTGTGGGACTCGTTCCTTTAAAACCCATTTCTGCAGATTCCCACCACGAGCCCTCCAACGAGTCGTTAGATCCACCAACGACCCGTACAAGAGTTTTTCTGAGAAGAAACCTCATATTTTCTGCTACTTCTCATTTCAAATCCCGAGTCTAGTCTTAAGAACTTCCCGGGTATTACAACCCCATACAAGTAGTGCCTTTAAATCTTCATGACAAGCACCACCACCCTAGCTCAAGGTCATGCATTGGGTAATTCTTCTATGAGTCTTAAGCTGTCGAGAAGCATAGGCAATGACCTTGAAATGCTGCATCAACACACATCCAAGGCCAATCCTTAAAGTATCTCAATATAAACAAAACCATTCGTGCCCTCGGTAGGGTCAAAACTTGAGCTGAAATGAGTCGAGCCTTTAATTCCTGAAAACTCTTCTCACAAGCATTAGACCACTAAAATTTGACCTTATTCTAAGTCAACTTAGTCAAAGGTGATGTGATGGATGAAAATCCCTCTATGAACATCCTATAGTAGCCAGCTAAACCCAAAAAACTGCTAATATCAGTAGGGCTGAAAGGTCTAGGCCAATTCTTCACCACCTTAATATTCTGAGAGTCTACCTACACACCCTCACTAGACACCACATGTCCCAAAAATGCTACTGAGTGTCACAACCCGAACATAGGTCCGGATCTAGACACAGAACCTAGAACCATAAATGACTCTAATTTGACCCATCGCATGAACACGACAATTAAAGCTTAACATAAATCATTGCGGAAAAAACATTTGAAATAGCGGAAGTCTGAATAACCAATAACATCTGAATAACGGACATACATAACACCGATCTGAGGCTAAATACATATAATGTCTGATAAGCCTCTACAATTTGATGAGTTGATGGGACAAGACCCCAACTAACTCACTAATAAACTGAAACTTAAAATAAACTAGTAAGAAAGTCACCAACAAGCTTTACTGAGAAATGCTAACTCTGAGGATCTGGCTAACGGCGGGACTGAATCTGAGCCTGTATCATGAAATGATATAGTGTAGAGTATGTGGTCAGTACTTGGAATGTACCGAGTAGGCAAGGTAAGTAAAATCGCTAGTTAAGTAAAGCTGAAATCATGCACATAAAATATTTCATCATAAGATTATGAGAGTAAGGCTTGCAAGATATTATCTGAAAACATGATTTAAACATAATTGAATCGAATGAGCTAAAGTTGAAATTGATAATCATAAGTAAAAATTGGGTCAAACCTGCTGAAAACATAATATCATAACTGATGAAGATGCATTACTGAAATCATGAGGAACAATGGGAGACTCGCCATATAACCGACATTACCACGATAGAGCTTACGTTGTCCCGACTATTACACTTAAGTGGACAAAGCCGTCCAAAGCCTTTCTAGGGCAAAGGGGCTACCATGATATCGATATCAAGCTGAAGACCACTCGGGGGCAGGCAAAGCTCACAAGGGAGGTCCCAAAGAATCTGAACATACCTAAGTTGGCATGTAATTCTGAGGCATAGGATTGACCAAACCCTTAGCCTACTCGATGCTAGATACTACTCCCAAAAACATGCATATGCTCTCCATTTTTTTTAACGAAGCTGAACCATCATCTTGTGATGAAGCTGAATCATAATAGTACATGCATAATATGAAAATATATCGTGAAGAGCCTTGGCTCAAACCATACCACAAGATGAAGAGTGGGAATCTATACTCCAAAACCATGTGGTAAGCTAATAACATGAAATAGAACTAAATCATGAAATATACTTGAACATGGGCTTGCCCAAACTTATACATGCTTTGAGATAGTCAAAATCATGGATATATACATGGGTAATTCAAAATCATACTTTCATCATAGACATTTCATTATACTTGAAAACATAAATCATAATCTCAACTCTTCATGAACTTTCATAATTTGGCATCATAATTGTAAAAATTGAAATTATTATAAAACATGCCCATGAATCATAAAATAAAATTAGAAACATGAATAGAATTTACCCATGATAGATACTTAGAGAATTTCACAAATTAGATTAAACCCCATAGATTCATCAACCTTGAATTTCATGAATTTAGAAGAGGAATTGGGCACGAGAGTGAAGGAATACTCCCATTCATAACCCTACATACCTGGGTAATCTGGTCTTACACTCTTCCTTGGAAGCCCAAAGGAATTGGAGAGTTCAAAGCTTGATCTTCCTTAGGAATCCTCTAGTTTTGCATGCATGGGGAGTGAATAGGTTAGAATAGATTTAAACCTCTTAAAACTCCCCTAACTGAGCCTAAAACAACATATTAGGGCTTAGGAGCTTAGGAACTATGAAAACACCCTTACTAAAATGCAGAAGAAATACACATTGCCAGTCATCATGGGCGTCGCCTTGAGATGTACCATGAAGTAACGACTCATGGTCGCCACTCATGATCACCACTGGTCACCTGGCAACCTTCCCGGATTTCTCACCAAGGGTTCATCTCATGACTCGTTAAAATCCACCATGAGTCATGAGGCCACCCGTGGTCACTGAGTCTCAACTGCCAACTTTTTCCTCTAAAATCTTCCATGACTCGTAATTTCCTACGACAGGTCGTAACATTACTCGCGACTTCACCTCCCCCACGACCCTGACCACATGTCGTACCCACATACCAAGACTCATGATGTGACTTGTGGTCTGGATACCTAAACGCCAGATCTTCTTCACGACTCTTCTTACGACCCGTTACTTAGTCTCACGACTCATACCACTAGTCGTTCTGGTGCAAAAGTGCAGATTTTCCTATTTTCTCTAGTTCAACCCTCGGGTCTAATCTTAGGGACTTTTAAGGTATTACAATATCTCCCCCTTGGGAACATTCGTCCTCGAATGTGGATGCACATACTAAAAGATGGGGAAAATAGAACTGTCATCCCAAATACTAAACATCTAAAGATGAAAACCGACAGAGTGACTGACTCCGAACTGAAATATATGACAGAACTGAATTCTTGAATCACCCTTACATGCACTGACATGAAAGATACTAGAACACATGAACTGAACATGAAATTAAGTAGAGTACTGAGGAGGGAATTTGATACCTCAAGCTGGTACTGGGCCAAAAGGGAATAGATGCGGGTATTTAGCCATCATATCTGCTTCAGCTTCCCACATAGCTCCCTCAACATGCTGATTTCTCCACAAAACCTTTACTGAAGCTACTTCTTTATTTATTAGCTTCTGAACCTGATGATCAAGTATTTAAACTAGAACCTCTTTGTAGCTAAGGCTATCCTTCACACCTATGCTCACCACTGAAACAATCAAAGCAGGATCATCCGTGTCATGCCCCGCCTTGGGGGTTATGACTGGCACCTGGTGCCCTACTGGGACCTGAACTGCTAGAATGCCTGGCTGGCTCTAACTCTGGACTCAAGGAAACGACGGGCTATATAACGGCTGTAAATACAGCCTCCGGCCGACTAGGCATATAGCCACCTGTACTATAACATCAGCTAACCAGAATCACATACATATAGGGGAACCTAAGCGGGCCGACAAGGCCACCATGTTGACTAGTTACTTCTGAATCAATGTAACAGATACTAAACAACTACGTGACCGACAAGGTCACTACTAACTAAATAAGGCATCACACGACCAATATAAACAACTAAATAATCACACGGCCCCACACGACCGACACAACTAACCACAGGGAAATATATACAGAATGCAAGCCTCTAAAAATACTAATAAGATTGTCAGGACAGGGCCCCGACCTACCCATACTATACAACAAAAGAAAAAGGATAAACCTCTAGCTATATAGCTCTGGATGACTAGAGCTCATGACTCTGTGAGCTGGCTGGAATCACGAGGTATCGGCTCCTCGTATATGAGTACCTGCAGGCAAGTAATGCAGCGCCCCAAACGGGCGTCAGTACCGCTGGTACTGAATATGTAAAGCAACAACTGAAAAATATGTGAAAACAACAATACAACTGATGGAACTGAAATAGAAAGAAATAGACTGGAACTGACTGAAAATGTAAAGCTAAGCTTGTTCTCAACTATGCTGGAAAGAGTAGGAGCCATACCTGGAAATGTAATGCTTTACTATCGATCTACTCGTATCTAGCGTAACGTGGCATAGTCTAACATAGCATAACATAGAATAGTACACACAGAAACCTTACCCGGCCCCCATAAGCCGGGAGGTACAATCAATACGTAATCTATATCCCTACCCCGGTCATCCCATCTCCTATAATAACTATAAGCATCCTGCCGATCCCCTGGGTATGCACTTGGGCTCAGTAAGCCCCTGACTATAACTGTACCTGATTCCAGAGGACTCCTGAATCAACACCCCGGGCGTACCCGCTCGATGGGGGTGTATAAAATCTGACCAAGGCAAAATATGGGGAAAACCGGCATCCCATCTTCGTTCCCTGTGGGACGGCATGCCACTCAGTAGAGTGACGTATCCTTGCCCTCTGGTAGACTAGTCGATACAGCTATTAACCCTGGGGCGGTCATGAATTCTAGGTAATCCAATGCCAAGACAATACAGTGGTCTCAACTAGGAATACTAACTGCATATTCCTCATGTTGAAGCTAGTAATGATAATGTATCTGTACATACTATATGCTGAACTAATGATAGTGATATGTATGTATTTAATACGTGCTGAGACTGATAATGGTATGTATATATATAATTTTTTGTCATACTGTGCTGAGTCTAATGTTGAACAAGATATAGTTTTTCTGCTAGGAATCATGCTGTATAACTGAGTTTCATAGTAACATGATTTACTATTTATAACATGCTTTCTAAACTTCATTTTAGGCTACCATTCTATTTCTGAAATACCTTACAGAGACTTATATTGCTTTACTAAGTTTCAACTGAACACGATAATCTCCTAACATACTTTACTAAATCACATACTGGGCATGCTGTATAGTTCCTAACACTTTGTATTAGAATTTATATCATGCTAGCAGGTTTCACGCTATACATAACATGATGCTTCCAATATCATACTAATATTCATACTAAACATAACACACGACTTCTGAAACATTCTACTATCCTTTGAACTATTTTACTATGCCGAGACTACTAACTTGCCGAGGAAACTAGCTTTACATACCTCAGTTGTCGGCTTCCGACTAACTGGCTTAGCTCGACCAATATTCAACTATTCCTTCCAACTGTATTCATATATATATCAATTAGGGCTAAATACATTAATATCCTGGAAAAAGATAACACTTTTGATATATATATAGCTCAAACTTTGGCTTATCGAAAGACGGTCGGAAACTCGCTATTTCTCGGAAGTCCAGAAAGGAGAAATACTCACTTTAGGGCTAGGAGTATATTGACACTAATTTGGAGCAATTCCACTTACCTTAGCCTGGTGGCACGACGATTCGCCGGCCAAATTTCACGAAACTAAATCCGTAGAAATGCTCCTTGCTGCTTAATACCTCGGTATCTGGAGTTAATTTATGTTTGGACCGCGTATAATGGCATATTCAGAAGGAAATTCCAAAGAGTCCTTCATGCCCTCTGCTCTTAACTATGCTCTCTGTTATTTTCTGTAAATTCTAAGTTAAATGAAACAAAAACCGAAGTTTGGAGGCTTTTATACTTGGGGCTGCTCCCCACCTCCGTGTCACGCTGTGTATCGCGGAGGTTAGCCTCCGTGACACGCTGTGTATCACGGAGGTGAGCCTTCGTGACACTTTGGCCATCGCGAAGGAGGTCTGCCAGCCTCCTCTTGCGATGGTTCGATGTGTCGCTTATCCGGTCTTTCCCCGAGCCTTTTCCTAGCATGTATGACATTCAAAAACTCTTAACCAACATGCGAATAGGCCATTTACATGTCGTGAATTTATGAGGTGTAACATTCTCCCCCCTTAAGAACATTCGTCCTCGAATGTAAACTTCTACTTGTAAGAAGTTCAGCTTACTTGACTTATTCTAGAAAAATTTCGGCAGAGTTTCCCCTGTAATATGGACTATCTCAAAAACCTGAAATGTAGAAAAGTCCAATACATGTACTCCGCACAATACTGTAGAAATCATTATGTTAAAATCTAGAGTCGACTATCTAATTATACATGTAATATAAGGCATCCCATATGATAACAATACTAACATACCTCTTGACTGATTAGGCTTGGAATAAGTGAGGATATCTGACTTTCATGTCTTCCTCTGGTTCCCAAATCATCTCCTCTCGGTTCTTGTTACTCCACAGTACCTTGACAGAAGCAACGTTTTTAGTCCTCAACCTGCGAATCTGCCTGTCTAGTATGGCTACTGGGACCTCTTCATAGGCCAACTCTTCCGTAACCTGGACATCCTGGACTGGGACAACTCTAGAGGGGTCCCCTATATACTTTCTCAGCATAGACACGTGGAAAACTGGATGAATGGACTCTAATTCTGGAGGAAAATTCAACTCGTATGCCACTTGGCCTATTCTCCGCCGAATCTGATAAGGCGCAACGAACCTCGGACTGAGCTTACCCTTCTTGCCGAATATCATCACCCCTTTCATTGGAGATACTTTCAAAAATACCCAGTCATTCACACTAAATTCCAAGTTTCTGTGCCGCACATCAGCATATGATTTCTGGCGTCTCTGAGGAGTCAGTAGGCGCTCTCTGATAAGTTTTACCATCTCCTCTGACTGATGAATAATATCTGGCCCAATCAGCGCTGGCTCTCCTACTTCAAACCAGCCAACCAGCGATCTACATTTTCGCCCATACAACGCTTTGAAGGGCGCCATCTGGATAGCTGAGTGGTAACTATTGTTATAAGCAAACTCAATCAGCGGTAAATGCTCATCCCAGCTACCTCCGAAGTCCAGCACACATGCCCGTAGCATATCCTCGAGTGTCTGAATAGTGCGTTCCGCCTGTCCATCCGTCTACGGGTGGAGTGCTGTGCTTAAATTAATCTGCGTTCCCAGACCTCTCTGAAATGGCTGCCAAAATCTAGCTGTAAATTGTGCTCCTCTGTCAGAGATAATAGATACTGGAACACCGTGTAATCTAACTATTTCTCTGATATACAATTCGGCATAATCTTTGGCAGAGAAAGTGGCTTTTACTGGCAGGAAATAGGCTGATTTCGTCAGTCTGTCAATAATTACCCAAATTGAATCATGTCTATGCCTGGTACGGGGTAGTCCTGCTACAAAGTCCATGTTTACTGCTTCCCACTTCCAAAGAGGCACAACTATGTCCTGAGTCAACCCACCTGGTTTCTGGTGTTCCGCTTTTACTTGCTGACAGTTAGGACACTGGGCTACAAATTCTGCTATTTCCCTTTTCATACCTGACCACCAGTAGATTTCTTTAATATCATGGTACATCTTCGTCGCGCCTGGGTGGAGAGAATAGAGGGCGTAATGTACCTCACTCATAATCTGCTGGAGAAGCCCTGAAATATCTGGAACACAAAGACGGCCTTTACATCGCAACACTTCACCCTCAGTTACCTGAAAATCTGGCGCTTTCCCTTGCTGAACTCTGTCCTTAAGCTGAACCAAGTTAGGATCTTCATACTGCCATTCCTTTACCTCCATAACTAATAACGACACTGCGGTGTTCTGAATTACTGCTCTTTTGTCCTCTGTTTCTGCTATACGAACGGCTAAACTGGCTAATTGGTGTATTTCTTTGGCCAACTCCCGTTGCTCGGGCTGCAAGTACGCCAAACTCCCCATAGATTTGCGGCTGAGAGCATCTGCTACTACGTTGGCCTTTACCGGATGATATAGAATGTTCACATCATAATCTTTCAATAACTCTAACCAGTGACGCTGCCGCAAATTCAACTCCTTCTGAGTGAAGATATATTTTAGGCTCTTATGGTCAGTGAAAATATCCACATGGACGCCATACAGGTAATGTCTCCATATCTTTAAGGTGTGGATCACTGTGGTTAGTTCCAGGTCATGGGTAGGATAATTCTTTTCATGTTTCCTCAGCTGTCTGGAAGCATAAGCAATCACTTTACCGTGATGCATCAACACACATCCCAACCCAATACCTGATGCGTCACAATACACTGAATAACCCTCTGTACCTTCTGGCAACGCTAATACTGGGGCGGAGGTCAACCTGTCTTTCAATTCTTGGAAACTCTTCTCACTTGCCTCTATTCACTGGAACTTTACTGCTTTCTGCGTTAGCTTAGTCAGAGGTGCCGCTATGGTGGAGAATCCCTCAACAAACCTTCTATAGTATCCTGCTAATCCCAAGAAATTGCGAACTTCAGTCGGAGTGGTAGGTCTGGGCCATGTTTTTATTGCTTCTATTTTCTGCGTGTCTACCTGTATACTAGCATCCGACATAATATGCCCCAAGAAAGCTACTGAGTTCAGCCAGAATTCACATTTGGAGAACTTGGCATACAACTGATGATCCCGGAGAATCTGGAGAACTGTCCGTAGATGATTCTGGTGGTTTGTGTCCAAGCGAGAATACACTAGAATGTCGTCGATAAACACTATCACGAACAGGTCCAGGTATGGTTTGAAGATACTGTTCATCAGGTACATAAATACTTCTGGGGCAATCGTCAGCCCAAAGGACATAACTAGAAATTGGCCGTATCTAGTCCTGAAGGCTGTCTTGGGAATGTCTCTCTCATGGACTCGAACCTGATGGTATCCAGACCGTAAATCAATCTTGGAGAAATATATGGCCCCCTGTAACTAGTCAAACAAATCATCTATTCTGGGAAGCGGATACTTATCCTTAACTGTAACCTTATTCAACTACCGGTAATCTATACACATGCGGAGCGATCCATCCTTCTTTCTCACAAATATAACTGGCGCACCCCACGGTGAAGTACTCAGCCTGATAAAGCCCTTGTCTAACAGATCTTTCAGCTGCTCCTTTAACTCTCTGAGTTCAGTAGGAGCCATACGATACACAGGAATTGGTATGGGCTGAGTTCCTGGTAATAAATCAATTGCAAAATCTATTTTCCTTTCTGGAGGAATACCAGGTAGCTCATCTGGAAATACGTCAGGGAATTCATTCACCACTGGAACTGACTAGAGAGTCAGAGGCTCTACCCGAACATCCTGAGCTCTGACAAGATGGTAAATGCACCCCTTAGCTATCAACTTACTCGCTTGAAGATAGGAAATAAACCTACCTTTTGGCGTAATTGTACTGCCCTTCCACTCTCGTACTGCCTCCTTGGAAAGTGGAATCGGACTGTCTTGGTCCAGCATTCTACATTTGCATAGCATGGAGCCAACCAATCCATACCCATAATGGCATCGAAATCGACCATTTCTAATTCTATCAGGTCTATTGTGGTCTGACAATCAGCAACCTCTACTATACACCAGCGATAGACCCTTCTAGCTACAATGGAGTCACCAACGAGGGTGCATACTGAAAAGGGTTGCTGAAGCAACCTGGTGCAGCACTAAACTTTTGAGCCACAAATGGAGTAATGTAGGACAAAGTAGATCCTGGATCAATCAATACATAAGCAGGGTGTGAGCAGATAGTCATCATACCTGTCACAACATCAAGTGACGCTTCTGAATCCTGCCTCCCTGGTAAAGCATATGTGTGTCTTGGACCCGCACCTACACTGGAGGCCCCTGATCTGCCCCGACCCCTGCCTACTGAAACTGAGGGCCTACGCCCTACCGAGGATGCTGAAGCTTGTGACCCTGTGGATGCCCTGTCCTGTCTATCCCGATCCTCCTGACCTCTGGCTGGGCAATCTCTTATCAGATGGCCCTCTTGGCCATAAATATAACATCCGGTGGAGCCATACCTGCATGCTCCAAAATGGCGTCGACTGCATATAGGGCAAAGTGGTAGGGTATACCTACTATGCTCCTCCCTCCTCTATAATGGTGAATCTGCAGTCTGCGAGCCTCTACCGGTCTTTGACTGCCCCCTGCAGCTAAATCTACCCCCCTGTGGCTGTGGTGGAGGCGGGGGTCTGGGCGGCCTATCTAACAATCGTGGCCTAGGTCCTTCCCGAGCCTCCCTCTGTAACTCAACTGGCCTATCCCTGCGGCGCTGCTCCTGACTAGTCCTCCTGATCTCCCGATGCCATTGCCTGATGCCCTCAATATTCTGGGAAAATGCCTGAACTCGGGAAATATCCATGTCTTCTCGCAGTGTAGCCGTAATACAAGTCTCCATATATTCTAGATTAAACCCCATGATGAAGCGGTGTACTCTGGAAGCCATGGTATCAACAAAGGCCGGTGCGTACCGAGCCAAAGAATCAAACTGCAAGGCGTATTCCCGAACACACATGGCCCCCTGCTCTAAATGTAAGAACTGGTCCACCCGGGCCTGTCGAATCTCCCATGGAAAATAATGATCCAGAAAAGCTCCTGAGAAGTTGTACCAGGTCGGAGGGGAAACATCTCTCCCTCGGGACCTTTCCCAGCTTTCATACCACAACACGGCGATGTCCCGTAACTGGAATGGTGCCAACTCAACCGATTCTGTAGGCGTAGCATGCGTAACCCTGAAAATTCTCTGCATCTGATCTAGGAAATCCTGGGGGTCCTCTGTCCGGTCCGTACCTGTAAACTATAGGGGATACATAGCCAAGAACTCTCAGACCCTCGAACTACCGGGCCCTCCTGACGACTCCGCAACTGTAGATGGCATCGGCTGACACTGAGCAGCCATCATCTGTGCCAACATACTACCGCACTCCTGACCTCCTGGTTAGAAGGTATCGGTATAGGGACTACTGGAGGTGGTGTCGCCCCAAGTGGCTCCTGATGTGGTGGAGACTGCTGAGAAGGTTGGGACGATGCCTCTGTATTGCCCTCTGATCGGGCTATTTCTAAACGAGGGTGAGGCATCCCGTTGGTGCCTTCCCCTGCTGCAATATCCAAGCTCCGGCCTGTGATAGGATGTCGCTGGTCTGACATTATCTGTAATCAAAGAATATAGTAAGCTCTAGGGACTCAACCCTATACTACACCACTCGACAACATGACTGAATAAGAATAGAAAGAAACCATCCTATCATGCCTTGCAGCCTCCTGCCTATAGTATGTGGTGTACAACACATCCATAGGCAATACTCTACTTAGAACGGCTTGCAGACTCCCTGGGATACTACCTTCTTTGATACCAAGTTTGTCATGCCCCGCCTTGGGGGGTATGACTGGCACCTGGTGCCCTACTGGGACCTGAACTGCTAGACTGCCTAGCTGGCTCTAACTCTGGATTCAAGGAAATGACGGGCTATAAATATAGCCTCCGGCCGACTAGGCCTATAGCCACCTATACTATAACATCAGCTAACCAGAATCACATACATATAGGGGAACCTAAGTGGGCCGACAAGGCCACCATGCTGACTAGTTACTTCTGAATCAATATAACAGATGCTAAACAACTACGTGACTGACAAGGTCACCACTACTAACTGAATAAGGCCTCACACGGCCAATATAAACAACTAAATAATCACACGGCCCCATATGACCGTCACAACTAATCATAGGGAAATATATATAGACTGCAAGCCTCTAAGAATACTGATAAGATGGTCGGGACAGGACCCCAGCCTACCCATACTGTACAACAAAAGAAAAGGGATAAACGTCTAGCTATCTAGCTCTGGATGACTGGAGCTGATGACTCTGTGAGCTGGCTGGAATCACGAGGTATCGGCTCCTCGTATATGAGTACCTGCAGGCAAGTAATGCAGCGCCCCAAAGAGTGTCAGTACTGATGGTACTAAGTATGTAAAGCAACAACTGAAAAATATCTGAAAACAACAATACAACTGATGGAACTGAAACAGAAAGAAATAGACTAGAACTGACTGAAAATGTAAAGCTAAGCCTATTCTCAACTATGCTGGAAAGAGTAGGAGTCATACCTGGAAATGTAACGCTTTACTGTCGATCTACTCGTATCTAGCGTAATGTGGCATAACATAACATAGCATGACATAGCATAGTACACACACAAACCTTACCCGGGCCCCATAAGCCGGGAGGTACAATCAACACGCAATCTATACCCCTATCCCGGCCATCCCATCTTCTATAATAACTATAAGCATCCTACCGATCCCCTGGGTATGCACTTGGGCTCACTGAGCCCCTGACTATAACTGTACTTGAGTCCGGAGGACACCTGAATCAACACCCCGGGCGTACTCGCTCGACGGGGGTGTATAAAAGCCGACCAAGGAAAAATATGGGGAAAATCGGCATCCCATCTTCGTCCCCTGTGGGACGGCATGCCACTCCGTAGATTGATGTATCCTCACCCTCTAGTGGATGATTCGATACAGATATTAACCCTGGGGCGGTCATGAATGCTAGGTAATCCAACCCTAAGACTATACAGTGGTCTCAACTAGTAATACTAATTGCGTATACCACATGCTGAAGCTAGTGATGATAATGTATCTATACATACTATATGCTGAACTAATGATAGTGATATGTATGTATTTAATACGTGCTGAGACTGATAATGGTATATATATATATATATATAATCTTCTGTCATATTGTGCTGAGTCTAATGTTGAACAAGATATAGTTTTCCTGCTGGGAATCATGTTGTATAACTGAGTTTCGTAGTAACATGATTTACTATTTCTAACATGCTTTCTAAACTTCATTTTAGGCTACCATTCTATTTCTGAAATACCTTACAGAGACTTATATTGCTTTACTAAGTTTCAACTGAACACGATAATCTCCTAACATACTTTACTAAATCACATACTGGGCATGCTGTACAGTTCCTAACACTTTGTATTAGAATTTATATCATGCTAGCAAGTTTCACGCTATACATAACATGATGCTTCCAATATCATACTAATATTCATACTAAACATAACACACGACTTCTGAAACATTCTACTGGCCTTTGAACTATTTTACTATACCGAGACTACTAACTTGCCGAGGAAACTAGCTTTACATACCTTAGTTGTCGACTTCCAGCTAACTGGCGTAGCTCGACCAATATTAAGCTATTTGTTCGGTCTGTTTGGTATAACTACACGCAAGTGCACATGGTCAAACAAGTAATAAAGTGGCCCAAGTAAGCCAAGTATCGATCCCACAGGGACTGGACTAAGGTATCAATCTAATCAAGTGTCAATAAACTTTAACTCTAAACTGCAGACAACAGTGTGAAGAAGATTTTGATATTTTGTTTCCTAATTTTATACTAAGTCTAAAACGAATATACAATTTGAGTCTAAACTATAAGTATGAGCATGTTGAGGCTAACATGAACATGTAGAGAAATAAATTATCGATACAATTTGATTAATCTTTCCTCCGGTTGCTAGTCAAGAATTATTGCCTATGGATAAAAACTCTCGTATTTAACCCAACTTAAGAATCATGAACCTTCCACCTACATCTCTCTGATAAAAATAAATTCATGTTCTAGCCATACAAAACCGATTCCTTAATTGACTAATACGACTTTCAGGTATATCTCTATCCTGAAGGTAAATCAATTCTCAATTTTCCCAAACTAAGAAAAGATCATATCCTATAAATTCACAACTTTTCAATTTCTTGCTCTCTCGAGTGAAACCGGACTTTTTAGATATACATTAACATTGGCCACACATTAACGCAGTAAGAACAATAATCAATAGAACAACCATGGAAGAAAAGATGAAAAACCAATTTATCAATAATTACATTTCAATACAAATGTTCTTAACCTCAGCAAGAAGGGAATTTAGCCACTCATTTGTGGATTAAACATAGTTAATTGAGTGTTAATCATACAAGCAATTGAAATAAAGAAGAAGGAGATAGAGAAAAACCCTGAGATTTTCGTCCCCTCAACTGCCTGTAACCCATGTTCTTGCTCCACCAAGTTAGAATTATTAAAAATGAACCTAAGTGTTCTATTTATACTAGTGGGAATTTTTCCCTGAATAACAAGCAACGTGTCACGGAGTGTATCGCGGAGCACTGCCTCTGTGACACGCCACCAATGCGGACCCTCACTGGAATCCGATCGTCCAAGTATTAAAGCCCAACGTGGCACGGCATGCAACGCGAGGCTAGGCCAACGTGCCACGGCCCCAACGCGCACCTTCACTGGAAGTTGGCATAATTTCAGCATCCAGGCAGAATGCATCCGCAATGGCAGCGTGACACGGCTCCATCGCGGAGCACCTTTAATTCGTGCTTTCCTTGTGCTTTTTTCCTTGCTAGCTTCCGAGTCCAATCCCGATTTCTCCCAACATGCATCTTAGCTTCATAAAATTATATTTTGTCCTGCAAAACCACGCTAATCATGTTGGTTAGTATAAATTCACATTTTATTACAATTCACATGAGAATGTACAAACATCGATAGATAAACAAGACAAAATGACACATTTGAGTATCACTTGGGCATATAAATCTGCCTAAGATCACTATTCCTTCCAACTGTATTCATATATATATCAATTAGGGCTAAATACATTAATATCCTGGAAAAGATAACACTTTTGATATATATATATATCCCAAACTTTGGCTTATCGAAAGACGGTCGGAAACTCGCTATTTCTCGAAAGTCCAGAAGGGAGAAATACTCACTTTAGGGCTAGGAGTATATTGACACTAATTTGGAGCAATTCCATTTACTTTAGCCCGGTGGCATGATGATTCGCCGGCCAAATTTCACGAAACTAAATCCGTAGGAATGCTCCTTGCTGCTTAATACCTTGGTATCTGGAGTTAATTTTAGTTTGGACCGCGTATAATGGCGTAATCGGAAGGAAATTTCAAAGAATCCTTCGTGCCCTCTGTTCTTAACTATGCTCTCTGTTATTTTCTAGAAATTTTAAGTTAAATGAAACAAAAACCGAAGTTTGGAGGCTTTTATACTTGGGGCTGCACCCCACCTCCGTGTCACGCTGTGTATCGCGGAGGTTAGCCTCCGTGACACGCTGTGTATTGCGGAGGCGAGCCTCCGTGACACTCTGGCCATCGCGAAGGAGGTTTGCCAGCGTCCTCTTGTGATGGTTCGATGTGTCGCTTATCCGGTCTTTCCCCGGGCCTTTTCCTAGCATGTATGGCATTCAAAAACTCTTAACCAACTTGCGAATAGGCCATCTACATGTCGTGAATTTACGGGGTGTAACAATCTGTGCACTTCTTCAAGAGCGATACATGAAAAAATGGATGTACTGAAGCTAATTCTGAGGGTAACTCCAACTCATAAGCCACCTTGCCAACATGTCTCACAATTCTATATAGGCCAACATAGTGGGGACTA
The DNA here is from genome assembly GCA_035772735.1 of Datura wrightii. NCBI lineage: Eukaryota > Viridiplantae > Streptophyta > Magnoliopsida > Solanales > Solanaceae > Datura > Datura wrightii. The sequence continues at coordinate 129,969,683 of JASDFA010000006.1, forward strand.
TGTTTCCCCTTCTTTCCAAATCTCATCACTCCTTCATGGGAGATACCTTTAGAAACACCCAATCTTCAACTTCAAACTCAAGTTCTCCCCTCCTCACATCAGCATAGGACTTTTGTCGACTCTGAGCTATTTTCAACCTTTCCCTTATATTCTGGACTTTTCCCATGGCCTCATGAACCGAATCTGGTCCTATCAGTGTAGCTTCACCGACTTTAAACCAATCAATAGGCAATCTACACCTCCGCCCATAAAGAGCCTCAAATGGAGCCATCTGAATGCTGGAATGGTAGTTGTTGTTATATGCAAATTCAATGAGAACTAAATGATCATCCCAACTACCCTGGAAATCAATCACACATGATCTCAACATATCCTCAAGAGTCTGGATGGTCCCTTCAGCTTGACCGTCTATCTACGGTGAAAAGCTGTACTAAGCTTGACCTGAGTACCAAGTCCCTTCTAAAACAATCTCTAGAACTAGGAGGTAAACTGAGTACCTCTATCTTATATGATTGACAAAGGCACTCCATGCAATCGAACTAACTCCTAAATATACAATTTAGCATAATCCTTTACTAAATCGATAGTTTTGATTGGTAGAAAATAAGGTCAACCTATCCACAATCACCCATATGGAGTCGTACTGTCGACGAGTACGAGGAAACCCTGTAATGAAGTCCATATTGATTTTATCCCATTTGCAAGTGGGGATACTAATGTCTTGAAGCACACCTCCAGGTATTTGGTGCTTAACTTTCACCTATTGACAATTTGGACACTTAGCCACAAACTCTGCTATGTCCTTCTTCATGCCCCATTCCACCAATAGACTTCCCGTAGGTCACAGTACATCTTAGATGTATAAAATATCTGGAACCATGATCCTCATGCAACATCCAATCTCTCAAATCATCAACACTCGGAACACACAAACGACCCTGATATCATAGTACACCATCTCCCCCTTGGGAGAAAACCTCCACCTTCTGATTCTTAACCGCCTCCTTCAACTTTACCAAGATAGGATCCTTGTCTCTCCTAGTCTTGGCTTAAGTCAGCAAAGAAGACTCTGATCCATTCTGAATAATGACACCACTATCTGTCAAGTCAACAAGATGAACTCCTAGTCGTGCAAATCGATGGACCTCCTTCACCAACTCTTTCCTTCCCTCATCTACATGAGACACACTCTCCATAGAAAGCCTACTAAGAGCGTCTGCCACCATATTAGCCTTGCCTAGATGATAAAGAACACTTATATCATAATCTTTAAGAAGCTTCAACTACCTTCTTTGATGTAGATTTAGATACTTCTGGATAAACACGTACTGTAGGCTCTTGTGGTTCATAAACACATCCACATGGACCCCATCCAGATAGTGTCTCCAAATCTTCAGGGAAAATACTATTGATGGGAACTCGAGGTCATGAATCGAAATAGTTTTTTTCATGGACCTTAAGATGCCTGGAAGCATAGGCTATAACTTTACCATGCTGCATTAATACACAACTAAGGCTGATCCTCGACGCGTCACAATATACCACAAACCCATCGGTACACTCAGGTAGAGTCAACACTGGTGTTGAGTTGAATCGAGTTTTCAACTCTTGGAAGCTCTTCTCACAGGCCTCTGACTATTGAAACTTCACTTTCTTTTGGGTCAACATAGTCAATGGTGCTGTAATGGATGAAAATCCTTTAACAAACCTCCTGTAGTAACCAGCTAAACCCAAGAAACTCATGATATCTAAAAGACCAACTGGTCTAGGACAATTTTTCACAACTTCTATATTTTGAGAGTCCACCTGACACCCTCACTTGACACCACATGACCACAAAATTCTACTAAGTTTAGCCAAAACTCACACTTGCTGAATTTAGCATACAACTAGCGATCCTTAAGAGTCTGTAGGACCACCTTTAGGTGAGCGACATGCTCCTCCTTGCTCTGAGAGTATATGAGAATTTTATCTATGAACACAATCATGAACATGTCCAATTTCTCTTAAACACCTTGTTCATCAAATTCGTAAAAGCTGCCGGAGCATTCATTAGTCTGAAAGACATAACCACAAACTTATAGTGACCATACTGAGTCTTGAAGGCTGTCTTCGGAATGTCGTTCTCTCTAAATCTGAGCTAATGATATCTGGATCTCAGGTCTATCTTTGAAAAGCACTTGGCACCCTTAAGTTGGTCAAACAAGTCATCAATTTTGGTGAGAGGATACCTGTTCTTGACTATGACTTTGTTCAACTGCTGGAAGTTAATGCACATTTGAAGGGAACCATCCTTCTTTCGAACGAAGAGTACTAGTGCGCCATACGGGGATTTTCTAGGTCTGATGAAATCCTTGTCTAAGAGGTCCTTCAACTGCTCCTTCAACTCCTTTAGCTCAGGAGGAGCCATTCTATAAGGAGAAATATATATAGGCTGCGTATTGGGAAGAAGGTCGATACCAAAGTCAACTTCCCGGTCAGGAGGAATTCCCGGTAGATTATCTGAAAACACTTAAGGGTACTCATACACTATTGGAACTGACTAGATAGTGGGGTCTCGGATGTAGCATCCTTAACCCAAACTAGACGGTACACACAAACCTTATAAATCATCTTTCTGGCCTTAAGGTAGGAAATGAAACGAGCTACAGGCACAACTGGACTATTTTTCCACTCTAGGACCGGCTTACCCAGAAATCAAAACTCTACCGCACGGGCTCTACAATTTACTGAGGCATAACATGCATGTTGCCAATCCATGTCAAAGATAAGATCAAAATCTATCATGGCTAGCTCTACTAAATCTGTTGAGGTGACTTTATAAAGGATTGTGAAAGGGCAATTTCTGTATACCCATCGAGCTATAACCGGATCACCGACTGGAGTAGAGACTGAGAAGGGTTTTGATAGGATTTTGGGACTAAATCCGAAACTACTAGCAACATAGGGCGTCAAAAAACATAAATTATCCCCTAGATCTAACAATGAATAAACATCAAGGTGAAATACTCGTAACATACCATTGACTACATCTTGAGAGACCTCCTGCTCTTGACGAGATGCGAGGGCATAAAACCTGTTCTGACACTGGCCACCACCTGCACTAGTGGAGGCACCCTACTAAGCTGAGCGTACTAGTGGGGCTATTGATCTAGTGGTTGGGTCTCAGCCTCTACCATGGCCCCTTCTAGCTGCTGGACAATCTTTAAGTATATGTCCGGGTTTTCCACAATTGAAACAAGCAGTTGTACCTGCTAAGCACTGAACAGTGTGCCTTCTACCACACCTATCACATCTGGGAATGCTGGGCTTATGCGTCTGCTCCCCTTACCTCGAGAGCTGACGTTTATCCCCTCTGATCGCGCCTAAACCTGGATGGCACACTCACTACTGACGACGGTGGGGCTGATGAACTCTGATAGGACTGCTGATGATGCCCACCACTAGGCCTTTTCTAAGAGAACCCAAAATGGTCGGTCCTAGACCTCTTTTCCTCCTTCTCTCTCTCACTCACCTGTACCGCCTCTATTTGCTGGGTGTGCAGCACTAACCGCGAGAAGTCCATATCTTGATGAAGCATAGCGGTCCTGCAATCCTTGACCAAATAGTTCACTATCCCATATACGAACCTGCTCACTCGAGCCCATTGATTATCCACTATCTCTGGTGCATATTTGGACAAGCGGGTGAACTCTAAAGCATACACCTGGACCATCAAGTTATTCTGCCTCAGGTTCACAAACTCAGTTGCCTTGATTTCTCTCATCTCTCGGGGAAAGAACCAATCCAAGAACACAGTAAGAAACTTATCCCAATCAATAGGACCTGCTCCAATTGCCCTGCTATCCTTCCATTGTCTGAACCAGATATGGGTAACCCCTTTCAACTGATAAGAGGCTATGTCTACACACTCCTCCTTATCACCCCCATAATCTGGGTGATCTTCTAGATTTCATCAATAAATTCGTGTGGATCCTCATCCACCTTCGATCTTAGGAACTCCGGAGAGTTCATCCTAAGAAAGCTCCTGACTCTTATCGCTGCCGTATTCCCATTTTGGGGAACATGCTCTACCGCCTGCGGTTGACCTGGGCGATCAATGCCTATGCCAACATCTGGATGGATGCCCTAAACTCAACATGGGCAACTTGCTCGAGCACATGATCCTCGGGGGCTGGTGGGGCCTGCTGGTGCCCATCTCCATTACCATTCTAATGGCCATTTCCATTCTCATTCCTTCTTCCGATAACTCAGCTAGATGGCATGATTCTGCAAACACATGTAGCACGAGTTAGAAGGATAAAGAGACATATCATTGCATGACATAAATCATGAAAAAAGAGAAATTTCCAAAAATGTTTCGTTGCCACTTCGTCATAAGTGTGGCGTGATTCACACCTATTAAAAAGACTCTACTTAACACGCCTTTCAGACACCTAGGACACTTCAAAACCTAAGGCTCTAGCACCAAGTTTGTCATGACTCGAACATAGGCCCAGATCTACACACATAACCTAGAACCAAAAATGGCTCCAAGTCGACCCATGGCATGAACACGACAATAAAAGCTTAACATAAATCATTACAGAAGGAAACATTTGAAATAGCAAAAATCTGAATAACCAATAACATCTAAACAACGAATATACATAACACTGATCTGATGCTAAATACATACTATGTCTGATAAGCCTCTACAATCTAACGAGTTGATGGGACAAGACCCCAACTAATTCACTAATAAACTAAAACTGAAAATAAACTGGTAAGAAGGTACTCGAAGGATGAGGACGCACCAACAAGCTGAGAAATGCCAACTCTGAGGATCTGGCTTATGGTGGGACTGAACCTGAACGTCCGAGCCTGTATCATTAAATGATAAAGCATAGAGTATGCAGTTTGTACTTGGAAAGTACCGAGTAGGAAAGGTAAGTAAAACCGCTAAGTAAGTAAACTTGAAATCATGCATATCATAAAACATTTCATTATAAGATTCTGAGAGTAAGGCTTGCATGTTATTATCTGAAAACATGACTTAAACATATCTGAATCGAATGACCCTAAGCTGAAATTGATAATCATAAGTAGAACTGAACATTGGGTCAAACCTGCTAAAAACATAATATTGTAACTGATGAATATGCATTACTGAAATCATGAGGAACAATGGGAGACTCGCCATATAACCAACATTACCATGATAAATCTTACGTGGTCCCGACTGTTACACTCAAGTGGCAAGAGTTGTCCAAAGCCTTGCCAGGGCTAAGGGAGCTACCATGATATCGATATCAAGTTGAAGGCCCCTCGGGGGAACAAAAAGTTCACCAGGGAGGTCCCAAAGAATCTGAACATACCTACATTGGCATGTAGTTCAAAGGCATAGGTTTGACTGAACCCTTAGCCTACCCATTGTTAGACACTACTCTAAAAAACATGCATATGCTCTCCATAATTTTTCAACAAAGCCGAACCATCATCTTGCGACAAAGCTGAATTATAATAGTACATGCATAATCTGAAAACATATCATGAGGAGCCTTGGCTCAAATAATACCACAAGCTAAAAAAGTGGGAGTTCAGACTCCAAAATCATGTGGTAAGCTAATAAAATGAAATTGAAGTAAATCATGAAAGATACTTGATCATATGGGCTTGACCAAACTTATACATTCTTTGAGATAGTCAAAATCATGGATATAAATATGGGTCATTCAAAATCATACTTTCATTATAGACATTTCATCATACTTGAAAACATAGATCATAATCTCAACTCCTCATGAAGTTTCATAATTGGGCATCATAATTGTAAAACTTGAAATCATAAATTTATAGTTGAAATCATTATAAAACATGCCCATGAATCTTAACGTAACATTATAAACATGAATAGAATTTATCTATGGTAGATACTTAGAGAATTTCACAAATTGGATTAAAACCCCATAGATTCATCAACCTTGAATTTCATGAATTTAGAAGAGGATTTGGGTATGGGAGTGAAGGAATACTCCCATTCACAATCCTACATACCAGGGTAATCTGGTCTTTCACTCTTCCTGTGAAGCCCAAAGGAATCAGAGAGTCCAAAGCTTGATCTTCCTTAAGAATCCTCTTGTTTTGCATGCATGGGGAGGGAATAGGTTAGAATAGATTTAACCCTCTTACAACTCTCCTAACTGAGCCTAAAATGACATAGTTTAGGGCTTAGGAGCTTAGGAATTATGAAAATACCCTTACTAAAATGCCGAAAAAATACACATTGCTGGTCATCACGGGCCTCACCAAGAGTCATACCATGAAGTAATGACTAGTGGTCGCCACTTATGATCACCACTTGCCACCTGGGAACCTTCCTGGATTTCTCACCACGGGTTCATCTCACAACTCGTTACAAGCCACCACGAGTCGTGAGGCCACCCGTGGTCACTAAGTCTCATCTGCCAACTTTTTCCTCTGAAACCTTCCACAACTTCATCCCATGACTCGTGGTTTTCTACCACTGGTCGTAACATCACTCGTGACTTTACCTCCTCTATGACCCTGACCACGAGTCATAACTACATACCACGACTCATGGTCTGGACACCTAAACTCCAGATCTTCTTCACGACTTCTCCTACAACCCGTTACTTGGTCTCACGACTCGTACCATGAGTCGTTCTGGTGCAAAAGTGCAGATTTTTCTATTTTCTCTGGTTCAACTCTCGGGTCTAATCTTAGGGACTTTCGGGGTATTACACTAAGTCCATCCAAAATTCACACTTGCTAAACATAGCAAACAACTAATGATCCTTAAGAGCCTGCAACACAATCTTCAAATGGGTAGGATGCTCCTCCTCACTCCGAGAGTATATGAGGATATAATCTATGAAGAAAATGATGAACATAGCTAAATACTGGATGAACACCCTGTTCATCAAATCCATGAAAGCTTCACGATCCATTAGTCCAAAAGACATAACTACAAACTCATAGTCACCATATCGAGTCCTGAAGGTTGTGTTCGGAGTGTCACTCTCCCTTACATGAGCTGGTGATAGCCAGATTTGAGGTCTATCTTTTAGAAGCACTTAGTACAATGAAACTTATCAACGAAGTCATCAATCTTGGGAAGGGAGTACTTATTCTTGATAGTGACCTTGTTCAACTAACGATAGTCAATGCACATCCTGAGAGAACCATTCTTCTTTCGAACAAAGAGAATTGAGGCACCCCATAGGGACTTACTAGGCTTGATGAAGTCCTTATCTAGGAGATCTTTCAACTATTGCTTCAACTACTTAAGATTAGATGGAGCTATTCTGTAAGGAGGAATGGATGTGGGATGCATATCAGGGAGAAGGTCAATACCAAAGTCAATCTCCCGCTTGGGAGGGACTCCTGGTAGGTCATCTGAAAACACCTCTGGGTACTCACATACAATAGGAATGGAGTGGAGAGTTGAGTTTTTGGAAGAAGAATCCGTGACTTGAAATAGATGGTATACATAATACTTAGAGATCATCTTCGTAGCCTTAACACAGGAGACAAAATGACCTACAGGCACTGTTGAACTTCCCTTCCTTTCTAGGACTGTCCTACCTGGGAACCAAAACTCTACTGATCGGGGTCTATAATTAACTGAAGCATAAAAATCATACAACCAATCCATTTTGAGGATAACATCAAAATCTGTCATTTCTAACTCCACTAAGTCAGCTGAAGTGACTTTCTGAAGAACTGTGATAGGGCAATTTCTATATACCCATCGAGCTATAACTGATCCACTGATAGGAGTAGAGACTGAAAAGGGTTCTGAAAGGATTTCATGACTGACCCCGAAACTAATGGCAACATAAGGAGTCATGAAGGATAATATGGTCCCTGGGTATAGCAATGCATAAACATGAAGATGAAAGACTCGTAACACACCCGTAACCACATCTGGTGAGCTCTCTCGCTCCTAGTGAGATGGTAGGGCATAAAATCTGTTCTGGTGATGACTGCCACCTGTACTAGTAGATGCGCCCTACTGGATCTGCTGAAGTACTGGCTGGGACACGGCCTCTACCGTCACCTTGTCTGGCTAAAGAGCAATCCCTAAGTTTATGTCCGGGCTTCCCACACCCATAGCAAGTATCTGAGCCAAACCAAACACTCTCTGGGGTGGTTCTTACCACACTTCATGCAAGCTAGGAAAGTGCGCTCCCCGGTCATGCTCCTCGAACCCCTAGAGCCTGATGCTCTACCTCTCTGATCACCCCTTAGCCTGGATGGAATACTAGCTGATGATGGAGTTGGGGTAGATGACCTCTGATGGAACTGTGGGCGATGTCTACCATCAGACCTTTGCTGTGAGTACCCAAAGCTCCTTGTCCTGGCCCTTTTGGCCTCTCTCCTTCTCTTTCGTCTGTTGAGCATAAATTATTAATCGAGAAATATCTATGCCGATAATCAACATAGCAATCCTGCTCCTTGATCAATGAATATGAGACCCCTGATACAAACTTACTCATATGAGCTCTCGGCTCGGCCACCATCTCTGGAGCATACTTGTAGCGCTGGGTGAACCTCAAGGCATACTCCTGAACAGTCATGTCATTCTGCTTCAAATTGATGAACTCTACTGTCTTTGCTTTCCTCAACTCTCATGGGAAATAACTGTCCAAGAATGCTGTGATGAACTTATCCCAACCAATAGGAGCTGCACCTACTCCACGAATCTCCTTCAACTGTTGAAACCAAATATGAGCTACCCCCTTCAGCTGATAGGAGGTCAAGTCTGTACTCTCTTCTCCTGAAACCCCATAATCTGGCTAATTTTCTAGATCTCCATAATAAACTCTTGTGGATCCTCATCCACCTTATACCCATGAAACTCTGGCGGATTTATCTTGGTGAAGTCTTACATTCTAGCCGCCGCATTATTCCCGTTCATGTGCACGTGAGCCACTGCCTGCTGGTTGACTTGGGCTATCATAGCCTATGTCAAAATCTGAAAAGCAGCTCTAACTCAGCATGAGTAACCTACTCATGCAAAGGATTCGTTGGAGCTGGTTGATGCCCATCTCTATTGCCATTTCCATGACCATTTCCGTTTCCATTCCTTCATCTATTAACTCGGCCAGGAGGCATATTTCTAAAAATGCATATAGCACGAGTTAGAGGAATAGAGAGAGTTGGACTTATCACACGACATGGATCATGAAAGAAGGAAAGTTTCCCAAAACGTCTAGTAGCCTCTTCCTCATAAGTGTGGCGCGCTTCACACCCATGAAAAAGACTCTACTTAATATAGCTTTCAGATACCCTTGGACATACCTAAACCTGATGCTCTGATACCAAATTTTTCACAATCCGAGCATGGACCCCGAATCTCAACATAGGACCTAGAACCACGATGGCTCCAAGCTAGCCCATGGCACATAAGTAGCATTTTCTTGAGCATAAACTAAGCGGAAAGGAATCATGAACATAACATAAGCGGAAGACAGAATATCATAAAGCATAAACGTAAACAACAAGTCAACAACATGGAACCATCTATACATAACTGTCTGAAAAGGCTCTGGTCATAGATGAGATGATAGGATAACACTGCCAACTAGCTCTACCAATATATGAAAACTGAAAGACATATACGAAAGATACATATGACAAAATTGATGTCCTCGGATCATGAGAACTAACAAAAACTAGAACTGGACTAATCCGAAGCTAACGTTGAGGCTGAGACTGGTCGCCTGAACCTATATCATAAGATGATGTAGCATAGAGTATGCAATCAGTATTTTAAATGTACTAAGTATGTAATGTAATTAAAACATGCTAGTAAAATGATAGTCTAAAATCATACATATAAAGTAAGCTAAGACATGAGAGTAAGGAGAACATGCTAAAATCATGATCATGAGATAGTCATAAACGTGAATTATTCATCATAAGCTAAAGCATAATGACCCAAGGTTTTGAAAGTAAAATCATATAATCTAACATATTTGAAAATATAAGTAAAAGCTCATTAATCTGATCTATGGGTCAATCATACTATAAAACATGATATCACATATCATGTACATGAATAACTTAAAACATGTGGAGTAGTGGGAGGCTTCATCTTAACCAACACAATCATGAATGAGAACATGATGCCCCAATTATCTCACTCAAGTGGGCAGAGCCATCCTAAGCCTTGCCAGGGCAAAGGACGATAAAGGCGTGATATCACACATGAGCATGAGCCCAGTAGCTAAGGGAAAAGCAGACACTCTCTACTGACAAGGACCCCTTATCTTATGATGACACGTAGTACAGAGAATTGGTGCGTTGAACCCCGATCTAGTCGGTGCTAGATACTACTCCCAAAATATACATATTACTCATAGAAATAGTCATGGGACATACTCAATTTTGCATGGACTAGTTTAAAACATGAAAATCATAATAGTACTTGACATACATGAATTAGCCATGAAAATAATGCCATTAATTCGGCCATGGTGCATAAGCTTGATATTCGCGAAATCATACATACTTGAGTAAAATCATCATAACTTGAAAATCATATATTCATGAGGCATTCTAGTAGAAAACATGTATTCATAATCATAATCATGGATTGAATCATAAGAAACTTGATTTCATAAGAGATCATAATAGATTTTATGAGAATTAGGTCTAACCCTAGAATTTCATAAGATCATGCTTGGAGACTTGAATTCGTGAGACAGAGATGAAACTACGCATGAGGATGGAAAAATTTCCCCATTATTTAACCTACATACCTTGTTAGATGATTCCTTAACTTGTCTTGGAGACCCAGAGAAATTTGTGAGATGGAGATGATGAACCCTAGCTTGCCTTGAAGGGGAAATGATATTTACGGTGTTATGAAGAGAATAAGGTTTTAGGCTTAGTTAAACCCTTTACTATGACCTTATGGAAGCCTAAAATGATGTCACTTAGGAGTTAAAAGCATAGAATTTTACCAAAATACCCACAATTTCCGAAACTAATCCTGGAACTGGTAGAACTAACGACCCGTACAATGGGCCATGGTATCAACCAATGGACCATTGGTCCATCCGTTGGTTCCTGCCCTACCTATGATTCACTCTCTGAACCTGATCCAATGACTAGAAATAATGGTCGGTACAATCAAACAAGGGGTCATACAATCCCTTTATCAGTTCTGGGTGATTTCTAAAATTTTTCAGAAGTTCATTACTAAGGACAAACTAATGACTCGTTGGTTCTTTGTATGGTTCGTTCTGGGGGCCATTGAGTAGCTTGGTGCCATTTTCCCTGCTGGTTTCGGTTGAAAGCCTTGGATATAATCTTAGGGACTTTTGGGGTGTTATCACTCTAATCCCATTCATATAAGTGCTCATCATATTGCTTATACGTCATTCCTTACTCTAACCCTATTAATTATGAATTATCAATTTAATAGTGTATAAAGTCTCAAATTGCCTCACATTTGAATCCCAAACGCTCACAAAATAACATCTTCTTTCCTCAAAGCCTCCGAATGATCCCAATCTGTTCAAATATTTAATATACATAAGCATACGAGTTCTTTGATATCCATATTAATATAAAAACTCCATTCAAGAAATTAATCCCTAGACCCTAAGGTTAAAATTGGAATTTTATAGCAAAATCAAATTACCCGTAGTTCATGGGTCTTTAATTTCATCAAAAAATGAATCTAAGTCAACCTTCAAATCTCACTACATCATAAAATCTTAAACCCCAATTTCCAACCCAAATAACTAATTAAATGGTCTAGAAGTATAAGAATCCAAGAAATAATAGCATTAGGGAGGTTAGATTCTTATCCCAGTGATGAAATCATGAAAACTCTTCAAAAATTGCCCAAACTCCAAGGTCAAATGCTCCTAAAATTTAGTTATGAACAATGACATTGACTGGGATAATAAAATAGTAAGTATGCTAGGTACTTTTATAGAAGCTGATCTCTTTTCATAGATACGACCTCGAACAAAAGAAATTCTAATCGTAGAAGCAAAAATCATAAACACATCACAACTCTGCAAAAGTGGAAATTATCCTATAGAAGCGATCTCGTAAGAGTGGATACCTTCCATAGATGCGGAAATAGTGGCACCTTCACAAGTGCAATCAAAGCCTCGCAGGTGCGATGCTGCACCTGCTGAAAAGCCCTTGTAGGTATGCGTGCACCAGATACAACTGAACCAGAAATTTCCTTAAGTCCAAAACTTGGAATTGACCTTCAGAACTCAACGAACCTCTAGGATGCAAACCAAATATACAAACCGCTTCAAAAACGTGTTACAAACATGTTGAAATACTCAAAACATTGATTCAAGATCATTTTGATCAAATTTTGACAGTGATTAGCTCTAATTCATCAAATGAACTAGTAATCCATCCAATTACCTGAATCACACCTAAAATCATGAGGACTTGTGAAAATTATCTGACTAAATCATAAATCACCTTCTAAACCTAGTGGAACTATCCAAACCTAATTCCAATCTCATTGACTCAAATTGTTGACTTTTGTTAAACTTTCAAAATACATATTTTCTTTTCCAATACATATCTGATCATGAGAATTATGTCACTCATCCTTGTAAGTCATAAATCATAAATTAAGGCTATGTAAAGGTATTTTAGGGAGAAATGACCCTAATATTCAAAACAATCATACGGATCGTTATATTACTAAAGTTTCAAAATGGCTAGAAACATGAGTTCCTAAAGTCAATGACTGATTTGGTCCATTGAAATCCTAATGCTCCTGAAATCAAGAAGTTGTAATTGTGCCAGTTATGAGATAGTCTACTATTTTTAACAGTCTCATTTTCATTGTACAACACAAACTCATAAAGTATTAATTATTCTTATCAATCTTTTTGAAATTACATATGTAAGATTCATTAATAATAGAATTGGTCGAATAGTTTAGAATAGTTAATTTAAAAATAATGTTAAACATATATTCAATTACACATATAATGGTGATACTTGTAAATGATATAGTGAATATTCGTTTATGGGTAAATTGAAGTTCGTGATATTGAGCTACTTTAATGTGAATCATAATTCAAGATCTTATAAAGTTTTGATGATTGATAAATAATGCACAAGTTACAATCAATATACAAGAAGAATGGATAAATATGTACCAGAACTAGATCTTTAACACATCTCAAAAAGGAACTGGTGAAGCTGAAAACACACATGAATAATTATTGAGAGAACCAAGTTATTCATACAAGAACTAGAGACTGTCTGGTCTACACAGAAGAAGTTGTTTCAAGTGCACAAATGAAAATCCTTGAGAATTAGGATTGAGGATTAATCTAATTTAAAAAGAAATACAAGTTCAAGATATAAAAATATTATCATAATTAAACACATGAAATTATCTTGGAATAAGAGAAAGTTTGGCCATAAGCAAATCAAGTAAAACAAGGATGGTTTCTTGGAATGTCTTGAACCAATTCTTAGTTGGACTGGGGAAATACAAACAAATATTATACTCCTATATAAAGCATTCTTTTGATGCTTTATAAGGTGACTGCAATAGAAGAGAAAGACTACACATATACACAGAGAGGTCTATTCGAAAGTCTTGAAGAAGAAGAGTCAGCTACTATAACAAGAAGAATCTGTTCCTATCAAGATTTATTCATATTGTTCATGAGTTGTAATAGTAAGATTCTTGTGTTCCTTAACTATACACTTTTTATATTCTTAGTGAGTTGTATTAGGTATTGGTTTTATTTTGTAAAGGGACTTCATAGACTGGACAAAGTCTTTGCAGGAGTTGAAAAAGATACCAATAATTAGGGAAAATCGTTGAGGACTGGGGTAGGTGTTGTTAGAGTCAGTTTGTTAGGTGTATAAAAAGTTGTAACCATAAAATTACTCGAGTTATAGTGGAGAGTTTAGAAAATCCTATTGGAGATAGGTTGTGGTTTTGCCTTCCTTGAGAAAAGAGTTCTCCATATAAAAATCTATGTGTTGATTTATTATCTTATAATTTTCTTCTTACATAGTTGCTAAAAGAACCTAGTTCTTTTAGTTGATAGGTGGAAATAAAATAATAATTGATATTAAATTAGGTTCTTTCGAAAGAGGCTAACACCTTAAAAAACAAAAAATAGTTGTAGCACCACGAGTTCAAGAAGGACAGTCAACCATAATGCCACCAAGATTCAATGTTAAATATGATGGTTTGTTGAATGTAACAAAACAAGATTCCATTCACACAAAGCTGTGGGATAGCATCTAATAAATTTCAAAGATCTCCATGACCACTGATGCAAAAGGAGAGAAATTGGTTTCAAAATAAAAGGAACCAAACTCAGGATGAAGAAGAATCGACTTTCATAGCAAGAAAAGTCCAAAGGAAGATCAATAAGGGAGGTATCTTTAATAAAGAAAATACCTCAATATGTAAAGTAGCTGAGAGGGACAACTTAAATATTTGTCATAAGTGGGAGAGTCATGACCACTTTACAAGAAACAATCTGCTAGAAAAAAAGTAGGGAATAGGTCCCTGAAAGCAGAATAACTATAAAACTATAGTTCTCACAATCAGAAAAGAACTACCAGTCATGGAAGAATCCTCAAGAGATGAAGAGGATGATAAAAAAGATGGTCAGTCCTTAATATCCATGGAGGACTCTAACTCAGAAGAGAACTTGAAATTTATGGTCACTCTTAATTCAGACTTTGATGAGAATAATGTAGATACAAATGAGAGAAGAAACAACAATATATGGTATGTAGATAGTTCCTGTTCCTGACACATGGCAGGAGATAAGTAAAACTTTATCTCACTAGATCCTATTAAGGAGGAAGTGTAAGATTTGATAATGGATAATTCTAGAGTTCGAATCTATTAGTGCCTGTAACCATCATTCGAGGACGAATGGTCCCAAAAGGGGATATTGTAGCACCTAGTACCATCGTCCTAAGATTAGAACCATTCCATCATGAGTTATAAGGTGTTAAAGAAGTTTGGAGTTGGTTATAAATTTAAAAATTGATCTTTGTGACTTTCGACAAGAATGAGTAAGAGTATGAATTGTATTTGGCGCCAAAAATGAGATGTGAGGCTTGGGAGCTACTATTCCTAATCACGAAGACACATACATAGCATACATGGGAAGTTTAGACCATATGTTGTCCATATGTGATAAGGGAAACATGTACAAAGAGAAGAGTAAAGCGTATGTGAAGTTTATGGATAAAGGTCAATTTTAAATGACTATATCTTCCAATATACAGAGTATTTTTGGTGTTCTACCCATCTAACTAGAGCCGTAGGAATCTAATTTCCAACACATTCAACCATTCTCCAATTGGAGTTTGGAGTAAAAAGTTATGAATATTTTACTGAGGTACTGGCAAGCAGTGGTGGATTGATGGACCAAGATGCAGACCATCAAGTGTGATTTCCAACCCTCTTTTGTTTAAACGTGATTTTAAGTACACATCCCTATTTCTTCACCCCAACTCAACCCCAACAGCCCCAAAAGCTATCCAAAATCCTTTAAAGTACAGAGAAATATCTCCCATGATATCACAACACCAAACCACGAATTTCTCACAATTTAAACATCAAATCCTCTATCTCCCCTCTATCAAGAATAAGAATAACCTTTGAGTTTCAAGACTTGGCATCTCGAGCACTCCTTCTTCCTCCAATATCGATGTTACACAGGGATTGCTACTTTATGGTGACAATTATGAGGCCAAAAATAAGGTATGTAAGGCTATCCAATATACAAAAACACCTGGTTTCATTCCCCATACTCCGCTTCATAAAATTTTCACAGAAAACCCTTCTTGAATTGTTAGGATTATCATCAAGGACGTACGTCTATGATGAATGGTTTCAAAATTTCATGAGTTCCTAAGTATGTTTATTGATTATCATGATTATCCATGTTTGAGAATATAAGAGTTCTGCCTTATCCCTATGTAAGTTCAGAAAAGAGAAAAAAACTTAAAAAAATTCCGTTTTGGAAAGCCCCAGGTGAAATTTCTGTTCTGGAAAGCCCCAGGTGCGGCCCTCCTATAGTGCCACTTGTTGAATTTTTATTCAACTAAAATTTTTCCCTGGGCGCAAAGAACCTCCCAAAGCGCCTACCTTGCTAAATTTTGTTCGGCTGAAGTTTTGGCTCGGGTACTGAGTGCCTCTCAAAGCACCAGTTTGGCTTTGCCCAAAAACACATTGAAATATGTTTCAATGCCTTAAACCTTTCTTGTTAACACATTGTGTTGATTTTCACCATAATTTTCCTATAAAATGCCCAAGATCATCCATGAGTTCCATGTGTCCTTTTATAAAAAGTGTCAAGTTTACATAATATGAATTTTCCTCTAACAAGATAATTTTTAATGATTTTTATGAACCATGATTATGATATGATGATTTATAAATTTCAAAGATCATATAATGATAAAATATGATTATGATATGATAATGACCTATGATGATAAGTTTGGTTGCCTAAATGTGATTTCAAGTGAATCACACCATGTAATGACAAGGGAGTAGTATTGTTAGCCGAGAAGGCTTCATGCCTAAACCTACGTATGTCAATTGTCACAATCCGAGTTTAGATCCTGGATGCTATATGGGACTTAGAACTACAAGTGACCCCAAACTAACCCATGTCACTAGCATAACACTATCATAAACTGAAATAACTGAGAGAATTGAGCGGAAGCTGAACTGAAATATATCACACAATTGAAATAATATGAATTCATAAGTAAATATTTATGAAATGGAAACATGTCTGAGAACTGACAAGCCGAACATCTGACTATGTCTGAGAACCTCTAAACTGATGAGCTAACGGGACAGGTTCCCAACTAGCTCTCAATAAAATTGGAACTGAGATAACTAAAGGGAAAAAACTCTCATCTTCGAATGATGAGGACTCACCAACACTAAGTTGATCAGGTACTGGAGTGTGTCTAGCTGCAGGGCTAAGTCGGGGTGCCTGAACCTATATCATGAGACGATATAACCTAAAACTATGCGATCAACACTTTAAATGTACTGAGTTTATGGGATAAGTAAAACATGTGAGAAAAAGGGAATCATGCTGAAAAGCTGTAATCATGCTACAGTAGTAAAATGTCTAAGGATAACATACTAAAGTATAATGACCCAAAGTTTAAATCATAGCTATGGAGCTGAACATGTCTGAAATCATACGATAAGTTCATATATTGATATGGGCCATATACAAATACTGTAAGGACTATACATTGTAAGACTCATGATTATGGGAGATTCTCATAACCGACATACTCCAAGTAAGCATTATGGAGCCCAACCTGTAACCCTAGTTGGGAGGGTGTCCATTCCTTGCCAAGGGTAAGGACCATGAAGGAGTGATTCTGTCATGACCCGAACATAGGTTCAGACCGAGACACGAAACCTAGAACCATGAATGGCTCCAAGTCAACCCATGGAATGAACAAGATAACTAAATTACATACATCAAATGAAAGCTGATAACTAAAAACATGAATAAGAGAAAGTCTAAATACGTATCAACCATACATAGTCAACACTAACAAAGCTGAAATTCTACATACTATGTCATAAGCCTCTAACATGTCTAAAGAGCTGATGGGACAGAACCCCTAACGAACTCACTAAAATCTAAAAATTGAAATAATATAACTCAACCAACTGAAGGTCCTCGAAGGATTAGGACTCACCAACAAGACCGAATGAATTAAGCTGGGGGGACTGGTTAATGGCAGAGCTGAGTCGGATCGTCTAAACTTGTATCATGAATGATACAACATAGAGTATGCGGTACGTACTTGAAATGTACTGAGTATGTAAGGTGAGTAAAACATGATGAGTAAGTATAAATTGAAATCATGCATATAAATATAAATAGTAAGATCATGAGAGTAGATATCCGAAAACATGTATCATCATGACTGAATCTCAAATCTGAAATAAATGACCCAAAACTAGAAAATAAATTCATATGGTTTCCCAAAACTAAAATCATAAGAAAAAGCTTATAAACTGATCATTGGGCCAAAACCTGCTGAAAATATAATATCATAAGTCATAAACATGCATAACTGAAATCATGAGGAACAATGGGAGGACTCATCTTAAATGACACCATCACAATAGAGCTTACGTGATGCCCCAACTATCTTGCTCAAGTGGGTAGAGCTATCCCAAGCTTGCCAAGGCAAGGAATGATACTTGGCGTGATATCACTAATAAGGAACCCATAGAGTTAACCATGAATATATACCTATAGTGGCATGTAGTTCTGAGACCACGGAGTTTACCTGAATGCCCGACCTACTCAGTGCTATAAACTACTCCTAAAAATACATGCACATGAGGGCTCATATAGTTATCGTGAATCATAGATGAAGTTCATGGGCTAGTTAAATCATAACATACGTGATCATACTTGTAATACATGATTAGCCATGAAATAAGGGCCCATGAGTCGGCCAAAATCATAAACTCATAAATCATGAAGAACATACATGCTTGAAAAAATCACCATACTTAAAATTCATAAATTCATGAAGAGTACTTATAGGAAATCATATCATAAATCATAAACTATAATTTAGGGCTTAGGAGAATCGAAATCATAATAGAATCATAAGCTTGACTTTTCATGAAACTTGCATAATTGGGCATAATTTTCTAAAACTTGAAATCATGAATTACAATCAAAATAGGTATAAAATCTGCCCATAAATCTGAAAAACATGCTTGGAAACATGAAGGGAATTGACCCATAAATAAATCATAGAGAATTTCATAAAATTAGGATAAAACTCCATAAGATCATGAACTTGATCTAGAACTTAAATTCATGAATTTAAGGGGAATTTTGAGCATGAGAGTGAAAGGTAACTCTAATTTATAGCCCTACATGCCTGGGTAAACTGAATCTACATTTGTCTTTGAAAGTCCAAGAGATTTGAAAAAGAAATTGAAGGGTTTAAGCTTGATCTTCAAAGGACAAATCCTAATCATGCATGCATGGGAGTTGAATGAATTAGAATAGGTTAAACTCCCTTAATACACTTCTTTCAAGGTATAAAATCACATAGTTTAGGGCTTAGGAGCTTAGGAGTTACAAAAACACCCTTACTAATTTCGCAAAAAATCACTCACTACCAGAGATAATGACTCACACCATGAGTCATACCTTAATACCATGACTTGTGGTTACCATCCGCCGTCACCACTGTTTCTCCCTGACTTCTGAAGTTTTCCACGAATCAGACCATGACTCGTACTACCAAACGACGAGTCATTAGATCCACCTATTGTCATGCTTCTAAATTTCTCATCCCCTTCCCTCGAGTGCAGACAACGACTAATTTTTTCCCACAATGAGTCGTACCATGACTTGTTCCTTCCAAAACTGATACTCTAGAAACCTGCTATGACCACTAACCATGAGTCATACCACCAACCTAAAACTCATGGTTTTGCTCTCGTGGATCACCCGTTCAGCTCTTCCATCCTTCTAATATGTCGTACAATGACCCATGGATTCCCACAATGGATCGTACAATGACCCCTACAATATAACTAGGGCAGCTCAGTCCTAAACAACGGTTCATCCAACAAATTGTTAGTCCTTCCCACGACTCGTACCATGAGTGATCTTGAGGCATTTTTCTAACTTATTCTGTTGATCACATTTCTAATATCGAGGCCGATCTTAGAAACTTGGGGACATTCATCCTTGAATGTGGGGTAAACATACTGAAATGCTGGGGAAAAGGAACTGCAATCCCAAATACTGAACACCTGAAGCTGGAAGTTGAAATCTGATGGAGTGACTGACTTTGGACTCAGATACATGACTGAACTAAATTCATGATGCATACATGCGTACTAAAATATGAAAGGAACTGAGAGACATGAACTTAACATGAAACATAATAGAATATTAGAGAGAAAATCGATACCTCATGTTGGAACAGAACTATAAGGAAATAAATACGGGTATTTAGCCATTATATCTACTTCGGCTTCCCACGTAACTCTCTCAATAAATTGATTCCTCCATAAGACTTTCACTAAAACTACTTCTTTGTTCCTCAACTTCTGAACCTGAAGATCAAGGATCTAAACGGGTAACTCCTCATAGGTAATGCTATCCCTCACACCTGTTCTCTCCACCAGAACAACCAAAGCCAAGTCACCAATGCACTTCTCCAATAACGATACATAGATAACTAGATGCACTGAAGCTAACTCCGTTGGTAGCTCCAACTCATAGACCAACCTTGCCAACACATCTCACAATCCTATATGGACCAACATATCAGGGACTAAACTTCCCTTTCTTTCCAAACCTCATCACTCCCTTCATGAGAGACACCTTCAAGAACACCCAATCATCAACTTCAAACTCGAGTTCTCTTTGCCTAACATCCACATATGACTTTTGACAACTCTGAGTTATTTCCAGCCTTTCCCTTATAAGCTAAACTTTCTCCATAGCCTAATGAATCGAATCTAGCCCTATCAACATAGTTTCGCCAACCTCGAACCAATCAAAAGGATATCTACACCTATGCCCGTAATGAGCCTCAATCGAAGCCATCTGGATACTAGAGTGATAACTGTTGTTGTAAGAAAACTCGATGAGAGGTAAGTGATCATCACAATTGCCTTTGAAGTCAATCACACATGCTCTCAGCATATCCTCTAGAGTCTGAATGGTACACTCGGCCTGACCATTTGTCTGCGGGTGAAAAGTTGTGCTAAGCTTGATCTGTGTACCTGATGTCACCAAAATTACACCTCACGATTGAGATACAAGCGGTCGATTGTCAAATATAAAACCCAACAAAGGTTGAGGTCGATCCCACAGGGAATATGGTAAGAACTTAAGTTAATGTGAATAACAATTACTATTGAGTTACTTATTTCCAAAGGGGGGAAATATAGAATAATAAACAAAGTAAAATTGCTGAATGCTAAAATCAAACTCGATTTGTATTCAATTAACGACTTGACTAGGATTGTTTTCCCCAAGATTTCATAACCACAAAGCTTATACACTAGTGATCTATTCTGGTGTTTAACATGCAATATTAGTAAGTTAGGTTAACCTAAATAGTTGGTCCCCTATCTAGATGATTATCACCACGCAACTTGGTCCGTATACGGGTGTACTTTAGTTGACCCTTACCCTTAATATCGGATTAGATATCCCTGAACAAGTTCAAGCTATTAGACGAGGGTTGATAGTCTCAAATCTCCGTTGTTAATCCCTTTTCCCATTCTTTACCTCCTTGGTCCGGTAAGTAAGAATAAGACAAGTCCTAATGTTTGAAACCGTCAAGAATCAATCAAAACAAATGGAAAAAAAATACATGCATAAAACCCCATTCAAGAATCACTAAGTATTTTTACCTATGTATGTTAATTCATCTTGGTTCTCACAAACCTAGTTATGGGTTTAACTACTGATACTTGTATTATCAAAATCACAAATTATTGGATAAATCATAATTGCAACATACAAATTATCGTAAAGGAGAAACCATGTAGATTGAATAAAAACTCCACAATAGATGAATAAACTCCAATGTTGCTTTTTTTCTTGATTCAAGAACAAT
Organism: Datura wrightii; assembly: GCA_035772735.1. Lineage (NCBI taxonomy): Eukaryota > Viridiplantae > Streptophyta > Magnoliopsida > Solanales > Solanaceae > Datura > Datura wrightii. The sequence goes on from JASDFA010000006.1 coordinate 129,991,331, forward strand.
TGATCAATACCAAAATTCTAGTTGAAAACTCAATAAATCGGCTCTCTCAATTACTCTATAACTGTAGAAAAATCCCTCTTTTTAAAAATAAACCTAAACTGTGTATTTATAGTTCCAAGAAATCTTTTTCCTAATTAAAATTGGAAACCAGGTCGGCAGTGGCAACGAGCTTGGTGACAATTCATTTGACCCTCTGATGAGTCGTTCTTCACTTAAAACAGTCATCCTCAGCAACGTACCCAGTTGTGGCAACGGATCACCTAATGACTCATCGTGCCTAAGCATGAGCCGTTAGGTCCCTCGTTGTCTCATTCCTCCAAAAGTCCAGTGCATCTTATGGTTGGTCACAGTGATCTACCAATGAGTCGTTCCTTCATGTGACGACTAGTGATGTTTGTCTTCAACTACACTGGCCACTTGTTAATATTGCCTCTTTTAGCTTTCACAGTTGACCTCACGATTCGTTACCGGTTGTAACGAGTCGTTTCCTCAACTCGTCAAGTACAGTGTCTTATATCTTCAAAAAATCCATCTTTTGCCCACGCCTTAGGCAACGAGTCATGCCTCCTGCCAACGACTCGTGAAGTGCCTGACAGTCACCTTTTCAGTTAATTTCAACATTAATTCGACTAGTTCACTCCCGAACCTATTTTCCTGCAACATTAAGCACAAAACACATCATACCTATATAAACATACCCTGATTGTGCATAATTTCTTGGTTTTAAGTGTCGAACGTGCCGTAAAATCACGGTACATCAACACCCTCAACTTAGAACTTTTGCATGTCCTCAGGCAAAAACAAAATAAAACAAAACAAACTAAACTACTTCGACGCTTCGATCGAAAGAAATCTAGGAAACTTACGGCAGTCGTATTTATCTATCAAAATCAAATTTTCTAATCCCTCCCTCATCGTATCAACTCAAATCACTATGCATATGCAATGTATCCAACCATAACACAGAGGAATTAAAACATGGCAAAATACTGTCACCTGCAACCACACACAAAAATCTATAACACTGCCCCAAACAATTTGTAGATGATTTTGTTGACCAAATGCTCTCACCTCAAAGAAGTCCCACACTCACACATGTATATTTGATTAACTCGATATATTTATCTTGGGACTAGGTAAGATCCACTCTCTCTCACAAAGAAATTCGTACTGCGTGTATACAATACCATAGGCTTGCCTTTACTTTCAATACCTCGATTTTTGGAGAAGTAGCTAGGATCACTATAGGACATTCTAGGCTTGTAACGTAGGCTCGGGCTTGGTTATGGTACATATGGAATTAGTATCTCAACCTTCCTTGGCACTACACACCTCTTGGCTCCACTTTTCACCTTTTTTCCTATTTTCTCCCTTTTTTCCTTTAACTGCTTCTTTTTCTTTGCTTTTGGAACTACAGATACAATTTCTCTTTATTCAAACACTCATTGATGTCATACATTATTTTTCTTTTCTTTTATTTCTTTTGACAATAATTTTTATTTTTCCTTTCATCATGCATACCACACCCATTCTTTTCCTTTTCATTACCCAATTTCTTTCCACCCGACTCTTCCTAATCACCCCTATTATAGCCACCCTCAACTTAGGCATTTTTTCTGAGTTGAGGTTCACAATATCCAGGAAGGACTAGGGCCAAAACAGGTTCATTCATAATAAAATCAGGCAGGTGAATTGGTGTAAACAAAAAGAAAGGTCAATTTAAGCTCAAACATTTGGATCAAGGGATTTTTATTCTCTTTTGGTAGGTCTTTTAAGGCTAAAGTGGACTCATAAATCAAAAATGACCTATGATCCTTTCCTTTTTTCTTATCCTCTATCTCGGTACGACTGACCAGGCAAGTTCTAGATTGTCACACACAATCGAATTCAGCTATTAAACCACACTCACACAGCACAGGTCAACATCATCACTTTTACCAATTGCCAGTTTAGGTACATCCATACAATGATAAACAAGTTCACAGTTTCAATGCCATGCAAAGATTCACAAAGGTCATACTTGTCGACTTGCACATACACATATACAAATTTTTCGGAGGGGTATCAAATTATCCAACAACAGTTATTTTCAACAACTTTATCTCTTGACTGCTTTCAGTTTTCCTACTTTCTTCCAACTAACACAAAAAATACATAAAATAAAATCCTAAACATGCTGGTTCTACTAGATATGGAACACCCGAGGGAAAAGATATATGGCAAGAAAAACCCTCGGGTTATGTTCAGTAAAAATAATGCACCAGGTATCCTCCCCACCCCCATCAAGAAAGCATGCATCGTCCTCGACACATATATATACCAAACAAAAATTAAGGAAATACGGAACATACTTGTGCGACCAAGGTGTTAGCTACCTGGTCAGTAGAGGGTGTAGATACGCCTCCAATGTCATCACCAATATTACCGGCTTGAATCGATGCATTCTCAGATCCAATAGAGCTCGTGCCTTCTCCACAAACTCTCGCTGCCTCAGTCTCGGCTCTCTGTTGAGCCTCCTCTCTTGATTCATGCAACGCTCTCTCCATCTTATTTCGCTCCCTATGTTCGATCGAACTGTCTTTTTTCCTTCGATCCATGGAAAAATATACTCTGGGGTTTTAGATTGATTTATATGAAGTATGAAGGAAAGGGATCGTTTGGTCCTTGAACAGTTCTTTCAAAACAAAGGATTGATTGAATTGTCTTATTAGGACAATTCATGGTTCATATGCTTAGTCAGAAGGAATAATCCAATGGAGTTCATGGATTTACCTAGTTCAGTTTATGGGCTAATCAATAAAGGATTTTTATCTTCGAAACCCATTGGAAAGGGCAATGCAAGAGAAATCATACAAAAATGATCGAATCTTCGGATGCCCCGAAAAAGATATGAGGTGCTCGGAAATGGTCGAAGTAGTTGAATAGGAGGATCACTATGACTATAGCCCAGAGATAGACGAAAATGATTTATTTGATATTATGGATGACTGGTTGCGGAGAGATCCTTTCGTTTTTGTAGGTTGGTCCGGTCTATTGCTCTTTCCTTGCGCCTATTTCGCTTTAGGGGGTTGGTTCATAGGTACATCCTTTGTAACTTCATGGTATACCCATGGATTGGCCAGTTCTTATTTGGAAGGCTGCAATTTATTAACTGCCGTAGTTTTCTACTCCTGCTAATAGTTTAGCACATTCATTGTTGTTACTATGGGGTCTTGAAGCACGAGGAGATTTTACTCGTTGGTGTCAATTGGGGGGTTGGACTTTTATTTCTCTCCATGGAGCTTTTGGCCTAATAGGTTTCATGTTACGTCAATTCAAGATTGCTCGATCTGTTCAATTGAGACCTTATTATGCAATCGCATTCTCTGGTCCAATTGCTGTTTTTCTTTCTGTATTTCAGATTTATCCACTAGGTCAGTCTGCTTGGTTCTTTGCACCTAGTTTTGGTGGAGCAGCTATATTTCGATTCATCCTCCTTTTTCAAGGGTTTCATATTGGGCCTTGAACCCCTTTCATATGATGGGAGTTGCCGGTGTATTGGGCGCTGCTTTTCTATGTGCCATTCATTGTGCTACCGTAGAAAAGACTTTATTTGAAGACGGTGATGGTGCAAATACATTCCGTGCTTTTAACCCAACTCAAGCCAAAGAAACTTCTTCAACGGTCATCGCTAACCGCTTTTGGTCCCAAATCTTTGGGGTTGCTTTTTCCAATAAACGTTGGTTACATTATTTATGTTATTTGTACTAGTAACCGGTTTATGGATGAGAGCTCTTGGAGTAGTCGGTCTAGCCCTGAACCTACGTGCCTATGACTTCGTTTCTCAGGAAATTCGCGTAGTGGAAGATCCTGAATTTGAGACTTTCTACACCAAAAATATTCTCTTAAATGAAGGTATTCACGCTTGGATGGTGGCTCAAGATCAGCCTCATGAAAACCTTATATTTCCTGAGGAGGTTCTACCATGTGGAAACGCACTTTAATGGAACTTTAGCCTTAGCTGGTCATGACCAAGAAACCACTGGTTTCCCTTGATGGGTTGGGAATGCCCGACAACTCAATTTATTCGGTAAACTACTAGGGGCTCATGTAGCCCATGCTGGATTAATCGTATTTTGGGCCGGAGCAATGAACCTATTTGAAGTGGCCCATTTCGTACCAGAGAAACCTATGTATGAACAAGGATTAATTTGACTTCCCCACCTAGCTACTCTAGGTTGGGGGCCAAAAGTATATATATACTTTATTTCAATAAGGCCCTAACTTACGAATGTGAATCAGACTAACCACCTGTTCATCTTCTTCTATTTGCAGGTACACACACTTGAGGATCAAGACTAGAATCTCCATGGATGGACTCTGACTCTAAACGAAGGAATCTGAGCTTTATCAACATTGATAAGCTTTCTAGCTTGTGCAGGTAGCTGGTGGAACTCCTCAAAAGTGCCAGAAATCTCCTCATCAATGGCATAATTAGCTAGGCTATCTGCCACAATATTTCCTTCCCTGTACACATGAGAAAATTGAATTTCTTTATCCCTCAACAATGTAATAATTTTCCTGACTATTGTATCAACAACCCAGGGTGCAGACACCTCTTGTATCATGATTAGTCTAACAATGGTTGAATCAGTCTCAATCACCACATTTGTGAAGCCTTTATGCACTCAGATTTCAGCAGCTAACTGAATAGCCATTATCTCTGAATACATATTAGTTTGAACGGGTAGCAGCACATAAAAAATCACCAGCAGCATCTCTAAACACCACAACAGCACCACTCTTACCTGGATTACCTCTTGATGCACCATCTGTGTTACATTTAATCCATTGTCCACTAGGGAATTCCCAACATACTCTTCTATAATGTAGCCTGGGGATGTAGCTCTCCAACTCACTAACCAATTCAGGCCAATTAGAAGATAATCTTTTCATCTTAGGAAACCTGTACACCAGTAAATTGTGCAGAGTTGCTGAAACCTGATAAATTAGCCTGTTCAAGGAGATATTACCACCATACCTTCTTTTCTTTCTCCTCTTCCATAGCTCTAACTACACAGGGCAATTCTTGATATAAGGGCTTCAGATATACATTTGCAGGGTGTTTCCACCACCTTTGAAATACCTACTATAAGCTAACACCATGTGTAAGACCTGCACCCAAGGAAAAGTACTACCACACCTTATCAGCACATTGACTCTTCAGAAAAAGATATTGCATAGTTTCCACTGTTGATCGATTACAAAACCAAGACCTTGAGGGCATTGTATATCCAAGTCTTGTCAGAATGTCATCCAAAGGAAGTTTGCAATGCCACACTCTCCATGAGAAGAAAGATATCTTGATTGGCAACCATAACGCTCTAACGAACGTCATTATGGCGCTTCAGAACACTGTCGATCGCCACCTCTTACAAGCACAGTCGGTCACAAATGGGAATAATCATACGCTATCATAGGCATTTCTAATTTCTTTGGAGATTCTCAATGCAGCATGCGCTGAAATCAGCCTAGCTACTTACTACTCTACTTAACTTGAAATCAAAAATGAAATGGAATTCACATTGGTCGAGAAAAAGAACCGCGCTAGTCAGAATTTAGGGAAAGATAGAGAGCTCTCTAGGCTCTCCTGATCAAATTGAGAGTTTGCTTTGCCAGTCCATGAATATGCCGCACCCATCAGTTCAAGAAATTGGCCAGATACGGGTCGAAGCCCTGCCTCGAAAAAGTCAGGACTTTTGGGCAGATTCCAGTATCCGACCCATCTCTTTCTGCCGATTCCCCGGGCTGTCGGAATATCTGGTTCGATCAGGACCAGGAGTCCCATTCATTCATTTATGGGAGCGACTCTCTGTTCCTATTCTCTACCGGGTCATCAAGTGATTAGCCAGCTCAACCCATTTTTCCATCCGATGATCTTCACCCTAGGACTGACTCTGTTTGACCTGCCTTGATTGCCTAGATAATGCTACCGTCACAAGAAACCTCTCAAAGAATAGGGAGTGAATGACCCTTCTATCTAGATTGGTGATTCCGTTCGGCCGAGCCAGCTATCGAAAGTCTTGCAAGCAACCTACACTAAGTTAAGCGAGCTAGAAGCTAAAGCGAATCTTTTTTGGCATCTTTTTCTTTGCTTTGACCGCGACTTTATTTGGTCTTCCTCTTTCCTTCGGCCAATGTTTCAAAGCTAGCAAAAAGTTAGAGCCTTCGGGATCTCTCTTGAATGGAGGTCGGTCAGTCCCTTTCTTCTGTTGATGCGGAGACTGATGCTTTGACTGTCTCCCATATCATTCGATAAAAAGATCCACTACTTGCCTTGTTGACGCTAAACTCAGTACCTCGCTTCCTTACTAGTACACCTAATAGACCCATACTCATTACGAATGTGTTCACCAGACATCTGACTTAGCAACCTTCTTCTTAGACCGACAACGATAAGGAAGGAGATCTATGGATAATGGGATATAGAAGTCAGGTGTGATGGTCAGCTCAGTCAGAGTGGAAGCGGTCAGGCAAGGTTATCATCAGACAATGTAGTGCAAGCGACGAGTAGCGCTTGCCATATGAAGAAGGTGACTACAATGGGAGACGAAGGCAACATGGGCTTGCCATATAGATGTAGCACTTGCAAGGCAATTCAGACAATGTTAGCAAGATGTAGCGCTAGCTAGGTTAGGATAGTGCTTGCCATAAAGAAGCTAGCCAGAAAGCAGGTCAGGCAGGCAAGCGATAGTACAAGCAAGCTAACACACGGGTGAGGTTGAAGGGGTTTTGTGCAACCTTCGAATTATCACAAACGCAACCTTTGACCCCTTCGTCGACAACCTCTCATTTGTTCGACTACTCGTGGGGCCTTCTGCGTTTAGGTATAAGAAGCCCCACCTGGGAAAAGATTGTAAAGCAGTACTCATGTTAAATTGTGTCCCTTGTAAACGAAAGAGCTCATGCCATAAATTGCTATAAAGACTGGGTCCCCAGTCGCTGACAATTGAGTGTGGCATTCCATGCAATGAATATATCAGTCAATGATGTGTTCGTTGCCAAGGTAGATCTTTTTCTTTGCCTTTCAAGATATTGCATATAAAGAGAAAGATAGCCAGTCCTCTTGGGCGGCCGAGAGTGTTCTGTAAAAAGGACCAAGGAGGATCCTATCCTAAAGGAGAAGGAGGAGGAGTACGAGCTAGCTTTAGGGGCGGAATCAAACAATTACAAGGTAAACAATGAGACAAAGGAGAGCACTTAGACAATTCACTTTGAGTACAGGGAAGTCTGCCGGTAGGAATTCCTCAGGGCGTATTTCGGTTTTTCACCGAGGGGGTGGATCGAAGCGATTGCAATGAAGAATTGATCTGAAATGAAGCAATTCGTCTATAGGCATTGTAGAAAGGATAGAATATGCGCCTAATCATGCTTCTCGAATCGCTCCAGTACGATGGACCGAGGAGGGGTCCACCAGAGAAAATGCAACACGATAGAAGAGTTCTCTCCGCCACGTAAGATCCTCGAACCAAAATCAACCACGACTACCATCTGCGGTCCATTTTCGTTCTCTTCCCTGCCTGGGAAGGGGGATCAAAGAAAGGTAGCTTGCTTCTCTCCTGGACGGATGGCGACTTATGTAGTGGTCGGCCTTCCTACCAAAATGCCTTCTTGGTCGAAGAGCCCCTTTTTTTACTAATAAGGACGCAGGAACCAAAAAAAGTTGCGCGAAGGACCTTTTCTTCTCTGCCCTCTCCTCTCCAAAGGCCAAGGGAGAGACTGCATCCCTTTCCTTCAGTAGCTCTTTTTGTTTCCCAACGATAGCAGTAGCTGGGGCAAAGCCCGCTTTCTTCACTCTGCGAATGAGAGAGAAAGTTAGAGGAAAAAATACGTTCTCTCTTTGCGAGATCCAAAAGTGGAGAACGCATAGCATTTTATGGGTACATAGGATCAAACGTAAAGCAGTGCTCTCTTGGTAGAGTTTTAGGCAACTAGAGACTTTAGGGCTTGGGGAGCTTCTGAGCATAATGAATCGAAGCCGAAGATGGATCAAGGTAGCTTGCCTGCCAAGCCGATAGGCGAAGGGCTGAAGGATGGAACGTGCAAAGTAGATCGTGCACCTGTCGTGTGACCTATTGGTCCTAAACAACGTCTTGCGTGAAGAGACCCACTTAGAAAAAGCTCTCCTTTATTTTAAGGGAGCACTAAAATGCAACTTCGATCAGATGCGGGTATCAAATCCCGTAGCTAAGATGTCCAGCGGATTCCTGGGCCTTGACGAATGGCCGGCCACCTTTTACGTTAGAAGAGCAAAAGGCCCAGGGCATAGCAGGATGAACCAATGTGAATGAGTGTAAGCTTTGTTGCCCGAACATGATTGGTGCTGACCACACTAAGTGCTACCGTGGTAGCAAGAGAGGCTAGGCGGTGACAATTGAGAGGTTGTCACTGAGCATTCCTAGTCACACGGGAAAAGAGGTCAAATGGCAAGGAAAGGCCATACGCCCGTTTGGCTCCTCGCGGAGTATAGATAACATCCAAACATCTGATTGGGGAACGGGGCAACGCCTATGAAGCTCCGGCGAAAAGGGAAGGCCTGCCAGGCCATATGCCCATGGGTGTAGGATTCTTCGAAAAAGCACGGGCTGACTCGGAGACCTGGGACCTTGGATTAGTAATGAATGAAAGGAAGCTCTTTGAGCTTTCTCTGCCAGCGGCTTATGTAGTGGTCGGACTTATAAAGCTCGCTAAGCCTCTCTTTCCTCTTCCCTTCACTTATTAAGTGGAAAATAGTCGTCGACATTCTATAAGCGACTTGACTGAGTGTACGAAGCTTTGTTTTTCTTATAGTCGGCCCATAATGCCTCCCTTCATTTGCTTGCTGATCTTGGGCAGAATTATATGCCCAAGTGATGCTCAAATGCTCTATTTTGTCTTGTTTATCTATCGTTATTTGTACAATCTCATGTGATTTGTAGTTAAATTGTGAATTTATACTAACCAACATGATTAGTGTTGTTTTATAGGAAAAATGTAATTTTAGGAAGCTAAGTTGCATGTTGGTGAAAATCGGGAATGGACTCGGAAGCAAGCAGTGAAAAAGGTCAAGGAAAGGTAGTAAATATAGGGGCTTCGTGATGGAGCCGTGTCACGCTGCCATCGCGGAGGCAGTCTGCCTCGGATGATTTATTTTGGCAGATTTCCAGTGAAGGTTCGCAACGGCGCCGTGGCACGTTGGCCAAGCCCCGTGTTACATGCTGTGGCACGTTGCCTATATTTTCCTGGAACATAAAATTCCAGTGAGGGTCCGTGTTTGCACCGTGTCACGGAGGCAGTGCTCCGCGATGCACTCCGTGACACGTTCCTTGTTATTCCGGGAAAAATTTCCACTAGTATAAATAGCACACTTAGGTTTATTTTTAATTATTCTGACTTAGTTGAGCAAGAACGTGGGTTACAGGTAGTTGAGGAGACGAAATTCTTAGGGTTCTTCTCTAACTCTTTCTCCTTTATTTCAATTGTTTGTATGATTTATACTCATTTGATGATGTTTAATCCACAAATGAGTGGCTAAATTCACTTCTTGATGAGGTTAAGAACATTTATAGTGGAATGTAATTGTTGATCATTTTGGTTTTTCATCTTTTCTTCCATGGTTGTTCTATCAATTCTTGTTCTTACTGCATTAATGTCTGGCCAATGTTAATGTATATCTAAAAAATCCAGTTTTATCTTGAAAAAGAAAGAAATAGGAAAGTTGTGAATTGGTAGGATATGATCTCTTCTTAGTTTGGGAAAATTGAGAATTGATTTACCTTCAAAATAGAAATATATCTGAAAGTGGTATTAGTCAATTATGGAATCGGTTTCGTATGGCTAGAACATGAAATTCTTTTATCACATAAATGTAGGTTGAAGGTTCATGATTCTTAAGTTGGGTAGAATACGAAAGTTTCTCTCCATAGGCAATAATTCTTGACTAGCAACCGAAGGAAAGATTAACTGAATTGTATCGATAAATTACTTCCCTGCATGTTCGTTTTATCCTCAAATTGCTCATTACTATAGTTCAGACTCACTTTATCGTTTTGTTTTAGATTAGTATAAATTAGGAAACCAACTCTCAAAATCTTCTTTAAATTGTTGTCTGCATTTTTAGAGTTAGAGTTCATTAACAGTTAATTCGATTATTACCTTGGTTCTGTCCCTGTGGGATCGATACTTGGCTTACTTTAGCCATTTTACTACTTGTTTGACCACGTACACTTGCGTGTAGTTGCGAAACGCCCCGAACAAGTTTTTGGCGCTGTTGCCGAGGACTGGCTATTGGTAAAATTGTTTTCTTAAGTGTTAGTCTATGATTTCTTATTAGTCCTGACAACTTGATCTTAGCCTGTCTTTTGCAGATATTGAATTTTGTTGAACACTGGCAAGAGACAAGGGGCTGGTGGATTCATACTTAGAGCCGGAAAGACAATTCCATCGTCAAAGAAGAGAAGCTATAGAGAAGAAGTTGCAGTTTCTCAGACAAACAATCCTGGAGCAACATCAGAATCCACCACTCGTAAGGGCAGTGGTAGTGCCCGAGGAAATGGCAGCTAGGCCGGTTCGCGAAGTGGCAATCCCACATGCTAACAATGTTACATCAAGCATTCGCAAAGCTGAGACAGGAGGGAGGTTTGAGTTGAAATAGAATATGGTGCAATTGCTGCACACCACCGGGCAATTCACAGGTCTCCCTCACGAGGATCCACAACAACATCTCCAAAACTTTTTGGAGATAAGTGACACTTACATCCCCGCTGGAGTATCATCTGATTACGTAAGGCTTAAATTGTTCCCATTTTCACTATTGGGAGAAGCAAAGAGGTGGTTGAAAGCTGAGCCACCTAATTCCATCACCACTTGGGATGATCTTGCAAGGAAATTTTTGATACGGTTCTTTCCATCCGGGAAAACAGCAAGACTTAGAAGTTAGATTCTAAGTTTTAAACAAAGAGAAGGGGAGAATCTGTATCAAGCTTGGGAAAGATTCAAATCCATGTTACGAGATTGTCCTCACCATCACCAGTCCAATGATGTGCTGGTGCATACTTTCATAGAGGGTTTGGAACCCCACACAAAAATTTTTCTAGACTCAGCAGCAGGGGTACAAGCATTAGAAAAAACTTATGAGGAGCTGTATACTTTGTTAAATCGTATTTCGCAGGGAAATCCAGAGTGGAATGCGTTCTAGAGGAGGAACAAGGAAAGCGGCAGGAGTCTTGGAAGTGGATGGTTTTACAGCTATCGCTGCACAGATAGCTGCATTACAGAATCAATTCAACACCCACTTCAGCAACATGAGCCTGAATCAACCTCAAGCCCCAGTTAATGTAGTGCAGCAGATTTGGTGTGAAGTATGCGGTAGTAATGAACACTCAGCTGAGTGTTGTGGTGCAAATCTAGATTCAGTGAACTTTGTTGGTAATGTACAAAGAAATAATCACCAACAGTATGGAAACAACTATAACTCTAATTGGAGGAATCATCCGAATTTCTCCTGGGGTAGTAATAGCCATCAAGGGCAGAGTTCGAATCAGGGTGCACAGAGAAATCAAGGAGGGCAGCAGAACTACCAGACTCAATACAGAAGCAATAATGCCCCTCCTCCACCACCACCACCCAGCATTGAGGAAATGTTTAAAATAATGATAGCTAACCAAGCTCAATTGCAGGCTGACTATGTGAAATTGGCGGCAGATGTAAAGAACAATCTGTTAGCTACAAAGGCGTTGGAGTACCAGTTTGGGCAACTAGCTGGAGCTCAAAACACCAGGCCAAGAGGAGGACTACCGAGTGACACTGACCCGAATCCCAAGCAAGTAAATGCATTGACCACAAGGAGTGGTTTACAACTCAAGGAGGTGGAACCAGAAAGACCACCTCAGCAGTCAGGAGCAGTAGAGAAAGAAAGGGAACAAAATGATAAAAGGGGGAAGAAGAAGGAAGCTGAAGAAGAAAGACCACCACCCCCGTTCCCTCAAAGATTAAAGAAACACAAGGAGGAAGTTTTTTTCAAAAAGTTCATGGAGATTCTTAAATAGGTACACATTAATTTACCTCTTGTTGATGTTTTGCAGGGAGTGCCGAAGTATGCAAAATATATCAAGGACATTGTAGCGAACAAAAGCTGGATGATGGAGTACGCTACTATGGTGCTTATAGAGGAGTGTACTTCCCGGATACAGAACAGGTTGCCAACAAAGCTCAAGGACCCTGGGAGATTTACAATTCAAATCATAATTGGGCAATGTATCCGAGCTCGTGGACTATGCGATTTGGAAGCGAGTATTAACTTGATGCCGACACGGTATTCAAGAAGTTGGGGCTGGGCAGTCCTAGACCAACTACAGTGATCTTGAAGTTAGCGAATCGTTCTTTGGCCAGACCAGATGGCATTGTGGAGGACGTGCTGGTGAAAGTGGGCTCCCTTATCTTCCCGGTAGATTTTGTTGTGCTGGATTTTGAGCCGGATGCGGAAGTCCCATTTATTTTGGTACGTCCTTTCTTGGAAACCAGGAAAGCTTTGATTGATGTAGCTGCAGGGAAGCTAACTATGCAGGCGCATGACAAGGTAGAGGTATTTGATGTGTACAAGGCCACGAAGCTTCCGGCCTTATATGAGGAGCTTTCAACAATCAATGTGCTTGATCAAGTAGATATTGTTCAGATTGTTGATTCGAGAGATCCAGCGGGAAAACCACTTATTGAGGACACCCCAAAACTGGAGTTGTGGCAAGAAGATCGAAGTGCCACGTTCTTGGTTAATGGGCAGCGGTGTAAGCATTACTGGGGTGAGGACGTTATTCGAGAGAAAACGTCCGTCACTCTAGAGGATGATTGAGCTTTAATAACGTCGAGCCACAATGGTAAACTACGCGCTGCATGGGAGGCAACCCGTGAAATTGTTGTATTATATGAGTAGAATTAGTAAAAAAAAAAAGAGAAAAAAAAATAGAAATAAAAACAAAAATTGTGTTTGTGTTTGAAACCTATAAATTCTAACCAATTTCTTGTTGTGAGATGATTTTCAGGTGGAACAGAGGGCAAAAATGCAAAGGATAGCAAAGGAAAAAATCGAGATGAGAAAAAACTAAAAAGAGGCAAGACAGTGAGCCTGCGCGATGGCTCCGTGTCACGAAGGAGGGCCTCCGCGTTACCCTCCGTGACACGTTGAAGATATTTTGGGAATTTTCACAAATTTCAGAACACCTACGCGATGGATCCGTGTCACGGAGGGGTTGCTCCGCGTTACCCTCCGTGACACGTTGAGGTGTTATTCGCGACGGATCACATCGGGTCGTTGGGTGACCCGCACGAAAAAACCTCTTTTTAACCCCGAAAACCCCTCATTTTTCCCATTTCTCACTCCCCTCCGCGACAAACTCTCTAAAATCCCCCCTTCCCCAATGTGACACGGACCTAGGAGCAAAATTTCTTCAACTTTTCTTCGATATCATCGAATTTAAGGTACGTTCTTGAACTTAACCTCAATTTTTGCCGAAATTTTTAATTTTTGAGCATGTGAGGTGAGTAAAGCTTGCCCTAAGTGTAAATTGAGCTTGAATTCATTTAAGTTATTGTTGATTGATGTTCATAGTATCGTTGTGATTATATGAACTCGATAAATACATGTTTGATTGATTTTTTGCGAAATTGGTAGCTAGGGTTAGATTTTGAATGGGAAGAAACGAAATTTGGTTGAAAATGTGAAAATAATTGGGTTGTGCATGTTGGGTGAGGTGAATTGTGTTTAAATATAGATGAATATGCTAAATAAACAAAGGAATGTTCGGCAAATTGAAATTGGTGAATTGCATAGGTTGTTGTTGTTGAGAAAATATTTGGCTAAGTGCTATGTGATGTAATGAACTTGATGGTGAAATTTTGATTAGTTGTACGAAGTCTGAATAGTACTTAGTCATTATTCCATTGACTTATCTGAATGCACGAGGCATGTTGATTGATAAAAACTGGAAAAGAATGATTGTCTTGCCGAACTATTTTCATTGTGGCTGAAGACTAAGTGTGGGGTGGCCTAACTCAACCCAACCTTAGTCGAAGTTAATTTTTGAGTTGAATAACATTGGAACTGTCTGTTTGATTTGATAGGAACGATGTCAAGCAGGCAAGACAATGGAAAGGGCGCATCTACATTAGGCGCCGGGAGAAAAAGGATTACACTAGGAACAACAGTTCCAGCAGCACCAGCGGTTCTACGCGGCCAACACCGTCAATATGGAACCCGATGGGTGACTGACGAAGGGAAGAAATGGTATGCAAAGCACAAGGAGACCAAATACTTCCCTGAGGAGCACATTGCAAGGGAGTCACTTGCACAGGAATTCCCCAGAATCGTACATCTGATTGACACTGCCGGGCTGAACTTCATCTTCGAAGAGCCCAAGGAGTGAAATCTCCATTTAATTCGGGAGTTCTACGCAAACTAGAACCCGACACTCCGCAGTCACACCGTCAAGATAAGGGGGCAGGTTGTCACCTTTGAGCCCCATCACCTGAATGCCATATTGGGGGCGTGGGACACAGACGCCTATGTACTCCGGCAGCTGAACATAACTCCACCCTACGCGTATATCAGACGCACTCTGTGTGGAGCACGTTCGACAACACGGTGGAGCAGGCACAAGGAGAGGGGCTACCATCAGACATTGCCTTACTCTCAAATGAACAGGGAATCCAGGATTTGGCTTAAAATTGTATGTTCCTGCCTGATCCCGGGGGTGCACATGATAGATGTCACCCGGGATCGAGTGTTTTGGTCTATGCCCTGATGAAAGGGCTGGAGATAAATTTGGGGGCGGTGATCATCTCGGCCATGAAGAGAGCCCGACTCTATCAAGGGCACAGGTACGAGTTTGGTGGTTTGCTGACCATGTTTATGAGGGGCCTTGACATCGAGGAGGAGGCTCTACACTACATCCTGCAAATGGATAGGCGTGCCATGGACGTCACCAAAACCAACGCACCCGACACCACTCACGGGCCAGTTCTCACACTAGCCGAGCGACATGCTCGGGATGATCAATATATGGCCTGCATGTACGGGATGCAAATGCTGCAATTGCTCATAGGCGAGAGGCCAGCAATAGAAGATGAGCTATGGCAGCTCGAGCTAGATTACCCCTTTGGCGAAAATGCCCGAGATCTATGCCGAGTGGGGCCAGTTTTTGTGGAGCCTGTTGATGATGATGTCCCCACTAATGAGGAGACACGCCGCGATGACTCAGATGTTAAGTCAGATGAGGACAATGGGGGCGATTCAAATATGGGGGACGAGGCAACGACACCTGACGAAGAAGTTGAATACTTCGATTGATCAGGGAGTTTCACCACCTACTTCTGTGCTATGTTGAATTTTGTTAACACTGGGAACAATGTTCGGTTTAAGTGTGGGTTGGGAGTAGTTAGGTGCCAGTTTTTTTGTTGTTGTTTATGTTCATGTATTGTTGTGGTGCCTGTTGTGAAAAAAATTGTGACCCTGTGATTTTGTGCGTATGTTTTGTATTGTAATTTGGTGTTGTACTGAATGTTAAGCTGTTGTGTGCTGTGTTGAGTTGGTGTTAGCTGGTTATGTAAATATTTTTTTTCTATTGAAATTATCGATATTTTTAAAATTTTTGTTGAATTTTTAATGATTGGGTTTCTCGGCCTTTGTTTTCGGTGCTTTTACCGACAATAGTCCCATTGAACCGAAGTCGTAAATAGTGACCGTTCCCTATGATGGATGGATGACGACCGTCTTAAGGGAAATGTAGTCGATAGGAGTAGTTTTTTTTCCTTTTCTTTTATTATCTTTCTTTTGTTTGGTTCCCAAACGTGTCGCTACTTCATGGTTCAGAATTCTTGTTGCATGTTGTACATGATATTGAGATGCAAAGATGATTCATATGAAAGCATGCAAATGTGAAACATGTTGAGATACCTAGGTCATAGAGTTCGATTCAGTGTGATTGAGACTTAATATTGAATTCTTTTAATTAGCTGATTGAAGAGTCTGTGAATAAGTCTTGAGTTTAGCATGTGCAATGAGTGTGAGGTGAGGTTTCAATTCTTCCATGCTATTGTGAAGTGTCTAGAACTTGCCTGGTGTGTGTACGAAACGAAATGAAGGATGTGTAGTGTAGGAAAGGATGTAGGCATTTCTTTGATTAAACCTAAAGTTTGTTTTCTTATCATACCTACCTTGAATGTACATCCTAGTTAGCCCCATTGAGCCTTTAGCCTATTTTTTTTTCTCTATTCATTGAAGAGGTAGAAACCGAGCTTAATCCCTTCTTTTCATTAACCATGAATTTGATCCAAAACTCTTAAGCGCTCAAGAAAAATAATTTTCCCACAGTGTCAAGGAGTGAAAAGCGTGAAAAGAAAGGAAAAGCGGAAGTGGTGAAAAGAAAGATAAGGTCAAAGGTGCACTTGCCGAATTTAAATAAAATGAAGATGTATAACTAATCTTTGTTATTAAGTCAAGTGTGCTTAAAGAGATGGGAACAAAAATGAAGAAAGACTTCAAGAATGTGAGGATGAAGGAAGAAAGAATGCCCATAATGTTGGTGGGATGTATTGAAAAGTGCTTAAGGAGGCTAGATGATATTATTGGTTATACTAGTATTTACTAGTTCCTTAAATTACATTACAACCCGTTAAGTCCTACGTGATCTTACATCATGCTTTCTTTTTTTTTTTGGAGTAATACACTAGAGGCAAGCCTATGGTTCATGACATGATCCATGTGAATTCTTTGGGAAAGAGAGCGAAATTGTGTTCATATATCCCTAAGTGTAATGCATTGAGATCATATTATTGAAAAGGGGGAAATTCTCTTGTGTTGTGAGGGCACATGCTTGATGAGAGATTGAATTTCGTGTCGGATGTCTTGGTCAGTTGATTTGCATGAGTTTGTCGAGATCGAGAGTCAATTCTTGAGTCTAGGAGGTCTTAATGTGGTGAATACCACGGTATTGATGGGACTATGCATGTTTTCTTGATGATTTGCTATATTAAATAATCGGTATAACCGCAGCTTGAATTGTCGAGCTAAAGTAGCTATATGTGGGTGTCAATTGCATGAGATGTGAGAGTATTGTTCGAGGACGAACAAGGTTTTAAGTGTGGGGTAAGTGATCTTGGGTAGAATTATATGCCCAAGTGATGCTCAAATGCTCTATTTCGTCTTGTTTATCTATCGTTATTTGTACATTCTCATGTGCTTTGTAGTTAAAATGTGAATTTATACTAACCAACTTAATTAGTGTTGTTTTGCAGGAAAAATGTAATTTTAGGAAGCTAAGTTGCATGTTGGTGAAAATCGGGAATGGACTCGGAAGCGAGCAGTGGAAAAGGTCAAGGAAAGGCAGTAAATATAGGGGCTCCGCGATGGAGCCGTGTCACGCTGCCATCGCGGAGGCAGTCTGCCTCGGATGATTTATTTTGGCAGATTTCCAGTGAAGGTTCATGACGGCGCCGTGGCACGTTGGCCAAGCCCCGCGTTACATGCCGTGGCACATTGCCTATATTTACCTGGAACATAAAATTCCAGTGAGGGTCCGCGTTTGAACCGTGTCACGGAGGCAGTGCTCCGCGATGCACTCTGTAACACGTTGCTTGTTATTTCGGAAAAAATTTCCACTAGTATAAATAACACACTTAGGTTTATTTTTAAT
Source organism: Datura wrightii (assembly GCA_035772735.1). Classification (NCBI taxonomy): domain Eukaryota; kingdom Viridiplantae; phylum Streptophyta; class Magnoliopsida; order Solanales; family Solanaceae; genus Datura; species Datura wrightii. The sequence goes on from JASDFA010000006.1 coordinate 130,009,033, forward strand.
TGTTTTCACTTAGTTGAGCAAGAACGTGGGTTACAGGTAGTTGAGGAGACGAAATTCTTAGGGTTCTTCTCTAACTCTTTCTCCTTTATTTCAATTGTTTGTATGATTTATACTCATTTGATGATGTTTAATCCACAAATGAGTGGCTAAATTCACTTCTTGCTGAGGTTAAGAACATTTGTAGTGGAATGTAATTGTTGATCATTTTGGTTTTGTCATCTTTTCTTCCATGGTTGTTCTATCAATTCTTGTTCTTATTGCATTAATGTCTGGCCAATGTTAATGTATATCTAAAAAATCCAGTTTTATCTTGAAAATAAAAGAAATAGGAAAGTTGTGAATTGGTAGGATATGATCTCTTCTTAGTTTGGGAAAATTGAGAATTGATTTACCTTCAGAATAGAAATATATCTGAAAGTCGTATTAGTCAATTAAGGAATCGGTTTCGTATGGCTAGAGCATGAAATTCTTTTATCACAAAAATATAGGTTGAAAGTTCATGATTCTTAAGTTGGGTAGAATATGAAAGTTTCTCTCCATAGGCAATAATTCTTGACTAGCAACCGAAGGAAAGATTAACCGAATTGTATCGATAAATTACTTCCCTGCATGTTCGTTTTAGCCTCAGCTTGCTCATTACTATAGTTCAGACTCACTTTATCATTTTGTCTTAGATTAGTATAAATTAGGAAACCAACTCTCAAAATCTTCTTTAAATTGTTGTCTGCATTTTTAGAGTTAGAGTTCATTAACACTTAATTCGATTATTACCTTGGTCCAGTCCCTATGGGATCGATACTTGGCTCACTTTAGCCATTTTACTACTTGTTTAACCACGTGCACTTGCGTGTAGTTGCGAAATGCCCCGAACACTTGCCTCCTTTCAGCTCAGAATTCCTAATGCCTATTATTTAGTGCTAGAAGCTAACCGCCATAAGCTCCCCTTGGGGTCTCGCTTCCAGCGCAGGAGGCGAAGCATTCTGCCAGACGTCCAGGCCCAGGAGCCCCATTCGCCTTTGGTACTTCAGTAGATCTTCTAAAAAAAAAGAGCTACTTCAGCCTTAACTACAACTACATTATGCAAGCCCCGTCGATACCTACCTATAGAGTCAAATTCAAATAAAAAAGTACCAGTGACGGCTACTTTCTAGGTTTATGGATTCAGTCAGCTAAACTCCATCAAACTCCTCAATCAATATCAACAAGATGTCGTGACCGCTTAGTCTTGGTTTACTTTGGTTTGAATGTAAACTAAAATAAGTGGCGTTCATTCAAACAAAGGGAACCGAAGGTTTCCTTATTTAGTAGTACGAAAGTAGTTCTACTATTAAGATGTTTAATATTAATTATAAATATTAAGTGTTGTAGCTATAGAACAGAATGCCGTTCGCCCTTACTTCGACTTTCAGAGAAGGACTTAAGTAGCTAAGTTTCCAAAGGTGAACACCCCCATGTCCTTTATAGTAAAGTCGTAAAGGGATTCTCAGAAAAGTCAGGAAGAAGGAATTCGAAAGGCCGACCACTATCTCATAGGCATTCTGGTAGTAAAACCGACGACTACACAACTCTATACCAAGTCATGAGTGATAGCGAAGCCAAGCCACCGTCTATAGGCGAAGGGATAAAAGCCCGACGAAGGCCTAAGCTACAGTAAGAAATAAAGTAGGTTGAGGTTACGAAGTCACTTAGCCGTATACTATACAAAGGGAAAGGCGTTGGTACGGAGTCACGTCAGCTGTGGATATAGACTAGGCTATAAGGAACAGAGTCTTAAACTACGGACCGAGACTACACTAAGGAACAAGGAAGCTTGACTGAGAAAAGAAGTCAAGGAACGAAGCAGCTTCTCTAATAGCCCCGTTGAATAGGCGGGCAAAGGCTTTTTGAAAAAGTCTTTTTTGTCTTGTAAATGCATTTTTTTCTATTTAGAGAGAGGGGGCATTCAGCCACTTGACTGTAAGGAGAGGGGGCTTCAAGTTCTTAGGAAGAGCCGTATGAGACAACTCACGTACGGTTCGGGAGCTGAGCCCCTACGCAGGGGTTTAGGTCAACACTTATATAATAGTCAGTCATCAATTGGAGCCGGGCAAGATGGTGATGAATTGCGATTGGTCTAAACCTTCGACTAGTGACTTATTGCAGCCTGCCCAGAATGCCCATACTAACTAAGACCTTATTCACATAGCAAAGAAAGGCCGAGTGGAAGGGGACAGTCAGCTGGCTGCTTCTTTGCCATGCGCTTTGCTTCACTTTATTTTATATAAGAAAGAGACCAAATGAGAGTGAAAGGAAAGGATAGTCCCTCGCGCGAACTACTACTACTAGAAAATGGTGAGACCATTAGTGAAAGAAGGACCAAGGAGGATCCTATCCTGAAGGAGAAGGAGGAGTAGGAGGAGTCAGTTTTCTTTGAAGATCGAGGAACGTAGTGTCGGACAATTATGCCATTTGGAAGAAGTCTTCTACAGAAGAAAAGCCTGTTACGAGTAAGTGGAGAGGAAAGATCTCCAGAGATTCTTATCTCATTCCATTCCAGTGGCTCAACCAGTAACCAATGGTGAAAACTCAGAAATGCATGGTTTCTCGGTAGAACCCTATTTCGCCCAAGTTATTTCGGAACCAGAAAAAAGAAGCGGTTTTTCGCACAGCTTGCTCATAGTGCAGGTCCCACTTGTATATCGTATTTGGCCAAAGAAGCATCAGAAAGGTTGGAGTTTTTACCTTCTTGGGACTCCATGGACCAAGATCTGCTTTTATTATATGGTAAATACCGATCTACATTAGTAGATCATATGGATGTAGAAAAAGCTTCTAATTTGGATGAAATAGAAACATCTCTTTTCCATTTCTATTTACCCAGTTCATATCTTTCTTTCGTGTGTTCCTGGGAGGAATTCGATCTCGGAATACCACCTAAATAACTACATCCAGAGAGTCAAATAGGTCGGGAAGAAAGAGTCTGAGGTCGGGTCGGACGACATACATCTTGGTTGGTTCCACCACCACTAGAGATTGGACATATATATAATATTTCTTCTAAAAAAGGAATCTTAGGAATTGTTGTTACTGGCTTGCTCCTTCAAAATAAGGTGGCTAATACAGGGGCCTATTCCAACTGCTGGTAGTCAGGCTATTATGCCTATGAAATAGATTCCGATTGTGGTATAATGGAGTTGCCTGCTCTTATTCATGTTTGTGCTTACTTGTATGCCGGAAATTCAAGGTCAATAATAGATAGAAGGACCCTAGGTTTGAAACTCGGTCTGCTTGCTCCTAACAAAGCTTATATGGTCTGTCTCCTACTCTTCTCCCAATACGAGTTATCTCCTGACCATTCCCTCGTGCTTGTTTCAGGAAGCCCTTCATTTGGACAAGGTTCAAGAAGAGTCCATTCTAGAGAAAAGGCACCAGATTAGGGGGGAACTCTTCTATCCAAATGGTAAGGCATTCTCCTTGAATACCTACCTGGAACACCTTAATCAAATACAGAACCATGGGACCCACCGCAGCCTGCCTTATAGAAGGTTTTGGCAAGCGATTGATCGCTTAGACTTAGAACTGGTCTTTGAAGGAATCAAAAAAAGGAGAGACTGGTAGAGCTCTTCTTTGTTAGCGGCATTCTCCCTTCTATCTATTCTGAATTATGGAACTTTCTCCCCGAGCTGTGGAACTAACAAGTCTATTAGAAAGTCGAATTAGCAACTTTTACACGAATTTTCAAGTGGATGAAATTGGTTGAGTGGTCTCAGTTGGAGATGGGATTGCACGTGTTTATGGATTGAACGAGATTCAAGCTGGGGAAATGGTTGAATTTGCCAGTGGTGTGAAAGGAATAGCCTTGAATCTTGAGAATGAGAATGTAGGGATTGTTGTCTTTGGTAGTGATACTGCTATTAAAGAAGGAGATCTTGTCAAGCGTACTAGATCTATTGTGGATGTTCCTGCAGGAAAGGCTATGCTAGGGCGTGTGGTCGATGGCTTGGGAGTACCTATTGATGGAAGGGGGGCTCTAAGCAATCACGAGCGAAGACATGTGGAAGTGAAAGGCCCTGGGATTATAGAACGTAAGTCAGTGCACGAACCTATGCAAATAGGTATAAAAGCGGTAGATAGCCTGCTCGTGGAAAGCATGAAAAGTGAGGTGGTGGAGGAACGTATAGATGTGAGGAAGATCAAAAATCATAAACCCCTGTCTCCACCTTTCATTCATTCTATGATGATCCTTTCTACCCTCCTTTTTTTTTACTTGTCTCTTCTATCATTTTATTGGCTTTGATCCCTACCTTATTATGGAGAGGGTCAAAGGTTCTTTTTTACTCCATGGCTTGCGTCTTCTCTTTAGACTCTTTGTTTTGGAAATATCAATCTGCCTCCTTCTTTCGCTCGCCGCTTTGCTAGGCGGTTGCAGCAGCTTGCTTTCTGATTCAAATTTTGCAGGAGGTCAACCTGCAGTGGAGCAACCCGCCAACCTTCCTTTCGGCCCTGGCTGGACAACCATCTTCCAAGAATACTTTGGGGGATCACTTCCTCTTCCGAGCCCTTACGGGCAAGGAAGTGGGGCTGAGTTTGAAGAGGATCATTTTGGGATTGATGTCCTCTTGGAATCATGGGATCAATCTATGGAAACGGGCACGTCGGTGGATCTGCCAGAACCAGAACTAGGATATGTGCCGCCTGCTATTCAAGTAGCTCCCTGGGGGAACGAAGCTGGTCCATCGAATCAGCCCCCACAAGTGGTCCCTTATCCATATCAACTGGATGAAGTGATAGGGGGGATTCCATTCAGTCTATCCAGCAGAGGCTCCTAGACAAATACTCCTATACTCCCCCTATCAGGATCATGTACCAGGCCGAAATAGAGGCAAAAGACCTATTCGAGGTCAAGGTTGAGATTATAAGGATCATGGCGGTCCTTGATCCAACGGGGGATTGGCTAGGACGGGGAGCTCAGACCCTCGAGAATCTGCGTACCGCCATGGGAGAGCATTCCTTGGATAAACTCCATACCCTTATTTCGGATCTCGAATCGAGGGGAGTCAATTCCGAGTCCTTCTCTCAATTAAAAGGGAAGGTACCCCTGTGAAGGGGTTGGGATGAACACTCTACCACATAGTGGAGTAGATAGCTAGGACCACGAAAATGGAGATCGTTTAAAACAACCTTAACCGCACAAGCCTGGGCTGGTCCTAGCTTCCATCCCTAGAGGAGCCGTATGAGGCGGAAGCTCCACGTACGGTTTTGAAGCCGAGCCTTTCCAGCAATGGGGCCTAGGGATTGATATCATGATTGGTTTAGGTAGGGCGGCCGGCCTACTACGGGCACCTGTAGGGATTAGTGTGTGAGACCGCGATCCACAAACTGATGCATGGGACTCACCCTTTACTTGGGAGTAGAGAGGAGAAACATAACATGTCACAAGAGCGAGGCGAGGGTTGGAACCCTACTACGAGAGGGACACCTTGCGATCTGGGCTTTTAGAGATGAGGCCTTTTGGCGAAGCCAAGTCAATTTCGGGCCACCAAACCCTACAACTGATGAGAAGACCCTATGGAGTAAAGGGAAGCGTGTACGTTGTCACACTCCCTGCCTTCCAAAGGTGCCTAGAGGATGGGTCGGACAGCAGAGCGATGACCGGGGAGCGGGTTCCCCATTGGAAGGGGGACAGGAGACGGCCATCTCAAGGCACATCACGACCTATAGGCAACACCAGCGAGACCTGGGAAAGCAACCCGATTGGGTGTTAGAGGATCCATAGTACCTGCAGCCTCCCGGACTTCATATTCATCATTTTTGAAAGCGAGGGGAAGGGATCTCTTTTCTGCAATGGAAAAAATGGGAGCAGATTTGACTCGGCACAACCTAATGATACATCCAATACCAATGATTTGTGCCTAGAATGCGTTGCTAGATCTCTGCTCTAGAAAGCTATACAGGCAACAATGAACGTGCTTTGACCCCGAGCTTCCCTTTCATTACTTCTTTCATGACAAGAGAACCGCGTCCGCATTAGTCGAAGTGGTGGTTAATGTTCTTTAAATAAAGCTCCGTTGAACCCCTACTTGAAAGGAAGAATAGCAGAGTTGTTGTACAACCTAAGGTATTTTCCTACAGAGAAAGCGGCTAACTACCTGCAAATTCTGACCTGGACCCTTCTATTGTAATTAGAAGCTTCTTGAAGAGAAAAAGTTTTCATTCTCGATAGGGAATCCCTATAACATTCTTTTGTTGTTGTTTTAAGTTCTGATTCGTGTAGTGATACATAAGAATATTTGTTTTGTTTTGTTTTATTCATTACTAAAAGGAATCGAATCCTATCAAATATTTATATTTCTCCTTTGAATTACTCATATATATCCTATTAATTTCATTTCGCACCGGAAACTATTCTAGGAGAAGTTCAAATTTGTTCCGTTTGGATATTGATTGGTCTTGGTTTGACATGGTTTACGCGTTACTGGTTCCCGGAAGAGTTAATATCTCTATTAGCTAAACCCTTTCTTACCCTGCCTTTGGATTCGTATTTTGTTCGTACACAATCAACGGAGGCCTTCCCCACATATGTTGCAACGTCTCCAATAGCATACTCTTACTTCGTCTTTCCCTTAATAAGTCATCAAATTTGGTGCTTTTTGATCCCCAGTTGCTATGAGGAACAAAGGACGAAATATAATCGATTCCTCCATTTAAGTGGTTCTTACTTCTCCTTGTTCCTGTTCCTAAATCCTCCCCAGGTAGTTCCCAATGTTTGGAACTTCCCATACTTCATGGGTGCAACATCAACAAATTCGCTCATTATCAAGTTACAACCTAAGATCTATGACCATATTATGTTAACTGTTCGTATTTCGTTCATTCCATCGGTATGCTCCCAGGTACCTGTAATTGTGATCCGTTTGCCAGAACCAAGGGGTCTTTCTGTAGAAACCTCCATGAACAATCGTCATTTTTGATGGTTTTTCTGCTTCGCACAGCTTCTCTTTCCACACCTCTGGATATCTGGTGCCAAATTGTCGCCCCTTTCCTTATTTCTTTGATAATAGAGTTGGCTATCTTTGTGGCATCGATTGTACAAGTTCGTGAAGAGGGCTGGACGAGTGGAATGAGGGAAAGCAGCTCGATCGACAAAAAAGAAGAGTAGCCTCCCTAGAACCTGGCAAAGTCATTATCAATGAATTCCCGAGCTAGAGGTTGCGCCCATTCCATGCACCGTTCTGGTTCCAGAAATAGAGCAACCTCTCCTTCCTAATATCCAAAGGAGAGCAAAGCTTCAACAGCGGCCGACATTCTATTTTCTCTGGAGGAACGAGCCCAGGAGCCTCCCACCCTTTTTGGGTATCCTGGAGAAGCAGGCCATCTTGGAAAAGAGGGTCGAGGCGGCATTGGTGCGGGATTGGTTCCCCCCCATAGAGTTCTGGCTCTGAGGTCATAAATCCGCACCCTCCTCTTTAACCACCATACTAGGGGTTAGAGGGTGCTCTCTGTGAATACCTTAAATAGGTATTTGGGCCAGGTCGAACGGGATTGGCACTCGTTAGAGCCAGCCCTATCTTAGGGTGGTTCGTGTTATCCGAAATTGGGTCTAAGTGGGTTCTCCCACTTTTTAGGCTTTCAGAAGGGTGGCCCACACACGAACAGGGGGAAATGGGGCTGGCCGCCCTTAAAATCTAATTATAAACTGGCGTGGTACAGCTGGATGCTTCTGATCAATAGAAGACGAAGAGGAGTCAGCCAAAAAGAATGACCACAAAAGTAACGACCACCAAGATAGGCATAGTAATTCGATCTTTTGATCACCCATTTTTTGAAAACCTTTTTTGGGGGCTTCCGCTTTACACACGGAAGATTGGATTGCCTGAATCACGAGTCTTATATATTGTGTTACGATCACCTCATATTGATAAAAAGTCCACAGAACAATTTTTTATGAAAATAAAGAAAGAATTTCTTATCATAAAAACGGAAAGGCATGAATTGCGCAAGAAGTTCTTTCAGTTAAAACGCCGTGCGACTAGGGGGACATAAGACTTCTTGGTCAAGCCAAAAAGATTGCCGACTGGATGCTCCTACCCCACCATGCCTGGCCCTTTATCTTACCTTAAGAAGAAAGAGGAGGTATGAAGTGTGGGACAGAATGCAAGAAGTGTATGATACAACAGATAACCTTAAGGAGTGGCGACAACCCTCTTGATTGATCAACGTGAGTGAACTGTGCTTAGACGCTTCGTAAAATCGCACCGATCTACGAGAGAAGATGATAGATGAGTAGGCTTCCCCTTTTGATTCACGGAATGTGATATGGGACACGATGGGAGTTTGCATGTCTCGGTAGGAAAGATATCACTGGAGTATAGCACAACATCGCCCTTTCTTGCTGCTATGGAGTCGACCTGTGAACAAGGTAAACCCAAAGGGAACTAAAAAATGGGGGATACCCCATTGGGAAGAAGACGATCCAAAAAGCGAAGGCTCACCCAGCTGAAGGAAGGGGGTGAGATAGGCAAGAGGTAGCTTGCTTCCAAGCCGGCCCGGCCGCGAGGAATCAAGAGATCTTTGCCGGTGCTGACTTGGATCTCGGGTGACGGAATAAGGCGGCCAGAAGCGACGAGCAGTCATGGTCAAAGCTTGGCTCTTGCCGATAGGCTAGCAGTAAGCTTGGCTACAGCGAAGCGCTTACCAAGCGCAAAGGAAAGGGCCTTCGCCACTTGAGCCGTATGCGGGGGAACTCGCACGCTCGGTTCTTGGGGGGGAGAGCTAGTAGGAGCCATCCCATCCCAATAGTGTATATTTGGAGCTCAATATGAAATCCAATTTTCTTGCAAGACCCATTCGGATAAGGGAAAACTTTAGAGATTGCTTCGAAATAAGATCCTTGCATTGACCCTTTCCTAAACCAGAACCGGGGAGGATGAGAGGTTTGGGGGATCAAAATGTCCCATCAATAAAGTTCGAGCTTTCCATTCTTCCTTCCCCCCCTGACTGCCCCTTTTTCAATAAATTAGCCCCGCGGGCCCCTCTCTGATAAGGAAGGAAATGAAATAATCTCAATTTTACGACAAATCCGGTCAGATGGCTGTTCTCCACTAACCACAGGGATATAGGGACTCTTTATTTCATCTTCGGTGCCATTGCTGGAGTGATGGGCACATGCTTCTTAGTACTGATTCGTATGGAATTAGCATGACCCGGCGATCAAATTCTTGGTGGGAATCATAACTTTATAATATTTTAATAACGGCTCACGCTTTTCTAATGATCCTTTTCATGGTTATGCCGGTGATGATAGGTGGATCTAGTAATTGGTCTGTTCCGATTCTGATAGGTGCGCTTGACATGGCATTACCACGATTAAATAATATTTTATTCTGGTTATTGCCTCCAAGTCTCTTGCTCCTATTAAGCTCAGTCTTAGTAGAAGTGGGTAGCGATACTGGGTGGACGGTCTATCCGCCCTTAAATGGTATTACCAGCCATTCTGGAGGAGCAGTTGATTTAGCAATTTCTAGTCTTCATCTATCTGGTGTTTCATCCATTTTCGGTTCTATTAGTTTTATAACAACTATCTTCAACATGCGTGGACCTTGAATGACTATGCGTAGATCACCTCTATTTGTGTGGTCCGTTCTAGTGACAGCATTCCCACTTTTATTATCACTTCCGGTACTGGCAGGGGCAATTACCATGTTATTAACCGATCGAATCTTTAATACAACCTTTTCTGATCCCGTTGGAGGGGGAGACCCCATATTATACCAGCATCTCTTTTGGTTCTTCGGTCATCCATAGGTGTATATTCCCATTCTTCCTGGATCCGGTATCATAAGTCATATCATTTCTACTTTTTCGGGAAAACCGATTTTCGGGTATCTAGGCATGGTTTATTCCATGATCAGTATAGGTGTTCTTAGATTTCTTGTTTGGGCTCATCATATGTTTACTGTGGGCTTAGACGTTGATACCCATGCCTACTTCACCGCAGCTACCATGATCATAGCTGTCCCCACTGGAATCAAAATCTTTAGTTGGATCGCTACCATGTGGGGGGGTTCGATACAATACAAAACACCCATGTTATTTGCTGTAGGGTTCATCTTTTTGTTCACCATAGGAGGACTCACTGGAATAGTTCTGGCTAATTCTGGGCTAGACATTGCTCTACATGGTACTGATTATGTGGTTGCACATTTCCATTATGTACTTTCTATGGGAGCCGTTTTTGCTTTATTTGTAGGATTTCACTATTGGGTAGGTAAAATCTTTGGTCGGACATACACTGAAACTTTAGGTGAAATCCATTTTTGGATCACTTTTTTCGGGGTTAATATGGCCTTCTTTCCTATGCATTTCTTAGGGCTTTTGGGTATGCCACGTCGCATTCCAGATTATCCAGATGCTTACGTTGGATGGAATGCCCTTAGAAGTTTTGGCTCTTATATATCCGTAGTTGGGATTTATCGTTTCTTCGTGGTCGTAACAATCACTTCAAGCAGTGGAAAGAACAAAAGATGTGCTCCAAGTCCTTGGGCTGTTGAGCAGAATCCAACCACACCGGAATGGATGGTACAAATTCCTCCAGCCTTTCATACTTTTGGAGAACTTCCAGCTATCAAGGAGACGAAAATCTATATGAAGTAAAAGAAGAAAAGGTCGCCAATTGCTACTAAGAACCTAACAGAACTTTTCAAAATGTGGGTTAAAAAACACTTGTGTAGGTCGGGGTTGAGAATTGAGGGGCCGCGCCCTACCCCATCGGCCTAAGCCTCACTATGAGAACTGACGCTTTCTAACTCTCTATGAGGAGTGAAAGCCACTTGAATCTGAGGAGAGGAGCTCCGCCCCTACTTCAATTAAAGCTTGCCCCCTTTTTCCCTTTAAAGCCCCTTACTCCACTCATTTTGAACTTCTAATCAGACCTGGTTGAACTTGGAACGACATAGATCAAAGGGTCGTTCATTAGCCCTACTAGTCAAATACAGGAAAAAGAGGGATGGATTTCGACCTTTCTTTTTTAGGTCTCAGGCTAGCTTTTGACTTAAATGGCACTTAGGCTTAGCTCATCAAACAAGTGCGCCAAAAGTGCGGGATGGTATCATATTCTCTTATAAGAGAGGCACGCCTGCTTTTAGGTCGTAGTTTCACTCTTGCTTTTGACTTACCTTCTATTATATTAGTAAAGGGAGAATGTGGGGCGTGTGCAATAGTTTTCTTAGTTTCTCTTGATTTCTTCAATGCCTATAATTTGAGAGATAAGAGGAAAGCCCTCTCTCGAATTGAAGATGTGACACAAATAATAACTCTCTTTGCCGGGATGTCAGCAGGTTAGGCAGCTCTAAGGTTTTTTATATTCGGTGGAAGGCAGGCTGAAACTATGCCCCAACAAAGTTAAATTAAGGGTCTGAAAGAGTTCATGATCTAATCTATGGGGTGTTAACCCTCGGAGGATGGCTAAGAATGTCCATTAAAAGGAGCGGACCGATGGGGTCATTTCTCAAGCACGAATAGAATGATCTAAAGGGGTTGTGCAACCTAGAGAGATGGCCATATCTTTTTGATGAATGTGGTATCGAGGTTCAGTTTATTTGGAAAAGAGTTCAATCTTAGGGGAGACCATTCGAATGGTTGAATTGATAATTTCGCTTCGATATCTTCGACTGAACCTAAAGGAGACTTCGATCATTCAACTTTAGCTTTTGAAGGAGGAATCATGTCACTTGGAATTTTGGAAAGTGAATCCGCTCTCATATCTTGGCCTTGGTAGAACTGTATTTGATTGGGATTTCGATTGAAAGATTTTAGGCTGGTTCCTCATGTCCCTAAGAAGCCGAGGCAATCTCAGTTGAAGCCAACTCAACATTTTCCTACTCAATCTTATTTATAGAAATAACACTCGATCAAAGGGGAGCATAAGCAAGTTCAGTGGTATAAACCTCTGTAATCTATGGGAACCTCAAAGTTGTCTGGGGCAGGAGAAAACTCATATTAAGCACTGCCCCAGCATCAACTAGTACAAGGAGGAGGCACAATAGCGAAGATCAATCCATCTCAATCTACAAAAAGCATTGCCTTGGTCATGCAACCCAAAAAAAAAAAGACCACTCGCTCGAAGAAAACACTTTTAGAGCCTGGTACCAGCCAAGCCCCCGCTCCTTATAGTCAAGTGGTTGAACGCCCCCTTGATTCGGCAATAAGAGTCGGTTATGGAATAGCCTTTTAGTCGGCTTTCTCGTTCTTAAGGACTTTCTGGCTGGTAGGCTTTATAGCGGACCTGCCTTGCTGACAGCTAGGATATTACATATTTAGTTGCGCTTGCCTTCACTTAGAAACTCTATGCCCCCTATTAGAGTAAGGCATGCTCTCGAAACTAGATTCACTCGTTCTTGTCTCCAGCGATTAACCTATTCTAGAGCATTCTGGTGATTAGCCTATCCCGCACTACTCGAAGCCTTTGTAAACTCATTGTCGGTTTCTATCGTAATGGAGGTTGCTGTGAGGAGATCCTTGTGCCAGTGAAGATTGCTTCCAATGATCGGGAAATTAAAAATACAAAAAATATTGCTATATTTCCAACACTCAGGAGAGGCGGAAGGATCTATGTCCATCCCCAACTTCCTTTCAATCCACATCGGAAAATTTAGGCTTTCTATACTAGGAGTCATCAAAGGAGGAATGGGCATATGCTGGTTCAATAAGCCAAGAAAAAACAACCACCGCTTCATTTTGACACTCAAGCAACCCGCCCTGCTAAAGAAGATCGATGCAAAGGTTAGATTTCACCACCTCTATCTACCCAACTAGTACTATTTGATCTAAAAAAATCCAACCTGGAAACTTTCTCTCCCCCAGAAAACCCTCTATCCCCAAGCCCCTTTTCTAGGTTGGGCAAGCTTTGATGCTCCTACTCCCAAGAAGTTGCTGGTCGAGATCGTGGAACTATCACTCGAGAAGTCAAAAGCTGATCCTTGTTTGGTCATAAGGATAATAGTTCTTCTTAGGTCAGGGACGGCCAGACCGGGGGTTACCCGCGATTGGTAATGGCACAACCAGAAGAGGAGTAGGGGATACAAGGTTAGGCACTGGGTAGCGCAGCGCATCTGTTTCAGGTACAGAGGCAACGAGGGGTGCTAACCCGGCCACCCAACCCAGAAGGTCAGGGGCAGGCCGGCTATAGGTTTGAATCCTGCCACCTTTCTTGTGGATCATCCTGTGGTTACCGGATGATGGAATAACAAAGCAGAAATTTGGAATTGAGCACGAAATGTCAATATATGACTTGTTTCATTATTCGTTATTTCCGGGTCTTTTCGTTGCATTCACTTACAACAAGAAACAACCACCAGTCTTTGGTGCAGCACTTGCATTTTGGTGTATTCTTCTTTCTTTCCTTGGTCTTTGGTTCTGTCATATTCCTAATAACTTATCCAATTACAATGTATTAACCACTAATGCACCTTTCTTTTATCAAATCTCAGGGACATGGTCTAATCATGAGGGTAGTATTTTATCATGGTGTCGGATCCTAAGTTTTTATGGATTCCTTCTTTGTTACAGGGGTCGATCCCTATGCCATAATGTCTCAAAACTAGGAGCTGAAAGCCACTTGACTCTAAGGAGAGGAGGCCATAGAGAATGTTTTTTTTATTCCTTTGTTTCGAACTTCGTGAAGAACCCCATTCTATCTCTCCCTCGTTATGAACAAAAAAGTGGAATGAAATCCCAGTTATACACTCCCTTCGTTCTATGAACCCTTGTTGATTCTGAATTTTATTCGTGAAGGAACCGGACTTTTGACGGGCCAGCCCTTTTTTATGCGCCGCTTTACCCTGAAAGGAAAATGAGCTTTGCTCCTCTGGGAGCTAGGCGCTCCCGTGGTTCGCGAGAAGGAAAAAGGATGTTGCATCTGGCACAAGATGATAAAGAGAGAGCTTCATCTATCGATGAACAGCAGATTGACGGAGCTCTTGGCATTGCTTTGTTTTTCTCTCCTTTCCTATCAACGAGTTCCGACCCTTTTGTTCAAAATTTCTTTGTTTGTACTAAACCGCTTGCAGAATCAAATCCTATTCCAGAAGATCCTATTTCACCTATACATCCTCCTTGAATTTATGCCGGAGACGTCGCCAGTGCTATGGGCTTTGGCTTATGTAGATCAAAAATGATGAATGGGATTGTGGTACTCCACTCACCGCCAATGAGGAAGGATGCTGCCGAAAAGAATGGAATATTGTTTCGCTCTGTTGGATGTGTCGGATCCCGTATAACAAGCGAGCTCTTTACCCTCAAATTCAAACATGTGGGCGCAAAATGCTATCCTGCTTTATTGTTACGTAGCAATAGAAGCCTGCTTATGCTGTTTCAGTGGCGCCTTTTTGCCCTCTCTTCTCTCTGGATAAGAGCGCTAGTGGACACGTGGAGGGAGTAGGCGAAGCGTGTTATTCGTAATGGAAAGAAAGATATCACTACTTTGCCTCTTTGTTGGACCGCCGGCGCCAACATAGTGGTCTCTGACCAGGACCAGGAACCAATTCGAATTTGGATCTTGACATGTCGGTGGTTTTTAACCGTAGGCATTTTGCCAGGAAGTTGGTGGGTTATCATGAATTAGGTTGGGGTGGCTGGTGGTTTCGGGATCCCATAGAAAATGCTTCTTTTATGCCTCGGGTATTAGCCACAACTCGTATTCATTCAGTAATTCTACCCCTTCTTCATTCTTGGACCTCGTTTCTTAATATTGTTACTTTTCCATGCTGTGTCTCAGGAACCTTTTCAATACGGTCTGGATTGCTAGCTCTCGGTCATAGTTTTGCTATAGATGATACACGAGGAATCTTTTTATGGTAGTTCTTCCTTCTAATGACCGGCATATCTATGATTCTTTTCTCTCGATGAAGCAGCAGGCATCGGTCCGTAGAACCTATAAAAAAGAGATGATTGTGGCATGAATTACTCTTGTGCACCTACATCATTCGGCTCGCACGCAGAAGGTGGGGCTCATAGTCTTCCAGTCCTGCTCTGGGGGCTTCTAGTACCGATATGAGTATTGCTCGTGTCCGAATATGTTCTCGCAGGGCCGGAAGGAGCGCACACCGAGTTAGATAGAGAAAAGGAGGGTCTTGTCAAGTCGGTCCGCTAATTCCTTATCTTCCTATTTATAAGCCACAACCTACTTCAATGTTTCCAATTTCCCATAGAGGAACTGCTTCCTACGTCTGCGGCCGTTGCAGCAAAACTAACGGTGGAAGGAGGAGGGGAAGGGTGGCGGACATCAAATGGATTAGAGTTATCACAGAACTAGAAGAGGTTCGATTCCTCTTTGATGTTGTTAAGCCAAGAGCGCAAAGTGCATGTGAGAAATGAGAGCTAGAGGAATGGGAAGACAAGAGAATGCCCGAGTACTCCATCTACCAAAAGAAATGACTGAAATAGAGCGAAGAATGGAAAGGCAGGCTGCGAAGGCGCTGACTCAAAGGCTGATAGGATTGAACTCAAAGGGAAAAGGAAATAGGCTAAGCAAGAGGATTTACCATCGATCGTGAAAGACGAAGTGACTCACCAAGAGCATTGCCCATCAGGGGCTGCAGGGACAGGAGCTAGAAGAGCTAAACAAAAATAAAATGGCCGTAGAAGGCTAGCTTTCAGAATAAGAAAAGGCACCTTATTAGCACGATAGGGGGATACTTAGACAAGCAAAAAACATTCAACAAAACTAAAAAAATTCTTTCTTAGGAAGGATTCCCCTTACTGGGGGTGGGATTATTACACCAACTGAAGCTTAGGAAGGAATGGAAAGAAATGCGTAAGAAATAACAGATCTGCGATAGAAGTCGAATATGATTAAGTAACTAGGGGCAAGATACAGACTTTAGAGCGTCAAGTCATACACAAACCGGAGTGACTTCACTACTTGAAGAAAGAAATCTGCTTCAGCAGGGTCGAAGAAGACGTGTAAGACACCGAGGGGCCGGGGCTTCTTTATTGTAAGGCGTCTAGAAGCCCAATTTTTGGCTTTTTTGTCGTGTCTTATGGGCATGTTCAAAAAGGAAAAGGATCTCCATGGGCAGCGTCTACTTCGGCTCAAAGCGAATAGGCTGGCAGTCTTGAAGCGAAGGAGAATTCTTTAACTGTTCGGGTGTCGGAATCTTTTCCTACCTCTAACTGTTCTCCTAACCGGGCAAGGTAATCGGCTAATCGGGAATTCATCTTCAGAGCTAAGTCCCAAGGAGGCAGGTTGGAATGTACAGGTGTAGGTTAGCATCTCGTCCTATGAATGATAGCCTTTAAAGGCCGCCCACGGGGATGCACTGTACGGTAGTAGTTTATGTTAGCTGCTTATCCGGTGCCTTCTTTACGACTTTTGACCAAATTGAAGAAACTCTTGTTTAGTCAGGACATCATTCCCGTCCCTTGTGGTGCTTTTTCAACCCCTTGCTTTGACTTGGTAAATTGCATCTGGATTCGCTCCGATTCCAACAGATACCGCATTATCTGCATCACCAGTTCTAGGCGTATACTATGTTCTAGAGCCTTTTGTTTAGTTGTGGAGTTAGAAGCTACTATATATAGATAGTGCCCAATTTCTATATCCTGCCTCCGAATCGAAGCTCTTATCTCTCTAGCTCATGAATAAATCACGCGCCGAAAAGGAATAGCCGGAATAGAATGAAGGAATGATTCAATCTTCCATCATTTCAGAGTCGACACCTCCTTTTCTGCCTTTCTATCTATACTTCCCATCCGGAGGAGCAAGTTATGGAATAATTGAGCTTATTGAGAGCTCTCGGCCGGGCTCAAAGCAGAGGGTAGGACGTAATATCTCTTGTTGGTTCAGCTCATCAAGCTATTACAAAAGAGTCCTCAAAGAAAGAAGCCATTTTTATGGTATTTTCACTTCCAGTTCGTAATTAGATCTTCAAGCTTAGTCCAGTCCGGATCCATCCTAAACCAAAGAGCGGGGATAAGCAAGGGGCATAGCGATATAGTGTTCATATTTGAGTTGCTCAAATCCAATAGGAATATCAGGAATAGTAGGATCTAGTAGGAGCTTGCCTTGGAATGCAGTGAGGGAGCCCGAAGCTATTGAATTATTTCATAACCCAAGGAGAAGAATAGGACTCTTTACCAGTATCATAACCTCTCGATGGGAAATGGAACTTAGATCACGATGTGAACCTACTTATGAGTGGAATTTCATTGACAAGAAAATTCCCCAGAAAAAACTACAAACTAGTCAAAGGATAGTCTGCCTTATTCTTCTCTCGTTCGGGACCCCTATTTTCTCAGAGATAGCCTGGTCTGAGCTAGAACAACAGATTCGTGAGCAAGAGCATATTTCACAGCTGATTCAACAACATCCATTTTTTCTAGGGATCTTTCATATGAGTCTGTTCTTTCTTTTAATTTACTATAAATGTTCTAAATTGGCTCCTTAATATTAAGGATAATTACATTCTTGAAAGGATCAAGGGCTCTACCCTCTCGCATAAAGTCTTACTCTCTTATCGTTAACCTTCGTGGCTTTTTGCTCGTTTGGTCTTGCTATTTCACTCCTGGTTTTCTCTTTCAAGCTTCTTTCCATCCTGGGGGTTTCTTCTCATTCCGTCCATTCTGCTAGCTGGTGTCGCCTTCTCTCTTACTTATCTATTCCCATCCATCTTTACCTCTACTACTCCACTACTTCCCTCCTTCAAAGGCGTGATTAATGCGCCTTAAACCTCTCTCTTGAAAAAGAGCATTTTTTTAGTGGAGCCTTAGCACGTGAACCCATAGGAACAGGGCCCTTCTTCTGTGCAAAAAAGCTTCTGAATTATCATCACATCAATAGGCGCAGAAAGCAATCTTGTTATTGACTTATTGAAAATCTCCTTGAGATTGCTTAGACAAATCTTTTTGTGTGAGGCCGTTGTTCCCCACCTTTCTTACCTTGTTTTTGGGGCTTCAAATTCTGTGACTCATAAACCCTCCATATCTAAAGATAGATGGCTAAAGGGCGGGTTCCGCAGTTAACTAAGAAGGCGATCGATTGGCTTGGAGAGGAAAGGAAACCCGGGACTGAAAACAAAAAGGACAGGAATGAATTGAATAAAGAAAGAATATATAGAACCTTGAGCATTTTCTCTTCTCGACAATGGTTGATAGTAAAAAAGGGGTATCCGCATAGAAGGATTGCTGGTATACCGGGTAGATGTTTATCTTTTCAACTTCAGCGAAAATGTTCAAAGCACCACCTTCATCAATTATCTTGATGTCGAAAGGGAAGAGGACAGGGTCATACTTACTTAAAAATAAAAAAGGGGGAAGTTTCCTGTCTTAGTTTCACTTCCTTGAACTGGCTACTACTGCGCAACATGCCCTTGCCTGGTGGGTCGTTAATTAATCAGTTTTAAAAAGAGGGATGGATCGACCTTGCTTTGAGTCGTCAGACTAGTAAAGCACTACTTCTAAAACAATCATTAAGGTCATTCACTCGATTCCCTCGGTGGCTCTGCTACCGATGGATTAAGATATGCTGCCTGCCTATCATGCCAAAGGTGCTGCTGGTAGATATACCAAAGATGTCCTGGATCTGAACCGGGTACTTGAAATGCTAAAGGTACTTCTTATGGTCCTGCATCAACCACCCTTCCTTCTCTACCTTTTTCTTCAAAAGCTTAAGCTATTTAGACTGATGCTGGCAATCTCGAAGGGAGATATCTGGACCTGGAGCTACTCGTCT
This sequence comes from Datura wrightii, assembly GCA_035772735.1. Lineage (NCBI taxonomy): Eukaryota > Viridiplantae > Streptophyta > Magnoliopsida > Solanales > Solanaceae > Datura > Datura wrightii. The sequence continues at coordinate 130,027,739 of JASDFA010000006.1, forward strand.
TGATCTTTATTATATTAGGATGCGAGGAAGGGGAAAGAAGGTGATAAGCAAGAAGAGGAAAGAAGAATGTTAAAGAAGTCCCTATAAGTACTTCACTTAGCCTTTCTATAGACTTTCTTCCCTCAAAGCGCGCTCTTTGAGGGAGCACATATTGTTTTCAAAGATGAGATATAGATGAGTCGGTTCGATCACCCCACATATCGACGGATTTTTAATGCCTTATCCTAGGCCCATCTAGTTGATCGAGGGATAGACGAGTATAAAGAAGGGATGGAGAATCTTTTATTTGATCTTGATTTGATGTATATGTTATGATGCCTTCGTATGAAGGAGGATCGGGGGTATAATAGATAAGAAGAGCGACCCAAAAATGGAAAGATGAGTATGAGGGGCAGCGGCTCACCGATATTAAGAAGAACTCACATTCTTGTCCTGACAAATGACCAACATGTTAAGGCATCTTTCTCAATGACCATCCTCTCCAATTCCAGTTCTTTTCTCTTTTTTTAGGGGCAAGTTCATTTTCATTCCCTCGATATGGCTAAGTGTGAAGCAACTTCATGATCCAATGAATTCCCTAAAATCGGATGACACAAGGCGAACTAGAATAGGCTGATTGATCCAGGTAGCGGCAGGCTCAAATCGAAAGGAACCGCGTATACGCTAGAAAGACGTATAGGCAAGCCTTTCTCAATGATCATATGGATTGCTTTTCGTGACTTTTCTTTCCATAGGCATAGATTGCAGTCTAACCAGCTTTCTAACTTTAGGGGACCGAGAATCAATTTTTTGGTCCTCCTCGAGCCTACTCTCGTCTTTCAAATTAAGCTTCCGATTTAGTTGGTGCAGACGCTGAAGGATCAACTGACACTAGATATGAAAGGTTTTTGATCGAAGCTCTCGAACCTGTTCCGAAGTCACTTTAGGATTCGCTTTTCGATCTGGTTGATGTTACGACATCCCGAATTGAGGTGGCTCTAAACTCAAGTTTGCCTACCTCTCTAGTTACATAGATAGGAGAGGGGCTTCAAAGCCTTAATTCAAGCTAGAAATCTTTCTAGAAAACTAGCCATATTGATCTAGGTAAGTGGTGACAACGAAAAGGATTTTAAGCTTGAGGGGAGGTGTGCGTGGTAGGATAAAATGGTATTTGAACCAGGGCGGGCTGAGGAGGCCCTATGTAGTCTGTATTTTCATGGGTGGTGGGCAGAGAAAAAAGCCATTCATTAAACCTTTTGGAACTGGAGACGAAGAGTCATTTAAAGACCTTTTCAAAAACCACTTTGTAGAGGGCGGGTATCACACTTAATAGAACCATACTTTGCTATATCAATAGTCAATAGGAGAGAGAAAGAAAGAGAACAGCAAGAGGAGGCCTTTTTCTTTATATTTATATATTTCAGAAATCGAATCATCATGCTCTTTAGGCCCTTCTGAAAGCCATGAGGTGGGGTCACACGAGTAGCGAAAGACTGAGCTTGCTCATGTTCTCATGCTTCACACAAACCCAGGCTAGGAAGCTTGAAAGCCATATCATATCATATAGATTTAGAAAGTCCAATCAAAAAACAAAAAAAAAAGGACTGGGAAGGCTTGAATGGATGGCTTCCAAGGCCAGGGCTCGATCCTGCACAATTCAGCCCAGCTAGTATCTGTTTAATTTACTTAATGCACTCACAAGCATTCGCATCGCTGCCCTAGCTTCGTGTTAAGGGCACAACTTAAAGAACAACTTACTCTATTGACGTAATATTCATAGTGGCCAGGCGGACCATTCTGAAGACGGAGGGCCCTAAGAAACCCAGAAAGAAAAAAACCAATATAGGAACTACAACTAAGAAAGAAGAAGAATAAGAAGAATTGCTTAAGTAAGGTAGTTTCCATAAGGCTTTTCTTTTTTTTGGTATGCCGCTCCGCGAGCAAGGAGTGCCACTCATTAGTGGAGCAAAAAGAAAGCAAGGGGAATTCTTCTCTTTTTTGGGGAGAAATCCTTTGATTGCGTATTGAATATAGATCCATGTCTTTCTTGTTCCACTAGCTAAGACCAAATTCTCACATGTCCCTTTCGTTATTAAAACCTTCTTTTTTGATGTCAAAGACTAGAAGCTACACGCAAATTCTCATTGGATCTCGGTTGTTCTTAACAATGATGGCTATTCATTTAAGTCTTTGGGTAGCACCACTAGTTTTTTCTGACGGAGCAGAGAAGCATCATCATCAACACTTGCCTCCTCATGAGGCCTCTTCCCCTTATCATGTGCCATCGACTCCTCCGTGATAAAGTCAAAAATCGGTGGCAATTCTTCTTCAAACTCGTCATCTATCACGGGAAGTACCGGTGGAGGTACCGCAGCTACCTGTCATGCAGCCAAGTCCCGCACCTCGGATCATAGCGCTCCTAGCTCTGAGTACCATCTAGATAACTCCGGCTCCTGTAACTGTGCAAGCCGCTCATGCATCCTCCTCTCAAAAGCATCCAGTCGACCATGCACTGAACTGGACAGTGTCTCCAACTCCTTTGACACCCACGACTTTACCTACTCCATCAGAACTCTAACCTATAGAGCCGTATGTGCCTGCTGCTTGTCAGCCTTAGCTAGCCGCCTAGCTATATCAACTAAAAACTCCTGTGAAATCGTGACTACGCTGGCTGTGGTGGCTTGTGGAGGCACAACTGGTGGTCTCGGGGCTACTGCAGTAGATGATGACTCAGGAACATCGGTAGGTATGGAGGTATCCGCTGCATCTATAGCCTCAGGCTGGCTACCTGTCTCTCTGCTCTCCATAGGCTCAGCTGCCAACTCAGCGAACTGTGCTGCATCAGTCTGCATCCCGCTGCCAAATGCCTCTACTAATATTTTCGCTCCCGCGAATGTAGCTGCCTGAGTCCTCACCCTAGATATCGGGTTTGTATCATCTCGAATTAACCTGATAATCAGTAATCTTCTGGACTACTACTCTCTGGTCCACTGATGGCAATACCAATACCTTTGACTCCTGACAGATTCTATCAATCAAACATGGAAATGGAATGGTAGTGCCATCATTTATTGCCCGCTCTCGAATATCCTCTGCAATATATCGCGGGAAATTGATGGCATACCCCTCCATTATGCTTGCTGCCAAAGCTGATCTGTCAGGTGAAAGGATTTTGTCATTACTGGTTGGTACCAGCCTGTGCCGCACTAATGACCCCCAAAATTTCGCTTGAAAATTCAATGTGGCCTTCTTTATCTGCAACTTTGTACCATGAAGCCATTCAACTAGAGGACCCCTTGTAGCAATGATTCGAGATAGCCAAGTATACTGCTGGATGCGCTCCTGGCTATTCAACTTCTTTGTTCTGACTTTCTTCAGCTCAGATAGCCTATGATCGAATTCTACTGTGTTTAATAGAGCTTGATAATCGGACCCATACAGTATCCTGGAGATCGTCCATTCAAAAATGTCAGCTGGAGTCTCACGCACCAACACCTGATTTAATATAGGCCTCTTCTTCCAATCCTGACCTCCTAATGCCAACCACTGCAGTGTGGCTGCATATGCTGCATAGAACTCTCGAACCAAACACGGGCTACAGCTACCTGATGGCTCGGTCCACCACCCAAACTTGTATTTATCAAACACTGCTTGTAGCACTGGAAGATCTTTAAGCCCTGTAGTGACCATCCTCGGCTCCTCTTCGGATGGCCTTTTTCATTGGGAGCAATATCTCGATTGTATATAGCCTGCATGCCATGGACACACCATCTCCGCACATTTCTAGGTTGCTCATTTGATATGTCCGAGGTCTTTGTCAGCTCATTATCAGAGTCCCCTCGCTAGGCATGTGATTCATCAGCTCTCTATGTGTTTTGCCCGGTTGTGGGAGCCTCGAGAACAAGTGTAGCAGCAGCCCTAGCATTCACATCAGTGCAGTTGGGCGGATCTCTTGCAAGTGGAGTGGGAGTATCAACCAGGGTTGTTGGATTTGAAGATTGTTGAGCCCTAGCCCTGGTTGTCCTCCTCACTAGCTGCTCCTTCGATACTTCATATTACTCCTCAGAGCCACTCGACTCTTCATAGGATGATGGATCATCACGCAGTCTACGATATGAGGGTTGATTGCGCTCAGGTGCTTGCTTCTTTGTTAGACCCTTCTTTGGTGTACCTCTAGGAGCCATTGTACATGTGTAAACAATGTTAGTGTGCAAGATGAGATGAAATAGAAAACCTTTTTGAACTGGTGCCTAATGGTCTTGATGGGTAACTAAATGAGTCGTTGCCACTGAAAATGACTCGTGAGGTTGCTCGTCACCCCAAACTAGACTTTCTTCAAGATTGGCTAGTGTACTTGACGACTGGTCCCAACGAGTCGTTGCCAAAGGAAATGAGTCGTTAGGTCAGTCGTTAAGTACACTATCTCATTGGCTTAATTTTTCCACTCAGGACGAGCTACACGATGAGTCGTTGGTAATCCAACGACTCGTGATGTAGCTCGTGCTCAAGAGTTTCAGTTCACATGATTCAACTTCATCTTCCTAAATTTTCAATTCCACAAACACAGAGCTTCACAATCTAAAATCAACCCAAGTGAAATATGATGGAAATTTAAATCTTCCTAGGGTTTATTTTCATCAAGAGACACAGATAAACACAATATTAATCGAAATACATTCAAGCTCATTCACAACATGGGTCCTCAACAATTCTTGTTTAACTGCAACAATGTTCAAAATTTCATGGGAACGACTACTCACAATGTGCTTGATCAGAGATTGAGTGCAATTATTTGTGAGTGTGCTTGAGTGACTGGGCGTACAATGGTGAAGGTATTGTCGATGAGGTTTGAGTGAAGAAGAAGAAGAAGGGAAGAGGGAAATTTGAAGTTTTTTGGGGAGGGATACTGGTGTGAGTTTTGAAAAGGGAAATAATCAGGTTTTTAGTTGATATAACTTAAAATCACCCCAATTCTACTCCTGGGTCGGGTCGAATAGCAATTAAATAAAATACCCGACGACTAACTACATGAGTCATTAAGTAATGAGACGACTCATTTTGACCCTTCATTCTTTTACCCGAGTTCGATAACTTACATGGGACCTAATGAGTCATGTAATGACACATGGTGTCACCCAACGAGTCGTTGCTTGAGTCGTGGTCCTTGGCCTAATGTAGCTTCAAGACGGGTCACTTAACGACTCGTTTGGTCTCCCAACGATTCGTTGAGCGAGCCGTTATCAAACTTTTCCTTTTAATTCAGACTTTGCTCCAGTATACATGACAGGGGACATGAAGATTCGTTTCTTAAAGAAACGAATTGTTAAGTCCCCCATTGCTCCCCTATTTTCTGCAGTTCTCTTCACAGATTGATTGAACGAGTCGTCAAGTTAGACGACGACTCATTCTGTGATTTTTCTGCACCAGAACTAAAGTTCCAGTTTTTGGTTCCAACTTCAGATTTTCCATCTTATTCACTTGCACCCATCAACAAATGTGAACACTACTTATTTCTTACATTTACAACTTGGTTTGCCTCCCAAGAAGCGCTTGATTTCACGTTGCGGCACGACGTGGGTGTTTTGGCTACTCAGACTTCACCAAAACACCTCCTGGGTTGCCTCCCATGCAGCGCCTGATTTAACATCGCGGCACGAAGCAAGTCTCTTGACTACTCAGAATTCGTCAAGTGACTCTTATCCATCCTCCAATGCTTAAATTTTGCTGAATTCCTTTGGCTGTTTCATGGTCCGGCTAATTTTGAAGGTGACCTATTCTTTTTTCAACCTAAATTTCAACTGGCCTATCTCCACTTGTACTAGGGCCTTATCTGTTACAAGGAATGGTCGCCCCAAAATGATGGGGACCTCAGAATCGACATCAGAGTCCAAAATCATGAAGGCTGCTGGGAATATGAATTTGTCCACTTTTACCAGTACATCAAACAAAATCCCCACCGGATTTTTAACTATTCTATCGGCCATCAGAAACCACATAGTAGTCGGTGTGGGGATTCCCAAGCCTAACTTTTTAAACACTTCTAGCGGTATCAGATTTATGCTAGCTCCCAATTCACAAAGCACCCTTGAAAACTGAACCTCCCCAATGGTGCAAGGTATAGTAAACGCACCTGGGTCTTCCTTTTTCTAAGCTAGAACCCTGGTAGTGATGGCACCACAGTGGTGCAGATTATCGGCAGGTTTATAACTTACAGTCCTTTTTCTAGTAATGAGGCCTTCCATGAATTTGGCATATCTGGGCATTTGCTCAAGTGCCTTTACAAATGGGATATTTACTGACAGCTGCTTAATCATAGAGATAAACTTTTGATACTTCCCATCCTCATCTTTCTTCTTCAAGCACAATAGATAAGGAGGACGAGGTCTAAGGATTGTTGTGAGTTTTTGTTGTGCCTCCTTCTCCTTCCCATGGGCATCTCTTTTCTCCTTTACACTATTTGGAGAAGTTTGCACATCTGAGTCCCCAACCAAAGATGGGTTTTCAAAATCCGCTACACCATCACATTTATCAACACGAGCTTCTCTGACTCCTTAACTATAACTGGCCTCGGGGGATCAACTGTGGACTTCACACTCCTTGTAGTGACCGCCATGCAGTGACTGTCATTTTCCAAATTTTGCATAGTATTGCTGGTAAGTGTGCCTTTCTGCCTCTGATTCATTGCAACAGACAGCTGACTCATCTGTTGCTCAATTTGCCTAATTGCTATGGCATGTGACTCCACTTTTTGATTTAAACCGGAAATATCATCCCGGAGCTCCTTAAAGTGGCTATCTGTTGTCTCCATCTTCATGAGTACTTTGGAGAGCATGTCCTCAACCTTTGAACCATTGGACTATGGCTCACGGTTTTTTGGTGGAACATACAGACCGCCTCTATCATTTTTGAACTCTTCGCACTTCTTCCAGTCCCTATTGTCTCGGTATTGGCCCCAGTTGTAATTATTATCCTTATAAAAGTTTCGACCTTGGTTCCCATGACCTTGACACCAAGAGTCTTGGTTAGACCCTTAGGTGTTGGTCTAGAAACCCGCCCTCTGATCATTCAAATAATTGACTTCTTCTTCAGACTCAGACTCACAACCACCATTTCTCGGGGCCTTGCCCTGATAACCTACAACATTACTTTTTCTTCTCCGACTCCCATCAAGTGCTTAGAAAGCAACCCCATGGTGGTCTTTATCTATGCGATATCTTGATCATGCTCTTCATCTTTTCTCCTTTGTTCAACATACATACCAACCGCATAACAACCAGCCGGAACCTCCGACTCTCTAGTGTGCCAAGCTAGGTTGGTTTTGGTGATCCTGCCTAGCAGCTCTGCAGCCTCTGCATAGGTGTGACTCATGATAGTTCCTCCGGAGACGGTATCAGCCACCGCCTTGGTGTTGGCATTCAGAGACCTATAAAAGATCTCCAACAATGTATCATATGGAATTCTGTGATTTGGCACCCTTTTGAGCTTTTTGTTGAAACGCAGCCAGGTCTCGTGGAGGGCCTCAGAATTTAGCTATTTGAAATTATATATCTCATTCTTCAATTGCAATGCTTTGGATGGTGGGAAGAACCTTTCAAGAAAAGCTCTCTTAAGCTCTCCCCAAGTAGTGATGGAATCATTCGGCAACTCAGCCAACCATATCGTTGCCTCACTCCCCAGAGAGAATGGAAATAACCTTAGTCTGATAGCGTCCTGGCTCACCGCCGGTTGCTTGTATGCTTCACATATTCCCATGAAATTTGTCAGGTGAGCGTGGGCATCATCAGATGCATGACCCGCAAATATGCCCTTCATATTAAGCAGTTGGATCATTGCACTGGTAATGTCAAACTTCTCCCCAGTAGGCAATGGAGGAAGGACTATAGCTCCAGCGGGATCGGCTTCATCTATATCTGCATCATCCTCTTCATCAAAATACTGGTGTCTTTGGTGTTCTGGACCTTTGGGTCGTCTAGCTCATTCAGCTTCTGCAACTAGATGTTGCTCTTCAGCAACTTTAGCTAACTCACGATCTATAGCCCGAGCTTTCTCTTCAGCCAACATTCTTGCTGTGGCTTGGTCCATGGTTTCCTGCTCTTGGATGTTGGCCATTCTTCTCAAGTTTCTTAATGTTAACTTAATTGATCAATTGGAACCAGGGGATTTCCATGGCTTCGAGTGTCGGGCATGCAAAAACCTAAGAGCTATTAAGCAACCAAAACAACAAAAGAAAAATAAAAAATAAATAAGAATAATAGTAAAGCAAACACAATTAACAAAAGCCTTAGCCGTATTCCCCGGCAACGACACCAAAATTTGATGTCGCCCAAATTAAACCTTGCAATTGAGATATAAGCGGTCGAGAGTCATTAGGTCCCTCTTGGTCTCATTCCTCCAAAAGTCCAGTGCACCTTACGATTGGTCATAGTGATCTGCCAACAAGTCGTTCCTTCATATGAAGACTCGTGATGTCTGTCGTCAACTATCCTACCACTTTGTTAATATTTCCTCTTTCAGCTTTCACGCTCACGACTCGTTACCAGTTGTAACGAGTCATTTCTTCAACTCGTCAGGTACACTGTCTTGTATCTTCAAAAATCCATCTTTTTCCCACGCCTTAAGCAATGAGTCGTGCCTCTTGCCAATGACTCGTGAAGTGCCTGGTAGTCACCTTTTCAGTTATTTTCAGCATTAATTCGACCAATTCACTCCCGAACCTATTTTCCTGCAACATTTAGCACAAAACACATCATACCTATATAAACATACCTGGAATGTGCATAATTTCCTGGTTTTAAGCATCGAAAGTGCCATAAAAGCATGGAACATCAGTACCAAGTCCCTCCTAGAATGATTTCCAAAACTACAAGGTAAACTGAACACCTCTATCTGAAATGACCTGATTTTGGAAGCAGTCCAGATGCCTTTCCTATGGGAATCCTTCCTTGCATTTTTTAAATTATATTCACTTCAATCATTGAGTCCCCTGCAATCGAGATAACTCTAAAATGTACAATTTAACATAGTCCTCAACTGAACCGGCAGTTTTGATCGATAGAAAATGAGTTGCTTTGGTCAACTTGTCTACCACCACCCATATAGAGTCATACTGCCATGAATGCGAGGAAACCCTGTGATGAAGTCCATATTGATCTCTTCCCACTTTCAAGTGGGGATACTAATGTCTTGTAGCATACCTCCTGGTCTTTGATGCTCAACTTTCACCTGTTGATAGTTAAGACACTTAACTAAAAACTTTGCTATGTCCTTCATGCCATTCCACTAATAGACTTCTCGTAGTCCACGGTACATCTTGGTGGCACTTGGATGTATAGAATATCAGGAACCATGAGCCTCATGAAACATCCATTCTCTCAACTCATCGACATCCAGAACATATAAACAACCCTAGTATTGCAGCACATCATCTCCCCCTTGGGAGAAGACCTCCACTTTTTGATTCCGACTACCTCTTTTAATTTCATCAAAATAGGATCCTCATCTTGTCTAGCCTTGACCTCAGTAACTAAAGAGGATTCTGAACCATTTTGAACAATGACACCCCCATCTTTCGAATCCATAAGGCGAACCCCTAATCGTGTAAGCCGATGCACATCCTTCCAACTCTTTCGTTCCATCTTCCATATGAGAAACACTCTCCATGGACAGTATGCTAAGGGTATCTGCCACTACATTGGCGTTTCTCGTATGATAAAGGACACTCATTTCATAGTCCTTGAGTAGATCTAACCATCTCCATTGTCGCAAATTCAAGTCCTTCTGGGTGATCATATACTGTATGCTTTTGTGGTCCATAAACACATCCACATGGACTCCATACAAGCAGTGTCTCCAAATTTCAATGCAAACACCACTACTGCCAATTCTAGGTTATGCGTCAGATAATTCTTCTTATGAATCTTAAGTTGTCTAGAGGCACATGCAATGAACTTATCATGCTACATCAACACACAACCGATACCAACCCTAGAGTCATCGCAATACACAATGAATCCATCCGTACCCTAAGGTAGGGTCAATACTAGGGCTGAAGTGAGTCGAGTCTTTAACTCCTGCAAACTCTTCTCACAGGCCTTCAACCACTAAAATTTGACTTTCTTCTAGGTCAACTTAGTCAACGAGGTTGCAGTGGATGAAAATCCTACAACAAACTTCCTGTAATAGCTAGCCAAACCTAAGAAGCTCTTGATCTCCAAAGGATTAACCAGTCTAGGTCAATTCCTTACAGCCTCTATCTTCTGAGAGTCCACTTGCATACCCTCGCTTGAAACCATATGACCCAAAAATGCTAGTGAGTTCAACCAAAACTCACATTTTTTGAATTTAGCAAAACAATTGGCGATACTTGAGAGTCTGTAGCACCACCCTCAAATGAGCAGCATGCTCCTCCTCGCTCCGAGAGTATATGAGAATGTCTTGATGAAGACATTCACAAACATGTACAAATATGGTTTGAACACCCTGTTCATCAAATACATAAAATCTACAGGAGCATTTGTTCGTCCAAAAAACATAACTACAAACTCATAGTGACTATATCGAGTCCGAAAAGATGTTTTTAAAATGTCACTCTCCCTAACTCTGAGCTGGTGATAACCAGATCTAAGGTTTATCTTTGAGAAGAACTTAGCACCCTAAAGTTGGTTAAACAAGTTATCAATTCTAGGGAGGGGATACTTGCTCTTTATTGTAATCTTGTTCAACTGCCGATAGCCAATGCACATACGAAGAGACCCATCCTTCTTTAGAACAAAGAGAATTGATGCACCCCACAGGGAATTGCTAGGTTTGATGAAGCCCTTATCTAGGAGATCCTTCAACTGCTCTTTCAATTCCTTTAAATTAGTAGGGGATATTCTGTAAGGAGGAATATATATAGGTAGCATATCGGGAATAAGGTCAATATCAAAGTCAATCTCCCGCTCAGGTGAGACTCCTAGTGGATCATCTGGGAAAACCTCCTGCTCACATACAATAGGGATAGACTGAAGAGTCGGGGTCTCGGCTGTAACATCCTTAACCCAAACTAGATGGTACATGCAACCCTTGGAAATTATCCTTCTAGCCTTAAGGTAAGAAATGAAGAGACCTACAGGCACAACTGAACTACCCTGCCATTCTAGGATTGGCTCACTCTGAAATCGAAATTCTACCGCATGGGTCCTATAATTCACTGAGGCATAACATGCATGCAACCAATCCATACCAAAGATAACATCGAAATCAATGATGTCTAACTCTACTAAATCGGTTGATGTGGATTTCTGAAGGACTGTGAAAGGGAAATTTCTATATATTTGTTGAGCTATAACTAAGTCACTGACAGGAGTAGAGATCGAGAAGGGTTCTGATAGGATTTTTGGACTGACTCTGAAACTAATGGAAACATAAGGGGTCATAAAAGACAAAGTAACCCCTCTATATAACAATGCATACACATCAAAATGAAATACTTGATCTTGGGCATAATTGCATGCCCAGGTGCTACTTTATAACTCAATTTAGTCTTGTTTATCTAATTATTTATATACATTCTCATGTGATTTTATGTAAATGTGAATATATACTAACCAACATGATTAGTCCTTGTTTTTGAAGGTTAATAATGCATTTGAGGAACTAATTCATGATTTGGTGAAGTGGAGGAATGGAATCAAGAGCAAAACATGAAAGTCAACAAGAAAAAATGCAAAATTTGGCCTGTGGTGGAACAGTGACATGTCACGAAGGCAGTGCTTCGCGATACACAACGTGTCACAGAGGCAGTGCTCCGCGATACACTCCGTGACACGTTGCTTGTTATTCTGGGAAAAATTCCCACTAGTATAAATAGCACACTTAGGTTTTATTTTACAAATTCTGACTTGGTGGAGCAAGAACGTGGGTTACAGGCAGTTGAGGGGACGAAAATCTCAGGGTTTTTCTCTATCTCCTTCTTTTTTAATTCAATTGCTTGTATGTTTAACACTCATTTAACGATGTTTAATCCACAAATGAGTGGCTAATTCCTCTTCTTGCTGAGGTTAAGAACAATTGTATTGAAATGTAGTTATTGATCAATTTGGTTTTTCATCTTTTCTTCCATGGTTGTTCTATTGATTCTTGTTCTTACTGCATTGATGTGTGGCCAACATTAATGTATATCTAAAAAGTTCGGTTTCACTCGAGAGAGCAAGAAATTGGAACGTTGTGAATCAATAGGATATGATCTTTTCTTAGTTTGGGAAAATTGAGAATTGATTTACCTTCAGGATAGAAATATACCTGAAAGTCGTATTAGTCAATTAAGGAATCGGTTTTTTATGGCTAGAACATGAATTTCGTTTAATCACAGAAATGTAGGTGGACGGTTCATGATTCTTAAGCTGGGTTAAATACGAGAGTTTTAATCCATTGGCAATAATTCTTGACTAGCAATCGGAGGGAAGATTAACCAAAAATTGTATCGATAATTAGTTTCTATACATGTTCATTTAGCCTCAGCATGCTCACATTCATAGTTCAGACTCAAATTATATAATTGTTTTAGACTTAGTTTAAAATTAGAAACCAAAATATTAAACTTTTCTTTACACTAATGTCTGCATTTTTAGAGTAAAGTATAGTGACACTTGAGTAGATTGTTACCCTCGCCCAGTCCCTGTGGGATCGATACTTGGCTTACTTAAGCCACTTTACTACTTGTTCGACCACGTGCACTTGTGTGTAGCTATATACCCAAAAGCACCCGAACAATACTCGTAACATACTAGTGACCACATCAGGAGAGACCTCCTGCTTCTGACGAGATGGGAGGGTATAAAATTTGTTCTGACGCTGACCACCACTTGTGCTAGTGGATGCATCCTACCGAGAAGGACATACTACTGGAGCTGCTGCTGAACTAGTAGTCTGGGCTCGTCCTCTGTTGTCTCCCTACCTAGCCAAAGGACACTCCCTATGTATGTGCTTAGGTTTCCCACACCCGAAGCAAATATTTGATCTGACAGGAACTCTCTTATGTGGTTCTTACCACATTTTCCATAGACTGGAAAGGTTCACTCTACCGGTGTGTCCCTATGTCCCCTTGAACCTGACACCCTACTCCTCCAATTACCCCAAGGTCTGGATGGAACACTAGCTGATGATGGCGCTGAAGACGATGACCTCCGGTGGGACTGCTGATGATCTCCGCCACTGGACCTCTAATGGGAGAACCCAAAGTTTCTTGTCCCGGCCCTCTTGGCCTCTCTCTCCCTTTCCTTCATCTGATTCACCTCTATTTTTCGGGCGTATATAACCAATCGAGAGAAGTATAGGTCACTGTTCAACATTGCAGTCCTATACTCCTTGACCAGCGAATCTGACACCCCATACACAAACCTGTTCATACGGGCTATCTAATATGCAACCATCTCTGGCACATACTTGGACAACCGGGTGAACTCCAAGGAGTACTCTTTCACAGTCATATTGTTCTGCCTCAAGTTGACGAACTCCACCGCTTTTGCTTCCCTCAACTCCCTAGGGAAGAATCTATCTAAGAAGGAAGTCATGAACTCATTCCAACTCACGGGAATAGTTCCTATTGCTCTACCATCCTTCCACTGACGGTACCAAATGTAACGAACCCCCTTTAGCTGATAGGAGGCAAAGTCTGTGCTCTCTTCGGCCGTCACCCTTATAATCTGGGCGATCTTCTATATCTTTTCAAGAAACTCATGAGGGTCTTCATCCATTCTTGGCCCAAGGAATTCAGGTGGATTCATCTTGAGAAAGTCCCGAACTTGAATTGCCGCTACATTCCCATTCTGAGTGACATGGGCCATTGCATGCTGGTTGACCTGAGTGGTTAAAGCCTCCACCAACATATGAAAAGCCGCTCTAAACTCGGCATGAGAGATCTGCCCAGAAAAAGGACCTGCTGGTGCTGGCAGGGCTTGATGGTGCCCATCTCCATTGCCATCTTTATGGTCATTTCCATTTCCATTTCTTCTACCATTTACTCGGTGTGGAGGCATAATTCTGCAAATGTACATAGCATGACTTAGAAGGATAGAGAGGTACTTCATCACACGGCATAGAACAGGAAAGAAGGAAAAATTTGTTAAACATCTTGTAGCCTCTCCCCCATAAGTATGGCGCGCTTCACACACATGGAAAAGACTCTACTTAATGAAGCTTTCAAACACCCTAGGAAACTCTAAATATTTGCTCCAATAACATGTTTTTCACGACCTAAACATAGGTCTAGACCAAGACACAGAACCTAGAACCACGAATGACGCCATGCGTAACTGAAATCATGAGAAAAAATGGTAGGACTCGTCTTAACCAACACCATCACGATAGAGCTTATGTGATGCCCCAACTATCTTGTCCAAGTGGGCAAGAGCCATCCCAAGCTTTCCAGGCAACAAACAATACTTGCCGTGATATCACTAGTAAGGACCCCGTAGGGTTAACCATGAATATATACCAACGGTGGCACCTAGTTCTGAACCTCGGAGTTTACCTGAATGTCGGGCCTACTCGGTGCTAGATACTACTCCTAAAAAATCATGCACATGAGAGCTCATATAATTATTGTGAAATCATAGATGAAGTTCATGGGCTAGTAAAATCATAACATACGTGATCATACTTGTAATACATGACTAGCATGAAATAAGGGCCCGTGAGTTGGCCAAAATCATAAACTCATAAATCGTGAAGAACATACATGCTTGAGAAAATCACCATACCTGAAATTCATAAATTCATGAAGAGTACTTACAGGAAATCATAAACCATAATATAGGGCTTAGGAGAATCAAAATCACAAACTTGACTTTTTATGAAACTTGTATAATTGCGCATACTTTTTTAAAACTTGAAATCATGAATTTATAATCAAAATACGAATAGAATCTTTCCATAAATCTGAAAAACATGCTTGGAAACATGAAGGGAATTGACCCATAAATAAATCATAGAGAATTTCATATAATTAGGATAAAACCCCATAAGATCATGAACTTGATCTAGAACTTAAATTCATGGATTTGAGGGGAATTTTGAGCACGAGAGTGAAAATAACTCTCATTCATAGACCTACATACCTGAGTAAAGTGAATCTACACTACTCTGAAAGCTCAAGAGATTTGAAGAAGAAATTGAAGGGTTTAAGCTTGATCAAATGAGAAATCCTAATTTTGCATGCATGGGAGTTGAATGAATTAGAATAGGTTA
This sequence comes from Datura wrightii, assembly GCA_035772735.1. NCBI lineage: Eukaryota > Viridiplantae > Streptophyta > Magnoliopsida > Solanales > Solanaceae > Datura > Datura wrightii. The sequence continues at coordinate 130,042,946 of JASDFA010000006.1, forward strand.
AAATTCCTTAATATACTTCTTTAAAGGCTTAAAAAACATAGTTTAGGGATTAGGAGCTTAGGAGGTATGAAACCACCCTTATTAATTTCGTAGAAAATCACTCACTGCTAGAGGTAACGACTCACAGCATGAGTCGTACCTCCAAACCATGACTCGTGGTTATCATCCGTCGCCACCACTGTTTTACCCTAACTTATGAAGTTTTCTATGGATCAGACCGTGACTTGTACCACCAAATGACGAGTCGTTGGATCCACCTATGGTTATGCTTCCGAATTTCTCATGCCCTTCCCACGAGTGTAGACCATGACTCGTTGTTTCCTTCAATGAGTCATATCATGACTCATACCTTCCAAACCTGATACACCAAAAACCAGCTACGACCACTGACTAGATTCATACTACCAACCTACGACTTGTGGTTCACCCGTCCAGCTCCTTCATCCTTCTAACGAGTCATACAACGACCTGTGATTTCTAATAACGGATCATACAATGACCCCTACCATCTAACGAGGATAGCTCAGTCCTCAAACAACGGTTCACCCTGTGACTCGTTAGTCCTTCTCATGATTCGTACCACAAGTCATCCTTAGGCATTTTTCAAATTTTTTCTGATGATCACATTTCTAATCCTGAGGCCGATCTTAGGAACTTTGGTGTATTACATATTCACTCATGAGCCCATTCAGGCAAGGAGACACTCTCAACTGGGAAGGACCCTTTTAACCTACTGTGGCACACAGTTTTGGGACTTGGATTATTTGAGGCTGCATCTGCTTGGTGTTAAATACTATTCCCAAAACATACATAAGTACTCTTAATTATATCTGAAATCTGATAGGCTTTTGCATAGACTAGTTTAAAATTATGCTGAGTACTGAATTTCTGAAATACTAAACTAGTCATGCAAACAAAGCTGATTTTAAAACCATGATATCATAACACTGAAAATCATTCAAAAATATACTTATTTGAGCAAATCATGCGAAGTTTTGAGTATAGAGATTCATAGGAGTTTTTCAAGGAATTCAACTCTTACATAATTGTGAAACATATGTAAGAATCATGAGAGAAACATATCACATAAAAATTTAGAGTTGCATAGAAGGATTTTAGCCCGAGAAATTATGAATTCATATAATCATACTAAAATCATAGTTTAATACTTGAGTTTTTAGGCATAAAGGTGAAGGAAACTCTTATTGATAATACCACATACCTGGAATGAAGAATTTCTTCCTACTTCTGAAGGACCCAAGAGGTTGGAGAAGAAGAACCCTAGTTTCTTAAAAGCTTGAGAGCATTCTAATTTATGAAGTTCTTCTATCTTAGGAAAGAAATTAGGGGCTATTATACTAAGTACCATTTTAATTTCCCTTAGAACCTGAATGACTTAATTTAGAAGTTAGAAAAGCTTAGAAAGTTATGAGATTACCTTTTGAAAAATGTGCTGAAAACTATCGTCCAGTGCTTATGAGTCGTGTCACGAGTTATTGTGTCATACCACGACTCGTAGTATGTAATTGTGGTCACTGAAGCAACTTGATCACTTTCTAATCTTCATCCAATGAATGGATAGGATGATCCATCCTTTGGTACCATGAATCATGGTTCCTACTCGTGATCACTGAAACAATTTCGAACACTTTTTTGAATCTCCTACTATGACCAAACATGATGGGTCATCCTATGGTACCATGACTTGTGGTCTAGTCTCATGGTCCCTAGAAGGAAAAATCCGAAGTTGTGGAACTTAACTAGATTGCTCAGGAAGAGCGTCCCCACGATTTGTGGCTTCACACCACGACTGTGGTATGGGTCGTTATAAGAGAAGTCCCTATTTTTCAGCTGGTTTCTGCTTCATGTTTAGGATCTGATCTTAGGGACTTTCGAGGTGTTACATTATCTTCTTCTTGTGATCATTCATCCTCGAATGGAGACTGAAACTGGACTGATAGATGATCTAACTGAATTCATGAAACATTCATGCATACTACGGATTTATGAGAAACGAATGGGGCATTAACTAATAAAGATACTATGAGAGAAGACTGTTACCTTAAGATGATGCTAAACTAGGAGGGAAAAGATGAGGATACTTGGTCATCATATTTGCTTCAGTTTCCATATAGCTCCCTCAACCAGCTGATTCCTCCATAAAAACTTCACTCAAGCGACTCCTTGTTCCTATACTTACAAACTTGAGGGTTAAGAATCTCAACTGGAACCTATTTGTAAGAGAGGGTATCTTTCACATTAGTACTATTAAAGGTACAACTAGATCAGATCGCCAATGCACTTCTTCAATAAGGACACATGAAGGACCAGATTCGTTGATGCTAATTCTGCAGGAAATTCCAACTCATAGGCCATATTGGAAATATGCCTATGAATCCTATAAGGAGCAACATACCAAGGAGAGAATTTCCCCTTATTACCAAATCTCGTCACCCCTTCATGGGTGAAACCTTTAGAAACACCTAGCCATCAACTGCGAACTCAAGCTCTCTCCTCCTCACATCTGTAGAGAATTTCTCACGTCTCTGAGCAGTTTTTGACCTCTCTATAATTAGTTGAACCTTCTCCATAGCTTCATGAACTGAATCTAGACCTATCAAGGCAGCATCACCTACCTCAAACCATCAAATAGATGATCTATATCTCCACCTATAATATGCCTCAAAAGGAGCCATCTAAATACTAGAATAAAAACTATTATTGTAGGAAAACTTGATGAAAGGTAAGTGATCATCCCAATTACCTTTGAAGTTGATCACACAGGCTCTCAACATGTCCTTTAAGGTTTGAATGGTCCACGCTGCCTGACCATCTGTCTGCGGGTGAAAAGCTTGCTGAGATTTACCTGAGTACCGAGACCCTTCTAGAAGGACTTCTAGAACTGAGATGTGAATTCAGTACCACTATATGAAATGATGGATAAAGGTACTCCGTTCAACTTGAATAACCGTAATACCCCGAAGTCCCTAAGATTAGACCTGAGGGTTGAATCAGCAAAAGCAGGAGAATCTGCACTAGGTCACAGAATGACTCGTCAGGTGACCCGTTAAGTCACTTGAAAGATTCGTTAAGTGAACCATTAAGTGGTGCTGTGTTGGGAAGTTGCAGTGGCAACGAGTCGAGGAATGACTCGTCATGACACCCAACGAGTCGTTGAGTCTCATGTTGGGAGATGTAGAGTTGGAATTAGGGGACTCTTCATAGGGACTTAACGGGTGGAGGGATAAGTTATAGTGTCACCTCACGACTCGTCAGGTCGACCGTTGGTTGGACAAGGTTGGAAGAAAAGTGGAATTTCCAGTGGGGATGATGAGAGGAAGTAAAGGGTCATCATTTCAGGTGCGGCTCATCTTGTTTGGATGTTGATTGAATATAAGAGATTTGAGAAGGAGGTTTCCAGTGGCAACAAGTGAGAACCATGAGTTGTCTAGTGACTTAACAACTCGTTGGGTCGCTCGTGGTGATCGACAGTGGGTTATTTTCTGTCGAAACATTAAGGGCCTTTTCGTAATTCCTAAGCACCTAAGCCCTAAACTACATCATTTTAAGAACTAAAAGAAGTGTATTAAGAAGGTTTAAGATATTCTAATTCATTAAACTCCCATGCATGCAAGCTTAGAAGTTCCCCTTTGAAGATTAAGCTTGAATCCCTCAAATTCAGCTTATCATATATTTTGGAGTCAATACTCCCACTACATCTTATGATATGTTTTGGAGTCAAGACTCACCATGTTCAGATTTCAGACTATGCATGTGATTATGATTTCATCTTCGTTGAAAAATGATGGGAGCACTGCACATGTTTTCAGGAATTGTGTCTAGCATCGAGTAGGCTTGGGGTACCAAGATTCTTCGGTATTAGAACTACGCACCAACATAGGTATATTTATATTTGGGACCTCTCAAGAGAGTTTTCCCCCACACCAAGGGGCCTTCAGCTTGATATCGATACCATGGTAGTGTCCTTAGCCCTGATAAGATTTTGGACGGCTCTGCTCACTTGATTGTGATAGTTGGAGCATTACATAAGATATATTGTGATAGTTTTAGTTATGATGAGTCTCCCATTTTTCCTCATGATTTCAGTTATTCATGCTTATAACTTATGATATTATGTTTTACAATAGGTTTGGCCCAATGGTCAGTTTATGAGTTTTTACTTATTATTTCAACTATGACAGTCATATGATTTCTATTTTAGCTTTAGGTCATTCTATTCAGATATGATATTCAGCTTATGACTATACATGTTTTAGATTCATATTTCAGCATGTAATCTTTACTTTCATGATCTTTTGATTTATATTTCTATATATGCATGGTTTTTAGTTATAGTTACTCATCATGTTTTACTTACGTTGATTACTCAGCATATTCAAAGTATTGACCGCATACTCTATGCAGTATCATTTCATGATACAGGTCCGAACGATAAGACTCAGTTCCACCATTAATCCACTTCTCGCAGTTTAGCTTAGTTTTTCCATCGTTGGTGAGTACTCATCTTTCGAGGACCTTCTATTAATGTTGGGTTATGTTATGTCTAGTTTTAAACTTTAGCGAGCTAGTTGGGGATGTTGTCCCATTAGCTCAACAGACATGTTAGAGGCTTACCAGACATTATGTAGATTTTAAGCTTTATCGAGTGTTGATTCTGTTTAAGATTTCTTTGTTATTCAGGCTTCCGCTTGTTCATGTTTTAGTTATCAGATTTCACTTGATATATGCTCTTTAGTTGTTATGTTCATGACATGGGTCGACTTGGAGCCATTCATGGTTCTAGGTCCCGTGTCTCAATTCGGGGTCCCAGCTCAGGTCATGACAAACTTTTGGTATCAAAGCAATGGTTTATAGTGTCCTAGGATCTCTAAAAACCGCGTTGAGTAAAGTCTTTTCCATGGGTGTGAAGCGCGCCACACTTATAGGGGAGATGTTAGAAGACGTTCTAGGATATTTCCCTTCTTTCATGATCTAAGTAATGCAATGAAGTATCTCTCTATCCTTCTAACTCGTGCTTTACGCTTCTGCAGAAACATGCCTCCTGCCCGAGTGAATGGAAGAAGAAATGGCAATGGAAATAACCATGACAATGGCAATCGAGATGGGCATCAACATGCCACACATGCACCAGTAGATCTTATGCCTGAGTAGGTCACTCATGCCGAGTTTAGAGTGGCATTTCAGATGTTGGTATGGGTGATAACTGCTTAGGTCAATCAGCAGGCAGTGGATAATGTTCCTCAGAATAGGAATATAGCGGCAACTCGAGTTCGAGACTTTCTCAAGATGAACCCACCTGAATTTCTGGGGTCGAAGGTGGATGAGGACCTAAATGAGTTTATCGAGGAGGTGTAGAATTTCACCCAGATTATGGGGATGACTGGAGAGGAGAGTGCATATTTAGCCTCCTATTAGCTGAGAGGGTTGTTTACATATGGTACCACTACTATAAGGTTGGTAGGACAGTGGGGCAGTTCCAGTGAGTTGGGATGAATTTGTGACTGCCTTCTTGGATAGGTTCTTCCTTAAAGAGTTGAGGGAGGCAAAGGCGGCGGAATTTGTCAACTTGAAGTAGTACTACAGGACTATCCAAGAGTATGCCTTGGAGTTTACCTAGCTATCCAAGTTTGTGCCGGAGATGGTTGCATATCAGAGGGCTCGTATGAGCAGGTTTGTTAACAGAGTATCAGACTCGTTGGTCAAGGAGTGCAGGACTGCTATGCTGAACAATGATCTAGACTTCTCACGATTGGTCATATACGCCCAAGATAGATGTGGATCAGATGAAGAAGAAGGAGAGAGAGGCCAAGAGGGCAAGGACAGTGAGTTACAAATAGTTTCAATACAGGTCAGATGGAGGACCTCATCAGCAGTCTCACCAGAGGTCATTGGCCCCAGCACCATTATCAGCTAGTGTTTTGTCTAGGCCGAGGCATGATTAGAGGGGTGGGGCATCGGGCTCTAGAGGTCAGAGGATCAGGTCAGGAGAGCCCAACATTCTAGTTTACGGCAAGTGTGGTAGGAGGCACCTCAAAGAGTGCCTAGTGGTTTCAGGTGCGTGTTTCAGGTGTAGGAAGATCGGAAATCTACTTAGAGACTGCCCTTCAACATGACATGGCCATAGTAAAGGTCGTGACCCAACCACCAATTCAGTAGCTCTACCAGCACGCTCAGCTCAACAGGATGCATCCACTAGTGTAGGTGGTGGTCAGTGTCAGAACATATTCTATGCCCTCTCATCTTGTCAGGAGTAGGAGGTCCCTTCAGATATGGTCATTGGTATGTTACGAGTATTCCATCTTGATGTATATGCATTAGATTTAGGGGCTACCATTTCTTTTATGACTCCTTATGTTTCTATTAGTTTTAGAGTCAATCACGCAATCCTATCAGAACCTTCTCAGTCTCTACACCTATCAGTGACTCAATTATAGCTCGATGGGTATACAGAAATTGCTGTCACAGTCCTTCAGAAAGTCACCTCACCCTATCTAGTAGAGTTAGACATGATCGATTTTGATGTTATCTTCGGTATGAATTGGTTGCATGCATGTTATGCCTCAGTAATTGGTAGAACTCGTATAGTAGAGTTCCAATTTCCCAATGAGCCAGTCCTAGAATGGAAGGGTAGTTCAGTTGTGCCTGTAGGTCACTTTGTTTCCTATCTTAAGGCTACAAAGATGATTTCTAAAGGCTTTGTGTACCATTTAGTTTGAGATAAGGATGCGACATCCGAGATCCCAACTCGTCAATTAGTTCCTATAGTGTGCGAGTATCCGAAGGTGTTTTCAGATGATCTACCAGGAGTCCCTTCCGAGCGTGAGATTGAGTTTGGTATCGACCTTCTCCAAGATACGCAACCTATATCCATTCCTTCTTATGGAATGGCCCTAGCTGAGCTAAAGGATTTAAAAGAGCAGTTGAAAATCTCCTAGACAAGGGTTTCATCACGCCTAGTAAATCCCCATGGGGTGCACAAGTTCTCTTTGTTCTAAAGATGGATGGGTCTCTTAGAATGTGCATCCATTATCAGCAGTTGAATAAGGTCACGATCAAGAACAAGTATGCCCTCCCCAGGCTTAATGACTTATTTGACCAACTTAAGGGTACTAAGTGCTTCTCAAAGATAGACCTCAGATCCGGATATCATCAACTTAGAGTTAGAGAGAGTGACAGCCCGAAAATAGCTTTTAAGACTCGTTTTGGTCATTATGAGTTCATAGTTATGTCTTTTGGACCAACGAATGCTCCTACAACTTTTACGGATTTGATGAACAGGGTGTTCAAGCTGCATTTGGATATATGTGCATTGTCTTCATAGAATATATTCTCATATACTCTCAGAGCGAGGAGGAGCATGCGGCTCATTTGAGGGTTGTGCTACAGACTCTCAAGGATTGCCAATTGCTTGCTAAATTCAACAAGTGTGAGTTTTTGTTGAACTTAGTAGCATTTTTGGGTCATGTTGTGTCAAGCGGGGATGTGCAAGCGGACTCTCAAAAGATTGAGGTGGTGAAGAATTGGCCTAGACCAGTTAGTCCTTCGAATATCAGGAGCTTTTGGGTTTGGATGGATACTATAGGAGTTTTCTTGAAGGATTTTCATCCATTGCATCACCATTGACTAAATTGACCTAGAAGAAGGTCAGATTTCAGTGGTCGGATGCCTCTAAGAATAGTTTTCAAGAGCTAAAGACCCAACTAACTTTATCCCTAATATTGACTCTACTCGAGGGCACAGACGGATTCGATGTGTATTGTGATGCTTCGAGGGTTTGTCTTGGTTGTGTGTTGATGTAGCATGGTAAGGTCATTGCGTATTCCTCTAGACAACTTAATACTCATGAGAATAATTACCCGACGCATGACCTAGAGTTGGTAGTGGTGGTGTTCGCATTGAAGATTTCAAGACACTACTTATATGGGGTGCATGTTTATGTGTTCATGGATCACAAGAGCCTTTAATATGTATTCACACAAAAGGACCTAAATTTGCGACAAAGGAGGTAGCTAGAGCTTCTGAAGGACTATGACATAAGTGTTCTTTACCATCCGGGCAAGGCCAATATAGTGGCGGATGCCCTTAGTAGGCTGTCCATGGAGAGTGTGTCTCACGTTGAGGATGGAAGGAAAGAGTTGGTGAAGGAGGTGCATCGGCTTGCTCATTTAGGAGTTCGCCTTGTTGACTCAATAGATGGTGGTGTCATTGTTTAGAATGGTTCAAAATCTTCATTAGTGACCGAGGTCAAGGCCAAGCAAGACGAGGATCCTATCTTGGTAAAGCTAAAGGAAGTTGTCCAGGATCAGAAGGTGGAGGTCTTCTCCTAAGGGGGAGATAGTGTACTCTATTATCAGGGTCATTTATGTGTTCTGGGTGTTGATGACTTGAGAGAGTGGATGTTGGGTGAGGCTTATGGATCTCGATATTCGATCCACCTAGGTGTCACCAAGATGTACCGTGATCTACGGGAGGTCTATTGGTGGAAATGTTATGAAGACGGACATAACGAAGTTTGTGGCTAAGTGTTCAAATTATCAACAAGTGAAAGTTGAGCATCAGAGACCTAGAGGGTACGCTACAAGACATTATTATCCCTACCTGAAAATGGGAAGAGATCAATATAGACTTTATCACAGGGTTGCCTCATACTCGTCAACAGTATGACTCTATTTGGGTGGTTGGGGATAGGTTGACCAAAGCAGCACATTTCTTACCGATCAAAACTATTGATTCATCTGAGGACTATTCTAGGTTATATATTCGAGATTTAGTTTGATTGCATGGAGTTTCCTTTTCCATCATCTCATATAGAGGTATTCATTTTACCTCATAGTTTTAGAGATCATTTTAGAAGGGCCTTGATAGTCAAGTCAAGCTTAGCATGACTTTTCACTTGCAGAAAGATGGTCAGGCCGAGCGTACCATTTAGACTCTTGAGGATATGTTGAGATCATGTGTGATTGATTTCAAGGGTATTTGGGATGATCATTTACCTCTTATTGAGTTTTCTTATAATAACAAATACCACTCCAACATTCAAATGGCTTATTTTAAGGCTATCTATGGGTGGAGGTGTAGATCGCCTATTGGTTCGCTCGAGGTAGGTGAAGCTACATTGATAGGGTTAGATTCAATTCATGAGGCGATGGAGAAAGTTCAACTCATTAGGAAAATGCTGAAAACAACTCAGAATTGTCAGAAGTCATATGCGGATGTTAGGCGGAGAAAGCTTGAGTTCGAGGTTGATGATTGGGTATTTTTGAAGGTGTCTCGCATGAAGGCAGTGATGAGGTTTGGGAAAAAAAGAGAGCTTAGTCCCCCATATGTTGTCCCTTATAGGATTCTGAAGCAAGTTGGCAAAGTGAACTTTGAGTTGGATCTACCAGCGGAGTTAGCCTCAGTACATCTAGTTTTCCATGTGTCTCTATTGAAGAGGTGCATTGGTGGGCCTTGGTTATTCTGGTGTAGAGCATAGATGTGAAGGATAGCCTTACCTATGAGGAGGTTCCAGTTAAGATCCTTGATCGTCAGGTTAAGAAGTTGAGAAATAAAGAAGTAGCTTCAGAGAAGGTTTTGTGGAGGAATCATCTTGTTGGTGGAGCTACATGGGAAGCCGAAGCAGATGTTATGGTTAGATACCGACATCTTTTCCCTCCTGACTCATTTCCAACATGAAGTATCAGTTTCCACCTTAGTACTCTATTCAGTTTCATGTCAAGTTCATGTCTCTCAGTTCCTTTCATGTTTTAGCATGTATGTATGGATCATGAATTCAGTTTAGTCATGTACTTCAGTCCGGAGTCAGACACTCCATTAGTTTTAAGCTTTAGATGTTCAGTATTTGGAATTTCAATTCCTTTCCCAGCCCTCCAGTATGTTTAACCCACATTCTAGGAAAAATTTTACCAAGGGGGAGATATTGTAATACCCCCAAAAGTCCCTAAGATCAGACTCGAGGGTTGAATTAGAGAAAGCAGGAGAATATGCACTAGGTCACATAATGACTCATCAGGTGACCCCTTATGTCACTTGACAGATCGTTAAGTGACCCGTTAAGTGGTGCTGCATGGGAAGTTGCAGTGGCAATGAGTTGAGGAACAACCTGTCATGACACCCAATGAGTCTTTGAGTCCCTCGTTGAGAGGTGCAGAGTTGGAATCGGGATACTCTTTCATAGGGACTTAAAGGGTGGAGGGACGAGTGATGGTGTCATCTCACGACTTGTCAGGTAGACCGTTGGTTGGACAAGGTTGGAAGAAAAGTGGAATTTCCAGTGGAGATGATAAAAGGACATAATGAATCATCGTTTCAGGTGACAACTCATCCTGTCTGGCCGTTGCTTGAAGATCAGAGATTTGAGAAGAAGGCTGCAAGTGAGAACCATGAGTCATCCAGTGACCTAATGACTTGTTGGGTGGCTCGTGGTGACTGGCAGTGGGTCATTTTTTGTTGAATCATTAAGGGCCTTTTCGTAATACCTAAGCTCCTAAGACCTAAACTATGTCATTTTAAGATCTGAAAGAAGTGTATCAAGTGAGTTTAATCTAATCTAATTCATTCAACTCCGATGCATGTAAGTTTAGATGTTCTCCTTTGAAGATCAAGCTTGAATCCCTCAAATTCTTCCCCAATTCTCTTGGGCTTTCAAAGTCAAGTTGAGATTCAACTTACCCAGGTATGTAGGGCTATGAATAAGAGTTTTATTTCACTCTCATACCCAAATTTCTCCTCAGAGTTCATGAATTCAAGTTTTAATTCAAGTTTATGATCTTATGGGTTTTAGCCCAATTTCATAAAATTCTCTATGATTTGTTTATGGGTCAATTCCCTTCATGTTTCAAAGCATGTTTTAAGATTCATGGGAAGGTTTTATATACAAATTGATTATAAATTTATGATTCCAAGGTTTAGAAAATTATGCCCTATTATGCAAATTTCATGAAAAGTGAAGTTTATGATTCATGATTTCAAGTATGATGAGATATCTAGCATGAATGAATGTTTACAAATTACCCATGTATGAATCTATGATCTTGACTTTTTAAGACTATTTCATATATGCGTGATTTTAAGATTTTGGAAACCCCACACATGTTAAGTACGTTTTCATGATTTAGCCAAGGCTAATAATATCAACTTATTATATGCGTTGGAGTCAAGACTCCCACTACAGCTTATCATATGTTTTGGAGTCAAGACTCGCCATGTTCAGATTTTAAACTATGCATGTGATTATGATTTCAGCTTTGTTGGACGGCTCTTCACACTCGAGTGTGATAGTTGGGGCATCATGTAAACTCTATCGTGATGGTGTTGGTTATGATGAGTCTCCCATTGTTCCTCATGATTTTAGTTTTTCATGTCTATAACTTATGATATTATGTTTTACAGCAAGTTTGACCCAATGATCAGTGTACAAGTTTTTACTTATGATTTCAGTTATGACAAGTCATATGATTTCTATTTTAGCTTTGGGTCATTCTACTCAGATATGATATTCAATTCATATTTCAGCATGCAGTCCTTACTCTCATGATCTTATGATGTATCTTTATATATGCATGGTTTTTAGTTATAATTACTCAGCATGTTTTATTTACATTGCATACTCAGTACATTCCAAGTATTGATCGCATACTCTATGCTGTATCGATTCATGATACAGGTTTGAACTATTAGACTCAGTTTCACCGTTAGTCCAGCTTCTCCCAGTTTAGCTCGGTTTTTTGTAGCGTTAGTGAGTCATCATATTTCGAGGACCTTCTATTAGTGTTGGGTTATGTTATGTCCAATTTCAGACTTTGACGAGCTAGTTGGGGATGTTGTCCCATCAGCTCATCAGACATGACAGATGCTTATCATACATTATATAGATTTTTATTTTTGTTGAGTGTTGATTCTGTTTAAGATTACTATGTTATTTAGACTTCCTCTTATTCGTGTTTCAGTTATGAGATTTCACTTGATGTATGTTCTTTAGTTGTTATGTTCATGCCATGGGTCGACTTGGAGCTATTCATGGTTCTAGGTCCCGTGTCTCGATTTTGGGTCCTGGCTCGGGTCATGACAATAACAATCAGATGTAAATCCTAGAACAGTCCTTTGCTAAATCTGTAGTCTTTATTGGTAAGAAATAAGCTTACTTAGTTATCCGGTATACTACCGTGCATATAGAATCATATTGTCAATATGTACGAGATAACCCTATAATGAAGTACATGTTTATTACTTCCCATTTTCAAGTAGGAATACTGATATCCTAAATAATACCTCTCAGTCTTAGATAATCTGCCTTAAACTATTGGTAATTTGGACATTTAGCCATGAATTTTGCCATATCCTCTTTTTATATCATTCTACTAATTGACTTCTCGTAGGTCATAGTACATCTTGGTGGCACCTGGGTGAATAGGACACCGAGATCTATGAGTTCCCTTAGCATTCTCTTTCTCAAGTTATCAACATTTGAAACACACAATCGGCCTAGCTAACAAAGCACACCATCTCCCCCTTGGGAGAAAACCTCTAAATTCTGATTGTGGACCGTTTACTTCAACTTTTGCAAAATGGGATGTCTTTCCTTAACTTCTACCATTAATGATGGTTCTGAACTATTGTAAACAGTGACACTGTCATATGTCTAGTTTGCAAGGAGAACCCTCAAACGAGTAAGCCTGTTGACATCTCTAACCAACTCCTTCTTTCCCTCTTCAACATGAGCTATACTGTCATGCCCAAGCCTGCACCCTAGGTGTGGCCGGTGCTCAGACCACCTAGTGATCCAAGTGAACCCTTGTCCTAGCTTACTATTAGATAAGATTCACAATAAAGTATAGCGGAAGTGATAACTATAATTAGCTCAATTTAATAAAAACTAGATTTAACTATACTACATAATCATCGCATGCAGCTAACATGAGAAACATCTAACATCATAAACAAGCAGAAGAAGTGACAGAAACTGATATAAATAAGAACGACAACTTAATAACATTTAAATACAACGCTGATCCAGTCTAACAAGTCTGAAAGCCTTCTAATAAACTGATGAGTTGCTAGGACAAGCCCCCAGCTAACTCCAAAAGTTTTAAAACTAGAAACAAGATAAAATGATAATATAAGCCACATCCTCGGAGGATGAGAGCTCACAGCTAGCAGCTGGAAGATAGAGAAGCGTATGTAGTCACGCGGATGGACCTGGAGACCTAGATTTATATCATAAAAAGATATAGCACAAGAGGCTTGCACTCAGTACTTGGAATGTACTTAATATGCAGGTTGTAAACAAATAACTCATAAGCATCAATATACAAATAAGGAGTAGCATAAATCACCGGGTTAGTAACGTAACCGAAAAGAGATACAACAATCTGTATGATATTAACATATTCATATAAACATAATCACATTATAAGGGCATGCATTGTTACAAGTTCAACTGGAGCACAGAGGTATTGATCTTAATGACACAGGGATGCAAAGTCATGACAGATATCAAAAGGGTCCTCGACTGTCCAAGGGAAACATTCTCACTAGAGAAAATCCCTGACTGACGAAGGGAGAGAAAACACTGATATAAGTAGTCACTGACTAGCTAGGTTTGTTAGTCCCAACTAGCTAGGGAAATACTTTTTGTAATGAGAAATCCCGACTGACTAGGAAAATACTCTTGCTAACGAGAAATCCCGACTGACTAGTGAAATACTCTTGTTAACAAGAAATCCCGATTGACTAGGAAAATACTCTTGCTAACGAGAAATCCTGACTGACTTAAATTAATCTAAATTGCAAAAGCTAATCAGAGACAAGGACGATTTCTGATTTTTCATCATACATTATTTTCATCAATCGGGTGGGGGCTACTTTCTGATGATATCAAGCCCAACAGTTGCTATATCATTCTCATGCGTTATCAACATTATTCACCTCATCATGGAATCCAATTTATAGCTATCTCAAGCATCTCTTGCTAACAAGCATTCTACAGGGTTACATTATGCACATGCTACATGGTAATCAGATTTCCGGATTCATTTCATTCAACACGCAATATGAGATCATATATGGTTTATAGAATCCAACTCATACTCTATCAAAATGCATGACTTCATTTATTTAAGTCTACAAATATTCCACACTCCTTTGTGAACTCCTTAGGCATGGGCATTTTAGATTCCAAGATTTGTGTAAAAACAATTTTAATAAGGAAAACAATATAGAATCCGCCCAAGCTTCGTAGTTCAACAATGGAGATGAAATATTCTCATAAATCTAGAACATGCTGATGGTACATAATATACTTCAATTACTCAAACCCACAACTTTTACTCATTCCGACATGGTCATCAACATCATAATCAAGTCATTAGGGTTAGTTTAGCAATATCCCCACACCTTCATAATTATCAAGAATTTCTACGGTAGTTTAAGGAGAAATGAACAACTTTCTTTCAACACTTATTTCGAGTTAGGATGAACATACTACACCCATACATACTCAACCCATACTTCTACAATTTCATCATTTTCATACATGAATATGCAAATTAATCGAACAATAAGAAACTTTCATTCATTGCTCAAGCCAATTTACGAACGACATGTCACCCTCATGCATTCCCAACATATGACCCACATCCCAAATAACCCATCACATCAACATTTGAAATGAATTCCATCATTGCAGTAATTATTAGCTTTTAAGAAAAGAATGAGGAAGAAATTACCCATTATTCAAACCCTAGATCATCATATTCAAAAAAAATTTAAATTAGGTTCTCATTGAAAACATTTTGGGGCAAAAGGATGGACGAATATCCTTGTTGAAGTCCCGCATACCTGGTAGACGAAAATCCCGCTTGATTATCTTCTTTGAAGCTTTAAGAACACCTTGGTGAAACCCCTAGGATGTTTGAGAAGAGAAGAGGAAGAAGGAGACCCCTAGGATGTTTGAGAAGAGAAGAGGAAGAAGGAGATTGAGAGAATGGGGATTTAGGTCTAGAAGACCCTTTAAAAATATCCACAAACATACCCAAAATGACATCACTTTAAATTTGAGAGCGTGGGATTTTACCAAACTGCCCCTGAGAAAAATCTAAAAAATTGCCCGAACTAATGCCACGACTCACCTGTCGAGTTGTTGTCCCACCCAATGACTCGTTTGGTCCATTCGTCAGGTATACTGGAAATTATTGACCCTTCAGGCCACGACCAACGTAACGACTCATCACCAGCTCCCACAAGTCATTATGCCCTTTCGTTAAGTGCACTGGAACTTTCCTTAAAACCAAAGCTTCTCCTTCCTAACTACTGACTTGACGAGTCATTGCCAGGCAAGATGACTCGTCATGTCGTCCGTCTCACCCAGCTCACCTCCCTTGACTTCTTCCCCATGAGTTAAACCACGACTCATAAGGTCACCTAACGAGTCGTTCCCTAACTCGTCCTGCAATAATTTGTGCTGACTTTTTCTACTGCACTTCTTCAAACTCTGGGGTATGACCTCTAGGACTTCTGAGGTGTTATAATATCTCCCCCTTGGGAACATTCATCCTCGAATGTTGGCTGAACATGCTGAGAGGTTAGAGACGAAGCCGGTATCCAAATATCAATCAATCACAACTAATCACCAACGGAGCATCTGACTCTGGGCCAACCTTATACACCAAACCTGAAAACTCCCATCTAACATGCACACCATGACTCAAGAAAGGCCAAAGAAGATGGTACCCGCATAAAACTAGGCAAATCACTAAAAAGGACTCTTTCCCCCTCTTTAATTCGGTAAGGAACTGAAACAGACTGATTCGTCATTCTCAAGTCACTTTTCGATACTAAGCTAGGATTCAAAATATTTAATCTATCCAAGGGTACGGATTTCATAAGCACGAGTCATCCCCGACATCTAGAACTGAGCACATACTTGAGATAATCCGAAGTTACTGAGTTAACAAACAACTTCCAAAGACTGAGTTCAGTCCGAACACATAAGATAACATGGATTAACATACATAACTGATTCATAACATGAAATTAAGCAATAAGGACCCATAGTGAAAAACGAACTTCACTGACTGAAACGACTACCTCTAAACCTCAAGAATCTGCACATGCGAATAAACATAACTTAACTCTAATTGAGATACAAAGGAGGTTATCTGAACTTAGTAGAGATCAACATACTGCAACCTCTAAGGCTGAAATCACTTTATGAGAATTTTCAAGCTCCAACTTACTTCACGTACTCACTATCTCCCCCTTAGCTTAAAGCCATCATTCTAAGGCTCTCGAACCCTTCTTTAAGTCAGGCTAAGTTACTAACTCTTAACTCCTCTTTCACTTCTAACCTTCACCACAAGCCTTATACTACAACTATTTACATCACACCCCAATAATCCTTTACCACAATCACAACTGAACTTCTTACTCATTATAGAGGTCGGCATCATACAAAGAATAGTACAAGATTCATATCATACCTGTGGCCATTACCGGCGCTTTGCCCTTATCCTGATGGGCTGCTACTGCATAAGAATAATTTTGATGATGTCCGCCTCTTGGGTTAGAGGATGTATTCTGCTGAAACGGGTGGGATATAGGAGCTACTGAAGAGGTGGTCAAGGATCTGCTCTCACCCTTCTTATCCGTCGTGCAATCTCGGTGTATATGGCTCGCCTCACCGCACCAAAAACATACATTTATACCGGCCATGCAAACTCCCAAGTGGTTCTTTCCACAACTCGTACACAATGGGTACGTGATCTCCCTTACTCTGGGATTGTATGGAGTACTGGTGTCGAAGGTGCTAGGGCTGCTGATCTCTAGTGTGAGTGATATCCGGTACCCGACCTCTAATGGGAGGACTCTAAGATTCCAGTCCTGGCCTTCTTGGCCTGTCTCTCCTTTTCTTTCATCTGTTCTGCTTTCATTTGTTGAGTAAATATTAACAAGCGTGGGAAGTCTATGTCCTGGTGCAACATGGCAGTCCTGCATTCTTTGATCAAGGAGTCTGACACTCCATTCACGAACCTGCTCACTCGGGCCCGCTGGTCGGCTACCATTTCTAACATATACTTAGACAACCGAGTGAACTCCAACGCATACTCCTGGACAGTCATGCCATTTTGTTTCATGTTAATGAACTCTCCGCCTTTTCCTCCCTCAACTCCCAAGGGAACAACCTATCCAAGAGCGCGTCCATAAATTCATCCCAACCTATGGGACCCGCTTCGATTCCCCATCTCTCTCTCCACTGACAATAACAGATGTAAGCAACTCCCTTTAACTGGTAGGAGGATAAGTCTGTGCTCTCTTGCCCCGTCACTCCCATAATGTGAGTAATCTTTTGTATCTCCTCCAAGAACTCATATGGGTCTTCATCCACCTTTAACCCCAAGAATTCGTGTGGATTATTCTGAAGGAAATCTCTTATCCTTGTCGCTGCTTCATTTTCGTGTTTTGATGCACGGGCTACTGCATGCTGATTAATCTGAGTTGTCAGGGCCTGCGCCAACATGTGGATGGCTGCTCGGAACGCGGCATGAGCAACACGATCTTCCATTTGGTCTGTCTGGGCTTGTGGTATATGCGGGCGACAATTACCACGTCCCCTTCCATTCACTTGTCTGGGAGGCATTATCTGCGAGCGCATAAAGCACGAGTTAGGGGAGGAACTTTTTAGAGCTTCATACTCTACACATGATAAAAATCATGAAGAAAAGGGGAACATTCCTAAAATGTCTCATAGCCTCTTCGTCATAAGTGTGGTGCACTTCACACCCATGAAGAATAATCTATGTAAAGCGGCTTTCAGACACCCTAGGACACTCTAAACCTTTGCTCTGATACCAAGTTTGTCACGACCCAAGAGTAGACCCGAATCGTAGACACGGGACAAGGAACCCGGAGAGGCGCCAAGTCGACCCACGGCATAATCATCGCATGCAGCTAACATGAGAAACATCTAACATCATGAACAAGCAGAAGAAGTGACAGAAACTGATATAAATCAAAATGACAACTTAATAACATTTAAATACAACGTTGATCCTGTCTAACAAGTTTGAAAGCCTTCTAATAAACTGATGAGTTGCTAGGACAAGCCCCCAGCTAACTCAAAAAGTCAGAAAACTCGAAACAAGATAAAATGATAATATAAACCACATTCTCTGAGGATGAGAACTCATAGCTAGCATCTGGAAGATAGAGAAGCGTATGTAGTCACGCGGATGGACCTGGAGACCTGGATCTATATCATATAATGATATAGCACAAGAGGCTTGCGGTCAGTACTTGGAATGTACTGAGTATGCAGGAATGTAAATAAATTACTCATAAGTATCAATATACAAATAGGGAGTACCATAAATCACCGGTTAGGAATGTAAACGAAAAGAGATACAACAATATATATGATATCCACATATTCATATAAACATAATCACATTATAAGGGCATGCATTGTTAGAAGTTCAACTGGAGCATAGAGGTATTGATCTTAATGACACAGGGATGCAAAGTCATGAAGGATATAAAAAGGTTCCCCGACTGTCCAAGGCAAAAATTCTCACTAGAGAAAATCCCTGACTGTCGAAGGGAGAGAAAACTCTGATGTAAGAAGTCACTGACAAGCTAGGGATGTTGGTCCCAAGTGTCTAGGAAAATACTTTTTCTAATCAGAAATCCTGACTGACTAGGGAAATACTCTTGCTAACGGGAAATCCCAACTATCTAGTGAAATACTCTTGCTAACGAGAAATCCCAACTGACTAGGGAAATACTCTTGCTAACGAGATATCTTGACTGACTAACATTAATCTAAATTGCAACAGCTAATCAGAGACAAGGATGATTTCTAATGTTTCATCATACAATATTTTCATCAATCGGGTGGGGGCTACTTTCTGATGATATCAAGCCCAACAGTTGCTATATCATTCTCATGCATTATAAACATTATTCACCTCCTCATGGAATCCAATTTATAGCTATCTCAAGCATCTCTTGCTAACAAGCATTCTACAGGGTTACATTATGCACATGCTGCGTGGTAATCAGATTTCCAGATTCATTTCATTCAACATGCAATATGAGATCATATATGGTTTATAGAATCCAACTCATACTCTATCAAAATGCATGACTCCGTTTATTTAAGTCTACAAATATTTCACACACATGTTGTAATCACTCCTTTGTGAACTCCTTAGGCACGGGCATTTTAGATCCAAGATTTGCATAAAAACAATTTTAATAAAGAAAACAATATAGAATCCGCCCAAGCTTTGTAGTTCAACAATGGAAATGAAATATTCTCACGCCCAATTAGTTAAATCTAGAACATGGTTATTTCACATAATATACTTCAATTACTCAAACCCATAACTTTTACTCAATCCGACATGGTCAACAACATCATAATCAAGTCATTAGGGTTAGTTTAGCAATATCCCCACACCTTCATAATGATCAAGAATTTCTACGGTAGTTTAAGGATAAATGAACAACTTTATTTCAACACTTATTTCGAGTTAGGATGAACATACTACACCCATACATACTCAACCCATACTTCTATAATTTCATCATTTTCATACCTGAATATGCAAATTAATCGAACAATAAGAAACATTCATTCATTGCTCAAGCCAATTTATGAACGACATGTCACCCTCATGGATTCCCAACATATGACCCACATCCCAAATAACCCATCACATCAACATTTGAAATGAATTCCATCATTGCAGTAATTATTAGCTTTTAAGAAAAGAATGAGGAAGAAATTACCCATTATTCAAACCCTAGATCATTATATTCAAAAAAAATTAAATTAGGTTCTCATTGAAAATATTTTGGGGCAAAAGGATGGACGAATATCCTTGTTGAAGTCCCGCATACCTGGTAGACGAAAATCCCACTTGATTATCTTCCTTGAAGCTTGAAGAACACCTTGGTGAAACCCCTAGGATGTTTGAGAAGAGAGGAGGAAGAAAGACATTGAGAGAATGAGGGTTTAGGTCTAGAAGACCCCTTCAAAACTTCCCAAACATACCCAAAACGACATCACTTTAAATCTGGGAGCATGGGATTTTACCAAACAGCCCCTGAGAAAAAATCTGAAAAATGGCCCGAACTGATTCCACAACTCACCTGATGAGTCGTTGTCCCACCCAATGACCTGTTAGTTCCATTCGTCAGGTATACTAGAAATTATTGATCCTTTAGGCCACGACCAACACAATGACTCGTCACCAGCTCCCACGATTCTTTATGCCCTTTCGTTAAGTGCATTGGAACTTTCCTTAAAACCAAAGCTTCTCCCTCTTAACGGCTGACTTGACGAATCGTTTCCATGCAAGACGACTCATCAGGTTGTCCGTCTCCACTGGACTGACTCATCTCCCTTGACTGCTTCCCCACGAGTCAAACCTCGACTTGTGGGGTCACCTAATGACTCATTCCCTAACTCGTCCTATAATAATTTCTATTGACTTTTTCTGCTGCACTTCTCCAAACTCGCGGGTCTGACCTCTAGGACTTCCGGGGTGTTACATGATGCCTTACTGAGCAGCCACCAGATAAGTGAGAATCTGATAGACCTTCTAAACTCTACCTCTTAAGTACCATCTCGGGGCTGCTGAGGAACAGGTGTGTAACACCCCAAAAGTTTCCAAGATATAAAATCAGGAGTTGGAATGTCCTCAGTAGAAAAAAATCTACAACAGTGCCTTAGAACGACTCGTCCAACGAGTCATTGGTCTCTCTAATGACTCATTAGAGGTAGTTGCTGGAAGGGATTCAGAAACTGGTGCCAAGTGTTTTGATGCCACGAGAGGAGGTACGAGTCGTTTTGTGAAACAATGACTCGTTGGATGCAATCGTGGTAAGATTGTATATTGGACTTCTCAAAGGGAACGAGTCAGGTGACGACTCGTTGGTTGCCGTAACGGGTCATCATGAAGAGTCATTAATTGGAGTTCAAGGTTCCGGGTCGGTGACCACTGATGGTTATAATGGACCGTTTAAGCTAACAATGACCCGTGGTATTGGTCATTGGAAGGGACTCGGGGGTTGGTCCATTGGGAACGACGAAAGGAACTGACGAGTCATTTGATTAAGTACCGACTCGTCATGTTGGTCGTTGGAGGGGTCGCAGGTTGAGCAGCCAATGGAGTCAATGGGAGGTGGTGACAAGTCATTGGATGAAGTAATGACTCATCCTATTGGTCGTTGGTTTAGGAAGAAGAAACTGAGAAGCAGACCCCCTGAAGCAATGGATGGTCACCATGAGTCGTGGTGAGGACCAACGACTCATGGTTGCAGATCGGGTAGATTTAAAAGTTTTTTCCAGGGGTATTTTGGTAAATTCCTATGCTCCCACTTCCTAAATGGTGTCATTTTAGGCATTTTAAGGGACATTTTTTGGGTTTTTCTAGCCTAACCTCTCATACCCTTAACTCTTCTTCCTTCCCCTCTCAAGCTAAGGATTCAACAAAGGTTTCCTCAAGGCTTGAAGGTGCAAGTTCAAGTGGGATTTCTCTTAATTAGTTATGTGGGTTTTTCAACAAGGATATCCTTCAATCGTTATGCCCCAAATGATTTATTTAAAAACTCGATTCTGTTGTTCTAGAAAAGCATGATCTAGGACTCCAATTTATGGATGATTTCTTCTATGTCTTCTATGAATTTCAAGACCCATTAGGATTAAAAGTTATTTATGCTTATTGGATTATTTTAATATCTCAAATTATGTTTTTAATGGTGAAAATGCATGATTATAGAATTCCTTCATGAGATGGCTTAAAACTTTGATTGGGATTTTGTTATTAATCACTCGATTATATCAAGAACTTGTATCCATGTCTAAAATGTGTGAAGATCATAAGAACTCCCTTAAAAACTAGAATATATGTTTTGATAGAAATGTTGAGATGAGATTAGAACTTATGGGCTTGATCAATGGGAAGTATGTATGTGTCTTCATTATTTTTTGGTATAAATGTTTGGGTATGAGGTGAACCTATGATAACGACATAATTGTTGAATCTTCTTCACGAATTAGAGCAAATTTTGAAATGGGTTCTATGAAATAAATATATGCTTCTACCTTGATCTTGTTGTACATGTTTAAGGTATTGAGTTAAGTATATGGTCTTTCTGTAAGTCTAAAATATATGAATCAATGTATACATGTTAAAGTGTGAATTGTACCTATGGATCCTATATGACTCTATGTTATATGTCATATGTTTCGGACTTAGAATTTGAATGTTGTGGAGGTGTATAAAGTATAATTTGAACCTACAGATTATCGTGAATGTAAAATGTGTGGATTAAATGATAAATTGTTACCATGATGATATGAATTATGAAGATAAAGCATGACAGTGATACTTCAGACTTTTGGGCTTGTTGTTAGTAGAAAGCAGCCTTAATCCCTTCTAAATGAATGCAGTATGATGGAATCAGTAAATTCTCATGCTTCTGATTAGCTGTAGTAGCATAGACTAGATGAATAATGTTTGATCAGTACTCCTCATGTTCTAGTTGGCCAAGGACTCTCCATAGTTGAGTATGTTTCTTTTGGTCAGCCAGGGACTTTCCATAGAAAAAAACTGTTCCCCTTAGTCAGCCAATGACTTTCCATAGCTGAGAACGTTTCCCTTAGTCAGTTTGGAACTCTCCATAGCTGAGAATGTTTCCTTAGTCAGCAGGGACTCTCCATAGCTTAGAATGTTTCACTTAGTCAATCAGGGGCTCTCCATAGCCGAGAGTGTTTTCCTTAGTCAGTCAAGGACTCTCCATAGCTGAGAATATTTCCCTTAGTCAGTCAGGTACTCTCCATAGCCGAGAATGTTTCCCTTAGTTCAATGGGACTCTCCATAGCTAAGAATATTTCCCCTAGTTCTCTTGGGAACTCCATAGCAGAGAATGACTCCCTTAGTTCACGTCATCAGTTTGGCTTAGTTCTGTATAGTTCAAAATTCAGTTTAAAACAAATACAGCCTAAAGCAGTCTCAATTATCAGCAAATATCTAGTACAGTGTATGATAGTTCATAGCTTCAGTTTTAGCTTTCATTATATGTTCAGTACCTGACCCTTATGCATGAGTTTGAGGACGCTTCAGAATATGAGTTCCAAATAAAAGTTCATGTATATATGTGTATGTGTCATAGAAGAGGATTGTTGCATTCTAAATCAATTATATGTCGATGTATTCAGTTTATTTCTTTCTTGTATACTTGTATGTTTAGTTTACTTACGTTTCCCCTCATGCTAAGTATATTCAAAGTACTAACCGCATACTTTATGTTCTATATCATTTCATGATATAGAATTAGGTATCTAGACTCAGCCCTGGGGGTAGACACGCTCATTTCATCTCAATGGATTGTGGTTAGTCCTCATCTATCGATGACAAGATCTATGTGTCTTATTTCAGTTATATTTCAGTTTTCAAACATTAGGAGTTAGCTGGGGACCTTTCCCAGCAACTCATCAGTTTAGTAAGGCTTTTAGACATGAGTTATCAGATTCAATCTATGGATTGAAGTTTTGTTAGATTGTTTCTTTGGTTTTAAATTTGACTCCTTACAATTGCTTCCACTCAGTTATGTTCCTATTAGTTGTTTCTATTGTTAAGTGTTATGCTATGATTATGTCATGGGTCGACTTGGAGCCCTTTTAGGGTTCCTTGTCCCGTGTTATGGCTAGGGTGTGAACTTGGATCGTGCCAAACTTGATATCAGAGCAAAGGTTTAGAGTGTCCTAGGTTGTCTAAAATTCATGTTAAGTAGAGTCTTCTTCATGGGTGTGAAGCGCGCCACACTTATGACGAAGAGTCTATGAGACGTTTTAGGAATGTTTTCTTTTCTTCATAATTCTTATCGTGCGTAGAGTATGAAAATCTAGAAGTCCCTCTCCTGACTCGTGCTTTATGCGCTCGTAGATAATGCTTCCCAAAAGAGTGAATGGAAGAAGAAATGGTAATGGACACCAGCAAGCACCACCAGCCCCGGCGAACCCAATGGACGACCATGTTACTCATGCCGAGTTTCGGGAAACCCCTAATATGTTGACACAGGCCATGACCGCCCAGATTAATCAGCAGGCGATGGCTCGTATTCCCTAGAATAGGAATATAGAGGCAGCAAGGGTACGAGATTTCCTCATAATGAACCCACCCGAATTCTTAAGGTCAAAGGTAGACGAGGACCTGTATGAGTTTTTGAAAGAGATCCAGAAAATTACCCAAATTATAGGGGTGAAGGGAACTGAGAGCGTAGACTTAGCCTCCTACCAGCTAAAAGAAGTCGCGTATATATGGTTTTGCCAGAGGAGAGACAGTTGGGGAATTAGAACAGGCCCCGTAGGTTGGGATGAATTTATGACTGCATTCCTGGATAGGTTTTTCCCTAGCAATCTGAGAGAGGCAAAGGAGGCAAATTCATCAACTTGAGACAGAATGAAATGACTGTCTAGGATTACGCGTTGGAGTTCACCCGGTTATCCAAGTATGCACCGGAGATGGTAGCTGATCTTGGGCAGATTTATATGCCCAAGTGATACTCAAAAGTATCATTTTCGCCTTGTTTATCTATCAATGTGTATACATTCTCATGTAATTGGTAATAAAATGTGAATTTATACTAACCAACATGATTAACATTGTTTTGCAGGTAAAATGTGATTTTGAGAAGCTAAAATGCATGTTGGATGATATCAGAGTTGGACTTGGATGCGAGCAAGGGAATAGGCATTGGACAGCATGAATTAAAGGGGCTCTGTGATGGAGCCGTGTCACGCTGCCATCGCGGAGGCATTCTGCCTGGATGGGGAAAATTCACCCAATTTCCAGTGAAGGTCCGCATTTGCTCCGTGGCACGGAGACAGTGCTCCGCGATGCACGTCGTGCCACGTTGAGCTTGAATTCCCGGACCCCTAGTTCCAGTGAGGGTCCGCGTTCATGGCGTGTCATGGAGGCAGTGCTCCGCGATGCACTCTGTGACACGTTTCTCATTATTCCAGGAAAAATTCCCAGCAGTATAAATAGAACACTTAAGTTCATTTTTCATAATTCAGACTTGGTGGAGCAAGGACGTGGGTTACAGGCAGTTGAGGGACGAAAAGCTCAGGGTTTTTTCTCTCTTTCTTTCTTCTTTAATTCAATTGCTTGTATGATTAACACTCATTTTATGATGATTAATCCACAAATGAGTGGCTAATTCCTCTCCTTGCTGAGGTTATGAACAATTGTGATGAAATTTGATTATTGATTATCTGGTTTTTCATCTTTTCTTCCATGTTGTTCTATTAATTCTTGTTCTTACTTCATTTGTGTGTGGCCTACATTAATGTACATCTAAAAAGTCCGGTTTCACTCGAGAGAGCACGAAATTGGAAAGTTGTGAATTAATAGGATATTGTTCTTTACTTGGTTTGGGAAAATTGAGTTTTGATTAGCTTTCAGGATAGAAATATACCTGAAAGTCGTATTAGTCAATTTAGGAACCGGAATTGTATGGCTAGAACATGAATTGCATTTGATCACAGAAATGTAGACGGATGGTTCATGATTCTTAAGTGAGATTAAATACGAGAGTTTTAATCTCTTGGCAATTGTTCTTGGCTAGCAACTGAAAGAAAAGATTAACCAATTTATGATGATAATCAATTTCATTACATGTTCGTTTAACCTCAGCATGCTCTTATCCATAGTTCAGATTCAAAGTAGATAATTGTTCTTAGTTTTAGTATAAAATTTATCAAACAAACTATCAACTTTTTGGTTACGTTGTTGTCAGCATATTTAGAAGTAAAATATAGTATACTTGAGAAAATTGCACTTAACCCAAGTCTCTGTGGGATCGATACTTGCTTACTAAAGCCACTTACTACTTGTTCGACCACGTGCACTTGCGTGTTGTTTTATATACCCATATAACAAGCCTGAACAAGTTTTTGGCGCCGTTGCCGGGGACTTGGCAATTGGTGAATTTGTTTTTAAGTGTTAATTTACTATATTTTTATTTTTCTTAAGGGTTGACAACTTGGTCTTAGCTTGTATTTTGCAGACTTAATTGCTGTGAACACTGGCAAGAGACAAAGAGCTGGTGGAATCTTATATAGAGCCAGAACGTATATTTCACAGTAAACGAAGAGAAGCTCTACAAAGAAAGCTGCAGTTGCTCAGACAGATGATTATGGAGCAACAATAAAATTCACCGGTAGTAAGGGTAGTGTTAGTGCCCGAAGAAGCAGCAGCACGGCCGGTTCGCGAGGTGGCAATCCCATATGCCAATAATGTTACATCAAGTATCCACAAACCAGAGCCTGGAGGGAGATTTGAACTCAAACAAAATATGGTGCAGTTGTTGCACACAAGCGGGCAATTTACCGGTCTCCCTCATGAAGATCCACAACAGCATCTCCAAAATTTTTTGGAGATAAGTGACACTTACATACCCGCTGGAGTGTCACCAGACTATGTTCGGCTTACATTATTTCCGTTCTCATTACTAGGAGAAGCCAAGAGGTGGTTGAAAGCTGAGCCACCAAATTCTATCTCAACGTGGGATGATCTTGCACGGAAGTTCTTGATAAGGTTTTTTCCCTCTGGTAAAACAGCAAGACTTAGAAGTCAAATTCAAAGTTTTAAACAGAGAGAGGGAGAAAATTTATATCAAGCATGGGAGAGATTTAAATCCATGTTGTGGGACTTTCCTCATCATCATCAGTCCAATGATGTGTTGGTGCACACATTTATTGAGGGTTTGGAACCCCACACCAAAATATTGCTAGATTCAGCAGCTGGAGGGCAAGCGTTGGAAAAGACTTATGAGGAGTTGTATACCTTGTTGAACCGGATTTCACAGGGCAATCCAGAATGGAATGCTGATTCATCATGAGGTGGGACAAAGGAAAGCAGAAGGGGTGCTTGAAGTGGATGGGTTTACAGCTATCGCTGCACAGATAGCTGCCTTGCAAAATCAATTGAACAACCACTTCAGCAACATGACTTTGAACCAGCCTCAAGCTCCAGTTAATGCAGTCCAGCAATTGTGGTGTGAAGTGTGTGGAAGCAGTAAGCAGTCAGCTGAGTGTTGTGGAGCCAATCCTGACTCGGTAAACTTTGTGGGTAATGCACAAAGGAACCATCAGCAGTATGGTAGTAGCTACAATTCAAATTGGAGGAATCATCCTAATTTCTCATGGGGTAGCAACAACCATCAAGGCCAAAGTTTGGGTCAGGGTGTGCAAAGGAATCAAGGAGGGCAACAGAACTACCAAGCTCAATTCAGAAACAACAATGCACCTCCTCCACCACCATCACCCAGCATTGAGGAGATGTTCAAGACCATGATAGCTAACCAAGCTCAATTGCAGGCTGACTATGTGAAATTGGCAGCCGAAGTGAAAAACAACCAGTTAGCTACCAAGGCTCTTGAGTATCAATTTGGGTAATTTGCTAGTGCCCAAAATACAAGGCCTAGAGGAGGACTGCCAAGTGACACGGATCCTAATCCCAAGCAGGTAAATGCAGTGACCACAAGGAGTGGTTTTGCAGCTGAAAGAGGTGGAACCAGAAAGACCACCTC
This sequence comes from Datura wrightii, assembly GCA_035772735.1. Lineage (NCBI taxonomy): Eukaryota > Viridiplantae > Streptophyta > Magnoliopsida > Solanales > Solanaceae > Datura > Datura wrightii. The sequence continues at coordinate 130,070,567 of JASDFA010000006.1, forward strand.
AACAGTCGGGAGCAGCAGAAGTTGAGAAGGAGCACAGTTCTGAAAGGGGGAAAACCAAAGAAGCTGAATCAGAAAGACCTCCACCCCGTTCCCTCAACGACTCAAGAAACACAAGAAGGAGGCATGTTTCAAGAAATTCATGGAGGTGCTTAAACAGGTACATGTTAATTTACCTCTTGTTGATGTCTTGCAGGGAGTGCCTAAATATGCCAAGTACATAAAGGACATCGTGGCCAACAAAAGTCAGTTGACTGAGTATGCTACGGTGGCTTTAACGGAGGAGTGCACTTCCCGGATCCAAAATAGACTGCCCACAAAGTTAAAAGACCCTGGAAGTTTTACTATCCAGCTTACTATTGGGCAGAGCATCCGAGCTCGTGGATTGTGTGACTTGGGGGCGAGCATAAATTTGATGCCTTCATTGGTATTAAGAAAGTTGGGTCTAGGGAGTCCTAGACCCACAACGGTAATCTTGCAGTTGGCGGATCGATCCTTAGCTAGGCCGGATGGCATTGTTGAGGACGTTCTAGTGCAAGTTGGCTCCCTAATTTTTTCGGTAGATTTTGTCGTTCTGGATTTTGAACCAGACGCAGAAGTCCATTTATTTTGGGACGTCCCTTCTTGGAAACCGGGAAAGCATTAATCGACGTAGCTACGGGGCAACTCACAATGCGAGCACATGACAAGGTAGAGGTGTTCGATGTGTGCAAAGCACCCAAGCTCCAGATGGTGCATGAAGAACTCTCGGTGATTAATGTGATCGATCATGGTGATGACAAGCAGATGAAGGATTCCCGAGAGTTAATGGGAAGACCACTGGATAGGTGTAAGCACTACTGGGGGGAGGACGGCGATCAAGAGAAATCGTCCATCACCCTAGCGGACAATTGAGCTTAAATGATGTCGAGCCGCGACGGTAAACCAGGCGCTGCACGGGAGGCAACCCGTGAAAATTTTTTCTTTCATTTTGTAAAGTGTAAATAGATTTTTCTTTTTCTTTTTCTTGATTGATTACAAAATTTTTCGTTTTAGTTTTTGTTTATTTATATTTAGGTGAAACCTATAATTCTAACCAATTTTGTATAGTGAGCTGAATTTCAGGTCAAATGGAGGAAAATGTGCACGGAATCGCGAAGGAAAAGTCGAGGTATGAACAATTAATAAAAAGTGGAAAATAGTGAGCTGGAGCGATAGCTCCGTGTCACGGAGGAGGACCTCCGCGTTACCCTCCATGACACGTTGAGGTATAACCCGAAAATTTTAAAATTTCCAGAATGCTATCACGATGGCTCCGTGTCACGGAGGCAGTGCACCGCGATGCACTCCGTGACACGTTGTCATGTATATCGCGACGGGTCACACCGGGTCGCCGGGTGACCCACGTATTTTTCTACCTTCTTAACCCCGAAACCTCCCCTTTTCCCCTCATTTTCTATATCCTCCGCGACCAAACCCCCCAAAACTCATCCCTCATCAACGTGCCACGGCTTAAGGCAACAAATTACCGAGTTTTCTTCGATTCTTCAACTTCAAGGTATGTTTTCCGATTCCCTCTCAAGTTTTTGTCGCTTTTCTTCGAAATTCAGCATGGGAGGTGAGCTAAATCACCCTATATAGTAATTAAGCATGAATTCGAGTTATTTGTTGATTGATAAATGTTCGGAATGTCGTTATGATTGTTTGAACTTGTCGATTGTATAAATTATTCGAATTTGATTGATAAAATCAATTCTAGGGCTTGTTGTTGAATTTGAAGTTGGAAATGTATTGAACTCGTGAATTTTATGCCGGGGTGTATGTGTTGAATGAGATGAGTCGATGTACACATTGTTAGGATGTTAATAGAGGACGGATTCTCGGGTTTGGGGAAATGTTGAAATTTGTTCGAATTTGGTTGGTTGGATAGGTTCATGTATATAAGTTTTTGTTGTTATTTTTGTTTCTTTGTTTTTCTTTGCTAAGTGTGATGGTTAAAATGTTAGCGATGGTAGTGATTGTGATTAGCTGTACGAAGTCTGAGTAGTACACAGAAGTTATACCATTGAATTTTTTGAATGCACTAAGCATGATTGTATAGTTGGTTGTTTTGTGTAAATAAAGATATTCTTGCCGTATTGTTGTAACTGTAGCTAAGGACTAAGAGTGGAGTAACCTAGCGTAACCCGACCTTAGCCGAAGTTAATATCCGTGAGCTTAACATTGATCTTGTTTACTTGGGTTGATAGGTGACATGGCAAGCCGGCAAGATAAAGGGAAAGGTGCGTCAACTTCAGGCACCGGAAGGAAGCGACTCAGACTGGGCACAGCAGTCCCAGTAGCACCAGCAGTTCCAGGCGGCCAACGCCGCCAGTACAGAACAAGATGGGTGACTGACGAGGGGAAAAAGTGGTACGCAAAGCACAAAGAGAACAAATATTTCCCCGAGGAGCATATAGCACGGGAGCCAATGGCACAGGAGTTCCCCAGAATGGTTCACCGGATCGAGGCAGCGGGGCTCAAGTTCATCTTTGAGGAGCCCAAAGAATGCAATCTGCACTTGGTTCGGGAGTTCTATGCCAACTGGAACCCGACAATCAGGAGCCACACCATCAAAATCAGAGGGCAGATAGTCACTCTGGAGCCCCACCATCTCAATGCCATCATAGGAGCGCGGGACACAGACGCCCACGTTCTCCGACAGCTGAACATTACCCCACCTTATGCAGACATCAGACGCACACTGTGTGGGACCCGATCGACAGCTAGATGGAGCAGACATAAAGAGAAGGGCTACCACCAGACTCTTCCATATTCACAAATGAATAGGGAAGCCCGAATCTGGCTGAAGATAGTCTGCTCATGCCTCATCCCGGGGGTACATATGACTGATGTAACCCGGGATCGTGTTTACCTGGTGTACGCCCTGATGAAAGGGCTGGAGATCAATGTCGGGGTGGTTATTATATCCGCCATGAAGAGAGCCCAGTTGCACCAGGGGCAGAGGTATGGTTTCGGTGGACTACTCACCACCTTTCTCAGGGGCCTCGATGTTGAGGAGGAGGACCTCGATTATATCCCGCAGTTGGAGCGGTGGGCCTTGGATGTTACCAAAACTAAGGCTCCCGACACCACCCACGGGCCAGTGCTTACACTTGGCGAGCGACACACTCGTGATGACCAGTACATGGCACGGATGTATGGGATGCAGATACTCCAGCTGAGGATAGGTGGGAGGCCAGCGACGGAGGAGGAGCTATGGCAGCTCGAGCTAGATTACCCCTTTGTCAAAAATGCCAGGGCTCTATGCCGAGTAGGGCCAGCATTTGTAGAGCCCACAGACGAGGAGACGCGTTGGCAGGACTCCGATGTGGAGTCCGATGATGACGACGGAGGCGACTCAGATATGGGAGATGAAGCAGCAGCACCCGATGAAGAAGTGGAATACTTTGACTGATCAGGGAGTTCCACCACCCGATTTTGTGCTATTTGACTTTTTGTGAACACTGGGGACAGTGTTCGGACTAAGTGTGGGGTGGGAGTAGTTAGGTGCTGGGCTGGGCTGTTTTGTTTGTATGTTCTCCTCTGTTATTGTGTATGTTGTTTGCCCCTGTGATTTGTGAATTGTTTAAGTGTTGTTCTGTATTTGTAAATTGATGTGAAATTGATGTGTGTTGTTGAATGTTGCCAGTTGATCCTGTAAATATTTTTGTTTATCGAAATGATCGATATTTTTAAAAATTTCTTTAAAATATTGTGTACATAAATTTTTTTCTTTTTCTATCGAAATGATCGATATTTTACAAATTTTTCAACTTTTTAATTTTGGGTTTCTCGGCGTTTGTTTTTGGTTCTTTTATCGAGAATGGTCCCATTGAACCGAAGTCATAGCTAGTGACTGTTCCCTATGATGGATGGATGACGACCGTCTTAAGGGAAATGTAGTCGTTAGGAGTAGATTTTTTATCTCAATTTTCAGTTTTTTTTTCTTTGGTGGATTGCATCCCAGAACCTGTAGTTATTATATGGTTGCGAAATATTGGTTGCGTGTTGTACATGATAATCAAAATGCAAATGTGATTCGTATGAAAGCATGCAATTTTGTAAATATGTTGAGATACCTATGATGTAGAGTTCGATTCAGTGTGATTGAGGCTTAATGTTTGAATTCATGCAATTAGCTGATTGAAGAGTCTGTGAATACATCTTGAATCGAGCATGTGCAAAAAAGTGTGAAGTGAGGTGTTGATATTCCATGCTATTGTGAAGTGTCTAGAACTTGCCTGGTGTGTGTACAAAACGAAATGAAGGAGGTGTATTGTAGGAAAGGATGTAGGCATTTCTTTGTTTTAACCGAGAGTTTCTATTTTTTTTCCTTGTCATACCCCCCTTTTCTGTGATTGTATACCCTAGTCATCCCTTTGAGCCTTTAGCCGATTGTTTTCTTTCTTTTGTCCAAAAAGTGTAAACCGAGCTTAGTTCCTTCTTTTCATTAGCCGTAAAGTCTATACAAAACTCTTAAGCGCTTAAGAAGAGAAAATCATTTTCCCAAAGTGTCAAAGAGTGAGAATGGTGAAAAGAAAAAGAAAAGCAGAGTGAGGAAAGGAAAAGAAAAGGTTGAAGGTGCACTGGTTATAAATATACGATAATGAAGGTCCATGAATAATCTTTGTTGTTGTGTCAAGTGTGCTTAATGAAATGGGCCATACTAAAGAAAATCATCAAGAATGGGATGATGGAAAAAAAAGAGAGAAACAAATGTCCATGAGTTCATGGGATGTGTTGAAAAGGCGCTTAAGGATGCTAGTGGCTATTATTGGCTAATCCAATATTTACTAGTTCCATAGCTTCCATTACAACCCATTAAAGTCCTACGTGATCTTACATTGCATTTCTTTATATTAGTGGAGTAGTACACTAAGGGCAAGCTTATGGGTCATGACATGATGCATGTGAATTCTTTTGGAAGAGAGAGTGAAATTGTGTGTACATGCCCCTGCTTGAATGTTTGTGAGTCGTATGAGCAAAAAGGGGAAGATTCTCTTGAGTTGTGAGGTCACATGCTTGATGAAAGATTGATTTTCGTGTTGGATATCTTGATTAGCTGATTTGCATGAGTTTGCCGATATCGAGAGTCGATTCTTAAAGTCTAGGAGGTCTTAATGTATTGAAGGTCATTGCATTGATAAGACCATGCATGTTTTCTTGATGATTTGCTGTATTGAGTAATCGGTATGACCGTAGCTTAAATTGTCATACAATAGTAGCGAGGTTGGGATGTAAATTGCATGAATTGTATGTTTGTTGTTCGAGGACGAACAAGGATTTAAGTGTGGGGTAAGTGATCTTGGGCAGATTTATATGCCCAAGTGATACCCAAAAGTATCATTTTCTCCTTGTTTATCTATCAATGTGTATACATTCTCATGTAATTGGTAATAAAATGTGAATTTATACTAACCAACATGATTAGCATTGTTTTGCAGGTAAAATGTGATTTCGAGAAGCTAAAATGCATGTTGGATGATATCAGAGTTGGACTTGGATGCGAGCAAGGGAATAGACATTGGACAACATGAATTAAAGGGGCTCCGCGATGGAGCCGTGTCACGCTGCCATCGCGGAGGCATTCTGCCTGGATGGGGAAGATTCACCCAATTTCCAGTGAAGGTCCGCGTTTGCTCCATTGCACGGAGACAGTGCTTCCGCGATGCACGCCATGCCACGTTGAGCTTAAATTCCCGGACCCCCAGTTCCAGTGAGGGTCCGCATTCATGGCGTGTCACGGAGGCAGTGCTCCGCGATGCACTCCGTGACACGTTGCTCATTATTCCAAGAAAAATTCCCAGCAGTATAAATAGAACACTTAAGTTCATTTTTCATAATTCAGACTTGGTGGAGCAAGGACGTGGGTTACAGGCAGTTGAGGGACGAAAGCTCAGGGTTTTTTCTCTCTTTCTTTGTTCTTTAATTCAATTTCTTATATGATTAACACTCATTTTATGATGATTAATCCACAAATGAGTGGCTAATTCCTCTCCTTGCTGAGGTTATGAACAATTGTGATGAAATTTGATTATTGATTATTTGGTTTTTCATCTTTTCTTCCATGTTGTTCTATTAATTCTTGTTCTTACTGCATTGGTGTGTGGCCTACATTAATGTACATCTAAAAAGTCCGGTTTCACTCAAGAGAGCACGAAATTGGAAAGTTGTGAATTAATAGGATATTGTTCTTTACTTGGTTTGGGAAAATTGAGTTTTGATTAGCTTTCAGGATAGAAATATACCTGAAAGTCGTATTAGTCAATTTAGGAACCGGAATTGTATGGCTAGAACATGAATTGCATTTGATCACAGAAATGTAGATGGATGGTTCATGATTCTTAAGTGAGATTAAATACGAGAGTTTTAATCTCTTGGCAATTGTTCTTGGCTAGCAACTGAAAGAAAAGATTAACCAATTTATGATGATAATCAATTTCATTACATGTTCGTTTAACCTCAGCATGCTCTTATCCATAGTTCAGATTCAAAGTAGATAATTGTTCTTAGTTTTAGTATAAAATTTATCAAACAAACTATCAACTTTTTGGTTACGTTGTTGTCAGCATATTTAGAAGTAAAATATAGTATACTTGAGCAAATTGCACTTAACCCAAGTCTCTGTGGGATCGATACTTGGCTTACTAAAGCCACTTACTACTTGTTCGACCACGTGCACTTGCGTGTTGTTTTATATACCCATATAACAAGCCCGAACAGTAGCCGACCAAAGGGCCCGAGTGAGCAGGTTCATGAACGGAGTGTCAGACTCCTTGGTTAAAGAGTGTAGGACTGCCATGTTGCACAGGGATATATATTTTCCACGTTTGGAGATATTCGCTCAACAAATGGAAGCAGAACAGGTGAAGGAAAAAGAGAAAAAGGCCAAGAGGGCCAGGATAGGAGATTCAAAGTTTTCCCTATAGAGGACGAATGGTGGACACCGCTCACATTCCCAGTAGAAATCATCAGCCCCAGCACTTTCAACAGTCAGTGCTCTGTACAAACCTAGGGTAAGGGAGATTACGTATCTATTGTGTACCAATTGTAGGAAGCACCATTTGGGAGAATGAATGGTTGGCTCGGATGTTTGTTTTTTGTGCGGCAAGTTGGGCCATAAGCACCGAGATTGTGCAGCGGCTAAGCGGCGCGAGATTAGATCCTTAGCCACCTCTTCAGTAGCTTCGATAGCCCTTCCACTTCAGAAGGGTGCATCATCTAGCGCGGGTGGTAGAAGACGTCAAAGCCGCTCCTATGTTGTAGCAACTCACCAAGATATAGGCTAGTCGCCAGTAGTAGTCACAGGTATGTTGTGAATTTTGAATTCTCTTTGCATGTTGCTAGCCCCAGTACCCCAGTATTGAATAAGAAGCTTTATGATGGTTGTTGAGAAGAGATTGTCGATGTGTGATGTGAATAGTTGTGAGTGTAAGGCTTGAAGTGAAGGTTAGAGGTGAAAGAGAAGCTAGGAGTTAGTGAGTTATCCCCAACCTTAAGAAAGATTCAGGAGCCTTAGAATGACATCTTTAAGCTAAGGGGGAGATAGTAAGTATGTGTGACAAGTCAGATCTTGAGAATGCTAATAGGGGAGTTCCAGCCCTAGCAGTTATGGTATGTCGATCCCTTCAGGTTCAGATAACTTCTCTTGTATCTCAGTTGGAGCTAAGTTTTACCCATCCCTATGTGCAGATTCTCGGGATTTCTAGATAACTGCTTTAAACGGCGATGCTAGTCTTGCTCTACAAATCTTTAAGGTTCATTCTCATGTTATGAATCAGCTATGTGTGTCAACTCATGTCTTCCAGTATGATCAGCTAGAACTCAATCTTTAGAAGTTGCTTTAGTAGCTCAGTAGAATAAGGTTACCTCATGTGTGTGCTGTGTTAAAGATGTCATGAATGATTCATGCTCACGAGTCCTTTACTTTCAGTTAGACCAGATATCATGAATTCTAACCTCGTAACATAAAGAGATTTGACAAAGAAGGCTCAATCCGTATCAGCTCAGTGTCAGTTAGAGGGAAAGAATTCTTCTCAATGCTCTATCTATCTCCATGTTAGTTTCATGTCATTCAGTCACTCTGGTTCCCTAGCATACATGTATGATTTAGATGTTAAGGTTCAGATATGTAAGATCAGCCAGAGTCAGATACTCCATTGTGTTCAGTAGTAATTGATCAGCTTTGGGATTACAGTTCCATCCCTATCCTTTAAGTATGTTTAGCCAACATTCGGGGAAGAATGTTCCCAAGGGGGAGATATTATAACACCCCAAAAGTTCCCAAGATTTAAAATCAGGAGTTGGAATGTTCTCAGCAGAAAAAAATCTACAACAGTGCCTCAGAACGACTCGTCTAATGAGTCGTCGGTCGCTCTAACGACTTTTTAGAGGTAGTCGTTGGAAGTGATCCAGAAACTGGTGCCAAGTGTTTTCATTCCATGGAGGAGGTATGAGTCGTTGTGTGAAACGATCCATTGGATGTGATCTTGGGCAGATTTATATGCCCAAGTGATACTCAAACGTATCATTTTTACCTTGTTTGTTGTGCAATGTGTATATAATATCATGTATTTGTTAATAAAATGCGAATTTATACTAACCAACATGATTAGCATTTGTTTTGCAAGATAATGTGATTTTTAGGAGCTAAAATGCGTGTTGGAACTATGTCGGAGTTGGACTGGGATGCGAGCGTGGAAAAGGCCTTGGATGGCACATTTTACAGTGGCTCCGCGATGGAGCCGTGCCACGCTGCCATCGCGGTAGCACACTGCCTGGGCAGAAATAAAATTGGCAATTTCCAGTGTGCCTGCGCGTCAGCTCCGTGGCACGGAGATAGGCCTCCGCGATGGCCTCCGTGCCACGTTGAGGCCAATTATCCGGACCCTGCAATTTCCAGAGAGGGTCCGCGTCCACGCCGTGTCACGGAGGCAGTGCTCTGCGTTGGCCTCCGTGACACGTTGCTTGTTATTCCGGGAAAAATTTCCCACTAGTATAAATAGCACACTTAGGTTATTTTTAAGGGGTTTTTTTAGTTTTAGTTTTTTTAGCCTGAGTTCAGAAGTGGAGAGCAGGAACGTGGGTTTGTGGCAGTTGAAGAATAGAAAAGCTAAGAGTTTTCTTCTCTTCCTTTCTTCTTTCCTTCAATTGTATGCATGATTCACACTCATTTTAGGATGATTAATCCAAGAATGAGTGGCTAATTCCCTTCTTTGCTGAGGTTTTGAACTTGTGTAATGAATGTTGGTAATAATTGATATGGTTTCTTCTTCTTCTTGCATGTTGTTCTATTAATTCTTGTGTTTATTACATTATTGATTGGCCACCATTAATGTATATCTAAAAAGTCCAATTTCACTTGAGAGAGCATGAAATTGGAAAGTTGTGAATTAATAGGGTATTGTTCTTAACTTGATTTGGGAAAATTGGGTTTTGATGTGCTTTCTTGATAGAAATATACTTGAAAGCCGTATTAGTCAATTTAGGAACCGGAATTGGAGTGTTAGGTCATAAATTGCATTTGATCACAGAAATGTAGACGGATGGTTTATGATTCTAAAGTGAAATTAAATATGGAAGTTTTAATTTCTAGGCAAACGTTCTTGGCTAGCAATATGAAGAAGAGGATGACCAAATTATCATGATTATCAAGTTCATTACTTGTTCTTAACCTTGGCATGTGCATATCCATTGTCTAAATTCAACGTAAATAGTAGTTATTAATTTCAGTATATAATTAGTTTAGAAACAAAACTCACTCAAATCTTGGTTGGATTGTTGTTAACATAGTTAGAAATAGAATAGAGATATAGTAAACTAGGCAGTTTTGCATATCTAGAGCAGCCTCCTTGGATCGATACTTGGCTACTTAGCCACTTTATTACTTGTTTGACCACGTACACTTGCGTGTCGGTTTTTAATATATACCGAGCAGCGATACGCGCGCAACAAGTTTTTGGTGCCGTTGCCGGGGAGGCTAGGCGATTTGTAAAATTGTGTTTAGTGTAAATTTGCTGTATTTGTATTTTTATTTTCTTAAGTGTTAACAACTTGGTCTTAGCCTGTATTTTGTAGATTTTTATTTCTGTGAACACTGGCAAGGGACAAGGAGCTGGTGGAATCTTACTTAGAGCCAGAACGTGAATTGCACAGTCAACGTAGAGAAGCTCTTCGGAAGAAGCTGCAGTTGCTTAAACAGTCTATGATGGAGCAACCAAATCCACCAGTTGTGCGGGCAGTGTTAGTGCCCGAGGAAGTAGCAGCCAGGCCGGTTCGCGAGGTGGCAATCCCACACGCTAATAATGTACATTCCAGCATCCGCAAACCAGAGCCTGGGGGGAGATTTGAGTTAAAGCAAAATATGGTGCAACTTTTGCACACTAGCGGGCAGTTTACCGGTCTCCCTCACGAAGATCCGCAACAACATCTCCAGAACTTCTTGGAGATAAGTGACACTTACATCCCCGCTGGAGTGTCACCTGATTATGTTCGGCTCACCTTATTTCCATTTTCCTTACTGGGTGAAGCCAAGAGGTGGTTAAAAGCTGAACCACCCAACTCTATATCAACGTGGGATGATCTTGCAAGGAAGTTTTTGATCAGATTTTTCCCTTCAGGTAAAACAGCTAAACTTAGAAGTCAGATTCTAAGTTTTAAACAGAGGGAAGGAGAAAATCTTTATCAAGCCTGGGAAAGATTCAAGTCCATGTTGCGAGACTGTCCTCATCATCATCAGTCAAATGAGGTGTTGGTCTACACTTTTATTGAGGGTTTGGAACCCCACACTAAAATTTTGTTAGACTCAGCAGCTGGAGGGCAAGCGCTGGAGAAGACTTATGAGGAGCTGTACACTTTGCTCAACCGAATTTCACAAGGCAATCCGGAATGGAATGCAGATTAGTCAAGAGGTGGAGCAAGGAAAGCAGCGGGAGTGTTTGAAGTGGATGGATTCACAGCTATCGCTGCACAGATAGCTGCTTTGCAAAATCAGTTAAACACTCACTTCAGCAATATGAATTTGAACCAGCCTTCAGCCTCAGTCAATGCAGTCCAACAGATGTGGTGTGAAGTGTGTGGTAGTAGTGAGCATTCAGCTGAATGCTGTGGTGCAAATCCTGATTCTATCAACTTTGTGGGCAATGCACAGCGGAATCAACAGCAGTTTGGCGGTGGCTACAACTCGAACTGGAGGAATCATCCAAATTTTTCGTGGGGTAGCAACAATCAACAAGGTCAAGGTTCAGGGCAGGGTATGCACAGAAACCAAGGAGGGCAACAAGGCTATCAGAATCAGTTCAGAAATCACAATGCCCCTCCTCCACCACCATCACCGACTATTGAGGAAATGTTCAAGACCATGACTGCCAACCAGGCACAATTGCAGGCTGACTATGTCAAATTGGCAGCCGAAGTAAAGAACAATCAATTGGCAACCAAGGCTCTTGAATATCAGTTTGGGCAATTTGCTAGTGCCCAAAATACTAGACCAAGGGGAGGACTACCTAGCGACACGGATCCCAATCCTAAGCAGGTGAATGCAGTGACCACGAGGAGTGGTTTACAATTAAAGGAGGTGGAACCGGAAAGACCGCCTCAGAAGTTAGGAGCAGCAGATGTTGAGGGAGAACAAACCTCAGATACGGGGAAGACTAAAGAAGCTGAACCAGCAAGACCTCCACCCCCGTTCCCTCAACGACTTAAGAAACACAAGGAGGAGGCGTGTTTCCAGAAATTCATGGAGGTACTTAAACAGGTACATGTTAACTTACCTCTTGTTGATGTCTTGCAGGGTGTGCCAAAATATGCGAAGTATATCAAAGACATCGTGGCCAACAAAAGTCGCTTGACTGAGTATGCCACGGTGGCTTTAACGGAGGAATGCATATCCCGTATTCAGAACAGGTTGCCCACTAAACTGAAGGATCCTAGAAGTTTTACTATCCAGCTGACGATTGGGCAAAGTATCCGAGCTCATGGGTTATGCGACTTGGGGGCAAGTATAAATCTGATGCCATCTTCGGTATTCAGAAAGTTAGGGCTAGGGAGTCCTAGACCTACAACAGTGATCTTGCAGCTAGTAGATAGGTCTTTAGTTAAGCTGGATGGCATTGTTGAGGATGTGCTAGTGCAGGTAGGCTCCCTCATTTTTCCGGTAGATTTCATTGTTCTGGATTTTGAACCAGATGCGGAAGTCCCATTTATTTTGGGACGACCCTTTTTGGCAACCGGAAAGGCATTGATCGATGTAGCTGCGGGTAAACTTACAGTGCAAGCACATGACAAGGTAGAGGTATTTGATGTATTAAAAGCCATGAAGCTGCCGGCTATACATGAGGAGCTTTCGGAAATCAACGTGGTTGAACATGTAGAAAGTAAGCCGGCTGTTGAAGCTCAAGACCCCTTGGAGAGAGCGCTTACGCATACTGATCATTTTGGGGATGGAGAAGCTTGTGGAATGGTTCAATTGTTGGATGGAGCACCTAAATATCCGAGAAGATAGGAATTTCAGTCCTTGATGAGATCACTAGAGCCGTTGCCGAAACCGTCTGTTGAGGAGGCACCGAAATTGGAGCTGAAAGAATTGCCTCCCCATTTAAAATATATCTTTTTGGGGGAGGGAGAGACGTTACCGGTTATTATCTCTGCAGACTTGACAGAGGAACAGGAACAGGCAGCTTTGGGGGTCTTAAGGAAGAGGAAGAAAGCAATGGGTTGGCAAATGTCCGACATTCAGGGTATAAATCCAGCTTTCTGCACGCACAGGATATTTATGGAGACAGGAGCCAAGCCAACTGTTCAGCCACAGAGGAGACTTAATCCAGCAATGAAAGATGTGGTAAGGAAGGAAATAATCAAGTGGCTTGATGCAGGTGTAGTCTACCCAATTTCAGACAGTGAGTGGGTCAGTCCCGTTCAATGTGTTCCTAAGAAAGGGGGGATGACTGTAATCACCAATGAGAAAAATGAGTTAATCCCCACACGAACCGTCACAGGCTGGCGAATTTGTATGGACTACCGAAAACTGAATGAAGCCACGAGGAAAGACCATTACCCCATTCCTTTTATTGACCAAATACTTGACAGGTTGGCAGGGCAGGAATATTATTGCTTTCTTGATGGGTATTCCGGCTATAACCAAATAGCCATCGCTCCTGAGGATCAAGAGAAGACGACGTTCACCTGTCCTTATGGGACATATGCTTTCAGGCGAATGCCGTTTGGGTTATGCAACGCACTCGCCACATTTCAGAGATGCATGATGGCTATATTCCATGACATGGTTGAAGATTTTGTTGAGGTATTTATGGATGATTTTTCTGTTTTTGGTAATTCGTTTGCTACTTGCTTGCAGAATCTTGACAGGGTACTGGCTCGATGTGAAGAATCCAACCTCGTGTTAAACTGGGAGAAATGCCACTTCTTAGTGAAGGAGGGGATTGTCCTGGGCCACAAAGTGTCTAAAAAGGGGTTGGAAGTCGATCGTGCTAAAATTGAGGTTATTGAGAAATTGCCACCACCAGTATCCGTGAAAGGTGTACGCAGTTTTCTGGGACATGCAGGATTCTACAAACGATTCATTAAAAACTTTTCCAATATTTCTAGACCGTTATGCAGGCTGCTAGAAAAGGAGGTCAAGTTTGAATTAAACAATGAGTGTGTTGTAGCATTCGAAAAGTTGAAGCAGAAATTGATAGAAGCACCCATACTTACTTCTCCTGACTGGGAACAACCATTTGAGCTGATGTGTGATGCCAGTGATGTGGCTGTGGGAGCTGTATTGGGACAAAGGAAGAATAGAGTTTTTCATTCCATTTATTATGCAAGCAAGACCCTGAATACGACTCAGAGCAATTACACAGTCACAGAAAAAGAAATGCTAGCTCTGGTGTTTGCATTTGACAAGTTCTGGTCTTATTTGGTGGGTTCGAAAGTGGTGGTGTACACTGATCATGCAGCTATTCGATACCTATTCAACAAGAAAGATGCTAAGCCCAGATTGATCAGATGGATCTTATTGCTACAGGAGTTCGACCTTGAGATTAGAGACAGAAAGGGGAGTGAAAATCAGGTAGCAGATCACCTATCACGACTGGAGAGTCGGTCGCATATGATGGAAAGTGATGACATTAATGAGGACTTCCCAGATGAGCAACTATTGGCAGTGGGAGAAGCAGAAGTTCCCTGGTATGCTGACATAGTCAACTTGCTAGTGAGCGGAGTTTACCCCCCTGAAGCAACAGACCAGCAAAGAAGAAAATTGAGGCATGACAGCCGATATTATGTATGGGACGAGCCATATTTGTTCAAGCAGGGACCAGACCAGGTGATGAGAAGATGCATCCCAGAGAGTCAGATAGCAGAGGTGCTAAGGGGCTGCCATTCTTCATTGTATGGAGGGCATCACGGAGGTGAGAGAACAACACATAAGGTTCTTCAGTCAGGTTTCTTTTGGCCGACCCTGTTCAGAGATTCTATGGAGTATGTCAAAATGTGTGATAGATGTCAGCGGACAGGAACAATTGGCAGAAGACAAGAGATGCCTTTGCAGAACATACTGGAAGTTGAGCCCTTTGATGTATGGGGCATTGATTTCATGGGTCCATTTCCACCGTCATTTGGAAATCGTTACATCTTGGTAGCTGTAGATTATGTATCAAAATGGGTGGAAGCAATAGCTTGCCCCAGGAATGATAACAAGGTAGTAACAAAGTTTGTGAAGAAACACATTCTCACAAGGTTTGGGACACCCCGAGCAATTATCAGTGACGGAGGAGCTCATTTTGTCAATGCAAGCTTCAAGAAATTACTGGCTAAGTATGGGGTGCGCCATAAAGTGGCCACAGCATATCACCCCCAAACTAGTGGGCAGGTAGAGGTGTCAAATAGGGAGGTAAAACAGATTCTTCAGAAAACGGTGAACACACAACGGAATGATTGGTCTGGTAAACTTGATGATGCGTTGTGGGCCTACCGAACAGCTTATAAGACACCGATTGGAACGTCACCATACTGATTGGTCTATGGCAAAGCATGTCATCTCCCGGTTGAACTTGAGCATCGAGCTTTCTGGGCTGTTAGAAAGCTAAATATGGACTTAGAGCTGGCGGGTAAAAAGAGATTGATGCAGCTCAGCGAACTTGATGAATTCCGCTGGCATGCCTATGAGAGTGCGAAGTACTACAAGGAAAGAACCAAAAGATGGCACGACAAGCATGTGGTGCATCGCATTTTCGAACCAGGACAGAAAGTTTTGCTTTTTAATTCAAGATTGAAATTGTTTCCTAGTAAGCTGAGGTCTAAATGGTCTGGACCGTTTGAAGTAGTGAGAATGACCCCTCATGGGGCGGTAGAACTGTGGCAAGAAGATAGGAGTGCTACGTTCTTGGTAAATGGGCAGAGATGCAAGCACTACTGGGGAGATGACCATGATCGGGTCAAATCGTCCATCTCCCTAGTAGACACTTGAGCATAAAGGCTGTTGAGCCGCGACGTTAAACCAGGCGCTGCACGGGAGGCAACCCGTGAAATATATTTTTTTCTTTCCTTAGTGTAAAGTTTTTCTTTTATTCTATTTTCTTTTCTTTTTCTTGATTAGGCTTAGATTTGCATTTTATTTAGTAAATTATTTTTATTTAGTAATTTAGTAAATTTTTATTTTTTAGTAGGGAATCTATTAATTTAACCAATTCTTCTTTAGTGAGGTGATTTTCAGGTATACTGGAGGAAAAATACTTGGAATCGAGGAAACGAGGCGAGGTATGAAAAATAAAATTTGATGGTGAAACAGAGCACTGGCGCGTTGGCGCCGTGTCATGGAGGCAATGCTCCGCGTTGACCTCCGTGACACGTTGAAGGCAAATCTGGAATTTTTTAAAATTCCAGTAAGCCAACGCGTTGGCTCCGTGTCACGGAGGAGGGGCTCCGCGTTACCCTTCGTGACACGTTGCCCTTATCCCAGTGCCGGGTCACACCGGGTTTCCGGGTGACCCGCGTGTTTCCTTTAAATAAACCCCCGATTTTCGCCCATTTTTCCCCATTCCCTCTATCCTCCGCGACCAAACACCCATTCCCCTACCCCCAAGCTCCGTGCCACGTTAATAGGCAAGGAAAACGTCAAGTTTTCGTCGATTCTTCAATTCCAAGGTATGTTTTCATCATCTATCTCAAATTTTTGGCGATTTTTGTCGATTTTGAGCATGTGAGGTGAGATGTATCACCCTAGGTAGAAATTACACATGACGTGAATTATTTTGTAATTGATTATGTTTGGATTGTTGTAGTTGACGTTTGAACTTATCGATTGATTGAATAGTTCAATTTTGATTGTCGAATTGCATTCTAGGGCTTGGGGTTGTTGAATTTTAACTTGGGTAACTTGATAGTTTGACGAAATTGATGTCGGGGTGTGTTTATTATTTGAGATAAGTCGTGGTAAATATTGTATAATTGTTGAAAGACGACTAATTCTCGAATTTTTGTGGGAAATTGCATAATATGTGAATTGGTTGAATTGCTTAGAGTAGTTGTATATAAAATGTTTGTATTGTTGTTTCTATTTTGTTGTTGTTATTGTTGCTAAGTGCTATGGGTGAATAGCTGTCGATAGTAGGATTGGGTTAGCTGTATGAAGTCTGAGTAGTTCGCTAGCCGTTATGCTGTCGAATTTTTTTGAACGCACTAAGCAATATGTTATAGTTGATTGTGTTTGGGGTGTAAATAGAGCTATCCTTGCTAAAATGTTGTAAATATTGTTAAAGACTAAGTGTGGGGTAAATTTCGTTTAACCCGACCTTAGCCAAAGCTAGCAAGTTTATAGCTTAACGTTGTGCTTGTTTGTGTAAATTGACAGGTACAATGGCCAGCCGACAAGATAAAGGCAAGGGTGCTTCAACCTCAGGCACCGGCAGAAAGAGAATGAGACTGGGCACTACTGTCCCAGCTGCACCTGCTGTTCCACGCGGTCAACACCGCCGATACGGAACACGATGGGTTACCGAGGAAGGAAAGAAGTGGTACGCAAAGCATAAGGAGAACAAGTACTTCCCGGAGGAATATATTGCAAGGGAACCACTTGCACAGGAGTTCCCTCGCATCGTATAGAGGATTGAGGCAGCTGGGCTCAGCTTTATCTTTCAGGAGCCCAAGGAGTGCAACCTTCACTTGGTCCGGGAATTCTACGCCAACTGGAACCCGGCCATCAGGAGCCATACTATTAAAATCAGAGGGCAGATTGTCACTCTGGAACCCCAGCAGTTTAATGCCATCGTGGGAGCGCGGGACACAGACGCCCACGTCCTCCGCCAGTTAAACATCACGCCACCGTACGCCGACATCAGACGTACGTTGTGTGGGGCTCGATCCATAGCCCGATGGAGCAGACACAAAGAGAGGGGTTACCATCAGACTCTGCCTTATTCGTAGATGAACAGGGAGGCCAGAATCTGGCTAAAAATTGTATGTTCGTGTCTGATCCCGGGAGTGCATATGACAGACGTGACCCGGGACCGTGTCTGCCTGGTGTATGCCCTTATGAAAGGGCTTGAGATTAATGTGGGGGCGGTCATAATATCCGCCATGAAGAGAGCCAGACTACACCAGGGCCACAGATACGGGTTTGGCGGACTCATCACCACCTTCCTCCGAGGCCTCGACGTTGAGGAAGAAGCCTTGGATTACATTCCGCAGTTGGAGCGGAGGGCCCTTGATGTGACAAAGACCAAGGCCCCCGACACTACACACAGACCGGTGCTGACTCTGGGCGAGCGACATGCTCGTGATGACCAGTATATGGCCCGTATGTTCGGCATGCAGATGCTGCAGCTACGGATAGGTGGGAGACCAGCCACCGAGGATGAATTATGGCAGCTGGAGCTGGACTACCCCTTTGGCGAGAACGCCAGAGCTTTATGCAAGGTGGGGCCAGCCTTTGTGTAGCCGACTGATGACGACGTCCCTACTGATGAGGAGACACATCGTGAGGACTCTGATGTGGAGTCCGATGATGGCGATGGAGCTGATTCAGATATGGGCGACGAGGCCGCAGCACCGGATGAGGAAGTCGAATATTTCGACTGAGCAGGGAGTTCCACCACCCAAAATTTTTTGCTTTGTATTGTTGTGAACACTGGGGACAGTGTTCGATTTAAGTGTGGGGTGGGGAGTAGTTAGGTGCTGGGATATAGGCTCTAAATTTGCTGTATAATTTTTCCTTGACGTTTATGTATGTTTGTGCTTTCCCTGTTGTTGTGAACTGATTTGTGATTTATGTGTATATATTCATTTGTGGCTAATGATGTGTGTTTTTGAAAGTTATGGTTGCCTTTGTAAATATTTTGTAAATTTTATAAATATTTTTTTTCTTTATCGATATGATCAATATTTTTCAAAGTTTTTGCGAAAAGATTTTGCACTTATCAAAATATTTTGTAAATATTTTCTATCGAAATGATCGATGTGTTGCAAAAATTTTGAAGTTTTATTTTTGGGTTTCTCGGAGTTTGTTTTCGGTTCTTTTACCGAGAATAGTCCCATTGAACCGAGGTCATAGTTAGTGACCGTTCCCTATGATGGATGGATGACGACCGTCTTAAGGGAAATGTAGTCGATAGGAGTAGATGTTTTGTTTTTAGTTTCTTTGGTGGATTGCATCAATAAACTGTAGTTGCTTATGGTTGCTAAAATCTTGTTGCGTGTTGTAATTGATGTTCAAAATGTGAAAATGATTCGTGTGAAAGCATGCAATTTTGTAAATATGTTGAGTTACCTAGGCTATAGAATTTGGTTCATTATGATTGAGGCTTAATCTTGAATTCATGTAATTGACTAATTAAAGAGTCTGTGAATGAATCTTGATTCGAGCATGTGCATGAAGTGTGAGTGAGGTTTTGCTATTCCATGTCATTGTGAATTATCTAGAACTTGCCTGGTGTGTATACGAAACGAAATGAAGGAGGTGGAGTGTTGGAAAGGATGTAGGCATTTCTTTGTTTTAACCTTTAGTTTCCATATTTTTTTTTCTTGTCAAATTCTACCTTTTTATATGTTGTATACCCTAGTCAGCCCGTTGAGCCTTTAGCCGATTTCTTTCTTTTGTCCAGAATTGTATGAACTAAGCTTTATTCCTTCTTTTCATTAGCCCTAAAGTCTTTAAGAAGCTCTTAAGCGCTTATAAAGAACAGAAAATGTTTCCCAAAGTGTTAAAGAGTGAAAAGAGTGAAAAGAAAAGAAAAGCAAAGTGAGGAAAGAAAAGATGATGTTGAAGAGGCACCCGTTGTAATTAAATGAAATTGAGGGTACATGCAAACCTTCTATTTTGTGTCAAGTGTGCCTGATGAAATGGGCTGTATGAAAGTAAACCAGCATGAATGGGAGAAAAAGAGAAAAGAGAGGAACAATGTCCATGAATCGATGGGAATGAGTTGAAAAGGAGCTTAAGGATGCTAGCGACTATTATTGGCTAATCCAATATATATATACTAGATCCATAGCCCAGTTACAACCCATTAAAAGTCCTATTTGATCCTACATTGCATTTCTTTATATTAGTGGAGTAATACACTAAAGGCAAGCCTATGGGTCATGACATGATGCATGTGAATTCTTTTGGGAGAGAGAGTGAAAGTAATTTTTATATGCCCCTACTTGCATGTTTGTGTGCTGCACGAAAAAAAAAAGGGAAGTTTCTCTCGAGTTGTGAGGGTACATGCTTGATGAAAGATTGATGTTCGTGTCAGATTTCTTGATTAGTTGATTTGCATGAGTTTGCCGATATCAAGAATCAATTCTTAAAAGTTTAGGAAGCCTCGATGTATTAAGGTCATTGTCTTGTACGACCAAGCATGTTTTCTTGATGATTTGCAAGAATTGAATAATCGGTATGACCGTAGCGTAAAATGGTTGCACCATAGTGACAAAGGTTGAGATGTGATGTGCATGATTTGTGTATGTGTTGTTCGAGGATGAACAAGGATTTAAGTGTGGGGTAAGTGATCTTGAGCAGATTTATATGCCCAAGTGATACTCAAACGTATCATTTTTACCTTGTTTGTTGTGCAATGTGTATATAATATCATGTATTTGTTAATAAAATGCGAATTTATACTAACCAACATGATTAGCATTTGTTTTGCAGGATAATGTGATTTTTAGGAGCTAAAATGCGTGTTGGAACTATGTCGGAGTTGGACTGGGATGCGAGCGTGGAAAAGGCCTTGGATGGCACATTTTACAGTGGCTCCGCGATGGAGCCGTGCCACGCTGCCATCGCGGTAGTACACTGCCTGGGCAGAAATAAAATTGGCAATTTCCAGTGTGCCTGCGCGTCAGCTCCGTGGCACGGAGATAGGCCTCCGCAATGGCCTCCGTGCCACGTTGAGGCCAATTATCCGGACCCTGCAATTTCTAGAGAGGGTCCGCGTCCACGCCGTGTCACAGAGGCAGTGCTCCGCGTTGGCCTCCGTGACACGTTGCTTGTTATTCCGGGAAAAATTTCCCACTAGTATAAATAGCACACTTAGGTTATTTTTAAGGGGTTTTTTTAGTTTTAGTTTTTTTAGCCTGAGTTCAGAAGTGGAGAGCAGGAACGTGGGTTTGTGGCAGTTGAAGAATAGAAAAGCTAAGAGTTTTCTTCTCTTCCTTTCTTCTTTCCTTCAATTGTATGCATGATTTACACTCATTTTAGGATGATTAATCCAAGAATGAGTGGCTAATTCCCTTCTTTGCTGAGGTTTTGAACTTGTGTAATGAATGTTGGTAATACTTGGTATGGTTTCTTCTTCTTCTTGCATGTTGTTCTATTAATTCTTGTGTTTATTACATTATTGATTGGCCACCATTAATGTATATCTAAAAAGTCCAATTTCACTCGAGAGAGCATGAAATTGGAAAGTTGTGAATTAATAGGGTATTGTTCTTAACTTGATTTGGGAAAATTGGGTTTTGATGTGCTTTCTTGATAGAAATATACTTGAAAGCCGTATTAGTCAATTTAGGAACCGGAATTGGAGTGTTAGGTCATAAATTGCATTTGATCACAGAAATGTAGACGGATGGTTTATGATTCTAAAGTGAAATTAAATACGGAAGTTTTAATTTCTAGGCAAACGTTCTTGGCTAGCAATATGAAGAAGAGGATGACCAAATTATCATGATTATCAAGTTCATTACTCGTTCTTAACCTTGGCATGTGCATATCCATTGTCTAAATTCAACGTAAATAGTAGTTATTAATTTCAGTATATAATTAGTTTAGAAACAAAACTCACTCAAATCTTGGTTGGATTGTTGTTAACATAGTTAGAAATAGAATAGAGATATAGTAAACTAGGCAGTTTTGCATATCTAGAGCAGCCTCCTTGGATCGATACTTGGCTACTTAGCCACTTTATTACTTGTTTGACCACGTACACTTGCGTGTCGGTTTTTAATATATACCGAGCAGCGATACGCGCGCAACAGGATGCAATAATGGTAAGCTTGAAGACTGGGCTTCTCGAAGGGAACGAGTCAGGTGATGACTCGTTGGTTGCCGTAACGAGTCATCAGGAAGAGTCGTTAGTTGGAGTTCAGGGTTTCTAGTCGGTGATGACGGATGGTTACAATGGACCATGTAAGCTAGCAGCAACTCGTGGTATTGGTCATTGGAAGGGACTCGAGAGTTGGTCCAGTGGGGACGACGAAAGGAACTGGCGAGTCATTGGATCTAGTAATGACTCTTCATGTCGGTCATTGGAGGAATTGCAGGTAAAGGAGATAGTTGTCACACCCCACCTTGGGGGGGTATGACGGGCACTTGGTGCCTACTAGACTCTAGACTGATAAATGGTCCAGCCTGAGCACATCTGGTGCTTTGGTTGGCTCTGGCTCTACTCCAAGAAATAAACCGGCTATATAACGGCTGTAAACACAGCCTCCGGCCAACTGGCCTATAACCACCTGTATATGTAGTAACAGCTAACCAGAACACACTCATAACAAGGAACCTATGCGGGCTGACAAGGCCACCATGCTGTCTATTCATCTGTAATATCAACACAAAACTATTGTAAGACTACGTGACCGACAAGGTCACCACTACTGTCAAATTAAGGCCTCACATGGCCAACATAAACTGAAATGCTAAATAGCTATAACTAACTGCACGGCCTCACGCGACCGGCTCAACTGACCACAGGGAAATGTATACAGACTGCAAGCCTCTAGGAATAACAATAGAAATGATCGGGACAGAGCCCCGACCTACTCGTACTGTACAACAAAAAGGAAATGATATAAACCTCTGAAATATCAAGCTCCGGATGACAGGAGCTGATGACTCTGCGTTGGCTAGGATCACGAGGGATCGCCTCCTCGTCTATGAGTACCTGCAGGCAAGTAATGCAGCGCCCCACCGGGCGTCAGTACCACTGGTACTGAGTATGCAAAGCAACTGAAATAATATAACTGAAAACAACTAAATATAGATAACATAGCTAGCATTTCTGTACAGCAGGAGATAGCTGAATCTGAAGAAGCTGAAATGAACTGGATCAAGCTTTCTGTACTGATAAGGCAGAGGCGTGCCTGTAGACGCGTCGGCCTGCTGTCTAGTAGCTAGTATATAGAACATAAATAGATATACAAGTAGCAAGCAATAGCCAATACCAACCCCCATAAGCCGGATGGCGCCAAGCAAGCAAACAATCTATACACCCCTACCCGGGTCAAAACCAGCCAAAAATAAATCACTCCACTCGTCTTACAACTGTGAGCTCCTCCTACCGGCCCCCTTGGGTATGCAACTCAGGCCATGGCCTCTGACAATAAACTGTGTCTGAGTCCGAAGACTCCTGCCTCTGGGCGCAAGTGCACACGGGGTAATCTGCTGCTGTATCTGTGACTGAAACTGCCCCTGGGTGCAAGCACGCAATAGGGTAATTTTATAAAAATCTGTATCTGAAACTGCCCCCGGCCACAAGCGCACACAAAGTAATCTGCCCCTGTAAATAGGGTAATCTGGCTCTGCGCAGAGTAAACTGAACTGCCCCTGCAAGCAGGGTGATCTGGACCGTATTATCATGGTGGTCGGCCATCATCATCCTTTAGGCGGACGGCATCACCCAGCTGGTGGTGGTATCTGAATCTGGTATCGACACAGCTATAACCCAGGGGCGGTGGGGATGCAGAGGGACACCCACAAGCCATAGCAAGTGTCAACAAACAATAGCACATATAAATAGCAAGCACGTATAACTGAAAAGACTATCTGAAATCTAACTTCTTATTCTGATCTGTTTCTATACTGAACTGATTCTTACTAATTATACTGATTCTGTAATCTCTGTTTAACTGTACGGCTAATCTGTAGCCGAGATACAATTTGTCTGAATGGCTAATCTGTAGCCATAACTGTCTGTCTATCTGATTTCTCTTCACTAACTTTTATTATGAAAATCTGTTCCTTTTTATTCTACTACATGCTTGCTAATCACGTAATAGGCTATATTTAATCTGGGATGCTAACGCGCCCTTCGGCTCATGCTTTTCTAACCTTCAGACTGAATACGATATAACAATGCAAACTAGGTTTACTGAACTTGCACAACACTTAACATTCAATTCCGGGAATTCTACTACGGAATTTATTGTACTATACAAGGCTAAAACTACTAACTTGCCGAAAGAACTAGCTTTACATACCTTATCCTCGAACTATCCGTCTGTCGGACGAGGCTCAGCCAATACTTCAACTATTTCTCCCAACTGCATTCACAAATATGTCAATTAATACTAACTATAGCTTTATTCTAAAGAACAACGTCACTTTCGATATAATTATAGCCTAAACTTAGGCTTATCGAAAGGCGGTCAAAAACTCGCTATTTTCCAGAAGTCCAGAAGGGAGAAATATTCACTTCACAGCTAGGAACACATAGACACTAGTTTGGAGCAATTCTACTTACCTTAGCTCGGTAGCTCGATGATTCGTCGGCCGTATTTCGCGAAACAAAATCCGTAGGAATGCTCCCTGCTGCTAAATACCTCGGTACCTAAGGTTAATTCGAGTTTGGACCGCGTTTGACGGCGTAATCGAAAGGAAATTATCAATACTTTACGTCTTCCTCTGTTCTCTGTCATGAAGTTTCTAGATATTATGATATTTTAAAGAAATAAACCGAAGTGGGGCTTATATATAATAGACACTATAAATCGCATTCAGGGAATGCGATTTATAAGTCGCATTTTGCCTTGCGACGTGCCGACTTGGCGCTTGTCCGATCTTTGTCCGGGCCATTTTATAGCATGTATGGCTTTCAAATACTCTTAACCAACACGCGAATAGGCCATCTATATGCCGGAAATTTACGGGGTGTAACATTCTCCCCCCCTTAAGAACATTCATCCTCGAATGTAAACTGCTATATGGAGGACTACTCAATTAGCTTAACTTGTTCTTAGAAAAAATTCGGCAGAGTCTCCCCTGTAATATGGACTATAGCAAAAACCTGAAATGCAGAAAAGTCCAACACATGTACTGCATGCGATGCTTTAGGATTCACTGGATAGCTAAACATCAATCTTTCTCACTTATACATATACAACCATAAGGTACTACATAAGTAATAATACGGACATACCTGTCGCCTGACTAGGCCTGGAATAGGTGAGGATATCTAGCTTTCATATCTTCTTCAGCTTCCCACGTCATCTCCTCTCGATTCCTGTTATGCCACAATACCTTGACAGATGCAATATCCTTAGTTCTCAATCTACGAACCTACCTTTCTAGGATGGCTACTGGAACCTCTTCATAAGCCAGCTCTTCGGTAACCTGGATATCCTGGACTGGGACTGCTCTGGATGGGTCTCCTATGCATTTCCTCAGCATGGACACATGAAAGACGGGATGAACAGATTCTAGCTCTGGAGGCAAGTTCAACTCATATGCTACTCGGCCTATCCTTCGACGAATCTGATAAGGCCCAACAAACCTCGGACTGAGCTTACCCTTCTTACCTAATCTCATCACCCCTTTCATCGGAGACACTTTCAGAAATACCCAGTCATTCACATTAAACTCCAGGTCTCTGTGTCGTACATCTGCATATGATTTCTGGCAACTCTGTGCAGTCAATAGGCGTTCTCTGATAAGCTTGACTTTCTCTTCTGACTGCTGAACAATATCTGGCCCAATTACCGCTGATTCCCCTACTTCGAACCAGCCAACCGGCGATCTGCACTTTCGCCCGTATAAAGCCTCAAAAGGTGCCATCTGAATAGCCGAGTGATAGCTATTATTATAAGCAAATTCTATCAGCGGCAAATGCTTGTCCCAGCTACCACCAAAGTCTAGCACACACGCTCACAGCATATCCTCGTGCGTCTGAATAGTGCGCTCAGCCTGTCCGTCTGTTTGAGGGTGGAAAGCTGTGCTCAGATTAATCTGCGTTCCCATCCCCTTCTGGAACGATTGCCAGAATCTAGCCGTAAACTGTGCTCCTCTATCTGAAATAATGGATACTGGTACTCCGTGCAAACTGACTATTTCTCGGATATACAACCCTGCATAATGTGGCCGAGAAAGTAGTTTCCACTGGCAGGAAATGAGCTGATTCGGTCAATCTGTCAACTATCACCCATATAGAGTCATGTCCATGTTTAGTACTGGGTAGTCCTGCCACAAAATCCATATTTACTGCTTCCCACTTCCAGAGAGGCACAACTATGTCCTGAGTCAAACCGCCTGGTTTCTGATGTTCTGCTTTCACCTGCTGGCAGTTAGGACACTGGGCTACAAATGCAGCAATTTCTTTTTTTTTTAAATTTTTTATTTTTTATTTTTTTTTATCTAGCCACCAGTAGTTTTCTTTGATATCATGGTACAATTTTTGTCGCGCCGGGGTGGAGAAAATAGTTGTTGGCGTAGTGCACCTCGTTCATGATCTGATGGCGGAGGCCTGAAACATTTGGAACACATAGACGGTCTTTACAACGCAGCACTCCATCCTCTGTTATTTATGAATCTGGCGCTTCCCTTGCAGGATTCTGTCCTTAAGCTAGATCAGGTCAGGATCTGCATATTGCCGTTCTCTTACCTCCACAACTAAGGACGACACGATGGTGTTCTGGATTACCGCTCCATTGTCCTTCATTTCTATCACACGAACGGCTAAATTGACCAATTGATGTATCTCCCTGACCAACTCCCGTTGCTCGGGTTGCACATACGCCACACTCCTAATAGATCTATAGCTAAGAGCGTTTGCTGCTCCATTACCTCTTCTTGACTGATATAACATTTTCATACTTAGAGAGCTCGGCATATAATTGACGGTCATACTGGCTTGTCTTGCCGAAGAGATTGAGAGGTAGTTTACAGGCGTAGCTAGAGCTTATCTGGCCTTTCGGCCACATGCTAAGGCTACTTGTTGCTGGGATAACCTGAACGACCGTCTGCGCACCTTGTGCCTTTATCTGATCAGAGGATCCTGATATTGATCATGACCTCTAATGATCTGGCTGCATAACCTTAAATAACTGAATAGTCGGGTTGAATGACCCGAATGTGGCAGTAGTCTAACAATGCTCTAACTGTTCTACTTGAGTACTTATAGTTCATGCATAACTGCAGACTTGTGGGCATCTAATTGCTTTGTTATTTTGCTTGAACCACTGTAAGGCTGGGCTTAATCAAACTTACTCCCAGGAGATCAATCTCTGGATCTTCACGGGGAGTCTACTGATCTCCTGGTCTTAACAAACACTGTGCTAGCAGGGTACTATCAATTTCTTACGCCTTGTGTGTATCCACTTGGATTTATACTGCTATTCTGGGGAATTCTCGGTCTTATGAGCTATTATGTAAATACTGGCCTTCTGCTAGGGCTCTGTATCTGAATATCTTATGAGAACCAGCTGAAGTACTAGTCTGTCACTGACTACTGATGTGGACCCCTTTCTTGGGATGCCCACGAGCTTGTCTGACTTGCGGGTATTCCTTGTAATAACTGCTAGGTTGACTAAGGTCGACTCTCACCTACAAGGCTGGGAAAACGATGTATGGACACTTAACATACTAGAACAATTCTAGTATTGCTAATCTCTGAAGTATACCTATTCAGTCTCTAATTCTGGCTCTGGCACTTGCGCTAGTGTTATTGATTTTTAGAGATGCTTCCCTGTTAATACAGGCGCCAGCTGGTCAGTAGACCGTCTAACTGTGCCCTTATCATCTAATTACCTGATTCAGGTTGCTAACTCTTATAAGCTTCTAAAACCTAGATCTAGAAACAACATATAAGTCTACTAACTTAATAACTAAGAGCTGAGACAGTTTCTATGGATTCATACATAAATCACACTTAACTTGCCCCTTCTTTTCGCTTTTCTCTTTTCCTTCTCTCTCTTTTCTCTTTTTATTTTTGGCAAGGGGTCCTGCAATGCAATTTGTATATACTTCCTAGCAATTAACCAGAATCTGTGTGATTGTAACCCCAATTAACAGCTATTCACAACATCTGGTACCTGTACATACATATATCAACAACTACGTACAATACATACTAAATTCTGTAGTGATACGTAATCTTTGACATGCTTTACCGAATTTCATACTGCACATTATATACCGCTTTTACGGTCTAATGATATCTCCTGTCCTCTCGTATCATTTCATTGAATTTTTTTTTCCATCCCATTCTGGAAGCAACAACATATGCACTTTAATTATGGTCTGCTGTTTGAAATTCTGCCATTCTTGCAACATGGGGTCAACATTCGTATCTTGTGGCCTTACATGGCATTATATTGAGAGCCCAGGACTGTCTACTGGGTCTTATCTCCAGGTCGCACTGGATTAGAGTCTGTGTGTCAGCAGTTTCTTAACTTCTCCGTAGGCGGACGTACCGCAGCATTCTGAACCGCAATCTTACAGTCTTTTAACTATCAGTCCGAGGCTTAGTCCTTAATACAAAATATTCTATCATTCTGGGGGTGATTCTAATTTCCCCTCAAAATCCGGTATTCCTGCTTCTTCCCCTTATCTTCCTTAAGCTGAGCTCTGGGGTTCAAGGTACCCGCCTTACATTGTTAATAAGGTTACTGGTCAAATCCCAGCTTATACCTCTTCTGGCTTGTAGTCAGACCCCTCTGATTCACATGACCTGTCACCCTTTCGATATCACAACTGGATCATAACTATAATCTTACAGGTATGTTTTGCTATCTGTTAGCATATATGGCGGACTTGGCCTTTTTCTGACTCGAACTTGACTATTACTAGCCATTCATCACTAGCAGGTCTTTTACCCCTACTTCGGGTAAGCTAACAGTCTTACTTTCTCTTTTACGCTCACTAACACTTACTAGAATTAATCAATCTATCTTCACTTACTGCTTACTTTGGGCAACATCGCCTCAATCCTTATGCCCTTTGCTATACTGGAATCAAAACTAAGAGGTAGGAACTTACTGCAGCGAAACAAAACATGGAACTGTACCACATCTGAAAGGTTGGAGGTGGGAATCCTACATTTTCCTCTCTCTCTCCCATCTCTTCGATAATCTAATATTATATATCATCTTAGTCAGATCTTATATATCTAACAAATAAATCAACTCATATGTACGCTATGCTTCTAACTTCCTACTCTGAAGTTATAGAAATGTACTGGGGATGGTACCAATAAAGGTATCACATTGGGAGGTCCCCGGTACCTCCTTCTGCTGCTGTATTTACCTTGTAGCTGGCTGGTGCCCTCTTCTGTTGCTATATCTGATCTTCTGCCTGTGATAGGGTAATGCTGATCTGCCTTTGTATCTGTAATCAAAGAATACGGTAAGTTTTTAGGGACTCAACCCTATACTGTACCGCTCTAAAGCACGACTGACGAGAAGGAAGGATAACCATCCTATCATTCCTCGCAGCCTCCTGCTTATAGTATGTGGTGCACAACACATCCATAGACAAGACTCTATTTAGCACGGCTTGCAGACTCCCTGGGACACGACCTGCTCTGATACCAAGTTTGTCACACCCCACCTTTGGGGGGGTATGACGGGCACCTGGTGCCTACTAGACTCTAGACTACTAAATGGTCCAGCCTGAGCACATCTGGTGCTTTGGCTGGCTCTGGCTCTACTCCAAGAAATAAACCGGCTATATAACGGCTGTAAACACAGCCTCCGGCCAACTGGCCTATAACCACCTGTACCTGTAGTAACAGCTAACCAGAACACACTCATAACAAGTAACCTATGCGGGCCGACAAGGCCACTATGCTGTCTAGTCATCTGTAATATCAACACAAAACTATTGTAAGACTACGTGACCGACAAGGTCACCACTACTGTCAAATTAAGGCCTCAGCCGGCCAATATAAACTGAAATGCTAAACAGCTATAACTAACTGCACGGCCTCACGCGACCAGCTCAACTGACCACAGGGAAATGTATACAGACTGCAAGCCTCTAGGAATAACAATAGAAATGATCGGGACAGGGCCCCGACCTACCCGTACTGTACAACAAAAAGGAAATGATATAAACCTCTGAAATATCAAGCTCCGGATGACAGGAGCTGATGACTCTGCGTTGGCTAGGATCACGAGGGATCGCCTCCTCGTCTATGAGTACCTGCAGGCAAGTAATACAGCGCCCCACCGGGTGTCAGTACCACTGGTACTAAGTATGCAAAGCAACTGAAATAATATAACTGAAAACAACTGAATATAGATAACATAGCTAGCATTTCTGTACAGCAGGAGATAGCTGAATCTGAAGAAGCTGAAATGAACTGGATCAAGCTTTCTGTACTAATAAGGCAGAGGCGTGCCTGTAAACGCGTCGGCCTGTTGTCTAGTAGCTAGTATATAGCACATAAATAGATATACAAGTAGCAAGCAATAGCCAATACCAACCCCCATAAGCCGGATGGCGCCAAGCAAGCAAACAATCTATATACCCCTACCCGGGTCAAAACCAGCCAAAAATAAATCACTCCACTCGTCTTACAACTGTTAGCTCCTCCTACCGGCCCCCTTGGGTATGCAACTCAGGCCATGGCCTCTGACAATAAACTGTGTCTGAGTCCGAAGACTCCTGCCTCTGGGCGCAAGTGCACACGGGGTAATCTGCTGCTGTATCTGTGACTGAAACTGCCCCTGGGTGCAAGCACGCAACAGGGTAATTTTATAAAAATCTGTATCTGAAACTGCCCCCGGCCACAAGAGTAATCTGGCTCTGCGCAGAGTAAATTGAACTGCCCCTGCAAGCAGGGTGATCTGGACCGTATTATCATGGTGGTCGGCCATCATCATCCTTTAGGCAGACGGCATCGCACAGCTGGTGGCAGTATCTGAATCTGGTATCGACACAGCTATAACCCAGGGGCGGTGGGGATGCAAAGGGACACCCACAAGCCATAGCAAGTCTCAACAAACAATAGCACATATAAATAGCAAGCATGTATAACTGAAAAGACTATATGAAATCTAACTTCTTATTCTGATCTGTTTCTATACTGAACTGATTCTTACTAATTATACTGATTCTGTAATCTCTGTTTAAATGTACGGCTAATCTGTAACCGAGATACAATTTGTCTGAATGGCTAATCTATAGCCATAACTGTCTGTCTATCTAATTTCTCTTCACTAACTTTTATTATGAAAATCTGTTCCTTTTTATTCTACTACATGCTTGCTAATCACGTAATAGGCTATATTGAATCTGGGATGCTAACGCGCCCTTCGGCGCATGCTTTTCTAACCTTCAGACTGAATACGATATAACAACGCAAACTAGGTTTACTGAACTTGCACAATACTTAACATTCAATTCCAGGAATTCTACTACGGAATTTATTGTACTATACAAGGCTAAAACTACTAACTTGCCGAAAGAACTAGCTTTACATACCTTATCCTCGAACTATCCATCTGTCGGACGAGGCTCGGCCAATACTTCAACTATTTCTCCCAACTGCATTCACAAATATGTCAATTAATACTAACTATAGCTTTATTCTAAAGAACAACGTCACTTTCGATATAATTATAGCCTAAACTTAGGCTTATCGAAAGACGGTCAAAAACTCGCTATTTTCCAGAAGTACAGAAGGGAGAAATATAAACTTCACAGCTAGGAACACATAGACACTAGTTTGGAGCAATTCTACTTACCTTAGCTCGGTAGCTCGACGATTCGTCGGCCGTATTTCGCGAAACAAAATCCGTAGGAATGCTCCCTGCTGCTAAATACCTTGGTACCTGAGGTTAATTCGAGTTTGGACCGCGTTTGACGGCGTAATCGAAAGGAAATTATCAATACTTTACGTCTTCCTCTGTTCTCTGTCGTGAAGTTTCTGGAAATTATGATATGTTAAAGGAATAAACCGAAGTGGGGCTTATATATAATAGACACTATAAATCGCATTCAGGGAATCTGATTTATAAGTCGCATTCATGGAATGCGGTTTATAAGTTACATTCCTAGAATGCCGTTTATAAGACGCATTCCTGGAATGCAATTTATAAGTCGCATTTTGCCTTGCGACGTGCCGACTTGGCGCTTGTCCGATCTTTGTCCGGGCCATTTTCTAGCATGTATGGCTTTCAAATACTCTTAACCAACACGCGAATAGGCCATCTATATGCCGGAAATTTACGGGGTGTAACAATAGCGGAGTCAACGGGAGGTGGTGACGAGTCGTTGGATGAAGTAATGACTCGTCCTGTTGGTCGTTGGTTGAGGATCTTAAAAACTGAGAAGCATACCCCTTCAAGCAATGGATGTTCACTACTCATGGTGAGGACCAATGACTCGTGGTGAGGGTCGTGGTTGCAGATCGAGCAAATTTTTAATGTTTTTCCAAGGGTATTTTGGTAAATTTCTATGCTCCCAATTCCTAAATGGCGTCATTTTTGGAATTTTAAGGGACGTTTTTAGGGGTTTTCTAGCCTAACCTCTCATTCCCTCAACTCTTCTTCCTTCCACTCTCAAGATTAGGGATTCAACAAGGGTTTCTTCAAGGCTTCAAGGTGCAAGTTCAAGTGGGATTTCTCTTAATCAGGTATATGAATTTTTTAACAAGGATATCCTTCCATCCTTTTGCCCCAAATTTTTTATTTAAAAACTTGATTCTCTTGTTCTAGAAAAGTATGATCTAGGTTTATGATATATGGATGATTTCTTCTATGCCTTTTATGAATTTCAAGACCTATTAGGATTAAAAGTTATTTATGCATATAGGATTATTTTAATAACTTGAATTATGTGCTTAATGGAGAAAATGCGTGATTATAGTATTTCCTTCATGAGATAACTTAAAACTTTGATTGGGATTTTGTTATTGATGACTTGATTATATCAAGAACTTGTATCCATGTCTAAAATGTGTGAAGATCGTAAGAACTCCCTTAAAAACTGGAATATATGTTTGATAGACATGTTGAGATGAGATTAGAACTTATGGGCTTGATCAATGGGAAGTATGTATGTGTTTTCATTATGTTTTCGATGTAAATGTTTGGGTATGAGGTAAACCTATGATAACGGCATATTTATTGAATCTTCTTCACGAATTGGAGTAAATTTCGAAATGGGTTCCATGAAATAAATATATTCTTCTACCATGATCTTTTTGTACACGTTTTAGGTACGAGTTAAGTGTATGGGCTTTCCGTAAGTCTAAAATATATGAATTAAAGTATACATGTTAAAGTGTGAATTGGACCTATGGATCCTACATGAATCTATGTTATACTGCATATGTTATGAACATGGAATTTGAATGTTGTGGGGGTGTGTAAAGTATGAGTTGAACCTATAGATGATAGTGAATGTAAAATGTGTGGATTAAATGATGAATTGTTACCATGATGATATGAGTTATGAAGACAAAGCATGAGAATGATACTTCAGACTTTTGGGCTTGTTGTTAGTAGAAAGTAGCCTTAATCCCTTCTAAATGAATACAGTATGATGGAATCAGTAAATGCTCATGTTTCTGATTAGCTGTAGTAGCATAGACTAGATGAATAATGTTTGATCAGTACTCCTCATGTTCTAGTCCGCCAGGGACTCTCCATAACTGAGTATATTTCTTTTGGTCAGCCAGGGACTCTCCATAGCTGAGAATGTTTCCCTTAGTCAGCCAGGGACTCTCCATAGGTGATAATGTTTCCCTTAGTCAGTCTGGGACTCTCCATAGCTGAGAATATTTCCTTAGTACTCTCCATAGCTTAGAGTGTTTCCCTTAGTCAATCAGGGACTCTCCATAGCCGAGAATGTTTTCCTTAGTCAGTTAGGGACTCTCCATAGCTAAGAATATGTCCCTTAGTTAGTCAGGTACTCTCCATAGCCGAGAATGTTTTCCTTAGTTCAATTGGGACTCTCCATAGTTAAGAATGTTTCCCTAGTTCGCTTGGGACTATCCATATCATAGAATGATTCCCTTAGTTCACGTCATCAGTTTGGCTCAGTTTCGTATAGTTCAGAATTCAGTTAAAAATAGATACAGCCTAAAGCAGTCTCAGTTATCAGCAGATATCCAATATAGTGTATGATAGTTCATAGCTTCAGTTTCAGCTTCCATTATATGTTCAGTACCTGACCCTTATGCATGAGTTTGAGGACACTTCAGAATATGAGTTCCAAATAAAAGTTCATGTATATATGTGTATATGACTCAAAAGAGGATTGTTGCATTCTAAATCAGTTATATGTCAATGTACTCAGTTTTTTATTTCTTGTATACTTGTATGTTTACAAGCATGCTAAGTACATTCCAAGTACTAACCGCATACTTTATATGCTATATCGTGTCATGATATAGATTCAGGTATCTAGACTCAGCCCCGTGGGTAGACACGCTCCTTTTATCTCAGCGGATTGTGGTGAGTCCTCGTCTCTCGTGGATATGATCTATGTGTCTTATTTCAGTTATATTTCACTTTTCAGACTTTAGGAGTTAGCTGGGGACCTATCCCAGAAACTCATCAGTTTAGTTGAGGCTTTCAGACATGAGTAATCAGATTCAGTCTATGTATCAAAGTTTTGTTAGATGATGTCTTTGAGTTTTATATTTTACTCCTTACAGTTAGCTTTCGCTCAGTTATGTTTGTGTTAGCTGTTTCTATTGTTAAGTTTTATGATATGATTATGCCATGGGTCGACTTGGATCCCTTTCGAGGTTCCTTTTCCCGTGTAATGGCTAGGGTGTGAGCTCGGGTCATGACAAGGTGCTTCTAAAATTCTTTTAGTAGTAATCGGTGCATGCTAAGTAGCATCCTAAACAATAGGGGGTGCCTCATTCCGGGTCTGCATCCTATTTTGTGGGGCAGATTACCAGCGTTCTTATGGTTGGCGGTATGTTTTAGAGGCATGATCTAAAACACATTAATGCACGAGTTAGGAGGAAGCCTTTATAGAGTTAAACTCTATCACATGAACTAGAGTATGAAAAACTGGAGGTATTTCCTAACACTCTGTAGTCTCCTATTATAGATGTGGCGTGCTTCACACCTATAAAGACACTAATATACATGGCTTCATCGACATCCTAGGACTCTTTGAACCTAAAGCTTTGATACCAAGTTTGTCACCCCCCGAGTTAACACCTTAGGTGTAGTCAGCACTCAGATCACCTAGTGATTCAAGCGAACCCTTGGCCTGGCTTACTACTAGCGGAGATTCATAATAACGTATAGTAGAAGCAATAACTGTAATGAGCTCAATTTTATAAAAATAAGATTCATTAACTGGAACTGAAAGTAATGTTAAAAAGTAACATTCATGATTCAACTCTCTAACTAGTCTAAGATGTCACGACTCGAGCTGGGGCCCTGGACCATGACACGAGACCTAGAACCACGAATGCCTCCAAGCTAACCCATGAAACATACATAAAATTGAATAAGAGCATTACTAAGCGAAAATAAAGCATGAACATGATATAAGAGGAAGTCTGTGTAACATAAAGACATAAGCATAAACATGAGCCAACATCACTGAACCATCTCCACATAGCTGTCTGAAAAACCTCTAAAAATATGATAAGCTGATGGGACAACACCACCAACTAGTTGCTAAGTCTGAAAATAAAAGACATAAACAAAAGAGACATAATCAAAGCTGACGTCCTCAGATCATGAGGACTCACCAAAACTAGGATAGAGCTGGATTGAGCGGGAGCGAATTAATAAAGGGACTGTGATGGATCACTCGAACCTATATCATGAGATGATATAGCATAGAATATGTGGTCAGTATTTTGACTGTATTGATAATATAGAGAAAATAAAACATGCTAGTAAAATAATTGTCTGAAATCATGAATATAAATCAAGATAAAACGTGAGGATAAGGACATCATGCCAAATTTCATACTCCGGAGGTAATCATAATCATGAGTTATTCATCATAAGTTGAACATAATGACCAAAGGTTTAGTAATAGAAATCTATAGTGTACCATACTTGAAATCATAAGTGAGAACTCATAAACTGATCAATGGATCAAATATGTTGTAAAACATCATATCATAAAACATGAACATGAGAAACTAAAATTATGAGGAACAATGAGAGGCTTTGTCATTACCGACACTATCATGATAGAGCTTATGTGATGCCCCAACTATCTCGCTCAAATGGGCAGAGACGTCCTAAGTCTTGCCAGGGTGAAGATTGTGATATCACTGATGTGCTCTCGGGCGATAGAAGCACACTCTTGAGAGGTCCTAAATAAAAATATATACCTACAGTGGCACGTAGTTATGAGACCTAGGTCCTCGAACTCCCGAGCCTACTCGATACTAGACACTACTCCCAAAACATGCATATTACCCATAATCATATTCTCAAACATTGGTTAAATATAATATTAGGAGTCTTGACTCCAAAACATCTCTTTAAACTTATCTTAAAAGCATTGGCTAGAAATCATGGTGAAGTATACTTGACTTAGCATGGGCTTGCCCAAATCATAAAATCATACATACTTGAAATAAGGTTCATAATTCGAAATCATAAGTTAATGATTCATAAATATTCATGCATACTTCGATAATTAATCATAATTGAAATCATAGGCTCATAAGCTTGAAATTTATAAATCATGCCTAATAGGGCATAATTTTAATAAACTTGAAATCATCAATTTATGAACTTGAGAGTAAAATTTGTCCTAATAATTGTATTTCATAAATTGAAACATAAGAGAATTGAATCCATAGAGATATAATGGATAATTGCATGAAATTGGGTTAAACCCCAGAATTTTCATAAAACTTGATTAGAGACTTGAATTCATGAGTTTTAGAATAAATTGGGCATGAGGGTGGAAAAAATTTTCTATTCAGAACCATACATACCTGAGCTTGAAGAACCTTCAACTTGATTAGAGATCCAAAGGGAATTGAGATGAAAGAGATGAAGAAACCCTAGCTTCTATTGAGAGGATTTGATCTTCACTTAGAGGTGTTAGGATTAGAATGAGGGGAAGCTACTTCCTTGTTCCTCAACTTCCGAACCTGACGATCAAGGATCTCAACCGGAAACTACACATAGGTAAGGCTATCTCTCACCCCAATTCTTTCTACCGGAATAACTAAAGCTAAATCACCAATTCACTTTTTTCAACAGAAACACATGGAACACTGGATGCGCCGAGGCTAACTCTGCTGGTAGTTCCAACTCATATGCCACCTTGCCAACTCGATTGAGAATCCTATAAGGACCAACATATCGGGTACTAAACTTTCCTTTCTTATCGAACCTCATAACTCTCTTCATGGGAGACACCTTCAGAAACACCCAATCATTGACCTCGACTCGAGCTCTCTCCTCCTAACATCCGTATAAGATTTCTATGGACTCTAAGCTGTCTTCAACCTTCTCCTAATAAGTTGAACCTTCTCCATAGCCTCATGAATTGAATTTGGCCCTATCAACGTAGCCTCACCTACCTCAAACCATCCAATAGGCGATATACACCTTTGCCAATAAAGAGCCTCAAATGGAGCCATCTAAATGCTGCAGTGATAATTGTTATTATAGGTGAACATAATGAGAGGCAAATGATCATCCCAAATACCCCTAAAATCAATCATACAGGCTCTTAACATGTCTTCGAGAGTCTGAATGGCCCGCTCGGCTTGACCATCTATATGCAGGTGAAAACTTGTGCTAAGCTTTACTTGAGTACCAAGTCCCTTTTGAAACAATCTCCAAAATTGAGAGGTAAGCTTTACCTGAGTACCAAGTCCCTTTTGAAACGATCTCCAAAATTGAGAGGTCCAACTGAGTACTCCTATTCGAGATAATGAAAAATGGAACTCCATGCAATTGAGCTAACTCCCAAATGTACAATCTGGCATAATTCTTAGCTGAATCTATAGTTTTGATTGGTAAAAAATATGCTGATTTGGCCAACCTATCCATAATCACCCATATAGAGTCATACTGTCGGCATGTACGAAGCAACCCTATAATGAAGTCCATATTGATCTCTTCCCACTTAGAAGTATGAATGCTGATGTCCTGAAGCATACCTCTAGGTCTCTGATACTTGACCTTCACCTATTGGTAGTTCAGACACTTAGCCACAAATTCTGCTCTATCCTTATTCATCCCATTCCACCAATAGACTTTCCGTAGATCACGGTACATCTTGGTGGCACCTAGATGGACAGAGTACTGAGAGACATGAGCATCACTCAACATCTACTTTCTCAAGTCATCCACAGCCAGAACACACAATGGACCCTAATATCGGAGCACACCATCTCCTTGGGAGAAAACCTCTACTTTTTTATTCCGAACAACTTCTTTCAATTTCACTAAGATAGGATCCTCATGGTTCCTTACTTTAAACTTTGTCACCAATGAATATTCTGACCCATTCTGGACAATAACACCACCATCTGTCGAATCTATAAGGCAAACTCCTAAATGAGCAAGCCTATAAACATCCTTTACCAACTCCTTTCTCCCATTCTCAACATGGGATACACTCTCCATGGACAGCCTACTAAGAGCATCAGCAACTATATTGGCCCTGCATAGATGATAAAGGACACTCATGTTATAGTCCTTAAGAAGCTCTACCCATCTCCTTTGTCGCAAATTCAAGTCCTTCTGAGTAAACACATACTATAGCCTCTTGTGGTCTGCAAACACATCCACATGTACACCATACAAATAGTTCCTTCAAAACTTCAAGGCAATCACCACCGCTACTAACTCTAGGTCATGCGTCGGGTAATTATTTTCATGAGTCTTATGTTGTCTAAAGGTATACACAATGATCTTACCATGTTGCATCAGCACACAACCAAGACCAACTCTAGAAGCTTGATACCATTCTTGACATGACATCATAGAGTACAAATGGGTTGAATGGTGGATACTCCTATGTAAATGATTCTTCTCTGAATTGTGGAGGACCCCACTTGTGAAAACATTGTGCGACTTGCAGTATATGTGGTGGTCAGGATGGCCATTAGAACGGTTGTCCAAATTCATATTCCCCTACCCCAAGCCCCTACTATGATTCTTTTATTGTTTCTGATGAGTACAGGAATAATGTAGAGGAGGACTTAGAACACCAAGTTCAGATAGAAAATATGTTAAAATAGGTCCTTGAGCAGACAGAAGCAATGAGGGAGCAAATGGAAGTATTAGGAGTTCAGACCAGGGAAAATGGAGAGGCCTTAGAAATGATAAGCGCCAAGTTCACGGAGATAATGGCTAAGGCTGAAGCTTGCTTTGATTTGCAAGTGACGGTCTTAGCCAATACTTAAGAGGGACTGCAAGGAGAAGAAAAAGGTGAGTTCCTGGAACAAGCTCAATAGTTAAAAGCTCCTGAGAGTCTCCGTGATGGTCTCACACATATGGCCAATCCATTCATGAAAGGAGAGATAGAGTTTCAACCATTTGATATTCATGTGGAGTCAGATGTTGATGTGGAGAAGGTGTACACAAGTAAGGAGGTCAAGCACAATGCATTTTTAGAGTTGGGGTGTTTTGTACCCCACTCGAAGCATTTCTCGACATTAAGTTTGGTTGACAACCTATAAATAGAGTCTTCCAAGCTTGTAGAGGAGGAATAAGCCTCGTATATTCTAAAATTTGTTGATTCAGAGAGACAAAATGACTTCACTTATGTAAGGGCCAATAAGTGCCAAAGGCGACATCTACTGCTTGGTCCTTTCATTTTATCACCACCACCCCTGGAGAATGAGAGGAAACTGGAGAAGAAATTAGGGGTGATATTCATATCCTCAAAGCGGAGGAAAAAGTGGTGAAACTTGATGCGTCGTGTCGCGACGTAAAATAAGGCGCTTCTTGGGAGGCAAGCCAAGAGTACCATAGGTACAATTTCTCTTTCTCTATTTT
Source organism: Datura wrightii (assembly GCA_035772735.1). Classification (NCBI taxonomy): domain Eukaryota; kingdom Viridiplantae; phylum Streptophyta; class Magnoliopsida; order Solanales; family Solanaceae; genus Datura; species Datura wrightii. The sequence goes on from JASDFA010000006.1 coordinate 130,109,963, forward strand.
TATTTTGTTTATCTTCACTTTTTGTTTTTGTTTTTGTTTTTGTTGGTGTGACTTAAGCACAGATTGAGGGGAAGTCTGAGTACCCTTAGAAGAGGAAGCTAAGGAGCATGTCAAAGCGCAAGTGTGGGTTTGAGGATCCCCAAGATGAAAAATGGACAACACATGCTACTAGCTAGGCCCAGAGGTCTCAGGAAGTATCACTCACCTTTAGTCTTGCTTTTAAATTGTTGTGGGGACATAGCATAAATTAAGTGAGGGGTGAGGAAAATTTCATAATTTTGTGCTAAGTTATGTCGGGTGAATGTGGTGTTAGGTATAATATTTTTGTTGAAAAAATTTGAATTGAGCACGGTTCACCCACCCTTTGGTTTTTCTTTTCAGTTCTTTTTCGAAGGGGGGCACTTTGAACGGAGAAATAAAAATCATCATTTGTTTGTACATAACTTTACAGTCATAGTGATGTACTTTTCCCCACGATGGATGGATGATGACCTTCTTGAGGAAAAATTAGTCAATAGGTGTTGTATTTGAACCCTGAGTTGATTGATAGTTTGATGTTCTTGTTATGTGATGTACATGATTGTAAGATGCAAGTGGTTTTAATTCAGAAGAATGTTAACCAGTTGTATAACTTTGATTGAGACACCTAGGCTCTTGAATGTGACTCTATGTGCTTAAAGCTTAATGTTGAATTCTTGTGATTAGCTGAGTTAAGAGTCTACTTAATATTTCTTGAATTGAGCATGTGCTGAGAGTGTAAGGTTTTTTAATATTCCATATTATTGTGTAGTGTCTAGAACTTTCCGGGTGTGTATACAAAATAAAATGAGGGATGTCGATTGTAGGAGATGATTTAGGCATTTCTTTGAATGAGCCTAATTTTTATCCCTCGCTTTACCTACCTTGAATGTATAATCCTAGTTAGCCCCATTGAGCCTTTAGTCTATTCTTTGCTAGCCACAAAATGAGCTTAATCCTTTCTTTTCAATAGCCTTGAATTAGATCCAAAACTCCTAAGCGCTTAATTGAAAAATGCGATAGACTTAAGGAGTGAGAAGTTGAGGAAGAAGGAAAAGAGTAGTTGTGGGAGTTGAAGAAAAGGCTAGAGGTGCACTTGTTTAAAAATGAATAAGAGTTAGTAGGGAGTAAAAGAAGAAGAAAACGGAAAAAATTGCTTAAGTACTCCTTACTAATAGCTTAAGTGTGGCTAAGGAAATGGGGAAACAAAGAGGAAAACTGAGAGTTGAAAAGAATAAAGGTGAAGTAAGAGGATAGATATTCACGATGAAAGTGTAATGTATTAAAAGCGCTTGGGGAAGATAGCCACTATTACTGGCAAGAATAGTACCTACCTGTCCCTTGGCTTACTTAAACCTATTAAGTCCTACTTGATATTACTTTCAAACATTCCTAAATTAGCAGAGTAATACACTAAAGGCTAGCTTATGGGTCAATACATGATGCATGTGAATTCTTTGTGAGAGTGAGCTGAATTCTTATTCATATACCCATACATGTTATAATTGGAAATGTTGTGAGTGAAAAATGGGTATCTCTCTTGTTTTGAGGGCACATGGTTGAGGAAAGATCGAATTCATGTTGGACTTCTTGATTGGCTAATGAGCATGAGTTTGTTGTGGTTGTAAAGTCGATTCTTGAGGCTAGGAGGTCTTAACTTGGTTGTGTTGGATTTGAATTGTGTTATATATTATATATATAGCATGCATTATTTGAACTTGCCATCTAAATAAGGCATTGTAGCCTTAATTTGAGTCGTCTTGTGTCAATTGGTAATTTGTGAGTCTTCCTTGTGCATGAGATGTAAGGGATTTATTCGAGGACGACCACGACTTTAAGTGTAGGGTAGTGATCTTGGGCATATTTACATGCCCAAATATTATTTTATACCCATATTTTACCCATGGTGTACCTTAATTTAAGAATAATCTCATGTATTTTGTGTAATTTGTATCCATGGAATATCAAATATGATTTGCTCTCTTTGTAGGTTGACATTGCCAATGTATGAAGCTCAATGTGAAGATAATGGTCCTAATCTTGAAGATAAATACTAAGGGACGGATTATGGATGATAAGACAAGCTAAAAAGGACATTTGGAGTCAACTCCATGCCATGGAGAAGCAATGGGGCGTTCAACAACGTGCCACGGAGCAAAGAATTAATTTATATGAGCAGGGGCCGCCAAACAGTGAGCATCCACGATAGCAAAGTGTCACAGAAGCAAATCTCCGCGATAGCCAGCGTGTCACAGAGGCAAATCTCCGCGATAGCCAGCGTGACACAGAGATGTTTCACCATAAGACAAATTTTGCATTTTTTCAACTTATTATAAATTGAACCCTTAGCTTCTAATTTCATTATCACGAAATATTTTTGGAGAGACGAAAAGGAGCTAAGGGAGAACGAAGGAAACTCTACCTAGGGTTCAAAAACTTTCATTCTCTTTTACCATTTTTGGAAGTACTTTACTTTAAACATATTTTTAAGTAGTTGTATGAACATGAGTGGCTAAAACCCTTCCTATAGGGTTTAGGCCACATGATATGAATGTAATTGCTCGATTTTCATCTTTGGTTTGAGTTTTAGTTGTTTTTTTGTCTTGCATTCTTAATCATTATTGTTTTTATGCTTGATCACCATGAAAACGATCTTGTTAAACTTAGGCAAAAGCTCGAAAGAGTAACCCTAGGTTAGAACAAAAGAATGCACGGAGAAAATTCTTGTCTTTACGATAGGATTCGCGGTTAGGATAGCAATTATACCTAATTCTCCTTGCTTGGTTAATAAAACGGGACGATAGCTAGACACAGACTTAGAATTGTCACATCACTGCTCGTAGAAGTAGTTATGAAGCTAAGTTAGGTTAAATGATCATAGGTACGGAAGTCCATAATCAAGGGCATAAACCCCGTAGACCACATCCACAGTGCTAAATGCTCACGAATTAGGACGTCACATCCCCGCTCAACGATGTAGGTGTGAGACTAGTTTGTTGTGTTTAGAGGCTCGAGAGATCATGAATACCGCATATTAACTCTCTGAGATAACAACTGAAATTTATATACTTGAATCATTGTGAATTATAGCATTGCATGATTATCAGGCCTTAACTCCAGTTGTGAGGGAAATTTCAAAATTTTGTGCTAAGTTATTTCGGGTGAATGTGGTGCTGGGTGTAATGTTTTTGTTGAAAAAATTTGAATTGAGCACAGTTCACCCACCCTTTGATTTTTTTTTGGTTCTTTTCTGAAAGGGGGGCACTTTGAACCGAGAAATAAAAATATTCATTTGTTTGTACATAACTTTTCAGTCATAGTTAGGGATTTTTCCTGAAGATGGATGGATGACGACTGTCTTGAGGGAAAATTAGTCAATAGGTGTTGTGTTTGAACCCTGAGCTGATTGATAGTTTGATGTTCTTGTTATGTGATGTACATGATTGTAAGATACAAGTGGTTTTAATTGAGAAGCATGTTAACCAGTTGTATAACTTTGGTTGAGACACCTAGGCTCTTGAATGTGACTCTATGTGCTTAAAGATTAATTTTGAATTCTTGTGATTAGCTGAGTTAAGAGTCTACTTAATCTGTCTTAAATTGAGCGGCATTGTGAGTGTAAGGTTTTTGAATATTCCATGCTATTGTGTAATGTCAAAAACAGTCCTAGTGTGTATACAAAATGAAATGAGGGACGTCAATTGTAGGAGATGATTTAGGCATTTCTTTGAATGAGCCTAATTTTTATCCCTCGCTTTACCTACCATGAATGTCTAATCCTAGTTAGCCCCGTTGAGCCTTTTGCCTATTCTTTGCTAGCTACAAAATGAGCTTAATCCGTTCTTTTTAATAACCTTGAATTTTATCCAAAACTCTTAAGCGCTTAATTGAAAAATGCAAGAGAGTTAAGGAGTAAGAAGTTGAGGAAGAAGGAAAAGAGTATTTGTGGGAGTTGAAGAAAAGGCTAGAGGTGCACTTGTTTAAAAGTGAATAAGAGATAGTAGGGATTAAAAGAAGAAGAAAGCGGAAAAAATTGCTTAAGTACTCCTTACTAATAGCTTAAGTGTGGCTAAGGAAATGGGGAAACAAAGAGGAAAACTGAGAGTTGAAAAGAATAAAGGTGAAATAAGAGGATAGATATTCGCAATGAAAGTGTGATATATTAAAAGCACTTAGGCAAGATAGTCACTATTACTGGAAAGAATAGTGCCTACTTGTCCCTTAGATTACATTACGATCCATTAAGTCCTATTTGATCTTATGTTCAAACATTCCTAAATTAGTGGAGTAAAACATTAAAGGCAAGCTTATGGGTCAATACATGTTGCATGTGAACTCTTTTTGAGAGTGAGAGTATTTCTTATTCATATACCCATGCATGTTATAATTTGAAAAATTATGAGAGAAAAAATAGGTAACTCTCTTGTTGTGAGGACACATATTTGATGAAGGATAAAATTCATGTAGGATTTCTTGGTTGGTTAATTTGCATGAGTTTGTTGAGTTGGAGAGTCGATTCTTGAGGCTAGGAAGTCTTAACGTAGTTATATGTGATTTTAGTGGTTAGATCTTGCATGCTCTATTTTTAACTTGCTATCTAAAACAATTGTTGTAGCCTTAACTTGAATTGTCTTGTGTCAATTAGCTATGTGTGAGTTCTTCATTAGCATGAGATGTAATAGAGTTGTTCTGGGACGAACAAGGCTTTAAGTGTAGAGTAGTGATCTTGGGCATAATTACGTGACCAAGTGCTATTTTATAACTTAGCTTAGTCAAGTTTGTCGTTGTAATTAATTATATTCTCATGTGATTTTGTATAATTTTGTGCATAAATTAACCAATGTGATTTGCTCCTTGTTTTTTAGGAGATACATGCAAAGGATGAGTTTAATATGATGATGCACGAATATAAAAGAAAGTCGGGATTAAGTGCAAGGAAGATGGCATGAAGAAAACATACAAGTGCCTAGATGACAACCTGCAGTGTGCCACAGCAAGATATTGCCGCAATGGGCACCGTGTCACGCAGGCAAGAGTGAACGTGAGGAGTGTCAGGCAGTGTGCCTGCGCGACAGTGCCGTGCCACGGCTGATGCTCTCACACGTGCCTTGCCAAGGCCACATGTCCAGTGCACCTGTGCGACTAGTCCGGGCCACAGAGCTACTGTTGCGCGATGGGCAGCGTGGAACAGGGCTGGTCCATGGACGGCCAAAATTGCATTTTTCCCATTTAATATAAATAGGACACTTAGCTCTAAAAGTCATTTTATCACGAAATATTTTGAGAACAACGGAAAGAAGCGAAAGGAAAGTGAAGAACTCTACCTAGGGTTCGTTAATTTTCATTCTCTTTTAATCATTCTTGTAAGTACTTCACTTTAGACTTGTTTTTGAGTATTTGTACGAACATGAGTGGCTAAAACCCTTCCTCTAGGGTTGAGGCCACATGATGTGATTGTAATTTCATGAATTCTTCTTTTGTTTGAGTTTTTAGTTGTTGTTTTTGTCTTACATTCTTCATTATTGTTGTTTTTATGCTTGATCACCATGAAAACAAACTCGTTAAGCTTAGGTAAAAGCTCAAAAGAGTAATCCTAGGCTAGAAGACAAGAATGTAGGGAGCAAGTTCTTGTCTTTACGATAGGATTCGCGGTTAGAATAGAAATTATACCTAATTTTCCTTGCTTAGTTAATAAAACGGGATGAGCTAGACACTGACTTAGAATTGTCACATCACCGCTCGTAGAAGTAGTTGTGAAGCTAAGTCAAGTTAAATGATTAGAGGTAGGGAAGTCCATAATCAAGGGCATAAACCCTGTAAACCACATCCACGTAGTTAAATTGCTCACGAATTAGGACGTCATATCCCCACTCAATGATATAGGTGTGAGACTAGTTTGTTGTGTTTAAAGGCTCGAGAGACCATGAATACCGCATTTTAACTATGTGAGACAACAACTGAAGTTCTCATACTCGAACCATTGTGAATTGTAGCATTGAATGATTATCAGGCCTTAGCTCTAGTTTCTTCTTGTATTGCTTCTCAATTGTTTTGTGATAACCTTTATATTTAATTGAAATTATCCAAAATATATTATATCAACACTTGTGAAGGTTAAATTAACACTTGAACTTAAATATTTGTTGAATTAATCCATTCCTTGTGGGTTCGACATCCGGCTCTTAAAAGGGGCGACTGTATTACTTGTACGTCCGCTGCACTGGGGCGCAACCGCAACCCAAGTGTCTTTAATTTCTTGTTACTTCATATTTTTGTTGTTTTTTTTGTGTAGGATGATTGGATTGTGAACAAAGTGGAAGAAGCAAAGTATCGGCATCTGCGTTGGACTGGCGAAACGCAGGTACCAACTTGCAAAATGCAGGTCCAAATGTATATTTGATCCAGAATACCTGAGAGAAGGTGAGTACCTATGCCTCGCCTGCGAAACGCAGGCAAGGACTTGCGGAGCACAGGTGTAGTGCATGTTAGAGACAGAATACCTAGGTAAAAATCGTTTAAAATAGGTGACCTGCATCTCGCCTGCAAAACACAAATACAAATCTGCGATACGCGGGTGCAACACAAATCTGGGACAGTGCATTAGGATAATTGAGGGCCATCTGCATTTGACTTGCGGCTCGCAAATCTAAATCTGCAGTCGCAGGTCCATCACAGGCGCAGGTATGAGTTATTTTAAAAAAATCAACCGATCGTTTGACCGACCCGACCCAGATCTGACCCGTGGCTTTTCAACTTCTTCAGCACTTTCCAAAACCCCTAATTTTCTGCCAACACACCATTTTCTTAACCCCTCAACCACCATTTACATTTCCCACATTCATCCATTAACTTACCATTAATTCCACGTAACCTCTTCATATTCTTCGTGCCTGTAAAACCCACCATTCCTTCCACTTTTACACAACCACACACCTTCAAACAACAAACAAAGCAAAGAGGTTGGGTTGGTCTCATCCTATGGAAAAAAAGCTTCAAGTTTCAATTTCATTTCTCTCCTCACTCTATTTGGTATGTCTTTTAATTTGTATCTTTGTTTCTTTGAGCTTGATGCTATATGTAGCACAAGTAGCATGGTAATCTTTATTCTCCTTGACCCACGTTTCTCCCCCATTTCCCCATTCTATGTTCATCATATTCATTGTGAAATTGACTCTTGTGGGTACTTGAGGGGGGTTTTCGAAATGTTTAAGAGGGTAGATTTTTTTGTTCCATGATGCTATATCGATTGGGTATGTTACATTGCTTTGAAATTTTAGTTGGGGATGAAGTCTGAGTAACCTACTTTCTTGAGATGAATGATTTTTCCCGATGATGGATTGGGTGACATCTTTCTTAAGGGAAAATCATCAATTCTTGTTGTGTGCTTGATAATGTGGATGAAACTGTGGTCATGCTTGTGGAGTTGTGTGGATTTTTAAAATTAACTTAATGAATATTGGTTGAATTGGTCATTTGACATTTTCTAATGATAGATGGGTAACGTCCTTCTTAAGAAAATTCATTAAATGGTCATACTGGTTCAATTTGTTGTTGATATTATTGGTAAATCTTTTAGGAAAGTCTAAGTACCCATTAAATAATGATCTTGCTCATGCTTTCTTAAAAAATTTGAATGATAGTATGTGAGTTAAATTTTAGACATTATTAGACAACTGCATGCCACAGATCTTGCTCTGCGGAATACAGGTTGGGTATTGGGCTTTAGGCTCACTTCCTTCCACCTGGGAGCTGCAGATCCCCATCTGCAAAACGTAGATGAAACACAGGTGCTAGTTCCAGATACAGTGATTCTGCCTTGCATCTGCTGGTTGCAGGTGCTGGTGGTGATTTTATTGGTTTCTTTACTTTTCTTGATATCCAATTTGTTTTATATTTCTTTCCTTAGTCTATTGTAACTTCTTTCTTTTATTTTCTTTAAAAAAATACAAAAATAGAGTGGTTGTGTGTTGTGGCACTCACATTATCTTTCCGGAAAATGTCCTCATCCAAGCGTCGATATAAAGGAAAAGCTCATATGGAGGCTGGCACACATCAGGAATCTGATCTAGCAGAGGAAGAGAGAATCTCCTGACTACGCTTTAGGCTTGAAGGAATGGAGCTTAGTACCTCTCCTTTAAGGAGAAGCTAGCCATTACATAAGAGGCTAGATTTAAGTTCCCCAATATTGACGAACAATTATATACGGGATTGGGAGCCTTTCACTCAGTCCTTGTACCCCTACTTTTCAGAAATGGTGCGGGAGTTTTATCCCTCCTATAGTGCCCAACTGGATATTCTGAAGCACAAAGTCTGAGTAGACATGATGCCTTACTTATCATTTGTGCTAGTGCGAGGCCAGAAGTAGACATCACCCTTGAGGCATCCAATTCAATTTATTAAGAAGATACGGTCCATCTTGGCTTAGGGCTTACAAGGAGATTGACAGCAAAAGAAAATTAATACGCATGGGTGGCAGGTATTATTGCGGAAGGTCATCCTCACTGGGGTTATGAAGAGTAATATTCATTTCCATGATTTCAAATTTGAACCTAGAATGTGGATTTACCTAGTGTGCGCCCGTATTATCCTCTTCAAAAATACAACACATGTTCCAATTGAGATAGTTATCCTCATAGCATGCATCATGGGTAGGATTCTTATTAATATAGGGGAGATCATAGATGAGCAATTCACGAGAAAGGCTCGACAGTAAGCTAATTCCACGCCTTACCCGACCCTCATTAGCTTGCTATGCCTACGGGCTGACTGCTCTTTGTTTCGACCGCTAGATAAAACGCAGTGGGAAAAGGGAGTCAATTATTTGACCACAAAGACAGACAAGGACGCTCCATCTTTCATAAAGTCAAATTAAACTTCGAGACCAAGTGATCCTCCATCCACCGAGATGTCCAGAGATGCCCCTGTTTCACCTATGGCCGATAGACAAGTCTCTCCACAGGCAAGAGGTCTTTTCAAAATGGCACAAATGGCCCGTGCCCATAATGCTCAATTGTTGAAGTTATCCAAAGACATCCCTCCCATGATTCAAAAGGCCATCAAAATGGCTATGCATCCAGTAGTTGACAAGTTAGGAAGCTTGTGTGCTCGAGTAGATGTGCTTGAGGAAGAAGTGGTTGCTAAGAGGGAAGAGTTGGACAAACGAAAGGATAGGAGCCCACCAATAGATATGAACTTGAACATTCCGGCAGCGGGGTCTACCTTACCTATTGCAAATAGAAGTCAGCCAGATGATTGGTATGTCGAGTACAGCCCATCTGAAGTTGCAGAGGCTAGAGAAAGGAAAGAGGTTGTGCCACCCTACAATGAGGTGCCTCCTACTACTGCTACTGGTCACCATGGTGATCCATATTGGGTTCCACTAACATATTCTTACCATGAGGCCAGGACACTTCCAGAAAAATGGGTGGTTGTTTCACCACAACAACCACTTGTACTTTCACTTTATCCTTTGATGCCTTCTGTGGCTGACATAGCCAAAAAGCATTTCTCATGATGGGCACATGCTACTCTTTTACTTATATAGGATTCTCTCTTGCTCTTAAGTATGCCTTGGGGACAATGCATGATTTTGTTGGGGTTGGTGGATGCCCTTGATGGGCTTGCTATATGTTAAATTGAATTGTTGTTTTGATGAATGAATGCCCTCGTCGGGCTTATCTTGAATTGATTACAATTATGGGCTAATTTTCTTTCATTGAGGATGTGAGTTGCTATTGACGAGTTAGTTTTACATTCCAATTAATTCATGACTCGTGCTTAGCAATCGCCTTTGTAGATAGTAGATAGTAATAAACTCTAAGGATTTTCTTCATACCACGATTCTTTCCTAAGGGGAAAATTTATTAAGGGAAAATGCCAAGTTTAGTTTATCTTTTTAAGTAACATTTTTCTATAATAGATTGAGAGACGACTTTCTTAAGGGAAAATGCCAAGTTTAGTTTATCTTTTTGAGTCATTGTTGCACTTACTTTGAGTGGTACCACCAAATTTTTTTATTGGCATAGCAAAATGATTTTTGAAGTCAAAAAGGGTACATGAATATGAATATGAGCATTCTCTTATCATGAATTATACATTCTTTGTTTGGCTTTTGATTTGCAAAAAAAGTATGCAAAACTCAACATAGCTTGTTTAAAGTCATGCCTTTGAATTGATCACGAGAATGGCTAAACTCTTTGGATTGTGATGCCTTGTGTGGTGAGGTTTTAGCTTGATTCTTATGTATGCATATTGTCTAGAACTTGTCCTGAATGTGATTCAAGGCAAAATCCTAGATGTAGCTGCACTTGGGAAATGACCTTAGGCTCTTTTTGGTTAGTCACTTCACAATAAAATAACCTCCTTGAACATCAACCCTTCTTAACCACTATTTGAGATTTAAGCCTTTTTTCTTGAAAATCATATTACAAGCCTTATACCCATTTCAATCATTTTCATTAGCCCCGGTCCTCCCTAATTTCTAGTGATTAAAGAAAAATGGGGCTTGAAGCCCAAGATTTGGGAATGAAAAAAGAAATATGATGTAAGCATAAGCCTATGTTTGGGGTGTGCAGAAAGGAAAAAGAGGAATGAAATTCAATGTGAGATAGCACCAAATGCTTGATGAAAAGAATAAAATAATTGGTTGCAAAACCTTTGATCAAGAGGAAGAAATAAATAAGTTGAATGGTGCTATCTCTTGTTTAGATGAGGCTTAATATAGAATTCAAGGTTTTAAAAAGGTGGCTCTTGATGAAAAATGTGAATGATGATCAGGGATAGACAAGATGAAGTAAACTCAATAAGTGTAGTGGGAAGTTTGAATGTTCTCACAAAAGTGCATTAGGGAAGTTCTAGTCACTAGAGCTAAATATTGTCATATCCTTACCCCTAGCCTTCATTATAACCCGCAAGTTCTTAGAGATTCCAAGTGTAGTAACACTACATTAGTGGCGAGTTACATGAAGGGAAAGCCTATGGTTCAATGTGTATGCACTCGAATATCTTTGAGAGAGTGAGCGTCTTTTGCATCATTTTATAATTCCTGGTTTTGTGAATTACATGAATATGAGTGAGATTCTCTCTTTTAGTAAGTGGCATCACTTTCTTGGAGTAAATGCTAAAATTGTGCTTTCAGTTGAGAGGTACGAATGCGACAAGTTGTGCAATGAACTTCTAGGAAAATCTTGAATGTTGATTGTTAATGACTTGAGATGCTTAGTGATGTTGATTTTATTGAATATGTCCCCTATTTTAAATTAAAAGAATGAGAGTGAGTAGTGCCAAATGTTTGTGGTTACCAATTGAATTTGTGCAACATGTTTTGAGTTTTTTTGTTTTCTTGAGTCAGTGTCTGATTTTGGGGTTGTTTTAAGTTTTTATTGATCTTGTGTGCAGCTCATATGATTTGATAGGATTGATACAATTCTAGCTGTGAGTAAATGATTTGCTTGAGGACAAGCAATGGTTCAAGTTGGAGGGTTTGATGAGATGATAATTTACTAACTCATTTGACTCTTAAGCATGAGTTATTACTTTATTTTCACATCAATTAGGAAGGTTTTATGTATTTTTCTCTTTGTTTGAGTAGGCATTTGACTTAGACAAAGAAAAGAGAAGAATTAAATAAAAAGCACTCTGCTGGAGGAAAAGGACATCCGTGTCACACATTGGCACCTATGAAACATAGTTGGCACTAAAAGATTACTGATCTGAACCTGCGAAGCGCAGGTTGGTACCTACGGGATGCAGGTGCCAACAAAAATGGCTTTGAAGTAACACTTCCTCAACCTACGAAGCACCTACGAGCCGCAGTTCGCAGGTGCATGGCAAGTGACTCAGATGCCGGCAAGGGTAAAATCATCCAGATCTGGCACAAATATACCTAAGAAGCTTTTAAGGAAAATTCTGAAAAGATGTGCAAGAAGAACGTATAGATTTTTACTCCAATTATAGAATTCTCACATACCATGTCATATAATAGAATTGAATATTGTAGAAAGGAGTAGAAAAAGACTGAGAGTAGAGTACATTTTCGTCTTCTTCTTCTTCAATTTTATTGGGTAGTACACCATTGTTGCAGATTTTGAAAGCTTAATTTGTTATTCAATATAATGATGGTTGAGAAATTTTCCATGGGTATAATTTCTCTTTCTCCATTTATGAGTAGCTAAATTATTAGCTAGGGGTGTGCGCATGATGGGTGTCTAAACTTGGTTGGGTGTTGATGATTTGTTCTTAAATTCAATTTATAATTATGTATCTATTGTTTCCTTTAAGTTTTAATTGAAAATTTGATGGTTGCAAACATTAATTTTGCTTGCTTATCTTGTTTTTGCTTGAGAAAGAGGAGTGAGATTTGAGTGAGGAATCAATAGTGAGGATTTGGAGTATAGGTGTGCGGGCTTGAGCTAGAGATAGTCAAGACCCATATCTCCACTCCATTAAAGGGTTGAGGCAAAAGATAGCTTAACTCTTCTTCAAGCTTTGTGGCTGATTTGTGATTGTGACTTTGGGGTTTGATAATACCCAAAGCAAAAGCACTCTTGTGGTTGAAAAACAAGAGGTTTTAGTGTTATCCATTGCTATCCATGTTCAAAATTGAGTTTAAGACATTTCAATCGACCCCAATCTACTTGACACCCCATCATTAGCACATTCCTAGTTCCCTCTCATCAATTACAACAATTTAATTGTCCAACTTCATTTTACTATTTGAATTCAATATTGTTTCACGTTTTCCCCTAATTTTTACTTTTTGCATGTTAAATAATGATGCATATTAGTTTAAATTAGTTTACGACTTTTGGATTATCTCTCTCAATTTCTTGTGGGATTCAACCCCGACATCCATTGGATATTTTATTTATTCACAATGACTGCTGCCACCTCCTTTTAACGAGAGAGATGTATTAAGCATTATCATGGCGTGAGGCCTTTCAGACAGCGTACATCTCATTAGTCAAGAATATCTTATCGCATTGCATCACCCAATTAAGTAAGACATATGAATTGCTTTCACTCTTGAAGAAAAGAAGAGTTACTTTAATGGGTTGAGACTAATGTCCCGACCTCCATTGTTGCCATTGAATCTGAAATCTCCAAATGATACAAGAATAAAAGAAAAAATAGCTAATTAGACACAAAAAGGATAGAAATTAGCAACCCTTGTGAAGGCACAAGGACCTCCAATTCACAAATCAAGTAGCATCTAGTTCTAGAAAGACCTCGAGGGAGATGATCTGCCCTTGCAACCCTTCTTCCTATACAAAAATTAATACAAAGCTAGGCAAGTTTTATCCACACTTAAAATAACATATCAAATTTCAAGTCATGAAAAATTCTCCTATTCAAATCAAACAAAGTACTATTTTATACTATGTAAAGAAAAAGGAAAGGCTGTTGTTACAAATATACCCTTAATGAATAAGGGCCTTATTTGGGTTGTCTTCCTTTTCCTTAAAAATCAAAATTGACCAAATTACACAACTAGTATTTTATTTCTTTTGTTGGTCATCTTATGCTCCTTCACCCCCCCCCCCCCCAAGTTATGATCCAAGCATGGTCCCCTTTGCATTGCATCATTGGAGAAGAAGAACCCTAGTTTCTTTAGAGCTTCAGAGCATTCTAATTGCTAAAGTTCTTCGATGTTAGGAGAGAAATGAGAGATTATTCTACTAAGTACCCCTTTAATTTTCCTTAAACAGAGCCTAAAATGACCTAGTATAGGAGTTAGAAGCTTAGAAATTTATGAGATTACCCCTAGAAAAACATACAGAAAAGTGGTTGTCCAGTCCTCATGATTCATGCCACAAGTCGTTGTGTCATTCCATGAATCATGGTATGTACTCGTGGTCACTAACAAGTTGATCACTTTCTTAGCTTCATCCCACGACTGGACAAGATGATACGTCCTTTGATACCACGACTCATGATTTCTGCTTATGATCACCGGAACAATTTTGAACACTTTCTAAACCTCCTACTACGATTAGAAAGGATGGGTCATCTTATGGTACCATGACTCATGATCTGGTCTCATGGTCCCTGGGAGGAAAAATGCAAAGTTGCGAAACTTTTGGTAGATTGCTTTGGACAGGCCTCCCCACAATTCGTGGTTTCCACCACGACTCGTGGTGTGGGCCGTTTTGTGGGAAAGGTCCCAATTTTTCTTCTAGTGTCTACTTCATGTCTAGGATCTGATCTTAGGGACTTTGGGGGTGTTACACCAACTTAGGATGATGGATCATTTTCTTTGGTTTAGGTGAATCCTATATGCCCCTAGTACGGGCTGTTATGGATCCTTACTAACAAACTATGATATGATGTCTCATACCGTTGTAAGGTATGAGATGACTTAACTTATCGGACAGAGATCAGACTCCACATTTACATAGTAATTTATGTCGGTTAAGATAAGAACCTCCAATAACAAAACTTAATGAATGATGATGAAAACATGATTTTAAAGGGTCTGCTTACTCATTTTTATATCTTTGGTCTTCATTCTTAGTATGTCTATATCTCGGTTGCCCTTTTATACTGTTTGAACTATGTTATGTTTCATTTAGTTATTTTAGATATAGTATGATCCTATGTACTCAAGACCCTTTGTCCAGGGACTCTGCATTATTTTTTAGTATAGATTTATGTATGCATGTCGATGATTGAGTTGCTCACTAGGATCCCACTTCATCCTGCTATCGCTAAGCCCCACTTGTTTTGGGCTTAGTTTTTTATTCATAATCATTAGATGTTTATTTAGAGGTATGTCAGGTGTCTTGTCCTGGTTAAATAATTATTCTATTATGTTAGAGGCTTCATAGATTAATTGTTCATGATGATGTAATACTTGGCAAGTCATTTTATAAATTGAGTACTTTGATTTTATTAGCTTAAGTCTATCTATATTCCGATTATGATTAGATGTATGCTTATGATGTATATCATGTTATGCAGTTCGCTCAGGTCAGCAATGGCTTCGAATGTCAGCCACGTCTAGGCCCAAGGTCAGAGCATGATAGTTACAAAAGCATTGCATATAAATGGATCTTTAATATTAAACGACACAAGGCTAAGCATGTTGTCAATAATTTTATTCAGAAAGGGGGAATTGACTTTAAAAAGACATTTTCACATGTCTCTAAAAAGATTCATTCAGAATTATAATGACTTTAGTAGCTCATTATCACTTAGAGCTACATCAAATAGATGTGAAAACCATTTTTCATGATGGAAATTTAGAGGAGGAAGCTTATATGGATCAACCTAAGGAGTTTGTCAATAAAAAAAATAAGCACATGGTGTGTAAATTTTAAAAATCAACATACAAACCTAAAGTAGATTTCTGACACTGGTATCTTAAGTTTAACGAAATTATTGTCACCTTTGAATTTAAAAAAAAAATATCTTTGATGTGACAAACTTGGTATCAGAGCCAGGTTACGATCCTGGGACCTGTGGGTTATGGGCCCACCAAATGAAAGGGGTTCAAGGTCCAATTATGAATAGTATATATATCTAAAGATCACCGAGAATAAGTTTATTATGTTAGTCATGTATGTTCATGAAATCTTGCTTGCTACTAATGATCTTGGTTGCTGCATGACACTAAGAAATTTCTCTCTAACAACTTTGAAGTGAAAGATATAAGAGAAGCTTCCTATGTGATTAGGATAGATTATTGAAATTGTCTCAGAAACTTTTTATTAATAAAGTCTCATCAACCCGTGCTCCAATTCAAAAAGGAGATAAATTCAACCTCAATCAATATCTAAGTATTAATGGAATGTAAGAAAATGTAAGATGTTCCTCAGGCATCAATATTTGGGAGCCTAATGTACGCCCAAGAATATACAAGTCCATACATCAATTTTGTTATTTCAAATATTGGACATGTTGTCATGCACCGAGCTTATACTCTGGACGGGATACAGTACTTGGAGCGACAAGTAACCCCAAGTCAACCCCTGGTCTATCATAACTAGCATTCTGAGTAACGTATAAATATATAAAGTGGAAGTTTAAAGCAACATTACAAGGATTTAAGAGAATGAAACTGATTCATAATGTTTGAAAATATTTCAACAAAACTACAAGTCTGAAAAATCAAATCTGCGTCTGAGACAAGCCCTCAGCTAACTCCTAATCTCAATAGAAGAAAGAAAAATTGAATAAAATAATCTTTATCCTCGAAAGATGAGGACTCACACTTAGAACCGCTGTAGTCTTCTGAGAATGATCGGCTAGCAAGACTGAGACTGAGATCCTACAGCTGTATCATCAAACGATACAACATAAAAGTATGCATCAGTACTTTGAATATACTGAGTAAGTGAGAGAAACCATACACAAGAAATAAAAGTATAGAACTGAAAAGACATGCAATGACCAACTGAACTTCTGAAACTAAATAACTGTAATAAGCTGAGATGGTCTAAAGACCCTGTCTAATGGTCAAGGACATGCCCTAAATCTGAGATACTGAACTAAACTGATTTAAACTGACTAACCTAAAACTGAACTGAGCAGACTAGTGGGAGAGTCTATAAATGACATATAACCACGTGAGGTAGACGTGGAGTCTGATGTATACACCCCATCAGTAGGATCCAATATACCTTGCCAAGGTATAGAGGCATGAACTGGGTGATCACAAGAGTCCGGGGCCACGAGGCCAATAAAACTGTAACCTACGGTGGCAACTAGTTCTGGGAACCTGGGTGCGCTGGAAACCCGGTCTGCTCGGTGCTAAGTCCTACTCCCACTGTATAGTCCTAGACTGAATACTAAGTTGATAAATCAAAATTCGGGCCCAAGAATAGTCAGGAATACCTATTTGAAAGAACCCTGAGAGTCTTATCAAACCAAATTCTAGAACTGGGTTCTAAGACTGGTCAGAGCTGCTTATATAGAAGCGTCATAACCGTCTTAAGAACAAGTTGTAATCTGAAGTTGGGGTCCTAAGGCTGGTCAGAGTTGTTTATCTAAAAGTGTCATGACCACCTAGTGGACCACTAAAACTGAGTTCTGAATCTGATTCTAATGACTAGGAGGTACTACTAACACCTCGAGAATTTCTATAGTCAAACTAATCAGCTGACATTTCTGACTGACGCTGAGTATGCTAACATTTTGACTAAAACTGAACTGAAAATATTCTAACTGAGTTTCAATACTTCTAACAACATGGGAGTCCCCAACACTGATAGAAACAAGTAAAATTTCACTGTTTATCCACTCTGGAAAGATTCTAGATTTTTCTACGTTCAAAGACTAGGGCTAAATTTCACTTCGTGAGAACAAATATCATTTCAATCATAAGTTGGAGGAAAATATCTATAATTAACATGAATTAATGTTCCACATGATTTAGACGAAGTATGACTAACAATTTCTTAACATTCGATAATCTGCAGGGCTAGAACTAATAAAGAAATTAGGGAGGATTTTAGGGACATAAGGGAAGAACTATTCCCTTGTTGAATTCTCACATACCTGGTGAAGAAGCCCAAAGAATTTCCATGAGAAACAAGCAGAAATGGACTTCCCTAGTTCTTGCTCTGAAATGCTCTGAGAGGAATTCTACGTTGTTTTCTGAAAGTCTAAATGGGGAAAATGAGGAAAGAAACCATTTAACCCCTCTAATAATCTGAAAACATGTTTAAAACAACATAGATTAGAGTCTAAAAGGCTAGAAAATTACTGAAAAACCCTTGAAAAATTTGCAGGGGAAAACTGATCGACAGTCCCCAAGGGGAACCTAACATGTCGTGGCCAGTGACTACGAGGGACCCAACGGGTCTTGGTTGGTAACCACGACTCGTGGTCACCTCTCGTGGTCTCAACTGCTCAAAATACCCTGGAGTCCCCACAGGCAACACCACGACTCATGGTGTCCCAAACGAGTCGTGGTGAGGACCCGTTGGGTACACTGCCTGACTTTTCCAACTTTCAATCCATCACTGACCACAGATCACCTTACAACTCGTGGTGTTGACCACGACTCGTGGTCACCCATTTTCCAAATTTTCAATCAAGTTCCAAGTCCTCACCATGAGTCACTTAATGACTCGTGGTCACCCCCACCGAGTCACAAAACGACTCGTTCTGTGACCTGTTGCAGATTTTCCAGTTTTCTCTATTTTAAGTCTCAGGTCTAGTCTTTGAGTTTCTAGGGCATTACAATATCTCCCCCTTGGGAACATTCATCCTCAAATGTTGGAAAACATGCAGGAAATCATAGAATGGCAATATTTATACTCAATTACTGATCATGACAGCTGAAAACTAACGGAATGACTACCTCCGAACTGGATCACAAGTCTGAAATGAATTCACTAATCATACACATATTCATTTACATGAAAAGAAACTGAAACATACAAACTGAAAGTGGTTTTGGGGAGGAAATTGATACCTTAAACTAAAAATGAGCCGAAAGGGAATAAATAGGGGGTATCTAGCCAACATATCTACTCCGTTCTCCGACATAGCTCCTTGAACCTGCTGATCTCTCCATAAGAACTTGACTGAAGCTGCCTCCTTGTTCCTCAGCTTATGAACCTGAGGGTCAAGGATCTAGACTGGGACCTCTTCATATAAGAGACTATCTTTCACTCCCACACTGTCCAATGACACAATTAAAGTTGGGTCAGCGATGCACTTCTTCAATAGTGACACATGAAATACTGGGTGAATAGATGCCAACTCTGAAGGTAATTTTAGCTCATAAGCTACCTTACCAATTCGTCTCAGAATTTTGTAGGGTCCCATATATCTCAGACTGAGCTTTTCCTTCTTCCCAAATCTCATCACCCCTTTCATGGGTGAAATTTTCAGATAAACCCAATCATCCACAACAAACTCCAATTCTCTTCTCCTCACATCAGCATAAGATTTTTGACGGCTCTGAACCGTTTTCAATCTTTAACTGATGAGTTGTACCTTCTACATAGTTTTATGAGCTGAGTCTGGCCCGATTAAAGTAGCTTCAGCAATCTCAAACCACTCGATAGGAGATCTATACCTCCTGCTATACAATGCCTCAAACGGGGCCATCTGGATACTAGAGTGGTAGCTATTGTTGTAAGCAAACTCAATGAGAGGCAAGTTATCATCCCAAATGCCCTTGAAATCGATCACACACGCTCTCAGCATATCTTCTAGGGTATGAATAGTCCGCTCAGCTTGTCCATCTCTCTGCGGGTGAAAAGTTGTGCTAAGCTTGACCTGGGTACCAAGTCCCTTCTGAAAAGACTTCTAGAAATGAGAGGTGAACTGGGTACCTCTGTCTGAAATAATGAATAATGGAACCCCATGAAGTCTTACCAACTCCCCGATATAAATCCTAGCATAGTCCTCAACTGAATCTGTAGTTTTAACTGGGAGGAAATATACTGACTTAGTCATCCGGTCTACTACTACCCAGATGGAATCATGTTGTCGATGGGTCTGAGGTAGACCCATAATAAAATCCATATTCACTTCTTCCCACTTTTAGGTGGGTATGGTGATATCCAGAGTCATACCTCCCAGTCTCTAGTGCTCTATTTTGACTTGCTGGCAGTTCAGGTACTTAGCTACAAATTCAGCGATGCCTCTCTTCATGCCGTTCCACCAGTAAATATCCTGCAAATCGCGGTACATTTTAGTAGCACCAGGGTAGATGGAGTATCTCCAACTGTGTGCTTCAGCCAGTATCTATTGTCTCAAATCACTGACGTCCGGTACGCACAATCTGCCTAGCAATGGAGCACACCATCTCCCCCTTTGGAGAAAGCCTCAACTTATTTTCTAAGTACCGCTTTCTTAAGTTTAAGTAGGATGGGATCTTCATCCTGTCTGGACTTAACTTCAACGACCAATGAGGTATATGACCCACTTTGCATTACCACTCCACCTTCAGTTGAGTCAACCAACTGTACCCCTAATTGAGCTAGTCTGTGAATATCCTTCGCCAGTTCCTTTTTGCCTTCCTAAGCATGAGTCACACTCCCTATTGACACTCTACTCAGGGCATCAGCCACTACGTTAGCCTTGTCGGGGTGATACAGCATGCTCATGTCATAGTCCTTCAATAGCTCTAACCACCTTCTCTGACGAAGATTTAGATCTTTCTGACTGAATACATACTAAAGGCTTTTGTGATCGGTGAAAACATCAACGTGAGACCTGTAAAAATATTATCTCCATATTTTTAATGCAAAAAACACCGCTACCAACTCCAAGTCATGAGTCGGATAATTTTTTTCATGAACCTTGAGCAGTCTGGAGGCGTAAGCTATCACCTTTCCCCACTGCATCAGAACACAACTGAGTCCAACTCTGGAAGTGTCACAATAAACTACAAACCCATCTGATCCTTCCGGTAGGGTCAACACTGGAGCGGTAGTGAGTCGAGTTTTTAACTCCTGGAAACTCTTCTCACACGCATCTGACCACTAAAATTTCACCTTTTTCTGAGTCATCCTAGTCAGAGGGGATGTTATAGAAGAAAACCTTCCACAAAGCGTCGGTAATACCCAGCTAGACCCAAGAAACTTCTGATTTCAGTTGGGGAGGTAGGTCTGGGCCAGTATTTCACCGCTGCTATCTTTTAAGGATCCACCTGAATACCTTCACCTGAGACCATGTGACCTAGAAAAGTCACAGACTTCAACCAGAATTTGCATTTGCAAAACTTGGCGAACAACTGGCGATCCCTGAGTGTCTGAAGCACTATCCTTGGGTGATTAGCATGCTTTTCCTTATTTCTGGAGTATACTAGAATGTCGTCGATAAATACAATAATGAATATATCCAGATACTACTTGAAGACTCTGTTCATCAGGTCCATAAAAGCTACAGGGGCACTTGTTAGTCTGGAGGACATAACCACAAACTCGCAGTGACTATATCGAGTCCTGAAAGCTATTTTTGATATGTCATACTCTCTGACTCTTAGTTGATGATACCCCAACCTGAGATCTATTTTGGAGAAATAGCTGGCTCCCTGAAGTTGGTAGAACAAGTCGTCAATTCTGGGTAATGGATACCTGTTCTTGACTGTGACCTTGTTCAACTGACGGTAATCAATGCACATTTTAAGGGTACCGTCTTTCTTTCGCATGAATAGTACTAGAGCGCCTCAGGAAGATATGTTGGGTCTGACAAAACCCTTATCAAGAAAGTCTTTTTGCTGCTCCTTCAACTCCTTAAGCTCGACTAAATCCATTCCTTAAGTAGGGATGGAGATGGGCTGAGTATCTGGGAGAAGATCTATACCGAAGTCGATTTTTCATTTAGGAGGAACTCCAGGAAGATCTTCAAGGAACCTATCAGGAAATTCACTGACAACAGGGACTGACTAGATAGTTGGGGTCTCAGAGTTGGAATCTTTGATCCTAACTAGATGATAGATACATCCTTTAGAAATAAGCTTCTAGGCCTTAAGGTAGGAAATAAACCGACTCTTAGGCGCTGTACTACTGCCCATCCACTCTAAAACTAGCTCATTTGGAAACTGAAATTTGACTATTCTAGTATGCAATCGACTGAGGCATAACCGGAGTATAACCAATCCATGCCAAGGATGAGGTCAAAATCGACCATATCTAATTCTACAAGATCAGCTGAATGACCTTATTGAAGACTGAGACTAGGAAGTTTCTATACACCTGGCTGGCTCTAACTAACTTGCCAACTGGGATGGAGACTGAAAATGGTTCTGAGAGGACCTCTGGACTGATATCAAACTAGACTACTACGTAGGGAGTCACGAATGATAGTGCGGCTCCTGGATCTAGTAGGGAATACACGTCTAGATGAAAAAGGAGTAACATACCCATGACCACATCAGGTGAGCTCTCCTGATCCTGACGAGAAGACAATGCATTAAAATGGTTTTGGCACTAGCTGTTATTCGTACCTGAAGGGTTGGCCTACTGAGCTGGTCGGCCTGACAGAGCTGCTGAGGTAGTGGATTTTGATCTTCCCTATCCTGCTGACGGGCATTCCTTAAGCCGATGACCAAGCTATCCACAACCAAAACATCCCTCTCGACCTTGAAGACACTCTCCTGGGTGGTTCTTGCCACACTGAGGGCAAGTTGGCTACCTGTTGCCGGCACTGTAGCTTTGATACTGAGACTCAAATGCTCCACCCCTCCGATCCTAGCAGGACCAAAAGGTAGGAGCGCTGGCTGAGCTGGGTGTTGAAGCCCTCTGTTGTTCCTGCTGCTACTGTGGGCGGCTACTACCGCCAGACTTCTGGTGGCCATAATCTGATTGACCAGTCCTTTCCTGTTGGTTCTTTTGCTCCATGTCCCTCAAATTTTCTACCTCAATCTACTAGGAATAGACAATAAGGATGGAGAGATCAATATCCTTAATCAGTATCGCTGTCCTGCACTCTTTGAGGACCAGGTTCGACACCCCGTTAAAAAACTTCAGCATGCGAGCCCTTGGCTCGGCCACCATCTCTGGAGCATATTTAGACAACCTGGTAAACTCCAGAGCATATTATTCTACTCCTCTATTTCCCTGTCTTAGAATGAACTATGCCACTTTTGCCTCCTTGAGCTTCCGAGGAAGAATCTGTCTAGGAAGGCTATAGCGAACTCCTCCCATTCCACCGGTCCTACTTCCGCTGGCCTCCCCTCCTTCCACTGTTCATACTAGACCTGGGCTACCCCTTTCAACTGGTAGGCAGCCAAGTCGACACTCTCTGAGGGACTGACACCCATAATTCGGATGATCTTTTTAATCTCATCTATGAACCCTTGTGGGTCCTCTCCCACCTTAGATTCATGAAAATCCAGAGGGTTCATCCGAGTGAAGTCCCGCACTCGGGCAGTTGTTGCGAACCCATTATTGTTGATTAGAACCACATGCTGGTTCACCTGATTGGTAACAGTTTGAGCAAGCAGCTGAATGGCCGCCCTGAACTCTACGGTAGACACTGAGTCATCCTGAGGGACTGCCGGGGCTGGTGGGGCAGGTCGGTGAGCGTTACCAACCCTTCTTCCATTACCACATCTCGGAGGCATAAATCACTGAAATGAAATAGAGCATGAGTTAGGAGAATGATTCTGGAATTGAATTTCAACGCACGATAAAGAGTATGAATAAAAGGGAGTTTTCCTAATAACATCTCGTGGCCTCTCCGTCATAAGTGTAGCGCGCGTCACAGCCATGAAAAGGACTCTACTTGATGTAGCTTTAAAAAATCCGAGGATGCTATAAACCTGGTGCTCTAATACCAAATTTGTCAACCCCCGAGCTTACACCCTAGACGGGATACGGTACTTGGAGCCACAAGTAACCCCAAGTCAACCCATGGTCTATAATACACTGGCATTCTGAGTAACATAAAAATATATACAGTGGAACCTTTTAGCAAAAATATAAGGATTTAAGAGATTTAAACTAATTCATAATGTTTGAAAACATTTGAACAAAACTACAAGTCTGAAAAATCAAATTTGTGTCTGAAAGCCACTACAACTAATGTGTTACTAGGATAAGCTCCCGGCTAACTCCTAATATAAATAGAAGAAAGAAAAACTGAGTAAAATAATCTTCATCCTCAAAAGATGAGGACTCACACTTAGAACCGCTGAAGTCTTTTGAGAATGATCGGCTAGCGAGGCTGAGACTGAGATCCTACAGCTGTATCATCAAATGATACAGCATAAAAGTATGCACCAGTACTTTGAATGTATTGAGTAAGTGAGAGAAATCATACACAAGAAATAAAAATACTGAAAAGAAAAGACATGCAACCAACTGAACTGTTGAAACTGAATAATTGTAATAAGTTGAGATAGTCTGAAAGACCCTATCTAATGGTTAAGGACATGCCCTAAATCTGAGATACTGAACTGAACTTATCTGAACTGACTAACCTGAAACTGAACTGAGCTGACTAGTGGGAGAGTCTATAACCTACATATAACCACGTGAGCTAGACGTGGAGTCCGATGTAACACCCCATAAGTAGGATCCAATATACCTTGTCAGGGTATAGAGGCATGAATTGGGTGATCACAAGAGTTTGGGGCCATGAGGCCAATAAAACTGTAACCTATGGTGGCAATGTAGTTTTGGAAATCTGGGTGCGCTGAACCCCGGTCTGCTCGGTGCTAAGTCCTACTCCCATTGGATAGTCCTAGACTGAATACTAAGTTGATAGCTCAAAATTGGGGCCCAAGACTAGTCAGGAATACCTATTTGGAAGCACACTGAGAGTCTTATCAGATCGGATTCTGGAACTGGGTTCTAAGACTGGTCAGAGTTGCTTATCTAGAAGCATCATAACCGTCTAAAGAGCAAGTTGGAATCTGAAGTAGGGATCCTAAGGTTAGTCAGAGATGCTTATCTAAAAGTTTCATGGCCGTCTAGTGGACCACTAAAACTGAGTTCTGAATCTGATTCTGATAACTAGGTGGTACTACTGACACCTCAGAAATTTCTGTAGTCAAACTGATCAGCTGACATTTATGACTGACACTGGCATGCTAACATTTTGACTAAAACTGAACTGACAATATTCTGACTGAGTTTCAATACTGCTAACAACATGGGAGTCCCTAACACTGATAGAAACAAGTAAAATTTCACTGTTTATCCACTCTGGAAAGATTCTAGATTTTTGTACGTTCAAAGACTAGGGCTAAATTTCACTTCGTGAGAACAAATATTATTTCAATCATAAGTTGGAGGAAAATATCTATAATTAACATGAAATAATGTTCCACATGAATCAGACGAAGTATGATTGAAAATTTCTTAACATTCGATAATTTGTAGGGCTAGAACTGATAAAGAAATTAGGGAGGATTTTGGGGATACAATGGAAGAACTATTCCATTGTTGAATTCTCAGATACCTGGTGAAGAAGCCCAAAGAATTTCCTTGAGAAACCGAGGAGAAATGGACTGCCTTAGTTCTTGCTCTGAAATGCTCTGAGAGGAATTCTACGTTGTTTTCTGAAAGTCTGAATGGAGAAAATGAGGAAAGAAACCATTTAACCCCTCTAATAGTCTGAAAATATGCTTAAAACGACCTAGGTTAGAGTGTAGGAGGCTAGAAAATTACTGAAATGCTTGAAAAATTCACAGGGGAAAACTGATCGACAGTCCCCACGGGGGACCTAACAGGTCGTGGCCAGTGACCACGAGGGATCCAACGAGTCGTGGTTGGTGAACACGACTCGTGGTCTCTACTTCCCAAAATCCCCTGGAGTCCCCACGGGCAACACCAGGACTCATGGAGTCCCAAACGAGTCATGGTGAGGATCTGTTGGGTACACTACTTGACTTTTCCAACTTTCAATCCATCACTGACCACGGATCACCCCATAACTCATGGTGTTGACCACGACTCGCAGTCACACCCGTAGTCACCCATTTTTTAAATTTCCATTCAAGTTCCAAGTCCTCACCACGAGTCACTTAACTACTCGTGTCACCCCCCACGGGTCAAAAAACGACTCGTTCTGTGGCCTGGTGTAGATTTTTCAATTTTCTCTATTTTAAGTCACCAGTCTAGTCTTTGAGTTTCTGGAGCATTACACATGTCAAAAAAATTCAGGAATAGATTTTTGAGAAGTCGCAAAGATAAGTGTCAAGATATCTACAATGAATAAAAGACATACCCAGTTATAGAAAATTTGGCTATTATGATGTGGTTAGATATTTAAATTCAGATTAAGTTGATTGTTTGGATACTAGGAAAGCGTAATATCAAGGAGACTAAGCTTGTGGTATGCTTTGAGACAGCAAGCTAATTAGTTGAGAAACTTTATCTCGGGGCCTAAACTAGTTGACAGTAATGCAAGATCACTGAAAATTTATTATGATGATTTCACAATGGTCTTCTATTTTAAAAATGAAAAGTGTTTAGAGGTTCTATGCATATCAATTAAAATACTTTGTCACTAAAGAAAATGTTTAGAAACATAAAGTGTCAATTGAACGTATTAGCATCGATCTTATAGTTGCAAGTCCTTCAACGAAAGGATAATCAATCAAAACATTATTGAACATGTTGAAAGAATGGGCATTATTTATTGCAATGAATAACTTTATGGAAAGACTTATTGTTATGCAATTTATATTTTGATCCCCCCCCCCCCCACACACACATATATATGTTTCTTTGGTTATGTAATTGATATGTTGATCCCATTTATGTATATGTTTCTGTTGTGACCTGTTTTCTCTTGTATACATTATGTTGAGAATGACGATGACAGATTCCGACTTACATAAAGATATGCTAAGCATAATATTGAACCAATTTTGTATTACTAAAAATTGTATTTGGGTAATATACTAATATTATGATACATTAAAGGGACTATATCAAATAAAATGATGTAAAACTATCAAAATCATATTAGTTGACTTGCTTAATGACAACGAATGGTGTTGAATTAAGCATTAACTGTGCATATGATGATTTCAATTTTATTAAATCATTAAGACTCATTTGGTTAGGAAATAAGTTATTCCAGGATAACTAATTTTAGATTTAGTTTTTTCGAAATTATTATCCTACCTTCAATGAAGAATAAGGAATAAATATGAGTTTATCTCATATTTGGTTGAGATAAAATCTCGGGATTAGTTATTCATATTGAGAATGAGATAAAAATAACACTATAATTTTGAAATAACTAATTCCAAGATAAGTTATCCCGAGAACCCATATTTATTCTTTATTCTTCATTAAAGGTGGGATAATAATCCAAGAATAACTAAATTCGAAATTAGTTATTTTGAGATAACTTATTTCTAATCAAACGACTCTTAAGTGAATAATGTTATATGTGTATCAAGTGGGAGAATATAAATTATGACCTACATTTGGCCATTTATTATATTTATTTAACATATAAATATAAATAAATAAGTAGCTAAATTCTTATTGGATGAAGGGAAAGTTATATCATTGATATATAACTCCCGCTCCTCTCAACTTCTACTTGTTGATGGAAGTGAAGAATAACTGTTCAAACTCAATAAAGGTCTTCTCTTTTGTCAGTATCAGAATATTTTTTTAACTAAATTATTTTTTAAAGATTTAAGGAAAGCGAGTGAAATATTTTATGAAGAAGAACCATTAACGAAGAAGGTTTCCACTCATTATTGAGAATGCTCAAGAAAATGCCACAAATTTAGATATATATATTTTTTGATTAAAGAATTATTGTTTTATTTTATTGTGAAAATTATTAAGTTTCACAATTTTGAAATCATATTATAAATTGTATTATTTTCTTTGTTTTTTTAGTCGGCTTAAAAAAAATATATATTTCATTTGATAAATTATTTAATGATATTATTAATATTTATTCATGTTGTATTCCACACTAGCTCCCACGCAGTTGATAAAAGGCTAATTACACATATAACCACTAAAATTTTCCTCTATTTTTTCATTTTGGCCCTTCAATTCAATCTTCTCCCATCTTAACCCTCCAACTCTATTTTTCCTGTTTCATTTAAATACAAAATACTAATTTTTATGTTTTATTATTTTTACTTATACTCTTCAACTATAATTTTACATTTTATAAATCGATGGACGTCCGTCAATATCGTAAAAATAAAATAAAAATTTGACGGACGTCTGTCGGATTTTTTATAGTTTATGCACATTTTTGCGAAAAAAAATAGTCAACGAACCTACGCCAATTTTCTTAATATCCGCTAGTTTTCTTATTTTTTAAAAAGTCATTAACAACCTGACGGAGTACATTGAATTTTAGTATTTTTTAGTAGTGTTATTAATAATGAATCAGAGTTTTTTTTACCTATACTAAAGATAAGTTCTTTTTACTCATATTGGAGCGAGTTAAACATTTGAAAGTAGGGTATTTCGGTTAAAGTCAGATGACTTGGATGACATAAAAAAGTACATGGCATTATTTAATTGAATATTTTGTATCTTTTTAGAAATATTTATCAACACGCATTGAATAGTTTATACTAAATAATATTCATTATTTGCACTCAACTTTTTATTTATTTTTACAAAAAGTAACGGACGTCCATCAATTTTAAAAAGTGTAAAATTATAGTTGAAGAATATAAATAAAAATATTAAAAACATAAAAATTAGTACTTTGTGTCTAAATGGAACATGAAAAAATAGAGTTGGAGAGTTAAAATGTAACAAAATAGAGTTGAAATGTCAAAATAAAAAATGGAGGCAAATTTAAGGGGTTTTGTATGTGTTTGGCTTTGATAAAAAGTCCACAAAAATATAATTTTTTCTTTAAAAATTTAAAATAGTACAAATCCTTTCATATCTCTTAGACACTATGTTCAGTCAAATTATCACATAAATTAAAATTAAATGAGTAGATTATTTATATTTACCATCTATAATTGTGAAAACCTTACAAACTGAAGTGAAAAGAGTAGTACATAAGATTTCCCCCCTTTTTTTAAAAGGTCTCCTCCATTATTATTTTTTACAAATACAAAAGAAAAACAAACAAAAGAATGTAACTGGAAAATAGGAGTTATGAGCCCAGAAATATCAGAAAGTGAGGCCAACAAAAATGTTTCTTCCCTCTCACTGTAAAAAAGTAAAAACCCATACTTTTACCTGCCGTCAGAAAAATTTACCGAGAACTTTTCTTACCTCGGGAAGGTCATCCGTCTTTTATCTTTCTGACCAAAAAAAAAAAGTAAAGAAACAATAATTATACATAGGACCCACTATTTAAAAGAGCATGTCATTTAGCAACACTATTTGAGGGAAGTTAACGCCGTTAACGTCCACGTCTTATCAACAAGTACTTTTAAAAGTCCCTCTCGACTCTCACTGGGAACACTCTTTCCTGAGTGTATTTTCAGGAGTAAACAGAAATTCAGAATAAAGTAACAATAAAATTAATGAATGTTCTTTTTTTTATTTAATTTATTAAAAAAATTATAAAGATTAGGCTTTCTTTTTCAAGTTGTCTAATTCGTATTATTTCAATTAAGCTTTTTTTTCTGCAAGTATTTTGATACTTTTTCTGTTTCGATTTGAATATTTTATTATTTTATTTAGTTTTCTAAAAAATTATTAATTTTATTTTAATTTATATAATTTAATTTAATTTTCAAAAATTTCATTTATTTTCTTTCTAAAAACTTATTTTTTAGACTTGATCAAATTTATTTTATGACTAATTAGAAGAGAGATTGATTTTTTTTTTCATTTGTAAAAGGTTTTGGATGGTAAGATGGATTGTTAGAGTAATTTTTTAAATTCACGTGGTATTTTTGAATTCTTTAAAAAATACTTTGAGGATTTTTTTAAAATTTAGTAAATACAAATCTATTAGTGAAAAAGGTAAATATGCACCATTTTTTAGACGAATTGATGCATATATGCATCTCCTTTTTTAACGAAGTTATCCGTTCTAAATCGCAAAGTTAGGAGGTATATTTGTTGGAAAAAATACTACAATATTGATATAGAACAACAATAATACAACGGTCAATAACTTATTACAAATATTGTGTCGGGGCAAGTCACTGCCTTGAAAGCAATTTTGGCCCGACAGGGATGCAAATTGTTATAGCCCGTTGCTCCCTAAAGTTCTATAGTTACTTCCAAAAACGTGTACTCTAAAAGTTTAGAGTTTACAAAAATATGATTGCCTAGAAAAACTAAACAGGAAGAATATTTTTTTAGATAATTGGAGAAAATAGTATATGTTTAATTTAGTTCACAAATGATGCTCCTTAAATAGGTACATCATCTACGGTTTTATTACCAAAAAATCATAAGAAGACAAATAGAGTTAATGTAATGAAACATTACTCTTGCTTTATACATAATTGTCATAAAAACATAACTTCAAATCTTCTATAAAAATAAAATCTTTTCATTAACGTACCTACAAACTAAGAAACTGTCACTTAAATGAATGTGAACCATTTATCAAAAGAATAACTTAATTCTTCTACTCCACATATACATACGATTTAGAGATGTTACGTGAATTAATTGTGAAGAGTTAAAATATGTTACTTATTTTTTTTATTTTGCATTAAATAAAAGAGAATAGTACCAACAATCCTCCACTAATGCAAAGCTAAAGAATAAGAATAATTTTTGGGCATAAGGAAAGAACATGTACTTAAGTGTCAATATCTTTCGATTTGAATTAATACATAGTGAAATGAGGCAACAACTAATATCACAAAGTGAAATACTCTTGAACTGAATGGATATAAGTTGAGACCCCACAACACATACCATATCCTTAATTTTATGCAAACTTCGTGATACTAACAAAGTGTTTTTATGGTCATGCACACACCTTGGGTCTCATGAGTGCTCTAGAAAGACAACCCAAGTCTTTCATAAAAGGCAACCACACATTTACACTCACTTAGGTGATTTCATCAAGTCTATCCCAAATAGACCACCTTAAGTCTATGAAATCATTAAGAGAAAAATAATCTTAACCTTATTAAACACTACCTTATGCCATAGTAATAGGAGATGTGTATATTGAGGGCCTATATGGCTTCATTTAACCACAAATGGGTATCCACCATACTACCTCAATTCATGGGCTTTAGCCTCATCCCCCTCGACGTTTCAAGGATCATTTCCTTGTCAACCCTTTGGTTAAAGGATCCACCAAACTTCTTTTGGACCTTACATATTCCAAGAAAATAACACCACGTTTCAACAACTGTTTAACCGCACCATATCAGATGCGAATATGTCTCTTTTTTCCATTGTACACACTATTTTTGACAATTTTAATTGCTGCCTGTAAGTCACAATGAAACCTTTTGGGAGATGCTTGACTTCCCCATAATGACACATCTGCCAAAAGATTTCTCAGCCACTCAGCTTCTTGCCATGCCAGTTCTAGAGCAATAAATTCAGATTTCATGGTAAAATATGTTATAGAAGTTATTTCGAAGACTTTATGAAATAACATCTACACTCAAAGTAAATACATAGCCACTAGTGGAGCTAATTTCATCATTGTCAGCTACCCAATTTGCATCATAAAAACCTTCTAAAACAGCAGAAAATTTATTAAAATGCAAATACCAATTCATAGTACCTCTCAAATACCTTAACAAATGATGAAAAGCATTTCAGTATTCATTACTAGGATTATGAATATATCTACTCAATTTGCTAACAGCATAAGCTATATCAAGCCGAGTACAATTCATGAGAAACGTTACTGATCTTGGGCAAATTTATATGCCCAAGTGATACTTAAATATGTCATTTTAGCCTTGTTTATCTAGCAATGTTGATACATTCTCATGTGATTGTTAATAAAATGTAAATTTATACTAACCAACATGTTAGCATTATTTTGCAGGTAAAATGTAATTTTGGGAAGCTAAAATGCGTGTTGGGAGAGATCGGGGTTGGACTCGGATGTCAGCAAAGGACAAGGCATTGGAAGGCACAAAATAAAGAGGCTCCGCGATGGAGCCGTGTCACGTTGCCATCGCGGAGGCCTTCTGCCTGGCTAGGGAATTTTTGGCAATTTCCAGTGAGGGTGCGCGTTGGGTCCGTGCCACGTTGAGCCTTATTACCTGGACACCCAGTTTCCAGTGAGGGTCCGCGTCAGTGGCGTGTCATGGAGGCAGTGCTCTGTGATGCAATCCGTGACACGTTGCTTGTTATTCTGGGAAAAATTCCCACTAGTATAAATAGAACACTTAGGTTCTTTTTTAATTATTCTGACTTGGTGGAGCAAGAACGTGGGTTACAGGCAGTTGAGGGGACGAAATTAGCAGGGTTTTTTCTCTATCTCCTTCTTCTTTAATTCAATTGCTTGTATGTTTAACACTCATTTAACGATGTTAATCCACAAATGAGTGGCTAATTCTTCTTCTTGCTGAGGTTAAGAACAATTGTATTGAAATGTGATTGTTGATTAAGTTGGTTTTTCATCTTTTCTTCCATGGTTGTTCTATTGATTCTTGTTCTTACTGCATTAATGTGTGGCCTATGTTAATGTATATCTAAAAAGTCCGGTTTCACTCGAGAGAGCAAGAAATTGGAAAGTTGTGAATCAATAGGATATGATCTTTTCTTGGTTTGGGAAAATTGAGAATTGATTTACCTTCAGGATAGAAATATACCTGAAGATCGTATTAGTCAATTAAGGAACCGGGTTTGTATGGCTAGAACATGAATTTCGTTTAATCACAGAAATGTAGGTGGACGGTTCATGATTCTTAAGTTGGGTTAAATATGAGAGTTTTAATCCATTGGCAATAGTTCTTGACTAGCAACCGGAGGAAAGGTTAACCAATTTATATCGATAATTAATTTCTTTACATGTTCAATTAACCTCAGTATGCTCACATTCATAGTTCAGACTCACATTAGATATTTGTTTTAGACTTAGCATAAAAATTAGAACCCAAAAATATCTAACTCTTGGTTACACTGTTGTCTTCATTGTTAGAATTAAAATATAGTACACTTGAGCAGATTGTTACCTTATCCCAGTCCCTGTGGGATCGATACTTGGCTTACTTGAGTCACTTTACTACTTGTTCGACCACGTGCACTTACGTGTAGCTTTATACCCAAAGCTAAAGCACCGAACAAGTTTTTGGCGCCGTTGCCGGGGACTGACAATTGGTGAATTTTTCTTAAGTGTTAATTTACTATATTTTTATTTTCTTAGTGTGGACAACTTGGTCTTAGCCTGTTTTTTGCAGATTTAATTTCTATTGAACACTGGCAAGAGACAAGGAGCTGGTGGACTCGTATTTAGAGCCAGAAAGATTATTTCATCGTCAGCGGAGAGAAGCTCTAGAAAGAAAGCTGCCGTTGCTCAGAGAAACAATCATGGAGCAACAACAGAATCCACCAGTAGTACGGGCAATGTTAGTGCCCGAGGAAGTAGAAGCTCGGTCGATTCGCGAGGTGGCAATCCCACATGCTAACAATGTCACATCTAGCATTCGCAAACCTGAGCCAGGAGGGAGGTTCGAGCTCAAGCAAAACATGGTGCAATTGCTGCACACCAGCGGGCAGTTTACAAGTCTCCCTCATGAAGATCCACAGTAGCATCTCCAAAATTATTTGGAGATAAGTGACACTTACATCCCCGCTGGAGTGTCATCGGATTATGTCAGGCCTACATTGTTCCCATTTTCACTATTGGGAGAAGCCAAGAGGTGGTTGAAAGCTGAGCCACCAAATTCTATTACTACTTGGGATGATCTTGCAAGGAAATTCTTGATACGATTTTTTCCATCCGGTAAAACAGCAAGACTTAGAAGTCAAATTCTAAGTTTCAAACAGAGAGAGGGAGAGAATCTATATCAGGCTTGGGAGAGATTCAAGTCCATGTTGCGGGATTGTCCTCATCATCATCAATCCAATGATGTGCTGGTGCACACTTTTATAGAGGGTTTGGAACCCCATACAAAAATATTGCTAGACTCAGCAGCTGGGGGACAAGCGCTGGAGAAAACCTATGAGGAGCTATATACCTTGTTGAACCGTATTTCGCAGGGCAATCCGAAGTGGAATGCTGATTCATCAAGAGGAGGGACAAGGAAAGCAACAGGAGTTCTAGAAGTGGATGGTTTTACAGCTATTGCTGCACAGATAGCTGCTTTACAGAATCAACTCAACACCAACTTCAGTAACATGACAATGAACCAGCCTCAAGCCCTAGTGAATGCAGTGCAGCAGATTTGGTGTGAAGTGTGCGGGAGCAGTGAGCACTCAGCTGAGTGTTGTGGAGCAAATCCTGACTCGGTGAACTTTGTGGGAAATGTACAGAGGAACAACCACCAACAGTATGGAAACAGCTACAATTCCAACTGGAGGAATCACCCGAATTTCTCTTGGGGTAGCAACAACCATCAGGGGCAAAGTTCAAGTCAGAGGGCGTAGAGGAATCAAGGAGGGCAGCAGAACTATCAGGCACAATATAGAAACAACAATGCACCTCCTCCACCACCATCACCCAGCATTGAGGAGATGTTCAAGATGATGATAGCTAACCAAGCTCAATTGCAGGCTGACTATGTGAAATTGGCAGCCGAGGTGAAAAACAACCAGTTAGCTAGTAAGGCACTTTGGGAAATTTGCTGGAGCCCAAAACACCAGACCTAGAGGAGGACTTCCGAGCGACACGGATCCCAACCCCAAGCAGGTGAATGCGGTGACCACAAGGAGTGGTTTGCAGCTGAAAGAGGTGGAACCAGAAAGACCACCTCAACAATTGGGAGCATCAAAAGTTGAGAGGGAGCAAAGTGATGAGAGGGATAAGAAAAAGGAAGTTGAATCAGAAAGACCACCACCCCCGTTCCCTCAAAGATTAAAGAAACACAAGGAGGAGGCGTGTTTCAAGAAATTCATAAAGGTGCTGAAATAGGTACATATTAACTTACCTCTTGTTGATGTTTTGCAGGGAGTGCCGAAATATGCAAAGTACATAAAGGACATCGTGGCAAACAAAAGCCGGTTGACTGAGTATGCTACGGTGGCTCTCACAGAGGAGTGCACTTCCCGGATACAAAACCGACTGCCCACAAAGCTCAAAGATCCTGGGAGCTTTACTATACAAATTACTATTGCGCAGAGTATTCGAGCTCGTAGATTATGTGATTTGGGAGCGAGCATTAATTTGATGCCGTCATCGGTATTCAAAAAGTTGGGTCTAGGGATTCCTAGACCCACAACAGTGATCTTGCAATTAGCGGATCGGTCCTTAGCCAGACCTGATGGCATTGTGGAGGATGTTCTGGTGCAAGTTGGCTCCCTGATCTTCCCGGTAGATTTCGTCGTGCTGGATTTTGAGCCAGACGCGAAAGTCCCATTTATTTTGGGATGTCCTTTCTTGGCGACCGGGAAAGGACTGATTGATGTAGCTGCAGGGCAGCTAACCATGCGAGCACACGACAAGGTGGAAGTGTTCGATGTATACAAGGCCACCAAGCTCCCGACTGTGTACGAGGAACTCTCGGTGATCAATGTGATTGATCGAGTTGATGATGCGCAGATAGTGGAATTACGAGAGTTAATGGGAAAACACCGGAGCAATGTAAGCACTACTGGGGTGAGGACGGTGGTCGAGAAAAAACATCCGTCACCCTAGAGGACAACTGAGCTGAATGACGTCGAGCCACGACGGTAAACCAGGCGCTACACGGGAGGCAACCCGTGAAATTTTTCTTTGTAAATTGTGAATAGATTTCTTTTTCTTTTTCTTGATTAACAACAAAACTTTTAGTTTTATTTTGTTTTTATTTTTTTTTGAGTGAAACCCATAATTCTAACCAATTTCTTACCATAAGATGAATTTCAGGTTGAACGGAGGATAAATGTGTAAGAGATCGCAAAGGAAAATTCGAGGTATGAAAATCAATAAAAAGTGGCAAAACAGTGAGCTAGGGCGATAGCTCCGTGTTACCTTCCGTGACACGTTGAGGTGTAAATATGGAATTTTAAAAAATTCAAGAATGCCCTCGCGAAACTCCGTGTCACGGAGGCAGTGCTCCGCGATGCACTCCGTGACACGTTGATGTTTATATTGCGACGGGTCACACCGGGTCACCGGGTGACCCGCACGATTTTCCCCCTTTTTAACCCCGATTCTCCCTCTTTTTCCCTCATTTCTCACACACTCCGCGACCAACCTCCCAAAAACCCATCCCCCCTCGACGTGACACAGACTTAGGACAAGAATTTCATCGAGTTTTCATCAATTCTTCGAATTTAAGGTATGTTCTTCAACTCTATTTCAATTCTTGTCGAATTTTGTTGATATTGAACTTGTGATATGAGCTAAACTTGCCCTAAGTAGAAATTGAGCTTAAATTCTATTGAATTATTGTTGATTGATGTTCGGAGTATCATTGTGATTGCTTGAACGCGATAATGACATAGTTTAATCGAATTTGTGATAAAATCATAGCTAGGGCTTGCCTTTGAGTTTGAAATGGAAAATTTTAGTTGAACTAGTGAAATTCATGTTGGGTTGCACATGTTGAGTGAGATGAGTCGATGGGGCTAACTGTTACTATGCTAAAAAACCGACAGATTCTCGGGTTAGGGTAATATCAAAAATTGCAAGAATTGGCTGAATTGTATAGGATCACGTAGTTAATTTTTTTTCTTTTTTTTCTTTTGTTTTTTCTTCTTGCTAAGTGCTATGAGATAAAATGTTGTCGATGGTAATGATTGTGGTTAGCTGTACGAAGTCTGAGTAGTACATAGAATATAAACCGTCGAATTCTTCGAATGCACTAAACGTGTTTGTTATATTTGGTTGTTTGTTTGTGTAAATAAGTATGATCTTGCCGTAATGTTGTAATTTTAGATAAGGACTAAGTGTGGGGTAGCCTAGCTTAACCCAACCTTAGTCGAAGCTAATATTCAGTGGCTTAACATTGAACTTGTCTGTTTGGGTTGACAGGAACAATGGCAAGCAGGCAAGACAAGGGAAAAGGCGCATCAACATCTGGCACCGGCAGAAAAAGAATCAGATTGGGCACAGCGGTCCCAGCAGCACCAGCGGTTCCACGCGGCCAACGCCGCCAATACGGAACCAAGTGGGTGACAGAAGAAGGGAAGAAGTGGTATGCAAAGCACAAGGAGAGCAAGTACTTCCCCGAGGAACACATAGCACGGGAACCGTTGGCACAGGAGTTCCCTAGGATCGTCCACAGGATCGAGGCAGGTGGGCTAAACTTCATCTTTGAAGAGCCCAAGGAATGCAACTTGCACTTGATTCGGGAATTCTATGCCAATTGGAACCCGACTCTCAGAAGTCACACCATCAAAATAAGAGGGCAAATAGTCACCTTTGAGCCCCACCACCTCAATGCTATCCTAGGGGCGCGGGACACAGACGCCCACGTGCTTCAACAACTGAACATCACTCCACCATATGCGGACATTAGACGCACTTTGTGTGGAACCCAATCGATGGCTAGATGGAGCAGACACAAGGAGAGGGGCTACCATCAAACTTTGCCCTACTCACAGATGAACAGGGAAGCCAGAATATGGCTTAAGATCATGTGTTCCTTCCTAATTCTGGGGGTACATATGACGGATGTAACCCGGGATCGCGTATGCCTAGTGTACGCCCTGATGAAAGGGCTGGAGATCAATGTGGGGGCGGTGATTATCTCCGCCATGAAGAGAGCCCAGTTGCATCAGGGACACATATATGGATTTGGTGGACTACTCACCACATTCCTGAGGGTCCTGGATGTCGAGGAAGAGGCCCTTGACTATATCCCGCTGATGGAGCGGCGGGCCTTAGATGTCACCAAAACTAAGGCACCCGACACCACTCACGGGCCTATTCTTACACTTGCCGAGCGACATGCTCGAGATGATCAGAAAATGGCTCACATGTATGGGATGCAGATGCTCCAGCTGAGGATAGGCGGGAGGCCGGCAACAGAGGAGGAGCTATGGCAGCTCGAGCTAGACTACCCTTTTGGCGAAAATGCCAGGGCTCTATGCCGAGTGGGGCCAGCTTTTGTAGAGCCCATGGATGATGATGTCCCACAGATGAGGAGACACGTCGGGAGGACTCCGATGTGGAGTCCGATGATGACGATGGGGGTGATTCAGACATGGGAGATGAAGCAGCAGCACCTGATGAAGAAGTGGAGTATTTTGATTGATCAGGGAGTTCCACCACCCAATTTTTGTGCTCTTTTAATTTCTGTGAACACTGGGGAAAGTGTTCGATATAAGTGTGCGGTGGGAGTAGTTAGGTGCTGGTTATGTTGTTGTGTATGTTTTGTTCTGTTGTTGTGCCTTGTAGAAAAAATTTTGTGACCCTGTGATTTGTTGAAGTTGTTGTTCTATATTGCAATTATATGTGAAATGTGAAACTGTTGTGTGTTGCTGAATGTTGCTAGATGATTTTGTACATATATTTGTTTATCGAAATGATCGATATTTTTAAAAATTTTCTTTTTTTTCTTCAATTCTTGGGTTTTGTCGGCGTTTGTTTTCGGTTCTTTTACCGAGAATGGTCGCATTGAACCGAAGTCTTAGTTAGTGATCGTTCCCTATGATGGATGGATGACGACCGTCTTAAGGGAAATGTAGTCGTTAGGAGTAGATTTTTTATTTATTCTTTTTTTGTTGTTGTTCTTTTGTGGGTTGCATCCTAAAACCTGTAGTTACTTTATGGTTGCGGAATTCTGGTAGCGTGTTGTACATGATATTTGAAATGAAAAGGTGGTTTGTATGGAAGCATGCGACTTTGTAAATATGTTGAGATACCTAGGCCATAGAGTCGATTCAGTGTGATTGAGGCTTAATGTTTGAATTCTTGTAATTAGCTGATTGAAGAGTCCGTGAATACATCTTGAATTGAGCATGTGCAATAAGTGTGAAGTGAGGTTTTGTTATTCCATGCTATTGTGAAGTGTCTAGAACTTGCCTGGTGTGTGTACAAAACGAAATTAAGGAGGTGTATTGTAGGAAAGGATGTAGGCATTTCTTTGTTTTTAACCGAAAGTTTCTCTTTTTCATTATAGTACCCACCTTGATTGTACACCCTAGTCAGCTCGTTGATCCTTTAGCCTATTATTTTTTCTTCTTTTGTCAAAAGTTGTAAACCGAGCTTAATCCCTTCTTTTCATTAGCCGTAAATTTGATCCAAAACTCTTAAGCGTGGAAGAAGAGAAAATAATTTTCCCAAAGTGTCAAAGAGTGAGAATGCTGAAAAGAAAAGAAAAGCAGAGTGATGGAAGGAAAGAAAAGGTTGAAGGTGCACTTGTTATAAATAAACTATCATGAAGGTGTATGAATAATCTTTGTTGTTGTGTCAAGTGTGCTTAATAAGATGGGCCAGACTAAAGACAAAATTCAAGAATGGGAGGACGAAGAAAGAAACAATGCCCACGAGTTGGATGGGATGTATTGAAAAGGCGCTTAAGGATGCTAGTGACTATTATTGGCTAGCCCAATATTTACTAGTTCCGTAGCTTACATTACAACCCGTTAAAGTCCTACGTGATCTTACATCACACTTTTTTATATTAGTGGAGTAATACACTAAAGGCAAGCTTATGGGTCGTGACATGATGCATGTGAATTCTTTTGGGAGAGAGAGCGAAATTGTGTTTATATGCCCATGCATGTAATCGTTTGAGTTCGTATGATCAAAAAGGGGGAAATTCTCTTGTGATTGTGAGGGCACATACTTGATGAGAGATTAATTTTCGTGTCGGATGTCTTGATCAGTTGATTTGCATGAGTTTGCCAATATCGAGAGTCGGTTCTTGAGTCTAGGAGGCCTTTATGTATTGAAGGTCCTTGCATTGATTGGACCATGCGTGCTTTCTTGATAATTTGTTGTATTGAATAATCGGTATGACCGTAGCCTAAATTGTCGAACCAAAGTAGCGAGGTTGGGGTGTAAATTGCATGAGGTGTAAGATTTTTGTTCGAGGACGAACAAGGATTTAAGTGTGGGGTATGTGATCTTGGGCAAATTTATATGCCCAAGTGATACTTAAATATGTCATTTTAGCCTTGTTTATCTAGCAATGTTGATACATTCTCATGTGATTGTTAATAAAATGTGAATTTATACTAACCAACATGATTAGCATTGTTTTGCAGGTAAAATGTAATTTTGGGAAGCTAAAATGCGTGTTGGGAGAGATCGGGGTTGGACTCGGATGTCAGCAAAGGACAAGGCATTGGAAGGCACAAAATAAAGAGGCTCCGCGATGGAGCCGTGTCACGCTGCCATCGCGGAGGCCTTCTGCCTGGCTAGGGAATTTTTGGCAATTTCCAGTGAGGGTGCGCATTGGGTCCATGGCACGGTGGCCTAGCTCCGCGTTGCACGTCGTGCCACTTGAGCCTTATTACCTGGACACCCAGTTTCCAGTGAGGCAGTGCTCCGCGATGCACTCCGTGACACGTTGCTTGTTATTCCGGGAAAAATTCCCACTAGTATAAATAGAACACTTAGGTTCATTTTTAATTATTCTGACTTGGTGGAGCAAGAACGTGGGTTACAGGCAGTTGAGGGGATGAAATTAGCAGGGTTTTTTCTCTATCTCCTTCTTCTTTAATTCAATTGCTTGTATGTTTAACATTCATTTAACGATGTTTGATCCACAAATGAGTGGCTAATTCTTCTTCTTGCTGAGGTTAAGAACAATTGTATTGAAATGTGATTGTTGATTAAGTTGGTTTTTCATCTTTTCTTCCATGGTTGTTCTATTGATTCTTGTTCTTACTGCATTAATGTGTGGCCTATGTTAATGTATATCTAAAAAGTCCGGTTTCACTCGGGAGAGCAAGAAATTGGAAAGTTGTGAATCAATAGGATATGATCTTTTCTTGGTTTGGGAAAATTGAGAATTGATTTAACTTCAGGATAGAAATATACCTGAAGGTCGTATTAGTCAATTTAGGAACCGGGTTTGTATGGCTAGAACATGAATTTCGTTTAATCACAGAAATGTAGGTGGACGGTTCATGATTCTTATGTTGGGTTAAATACGAGAGTTTTAATCCATTGGCAATAGTTCTTGACTAGCAACCGGAGGAAAGGTTAACCAATTTATATCGATAATTAATTTCTTTACATGTTCAATTAACCTCAGTATGCTCACATTCATAGTTCAGACTCACATTAGATATTTGTTTTAGACTTAGCATAAAAATTAGAACCCAAAAATATCTAACTCTTGGTTACACTGTTGTCTTCATTGTTAGAATTAAAATATAGTACACTTGAGTAGATTGTTACCTTATCCCAGTCCCTGTGGGATCGATACTTGGCTTACTTGAGCCACTTTACTACTTGTTCGACCACGTGCACTCGCGTGTAGCTTTATACCCAAAGCTAAAGCACCAAACAATTACACTCCCAAATATCTTAGTACATTCAGTTTGAGAAAAACCACATTCTTTATTTATATTTTCTCAAGTGTATGCTAGGATCATAAGGAGTTCTCACTGGAACTATATCAAATCAACCAAACTTTTTTATCATCTTCTCAATGTAATGATACTAACACAACGAGAAACTATCATCATCTCTTTTGATTTTAATCCCTAAAATCACATTTGTTTCTCCAAGATTTTACATTTCAAACTCATTAGAAGATAAAAAATTCTTAGTATCATTAACAACATTCATATTAGGGCCAAAGATTAACATGCCATCCACATACAAACATATAAAAATAGAATCTTGTCACGCCCCAAAACTGGGGGAGGGCACAACTAGCTCTCGACACTTGATTGACCGAGAAATGGGCTATATAGTATCTGTAATTGTAACACTTAAGCCATTCAGGCCACCTGTCACAATAAACCGAAGTACAAACTGGACCCCTAAGGTCTCCACAATACAGGGTAAATAACTGAAATGTCAATAAGGCTATGACTATGCTAAACCAAGCAACGGAAAGCCAACAAGAACACAAACTGAATAATACTGTACACACTAAGTCCACAAAGCCTCTAAGAGTAAACTGAACTGATGGTCAGAACAAGGCTCTGACCTACCCATAACTGCATCTCAAAACTCTAATTGAAACAAAACCATATCTTAGCTCCAGAAAGAAAGGAGCATGCCATCACATCCGTTGATCTCACAAACTGCTCTTGCAACTGGAAAACCTGGCCTCTAACTACACCTACGGCACGAACGCAGTTCTCCAAGTGAAGGGACTTCAATACTAGTGAAATATACTAGTATGTAAGGCTATAAAATGTAAACATATAAGATAACAATGATAACTATGCTAGAAATAAGGAATAGTATACCTGGAGTCCTGAAAATTAAAACCTGGCAATAAGTCAATACTGAAGTGCAAATGCAATCAAGTAATGCACTAACTGTAATGCCGGCGGCCAGCAGACCATGAAATCCATATAAAAATGCCTCTAGTCGGTGTACCATACCAGAATAAAATAAAAAGGCCTCCAACTAGTGTACCATATTGGGGTAAAATAAAAATATCTCCCGCCGATGTACCGCACTGGGTTAAAATTAAAATATTTCCAGTCAGTGTATACTAACTCAATTTAGCTCATATGGCATTGAAATGATAAATGATAAATCTGTGCCAGAACAAGCCTCTTTCATAACACATAAATGGAAGTGAATGCACATACCATGTTAAGCTAGTAAATATTCACATATATCACGTAAAACTATTAAATTATATACAAACATGTCGACTCAATGACTCGACGGACCTTCAGGAGGTTTAGACAACATAAGAACTTTAGTAGGCTTACAAGAAATGTCCTACAAATAATCTTATCAATTTAACATATAGCTTAGGTAGAAGTATATTGATTCTCATTTCTATACAATCCTTTAACATTTGGAAACTACATACATATACTGCCCAAGGTGGTTCCTTTACATGTATCGACAACTATACACTGGGATTCCGTTATCAAACGTATCTTGTCGATGAGCATAAATAGTTATTAATTCATTTGTCTTATTCGTAGGAAAACATGGAACTTATAACTTGTAACTTGGAGTTATTTGAAATAATGCTTAACATATACATAGAGCTAAGAGTTGAACTACAAACATACAACGTATGATACTTCTGTATAACGTATAAACTCATATTTAGTTAACTGAGTGATCTACATAAGACTTACTGGAATTTAGGAGTTCTAAAGTTCTTTAGGTATGTAACTTATATTCATACTCTTAGTCTTTAAGTTATTTCCATCAACTGTTTGGATCGACTATACTTCAACCTCTTCTTTAATCATAATAGTTTTCTTCTCCATTCTCATACCTTATGTATTTAGGATCATTATCATATCTCGCTATCATAGCTACATAGTTAGTGGAAACATCTGTGCGTAAAAGAGATTCTTCTTCGAACTTGAGAACTCAACTGGTAACTTAACAAGAGTTGTACATATGAACATATGACTTGAACATATCTGAAGGGATTCATTTGTATTTTATAA
The DNA here is from genome assembly GCA_035772735.1 of Datura wrightii. Classification (NCBI taxonomy): domain Eukaryota; kingdom Viridiplantae; phylum Streptophyta; class Magnoliopsida; order Solanales; family Solanaceae; genus Datura; species Datura wrightii. The sequence continues at coordinate 130,152,928 of JASDFA010000006.1, forward strand.
TAGAATGATCGCGTATACCTTAAGATCTTTCACTGAAGAAACTTATAAAAATTTGAGTTTGTAACCTTTACACAATTTAATACCTGACTGAAATATTAGCATGATTCTTAGAATATGATTACTTGAAACCTCTTATATCAGTATCACATGTTTCACCGTAAATTATGAACTTTAAGACATAGCTTACGGATCTAAGATTTGGAGTTCTTTAGCTTAAACATTTGCAAGCAATTCTCTAAGGACTGTCTTATATGTAAATAAATACCTATAGTCGTAATTCAGACAATATTAAAATAAATTACATAACCTTGGCAGCTAACTAGGAGCTTTAGAAAGCCTAACGTCGTTATAAGTAGCTTAAAAGTTTTTAGGATTAACCTTTTTAAGATTTGAAAGAAAATTCAATACTTAGGTATAATTAACTTAACATAATCGTTTAGGGGCATAGCAAAGAGCTTCTCTTTAACTTAAGTTACTATTTTACAATCGTTCAACGATAATTGATTTAGAGAAAGTCATCACATAATATTCATTATATAATTTCACCACATAACGATTTAGACCACTTATTTTACCTAATGCCTTCACGACTCTCGGAAGGTTCAGATAACAAAAGAGTTCTAGTGAACTTACGATGACATTTTAAAGACGATTCTTGTTGCCTTAGCACGTAACTTGAACAGAAGCATAAGAGTATATATATATATATTCTTATTTTCATATAACCTGCTAACATTAAGATACTTTGTGTAACCTACCCATAAAGATAGTTCCATAGATATATCGATAGTCTACACACTTGAGTTCTATTCTTCAAGTTCAACGTATCGGTTGATTCAAAAACTCATTAACTAGCCGGTTAGCTAAAGGGAGAGGAATCAATAAATATCCTCTTGGCCTTATGTACCTTAAAATATGTGTATAAGAGGGTGGGTGACTATCATACGGTATTTCCATTTTGTTATTCTCATTTACCCTTATTTAGCTTAACCATTTTCTAGCATTAAGTTCGTTCGTACATCATCTCTTGCATTTTTTAACCAATTTCACATAGCAACCAGAATTTTAAACAAAATATAAAGGATCAGCTCACAGTGCCCACACTGAGGGGACTTCAGACTCAATTTACAACTACGACAATAATCATAAACAATCCGCCTTTTATTTTACATTCATTCACTTCTAACACTTTCAACTCTTCAAGCTTGTTATCTAGTATTTTTAACACTGTGGGTAGAATCATGTACGCCTCAATAGAAGTCCACAAACACAAGGACATTGGCCTTTTCAACAAGATTTCATGCTTGAAAAATAAGAATAGATGCGCTTTCACATACCTCGCTTCGTCGCGTCTCTTTTAGTCAATTTCTTCTGCTTGCTAGCAACTCTGATACCTTCAAATTTCTTGCTTACAACTCATGAAATAGAGGCTGGATTATTCGAAGATTCCAATGATAATCCACGTCCGAAACATGCCACAAAATAGCCACAATATATAACAACTTTCAACAATTTTACACACTTTATGTGCCGCATACTTGAAGGATTTCAAAGAGAGTTTCATTTATCTCCGTTTGGTAATTAACTCCCACAAGGTTGCGGTAGACTTCCAACATCTATATGGTTGTTTCACCTTTACAAAAACAAGCAAAAACTCCCCACAAACACATACCAAACTTCACTTCATCTCTTTGCTTTAGTTTGCGAATTTTGAGTGAATAAAACAAGTAGAAACACTTACCTTTGCATATACCTCCTATAAATATGGATTTCCTCCTTAGCTAGCTACTTCTCTAAAAATATAGAAACTAAGCTACCAAAACATAGCAACAACACACACACAAGAAACACATAAGTTCCAACTCTACTTTCAACTTAGCTTTGTGATTTCATGAGAGTTTAAGGAGTAGAAACACTTACCTACTTTTGTATTCAACTATACCCAAGATTTAGGTATAACATCACCTCCCTACTGCCCAAAAAAGCAGCAGCAAGGCATCCAAAAATGCAGCAACTCTACGGCTAGAAGCTTACGGCATAAGAAACCCCTTTCTAAGCTTAGACTATAAGGATATTTGGATTATCCATATAAGTTCTTACCTGGGATTGTTTTCACCATTGGATAGAGATTTGAATTCTCTAAAGTTTGGGAAAAAATCAAGTAAAATAGAGTAGAAATGAGCTTTCTAGGTCAAATTTACTTTTTGTAGGTAGGATGGCCAGGCTGGGTGGTGCCCGCATGCGGCGCGGTGTGCGACGTGCCCTTGCGTGTGTGTGCGTGCATGATGGATGCCTGCTGCCTTCCTGTCTTGTGCCCGCATGCCTAGGCGCTTTTCCAGTCGATAGTGTTGTCTTCAAACAAGCATAACTTTTGCTCTGAACTCTGATTAATGAGCGGTTTTTTCTACTACAAACTATATTCAAAAAAATTTAATTTGATAGATCATACACTACCGAAATCCACATATACTAGGATATATTCTCCTTCAAAGTAATTCCATACATTAAATCACTTGAGGTGACACTCCCCGAGACATTCCTTATCGTATACGTTTCATATACTTCACTTTCATTAACATAAAACTATAATTATCTTAATTACTTGACATCAACATACTTACAAAACTTTCAAATGTCAAAAAACTTTTAGGGTGTACAAAATCTGATCCAATTATTTTGGAACAAACACACGTATTAGATGAATTTACAACAAAACCATCATCCACTAATGTGACATTAAGCTTTTCATACTATTGCTTAGGTATCTGTTTTAGGTCATACAAGGACTTCCTCAATTTGTATACTTTATATTTCTATCCTTGGAACACAAACCCCTCAGGTTGAGTCATATAGACCTCTTCCTTTAAATCACCATTTACAAATGTTGTTTTGACATCCATTTGGTGTACCACTAAACTATGTATAATGGCTAAAGTAATAAGAGTTCTAATGATCACTATTTTAGTTAGAGGAGAGTAAGTATCAAAGTAATCAACACCTTTCGTTTGGTTAAAGCCCCTATTCACAACTCTAACCTTATATTTGTCAATTGTACCATCAGGTCTCAATTTTGTAACACCCCGGATAATTTGAGCGATAAACTCATGTTTTTGAGGTAGGACTAAGGGTAATTAATATGCTAAGAAGGAAGTATTATGAGGTATTTGATTCACTCTATGATCATATTTAATATTGGACGTCGATCAAGTTTTAGAATGAAATTCGGCAAAAGTTATCGAAAATTTTCTTCTGGAAATTTCTTGAAATTTAGGTCCAACGTCTCAAAACTTTTTTCCAAATATATAAGGAGTTATTAGGCCAACAACTTATTAAATTAAAGTTCTATGAGTCTAGTTTTCATCATATTAAGTCGTTTACCAATCCGACTTCAGAACAGAAAGATATTCGCATTTTCGTGAGACTACACAAGAAGGGACGTCACGAATGGGCTAAGGCAGTAGAGGACTATTTAAGTCCCTTTGGTCGGTTGTTCTTCATCCAAATCCTTCAGCAAGTCTCTTCGTGAAAAACCTCTCTCCAACTCTTCCTTAAGTTTTCTAAGTGTTCTTAAAGTAGGAATATATGGTTTAACAAGATTTTGATGTCAAAAAATCAAGTATTACGTGTAGCTTGTGTTTTGCTGTCTTTTTGGGTTTTTGGTGGTTGTTTCATGGTGAAGCTATTGGTAAGCCTTCTTCCTTTGGTTTTTCTTTTTTTTTCTGAGTTAGTTTATAGGTATGTTAACTCTGTTTGGTTGTTGTTTCGGAGTTTCAACCATTGAATTCGTATGAATCTTGTCGGGTAAGCATCCTTTGCCTTGTTTCATTGTTGAGTTGTGTTGGCTGCATTTTGGCAGTAACTTGGGCTGATCTTAGGTAGTAACTTGATACTTATAAGGGTGGAGGTTCATCTTAGTTTGGGTTATCCAAAAAATCCAAGGTATGTTAGGCTTGTCCCTCCTCGTAGCAATTGTCGTTGGTGTTGACGTGTGTGTTGGCTGCTTTGTGAAACTTTTTGTTATATTGTTATTTGGATCTTGTGATGCTGTTTATATGATTATAATTGGGGGTATAAAGTTCTAGTTTGGTTGGTGGCTCGGGCTTGAGTGCGTAGAATCATATTCATTGCAAATTAATAGGCTCATATCGAGAAGCCGTGTGTGAGGCATATGGTTCTTCTAGCAAGATATGGGTTGTTATTGTGAATAAGATTAGGTTGACAAGTAAATGAGGGATTATAGAATTTAAGGTCGATGGTTGCAATGATCTTTTGCTATATTTGAATCGACGGTCATGTCAGCCATGTTGATGGCATGTGACGTCCGTGATGACACTTGGGCTGTTTTGGACGTATCCCTTATTTTAGGGGCGAGTAGAGTGGCTAGTGTGCTTCTTTTAAAGCTTTGGGATACACTGATTAGGATGGTAATACTTAGCTCAGCTAATGGCTCACGGGCAGATAGCTAGATGTAAAAGGATAGTACTATATTATAATAGTCGGGTTATGGGGTTTGAGATCCAATTATGGGCTATTTGAGCATGTATTATTGTTGTTGTTGATTTTGTGTGTGTGTTGTGTTTAAGGCCTTATTACTTGTGGATACCCGATGCACGAGAGTTATTCCGGCTGGGGGTCGAGCCCGAGGTGCCTTGTGGCTTATGAATACCTGACGCACGAGAGTATCAATGAGTGAAATTACCTACGGGGTTTAGAATGATGTCCTTTGTGGTGTCGAGTTGAGACATGATTCGATAGTGGTCTGACATGTTTGAGCCTTCCTGGGATTGCAATTGGCTCTCTCGAATGGATGGAGCTTTGCTAACTGTGCGCAGCCGAGAGAGGGTCCGATGGTGCTTTTGTGATGATGTTGATTGACAAGTATTTACTTTTGATATGCTTGGCATTATATTGTGATTGCTGCTCATGTTATCTATTATCTGGTAGCAATGTATGTTAGATGTTGGTTGGTGTTAGCTAAGGTCATTGAGAGGTTTCGAGGTGATGACAGGTGAGCAGTGTCGGTTAGGTGCTATGTGATGTTGTTTACTTGTTGGAATTTCCGGTCTTATGGGATCCAGGTAGGTTCTATGTGTTTACTTAAGTTGAGTTTTCCTTCTACGATATCTGGTATATCTGTGGATCTCTAATCTGAGTCTTTCAGTTGTTTCTACCTTTCATACTCGGTACATTAGTCGTACTGGCGCCCTAGTCAGGATGCTACATTCATGTCTGCAGGTGATGGAGGACTGGTAGATTGACTCATTAGTTGTTGAGTAGAGTTCCAGCTGAGTCAGTGCGCTCTAGTCTTTCGGAGTTGCCAGAGTTTTAGTTATGGGTAGTTTAGGGCCCTGTCCTAGACACTTGATTTCTATTATATTCTTAGAGGCTCATAGAAGTCTGCTTTGGGTGTAGTGTTATTATTGTAGGCCATATCGGCCTTATTGTATAGGTTGGTTTCCATTATGCGGCCTCGATGGTATATTATATTTATTTTTGGTTAGTCAGGTGAGTTAGCTTCCTCTACAGTCTATAGTCTTATTCTTATTTTGTAGTTGTTGTGCCTCATCGATTCTGGCCTTTGTTTTATTTTTGAGCGTCACGTATGCTCATATCAGGGATGGCACCTGTTTCTAGTCACACCTCCTTGGGTTTGGGGTGTGACAGATGATGTGCCCGATTCGCGCGTCCGCAAGTGTACGGGTCGTGCAAGTAATATAGTGGCTCTTTTTGAGAACCGGAATGTCGAACCCACAGGGACTGGACCCATTCCTCTAACTATCCATTTCTAGTGTGATCTTAAATACCTCAAGTGTTGGTTATAGACCTTTTCGATCGAGATTAATTAAGTCTAAGTTTGGGTCAACGAAATATTCTGAAATTACTCTAGGAGCAACATAGAGTTAAAACCAATTAATCATGCGATAGTACGATTTGCAATGGGTTAAGCATGGAACTATCAATTGTTATTTCACATAATTAGAAATTGCATGTTTATGGTCTTTCTAGCCTCTAAACACGACAATCTAGCCTCACTGCATCATTGTGAGCGAGGAGTTTAATTTCTAGTCGTGGGCAATCAATTATGTTGTGGTTTACGGGGAAACGATTAGGGACTTTCGTGCGTCTAACCATTTAACTCAACTTAGCCTCACAACTACTTCGAGTGGTGATGTGACATCCCAAGTTGGTCTTTCATAACCCCCGTGTCTCAACCAAGCACGGTGTTAGGTATATTTCTGTCCTGACACAAAAATCTCTCCCGAGATACAAACGTGCTCCTCACATTCTCATGTCCTGACCTAGGTAATGCTTTCTCAAGCTATTACTCAAGCTAACAAATATGCTTTCATGGTGATCAATCATAAAAACAACCAACAACTAGAATGCAAGACGAAAACAACAATCAATAACTTAATTCCAAAACAATTTCATAAAATCACAATCATAATTCATGGCTTCAACCCTAGAGGAAGGGTTCTTGCCATTCATGTTCGTAAAACTACACTAACTACTACTAAGCTAACATACTTACATGAATTTGGTAGATGAGAAGGGAATTTGACAAACCCTAGATGAGTTCTCCCACTTCTCCCTTCACTCCTAGGTAGTTTTCCAGAATAAAATCGTGACCAAATGATTTTAGGAGCTAAGGGACCTATTTATAGTAAATGGAAAACGTGCATAATTTAGCCTTTCATGGAATGGCTCTGTGTCACGGAGTGTATCGCGGAGCACTGCCTCCGTGACACGGAGGTAACACGAAGGCACAGTGGAAATCAACCCGAAGTTTGGCCTCAGCAGCACCTTGTCGCGTTGGCAGCGCGTCACGCTGCTCAAGCAGCGCGATGGCATGCTGCTGGCGCGCAGCTGGCCTGGCGTGGCACGGCACTGGCGCGCAGCTCGCCTGCCTTCTTGCTGCCTACACTCGTGCGCCTGGCATAGGCGTGGCACGGCGCTGGGCGCGACACACGCACAGCATGGCACGCTGCCTGGCGTGGCCAGCCTTGCCAAGACATGATTTTCTGCCGGCTTTGGCCATTTGCTCCCGACTCCATTCCTCTACTTCACCAACTTATGAATTAGTTCCTCAAAAATCCTTGAACCCTACAAAACAAAGACTAATCATGTTGATTAGCACATATATTCACATTTATATAAAATCACATGAAAGTATGTAAAATAACTTAGATAAACAAGACTAAATTAAGGTATAAAGCGTATCTCGGGCATGCTATTTTTGCCCGTGATCACAACCCCACACTTAAAGCCTTGCTCGTCCTCGAACAACCTTTTACATCTCATGCATATGGAGACTCCCACATAACTAATTTTACAAGATAATTCAAGCTACGGCTATAATGATTACGTAAGATAACAAGCTAAATATAGAGCATACACAATTTAATCACCGTAATGAAATACAACGATGTTAAGACTTCTTAACCTCAAGAATCGACTCTCAATCTTAGAAAACTCATGCAAATCAACTAATTAAGAAATCCCACATGAATTATATCCTTCATTCAATATGTGCCCCTCAGGGAAAGAGAGTTACCCAATCACACGCAAAAATCATTTTTACATCACAACATGTGTGGGTAAATAAGTAGAATTACACTCACTCTCACAAAGAATTCACATGCATCATGTAATGACCCATAAGCTTGCCCTTAGTGTTTTATTCCACTAATTTAAGGATGTGTGAATGTAAGATCAAGTAGGACTTAATGGGTTGTAATGTAGGCTAAGGGACAGGTAGGTACAATTATGGCCAGTAATAGTGACTATCTTTCCTAAGCGCTTTTAATACATTACGCCCTCCTTACGAACTTCCCTTCCCTTACTTTACCTTTTTCTCCTTTCATCTTTCTTGTTCCTTTTATGTTCCCCCATTTCTTTAGGAACTTTTAGCTTATTAGTAAGGAATTCTATAAATAATTTTTCATTCATTTGTTTTCTTGCTCCTTACTAATAATCAACCATTTTCACACAAGTGCACCTTTGTCCTTTTCTCACTTCTACAACTTGCTACTTTTCCTTTCTTTTCATTCTTCTCATTCCTTTACTCCTTCGGATTTTTTCCACTCAAGCGCTTAGGAGTTTTGGATCAAACACAAGGCTAATGAAAGAAAAAGGATTAAGCTTATGTTGCAGCTGTCAAAGAATAGGCTCAAGGCTCAATGAGGCTAACTAGGATTAATCATTCCAAGGTAGGTAAAATGAGGGATAAGAATTGGTTCATTCGAAGAAATGCCTAAATCATCTCCTACTATTCACATCCTTCATTTTGTTTTATAAACACACCAGGCAAGTTCTAGACATTCCACAATAGCACAGAATACTCAAAAACCTTACACTCATGGCACATGCTCAAATCAAGACACATTCATCAGACTCTTACTCAGCTAATCACAAGAATTCAGAATTAAGCTTCAATCATATTGAGTCAAATTCAAGAGCCTAAGTGTCTCACACAAAGTTATACACCTGCATGCTTCACACTGAACATACTTGCCTCTTACAATCACGTATAGCACATAACAAGAACATCAAGCACCAATTAGTTATGGTTTCAAAAACCCAAAACCTATCGACTAATTTTTCCTCAAGACGGTCGTCATCCATCCATCGTCGGAAACATTCCCTAACTATGACTAAAGACACTATCTACAAACAAAGGAAATTAAAAAACACAATTTATTCTTCGGTTCAAAGACCCCCCCCCCCCCCCCGTTGGAAAAGAACCGAAAAGAAAAATCAACGGGTGATGAAGTCATGCTTAATTCACAAAAATTTTCAAATTTTTCAAATTTTTCAAATTTCTCAAGCATTAGCATTACATTCACCACAAACTTGTTAAGCACAAGAATTTAGAAATTTGAAATTTCCCTTGAAATTTCCCTCACCCCACACTTAAATCATGTTATGTCCTCATAGCATCAAATTAAAATTTAAAAAGGGTGAGAAATACTCCCTGAGGCCTTTAGCGTAGCAAATAGCATGTTTTTCTTTAGTTTTGCACAAGTGTGTGTCGACCCCACACTTTTTATCGTCCATGCTTTTTAGCTTCCTCCTCCACGGGTACTCAGACTTCCCCTCCATCCGTGCTTAACTTTCCACCAAAAACAACATAAGATGAAAAATAAATAAAATCAACACACATGCAAGAAATTAAAATGGTACCTGTGGTACCCTTGGGTTGCCTCCCAAGCAGCGCCTTATTTTATGTCATGGCACGACGTGGACTGTCCTTTTCAAGACATCCTCATACCTGGGTTCTCTTTCGAAAACCATCTCCTTTTCGTTTGCTGTTTAGAGGAGACAGCCTCCACTCTGTTCCTCTCTTTCTCCAACTTCTCAATTTGAAGCCCTTTTATCAAACCTGGGCTGAACACTCGTAATTTCCTTTGGCCCTGCACCTGTGGAATCCTCCACCCCACACTTATCCTCTGCCAACACACTAACTTGACAAAGGTTTTTGTAGTGGGCAGATGGGTTCATTTCTTGGTAAACGCGGAAGATTTCTTCTTCATCCTCAACCCTCATTTTCAGGGTCCCTGCTTTCAAATCAATCACCGCTCCTCCAGTGGCCAAGAATGGTCGTCCCAAGATCAGGGGTACCTGGTCATCAACCTGAAAATCCAAGACAATAAAATCAGCAGGTATAATGAACTTACCTACTTTGATGAGAAGGTCCTCTATTATTCCATCAGGTGTCACTCGCGACTTGTCAGCCAGCTGTAGCATCAACCTTGTCGGCCTCGGTTTTCCCAACCTCAGGGTGTTGACTAAGGATAGGGGCATTAGATTAACTGTTGCCCCTAAGTCACACAAAGCTTGTAGCACCTCAGCTTTTCCAATTTGTATGGGGAGGGTAAAACTCCCTGGGTCTTTGAGCTTCTTTGGCATTTTGCTCAATACCCTGTGACTGCACTCCTCAGTCAGTGCTACAGTCTGGACATCCACCAATGTCACTTTGTTCGCCATCACATCCTTCAAGTATTTAGCATACTTGGGCATTCCATGCAAAACATCAAGAAGAGGCAAATTTATGTGAAGTTCTCTGAAGCTCTCAAAGAACTTTTTGAAGCATTCCTCCTCCTTGCTCTTTCTGAATTTCTGAGGGAATGGTCGTGGTGGTCTTTGTGCTGGCTGCAATGAAGATTGTGCATTTTGTTGCCCAGCACTCTGATTATCTCCCATGTTGATGGATGGTCCCGGTCTAACCAACTCCGGCTGCACCTCCCTTCTCAGCTCTTTTGGCACTGCATCAGCTAATTGCTTACCGCTTCTCAGAGTGATGGCATTGATCTGCCGGGGGTTAGGATCTGTGTCACTGGGTAATCCCCCTTGTGATCTCATGTTTTGAGCAGCTGCTATCTGACCCACTTGATTTTCAAGATTGCGGGTGGCCATTTGCTGATTCTTTAAGTCTGTTGCCATCCTCGCCTGATTTTCCACTAACCGATTCTGGGTCTCCATAATTTTCTGCAGTGTTTCCTCAATGCTGCTACACAATTGCCCATCATTCTGCCTATTCTGCTGATACTTCTATTGTTGAGGTTACATATAATTCTGCTTTTGGTTTCCACCCCAAGAAAAATTTGGGTGGCCCTGCCAATTTCTGTTGTAACTGGTTTCAAAATTCTCATTGTTGCGCTGCACATTACTAACAAAATTAACTGACTCCGGATTGGCTCCACAAGATTCTGCATTGTGCCCATTATTACCACAAATTTCACACCAACTCGGAGCTTGCTGAACTACATTAACCTAGCCCTGGTGTTGGTTCATACTCAGTTTATTGAACTGAGTCAACATCTGATGCTCGAACGAAGCTAACTGTGCTTCCAAGGCATTCAATCTATCTACTTCTATCAACCTCGATCTCTTTCCTGCCCCTCTTGATGACTCGCTGTGCCACTCTGGATTTCCTTGTGCAATTCTATTCAACAAAGTGTACAACTCATCATATGTCTTATCCAAGGCTTCCCCACCCGATGCAGAGTCTAGTAATATTTTTGTGTGTGGGTCTAGACTTTCTACAAAGGTATGAGCCAGCACTTCATTTGATTGCTGGTGATGGGGGCAATCTCTCAACAATGACTTGAATCTTTCCCAAGCCATATATAAGTTCTCATCAGGCCTCTGCTTGAAACTGAGTATTTCACTTCTCAACCTTGCAGTTTTGCCTGAGGGGAAGAATCTGATAGGAACTTCTTTGCCAAGTCATTCCATGAAGTTATGGAGTTCGGTGGCTCAGCCTTCAGCCACTTTTTCGCCTCTCCCAATAGTGAAAATGGGAAGAGGGTCATTTGGACATAATCTGTGGACACGCCGATGGGGATGAACGTGTCACTAATCTCTAAAAAGCTCTGTAAGTGCTGCTGCGGGTCCTCATGTGCCATCCCAGTGAATTGACCACTAGAATGTAACAGTTGTACCATGTTCTATTTAAGCTCAAAGTACCCTCCAGGCTCCGGGTTACGGATGCTAGAGGTCACATTCGTCGCTAGTGGGATAGCCACTTCGCGAACTGGTCTTGCTGCCATTTCTTCAGACGACAATTGTGTTTGTCCCGCGGGTGGTTATTGTTGTACCTTTTCTTGAAGTCTCTTTAGCTTTTGCTCTAGAGCTACTCTCCTTCGCAAATGGATTTGACGTTCAGGCTCCAGCAACATTTCCACAAGCTCTCTATTTCTAGCCAACTCGGTAGGACAACCTGTCACCTGCAAATAAATGGACTAAGACCAAGTTTATCAACACTTTAGGAAATTTAAAAATCACACAAAAACAGATAAATTATCAAAACTTCGCCGAGTCCCCGGCAACGGCACCAAAAACTTGACGTGCCCGATTCGCGCGTCCGCAAGTGTACGGGTCGTGCAAGTAATATAGTGGCTCTTTTTGAGAACCAGAATGTCGAACCCATAGGGACTGGACCCATTCCTCTAACTATCCATTTCTAGTGTGATCTTAAATACCTCAAGTGTTGGTTATAGACATTTTCGATTGAGATTAATTAAGTCTAAGTTTGGGTCAACGAAATATTCTGAAATTACTCTAGGAGCAACATAGAGTTAAAACCAATTAATCATGAGATAGTACGATTTGCAATGGGTTAAGCATGGAACTATCAATTGTTATTTCACATAATTAGAAATTGCATGTTCATAGTCTTTCGAGCCTCTAAACACGGCAATCTAGCCTCACTGCATCATTGTGAGCGAGGAGTTTAATTTCTAGTCGCGGGCAATCAATTATGTTGTGGTTTACGGGGAAACGATTAGGGACTTTTGTGCGTGTAACAATTTAACTCAACTTAGCGTCACAACTACTTCTTCGAGTGGTGATGTGACATCCCAAGTTGGTCTTTCATAACCCCCGTGTCTCAACCAAGCACGGTGTTAGGTATATTTCTATCCTGACACAAAAATCTCTCCCGAGATACAAACGTGCTCCTCACATTCTCATGTCCTGACCTAGGTAATGCTTTCTCAAGCTATTACTCAAGCTAACAAATATGCTTTCATGGTGATCAATCATAAAAACAACCAACAATCCAGAATGCAAGATGAAAACAACAATCAATAACTTAATTTCAAAATAATTTCATAAAATCACAATCATAATTCATGGCTTCAACCCCAGAGGAAGGGTTCTTGCCATTCATGTTCGTAAAACTACACTAACTACTACTAAACTAACATACTTACATGAATTTGGTAGATGAGAAGGGAATTTGACAAACCCTAGATGAGATCTCCCACTTCTCCCTTCACTCCTAGGTAGTTTTCCAGAATAAAATCGTGACCAAATGATTTTAGGAGCTAAGGGACCTATTTATAGTAAATGGAAAATGTGCATAATTTAGCCTGTCATGGAACGGCTCCGTGTCACGGAGTGTATCGCAGAGCACTGCCTCCATGACACGGAGGTAATGCGAAGGAACACTGGAAATCAACCCGAAGTTTGGCCTCGACAGCACCTTGCCGCGTTGGCAGCGTGTCACGCTGCTCAAGCAGCGCGATGGCATGCTGCTAGCGTGCAGCTGGCCTGGCGTGGCACGGCACTGGCGCAGCTCGCCTGCCTGCTTGTTGCCTACACTCATGCGCCTGGCATAGGCGTGGCACGGCGCTGGGCGCGGCACACGCACAGCGTGGCACGCTGCCTGGCGTGCCAGCCTTGCCAAGACATGCTTTTCTGCCTACTTTGGCCATTTGCTCCCGACTCCATTCCTCTACTTTACCAACTTATGAATTAGTTCGTCAAAAATCCTTGAAACCTACAAAACAAAGACTAATCATGTTGATTAGCACATATATTCACGTTTATATAAAATCACATGAAAGTATGTAAAATAACTTAGATAAACAAGACTAAATTAAGGTATAAAGCGTATCTCGGGCATGCTATTTTTACCCGTGATCAACAGACTTGGTATCAGAGTAGTTCGTCCTAGGGAGTCTATGAGCCATGTCTAGTAGAGTCTTGTTTATGTATGCATTGCGCAGTGTACTTATAAATAGGAGGCTACACTTTCTGGATTTAAATCATGCGAGATGTCAGCTGTAGTAAGAGTCGAGTCTAGACTCACATTTTCTAACTTGTGTAAGGATGCTTGTAACCTGATGAATTATAACCGGCCAGTGGCTAGAAATGGTGGCAGGTAAGATTCTTATTTTGATTATGATTATAGTCGTGTCACACCTCGGCATAGTGCAAAGTTTTGTTTTTTGGAGTTGTTTGTGGTAGGCTTGCCATGTGAGTCTATGTGGTGCAATATGATGTTGTGTCAGTCCATGAGTTGGAGTCATGCATGTCGTCCAATATTCGAGGACAAATATTTCTAAGGGGGAAGGATGTAACACCACGAATAATTTGAGCGATAAACCCGTGCTTTCGAGGTAGGTTTAAGTGTACTTAATGTGCTAGGAATAAAGTGTTATGAGGTATTTGAGTCACTCTATGGTCATACTTAATATTGGATGTCGATCATGTTGTAGAACGAAATTCGGTAAAAGTTACCACATATTTTCTTCTTGAGATTGCCTAAAATTTAGGTCAAATGTCTCAAAACTTTTCTACCAATATATAAGGAGTTAGGGGGCCTATGACCTATCAAATTAAAGGTCTATGAGTCTAGTTTTTAGCATATTAAACTATTTGCTAATCTGACTTCGTAGTAAAGAGATATTCACGTTTTTACGAACTACACAAGTAGGCATGTCACAAATGGGCTAAGGCAGTGGAGGACTATTTAAGTCTCTTTCGTCGTTTTTTCTTCATCCAAATCAATTTCCAGAAACCTCTCCGTGAGAAACCTCTCTCCAACTCTTCCTTAAGTGTTCTCAGTGTTCTTAAAGTAGGAAGCCATGGTTTAACAAGATTTTGATGCCGGAAAGTTGGGTATCGCGTGTAGCTTGTGTTTGGGTATCTTTTTCGGGCTTTTGGTGGCTGTTTCCTGATAAAACTGTTGGTAAGACTTATTTCTTTGATTTTCCTTTATTTTTATTTTAGTTATAGGTGTTTTAACTCTGTTAGGTTGTTGTCTCGGAGTTTCTACCGTTGAATTCGTATGAATCTTATCGGTGAAGCTTCGTTTGTCTTGTTTCTTTGTTGAGTTGTGTTGGCTGCATTTTGGCAGTAACTTGAGATGATCTTAGGCAGTAACTTGATTCTTATAAGGGTGGAGTTTCATCTTAGTTCGGTTTTTCTAAAAAATCCAAGGTATGTTAGGCTTGTCCCTCCCTTTGTCGGCATAAATTCTGTAGTCGTTGTCGTTGGTGTTGACGTGTATGTTGGTTGTTTTGTGAAGCTTTGTGTTATATTGTTATTTAACGCTTTTGCTGCTATTTATATGATTATAATTAGGGGTATAAAGTGTTGGTTTGGTTGGTGGCTCGGGCTTGACTGCGGAGAATCGTTGTCATGGCAAATTATTAAGCTCGTATTGAGAGATCGTGAGTGAGGCACGTGGTTCTTGTAGTAAGTTATGGGTTGTTGGTGTGAATAATATTAGGTGATGATATTTACAAGTGAATGAGGGATTAGGGTGGTTAAGATCAATGGTTGCGATGATCTTTTCTTATATTTGAATCGGCAGTCGTGTCGGTCGTGTCGATGGCACGTGATGACGGTGGTAACACTTGGGCTGTTTTAAATGTATCCCTTGTTGTTAGTGGTGAGTATAGTGTCTAGTGTGCTGCTTATAAATCTTGTAGATAGACTAATTAGGATGTTAATATTTAGCTCAGCTAGTGGATCATCAGTGGACAACTAGACGTGAAAGAATAGTATTGTGTTATAATAGTCGAGTTGTGGGGTTTGAGTGCCGATTGTGGGCTATTTGAGCATGTTTTATTATTTTTGTTGATTGTGTGTGTGTATTGTGTTTGAGGCCTTGTGGTTTGTGGATACCCAATGCACGAGAGTTGTTCTGACTAGGGGTTGAGCCTGAGGTGGCTTGTGGCTTGTGAATACTCGACACACGAGAGTGTTTTTGGCTGAGGGGTTGAGCCCAAGGAGTGAAATGACCTACGAGGTTGAGAATGATGTCCTCCATGGTGTCGAGTTGAGACATGATTCGAGAGTGGTCCGACATATTTGAGCATTCCTGGGATCGCGATTGGCTCTCCCGAATGGATGGAGCTCTACTAACTGTCTGCAGCCGAGAGAGGGTCTAGTAGTGCTTTCCTAATGATGCTGATTGACTGGTGTTTACTTTTTATATTCTTGGCATTATATTGTAATTATTGCTCGTGTTATATGTTATCTGATAGCAATGGATGCTAGATGTTGGCTGGTGTTAGCTGAGGCCGTTGAGAGGTTTAGAGGTGATAACAGGTGAGCGGTGTTGACTGGGAGTTGTGTGATGTTTTTTCCTAAAGGACTTGCGTGGCTTATGGGGGTCGAGTAGGTTCTATTTGTGAGCTTACTTGTAGTTGTCGGGCTTATGAAGGCCAGGCAGGTTTTATGTGTTTACTTAAGTTGAGTTCTCCTTCTACAATATCCGGTATATCTGTAGATCTTTAATTTGAGTCTTTAGTTGTTTCTACCTTTCATATTCGGTACATATTTGTATTGACACCCTAGTCGGGGCGTTGCATTCATGACAGCAAGTGATAAAGGACTGGTAGATCGAGTTATTGGTTCTTGAGTGGAGTTCCATCTGAGTCAATGCACTCCACGTCTTTTGGAGTTGCCAAAGATTGAGTTATGGGTTGTTCGCGGCCCTGTCCCGGATAGTTGATTTCTATTGTAGAGGCTCATAGACGTCTAATGTGGGTGTAGCATCATTGTTGTAGGATAGGTCAGCCTTGTTATATAGATTGGTTTTCATTCTGTGGCATTGATGACCTATTGTATTTATTTTTGGTTGGTCAGGTGAGCTAGCTTCCGCTATAATCTATCGTCTTATTCTGATCTTATAGTTGTATTGTTGAACCTCATCGATTCTGGCCTTTGTTTTAATTTTGGGAGTCGCATATGCTCGTATCAGGGGTGGCACCAGGTGCCAGTCACGCCTCCTCGAGTTTGGGGTATGGCAAATTTATTCTTAAATGTCCACTTGCTACTTATGGGTTTACAACTTTTAGGCAAATCATACAAGTCCCAAGGGTGATTAGAAACTAGAGAGTCTAACTCACTTTTAATGGCCTCTTTCCAAAACATCGCATCTA
Organism: Datura wrightii; assembly: GCA_035772735.1. NCBI lineage: Eukaryota > Viridiplantae > Streptophyta > Magnoliopsida > Solanales > Solanaceae > Datura > Datura wrightii. The sequence goes on from JASDFA010000006.1 coordinate 130,169,610, forward strand.
TTGATCTTATTGCTTTATCATAAGTCTTAGGGTCTTTTTCTATTAAGTAGATAGACACTAATTCATTATTTAAAGTATCAATGTCAAAATTCTCAGTCAAGAAAGTAGTGATAAAATCAGGAACAAAACTAGTCTCAGTTCTACGTCTTTTACTCCTTCTAAGTTCATTTTCATGCTCATTAGTAATAACATCAGAAGAAGGCACAACATAAGAATTAATAGACGTAGATGTAGAAGCATTATTTTGCACATCACTAGGCATATCTTTTTTTTATAGGAAAAACATGCTTAAAAAATTCTGCATCTCTAGATTCATAAATAGAATGATCATTTAAAGACATAAATCTGTATGCAACACTATTTTAAGCATAACCAATAAATATAGTGTCAAAAGTCTTAGAACCTACATTTATTTGTTTAAAATCAGGTAGATCAATCTTAGCCAAACACCTCCACACTTTTAGAAATTTCAAGTTAGGGGAAAACCCTTTTCACAACTCATATGGGGTCTTGTCCAATTTCTTATGAGAGACTCTATTAAGAATATAACATGCAGATAAGATAAATTCCCCCACATGTTATCAGATAGACTCGAGCTTAAAAGCATAGAGTTCATCATTTCCTTAAGGGTTCAATTTTTGCGTTTAGCTACACATTTTGTTGGGGAGTATAGGGAGCACTAACCTCATGTATGATACCATTTTTCTCAGAAAAAGCCTCTAGAGTTTTAGTACGGTATTCACCACCCTTATTAGATCTAAGTCTCTTGATTTTCTTGTCTAATTGATTTTCCACTTTTTCTTTGAATTTCAAAAACATGTTTTCTGCCTCATTTTAGACTTGAGAAGATATACTTTTATGTATCTAGAAAATTCATCAATAAAAGTAATGAAATACCTTTTTCCACCTTTGCTAATAGTGTTCTTGAAATCTGCTAAGTTTGAATGTATTAGTTCAAGCAACTCTGTTTTTCTACTTGTTACACCCCATAAAATGTTAATGGTTAGTAAGCGTACACGTGAATTTGTGATGAGTCAAGAGAGCTTGATACGTGGGCAAAAAGCCTCAGTAGTAGGATTGGGTGAGGCTAGGCCGTAAGGAGCCAGCGCGGCACGCCAGACCTGCTGCCGCTATGGGAGGTGCGGCGTGTGGGCCTTGTGGCGCGTTGGGCAGGGTGAGGCACAACCCGGCCACCGCCCTACACTTATATATATACTCCTCTCACTCAATTTTAAATCATTTGAAAATGTTCTTCGGCTAGAGAAGAGAAAAACCACAACTTTCATCGAATTTTTGTCGAATTACACTACCAACCGCTATCCAAAAGCAAATTAACTTTGGTTGACGAGTTCTAGGCCTACGGGAAGCATTACTATGGAGTTATTTCTCAAAATTCGCTCAGCAAAATGGAACTCCGTCGAATAAAAGTTGTCAGAATTGCTCCAAATTGATTCCTACCCAGCCACAGGCATTAGGTAAGCACTTCTCCCTTCTGAACTCTCGGGAAATTATAGATTTTCGGTCGAGTTTTTCAAAGTTGTATTATAGTTAATTCTATTATCGAAAGTTATCGCTATTTGCCGAGTTTAGTATTGAAATTAGTTCCATTCTCTCAGCATAGAGGTTACAGTTGGAAAGAACTGCCAATTGCAAGTTGAAACTCACCAGTTGAATGAAAGTCGGCATTCGAGGTATGTTAAGGCTTATTTCTTCGGCAAGTTATTCTTGTCGTATAGTGATCTTATATGTTGTAATTAGTTGCTACTAGTATATAACGAACGGTATGTCATGATTAGCTTCTATCAGTAGATTACGATTACATATGTTGTTGTTAGCTATTAGAAAACGTATAATGATTATATCACAGTATCCCTTGTCGGGAAAGAACATGGTAAGTGTGACACACACTAGAAGCATCGTAGGAACTCCTCTTCTCTACAGTTCATTGTGTTAGTAGAATTGGATGTTTTATTGTCAGGCCTAGACCTTAGAAGCTCATGGATAGTTATTGAGCCTGAGTTAGTAAGTTGAATAGCATAGGCGTAGCTAAGCGATATAACTACTAGTTTGCGCCTATATTATCAGTGAAGCACGCCCAGGGGCCATTGGCGCACCCTCATACCCCAAGGACAGGATGGTCATACTTTAGAGGTAGTGACACTAGGGTTGTCTGGGGAACTAAGTGACAGTCTGCCATCTAGTTAGCTACTACCAGTGACTATCAGTTCCAGTTGACTTAGTATTCGTCATACAGGTTGCCCAGGAAGCCATCCCAGTCATTCAGGTCAAATAGACCCATGGGACCTTAAGGAAGGGGACCTTTAGCAGTTAGAGGTGGGGCCAACGCCCCAGCCTACTCCTATAAGATTCTCAGGTACAGGTTGTCGTGAGTGGATAAGTCCATGTAAGCTTACCTACAAGGTTAGGAATCATCCAAAAGAGTCATATAAGATCCGAACAAACCAAGTTCAGGTCTAAAGGACTAGAATAATCAAATAGGCTACCTGTGGGGGATTAGGGGCCAACCGCTCAAAAGCATGTCCGGTCAGTAGCAACCCTACAATCTTTCTAAGCAAAGAAACTAAGTGATTGTTCTTCTGCGATCCTATCATTTCTTATGAGTTATAGTTGTTCGAGCAGGACATTCAGAGTATTGTTTGGCCACTCCAGACCTCACCCTATCCGATCTAGACCATTAGAGATTATGATCACTATACGGATCCTCTGATTAAATAAAGGTACACGGGGTGTGCCTTCTAGCGGCTATATAGACTATTCTAGGGGTGAGAAGCGGTCGTGTTAGGCCTAGAAGGCTAGATAAGCCTTTTGATGGGCTAGATTGAGACTTCAGTATAGCACATCCGTTGGGATTGCCCTCACCTAGGAGCCTTCCATGACCACCCCAGGGTTAATAGTTGTGTCGCCGCTTATGAGGCTATACGACATTGCTCCAAGGAGAGATATGCCGTCCTAAGGTCCATATTACAGTCCATTCCATGGCTGTACTATTATTTTTATATCGTATCGGCATCACTGACCCTCGTCGAGCTTAGTGCTCAGGGTGCAGTTATCAGGAGTCGGACTCAGAAAAAGCTACAGATTAGGAGCCGAGTGGGTTCAGTTGCAGACGCAAGGGACCGGTGGGATGGCTATAGCTCCAGTGGAGTCATAGGAACCTTGTTGGGGGTATATAGATTGAAGTCTACTTGCCAGGGCTTATGGGGGCCCTGAGCGAGTTATTCTGTGTTGATTGTACCTTCCAGGCTTACGGGAGTCAGGTTAGGGTGTTTTTGTATTATTTTCTGCTAGCTATAACTTATGAATATATGATTGTACAGTCATTGTTCATACACGTGTAGTGTTTTAGTAGATCCAGGTTATGAATAAGCAAACTTCCATGTTAACTTGTGCCCCTTCTTTCCACTTACTTCTAGTCTTTAACAGCTTCTATTCAGCTTTTATTATTGCCTTACATATTTAGCACAATTGTAATGATGCCCAACTATGGGGCGCTGCATACTTGCCTACAGGTTAGACAGACAGAGTTCAGGATCTTCAGTAGCTGCTGTTCAAAGTCAGCAGTTTGGCCAACTCCTTTAATTCGAAGTTTCCAGGTTGTAGAGATTACGGTCTTTCATTTATATAACATTTGGGTAGGCCAGAGCCCTGTCCTGACCACTATTTATATTCCTAGAGGCTTGCAGACTACAACATCCAGTTAGTTAGCTGTTGTTGGCCGTGTGAGGCCCATGTAGGTCTTATTTTGTGTGTTGGCCATGTGGGGCCTAGTATAGCTGCTTATTTTTCTTTCCATTATAACTAAAAAATATGGTGGTCTTATCGGCCCGCATAGGATCCCTATTGATGTGTGTTCGCTGGGTTAACTGTTTTCTTTTATAGGTGTTGCATGGCCTTGTCAGCTCGAGGCTATGTTTACAGCCGAGATATAACAATTTGTTTTCTCAAGTTTAAGTCATTGATAGGCACCAGAGGTTCCTGTGCCCAGTCAGGTTATCCCAGATTCCAGTATGGCATTAGGTGCCAGTTGTGCCTCCCAAGGAGGGGCGTGACACTATTAGTAACAGTTTTGTAAGGTTTTTTGGTATAATTTTCTTTTACACAAACATGAAACTTAGAAAAATTATTATTATTTATCACAGAGATTAATTCCATTTTTCTAAATCTTTTAATAAAAGAAAAATTAACGTGACCTAGTTTACCATGCTATAAATTAATAGACTCAGCAATATAAGCAGAATTAGAAATACTTGCATTATCGACAATCTCTTGAACAATATTTAGTACAAATAAACCTCCACTAAGATATCCCTTCCCAACAAAGTCTCCTCCATGAGAAATAATTATTTTATCAGTTATAAAAATAAGTTTAAGGGCTGTTTTGTTGAGAAGTGCTCCAGAAACTAAGTTTCTATGTAGGGAGGGAACGTACAGAACATCGTTCAAGGATAAAGTTTTTTCAGAAGTTAATTTAAGTAAAAACTTTCCTTTACCCATAACTTCAGCAGTAGTGGAGTTACTTAAGTAAACACGCTCGCCATCAGTAGACTCCTCAAATTCATGGAACAACTCCTCATTGGAGCAAAAATGCCTTAAATGCTCGTGTCCAACACCTAGTCAGTCTTGTTAGCCACCAGATTCACCTATACTATTACAACAACAATCATTTTATTACCCTCTATAAGATGAGCTTAGGCATCACCTTTTTCTCCATGCTCTGAGTTTTGACCTTATGTATAGCACCTAGATTGGAAAGAGCTTAGGCATCATCTGGATTGACACTTCAGTATAGCACATCGGTTGGGATTACCCTCACCTAGGAGCCTTCTATGACCACCCCAAGGTTACTAGCTGTGTTGCCGCCTATAAGGCTATATAACGTTGCTCCAAGGAGCAATATGCCGTCCCAAGGGATGATGCAGAGGCCCAAGGGCCATATTACAGTCTATTCCATGGCTGGACTATTATTTTAATGTCATATCAGCATCACTGACCCTCGTCGACCCTGGTTCCCAGGGTGCAGTTATCAGGAGTCGATTGGACTCAGAAACAGCTACAGATCAGGAGCCGAGTGGTCTCAGTTGTAGACCCAGGGGACCGGTAGGATGGCTATAACACCAATGGAGTCATAGGAACCTTGTTAGGGGTATATAGATAGAAGTGTGCTCGCCAGGGCTTATGGGGGCCCCGAGCGAGTTATTCTGTGTTGATTGTACCTTCCAGGCTTATGGGGGCCAAGTTAGGTTCTTGTTTGTATTCTTGTCTGCTAGCTATAGCTTATGAATATATGATTGTACAGTCGTAGCTCATACACGTGTAGTGTTTTACTAGATGCGGGTCATGAATAACCAGACTTCCAGGTTGACTTCTGCCCCTTCTTTCTACTTACTTCCAGTCTTTAATAGCTTCTACTCAGCTTTTATTATTGCCTTACCTATTCAGTACATATTGTACTGACGCCCAACTATGGGGCGCTGCATACTTTCCTGTAGGTTAGACAGACAGAGTTGAGGATCTTCAGTAGCAGTTGTTCAGAGTCAGCAGTTTGGCCAACTCCTTTCATTTGGAGTTTCCAGGTTGTAGAGATTACGGTCTTTTATTTATATAGCATTTGGGTAGGCCAGGGCCCTGTCCCGACCACTATTTTTATTCTTAGAGGCTTGCAGACTATAGCATCTAGTTAGTTAATTGTTGTTGGCCATGTGGGGCCCATGTAGGTCTTATTTTGTGTGTTGGCCATGTGGGGCCTAGTATAGATGCTTATTTTTCTTTCCGTTATAACTAGACAACATGGTGGTCTTATCGGCCCGCATAGGATCCCTATTGATATGTGTTGGCTGAGTTAGCTATTTTCTTTTACAGGTGTTGCGTGGCCTTGTCGGTCGGAGACTGTGTTTACAACCGAGATATAACAGTTTGTTTTCTCGAGTTTAAGTCATTGATAGGCACTAGAGATGCCTGTGCCCAGCCAGGGCAGCCCAAATTCCGGTATGGCATTAGGTGCCAGTCGTGCCTCCCAAGGTAGGGCGTGACAAACTTGGTATTATCGCAGGTGGTATCTTAGGGAATCTACAAGTCATGTCTAGTAGAGTATTGTCTATAGGTGTGTTGTGCACCACATTCCATAGGCAGGAGGCCACGAGGCATGATAGTATGGTTATCCTTTCTTCGACTCAGATCATGCTATAGAGCCGAGTTGTACAGGGTTGAGTCCCTAAGCTTTCATTGCTCTGTCTGTCTAGAATAATATGTGATGTAAGACAGACTCCAAATAGTCGCAAGATAACTACAATAGTAGGAGGAAGTACCAGTGAGGTGCCACGGTTGGGGGACAGTCACCCTAAAAGAAGCACATGTCTTTTAAATTTCTCCCATCACCCTCTCGGGGCACCAGGAACTTCATAAGGTGATAGACATGCCAGCATTGTCCCCAGTTCTTTCTGTATCTTCGGAGTTGGAGGTCAAGAACTATAGTGTGTATATATATATATATATAAAAGTTGGCTCTCTTAGTAGACATTAAGAATTAGGCAGGGACAACAGTTAATGTTGGATTACCTTAAATGCATGAAGGATCGTGCGAGTACAACAGAAAGTGCAAGTATTAATGCCATATTGTCCAAAATGAATAGTAAAGGAGGGCTAAAATTGTTGCCTTCGAGAAGAATTAGAGAATGGCTGAGACCCTTAGTGTTTACAAAGTTATCTAGACCCTTACAATAGTAAATCAAGAGGGTGAATAAGATTTCTAGCAGCACTTAAGTGCGTGTGAGAGAGAGTCTGTCACGACTCAAGCATAGGCCTGGATCGAGACACGAGACAAGGAACCTCGAGAGGCTCCAAGTATAATCAAATTGATGCATAAGGGTCATGTATTGTACATATACTAAGAACGGAAGATGTAACTGATATCATACACTGTACTAATTATCTGCTGATAATTGAGTTTGAATCCTACTAAACTGATATTAACTGAAGTCTGAAATTATATGGAGCTGAGTTGAATTGATATCATAGACTAAGGGAGACATACTCTGCTATAGAGAGTCCCTGACTGACTAAGGGAAACATTCTCTGCTATGGAGAGTCCCTGACTAACTAAGAAAAATATTTCTTGGCTATGAAGAGTCTCTGACTGACGAAGGGAAACATTCTCTGCTATAGAGAGCCCCTGACTGACTAAGGGAAAGATTCTCGGCTAATGAGAGTCTCTGACTGACTAAGTGAAACATTCTCTGCTTTGGAGAGTCCCTGACTGACTAAGGAAAATATTCTCGACTATGGAGACTCCCGATTGTACTAAAACATGGAGGTCACTAGTCTGACGTCATTTGTCTAGTCTATGTTACTTCAGCTAATCAGAGACATGAGCATTCAACTAATTAAATCATATTGAATTCATTTAGAATTGATTAAGGCTACTTTCTACTAACCACAAGCCCAAAGGTCTGAAGGATTATTCTCATGTTTTATCATCATAATTCACATTATCATAGTCCCGAATCATCGTTTAAATCATACATTCTACATTCATGACACATCTATAGAATCAAATCATACTTTAAACATATCCACAATATTTAAATCATGTGTTCATAGCATATGGCGTATACCCTAGATTCATGTAAGATCCATAGATCCAAATCATACTTTAACACATACCCGAAATTATAGTGAAGGCGTGAAAGTATTTCATATTCACGTAAGCCCATAAGTTCTAATCGTATCTCAACATATATTTGAATCATATATTCTAGATTTACGAAACCCAAATGATCGACTCATGCTTTAAACATATATAATGAGTTCATGGTAAGCACATGTGAATATTTAATGAACCCCATTTCAAAATCTACGCTAAATAATGGTGAAAATTTTAGAATCATGCTTTTCACATATCATGTACATAATTCAGAAGGTGTCAGTAACTTCATAAGCATACACGACTATTAACCATGACGGGTCTTAAAATTTAGGGAGAACATATGAGAATTCATGAATAAATTGAAACCCTAAAGCATGCTTTTCTAGAATCAAGGATTTGGGTTTTTAGTATAAAAATTTGGGGCACAAGGATGAAAGGACGTCCTTGTTGAAAAGCCACATACCTGATTAGGAGGAATCCCCCATGTGAACTTGAACCTTGAAGCCCTTGAAGAAGCCCTAGGTGATCCTTGAGTTTTGAGAGAGGGGAGGAAGAAGAGGTTGATAGTGTCTTTTGATGGAATGAGGGTTTAGGCTAGGAGGAACACTTAAAAACATCTCATATGGTACTCAAAACGGTGTAATTTAGGAGTTAGAAACTTAGGATTTTATGAAAACACCCTTGAAATTTCACAGGAAAAAGGACCATGCTAGTACTCATGAGGGACATCACCACTCGTGCAGTACTGGACGAGTCGTGAGTCCAATATGTGACGTCTACAGAGATTTCCACAAAATTTTGCCACTTAATGAGCCACTTAACGAGTCATGAGGTGACTTAACGGGTCACTTGACCAGTCATGAAGTCCCCTCTGAAACTGAAGTTTTCTAGCAATTTTGGTCACTTAACGGGTCACTTAACGAGTCGTTAGGTGACTTAACGAGTCACCTAACGAATCGTTCGGTGATGCTGGTGCATTTTTACTAAATTACTCATAACGTATTACTCTGAACTCCGATTGATGCAAGGTCGGATGCATTGGAAAGAAGACTCAAAAGGCTTCAATTTGTTATACTTAATCACCCAAAAAATTTTGTAAAATGGGATCTATATTCATTAGAAGTTGACCCTTGCTAGAACTTGTACGAAAATTCAATTGATAAGAAGACTCTCAAATCACCTTTATTCTAGAAGTTCCTTATGACCTTAATTTGTATCCATTGCACTTCTAACACTTGATAATTGATATTAAAACCTAGTATCCCTAAAATTCATTGGGCTCAGGCCTATCCATACACCTATAACGGTTCAAAACATAGCACAAAAGTTTGAGGCATTGAAATATCTCAACTCACTAGTTCTGGGTCTAGTCTTAGAGACTTTTAGGGATTTACAATATCTCCCCCTTGGGAAAATTTGTCCTTGAATGTATGTAAACATGCTGAAAAGTTAGGGAAAGGAACTACCATCCCAATTACTGAACATTCGACGGTGAAAACTGATAGAGTGACTGAGCTGATAATGATTGAGATATCATTCTCAACTTGCTTCTTGATACTAAACTAGCAATCATGGTATCTGGTTTGATTGAAAGTAAGGGACTCATAAGAACGAATATTCATTACATCTAAAACTGAGCACATACATGAGGTAACCTGACCTACTGAGCTAGTAAAGCAACTTCTAAAGACTAAGTTCGAGCTGAGCATACTGGAGGACATAATTTAACATGCATAGCTAGTTTATGACATGAAGTTGAGACTTAAGGATTCATAGGGTGAGATTGGCATTGCTGTCTGAAGCGGTCATCTAGAAATTCTGAAAGTCTGCACTTTAGAATGGGCAGAGCGTAGTTTCAACTGAAACATAAGAGAAACTATCCGAATCTGAAGGGATTGGCAAACCATGGTTGTTAGGACTGGGACTCTCCTACTAGTACACTCAATATTTTACTTGTCTCATAGACCCATAATCTCCCCCTTAGCTTAAAGCCATCATTATTAGGCTCCTGAATCTCTCTTAAGGTTGGGGATAAACCACTAACTCTTGACCTCTCCTCCACCTCTAGCATTCACTGCAAACCTCATACTCACAACTATTTCACACCATACATTGACAATCTCTTCTCAACAAACATCAAAAAAGTTTTTGTTCAATATTGGGCTTCAGGAGCTAGCAACATGAAAAGAGTAACACGAGAAATTCATAACATACATGCGATGACTTCTGGCGACTTGCCCTTATCCTGATTTTCTGCCAAGGCGTAGGAGTAGTTTTGACGCTGATCTTGGGCAGATTATATGCCCAAGTGATACTCAAACGTATCATTTTTACCTTGTTTGTTGTGCAATGTGTATATAATATCATGTATTTGTTAATAAAATGCGAATTTATACTAACCAACATGATTAGCATTTGTTTTGCAGGATAATGTGATTTTTAAGAGCTAAAATGCGTGTTGGAACTATGTCGGAGTTGGATTGGGATGCGAGCGTGGAAAAGACCTTGGATAGCACATTTTACACTGGCTCCGCGATGGAGCCGTGCCACGCTGCCATCGCGGTAGCACACTGCCTGGAGAGGAAATTAATTGGCAGATTCCAGTGAGGCCTCGCGACAGCTCCGTGGCACGGAGATAGGACTCCACGATGGCCTCCGTGCCACGTTGAGGCCAATTATCCGGACCCTGCAATTTCCAAAGAGGGTCCGCGTCCACGCCGTGTCACGGAGGCAGTGCTCCGCGTTGGCCTCCGTGACACGTTGCTTGTTATTCCGGGAAAAATTTCCCACTAGTATAAATAGCACACTTAGGTTTATTTTTAATCAGTTTTTAGTTTTTAGTTTTTAGACTGAGTTCAGAAGTGGAGAGCAGGAACGTGGGTTTGTGCCAGTTGAAGAATAGAAAAGCTAAGAGTTTTCTTCTCTTCCTTTCTTCTTTCCTTCAATTGTATGCATGATTTGCACTCATTTTAGGATGATTAATCCAAGAATGAGTGGCTAATTCCCTTCTTTGCTGAGGTTTTGAACTTGTGTAATGAATTTTGGTGATAATTGATATGGTTTCTTCTTCTTCTTGCATGTTGTTCTATTAATTCTTGTGCTTACTACATTATTGATTGGCCACCATTAATGTATATCTAAAAAGTCCAATTTCACTCGAGAGAGCATGAAATTGGAAAGTTGTGAATTAATAGGGTATTGTTCTTAACTTGATTTGGGAAAATTGGGTTTTGATGTGCTTTCTTGATAGAAATAAACTTGAAAGCCGTATTAGTCAATTTAGGAACCGGAATTGTAGTGCTAGGTCATAAATTGCATTTGATCACAGAAATGTAGAAGGATGGTTTATGATTATAAAGTGAAATTAAATACGAAAGTTTTAATTTCTAGGCAACGTTCTTGGCTAGCAACATGAAGAAGAGGATGACCAAATTATCATGATTATCAAGTTCATTACTCGTTCTTAACCTTGGCATGTGCGTATCCATTGTCTAAATTCTAAAGTAAATAGTTGTTATTAATTGTAGTATATAAATAATTTAGAAACAAAAACTCACTCAACTCTTGGTTGGATTGTTGTTAACATAGTTAGGGATAGAATAGAAATATAGTAAACTAGGCAGTTTTACATATCTAGAGCAGCCTCCTTGGATCGATACTTGGCTACTTAGCCACTTTATTACTTGTTTGACCACGTGCACTTGCGTGTCGGTTGATAATATTTAATACCAACCCGAGCAGTACAAGCCGCGAACAAGTTTTTGGCGCCGTTGCCGGGGAGACTTGGCAATTGGTGAAATTGTTTTAAGTATAAATTTACTGTATTTTTGTTTTATTTTCTTAAGTGTTGACAACTTGGTCTAGTGTTTGTTTTAATTCTTCTTTATTTTATTTTATTTTTCTGCTTGTGCGTATACCCTTATTGACATGACATCGTGGAATATAAATGGTTTCAATGGTGGATACTCATATTTTAGTGAATCTTGTCTGAACTGTGGAGGACCCCACTTGTGGAAAAATTGTAATACGTGCAATATATGTGGGTGTCAATATGGCCATTGGGGTGATTGTCCAAAGGCCTATTCCTCTCCCCCAAGCCCCTACTATGATCCATCTGTTGTTTTTTCTGAATATAGGCATGCTGAAAATGAGGACTTGGGACGCCAAGCTCGAATAGAAGACATGTTGAAACAACTCTTGGAGCAATCAGAAGCAATGAAGGAGGCGATGGCAGTATTGAGAAATCAGCAAGAAGAGAATGCAGAGGCTCTAGAAAGGATGACCATCAAATTCACGGAGATGATCGCTGAAGCTGAAGCGTGTGATAAATCACAGACAACAGTTTTAGCCGATATTCAAGAGGAACTACAAGAGGACGACAAGGGTGAATTTTTGGATGAAGCCCAACAATTCGAATCTCTTGAGTGTCCCCGTGATGGGCTCACACTTATGGAAAATCCATTCTTGGAAGAAGAGTTAGTGTATCCCCCAGTCGACTTTAATGGTGAGATAGATGTCGATGTCGAGAAGGTATATACAAGTAAGGAGGTCAAGCAAAATGCAGTTTCAGAGTTGAGGTGTATTGGACCACACTCTACGCATTTTTCAACATTAAATTTGGTTGACAACATAGAAATAGAGTCTTCCAAGTTTGTAGAGAAATGTCTAGAGGAGGACCAAACACCATATATTTTGAAATTTGCTAACTCAGAAAGACAAAATGACTTCGCTTACTTAAGGACCAATAAATGCAAAAGGCAACATCTACTGTTTGGTCCTTACAATTTTTCACCACCACCCCTGGAGCATAAGAGGAAATTAGAGAAGAAATTAGGGGTGAGATTCATATCCTCAAGGTGGAGGAAAAAGTGGTGAAACTTGGTACGTCGTGCCGCGATGTAAAATTAGGCGCTGCTTCGGAGGCAACCCAAGGGTACCATGGGTACCATTTTAATTTCTTGCATTTATGTTTATTTTATTTAATTTTCATCTTGTGTTGTTTTGGTGGAAAGTTAAGCACAGATGGAGGGGAAGTCTGAGTACCCGTGGAGGAGGAAGCTAACAAGCATGGAAAAGAAAAAGTGTGGGGTCGAACACCCACTTGTCCATAGTTGAAGAAAACCATGCTGTCAGCTAGGCCTAAAGGCCTCAGGGAGTATTTCTCACGCTTTGTAACCTTTAGTTTGATGCTATGCGGACATAGCATGATTTAAGTGTGGGGTGAGGGAAATTTCTAAGAAATTTCAAAATTTCTGTGCTTAATGATTTTTGGTGAATGTAATGCTGGTACAAAAGTTGGTGAGAAATTTGAAAATTTTGAAAATTTTTTGTGAATTAAGCATGACTTCATCACCCGTTGGTTTTTCTTTTCGGTTCTTTTCCGACGGGGGGTATTTGAACCGAAGAATAAATTTTTTTTTCTTTTCTTTTTTCTTTCTTTCCTTGGTCTGTATATAAAGTTTTTTTAGTCATAGTTAGGGACTGTTTCCGACGATGGATGGATGACGACCGTCTTGAGGAAAATTAGTCGATAGGTTTTGGGTTTTGAAACCATAACTAATTGGTGATGGATGTTCTTGTTATGTGCTATAAATGTTTGTAAGATGCAAGTATGTTCAGTGTGAAGCATGCAAGTGTATAACTTTGTTTGAGACACTTAGGCTCTTGAATTTGACTCAAAATGATAGAAGCTTAATTCTGAATTCTTGTGATTAGCTGAGTAAGAGTCTACTGATTGTGTCTTGATTTGAGCATGTGCCATGAGTGTAAGGTTTTTGAGTATTCTATGCTATTGTGGAATGTCTAGAACTTGCCTGGTGTGTATATAAAACGAAATGAAGGATGTGAATTGTAGGAGATGATTTAGGCATTTCTTTGAATGAACCAACTTTTTATCCCGCATTTTACCTACCTTGAAAAATTAATCCTAGTTAACCCCATTGAGCCTGGAGCCGATTCTGTGACAGCTGCAACATAAGCATAATCCTTTTTCTTTCATTAGCCTTGAATTTGATCCAAAACTCCGAAGCGCTTAAAGAAAAAAAATCCGAAAGAGTAAAGGAGTGAGAAGAATGAAAAAGAAGGGAAAGTAGCAATTGTAATAGTTGAGAAAAGGAAAAAGGTGCATTTGTGTGAAAATGGTTGGTTATTAGTAGGGAGTAAGAAAAGGAATGAATGAAACATATTGCTTAAGTACTCCTTACTAATAAGCTAAAAATGCCGAAAGAAATGGGGGACCAAAAGAGGAAAAAGAAAGATGAAAAGAGAAAAAGGTGAAGTGAGGGAAGGGAAGTTTGTAATGAAGGCGTGATGTATTAAAAGCGCTTAGGAAAGATAGTCACTATTACTGATCACAATAGTACCTACCCGCACCTGAGTTACATTACAACCTAAAAAGTCCTACTTGATCTTACATTCATACATCCTTAAATTAGTGGAATAAAACACTAAGGGCAAGCTTATGGGTCATTACATAATGCATGTGAATTCTTTGTGAGAGTGAGCGTAATTCTATTCATGTGCCCACACATGTTGTGATGTAAAAAATTGTTTTTGCATGTGATTGGGTAACTCTCTTTCCGTGAGGGGCACATGTTTAATGAAGGATAAAATTCATGTGGAATTTCTTAATCAGTTGATTTACATGAGTTTGCTAAAATTGAGAGTCGACTCTTCAGGTTAAGAAGTCTTAACATAGTTGTACTTCATTTCAATGATCAAATCAGGCATGCTCTATTTTTAGCTTGTATCTTACGTAATCATTATAGCCGTAACTTGAATTATCTTGCTAAATTAGTTATGTGGGAGTCTCCATATGCATGATATGTAAAAGGTTGTTCGAGGATGAACAAGGCTTTAAGTGTGGGGTTGTGATAACGGGCAAAAATATATGCCCGAGATACTCTTTATTACTTCAATTAGTCTTGTTTATCTAAGTTATTGTATACATTTTCATGTAATTTTATATAATGTGGAGATATGTGCTAACCAACATGATTAGCCTTTGTTTTGTAGGTTTTGATGATGTTTGAGTAACTAATCCATGAGTTGGTGAAGTAGAAGCTTGGAAACGGAATTAACACGCGAACGTCGGCAAGGAAGAGGCACAAAACAGCCCACCGGCGCGTCGACAAGGTGCCACGGCAGGCAGGCCACTCAAAACAGCCCACCTGCGCGTTGGCAACGTGCCACGGCAGGTGGACTCCGCGACCATGGGGCTGCAATGCGCTGCCCAGGCAGCGTGACACGTTGCCAACGCGGCAAGGTGCTGCCTGGGCTGATTTCGGGTGATTTTCCAGAAAGCCTCCGCGTCCGTAGCGTGTCACGGAGGCCGTGCTCCGCGTTGGCCTCCGCGTCCGTAGCGTGTCACGGAGGCCATGCTCCGCGTTGGCCTCCGTGACACGTTGCTTGTTAATCCGGGAAAGATTTCTACTAATATAAATAGCACACTTAGGTTTATTTTTGAGAATTAAGACTTGGTGGAGCTAGGACGTGGGTTAGCAGCAGTTGAGGGACGAAAAAGCTAAGAGATTTCTTCTCTTCCTTTCTTCTTTCTATCAATTGTACGTATGATTTACACTCGTTTTAGGATGATCAATCCACAAATGAGTGGCTAATTCTCTTCCTTGCTAAGGTTTTGAACATGTGTAGTGAATTTTGATTGTGAATTATATGGTTTTCTTCTTCTTCTTTCATGTTGTTCTATTAATTCTTGTTCTTACTGCATTAGTGTGTGGCCGACATTAATGTACATCTAAAAAGTCCAATTTGACTCGAGAGAGCAAGAAATTGGAAAGTTGTGAATTAATAGGGTATTGTTCTTAACTTGATTTGGGAAAATTGGGTTTTGATGTGCTTTCTTGATAGAAATATACTTGAAAGCCGTATTAGTCAATTTAGGAACCGGAATTGTATTGCTAGGTCGTAAATTGCATTTGATCACAGAAATGTAGACGAATGGTTTATGATTCTAAAGTGAGATTAAATACGAGAGTTTTAATCTCTAGGCTAATGTTCTTGGCTAGCAACATGAAGAGAAGAATAACCGAATTATGATTACTATCGAATTCATTACTTGTTCTTAACCTTGGCATGCTCATATCCATAGTTTCAATTCAACGTAGATATTTGTTAATAGTTTTAGTATATAATTTATAAACAAAAAATTATTTAACTTTTGGTTACGTTGTTGTCAGCATAATTAGAAGTAAACTAGAATATAGTATACTTAAGCAATTTTACTTATCCAGAGAGTGCCTATGAGAGTGCGAAGTACTACAAGGAAAGAACCAAAAGATGGCACGACAAGCATGTGGTGCATCGCATTTTCGAACCAGGACAGAAAGTTTTGCTTTTTAATTCAAGATTAAAATTGTTTCCTAGTAAGCTGAGGTCTAAATGGTCTGGACCGTTTGAAGTAGTGAGAATGACCCCTCATGGGGCGGTAGAACTGTGGCAAGAAGATAGGAGTGCTACGTTCTTGGTAAATGGGCAGAGATGCAAGCACTACTGGGGAGATGACCATGATCGGGTCAAATTGTCCATCTCCCTAGTAGACACTTGAGCATAAAGGCTGTCGAGCCGCGACGTTAAACCAGGCGCTGCACGGGAGGCAACCCGTGAAAAATATTTTTTTTTCTTTCTTTAGTGTAAAGTTTTTCTTTTATTTTATTTTCTTTTCTTTTTCTTGATTAGGCTTAGATTTGCATTTTATTTAATAATTTTTTTATTTAGTAATTTAGTAAATTTTTATTTTTTAGTAGGGAATCTATTCATTTAACCAATTTTTGTTTAGTGAGGTGATTTTCAGGTATACCGGAGGAAAAATACTTGGAATCGAGGAAACAAGGCGAGGTATGAAAAATAAAATTTGATGGTGAAACAGAGCACTGGCGCGTTGGCGCCGTGTCACGGAGGCAATGCTCCGCGTTGGCCTCCGTGACACGTTGAAGGCAAATCTGGAATTTTTTTAAAAAATTCCAGTAAGCCAACGCGTTGGCTCCGTGTCACGGAGGAGGGTCTCCGCGTTACCCTCCGTGACACGTTGCCCTTATCCCAGTGCCGGGTCACACCGGGTTTCCGGGTGACCCGCTTGTTTCCTTTAAATAAACCCCCGATTTTCGCCCATTTTTCCCCATTCCCTCTACCCTCCGCGACCAAACACCCATTCCCCTACCCCCAAGCTCCGTGCCACATTAATAGGCAAGGAAAACGTCAAGTTTTCGTCGATTCTTCAATTCCAAGGTATGTTTTCATCATCTATCTCAAAGTTTTGGCGATTTTTGTCGATTTTGAGCATGTGAGGTGAGATATATCACCCTAGGTAGAAACTACACATGACGTGAATTATTTTGTGATTGATTATGTTCGGATTGTTGTAGTTGACGTTTGAACTTATCGATTGATTGAAGAGTTCAATTTTGATTGTCGAATTGCATTCTAGGGCTTGGGGTTGTTGAATTTTAACTTGGGTAACTTGATAGTTTGACGAAATTGATGCCGGGGTGTGTTTAGTATTTGAGATAAGTCGTGGTAAATATTGTATAATTGTTGAAAGACGACTAAATCTCGAATTTTTGTGGGAAATTGCGTAATATGTGAATTGGTTGAATTGCTTAGATTAGTTGTATATAAAATGTTTGTATTGTTGTTTCTATTTTGTTGTTGTTATTGTTGCTAAGTGCTATGGGTGAATAGCTGTCGATAGTAGGATTGGGTTAGCTGTATGAAGTCTGAGTAGTTCGCTAGCCGTTATGCTGTCGAATTTTTGTGAACGCACTAAGCAATATGTTATAGTTGATTGTGTTGGGGTGTAAATAGAGCTATCCTTGCTAAAATGTTGTAAATATTGTTAAAGACTAAGTGTGGGGTAAATTTTGTTTAACCCAACCTTAGCCGAAGCTAACAAGTTGTTAGCTTAACGTTGTGCTTGTTTGTGTAAATTGACAGGTACAATGGCCAGCCGACAAGATAAAGGCAAGGGTGCTTCAACCTCAGGCACCGGCAGAAAGAGAATGAGACTGGGCACTGCTGTCCCAGCTGCACCTGCTGTTCCACGCGGTCAACACCGCCGATACGGAACACGATGGGTTACCGAGGAAGGAAAGAAGTGGTACGCAAAGCATAAGGAGAACAAGTACTTCCCGGAGGAATATATGGTAAGGGAACCACTTGCACAGGAGTTCCCTCGCATCGTACAGAGGATTGAGGCAGCTGGGCTCAGCTTTATCTTTCAGGAGCCCAAGGAGTGCAACCTTCACTTGGTCCGGGAATTCTACGCCAACTGGAACCCGGCCATCAGGAGCCATACTATTAAAATCAGAGGGCAGATTGTCTCTCTGGAACCCCAGCAGTTTAATGCCATCGTGGGAGCGCGGGACACAGAAGCCCACGTCCTCCGCCAGTTAAACATCACCCCATCGTACGCCGACATCAGACGTACGTTGTGTGGGGCTCGATCCACAGCCCGATGGAGTAGACACAAAGAGAGGGGTTACCACCAGACTCTTCCTTATTCGCAGATGAACAGGGAGGCCAGAATCTGGCTAAAAATTGTATGTTCGTGTCTGATCCCGGGAGTGCATATGACAGACGTGACCCGGGACCGTGTCTGCCTGGTGTATGCCCTTATGAAAGGGCTTGAGATTAATGTGGGGGCGGTCATAATATCCGCCATGAAGAGAGCCAGACTACACCAGGGCCACAGATACGGGTTTGGCGGACTCATCACCACCTTCCTCCGAGGCCTCGACGTTGAGGAAGAAGCCTTGGATTACATTCCGCAGTTGGAGCGGAGGGCCCTTGATGTGACAAAGACCAAGGCCCCCGACACTACACACGGACCGGTGCTGACTCTGGGCGAGCGACATGCTCGTGACGACCAGTATATGGCCCGTATGTTCGGCATGCAGATGCTGCAGCTACGGATAGGTGGGAGACCAGCCACCGAGGATGAATTATGGCAGCTGGAGCTGGACTACCCCTTTTGCGAGAACGCCAGAGCTTTATGCAAGGTGGGGCCAGCCTTTGTGGAGCCGACTGATGACGACGTCCCTACTGATGAGGAGACACGTCGTGAGGACTCTAATGTGGAGTCCGATGACGGCGATGGAGCTGATTCAAATATGGGCGACGAGGCCGCAGCACCGGATGAGGAAGTCGAATATTTCGACTGAGCAGGGAGTTTCACCACCCAATTTTTTGTGCTTTGTATTATTGTGAACACTGGGGACAGTGTTCGATTTAAGTGTGGGGTGGGGAGTAGTTAGGTGCTGGGACATAGGCTCTAAATTTGCTGTATAATTTTTCCTTGACGTTTATGTATGTTTGTGCTTTCCCTGTTGTTGTGAACTGATTTGTGATTTATGTGTATATATTCGTTTGTGGCTAATGATGTGTGTTTTTGAAAGTTATGGTTTCCTTTGTAAATATTTTGTAAATTTTGTAAATATTTTTTTCTTTATCGATATGATCGATATTTTTCAAAATTTTTGCGAAAAGATTTTGCACTTATCAAAATATTTTGTAAATATTTTCTATCGAAATGATCGATGTGTTGCAAAAATTTTGAAGTTTTATTTTTAGGTTTCTCGAAGTTTGTTTTCGGTTCTTTTACCGAGAATAGTTCCATTGAACTGAGGTCATAGTTAGTGACCGTTCCCTATGATGGATGGATGACGACTGTCTTAAGGGAAATGTAGCCGATAGGAGTAGATGTTTTGTTTTTAGTTTCTTTGGTGGATTGCATCAATAAACTGTAGTTGCTTATGGTTGCTAAAATTTCGTTGCGTGTTGTAATTGATGTTCAAAATGTGAAAATGATTCGTTTGAAAGCATGCAATTTTGTAAATATGTTGAGTTACCTAGGCTATAGAATTTGGTTCATTATGATTGAGGCTTAATCTTGAATTCATGTAATTGACTAATTAAAGAGTCTGTGAATGCATCTTGATTCGAGCATGTGCATGAAGTGTGAGTGAGGTTTTGCTGTTCCATGTCATTGTGAATTGTCTAGAACTTGCCTGGTGTGTATACAAAACGAAATGAAGGAGGTGCAGTGTCGGAAAGGATGTAGGCATTTCTTTGTTTTAACCTTTAGTTTCCATTTTTTTCTTGTCAAATTCTACCTTTTTATATGTTGTATACCCTAGTCAGCCCGTTGAGCCTTTAGCTGATTTCTTTCTTTTGTCCAGATTTATATGAACTAAGCTTTATTCCTTCTTTTCATTAGCCTTAAAGTCTATAAGAAGCTCTTAAGCGCTTACAAAGAACAGAAAATGTTTCCCAAAGTGTTAAAGAGTGAAAAGAGTGAAAAGAAAAGAAAAGCAAGGTGAGGAAAGAAAAGATGATGTTGAAGAGGCACTAGTTGTAATTAAATGATAGTGAGGGTACATGAAAACCCTCTGTTTTGTGTCAAGTGTGCCTGATGAAATGGGCTGTATGAAAGTAAACCAGCATGAATGGGAGAAAAAGAGAAAAGAGAGGAACAATGTCCATGAGTCGATGGGAATGAGTTGAAAAGGTGCTTAAGGATGCTAGCGACTATTATTGGCTAATCCAATATATATATACTAGATCCATAGCCCAGTTACAACCCATTAAAAGTCCTATTTGATCCTACATTGCATTTCTTTATATTAGTGGAGTAATACACTAAGGGCAAGCCTATGGGTCATGACATGATGCATGTGAATTCTTTTGGGAGAGAGAGTGAAATTAATTTTTATATGCCCCTACTTGCATGTTTTTGAGCTGCACGAACATAAAAGGGGAAGTTTCTCTCGAGTTGTGAGGGTACATGCTTGATGAAAGATTGATTTTCGTGTCGAATTTCTTGATTAATTGATTTGCATGAGTTTGCCGATATCAAGAATCAATTCTTAAAAGTTTAGGAAGCCTCGATGTATTAAGGTCATTGTCTTGTACGACCAAGCATGTTTTCTTGATGATTTGCAAGAATTGAATAATCGGTATGACCGTAGCGTAAAATGGTTGCACCATAGTGACAAAGGTTGAGATGTGATGTGCATGATTTGTGTATGTGTTGTTCGAGGACGAACAAGGATTTAAGTGTGGGGTAAGTGATCTTGGGCAGATTTATATGCCCAAGTGATACTCAAACGTATCATTTTTACCTTGTTTGTTGTGCAATGTGTATATAATATCATGTATTTGTTAATAAAATGCGAATTTATACTAACCAACATGATTAGCATTTGTTTGGCAGGATAATGTGATTTTTAAGAGCTAAAATGCGTGTTGGAACTATGTCGGAGTTGGATTGGGATGCGAGCGTGGAAAAGACCTTGGATAGCACATTTTACACTGGCTCCGCAATGGAGCCGTGCCACGCTGCCATCGCGGTAGCACACTGCCTGGAGAGGAAATTAATTGGCAGATTCCAGTGAGGCCTCGCGACAGCTCCGTGGCACGGAGACAGGACTCCACGATGGCCTCCGTGCCACGTTGAGGCCAATTATCCGGACCCTGCAATTTCCAAAGAGGGTCCGCGTCCACGCCGTGTCACGGAGGCAGTGCTCCGCGTTGGCCTCCGTGACACGTTGCTTGTTATTCCGGGAAAAATTTCCCACTAGTATAAATAGCACACTTAGGTTTATTTTTAATCAGTTTTTAGTTTTTAGTTTTTAGACTGAGTTCAGAAGTGGAGAGCAGGAACGTGGGTTTGTGCCAGTTGAAGAATAGAATAGCTAAGAGTTTTCTTCTCTTCCTTTCTTCTTTCCTTCAATTGTATGCATGATTTACACTCATTTTAGGATGATTAATCCAAGAATGAGTGGCTAATTCCCTTCTTTGCTGAGGTTTTGAACTTGTGTAATGAATTTTGGTGATAATTGATATGGTTTCTTCTTCTTCTTGCATGTTGTTCTATTAATTCTTGTGCTTACTACATTATTGATTGGCCACCATTAATGTATATCTAAAAAGTCCAATTTCACTCGAGAGAGCACGAAATTGGAAAGTTGTGAATTAATAGGGTATTGTTCTTAACTTGATTTGGGAAAATTGGGTTTTGATGTGCTTTCTTGATAGAAATATACTTGAAAGCCGTATTAGTCAATTTAGGAACCGGAATTGTAGTGTTAGGTCATAAATTGCATTTGATCACAGAAATGTAGACGGATGGTTTATGATTATAAAGTGAAATTAAATATGAAAGTTTTAATTTCTAGGCAACGTTCTTGGCTAGCAACATGAAGAAGAGGATGACCAAATTATCATGATTATCAAGTTCATTACTCGTTCTTAACCTTGGCATGTGCGTATCCATTGTCTAAATTCTAAAGTAAATAGTTGTTATTAATTGTAGTATATAAATAGTTTAGAAACAAAAACTCACTCAACTCTTGGTTGGATTGTTGTTAACATAGTTAGGGATAGAATAGAAATATAGTAAACTAGGCAGTTTTACATATCTAGAGCAGCCTCCTTGGATCGATACTTGGCTACTTAGCCACTTTATTACTTGTTTGACCACGTGCACTTGCGTGTCGGTTGATAATATTTAATACCAACCCGAGCAGTACAAGCCGCGAACAGACGCTGTCCACCACCTGCGCTAGATGATGCCCCCTGCTGAAATGGGTGGTTCACAGGAGCTAATGAAGAGGTGATTGAGGCTCTACTCTCGCCCCGCTTAGCTGCTGCGCAATCTCGGTGCTTATGACCCAACTTATTGCACCACAAAAAAGCATATGAACCTGCCATGCATTCTCCTAAATGGTTCTTCCCACAGCTCTTACAAGTTGGATAGGTAATCTCCCTTACCGTGGGTCTGTATGGAACACTCGTTGTCGAAGGTGTTGGGTCTGATGATCTCTGTCTGGAGTATGAGCGGTGTCCACCACTCGGCCGCTGAGGGGAAAACTCGGAATCTCCTGTCCTAGCCCTCTTGGCCTCTCTCTCTTTTTCCTTCACCTGTTCTGCTTCTACTTGTTGAGCGAATATTACCAAACATGAAAAGTCTATGTCCTTGTGCAACATGGCGGTCCTGCACTCTTTGACCAAGGAGTCTGACACTCCGTTCATGAACCTACTCACACGAGCCCTCTGGTCGGCTACCATCTCTGGTGCATACTTGGACAACCAGGTAAACTCCAATGCATACTCCTGGACAGTCATGTTTTTCTGTCTCAAGTTGATAAACTCTGCAGCCTTTGCCTCCCTCAACTCCCTAAGAAAAAACTTTTCCAGGAACGCAGTCATAAACTCATCCCAACCTACGGGGGATGCTCCAACTCCCTGACTATCTCTCCACTAACAAAACCATATGTGAGCGACTCCTTTCTACTGGTAGGAGGCTAAATATGTGCTCTCTGTTTCCGTCACCCCCATAATTTGGGTGATCTTCTGGATCTCCTATAATTACTCTTATGGGTCCTCGTCTATCTTTGACCCTAAGAATTAAAGTGGATTCATTCTGAGGAAGTCTCTTACCCTAGCCGCCACTACGTTCCCATTTTGGGGAAAATGAGCTCTCGCCTGCTGATTAATCTGGCAGTCATGGCCTGCTCCAACATGTGAAAGGCTCCCCTGAACTCGGCATGAGTAACATGGTCTTCCATCGGGTTCACTGGGGCTAGTGGGGCTTTCTAGTGCCCATTACCATTTCTTCTTCCATTTGCTCGTCTGGGAGGCATTATCTGCGAGCGCGTAAAGCATGAGTCAGGAGAGAAACTGTTAGAGTTTCATACTTTATAGATGATAAGAATCATGAAGAATAGGGAACATTCCTAAAACGTCTTATAGCCTCTTCATCATAAATGTGGCGCGCTTCACACCCATGAAAAGACTCTACTTAATACGACTTTCAGACACCATAGGACACTCTAAACCTTTGCTATGATACCAAGTTTGTGACGACCCAAACATAGGCTTGGATCGATACATGAGACAAGGAACCTCTAGAGGCTCCAAGTCGACCCATGGTATGATCATAACACAACATTATCAAGACAACAACTAACAGAATCATAACTGAGCAGAAGCTAACTGAAAGAATCTAATTAAAATCCATAAGAACAAATGTAACAAAACTATGATATAAAGTTGAATCTGTCTACACAAGTCTGAAAGCCTCTCTACACTGATAAGTTACTGGGACAAGCCCTCAGCTAACTCCTAAAGTCTGAAAACTGAAACATAATTTAATAGAAAACATAGATCGCATCCTCGGGAAATGAGGACTCACCACAAGCAGCTGAGGTGGGAATGGAGGGTATCTAACCACGTGGCTAAGACTAGAAACTTGAATCTATATCATGAAATGATATAGCACATAAAGTATGCAGTCAATACTTGAAATGTACTGAGTATGCAGGAAGTGTAAGTAAACTAAACAAGCAAGTATACAAGAAGGAAGTAAACTGAATACATCTACATATAACTAAGCTGGAATACAACAAGCATGTCTAAGATACGTATATATTGACATTAAGCTTTAATGTTAAAACATTTACGAAAGTATAATCCAACTGATGCATAAGGGTCATTTGATGTACATATACTAAGAACTAAAGCTGTAACTAATATCATACACTGTACTAACTATCTGCTAATAATTGAGTCTGAATCCTGCTAAAGTGATATTAACTGAAGTCTGAAATTATACGGACCTGAGCTGAACTGATATCATAGACTAAGGGAGAAATTCTCTGTTATGGAGAGTCCTTGACTAGCTAAGGAAAACATTCTATGCTATGGAGAGTCCCTGACTGACTAAGGGAAACATTCTCGGCTACGGAGAGTCCCCGACTGACTAAGGGAAACATTCTCTGCTATGGAGAGCCCCTGACTGACTAAGGGAAAGATTCTCAGCTAATGAGAGTCTCTGACTGACTAAGGGAAACATTCTCTACTTTGGAGAGTCCCTGACTGACTAAGGGAAGCATTCCCGGCTAATGAGAGTCCCTGACTAACTAAGGAAAATATTCCCGGCTATGGAGAGCCCTAATTTTACTAGAACATAGAGGTCACTAGTCTACGTTACTTCAGTTAATCAGAGACATGAGCATTCAACTAATTACATCATACTGAATTCATTTAGAATTGATTAAGGCTACTTTCTACTAACCACAAGCCCAAAGGTCTGAAGGATTATTCTCATGCTTTATCATCATAATTTATATCATCATAATCCCGAATCATCGTTTAAATCATACATTCTACATTCATGAGACATCTATAGGATCAGATCATACTTTAAACATATCCACAACATTTAAATCCCGTGCTCATAGCATATGGCGTATACCCTAGATTCATGTAAGATCCATAGGTCCAAATCATACTTTAACACATACTCAAAATCATAGTGAATGCATATACGTATTTCATATTCACCCAAGCCCATAAGTTCTAATCGTATCTCAACATATATTTAAAACATATATGCTATATGGAACCCATATGATCGACTCATGCTTTAAACATATATAATGAGTTCATGATAAGAGCACGTGCATATTTAATGAACCCCATTTCAAAATTTACGCTAAATAATGATGAAAATTCTAAAATCATGCTTTTCACATATCATGTACATAATTCAAGAAGGTGTAAGTAACTTCATAAGCATACACGACTATTAACCATGACGGGTCTTAGAATTCAGGGAGAACATATGAGAATTCATGCATAAATTGAAACCCTAAAGCATGCTTTTCTAGAATCAAGGATTTGGGTTTTTAGTATAAAAATTTAGGCAACAAGGATGAAAGGAAGTCCTTGTTGAAAACCCACATACCTGATTAAAAGGAATCCCCCACTTGAACTTGAACCTTGAAGCCCTTGAAGAAGCCCTAGGTGATCCTTGAGTTTTGAGAGAGGGGAGGAAGAAGAGGTTGATAGTGTCTTTTGATGGAATGAGGGTTTAGGCTAGGAGGAACACTTAAAAATGTCCCATATGGTACTCAAAATGGCGTAATTTAGGAGTTAGAAGCTTAGGATTTTATGAAAACACCCTTGAAATTTCGCAGGCAAAAGGACCCTGCCAGTACTCACGAGGGACATCATGACTCGTGAGGTACTGGACGAGTCGTGAGTCTAATACGTGAAGTCTACTGGTATTTCCATGATATTTTTCCACTTAATGAGTCATTTAACGAGCCACTTAACGAGTCGTGAGGTGACTTAATGGGTCACTTGAACAGTAGTGAAGTCCCCTCTGAAACTAAAGTTTTCTAGAAATTTTGGCCACTTGGCGAGTTGTTAGGTGACTTAACGAGTCACCTAACGTATTGTTCTATGATGCTGATGTAGTTTTACTAAATTACTCATAACTTTTTACTCTGAACTCCAATTGACGCAAAGGTCAGATGCATTGGAAAGAAGACTCAAAGGGATTCAATTTGATATATTAATCACCCTAAAAAACTTTGTAAAATGGGATCTATATTCATTAGAAGTTGAACCTTTCTAGAACTTGTATGAAAATTCAATCGGTAAGAAGACTCTCAAATCAACTTTGTGCTAGAAGTTCCTTATGAGCTTAATTTGTATCCATTGCACTTCTAACACTTGATAATTGATATTAAAACCTAGTATCCATAAAATTCATTGGGATCGGACCTATCCATACACCTAGAACGGTTCAAAACTTAGCATAGAAATCTGAGGCTTTGAAATATCTCAACTCACTAGTTTTGGTCTAGTCTTAGAGACTTTTGGGGTGTTACAGAGTCCATAAGCGATAAACCCTCAGTAATAAGTAAAGTTCTAGTCAGAAAAGGGCTAATTCCACCACAGTATGTTAATGATGGTAGGGTATATCCGCAAGGTAATGGTTATGGCCCTAGTTTTTTATGTCGAAGGACAGAGAGATCATATAAACAAAATAGGCTCGAGTGCGGGTCAGAAGGATACAGGTCGGTAGACTTGGTTAGTAATATCTTTGACAGTATGAGGAAGAAGGCACGAACCCCGGATCTCAACCTCTAGGAGTAAGGAGGGAAGCACAAGTATTTCATACTGAAGGGAAACAGAATCACCTCTAGGTTGAAGTAGATTGATAGAATATGGGACCACCGCTGAATGTCGAGAATAAGCATCAGGCTGACAGTTAAGAGATAATGAGGTTGTAAGCTAGAATGCTGCAATATCGTCACCAGTTATGAAGGTAAAGACGTGGCGACACAGAGATTCTAACCTAGTACAAACTAGAGACAAGGCCCAGTAGGAAGTTAATGGCCTTTGAGATAATAAGGGGCGAAGTCATGAGACCCAGAGGTCAACTAAGAGTTCCAAAGGTGTTAAGACTTCATTAGCAAACTATGGCCAAGGTGCACTATGTCCATTACCCCCTCCACCCAGAGTTTAATGAAAGCACATCAGGTCGTAAAGAGAGACCTACTAATGACATGGGAAGAGGGAAGATATCGTTGAGTCGTAGCACAGAACTCTAATACCAGCCATGAGAGGCTGGACACCAGGAACGAAGCAAGCGAATTCAGGAGATGGTCGTGCCTGCAAGGAAGTGGAAAGTAATCGACATGAAGTTAAAGGCTATGTTGAGTTAAATGTTTAGGAAGTAGTTTGGTCCCGTGGAGCCCAAGTATCTGATAAATTCTTATGGAGAGGCACAACACACGGCTAGGTTTTGGAGAGGTGTCAGAACAGATTAGGACACAAGTTAATTTGAGTATGACTTCCCATCCCCAGACAAAGGGCAAAGAAGCGCATCCGATTTAAGGTGCTCGAAGATATATATATATAGTTCCCTTATATGATGGCCTGAAGCAGGCAAATTAAGGGTAGTTGATGTCACGACCCAAACGTACACTCGGGTCGGAGACAAGGGACAAGGAGCCCCAAGAGACCCCAAGTCGACCCATAGCATGAGCATGCATCTAATTCAATCACATGAGCAGAAGACTTAACATAAAGAACATAATCATAACATAGCAGAAGGGGAAAAAATAGTACTAGACTTATATAATACGACGGAATACATCTTGTAGTCTGATAAGCCTCTAAACATGAAAGGTGGATTGATGGGACAACTCCCCAACTAATCCAACATCCAGAAATTGAAGAAATAACATAGAGTGTAAACATGTAGCCCTCGAAAGATGAGGAATCACCAAATGGGTGGAGAGCAAGTCTGGATCTAGCTACGGGTGAGGATGAGCCTTAGAAATGGGACCTGTATCATGAGATGATACAACATAGAAAGTTATGCAATCAGTACGTGGAATGTACTGAGTATGCAAGGTAAGTAAAACGGACATTTTAAGCATGTATGAAATTCATAAGTGATCATAAGAGTAGGATGTCATGCTCGTATCATAAATCATAATAACATATCATATGGCTCAAGGTTTTTAAAACATTCATAACATAAAGTAATCATAATCATAATAGAAGTGATTTACTTAACATGACTTGAGCCAACATACATAATAATATCATGCATAAATCATGAGGAACAGTGGGAGATTCTCTTAACCGACATACCCCATATGAGCACACATGAAGCCCCACTTGTAACCCTAGTTTGGAGGGTGTTCATACCTTACCAAGGGTAGAACTATGAAAGTGTGATATCACCATGAAAAGTGTCATTTGGGCCAGGGACTAACATGAAAGGGTCCCGAAATACCTACGGTGGCACGTAGTTCATGAGATACGTGGCTTAACTTGATCCCCGAACCTACTTGATGTTCGATACTACTCCCAAAACATATATAGTGCACATAATAATACATTCATGAGATCATGGGTTAGTTAAATCATGATAATTGTAAACATGTTTGAACATATAAGAACTAGCCATGACTTGAGGCCCGTGAGACGGCCAAAAACATAGTTCATGAATAATAAGATTCATACATACTCGTAGATCATGTGGATAGCTTGAATTTCATAAAATCATAATGGGTGACATAATGAATTCATAATTTAGAACATGATTCATGCTGGGCTCATAAGAACATCAATGGGATAATAGGTCATAATTCAATTCATCATGGGGCATGCATAATTAAGCTTAATTATTTCAAAAATCAAAATCAATATCATTATAGTCAATTTAAACCTAAAAAAAGATGATCAAAATCCACAGATTATGATAATATTTCAAAATCACAAAACCCATAATCAAATCATTAGATTTTATATAAATCAAATACAAAACCCCATGAGTTTTTTTTGATAAATTTTAAATAAAATCATAGAGTAGGAGCATGGGTGTGGAAGAATTCACCCATTGAGGACCTTACATACCTGGGGACACTTGATTCTTAATCTCCCTTGAAAGCCCAAGATGGGATTTAGAGAAATTGGGCAAGAACACCTCGAATCGCCTTCTAGACTTCTCTCTATACTCTTGCATGCATGAATGAGGCTTAACATAGACTAATCCCCCTTAAAAGACCCTATTCAGACCTTAAAACAACATAGTTTAGGCTTTAGGAATTTAAGAATTATAAAAACACCCTTACTAAAATGCAGACATTTTCTGGTTGCCAGTCCCCACGAGGGACCTCACGAGTCGTTGCCATGGGGCACGACTCGTGGTTGGGATCCATCATGCTCATTGCCTAACTACCCAGGGGACCCCACGAATCATGGTGGCTGACCACGACTCATGGTCACCACCCGTGATCCCCACTGCCCAAAACCTTGATCAACCATGCAATCCAAGCCACGGGTGACCTCACGAGTCGTGAGGTCTGACCACGACTCGTGGTTACCATCCATGGTCTTCACTGTCCTTTCCTACTTTGCTAACTGATCCACCTAGGCCACGGGAGACCTACGAGTCGTGTGGCCTGAGCACGACTCGTGGTCATGCCTGTGGCATGCCCTGCTTGACCACGAGTCACTTCATGACTCGTGGTCACTCCTCACGATTCACCTTACAGGTCATTCTGTGACCTGGTGCAAATTTCCAGTTTTTCTCCATTTTGACTCCCGGGTCTGATCCTTGGGTTCTCGGGGTATAACAATATCTCCCCCTTGGGAACATTCATCCTCGAATGATAGAAACATGCAAAAAACTCAGAAACACGCAATCACCATATGTAAATACTGATCATTAAGTTGAAAATCGACGGATTGACTACCTCCGAAAAGAACTACATAACTGAACTGAATTCAGACACCACATACATATACCATATCATAAAACAAACTTGTACGCACGAACGGAACATGAAAACTTATTAGAGGTTTAGGACAAAACTAATACCTCATGCAGAAACTGAGCCGGTTGAGAACAGGTGTGGGTATCTAGCCATCATATCCGCTTTGGCTTCCCAAATAGATCCTTCAACATGCTGATTTCTCCACAATACTTTAACTGAAGCTACTTCTTTGTTCCTTAGCTTACAGACATGACGATCTAAGATTTCCACTGGAATTTCTTCATAGTTGAGGCTATCCTTTACACCAACGTTGTTCACCGGGACTACTAAAGCTGGATCACCCAAGAACTTTTTCAAAAGTGACACATGAAACACAGGATGAACTGAAGATAACTCCGAGGGCAAGTCCAACTCATACGCCACCTTACCAACTCTCCTCCCACCCGGTAGGGGCCAACATAGTGGGGACTGAGTTTTCCCTTTTTCCCAAACCGCATGTCTCCCTTCATGGGAGATACCTTTAGAAATACCCAGTCATCCACATCAAACTCCAAGTCTCTTCTCCTCACATCGGCATATAATTTCTGACGACTCTGAGCGGTTTTTAACCAGTCCCTTATCAATTGAACCTTCACCATCGCCTTGTAAACCGAATCTGGCCCTATCATAGCTGCCTCACCAACCTCAAACCATCCAATGGGAGATCTACACCTCCGCCCATAGAGGCCTCGAACGGTGCCACTTGAATACTAGAGTGATAACTGTTATTATAAGCAAACTCGATCAAGGGCAAATGATCATCCCAACTACCTTTAAAATCCATAAAACATGCCCTCAACATGTCCTCAAGAGTCTGGATTGTTCATTCCACCTGGCCATCTGTCTGCGGATGAAATGTTGTGCTGAGTTTGACTTGAGTCCCAAGTCCCTTCTGAAAAGACCGCCAGAACTAGGAGGCAAACTGAGTACCTCGATCTGAAATAATAGACAACGGAACTCCATGAAGTAGAACCAACTCCCGAATGTACAACTTGGCATAATAATCCGCCGAAATCGTGTTCTTGACTGGTAGAAAGTGTGCAGTCTTGGTTAACCTATCTACCACCACCCAAATGGAATCATAGTGTCGTTGAATACGAGGTAGGCCTATAATGAAATCCATATTAATCTCTTCCCTCTTCCAAGTGGGGATGCTAATATCCTGAAGCATGCCTCCCGGTCTTTGATGCTCGATGTTCACTTGCTGACAGTTAGGACATTTGGCTACGAACTCTGCAATATCCTTCTTCTTACCACCCCACCAATAGATTTTTCGTAGGTCCCGATACATCTTCGTGGATCCCGGGTGGATAGAATATATGGTACCATGTGCTTCATGCAATATCCGAACCCTCAAATTATCGACGTGTAGAACACATAGTCGACCTTGCTATCGTAGCACACCATCTCCCCCTTGGGAGAAAACCTCCACCTTTTGACTTCACACTACCTCCTTCAGCTTTCTCAATATCAGATCTACATCTTTCTTAGATTTTACATCAACCACCAAGGACGATTCTGACCCATTCTACACAACAACGCTGCCGTCGGTCGAGTCGATCAATCTAACTCCCAATCTTGCGAGCCAGTGGACATCCTTCACTAACTCCTTATTTCCCTCCTCCACGTGGGACACACTATCCATAGAGAGCCTACTAAGTGCATCCGCCACCATATTAGCCTTGCCCGGGTGGTGAAGAACACTCATATAGTAGTCCTTTAATAACTCCAACCACCTCCTTTGCTGAAGAATGAGGTCTTTCTGGGTGAACACATATTCTAAGCTCTTGTGATCCATAAATACATCCACGTGGACCTAATACAAGTAAGTCTGCGAAATCTTTAATGCAAACACCACCGCGGCCAACTCGAGATCATGGGTCGGGTAATTCTTTTCGTGAACTTTTAGCTGTCGAGAGGCATATGATATTACTTTCCCCTGCTGCATCAACACATATCCCTGTCCAACTCTCAAAGTAGCACAATACAGTACAAAGCTATCCATACCCTCGGGTAAAGTCAACACTAGTGTTAAAGTGAGTCGGGCCTTCAACCCCTGGAAGCTTTCCTCACAAGCCTCCAACCATTGGAACTTTACCTTCTTCTGAGTCAACTTGGTCAAAGGTGCCGCAACAGATGAGAAGCCCTAAAAAAATCTCCGGTAGTAACCTGCTAGGCCCAAGAAACTTTGAATTTCTGAAGGATTCACCGGTCTAGGCCAATTCTTCACCGTTTCAATTTTCTGGTAATCTACCCTAATGCCCTCACCTGAAACCACATGGCCTAGAAATGCCACCGAGTCCAACCAAAACTCACATTTGCTGAACTTTACATATAACTGACGATCCTTGAGGACTTGAAGCACTATACGCAAGTGAGTAGCATGCTCCTCCTCGCTCAAGGAATATATAAGGATATCATCGATGAACACAATTATGAACATGTCCAGATACTACTTGAACACCCTTTTCATCAAGTCCATAAAAGCTGCAGGAGCATTGGTTAGTCCAAATGAAATAACTACAAACTCATAATGGTCATACTGAATTCTGAAGGCTGTCTTTGGGATATCACACTCTCGAACTCTGAGCTGATGGTATCCGAACCTGAAATCTATCTTCGAGAAACACCTGCCACCCTGGAGCTGGTCAAATAAATCATCAATCCTAGGAAAGGGGTACATTTTCTTGAAAGTGACCTTATTCAGTTGTCGATAATCAATACACATTCGAAGGGATCCATCCTTCTTTCGAACGAACAGAACCGGTGCACCCCATGGAGACTTGCTCGGTTTAATGAAACCCTTATCCAACAAGTCCTTCAACTATTCTTTTAACCCTTTTAGCTCATTTAGAGCCATCCTATAAGTAGGAATAAATATGGGATGCGTATCGGGTAGTAGATCAATACCAAAATCAATTTCCCTTTCCGGAGGAACACCTAGCAAATCATCGGCAAAAACCTTCGAATACTCGCACACCACTAGAACTGACTGAATAGTCGGGGTCTCGGACTTTACATCCTTAACCTTAACTAGGTGGTACAGGCAACCCTTAGAGATCATTTTTCGGGCCTTAAGGTATGATATAAATTGACCAGCTGGTACGGCCGAACTACCCTTCCACTCCAAAACTAACTCACCCAGAAATCTGAATTCCGCTGCAGGGTCCTACAATTAATCAAAGCGTAACATGCAAACAACCAATCCATACCCAAAATGATGTCAAAGTCAGTCATGGCCAATTCTACTAAGTCCGCGGAGGTAACCTTATGCAACACCGTAATGGGCCAACCCCTATACATCCGTCTAGCTACCACCGATTCACCGACTGGAGTAGATATGGAGAACGGTTCTGATAAAGTTTCAGGACTAACTCCAAGACTACTAGCAATATAAGGGGTCATAAAAGACAATGTATCTCCTAGATCTAACAAAGCATAAGAATCAATATGAAAGACTCGTAACATACCCGTGACCACATCAGGCGAAGCCTCCTGCTTCTGGCGAGGCACTAGGGCATAAAACATGTTCGGCGCTAACCACCTGCTGAACTAGTAGAGGCACCGTGCTGAGGGGGTCGTGCTGCTGGAGTGGTAGAATTGGCTGCAGGGCAATCTCTGACCCTGTACCCCGGTTTTCCACACGTGAAACAAGCATCCGCACCGACCAAGCACTTCCCGGGATGATTCTTGCTGCACTTCACACAAACTGGAAAAGTGTGCTCCACCTACATGCTACCATGATCCCTTGATCCTGTAGCCCTGCTCCTATGGTCTCCCCTAAACCCGTATGGTGTGTTGGCCGATGATACAGCTGGAGCAACGGACCTGTGCTGTGTCTGCTGATGTGGTCCACCTCCTAACCTAGCCTGAGAAACCCCGTAGCTGTCGGTCCTGGCCCTCTTGGCCTCTCTCTACTTCCTATAGACCAACTCCATCTACTGCGCATGCAATACAATACGAGAAAAGTCGATGTCCTAGTGAAGCATGGAAATCCGACAGTCCTTGTCCAAGTAATCTGCTACTCCATGCACAAACGGCTCATCCGAGCTCACTGCTCCACCACCAACTCCGGAGAATATTTTGATAACCGGGTAAATTCTAATGCATACTCTTGGACAGACATGTTACCCTGCTTCAAATTCACAAACTCAGACGCCTTAAGATCCCTCATCTCTCGAGGGAAGAATTGATCCATGAATGCGGTATGAAGCTCATCCCAACCTATCGGGCCTGCACCCGCCTCCCTGGAATCCCTCCATTGCTTAAACAATATATGTGCGACCCCCTTTAGCTGGTAGGAGGTCAAGTCAATGCATTCCCCATTGTTCACCCCCATAACCTGTGTGATTTTCAAAATTTCCTCAATAAAGTCATGTGGGTCCTCGTCTACCTTCGACCCCGTGAACTCCAGAAGGCTCATCCTAAAGAAGTCCCTCACCCTAGCTGCCGTTGCATTCCTGTTATGAGGGAAATGTGCCACAGTCTGATTCTGGACCTGGGTAGTCATGGCCTGTGCCAGCATCTGAATCGCTACCCTAAACTCGGTGTGGACAGTTGGCTCTGGTACGTGCTCCTCATAAACGGGTGGGGCTGGCTGATGCTCACCATCATGGGCACCCTCATTATCATTACCATTACCATTTCTCCTAGCATTTACCCGACGTGGAGGCATGATTCTGCAAACGCGAATAGCACGAATTAGAAGAGTAAAGGATGTTCACCGGAAAACATAGATCATGAGAGAAGGGAACATTTCCTAAACGTCTAGTAGCTTCTTCGTCATAAGTGTGGAGCGTTTCACACCCAAGAAAAAGACTCTACTTAACACGACTTTCAGACTCCTTAGGACACTTCAAAACCTATGGCTCTGATACCAAGTTTGTCACGACCTAAAAGTACACCCGGGTCGGAGACAAGGGACAAGGAGCCCCGAGAGACCCCAAGTCGACCCATAGCATGAGCATGCATCTAATTCAATCACATGAGCGGAAGACATAACATAAAGAACATAATCATAACATAGAAGAAGGGAAAAAATAGTACTAGACTAATATAATATGACGAAATAGATCTTGTAGTCTGATAAGCCTCTAAACATGATAGGTGGATTGATGGGACAACTCCCCAACTAATCCAACATCCAGAAACCGAAGAAATAACATAGAGTGTGAACATGTAGCCCTCGAAAGATCAGGACTCACCAAATTCGTGGAGAGCAAGTCTGGATCTAGCTACGAGTGAGGATGATCCTTAGAATTGGGACCTGTATCATGAGATGATACAACATAGAAAGTATGCGGTCAGTATGTGGAATGTACTGAGTATGCAAGGTAAGTAAAACAGATATTTTAAGCATGTATGAAATTCATAAGTGATCATAAGAGTAGGATGTCATGCTCATATCATAAATCATAATATATTATCATATGGCTCAAGGTTTTTAAAACATTCATAACATAACGTAATCATAATCATAATAGAAGCGATTTACTTAACATGACTTGAGCCAACATACATAATAATAGCATGCATAAATCATGAGGAACAGTGGGAGATTCTCTTAACCGACAT
This sequence comes from Datura wrightii, assembly GCA_035772735.1. Lineage (NCBI taxonomy): Eukaryota > Viridiplantae > Streptophyta > Magnoliopsida > Solanales > Solanaceae > Datura > Datura wrightii. The sequence continues at coordinate 130,204,986 of JASDFA010000006.1, forward strand.
ACCCTATATGAGCACACATGAATCCCGATTTGTAACCCTAGTTGGGAGGGTGTTCATACCTTGTCAAGGGTAGAACCATGAAAGTGTGATATCACCATGAAAAGTGTCATTTGGGCCAGGGACTAACATGAAAGGGTCCCGACATACCTATGGTGGCACGTAGTTCATGAGATCTGGGGCTTAACTTGATCCCCGAACCTACTTGGTGTTCGATACTACTCCCAAAACATATAGAGTGCATATAATAATACATTCATGAGTTCATACGCTAGTTAAATCATGATAATCGTAAACATATTTGAACATATAAGAACTAGCCATGACTTGAGTCCCGTGAGTCGGCCAAAAACATAGTTCATGAATAATAAGATTCATACATACTTGTAGATCATGTGCATAGCTTGAATTTCATAAAATCATAATGGGTGACATAATGAATTCATAATTTAGAACATGATTCATGCTGGGCTCATAAGAACATCGATGGGATAATAGGTCATAATTCAATTCATCATGGGGCATGCATAATTAAGCTTAATTGTTTCAAAAAACAAAATCAATATCATTATAATCAATTTAAACCTAAAAAAAGATGATCAAAATCCACAGATTATGATAATATTTCAAAATCACAAAACCCATAATCAAATCATTAGATTTTATATAGATCAACTACACAACCCCATGAGTTTTTTTTTTGATAAATTTTAAATAAAATCATAGAGTAGGAGCATGGGTGTGGAAGAATTCACCTATTGAGGACCTTACATACCTGGGGAGACTTGATTCTTAATCTCCCTTGAAAGCCCAAGATCGAATTTAGAGAAATTAGGGAGAACACCTTGAATCACCTTCTAGACTCCTCTCTATAATCTTGCATGCATGAATGAGGCTTAACATGGACTAATCCCCCTTAAAAGACCCTATTCAGACCTTAAAATGACATAGTTTAGGCCTTAGGAATTTAGGAATTACGAAAACACCCTTACTAAAATGCAGACATTTTCTGGTTGCTAGTCCCCACGAGGGACCTCACGAGTCGTTGCCATGGGGCACGACTCGTGGTTGGGATCCTTCATGCTCACTGCCCAAATACTCAGGGGACCCCACGAATCATGGTGGCTGACCACGACTCGTGGTCACCACCCGTGATCCCCACTGCCCAAAACCTTGATCAACCATGCAATCCAAGCCACGGGTGACCTCACGAGTTGTGAGGTCTGACCACAACTCGTAGTTACCATCCGTTGTCTTCACTGTCCTTTCCCACTTTGCCAACTGATCCACCTTGGCCACGGGAGACCTAACGAGTCATGTGGCCTGACCAACTCGTGGTCATGCACGTGGTGTCACCCCAAAACTTAGTCGTGCCCTGCTTGACCACGAGTCACTTCACAACTCGTGGTCACTCCTCACGAACCACCTTATGGGTCGTTCTATGACCTGGTGCGAATTTCTAATTTTTCTCCGTTTTGACTCCCGTGTCTGATCCTAGGGTTTTTTCCTAGGGTATAATAGTTGAACCAGGGCATACTATATCAGGCATACGGAGAAAGTTAAACTTACCATAAAATAGGTACCGATGCCCCAAGGTTGTCGAAAGTCCTACCCTAATGTACGACGTAGGTTTTAAGGATTGAAGCAGCAGCTGGGTATTTCAAGAAACTTCTCCAAAGAAGGGCATTACGAGATTTGGTAAAAAGGGCAAGCTTAGCCTTCGATTCATTAGCCGGTATCATATCCTCCGGAGGACAGGCAAAATGGTAGATGAATTTGAATGCCTCCAGAGCTGGGATCTCTCCATCTAGTATTTCATGTATCCATGTTACGAAAGTGCATAGAGGACTGGTCCTGAGTTGTTCTAGTTGAGGACGTTCACGTTACTGAGGAATTAGCCAATGAAGAGATCCCAGTTGCCAAACTAGATCGAAGAGTTCGTAGGTTAAGGACTAAAGATGTGTCCTCTATCAAGTTTTATGGAGGAAAAGAAATAGACAAGAGGTGACCGGGGGAATTGACCCAGATTATGCAGTTAAAGTGATGTTGTTATTCAGTTGTTATTTCACTACTTATGTTATCAATACTGTATAGCTGGCTACCTCTTTGTGATGAAACAACTACTTATCGCGTCCTATGAGGCGCCTATGTTGGACTTTTCTGCATTTTAGTTTTCCAGATAGGCCATATTATAGAGGAGACTCTTCCAAAAATTTTATAAGTGTGGGTTGAAAGAGTTAACCTCTTTAAGCCTGAGAATGACATTCGAGGATGAATGTTCCTAAGGGAGGGAGGCTGTCACACCCCATAAAATATTAACGGTTAGTAAGTGTACACGTGGATTTGTGACAAGTAAAGAGAGCTTGACACATGGGGGAAAAGCCTCAGTAGCAGGGTGGGACGAGGTTAGGCCGCAAGGGGCCAGCGCGATGCGCTCGCCTATAGTGCCCTGGCCAGCACGGCGCGCCAGGCCTGCTGTCGCAATGGAAGGCACAGCAAGGGGGCCTTGTGGCGCGTTGGGCAGCGGGAGGCACACCCCGGCCACTGCCCTACACTTATATATATACTCCCCTCACTCAATTTTAAATCATTTGTAAAAGTGTTCTTCGACCAGAGAAGAAAAAACCATAACTTTCATCAAATTATGCTATCAAACGCCGTCCAAATGTAAATTAACTTCGAGTAACGAGTTCTAGGCCTCCAGGAAGCATTACTACGGAGTTATTTCTCAAATATTCACTCAACAAATTGGAACTCCTCCGAGTAAAAGTTGTCAAAATTGCTCCAAATAGATTCCTACCTGGCCATAGGCATTTGGTAAGCACTTCTCCCTTCTGAACTCTTGGGAAATTATAGATTTTAGGCCGAGTTTTTCAATGTTGTATTATAGTTAATTCTATTATCGAAAGTTATCGCTATTTGCCGAGTTTAGTATTGAAATTAGTTTTATTCTCTCAGCATAGAGGTTACAGTTAGAAAGAACTGCCAATTACAAGTTGAAACTCACAAGTTGAACGAAAGTCGGCATTTGAGGTATGTTAAGGCTTATTCCTTTGGCAAGTTATTCTCGTCGTATAGTGATATGACTTATGTTTTAAACGTAAATAATGATCTTATATGTTGTAATTAGTTGCTGCTAGTATATAACGTCCAGTATGTCATGATTAGCTGCTATTAGTAGATTACAATTACATATGTTATTGTTAGCTACTAGAAAATATATAACAATTATATGGCAGTATCCCTTATCGGGAAAGAACATGTTAAGTGTGAAACACGCTAGAAGCATCGTAGGAACTCCTCTTCTCTACAGTTCATTGTGTTAGTAGAATTGGATATTTTATTGTCAGGCCTAGACCTTAGAAGCTCATGGATAGTTATTGAACCTGAGTTAGTAAGTTGAACAGCATAGGCGCAGCTAGGCGATATAACTACTAGTTTGCACCTGTATTATCAGTGAAGCACGCCCGTGGGCCATTGGCATACCCTCATACCCCATGGACAGAAATTTAGATAGGATGGTCATACTTTAGAGTCAGCGACACTAGGGTTGTCTAGGGAACTGAGTGACAGGCTTCCATCTAGTTAGCTACTACCAGTGATTGTCAGTTCCAGTTGACTTAGTATTTGTCATACAGGTCGCCCAGGAAGCCATCCCAGTCTTTCATGTCAAATAGACCCGTGTGTACCCTAAGGAAGGGGACCTTTAGTAGTTAGAGGCGGGGCCAACGCCCCAGCCTACTCCTATAAGATGCTCAGGTATAGGTTGTCGTCAGTGGCTATGTCCATGTAAACTTACCTACAAGGTTAGGAATCATCCAAGAGAGTCATATAAGATCCGAACAAACCAAGTTCAGGTCTAAAGGACTAGAACCATGTTAGCATAGAATTACCCTCAGGCTAAGAATTTCAATAGGCTACTTGTGGGGGATTAGGGGTTGACCGCTCAAAAACATGTTTGGTCCGTAGCAGCCCTACAGTCGTTCTAAGTGAAGGATCTAAGTAATTTGTCGTCTGCGACCCTACAGGTTCTTATGAGTTATAGTTCTCTGAGCAGGACATTCAGAGTATTGTTAGGTCACTCCAAACCTCGCCCTATCCGGTTTAGACCATTGGTGATTATGATCACTATCAGGATCCTCTAATCAGATACATGTACACTGGGTGTGCCTGCTAGGTGCTATATAGACTATTCTAGGGGCGAGCAGTGGTTGCGTTAGGCCCAGAAGGCCAGATAAGCCTTTTGAGTGGCTAGATTGAGACTTCAATATAGCACATCAGTTGGGATTGCCCTCACCTAGGAGCCTTCTGTGACCAACCCAGGGTTTCTAGTTGTGTCGCCGCCTACGAGGCTATATGGCATTGCTCCAAGGAGCGATATGTCGTCCCAAGGGCCATATTACAGTCCATTCCATGGTTGGACTATTATTTTTATGCCGTATCGGCATCACTGACCTTCGTCGAGCTTTGTTCCCAGGGTGCAGTAATCAGGAGTCCACTGGACTCAGAAAAGCTACAGATTAGGAGCCGAGTGGGCTCAGTTGCAGACCCAGGGGACCAGTGGGATGGCTATAGCACCAGTGGAATCATAAGAACCTTGTTAGGGGTATATAGATTGAAGTGTGCTCGTCAGGGCTTATGGTGGCCCTATGCGAGTTATTCTATGTTGATTGTACCTTCCAGTTTTATGGGAGCCAGGTTAGGTTCTTTTGGTATTATTTTCTGCTAGTTATAGCTTATGAATATATGATTGTATAGTCATAGTTCATACACGTGTAGTGTTTTACTAGATGCAGGTTATGAATAAGCAAACTTCCAGGTTAACTTCTTCCCTTCTTTCCACTTACTTACAGTCTTTAACAGCTTCTACTCAGCTTTTATTATATCCTTACATATTTAGTACATATTGTAATGATGCCCAACTATGGGGAACTGCATACTTGCCTGCAGGTTAGACAAACAGAGTTCAGGATCTTCAGTAGCAGCTGTTCAGGGTCAGCATTTTGGCCAGCTCCTTTCATTCGGAGTTGCTAGGTTGTAGAGATTACGGTATTTCATTTATATAGCATTTGGGTAGGCCAGGGCCCTATCCAGACCACTATTTGTATTCTTAGAGGCTTGCATACTACAACATCCAGTTAGTTAGCTATTGTGGCTGTGTGAGGCCCTTGTAGGTCTTATTTTGTGTGTTGGCCATGTGGAGCCTAGTATAGCTGATTATTTTTCTTTCCATTATAACCAGACAACATGGTGGTCTTGTCGGCCGTGTGGATCCCTATTGATGTGTGTTGGCTGGGTTAGCTATTTTCTTTTACAAGTGTTGCGTGGCCTTGTTGACCCGAGGCTGTGTTTAAAGCCGAGATATAGAAGTTTGTCTCGAGTTTAAGTTATTGATAGGAACCAGAGGTTCCTGTGCTCAGCTAGGTTAGCCCAGATTCCAGTATGACATTAGGTGTCAGTCGTGCCTCCCAAGGAGGGGCATAACACTACTAGTAACAGTTTTGAAAGGTTTCTTGGTATGATTTGGTTTTACACAAACATGACACTTAGAAAAATTATTATTATTTATCACAGAGATTAATTCCATTTTTCTAAATCTTTTATAAAAGCAAAATTAATGTGACCTAGTTTACCATGCCATAAATTAATAGACTCAACAATATAAGCAGAATTAGAAATACTTGTCTTATCGACAATCTCTTAAACAATATTTAGTACAAATAAACCTCCACTAAGATATCCCTTCCCAGCAAAGTCTCCTCCACAAGAAATAATTATTTTATCAGCTACAAAAATAAGTTTAATGATTGTTTTGTTGAGAAGTGCTCCATAAACTAAGTTTCTATGGAGGCAGAAAACATACAAAACATTGTTCAAGGGTAAAGTTTTTTCAGAAGTTAATTTAAGTAAAAATTTTCCTTTACCCATAATTCAACAGTAGTGGAGTTACCTATGTAAACACACTCACCATCAGTAAACTCCTCAAATTCATGGAACAACTCCTTGTTGGAGCAAAAATGCCTTAAAATGCTCGTGTCCAACACCTAGTCAGTCTTGTTAGCCACCAGATTCACCTCTACTACTACAGCAATAATCTCTTTATTACCCTCTGTAAGATGAGCTTAGGAATCACCTTTTTCTCCCTGCTCTGAGTTTTGACCTTTTCTTTGATAGCACTAGGCATCTCTGTGACCAAGTTTCCCACAGACAAAACAAGGTCCCTTTGATTTTTTGATTTGGCTCTCCGGCTTGTTGAAGTGATTTTTCATCTTCACATGTCCCTTTTTCGGGACCTTCTTCTGTTTATCTTTGAATTTGTCTGTTACAATAGTACTAGAAGATGCTACAAGGTTAGAATTAGAAGAATTAAGAGAAAGAGCTTCCATCTTATCTTTCAAATGGTTTGCCCCTTCAGTCTTCATGTGATTGATTAGTTCCTAGAGAGTCAAATTCTTTTTCTTATGCTTCAATTTATTTCTATTATCACTCTAAGGTGGCGGAAATTTTTCAAGTAGAACATTAGGCTGAAAAATCTCACACATCTTTATTTTTCTTCATTGAGAACATCAGCAGTCAAGTTCTCATATTCGTGAACTTGTTCCACGATCAGCTTATTGTCAACCATCTGGGACTTATACCACTGTCTAACAATACTTTTTTCCCTGTATCATCAGCATCATATTTCTTTTCCAAACTATCTCATATTTTCTTCGCAGATTTATAAATGACAAATAAATCAAATAAAGGATTAGTCATATGATTCAACAAATGTCCTCTAACAGTTTTGTTATCCTTTTAGAACTTCTTTTTACTAGCATCATCAACAATCACAATACTGCTAGAACCAGTATTAGTGTTAGAACCATAAGCAAGAGGCTTGCTAAATAAAATATAATCAACTTCTAATTGTTCAAAGAAAATGTAAAGTTTCTGTGACCAACATTTAAAATTGTTTTTGTCAAAAGGCTCAAGCTTTTGACAGATTAGAAAAAGTTTTGTTCAGAATAATAGCCATTTATTAATATTATAGTTGCGTAAATCTCTCTTAAACTATTGAAAAAAAATATTACAATATTGATATAGAACAGAAATTAATACAACGGTAAACAACTTATTATACATATTGTGTCATGGCAAGCCATTATCTTGAAAGTGATTTCGGCCAGATAGGGATGGAAATCGTTATAGCTGATCACTCCTCAAGGTTCCACAGTTACTTTCAAACACGTGCACTCATGGCTGAAAGATTGGAGTTTGCAAAAAAATGATTGCGCAGAAAAACTAAATAGGAAGAATAGTGTTTTAGATAATTGAATAAAATAGTAGATGTTTAGTTCACAAAGATGCTCCTTAAATAGATACATCATCTAGAGTTTCAATATCAAAAAATAATAAGAAGATAAATATAGTTAATGTAATGAAACATTACTCTTGCTTTAAAGACATAATTGTCATAAAGACATAACTTCAAATTTTGTGAAAAGATATTATCTTTTCATTAACGTACCTATAAACTAAGAAAACGTCACTTGAATGAATGTGAACCATTTATCAAAAGAATAACTTAATTCTTCTATTCCTCATATACATATGATTTAGAGATGTTACGTGTGAAGAGTTAAAATATATTACTTATTTTTTATTTTGTATTAAATAAAAGAGAATAATACCAATAATATTTATCTTTTTCTTTTTCCTATTTATAATAAACTAATGTACTTTGATGTGATATTGTTGTCGTCCTGTGTTCAAATCAATAAAACAGAAAATATAATTAATATCCGAGACCACAGAATTCACTGTGTTCCTTAAGGAGTTAAATCCATTTACTGTACTCAAGATTTTGAATTACTTCCTCTCAGGATAAAACGAATATACCTGTTAATAGTATAGTAGTACCTCAAACACCAATAATTTCGTTGAACTCTAAGAGCAGTAATAAATCACACAACAGACTCAATTTTATTTGTTTGAAAATATGCAGAATGTTCGAAAATTCTCTATCAAAAATGAAGGCAAAAAGCCTTTATTTATATCCAAAGATCTGAAGTGAAGAGGTGTGAAGACACTTGTTCAGATGGTGTTTGTTCGGAATGGCTACCATTAGGAATAAAACTTTTCAACTTTCTCTTCCCTCTAATTTATTTCTCTTCATTTCCCAATTCACACCCAACACTTAACTCCAACAATCCCCCACATCAATTGGGAATGGCTATATAAAAATTTTAATGTATGAAAAAGTGTGTGATTCGTAAGTAAGAGTTAATTGCATTTGAATAAGTAGGTTTCCCCTTGAACTTTCCGTAGTGAACATATATCAGATATACTCGGTCAATCGGTTGATTTGATATCTTTGAACTGTTGAGATTTGATGACCTAGATAACATAAGTCACATAATTAATCCTTTAACCACCATAAGTTCTCATTGTATTGTTCGTTTCAGCCATGAACATAACCTGATTTCATAAGTGCGTAGAGAATTGGCCTTACAGAATTCTCCTTGAAGCGTCTTACACTTCACACTCATATAGGTGATTCCTAAATGTGTTATCCCATAGACACACCATCGTGTCAAACTTAGAAATCATTAAAAACCCTTTAATGCTTTATCCTTGTTACTGAACATTGTCTCATCACGAGAATGGACCAAAAGTTATTTTGACAATGTTGAACCATCATCAATGACTTTGTTCGATCTCCTTGAACCAAGATCTTGGGATCTCCACTCTTTTAGGTAGAGTTACCGCCACGATGACTTGTCCTCGGTCATAGTCTCATTCCCTCCGATGATCTTTCAACTGTCTCTCTAGTTAGGCCTTTCATAACTGGATCTGACATATTATCTCTTGACTTTACATAGTAATTTGTGATAATTTCACTAGAGAGTAGTTGTCTAATGGTATTATGACTTCGTCGTATGTGACGACACTTTTCGTTATACATTACACTTCCAGCCCTTCCGATTGCCGCTTGGCTATCGCTATATATACATATTAGTGCCAACGGTTTGGGACAGAATGGAATATCTTTTAGAAAATTCCTGAGCCATTCAGCTTCTTCACCAGCCTTGTCTAAAGCTATGAATTTAGACTCCGTTGTAGAGCCAACAATACATGTTTGTTTGGATGACTTCCAAGACACTGTTCCTCTACTAATGGTAAACACATATCCACTTGTGGATTTAGTTTCAGTTGATCTGGTGATCCTATTTGCATCACAATATCCTTCAACAACAGCTAGATACTTGTTTTAATGCAAATAAAAGTTTTAAGTATGTTTAAATATCCGAAAACTCATTCCATAGCCATCCAATGACTCTGATTGGGTTTACTTAAGTATCGACTAAGTTTACTTATTGCACAAGCTATATCTTGTCATGTAAAGTTCATGATGTACATTAGATTTCTCAATACTTTTGCATAGTCCAATTGAGATTTACTTTTACCTTTGTTCTTAGAAAGAGCAAGATTCACATCAATTGGTTCCTTTGCAATTTTGAAATCTAAATACTTAAATTTTTCAAGTATTAATGAGATTGAGACAATGCTATACATTTAGGAGTTTTGTGGATCTTAATTCCCAATATCAAATCAGCAACTCCTAAGTCTTTTATCTCAAATTTACTAGCAAACATACGCTTGGTAGCATTTATATTAACAATGTCATTACTCATTATCAACATGTCATCAACATATAGGCAAACAATGACGACTTGATTTTGAGTGTTCTTAATGTAAACACATTTATCACACTCATTAATCTTGAAACCATTTGACAACATAGTCTGGTCAAATTTTACATGCCATTGTTTGGGTGTTTGTCTTAGTCCGTATAGGGACTTTACAAGTCGGCACACCTTTTTTTCATTTCTAGGAACAATAAACCTTTCAGGTTGTTTCATGTAAATTTCTTTCTCCAAATCTCTATTTAAGAAGGTTATTTTCACATCCATTTGATGGATTTCAAAATTGTATACGGAGGCTAATGCTATTAACACCTGAATGGATGTAATTTTGATTACCGGCGAGTACATATCAAAGTAATCAAGACCTTCTTTTTATCTAAATTCTTTGACTACAAGTCTTGCTTTGTATTTGTTAATAGTTCCATCATCTTTAACTTTCCTTTTGAAACTCCATTTACAACCTAATAGTTTGTTCCCTGGAGGAAGGTCAACCAATTCTCATATATGGTTATTAATTATGGATTCAATTTCACTATTGACTGCCTATTTCCAATATTGAGCTTCCGAATAAGCCATTGCTTCTTGAAAAGTGATCTTGGGCAAATTTATATGCCAAGTGATACTCAAATGTGTCATTTTGCCTCATTTATCTATCGATTTTTATACATTCTCATGTGATTTGTAATAAAATGTGAATTTATACTAACCAACATGATTAGCGTTGTTTTGCAGGAAATATATAAAGTTATGGAGCTAAGATCCATGTTGGGAGAGATCGAGATTGGACTCGGAAGCTAGCAAGGAAACAAAGCACTTGAAGGCATGAATTAAAGGGGCTCCGCGATGGAGCCGTGTCACGCTGCCATCGCGGATGCATGCTGCCTGGATGATGAAATTATGCCTATTTCCAGTGGAGGTGCGCGTTGGGGCCGTGGCACGTTGGCCTAGCCCCGCGTTGCACGCCGTGCCAAGTTGGGCCTAAATACCTGGACGTCCGGATTCCAGTAAGGGTCCGCGTTGGTGGCGTGTCACGGAGGCAGTGCTCCGCGATGCACTCCGTGACACGTTGCTTGTTATTCCGGGAAAAATTTCCACTAGTATAAATAGAACACTTAGGTTCATTTTTAATTATTCTGACTTGGTGGAGCAAGAACGTGGGTTACAGGCAGTTGAGGGGACGAAAATCTCAGGGTTTTTCTCTATCTCCTTCTTCTTTATTTCAATTGTTGGTATGATTAACACTCATTTAACGATGTTCAATCCACAAATGAGTGGCTAAATCCTCTTCTTGTTGAGGTTAAGAACAATTGTATTGAAATGTGATTATTGATAAATTGGTTTTTCATCTTTTCTTCCATGGTTGTTCTATTGATTCTTGTTCTTACTGCATTAATGTGTGGCCAACGTTAATGTATATCTAAAAAGTCCGGTTTCACTCGAGAGAGCAAGAAATTGGAAAGTTGTGAATTTATAGGATATGATCTTTTCTTAGTTTGGGAAAATTGAGAATTGATTTACCTTCAGGATAGAAATATACCTGAAAGTCATATTAGTCTAAGGAATCGGCTTTGTATGGATAGAACATGAATTTCTTTTTATCACAGAGATGTAGGTGGAAGGTTCATGATTCTTAAGTTGGGTTAAATATGAGAGTTTTAATCCATAGGCAATAATTTTTGACTAGCAACCGGAGGAAAGATAAATCAAATTGTATCGATAATTTATTTCTCTACATGTTCATTTAACCTCAACATGCTCATACTTATAGTTCAGACTCAAATTGTATATTCATTTTGGACTTAGTATAAAATTAGGAAACAAAATATCAACCTTTTCTTCACATTGTTGTCTGCAATTTAGAATTAAAGTTCATTGACACTTGAGGATATTGTTACTTTAGTCCAGTCTCTGTGGGATCGATACTTGGCTTACTTGAGCCACTTTACTACTTGTTCGACCACGTGCACTTGCGTGTAGTTATATACCAAAAGACCCACCAAACAAGTTTTTGGCGCCGTTGCCGGGGACTGGCAATTGGTAAATTTTTCTTAAGTGTTAGTTTACTATTTCTTCTTAGTGTTGACAACTTGGTCTTAGCCTGTATTTTGCAGATACTAATTTCTGTTGAACACTGGCAAGAGACAAGGAGCTGGTGTACTCATATTTCGAGCCGGAAATACAATTTCATCGTCAAAGGAGAGAAGCTCTAGAGAAAAAGCTGCAGTTGCTCAGACAAACAATCCTGGAGCAACAACAGAATCCACCGATTGTAAGGGCAATGTTAGGGCCCGAGGAAATGGCAGCTAGGCCGGTTCGCAAGGTGGCAATCCCACATGCTAATAATGTCACATCTAGCATCCACAAACCTGAGCCAGGAGGGAGGTTCGAGCTCAAACAAAACATGGTGCAATTGCTGCACACCAGCGGACAGTTCACAGGTCTCCCTCATGAGGATCCACAGCAACATCTCCAAAATTTTTCGGAGATAAGTGACACTTACATCCTCGCTGGAGTGTCATCAGATTATGTCAGGCTTACATTGTTCCCATTTTCACTTTTGGGAGAAGCCAAGAGGTTGTTGAAAGCTGAGCCACCTAATTCTATCACTACGTGGGATGATCTTGCAAGGAAATTCTTGATACGGTTTTTTCCATCCGGTAAAACAGTAAGACTTAGAAGTCAAATTCTAAGTTTTAAACAGGGAGAGGGAGAGAATCTGTATCAAGCCTGGGAGAGATTCAAATCTATGTTGCGGGATTGTCCTCATCATCACCAATCCAATGATGTGCTGGTGCATACTTTCATAGAGGGTTTGGAACCCCACACAAAAATCTTGCTAGACTCAGCAGCTGGGGGACAAACATTGGAGAAAACTTATGAGGAGTCGTATACATTGTTAAATCGTATTTCGCAGGGAAATCCGGAGTGGAATGTTGATTCGCCAAGAGGAGGAACAAGGAAGGCAGCAGGAGTCCTAGAAGTGGATGGTTTTACAGCTATTGCTGCACAGATAGCTGCTTTACAGAATCAACTCAACACCCACTTCAGTAACATGAGCAGGAACCAGACTCAAGCCCCAGTGAATGTAGTGCAGCAGATTTGGTGTGAAGTGTGCGGGAGTAGTGAACACTCAGCTGAGTGTTGTGGAGAAAATCCTGATTCGGTGAACTTTGTGGGAAATGTACAGAGAAACAACCACCTACAGTATGGCAACAGCTACAATTCCAACTGGAGGAATCACCCGAATTTCTCTTGGGGTAGCAACAACCATCAAGGGAAAAGTTCAAGGGAGAAATCAAGGAGGCCAGCAGAACTATCAGGCACAATATAGAAGCAACAATGCACCTCCTCCACCACCATCACCCAGCATCGAGGAAATGTTCAAGACAATGATAGCTAACCAAGCTCAATTGCAGGCTGACTACGTGAAATTGGCAGCCGAGGTTAAGAACAATCAGTTAGCTACAAAGGCGCTGGAGTACCAGTTTGGGCAATTTTCTGGAGCCCAAAACACCAGGCCTAGAGGAGGACTTTCGAGCGACACAGATCCCAACCCCAAGCAAGTGAATGCAGTGACCACACGGAGTGGTTTGCAGCTTAAAGAGGTGGAATTAGAAAGACCACCTCAACAATCGGGAGCAGCAGAAATTGAGAAGGAGTAAAGTGATGAGAGGGGGAAGAAAAAGGAGGCTGAACCAGAAAGACCCACCACCGTTCCCTCAAAGATTAAAGAAACACAAGGAGGAGGTGTGTTTCAAAAAGTTCATGGAGGTGCTGAAACAGGTACATATTAACTTACCTCTTGTTGATGTTTTGCAGGGAGTGCCAAAGTACGCAAAGTATATTAAGGACATCGTGGCGAACAAAAGCAGGTTAACTGAGTACGCTACGGTGGCTCTTACGGAGGAGTGCACTTCCCGGATACAAAACAGGTTGCCCACAAAGCTCAAGGACCCTGGGAGCTTTACTATACAAATTACAATTGGGCAGAGTATCCGAGCTCGCGGATTATGTGATTTGGGAGCGAGCATTAACTTGATGCCGTCATCGATATTCAAGAAGTTGGGTCTAGGGAGTCCTAGACCAACAACAGTGATCTTGCAACTGGCGGATCGTTCCTTAGCCAGACCTGATGACATTGTGGAAGACGTGCTAGTGCAAGTGGGCTCCCTTATCTTCCCAGTAGATTTCGTCGTGCTGGATTTTGAGCCAGACGCGGAGGTCCCATTTATTTTGGGACGTCCTTTCTTGGCTACCAGGAAAGCACTTATTGATGTAGCTGCAGGGCAGCTAACTATGCGAACACACGATAAGGTGGAGGTGTTTGATGTATACAAGGCCACCAAGCTCCCGGTTGTGTACGAGGAATTCTCGGTGATCAACGTGATTAATCAAGCCGATGTTGTCCAGAGCATTGAGTCACGGGAGTTATTTGGGAAACCACCGGAAAGATGTAAGCATTATTGGGGTGAGGACGGTAGTCGAGAGAAAACGTTTGTCACCCTAGAGGATGACTGAGCTTAATGACGTCGAGCCACAACGGTAAACCAGGCGCTGCACGGGAGGCAACCCGTGAAATTTTTTGTAATATTTTATCAGATTTCGTAAAAATAAAAAATGAGAAAAATAAAAATAAAAACTAAATTTGTATTTTATGTGAAACCTATACATTCTAACCAATTTCTTGTGGTGAGATGAATTTCAGGTTGAACGAAGGATAAATATGCAAAGGATCGCAAAGGAAAAATCGAGGTATGAAAAATAATAAAAAGTGGCAAAACAGTGAGCCCACGCGATGGCTCCGTGTCACAGAGGAGGGCCTCCGCGTTACCCTCCGTGACACGTTGAAGGTAATTCTGGAATTCTTACAAATTCCAAAACACCTGCAAGATGGCTCCGTGTCACGGAGGGCATGCTCCGCGTTACCCTCCGTGACACGTTGAAGTGTATTTCGCACGGGTCACACCGGGTCGTCGGGTGACCCGCGCGAAAAACCCCCCTTTTTAACCCTATTTTCCCTCATTTTTTTCCCATTCCTCACCTCCTCCCCGACAAACACCCCGAAATCCCCCCTTCCCCAATGTGACACGGACCTAGGAGCTAAATTTCTTCAACTTTTCTTCGATATCATCGAATTTAAGGTATGTTTGTTAACTTCATCTCATTTCTTACCTTATTTTTCCGATTTTTAGCATAGAAAGTGAGGCAAACTTGCCCTAAGTGTAAATTGAGCATGAATTCATGTAAATTATTGTTGATTGAAGTTCCTAGTGTCGTTGTGATGTTATGAACTCGATAAATACATATGTGATTGAAATTCTTGTGAAATTGTAGCTAGGGTTAGAATTCAAAGATGAAGAAGTTAAAAATTGGGTTGAAATGTGAAATTCTTCTTAGTGTGTGCATGTTGAATGAAATAAATGATGTCGTGCTTAACGTTAAGACGATTAAGACGCGACGGATTGTCGGGTTAATGAAATTGTTGAAATTGCATAGAAATTAGGGGAATTGTATCGGTTTTGTTGATAGAAATATTTGCTAAGTGCTATGTGATGAAATGTTATCGATGGTAATGTTGTGACTAGCTGTACGAAGTCTGAGTAGTACATAGAATTTATACCGTCGAATTCTCTGAATGCACTAGGCATATTTGTTTTGTTTTGTTGTTTGTTTTTTTTTTGGAAATAAGTATGATCTTGCTGTAATGTTGTGATTGTGGATAAAGACTAAGTGTGGGGTAGCCTAGCTTAACCCAACCTTAGTCGTAGCTAATTTTAATTGGAATAACATTGGGACTGTCTTTTGAGTTTGATAGGAACGATGGCAAGCAGGCAAGAAAAAGGGAAGGGCGCATCTACATCGGGCGCCGGAAGGAAAAGAATTAGACTGGGAACAGCAGTCCCAGCAGCACCAGCGGTTCCATGCGGCCAACGCCGTCAATATGGAACCATATGGGTGACAGAGAAGGGGAAGAAATAGTACGCAAAGCATAAGGAAAGCAAATACTTCCCCGAAGAACACATTGCTAGGGAACCGTTGGCACAGGAGTTCCCCAGAATTGTCCACAGGATAGAGGCAGCCAGGCTGAACTTCATCTTTGAAGATCCCAAGGAGTGCAACCTGCACCTGATTCGGGAATTCTACGCCAACTGAAACCCGACACTCAGAAGTCACACCATCAAGATAAGGGGGCAAATAGTTACTTTTGAGCCCCATCACCTTAGTGCCATCTTGGGGGCGCAGGACACAGACGCCCATGTCCTTCGGTAGCTGAATATCACTCCACCATCGCGGGTATCAGACGCACTTTGTGTGGAACTCGGTCTACAGCACGTTGGAGCAGGCATAAGGAGAGGGGCTACCATCAGACCTTACCCTACTCACAGATGAGCAAGGAAGCCAGGATATGGCTGAAGATTGTTTGTTCCTGCCTGATCCTAGGGGTGCATATGACAGATGTCACCCAGGATCGTGTATGCTTGGTCTACGCCTTGATGAAAGGGATGGAGATCAATGTGGGGGCGGTGATTATCTCCGCCATGAAGAGAGCCCGTTTGCATCAAGGGCACAGGTACGGCTTTGGTGGCTTACTGACCACGTTCCTGAGGGGCCTGGATATTGAGGAGGAGTCCCTTGACTACATCCCGCAGATGGAGAGGCGGGCCTTAGATGTCACTAAAACTAAGGCACCCGACACCACTCACGAGCCAGTTCTTACACTAGCCGAGCGACATGCTCGGGATGATCAGTACATGGCTCGCATTTTCGGGATGCAGATGCTTCAGCTGTGCATAGGAGGGAGGCCGGAAATAGAAGAGGAGCTGTGGCAGCTCGAGCTAGATTACCCGTTTGGCGAAAATGCCAGGGCTCTATGCCGAGTGGGGCCAGCTTTTGTGGAGCCCACTGATGATGATGTCCTCATAGATGAGGAGACACGTCGTGATGACTCCGATGTAGAGTCAGATGATGACGACAGGGGCGATTCAGACATGGGAGATGAGGCAGCGGCACCTGACGAAGAAGTGGAATACTTTGATCGATCAGTGAGTTTCACCACCTACTTTCGTACTATGTTGAATTTTGTAAACACTAGGGACAGTGTTCGATTTAAGTGTGGGGTAGGAGTAGTTAGGTGTCGGTTGCTGTTGTTATTATTAATGCCTCTGTTCTGTTGTTGTGCTTGGATAAACTTGTGACCCTGTGATTTTTATGATTTTTGTGTATGTCTGTATTGTAAGTAAGGTGAAGCTGTTGTGTGTTGTTGAATGTTGTTAGCTGATTTTGTACATATTTTTGTTTTATCGAAATGATCGATATTTTTAAAATTTTTCATTAATTTTTAAATTTTTGGGTTTCTCGGCGTTTGTTTTCGGTTCTTTTACCGAGAATAGTCCTGTTGAACCGAAGTCGTAATTAGTGACTATTCTCTATGATGGATGGATGACGACCGTGTTAAGGCAAATGTAGTCGTTAGGAGTAGATTTCTTTGTTCATTTTGTCTTTTTTAGTTTTTTTCTTTTGTTGGTTTGCATCCCAAAACCTGTAGTTACTTTATGGTTGCGAAATTCTGGTTGTGTGTTGTACATGATATTTGAAATGCAAAGGTGATTCATATGAAAGCATGCAACGTTGTAAATATGTTGAGATGCCTAGGCCATAGAGTTCGACTCAGTGTGATTGAGTCTTAATGTTTGAATTCTTGTAATTAGCTGATTGAAGAGTCTGTGAATATGTCTTGAGTTGAGCATGTGAAATGAGTGTATAGTGAGGTTTCGTTTCTTCCATGCTATTGTGAAGTGTCTAGAACTTGCCGGTGTGTGTACGAAACTAAATGAAGGATGTGTATTGTAGGAAAGGATGTAGGCATTTCTTTGATTTAACCGAAAGTTTCTTTCTTTTTTTTTCATTATCGTACCCACCTTGAATGTACATCCTAGTTAGCCCATTGATCCTTTAGCCTATTATTTTTCTTTTGTCAAAAAGGTGTAAACCGAGCTTAACCCCTTCTTTTCATTATCCATGAATTTGATCCAAAACTCTTAAGCGCTCAAGAAAAGAAAATAATTTTCTCACAGTGTCAAGGAGTAAGAATGGTGAAAAGAAAAGAAAACGCAGAGTGATGAAAGGAAAGAAAAGGTCGAAGGTGCACTCATTATAAATTAAATATACTGAAGATGTATAAATAATCTTTGTTATTGAGTCAAGTGTGCTTAAAGATATGGGGTCAAAAATAAAGACAGACTTCAAGAATGAGAGGATGAAGGAAGAAACAATGCCCATAAGGTTGATGGGATGTATTGAAAAAGCGCTTAAGGATGCTAGTTATTATTATTGGTTAGCCCAGTATTTACTAGTTCCATAGCTTACATTACAACCCGTTAAGTCCTACGTGATCTTACAACACACGTCCTTATATTAGTGGAGTAATACACTAAAGGAAAGCCTATGGTTCATGACATGAAGCATGTGAAATCCTTTGGGGGAGAGAGTGAAATTGTGTTTACATTCCCCTGCATGTAATGTCTTTGAGTTCATAAAATTGAAAAGGGGGAAAAATTCTCTTGTGTTGTGAGGGCACATGTTTGGCGAGAGATTAAATTTCATGTCGGATATCTTGATCAGCTGATTTGCATGAGTTTGTCGATATCGAGAGTCGATTCTTGAGTCTAGGAGGTCTTAATGTGTTGAAGGTCATTGTATTGATAAGACTATGCATATTTTCTTGATGATTTACTGTATTAAATAATCGATATAATCATAGCTTGAATTGTCGAGCCAAAGTAGCCAGGATGTGGTGTCAATTGCATGAGGTGTAAGATTATTGTTCGGGGACGAACAAGGATTTAAGTGTGGGGTAAGTGATCTTGGGCAAATTTATATGCCCAAGTGATACTCAAATGTGTCATTTTGCCTTGTTTATCTATCGATGTTTATACATTCTCATGTGATTTGTAATAAAATGTGAATTTATACTAACCAACATGATTAGCGTTGTTTTACAGGAAATATATAAAGTTATGGAGCTAAGATGCATGTTGGGAGAGATCGAGATTGGACTCGGAAGCTAGCAAGAAAAAAAAGCACTTGAAGGCACGAATTAAAGGGGCTCCGCAATGGAGCCGTGTCGTGCTGCCATCGCGGATGCATTCTGCCTGGATGGTGAAATTATGCCTATTTCCAGTGGAGGTGCGCGTTGGGGCCGTGGTACGTTGGCCTAGCCTCGCGTTGCACGTCGTGCCACATTGGGCCTAAATACCTGGACGTCTGGATTCCAGTAAGGGTCCGCATTGGTGGCGTGTCACGGAGGCAGTGCTCCGCGATGCACTCCGTGACACGTTGCTTGTTATTCCGGAAAAAATTCCCACTAGTATAAATAGAACACTTAGGTTCATTTTTAATTATTCTGACTTGGTGGAGCAAGAACGTGGGTTACAGGCAGTTGAGGGGACGAAAATCTCAGGGTTTTTCTCTATCTCCTTCTTCTTTATTTCAATTGTTGGTATGATTAACACTCATTTAACGATGTTCAATCCACAAATGAGTGGCTAAATCCTCTTCTTGCTGAGGTTAAGAACAATTGTATTGAAATGTGATTATTGATAAATTAGTTTTTCATCTTTTCTTCCATGGTTGTTCTATTGATTCTTGTTCTTACTGCATTAATGTGTGGCCAACGTTAATGTATATCTAAAAAGTCCGATTTCACTCGAGAGAGCAAGAAATTGGAAAGTTGTGAATTGATAGGATATGATCTTTTCTTAGTTTGGGAAAATTGAGAATTGATTTACCTTCAGGATAGAAATATACCTGAAAGTCATATTAGTCTAAGGAATCGGCTTTGTATGGATAGAACATGAATTTCTTTTTATCACAGAGATGTAGGTGGAAGGTTCATGATTCTTAAGTTGGGTTAAATACGAGAGTTTTAATCCATAGGCAATAATTCTTGACTAGCAACCGGAGGAAAGATAAATCAAATTGTATCGATAATTTATTTCTCTACATGTTCATTTAACCTCAGCATGCTTATACTTATAGTTCAGACTCAAATTGTATATTCGTTTTAGACTTAGTATAAAATTAGGAAACAAAATATCAACCTTTTCTTCACATTGTTGTCTGCAATTTAGAATTAAAGTTCATTGACACTTGAGTATATTGTTACTTTAGTCTAGTCTCTGTGGGATCGATACTTGGCTTACTTGAGCCACTTTACTACTTGTTCGACCACATGCACTTGCGTGTAGTTATATACCTAAAAACTCACCGAACAAAAAGTTCGACTCATTTTCCAACAAAAATGTTAGAAAATCTGGTCCAAAGGAAGTAAAAGTCCTTAGACGCTTGCTACATCTTGGATTCACCTTATTAAGAACACCTTTGTTTGTCTCTTCCCGAGGTCGTTTAGATCCTTCACTAGATGACTCACAATTCTGTTTCTACGGATATATATATTCAAGAATTCAGCATTGTCTGATTCTATTACCGTACTAACATGAATAGGATTTTCTGATTTATGAACCAGAAATTGATATGCTTTTCTAATTGTAGCATATCTTATGAAAACACAATCAACAGTTTTAGGTCCTATCTTTAACCTTTTTGGGTTTAGGAACTTGTACCTTGGTCAAACACCCCCACACTTTCATGTATTCAAGGTTAAGCTTTCTTCCTTTCCATTTTTCATATGGAATGAATTGTGTTTTGCTATGGGAAACTCAATTGAGTGTTTTACTAGCCATAAGGATAGCTTTCGCCCACAAATTCTGGAGTAAACCAGAACTTATCAACAGAGTATTCATCATCTCTTTTAATGTTCTATTTTCCCTTTCTGAAATTTCATTAGATTGTGGCGAGTAAGGGGCAGTTGTTTGATGAATAATGTTATATTCCAAACATATTTCTTCAAAAGGAAATTCATATTCGCCGCCTCTATCACTCCTTATTATTTTGATCTTTTTGTTAAGTTGTGTTTCAACTTCACTTTTATATTACTTGAATGCATCAATTGCTTCACTTTACTTTTGAGTAAGTAAACATAACAATATCGCGTATTATCGTCAATAATAGTTATGAAATACGTCTTTCCACCATGAGATGGTATTGACTTCATGTCACAAATGTCTGTGTGAATTGAGTCTAAGGGACTTGAATTCCTTTTAACTGACTTATAAGGATGTTTAACACACTCAGATTCACATATTTGACATTTCGATTGATTGCATTCAAACTTTGGCAATAATTTTAAATTGATCATTTTACGCAAGGTTTTATAATTGACATGTTCCAAACGGGAATGCCATAAATCATTCGACTCAATCAAGTAAGAAGAAGCTGTAATTTTATTGCTTTCAACAACAATTACATTCAGTTTGAAAAGGCCCTCAGTTAGATAATATTTTTTATATACACAGTATTCTTACTTATTACAATATGATTTGAAACAAGAATGCACTTAAATCCGTTCTTGATGAGCAGACCAACAAAAACTAAGTTCTTCCTCATTTCTGGAACATGACAGATACTACTGAGAGTCATCACCTTGTCTGATGTCATTTTCAGAAATATTTTCCCATATGCTTCAATCTTGGCTATTGCAGAGTTTCCCATATACATGGTCTCGTTGGGTCCAGTAGGAACATAGGAAGCAAATACTTCTCTAACAGCATAAACATGTTGAGTGGTAAGATTTTAAAGCTTCATCTCCTTGCACTTGTGCTTTAAATAATTCTTAAAGTCCCTCCATGAAGGAGGCAGTTTTTCAATCATGGATAAAACTTGAAAAGCTTCATTGATGACCAAACCTTCAGCAAGGAGATCGTGAATTATCACTTGCAGCTCTTGGACTTGTGTGATAACAGGCTAGCTGTCTATCATCTTGTAGTCTAAAAATTTGGCTACAATAAATTTCTTTAATCCGGCATCTTCTATTTTGTACTTCTTCTCTAGTGTATCCCAGAGTTCTTTAGAAGTCTCCACAATGTTGTATACGTTGTACATATCATCCTCCAATCCGCTTTGGATATAGTGCTTGCACAAAAAATTTGAGTGCTTTCAAGACTCAATCACCAAAAATCGTTCATTTTCGGGAGTTGATTCCAGCAGAATCAGATTATCCTCCTTAATGAACATTTGCAGACACAACGTGGTCAGATAGAAGAACAACTTCTGCTGCCAGCATTTGAAGTCGATGCCAGACAACTTTTCGGGTTTTTCTGCCGGGGCCAATGCTTGCACATTTGTAACACCCCGAAAACTCAAAATCTAATTTTGGAGCATAAAGCAGGATATCTATAAAAAAATGCAAAAATATTGTAGGACAGCCCACCTGACGAGTCATCAAGTAACCTCACGACTCGTTAGGTGAGCCGTGAGGAGAAGGTTGGTTAATGTAAAGGAGGGAAGCAGTGTACCCAACGAGGGACATCACGAGTCGTGGTCACTGACCATGACCCTTTAAGTCACTCCTGGTCAGGCCTGAGTTGGGAATATTTTAGTTGACCAATGTACTCGACGAGAGGGTGAAACGAGTCGTTACCTGTGGCAACGACTCGCTAAGTGACTCTTTATAGGACTTAACATAAAATCTCTAGAATGAAACAGTGTGCTCCACGATTGATGAGCACGAGTCATGGTCATAAATAATGACTCGTTGGGTCCCTCGTGGTAACCTACTAAGGTTCCTAGGCAGTGTACCTGACGGGAGTAACCATGAGTCCTAGTGACTAGGGGCACCCGACAGTTTTTCCCAGCGAACTTCTAAGGGCTATTTAGTAATTTCCTACTCTCCTAAACTCTAAACCACGTTGTTTTAAGCATAAATTCAGACTTATTAGAGGGTTGGGACGGTTCCTTCCCTCATTCTCTTGTTATTTCTCAGAAAATCATCGAAGGTTCTCTCAAGAAACTCTCAACCAAGTTTAGGGTTCTCATCTATCGCAGCAGTTCAAGTCCCCTTATTTAGGTGAATTTTAGTCAAGTATGTGGCATTTTAGCAAGGGAATTGTTCTTCCCTTATGTCCCCAAAATCCTCCTTAATTTCATCTATCTGTTTTAAGCCCTGAGCTTTAGAATATGAAGAGGATTCATGTTTATTTTCATTGATTTCACTTAGAATGATGTTCATGTATATTGTTAATATGATCCCCATAAATTCCTTATCAAATTGTCAGCGTTCATATAAAAAGTGAATTTAAGCCCTAATTTTTCGAGTAATGATTTTGCTTGTTAAATTCCCTCCAGTGAATGAAGAATGCTTTGGGCTGATTTCCTAGAATTTCTTGCTATACGTATATGTTGGGTAAATATCCCATGAATTAGAATGACTTTAGTTCGTTGAAATTCCTATAATTCTTGAAATTTCTCTATAATATAAAACTCTCATGTTGTTAGAATAAGTTGAATTCTCTATTAACTGCTAGTAGCCCAGACCAGTTAGAACTTAGAATCTCTCCAGAATCATATATTAGTTTAGTCTCAGTCAGAATGCTGGAATTCCTTAGTGATATTCAGAAAATTATCAACTGATCAGTTTGACTTCAGTCTTATTTCGAGGTGTCAGTGGTGCCTATCAATTATCATAATCAAACCCAGATTATAGTTCGGTCCATTAGGCGGTCATGACATTCTAGTATATAGCTCTGACCAGCCCCAGGACCCCAGTCCAGTTTCAACTGGTGCTTAGACGGTCACGACGCTTCCAGATAAGCAGCTCTGACCAGTCTAGAACCCAGTTTCAGAATCTGGTTTGATAAGACTCTCAGGGTACATGCAGTTATACGTCCCTGATTAGTCTTGGACCCCAATTTTGAGCTATCATCTTAGTAGTTCATTTTAGGTTTTTCAGTGGGAGTAGAACTTAGCACCGAGAGGGCCGGGGTTCCAGCGCACCTAGGTTCCAAAACTACATTGCCAGCGTAGGTTATAATATTACTTGGCCTGATTGGCCCCAGACCTTTGTGATCACTCAGTTCATGCCTTTATACCCTGGCAAGATATATTGGGTCCTACCAGTGGGGTGTATACATCGTACTCCACGTCTAGCTCACGTGGTTATATGTCGGCTACAGACTCTCCCACTAGTCAGTCCAGTCCAATTTCAGAATAAGCAGCTCAGTTTAGTTCTAGTCCTCAGTTTAACTCAGTTCAGTAGAATATATCAGACTCAGTGTTTCAGACATAGGGCATGTCCTTGACCATCAGATAGGGTCATCTTGACCATTTCAGATTATATTAGTAGTTCAGTTCAGCTTAGTTGTTGGTCATTGCGTGTCATTTTAGCTCAGACTTTATATTCAGTTATGTTTCTCCCACTTACTCAGTACATTCAAAGTACTGACACATACTTTTATGTTGTATCATTTCATGATACAGCTACAGGTTCTCAGACTCAGCACCGTTAGCTGTCGCAGTTTAGATTCTCAATTGCAGCAATTGAAGTGTGAGTCCTCATCATCCGAGGACACTATTTTCCTTCTTTCAGTCATGTATTAGTTTCAGTTAGATTTAGAGTTAACTGGGGGCTTGTCCCAGCAACTCCTCTATTAGATGGCTTTCAGACAGACATGATTTTCAGATTTATCAATATTATTCTATTGTTTGAATTTTATGTTTTCATACTTGTCTCTCATGAATATCTTATGATATTATTTCAAAGTTCCGTTGTGCATGTTTACTAAGAATTCTAGTAACTGATAGACCAGGGGTTGACTTGGGGTCACTTGTGGCTTCAAGTACCATGTTACGCCTAGGGCGTAGGCTTGGGGCATGACAAACTTGGTATTAGATCCCTAGGTTTAGAGTATCCTCGAAATTTCTGAAAGCCGCATCGAGTAGAGTCCTTTTCATGGGTGTGAAGCGTGCCACACTTATGAAGAGGAGGCTACGAGATGTTATTAGGAAAACTCTCTTTTGTTCATATTCTTATCGTGCGTTAAAGTTCAATTCCAGAAATGCCCTTCTAATTCATGCTCTGTTCCATTGCAGCAAACCATGCCTCCTAGATATGGTAACAGAAGAAGGGTCGGTAATGCTAACAGACCTGCCCCACCAGCTCCAGTACCCCCTCAGCACGACACGGTGTCCACTACTGAATTCAGGGCGGCTATCCAGCTGCTTGCTCAAACAGTCACCAACCAGGTGGCCCAGCAGGTTGTCCCGGTCAACACGAGCGGGTCTGCAACAGCTGCTAGGGTGCGAGACTTCACCCTCATAAACCCGATTATTTCAAGGATCCAAGGTGTGGGAGGAACCTCAAGAGTTTGTGGACGAGATTAAAAAGATAACCCGTATCATGGGTGTCAGCTCCTCGGAGAGTGCCGACCTAGCTGCCTACCAGCTCAGAGGGTTAGCTCAGGTATGGCATGAATAGTGGAAAGAAGGGCGGCCAACAAGAGTGGCCAATAGAGCGGGAAGAATTCCGAACAACTTTCTTGGACAGTTTTTTCCCTCGGGAGCTGAGGGAGGCTAAGATGGCGGAGCTTATGAACTTGAGACAGGGCAACAGAACTGTAGAGGAGTATGCTCTGGAGTTTACTAGGCTGTCTAAGTATGCTCCAGAGATGGTACTGAAGTTTATAAATTAAGTGTCAAATCTGGCCCTCAAGGAGTGCAGGACCATGATGCTGATTAAGGATATGGACCTTTCTAGCTTGATTGTCTATGCCCAGTAGATTGAGGCTGAAAAGTTGAAGGATATGGAGCGTTAGCCTACGGTGCATCTTATCTGAAGGGAACACGCTTTTTTGATCGTCGTGGTATGATTGTCAGGCCCTCTCCTTAGAACAAGCGGGCAAGAACTAGTCATTCATACTATGGCCATCAGAAATCTGGCAATAATAGCTACCCACAACAGCAACAGCAGCAGCAACAACAACAGAGAGCCCCAGCACACAGCTCAGCCAGCGCCCCAACCTTTCGGTCCCGCCAGGAACGGAGGGGCGGAGCATCTATTTCTCAGTCATAGAGTTTCTATGTCAGCAACAAGTATCCAGCTTGTCCCAGGTGTGGTACGAATCACCCAGGAGAATGCCTTCAAGGACGAGAGGGCTGCTTTGGGTGTGGATAGCTTGGACACAGGCTTAGGGAGTGCCCGTCAGTAGGGCGAGGGAGATCACAATCTACCACATCATCAGCTCAAGCAGGTCGGCCAGCCCAACAGGCTAACACGGTAGGTATAGATGGTGGTCAGCACCTAAATTGTTTCTATGCTCTATCTTCTTGTCAGGATCAGGAAAGCTCACCTGACGTAGTTACTGGTATGTTACGTCTCTTCCATCTAGATGTATATGCCCTCTTAGATCCAGGAGCTACTCTTTCATTTGTAACTCTATATATAGCAGTTCATCTTACTATAAGTCCATAGGTTCTCTTAGAACCATTCTCAGTCTCTACCCCAGTTGGTGAGTCAGTTAGAGCCAGCCGGGTGTATAGAAATTGTCCAGTTTCCGTCCTGAACAAAGTCATTCCAGTGGACCTAGTAGAGTTATACATGGTCGACTTTGACCTTATTCTTGGCATGGATTGGTTACACTCCTGCTATGCCTCAGTTGATTGCAGAACTAGAATTGTTAAGTTCCAGTTTCCTAATGAGCCAGTTTTAGAAGGGTCGGACAGCAGTTCAGCGCCTAAGGGTAGGTTTATTTCCTACCTTAAGGCCCAGAAACTCATTTCCAAAGGATATCTATATCATCTGGTTCGGTTCAAGGATTCCAACTCTGGGATGCCAACCATTCAGTCAGTTCCAGTTGTCAGCGAGTTCCCAGATGTATTTCCTAAGGATCTCCTCGGAGTTCCCCCTGAACGGGAAATAGACTTCAGAATAGATCTCCTCCCTAATACTCAATCCATCTTCATCCCTCCTTATAGAATGGCTCCTACTGAGCTTAAAGAGTTGAAGGAGCAGCGAAAAGATCTTCTTGACAAAGGTTTTATCAGACTCAGTATCTCTCCCTAGGGTGCTCCAGTGTTATTCGTGCATAATAAAGATGGTACCCTCAGAATGTGCAAAGATTACCGTCAGCTGAACAAAGTCACAGTCAAGAACAGATATCCCCTACCTAGAATTGATGACCTGTTTGACCAACTTCAGGGAGCTAGTTGTTTCTCCAATATCGATCTCAGGTTAGGATACCATCAGTTAAGGGTCAGAGAGAGTGACGTACCAAAAATAGCACTCAGAACTCGGTATGGTCACTATGAGTTTGTGGTGATGTCCTTTGGGTTAACGAACGCCCTAGTAGCCTTCATGGATTTGATGAATAGGGTCTTCAAGCAGTACCTGGATATGTTCGTCATTGTATTCATCAACGACATTCTAGTATACTCCAGGAATGAGGAAGAGCATGCCAATCACCTAAGGCTAGCATTACAGACCCTCAGAGATCACCAATTATTTGCCAAGTTTAGCAAGTATGAATTTTGTTTGAAGTTTGTGACTTTCTTGGGTCATGTCGTCTCAGGTGAGGGGATACAAGTAGATCCTCATAAGATAGCAGTATTGAAGGATTGGCCCAAACCTACCTCTCCTACTAAAATCAAGAGTTTCCTGGGCTTAGCAGGCTATTACCGATGGTTTGTGGAAGGTTTCTCCTCCATAGCATCTCCTCTGACCAAGTTAACTCAGAAGAAGGTGAAATTTCAGTGGTCAGATGAGTGTGAGAAGAATTTCTAGGAGTTGAAGACTTGACTCACTACCGCTCTAGTTTTCACCCTGCCAGAAGGAACAGATGGGTTGGTTGTTTATTGTGATGCTTCCAGAGTTGGACTCGATTGTGTTCTGATGCAGTGGAGCAAAGTGATAGCCTACACCTCTAGACAGCTCAAAGTTCATGAGAAGAATTATACAACTCATGACTTGGGGTTGGCAGCAGTGGTGTTTGCGCTAAAAATGTGGAGGCATTACTTATATGGAGCTCACATAGATGTATTTACAGATCACAAGAGTCTTCAGTACATGTTCAGCCAGAAGGACCTAAACCTGCGTCAGAGACGGTGGTTGGAACTGCTAAAGGATTATGACATTAGTGTTTTGTATCATCCGGGCAAGGCCAATATGGTGGATGATGCCCTAAGAAGGAGATCTATGGGAAGTGTAGCTCACATTGAGGAAGGCAAGAGGGAGCTAGCGAAAGAAGTTCACAGGCTAGCCCGGTTAGGGGTGCAGTTGGTGGATTCAGCTGAAGGTGGTGTGGTAATGCAAAGCGGGAAGGATTCATCCTTGGTAGTAGAAGTTAAGTCCAGACAAGATGAAGATCCAATTCTACTTAAACTTAAAGAAGCAGTCCTCTGAAAGGAGGTTGAGGCTTTCTCCCAAGGGGGGGATGGGGTGCTTCGTTACCAGGGCATATTGTGCATGCCAGATGTCAGTGAGTTGAGACAGCAGATACTGGATGAGGCACACAGCTCGAGGTACATCATTCACCCCGGTGCTACCAAAATATACCGCGATTTGTGGGATATTTACTAGTGGAAGGGCATGAAGAGAGACATTGTTGAATTTGTAACTAAGTGCTCGAACTACCAGCAAGTTAAGGTAGAGCACCAGAGACTAGGAGGTATGACCCAAGATATCAGCATAACCACATGAAAGTGGGAAGAAGTAAACATGGACTTCATTACAGGTCTACCTCGGACTCATCCGTAGCATGATTCATCTGGGTAGTAGTAGACCAAATGACTAAGTCGGCACATTTCCTCCCAGTCAAAACCACAGATTCAGCCGAGGACTATGCTAAAATTTATATTCGGGAGCTGGTTAGACTTCATGGGGTTCCATTGGCCATTATTTCAGATAGGGGTACCCAGTTCACCTCCCATTTCTAGAAGTCTTTTCAAAAGGGAATGGGCACTCAGGTCAAGCTTAGTACAGCTTTTCACCTGCAAACAGATGGGCAAGTTGAGTGGACTATTCAGACTCTAGAAGATATGCTAAGAGCGTGTGCGATTGATTTTAAGGGTAATTTGGATGACCATCTGCCTCTTATCAAGTTTGCGTACAACAACAGCTACCATTCTAGCATCCAGACGGCCCCATTTGAAGCATTGTCTGGTAGAAGATGTAGATCTCCTATAGGGTGGTTTGAAGTTGATGAAGCCACCTTGATAGGGCCAGACTTGGTTCATGAGGCAATGCATAGGTTCAGCTCATCCGACAGAGGTTGAAAACAGCTCAGAGGCGCCAGAAATCTTATGTCGATTTGCGGAGAAGAGAGTTGGAGTTTGCAGTTGATGACTGGGTATACCTGAAAATTTCACCCATGAAAGGGGTGATGAGGTTTGGAAAGAAGGGGAAGCTCAGTCCAAGGTATGTCCACACAACTCACTTTAGCACTTTAACTTTACGAGTATTTGTTTACCCCCCTAATCTCATTTGAAGTCTATTAAATACCACCCAAAAGGCTGACATGGAAAATAAAAAAAAAATTAAAAAGGCGCGTAATTGGAAAAAAAATAGTGGGTCCATTAATATTTATATTATTTAATAGAATAAAAAATAAAAAATAAATAAAACCCCCTACCCAACACTATCTTCTTCTTCAAACCCCCCCAACCCCCTTCTCCTTCTTCAAATTTGTCATTCCTCTCTCCTTCTTCAACCCACCCCGCCACCCCCTTTCTCCTTCTTCACCCCCCTCCCCCCAGACCATCTTCTACTTCGAACCACCTCACAATTTCTCCTTCTTCGGACCCCCACCCCCACCATTTCTCCATCTTCAACCTCACCTCCCCCCCCCCTCACGCGCACATACACACACAAAAAAAATACACTTACTTATCAATTTTTCTGCTTTGTACTTTCAACATTCAAGTTTTTAAGAAAAGTTTTGAATTTTTTTGAAAAATAAAGACACCCAATGGAGAAAAGCAACCTCCATTTTTCTTGAATTAATTAGGATTAGAAATTAACTAGTGTATAAAAATATAAGTTAAGGAAAAGAAAATATTGTGAATGAGCAAAAAGAAATGAAAAAAATAAAAAAATTTAAATTTAAATAATTTTCAACGTGGTTGTGACATGGCAGTAACGTGGTAGTGACGTGGTGTGAGTATAAAATACTTCACATTGTGAGAGTGGTATTATTCTCTTAGGGTGGTATTTAATAGACTTCAAACGAGATTAGGGGTAAAAAATTACATATAAAGTTAAAGTGTTAAAGTGAGTTGTGTAGACAAGTTCAGGGGGAATTTTATGTCTTTTCTCTAATATTATTTGTTATCTATTAATTATTATAATATATATGTATATGTATGTATGTATGTGTGTGTATATATATATATATAATATTGTTCTTACGTATATTACACAACAAATATTATCTGTTATATATATAAATTTATATTTAATAAATTGAGCATACATTATTGTATTCATATATTAGGTATATTGAAGAAATAAATAAATTACTCATATATTGTATATTATAAATCACGCCGGCAAAGCTGCCCATTTCATCTACCTTCACACAAGAATTACTCAAATTCCACATCAAAAGTATTGACATCAATTTTGGCCATAAATGGCCTGGAAATTAAATCCTGACAGTAACTTGCACAAGTACTAAAGTAAACACCTTCCAAACCATACTGGACATCCTCATTTCTTCATGTTGGTGGCAGATTATAAGCTGCTCCTCATAGCTTTGATACACAAATTTTGATATTGGAACTTTGTCAAGATACAAGATATGTCTATATATCACTAAAATAGAACATCACCAGTATGTTCAAATGCAAGATTAGTAAGATAATCCGCTAGCATGTTACCTTCCCATAATGTATGCATAGTTGGGATATTCTCTTGCATAGCAGAATGGATGAGGACAATGTCGATATGTCCATGGAATTTCCCAGATTACATCCGAACATCTTTTTTAACACAAGCAAATAAGTTTTGATTATGATAGGTAAAATATTGTGTTGTAGACAATGTGCAATAGCCTCCTTCGCAGTAGTTGCTTTAGCCACCATGCATGTTTGTGCTTTTAGATAACTTCTTAGACTTTGCTGTGACAGGAATTCATCGCTATAGAACCACATCAGAAGCATTTTATAAAATATTAAACTGCGCAATATGTCCCGTTTTATTGTTAATTAATCTAATTAAGCATAAGTAAGGTCAACAAATAATAAATAAAATAATAATAGAACTGCAGAAGTTTGTGATATAAATGTCTATTAGCGAAGAAGTGCACCCAATAAGTCAAGCAATGACTTTACATAATTTTCATGATGCAACATTTACCAATGGAGCCTCCATGAAAGAGCAACTAAGTCAAGACACAGCTCAAAAATTAATAAAAGAGTAAAGTTAATCAATGCTTCCCCACGAGCAAGACTGTAGGCTCACCAAAAATTTGATGGATAACAAGTTCCTCCTATGCGTCTCAAGTAACTGGAACCTGAGCTCCTCCTCGTTACTTATCACACCCTTAAAAACAACAATGGTATGCTTAAGTATTGGGTACTCAATGAATATCTTGGAACAAGAGTTAATACAAAGAAAATAATAATTATGTTAATATTAAATAAATAAGGCAGTATAAGTGAAATAGTTCAAACCCTATATTAGAGTAAGTCATGAAACTCAATAAAATTGTCAATAAAGAAATATTCATTTTCAGTTCATTATGTTTGAAATCATGTCAGGTTGTTCAAGGATAAAAAGAAGTACAATATCATTATTAAGCCAGCAGAGGGTAAATCAAACTAATTAAGCCAGCAAAGGGCAAACTAAATAAATCATGCAAGCAGAGGTCAACCAAAGATGAGGGAGCCATAAATAGGATTTCATTACTCAAAAGCAATGCATTGGGACTACCAACCTTCGGAGAACAATCATCCACTTGATTGGAACAATGTTGCATTAGAATCTATAAGAGCTATTAGTCCTATAGAATAATACATCTTGCACATACAGGCTCAAACACAAACATTTTAGCAATCAAGGTACTTCAGTTGAATCATTCATCATGAAATAATTAGTCTAATAATTCTTTAACCAGCTTGCCATTAATACTAGTACATTGAACCATTCTTTAGTTTAAAAACTATGTTTAAAGTTATTAAATCATGCTTCAATTTATTGACTCATTCATAAAGAAAAAACATATTTTTAAAGATCAACACTGTATAGATCATCACTTTGGAAATCAAGTTCAACAATCTTGTTCGTAGGGTAAAACATGTTTACTTACATACTTTATAGTACAAAATCAAAAGATGGCTCGATGTAAGCTTGTAAGAAACACACATGAAGCCTTACTAAAACGTTATAGAAAAGTATGTTCGAAAAGAGACATACCTCAAATCCTGCTAAAATATTCTAAACGAAACCCCAATGTTCAATAGTTGCTACCTTAGTGTCTTCCTCTGAAATTTCCTTCAACACTATTGGATCAAATTTCTTGAATTTATGGATTAGAGTGAGGTTCACATGTTAATTAAAATTAAAAATCAACGTAATAATCACAGGGATTGTGTAAAAGTTCACCTTCGATGTTTGAGAAAAGTCTCATAGTATTTTCTCTCCCAAATATTTGTCAAAAACATAGTGAGATGAAAATCATGAGCTACAGTAATATTTATAAACACATTATACGAATTGACCTAGGACACAAATTTGATTCACCATGTCCTCTATCGCACGAGATAAGTATCATGTCATGGTCTCCATCACGTCAAACATCAACTCGATGGGACTTGCATCGCATGGTCCACTGCCTTCAAAACTTAGAAATTTTTTTAACTCCTTCTCTTTGGTAGCGGTGTGACTTTCATCGCATCTAATTTGAGGGTAATGGGTTTCCATTTCATAGTTCATCATATGGAATTTGAGTGTGATGGCCAATGTGTGGAATCCCTATTTTTCCCAAACACTTAGTCAAATTTCTATACCTATCTCTAGTAAAACATGCACAACTTTTTATATGAGACTCAGACTAACAAATAGTTTAAAGCATTGAAAACTAGCCACAGATATATTTAAATAGGACATATAATTTTCTCCATAACTCATAAATTCAATGATTCGGGTCTAACCACAATAGTTTAATAAGTTCAACATAACCCAAATTTATAAAATGTTACAAAAGTCGAGTTAGATGAACATAAATCCTTCAAACAGAAATGCCAATGTCGATCAAAAGAAAAATCTTGAATTGATGGAGATTCAAAGCTCTAATACCATATTATAGATTTGAATGAGAAAATGGAGAAGAAGAAACTGATTCTCATTGACTTATGTAGTGGAATAGTACACCACTAGATACAGAGCAAATATGCTAAAATATCTACCATTTAATCAACTTAACTTGTCCACGTGGATATCTGAATAATTAGCTTAATCTCTTATCTAACTAACTAATGCATAATTAGTTACAACCTAAACACATTAGATCAGATGCTTCATTATGTAACCCCACTATTCTCAATATTAAGTCTATGTTGTGTGGACTCTCCCATAATATTTCAACACTCATTTGGATTCTCCAAAATTTTACTACTTTGGAGGATTTGACTCACACCTGGTGGCATTTTTGAAGAGTATGATTAGTATAGTTTTAAGTTACAGAACAATAAGCTAAATAAATTGAAAATGAAAAATAAAAAAATAATTTTATCACTCAGTTACATTAACTAAAATAGATTTTATGTTGCGTCATGGATGGATCAAGTCCTTTTGGGTTGGTAAGGATTTTACTTTGACCATTAACTAATGGACATATGTTTAATTAAAATTTAATTAAATATTATATAAATCTACATTAATGGAGGGAAAACTTTGAACCTAAAAATAATTTTAGGAGTAAATTTGATTTAATAGGTGGGAGGAAGTCATTTTTGAGATATTTCTATTATGACGAGGCTACTTTTGACCCAATATATGAAAGGAGGAACTAATTTGATTCACCGGGTGGAAGGAGGAAATTTTTGATCCATTTCTAATATGTTAAGAACATTTTTGACCCATTTTCTGTCTAAATTATTCAGTGTTCATTATATCCCCCTTATCATGCCCCACCTTGGGAGGCATGACTGTCACCTAATGCCATACTGGGACCTGGAATGACCCGATTTGGCATATGCACTTCTAGTGCCTGCCAGCCACTCAAAATCAAGAAAACAAACTGCTATATCTCGGTTGTAAACATAGCCTCGGGCCAACAAGGCCACACAACACCTGTAAAAGAAAAACAGCTAACCCATCCAATATAACAATAAGGGATCCTATGCGGGTCGACAAGACTACCATGTTGTCAAGTTATAACAAAAGGAAAATAGGCGGTCATACTCATTCTATAGCCTATAACAAGACTGATAACTAACTAGATAAACTAGGCCCCGCACGGCCAACATGCAAAATATAACATACATAGGCCCCACACGGCCAACAACAACCAACTAACTAAAAACTATAGTCTGCAAGCCTCTAAGAGTGAAATAGTGGTCAGGTCTGAGCCCCGGCCTACCTGAAATCTATATAATAAGGACAAGCAAACCTCTACTATCTGGCAACTCCGAACGAAAGGAGCTAACCAACCTGCTGACTCCGAATAGCTGCTAAGAAGGTCCTGAACCCTGTCTGGCTAAACCTGCAGGCAAGTATGTAGTGCCCCATGCATAGGCGACAATACAATATGTACCGAATATGTAAGGAAGCAATAAAAGCTGGATAGAAGCTCATAAAGAACTGAAATTACATAACATAAATCACTACACAATATAAGCTGAAGCTGCACGGTTATACATCCATAAACTATATCTAACAAGTAAGTATATGAACTAGAATCTAACTTGGCCCCCATAAGCCTAGAAGGTGCAAGCAACATAGAAATAACCTACCAGGACCCCCATAAGCCCTAGCAAGTACAATTCAATCTATATACCCCTAACAGGTCCTTATAATTCTATTGGTAACTATAGCCAACCTACCTGGCCTCTGGGTCTGCAACTGAGCCTGTTGGACTCCTGTAACTGTGTTTGAGCCCGTTGGGCTCCTGTAACTGCACCCTGGGCACAAGGCTCGATGGAGGATCAGTAATGCTAGTATGGAATAAGAAGAGGTCCATACGTGGATGGACATAAATACGGCCTTATAGGCTTGAATATAGTCCTTTCAGACATCACATAGCTCCTCTGAGCAACATCATATAGCTCCTCTGAGCAATATCATATAGCCCCATAGGTGACAACACAGTTAGCAATCCTGAAGTTGGTCAACGGAAGGCTATCCTAAGTGGGGTCACTCCCGACTGAAATACTACATTTTAGTCTCAATCTAGCACTCAAAAGGCATATCTAGCTTTTATGCCTAACGCGACCATTACTTGCCCCTAGAATAGTTTGTATAGCTGCCATCAGGCACACCCCGTGTGCCTACACCTAATCGGAGTATCCTGAAAGCAATTATAATCTTTGACGGCCTGAACAGAATAGAGTGATATACAGAGTGACCTAAGCAGTACTTTGAAGGTCATGTTACGGAAATGGTAGCTCATAAGAAAACAACAAGGTCGTAGGCAACCATCTATATGATTTCATTGCTTGGAACGACTACAAGGCTGCTACCAGCCAGATACGTTCCTAAGAAGTCAGCTCTAACTTCCCACAGGCAACATGCTATAATTATTAGCCTGGCGGTAACGTCGTGATACTAAGATTCTAGTCCCTTAGACACTAACTTGGTCTGTCCAGATTTTGGATGGCTCCTTTGGACGGTTCATAGCCTCGTAGACAAGTATATATGGACCTAGCCCTATGCGGCAGCATGTACATAAGCATCTATAAGAGTCGCCTGGGGCGTTGTCCCCCTATCTGACTACTAGTAAGGTTCCTCCTTAGGGTATCAACTAGTATGTCAGGCTTGTAACAACTAGAGTGGTTTCCGGAGCGACCTCTAGGACAATCATTGAGTCAATTGAAACTAGCGGTCACTGACAATAGTCAATCATATGGCAAGTGGTCGCTCAGTTCACTAAACAACCCTAGTACCACTGACTCAAAGGTAAGACCACCTTATCCGAATTCTGGCCCTGGAGGTGTCAAAGTACGCCAATGGACTCTGGAGAGCTTTACTAACAATATAGGCGTCAAACTAAAAGTCATATCACCCGGCTACGCCCTATGCTATCCAACTTACCTAGTCAAGCCCAACAGCTAACCGTAAACTTCTAAGGCCTTGGCATGACAGCAAAACATCATAATACCTCTAAATGGTAAATAGGTGAACGGGGAACTCTCTATGGTGCACCCAACGTTAGTCACACTTAACATACCCTTCCCGATAAGGGATACTATGGTATAATATCAATACATCTTATAGCAGCTAACCACAACATACATAATCATTATCTACTAGTAGAAGCTAATCACAACATATAAGATCATTATCTACTTTCAAGGGCATAGGTCATACCACTGTACGACGAGAATAGCTTGTCGAAGAGATAAGCCTTGCATACCTCGAATGCCGATTTTTGTTTACCACAAACAGTCCCATCCTGAAGCTAGTGATTCCACCAAACTGTAGCCCTTACACTGAGAGAGTACAACTATTTTCAATAATAGGAACGGCTAATAGTGATATCTTTCAAAGAACATTGACTACAATTCAACTTCATTTAATTCGGCAGAAAATTCACAAATTCGCTAGAGTATAGAAGATAAAAATGCTTACCTATAACTTGTAGCCGCTTAGGACTCAATTAGAAGTGATTTCTGCAATTTTTACTCAGTGGGGTTCCGGTACTCCGAGCGAATTTTTAAGAAATAACTCCCGCAGGGATATTTCTCGTAGGCCTGGAACTCGTTATTCAAGATGAATTTGTGTTTGAATAGATTTTAACGGCATAATTATACCAAAAACCAATAGAAGGTTGAGAGAAAACGTCGAAGGGGTCGTGGGTCTAGTTTATGAAATGTTTCAAATGATCTGAACTTGTAACATATATATATAGGAAGAAGTGGGGGACGTCTGCGGTGTGCCACCTTACGGGCGCGACGTGCCGCTCAATGCGGGGGAGGGGGTCCACGACGCGGTGCCCTATGCGGCCTTCCTCCAGCCTTCTCCCAACCGCTATCTCAATACCGTCCTAGTGTGTTCATTCCCTGGGACTTTTCTCTCATGCGTCATACTCCAAAACTCTCAACATACATACGCACATGTTGGTTGAACGATAGAAACTTACGGGGTGTAACACTCCTGATCTACCATGAACTCATATTTAAATATCCCTTGGAGGAATATGAAAACTTTGTGAACATCATACTTCAAATGTATCTCTAAAGATTTTCAAGTGGCAATACATGTGGAAAAAAATTGAGTGGATTGGTTAAAATCCCTCCTAAACTATCATCATTTTGCTAGCTTTCTACCTAAACTATTGATATTCACACATCCCTTTAGAGCTCATTGTGATAGGTGGACTCACTTTTTAGACCTTTTTTCTTATCTCCAGGCGCCTTTCAACAAGTTATCTCAAACATTTCGATACATTCAATCGACGATCTTTAAAGAGCTCTGAATATGCAGTTCAAATTCATGCATCAAGGAGCATTATAACTTCTAGTTTAGGCTCATGCATCAAGGAGCATTGTAATATTTATGAATTCTTAGGTTTCATCTTTAGAAGAAAACTTGCCCCTACTATGAAGTTCTTTTAATCTTCATCTTTACAAAGCTCACAAATAGGCAATTCATTGATTTCTAATCTATGCTTAATTTCATATCATGCACACAGGTCACTAACTCTTCAAATATATTGGGATTTATTCATTGCAAGATGTAGTGAAGCTCTAATACATGCCTTCAATGCATATTTTAATACTAGAAGTTTTACTGAGGCGATATTTGCAGTTAAGACTCATGCTCCTCTAGGGTTTGATGAAGTCAATAACTAACTCACCTTGACATTAGCATGCATTTGTTGGTTCAATCATACTAATGATATGTCCTGTGCAATAGAAATGTTTGAGGAACTCTTGCTCCACTTGTTTCCAACTATCTATAAGACCATTTTCAAGATCTTATACCAATCAAAAACATGTTTTTTTTGAGAGATTGGACTAACCGCTTGACTAGATAATCACCATAAGTCCCACCATTATTTCTCATCTCGACGAAGTATTATATGTTATTTGTGATTTCTTTTCCATAAAATTGTTGCAACTTAGGAAATTGATAACCAACATATATCTTCAAGTTATCAATTCTTTGTGTATATCGCTTTACATGCGTGAGAGGAGATTTGAATGAGGATTCAAATTTATATTTGACAACCTCATGATGAAGTCTTTCAATTAATCAACAAGAATTAGATCTTTAACGGAAATAGGATCTCTTTGGTCGTTGCTACTTTCTTTATGGAGGACTCTCCTTTCTCTTGAATTTCAGAAAGCTTCATAAGGACTTGACTTGATTCTCTCTCAGCCATTCTCTCTACCTTATTAGTCAACTTGGAAACTTTAGCATCTTGTTCTTACATGTGCTTCATCAAACCTTCAACTACTTTAGTCAAACTTGCAAGTTGTTCTTTTTTATGAAAGCGTCAATCATCTACTACGTGTACGACCATCATGGAAGATGAAGAATGATATGGATCACTACCTAAATAGAGTTTGAACTGGGAACGACTTGATAGGAAATTGGAGCATAGCCAACATCCAAGATATCATCATCATCCTATTTCATAAAAGGGTTATTGAACTTGTAATGATGTTCATATCTCATATTAAGTTAAACCATAGTTTCTTTTATCACCTCAACAACGTTATTCTTTCTTCTAGAATGCGAAAAAAGGATACCACTCCTTTGGGAGAATGAATCAGAAACATAAGTTGGTAGTATTTGAAGTACTTGTTGTTCTAGCATTTTAGTTTTGCTCCTTTTGGTCTGGCTAGTAATCTCAATGACAACTTTCAATCCACTTATAGAGTCAACCACTTTAATAGTATTGAATTTGAGGTTGATCTTCATTTGAGTCATTTTTGGTGTTCTTGAATTTTGATGGTTGAAAAGATGAGATGAGAGATAGAGATTGCCCCATTGGGCGTGCCAAAATTTGTATATAATAAAAATCACGTTGAAAAAATAGCAATCAAGACTTAAAAATATTACAATAAATATAGTATTTTATTTCAAATATAGTGAGTATTACAATCTCTACGAATTCTTTGATTTTTCATTAGAGTGGAGAGCAAGGGCACGATGAGTTTCCTCATCGGGTTACTTCTTCTCCTAACTTCTTATCAGTTTTCTCTTGTACACTCATGAATTCCCTTAATCTTTTGAGAATTATGAGTAGCTAAACCCTATAGTTCTAGGGTTATGGAATGAACATAAAGGTTGAATGTTGATTATTATTGTACTTATTAAAGCATTCCGTTATTGAGTTATTTATTTCTTCTTAATCTAAATTATTTGATTATTTGATGAAATAATTAAG
This sequence comes from Datura wrightii, assembly GCA_035772735.1. NCBI lineage: Eukaryota > Viridiplantae > Streptophyta > Magnoliopsida > Solanales > Solanaceae > Datura > Datura wrightii. The sequence continues at coordinate 130,244,110 of JASDFA010000006.1, forward strand.
TATTATCTATGACTCGTTAATTAAATTTGAAAAAGGAAATTATGAGGGGCAATAAAAAGTAATAACGCTTGTTTCTAAACCTTATAGGGAAAGGAAGACGATTCGCTTATGTGGATAGGAATATACCAATTAGCCATGCTTAGTTGATGCAGATTGATCTTACATGCACTTCAATATCTTCCTATGATCATAGAAATATAGGTGTAGTAGTAGTCAAGTAGTCGTAGCATTATTGGAAATGACACTCAATTAAGTAATATCAACCTGCAACTAATAACTAAGGAAAACAAATAAGTATAACAATTTGATACTTAAACTGGATTGTAGAAATTGCTAAGACCCTAGATCTTTTATATCATCTGAGAAATATCCAACCATCTAATTGTTTTATTAAGTCTTTAAGTTATTTTAGTTAATAGTATAAGTAATTATTCAAGAATCATTTCTTTATTTTGAATAGTTCGAATAAGAGTTTAAATTGGACGAACAATTAAATAGTCTCTGTGGGTACGATATTTGGACTTTACAGTCCTATATTACTTGACGACCGCGTATACTTGCGTGTTAATTTGGACACATCAAGGCTATTATAACATAGGGATGTTAAGGGGGAAGTCCATAGAGCTAATAAAGATTCTGAAAAAGAGGAAGATTAATATAGCTTGTGTTTGGGAAACCAAATTCGTCGGAACTAAGGCTCAAGATGTGGACATGTACAAGTTATGGTACTTAGAAGGTGCAAAGCATAGGAATAGATTAGGCATTCTAGTAAATATGGAGCTAAAGGACCAAGTGGTAGAGGTTAGGAAGGTCAAAGATATAATGATGGCGATTAAGTTAGTTATTGGAAGGTTCACTTTGAATACTATTAGTGCATACGCGTTGCAAGTGGGCTTGGATGAGGAGAACAAAAAGAGGTTTCCGAAGAATTTGGATATGGTGGAAAGAGGTATTTCGTGCATGGGGAAGCTATTCATATGAGGAAATTTCAATGAATACACCGGGTCAACCCCGAGCAGCTATGACGATGCGCATGGAGGATTTGGTTTAGGGGATGAAAATGAGGGGAGAGTCGAACTTTGAATTTTGTAAAAGAATTTGGGTCGATTGTGGACAATTCGAGTTTCCACAAAAAGGAGGATCATTTGGTAACATTCCATAGTACGGTGGCTAAGACTCAGATGGATTACTTGCTCATGAATAAGGATGATTAAGGTCTTTGTAGAGACGACATGATTATCCCGAGTGAGAATCTCATGAACAAAATAAGCTCCTAGTGATGGATTTAGAGATCAATCTGATGAGAAATAAGAGGGTTGTGTACGAATGGACAAGGATCAAATGGGATAGTTTGACTATGGCCAATTCCTAGGAGATGGGGAAGAGTTGTTGGCGATGAGGGAATGTGGGAGGAGTGAAGATGTGAACATTATATGGAATAATACTTCTAGTTCCATTAGGGTATCATCTAGATAGGTGTTAAGAAACATGAGAGGTAACTTTGGAGACATCCAGGGGATTCGTGGTGAAATAGGGACATTCAAAGGAAAATGGAAGCAAAGAAGGTGGAATATTTCAAGTTAGTGGAGATTAAATATGAGGAGGAGAAGTGAACGAATATGAAAAGGTATAATATTGTGAGGAAGAAAATTTAATGGTTACGGTGGCAAAAAAGGCATTTTTTGAATGCCTATCGGTAGAACTAGAGTACAAAGGTCGGAATAAAAGGTGTATCAGCTAGACAAGGTGAGGGAAAGAAGGGCCAGAGACCTAGATCAAGTGAATTTCATCAAGAACAAGGACAAAAAATTTCTAATGGAGGAGGCACTCGTTAGATAGAGATGACAGTCATACTTCCACAAACTTTTGAACAAAGAGGGGACAGGGACATTGAGCTGGGAGATTTGGAGCACTAGGAGAGGTATTTCAATTTTGGGTACTATAGGAGTATAGAAGTTGAGGAGGTTAAGGGTGATATGCATATGGGGAGAGTTATCAGGCCAAAACGAGATTTCAGTGAAATTTTAAAAAATCACAGGTAAGGATGGTATGAAATGGTTGTCTAAGTTGTTTAATGTCCTTTATAGATAGCAAAGATCATAGGTAGACCCATATGGTGGGTTGTGGTATACATGCATTCATTAATTTAGAAAAATTTTAGTGTATATATATGTGTATATACCTTAAAGAGCTATAAGATATTGTAAGAGAACCCCTTAAACCTATCTAGTGAATTGGGTTATTTGGTTAGCATGCCCCTTGAGTGTAAGCGTATTGCCCAAGTTTGAGGTTGGACTGCAATATCATTTTCATTTTTACATGAAAACTTAAAAAATGCATAAAACTTATTGGCGATGGGTTTCGAACAGACAACCTAACATATGCAAAATGGTGCCAAAATCACTAGTCTGTGAAGCAAGCTTCATCTAACTATTCTAGTTAATTTATATTTATATATTAGAGCATTAATTCTATAAGTGTTTAATAAAATTTTCAGATAAGGTAGCGTTGCATGACATTACTTCCAGTAACGTGCATCTACTTTTGTGGTGACCCCGTTGTCTTCAAATTCTAGGTGCACCTCTAGCAAAAATACCATAGAAATATAAGTAAAGTACGATGATTTGGTTGTACAAGAACACGAGTGATATTCAGAATTACAACAGCTATAGAGGTATCAAGCTGTTGAGGCACTATGAAGGTTGGGAGAAGGTGGTGGAGATGAGAGTGAGGAGAGGCATATCTATTTTTGAGAATTAGTTTAGATTCATATTGAGGTGTTCAACTACAGAAGTCATTCATCTAGTTACAGGAATAGTGGAGCAGTATAGGAAGAGGAAGAAAAATCATCATAAGGTGTTCATCATCCGAGAAAATGCTTATGATAAAGTCCCGAGGGAGGTTCTATGGAGATTCTAGGAGGCTATAGGGATTTCTATGGTGTAAACTGGTGATTAAGGACATATATGATAGATTCAAAACTCGAGTAAGGATAGTGAATAAAGACTTGGATCACTTTTCAATTTTGATGGGGTTGTACCTAGGATCAGCTGTTAGCTTATTTTTATTTGTCATAGTGATGGATGAATTGACACGCAAAATCTAAGGTGAGTGTCATGGTGTATATTATTTGCAGATGACAAAATTTTGATAAATGATATTCGTGGCCGAGTGAACGTTAAGCTTGAGATTTGGAAATAAATTTCAGAGTTTAAAGGATTCAGATTGAGCAGGACCAAGATAGGTCACTTGAAATGCAAGTTCAGTGACGTAACATATGAAAATGGCGTGGAGATGAGGCATGATACACAGGTCATCCATAAAAAAGAAATTTTCAAGTATCTTGGGTCTATTATCCAAAATAATGGGGAAATCGAAAATAATGTCACATATTGTATTGATGCGGGATAGATAAAATGAGGCTCGCATCCAGAATCTTATATGATAAGAAGGTCCCACCAAAACTTAAAGGCAAGTTTTGCAAAGCGATGATTAGACGACTATATTGTATGAAATAGAATATCGGATTGTGAAAAATTTCCACGTTCAGAAGATGAAAGTTGCAGAAATGAGGATGCTCAGATGGATGTGTGGACATACTAGGGGATAAGATTAGAAATAAAGATATCCAGAACAAGGTAGGAGCAGCCTCGTTGGAGGACAAGATATCGGAAGTGAAGTTGACATAGTTTGGGCATGTGAAGAGAAGATGCACTGATGCCCCAATACGTAGGTGTGAGAGGTTGGCTATGGGTTACAGGAGAGATAGAGGTAGATTGAAGAAGTGTCGAGAGAGTTGATTAGACAGAACATGACACATCTTCAGCTTACTAAGGATATGACCTTAGATAAGAGGTTATGGAGGACATTCGGATTAGGGTAGAGGGTTAGTTAGGTAGTTAAGATTTTTCTCGCTTGTTCTTCATGCCAGTAGTTGTAATATTACTCAAAGAGTTTCTTGTTATTCATTTATTTTACTATTTAAGGTCTCTCGCTTTTTAATATTAAATTATTTTATTTTAGCTATTATTTTATTTTTAGTATATTTTTCATTTTTTTTAGCATGTCTTTACTTCTTTACTCTCGTTGTTTTTTTTTTCGAACTACTTTATAATGCTTTTACTTAAGTCGAAAGTCTATAGATAATAGTATCTTTACCTCCTAAGATAGAAAAAAAAATCTACTTATACATTATTCTCTCGAATCTCATTTGTAAAATTCTACTAGATATATTATCATTGATTATACTATCACTTGCTTTGGGAGAAGGGAAGGCAAGTCATATGGAGCCATTTACCACATGTATTTTTTTTCTTGCTTAAAATGATCAAAATGGCCATGACTTTATTGATAAAATATCAAAAGTTTTTGCGTCAAATGCCCTATTTTAGGATGATCTTTAATTTTTGCCCCTCAAATTGGTGGTCTTTAATTTTTTACGCTTCAGTACTCTAAGTAATAAAACGGGACAAAACTAACCATAATATTAAAAAAAATGGCAAGGCAAAAAGAATTCTCAAGATACAAGTTAACCCTAGAAAATACAAGTTCAATACACAAAATTTCATGTTATTAAACTTATGTATTGAGGTATAACCTGTGTGAACTTATGTCGTGAGATATAACTTGTGTAAAAACTCATGCCTTGCGAACTTTTTGAAAAATATGAGTTGAAGTAATAATAAGAATATTTCTAGTAGAACATCGTTCACATTTTCTAGAGAGATAAATTTATTTATTTATTCATTTATTTCTGTGTTGCTAAGGAAATTTTCGTCACTTAAAATATTAAAATATAAAAATTAAAAATCACAAATTTAAAAATAAAAATTAAAAATTATTTCAAAATAAAAAAATTTGTGAGAACACCCAAAAATCAATTCAACAATATTTACGCAATAAACTAAATCAAGTCCAAACAAATAAAGCCCACACACAATCCAAACCTAAAGTGTGCCCTTAGCTTCCCATCTCCAAACGTGTAAAGTTTTCGAGCAGGAATAGAAAAAGGAGTGAGCGTGGGTCCCAGTATCACATGCAAGTCGTTTCTGCATGAAAACTCATCCAACAACAAATGTTCCATATCACGTGCCTATTTAAGGTTCTTGCTCACTCTGGGACCCACCTACATTTTCTTTTAATCGGAAATACTGTATATATATGCCCAATCCCCAAGAAAGTTGTTCTCTGCACCCATTTGAATTTTTTTTTGTCAATTTCCTCTCTATACTTTGCAAAATTTCGTATTCTTTAGTTTCATTTTAATGATTAGATATATTAAAAATAATTATTTTAAAATATTTATTAGTTTTAAAATTTAAAAAATAATTAAATAATATTTAAAATTATTATAAAATATAAAAAAATTATTATTATATTTTTCAAAAAATTAATAGAGTTATATTAGTTAAATTACTATTTTTATTAATTTTTTCTTAATAAATTTGTAAATATTATCCTTGCAATTAAAATGAAACAGAGGAAGTATATTTTAAACTTTCTATCAATTAAATTATATATATAAATTGAGATGGAGAGAGTAATATATTTGTTTTTTAAAAAAAATTAATAAATTATTTATTAATTTAAAATTTTAAGATAAAATTAATTAATTTTAATAATAAAAAAAGTTCAAACTATAAAAATTTTTATTATGAGTTATTATTTCTTAAAGTTGTTAAGTTAATTTGCTCCTAAATTTCTATTTTGTTATAAACTTATGATTAATAAAAATAAATTATAGCTTAAATATAAATAAATTTAAAATTAAAAAATTTAATTAATATTTCTAAAAAATAAATAATAATAAATAATAATAATAATAATAATAATAATAATAAATAATTTGGAAAAAAAGAGTATTTCCTCTCCAAAAATAACTGGTTGGTATATGAAAATTCAAGTGCTCAATTTTAATTATGAATTTAAATATTAATTATTTAAGTTTCTATAAATCGTTAAATCAGAAATTTCTAAAGAGATACTCCCTCTGTCCAGATTATTATTTACATTATTAAAAATATGAGTCTCAAATTATTTATTAATTCATAAAACTAATATATTGTTCATTACCTTTAAAGTTTTAAAAAAAGATTCCTCCATTATTTATTTTTGATATTAACATAAGACACATAAAAAGAGTATATTAAAAAAAAAAGGGTAAATTAGTTGTTTCTTTATAAAAGTTATTCATAATTTTTTAAAGAAGCGTGAAAAAAAAAAGTAGACAAATAACATAAAAAGGAGGGAGTACACAAATCAGCATTTTGATTTATGTTATTTAGAAACTGATTATAAATATCATAGTTAAAAGAAAATTTTGTTTTTTTTTTCTGCAGAGATCAAACTATTTAATTCCCTAAATAATAGTTTCATTAAATATGAAAAAGGATAAACAAATATCTCTAATATGTGAAAAAGCGTACAAATACTTTTTATTTATTTATTAGTCTAACAAATTTCTAATCTATTTTTTTGGCCTAAGAATACTTTAAAATTTGATAGTTTTTTTAATTTAAAAAAGTCACATAGCTTATTATGATCAACTAAAAATATTATTTAATAAAAATTAAATTCACTTATTTTTAAACCCAAGCCCATTAACCCATTTTCATTTTAAAAAGACGCATGAAAATTCTCCAACTATCTAGATGGTACCCTAATGCAACTAGCAGTCCTATTTCACATTTTGTTCATATGGAGTTTTAACATATTTTTTTTGTAACTAGATAATTTAAAGTTCGTGCACAGACCCAATACAATTGATTACAAAGTTCAAATTAATTTTTCATGTTATATATAGAATACTACGTTTTTGCTACTATTTTGTCCAATTTTTTGGTTTAAAAAAAAAACAAACTAAAAGGCTGTTAACAAAAATATTATATATATCATTTTGATCAATAATTTGTTTGTCCTAACCAACTTTAGCATAAATAAAATACTATAATAAAATAATTTAATCTAAAAATATATTGAAGAATTATTGGTATCATTATGGGAACATTCACTTTTAAGTTGTAAAACACTTAGGATCTAACATTTAATTAGCATTTGACTATAGCATAATAGAATAAGTTTATTAGGATTCGATGATAATCTATTTGTTAGTTTTAATAAAATTATATAATAATTGTGAGCTTTTATTTTAAATTTTGTTCTTATCGATGTTAATCGGTTATGTGATTTTTCATATTGTAATTATGCATTTGTTATTTTTGCCATCTTTTTTTAAATCGTAGTAGGCTTAAATTCATTTACTTCTCTTTTTTTTTTTTGATAATTAAGTAATTTTATTTATTAGAGAAATAAGTATTTACAAGCAAAGCAAAGCAAAATTCATTTACTTTTTTTAATTGATAATAAGTTGTATGTTCAAAACATGATTAATGTAATAATTCATGCTCAAATTCCTTAAATATAATATTTTAATGAAAATTTATTAATGTTTTTTAAGATAGATAACTTGCTTAAAAGAAATTCATTTCCTAATCTTATTTAAACAAAAAGGATAGCAATATTAAGCATTAATTGATAACTTGAAAAACAAAGTAGGAAATGTATTATAATTAATTAAATTTTAATTTAATTTATTTAAAAATACAAAGAGATTTTAATTTTAATATATGTAAATTAGATTTAAGAAATACTTATTCTTTTTATCAAAATTTGATTTGTTAGCTTCAAAATTAAATTAAACTTATATTAGTTCAAATACTTGATCCTCTGTTTAAATGAAGAACTATTATTTTAAAATCAGTGAACACTTCTAATTTACTTTTAATTTTAAGTATTCCATCTAGTTAATTCTATTTATCATCTTACATTTAAGCTTTATTAAATATTAAAACTAATATTTTAATTAAATTATCCTTATTTATTCTTTGATCTCAAGTAAATATACTATTTATTTTACTATACTAGTTTATTTATATATATATTAGAACAAAAATAAAGGTAAAAAATAATTAATTATGTTTTAGAACTTAAAATAATAATTTTTATATTAAATTAGTTATTTTAGTAAACACTCCGAATAGAAAATATATTATTAAAGTGAAGAATAGCAAAATAGGCAACTAGATTAGATATTATACTACTTAAGAAAAGGGGAAAAAAATGTAAATGTATCTAAGATAACACTCCCTCTGTTCCATTTTAATTGTTAGGTATACTAAAAATAGTTGTTTAAGAATTCTTGCTACTTTCAAAATTTAAGAGATAATTGATCATGTTTTTTCAATTTTATCCTTAGAACTTAAAGTCACTATAAAACGCGAAAAGAATTATTATTGTATGTTTTTAAAAAATTAATAGGGTCTTATTAGTCAAATTATCATCCTTATTAATTTTTTCTTAATGGGTGTCTTATCCCAACAATTAAAATGAAACAGAGAGATTAATAATTTAAAAAGTATTAACAAAATTTTCTGGAACTTGATTGACTTTTTTAAAATTCAATATTCTTTTTGCATGAAATACAACTGTTTTAAGTTAGATATGTTTATTTCAAATTATTTTCAAATAGTATATTAAAAAGGGAGACATTTTTCTATATAATTTGAAAATTTTTAAAATTATATTCAAAAGGTGATATAATAAAATTATCATTCAATTTTATTACTTTTTGAGAGTGTGTCAAATTAATAATGGATAAATAAAAATAAATGAAGAAAATAATTCATAATTAATAAACTACATAAGACAATTAATTTGGATTTTTTTTTTTGATTTAAGTAGTTGAAAGTGATACATTTAAATTGAATGAATAATGGAAGTCGTGAAAAAAAATGTCAGTCACTTAAGATTACTATTGTACTCTTGATAGTCTTACCATGACTCTTCTGTGTAACCGAAATTAAAAATTCTCTTTTTCGATTTTGGTGAATTCTCAATCCTTTTGGCATCTGATAATTTGTAATGTGCCTTCGGCAACTCTCTCCTTTTTATTTTATTTTATTTTTCTTTTGATTAATCAAATCTTTATCACAACCCTAGCAGATAAACCATCATCCATCACATTAGATTGTAGGAGTAATTTTTTATTTTTTTATTTTTTTATGTATAGGAATCTCAGACTCATTGTTCAATTTATATAAAACCCACGTGTATGTTTCACTACCGATTATTAAATCAAAAGGTTGTACATTTATTAATATCAATTTTATTATAGTATAAAGGGGAGTTAGAAGGCACGATGTCAACATACTTGTTTAGACTAATTAGAGCATTTTGGACATTTCAACATTCTGTTCTAATCTTCAATACAAAACGTGAAGCTATAAGCGGTAGACAATCTTGAAACCTTTGTTTAAATATGAGTTAACACTTACATGTTATTAAAATATATATTTTAAGGAAGCTCTATTTAGGTTTAAGAAAGCTACAATCATTAAAATTGTTCCAAGAAAATGACTGAAAGTCTCCATCTATATATGATAAAATAAAGCTTATTTTGGGTTATTGGAGACTTATGTAAAAATATTTTGATATAATTTTTAAATAAAAAAAGAGATTATATATATGAAGAAATCTTAAAAAGAAACGAAGACGAGTATAATTTAATGAAATTAAAATACAAATTGTGTCACTTAAACCTTATGAAATCTTCGGAACATTACAGACCATTACTACTCGGCTTAAGGAAATTTTCTTGAACCCACAGACAAAAGCAATGGCTTATGTTTAATTGGTAGTCATTTTTTGTGTTTTTCTTTTATTTTTATTTTTTTTTTGTGAGAAGGAAAACCTTATTCTTTATTAAGATGAACAATTAATATTTGATCAAAGTAGGCAGTACTAATTAAGCTAAATTGAAGCTCACAAATTAACATAAACAAAAGTGTAAGCTATTATTAACTTTGAGAAGAGAGATTTGTGAGTTTGAACTAAATGATTGTTCAAGTCTATCCTGAAATTTTTCAAAAACATAGAAACAATATGATATATTTGTTTGAAAGCTAGATTTTTTTTTTAAAAGGGCGGGAACAAAGGAAATTGAGGAGGGGATTATAAGGTGAAAATTGATTTATCACCAACAAGGTGAAAATTGATTTATCACCAACAAGGTGAAAATTGATTTATCACCAACAAGGTGAAAATTTAAATAGTTAATCAACTGAACTACTAATATTCTCTAATTAAAATTTATTCACACGATTTGAAAATAAATATAAAATGAATTGGACACAAAATAGTCATATGAAAAATTGAGAGTTCAATAATTCATGATAAAAAATTAACAAGCTATGTAATTATAGGGAGCAGGGATGGCAAGCCAGACGAGGCAATTGTTAATCAAATCCGTATAAATTCGTGAAAACTTCAATCCCCTCGCGCCCCTGTTTCACCCCGATCCGAATAGTCTAATTTGAGGCTTTCAGTCCACTGCATCCTCCCTACATAATTTACTATTATATATATAAAGAGAGAAAAATCATTTTAAAATTTTCACAAGTACCTTATCACTAAAATAATTTTGTAAGGTCAGAATTTTATTTATTTTTTTACTTATTTTTGTGAGTATGAGGGTGTTTGCCTAAGCTTACAAGCTGGTCAAACTAATTTATAAGCATCTTTTAATTTATCTACGTATTTAATAAATACTGGAAGTGCTTATTAGTCAAATGCTTATAAGTCATAAGTTGGTCACTCCCAACTTATGACTTTACAGCTTATAAGCACTTTTGGTTTGACCAAATCATTTACAGTTTTATCCCTAATATTTTTATGTAATACATAAAAATCTTTTTTTAAAATAAAATTTTAAACACTCTCCATGATTTCATTTTCGCCTCTGTTCTCCCAAACTTAAAATTTTCTCCCCCTCTTCAATGTTAATAATAGTTATAAAGTTCTTTATGGCATTAGTTAGGGTAACAAATTTCTTTCTAATATTTTTTAGTAGTTCTTCAAATTCTATGTCTAAGCATGGAACCCTTCTTTAACTTGAAATTAATATCGGTAATTTGTGGATTTTATAAAGCATGAAACTCTCTCCTGCTTCTCTATGTTCTAAGATATTTATTATTGATTTCAAGAGTTAATCAAATTTAAAGGAAATGTTATTGATAAACACAAAATATAAAAATTTCAAAAATAAGTAAAATAGAACACATGTAATCCTTTAACATTTAGATGACAACTTGTGATTTGATCGCTAAAATATTTATGATAGTTGAATCTTTAAATTTATTCAAAGACAAAAAAATTATTAAATATTTATTTTTTCTGTACAAATTATATGTACTATTTAAGTATGTTTTTACTAAAAATATTAGACAAATTATTAATTATGATATTATATCTTATGGTAATATTTTAGCTTATATAAAATAATTTATCTAGTCAATTTTATATTAAAAATAAATGAGACATAAATTATTTTGTATTGAAATTAAAGTAAAATTTAAAATCTTATAAAAGTTATGTCATTATTAATATAAATAACTTGAAGGATATTTAAGTAAATTTAATAGAAAAAATCTTATCAGCACTTTTTTACCAAACACTTCAACTGTTTGTTATTAATTTCAACACTTTTATCTAAATACGTAACTGATTATTTATTAAATCAACTTTAACACTTAAAAATGTTTATCAATACTTAATACTTATCAGTTACTTTAAATCAGTTAAGCCAAATGAACTCTAAATGTTCTAGCAAAGATTAGAGCTTATAAAATATTTCACTAATTGCAACCTTAAGCTTAAGGTAAATACCATGATAGTATAAAATTTATTTGTCCCAACTTTTAGTTACTGTTACTCTTTTTTACCAGTCTCCTATCAATTCAGTTGTGCAATCATTTGTGCGTACATTAGAAATGTTGTGATTATTTATTACACAATTTTTTAGAACTAATCACCACATAAAACTATCAAAAAGTTACATATGTTAGCAAATTGAGTTTATATTTTAATTTTTAAAATCTGATTTAATTTAATTTTTGTGTAAATTAAAACTTTCATCTCCTTAGCTCATTAACTCAAAAATATTGATTTTTTTCTCCATTCTCGTTTATCTTTACCTGCATTCTTATTTTTTCTTTCACTTTCTATCTTGTTGGTCTTTATGAGGGGAAAAAAAAGTTCTTCTGCATGGTTTGCAGAAACTCTATAGGCGTCCATTGTTAAAACTCAAAACTTTAAAATTTGAAAATTGAATTTTTGTAAATAAGCCCCATTTTCAGTGGGTATTGTTATAAAAGATCGGATATGTATTCAGGAGCCTAAATTTGAAACTTAGGGTGATATGAAGCAGTTTTTGAGGTGTTTTGGATGAATCTGATTTCTGAATTCAAGGAAGAAGATGAAGTAAGTTTTTCATATAATAACATATAATATTGTATGTTAGTGTATATGAGTGTATAAACACTTCTTATAATTTTGTATAATATTTGTTTACTAGGTGTATAACATTGTATATCGAGTTTTTAGACATTGTTGTAAAAAAAAAAAATTTGTATAATATTATATATCGGGTATATAATATTGTATACCAGACCATTGCTTTGAAAAAATAGTAGGTTATATGGCTAAAAATTCAAAACTTGACTATGTACTTTTAATATAATATTGTGGACTGTATATTTGCAAAATTTTCCCGAAAAAAATTTAAATCTAATTTGTAATGCTTTCGTAACTTCTAGGGAAGTTTAGTAGTAAGAACTTAACTTTTTTGGTAATTTTTTTTTATTTAAACCCGTATAAACTCATATAAATTTACATCTCATCCCACATCACTTTTTGAAAAATATTATTTGAACTTATCCCACCTAACTTTAAACCCATACCACATTGTATAGCTTTAAACCTGTTCCATCTCATTTTCATCCCTAACAAAAACAAGCTCATTCATCATAGCTTAATTTCCTCATATTCTGATTAAGTATGTGTAGTATCAAAATAAGAGTGATCAAGAAACTTGAAGGAGAAAAAGGAAAATATAAATAGATAAAATCCTCCTGCCTTTGCATTAACAATACGAGTACGCTTATTTATGAGTTAAATTTAGAATCACAATAATATGAATATTAACACATTCTATATTTCATATTTCTTAAATAGTGAAACATTCTTGCAAAAGCTAAGTTAATCAATATGTTAGGGCTTGTGCTCAACACATGCCAGCTTCATTTAGGTCTCATTTGTTTTCGTTAAGATTAGTACGTTTGAATATAAACGTACATCTAAATGATTAAGATGTTATCTCTAAATGTGAACATTGAATGATTAAAACGGTTTGTTTTTCAACATTTGAATGTGCATATTTTATTTATTTGTAGATAGTAAATATACAATTCAAATACAAAAGTAATTCAATATAAGAAAAAATAATTTAATAAAATAAATTTATTATCTGATAAAAAATAAAATATGTATGTTCTCTAGTGGTAGTGGAGATGATTTGTAATGGTGGTCATGATAACGCTTGGTGTTAGTGGCTAGTAATTATTGTGGTGATAGTTAATGGTGGTGATAATTATGATGAATGGGATAGTTGGTGTTGTAGTGGTTGAAGTGATGGTGATGGTTGGTGATTATGGTTGTGATGGTGAAGTTGGTTGATGATGTTGGTGGTGTTGATGGTGGTGACTGAAAAATGTGTGGCCGTTGATGATGTGTTAATAGTAGTTGGTGGCAGTGTATTTGTGATGGTAAAGGTGATTGGTAGTAGATATTGATCATAGAGATGGTAGTAAGTGATAGTAGTGGTAGAGGTGACACCGAGAATGACGGCGCAGCGCTGGTGGCGGCAGTGAATATATTTATAATGATGGAGGTGGTATGTGTAGTAACGACTGACACTAGTGGTGGTAACTAATAGTTTTTGTGATGTCAGGGGTGGTTGGCGACTATAATGGCGGTTGACAATGGTGGTAGAGATAGCAAGTGACAGTGGTGACTGGTGATTGGCGATGGTAATGTTGGTGGTGGCTGTAATGATAGAGGTGATTAATAATGGTGAAAAATATCCACACAAACATATACCTTAATGATATTAAGACTCTGTTCCAGATCCTAATGATTAAGATATGTTTATATAAAATAAGTGCTTAAATCTTAATGAAAATAAATACACGTAATAGCCTAAGGTCTGAACCATTCAGATTCAGACCTCTAATAAGTGCAAATAAATGAGACCTTAGTCTTTAAAGATGCTCGAGTTATATATTATTTTCTTATTAGTTTATTTTAAAAAGATAATTTTATATTTACAAATAATTTATTCTAAATTTTTTATTTTATTTTTAATAAGATATTTTTATAATCACATAAATATTATAACATATTTAAGATTGTCTATTTTAATAGTCTTTATATCTTTTTAAATTTTATGTTGTGTCAAACAACATAAATCTAATTGAAAAAAAAATAGTATACAATAGACATTCACCACATGAATGGTGTCATAACATATTTGACAGTACAAAATCAATTGGGAGTTTCAAAAGAGTTAATGTGTTATTATTCGGAGAATCGAAATTACTCATAATATTGGAATTGTAGTAATTATCTAATGAAGTTCATTAATTTTTAAAGACATAGGTTAATGTAACGACCCAAATGTCGTTACGGAAAGAGAATGAACCTAGAGCGCTGGAAACACGCTAAGGGAAGGATAAAAAAGCTGTGGAATAATCTAAGTATAAAATTGTCAAAAATGGGAAGTTACTGGTTAGGGGGACGGCTACAGCAGTTGGGTTTCCGCTACAGCGAGACCTTGGTGACGGTCGGAGTCCCGCCGTAATGAATTGGGGAATTAATCGTCAGATCCGCTGTAGCGATTTCTTGACCGCTATAGTGAAAAATCGACCGCTACAATGGAAGACGGAAATCAAAAAGTGGGTTTAAGTAGAAATTCTGGGGTTATATCCCATTAGTTTTAAAACACGATTAGGAAGGTTAGAGATTGAAAATTCCCTCCAGCGTAGAGAATTCTTCTTCCAAGATAAGGTTTTGATTTTCTATCTCGAATTTTGGGTATTGTTGACCTTAGAATGCTTGTAGACCCTTTAATGGTGGGTTTTTGAATGGAGAAAACCCTAAGTTGGTAGACTAGGGCTTGATCATGGGGAGTCAATGGGTTGATTAGATTAGAAGTTTTGTGAGTAATAAATGTTCCCCAAGGTTTCCTTGCTAACAAATATGGGTTGGACGAGAATGAAGACCTAAAACTAGGTTGAATTGGTGGGTTTTACTGTTAAAGTGCCCTGAAAGAGAGGGTTTGATTTACTTAGACCCTTATTTGAAGAGTAAGTAATGCATTACTCTGACTTTGTATAGATTTCGAGCATTCTGAAGCTTTGAGAAAGGGCAAGGCTCCTGAAGAAGAGCTGAATTTGCATATCCGAATATCGAGGTAGGTTATGGTTAGAGGGTTAGACCCTATATAATGATGTGTATGTATGTGTGATGATAATATGTGATTAGTCTTCGGACATTATTTGTAATGGAATTGCCTTAGTGAATAAATTGTGAAAATCCTATTTTATGAAGTGATGTTGAACTATGGTGAAAACTATGTGAAAATTGTGAAGCAAATTATGCTTGCGTTATTTCGTAAACATGATTGATAATCTATGATTGTGCAAGTGAGGGAGTAGATTATAAATCCCTAAGGATTTATTTGGTAGGGAATTAAATAATCCTAGGATAACTAATCCAGGGGTTGGAATAACGCGGGATTGTTATCCTAACTTCAATGAGGAATAAGGAATAAATAGTCTCGGGATTAATTTTTGGATGGTTTATCTCATGTTTGATTGGAATAATATCTCGGGATAACTAATCCCGAGATTAGTTATCCCATATTGAGGGTGGGATAAAAATAATACTATAATCTTGGGATAACTAATCCCTGAATAGCTTATCCGGAGATTCTATCCCAACCAAACGAGAGATAAATCACACAAAAATTAATCCTGGGACTATTTATTTCTTATTCCATCATTAAAGGTAGGATAACAATCCTAGGTTATTTCAATCCGAGATTAGTTATCCGAAATTATTTGTTTCCCTACCAAACAACCCCTAAGTGTTTACATATTGCATCCTATTATATTCAGTGGATGGAGAATGAGTAGGATAGTAAATATATCCTGAGATGAGAGAGTCGTTCCTGAGGGAAGTATCCGGGTGAGCGATATTATTGAGTGGATCGTGTACGAGGGGAGCATATGGATGAGCATATTAGTGGGAGAGAGTACCACGCTGATACAGTATATGAATTTCTAGAGTCCCCTGCAGGTCATGACTGGAAGGGCAAAAATAAGACCCTTTGACATGTGTGTGCACTGATATTGTTGTTTGAGTGTTATGGGGACATGGAGGAGGCGTGTGCCCGACATGTCACCCTTGATTTAATTTTATGATGTTGTTGTATCTTACTAACAATTCTGAACGAGTATATGTTAAACAGTAGAGTTGAGTGTGTGAATTCTGTCCTTGTGATCTGAGTTAAGGATGGTGAAAAAGATTAAGTGTGAATTGATAAATAATGATTGACGTTAATGTTGTTATCTCTATGATGAAATGCTCAGAATGTATGCGATGATGAGTGGATGTGAATTGGTGTCAAAAGCTTGTGTGTGCTGTCTGATTTAATATCTAAATGTGTAAATTGTTGGAAATTGGTGAATTGATGGAAGGTGCAACTAAGTCAAGCTACTGCCTCGAGCAGTACCGCTGCAGCAAATTTACTTCCATCGGGGCGAGACCGCTGTAGGATCCAGTGATCGCTGCAGCAAAAGGCCCAATCCAGTGAGCAGGCCGGTTGTCACCTTTGTAGAGATAGTATACATGATATGGCTATTGTGCTTATGTATGATGTTGAAGACTCGTTTTATAGTATTGTTGTATTGCGTATATGTTATTATGTAAGGTTGGCCTATGATGCCTACCAGTATCATGTTATATACTGATCGTACTCCTGCACTTCTTTTCTGAGTGCAGAGTTTAAACCAGGAAGTTCCTCACGTCCTCACCTTTGAAGCGGCAGCAGTTACTTGAAAGGTGAGTGGATCAAGAAGGCAACACTACTCCTTGTCGAAGATGTCTTTCCTTTTCGGACATTATAGTTTTCCGTTTTATTTCTTTTACTTCTTAGACTGATAACTCTTAGTATTGTACGTAGATGTCTGGTGTAATGACAATCAGATCTTGGGAGAAATTATTGTCTGTTCATTTTAAAGAGAAGTTCGTTTGTTGATACTTAGATTGGTTATATTATTAGCTTATTTCTTTATGAATGTTCGATGTCAGGTTGAGTAGTTGGGAATCGTCGGTTCGCCCACTGTAGGGGTTATGTGGGTGCCAATTACGGTTAACTGGGTCATGATAAAATTGGTATTAGAGTCCTAGGTTCGTTGATCTCATTGCACTAAGACGAGTCTAGTAGAGTCTCGCGGATTGGTGCGAAGAAGTCCGTAACTTATCTTTGAGAGGCTGCAGGACTTTAGGAAAACTCCCTTCTTCCTTCCTTTCATGCAATTACTTGATTCCAATTGGTATATGGTGATCCAAGTTGGTATCTAACAACTTTTCTTTCTCAGATGGTGAGAACACGCGCCAAGGTAACAAAAATGCAGCACCTGAACCAGCAGTGGCAGCTGCAATTCGCTGCAGAGGAAGAGGCAGAGGTCGTGGACGGAGGCCTGCTACTGCTAGAGGAGGGGTTCGTTCTCCTGCTCCAGTTAGGGAGAGGTCTGCATCTCCCCTACCACCAGTAGTACAAGAATAGGTGGCTGTGGAAGATGAAGTTCCGACATAGGGAGAAGCTCCTGCTGCTCCAGCATCCTCTGAGGTTCTGGCTCAGGTCCTCAATCTCTTGAGTGACCTGGTGGGTACAGGGGAAGCACCAGCAACTCCTGCGGGCAATGTTCGGGGATACAGCATGCAGCTGCTGTGGCTCATCGAATTGATGACTTGCCGAAGGCTATCATGTTCCCGAGATCGGTAGTGGGACCGGTGATAACGGGGAAGGAGAATGACCTATTTTAGAGGTTCACCAAGATGAAGTCTCCCATTTTCTGTGGTACTGAGGTGGAGGATTGTTCAGGTGCTTAGGGTATATGGTTAAAACCGACACGCAAGTGCACGTGGTCAAACAAGTAATAAAGTGGCTAAGTAAGCCAAGTATCGATCCAAGGAGACTCTGGATAAGTAAAATTGCCTAAGTACACTATATTCTTATCTTACTTCTAATTATGCTAACAACAACGTAACCAATAGTTAAATAAGTTTTTGTTTATAAATTATATATACTAAAACTATTAACAATTATTTACTGTGAATTGAAACTATGGATATGAGCATGCCAAGGTTAAGAACAAGTAATGAATTTGACGATAATCACAATTCGGTTATTCTTCTCTTCATGTTGCTAGCCAAGAACATTAGCCTAGAAGTTAAAACTCTCGTATTTAATTTCACTTTAGAATCATAAACCATTCGTCTACATTTCTGTGATCAAATGCAATTTATGACCTAGCACTACAATTCCGGTTCCTAAATTGACTAATACGACTTTCAAGTATATTTCTATCAGGAAAGCACATCAAAACCCAATTTTTCCAAATCAAGTTAAGAACAATACCCTATTAATTCACAACTTTCCAATTTCGTGCTCTCTCGAGTGAAATTGGACTTTTTAGATATACATTAATGTCGGCCACACACTAATGCAGTAAGAACAAGAATTAATAGAACAACATGGAAGAAGAAGAAGAAAACCATATAATTAACAATCAAAATTCATCACCATTATTCAAAACCTTAGCAAGGAAGAGAATTAGCCACTCATTTGGGGATTAATCATCCTAAAGCAAGTGTAAATCATACATACAATTGATAGAAAGAAGAAAGGAAGAGAAGAAATCCCTTAGCTTTTTCGTCCCTCAACTGCTTCTAACCCACGTCCTTGCTCCACCAAGTCTGAATTCATTAAAATAAACCTAAGTGTGCTATTTATACTAGTGGGAATTTTTCCCGGAATAACAAGCAACGTGTCACGGAGGCCAACGCGGAGCACTGCCTCCGTGACATGGCGTGGACGCGGACCCTCTCTGGAATTCCAGGGTCCGGGATTATAGCCTCAACGTGGCACGGAGGCCAACGCGGAGGCCTATCTCCGTGCCACGGAGCTGTCGCGAGGCCTCACTGGAATTTGCCAATTAATTTCCCCTCCAGACAGTGTGCCTCCGCGATGGTAGCGTGGCACGGCTCCATCGCGGAGCCCCTATACTTTGCGCATTCCAATGTCTTTTCCATGCTCGCATCCAAGTCCAACTCCGATATACTTCCAACATGCATTTTAGCTCCTAAAAATCATATTTTCCTGCAAAACAAATGCTCATCATGTTGATTAGTATAAATTCACATTTTATTACCAATTACATGAGAATATATACATATTGCACACAAACAAGGCGAAAATAATACGTTTGAGTATCACTTGGGCATATAAATCTGCCCAAGATCAAGGACGCCTATGAGTTCATCATCAACTTTCATGAGAGACTCCACAAGATGGGGGTGATAGAGAAGTATGGTGTAGAGTTTGTTACTTTTCAGTTAATAGGGGATGCTAAGCTCTGGTGGAGAGCTTTTGTGGAGTGTAGACCAGCAGGGTCACCACCATTGACTTGGACCCAGTTCTACTCCATATTTTTGGTGAAGTATGTTTTCCGCACTCTGAGAGATGGGAGACGGGATGAGTTCACCGCCATCGAACAATGGAACTCATCGATTGCATCATACGAGACCCGATTTCATTCAATGTCCAGGCATGCTCTACCTTTACTACCCACGGAGGAGGAGAGGATCAGGCAGTTTATTAAAGGCTTGAATGTGGGTCTCCAGATATTAGCTCTTTAGATGGTCTTCTCAGGTAAGACCTTCCAAGAGGTGGTGAAGTATGTGAAGTACGTGGAAAGGTGAGACAGGAGGAATATGCAAGGAACACCAAAAAGAAGGCTCGGAGGGTGGGAGTCCATGGAAGGGGTGAGACATGAGGGATATGCAAGGAACGCCGAGAAGAATGCTCGGAGGGTGGGTTCCTTTAGTAGTTCTTTTTCTAGGGCTCCGGCACTACAGAGTTTCTCTGGATGCCCTATTCAGTCCGCCATGTAGGTGTTAGCCAGAGATCTGCCAGGGACCACTTTGTGACCATTAGGTGGAGTTGGGGGTACTCAGATTATTCATTTAGACTCTGGAGTGCTCCCTTTTTCCTCTGTTCCGGCTCAGAGGCTAGTGATTGAGAACGAGTGCGCGAGTATGGCCACATCTGCAGATGGTTCCCTACTATCGGACAGGGCAGGCAGATTGTTCCTCCCCCAACTTCTTGAGCTTTGTCCCCTATCGAGAGAGGAGGTAGTGTATTCAGTCAGGATC
Organism: Datura wrightii; assembly: GCA_035772735.1. NCBI lineage: Eukaryota > Viridiplantae > Streptophyta > Magnoliopsida > Solanales > Solanaceae > Datura > Datura wrightii. The sequence goes on from JASDFA010000006.1 coordinate 130,264,504, forward strand.
ATCCACAGCTGAGACGAGGCAGTCAGCCAGCCGTTACGGGGTGGTTCTCAACAGAGTAGAAGAGGTGCTCAGGTGGGCGGGGGTGGAAACTAGTCAGGTAGAGGGGTGGTCCAGCCCAACCGAGGCAGTTCTTAGGTGGATAATCAGGCCAATTTCTATGCCTTCCCTAGTAGGCTAGAGGAAGAGGCTTCAGACGCCGTCATTACAGGTACTATTCTTGTCTGTGACGAGTGGCTATGACATTATTTGATCCATGTTCTACTTTTTCTTATGTGTCTATTTACTTTACTTTGGGATTGAAACTTGGTTGTGATGTGCTTGTTGTCCCTATTCATGTGTCTACTCTTGTTGGGGACTCTGTGGTGGTTGATAGAGTCTGTCGTGCATGTTCTATAGATTTCATGGGTTGTGACACTCAGGATGATTTGGTGATCTTATACATGGTTAATTTTGATGTGATTTTGGGAATGAGTTGGTTGTCCCCTTACCATGCCATTCTAGATTATCATGCTAAGACCGTCACTATATCGGGGCTAGGGTCGTCCAAACTGAGTTGAAAGGGAATTGTAGTCCTGCTCCTAAGAAACTCATTTTTATATTCGTTCCCATAAGATGATAGAGCAGAGTTGTTCAACATATCTAGCGCATATTCGGAACACTAGTTCCAAAGGTCCTTCCATAGAGTCGGTCCCGACCGTTCGTGAGTTTTTAGAGGTTTTCCCTGTAGATTTGCTCGGCATGCCGTCGGACTGTGACATTGATTTTTGTATAGATTTAGAGCCAGGGACTCGACCCATTTCTATTCCTCCGTACCGAATGGCACCTGCTGAGTTGAGAGAACTCAAGGAAAAGTTTCAGGAGTTTCTTAGTAAAAGGTTTATTAGACGAAGTGTGTCACTGTGGGTTGCCCCGATTTTGTTTGTGAAGAAGAAGGATGGTAGTATGCAGATGTGCATCAACTATCATCAGTTGAACAAGGTAACTATTCGGAACAAGTACCCTCTTTCTCACACAGATGATTTGTTTGATCAGTTACAAGGAGTGGCCGTGTTTTTGAAAATTGACTTGAGGTTGGGTTATCACCAGTTGAAAATTCGGGCTGAGGATGTTCCTAAAACAGCCTTTCAGGCCAATATGGGCATTATGAGTTCCTGGTCATGTCGTTCAGACTCACTAATGTCCCAGCTGTGTTCATGAGCCTGATGAATGATATTTTTAAACCTTACTTAGACTCCTTTGTGATTGCGTTTATTGATGATATCTTGGTGTATTCTAAGACCAAGCAAGAGCATGAAAATCATCTATGAATTGTGGTGGGATTGCTGAAGGAGAAGCAATTGTATGCCAAATTCTCTAAGTGTGAGTTTTGGTTGGAATCAATGTCTTTTCTAGGACATTTGGTTTCCAAGGAGGGAATCCAAGTTGAACCACAGAAGGTGGAGGCAGTCAGAAGCTGTGCAAGGCTAACTAATGTGAAGAAAGTTCGGAGTTTTATGGGGCTGGCCAGTTACTACCATCGATTCGTGAAGGGTTTTGCATCCATCGCTTTGGTGCTGACTAAGTTGACTCAAAAGGATTTAACCTTCCATCGGTTAGAGGAATGTGAAGCAAGTTTTAATAAACTCAAGACTCTGCTAACCACAACACCTATCCTGGTGTTACCAGTGGAAGGTAAAGACTTTGTTGTTTATTGTGATGCCTCACGGTCTGGGTTGGGTGCCATGTTAATGCAGTAATGATAGGTCATTGTTTATGCCTCGAGGCAGTTGAAGATGCATGATGACCTGGAGCTAGCAATAGTGGTGTTTGCTCTGAAAATCTATAGGCACTACTTATACGGGGCTCGTTGCGAGGTGTTCACAGACCATCGCAGCTTGCACTATGTGTTCTCCCAAAAGGATCTCAACTTGAGGTAGAGAAGATGGATTGAACTGCTTAAGGATTATGATATCACTATTTTATACCATCCAGGGAAGGCCAATATGGTGGCAGATGCGTTGAGTTGGAAATCAGTGAGCATGGCCAGTCTAGCTTGCCTGAAGGCTACCCATCGACCAATGGCTAGAGAATTCAGACTTTGGAAAATAGTCTGGTGAGATTATCATTGACTGAAATAGGTGGCATATTAGCTAGCGTAAGGCTAAGACATCCTTGTTAGAGGAAATCAAAGTAAGACGGTTTGAGGATGAGAAACTGGGTAAGATTCAAGATGAGGTTTTGCGGGAAAAAGCCAAAGAAGCAGTGTTAGATGCTGAAGGGGTCCTGAGAATAAAGGGACGCGTGTATGTTCCCCGAGTTGGTGAGAGAATTCAGACTCTTCTAGTAGAATCTCACAACTCGAGATACTCCATTCACCTCGGAGTCACAAAGATGTACCATGATCTGAAACAACACTATTGGTGGGAAAGGATAAAGAGGGACATCATTGACTATGTCGCTCAGTGTTTGAACTGTCAGCAAGTGAAGTACGAGCACCATAATTCGGGAGGATTACTTCAACGGATGCCCATACTAGAGTGAAAATGGGAGAGAATAGTGATGGACTTTGTGGTGGGTCTTCCAAAGACATTGGGGAAATATGACTCCATTTGGGTTATAGTGGATAGATTGACCAAGTCTGCCCACTTCTTGACTATTCAGGTGACTTACGATGCCGAGAAATTGTCCAAGCTATACATGAAGGAAGCGATTCAGTTGCACGAGGTGCCAATGTCGATTATGTCTGACAGGGGCACTCAGTTCACTACATATTTCTGGAGAAACTTGCAAGCGGATTTGGGCACGAGGTTGGACTTAAGCACAGTCTTCCACCCTCAGATAGATGGACAATCGGAAAGGACTATTCAAGTGTTAGAGGACATGTTGTGGGTGTGTGTGATAGATTTTGAGGGCCATTAAGATAAATTCTTACCAATACCAGAGTTCACTTATAACGACAACTATCACTCGAGCATTGACATGGCGCCATTTGAAGCACTGTATGGGAGGAAATGCAGGTCTCTAATTGGTTGGTTTGATGAATTTGAAGTGAGATCCTGGGGAACTGATTTGCTGAGGGAGTCCTTGGAAAATGTTTGGATAATTCAGGACCATCTAGCAGTTGCTCAGAGTAGACAGAAGCAGTACACTGACAAGAAGGTGAGGGATATGGAATTCATGGAGGGAGAGCAAGTGTTTCTCAAGGTATCCCCTATGTGAAGGGGGTGATGAGGTTTGGGAAACAGGGAAAGCTTAGCCCGAGGTACATCGGAACATTTGAGATATTATGACGAGTGGGGGAAATAGCTTATGAGCTAGAGTTGCTGCCAGGATTGTCTTGGGTACATCTAACGTTCCATGTATCAATGTTGAAGAAGTATCATAGAGATAGGGCTTACATTATTAAATGGGACTCTGTGCTATTAGTGAGAATTTATCCTATGAGGAGGAGCCTGTAACGATACTGGCTAGAGAGGTTCGGAAGCTGAGGTCAAAAAAATTGCGACAGTAAAGGTTCAGTGCAAGAATCGTCCTACATAGGAAGCCACTTGGGAGACCAAGGCTGATATGCAGATCAAGTATCCTCAGTTGTTCGTGGAGTTTGGTACGCATTCTCCCTTTTTTTTGTATAGGCCGTTCATCCCCGAACGGTGTTTTAATTGGTATCTGGTATAATGACCTGAATGTCATTATGGAAAGAGAATGAACTTAGAGCGCTGGAAACAGGATAAGGGAGGGATATAAAAGTTGTGGAATAGTCTAAGTATAAAATTGGTCAAAATTGAGTAGTTACTAATTCGGAGGACTGCTGCAGTGGTTGGGTTTCTGCTACAGCAAGATCGTGGTGACACTCGGATTTCTACCATAACGGATTAGAAAATTAATTGTCAGATCCAATAGCATTTTCCTGACTGCTGTAGCGTGTCTACTACAGTAGAAAAGAGACTACTGCAGCGAAAGACGGGAATCAGAAAGTGGGTTTAAGTGGGAATTCTGACGTTATACCCCATATTTCTAAAACACGATCAGGAAGGTCATAGAGCAAAAATTCCCTCTAGGGTAGAGAATTCTTCTTCCAAGGTAAGATTTTGATTCCCTATCTCGAATTTTGGATATTGTTGACCTTGAAATGCTTGTAGACCCTTTAATGGTGGGTTTTTGAATGAAAAAAACTCTAAGTTAGTGAACTAGAGCTAAATCCTGGGGAGTCAATGGGTTGATTATATTAGAAGTTTTGTGAGTAATAAACGTTCCCCAAGGCTTCCTAGCTAATAAATATGGGTTGGATGGGAATGGAGACCTAGAACTAGGTTGAATTGGAGGGATTTCTTGTTAAAGTGCCCTGAAAGGGAGGATTTGATTTTCTTAGACCCTTATTTGAAGAGTAAGTAATGCATTACTCTAACTTCGTGTAGATTTCAAATATTCTGAAGCTTTGAGAAAGGGCAAGACTCCTGCAGAATAACTGAATTTACATATCCGAATGTTGAGGTAGGTTATGGTTAGAGGGTTAGACCCTATATAATGATGTGTATGTATGTGTGATAATAATATGTGATTGGTCTTCGAACATTATTTGTTATGGAATTTCCTTAGTGAATAAATTGTGAAAATCCTGTATTATGAAGTGATGTTGAACTATGGTGAAAACTACGTGGAAGTTGTGAAGTGAATTATGCTTGCGTTATTTCATGATGATTGATAATCTATGATTGTGCAAGTGAGAAAGTAGATTGTAAATCCGTAAGTATTTACATATTGCATCCTGTTATATTCAGTGGATGGAGAATGAGTAGGATAGTAAATATATCCTGAGATGAGAGGCTCGTGCCCGAGATGAGTATCCGAGCGAGCGATATTATTGAGTGGCTCGTGTATGAGGGGAGTATTTGGATGAGCATATGAGTAAGATCGGGTACCACGCTGGTACAATATATGGATTTCTAGAATCCCCTGCAGGTCATGACTGAAAAGGCAAAAATAAGACCCTGTAGCATGTTTGTACACTGAAATTGTTGTTTGAGTGTTATGAGGACATGGCATAGGCGTGTGCTCGACATGTCACCCTTGATTTTATTTTATGATGTTGTTGTAGCTTACTAACAATTCTGAACAACAATAAAGTTGAATGTGTGAATACTGTACTTGTGATATGAGTTAAAGATGGTGGAATTGATTAAGTGTGAATTGATAAACAATGAATTGATGTTGATGTTGTTATCCTTGTGATGAAATGCTTGGAATGTTTGTGATGATGAGTCGTGTGAATTGGTGTCAAAAGCTTTTGTGTGCAATCTGATTTAATATCTGAATGTGTAAATTGTTCGAAATTGGTGAATTGATGGAAGGTGCAGCTAAGTCGAGATACTGCCTCGAGAAGTACCGCTGCAACGGATTTACTTCAGTCGCGGCGAGACCGCTGTAGTGGTCCAGTGACCTCTGCAACGAAAGACTCAATCCAGTGAGCAAACCGATTTTCACCATTGTAGAGATAGTGTACATGATATGGCTATTGTGCTTATGTATGATGTTGAACACTCGTTTTATATTATTGTTGCAATGCATTTATGTTATTATGTAAGGTCGATCGATGATGCCTACCAGTACTATGTCTCGTACTGACCCTACTCCTGCACGTATTTTCTGTGTGCAGAGTTCAAACTAGAAAGTTCCTCATGTCCTCACCTTTGAAGTGGCAACAGTTACTTGAAAGGTGAGAGGATCAAGAAGGCAGCACTACTCCTTGTCGAAGATGTCTTTCCTTTTCGGAGATTGCTGTTTTTCTTTTAATCTTTTACTTCTTAGACTGATAACTCTTAGTGTTGTACATAGACGTCTGGTATAATGACAATCAGGTCTTGGGAGAAATTATCGTTTGTTCGTTTTAAAGAGAAGTTTGTTTGTTGACGATTCAATTGGTTATATTATTAGCTTATTTCTTTATTCATGTTTGATGTCGAGTTGATTAATTGGAAATCATTGTTTCGCCCACCGGAGGGTTAGTGTGGGTGAAAATCACGGTCAACTGGTCATGACAGTTAAAGTAAATTATAATGAGATTATAAATTATGAAAGGATTCAAAATCTTCATATTACTACAATCAAAGTGGGTTATAAATATTTATGTAAAAAGTTACCTGTCTTTTCCTCCTGCTTGTTGTACACAAATATGGGCATGATGATGGAATCACATGCGAAAGTGAACAAGAAGTTTACTGAAAGAAACATTGGTTGGCATGACCGGTTGGCCATCCCGATTCAAATATGATGCAAAAATAATTAAGAATCACATGGTTATATATTGAAGAAGTAAAATATTCTTCAAGAATTTTCTTGTGCCGTTTGTTTTCATGATAAATTGATCATTATACATGCTAAAAAATTGAATCCCTCAATTCTAGAACATAAAAAAAGATGAATAGGCTTATTCACCTGCCATTTGGACCGTTTACAATTATATGATTTTAATAGATGCATCTGTGCTATGGTCACATGTACATTTTGTATCATCTTGCAATTTAATTTTTGCATGGTTTCTTGCACAAGTTGTTAAATTAAGAGCACAGTTATAAACTATTAAATTATATTGATAATGTTGGTTTATATTCAAATTTTTTAGCATAAATTGTATGCCTTCGACTATAGCTAACCAAATTGGTTATGAGACTAAAACTCCAAATAAAAATTTGGTATGAGATATGTTATTAAATGTGTAACAACACTTATACACACAAGCCAATGAGGTTCACCTATCACAATTGGTTCTGATCAGAAAATATATAATTCTCATCTAAAAATTTAAACGTGCGGAATATGATTCAATATCTCGACCACCAAGCACAAAGATAGGTTTCCAAATAAGGTTGGAGGTAAATGTTAAATTTTCTAACATTAGGGGAAGAGATGATAAGAAGTTGCACAATAAGTTGTATATAATGAATTATTATTGGTATGATCCTTGTTCAAAAGATAATTCAAGTCAATTGTTGGACGCATTTACTAATCCTATGTTATAATCTAGTTGTAAGTACTCTAATGAGAAGTCCTTGAAGTATAAAGTCTATGGAACACCTGAAGCGTGATAAACTGATCGATTCGAAAGATTAAACTCCTTGAATAAGGAGAGGAGCAAATGATCAAGATGGTCATGATAATGAGAAAAGTGCTTTAGAAAAGCACCATGACATAATACTTCATAAAATCTTGTGAAAAGTTTCAGATACTTGAAAATAATAAAAAATGAAGAGATCTTGATAAGTTATGTCATATTGAAACCGATATTAAATGATCACGGACTATATCTTTGATATAATGTAGCTCTTAACATTATAAATAGAGATGCGAATCTTGAATTTAAATCTGTCAAAGAGCATTGATGGGTAAATGATTTTTCAAATAAAATACGCAATTCGGGTATATTTTATTTCATTTGTAAAAGTGATATTTTAGACCTATAATCCAAGGACCTCAAGGTATAATGTCAATGGGGTACAAATGATTATTGTTCAAAAAGTAAAATAAAAAATAAATATCATAAGATATAAAATACGGACTGTGTCATGTAGCATAAAGATTTTTTGCAAAAATTCTGATATTATTGTATGGAGATGTGTTCTCCTATAGTGGATGCAACGAGATTTTGATTAGCCTAGCAATACATGAAAATGTTAATATGCATATAATAAAATTTTTTCGTTATGGCCATAGCAACAAAGATGCAATGCCAATAAGCAACACCACAACAGGAGGCAACACAGGCAGAGGCACCAATTGAACAAGTGACCAATTACCAAAATGGATAATTGCAGAGCTGAAATTATTTACTAAAGTCATTGAGGTAACCTCTTAGCTATTGATGAAAAGGGTAGCACATGATTGATTATGAGCTCTTATCCTCCATTAAAGAATGAAGTAGTAGCAACAGACATCAGGATTATAACAAGTAGTATTAGCAGCAACTTAATAGTTAAAGCAAAGGTGGCTCCTACCAAAAAATTTGCATTACATAGTCGCCCATAATAGGAGGAAGGAAGATATAAAGGAGACATATCGAATTGTAATAGGGAAGACAGAGAAAGGGAAACTTTAGAAATTAGGACATCAGACCTCTCAACAGTTAATATCGGCATCAAATAAACCCAACAAGAAACTAAAGAAAGGATTAGATAGCCAACACCTTGTTGGGGTTCTCACAAGAAGAGCTGCTACCAAAATCAATAATAAATGATGATGAAATCTATTATTTGGAACATCAAATATGTGAAAATACAAAAATCCTTTCATAGGCTTCAAATGCTCCACAGACATCATAGTTTTTTTCTTATAACTTTGTTGGAATATCATAACCCGAGTCTACATTCTGGATGCGATACGGTATTTAGAGTGACAAGTGACCCCAAACAAACCCATGGCATAGCATAATACTTACATAATAGAAATTTAAATAGACTACTGAAGTACAAAACAGTCTTTTATGAGAAAGGATAAAATCTGTTAAATACTGGATTTTTAAACAAAATTGATAATAACAAACTGAAACTGATACTACGCTATCTGAAAGCCTCTACTAATTGATGAGTTGTTGGGACAAGCCCCCCAACTAACTCCAACTTTGAAAAACTGATCTAGTACTACTAAAATAGAAAGAACATCTTTGGTCCTTGAAAGATGAGGACTCACCAATAGAACACTGCTGAATCTCGCGGGGGAAGCTAACTGCGATGCTGAGGCTGGGTACTTAAGCCTATATCATAAAATAATATAGCATAGAAATTATACGTTAGTACTTGGAATGTACTGAGTATGTGAGATATCAGATAAAATAGAAAAGTGTTGATTATACATAAACTAGACTGATATAACATACAACAACCATGCCTGAATCATAAATACTGAAAGAGTTTGGAGATCATAGAAAATACTATAAAAACTGATAGTCTAAAATTAAAGTCATAAGCATATTTGAAATTTGTAAGACTGGACTGTGAACTATGACTGTACTGTAATGTGGGAGTGCTTGTTATCCTACATATAACCACATGAGTTAGACTTGAAGCTCGATATTGACTCCTCATCGATAGGGCCAACCGTACCTTGCCAGGGTACGGTAACTGAACTATATGATCACTAACTATAAAATCCATTTGAGTTAAATCCTACGGTGGCACGTAGTTCTAGAAATCTGAGTGCGCTGAAACCCAGCCTGCTCGGTGCTAAGTGCTACTCCCATTTGAAAACACATCACAGATGTACATATATAAATACTGAACTGTACTGATAGCTAGAAATGGTGTCTTAAGGCTAGGTCAGAACTACTTATCTGGAAGTGTCATGAGATCCTAAAGGACCTGACAGCTAAGGGTACTAAATATACTTATAAACTGATATTATTACTATTACTGGGTATACTAAAAATAGCAGAAACACTATAAAGCAATGTTTTACAATTTCATGAGAACATCAACACAGATTCAATATCATGTGAATCATACTATAGTACTGAAGATACTAACATGAGTGCTTAAAATTCTAATTATCATAGAGAAGTAGGAAATTTCAATAGTTGGTAGGAAAATCCCTAGATCATGATTTCTAATGTTTCAAGGTTAGGGTTACTGAAATCTTGGGACACAAGGGTGAAAGGAGACCCTTGTTGAAGTCTCACATACCTGGAGGAAGAATCTCATAAGAAGAAGCCTGAATTTTCTGCAACTGATAAAGTTCCCTAATTCTTATGAATGCTATTCTGAAAGTCTAAGTAGAGAATGAGGGAGGAGAACCGTTTAACCCCTCTAAATTCTAAGAAAATATGCTAAAAATGATGTAGTTTAGGACTTAGAAGAGTGAGAATATATGAAAATACCCCTGGATAAAATATAAGAAATCTATGATTTTTGTGTCACTTTTTGTCTGACGACCTAGGTGATGAGCCATAGCCAGTCTGACGGTTCATCTTCTCCGTCGTCGCCCTTAAACAGAAGAGTGTGAAAATCTCACCCAAGCGATAGCCATTATGATGGTCCGTCACTCACCTGACAGTCCGTTGGTCCTCCTTCATTCTTTGAACAAAACAACCTAAACTTTTTGCCTAAGTGACGGTCACCATGATAGGCCGACACTCACCTGATGGTCTATTGGAACCTCCGTCGCTGATAGGCTAGAGGAATCAGACCTTGAGGGGACAGGTGATGGTCCATTGTCTGACTAACGGTCGTCAACTCCACCATCATAGGTGTGAGGGGTTATCACTTCCTTCGTCACTCCTACACTAGCTATGAAACTTCTATTCTTCTATTATGAGCACTCACTCCGAGATCTGGGGTGTTGCATTATCTCCCTCTTGAGAATATTCATCCTCGAATAAAGGCTAACTAGGCTGGATAGATTGAGGAAAGAGCTGCAATCCCAAGTGAAAAGATAAAGAATGAAAACTGACAAAGTGACTGACCCTGAACTGAGATATATTGTTGAACTGAATACATGAAGTATACACACATGCTATGACATGAAAGGAACTAATAGACAGGGACTTGACATGAAACTGAATATAGCACTAAGGGGGAAACTGGTACCTGATGCTGAAACTGAGTTGGAAGAAAAAAGGTGAGGGTACTTAGCCATCATATCTGTTTCGGCTTCCCTAGTAGCTCCCTCTACAAGATGATTCCTCCATAGCACTTTCATTGCTATGACCTCTTATTCCTCAACTTACGAACTTAATAGTCCAAATTCTACACCGGGACCTCTTTATAGGAAAGACTGTCTTTTACACCAATATTCTCTATAGGCACAATTGAGATCGAATCACCTATGCACTACTTTAATAGAGACACATGGAAGACTGAATGCACCGATGCTAACTCCGTAAGCAAATCCAACTAATAGAGACCCTTCTTTTCAGTTGTATTTAGTATTCTCAGTTTCAGATTATAGTGAATTAGTTGGGATCTTGTCCCATCAACTCGTCAGTAGTAGAGGCTTTTCAGACATAGTATGTATTCAGTATTCAGCCTTGCGTTATATATTCAGATGTTGTAATATTTTCAGACTTCCGCTTTATTATATATATGATAGACTTTCGCTTGATTATGTTGATTTTAGATATCATGTTAATGTCATGGGTCAACTTGGAGCCTCTCGGGGTTCTTTATCTCGTGTCTCGATCCAAGCCTATGTTCGGGTCAAGACAAACTTGGTATCAGAGCCTTAGATTTTGAAGTGTCCTAGGGTGTCTGAAAGCCGCATTAAGTAGAGTCTTTTTTATGGGTATGAAGCACGCGACACTTAGGAAAAAGAGGCTACGAGACATTTTAGAAAATGTTCCCTTCTTTCATGATCTAAGTCGTGCGATGAAATGTCTTTATCGTTCTAACTCGTGCTATACGCGTTTGCAGAATCATGCCTCCTCGGCTAATTAACAGAGGAAGAAATGGGAATCAAAATGGCCATGAGAATGGTAATGGGGATGGGCACCAGTAGGCCCCACTAGCCCATGAGGAGCATGTACCCAAGTAGGTTTCCCACACAGAGTTCAGGGCAGCCATACAAATGCTAGCTCAGGCCTTGACCGCTCAGGTCAATCAACAGGCAGTAGCGCATGTCCCTTACAACGGGAATGCGGTGGCAGCACGAGTCAGATATTTTTTTAGGATGAACCTTCTGGAGTTTTTGGGTCAAAGGTGGATGAGGATCCACATGAGTTTATCGATGAGGTTTTGAAGATCACCCAAATCATGAGGCTGACTAGAGAGGAGTGTGTCGATCTAGCCTCATATCAATTGAAAGGGGTTGCGCACATTTGGTTCAAGCAATGGAGGGGCATTTGGAGCAGGCCCTATTGGTTGGGATGAGTTTCATATCGCATTTCTGAATTGATTTTTCTCTCGTGAGATGAGGGAGATTAAAGTAGCAAAGTTTGTGAACCTGAAGCAAGGAAAGATGAAAGTTCAGGAGTATTCCTTGGAGTCCACTCTCTATCCAAGTATGCACCTGAGATGGTGACAGATCAGTGAGCCCGAGTGAGTCGGTTCGTGCATGGTATAGCAAACTACTTGGTCAAGGATTTCCGAACCGTGATGCTTCATAAGGACATTGACTTTCTTTGGATAGTTCTGTATGCCTAGCAGATGGAGGTGGTATAGGTGAGTGAGAGGGAGAGAGAGGCCAAGAAGGCCAGGACTGATAGCTTTGGATTCTCCTAGCAGAGACTTGGTGGGCACAGTCAGTAGTCCCACCAGAGATCTTCAGCCCCATCATTGTCAGCTATGAGTGTGCCATCCAGATGCAGGCGTGATCAGAGGGGATGAGCATCAGTCTCTAGAGGTTAGAGTAGCAGACCCACAGAGTTCAGCACTCTAGAGTGTAGCAAATATGGCCCGAGACACGTGGGTCAGTGCTTAGTAGGTTCAGGTGCTTATTTCGGGTGTGGGAAGCCCGGACATATGCTTAGGGATTGCCCATCAGTCAGATAGGGTCATGAGAGGGGCCGAGGCCCAGCCTCCAATTCAGCAGCTCCACCAGCACACCAAACTCAACAGGGGGCATCCACTAGTGCAGGTGGTGGTTAGCGTCAAAACAGATTCTATTCCCTAGCATCTCATCGGGAACAGGAGGTCTCCTTAGATGTAGTCACTAGTAGGTTACGAGTATTCCACCTTGATGTATATGCATTATTAGATCCAAGGGCTACTTTATCTTTTGTGACGCCCTATGCTGCTAGTAGTTTCGGAGTCAGTCTCGAAATTTTATCAGAACCCTTCTCAGTCTCTACTCTAGTCGATGATTCAGTTATAGCTCGACGGGTATATAGAAATTTCCCTGTCACGGTCCTTCAGAAAGTCACCTCAGCAGATTTAGTAGAGCTAGCCATGACCGATTTTGATATTATCTTCATCATGGATTGTCTACATGCATGTTATGCCTCAGTCAATTGTAGAACCCGTGCAGTAGAGTTCAGATTTTTGGGTGAGCCAGTCCTAGAGTGGAGGGATAGTTCAGCTGCGCCTGTAGGTCACTTCATTTCCTACCTTAAGCCCAGGAAGATGATTTCTAAGGTTTGCGTGTATCATCTAGTTAGGGTTAAGGATGCTACATCCGAAACCCAAACTATCTAGTCAGTTCCTGTAGTGTGTGAGTATCCAGATGATTTATTGGGAATCCCTCCCAAACGAGAGATCGACTTTGGCATTGACCTTCTTCCGGATATGCAACCTATATCTATTCCTCCTTACAGAATAGCCCAGTCGAGTTAAAAGAGTTGAAGGAGCAATTGAAAGATCTCTTAGACAATGATTTCATTAGACCTAGAAAATCCCCATGGGGTGCACCAGTTCTCTTTGTCTGCAAAAAGGATGGTTCTCTTCATATGTACATTGATTATTGGCAATTGAACAAAGTTACCATCAAGAATAGGTATCCTCTCCCCAATATTGATGATTTGTTTGACCAGCTTCAGGGTACCAAGTTTTTTTCAAAGATAGACCTCCGATCCGGATACCATCAGCTCAGGGTTCGGGAGAGTGATTTTCGAAGACAGGCTTCAGGACTCGGTATGATCACTATGAGTTTATAGTTATGTATTTTCGACTAACGAATGCTCCTGCAGCTTTTATGGATTTGATAAACAGGGTGTTCAAGTCATACTTGGATATGTTCGTGATTGTGTTCATAGATGACATCCTTATATACTCTCGGAGCGAGGAGGAGCATGCCGCTCATTTGAGGGTGGTGCTACAGACTCTTTAGGATCGCCAGTTGTAAATGCGAGTTTTTTGTTGAACTCAGTGGCATTTTTGGGTCATGTGGTGTCAAGTGAGGGCATATAGGTGGACTCTTAAAAGATAGAAGCGGTGAAGAATTGGCCTAGACCAGTTAGTCCTTCGGATATCAAGAGTTTCTTGGGTTTAGTTTGTTACTATCAGAGATTTGTTGAATAATTTTTGTCCATTGCAGCACCGTTGATTAAGTTGACCCATAAAAAAGTGAAGTTTCATTGGTCGGAGGCCTGTGAGAAGAGCTTCCGAGAGTTGAAGACCCGACTCACCTCAGCACCGGTGTTGACCCTACCCGAGGGCACCAATGGGTTTTTGGTATATTGTGACGCCTCGAGGATGGCCTTGGTTTTGTACTCATGCAACAGGGTAAAGTTATAGCCTATGCTTCAAGGCAGCTGAAAGTCCATGAAAAGAACTATCCGACTCACGATCTCGAGTTGGCGCTGGTAGTATTTGCCTTTGAAGATTTGGAGATACTATCTTTACGGGGTCCATGTAGATGTATTTATGGACCATAAAAGCCTACAATACGTGTTTACCCAAAAGGATCTGAATCTACGTCAAAGAAGGTGGTAGGAGATTCTTAAAGATTATTACATGAGTGTCCTTTATCAACCGAATAAAGCAAATATGGTGGCAGACACTCTTAGCAGGATTTCCATGGAGAGTGTATCCTATGTAGATGAGGAGAGAAAAGAGTTGGTGAAAGATGTGCATCGGCTTGCACGGTTGGGAGTTTGCCTTATTGACTCAACAAATGGTGGTGTCATTGTTCAGAATGGTTCAGAATCATCTTTAGTGACCAAAGTTAAAGCTAGGCAAGACAAGGATCCTATTTTGGTAAAGTTGAGGGAAGCCGTTCAGAATCAGAAGGTAGAAGTCATCTCCAAAGGGGGAGATGGTGTGCTTCGATATCAGGGTCATTTGTGTGTTTCGGGTGTTGATGATTTGAGAGATCGGATATTACATGAGGCTCATGGTTCCAGATACTCTATACATCCAGCTGCCACCAAGATGTACCATGACATACGGAAAGTCTATTGGTGGAGTGGCATGAAGAAAGACATAGGAGAATTTGTGGCTAAGTGTTCGAATTGTCAACAGGTGAAAGTGGAACATCAAAGACTTGAAGGTGTGCTTCAAGACATTAGTATCCTACTTGAAAGTGGGAGGAGATCAATATGAACTTCATTACAGGGTTTCCACATACCCGTCGACAGTATGACTCTATTTGGGTGTGTTGACACCTAATTTTGACCTCAGTATGCTCGTCATACGCTGCTTATATATGTATAGTTTATTTACCTTTTTTACACAATTGTTCGGCTTGCATTTATAACTTTTTTAAAATAATTAATTATCATAACTCTTTGCATAATTATTTCAAATTATAATATATATATATATAGACATTTAATTTTAATTTATTAATTTTCTAATATTACGTAATTATGTCATATATAGTATATTTCGTGTTAATATACGTACCTTTTAATAAAATAAACTTTTATTTTAAAATATATGTTTTGCTTAATTTTTTGTAAACTATTTACATGATAATATTCACATAATTTGAACTAAGTTTTATAAATTATTCGCGTAATAATATTACTCGATTTTACTTAAATTTTATAAATTACTTATGTTGATAATAATGGTTATATAATTTTTGATAAATTAAATTATTATATTACCTATTTATTGAATTATTTATAAATATAATACTTTATTAATTATATAGCAGTCAATTTTGACTTCTTCCCAATTCATTTAAATTTTAGTCACTTTTCACTTAATTCATGACAATTCTGACCATTTTTGACCAAATCTGGCCACACTTTTAAACCCAATTCAGTTTTTAATTTAATCCTACCCATTAACTTATTCGCAACCCGATCCATCCTTATAACTTTTGATCTCATCCATCCGTTTAACCTAATCTAACGGCTCACATTAAATCCTATTCTATTTTGTTTAAATAATCCTACACACCCCAAACGCTAATTTTTTTTCCTCATTTTTTCCCTCCTAGCACCGCACCTTTTCTTTCTCTCCCCCTTCCCTCCTCTCCATCGCTGGCTGTCGGAGAACCACCAGTCGCACCTCCCCTTCTCTTTTCCCCTCCTCTCTCAAAACCCACTGCTTTCTCGCCTCTATTTCTCCGACCAACGACCAGCGAGAAGCCGACAGTCCTTCCTTCCCCTCCATGTTCCCTCGTCATATTCTCTCTCTCTCTCTCTCTCACCTTTGCTCAGGCAACAAACAGCCGCACCAACACCTCCAACACCTGATCTCCCTCTCCCTTCTCCCGTCTCCATCTATATTTCGTTACCGGACTACCACCCATTTTCCGGCTAGACAGAAATGAAAAACCACCATCTCCAACCAATGAACAACACCCTCACCACCATCTTCTCCTTTCTTCTCCGACAGACCGACGAAACACTACCGTGAATCCCGCAGCCATACCCAAACCCAAAACCCATTTTGAAGGAAAAGGACGCTCAATATTAGAATAGATCTGTACAGATTTATCCTTGGTATGATTTTCTATCCCTCGTCCGCCTTTATCTTCTCCTTATCCTCTTAAATTCAAACAAAGTATTTGAGATTTAACGTTTGTTAATTTTAGTATATAAGTTTTCTTTTTCTTTTGCATCTTGTTAACTTTTTCGAGCTACTGAAATAGTTGAAGCCTTGATTTTTTTTATCATTTCAATTTGTCTTTATTATGGAATAATGCATAGGGATATGATGATGTTCAATATACCATTTTCTTGTCTAAATGTGATCTCAAGCAATTTTTTGGTTTGAATAATTGCTTCACGTTTTGAAATTTGTTTTTCCTTTTATACTCGACTGTCTGATGGAATGATACACTAGTATAATTGGTGTTTTATGCAATCCGTCCCTTTCCCCTCTATTTGAATTCATGGCAAGTTGTATATAATAATCATATGTTTGTATGACTGCCTCCAATATCCAACTCTCTTGTCATGTTTGGTATGAATCAATAAATCGTCAATGGATCGCTTCCCACATGATAATTGTGTGATGACTTTGATATTGGTTATATCTGGTAGTTTTGATTTACATTAACCTTGATTAATCTGTTTTCTCTTTAACTCGGACTCATTAGAAACTTTATATACTAATCATATAAAACTATGACTTCATATATATGCGGTGTACTTTAGTAATTAAATATTTTGTTAAGTTCAAATATATTTGTGCACCAAAATTAATACTGCCTTCTTTGATTAATATAATTGATATGGTTAATAACTATTTTCTATCCTTCCCTTGATTGGAGCACGTGTTTAATTTGTTAAACATTATTAGATTGATTCTGTCTAAAGAAGCTTGTGTAATTGCTTCCTCTCTTTCCTTAATAGCTATAATATATATCTATTTATGGTAAACTTTGATAAGTTTTACCCCTAATTGATTCCACTTCCTGCTTAGGGATGTAAATTTGTGTTGACTGATCATTTTGAATAATTCATTTTTTTATCAGTTGAAGGTATTTTTGGTATCTATATCTCCTTCCCTTTCTTTAATTATTTGAAACAACTTTAGTACTTAATTAATTTTGTTAATTTTTACTGCTACACATAATTTCAAGTAATGCCACTAATAGAAGGATATCTTTAATTATTTCTGAATGCTCACCTCGTATTCTTTAATTTTTAACTCATAACTATAGTATGTATTTTGGTTGACTTAATTTTAGTATGTATTTTGGTTGACTTGGTTTTGATAGATATGTTAATTTCGTATATAGAAACAACCCGTTTAATTTTCCTTCTAAATATTTTCTTTCCTTTACTCATTTTGATTAGTAATGCTGATTATCTTTTTTCCTCTTAAGATTTCAAATATTTATATATATCTCTTCTCCTTCTTTGAGGGGGATCTCTCTTATTCTCTGATTTCCTAACACGGGGACATTGTTGGAGAAAACCCAAAAATTATTTTTTTTCTTAATTACTTCTCCGTTCTTCGCTCTATTAACTCTAATTTCTTTATCCCTCCTCAACACAAGCACTGCTCGAAATCTTCGAGATTCTCGTGATCAAGGCATTTGTGAAATTTTATTTTCTTTTACTTTTGTCATTTACTGGTTAATTTATTTATCTCCGCAAGATATCAGTTACTTACATGATAAGTTTGTTATTTAATCTCGTCAAGGGCTTGCATATTGTAACTATGTGTCTTAATATCCTATTTTTATTAAGTTCGCCTGAAGTATGTGTATTATGGTCATGAGTATGGGACTTTTGTTATATGTCTATTGTCGTATCTAACCTTTTAAGCAGGCATCTCTAAATTTACTCTGGGATCCGTCAGAGAGTCGCCGAGACAAGAGAGGGATATGAAAACTAGTTACTTTAATACTTTTTTTCATATATTTATTTTATTTATTTACTTTTCTATTTTTATCGATTTGTAATAATTGTAAACAACTAATAATAGTAAAAAGGGGATGCTTAAAGGGGACATCAAATTTTGTGTTATGTGCTTAGATTTTTCTTTTTTTTTAATCTCTTTCAAATTCGCATTTTTCTTACAAAATTATTTCTTTTATGAAAGTTATTGTCCATTCTCTCTTTTAAACTAATAATATATAATGAATACTATCCCTTAATATATAGTTAATGGGAAAGTAAAAAAGAAATTACGAGGTCTAATTTTGAATTTTTAAATTAAGCCGACCCCTGTCCCTCGAAAGCAACATCAACCCAAGTTTTCAAAGGTGATTATGTGTACTTATATGTAAATATTTATTTGCTTATATTTTAAAAAATTCAAAACTTTATTTAAAATTTTAAAATATATTATTATATTTTCAACTTAAGACCGATCTTCATTAACTTGTTGCTAAGATTGAAGGACACGATTCATAATATCGTGTGACCGTCCCTATAAAGCAACAAATATTTTTTGGTTTTTAACTCTTTTAAGCTTGTCCAATATTTGAAAAATATTTTAAATTTATAAATTATAGTTTTTCTTGTCCTTTTACTTTTCTTTGGGATAATTAAGATTTATATGTCGTGAGTTGGTAAACAAAAATATTATTTACGATGTTTCTTTTATCCTTTTAAATTATTTTTTTCTCTCCTTGCTCGTCTAAATATCTTGGATCTGAGTGTATTGACTCTTTTAATTCATAACTTCCTTGTCATTTTAATTATCTGTAAATTTAATAAATAATTTAATATTGCCTTAAGTACTTAGTGTCACTTAAAAATAGTTTAAAATATATAACTTATTTTCTCCTTTTTGAATAAAAAATATTTTATGTGTAGTAAATAAGTTGAAGTTGTTTATCACTTTTTTTGGTTTATATTAATTAATGTATTAATTTAATTTATATTAAGATACTCATTTGTCTTAAATTAAGTTTTATATGCCTAATTAGGAAATAACTTAAATTATTTTGTCACATAATTTCGCATTAATCCGGTAAATGACTTAATTTGTGTTTAATTTATTTAGGTTGTAATAAAACAGTCAATTTAACTACAGTAAATATTTTGAAATATTATATTTTATGCTTAGTTAAAGTTTGCATTATCTTATCACATAAGTTTATGAATTAATTTAAATAATGTTTGAGCCTTTATATCTCCTAAAATAAATCTTATATGTTTAATTGCTAAGAAACCTAGTTAATATTGTATCAGCCTCACAATAATGATTTAATTTTTATTTTAATTTATTTGTTTATTTATTTTTTTTGTCTGATTACATAGTTAAATTAGTTTTTTTTTTTTAAATAATTGACTTTCTTTACCCACTTAGTTAACCCACATAATAATAAATCCGGAAGGGACCCATAATTGTGGACCTGAAAGGTGCTTAACACCTTCCTTTCGAGGTAACTTGAACCCTTATCCGATCTTTGGTGATTTAGACTAATAGAGCTATCTGTAGTTAGTTAATACAGTGCCCTAATGCACCATAATTCGTTAGGTGGTGACTCTCTTTGATTAAATCCTAAAAGAGTTGTCACATTTCGAGTTCCGCTTTTCGCGAGAAAAATGGGGCGCAACAGCATGACGACTCTGCTAGGGATTTTAGGTTTCTAATCATAACGGTTTCATTCTTATGTGGGGTTTTATATTTTATTTATGTTTGTTCTTTTAAGGTCCATAAGATTGGATTTCTCGTATCTTGTTTTTTTCAAAAATAAAATTGATTCTTACCCTGTTTATGTGATTTTATTTTCATATTTCATTTTGTGTTTTTACTTACTTCCTTCTATAATTGTTTTTCTTCTATAATCGAACTTCTTATTTCTCTATATTGTTTTTTAAATACTGTATGACTAACATTCTATTTTTTGGATATATTTTCATGTTATTGCTTCTGTAATTGTCTCACGTACACACTTGATAACGGTTGCATGGTTTCACGGCCGTTCACTTTCAACTCCTGTGTTGGTAAATGTCTCATGATTTGATCAATCAGCGGTGCGTCGACAGTCATGAACTTTCTCACCCTCAAGTTGTCCGTTTGAGGGAACCTTGTCTAAAATCAATCTTATCTTCTCTATTTAATTGTACTTTAACTTCACGTATATCTGTTTTCCTTGTTCCCATTATTTTCTTATCTGATATATCTATAACTTATTATATTTATTATTGTTGTTATTATTATTTTGAATGGTTTATTATATTATCGTCTTTATGTGCTACTTGTCATTGCTTTTTATAACCATATTTTTCGCTCATATACTCCTCCATTTGGAACCTCCTTTATTTTTCTTTTGGAATGGTTGCGTGGTCACACGGACGTTCATTTCTAAAATACCTATGTCGAAAAATATCTTATGGATTGGTCGATCAGTGGTGCATCGACAACCATGAACTTTCCCACTCTCAAGTTGTCCGCTTGAGGGGACTGTGTCTAAACTCACTTTTATTCTTAGAGCTTGACCGTGTAATCCTTTACTAAGGAATATGCATCATACCTAAGAAGTTGCGACGTCCATGGAGCGTCAAGACTAATTATTAACTTACCTTGTGTCACAAAGTATTTTTATATTCTTGAAAAGGACGCCTTCATTACTTATGTGAATTTCAGGTGCATATGTTTAATTGGATTTGTTATTCTCTTAAGTTAATTTATTTCCTTCCATGTAAACCGTTTCCCTTATTCCCTTTATTTGCTACCTTTTTTAAATTATTAAATTCTTCAATATTTAATCCTTCCACCTTAGTCCCTTTTTTTGTTTATTTATTTAAATTATTTAGTACGTGTTTAATCTCCTTTCTTATTTCCTTATAGTTCTTATTTAATGTTATTATTTAACATTAATCCTTTCTAACTCTCTCTTTATGTGTTTATTTGAAATAACCTATGACATTTTTATTTAATTTTTATCGCTTTATTAAATTTTTTTTGTTTTTCCTAACTGTTTATTATGTTACCGCTTTTTTATGTGTTAATTATTATTGCTTTGTAAATTGCCATTCCGCTCATACTTTCTCCTATTTGGAAATTTCTCACTATCACACACTGTACACGTGAGTTGTGCTTTGCACTTTTTCAAAATTATTTCAAAATGCCTATTTAGAGAGTTGGCATATACGTGAGGTGAATGGATAGTTTTACTACCATATGATCACGTGCCTTCTCGCATAAGAAAATCTATATGTCCGTGTCCATCCAACTCTTAGGAATTTGTCTTAAATCATGCATGCATTATCCTTAGGAGGTCTTGATACCCTTCGTGTATTAAGATCATTAGTTTGACTTTGCCCAAAGTCCAAAGAGATTTATAGTCTCGAAAAGGACATTATCATGTCTATTTGCATTTTTATTTGAGAGGTCAATATGCATAAAAATGTAGACTATTTTCTCATTAGGTGGGAAGGGTAAAGCTAACAATTTATGATACAGATGTTGAGCACAAGTTCACGTCATATAAGCCAGGAAGAAGCCAAAAAAAGAAGAGCTTTTCCGTTTAGGCTATAACTTTACTTTTTGTAATCTTTATTTTCTTATAATATCTCATGAAGTAAATAAAGCAATAATTTATTTATATTATTTTATGTATTTAGAATTTTAGTGGAGCAAATGGAATGATACATTATGGCATATTCGTCTTTCAAAATGCGCTAGGCCTACCTCTAGCACGAAAGAGGCTCCTAAAATTAGGAACGCATCAATGTGTCTATTTTCTTTAACCTTTAATTTATGTCATATTATGCTTGATTTTAGTTACTAACTTAATCCTATTTTTATTTTTATTTTTTATTATTATCCCTTTCCTAAGGTTGATTTGCGCATAACCGCGCGCTATATACTTCTCTTAGCCGGTTCACCAAGGTAAGGGAAAAAATGAATGATAGCAACAGTTCAGCAAACAGAATTGATACGAACGTTCCAAGAGATTCTGCAGAGAGTTTAGAGAGGAGGTATCCACCTGAGTATAATGATGTGGTACTAAGGATGGAATAAAGGATTTTAGAACTTCAAGGAGAATTATCCCAAGTTCGTAACGCAACCAACTTGTCGGTCTCATTAAAGACTTCGTTGGAACCACAAATCGAGGTTCATGCCCCTACCAAGCCTCATGTCGCTCTTACAAGTTTTCCTATCATCCCATCAAGTCTCATATCCTCAAAATAATTCTATTCATGCCTACTCGCTTCCTCAAAATCACATACATTATCCGCACAACGCATACCCAACTTCATCAAATGTATATTAAAACCAAGTTGTCCCACAAGGACCACCCACCATAAGTCACATCCATCACTTACCTTCCCCATCCACCTCCTACATATCTTACGCCCATGCTCCCGAAAATCATACCTTAAACCCCATTTACTTTGAGACTGCTCCGATCACTCATTACCTAGGAGAATCTGGACTCTCTGAGAAAGATAGCTTGATACAATCTATGGCCTCGGAGCTCAAAAAGTTGAACGACCGTATATAGAATATCGAAGGGGCCAAGGGGATAGAAGGTCTAAATTATGAATACGTATGCATACATCCTGATGTCGAACTACCAGAGGGGTACAAACCTCCTAAGTTTGAATTATTTAATGGGGTTAGTGATCCAAGGGCCCACTTGAGATTGTATTGTGATAAGCTGGTAGGAGTGGGACGAAATGAGAAGATAAGAATGAAACTCTTCATGAGAAGTTTGACTGGAGATGCCCTCAATTGGTACGTAGAGCAAATCCAAGAAAATGAATTAATTGGACTGATATGGCTGCAGCTTTCATAGAGCGGTTCAGTTTTAATACAGAGAATGCACCGGATTTGCACTACATCTAGAACTTGAAAAGGAAGCCTACAGAGACATTCAGGGAATATGCAACCCGTTGGAGGTCCGAGGCTGCTAGAGTGCGACCTACAATGGAGGAGGTACAAATGAAGGATATCTTCATGCAAAATTTGGACCCGCAAGTATATGATAGGCTATTGCTAGTTAGTGAGAAGAGCTTCGCCAAAATCATCAAATTAGGCAAAAAGATTGAGGATGATATCAAGATGTTACTATTATCGATTGGGGAGCATTGAAAGCAGCTAGAAAGACTTCAAAGTCTAGAAAAACCACTGAGAACAAGAATGTGAAGGAGGTGAATGCCGTATCACCTATAGAAGGACTAAAAACTCCGTGGAACTACCAAGCACCTTCACTTATATACCAAGTGCCTCCATTTCCAGCACCAATGTACAATCACCCAGTGCCGTTCTACAACCCTGCTACTTATACTGTCCATAATACACAACCTACACATTTTCAGTTTCCTCCGCTGACATTCCAAAGGTCACCAGTTTGTCAAAATCCACCAAATCAACCATCTCACCAGCCCGCGAGTCCCCAAATGAGTTCATCCAAGCGGTACACTCCTTTGGGTGAGCCTATGACCCAATTGTATGAAAGATTAAAGGTTGCCGGCTATATCACTCAAATTCCTGCAATAGTGATGGATACACATGCGAAATGGCTCAATCATAATAAGATTTGCGACTATCATTCAGGGATGAGAGGACACACCGCAGAAGAATGTCGAGCTTTGAAGGATAAGATTCAAGCATTGATCGATTTGAAGGTGATACACCCGAATTGAACATTAATGTCTACTTAGGATATTGAAATTGAGAGCTATCCTCGGTTTATTCCCTCATTTGAAGTTTTTTTTACTACTTATATTCTGAACTACGTTGGACCTGATTCCCGTTTAAGAGGGATACGTAGGCGTCCCTGTGGGACTCGGTCTATATCTTAATAAAATTTTCTTTCCCTTTTTCTTTACCAACTAGGGCAGAATTTTGAGAGGATCTCAAAAATTCCAATAGATCAAGCTTTTCCACAGAGCTGGTGCAACATTTTTTAAGCGACCTTAAAAATTCCTTTTGCGAAGAACTACAAGGTTTTTCTGAGTCAATAACTGGGAAAGAAGTTTTGAGAAGGATCTCAAATGTCATCAATATTAAGTCCAAGACTAGGAATTGATTCTTCAAAAGGACATCTATAGAAGGGTGTGACATCCAGCTTGATCATAAGTTTAAATCAAGTGAAATTGAAATAGCAACAGGCGAATAGAGGCACAAGTCAACCTTTCCCCATTTTAAATCTTATGATCTTTCTTTGAGCATAAGAGCAACAGGTACGAAATTTGCAATCATTTTGTATACCATCAAGATTTTACAACGGTATCAATGGCAAAGCTAAACTACTTGAAGCTCGTCCATGCACAGGATTAAGCAATATCCTCTTAATAAGTTACTCGAAACTTAACACTATTTTATTTAAAGTTGAAATAATATTTCTCAATAGGTTAAGTACTGCCCTCTAATTTTTAAGGGCTAAGTATTGCCCTATGGGTTAAGCACTACCCTCCAATTTTTAAGGGCTAAGCATTGCCCTATGGGTTAAGCACTATCCTAAATGTTTTCTAAGGGTTAAGCACTACCCTTTAATTTTTAAGGGCTAAGCATTGCCCTATTGCTTTTAAATGGGTTAAGCACTACCCTCTAATTATTAAGGGCTAAGCATTGCCCTATTGCTTTTAAATGGGTTAAGCACTACCCTCTAATTTTTAGGACTAAGCATTATCCTATGGGTTAAGCACTACCCTCAATCTTGAGGGCTAAGCATTGTCCTATGCGTTAAGCACTACCCTAAACTTTAAGGGCTAAGCACTACCCTGTGGATTAAACACTACCCTCATTTTAAGGATAAGCACTACCTTCTGAATTTTGATGGGTTAAGCACTACTCTCCAATTTTTAAGGGCTAAGCATTGCCTTATTGCTTTTAAAATGGGTTAAACACTACCCTCCAATTTTTTATTAAAGGCTAAGCACTGCCTTCTAAGTTTTGATCGAGTTAAGCATCATCCTTTTAAATTTATTCAAGGTAATCGTTAATTTTGCAAAATATTATCTTATGCTTATTGACTCTTATACATCATTTTAAAGTTTGCAGGCAACTATTGTGTTATTTCAAGTTACTCTCGTGATATTGACTCAAGCTATTTTCAAGCTACTTTTATGCTATTATCGTGCCACTCTTTTACTACATTTGAGCTACTGTTATTATGCTACTTTCACCATTCTTTTAAATTCTGGATGGGTTAAGCGCTACCCTCCAAATTTTAAGGGCTAAGCATAGTCCTAATGTTTTAACGTTGTTTGGGTTAAGCAGTACCCTCTCAAGGTTATCAGGTACGCTTTAATTTCGCACGATTATACGTTATTGTCTCTACTCGTCATCATTTATTCATCCATGTAGTTATTCTTAAGCTCTACTCTTTTCATCTCATATTACTTAGAAGCAATTTTCTCTCATTTCAATCTTTTACCTTTCAAATTAGCCCTCATTTTGATATTGCTGCATTAATCATTTTATCTATTTCTTTCTTCTCCCTGTATTCATCATGTCATACTTCTTTCGTTCCTTAATTAAGCCCCATATTATCGATTTTCTTTAGGGATCTCATTCGTCCCTAAATCTAGAACTACACACGGCTTGATTCTCGTGAAACCCGAGATATGTAGGCGGCTCGAAACTGAAGCCTCGGCCGCAGTATCTTCGTAATTTCATTTTCTTTCATCCGGCCCTATCAAAATTTTTTCTCCGCTCGGAAAAAATTGGCTACTAAGTGAACGTTCTTTGCTCGATAATTCATCTTTCATTCCCGAGCAAAGAAGGGAAAGTTATTGACACCCAATTTTGACCTCCCTACGCTTGTCATACGCTGCTTATATATGTATTGTTTATTTACCTTTTTTACACAATTGTTCGGCTTGCATTCATAAATTTTTTTAAATAATTAATTATCATAACTCTTGCATAATAATTTCAAATTTTTTCATATTACGTAATTATGTCATATATAGTATATTTCGTGTTAATATACATACCTTTAATAAAACAAACTTTTACTTTAAAATATATGTTTTACTTAATTTTTTATAAACTATTTACATGATAATATTCACATAATTTGAACTAAGTTTTATAAATTATTCGCGTGATAATATTACTCGATTTTACTTAAATTTTATAAATTATTTATGTTGATAATAATGGTTATATAATTTTGATAAATTAAATTATTATATTATCTATTTATTGAATTATTTATAAATATAGTATTTTATTAATTATAGGCCAGTCAATTTTGACTTCTTCCCACTTCATTTAAATTTTAGCCACTTTTCACTTAATTCATGACAGTTCTGGCCATTTTGGACCAAATCTGGCCACACTTTTAAACCCAATTCAGTTTTTAATTTAATCCTACCCATTAACTTATTTGCAACCCGATTCATAACTCGTAACCCAATCCATCCTTATAACTTTTGATCTCAGCCATCCGTTTAACTTAATCTAACAGCTTACATTAAACACTATCCTATTTTCCTTAAATAATCCTACACACACCAAACCCTAATTTTTTTTCCTTATTTTTCTCCCTCCTAACGCCACACCTTTTCTTTCTCTCCCCCTTCTCTCCTCTTCATCGCTGGCCGCCAGAGAACCACCAGTCGCGCCTCCCCTTCTCCTTTCCCTCCTCTCTCAAAACCTACTTCTTTCTCGCCTCTATTTCTCCGACCAACGACCAGTAAGAAGTCGGCGGTCCTTCCCCTCCATCGTCCCTCCTCATCTTCTCTCTCCCTCTCACCTTTGCTCCGGCGACGACCAGCCACACCAACACCTTCCAACACCCGATCTCCCTCTCCCTTTCCCCCGTCTCCATCTATATTTCATTACCGGACCACTACCCATTTTTCAACTAGACCAGAACCGAAAAATCAACATCTCCAACCAACGAACACCACCATATTCTCCTCTCTACTCCGACAGACCAGCGAGACATTGTCGTGAATCTCGCAGCCATACCCAAACCCCGAACCCATTTTGAAGGAAAAGGACGCTCAATATTAGAATAGATCTATACAAATTTTTCCTTGGTATGATTGTTTATCCCTTGTCCGCCTTTCTCTTCTTCTGATCCTCTTAAATTCAAACAAAGTACTTGATATTTAACATTTGTTAAGTTTCGTTTACTTCTTGATTTGTTAGAGGCATGTTATTAGTATATAATTTTTCTTTTTTTTTTTGCATCTTGTTAACTTTTCCGAGCTACTGAAATAGTTGAAGCCTTGATTTTTTTATCTTTTCAATTTGTCTTTATTATGGAACTATGCATAGGGCTATGATGATGTTCAATATACCGTTTTCTTGTCTAAATGTGATCTCAAGCAATTTTCCAGTTTGAATAATCACTTTGCATTTTGAAATCTGTTTCCTCCTTTGTACTCGACTGTCTGAGGGAATGATACACTAGTATAATTGGTGTTTTGTGCAATCCATCCCTTTCCCCTCTATTTGAATTCATGGAAAGTTGTATATAATAATCATGTGTCTGTATGACTGCCTTTAATATCCGACTCTCTTGTCCAGTTTGGTATGAATCAACAAGTCGTCAATGGATCGATTCCCACATGATAATTGTGTAATGACTTTTGTTCAGGATTTTTCACAACTACACGCAAGTGCACATGGTCAAACAAGTAGTAAAATGGCTTAAGTAAGCCAAGTATCGATTCCACAGGGACTGGACCAAGGTAATAATCGAATCAAGCGTTAATGAACTCTAACTCTAATAATGCAGACAACAGTTTCAAGAAAATTTTGGGAGTTTGTTTCCTAATTTATACTAATCTAAAACAAATGTACAAATTGAGTCTGAACTATAGTAATGAGCATGCTGAGGCTAAAACGAACATGCAGGGAAGCAATTTATTGATACAAGTAGGTTAATCCTTCCTTCGGTTGCTAGTCAAGAATTATTGCCTATGGATTAAAACTCTCGTATTTAACCCAACTTAAGAATTATGAACCTTCCACCTACATTTCTGTGATAAAAAGAAATTCATGTTCTAGCCATACGAAACCGATTCCTTAATTGACTAATACGACTTTCAGATATATTTCTATTCTGAAGGTAAATTAATTCTCAATTTTCCCAAACCAAGAAGAGATCATATCCTACCAGTTCACAACTTTCCAATTTCTTTCTCTTTCGAGCAAAAACCGGATTTTTAGATGTATATTAACATTGGCCAAACATTAATGCAGTAAGAACAAGAATTGATAGAACAACCATGGAAGAAAAGATGAAAAACCAAGATGATCAATAATTACATTCCACTAGAAATGTTCTTAACCTCAGCAAGAAGTGAATTTAGCCACTCATTTGTGGATTAAACATCATCAAATGAGTATAAATCATACAAACAATTGAAATAAAGGAGAAAGAGATATAGAAAAACTCTAAGATTTTTGTCCCCTCAACTGCCTGTAACCCACGTCCTTGCTCAACTAAGTCAGAATTTTCTTAAAAATAAACCTAAGTGTGCTATTTATACTAGTGGGAATTTTTTCCGGAATAACAAGCAACGTGTCACGGAGTGCATCGCGGAGCACTGCCTTCGTGACACGGCGCAAACGCGGACCCTTACTGGAATCTGGTCCTCTAGGTAATTATGTCCAATGTGCCACGGCGTGCAACGCGGGGCTTGGCCAATGTGCCACGGAGGCAATACGGACCTCCACTGAAACTTGGCCAATTTTAATCATCCGGGGCAGAATGCCTCCGCGATGGCAGCGTGACACGGTCAATCGCGGAGCCCCTTAATTTGCTGCATTTCCTTGGTCTTTTCCACTGCTCGCTTCCGAGTCCATTCCCGATTTCTCCCAACATGCATCTTAGCTTCCTAAAATTACATTTTTCCTGCAAAACAACACTAATCATGTTGGTTAGTATAAATTCACCTTTTAACTACAAATCACATGAGAATGTACAAATATCGATGGATAAACAAGACGAAATGAAGCATTTGAGTATTACTTGGGCATATAATTCTGCCCAAGGTCAACTTTGATATTGGTTTAATCTGGTTAAGTTTTGATTTATATTAACCTTGATTAATCTGTTTTCTCTTTAACTCGGACTCATTAGAAACTTTATATATTGATTATATAAAACCATGATTTCGTATATATGCGATGGACTTTAGTAATTAAATATTTTGGTAAGTTCAAATATGTTTGTGCACCAAAATTAATAATGCCTTCTTTGATTAATATAATTTATATGGTTAATAACTCTTTCCTATCCTTCCCTTGATTTGAGCACGTGTTTATTTTGTTAAACATTATTAGATTGATTCCTTCTAAAGAAGCTTGTGTAATTGCTTCCTCTCTTTTCTTAACAGTTGTAATATATATTTATTTATGGTAAACTTTGATAAGTTTTACCCCTAATTGATTCCACTTTCTGCTTAAGGAAGAAAATTTGTGTTGATCGTTTTGAATAATTAATTTCTTTTATCAGTTGAAGGTATTTTTGGTATCTATATCCCCTTCCCTTTCTTTAATTATTTGAAATAGCTTTAGTACTTAATTATTTTTGTTAATTTTTACTGCGATACATAATTTTGAGTAATGCCACTAATGGAAGGTTATCTTTAATTATTTCTGAATGCTCATATCCTATTCTTCAATTTTTAACTAATAACTGTAGTATATATTTTAGTTGACTTGATTTTGATAGATATGTTAATTTCATATAGAAACGATCCGTTTAATTGTCCTTCTAAATATTTTCTTTTCTATATTTATTTTGATTAATAATGCCGATTATCTCTTTTCCTCTTAAGATTTCAAATATTTATATTGCTCTCCTCTCCTTCTTTGAGGGGGATCTCTCTTATTCTCTTAGTTCCTAACACGGGGACATAATTGGAGAAAACCCAAAAATTACTTTTTTCTTAATTACTTCTCCGTTCTTCAATTCTAATTTCTTTATCCCTTCTCAACACAAGCACTGCTTGGAATCCTCGAGATTCTCGTAATCTTGACGTGTTGAGTATGGATAATAATCAAGGCATTCGTGACATTTGATTTCCTTTCACTTTTGTCATTTACTGTTAGTTTATTTATCTCCGCAAGATGTCAGTTACTTACATGATAAGTTTGTTATTTTATCTCATCAATGGCTTGCTTATTGTAACTATGTGTCTTAATATGCTATTTTTATTAAGTTCGCCTTAAGTATGTGTATTATGGTCATGCGTAAGGGACTTTTGTTATGTGTCTATTGTCGTATCTAACCTTTTAAGAAGGCATCTCTAAATTTACTTCGGGATCTGTTAGAGAGTCGCCGGGACAAGAGAGGGATATGGAAACTAGTTACTTTAATACTTTTTTTTGCATGTATTTATTTTATTTATTTACTTATCTATTTTTATCGATTTGTAATGATTGTAAACAACTAATAGTAGTAAAAAGGGGATGTTTAAAGGGGATAGGGAATTATATGTTATGTGTTTAGATTTTTCTTTCTTTTAATCTCTTTCAATTTTGCATTTTTCTTACAAAATCATTTTTTTATGAAAGTTGTTGTCGATTCTCTCTTTTAAACTAAAAATATATAATGAATTTTATCCCTTAACATATAGTTAATGGGAAAGTAAAAAAGAAATTACGAGGTCTAATTTCAATTTTTTAAATTAAGCCGACCCTTGTCCCTCGGAAACAACATCAATCCAAGTTTTCAAAAGTGATTATGTGTACTTATATATAAATATTTATTTGCTTATATTTTAAAAAATTCAAAACTTTATTTAAATTTTTAAAACTTATTATTATATTTTAAACTTAAGATCGACCTCCAATTAACTTGTTGCTAAGGTTGAAAGTCACGATTCATAATATCGCGTGGCCATCCCTATAAAGCAACAAACATTTTTTGGCTTTTAACTCTTTTTAATCTTGTCCAATATTTGAAAAACGTTTTAAATTTATAAATTATAGTTTTTCTTGTTCTTTTATTTTTGTTTGGGGTAATTAAGATTTATATGTCGTGAGTTGGTAAAAAAAATATTATTTACGATGTTTCTTTTATCCTTTTAAATTATTATTTTTCTCTCCTTGCTCATATAAATATCTTGGATCTGAGTATATTGGCTCTTTTAATTCATAACGTCCTTGTCCTTTTAATTATCCGTAAATTTAATAAATAATTTAATATTGCCTTAAGCACTTAGTGTCACTTAAAAATAGTTTAAAATATATAACTTATTTTCTCCTTTTTGAATAAAAAATATTTTATGTTTAGTAAATAAGTTGAAGTTGTTTATCACTTTTTCTTTTGGTTTATATTAATTAATGTACTAATTTAATTTATATTAAGATACTCATTTGTCTTAAATTAAGTTTTATATGCCTAATTAGGAAATAACTTAATTATTATTTTGTCACATAATTTTGCATTAATTCGGTAAATGAATTAATTTATGATTAATTTATTTAGGTTGTAATAAAATAGTCAATTTAATTACAGTAAATATTTTGGAATATTATATTTTATGCTTTGTTAAAGTTTGCATTATCTTATCACATAAGTTTATGAATTAATTTAAGTAATGTTTGAGCCTTTATATCTCCTAAAATAAATCTTATATGTTTAATTACTAAGAAACCTAGTTAATATTGTATCAGTCTCACATTAATGATTTAATTTTTATTTTAATTTATTTGTTTATTTATGTTTTTTGTCTGATTACATAGTTAAATTAGTTTATTTTTAAAAAAATAATTGACTTTCTTTACCTACTTAGTTAACCCACATAATAATGAATCCGGAATGGACCCACAGTTGTGGACCTCGAAAGGTTCCTAACACCTTCCTTTCGAGGTATTTGAATCCTTACCCAATCTTTGGTGGTTTAGACTAATAAATAGAGTTATCTGTAGTAAGTTAATACGGTGCCCTAACGCACCATAATTCGTTAGGTGATGACTCTCATTGATTAAATCCTAAAAGAGTTGTGTTGTCGAGTTTTGTTTTTCGCGAGAAAAATGGGGCGCGATAGGATGGTTGTAGACAGGTTGACTAAGGCGGCTCATTTTCTATCGGTCAAAACCACCTATTCAGCGGAGGATTCTGCTATGTTATACATTCGGGAGTTAGTTCGGTTACATGGAGTGCCATTTTCCATCATATCAGACAGAGGTACTCAGTTTACCTCCCAATTTTGGAGATCGTTTCAGAAGAGACTCAGTACTCAGGTCAAGCTTAGCACAGTGTTTCACCCACATATAGATGGTCAGGCCGAGCACACCATTGAGACTCTCGAGGACATGTTGAGAGTGTGTGTGATTGATTTTATGGGTAGTTGGGATGATCATTTGCCTCTCATTGAGTTTGCATATAACAACAACTATCATTCCAACATTCAGATGGCTACGTTTGAAGCTCTTTATGGGCGGATTTGTAGATCACCTATTGGTTGGTTTGAGGTCGGTGAGGCTACTTTGATAGGACCATATTCGGTTCATGAGGCTATGGAGAAGGTTCAGCTTATGAGGGAAAGGTTGAAAACAGCTCAGAGTTGCCAAAAGTCTTATGCGGATGTGAGGAAAAGGGAGCTGAAGTATGAACTTGATGATTTGGTGTTTCTGAAGGTATCTCCCATGAAGGGAGTGATGAGATTTAGAAAGAAAGGTAAACTCAGTCCCCGTTATGTTGGTCCATACCAGATTGTGAAACGGGTTGGCAAGGTAGCATATGAGTTGGAGTTGCCCTCAGAATTAGCTTTAATTCATCCGGTGTTTCATGTATCACTTTTAAAGAAATGCTTGGGTGATCCAGCTCTGGTTGTTTCGGTGGAGAGTGTAGGTGTGAAGGATAGCCTTGTGCTAGAGGAGGTTTCGGTGGAAATACTTGATCGTCAGGTTTGAAAGCTAAGAAACAAAGAAGTAGCTTCAGTCAAGATCTTATGGAGGAACCAGCATGTTGAGGAAGCTACGTGGAAAATCGAAGCAGATATGATAGCTAAATACCTGCCTTTTCCCTTCTGGCTCATTTCCGCTTGAGGTACTAGTTTCCTCCCTAGTACTCTATTCAGTTTCATGTTCAGTTCATTTGCCCCAGTCTCTTTCATGCCAATATATGTATATACGATTCAAAATTTTAGTTCAGTCATGTGGTATAGTCGGAGTCAGTCACTCCATCAGTTTTCAGCTTATATGTTCAGTATTTGAGTATGGTGATTGCATTTCTCTGCTTTTAAGTATGTTTTTCCACATTCAAGGATGAATGTTCCCAAGGGAGAGATATTATAATACCCTAAAAACCCTAAGATTAGACCCGGAATTTGAAACGGAGAAAATAAAATTTTCTACACCAAGTCACAGGATGAGTCGTCTAGTGACTCGTGGGGTGCACCACGAGTCGTTAAATGACTCATGGGGAGGAGAGTGGACTGGGTTGGAACTTTTGGCTTGAGGTTGACCATGAGTCGTGGTCATCACCACAAGTCATCAAGTGGGTCGTGTTCAGTGGTTGGTTTGAAGGAATGAATGTTTTTGGCAATGTCCTTAATGGGTTGTCACCATGAGTCATAGGGCACACCACGAGTCGTGGTGACCAGTGTTGACAAGTTCCAGTGCAGGCAATGAGAACCACACCACGAGTCGATCTAGGGCACGAGTCGTCCAGTCTCTCATTGGGACTGACAGTGTGTAATTTTCTGTGAATTTATTAAGGATTTTTCCATAATTTGTAAGTTTCTAAGACCTAAACTACATCATTTTAAACTTAGAATAGTGTTTTTTAAGAGGGGTAAGTTCATTCTAAGCCTATTCACTTCCATGCATGCAAGTCTAGAAGCTCCTAAGGGTGATCAAGTCTAGATTCCTTAAGTTCTTCCCCAAATTTCCTTTGGGCTATCAAGAGAGTTGTGAAATCAGATTTCTATAGGTATGTACGGTTATGAATGGGTGTATTCATCCATACCCATGTCCAATCCCTCTTCGATTTCATGAAATTTTATTTGATGAATCTATGGGGTTTTAGCCCAACATGTGAATTTCCCAATTATCAATTATGGGTATGATCTAAGCATGTTTCTAATGTTGAATTATGATTAATGTGCATATTTTACAATGTTTTCAATTATAAATTGTGTTTTAGAGTTTTATAAATTATGATGTCCATCCATGAAAGTTCATGAAAGTTGAGATCTACAATATATGTATTCAAGCAGGATGAGATGTATATGAAGAAAGTATGATTTTAAATTACCCATGTCTATGTTCATGTTTTCAAATGATCAAGTCTATGTCAAGCATGTTTAAGTATTGGGCAAGCCCATATGATCAAGTATGTTTCATGATTTGTCTAAATTTCATGTTATTAGCTTACCACATGAATTTTGGAGTCTGGAATCCCACTATTTCAGCTTGTGGTATGTTTGAGCGCAAGGCTCCTCATGTTATGATTTCAGATTTATGCGTGTATGTTATGAGTTAGGTTTGTCACTAGATGATGGTTCAATTTCGTTGAAAAACAATGGAGAGCATATGCATGTTTTTGGGAGTAGTGTCTAGCACCGAGTAGGCTAAGGGTCAGTCAACCCTATGTCTCAGAACTACGTGCCAACATAGGTATGTTTAGATTATTTGGCACCTCCCTTGTTTGCTTCCCCTGCCCCCAAGGGACCTTCAGCTTGATATCGATATCATAGTAGCGTCCTTAGCCCTGGCAAGGCTTTGGACAACTCTGCCCACTTGAGTATGATAGTCGGGACCAAGTAAGCTTTATCGTGGTGATGTCCGTTATATGACAAGTCTACCATTGTTCCTCATGATTTCAGTTATGCATGTTCATCATTCATGTTATTATGTTTCAGCAGGTTTGACTCAATGTTCAGTTGTATTCATGATTATCAGTTTTCAGCTTTGGATCATTCAATTAAGTTCTGTTCAGATCATGATTTCAAAAAATAACATGCAAGCCCTACTTTCAGAATCTTATCTTGATTATGTTTTATGATATACATGATTTATGATTTTACTTATTTAGTGGTTTTACTTACCTTACATACTCGGTACATTTCACATACTGACCGCATACTCTATGATGTATCATTTCTAGGCTCGGATATTAGTCCCGTTATTAGCCAGATCTGCAGTATTAGCACTTTCTACCCAGAGTCGGTGAGTCCTCATCTTGCGAGGGCCCTTCTTTTCAGTTGTATTAGGTATTTTCAGTTTCATATTATAGTGAGTTAGTTGGGATCTTGTCCCATCAACTCGTCAGTAGTAGATGCTTTTCAAACATAGTATGTATTCAATATTCAGCCTTGTGTTATGTATTCAGATGTTGTGATATTTCCATACTTCTGCTTTATTATATATATGATAGACTTCCATTTGATTATATTGATTTTAGATATCATGTTCATCCCATGGGTCGACTTGGAGCCTCTCGGAGTTTTTATCCTGTGTCTCGATCTAAGCCTATGTTCGGGTCGTGACAGGTGAAAGGTTGTACTAAGTTTAACTTATATATTGAGTCCCTTTGAAAGTACATCCAGAAATGCAAGGTGAATTGAGTACCTCTATCTAAAATAGCGGACAAAGAGACTCAATGCAGTCTGACTAACACCTAGATGTAGAGTCTAGCATAATCCTCTGTTGAATTTGTGGTCTTAATTGGTAGGAACTATGCTGACTTAGTCATCCAGTCTACAATCACCCAAATTGAGTCATGATGTTGACTCGTACGAGGTAGACCTATAATAAAATTCATGTTCACTTTTTCCCACTTTCAAGTAGGAATGTCGATATCTTGAGTCATACCCCTAGGTCTCTGATGTTCCACCTTGACCTGTTGGCAGTTTGGACACTTAGCCACAAATTCGCAAAGTCCTTCTTCATGTCATTCCGCCAATAGAGTTTTCGTAGATCACGGTACATCCTGGTGGCACCTAGGTGGATAGAGTACCTAGAGTTGTGAGCTTTCGTTAGTATCCATTACTTTAAATCATCTACATCTAGAACACACAACCTGCTCTGGTAATGGAGCACACTATCTCCCTCTTTGGAGAATGCTTCCACCTCTTTCTTTAGGACTGCTTCCTTCAAGTTGAGTAGGATTGGCTCTTCCTCTTTCTTTGACTTAACCTCCACCACTAAGGAGGATTCTGACCCATTCTGGACTACAACCCAACCTTCTGCCGAATCAACCAAATGGACTCCTAATCAAGCCAGTTTGTGCACATATTTTGCCAGCTCCTTTTTACCGTCCTCAATATGAGAAACACTCCCCATACATATCCTGCTGAGGGCATCAACCACTACAGAGGCTTTTCTCAAGTAT
The DNA here is from genome assembly GCA_035772735.1 of Datura wrightii. Classification (NCBI taxonomy): domain Eukaryota; kingdom Viridiplantae; phylum Streptophyta; class Magnoliopsida; order Solanales; family Solanaceae; genus Datura; species Datura wrightii. The sequence goes on from JASDFA010000006.1 coordinate 130,300,969, forward strand.
TACAACATGCTTATATCATAATTTTTCAGTAATTCCATCCATCTCCTCTGACGAAGATTCAATCACTTGTCAATGAACACACGCTGTAGGCTTTTGTGGTCAGTAGATATATTTACATGAACTCCATAAAGGTAGTGCCTTCAAATTTTTAAGGAAAATACTACCACTGCTAGCTCAAGATCAGGAGTCGCATAGTTCATCTCATGAGCCTTGAGCTGTCCAGAAACATAAGCTATAACTTTATCATGCTGCATCAGAACACATCCAAGGCCAAATCTGGAAGCATCACAATAGACCACGAACCATCTAAACCTTCTAACAGAGTCAAAATTGGGGTTTTAGTGAGTCGATTCAACTCCTGAAAACTCTTCTCACATGCATCATACCACTGAAACTTCACCTTCTTTTGAGTTAGTCTAGTAAAAGGAGCAGTAATGGAGGAGAACTTTTTTATGAACCATCTCTAGTAACCGACTAGGCCTAAGAAACTCCTGATGTCTAATGAAAAAGTGGGTCTTGTCCAGTCCTTGACTGCTGTTATCTTTTGAGGAACTACCTGAATAACCCCACTGGAGACCACATGACCGAGGAATGTCACTAATTTTAACAAAAATTCACACTTGGTAAATTTAGCGAACAAATAGCGGTCCTTGAGAGTCTACAAAACTATTCTCAGGTGGTCTGCATGTTCCTCCTTTATTCTGTAGTAGACCAGAATATCGTCTATGAAGATAATAATGAACATGTCCAGGTACGGCTTGAATACCCTATTCATCAAATCCATAAAAGTTGCAAGAGCATTTATTAGTCGAAAAGACATAACTAAGAATTCATAATGACCATCCCGAGTTCTGAAGGCTGTTTTTGAAGTGTCACACTCTCTAACCCTGAGTTGATGGTATCCTAATCTGAGATATACATTGGAAAATAGCTAGCTCCCTGGAGTTTGTCGAACAGTCATCAATCTTGGGTAGGGGATACCTATTCTTGACTGTGACCTTATTCAGCTGACGATAGTCGATGCACATTCTGAGTGTACTGTCCTTCTTTCGCATGATTAGGACTAGGGCACCCCATGGAGAGATGTTGGGTCTGATGAAACCCTTATCTAAAAGGTCCTTTAGGTGTTCTTTTAACTCTTTAAGCTCAGCTAGAGACATTCTGTAAGAAGGAATTGAGATAGGTTGGGTATCTGGTAGAAGGTCTATGTCGAAGTTTATTTCCTGCTCAGGAGGGACTCTGAAAACATCTTCGAGAAACACATCTGGAAACTCGTTTACGACTGAAACTAACTGAAGATTCGGGGCTCAAAACTAGAACCTTGAGCCTAACCAAGTGATAAATGTACCCTTTAGAAATCATCTTCCTAGCCTTAAGGTATGAGATAAACTGACCCTTAGGCGCTGAAGTACTACCTTCCCACTCTAGGACTAGTTCGTTAGGAAATTAGAACTTAACCATTCTGGTTCTGCAGCCAACTGAGGCATAGAAAGACTGTATCCATTCCATTCCAAAAATGAGGTCAAAATCGACCATATCTAACTCCATTAGATCGATTGAGGTGACTTTCCGTAACACTATGATCGAACAATTTTTGTATCCCCGACTGGCCTTAACTAACTCACTAATCGGAGTAGAGACTACAACTCTAAGAGAATTTATGGACTAATATCAAATGGACCACAATGTAAGGAGTCAAAAAAGAAAGTGTGGCTCCTAGATCTAGTAAAGCATAAACATTTATCTGAAAGAGACGTAACATACCAGTGACTACGTCAGGTGAGTTCTCCTGGTCCTGGCGTAAAGATAGAGCATAGAAGTGGTTTTGACGCTGACCATCTCCACCTGTACCCAAAGTAGTATCCTGCTGAGCTAGACGACCTGGCAAATCTGCTGATATAGTAGATTAGGCCTTCCCCCCTCCTGCTGACAGGCAATCCCTCAACCGGTGGCCCAGCTAGCCACAACCAAAACAACCCCACCCAAATGACACTCACCGATATGGTTCTTACCATACTTAGGGCATATTAGGAAAGTGCGGCTACTAGATACATGGCTCTGAGACTGGGAGCCTGATGCTCCACCGCTCTGATCTTTACGGCGCCTGGAAAAAGGAGCACTTGGTGAAGAGGGTGTTGGAGGTATCTGTTGCTGCACCACCGCCTGACCTCTACTATGAATACTTGAACTGACCTATCCTTTCCCTCTTACGTTCCCTTTCTATCTCCATTAGTTTCTCCATCTCTATCTGTTGTGCATGGATGATAAGCCTGGAGATGTCCATAATGTTTATGAGCATGGCAATCCTGCACTCCTTAACCACCAAGTTTGATACCCCATTTACAAATTTAAGCATGCGATCCCTCGTCTCAATAACCATTTTCGGAGCATACTTTGATAGTTGAGTGAACTTCAAGGCGTACTCCTGCACTGTCATGTCGTTCTATTTCAAATTTATGAACTCCGCGACCTTTGCTTCCCTTAACTCCACAAGAAAGAACCTATCTAGGAACATGGTCACAAACTCATCCCACTTCACCGGACCTACACCAACCCGTCTCCCTTCCTTCCATTGTCTATACCATATCTGGGCCACTCCGTTCACCTGATAGGTGGCCTACTCAACACTTTAGATAGAGGTAACACCCAAGATTTGGGTGATCTTCTAAACCTCATCGATAAAGCCCGGTGAATCTTCATCTACCTTAGACTCATGAAATTCCGCGGGGACTCATCCAATTAAAGTCTCAAAATCTAGCAGCAGTTGTAGGTCCACTCGCATTGGCAGATACGATGGCCTACTAGTTGACCTAGTTGGTCACCGCTTGAGCTAGCATCTGAATAGAAGTTCTAAATTCAGCAGGTGTCACCTAATCATCCTGAGGGCTGTTGGAACTGGTGAGGCTTGTTGGTTGGTGTTACCAGTCCTCCTTCCGTTTCCTCTTCTAAGAGGCATCATCAACTGAAAATGATAGAGAATGAGTTAGGAGGACATTTTAGAGATTCATACCCTATACACAAAAAGAATCATTAAGTAAAGGGAAATTTTTAGAATGCCTCGTACCCTCATCCTCACAAGTTTGGCGCGCTTCACACCTATTAAAAAGACACTACTTGATGCGGCTTTCAGATATCCTAGGACACTCTAAACCTGATGCTCTTATACTAAGTTTGTCTTGACCCGAGTTTACACCCTGAACGCGACATGGTACTTAGAATCACAAGTGACCCCAAGCAAACATATGGCATAGCATAATACTTACATAATAGAAATTTAAATAGAAAACTAAGCGGAAGCTAATAAAGTACAAAACAATCTTTTATGAGAAAGGATAAAATCTGGTAAATACTAGATTTTTAAACAAAACTGATAATAACAAATTAAAACTGATACTATGTTGTCTGAAAGCCTCTACTAACTAATGAGTTGCTAGGACAAGCCCCCAAATAACTCCAAGTTTGGAAAACTGAACTACTACTACTAAAATAGAACATTTCCAATTCTTGGAAAACTGAACTACTACTACTAAAATAGAACATGTCCAATTCTTGGAAGATAAGAACTCACTAATAGAAAACTGTTGATTATCACTGGGGAAGCTAATTGTGATGTTGAGGCTGGGTACCTGAGCCTATATCATAAAATAATATAGCATAAAAAGTATGTGTCAGTACTTAGAATGTACTGAGTATGTGAGATATCAAATAAAATAGAAAAGTGCAGATAATACATAAACTGGACAGATATGACATACAACGACCATGCCTGAATCATAACTACTGAAAGAGTCATGAAGATCATAGAAAATACTATAAAAATTGATAGTCTGAAATTAAAGTCATAAGCACATCTGAAATATGTAAGACTGGTCTGCGAATTATGATTATAATGTACTATGGGAGTTCCTGTTAACCGACATATAACCACGTGAGCTAGACGTGAAGTTCGATGTTTACTCTCCATCAATAGGGTCCACCGTACCTTTCCCGGGTACAATGACTAGACAATGTGATCACTAACTGTAAAAACCCATTTGGATTAAATCCTACGGTGGCACGTAGTTTTGAGAACCTGAGTTTGCTGAACATCGGCCTGTTCGGTGCTAAGTACTACTCCCAACTGGATACACATCATAGATGTAGATATATAAATACTGAATTATGCTGATAGCTCGAAATGGTGTCCTAAGGCTAGGTCAAAACTACTATCTGGAAGTGTCCTGTGAGCCTAAAGTACCTAACAACTGAGGGTACTGAATATACTTATAAATTGATACTGATACTATTACTATTACGAGGTATACTAAAAATAGCATAAACACTGTAAAGAAACATTTCACTATTTCACGAGAACATCAGGATAGATTTAATATCATGTGAATTATACCATAGTAATGAAGATGCTAACATGAGTACATAATATTTCTAAATATAAAATTATAATCATCATAGAAAAGTAGAAAATTTCAACAGTTGGTAGGAAAAGCCCTAGGTAATGATTTCTAAAGTTTCAAGGTTAGGGTTACTAAAATCTTAGGACACAAGGGTGAAAGGAGATCCTTTTTGAATTCCCACATATCTGGAGGAAGAATTTCGTAAAAAGAAGCTTGAATTTTTTGCAATTAACGAAGAGCCCTAGCTCTTGCTTGAGAAGAAAGCTTTGGATTCTACGAATGCTATTCTGAAAGTCTAAGTGGAGAATGAGGAAGCAGAACCGTTTAACCCCTCTAAATTTTTTGAAAATATGCTCAAAACAATGAAATTTAGGACTTAGAAGAGTGGGAATATATGAAAATACCCCTGGATAAAATATAAGAAATCCGCAATTTATGGGTCACTGTGCGTCTGAAAGCCTAGGTGATGGGTTGTCTCTAGTTTGACGGTCCATCATCTTCACCGTCGCTCTTAAATAGAAAGACGTGAAAATATTGCCCAAGTGACGACTACCGTTATGGGTCGTCACTCACTTGATGGTCTGTCGGTCCTCCAATCATCCTTTGAATAGAATGGCCTGAACTTCTAGCCTAAGTGACGGTCACATGATGGGCCATCACTCACTTGACGGTCCGCCGGAACCTCTGTCGCCTATAGGATGGAGGAACCAAACCTTGACGGGACAGGTGACGGTCCATCGTCTGACTGATGACTGTCAATTTCACCGTCAAAGGTGTGATGGGTCATCACTTCCTCTATCACCCCTGCACCAGGTCTGAAACTTCTATTCTTCTGGTACGAGTAGTCACTTCGAGATCTAGAGTATTACATGGAACCTTTTCAATAAGCTATACATATACAGAGGTACAATAGGAGGCTGAGGATGGCAGAAGTAGGGGCCAATTGTACTAGAAAGATATGATTTTTGTGACTAACAATATAGATGTGGCAGTAATTATGGACATTGAACAACATGTCACCCCGAAGTTGTTCTTTTAGGAGCACAACAAGCACTGCATCACTATATTAGTTTATGCTAAATGTAATGGAGATGATCAACTATCTCTTTGAGATAGTATCTACCAATAGAAAGTAAATATGAATAACCCTGATTTAGTTGAGGGAGATTTCAATGTTATACTAAATGAAAAAGAAAAGCAAGAGGGCCTTCCTGTTCTTTTCCAGGAATGTGAAGATTTTGCTTTCTGTATTAATTCAAGTGAACCGAAAGAAGTCAACTTTGAGGGAAGCCCTACACATAGTGGAATGGTAGAGCATGTGCACACTATATTTTTAAAAGACTTGACAGAGATTAACTAAGAATTATAATTTCGGTTCTCTGAGATTGAGGTGGAGCACTTTAATAGAATAGGCTCTAATTATTCTCCTTTGTTTATCACTTTGGATGATCATGCTCAGAAATTTAAAAACCTTTCAAATTTCTGAAATTTGGGTTGAGTAGGAGAGTTTTTTTAATATTGTGAAAGAGAATTAGAAAACTGAGGAGACATGCAACTGTTTTTATGACTTTAACCATAAGGTAAAACATGTAAAAAGAGTTTTATTCACTTAGAGTAAGGCCACTTTTAGATATATATTCAACCATATGAGCATTAAAAAGGAGATTACTAAGCTCCAAGAGTACTTAGTTGAAAAAGACACCTCTCTAGAAAACAAAATAGTGTTACGACACACCCAGAGAAATATTTTCGGAGACAAACATTTGAACTCACATAATTTGCATAAGAAGACAGAATTATTAGGTTTTTTCATAATTTGGTTAAAAAAAGAGAAAAAGTTTGTAAGTAAAAATAATTCAAAACAACAATGGAGATTGACTTGAAGAAGATAATTTGATGGCTTCCGAGGTAATACATTTCTATAAAAATCAATTCCAACAAGAAACTGAAGCTACTAATTTCACTATTCTAGAGCACATTCCTAGTATGATCTCTAAAGATGAAAAAGAAGCATCATGTCATATTCTTGACATGGAGAAAGTGAAGAAAATTGTTTTCAAATTGAAAAAGGACAATACTTGTGATCCAGATGGGATGTCTGATATTTTTTAACAAATGTATTTAAAAATAGTTGGCAGTGATGTTTTTTATATAATGAAAGTCTTTTTTTGAAGGTCACACTTTATGAATATCAATTACTCATACAAATTTAATCCTTCTTCCCAAGAAATCTCTATCTCAAACTTTTGCAGATTTAAGACCTATCAGTCTGAGCAATTTCATTAAAAAAGTGATTTCTAGAGTAGTGCATGATATATTAGAGGATATTTTTGCAAGAGTGATATCCAATAATTAGTCTAGCTTTATTAAGGGAATGTGTATTATTGAAAATATTTTGATTACCCAAGAGATTGCGCTGACATCAGAAAAAGGAGTAAACCAGCAAATGTAATCATAAAGCTTGATATGTTCAAGGTATATGATAGAGTGTCTTTGCTATATCTTTATAAAGTACATAGAAAGATGAGGTTTGCTGAAATATTTATTAATATAATATGAACACTAATTTTCAATCATTGGTACTCTATTTTATTCAATGGGCAGACACACGATCTCTTTCATTCCACCCGAGGAATGAAACAGGGAAATCCTCTCTCATCATATCTATTTATCCTATTTTCTAATGTTTAATCTAAAGCATTGAATTGTCTATGATACAGGAATAGCAATCAAAGTTTCAATTTGTCTAAATGGAGTGAAAAACTCAATCACTTGGCTTATACTGTTGACACAATCATATTTGTCTCAGCAGAGAACACACACTAAAGATAACCGCGGAGATATTGAAAGAATATGATTAAGTGTCTGGGAAACTTACAAATGTTGAGAAAAGTGCTTTCTACGTATATAGGAATGCCTCATCAGCACTATCTCAGAAGTTGCTACTATTACAGGTTTTGATAGAGGTACATTTTAATTTAAGTATTTAGGTTACCCTATTTTTCATGCTCGGAAGAAAAAGGTGTATTGAAATGACCTAATTAAAAATATTAAGGATAGGCTCCAAAATTGGGTAAACTTTTATTCTTTGGTGGTAAAACGGTCCCGATCAATAGTGTTCTTCAAAGTTTGCCTCTATACTTACTATCTACCATGGCCCCTACTAAATACATCATTAATGAAATTCATAGAATCTTTTAAACATTTTTCTAGAGTAATAAGGAAGAAGGAAAGTAGACATTGATCCTCTCGGTTGAAGTTATGCCTATCCAAAAAAGAAGGTAGTCTGGGTTTCAGATACCTTTTTGATATATCAAAGGCACTTTTTACTATACTTTGGTGGAAGTTTAGAACATCAAACGCTCTTGGATCCAATTTTATATGGAACAAGTACTGTAAAAAAATATATTCCTATCTTAGTGCTATGGAATGGGGTTTCTCAGCTATGAAAGTTAATGCTAGAGAGAAGAGATGCCACTGAACATGCTATCTGATGAGAACCTAGAAGTGAAAAATGCTAATTTCTAGCATGATAATTGGACTAGATTGGGTTCACTATCTAATATTATACCCAATCTTTCCTATTGATCTTTCTATTGAGAATATGAGTGTAGGTTTAGATGGAGGTTAATGGAATGAAACTTTTCTTAATATAAAGCTTTCTTAAAACCTGGTTCAGCATGTAACATCTATTTTTCCAATGGATTCAGTACCTCAAGAGAGTGATAAACCTAAGTACTTTCTGAACACCAATGACCGATTCTCAGTCAAGAGTGCATGGAAAATAGTGAGAAACAAGGAAGAGAAGTCTTGGTTTTTCATCAAGATGTGGGTTAAAGATCTTCCTTTATAAAATCTCCTTTTGTTTATGGAGAATTTAAAAGAACAAAATCCAGTGGATAAGGTTAAAGAAAGATGTGGTGTTGTCATGGTCGCATGATGTAGATGTCACTCTTATCCACAACAATAGACCATAGAACACCTTTTCTTAATTGAAGAATTTGTCAAAAGTATTTGGAGGAAGTATACCAATGTTGTTGGTATATAGGGTCTTCTTATACAAGTCAGACAGACAAAAGTGAATGATGGAGGACAAAATATGTGTACAAATTAAAACCACTAATGAAAGTATCCCCTACTATCATTTTTTTGCAGATATGGAGGTGGAGGAACAATATTATTCATGGGTGTTATACCCCGGAAGCCCAAAGATCAGACCCGTGAGTTGGAACATAGAAAAGTTTAAAAATTGGCACCAGACACAGAATGGTTCATGAGGTGACCTGTTAGTTCAGCCTATGAGTCGTGATGTGACTCGTGGGGAGGCCAGGTGAGGAGTTTGGAAATTGGAGGAAAAGGGTCCCTACGGGCGTGACAATAACTCGTGGTTAGGCTCCACGAGTCGTTAGGTCAGTCATGGGGTGGGTGAGTAAGAAGAGAGAAGGAAGGCTAGCAGTGTACATGCCGGGAGGACCCCACAAGTCGTGGTCAGTCCCCACGATTCGTGGGGTGAGTCTTGTCTAAGAAGGGAATGATTTTTGTTGAAGCTCAGGCAGTGCACTTCACGGATGGTGACCACGAGTTGTGGTTACCAGGTCACGAGTCGTCATGTCTCTCGTTAAGAGCCCTGGAGACCTGCTTAATAGTGTACCTCACGGACTATGCCACGAGTCATGGCCCAAGGTAATGAGTCATTAGGTCCCTCATTGGGACCACCTGGTAGTTAATTCCTACAATTTTTCTAAGGGTGTTTCCATAATTTTCTAACCTCCTACATCTTAAACTAAGTCATTTTGGATCGTTTTGAGGGGATTTAGAGGGGCAAAACGGTTTTTCCCTCATTCTCACTCATCTTCAGAGAAATTTACCGTAAACTTTCCTCTCCATAAGCTCTCAAGCAAGACTAGGATTTTCCTCCATTGAAGCAGTTCAAGCTTCCTTCTTCAAGGAAATTCTAATTCAGGTATGTGGGAATGCAACAAGGAGATTGTTCTTCCCTTATGTCCACCAAAACTCTCATCTAGTTCTCTATAAAAATCCTAGCCTTGAGTTTTCGAATGTGAAGGGAATACATGTTAACCTTCTTTGCATTCACATGGAATGATATCCATGATTATTTCAGATATTATTTCCATCAGTTCATGATTAAGTTGATGTTATTCCCGTAAAAAGTGAATTATAGCCCTGCAGATTTTCGAATGTTGAGAAGTTCTTAATAATTTTTTATTTAATCCATGTGGAATTATATTGTTATATCAATTATGGGTATTTTCCATCAATTAGTAATAGTGTTGATGCTTATCCATGTGCATTGAGTTTAGCCCTAGTCCTTGAGGGTAGAATAGACTAGAAATTTTGGTGAAATGATAAACCTTGAGATTTTCCTAATTATACTAGTGTGGTGAATTCCCATATTATTTTATATGCTAAATTCTCGGTCAGATATATTCTTGTCTAGATTTAGTCAAAATATGAAAATACTTAGTGTCCGTCAGAAATATCAGCTGATCAGTTTGATTACAGAATTTCCTGAGGTGTCAGTATTATCTCCCAGTTATCAGAATCAGATTCAGAATTCAGTTTCCACTAGGCGGTCATGACACTTTAGATATATAGATCTGACTAGCCTTAAGACCCCAGTTCAGATTACAGCTTGTTCTTAGACGGTTACGATGCTTCCAGATAAGTAGCTCTGACCAGTCTAAAATCCAATTTCAGAATCTGGTCCGATAAGACTCGCATGGCACTTTCAGATATGTATCCCTGACTAGTCTTGGCCAACAGTTTCGAGCTATCAACTTAGTATTCAGATTAGGATTATCCAGTGGGAGCAGGACTTAGCACCGAGCGGACCGGAATTCCAGCGCACCTAGGTTCCCAGAACTATATTGTCAGTGTAGGTTTCAGTATTTATTGGCCTAATTGGCCCCAGACTTTTATGATCACCCAGTTCATGCCTTTATACCATGGCAAGGTATATTGGGTCCTACCGGTGGGATGTATACATCGGACTCCACGTCTAGCTCACGTGGTTATATATCGGTTATAGACTCTCCCACTAGTCAGTTCAGTCTAATCTCAGTCTAGTTCAGCTCAGATCAGTATTCCAGACTTAGAACACGCTTTGACTATCATACAGGTTCTATCAGACCACCTCAGTTAATTCAGTTATTCAGTTCAGTAGTTTTATTTGGTCATCGCATGTCTTTTCAATTCAGCATTTCCTTTTATTTATTCTATTGAGCTATATTCCTCTCACTTACTGTCACGCCCCGCGTTAGGGGGCATGACTGGCACTTGGTGCCCTACTAGGACCTAAACCACTAGACTGCTGAGCCTGAGCACATCTGGTGCCTGGCTGGCTCTAACTCGGATTTCTGGAAACAAAGGGCTATATAACGGCTGTAAACATAGCCTCCGGCCAGCTGGGCCTATAGTCACCTGTACCTGTACTAACAGCTAACCAGAAACACATCAATATAAGGGAGCCTATGCGGGCCGACAAGGCCACCATGCTGTCTAGTCATCTGTAACTCAACAATGAAATACTGGAAAGCTATGTGATCGGCGAGGTCACCACTACTGTCAACAGAGGCCTCACACGGCCAACATAAACAGAAATGCTAAACAGCTACAACAAACTGCACAGCCTCACACGACCGGCTCAGCTGACCACAGGAAAATATATACAGACTGCAAGCCTCTAAGAACACTGATAAGATGGTCGGGACAGGGCCCCGGCCTACCCATGCTGTACAACAAAAGAAAAGGGATAAACCTCTAGCTATCTAGCTCCGGATGACTGGAGCTGATGACCCTGTGAGCTGACTAGAATCACAAGGTATCGGCCCCTCATCTATGAGTACCTGCAGGCAAGTAATGCAGTGCCCCAAACGGGCGTTAGTACCGCTGGTACTGAGTATGTAAAACAACAACTGAAAAATATCTGAAAACAACAATACAACTGATGGAACTGAAATAGAAAGGAATAGACTATACTGATTGAAAATGTAAAGCTAAGCCTACTCTTAACCATGCTGGAAGGAGTAGGAGTCATACCTGGAGATGTATCGCTCTACTGTCGATCTACTCGTATCTAGTGTAACATGGAATAACATAACATAGCATAGTACACACAAACCTTACCCGGCCCCCATAAGCCGGGAGGTACAATCAACACGCAATCTATACCCCTACCCCTGTCGTCCCATTTCCTATAATAACTTTAAGCATCCTGCCGATCCCCTGGGTATGCACTTGGGCTCGCTGAGCCCCTGACTATAACTGTACCTGAGTCCGGAGGACTCCTGAATCAACACCCCGGGCGTACCCGCTCGACGGGGGTGTATAAGGGCCGACCAAGGCACAATATGGGGAAAACCGGCATCCCATCTTCGTCCCCTATGGGACGGCATGCCACTCCGTAGAGCGACGTATCCTCACCCTCTGGCGGACGAGTCGATACAGCTATTAACCCCGGGGCAGTCATGAATGCTAGGTAATCCAACCCCAAGACAATACAGTGGTCTCAATTAGTAATACTATCTGCATATACCATATGCTGAAGCTAGTGATGATAATGTATCTGCACATACTATATGTTGACTAGTGATAGTGATATGTATGTGTTCAATATATGCTGAGATTGATAATGGTATATATATATAAAATCTTCTGTCATACTGTTCTGAGTCTAATGTTGAACAAGATATAGTTTTTCTGCTGGAAATCATGTTGTATAACTGAGTTCTTATAGTAACATGATTTACTATTTCTAACATGCTTCCTAAACTTCATTCTAATCTACCAATCTACTTCTGAGATACCTTACAGATACTTATATTGCTTTACTGAGTTTCAACTGAATACGATAATATCCTAACATACTTTACTAAATCACATACTGGGCATGTTGTACAGTTCCTAACACTTGTATTAGAATTTATAACGTGCTAGCAAGTTTCACGCTAGACATAACATGATGCTTCCAATATGGTACCAATATTCATAATAAACATAACACACGGCTTCTGAACATTCTACTGGCCTTTAAACTATTTTACTATACCGAGACTACTAACTTACCGAGGAAACTAGCTTTACATACCTTCGCTTCTGATTTCCCGACTAACTGGCGTAGCTCGGTCAGTTTTTCAGCTATTTCTCCCAACTGCATTCATATATATGTCAATCAGTACTAAATACAACTTTATTTTGAAGGACGACATTACTTTCGATATAATTATAGCCTAAACTTAGGCTTATCAAAAGACGGTCGAAAACTCGCTATTTTCCAGAAGTCCAGAAGGAAGAAGTATTCACTTCACAGCTAGGAACACATAGACACTAGTTTGGAGCAATTCAACTTACCTTAGCCCGGTAGCACGACGATTTGTCGGTCGTATCTCGCGAAACTAAATCCGTAGGAATGCTCTCTGCTGCTAAATACTTCGGTATCTGGAGTTAATTTAGATCTGGACTACGTTTGGCAGCGTAATCAGACGAAAATTATCAAGAAACCTTCGTTCCCTTTTCCTCTTTGGTTTTTCGCTCTGTTTTCGCTGGAAATTATGAAAATTATTTCATTTAAAACCGAAGTGGAGCTTTATATACTTGGGCCTGGACAGGCCCAACGTGTCACGGAGCCAACGCGGAGGCTCCACCTCCGTGACATGTTGCCATCGCGGAGGGGCTCTGCCTCGGCTCCTTCCGCGATGGTTCGACAGGCTATCCGTCCGATCCTTTTCCGAGCCTTTCTCTAACACGTATGGCTTTTAAATATGCTTAATCACCGTGCGAATAGGCCATCTAGGTGTCGGAAATCTTACGGGGTATAACACTTACTCTGTCCATTCAAAGTACTGATGCGTACTTTTATGTTGTACGATTTTATGATACAGCTGCAGGATCACAGTCTCAGCCCCGTTAACTGACCGCTCATCGAAGATCTCAGCTACCTCAGTTGGTGAGTCCTCATTCTTCGAGGATGGAGATTATTTATTTTAGCTATACTTTCTTTCCTTCTTATTTAGATTTGGAGTTAGCTGGGGGTTTGTCCCAGCAACTCATCAGTCTTAGTGGTTTTCAGACGTAGAGTTGTTATTTTTCAGACTCAAATTGGTTTTATTAAATATGTAGCCTTGTTCTAATATCTTCAAGTATATTATATTTTTGCTTTAAATTTCCACTATATGTATTCTATGTTACTCAGAATATCAGTGTATGATAGACCAGGGGTTGACTTGGGGTCACTTGTGGCTTCAAGTACCGTGTTCCGTCCAGGGTGTAAACTCGTTGCGTGACAATGGGGGATCTATGTTAAGGAACAGGATGATTTAAGATATAGATCTAAATCTAACAGTTACTGGCAAAATATCTTTGGTTGACTGATATTCCTAAAGCATGGTCCCATATAGTGCAGTTCATGGAAGGATTGTTCGTCTTCGAACCTGTCTTCACTTCCCTCGAAGGATTGTTTTACTATAAAATCTATCAAGTATCAAGAACCACCCAAGACAGCTTAAGCATGGGGCTAGATAGATCTAAGTTACTGAAATATGAATGTGAATTTGTGTTTCTATGACCACCTGTTCATTGACTTGTATGCCTGAGCTTTATATCTGAAAGGCTCTATTTCTTTTCTACAGAAATACATTATGTGGCAGGTGGCATGATAGGATGAATTTATCCAGTTGTAATAACATGAGTTTGATCTGTTTTAGGAATGAGAGTTGATATAAAAAGTCTTCATTCAGGGTTATGAATCTGTTAGGATTAAGTGGAGACTCATTCCTAGTTCTTCCATAAGAGTGGTATTTTCTCTAAATTAGCTTAAAATTTGAAACTTGTGTTTATATAGAAAGACAAGTATAATAGGTGTTTGTTGTACATACCCCTGTGTTTGTTAAGTTTTTTTTATTATGTTTCTTCCTAACTCATCTGTGATTCAGAAATTTATTGTGCTTATACACACTTTCTTTTTCCTAGAATACAAATTTAGTAACCATTTACTATGTAATCAAGAAGTATTATTGACAAGTTTGCCACTATCTAAAGTGTACTATATATAACAGCAACTGTGATCCCTGGAGGACGCATTTTTTGAAACACTAAATGAGTTGCATCTGGTTATAGCTTCATGTGATAGTTCATTTAGAAATTTCATCAAAAATCTGGAGTTCTGAGTCACCGCTTAAATGTGCATATATCTCTCAGTTCACCAATTTGCTATAACATCTTAGTAGATTAAACTAGCAGAACCAATATATCTGCCTCCTTTGATTGAGAGATGAGTTTAATAAGTAGCAGTGTTGCCTTGAACTTCCTCTAGGGTCCTTTTGTTGTAAACTGGTTTAATTATCTAAGAATTTAGCTAATCTGTTCAAGTATGTAATGCCTAGGATATTAGTTGTATTTGTTGTCTCATAAGCAAACAACTAGGAATGAGTGTATAGTTCATCTATCTTAGCTAATTTCAAGTTCTTTTTAGGTTGTCATTACTTCCTGATACTTCATGTCTTAGGATAAGTAGGGATTTGTGTGAACAAGTTGAATACCATGTCTGAGAGGTTCAAATCGTATCGTTTTTCATAGATCTCACAGCTTATGCTTTCTTGTTCAAAGTATGAATGCAATTTGGTTGTTTTGCACCAACACACGTTTTTTTTAGATATAAGCTTTGATACTTCTGAGTTCTGTGTAGTAGTTCGCTTCTCGCCTTTAGATGGAATTTTGTGTTGGTCTGAAATGGTTGTTTCTTCTTCATATATATTATGCTTCACTAATCTTCTTTTTTTTAAAGAAAACTAGGCGAAAGAATGGTGATTTTCTGCTCACAACTAGCCAACCATTTCTTTAGTTATCACTTTAACTCATCCCAGATAGATAAAAAATGAAATAAAAAAATGATAATATCATATGTTCAAGTGATTTTTCAGATTAAAAGGTCCGATTAGTTAAGGTTTTCTTTTGTCAAAAGGGACTGGCCAAATTTCTTTGAAACAAATACTAGCTTACGCATGTGCAGATTTTTAGGGCTCAAACCATTGGCCCATTTTCCTGGCCCAATTATCTAATTAATACGTCTACAGAATCAGTCCAATAATCGGCACATTTCCCGTCCTTATAAATTCATACAAAGTAAAGGTATATATACATACTATTATTTTACTATTATACCTCTCTTACATATACGTTATGCTAGTTCTCTCATATGTATACTAGTTAACATGCCTATTTTTACACCCTATATATCCCTTCATTTATATTTATATACTACTCATAGATTATTTTTGTTCACACATAATATATGTGTGTGTGTAATATACACACACTCTCCCTTCAAATATACATTTCACAAATCTTTGCATTAATCAAGAGCCGTTTACATATATATATATATATATGTATGTATGTATGTATATATATATATGTATGTATGTATATATGTGTATGTATATATATATATATGTATATCATCTTCTAAATTATATTTCAAGTCTTACCCCACATATTTCATTGTATATTACTTGTTTTACATAGGCTAAAAACTACCTTCAAGTTGCTTTACCCCATTCGTTCCATATACATTACCCTATACTTCTGTGTATCTCACTCGTGTATTTTATGTATATCATTTGTATATTATATATATTTTAATTAACGATTGGTTTTAACAACTATTCTTCTATCATTTATACCTCCTAACGCCTTTTCATCAAGTAGTAATAATAGAATAATTAATCTCTCTTAGTGTAATTTACGCTAACTTTAAGGACTATATTGGATAGGCTTTGAGGGGTGCCTAAAATCTTTCCCTCGGAGTAAATAAAATCCTTACCTAGAATTTCATGAATTTCGTAGACTAAAATAGAGT
Organism: Datura wrightii; assembly: GCA_035772735.1. Classification (NCBI taxonomy): domain Eukaryota; kingdom Viridiplantae; phylum Streptophyta; class Magnoliopsida; order Solanales; family Solanaceae; genus Datura; species Datura wrightii. The sequence continues at coordinate 130,317,238 of JASDFA010000006.1, forward strand.
AGACATATTCAATATAGATAGGTTTCCTAATATACCTTTAGAAATTAGGCGTCGACTCTGAATACATACCAAACAGCGGATATACAGCCAAAGCGCAGTTGTATAAACTATTTTGAACCCGTTTGAAATAGAGCGTCAATAACAACATCATTTGGAAGGCATTGCAAAATCCCTATCTCTTAATTTTATTATCCATTGAAACTTTGAACTTCCATAATCCACATATTCCTGTATAGATTGTTGGTCTGTTCCTTATGTCTTGTATATTCCCATGCAGATTTCACTCAGAATTCTCCTCTACTTATCCACCAAGATCTAGCTCGTTTATCTATATATTTTGGAGGTTGGATTTTCTGTAATATATGATTTGTAAATGTCCTGTGATAAACATGGCTTGAGTAGTTATTCATTCCACCTCTTTTCTGTCACTACTTCTGATACATTTTGTATACACTCAATCACACCAAATATCTTCAGGTGTTATTGAGTATAGTTACTCCAATCCAGTTCACTTGTCATATCAAAATGTTCCTGATTCATTTTGATGTTGCCACAAAACCTATTGTTCAATTAAATATTTGGTCGCAAGCATTTTCTTTCATACTTGTGAAACCAATATTTTTATTTTTCCACAATATCATTGTCTAATTCACCTTCTTGCAGTACATATTACTCATGTAAGAGCTCCACAGTGATGATTTGGTTCTGAAATTCCACCACAGCTTACAAAAGAATGCTTGAGAGACATTCTGCATTGATCTGAAATCAAGTACTCCTTTTATCTCTTGTAAACATAGATTTTTCCATTTAGGCTATTTTCTACTTTTTCCCCCCTATACAACTGTTCCAGAAGAATTGAGCAAAATATTTATATAGTTGGTCCAGAACATTCTTTAAAGATTCAAAGCTGACAAAAAATGTAAAACATCGGGCATCTCAGATGAGTAAATGAAAATTCCTTCCTTCCTATTCCAGTCACCACTTTAGTAGTAATTATTATATTTATAGGTATTTTACTATGCACATATATAACTTGTTTCATTAATCTTCTATCAGACATGCTTTCATTATTCTCATTATTCACTACATTGACCAGAATCTGCATCACAGAAAATTATTAATCATCTGCATTTGCCAGATGATTTAGTTTTTTGGACTTTCTCTAGGCATGACAAAGTTGGAAAAGTATAGATTCTGGTGTAAGACATTTAGTAATCTTGATAACATCTCTTTAGCTATGATGAATAAAATAGGTGATAATGGATCCCCCCTATTTTATTTCCCTAGATAAATTTAAAAATTAATGTGGTTTCACATTTAACAGGCTTTCTTTACCTTTTTTAATTTATGATAGAAACATCACAAAATGATTTGCTCAAAAGTTAGCACATCAATTGTCAGGATCAAACGTTTATCATCATACCAGATAGTAAGGCTCCTCGGCCTCTTTGTTGGCTTTGCCATAAGTAGGATATTTGTGTTACCCAATAATCTCTCTCCCAACACCTGCCTCATGCAGCATGTTGCTCTTGGGAATCGAACCCATGACCTTGACTCTAATACCACTTGTTAAGATCAAACACTTACCATCATGCCAAAAGTTATAACTAATAGAAAGGGCACAACTTTATTTCTTAACTAAGTCCACCAAGCAAGCACCATGTTCAATCATGATTTCAACCCGGACCTCTAACCTCCCTCGTGAACCTTGCCATAGGCAGGATGTTGGCCTTACCGAACACCAATTCTAGTTTACAACTTTCAAAAAGGATTCCTCCTTAATCAAGAAGTTTAAGAATTAAAAAAATTTTCTTAAAACCTCTGTGATTATATCATATTTAAGAAACATTAAAAAATGATATAATTCACCAGTATTTTCAAAAGGCGACGGCGTGAGGCGGGGCATTTTACGTAGCATGGGATGAGGCGTAAGTTTCGAGACACGGGATATAAGTCCCATGAATCTACAGGGTGTATATATCATGTATCTTCAATTTTATAATTTTATCACTAAAAAAAAGTAATATTTTGAATAATTTTACAAATAAATCATCAATAATATAGAAAAAAATATTATAAAAAATATTATAATTATTATTTGATAAAGGTAAGAAAACGAAAATGATAATGGTCGAAATAATCTTTAAAATAAGATCATCATCCAATTCATCATTGATCTCCACATCTACTAGTTCTCCCCACCCTCAACTAATATTTGCACTGATTATTGTTTATATATTTTAAAGAAGAAGAAGGATAAATAGTATAAAAGCAATGTCAAAATATAGATAAAGTTGCCCCAAATATAGTGCTGTGAAATATCTATCCATCAATTCTAAGCATAATGATCTAAAAAACTATTTATGATAACGTTATTTTCTATGAGAGTTACTTTCTTTATTGATATATTTTGAAAAAGGTTACTACAATATAAAAACATGCATGATAGCATAAAGTATAAATATCATTACACCAATAACTAAAAAACACATTTAAAACAATAAAAATCAAATTTAACGCTTGGAGCTTACGCTTTTATGCCCGAAACTAACGCGTTTAAGCTCACAACTTACGCTCCAAATTCTGGCACTTAAATTTGATAAATATACGCCTTTCATTTGCACACCAAAGCATTTTTATATAATCTCGTCTCAGAACTCGCCCCGAAACGCCTTTAAAAATATTGTGATCTATCACTTCTATAATTGAAAACAGATCTTGCAGTTCTGAGGTACATAAAACTCTATTCAGTTTTTCAAAAATAAAATCATCCTTTGATCTTTCATTCAATCATGTATATTTGCTTTTCTTAAAGTCTTGATCCACCAAGTTATATATATTAATACAATATATAAAATCTTCTACTTCATTTATTGTTACTCAGAGACTTCTCCAATTTTTATTTTTTTTCCAGCTACAATGACATTAAAATCTCCCCCAACAAGTCAAGGGAGTGTCTAATTAAATGCTAAGATCACATAATGAATCTCATGGTTCCCATCTTTTTCCTTGATCACACTTTGTATAGACAAATGTAATAATCAACTATTACCCTAAGATCTATATCAAGCAGTACACATATCTCCAATATTGCATTTTTCATGAGATATTGCGTACTGCTGTCTGCATACCCAATTGCCTCTTATACTTCTCTATTTTGTTCACCTCCCTCAAGAGGTTTCATCAATTCTACAAAATGGAATTAATATTTTTTCTTTAATGTAATCAATCCTGTGAATGTCTACTAAATATTAACCGACCTAATATTTCATATTTGTACATTCACAAGACTGATTAATTTTAGAAGAGGAAATGAAATCTCTCAAATTTTTTACAATTTGAATAGAAGAAAATGATCTTCTTAAATCTCTTATGTATAAAAATAAAAATCTATTTTTAAAAAATCATAAAATTTTAAAAAATATTTATAAAAAATTAAAAAATTATTTCTTCCATTAAAAATATTCTCGTTTGCACCCGATGCAGTATTTTCTTTTTGGCCCTTCTTTATTTGTTTTCGTGCTGACTTTGCCCCTTTTTTGTCTGCCTAGGTGACAAATCCCCGTGAGATTTGACCTGTATCTTCTTCATCTAGGCCTGGTTGTGCCTGGCTCCTCTTCATGGTAACTTTTTTTAACAATTTGTAACCACGGTAAGCTCCAATTATTAGTTTGTGTTGTCTGTGCTTCATCATTCACCAACTGATAATTAGTTCAGATTTTTTTTTAAAAAGTTAAATTATTTTAATTATAAAAAGGGTGATATTCTTTTGAAACAGATTGAAAAAAATATATCACTTAAATTGAGATAGGGGGAATACTAAATATAAAAAGCTAGATTATTTTTTAAACAAAGTAAAAATAAGGAATATTGCTATTTACACTTCTCTCAAGAAGAAAAAGAAGCAGCCAACAGTGCAGGCCTAAAATTTGGCAACACTGACATTTTAAATGGAGTCACTACGAGCGGCTACCTGATGCTATTTGCAAAGAAAGGAAAAAGTAAGTTATGTGATTCAACATAAAATCAATGATCTCTTGGTGCGTGTGCCAGTGTTCTCTTTTTCTTTCTTTTCTTTTATGGATTTGAGCTCATAATGACAAATATTTATTATTTACTTATTTGTTTAAGTACACCATTATCTCGGTTTACAAACGCAAGCCAATTCTGACAATACTCTCTAATAAACTACTATATTATGACACTACCAGCTGACATAACAGCCAAAGTCCAAGAATGAATAGCACAAAAGATTTCACAGATTCAGATTCTGATTTGGATGAGGTTGGAGTTATTGCTCCTTCTGAGCGTCTTTATAGGTAAGGTTCTCTTTTCTTACCGTGGTATTGTAGAAACAGTGAATTGGTGACCACAAATATTGAGCTCATAGCCATTAACCCTCCTGTCAGGAATAAAAAAAGAAGTAACGGCTGTTAATTATCTTTCACAATTTGTAGCTGCATTTAAAAGATGAATTCACATACTTCCCTTATGAATCGTGGCCCATGGTCTACAAAAACAGTCTCTCTACCTTACAAAGGTAGGGCTAAGATCTGTGTATATTCTATTCTACCCAGACCCCACTTATGGAATTATACCGGATATGTCATCATTGTTTAGTTAAAGGTTGAGTTTTCTCCTAAATCACCAACAGATGATTAAAGAAACCAGGCGGGAAAACCCTCTAAGAAATATCTATATATTGGCTATATTTCCAGAGGATTGTCAACAAGAAGCCAGATAAGTGATAGACAACAAGTATCTTATCTCCTTTGGACTGAGAGGAAGAACAAGCAATATGGATGCTATTTACCTGAAAGAGATGGTGTCATTGCAAAATCAAAATTTGGAAGTAGTACCCCAGCTGCAATGGGTATCGCCACCACATTATATGCAACCGCCCAAGATAAATTTTGATGAACTTTTGCCATTGTTGCCCGTGCAAGATCAAGAGCTTCCAGCACCTACCAAAAGTTAGGAAGCATTGCCAATTACAAGATAAGGCACATCATCTTTTCAACAGAATAAAATCACAGGCAACTTGCGTTGAACATTTGTGTAATCATCCCATATAAATTGCTGATATACACAGTGGGAGGTACAGTCTGCTTTCGGTCACCTGAACCTAACCATAGCTTCTTGACTGTAATCCTCAAAACTATAGTGTGAAATTTTATTTATTTTTTAATTTCAAAACTATAGTGTGAAATAAGTTAACGTGATGCATGGTTATTCTTTGTGCTATGATATTTAGCAAATTTTTACAAATAAAAAGATCTACCTTTTTTCTTTCTTGATAAGGGAAATTTTGAATCCATATTCTCATGACCATTCAATGAAAAGATGAGCAGAAACAAGACACGAGAGGATAATGACTAACTAGTTATATACTCTTATATGACATAATACATGTTACCACTTTTTTTTTTTGATAAAGGTAAAATTGTATTCTTCAGCATTAAGGGTATGCTGGCTACCTCCAAGAAGTTACAGCAGTGACATAATCAGAGAACCTAGAAAGTCTACCAACTGTTCTACTACTTCTATACCATCTTCTTTACACCAAAAATACAGAGTGTTTATGCAGTCTTCTTTGACTTTCTGCATCAAATTAAAAATATTCTCAAAACACTTAAGGTTTCTTTCCCTCCAAATAACCCACCATACACAGGCAGGTATTATCGCCCACCACCCCTTCTCATCCAGCAGCTTAAGAGATCTACTGTGTGCTCAGGCATCACCCAGGGCTCTTAAGAGATGCTGAGGAACATGTGCCACACTAGAGCAGTGACTCTGCAATGAGGGAATAAGTGACTATTAGTTTCCTCCCTTTGTTGACAGAGGTAACACCTGGAGACAAGCTGGAATCCTCTTCTCTTGAGTTTCTCCTGCGTGAGGCAGCCCCTTCTAGAAACCAACCAAGTAAAACATTTCACCTTAGTTGGGATGTTGTACTTCCATAGATACCTCCAAGGCCCTGGAATTCCCCCTGGGTGAGACATAATCTCCCTCTTGTACAGTCTGGCCACTGAGAACTTGCCATCAGGGTCATGTTTCCATTTTCTGCCATCTCTTTCTGTAGTGAGACCTGTGAAGTTACCCAGTCTGAGAAGCAGTTCTATAACTCTGTCCACCTCCCAGTCATTAAGGCATCTCCTAAAGGTAAGGTTCCATCCCTAAGGCGACCAACTGTCAGCTATCTTTGCTTCTGAGTTGATGCTTAAGGAGAAGAGATCAGGGAAATCTGCCTTTAGACACTCCTGACCAATCCATTTGTCCTTCCAAAAGAAGATTTTGGTTCCCTCTCCCACTTTAACCAGGTTCTCCTTCAGGCTAGGCCATGTATTCCTGATTGATCTCCATACTAACACCCCATAACTGCTGGCCACAACATTAGACACCCAGTGCTCACTCTGACCATATTTGTTGAGGATTACTCTTCTCCACAGAGCACCATCTTCCTGTACAAATCTCCAGAGCCATTTTGAAAGTAAGCTTTTGTTCTGGACCCTTAGTTTCTTTATGCCCAAACCTCCTGTCTTCTTGCTAAGTAAGGTTGTCTGCCGTTTGACCAAATGTATTCCTTTGCCTTCTTTATTTCCCAGCCATAGGAAATCTCTTCTTAGTTTATCAAGTCTCTCTTCTACCTTTGAGGGTAAAGGAAAGAGTGGCATGATATAAGTAGGCAATGCATCTAGAACAGAGTTGATCAAGATGACTCTCCCTCCCAAAGATAAATACTGAGCTTTCCAGTTTGTCAGCCTCCTCTCTGTCTTTTCAATAATTCCATCCCACATCTGCAGCTCCTTGTGGTTACTTCCCAAAGGCATTGCCAAATATGTGGTTGGGAAATGCTCTATCTTGCATTGAAGTATACTTGCTAGATTCTGTATATTTGTGACTTGCTTGACTTGGAATATGCTAATTTTCCTCCAGTTCACTGCGAGCTCAGAAACAACCTCAAAAATCACCAAAATAATCCTGATATAGCCAACTTGTTCTGCATTTGCATCACAGAATATTACGGTGTCATCAGCATACAAAAGATGACATATCTGTTACTCCTCGCCTGCCTGATTTCCAATGTTGAAACCTTTTATCCATCTGTCTTTGTGGCCCTTCTCATCATGCTGTTGAGCCATTCCATGGCTATAATAAATAAGAGGGGAGAGAGGGTCATCTTGTCTGAGTCCTCTCTCTGAAGCGAAAAAAACCAGCAGGTTCTCTATTAAATAGTATGGAGAACCTGACAGTTTTGATACAGAAGCCCATCCATTTAAACCATTTTTCTCCAAACCCCATCTGCTTCAAAGTATTGAGTAGATACTCCCAATTAACATGGTCATAAGCCTTTTCCATATCCAACTTGCACATGATACCTGGATGATCTCCCTTAAGCCTTTAGTCCACACACTCACTAGCTATTAACGCAACATCCATGATTTGTCTACCTTGAATAAAAGCCATCTGGTGATTGTTTACAAGTTTGCCTACCACCGTCTTTAATCTCTTTGTTAACAGTTTAGCAAAAACCTTGTAGACTCCACTAACCAGACTTATGGGTCTAAAGTCCCTGAGTTCCTTGGCACCTATCTTTTTGGTGATAAGTGCCACAAATGTGGCATTAAAACTCTTCTCTATTTCATGTCTTTCATGAAATTGTCTGACTGCATTCATGAAATCTGTCTTCAACATCTCCTAGAAAGTCTGAAAAAAACTCATAGGAAAACCGTCTGGACCGGGGGCTTTATCACTGGCTCATGATTTTATACTGTTCAGCACTTCCTCTTCATCAAATTGTCTCTGTAGCCATTCTCTTTCCTCTTGAGAGATACTATCCTCCACCTGTGGGTTAAAAGCAAGTCTCCACTGTTTTGTTTCTCTATACAAGTTCTGATAGTAGCTGACCATTGTTCCTTTAATCGTTTCTAGATCTGTCATTGTAACCCCTTCGACCTCCAATTTCTCTATGGTGTTACATCTTTTGTGGGCTGTGGCAATTCTATGAAAGAACTTAGTGTTTTTGTCCCCCTGTTTGAGCAGTTTACTCTTGACCTCTGTCTCCAAGCAATTTCCTCATTTTTCAAAACTTCTTCAAATTTCATGGATAAGTGCATTTTTTGCAGCAACTCATCCTCTGATAGTATTCTCTGCTCCTGGGACTTTTCTAATTCTGACAGCTGATATAAAATCTCCTCTTTTCTCTGCGTCCAGTTGTTTCTGTTTTCCATTTTCCATTCCTTCAGCTTCCCCTTCAGCATTCTCAGTTTGGATGCTAATACATAAGAACCTGTACCAGTAGCATTGAATGATGCCCACCGCTCTTTAACTTTTTCAGAGAAACCCTCCACTCTCAGCCACCATGGCTCAAACTTGAAATAGGATTTCTTGCAGTTTAAATCCCCACACTCAAGTATAATTGGGTTGTGGTCTGAACCTATTATGGGAAGAAGGTTCTATTTGATTTGTGTAAAGGTTTCATCCCATTGAGAGGAAAACAGGAACCTGTCAATTCTAAAGGCTGACATGTGATTTTCCCCTCTTCTCCATGTGTATGATCCCCCAAATAAAGGAGGATCAATAAACTCCATCTCATTGATCCAATCTGAGAAGTCAGTCATTGCCCCTGTAATTCTGTGCCCGCCTGTTCTCTCACTTGGGTATCTTGTAGCAATGAAATCACCACAAGCTACCCAAGGGCCGCTGCACTGATTTCTGATGTTGATAAATTCTTGCCATAGATCTCTTCTAATTATAGGATCACATGAGGCGTATACTGCTAATAGAAACCAGGTGAAAGACCTGGTTAATCCCTTCAAACTTGCAAATTATCAACTGGTTACCTACTACCAATAACTCCCCTTTCCACACCCTCTTATCCCACATAACTACTATACCCCTGCTTCTACCTACTGCATCCAGATAAAGTTCATCCATCCACCTATTTTGCCACAGTTGTTTGAAAACATTCTCCTCCAAAAAAGTCGGCTTTGTCTCCACCAGGACATAAATATCCGCCCCCCACTGCTGTAAAAGTGTCCTAACTTCCCCCCTTTTCCTTTCCCCATTCACCCCCCTAACATTCCAAGAACAAATTTTGACTCTCATTGAGAATTTGAGTTTGTTATTCTCCCCCTACTTCTAGACTCCCCTTCTTTAAACTTGACATGAAATTCCAAGTTCCTCAGCTTCTTTGGGATTGCGGTTTTTATTCTGGAAGGTGTTGTCTCCATCTTCTTCTGCCTCAATTCTCCTCTCTTTTGGTCAATTCTCAGAAATAGATCAAACGCCACTTCTTCACAACCTTTAAAAGATGCCCCAAATAATTTGCTGAGTTTGAGTACATTAGACTGAACCCAAAGAGAGGCTCTATCTTCAATTTCCTGTTCCAATTTTTAATTTGAGGAGGAGTGGGATTCTCAAAGGTTGACAATTGCTCCAAAGGGCAGTCTCCTTGATGCGATTCGCTTATTTCTGGGACTGGCAATGCAAATCCTGCATCTTCTCCTTCGTAATTGACTGTATGCATGTGATTTGCTTCGTCGCCCTGAGCTTCGGAGACTTCAATGATTGCCAAATCGAACATGGCTGATGCTCCCCTCTTTATGTCGCCATTCCCCATCTCCCTCTCTGTGATATATGTAGCTGCAGAAGACGTGTTGTCTGTTGCAAAAAGGTTAGCCACGGAAGGTTCCTTTTCAAACTGAAAAGGGGCTTTTTTAGAGCTTTGGGCCTCTCTTTGCTAATTTCCTTTTTAACCCGGATTGGCCCAGAACTTGTTGCAAGATTTCTAGGCCCGGTTTTTTAATGAGCTCCCTCACGTGGTCTTCACACATACTCACGTGTTCCTCTTCCCTTTTTATGTCTACTTGTCTGCGTACTATCTCGTAAGTCACAGGACACCCCCTCTTCTGGGAAAGAATTCTGCAAATTTGCCTTCCACTGTGTCTGCGTTCGATGCCCAGGCTGTAAATCATCTTTCTCTCGACCCTCGTGCACCAGATCCATCTTCCGGCTAAATCTCGCCGGAGCTTCACACCGTACCAGCAGTGAGAAGTCATATTCTACGTCACTCACCTCCACATATGCTAGTATATCCTTCAGCAACCCTTTGACACGAATTCGAGCCCACCTTAGGTGATTCCTAAGTTTTGTTTCTTCTTCCGTCTCAATCCATCCCCCGCATTGCTTCCCTATCTCCTTCATCACCTCTTCCGACTATAGATGTGGAGGTAATCCCAGGGTACGGACCCAGAACCAGTCATATTGGTGCTTATAAGGAATAGCTCTTGTTGTCGGAGACCACCACTCCAACTTTAGTCAGTGGTTACTCCTCCTCCATTCTCCTGCCAGCACATTCTCAACATCCCTTCTCGACTGGAATTCAAAAAGAAACTGGATTTCATTTAGATCAAAAACTTGTATGTTGTGAATGCCTCTCCAAGTACTCTGTACCCATTTCCTTACATCATTACGCGTGGGTATTTCATCGTTGTCTGGGAAACAGCCAACCAAACTTCTTCTTAGCGGTTCCTTGTCTCTATTGGAGTTATATTCTGCAGCTGATTTAGAGTCGCTGGAGGCCCACCTGCTCTTGAGAATAGCTTCCTTGTAGTCCCCTTCTCCCTTCTTATTTCTAACAGAGCTCTCCCCTGAAATTGGTTCTTCACTGTGCAATATCCCAGCCTTACTAATGAATGTCTCGATTCTCCTAGAGAGGTCTGACCAGCCTGCATTGATTTCAGAGAGAATGATAACTGATCTAGACTCCCCTCTAACTGTGATAACAGACACAAATCTACCATATTTATTGAACTTTAATGAACAATAAATGAGAGTAGTTAAGTCTCTGCATCTCCAGGTTTTGAAAGATTTCCCTTTTACTTCTAAGGCTTCAGCAAGCCTCCTGCATAGCCACAAGAGTGCCTCTCTACCTAGCTTCATTCGCCTCATGTAAAGCCTCACACATTCTACAAGTTCAAACCTAGAATCTGAGGTTACCCCCGTATTAGTTAAGTCGTATGACTTTCCCCCTAATCTGAAAAAGATTCTTTTCTCCATAAAAAACGTAGTAAACAAAAGGCTGGAAGCGCTAAAAGCCGAAGCCGGAAAGAGGAGCTTCCCTGAACCTAAAAAGTAGGAGAGAGAAAGCCTAAGGAACCATGTCTGGGAGCATTTCCACTTATTAAAGAAGAAATGACTTGGTACACGTTACACTATTTTTACGGTCAATACTAACATGTGAAGATATGATTAAATATTTGTTTTAATTTAAAAAAAATAAACAAAAGCCTCACTGTGATGACATGGAACAATTTTTTTTCCGGATGAATGTGATGACACGGAACATGTACCTGTGAGAGTCTATTTCCAAGGAGTATAATGGATGCTGCATTTGAAGCAGCAGTTTCCTGTCCTTCAACTTGCAAAGCAATCCCCACATCAGCAAGAGCAAGAGAAGGTGCATCATTAATGCCATCACCAACCTTCGAGTATGAAATTCCAGTTAGTTAGCATGCATAATATCTGACATTTAGCAAATCACAGGCTCACACTAGTACAAAACTAATACTCATTGAGAGATAAGTAGTATAATGAAGTGACCTAACGGAAAAAAGGAAATTTGATAGCACTTGCTAGAGGGGCAAATATGACGGCTCAATTACTGGATGTTGTGTGCCATGGAGAAGCAGTTTCCTTAAAAGGATCGTGTAATTGTAGAAGTCAACTTTTACATAAGTTATCTCTTATATATTATATAAATCAGAGTTTCCCGAGAGAAAGATAGCAGCCAATTGCACATGGTATTCTAGACAATATAACTTCTATATGTTTGAGGGACAAGTAGAATATTATTAGGTTTTCACCAGATAAATGCAGTTACTGTCGCGACGTAATTGCACATGGTATTATGGACAAGATAACTTCTGTATGTTTTAGGGACAAGTAGAATATATTAGGTTTTCACCAGATAAATGAAATTACCATGGCGACACGGTGGCCTGAAGCTTGAAGATCTGAGATGGCAGCAGATTTCTGCTGGGGTGTTAAAGATGCATTGACAAATTTGTTTTTAATGCCAACAGTCTTTGCTACAGTTGCAACTGCCTCTTCCCTGTCTCCTGATAACAGTATTGTCTCAATTCCCTCGTGCTGAAGCCTTCAATAGGTAAGAATTAAAAAGAAATATATGAGAAAACTAAAAAAGAAAAAAATTCAGATATTTTAAGAGAGGAAGTTAGAAGAAAAGAAAAGGGCTGAGCAACTGACAGGTGGTGGAACACATTTTTGCAACACTCTACATATTGAATCCATTCAAATTGAAAAGTGATGGAAATATCTGTAAAATCTTTATGATCTAACTTCCAATCTATAACATGTTCATAGAAATTTGGAACTGTGAGAGGCAAGTCGATATAAGGATAGATGTAACTTCTTCAAGAGGCTGAAGAAGACTGGATGATAGCCTCAAATTGCCACTTTATGCTAACTTCTTCAAAATAAAAGAATTAGGAAGCTGATGACCTACCACACATTAAAGATGGGTAATACATCTATGCAGCAAAGAGAAAATTGAGTGGGGGCCATGGGGGAGACTAATGATGATTGTAACTTCTATGAGGCATCTAAAATTTACACTTGAAATTATCTTCAAGGTTACCTTCTTATTGTAGACTCAGCATCCTCACGTAATTTATCAGATATTGCAATGGCTCCAATCACACCCTCTCCCTCCAGACCGACATATACAACTGTTGTTGAATGATTAGATGATTGACTGTCCTGTAATGATTCATGCATCACAGATTGCTCAAGAGTCATTAAATCAGAAAGGTCTGCTTTTTGCTGGAAACGTTCTTGAACCCATTTCAGCTTTCCAATTGCAACCAAGAGCCCATTTACTTCTGCCATGGTTCCAGAGCCAGGCTCAGCCAATTGTCTACGTGTGACAGGGATACTCAAATTTAATGATTCTGCTTTGCTTATAATAGCATGAGCAATGGGGTGTGATGCTGTTTTCTCCACTGCGGCAGCTATTTGAAGAATCTCTAATTCCTCATGACCCAGTGACGTGATAGCAGAGACAGCAGGTTTTCCTTCAGTCAGAGTTCCTGTCTGAGAGTTACAAGCAGGGATCATGTTTGTAATCCAAATATATCACTATAGATCTTTTGATTTTAGCAGCAGAAGTAAAAGTTGCAACTAAGTACTCAATTGAAGTACTACTAAATACCTTATCCAGCATGACATGATCCACACTAGCCAAGCGTTCGAGTACATCTCCTCCTCTGATGAGAAGTCCTTGTCTAGCTCCTGTTTAGTTTCAAAAGATAATTACAAGCTTAATTAGACAATCTATAAGGTTACATCGTGAAAAAGGAACTGCCTATTAAACTAAAGGGGAAAACAGAAAAGGCGAGTATGTAATCCACAAAGTGTTTTTCTAAATATTGGTTGTATCAGTCTTTCATAACCCCCCACAAAGGTAGGGTTAAGGTCTGCTATATCCTACTTTCCCAGATCCCACAAAGAGGCAAACTTGCAGATGTAAGCTGAAATGTCTGCATGAATAGGTGACCGCATATTGGAGGTGTCTTTTTTATAAGGTAGAGTAAATTTTATTAATAAAGTACCAAGATGGCATAGAAATTACAACAGAAAGAAAAAGCTTGTCCAACCAACCATTACAAACTTCTCCCTAACTTATCTAGGAAATCAAGATATTGATCCATATCCTCTAATAACCCGTCCTTGCACCGATAGTACGCTTTATGAAAACAATTGTTTTGACCACTGAAATGTGACTCTTTTTGCCTTCAAAGCATATCTTGTTTCCCTCCAGAGATAAAGTCCACAAAAATTAAGAGTGGAATTTTTCAACAAATCTGTTTCAGGAGTGTGCTTGTCAAAGAGCAACCTAACTTGCCATTACTTTAAAACAGAAACCCAATTTAAAATAGAAAAGATATGAAAAATTCTAGAAATTCAGATATAAATGATTAACCAAACATATAAGAATCTTTAGAAAGTGAGTCTTGCCATAATCTTTTTATCTTCAAATTCTCTTAAATTTTATGTTATCTTTTTGCTCCTTCCTTTCTTTTTCAGTGGCTAAGCAGTAAAAAGTATAAAAAATAAGCAACAGGCTATACTACATTTAGATAGACCTTATGCCCCAAATGAGAAGTGTCACAAAAGGTTCTACAAATTTTGGCCATGGAGGCTTTGCTAATATCATACTCCATACTGTCCAGCGAACTCTCTAGGCAGCCCGGTGCACTAAAGCTCCTGCTATGCGCGGGTTCCGGGGATGGACCGGACCACAAGGGTCTATTGTACGCAACCTTACCTTGCATTTCTGCAAGAGGCTGTTTCCCGGCTTGAACCTGTGACCTCCTAGTCACATGGCAGCAACTTTACCAATTACTCTAGCGAACTCTCTAATCTCTGTAAAACCAGCCAGCACTTGTAATGACTAATGCATGAGTGTACCACATGGTGAGTCTCTTTGCGTCTCAGACTTTAATTATTCAAGTTCAAACCAATCTTTGAAGGTGAGAGTTTAAACATTTTCTTCTCTCTTAGTTGCTTTTGAAGGGAATTTCATCACGTGACAGCAATAGTTTTTTGAAGGGGAAAAAATAAAAAAGAATAAACAAAATATAGTATTTTGAAAATTAAAGGCCCTTGCATGTAGTAGGCTTTCTCTCATGCAAATAGCATTACAATTTCCAATCACAAATCTCAATTGCTCCTCTTTCTCCATGAAACCAACAAATGGAATTTAATTTTCAGGCATAGTTGATTGATTGAGGATAAAATAAGCCACAAAGCAATAGTGCGTATTGGGTGAGGCAGGGTGCATGCACCTCCACGGTCGTCATGGTTCATTTTCAGAGCGCCTCGGGTACACCCCGGTGACACCTTTCGAAACACTGATCTAACATCACCCCCTCGCAGCAACAAAATGCAGCTATTAAGGGATACACTAATTTTCAGCAGTTACTCTCTCTTCTCATTGGAGAACTGCCATTCCGCAGTCGGTGCTTTGACTCAACCAACCTGCTCTTTAGACCAAACTTTGTTCAAAGTGTTCGAGATGTACTATTTCAAAGATGAACCTTAGCATCAAGCATCCTCCTTGCATAATGTTCCCAAGGTAGACTCCTAGTTTGCGAATAATTCTCGAAAAACTTGTTTTCTGTTGTTTCATGATACTCCCTCAGTTCCAATTTATGTGAACCTATAACTTACCACAGAGTTAAAGAAAAACGAAGATTTTTGAAACTTGTAGTCTTAAAAATTGCCAATAACATTTTTGTGGCTATAAGACTTTTGAATCTTGTGGTTTTAAACATGCCATAACATTTATGTGGCTATAGAAGATTCTCACTAAGGGTTAAATGGGAAGATTAAATTAAATTGTTTCCAAATTTAGAAAGGAGCTATTCTTTCTTGAACGGACTAAAAAGAAAATAGGGTCACATAAACTTGTACAGAAGAAGCATATATCTAGGACGAAAGCTAGAAAAATTTCTGGAGTATACAGCAATTTCTGATATCCAAGGAGCCCACATTTATGCTAGTTGGTTGGAACATCTAAATCCCCTCTAGCAGTTTAGTCTATGAAGCAAGCGTACATCAAGGAGTGTACTCTTGTGAGGAAAAGAATGTCAAAAGAGGATAAGGAATGTAATGGGTATGTCCTCAGTTGCTGTGTAGCAGGGAGAATGGAGGAAATACCATGAATTACAGCAAAAGCATTTAAATCTGATTATGTACCTAGTGAGGTTCCAACCAGAATTGCAGTTGGTGTGGCAAGGCCTAAAGCACAAGGGCAGGAGACAACCTGTCAAAAATCAAAGACAATAATATGGTTAACCCGAAACAAATCACACCATTTTAGCACATTTATAATGGAGGATCATATGTTCGAACTTTTAGGTCCCAGAACAAGCTAGGCATCAGAATTAGAATAGACTAGGTGAGTTAACCACAGTAAGCGATTGTTTTTTCTTATAAGGTAGATTATCAAGCCGTACCACAATTATTACAAATTATTTACTCCCAATACATAAATACACGAACTTCTGCCTGTAGGCAAGCAATTCTTGTGCTTTTAACTATAATAATACTGTATTTATGAAGCAACAGCATCGGAAAGCTTCCTTCTGAAGGAATCCAATATATTACATGTCCTCTGTTTAAACTTTACAATTTGATTTCTTTTTTTCTTTTTGATCAGTAAACTTTACAACTTGATTTCTACTCGGGGCTCTCATAAGCTTCTGCTGAAGTTAATTACCCCAACAATTTCTTCTCTCTAAAGTAATAGGCCAAATCTTCCTTCACCAGATATATCGTAAGAGCAAATGGAGAAGCACAGAGGTGACCAACAAAGCACAAAGGTTAGACAAGCTAAAATGATAACTCCCAAAGTTATTGTCTGACATTTATAACTTATGATAGATTAGCAGGCTCTAACAAGAACTGATACAATAGAGAATGACTAAAATTTTCAAGAGAAAGATAGAAGGGAAATGGAGAAGAAATTTAAATTAGTTAGAAAGGCATCGATATAAAATGGCTCATCGGTTCAGCAGGACGCACCAATACATCTACAGCAAGTTTCAGGCTCAGAAGCAAAGGATCTCCTTCTGGTCCGGCAATATCATTCAATAAAACATCTGGGAAGATGTGCGACCCAACATAATACCTATTATAACGAGCAAAAAATATCAAACAACAGAAAATTATAAGTTAACATAAACTACATGCAGTAGCAGACCATGCTATCATTGTTGGAGAGACTTAAAGTAACCAAAATAAGAGTATCAAGGATTCATTTCTGCTGCTGCCAAATTATTGCAGAATCATTGATCATCTATACTTTGAATGCTTATAGCAAAGCTCCTATAATGTGCTATTGTTTTTGATGAAGTAATAAATTTACTA
This sequence comes from Datura wrightii, assembly GCA_035772735.1. Classification (NCBI taxonomy): domain Eukaryota; kingdom Viridiplantae; phylum Streptophyta; class Magnoliopsida; order Solanales; family Solanaceae; genus Datura; species Datura wrightii. Next base: position 130,334,194 of record JASDFA010000006.1, read on the forward strand.
AATCATTGTTAGAGACTTAAAGTAACCAAATAAGAGTATCAAGGATTCATTTAAAGTGACCAAATACGAGTATCAAGGATTCATTTCTGCTGCTGCCAAATTATTGCAGAATCATTGATCATCTATATACTGAATGCTTATACCAAAGCTCATATAATGTGCTGTTCTAGGGTTTCTCTATCAGATGATGCCCTAGAGCAGGGCTGGATTGACCTTGATGTAATGTAGTGTCATCCGACACCACTTCATCGGAAAATTTTATTATCTATATATATTATATGCAAACTAAAAAAATATGTAAATAAAGAGAGAAATGACACTGTTTTTCACAAGTTGCATCTTGGTTCTCTGGTTAAGCGGAGGAAATTTCTAACGGAGGCCAGTAGTTTGAACCTCAATAGCTTGCTTTTTCTTTTAAAATTTTTTAGAAATACTGGTCCTTACTAATTAAAAGTTAATATGCCAGGTAGGATTGATCCAATGACCTCCTTCCTTGTAAGGAGAAACTAAACCACATTGACTATTGAAGAAATACATTATTTTTCTTTGTGAGTTGAACTTTATGAAATCATTTAGTGGTTATCTAATTGATATTTTCAATTTTTAATTCAATTTTCAATGAAGAGATCTTTTCCTAAACCACCTTCCAACCCTTCAAAACCAAGTTCAACATCTCAAAGTTCATCTAACTTTGAGGAAAGGGATGATGAGCCGAAACAATGTCGACAAAGATGTATTTAGTACTATTTCTAGTGAGACTATTATAAATGCACTTCAAAGTATGAAAACTAGGAATATAGTAGCTTTGTACTTGTGTCTTTTTAAATCCGCTGGCTTTATTGTATTTGTTTTTTGTTGGAATGACACATGAAATTTCCTGAATCGGACAAATTATAAAGTATGGTAGGGAAATTGTTGAAGTATCTCCAGTCAAACTCCTATTCCCAAACAAGTTAAATTAATAGCTTGGTCTCCACCTTGTGCAAGAAAGATAAAACTAAACACTGACGTAGTGTCAAGACGCACACTAGAGACGCTAATTTTGGAGGGAATATTTTTAGAAATGATCAAGGAAAGTGGATGCTAGGATACTCAAGTAAGGTAAAGACTACTTCAAGTCTCGTAACAGGGTTAAACTTAGCAAAAGAAATGAGATAGAAAGACTTAGAAGTGAAAACAAACTGCCTACTTGTGATCAGGCTTATCAATGAGGACATACAATGTCAACCCCCTGAGGCCTACTGTTGAAGATTGCAAATATTTTATGGAAGCTACAAAGACCACCATTAAACATATAGTTATCAAAAAAAAGACCACCATTAAACATATATGGAGGTAGGTCAATCAATGTTCCATCTTTCTAGAAAACGAAGGGCACAAACAGGAAGAAGATTTACTAATCTGGGAAGAGGCAATCAAGGATATAGAGTTTATCCTCCTGACAGATTTAAGCCATGTAGGTTAAGAACGAGTTGAAACTTTTCTAGTCCTTTCCAATGTACCAAAAAAATTGTTTTTCTTGTTTATTTCTTTAAATGTCGACACTGCTTACGGGAAATCCCTTGCATGCCACTGCCCTAGAGGCCTCGAGAATCAGTGGATCTTGTTTCATATGAAAAGGAGCTGGAGGAAATGGTTGATGAAGATTGCTCTATATACCACGTGTTTACCACAAGGATGTAATGCATGTATTTTCAAAAACAGGAACCAGACCATTTGATGCCTAGACCATGAACATTGTTACTGAGATTAAGTCTAGAGCTTTAAGTTTTAGAGCTGCAAATACTTCATTTTTGTTAAGAATATAGTTTGAGCCTTGGTTTTCCTGAAACAGTTTCTAGGGAACCTGAGTGAGGGATCCCTACAAATGCTGTGGCACTCAGTCTCAACGAAATAATTTGTTACTTACAGAAAAATATAGGAATATCAAGAACTCCATTGCTCAAAGCAGGTAGCAGTTTACTCACTAGTATACTATTCCAAACACAAATGTTTTTCCCTTTAGGGATATGGTAAACACCAACCTCAAACCCCTCCTACCTAGGAGCACGATAGTGGTTTTTCCTACTTTGCTCCTTGGTTACTCAGACTTCCAACCTCATCGTGGAGGCCGACGGCCCTCACCACTAGACCCCCCCCCCCCCCCCCCCCCCCCGTCTTCAAACGAAAAATTGGAGACCCGAGAGGATAGCTGTGCTAAGGAATAATTGATTAAACTAGATGTCTGAATTTAATCTGATTGGACTTGATCCTGATTTGACTCAATTCCAGGAGGTAGATTTAAGTAAATCAGTGCATTGTATGCCAAGTGACATGCGAAGGCTACATTACTTTTGACAGTGCTCCAAGTGCACCTTGTAATAGAAAATACATGCAATTAGATGCAATTATAGCTCATAGGAATGGTCGAACATAGATTTATAATACAGCAGCTTGTGAACTGGTGAGGAGGAAAAACAAGGTTTCAGGAAATAGGCTTCGGAACAACATGTCGACTGTGACTTATGAATCACCCAACACACCATTAACATCAACCATGAGAAGTCATTGAGCACCATATATTCCATTCACTTCAGAGACTAAGTAGTATTTGTTCAGATCTTCTAACTATTCTTCCAGTTTGTTCATTTATACCTATTCTTTGTCTATTTATACCAAATAAGCCACAAGAGCAGTCAACTGTTTCCTAAACATATTTGTGACAAAAAAAAAGGATTAAATTTGTTACCAGAACCCAAATGTGGCAGCTGATAATGTCATCACACTGTAAACAAATGGCCCAGCAATTGTATCTGCTAGTCGCTGAATTGGTGCTTCACGGCCTTGAGCATCCTCAACCTGGAAGATTAGAAAATTTACATAGAAGATCATAAATTCCTAAATTTTTACGCATCAATATTAGATGGCAGTGGCCCCACACATATCTGCTAATTCTAGTTTAGGATCACTAGCAACTTTTGCATCAAAAGATGGGTACACACTTTTGTCTAACCACGCATATCAGAAAGAGTAATTCAAAGTAAGAATTTCAGAGAAGAGGAAATAATATTCTCTATGCAGGAAATAAAGGCTGTAAACAACATAAAAATGCATGTCAAACGTCAAAGGAAGTCACATAAATAACTCCACAAACAGTAATCACAATCTCATTGAAGTCCCAAAATTCCTACATGGTACAGAAAATTATAATACACAATAATTCGAAAACTGCAATTCAAAGATGGCCCCACTACAAGCTTTAGAAAATGTTGAGCTTTTCAAGAAACTAGGTGCAGTTGGGATTTCAGAAAACGAAGAGTCTCAGCTTTTGGTTGCCAGCTAGCAGTAAATTAATCATAGAACCTTTATCTTGGCAACTGGCGAGTGCTATATCCCACATGTACCAGAACCTCCTCAAAAAGAGTAGATTGAAATAGAGATAGATAAAATCTGCTGAGCTAAATCGACAGACCAACCTAAAACATATACAAGTACAATAAAAAAATATATAGGTTAATTTTACTTTATTTTATAATCGTGGTATTCGGGCTAGCTTGCGCATACCTCAACTAATTCCACGAGGTACCTGCTATCTCTTACCAGCACAGATATCGGATAACTCTATCCATCAAGGCTTAGACAGATGGGAAAAAATCACCTAGTGGTTTTGCTTCCGTAGGGATGAGCCTGAGACCTCATAATTCTCAACTCACTTTATTGACCACTAGATCACACCCTAGGTAAGGTGAAATCACCTAGATTTATTTTACTTTGATCCAAACTACATGCATCAATGATCCCGCAAATCCTCTAATTTTAGGCAGAGCAGTCAAGCACTACTAAATTGCTCAAAGAAAAAGTTAAAACTAATGGACTATATTCCCATGGTTGAAAGTTTTCCTATCTTCCTTGAACGAAGAAGGGGACAGGGATATTTTGTTAGGGTGATTTGGAGCACTCAGAGAGTTGTCAAGATTTTGGATATTGTAGGTGTATTAAGGTTGAGGAGGTTAAGGGTGTTATTCGTAGGATGAGCAAGGAAAAGCGACCGGACCAAATGAGATTCCAGTAGAGTTTTGAAAGAGCACGCACAGGGCTGGTAAGGAGTGGCTCGCTGGGTTGTTTAATGTCATTTCTAAGACTGCTAAAATGCCCAAAGAATGGAGGTGGAGTACAATGATTCTGTTGTACAAGAACAAAGGGTGATATCTAAAACTGCAACAATTACAGGAGTATCAAGTTGCTAAGCTATGGTATGAAAATTTGGGAGGTGGTAGAGATGAGGCCAATGTGAGGAGGAGCGTGTCCATTTCCAAGAACTAGTTTGGATTCATGTCGGGGCGATCAACTACGAAAGCCATTCATTTGTGAGAAAACTGGTGTAGAAATATAGGGAAAGAAAGAAGGACTTGCATATGATTTTCGATGACCTAGAAAGGACCTACGAGAAAGTCACGAGGGAAGTCCTACGAAGATGCCGAGAGGCTAGAGGTGTACCGATGGCTTATATTAGGGCAATAATGGATCTGTATGATGGAGTAAAAACTGGGGTAAGAACAACGGAGAGTGCCTCCGAGCACTTTCCGATCGAGATGGGGTTGCACTAGGGATCAGCGTTAGCCCGTTTCTATTTGTCTTGGTGATGAATGAATTGACGCGCCATATTCAAGGTGAAGTGCCATGGTATATATTATTTGCAGATGACAAAGTTTTGATTGAGGAGACACGTTGTGGAGTTAACGCTAGGTTGGAGGTGTGGAGACAAACTCTGAAGTCTAAATGCTTCAAGTTGAGGTGGACCAAAACGGAGTATTTGGAGTGCAAATTCAGTGATGCAACACATGAGGCAGGCATGAAAGTGAGACTTGATACACAGGTTGTTCCCAAAGAAAAAGTTTTTAAGTATCTTGGGTCTTTGATCCAAGGAAATGGGGAAATCAACGATGACGACACATATCGTATAGGGGCGGAGCGTGTGAAATGGAAGCTTGCTTCTGGAGTCTAATGTGAAAAAAGATACCACCAAAACTTGAAGGTAAGTTCTACCGGGTGGTGGTTAGACTAACTTTGTTGTAACGGACGGAGTGTTAGTTAATCAAGAACTCTTATATTTCGAAGATGCAAGTTGAGGAAATGAGGATGCTAAAATGGATGTATGGGCATACTAGGAGCAATAAGATTAGAAATAAGGGTATTCGAGACAAGGTAGGAGTGGCCTCCATGGTGGACAAGATGAGGGAAGGGAGGTTGAGATAGTTTGAGCATGCAAAGAGGAAATTTGCAGATGCCTAAGTAAGGAGGTATGAAAAGGTTGGATATAATGGATACGAGGAGAGCTAGAGGTAGGCCAAAGAAGTATTGAGAGAAGATGATTAGACAAGACATGGCGTAGCTTTAGCTTATCAAGGGCGTGACTTTAGATAGGATGATATGAAGGTCGCAAATTTGGGTAGAAGTTGATAGTTGAGCCTTGTCTTGCTTTTTGACAGGATAAGGCTTGGTGGCAATCTGGAGCACTGTTTCGTAGTAATAACATTATTCATGTAGTACTGTGCCTCTTTGATGTTTAGGTGATCGCATTATTTTGTTGATGATACTGTTCCAAGAATGTACGCTTTGCACTACTTTCTTATTAGTTGTCATATTTTTTTCACTGTCATTTTTCCTTTCCATTACTACTTTGATTTGCTTCACTTGTCGAGGGACTTTCAAAAATAGCTTCTCTATTTGCACAAGGTAAGGGTAAGGTCTGCGTACATTCTACCTTCCCCAGACCCCGCCACTTTGTGGGATTTCACTGTGTATGTTGGTGGTGATGGTGGATGTTAGAAGTAAAACAACAACATACCCGGTGTAATCTCACAAAGTGGTGGAGTCTGAGGAGGATAGAGTATACGCTGACCTTACCTCTACCTCTAGGGAGTAGAGAGGTTGTTTCTGAAAGACCCTCGGCTCAAGTAACGCATAACAAAAAACATCAGAAGTAAAGAAGACATAACAAATAATAGAGGAAGCATTACATAACATTCAGGAAAAACATTGAAGTAATAATTTATTAGAGTGCTAGAGTTAGTGTCAAGTGTTAGAATCAAGATAGTCCCTCATGAATTAAATACAAATTTTAATTGTATCATACTTATCATAGGTGCCTTCTATTCCATCTCATCTAGTTGTAAGTATATTTCTTCTTTTTTCATTATTTTCTCATACGGTTCAAGACCTCTACAATCTTGATGGAGACTTAGTAACTTCTGCCTACAGAAAGTCTCTGCCTTATATTGTTTATCTAGCCAAGTTTTCTATCTTTGTCGAATTACTATCTTTCTTCTTTATGGTGATTGTTCTAGCGGTACCAATCTAATTTTCAGTAACGGTAGCTATAGCACATTGCTAGTTTGAGTTTGTTCATTATAGCAGCATTGCGCCTCTTTCTGGTGACTGTACGGAGATACTACACCACTTCAGGGTGATTATTATTCTAGTGATGTTGCGACTTCTTTTTAATGACCATTCTAGCAGTTCCATGCCTTACTCAGTGAATGTTCCAGTGGCACTGCACCTCTTCTTTTTAAGGTTACTGGCACTGAACTCATAGTGGCATTGCACCTCTTTTTGATAACCATTTCGACAAGACAACCTTTCTCCGACTATCTGACCATTATGCTGGAAACAACTTTTGAAGTTCTCAGATGAGATTCTAGCAACCAAAACTTTTCTCCCAAGATTTCAGTTTCAAATTAGTTTTCATGTGAGATTCATGTTGTCAAAGGGTAACATGCACTCAACAAAAAAGGAAGTTCAGACACTACAAGATTTGACTACTACACTCGGTGGAAACCACCAGAATTTAGCTTATACGACATTTCTAATGAATTTTCAGACATTGTGATCAAGTTTGTACTCTCAAGTTTTATTTCATTACATGAACAAAATAGTAGCTTTAATCTTTTATTATAACCATGGTGTCTGGACCAACTTGTGTACACCTCGACTAATTCAACGGGTACCTTCCATCTCCCACCACCAGATACCAGGTAACTTTGTACCCAAGGCTTGAATCGATGTGAAGCAATCACCTATGGAGTAGTATTTTTGCCTCCAACAGGTAGTGGCTTTAATAACCTAATACAGAAAGTCAGAAACATCCCTATGGGTTACGGTATCCGTTTTGCCTCCCCAAGGTTCTAAATATCTAAATGCTAGAAAATGTCCCAAGCAACAAATATTACTTGGAAGGAGAAAACATCACTAAGAAACAGTGTACTGACCATGTTAACAATCTTCGAAATTGTTGAATTGGAACCAGTGGAAGAGGCCTCGATCCTCAAAGGACTATCCTGAAACATAACAACAAGGACTTCAAAATAAAATAATATAAACAGAAATGTAATTCCAGTCTTTCGAAAGAAAATCCAGTTCTACCATCATAAGGTGTTCATCAACTAACATTTCGATCAGCATAAGTGGCACAAATCTAAGCCAATCTGGAAACAACTGACACAATCCTAATGCACCATCAATTATATAACCTTAACAAGGACCAGTTAACATTTGAATCTGATACCTCACCAGTACTCGAATGGATATAAGTTGGTATATAGCCTGTTCCTATGTCGATAACAATAATAATTATTCATTCTAAAGGCCATCAAACCTCATTTTGTTACAGATGACACAGCGGGATAGTAAACTGTAGTTTAAATCAGAAAGCTGCAAATAGCATAACTATACACGTAATATCTTGGCACCATGTCCGAACAGAGCAGATCAGCGTAGAGGATTCATATAGCTGACCCCAACTAGTTTGGAATTATCATATATGATTGATTGATTGAATCTTGACCACTACCATACCCAGTTTATTGTACCAGCTGAGACAGAAATGCCCTTCTCTTTGAACACCGGAAGAGACTCTCCAGTAAGCATAGATTCATCCACAACACTTCGACCTGCAACGACTCTTCCCTGCAGAGGAAATTTGATTTATCATTTGAGAATGTAAGATGTTGTATGTCTACACAATAAACAGTAGAAAACAAGTATTTTAAACAGAACTCAACATCCTTGAACAGGCATTTGTATTCCTTCCGAAGACTAAAAAAGGTGCCATAAAATGCTTTTAAACTAATAATTAATTAGTTGCTTTTAAACAGGACAAATTTCTCATTTGTCCAAAATTGCCTATTCAATCCTAGGGAAAACTTTTTAAAAAAAAAATTATTCCTATGGAACACATATTCTATTTGTTTTTAACTCGAGGACCAAAAAGAGCTAAAGCAAAAAAATGTGCTAGAAACCACCGCTAAGATGAACCGAGGTAATAACTTTTTCCTTGTCTAATGATTCCATATTATGTTTGTAGTAGTTGATGGTTTTAGTTTACGTTAGCATCCTCAATGAAATCCAAGGAAATTAGCATATGTATTCTAGTCTGCTTTAGTTAAGATTTTCATACATTCGAGTTTTTTTTTTTTTTAAAAAAAAGTTTCAAAAAGGATCTTCAGACATTCGTCCTTGGGCTGAACTCCTGAAAGAAAAGTACTCATACAAAATTGACTTACATCTACAGGTATAGTTTCTCCAGGCAAAACGAGCAAAGAATCACCAACTCGAATATCATCAGTTGGAACTTCAATACATATTGCATCATTACCGACAACATCAGTCGAGGAACCACTGCCGGAGGAAGTAATTACAAGTCTAGACTGAGTGGATATAAATGACTGCCAAAAGAGCCACACCAATATTTTGTAAGAAATAGGAGTAACAAAGTATAGAAGCTTCTCTAATCATGAATACAAAGGGAAAAAGTAAGGTACAATACAAATTTAAGTTTATTTAATTCTTCAGCACTTCATTAGCAAACTCTGGGTATCTTGTCTGAATAACGAAATGTATTCCATTTCATATAGATCAAAAAAAAAAGTAGCCTTGTGTAGCCTTTATTTATTGTGTTCAATAAAGTAAGAAAAGTGTAGCCCAAAAATAACCTTAGATTGTTCTTTGCTCAGTTCAACTATTAGATAGTATAAGTCTTAGATGTTCAGAATACTAAATATATGTTTTTCCTCCACAGATGTGTATAAATAAACATTGCCACCAGAAATAAGAGATCAGAGCTTTTATGCAACTCCTACACCTAGATCATCCTTAACCCACTTCATACACACCTTTTACACGCTCTAAGAATATAACTGTTTTTTTTCTCAAGTAAAAAGTCAAACTCCAAAAGTATAACTGCTAATAACCAATAGCAGCTTTCTAGAAAAGGTAACTCTTTAATGCATCGACAAAACAAGAGAAAATTTGATAGCAGGCGTGGTTCATTTCCATCTCAAATATGTTAACTTGAGTGCATAGAATTCAAAGTCAGGGGACTTATTGGAAAAATAAAACATTTATAATAGTTGGATTTCATGCTATCAAGGACAATATATTAGTCAATAACAAGATTAAATAGGTGGTTAGCATAGAAGTCTCATGAATGGTTAAAGCATATTTCATTGATGCTACTGTATTAGAGAACTCCAATAACTGAAACAACCAGTAGTCCAGTGGTTTTGGAGATAGTCAAATATTGAACAGTTTCATAGCCCATATTTTGGTCCATTTTCTTACATCACATGCAATTGAAACAACTTACTAGTAGCTGATTCATGTCACTAGATGCTTTCAACCTTGCCCTTTCCTCCAAGGAACGCCCTAGTAATACAAACCCAAGAAGCATGACCTGCGTACTAAAATCAATATTTCTAAATGAGAAAATTCATTGCTAAAAAGAAAAAACAGCAGTTTAATAACACTGAATAGATTTTGGTCAAGACAGACCATCATAGATGTACATTTAGAAGGTAATACAGAGCATAAATGATATCATAATGAATTGGAAAATAACTAAAGTTAATGATTTCTTTTGATGGAGAATGATTATAGTTTTATGGAATTTCACAAAATTCAGCCATTGCAAGAGGAGAATGGACTCGGTGGTTAGCGGTACATTTCAAAATAACTTCAGACAGGTCAAGAAAAACACAAATAATGATTTAGAGTAGAGGACCACAGGGGTGTGCATAGTTTGGATAAACCTGAAACCCAAACATTTTGGATTTTCAGATTACAAATTGGATGTCGGATTTAATTTTTAAAATTTTCAGGTTTTGGATTGGATTTCGGATTTTGGAACTTTGGATTTTTGGATATTCGAAAATCTGAATTCCTTATACCTTATAGTTATCCCTACCATCTGGCTATCCATTAGACATTAGTGCATTACCTGTATGTACAATCTAATAAGTCAAATATATCCTACTCATTAGACATCACCCCATATGTTCAATACTAATGAGTAATTATTAAGTCCAATATGTTTGGATTTGTTAATTTTCAAGATGACTACTTGTTAGATTTTCTTTTTGTTGTCATTGTCAGCATATTCTAAGTATGGTATCGTTTACTATGTCGGACTTGTTAATTTGTAGGACCTTATTGATGCTTCTGTTGCATTTCCTTGGTAATGGTTTCATTGTTTGCGTGAATGCTTTACGGAGATGATTGTGATATCAATGAGGATCATTTAAATCAATTTGATATCAATACTTTATTTGGGATGTTCATTTCAATAATAAGAAGAAGCAACTCAACCTGTAGGCTCAAAACTTGAAATCCGAATTATCCAAACTGATAATCCCAAACCGAACTTAAAATATCCGATCCAATCCAAGCTTATTTGGATCTGATTCGGATTACATTATGCGAAATTCGAAAAACAAAAATATAAAACCGATTACTCTCAAATTCAATCTGTGCACAGCCCTAGACGGCCATGTGATACCCTGATGACATTATTTGAATTTTGCTAGGACTTCCGATGGAAAAATTTTGAAGCTTGAGGTTCTTCAATGTTAGAAAAGAGCCCTGAGCCTAATAAGGCTCAATTATCTGTCGCACCACCTCGACAACCTATTACATTGAAGTTTGTGGAACAAAAGACCCTCTCAGCATTTAAAATTCATGAACAAATATAAAAAGATAAACTGGTTGTTGAAGACTGCAATCTGCTTACTGTCCTAAACAATAGAAAGCAGGAGTGCATATGAGCAAGCAAATGAAAATTACACAGACAGAAAAAATGGAAGAAAATCTAAGCACTTCCAGAGAAGTAGAGAGGAAAGTAAGAAAAGACAAACCGGCTCATCAAAAAATGATGCTTCCCATTGAAGCTCAGGGTTAAGTAGTGAGACCTAAGAAAGAGAATAAGTTGTCAGCCTATCAGTCTTAACTCAAGAAAGTAATGAGTTTCTAATATATTATGGAAACAGACATTGAAATCATAAATTAAGAGCTACAAGCAAGATAAAGGGCACAACTTTAATTGATTCTTACAGAACTAATTGCAAAAGCAGCAATCGCTCCAAAGCCAACAAGGGAGTTCATATTTGGTGATCCCTTTGTGAACGAACGAAGACCATCAAAGAGCAGGTCTGTAACATAATTTATTCAGTCATTGATGAACTAGGATGATAAACTACATAGTTCTTACCTACAGAACTGCCTATAAAGACGCTAGCATCAAAAAAAAAAAAAACAGAACGGTGCACTAAACTTCCACTAATGCATAGGTCCAGGAAGGGCCCGCTCACATTTTCATTTTAATTCTTGACATGACGCTATTAACCTGAGAACTGAAAAAGAATTCTCTAACTCCTAACAACTTTAAGCTATTGACTCTCTTCAAAGAACTTCAATAAAATAAGAAAACAGAAAAAGATAAATAGAGTAGAAAGTAACTGTCAATTGAGAAAGAAAAAAAATAGAATAAACAAGTAGTGATTAACCTCGTCCGGGTCCAAATAAAGCCCCTATTGCTAATCCAGCTTTGACATAAGAATTATGCAGTACATCCAACATTGAACCTGTAAAAATGTAGGTCAACTAGTCTGAGTTATCCAGAATAGAAAATTTCATCAAACAGTAGCTATTTAGCTTTTGGTACAGATATTTCCAAGGTGAATTAGATATAATTTCAAAGAAAAGCAGTGTCATATTGATGATTATGGAACCGGATGTATGAGTTAATATATTTGCTTTCTATTTTCAACATTTTCTCACAAATGGTTTAAGTCAAATGTTCAAATCCGCGTTGCTTTTAACTAGCAAGCATGTCCATTCACTCGAGAGGCTCCAAACTTTAGCAGATCCTTGAGTTCTTATTGTCAAGAAATGAAATGTGCATCTTATGCTAGTTTACCGTGAATATGAATGCCAAGAGAGTGCAATATATGAGTAGCGTGAGTTCCACAGCATAAGGCAACCAGAGTCCAAGCGAAAGCCACTCGGTTTCGACTCTCAACAAGCAATGCCTCTTTTTTCTTCACAGTTTCCTTCCACTTTTTCACCTTCGCATCCACTCCTAAGCCGGATGCCCTCTTCTTCGTCGGAAAACCACACTCCGTCAACCTCTTAGCCAACTCTTGAGCCGCCAAACCACTCTCAGCTGCCTCCGGTTTCAACTTAACCGCAGCTGTCTCGGTCAACATGTTGACTACAGCTGAGTCAACTCGGTCGTCGGCTGACAAGATCGCCTTGACGCGTGATACACACGCGCCGCACATCATCCCGCTCACATCGAGTAGCGCCGTCGTCTCATCTTTCTTCAACTGTTGCTGCTGCTCAGTTGCGCTCTCCGGAGCTTTGAACTCAACAGCCTTCGCGAATACGGGATTGTACCGCAGCAATAGCTGACTACTACGGCGAGAATTGAAGTGAAATTCCCTGATACGGCGTCGTTCGGGGTTGACATTGGAGCGAATGAAGCTGGACGTGAGCTTGTGATCGTGTGAGAGGGAGAAACGGAGGAGATTCGCCGTCATTGTTTCTCCGGTGGAGTAGGAATTGGAGAAATGGAAAATGGATAGGAGAGGAAATAATATTCAACGTACATAAATTACAATGACACGTCGATTGGATTCTTGCTAGTTGAAATGAATAAAACGTGTGATCTAAATTTATGTTATTTCTATCAACAAGTTGCTTGTTAACATTTTTCGAATTTGAGGCTTGTACGACTAACTTCAATTTTCCAGGATTACTGCTCCAATTTTGAAAATACTTTCTCGCTTCAAAATAAGTATTTTTTTTTAATTTTTATTTTAAAATAAATAATATTTTATATAATTAAAAAAGATGTTAATGATATTTTTTCAATGAAAAAAGGGTTAAATTTACTCTTAGTTTAATAGTTAATTTTATTCTCCGTCATACTATAAGGCCAAATATACCCCTCATGTTACCAAAGTATTTAAAAATACCCCTCATTTGGATAGAATCTCCAAATAAGGGGTATTTTAAATGAGATTTGGAATATGACACTTAAAATCGACTTTGAAGAACTTATATTAATCAAAGTGTGTCCGATTGACCAATGCAGTTTGGCAAAGCAATGTATAATATATTTGTTAAAAATTTAACTTTTCGAATGGGAAAAAGATATGGTGATATGTCGAGAATGGATACATATTACTATCCTAGATCAACACCCCAAGATGTTTTGGTGGAAGAAAGGGATGAACAGGATCTACGTCGGCGGTAGTCCGCCGGCGGTGATAGACCTTATTCGGATAATATCCTTATCCATCGTGAACAGGATCTACGTCGGCGGTAGTCCGCCGGCGGTGATAGACCTTATTCGGATAATATCCTTATCTTCGAACAAGAATCAAAACAAGGAGGAATTATTATATGAACTGTATAAAGCCTTGGTATATAGATTACTAGCTGTATGGTAAACTTTTACCGGAGCACGGGGCCTGTCTGGACAAAATACTGCCAGATCTTGAGACCATGTGTACAGGATACCTTTTTAAGGGCTCCCCGGGATAACAACGGCCCTTAACAACTCCAAATAACGGGCCTTTTCACCGGGCAACTGTACGTAGCCACAAAGGCAAATCCAAGATCTACAGTATTCGCCGACTGTACCACCATCTCCGAACCAAGCTAATCAATCTTTATACTAAGTCTTTTAAGTTCTTATAATAAAATCTCCCGATTTTAATAAAGTCTAGTTCATTTTTTATGAGGATTCAAGTAGAACGGAGATTCAACATAGATAGATTTTTAGCCGGCTATAAGCACGGCCATCGGAGAAGAAGTATAAAAACAAGAACTTAAAAATAAATACCTTGACACCGGAAGTTGTGCCCAAACTTGGACGATTTTGATTTTCTCTATACAAAATTGAAAAGGTTACAAAAACTTTACAAAAGCTTTGCTTTCTTTAAGAGAGAAGGCAGAGCGAAAATCTAGAGAGAGAAAGAGTTTCTTCTACTGAAAAACTTATCCTACAAATGAGGCGAAGGCCTCTTTAAATAGAAAATTTTTCTATCTACAGTAGCTTTGTACAGTAGTGCTCTATTATTGCACTTCAGACAGCTATCTCTGTCGGTGGGGTCCTCAAGGGCCTACAAGGGCTCAGATTTTCTTCTTCCCTTGTGCATTCAACATCCTCTGCACGAAATTTTCTGTGCTATCTCCTTCTTCAAGCTTATCTTCTTGTAGAAGCTTTTCTGCTTCTCGTAGTACATCTTCTGTGTCCACGTCTTCATCCATTTGAGAGTCCTCATAATTTGAGGGACTTTTCATTGACGTGTCTGATTTACTGGAAATTTGATCAAAAGATTCCATTAAATTCTTTTTAACCAAATTTAAGTAGTCCTCGATCTGACGGGTCTTATCTCCCGGTTGATAAGCAATCTTCCTTGCAATGTGCCTTAAAGGACTGTTTTTAATTACATCCCTTTCTTCTTCTTTTTCTTTATAAGTTTTTAAAGCTTTATAAATGTCATCAAATGTCTCTTGTCCAAAAATCTTTTGGGTATTTGGGTCTATCTTCATCATTTTGTCCCAAAAATTATTGTAGTAAGTCCGATAGATACACGGAATCTGTTCTTCGGTATAACCGTATTCAGGGATCCATTTATGAATCCAAGGGATAGAAAATTCTATAAAGAACATGATCTGGCTAATATTTTCAGGAGAACTTATATGTTCTTCTCTGTATAGTCTGTCCAGATCTGGAGATACTTGCATCCATGAGTCATATAATTCCTTCATTTTTTCAGGTAATATCCTGATGGAGGGGCCGTGGAATGTCCACCATTGAATGAACCAATTTGGTATTATTTTTTGGAATACCTTTGAGCATACCTTGATAAACCAAGTATGCTTGTGTTTATCATTATTATAATATAACACATATGAAAATGCTTGGATATAATCCCAATAAGTGAAATTCACTTTTCCGTTTCCAAGTATCACTTGCCTTTCTTTCATGGTGGATATCCCCATTCTTCCATGGATATGATTCTTTTTATAATCATTTTTGAGAAGTTATAAACTGTCTCATCCCTGCTATCTCTGAAGTGAGATATCTCTGCACTTCCTGTAACCAGAAGAATATTTTCATAGTAATTTCGGGTTTTGTATGACTCACCCGGGAAATATAATTTCTCTATTAAGTATTTTTGGGTTATTTCCCAAATATCTTCTTTCCACATAATATCTTTATTCTCGAGCAGAAGTATCACTTCTTTCTTCGAGACCTTTTCACTATTTTTTTGTTCTTCTATTGTTTCCATAGTAGCAGAGGCATATGTATCACTTTGCATTCTTCTGCTGGCCATATGCTGTTGCAAAGCCTCGTATAACGGGCTGTTTCTTGGAATATCTTCCAAGTTAATAGAAGAAGAGCTTTCATCATTTCTTCTTTGAGAAATATTCTCATTTATTAGATTCAGATTTCCTCTCCTGATGACTGTATTTCTGGAAGTATTACTTCCTGAATTTGATGTTGCAGAAGTATAACTTCTGTTACTTGAACTTGAACTCCCTCGGCTATATCCTCCAGGAGTACCTCTTCCTCGACCTCTTCCATGGGGGAAGGGCCATTGTGGCCTCATTCTACAACAAAAACAGATTTTGTTAGTTTGCATTTAAAAATTCTCTTGTTAGGAAATCTGGTAGTGAGTTATCACTTCCTTTTTTATATTCTATATCAAAATCAAACGGCGCTAATTGGGCCTGCCATCTTGCAAATATAATTTTCGAGGCATCATGTTTAAAATCCTTATTAAACATAAATTTGACTGCATTATTATCAGTCCTAATTAGAAATTTTTTGTTATAAAGATCGTCTTGAAATTTTAAGACGCATTTAACAATACAAAGCATTTCATGGGCCACCGTAGCATATTTTTGCTGGGTCTCAGTCCATTTACCTGAATGATAACGAATTAAATACTGCCTTTTATCATGGGGGTTAAACTGCTTCAGAATTCCACCGAAACCTATATTAGAGGCATCGGTTTCAATAATTCTTTGCCAGTTAGGATTGGCAAGAGTTAAACATGGTAAAGAGCTTACCTTCTCTTTTACCTTTTTAACAATATTAGTATGTAAATCAGACCATGGCAAATTATAACCCTTTTTAAGCCTTTCAAACAAGGGGGCCAGATCTGTAGATAAATCTTTGATAAAGGGAGAAATATAATTTAAACTCCCAAGAAATCTCTGCAACTGCGTCCTATCATTAATAACATCAGGAAATTTTGCAGTAAAATCAATAGATCTCTGAATGGGAACTATTTTTCCCTGACAAATATGGTGACCAAGAAATCTGACATTTGTCTGAAAAAGACTCATTTTGGGTTTTGAAATTACTAACCCGTTTTGAATAATTATCTTTTTGAAAATATCTAAATGTTTATAATGCATTTCCAAAGTTTTTGAAAATACTAAAATATCATCGATATAGACAATGATGAAATCCATATATGGATTAAAAATATCATTCATAATTTTCTGAAATTCAGAAGGAGCATTTTTTAAACCAAAAGGCATAACATTCCATTCGTATTGCCCGAATGGGACATTGAATGCCGTCCTATAAGTGTGCTCTTTAAAAAGCTGAATTTGCCAATATCCGGATTTTAAATCAAATTTTGAAAATATATTGGCATCATATAATCTTGATAAAAGATCTCTTTTATTAGGGATCGGATATCTGATCCATTTTAAAACTTTATTCAAAGGTTTATAATTAATTACCAATCTAGGTACACCACGTTCCTTTTCAGCAGCATTATTGACATAAAAAGCTGTACAAGACCATGGTGACTTTGATGGTTTTATAAGATCTTTTTGCAAAAGATTATCAATCTCTTTTTTGCAGATTTCAAGTTGTTCCAGATTCATTTGGCAAGGCCGAGATTTAGTAGGAATATTTTCCTCAGAGAAAGAATCTTCATATGGAAGAGAAACAACATGCCTTTTTCGATTCCAAAAGGCGCTGGGATGATCAGCACATATAGAAACAACAAATTGTTCAGAAATCAATTTAATCTTTTCCTGAACTTTAGAGGATTGTAAAACAGTATCAATAGTCATGCTATAAATTTCATGTTGTAAAGATTTCATATGAAAAATCTTTTTATCAATCAAAGAATTTATATTCCTGGTAAGGGGTTCAGTTATAAACTGAAAAGAAATTTTTCTACCATTATAAGTAGCATGAAAACCTGTGTTATTAACATAGGTAAGAGGATAAATAGCTTGAATAAAAGGAGTTCCAAGTATAATAGGAGGGAACATTTTATCTTTAACAAGAATGAAAAAATGAGGAATGCAAACTTTATCTTTGCAAATATAGGCCTTAGGCAATTTATAATCAATTTTCATTTTATCACCAGATGCAAAGCTAATCTTATGAGAAGTTTTTTGATAATATGTGGTCAGGATTATCCCTTCTTGAATGCAACTCATATCTGCTCCACTATCAATAAGAGCAGTTTCAGTAATAGAAAAATTATCATCAATCAAAATAGTACACTTAACATACCATCTATGAGAAGTTACTACTTGCATCATCCCAATGAATAAATCATCATTTGGGGAGGAAATAGCCCTTTTTGCAAAATCAGAAATTTCTTTTGAATCATTTGACTCATTTAAAACTTCTTTTCCTTTATCATGACCCATAGTACGTTCCATTTGGCTCATACGATGGTCGAAAATCATTTGATTTTGTTTAAGAGATTTAATCTCATTTTTTAATTTTTCAACTTCAGATTTTAAATCATCCATTGAAGAAGAATAACTGGGAAAACTCATATTTTGTGGCGAGTTCTTCTGCAAAAGTCTTTTTTGAACTTCTGCCATAGAATATGGAGTTTCCTCTAAAATGTCTTTCTTTTGAACAGGCTTATCAGCCGGTTTTGAAATAGAAGCCATACTGATAATTTTTTCTCTTAAATCGTTATCAGTGACTTCTTTTAATAATTCTAAAATATTATCAGAAGTAATAGGTTTGATTTCAAAATTATTCTGAAATTGGGATTGTAGTTTATAAAAATCTAGATTATTACAAGAACAATTACCTGCACTTGTATCACAATTATCACAAGTATTATCATCAGGTAAATCAAATAATTTAATAGAGGCTTCAGATTCAGAAGAAGAAGTATAATCACTCTCACTGACTGAAGTTTCATCCATGATCTTCATAATCTGTTCTTTGGATTATGATTTGGGGCAATATGACCGAACTGACCGCACCTATAACACTTAACATCTTTCAGATCTCTTCCAGATCTGTCTTTTACAAATCTTTTCTCTTTGCGGTGTTTTCTTCGGAAATATCTTTCCTCTTTTGATCGACGATGTCGTCTTTTACCTTTCCTTTGGTAATAATCATCCTGGTTACCTTTTTTGTTCTTTCCTTTTGATGAAGATGCTACAGTTCTTTCCATTCCGAACTGTTGACAGAAATCACCTAACTGGTTTCTTTCAGTTAGATTCTGCCTTTTAAGCTGTGCATTCAGCTTTAACTCGTTACATAGGTTTAATCCTTCTTGGGTACAAACTCCAATAAGTCTCCCATATGTATAATTGTTATACATAATCTGGATGTTATTCCCTCTAAGAGCTTTCCTAACTCTTTCTGCAAATAGGTGAGGTAAACCATCTATAAATTTACCTTTCCAATGGTCACTGTTACTTTCGGGCAAATCCATTACCCGACTAAGGAAGGTGTCCTTATACCACCTGAATTCACCTAAATGTTTACATCTAAGCCCATTTAACAAAGTACGAATATTTTCGTACATGTTGGTGAATCTACCACTAAAATGTTCAATAATGGTAAGTACCAAAGTGTAGACACAATCTTGTCTTCCTGCTACTAGAGCTCTTCCTAGGTTATCAACTCCAGGTTCTGACTTAACAACATTATAGATTGCTGCTCTATCTTCAGCAGTCATAAAATTATCCCACCAACCTCTTAATTGGCCGGTGAAACCTGCAACTATCATTCTGCAAATTACTGTCTCCGTATTTTTATCTGAGGTAGCTTTGCAGATTGTTGAGTACATTAACATTCGATGTACCAGAATACTTATCTGTCTATCTGTTAAACCATCTAAATTCCATTCATAGATGGCGTCACCGTTATAACTGGTGTTGGTTTGGTTCCAATCCCTTTCTTCCACCAAAACATCTTGGGGTGTTGGTCTAGGATAGTAATATGTATCCATTCTCGGCATATCACCATATCTTTTTCCCAACTTTCTGAGTTTATTAAGTTCAGATCGGGTCTCTTCCTTATAATCTTTGGACGGATCGAGAATATTCTCTGCAAATTCAGAGGCTAGCTCCAAAGGCTTAAGATTTAACTCTGCTAGTTTGTCATTAACTAGCTTTTCCAAATCTTCCCTAGATTTGATCTTAAATCCAGTAATCTCTGGAGGTCTCTGTATAGAAGGTTCTAGCCTTGTAGAAGTTTCAGGCTTGCTGTGTATAACATGAGCAGAGTGAACAACCATAGACATGTCAGAAGAAGGAATACCAATCTTCTTCACCAACTCAGTTAAATAATCAAGTTTAGAATCGAGTGAACTAATATGTTCTTCCAAAACTTTAACATATAAAGACAAATAATTATTAGATATTTTAAAATTTCAAAAATTCTTTCAAATCAATTTTTGAATTTTTAAAAGTCACTCATAAAATTTCATACTTTTTTAAATAATTATTTTAAATATTAAAAAATCATAACTTCAAAGAGTCAAATTTTTAACAAATATATCATGTGTTGCTTTGCCAGACCGAATTGGTGAATCCGACATACTTCAATTAATATAAGTCATTCAAACTCAATTTAAATTTTATATTCCAAATCTCATTTAAAATACCCCTTATTTGAGAATTCCATCCAAATGAGGGGTATTTTTGAAACTTTGGTAACAACAGGGGTATATTTGGCCCTATAGTATGACGAAGGGTAAAATTAGCTATTAAACTAAAGTAGAAGGATATATTTGACCCTTTTTTCTTTTTTAATTTTGCCCTTATTTAAATGGAGAAAGTTTTAGGTAATCAATACTAAGGAATTACGTCTTTTTCAAAATATTTATTAAGGATAAATGAAAAAATATATATTTTTCTTTTTAGAAATAAATAGTTTTGTTAAAGGTGTAGTCAAACTAAAAACACTATTTTTTTCATATTAAATATATCATTATACTTAAATATGTGACAATTGGTCATTGATTTTTTAACTCTTTTTTTTATAACAATGAAATTTGCATATGAAGTATAATAGTATACATATTGGTTTTAGTCTATAATATAAATCGGTTATTAATTTACGGATATAATTCTCGATGTTGATTTAGAAGAGATAAAAGACATGATTTTCAAATAATGAAATAAGAGAGTTAGTTATTCTTTAAATGCATGGATGAATTGGTAGGTAGAGTTTCTTATTTCTTTCTCCCGATGGTAGGTAGGATTAGAATGACGTTATATGAATCTCTCTGCTCTTTAATTAAGACCAACAATAGATTATTTTATTGTTGGATGGATTAACACCCATGTGTACCACATGCATTTCTTTATTCAAATCAATCTCTATCTTTTCTTCTTTCTTCCTTCTTTTTTTTTCTTCCAAATTTTTATTTTATTAAACTTATAATGACATACAAGATTGGACTGGATTGTTTCTGAAACCCAAATGGTCTATGGTTCTGTTTCTTTTTCCAAAGCCAGATGGCGTTACCATATTAGTGAGAAAAAGTATTTATTTAATTAAGAAAATATTCTAAAATTCTTTAATCTCTAAGATAATTGTTATAGATATCAAATTAAATAAGTTATCTCAAAATCATAATAAGTTCATTAACGGATGCGTTGAAAGAAAGCCGAACTCATTGTTTTACATTTTTCAGCTAATTGTGAATACATTTTCTTTTACGGTCTTTCATTTATTCTTAGTTTAGTTATTTCTCACTTAATAATTTACCTCTAATTTGGACTTACGGAGGAACCTCTCATGGCTTGACCAATATCTTAAGAACAAAGTTTGGTATCTTTTTGTCGTGATATATTTTGTCTCAATTTTCTTTTGAGTATTTGAGTATACCTTATTTTTATGTGCTTTAAAAGTGTGACACTAGGATAATCATTTTTAAGATATTGCATTGCTATCCAACTTCCATAATAAAGTAGAATTGATTCTTCAAAGACTTTTTAATTCAAAAGTCCTCCATGATGGTTGACGAGATTAGACAGGGATGTCAACCTGCATATAATTTAAAAGAACTTTGTCATCAAATAATAAAGAAAGAATAAAAATATTATAAAAAAGAGAAAAGTTCTTAGTTCTCTTGATGGGATGAAAAACAATGAAGAAGAACCCCTTTATTTATAAGGATAATTTCTCCTAACTTTTCTCCAAAAGATAGACTTTCATTATAATATAAACACATGTATCCATTACAATATAAATACCTTTATAGACATTCACTATAATACAAATATACTTATAACACTCCCCCTTGAATGTCTATTCGATAGATAATGTGCCTCGTTAAAGCGTTACTAGAAAAAACCCAGTTGGAAAAAATCTAGTGAAGGAAAAAGAGTACACATATCTAATAATACGCATTTTGGTTGCCTCATTAAAAACCTTACAAGGAAAACCCATTGGGACAAAACCTCGTAAGGGAAAAAGAGTACAACGCGTATTAACTACCCCTAATGAGAACATCTTTGAATCTTTGCATCCCGATCTTTTGCACCATCTTCTTGAAAGTTGCAGTTGGTAGAGACTTGGTGAATAAATCAGCCACATTGTCACTTGGAACGAATCTGTTGCACATTGATATCGCTATTCTTTTAGAGCTCATGTGTGTAGAAAAGCTTTGGTGAGACGTGCTTCGTTTTATCTCCTTTTATGAATTCTCCATTTAGTTGTGTTATGCGTGCTGCATTATCTCATATAAAATTGTGGGTACTTTGTCACATTTTAGACCACATTTTTCTCTAATTAGATGTATCATAGACCTCAACCACACACATTCTCGGTTTGCTTCATGAATAACTATATTATCTCAACATGATCAAGTGGCTACAAGAGACTGCTTCGTAGATCTGCAAGATATGGCAGTACCTCCAAATATGAACACGTGACCAGTTTGAGATCGAGCTTTGTTTGGGTCAAATAAATACCCAGCATCAGCATCAGCATAACCAACAAGATCGGGACTGCAATTGTTATAATACTATAAGCTCATATCGCTAGTCCCTTTTAGATACCGCATTATGTGTTTGATACCATTTCAATGTCTCTTAGTAGGAGCATAACTATAATCTTGCTAATAAATTAACCGAAAAGGCTATATCAGGTCTTGCAGTGTTAGCAAGATACATTAGTGCATCAATTGCACTAAGATATGGTACTTCAAGACTAAGAATTTCCTCATTCTTTTCTTGAGGTCGGAATGGATCCTTATTCACATCAAGTGATCGAACAACCATCAGAGTATTTAATGGATGTGCTCCATCCATATAAAATCTTTTCAACACCTTTTCTATATAGGCAGATAGATGAACAAAGATACCGTTTACCAATGCTCTATTTGCCCAAGGCATAATTATGTCTTTCCAAGATCCTTCATCTCAAATTCTTTCTTTAGATAATCAATTTCCTTTTTAAGCTTTGCTAGAGTTGCAATGAGGTTTATGTCATTAGCATATATAGCAAGTACAACAAACTCCGATATTGTTTTCTTATTTGATTTTCCTCATATCAGAATTATGAACAAGTTTAAAGAAACTTGTAAATGCTTCAGGCATTTTGAATCCTTCATTATTTTCATATAAATTTTATCAAGTGATAACATTCATTAGTATTTAAATGCGTGGCATCTTGTGGTGTCTGGAATACAGGTCCAATAAGTTTTACGCTTATCAATACGCATCATTTCACTTGATAATTATTTCTACATCAGCATGCTTTAATAGATGTAGAATTTAGATCCTCACAATCTTTTACAATATTGCACGTTGTATTGTATCAAAGATATCATCGACAATCATTTTGATATCAGTTCCAATGCGACATAACTTACTGGGATCTCTTCATTTTCCATTATTTTCAGGTACCTGAACCTTTGCCAAGGTTTTATGAAGTGTTATGTCGTGGTGCTTTCTTAAAGCACTCGCCTCATCATTATGATCATCTTAATCATTTGCTCCTCTCCTTCTTCAAGGAGTTCTATATTTGGAATCGTTTGGTCTATCACGCTTCAGGCGTCTCATAGACTCTGTTCTTCAAGTATCTTTCATCGGAGCATTTGCAACAGAATGATAAAATAGGGCCAGCAAGTACATATGACAATTGATTTGCAATATTTTGCAAGTGAATTATCTCTTGAACTTTAAGTTCACATTTTTTTTCCTGAGGATCTAGATAATTCATCTCACACTTAATTTTCAGTTACTAATCACTTATCCCACTAATATTAGGAAAACTAGCATTTACCCCTCAAGCTCATTTAGGGACTCATCTTTGTGCGTTGTGGTGGAGCAATTGAATCATATACCGCACATTTAAATTTTTAGATGGAATTATTTGGTTCCTGACACTGAACCAATTGTGATAGGGGAACCTTGTTGGGTTGATGCATTCAAGTGTTGCTATATGTTAAATAAACATATCTCATATCAAATTTTCTTAGCGATTTTTGTTCTCATAAGCAATGGTTTAGTTATAATCGGAGGCATACAATTTTTGCTAAACCAACTTAGATATGAACCAGCACTATCGACATGATTTTATAATTTGGAACTGCGCTCTTAATTCAACAATTCGAGCAAACAACCTTGCAAGAACCAATTGCAAGTTTATATCAAAATACATGTGACCATACCATAGATGCATCTATTAGCAAACGGTTCACATGGTAGGTGAACGGGTCCATATTCACCCTTTTATAAGTTTCAAAATTTCAGGGAATATAATTTTAATCTTAGTTGATCAAGATCATTCTATCACGAGAACAAGCAGCACAAGAAAATTCTTGAAGAATCTTTTATTTCTTTAACATATATCCATGTGAATTCTCAATTATTTTTGCATCACATTTGAACCGGGATGGCCAACCAGTTATGCCAACTTATCTTTATTTCAGTAAACTTCTAGTTTACTTTCGTATGTGATTTTGGCATCATACTCATATTTATGTACTACAAACAAAAGAAGAAAACGGGTAATCTTTTACATAAATATTTATAACCCGCTTCAATTGTAGTAGTATGAAGATATTAGATCTTCCCATAATTCATAGTCTCAATTTTTTTCAACATCTTTGAAACTTATAAGTTTTCTTTTGAGACTTACTTTAATAGTAACACATTAGCTCTTCCGGAGCTCTCAATTAATTTTGTGTACTACCACGTATTCCATCATATCAACATTATTAATAGTCTCTCTACATAGTTTCAACTTAGAAATAATTTTGAACGTTGATGAGTTATACTCATGAACAGACTTATATTCTTGATAGATTCAATCATATCGTGCCTTAGGGTGGATGACCATCTTCAGGTGGTCATACCTCTTTTTTAGGCTATTCCACAAAACAAGTGGATCCTTAATAGTGAGATATTCAATTTTAAGAATTTCGTCAAGATGATGACGCAAGAATATCATAGCCTTAGCACGATCTTGATTTGATGCTTTATTTTCACTTTTAATGGTGTCTCCAATCCATTGCATCCATATGGATTTCAGCATCTAACACCCATGAAAGGTAGTTCTTGCCCGAACTTTGAAGGGCAATGAAATCAAGTTTCGTAAGGTTAGCCATATTAAAAGAAAGAGAAAAATAATACCTTGGCCTTCAAATTTTGAGACGGTAGAGTCATAGAGCAACAACATCACCAAAGGAATATCATTCCTGTGGTTAAATAATACATCTTTCGAATTTTTTTTTTAATTTTTCTTACCTCAGGTCTTTCAAAGTGAGTGCTCAAGGTAGAGACTCGTGCTGATAACGTGTTATGAAATAATAAAGAAAGAACAAGAATATTATAGAGAAAGAGAGAAATTCTTATTTCTCTTGATGAGATGAAAAACAATGAAGGAGAACCCCTCTATTTATAGGGATAATTCCTTCTAACTTTTCTCCAAAAGATAGACTTTCACTATAATATAAACACATGTATCCGCTGCAATACAAATACCTTTATAGACATTCACTATAATACAAATATATTTATAACAAACTTGTATATGTAAATCTTAGCCTTCAAAACATGATGACAAATGATATAATTCATTTTCATATACATCTGATCACACGATGTTTGCCTAATTTGAGAGATTACCTCAATCACATTTTAACTACTATAAGCTTCACAAAGAGGATGCTATATGCACACTTAATAAAATTACGGAAAAGTGTCAAAAATATTCTTAACTTATAAAAAAATAGCTCATAAATATCCTCCTTTCACCTTTTGATCTAAAAATACCCTTAACATTTATTTTTGGCTCAAGAATACCCATTGCCTTTCACCTTTTGATTTAGAAATACCCTCAACCTTGAAAATTTAAAATTTATAGGTTTGAAATTTATTTTCTAAAATTTTTATTTTAGGAATTAATAAAATTGATATAATTTACACATACAATCAAAAAATTAAAATTCAAAGAAAAATTATAAATTAAAAAAAAATATATATTATAATGAGTACTTTTCTAGATCACCTTAATTAGAAATTGAGAAATCATTCTTCTCTTCTTATTTTGATTCTAATTACTGATTTTGTCAAACTTAACAAATATCGGATATGCTTGCCCGCAAAACAAAAATGCATGACTGAATAATAAATTATTAATACAGTAAACATTCACATTTTAATATGCAGACCAACCTTTAGATTTTATATTTTTTATTGTATGTGTAAACTATATCAGTTTTAATAATTTCTAAAATAAAAAGTAAAGAAAATAAAATTTTAAATCTCTAAATATTTAAATTTCAAAGTTGACAGTATTTCTAGACACTTTATATGTAGAAATGACGATTTCTTACACGTAAAAATGAGAATTTTCTATTTTTAAATTTTGACACTTTTTTGTTTTGATATTAAATACTTAGCTAGAAACACCCTTAACTTTCAAAATTTTAATATTTAGAGATTTGAAATTTATTTTCTTTAATTTTTATTTTAGAAATTAATAAAATCTATGTAGTTTACACATACAATCAAAAATATAAAATTCAAAGGTTGTTTTGCTATTAAAATATGAATATTTAGTGTATTAATAATTTCAATCATGTATTATTATTTTGCGGGCAAGCATACCCAGTATCTATTAAGTTTGACAAAATCAATATCTAAAATTTAAAAAAAAATAATTTCTCAATTTCTAATCAAGGTGATCTAGAAAGGTACTCATTGTAACATTTTTAATTTTAAATTTTTGATTGTATGTGTAAATTATATCAATTTTATTAATTTCTAAAATAAAAAGTAAAGAAACTAAAATTTTAAACCTTTAAATATTAAATTTTTAAGATTGAGGATATTTTTAGACCAAAAGGTAGAAGGGGAGGGGTATTGTTGAGCTAAAAATAAAGCTTGAGGTATTTTTAGATCAAAAGGTAGAAGGAGGGTATTTATGAGTCATTTCTCATAGGTTTGGGGTATTTTGGCCCTTTTCCCATAAAATTATACAAGAGTGGTATTATCTAGTGTTAGCATCATTATAACAAAATGATCCTTTCTTGGTTTTGTTCTGAAGTTTGGAACACTATCTCGATCAAGCTTCAGTGTTGATTTCACTATTTTGATGGAGAAATAGCTTCATCAAATGTAACTTGATGTCTCAATCTTTCCGCACATTGGCTAGTTGATCAGCCGTCATATTGCCCTATCAGAATGTGTGGACAAAAACAAAACAACATTACTTGAGAGGTGAACAATATGATCAATGACATGTTGGATTTGTCAAGATGATTTCATTTGTCGTTAAAAATCAATTAGGAATCAGATTCCACTATCACATAAAAGAAATTTCATACCCTGTAAAACAACTTTGGCCTCGACCATATTGTTACTACATTGGCTGGGACAGAGCAGCCAAAGTTGTCCCTAATTATACAACCTCCTTCAGACCTTCTTGATTTTACAACAACTATTAATGTTCAGTTTTAGCCAACAAAACTCAAACTTAGTGTCAAGCCCAAAATATGGGGAGGCGAGATAGACATCTGATACCTCACTCGACTGAGCAAACCCTATAGAAACTCAAACCTGAACCTGTATAGCAGTTGGGATGATAAGTCTGCCATGATAACACTGCAATAAATAAGCTAAATAGAAGGTCTCAACACATACGTTCTGTATGGCATACAACTCAAACATATATATACATAAGGTTGGAAAGTCCATAATTTGAGTTAACAAATAAACAACAATCCGACAAGGCTATAATCTGTACAACAATTGAACAGAAGGCCCACAAGGCCATAAAAGACACATTGACTACTCATGTCATCCATGTCACGCCCCGACCTAGGGCCTGGACATGACCAGCTAGCGATGTCGTTGTTGGCCCAAGCGAACCTCATAACATGGCATAAAATATATAACATTTACCTAACATGAGCGAATCATGAAAAATTCTATGCTTGAGCGAGAAAGAAAATCATTATGCAAAGAAAGTTTAAATATTTTTCATAAAAATCACCACTTGAATACATAAGCGACACTGAGGTCAAAATAGAGTATATGACATGAGAACATTCTATACTAACTAACCTATGAAGCCTTTAAGATGACATGAATACTATCTTGCCAGGACAAGGCACCCGACGCACATTTAATAAATCTAGGAAAACTAAATACAAGACATCACCCCAAAAGTAAATGGGGCTCACAATAGCTGAAGGTGTAAAGGACCTAACACATTGCTCGATCATCCGGTTGAGTACCTGAGTCTGCATTATTAAATAATATAGTTCCCTGTTAAAAGAGACGCAGGTATATATGGAATTGTACTGTATGTAAAATGGCAGAATGAAACACGAAACATAACATATGTAGGAGGATAGGTCAAGAATCATAGTTAGGTCATGAGAAATCAAAATGGTTTCAAAATCATGCTAAAGTCAAGATGGTTTGAAAATCATGTTAGGTTGCCCTTAAAGTGCATATTTCATCATAAAATTATTCATTTTGAAAAACATAAGTAAACCTTGATAATGAGCAATCTTTAGGTAACAAAGTATAAATAACTCAAGTGCACATGAAAATATCTGAGTAAACATAATCACATAAATCTTGAAAGAAACCTTGAAAGAAACCCTTTAGCTTTTTAGTAGAAGATTCTCGTCACCAACATACATGAATACATGATAAGTCATAATGTGTACCACATGGCGTCCAATCACTAAGCTTTTAACCATAATTGCCACGTGGGTTGATTAAATCTGTATATAACAGTGTGAAAGCATAGTCCCAACCAAGGAAATCCCAATGCGGGGATAATTATCATTACAACACATTTGGCATAAGGCTACACTAACTTAAAAAACTGTGGCCAAAAGTATCTGAGCACACACTTTTAAAGTGTTGCCTTTGATTAAACCTTTTAGCTATAGTAGATTAGGCAACGCATGAAAAGAGTGGGCTTTTAAAATATAGATTACGTTTTATAGGCATTGCCAAATCATACAATAATTGACAATATTTAATAATATATATGGCAACACTTTCAAGCGTTCTATATTTATAAACATAAAATGCAACATCTTATAAGTGTTCCTTAAATATTCTTACAAATTTTCCACTAAAATTAATATTCCCTCTCTATTTCTTTTAGCAAACTTTTCCCTTACCATCGACGATTCTGAGAAGGGAAAAAAACTTCCTTCCGCCCTAAATCTTCGAATGATTCTGAAAGCCAAGAGATTTCCTTCTCCCTAAAGTCAATTCTAGGTTGTCCCATTTCTCACTTTAACACTTCGCAAAGAACTCTACCGACATTAGCCAGAATCTCGCTCTCCACCACCATCTCGTTTCACTGACTATATTTCAGGTAAGGTTTCAATATGAATTGATGTTTTCTTTAGAGCCTTCATAAATTAGAGTGCATCTTGGTATGTACTCCTCGTCTATTAGTTACACTAGTCGCACTTAGACAATAGATATATCTTAAATGAATGGAACAGAAGAACCCTGTAGCTGGGTTGATTGTTTGAACTATTTTCTACTAATATTTTGTACTAGTTGCTACTGTAATTCAAATTTAGTGGCTAAACTAGGATTTTTATGGAACATTATATCCTCGAGTAAATCTTTGTTAATATATGTTGTATGAACTGATTATGGGAAGAAAGTAGTAGATAATTGTTTGGAAGCTTACAGAAGATAAGTTTTTGAATCATTATTTTATTGAAAAAGTTTATGAAGGAAATTTTGAATAGCTTTATTATGGGTTAACTTTTGAAAGACCAGATTCAAGTTAGAACTATCTTAACGTGAAATATGAAAATGTTGAAAAGTATTGATAAGTAATTGAGTTTGAATTGAATCTTCTTCCATTGAAATTTTAATTGACCGCTGGTGAATTGAATTAAAAGTGGTTGGACTAAATTTTTGGAGAAAATGTAGTTGGAAACTACCATAGGAACTAGACTTTAGTGGAAAACTGAAAATTTATTTTGAATGCTGAGTAAGGTTAAACTTCAGGAACTGATCTGCAATATTTTTGAATATTCGACTGTGCACCGTTTCAGCTTACATTATAAAAATTTGGGCTAAAAAGCTTTGCTAAAATTTTATTTCAGTTATGGCCTAATTCTTGATACTGAAGTGAACCTATTTTGCTTCAAAATCTGTCTACTTTTCATTTCCTATAGTTTGTTATCTATTCTTTCATTTATGCTTTGATGAATTAGAAGTTTGAGATATTCTATTTAGTGAGTTATTGTCCCAGTCATGAATAAATAGAGATCTCTGTCCTTTATAGACATTTAAGAAGCCTCAGCATTATACCAAGAAATGCCGATCTATATCAATATGTACAATATTACATCAAAAAATATCGATCTTTATCAATATATGCAATAGTTATTTGTGAATTATAATTTTCCTCAAGTTCACCTTTTTTAGTTAATTTAAAATAACCTCAATTCTGATAAATTATACTTGTTGTTGACATAATTCGTTTTCACATGTGAAATGTTAGAGGAAGCACACAAATCCTAAAGTTCATTAGGGATTTTTAAGAATGTATCTCAGTAAGTCTATGTGAGTTCGAAGAATGAACTCTTTGAAGTATAAATTCTCTTTTTATCTACTGCGCCTACAGTAGGTCTAGGGAGTTCTTTGATGATTTTCTATATAATAGCACTATAAAAAGCATAAAAATTATGGTGCAGAGAAATTCAATGTACATTGCGATTATTTTTACCAATTTCACTAATTCTTCAACTGGGAACTAATGTTAATGTTCCCTCCCTTATGAGGTTATGAGTGGATAGATAGGCTATTTAAGTGGGAGCATCGCACTATCAACAAGAGCAAAACAGGTTAATATTCTAAATCCTTATAATACCCTATGTAGTATTGAAGAGCCTTTTCTTGTGTGACTTAAGTTAATTCTAGTCTCTTTGCTCTCTCAAATGAGCAGAAAGATCAACCAGGTGTATAGAGCATCTCCCACGGAGAGTCTTAATCTTGATCGTCTAATATTATAAATGCACAAATTATAGGTTTGTCTTCTTGATTGATTCAGTAAATATTGTAAATTTTGTCTTTTTTCCTTTATATTCAAAACATGACCAATGATTTTATTTTTTATTGCCTCAAGTGTTTGTATCAACATGGAATGTGTATGGAGAATCATTGTCGAACAATTTAAAACTAGATGAATCGATTCGGTCCTCATCCCTTATAGATATATATGTACTTGGGTATTAGTTTAAGATTTAATTCAAGTATATTTCATTTTAAAAATTTATTTTTTACTGCAAGTAGCTAAGATAGCTTTTTCAATTTTACATTTTATCATAGTTGACTGAAATATTATTCTTAGTTGTGTTCAGATTTTAGAAAGTAGTTCCTTTATTAGCTACTACAGTACAATTATCTCGACTAACTTTCTAATCAAATGTGTGCAAGTTTGCATGTATAAACTTCAATAATATGGTCCACATATACTTATATTAACAAGCTAGGAAATTATTGAATCTTGTTGTTTTATTTTTTTCACATTTTTTTGTGCATAAGCTTACCAGAAAATATTTTGAAAATGCTTATGATGTCTTCTATGCCATAATATTTTTTTACTTCTTGTTGCAGAGTGGGATTTTGGGGTTTCCCTGCTTGGATACTTGCCATTGAACCTGCTGTAAGACATAGATCATCAGATCTTGTCTTTATGAATTTGGTAGTCTTCTAATAGGACATATTCCAATTGCTTTAGTTGCTTACACATTTCTTTGTGGTCTTATATGCTACATAAGACATGCAAAATCCCACTTTCACATCTTAGTTGCCGACTAGATTATCCCTACTACTATGAATATAGAGTAACTTTTCATTAAAATTTAGTAATCTTATAAAATAGGCCAGGACTTGCATCATACCTATTTTAGAAAAACAAAACAAACAGAAAAAGACTAAACTAGCAGCCCACATTGATCCTGTAGACCAACGATTACATATTAGTCTAGTCTGGTTATACTTTTTGGTTGTAAATTATAAAATCTAGTGAGTATCAATACTACTTCTAGAGATAAGAGACTTAATCCCCGCCATAAGAAATGATGAAGAAGAAAGAATATCAAAAGGTTATAGTAAAATGTAATAGCAAAACTAGATGCTGTAAGTTTTGACTAAATATGATCTGCTATCTTCAAGTGCTATGTTCTGCCATGAAAATACCTCATTACGAAATTGATGAAGGAACTTTGGAGCCTAGATATGTTAACAGTCAGACATCAATAGATATGAAATATCTTTTACAGTCTTGAAATTGTGCTAGTTACTTATAATGTAACATTTTTGGCAAAGTGTAATCTATATAGCTAAAACATGACATGTCTTTTATCAAATATCTGAAACCCCATTGCTTATCTTAATAAGGGGTAGATTGAATACCTATCGTCAGTTTGTCACATTGAACCTATATTGTTGAGTAACATGATGAGTGAATGATAAGTTTAAGTTTTATGTTTCCAATCCATAGAGGAGATTTGAAATCTATGTATTTTAATGTCCTCTAGTTTGGTACTTGATTCCAATATTTTGTTCTTGTGTTTGGTATTTGTAGGTCTTTGTTTTTAGTTGATATCCTACTACTGCAGTTGTCCTCTTGTTTTGCATTTCCTAAGGTGTGGTTTTTGCTGGGTAATACTTTATTTTTTCTATAGATATTTACAATGTAATTGACCATAAGAGTCTAACTCTGGAGGATGAATATTAAAAAATTGTAAGAATAAGATTGTAAGTTGTCCACTGTTTGTTGAGTTGTAACAAAATCAATGGAAGCCTATACTAGTCTGTCAAGTTCTCTCAATCTGTGGTGTTGTATTATTGATGATACTATGTGAATATATACTATATGTTGATTTCTTTCTAAATTTTAATTTTATTTTAAATGTGTAGAAAAATGCAGGTGATCCAATTTAAAATATTGGCCACAAGTCAATTTGATATCCGTTTGATATATTGAAGTGAACGGTGACGACTTCTTGAACAATTGTGATATTGACTTTTATAGTTATTATTTATGGAATTCATAACTAGTGCGGATATTGAACTTTATTATGTAGTACAAGACATGTATTGCTATTTCAATGTTTATTACGAATTTATACATCTGAATTGATATTTTTGAGTTATTTATTAGGTAATTTAGTGTTTGTTATCATCTAAATAGGATAATAATGTAAAATGTTATTATGGGATATAATGTTAATTTTATGGCTAATTGATAGTAAATTTTGGCATGTACATTTGGAAAGCTACACTTCACAAATTTTGCTTTAGAGGAGGTAGCAATGGCCACACTTTGCAAGTGTGGCCTATAAGGTAGAAAATGCCACGCTTGAAAATTGTAGTTTGAGGTCGTGAAAAATGTTGTCACATGAAGTGTTACAAACGTAGATTTTGTACCTTATAGGCTATGCTTTTGAAGCGTGGCTTTTAAAGAAACACTTGAAAAGTGTGGCCATAGGACAAAGGTTACGCTGGTTTAGGCCACCCCCTGAAAAGCGTTGTCTAAAGTCCAAAAGTGTGGCCTTTGATCAAAGACCACACTTTTGATAGTTCAGGACACACTCTTCAGGAGTAGCTAAAGGACTAAAATGTTGTAGTGAATTAAGTTTCATTTCTTTGAAACAGTCGTCATCCTACATCGATAATGCGTAGGTTCGAGTAATGGGCCCTTGCGACTCATACCTTCTCAGCTTCTAGAATACTTCTAAAATATTTTAAATCATAATTGTGGCATTTGTTGTCCTTTTCATGAAATTGTAACCTATTGACTTTTTTTAAAGTACCCCGAAGGCTCATAATCCTATTGACCTTTTTTAAAGTACCCCGAAGGCTCATAATCCTATTGACCTTTTTTAAAGTACCCCGAAGGCTCATAATCGTAAATTATTTTTTATTTGAAAATCTCATAAATCATAAGTCATGCTTTTATCCGAAAAGCTCATAAATCATAAGTCATGCTTTTATCTGAAAATCTTATAAATTATGGTTGGCTTGAGAGTCCATAAAACATAGTAAAAATCATGTACATGGAGTGTGGTGGAACTCCTATAAAATATTTTATCAAATCCATGGAGAAATCAATTCATAATAACATAAGGTATGTAAATTTGATAAAATAGGTAAAATCATAATTTAAGCTAAATTTTCATGAATGAACATGAAAAAAATCCATCGAATGAGACATAGTGGAAATTCATAGGAATTCAAGATATTCACAAGAAAATCCTTAAGAGGAATCATCAAACTCTGATTTTAAAAAAAATCATATCTTTCATGCTTTTGTAATTTTGTGTAGAAAATCATAGGATTTATGGAAAAGGGATATCATAGAGAATGCGTAATATCATAGAGAAGTCTTGAATTTCATAAAAATAAATAAAATCAAGGAATAAGATTTTCAATATAACTCTAACTCATACATGGAAGAAAAGCTCATAGACATGAATACATAGTGCGGGGAAGAACAATGATATTCCTACACGTCGAGATAGCTTTACATACCTTAATCGATCCAAACTATCCAAATAAAAATCTAAACTTTGGGGAACAACACCAAAAAATCAATTCTTGAAATCTTGATATACGTTTTCTTAAAAACCATAAGATTATAGTGTATAATTTAGTTAAGAATCCATATTCAGATGTTAAAATTACTTTAAAACACTTAGAATTACATGAAAGGGACTTACCTTAGTGAGGGATGAAGTGGAGAAGAGGGAATACTGTGCTATGGTTTAAAAAGTTAGAGAATGGGTGAAAATTTTCTGAAAAAAACTATGATAACCTAAATTTTTTATTAAGGGTTATTTTATAATTTAAGTATAAAAATAAATAAAGGGGATAAGGTTTAAAAAGAAATTGGAAGATTAAAAATAATAGGGAGTTAGAACGCTGTCGAGAACAGATTGGACTAAAGCAAAAAAAGAGAAAAATGGTAGAAGAAAGAAAAAAAGGGAGGAAAAAGAGAAGAAAAGAGAAGAGAAAGAAATTTTCTATCCAAATCATTAAGGTAATGATTCTAATCTGGTGATTGAGTTTATTATACGATTACAAGAAAGTTTTCAGGGTAGAAACATGAGAAAATTTTAAAGAATTGAGAAAGTTTAGACCTAGGGTTCTTCAACCCAAATCATCAATTTGAAAGGGCAAATGTTATCAAAATTCAATTTTGATTAATGTTCTGAAATTCTCTCATCGAGGAGAATCTGTTGGTGGTTATAGTTCAGAAATTCTGCCTCGTTGATCAGAGTTGACTTTTTCGATCAAACTTTTGACCATGAATTTGACTTTTGTTAAAAAAATTAAGGAAACATCTACGAAGGTTTTTGACCATTCTAAACCCATTTTTATGTAGCTTGAGGTGATTCGGAGACCCGAGAGCGAAATTCTGAGTTATTAAAAAGTATGCTTGAGTTGTGAATTCGAGGTAAGTGAGACTTTAAGCTTTGAATGCTTGCTTTTCAAATCTGTTTTAAAAATATATTTTGTCTGCCTGATCTATGTGTTGGGACGAGCGTGTGCTTGGCAGAATCGGTGGTCTTCGAGGCCAGTCGTGTATATATTTTATTTAAACACATCAAAACTCTCTTTGTTACAATTAATGCGTGGAGTGATACGACTGTGAGCCATGGTTGGGGCATTGGGTATGTTCCTAGATATCACTGGGCATTGTGTATGCTTCTTGACAGTATTGGGCATTGTTTATGCTTCTTGACAATATTGAGCATTGTGTATGCTGTTGTGGAATGGTGGTGTTTGAGTAATTTGCTTAGATGTCATTCATGACAAGCCCTCAGTGTAAATTGTGTTGAAATATATAGTATTCTTGATAATTAATTGTGTGAACCTTGATGAAGATTATATTATGATATAATTCCTATGCTTGTGGTAAGTTTGTATATATTTTTTTACACTTGTTCTGGGGTTATTTAAAGTGGCAGGTCAAGGATCTTACTAAGTTATATTTATATATATAGCTCACTCTTTACTTGCATATCTATACAAATATCATTGTGGAGCGTGAGACTAATGGTTGACGAGTCCGTTCACATAGATTCTGTTGTTGAGGTGAGCCTTCGCATTGATTCATGGAGGCTGTCTTTTTAGCTTTATCTATTTTATAGCCTATATTTTCTTTCTTGGGGATTGCATCCCCGATAGTTAATTCATGTAATTCTATTAGATGTTTCATGATTTTATTGTGGGATTTGGGCTAGACACTTAGTATTTGAGTGATTGTTGTATTTCATAGATGAATTTTGGGTTCTGTGGAATCACTATTGCCTATCTAATGATTAGTAATGTGTTTATACTTGCATGTATTTACTCTCGGTGCTTATATAAATGAGCAAGTGAAATGAATAAATTGGTTCGCTTGGTGGGTGATGTTAGAAGATGCCAGTCACGTTTAGGAGGTATTTTGGGATGTTACAAAAACGCACTTAAAAAAGGCTTCAGGGGTCGCACGGTATGGAGGATGCTTTGCGTGCCCAACAGTGTGCGCTGCCTTACCTGTGCATGCATATGCTAGTCACTTTTGACATCACTTTGCTGCCTAGCTGCGTGCGACATGGCCCTAGGACATAGTCTGCTCGTATTGCGAGCTCATAGACGACCACTATTGATAACTCTTTCTTTAAATATACATAACTTTTTATACAGAGCTCGGATTGACGAACGACTAGATGTGCTGGAAACTAGATTCATGGGACTTTAACTTGATGAGTAGAACATCCAAAAAACTTTATAGGTTGTGAGATATGATTATTTAAAATCTACCCTTATTTGTAGACTCAAAATAAGCTTTGTACTTCTTATCGTATTTGCACAGTCTTTCACCTACGGTCAATATACAACTCATACATTGCATATACGGTCTATACATGGCTTCATACTTTGGTTTCACAGTATATCATCCATTCTATAGCCATCAACAACTCAAGATACGACCCATAATTGAGTTTTACGGCCATATCTTGCACAACACAAGGTGTAACACTTTCAAACTGGATCTTTTCAATATTTAATCAACTTCAAACTTTCAAATCATATTATAAATCATGATTAACTCCTCTAAACACTTAAGAGTAATCAAAAATTTTCTGGATTGATTTTACTCACACTCATAGAATAATTCAAAATTTAGCACGATGGTACAAGGTGTTACAATCTGTCTACAAGTCTCTAAGAGTAGACTGACTATGATATAGTTGGGACAGGACCCCCGACTTACCTATTATATGTACATCTACTCAAAATATAAGTTGGACCTCTAACTCGACAACTCTAGAAAGAATGGAGCTTACCATAACTACTGAACTCCACAACTCTTATTAGAAGATCTATTTAGGTATCGATCAGGACCTGAAGGCATGAATGCAATGTCCCCCAAGAAATGGGAACATCAATATAAAAGAATGTACTGGTATGTAAAGCGGGATTACTATCTGAATAAGTTGCAATCAGTAATAAGATCAGGATACAACATGAAATCTGAATACCACATTGACTAGCTCAAGAAACTTATGGATTTTCTATAACTCGCACAATATATCTCAAGGATAGCACAACAAGATACAACATCAATAGTATATACAAATGAAAGAAGTCAGACATGTAACCTGTAGGGGTGAGCATAAACACCAAAAAACCAAAAAATCAAATCGAACCAACTTAATTCATTTTTCAATTTCAATTCTTTGATGTTTCAATTCGATTACAGTTTATTTTTATATTGATTTTTGATTTTAGGTCCCGGTTCTACGGTTAACCAAAAAACCAAAATTATATAAAATAAAATAATTTTCTAT
The DNA here is from genome assembly GCA_035772735.1 of Datura wrightii. Lineage (NCBI taxonomy): Eukaryota > Viridiplantae > Streptophyta > Magnoliopsida > Solanales > Solanaceae > Datura > Datura wrightii. The sequence continues at coordinate 130,372,113 of JASDFA010000006.1, forward strand.
AATATATTATTTTCAATATAAGTACATAGTAACACAGCCCACAGGAACCCACAATAGCCCAACATCCATGATTCATAAGACCAAGACCCATATTTCCTAATTAGGCTAGGTCATAACTAGCTTAATTCCCTATTGTCTTAGTCTCTCTCTCTCTCTCTCTCTCTCTCTCTCTCTCTCTCTCTCTCTCTCTCTCTCTCTCTCTCTCTCTCTCTCTCTCTCTCTCTCTTAGGTATTTCAATTACACGTCATATGCCTGCACCCGCACGCCACACCTCCACAATCGACACTCAAATTTGACAGACAATGGAGCTCAACTACTCAGTGCCTCAGTCTTCTCCTCTTGGCTAGCTCTTCCTCATTTCCTCTTCATAGCTTTGCTAACTTCTGACCAGCATCACTCATGCATTTCATCCATTAAGATTCAAGGACCAAGGTAAAGTGGTAGCGGTACAAATTAGAAACTACATAATACATACTTTTAACTTTCAGGTTAAACTTTGTAATACTTCTACAGGGTATTTTGCTATTTTCTTGACGTAATTTTATGTATTATCCTTATTTTGACAATCTTTATGCTTTTATGATAAAAATAATTTCTTTTACATTTTATAACAACACAGGCTGTTGTTGAGCAGTTTAGTGGAGTTAGTTTAGTTGTTTCAGACTTTTGGTGTATTTTTTATTGTAATTTAAGTTGAGAGAGAAGTAATCCAGAGACTCTTTATTCACTTGTATGGCCATTTTGATATGAACTTCAAATCACTTTCTAGCTACTACAGATTTTGTGCAAAAATGTTGATATAGTATAGTGATAGTTTCCAGTTTCAAGTTTCCTTTGTTTTTTACGAATGGATTTTGGGTTAGGTTTGATTTGGTTATCAATCTTTAGAGAGTTTCTTGTTTTGGATTGAAAATTGCAAGACAATCTTAAGTACTTTTATTGGATTATTTAATATTATCTAAACATTAGGGTGTAATCCATGTCTTGCTGATATCCTATACATATTGCAACTTATAGTAATATTTTGCATTGAAGAACCCATACTTTTCTTTAGGCCTCTTGGAGTTTCAAGATTCTTGAATTGGCTTTGGAAGATATTTCTGGGTAAATATGATTGTTTTCTCTAATAAGCAAGAATGTGCAACTTTTTCCCTCCATTATTCACATGATAATGCAAGATTATTGAAGTAAACACTTAACTTTGTCATTCTGTTGGTTTTTATCTTATCAAATGTTTTGCTTGATTCAAATTTTTTACCTTCTAATAAGTTGTTGCTGCATCTATATGCAAAATCAATGATGCACTTGTATTTATTTTTGTGCAGGGATATTCTCCTCCCTCATAACTTCTGTACTTGTACATTTCTTTTGCTTTGATTGTTGACTCATTCTTTACTTCTGTTAGTATTTTAAAAATATGTTTGACTGTTGATTATAATGTTTGATTGTTAAAACTTAAAAACTATTTATGGTCTGTTAATGAATTACTATAATTATTTCTTTTTTTTCTTTTTAATTTCACATAGATTTTTTTTCTTCAGTCAATTTCACATAAATGGCTGATCAAAGTAGAGTAAGTGAGGTCGGTTCAACTGATAATAGCATTAACAACTTACGTGATAGTCAAATTCAGGTTACAATAAGAAAAGAAAAGAAAAGAAATACGATCTGAGGTTTGGGATCATTTTGAGAAGATAGTTGAAGATGATATTGGTAAAATGAAATGCAATTATTTTTAGCTGAATTATATTGCTAATACAACTAAAAAATGAAACAATGGGATTGAGACAATTTTGATAAGATTGCAAGGTATATAAACCTCGCTCTGAAACTTCTACTCAACAAAAAATTATCCTTTCAATCTAAGGATGCCCCCTTTGAAAATTTGATCAAGAAGTAGTTAGAAAGGCTTTAGTTGAAATGATAAATATGGATGAACTATCATTTATCTTTGTATAAAATAAAGGCTCCAAGAAGTTTATGAGCCAAGCCTAACCTCTATTTTGACTTACTTCCCGTAGAACAATAACAAAGGATTGTTATGAAGTTTATGGTGAATTGAGATGAAATTGAAATCTTTTTGAGAAGTACAACTAAAAATTTATCTTACCACAGACACATAGACAATCGTTGCAAAGAATTAATTGTATGTGTTTGACTGCTCATATTATTAATAGAGATTGGGTATTGCATAAAATAATATTAAAAATTTGCCCTATCTCTAGTCATAAGGGTGAGCAAATGACATAGGCTATTAATAATTATTTGCTTGATTAGAACTTGGACAAGGTATTCTCTGTTACTGTTGACAGTGCTTCTTCTAATGATGTTACAGTTAAAAAATTATCTAAACAGTTGAATATATGGGGAAACTAATATAATGGGTAGTAAGCATCTTCACATGAGATATATGGCTCACGTACTTAATCTAATTGTTCAGAAGGTTTAAAAGAAATTGATGTTTCTATCAAATATGTTCGACAAATTATGAGGTATGTTTTTCGGCAAGAACAAGAAACTTTAGAAATATTGTGAATCCCAAAGGGTGGAATCTGATAAACCTTATCGCTAGATGTGCCTATTAGGTAGAATTTCACATATTTGATGTTGGATACAACACAAAATTTTGAAAAGGCTTTTGATAGGTTTTGATCTTTTTGATGAGAATATTAATACGTATCTTTCTACTCATGTGTGTGGAGATGGAAGTATTATAGGTCCGCTCGAATATGTTGATTGGGTGAATGTGAGAGATGTGATAAAGTTTCTTGAAAGATTTTACGAGCTTACTGTAAAGATTTTAGGTTTACATTATGTTACTTGTAGTGTTTATTTTGAAAATATATGTCAACTTAATGTATATTTGAAAGTGTGTTTGGCAAGTAAAGATCTTAATTTGAGTAAAATGGCTAAGAAAATTAAATAAAAGTTTAAAAATTGTATTGGGATTATCTTGAAAAGATGAACAAAATGATTTTTATTTCTTCTATGTTGGATCATCGTAATAAGTTTGTATATGTAGCTTTGTACTTGAAGAGCTATTAGGGGAGGAAATAGGAAAGAAAGTAAATGAAGGAGTGTATGGTTATATGAATTCTTTATTTGAAGAGTATGCAAGACAATACTCAAACTGATTTCATAAATCATCTCCATCTAGAACTACTCCATCTCATGACACATCTGATATATCTAGCTCTGACCCTTCTCTACGTATAAAAATAAAAGCTTTGAGGACTAAGCTTTATTTGAAAACATAAAATAAAGATTGTGGAAGTGGAGGTACTAAATTGGAGTTGGATAGACATATCAGTGAAGAACAAGAGCATGAATCTAATGATTTTGATGTATTAAGTTGGTAAAGGGTTAATTCTCTCAGGTTCCCTATTCTTTCAGAGTTAGCTCGTGATGATTGGCTATTCCAATTTCTAGTGTGACATCAGAATGTGGTTTAGTAGTGGTGGTCATATTCTTGATCCATTTAGAAGTTCATTGACTCCTAAATGTATGCAATCTCTTGTTTATGTCTAAAATTGTCTTAAAAAAAAGACTAATCCTATTTACGTTGAAGAAAATTTGGAGTATCTTGAGAAACTTGAACTTGATAAGATTTTATATTTTTTGTATTTTTAGTGCAATAATAGTATACTTGTTTGTGTTTTATGACATATTTGATTAAATTATTTTTAGAAATAGCAATTAATGGAAAAGACTCTTGCATTATTAATGCATGATTGCAATTTTCTACTAATGGTGAGTTCAATACCTTATTTATTTAGTCTTGATGATATCCTTTTGTAATTTTTTTTTATCTTGAAGGTTATATTCAATTTTTTTTATTTTATCTTACTTTTTATTAGGTTCAACGTTCAAATTCAATCATGCCTCCTAAAAGTACTTGCTACTTATTTGGGAACACTTTGTGGTTGTTCAACATAATGAAGAAGGGTGTAAAGTAATGTGCTTGACATGTGGTGTTATCTTTAATTATCATCCAAAAAAGAATGGTACAAGACACTTGTGAAAGCTTATTGAGAGGTGCTTTTAGCATCGTCTCTATTAAGAGAGTCAACCTCGCCTTCATCTTTAAGCTTATGGTTGAATTTAGTATTTTGACGATCTTAAGACTTAATATGTGATTGTTAGTATTGTATTTGATGGTGGATTTAAGATGTAGTTTGAGACTGCGAATATTTTCTATTTGGAGCTAAATTTTAAGATATTTGTGTTGTTTTTAGTGTTATAATGAGTAATGACTGATGGCTGTTGAGTATTTGTAGTTGTTAACTTGCAATTGATTTTATGCTCGTTTGATATTGATAGTGATTTAATGCTCATTTGAACTGCAATTTTTATTAGTTTTTGTTGCCCGCTAAACAGATAAAGTGCTAACTGCTAAAGCAGTAGTAGTGCAAAAGCACTAAACTGCTGAGTGCTGATGCAGACAAGAAATGGCCTGCTTGTAGTGCTGACTGCTGAAGGGCGAAGGCTGAAGCCTGAAGGCGCTAGTGCTAAACTGTTAATTGCTGAAGCTATTTACATAATTCAATTGAAAATTTGTTCAATTGCAATCTTCATTATAAATTTAAAGATATTAACAAAAATATGCTTCACAATAGTTAAAAATAGTCCATTTTTGTCACGCTCACCTTGGGAGGAATGACTGGCACTTAATGCCACACCGGGACCTAGGCTGACCTGGATGAGTATATAAACCTCTAGTTTCTGCTAGCAACTCAAAGTCAAGAAAACAAACTGCTATATCTCGGCTATAAACACAGCCTCGGGCCAACAAGGCCACACAACACCTGTAAAAGAAAACAGCTAACCCTGCAACATAATAGTAAAGGAATTCTATGCGGGCTGACAAGACCACCATGCTGTCTAGTCATAACAGAAAGAAATAAAAGCAGTCAAACACCAACTATAGCCGATGAGGCCGCTAACTGAAAGCTATACTAGGCCCCACGCGACCAAAACACAACGAATATAGGCCCCACACAGCCAACACGAATAACTAACTGAAGACTGTAGTCTGCAACCCTCTAAGAGTAAAAATATTGATCAGCATAGGGCCCCTGCCTATCCAAATACTATATAACAAAAGATGGGTAAACCTCAACAACCTGGCAATCCCGAATAAAAGGAGCTGGCCAATCTGTTGATTCTGAATAGCTGCTAGGAGATCCCGAAACCTGTTTGTCTAAACCCGCAGGCAAGTATGCAGCACCCCATAGTTGGGCGTCAGTACAATATGTACCAAATATGTAAGGCAGTAATAAAAGGTGAATAAAAGCTAATAAGAAATCGAAAGTAATCAGCGACAAGGGCAGAAGTTAACTTGTAAGCTTTCTTATCCATAACCTGCATCTAATAAACCACTATACAAATAAGAGTTGAAACTACACGACTATACATTCATAAGCTATATCTAGAAATAAAGTATACAAACAAGAATCTAACCTGGCCCCCATAAGCCTGAAAGGTACAATCAACACAGAGATAACCTACTTGAGCCCCCATAAGCCCTGACAGGTGCCAATCAGTATATATACCCCGATTAGTACCCCTGAGGCTCTGCAAGTAACTGTAACTGAACATACCTGGTCTCTTAAGACTATATAGAATCTTTTGGGCTCCTGTAACTGATTTCGAGCCTTTTCACCCCTGTGACTGTACCCCGAGCACATGAGGCTCTACGAAGGGTCTGTAATACCACTGTAGCGTAGAAGAAGTTCAGAAGTGAATAGACTTCAATATGGCCCCGTAGGCTCTACTTTAGTCCTTACAGACAATATACGACCCCGTAGGCAATTCAGTAGCTCCATAAGCAATACAACATCATAGCTCAGTAAGCATTAGTAACATTATAGCAACGTAAGCAGTTTATAGCAACAAAAGCAGTTTGTACAACTAGTAGCCTCTTAGCTATTCAAGGCAAGAGGTAGTACGGAGCACGATCTACCCCAACTAGGGAAACTATGTTACAATCTACAAACCTAGTCATCCAAAAGGTGTATCTGGCCCCTTAGGCCTAATTGCGACCGCTACTCTTACTCGTCCCTAGAATGGTCTATATAGCTGCCAATAGGCACAACCTATGTGCCGACACATGACCAGAGGGTCCTGGCGGTGATCACACCCTCCGTCGACTTAGACGGGAAAGGACAAGGTTCGGGTGACCTAAGCGATAGTCTAAAGGTCATACTAGGATAGTGATAGCTCATAAGCGAACAGTAAGGTCGCAGGCAACCAACCATTTAGTTCCTTCGCTTAGAACAGTTGTAGGGCAAGTGATCTTGGGCAGATTTATATGCCCAAGTGATACTCAAACGTATCATTTTCGCCTTGTTTATGGTGCAATGTGTATACATTTTCATGTAATTGGTAATAAAATGTGAATTTATACTAACCAACATGATTAGCATTGTTTTGTAGGTAAAACATGATTTTGAGGATCTAATGCATGTTGGAACAATATCGGAGTTGGACTTGGATGCGAGCACGAAAAAGACATTGGATTGCACAATGTAAAGGGGCTCCGCGATGGAGCCGTGCCACGCTACCATCGCGGAGGCACACTGCCTGGAGGGTGATTAATTTGTCAACTTCCAGTGAAGCCTCGCGACAGCTCCGTGGCACGGAGGCAAGCCTCCGCGTTGCATGCCGTGCCACGTTGAGGCTTTATTCCCAGACCCCAGATTTCCAGTGAGGGTCCGCGTCCACGCCGTGTCACGGAGGCAGTGCTCCGCGTTGGCCTCCGTGACACGTTGCTTGTTATTCCGGGAAAAATTCCCACTAGTATAAATAGAACACTTAGGCTTATTTTTAATTAATTTAGACTTGGTGGAGCAAGGACGTGGGTTACAGGCAGTTGAGGGACGAAAAAGCTCAGGGTTTTTCTCTCTTTCTTTCTTCTTTCAATCAATTGTTTGTATGATTAACACTTGTTTTAGGATGATTAATCCACAAATGAGTGGCTAATTCTCTTCCTTGCTGAGGTTATGAACAATGGTGATGAATTTTGATTATTGAATTGTATGGTTTGTCATCTTCTTCTTCCATGTTGTTCTATTAATTCTTGTTTCTACTGCATTGGTGTGTGGCCGACATTAATGTATATCTAAAAAGTCCGATTTCACTCGAGAGAGCACGAAATTGGAAAGTTGTGAATTAATAGGGTATTATTCTTAACTTGATTTGGGAAAATTGAGTTTTGATGTGCTTTCCTGATAGAAATATACTTGAAAGCCGTATTAGTCAATTTAGGAACCGGAATTGTATTGCTAGGTCATGAATTGCATTTGATCACATAAATGTAGACGGATGGTTTATGATTCTTAAGTGAGATTAAATACGAGAGTTTTAATCTCTAGGCTAATGTTCTTGGCTAGCAACAGGAAGAGAAGATTAACCAAATCATGATGATAATCAAGTTCATTACTTGTTCTTAACCTTGGCATGCTCATATCCATAGTTTCAATTCAAAGTAGATATTTGTTAATAGTTTTAGTATATAATTTATAAACAAAAATTATTTAACTTTTGGTTACGTTGTTGTCAGCATATATAGAAGTAAGATAGAATATAGTATACTTGAGCAATTTTTACTTTTCCAGAGTCTCCTTGGTTCGATACTTGGCTTACTTAGCCACTTTATTACTTGTTTGACCACGTGCACTTGCGTGTCGGTTTCTAACACCCAACCAAAGCACCGAACAAGTTTTTGGCGCCGTTGCCGGGGAGACTAGGCAATTGGTGAAATTGTGTTAAGTGTAAATTTGCTGTATTTTTATTTTATTTTCTTAAGTGTTGACAACTTGGTCTTAGCCTGTATTTTGCAGACTTGATTTCTGTGAACACTGGCAAGGGACAAGGAGCTGGTGGAATCTTATATAGAGCCTGAACGTGAATATCATAGTAAACGCAGAGAAGCTCTACAAAAGAAGCTGCAGTTGCTCAGACAGACTATTATGGAGCAACAAAATCCACCAGTTGTGAGGGCAGTGTTAGTGCCCGAAGAAGCAGCAGCAAGGCCGGTTCGCGAGGTGGAAATCCCACATGCCAACAATGTACATTCAAGTATCCGCAAACCAGAGCCTGGAGGGAGATTTGAACTTAAGCAGAACATGGTGCAACTATTGCACACAAGCGGGCAATTTACCGGTCTCCCTCATGAAGATCCACAACAACATCTCCAGAACTTTTTGGAGATAAGTGACACTTATATACCCGCTGGAGTGTCACCTGATTATGTTCGGCTCACACTATTTCCGTTCTCATTACTTGGTGAAGCCAAGAGGTGGTTAAAAGCTGAGCCACCAAATTCTATATCAACGTGGGATGATCTAGCACGGAAGTTCTTGATAAGATTTTTTCCCTCTGGTAAAACAGCCAGACTTAGAAGTCAAATTCTAAGTTTCAAACAGAGGGAGGGAGAAAATTTGTATCAAGCATGGGAAAGATTCAAATCCATGTTTCGGGACTGTCCTCATCATCATCAGTACAATGAGGTGTTGGTACACACATTTATTGAGGGTTTGGAACCCCATACTAAAATTTTGCTAGACTCAGCAGCTGGAGGGCAAGCGCTGGAAAAGACTTATGAGGAGATGTACACTTTGCTCAACCGGATTTCACAGGGCAATCTAGAATGGAATGCTGATTCATCTCGAGGTGGAGCAAGGAAAGCAGCAGGAGTGCTTGAAGTGGATGGATTTATAGCTATCGCTACACAGATAGCCGCCTTGCAGAATCAGTTGAACAACTACTTCAGCAATATGAACTTGAACCAGCCTTCAACTTCAGTCAATGCGGTCCAGCAAATGTGGTGTGAAGTGTGTGGAAGCAGTGAGCACTCAGCTGAGTGCTGTGGAGCAAACCCAGATTCGGTTAACTTTGTGGGCAATGCACAAAGAAATCAGCAGCAGTTTGGTAGCGGCTACAACTCAAATTGGAGGAACCATCCAAATTTTTCGTGGGGTAGCAACAACCAACAAGGCCAAAGTTTGGGTCAGGGGATGCCAAGAAATCAAGGAGGGCAACAGAACTACCAATCTCAATTTAGAAATCACAATGCCCCTCCTCCACCACCATCACCTACCATTGAGGAGATGTTCAAGAACATGATCGCTAATCAGGCGCAATTGTAGGCTGACTATGTTTAATTGGCAGCCGAAGTGAAAAATAATCAATTAGCGACCAAGGCTCTTGAGTATCAATTTGGGCAATTTGCTAGTGCCCAAAACACAAGGCCCATAGGAGGACTGCCTAGCGACACGGATCCAAATCCGAAGTAGGTAAATGCAGTGACCACACGGAGTGGTTTGCAGCTAAAGGAGGTGGAACCGGAAAGACCACCTCAAAAGTCAGGAGCAGCAGATGTTGAGGAAGAACAAAGTTCGGATAGGGGGAAGACCAAAGAAGCAGAATCAGAAAGACCTCCACCCCCGTTCCCATATGCCAAATATATTAAAGACATCGTGGCTAACAAAAGTCGTTTGACTGAGTATGCCACGGTAGCTTTGACGGAGGAATGCACTTCCCGAATCCAAAATAGACTGCCCACGAAGCTAAAAGACCCTGGAAGTTTTACTATCCAGCTTACTATTGGGCAGAGTATCCGAGCTCGTGGATTGTGTGACTTGGGGGCGAGCATAAATCTGATGCCATCCTCGGTATTCAGAAAGTTAGGTCTGGGGAGTCCTAGACCTACAACCGTAATCTTGCAGTTAGCAGACAGATCCTTAGCTAGGCTGGATGGCATTGTAGAGGATGTTCTAGTGCAAGTGGGCTCCCTCATTTTTCTGGTAGATTTTATTGTTCTGGATTTTGAACCAGATGCGGAAGTCTCATTTATTTTGGGACGACCCTTTTTGGCAACCGGGAAAACATTAATTGAAGTAGTTGCGGGTCAACTTACAATGCGAGCACATGATAAGGTAGAGGTGTTCGATGTGTACAAAGCACCCAAGCTCCCGATGGTAAATGAAGAACTCTCGGTGATCAATGTAATTGATCATGGGAATGCTAAACAAATGAATGATTCCCGAGAGTTGATGGGAAGACCACCAGATGAGGGTGGGCACTACTGGGGGGAGGACAAGGATCGTGAGAAATCGTCCATCACCCTAGTGGACAATTGAGCATAAAGGACGTCGAGCCGTGACGGTAAACCAGGCGCTGCATGGGAGGCAACCCGTGAAAAATATTTTTTTACTTTTATTTTGTAAAGTGTAAATAGATTTTATTTTATTTTTCTTTTTCTTGATTTAGTACAAAATTTTTGTTTTAGTTAGTATTTTTCATCTTAGTTAGTGAAATCTATTAATCTAACCAATTTTGTTTAGTGAGGTGATTTGCAGGTCAACCGGAGAAAAATGTGCACGGAATCGTAAAGGAAAAGGCAAGGTATGAAAAAAATAAATAAAATGAAGAGACAGTGAGCTGGGGCGATGGCTCCGTGTCACGGAGGCAGTGCACCGCGATGCACTCCGTGACACGTTGAGGTTTAATCTGGAATTTTTAAAAATTCCAGAGGACTGTCGTGATGGCTCCGTGTCACGGAGGCAGTGCACCGCGATGCACTCCGTGACACGTTGCCCTATATTTTGTGACGGGTCACACCGGGTTGCCGGGTGACCCGCGTGTTTCCTTTCATTTTAAACCCCGATTTTATTCCCTTTTCCCTCATTTTCTCACTTCTCCGCGACCAAACACCCAAATTTCCCTCTCCCATCAACGTGCCACGGTATTAAGCTAAGAAATTATCGAGTTTTCTTCGGTTCTTCAACTACGAGGTATGTTTTCCTATTCTCTCTCAAGTTTTTATCGATTTTAGTCGAATTTGAGCATGGGAGGTGAGATTTATCACCCTAAGTTGAAATTTAGCATGAAATTGAGTTATTCTTTGATTGATAAATGTTCGGAATGTTGTAATATGCGTTTGAACTTGTCGATTGCGTGAATGATTCGAATTTGATTGCGAAACTAAATTCTAGGGCTTGGTTGTTGAATTCAAAATTGGTAACTTGGTAAATTTGTGAATTATATGCCGGGGTGTGCTTGTGAATTGAGATAAGTCGTCGTAAATATTGTTTGAATGTAATAGACGATGAATTATCGGGTTTTTGGGAAAATGTGAAAATTGTTCGAATTGGTTGATTATATAGGTTCATATGTATATAGAATTTTTGTTGTTGTTTTTGTTTGTTGTTTTCTTTGCTAAGTGCGATGGTTGAATTGCTAGCGATGGTAGTGATTGGGATTAGCTGTATGAAGTCTGAGTAGTACGCTAAGGTTATACCGTCGAATTTTTCTTTGCGAACGCACTAAGCATAAATTGTCTAGTTGTTTGTTTTTGGTGTAAATAAAGTGATCCTTGCCGTAGTATCGTAACCGTAACTAAGGACTAAGTGTGGGGTGAACTTAGCTTAACCCGACCTTAGCCGAAGTTAACATGTATTTAGCTTGACATTGCGCTTGTTTATTTGTATTGACAGGTACAATGGCAAGTAGGCAGGATAAGGGTAAAGGTGCATCTACTTCAGGCACAGGGAGAAAACGACTTAGACTGGGCACAGCAGTCCCAGCTGCACCAGCAGTTCCGCGCAGCCAACGCCGCCAATACGGAACTAGGTGGGTAACCAATGAAGGGAAGAATTGGTACGCTAAACACAAGGAAAACAAATACTTCCCCGAGGAGCATATTGCACTGGAACCACTAGCACAGGAGTTCCCCCGCATAGTGCAACGGATCGAGGCAGCTGGGCTCAGCTTCATATTTCAGGAGCCCAAGGAGTGCAACTTACATCTAGTCCGGGAGTTCTATGCAAATTGGAACCCGGCAATCAGAAGCCACACAATAAAAATCAGAGGGCAGATTGTCACTCTGGAACCTCAGCAATTGAATGCCATCATTGGAGCGCGGGACACAGACGCCCACGTTCTCCGCCAGCTAAACATCACCCCACCATATGCCGATATCAGACGCACATTGTGTGGGGCTCGATCCACAGCCAGATGGAGCAGACATAAAGAAAGGGGTTACCACCAGACTCTGCCGTATTCTCAAATGAACAGGGAGGCCAGAATATGGCTGAAGATAGTCTATTCGTGCTTGATCCTGGGGGTGCACATGACTGATGTGACCCGGGACCGTGTCTGCCTGGTGTATGCCCTGATGAAAGGGCTAGAGATTAATGTTGGGGTGGTCATCATATCCTCCATGAAGAGAGCCCGATTACACCAGGGCCACAGGTATGGGTTCGGAGGACTTATCACCACCTTCCTCCGGGGCCTCGACGTCGAGGAAGAGGCTTTGGACTACATCCCACAGTTGGAGCGGAGGGCCCTTGATGTGACCAAAACTAATGCCCCCGACACCACACACGGGCCAGTGCTGACACTTGACGAGCGACATGCTCGCGACGACCAGTACATGGCAAGGATGTTTGGTATGCAAATGCTTCAGCTTCGGATTGGTGGGAGACCATCCACGGAGGAGGAATTATGGCAGCTCGAGCTGGATTACCCGTTCGGCGAAAACGCCCGGGCTCTATGCCGAGTGGGGCCATCCTTTATAGAGCCCACTAACGATGATGTCCCCACGAACGAGGAGACACGTCGGGAGGACTCCGATGTGGAGTCTGATGACGACGATGGAGGTGACTCGGACATGGGCGATGAGGCAGCAACACCGGATGAAGAAGTCGAATATTTCGACTGATCAGGGAGTTCCACCACCCAAAATTTTGTGATTTTAATTTTTGTGAACACTGGGGACAGTGTTCGATTTAAGTGTGTTGTGGGGAGTAGTTAGGTGCTGGGGCTGGGCTGGTTTGCTTGTATGTTTTTTCCTCTGTTTGTCTTTATGTTTATGTTTCCCTGTGTTTGTGAAGTGCAAACTAGTTTGTATCTGTATATAGGCTGGGCTGGTTTGCTTGTATGTTTTTTCCTCTGTTTGTATTTATGTTTATGTTTCCCTGTGTTTGTGAAGTGCAAACTGGTTTGTATCTGTATATATTTTTGGTAATTGATGATGTGTGTTGTGAAATGTTGTGGTTTGCCAGCTAAGTTTGTAGAAAAAAATTTTTGTAAATATTTTCTTATGTTTTTTTTTCTCTATCGAAATGATTGATATTTTTAAAAAATTTTGTGAAAATATTTTGTACATATTAAAATCTTTTGTAAATATTTTTTCCATCGAAATGATCGATGTTTTGCAAAATTTTGAAATTTTTATTTTTGGGTTTCTCGGAGTTTGTTTTCGGTTCTTTTACCGAGAATAGTCCCATTGAACCGACGTCATAGTTAGTGACCGTTCCCTATGATGGATGGATGACGACCGTCTTAAGGGAAATGTAGTCGGTAGGAGTAGTGATTTTAATTTATTTTCAGTTTTTTTTCTTTGGTGGATTGCATCACGGAACCTGTAGTTACTATATGGTTGTGAAATTTTGGTTGCGTGTTGTAACTGATATTCAAAATGTAAAAGTGATTTGTATGAAAGCATGCAATTTTGTAAATATGTTGAGTTACCTTGGCTGTAGAAATTGATTTGGTGTGATTGAGGCTTAAATATTGAATTCATGTAATTGGCTAATTAAAGAGTCTGTGAATGCATCTTGAATCGAGCATGTGCACAAAGTGTGAAGTGAGGTATTGTTATTCCATACTATTGTGAAGTGTCTAGAACTTGCCTGGTGTGTGTACAAAATGAAATGAAGGAGGTGTAGTATTGGAAAGGATGTAGGCATTTCTTTGTCTTAACCGAGAGTTTCTATTTTTTTCTTGTCATACACTACCTTTTTATGCGATTGTATACCCTAGTCAGCCCGTTGAGCCTTTAGCCGATTATTTCTTTCTTTTGTCCAAAATTGTATAAACTGAGCTTAATTCTTTCTTTTCATTAGCCGTAAAGTCTATACAAAACTCTTAAGCGCTTAAGAAGAAAAGAAAATAATTTTTCCCAAAGTGTCAAAGAGTGAGAATGGTGAAAAGAAAAAGAAAAGCAGAGTGAGGAAAGAAAAGAGAAGGGTGAAGGTGCACTTGCTATAATTAAATGATAATGAAGGTGCATGAAAAACCTTTGTTGTTGTGTCAAGTGTGTTTGATGAAATGGGCCATACGAAAGTAAACCAGCATGAATGGGATGATGAGAAAAAGAAAAGAGAGAAACAATGTTCATGAGTTGATGGGAATGTGTTGAAAAGGCGCTTAAGGATGCTAGTGACTATTATTGGCTAATCCAATATATACTAGTTCCATAGCTTCCATTACAACCCATTAAAGTCCTACGTGATCTTACATTGCATTTCTTTATATTAGTGGAGTAATACACTAAGGGCAAGCCTATGGGTCATGACATGATGCATGTGAATTCTTTTGGGAGAGAGAGTGAAATTAATTTCTACATGCCCCTGCTTGAATGTTTGTGTGTCACATGAACAAAAAGGGAAAGATTCTCTTGAGTTGTGAGGGCACATGCTTGATGAAAGATTGATTTTCGTGTCGGATATCTTGATTAGTTGATTTGCATGAGTTTGCCGATATCGAGAGTCGATTCTTAAAGTCTAGGAAGTCTTAATGTATTAAAGGTCATTGCATTGTTAAGACCATGCATGTTTTCTTGATGATTTACAATATTGAATGATCGGTATAACCGTAGCGTAAATTGTCGCACCATAGTAGCGAAGGTAGGAATGTAATTTGCATGAATTGTGTATTTGTTGTTCGAGGACGAACAAGGATTTAAGTGTGGGGTAAGTGATCTTTGGCAGATTTATATGCCCAAGTGATACTCAAACGTATCATTTTCGCCTTGTTTATGGTGCAATGTGTATACATTTTCATGTAATTGGTAATAAAATGTGAATTTATACTAACCAACATGATTAGCATTGTTTTGTAGGTAAAACATGATTTTGAGGAGCTAAAATGCATGTTGGAACAATATCGGAGTTGGACTTGGATGCGAGCACGAAAAAGACATTGGACTGCACAATGTAAAGGGGCTCCGCGATGGAGCCGTGCCACGCTACCATCGGGGAGGCACACTGCCTGGAGGGTGATTAATTTGTCAACTTCCAGTGAAGCCTCGCGACAGCTCCGTGGCACGGAGGCAAGCCTCCGCGTTGCATGCCGTGCCACGTTGAGGCTTTATTCCCAGACCCCAGATTTCCAGTGAGGGTCCGCGTCCACGCCGTGTCATGGAGGCAGTGCTCCGCGTTGGCCTCCGTGACACGTTGCTTGTTATTCCGGGAAAAATTCCTACTAGTATAAATAGAACACTTAGGCTTATTTTTAATTAATTCAGACTTGGTGGAGCAAGGACGTGGGTTACAGGCAGTTGAGGGAAGAAAAAGCTCAGGGTTTTTCTCTCTTTCTTTCTTCTTTCAATCAATTGTTTGTATGATTAACACTTGTTTTAGGATGATTAATCCACAAATGAGTGGCTAATTCTCTTCCTTGCTGAGGTTATGAACAATGGTGATGAATTTTGATTATTGAATTGTATGGTTTGTCATCTTCTTCTTCCATGTTGTTCTATTAATTCTTGTTTCTACTGCATTGGTGTGTGGCCGACATTAATGTATATCTAAAAAGTCCGATTTCACTCGAGAGAGCACGAAATTGGAAAGTTGTGAATTAATAGGGTATTGTTCTTAACTTGATTTGGGAAAATTGAGTTTTGATGTGCTTTCCTTATAGAAATATACTTGAAAGCCGTATTAGTCAATTTAGGAACCGGAATTGTATTGCTAGGTCATGAATTGCATTTGATCACAGAAATGTAGACGGATGGTTTATGATTCTTAAGTGAGATTAAATACGAGGGTTTTAATCTCTAGGCTAATGTTCTTGGCTAGCAACAGGAAGAGAAGATTAACCAAATTATGATGATAATCAAGTTCATTACTTGTTCTTAACCTTGGCATGCTCATATCCATAGTTTCAATTCAAAGTAGATATTTGTTAATAGTTTTAGTATATAATTTATAAACAAAAATTATTTAACTTTTGGTTACGTTGTTGTCAGCATATATAGAAGTAAGATACAATATAGTACACTTGAGCAATTTTTACTTATCCAGAGTCTCCTTGGTTCGATACTTGGCTTACTTAGCCACTTTATTACTTGTTTGACCACGTGCACTTGCGTGTCGGTTTTTAACACCCAACCAAAGCACCGAACAACAACTACTAATTGGACGTATTCCTAAGCAGTCAGCCCTAATTTCCCACAGGCAGTTCACTATAACCCTTATCCTGAAGGTAACACTGTGATACTATGGTTCTAGTCCCTTAGACACTAACTTGGTCTGTCCAGAATTCAGATGGCTCCTATGGGCGATTCATAACCTCGTAGGCAGGTATATCTGGACATAGCCCTTCACGACAATGTATACCTGGTATCTGTAAAAGTATCCTGGGGCGTTGGCCCCATATCTAACTACTAATAACATTCCTTTCTTTTGGTATCAACTAGTCCATCAGACTTGTAACAACTGGAGTGGTTCCCTGAGCGACCTGTATGACAGCATTGAGTTAGCTGAAACTAACAGTCACTGATAGTAGCCACTCATACGGCGGGCTGTCTAGGCAACCCTGTTGCCACTGACTCGAAGGTAAGATCACCCTAACAAGATTCTGGCCCTGGAGTTGTCAAGGTATGCCAACGACCTCTAGGCGAGCTTTACTGACAATATAGGTGTCAAACTAAAAGTTATATCGTCTCTACGCCCTTATGCTGTCCAACATACCAATTCATGCCCAACAAATAACCATATACTTCTAAGGCCTTGGCACGACAACAAAACATCATAAAACCTCTAAATGGTAAGCAGGTGAACGTGGAACTCTCTGTGGCGCACCCAGCGTTAGTCACACTTAACATGCTCCTTTTCCGGTAAGGGATACTATAGTATACTCTCAACACGTCTTATAGCAGCTAACCATAATATTCATAATCATTATCTACTTGGAGCAGCTAATCACAACATATAATATTATTATCTACTCTCGGAGGCATAGGTCGTATTACTATACAACGAGAATAACTTGCCGAAGAGATAAGCCTTAACATACCTCGAATGCCGACTTTCGTTCACCCAAACAATTTTCAACCTAAAGGCAGTAATTCCACTCAATTGCAGCCTTTATGTTGAGAAATAAGACTATTTCAATAGTAGCAATCGACAAACAAAGATATCTTTCAAAGAACATTGACTACAACTCAACTTCATTCTATTTGGCCGAAAACTCACAAATTCCCGAGAGTTTTAGAAGATGGAAATGCTTAACCATTACTTGCAGTCGCTTAGGATTCGATTAGAAGTGATTTCAACAAATTTTACTTTGCAGGGTTCCGATACTCCGAGAGAATTTCCAAGAAATAACTCCACAGGGATGTTCCTCGAGTCCTAAAACTCGTTATCCAAGACGAATTTGCATTTGAACAGAGTTTAATGGCGTAATCTGGCAAAAATCCGATGAAAACCTTGTAACCTTGTGTCTCACCTAAACTCTCTGTTTAGGAAATATTAAAATGAATTCAACTTGAACCAATTTAAATATATATATTGAGTGCACATCGCATGGGCCATCGCGCCGGAGGGCTGCCGCATCGCGCAGCTCACTGCGTCGAGTGGCTGCCTCATCACGCGGGCCATCACGCAGCAGGGCTAGCACATCGCGCAGGCCCTCACGGCCTGGCCTCACCCGGCCCTGCCGACCCACTCGTCAACGTGCTCACGCATCCTGCTACCGAGACTTCTCTGCACATGCCATGCTCTAACCACTCACTACAAGCACACGCACACGTACGCTAATTGCTAACGTCTTATGGGGTGTAATAATTTTGAGTTAAAAACATAAAATAATCTTTTTTTATTTAAAAGTAGCCTATTTTACAAGCGACAAAAAGTCCATTAACCAGACCCTTAAAAATAGTCCATTTTGAATTAAAAACGTAAAATAGTCTATTTTTTATTTAAAAGTAGCCTATTTTACAAGCAGAAAAAAGCCCATTAATCAGACTCAAACACCGAAAAAACTAAATTAGAAGAATCGAACCAAATCAATCAGAACTTGTAAAAATTAAACTGAATTAATTTGGTTCGATGTTTGGTACACCTATCTCCATAATTGAAAATCGAAGAATCAAGCCAAAATTTAAAAAAATTGAACCGAAGAACCGAACGTCCACTCTTAGTAACCAGTAATATGTAATCTATAATTTGTGAGTCTTGAAATTCTATAGATTCATTAAGCTTTATTATCTTTTTTAATCTTTGGACACTACAGGTAGGGTATGGTAAGGTATTTATAACTTTGGTATGGTACTTTTAATTTTATATTTTTAAAAATACTATATCATTACCGTACCAAATTAATTCGGTATGATTCAATATTTTAAAATACGATTTCAGTATTTTGTAGTATGGTAAATTGGTAACCATAATTTGTTCGACTTCGACTTACATATATTCATACAATAGATACTTATGACTTTGACTTTTCAGGAAAGGTCACACAATTATATTATACTAACATCTTACACATATAAATATATTAAAAAGAAAGTATAAATAATTTCTTCCTTGAATCTATCAATATATATATAAATGAGACTTAAAGGCATGCTGATGTGGCATGCCTCTAAGAGCTCCATTCATATTTTTTTTTGAATATTTTTTTCATTTGAAATTATTTTTTAATTAATTTATTTAATTATTGTTTTCATTTAATGTTATCACAATATATAGAGAATGTTAAATATAGCACATTTAACATAAATAAGAAAAAGAGTTATAATTAAGAGATTTAAAGAATAATTTTTAATTTTTTTTAATATAACACGTTTAAATTTATCTATCTATATATAATTTATATCTATCTATATCTATATATAATATAAAGTTACGCATTAGAGAAGTAATGTGGCACCTCTCTTTGGACAAGGATTCTATTTATCTTCTCATTTTCTTTTTGATAATTTTCCTCATATTTTTATTTATTTATTATTATACAAAAATAAATGTGTCAATTACTACTCATTCTTTTTATTTTGTTATAAAAAATTAAATGTCTCAAAGTTTACTACTTCACTTATTCTTATTCTTTATTATAATATTAAAAGCCTAAATATTTACTACTGCAACCTTTCATTTCCTCTATAAAAAATAAAAATATGTTAAAATGGTATGTGTGTGTGTGTGTGTGTATCATATTACTATATAAGTGGAAAACCCCTTCGTTGAAAAGTTGAATTACCAAAATGTCAATTAAATAATAAACGATCATTTTATCCTTCATTTAAACACTACTCCTATTAATAAATTTGTACAAAAAAAGTAAATTTAACTTTTAATAATTGTATATATATATATACATACATATAAGATCCAAAGTATAAAACTAAAGGACCAAAATAACCATCATAAGTTAAATGACGTTTTTGCCCTTCAATCAAATATTAATTCTATAACATCTTTGTGTAGAATTGTAAATAAACATCCCAAGTAATTATCTTTATCCATTTTTTCCTTGATCCCCTCATTTATTACTTGAATTTTGTATTCTTTTAGTTTGAAACTGGTGAAATTTAGAAGATAACGCTTAATGTATAATACAAAACCTAGAATATTTATAATTATGATATGATGTTTGAGTTTCTTTCAAATTTTCTGATACGAATATGAAACTCCAATGTCTTCGTTCTTTTATAAACTTAATTATAATTATTTTTGAAATTTAATGCATAATGCATATGGTACTAATTAGAATTTTTGAATGTTACATCTATATATTATATAATTCTGATCTTATGACCAGTGACGTGCCATACTTCTATAATCAGGATATAATTTTCTCAACTTTTTGATGATTTCCTATTTCATTTACTTTTAGTTTTTTTGGTGATTAATTATGAATACGAATATCATTTATTTTTTTTCTAAGTAATAGTAAATAGGTTTGCATTAAAACCCAATTAAAGGTTAGATTATTTGTAATTATAATAGTTTTTAATATGTATAATCTCTAAATATTATATGTTAATTAATTCTTGAGTCTCTTCATATTAGATTTTTTGTGTTAATTCTTGTGCCTCTTTATATTACATCGAGATTCATCTTTTTGGTCTTTTTCATCACTTTATACTTTTTAATTTTTTGATCCTGTGAAATTTTTTTACCGTTTATTTTGTGTTAAAAACTCAAAAGTCCCTTTTTTAACTCACTTAATTATGATGAAAATTTTTTTTAGAGCCTTTTCCCCTCTCCTGAAAATAATTATTAAACCCAATTAATCATCACCTATAACTTAAATATAATTGCAGCATTGACAACACTGGAAATAACAGGCCTATAAATATTATTCAAGTAGTTATTGATTTTTCCCTCCTTTGTGCATTCCTCATTGCACTCACCGCCTTCTCTAGATCACTTTCTATTTATTTTCATCAAAATTTGTTTGAGCATGTAGAATAGTTATATATATATATATATATAAGTAATAAATAATTTATAAGTGGGAATAGTCCATATATGCAAGGTTTTCTGTCATGAAATAGACACAATTTCATTTTTGCTTTTCTAACTTTGAAGTTCAGATATTGAAAATAATATCCATATTTTTATTTTTTTTATTTTGTAGATAAGAAGGTGCGTGCATAATGATGTTATAAGGCTTGGTTATGCTAAGAATTTGATGGATTGTTCTTTTGTTCAACTGAGCGCTACTCTCAGCTACTCTTCTTTTATATCAATTAGTCTTTTGAATTACCTTAAATATAAAGTTTAATCTCATATTCCTCAATTATTAATTAAAGATTTTAGATTAAACTTTGAGAACAAAATCATCTTAATTTTTTTTTTAAAAATCCAAAGTAAAATTACCCTGCATGAACTCGCAAACTTTATTAATCCCTCCCAATATAAGTACCAATACGGAATCAAAAATAAAATAAAATATAATCGCTATTTAATACCAATTTTTGAGATAATGTTGGAAAGATGAGGAGCCAATGAATTGAAGAAAAATGTGAAAAAAGAGACAGAAGAAACTAAAAATGATTTTTTTTTTTTAAAAAAAGAAGAAGAAAGAAGTGAAACGTAGAAAATAATTAGAAAAAAATGATAAAATTTGAAAAGAGAAGAAGATAATTAAGTTTTACCAAAAAATTTTCTTTAATGTAGTGTACATTTCTAGCGATGAAAAGTAGAGAAAAACATTCTTAAATTTTATTTTAAGAAGAATCATAAAGTAAAATAAAAAAATTAGTGCGGTGATTATGCTGTTACAACCTCTTCTTTTTATTTTCCCTTAAGATTATGCTTGACTTTAAAATTTTAGTTTCGATTTTAATATTAGAAAGATAGTTCGATGGACAATACAATCAGAGTTTAAATATAAATTTGTGAAATACTTCTGAGTTGGAATTATGTATTTTAACTTTAGATTCTCCTATTATATAAATTTAAGATGTTTTCAATTGTTGCAAACTTATATTTTTAATACTTTTTTTAAAAGAAGTTTCGTAAGTCTTTTGCGGCCTAAATTTCAATATTATCTGATTGTAAGATAGAATTTAAGATATTTGTAATAGTTGTACACTTAAATTTTTGGATTTTATTTTCAAATATTTTCATAAATTAAATAAATGTTTTCATAACTGCCCGAAGCATGAAGAAATTTACTAGTTATACAAATAAAATATATCAAATCAAGATAGAGTAGTCAAAGTTTCAATGTCTAAATAACTAATTTTATGCTAATACTATTTTATATATTTTTAGTATAATAATAATAATATGTATGATTTCTATATGTACCTATATACTTCGATATGGTATTCGATATTTTGATATTTTATTTGTAAATACTTAATGTCATACTAAATGCTAAAATAATTTTAAAATCATACCAAATATCTTAATATCAAAACAACGGTATCAAAAATTTTGATTTCGATATGGTATTCGGTATATACCATACTATGCCCACCCCTAACCACAAGTTATCTCCAAGCCCTCGCGTCGTAGTATGCCTAGCGTCTCTATAAATACCAGCCTCCGTGTATTGGCACATTAATTACAATTTGTGGATACCATTGGCCACGTCCAAGACCTTGTGCCATAGCATGCTCAATAATTCTCTTTGGATACCATAGGCCGTATCCAATCCCTCGTGTCGTAGAACGTGCCACTGGTGTATTACCAGTATGAAAGTATATTATGTTAATCTTTAAGATTCAACGAGCATAACATATATGATCATAGTATTTTTTGGAAAGCAACTTACTATTGACATTCACAACACTAAACTTCTTGTTATAATCTCATCTAACTCAAGGATCTCATAAGCATCATAGTCGACTCAATAACATAACAACTACTTCTAGAATCTATTTTGACAATCAATTTGAAAGAAGACGATACTTACTAACAGACATTTCGATCCACTTCTTAGAACTTAATTTAACAACTATATACGAATAAGGATTTGACTTGCTATACTTCTCATTATACTTTCTAAAGCTTAATTTCACATTTACAATAAGAATGAAACTCAAGTTATGAATAATTTCTCGATTAGCTTTCTAGGATTAGATTCACGCAAGTAGGTCTGGGAATATAGTCGAGATGGCTCGGGGCTCGCTTTATTTATCTCGGTTCAACTCGACTCAGTTAAAGTTCGGGCTCGATTGAGTCAATTCGGTTCAACTCCTAGGTTTGTATATGTAATGATTACTTTAAAAAAAAAATTCATCCATTAATCTTATGTATATTAGTAAAATATCAATTTAATAATTATTATTTATTATAATTATTTATAGTTTTATATTTTTTAAATTAATTCGACGCAATTAAATTTTTATAGATATCATTATTTAAGATACTATATGCCTGTTACAAAATGCTTTTTTTAAAAGAAAACTAATATGGGTCTAGCCCGTTTTATTAATAATCATCCCAAAACCTGGCCCAACCAATACAATATGTTATCCGGACAAACACCGAATTTCTAGCAAGAAAAAAGAATCTCCTGAAGGGATTCCTAAATATGCCGCCTCCTTTCTACAACACCCAATTCACACTTCTTCACCTATGGGTGATAAATCGGCCACCGTTGATGCTGAAGCCAGCAGCTCATAAAGGTATACAACTCGTATCTCCTCCTTCATCCTTTCTTTTGTTGTAATCTCTTCTCTTTCTGCAGGTAACTAACTAGTACTCGGAGGCATCAGTCACATACCATTAGATGCCTTTTTTGCTGGAAAGATCCTTTTTGATTTGCTCTCCTAGACTAGACTAGGAAAATGTCACAGAATCCCTGTAACAAAATACAAGAATCTATGTATATAGTTTAATCTGTGACTGTGGAATGAATGTGAATGGAATCAGATTCCCTTATTTTCCATGTTTTAATCCTCAAGTATGGGATTTGTGATTTCTCTGTGTTTAGAATCCTCTTGCATGCTGTTGGTAGATTAGTAAAACTTGTACATATGTGCTTGTCTTTGTTTTCCAGTGCATAATTAGCCAGTGAATTTGCTAAATTGTTCGCCTCTCTGAATGCATGTTTTATCTCTGTATTTAGCTGATTCAACATATCCCATATGCTATCCATTTTATCAACTACTTCCCAAGGTATTTTCTATATCTTTAACAACATATTTTTAAGACTGAGGGAATCAGTCTATAATATTATGTTGTAGTTTAGGGAAATACAGTATCTCAGGGCTTACCAAACAGCCATAACTTTTGCTTGCATATTTGTTTCTTCCCTAAAAGCCATAGCCTCTGCATATATTAGGTTGCCCTCAAAATTTTTAATGCAAATACCATAAGAACTTTCCCTTGGGTTGCCTCTTCATGCACCATCCGTGTTGCATTTGACCCACTGTGTTGGTGGAAACTCCCAATGAACAATTCGTGAGTAAATTCTTGGCTTATAGGCTTGAAGACATTCCAATATCTCACCCCACACCATAGAGCTTTTGATCCATGGATAGTTAAGTTTTAATATATGAAAAGTTGATTGTTGACACAACTTAACCATCCTATAGAATGTTACCTCTTTTCCATACTTTCTAGAGTTCCTCCTCTTCCATGATTCCCACATAATGATAGATGGTAAGGCCTTTAGGACACAC
This sequence comes from Datura wrightii, assembly GCA_035772735.1. Lineage (NCBI taxonomy): Eukaryota > Viridiplantae > Streptophyta > Magnoliopsida > Solanales > Solanaceae > Datura > Datura wrightii. The sequence goes on from JASDFA010000006.1 coordinate 130,396,271, forward strand.
TGCATTTTGCTAGAACCTGGTGCGTTCCACCAATTAGCTATAACCTGGCGTAGATATCTCTCCTTAATGCTTATACCTACACAAGTAGCAAAATACTTCCTTAGCCTAGTGGCTATTGAGGATGTTAGGAATAAGTGGTTTACTGTTTCTGGTTGATGATTACTGTCATAATAGTGACATCTGGACACCAGTTGCAACCTCAACATCTTTAAATTATCATCAGTAGGAACTCTCCCCTTCATAACTCTCCAAATCAAAAAACTTATTTTAGAAGGAAGACCCTTTATCCACACAGAAGAGAGCCACTCTATCTTAGCCTTCTCTCTTCTCATGAGTTGATAAGCAGATTGGACTGAGAAAGTCCCTTTAGAACTACCCATCCACCATATCCTATCAAGTTCATCAGATATTGGTGGAGGGATAGATTCTAAAATATGAATCATCATCTCCTGTGAGACCATGTAGCTCAACTTCTCCCTATCCCATACTCTATTGCTAATAAATTCTCTCACCTCCTCTTCACCTTCTTCTCCAATAATGTCCCTCTCAGTGAAGCATAGCGCCCCTTGTTGTGTCCAGTTATCATACCAAAAACTGGCTGTCCCTGATTTAATCTGCTACCAAATATCATGTTCAACATGTTCTCTGACTTCTAACATTTTCTTCCATATATGAGATGCCCCTCTTCCAGTAGCCATAGAAGGATGCTTCTTTTTGCAGTATTTATTCCACATATAAGCACTCCAAAGAGAATTAGTTAAAACCCTGAAATTCCACCGTAATTTAGCAAAGAGAGCATTAGAAACATCATGAAGAGATTTGAATCCCAAACCCCCTTTACTTCTAGGATAACATAGCTCTTCCTAAGCCACTCAGTGCTTGCCTTTGCCTCCCCCATTTCTCCTCCAAAAGAATTTTTCCATCTGCTTATGAATCTGATCCAAAATGCCTTTGATATTATAGAATTTTTTAAAAATTTATTATAATTTTATTTTATTTTTTATTTTTTCTCTTGAAATTTCTATTCTATGTTCAATATTAAGTTAATATCATTTGATTTGAATTCTAATTCAAACTAATATTGGGTATAATTCAGTCATTTGTATTTTTTAAAATAATTTATTATAAATTTAATTTTCCAATGACATACCACTTCTCGAAACTTAATATTAAACCCACCTAACTCTAAAAGCACATTTTTTTCATCTTAATCCCCTTTAGTATAATGGACTAAATTTATAGGCACTTTGTGTAATATTTTAATGACAATAATATATATACATATTGTACTCAAACATAAAAAATAATTTTGGCTTAAAAAAATAGAAATTCAGACTAGAGCATCAATGGTTTAACCCCCGATTGCAACTTCATTTCAAGCTGCTTGCTTTTCTTTTCGATTAATGCTATTCTCTTAACCTGGTAATGGAAAAGATCAATTTGTAGGCTGAAGAATGATCTCCTTAAGAGAGCATCTTCCAATTTCTAGAAAATGTAAGAGAAACTTATAATAACTTCTACACCCAATAAAACCAATTAACTGAAATGCTACTTCAAGGAAATTAAGAATAAGAGAAAAAGGGGAGAAGGCACTGTTAATTTAAGTTTCCTCAGCTTAGAGGAATAGCTTATGGAAAGGCACAAAAATAGTGAGGATGGAAAGAGAGAGCAAAAATAAGGTGTCTTTTCTTTTAATTTTTTTAAAAGATCCATCCTTGTGGTGGAGGAGTTAGGCATGACTTCAACCTATATATTTACCAAAAGTTATAATTACACAAAGGAGAGCATAAATCATGTCCTCCAAAAATTTATGAATGTTGGACATAATCTTTCTAGTATCCAAGTGAAAGCAAAAATATCTCGCACATCCAAGGCTATTGATCCAAGGGTTAGGAAGATTTGTAACATTCACAGTAGATGTTATGTACATATCTAGAACCGTCACCCATAAAAGATTATCTGATAGTATTGATAACATATTTGTTCTTCTTTTTTCTGAATTTAAAGTTTGGGATTCAATTGACTTCTAGCTTTATCAAGACTCTAACCTTAGCAAGAAGTGAACCAGCCTCTCTGAAGATAGAAAGAGTTTTTGATTCTTCTTCCAAATTTGTACGAATATCAACTATCATGTGTAATGCCTCAGAAACTCAAAGATTAGACCCGAGACGCAAAAAGGAAAAATTTCAGAAAAAAACTAGAAAATCTGGCACCAGTCACAGAACGGGTCGTTAAGTGACCCGTTGAAGGTGCCCACGAGTCATGAGGTGAGTCGTGATAAGCTAGAGGATGATTTTTTGAGAGTTAAGAAGTGTACCCCATGAGTCTTCACCATGACTCGTTATGGGTCACCACGAGTCATGGTGTCACCCGTGGGGAGCTTCAGGCATTTGGGCAGTGTGTTCCACGACAGGTGACCACGAGTCATGGTCACTCACCACAACTCATTAGGTCCCTCGTGGTGGCCATTAGGGATTTTTGGACAGTGTACTCAACGAGTGTGACCACGAGTCATGGTCACTGACCACGGCCTATTAGGTCACCCGTCAGGACTGACAACCAGTTCTTCCCTGCAATTTTTCAAGGGTCGTTTAGTAATTTTCTACTCTCCTAAACTTTAAACTACGTCGTTTTAGACATAATTTCAGACCTATTAGTGGGAATGAACGGCCTCTCCCCTCATTCCCCACGTACATTCTCAGGAAACCATCAAAGAGTCTCTCAAGAACTTTCAGAGTAAGGTCTAGGGCTCTTCATCCATCTCAGAAATTCAAGTTTCCTCCTTAAGGGAATTCTTAGCCAGGTATGTGGGAATTCAACGAGGGGATAGTTCTTCCTTTCTGTCCCCCCCCTCTTATAGTTTCTCTATCAGTCTTAGCTCTGAGTTTCCGAGTATGAAAAGATAACATGTTTGTTTTCGTTGATTTCACCTAGAATGATATTCATGCTTATTGTTGATATGATCTCCATTAGTTCTTGACCAAATTGTTGATGTGCCTGCAAAAGTGAATTTAAGCCCTGAGTTTTCGAATGAAACGTATTCATACATTAAATTCCTCATGGTTTGTGAAGTGTGATTTGGGCTGATTTTATAGTATTCCTTATTGTTTAGATGTTTAGTAATTACTCCCTTGGTAAGGATGATTTCAGCCCTGGCACGAATGAGAAAACTATAATTCAGTTTGTCATATGAGAATTCCCTATTTTCTTGAAAATTTTGCCATATTGTGGATTCCCGTGTTGTTGGAATAAGTTGAATTCTCTGTTAGCTGCTTAGTAGTTCAGTTCAGTTAGAATGTAGAATCTCTTTAGAACTATTCAAAATTTGTCAACCGATCAGTTTGACTACAGAATTCCTTGGGGTGTTTGTGATACCTCCCAGTTAGTAGAATCAGACTCAAAACTCAGTTTCATTGGTCCACTAGGTGGTCATGAAACTTTAGACAGACTGCTCTGAATAGCCATAGGACCCCAGTCAAATTACAGTTTGTTCTTAGTGGGTTATGACGCTTCTAGATAAGCAACTCTAACCAGTCTAGAACCCAGTTTTAGAATCTGGTCCAATAAGACTCTCAGGGTGTTTTTAGTTATGTATCCCTGAATAGTGTTGGCCCTCTGTTTTGAGCTATCAACTTGTTATTCGGTTTAGGTAATCTAGTGGGAGCAGGACTTAGCACCGAGCGGCCGAGGTTCCAGCGCACCCAGGTTCCCAAAACTACGTTGACAACGTAGGTTACAATATTTATTGGCTTGATTGGCCCCAAAATTTTGTGATCATCCAGTTCATGCCTCTATACCCTAGCAAGGTATATTGGGTCCTACCGTTGGGGCGTATACATCAGACTCCACGTCTAGCTCACGTGGTTATATATCGGTTATAGACTCTCCCACTAGTCAGCTCAGTCCAGTCTCAATATAAGCAGTCCAGTTCAGTTTCAGCTCTATCAGTTTAGATCAGTTCTATGTAGTATCTCATACTCAGTAATTCAGACTTAGGGCATGTCTTTGACCACCAGACGGGGTCATCTTGACCATCTCAGTTTGCTTCAGTTGTTTTAGGTCAGTATATTAGTTGGTCATTGCATGTGATTTTAGTCCAGTCATTTATATCCAGCATTATGTTTTCTCCTGCTTACTCAGTACATTCAAAGTACTGACGCATATTTTTATGTTGTATCATTTCATGATACAACCGCAGGTGCTCAGACTCAGCGTCGTTAGTCATCGCAGTTCAGATCCTCCTCAGCAGCAGAAGTGTGAGTCCTCATCTTTCGAGGGCGTTATTTCAGTTCTTTTAGTCATTTCATTACTTTCAGTTAGACTTAGAGTTAGCTGGTGGCTTGTCCCAGCAACTCATCAGCTAGATGGCTTTCAGACACAGACTTAATTCCAGACTATTAGTATTGTTCAGCTGTTTTGCACCTTATGTTTCCGGTTTTAGCTTTCATAAATGTTCTATATTATTATTTCAAAGCTTCCTCTATGCATGTTTTACTTAGAATACCAGTGTATGATAGACCAAGGGTTGACTTGGGGTTACTTATGACTCCAAGTACCATGTTCCATCCATGGTATAGACTTGGGGCATGACATGATGTCAAAATAAGGTATCTGTAGGTGATATGTATGAAATGGGTATGTGCATTTGGGTAAGGGGTATTAGAGTTACGTGATTTTTGGATCAAGTTAAACAGGGACAAGTTATATGTAAAAAATTAGGTATTTTAAGTTAATTTAGGGATTCTGTTTATGAAGGGTCATTTTCCATACTTTGATAATGACAAAGGTATATTTGACCCTATAGTATATCTAAGGACAAACTTAGCAGATAGACGAATGTTGAAAAGTATTTTTGATTATTTTCCCTTTAAAAATAATATAGTTAGATATGAATATTCACTCATGTTAGGAAAATATATTCCCTTTTCAAATATTATATTTGTTCAATAGAAACTCTAAGAGTGATCAAGAAGACTCTTCACTTTTGTACGGGGCTATAACATATTCTTCTCCAAACTCACTCTTTTTTTAATAAATATATAGGTCGTGGTAAGCTTATTAGATGATTTGATTTGGTATTGTACTTAACAGTTTGATTTATTGATTATCAATTTTTATATGTTTAAATCGCTAGCAAATTAATAAGATATCGATTAATTTAGTTCAACTTAATGGTTATTTGTCGATTATAACTTAATTGATTTATTTAATATAAAAATTGAAATCAAAGATGAAATATGTAATACCCCGAGAGTCCCTAAGATCATATCCGAGGGTTGAATCAGAGGAATCAGGAAAATACGCACCAGGTCATAAAATGACTCGTCAGGTCACTTGATGGATCGTCGAGTGACCCGTTAAGGGGTTCTAGACTGGAGAAGATTCATTGTCAGGGGGTAACTACAGATGGTGTGATGACTCGTTGTGTGACTCAACAAGTCATTAGTAGGCCTGTTGTGTGCTGAGTAAGTTGTAGTCTAGGAGACTTAACGGGTGAAGGAACGAGTCGGGATATCACTTCACGACTCATCAAGTGGGTCATTGTCAGGGTGGATGAGAAAGGAGGATGGAACTTTCGGTGGTGACAATGAGAGGGAACGACATGTCATACAGTGGTGTAACAGTCGTCCAATCCCTCATTGGGACTAGCAGGATCACTTTTCCAAATGAATCATTAAGGACGTTTTCGTTATTCCTAAGCTCCTAAATCCTAAACTATGTCGTTTTAAGCCCTGAAATGAGTGTTTTAAGAGGCTTTAGCCTATATCAAGTCATTAGACTTTCCCATGCATGCAAAGTTTTGAATTCTCTTGGAAAATCAAACTAGAATTCTCTCAATTCTTTCTCAATTCCCTTGGGATTTCAAAGATAAGTGGAGAATCAGTTTACCCAGGTATGTAGGGATATGAAAGAGAGTTTCCTTTCACTCTCATGCCCAAATTTCTCCTTAAGTTCATGAATTCAAGTTATAATTCAAGTATATGATCTTATAGGGTTTTAATCCAATTTTATTAAATTCTCTGTGATATGTCTATGGGTCAATTTTTCTCATGTTCCAAAGCATATTTTAAGATTTTTAGGCAGATTTTATACACAATTTTCAAGTTATTAGAATTATGCCCTATTATACAAGTTTTATGAAAAGTTAAGTTTATGATTCATGATTTCAAGTATGATGAGATATCTAACATGAATTAATGTTTATAACTTACCAAGTATGAATCTGTGATTTTGACTTATGAAGTCTATTTCAAGTATGCATGATTTTTAAGATTTGGGAAAACCCATACAAATTAAGTATGTTTTCATGATTCAGCTCAATTTTATAAGATCAGCTTACCATATGGTTTGGATTCAATACTCCTAATTCAACTAATGGTACGTTTTGATCCAGGACTCCCCATATTCATATTTTAGACTATGCATGTAATTATGATTTCAGCTTTGTTGAGAAAAACAAAAGTAGCACTATGCATATTTTTGGGAGTAGTGTCTAGCACCGAGTAGGCTTGGGGTTCCTAAGTTCCTTGGTCTCAGAATTACGTGCCAACGTAGGTTTATATATATTTTGGGACCTCTTTTGAGAGTTTTCCTTGCCCTTAAGCGTCACGCCCCGAGTCTATACCCTGGACAAGACATGGTACTTAGAGTCACAAGTAACCCCAAGTCAACCCATGGTCTATCATAACACTGGTATTCTGAGTAAAATAAATATAGAGGAAGCTTTAAAATAATAAAATAAAATATTTATGAAGAAGAACTAAATCATAAAGTTTTAAAACAACTGATACAAAGCTAAGTCTAACTGAAAGAAAAACAACTGAAGAAAATAATCATCATCCTCGAAAGATGAGGACTCACCCCTGGTACAACTGAAAACTCCTGACTGCGATCTGCTAACGGTGCTGAGACTGAGAACCTGCAGCTATATCATAAAATGATACAACATAAAAGATATGCGTTAGTACTTTAAATGCACTGAGTAAGTGAGAGAAACCATAAATGGAGAATAAAATGACTAAACTGTAAAGACATGCAACGACCAACAGAAATGCTAAAACTGAATAAGCTAAACTATATTGAGGTGGTCGAAATGACCCTGTCTGATAGTCAAAGACATGCCCTAAATTTGAGATGCTGAATCTGAACTAATTATACTGAACTAGATAAGCTGAGACTGTTCTGAACTGACAGAGTCTATAACTGACCTATAACCACGCGAGCTAGACGTAGAGTTTGATGTATACACCCGATTGGTAGGACCCAATATATCTTGCCACGGTATAGAGGCATGAATTGAGTGATCACGGGTCTGGGCCATGAGGCCAATAAAATATAACCCATGGTGGCAATGTAGTTCTGGGAACCTGGGTGCACTGGAACCCCGCCCTCTCGGTTCTAAGTCCTACTCCCATTGGATAGTCCTAGACTAACTACTAAGCTGATAGCTCAAAACTGGGGCCCAAGACTAAGTCAGGAGTACCTATCTGGAAGTACACTGAGAGTCTTATCAGATTGGATTCTATAACTGGGTTCTAAGACTGGTCAGAGCTACTTATCTGGAGCGTCGTAACCTTCTAAAGAACAAGATGTAATTTGAAGCTGGGGTCCTAAGGCTAGTCAGAGCTGCTTAGCTAAAAGTGTCATGACCGCCTAAAGAACCACTAAAATATAATACTGAGTCTAATTCTGATAACTGAGAGGCATTACTGACACCTCAAACATTTCTGTAGTTAAACTGATCAGTTGACATTTTTGAGTGAGACTGAGTATTGTAACATTTTGACTGAAACTGAACTAACATACATCTGATTGAAATTTTAATACATACTAACAATATGGGAAATCCCCAACACTGATAGAATCAAGCAATTTGGATAATTAATCAATTATGCAAGACTCTAATTTTCTACTTTCAAGAGCTAGGGCTAGAATTCACTTTATAGAGACAAGCATCAATATAGTCACAAACTAGTGGAAAAATATCTACAATTCACATAAATAATATTCCACATGAATTAAACGAAGTCTGACATATAATGTCTTCACATTCGAAAGTTTCAGGGCTAGAACTGATAGAGAAGATCGAGAAGATTTTGGGGACACAAGGAAAGAGATATTCCCTTGTTGAATTCCCACATACCTAGTGATGGAAATCCCTGAGAGAATTCCTTGGAAAATATCTGAGAAGGATCGATTTCCCTAACTTCTGCTCTGAGCCTTTCTGAGAGAAACTTTATGTTCTAACTATTGAAGGGATGAGGAATGAGAGAAACCGCCAGTTACCTCCTCTAAAATTCCTCATTAAAATCCAAAACGATGTAGTTTTTAGGAACTAAGTAGGTGAAAAATTACAAAAATAACCTTGAAAATTAAATCTGAAAACTGGCCGACAGGGTCCCAACGGGTCACTTAACGAGTCATTGGTTGTGACCACGACTCGTTGGACTTCTCGTTGGTCCCACTGCCTGGGACTAGAAAAAACTAAATATGGCAATGAGGGTCGCCACGACTCGTTGAATGAACCAATAGGTTGTTGGTTCTTCCCCAGGCCATTGGTCAAGGAAACCTGGTAAGCTTGACAACGGGTGACACAATGACTCATTAGTTGAACCAACGGATCTTTGTGTCCAGTCGTCACTTTCAGTGGATGAATTCGGAAAATTTCCAAAATTTACACGGCGGATGGTGACCACAACTCGTTGTGGGATACAATGAGTCGTTATTCCTACTCGTCACCTCTAGAAGGGGTTTTTAGGGTTCTCACCCAATGACTCACACAACGGGTCGTCATTTCTGATAACAACTCATTGGTTGAGTCTTGGAGTCCTGGAAGGATTTCTGCACTGGGGAAACAACGCCTAACAGGACACTCATTTTTCCTCACCACAGGACGTACCTTGAATCGTTAGGTATCGTTGTTCCCTAGATACCAAAATTCTACTGACCACGACTAGCACAACGAGTCGTTGGAGCTGACCACGACTCGTTGTCTCAGTCGTTCTGAAGCACTTTTTTCTGGTTTCTTTTGGATTTTTCTTGCAAGGTCTGAGCACGGTATAGGAAAGTTTAGAGATGTTATAATATTTCCCCCTTGGGATCATTCGTCCTCGAATGAATACTAAAATGCTGGACAACTAGGAAAAGAGCTGAAATTCCTAGATTGAGACTATGAGTTGGTTTCTGAAGTAGTAATTGACTCTGAGCTGACTTAACTATACTAACAGAGTTGATGAAACTAAAGGCACATAGAAAATATAAATAAAGCTGATGAGTACGGAACTAAACAGAGTACTGAGGAGGAATTTAGTACCTGATGCCAGAACTGAACTGGAAGGAAATAAGTGTGGGTATTTAGTCATCATATTTGCTTCTACTTCCCACGTAGCTCCTTTTACATGTTGATTTCTCCACAAGACTTTGACTGAAGCTACTTCTTTGTTCCTCAGCTTACGAACATGATGATCAAGGATCTGGACTGGGAAGTTTTCATAAGAGAGATTATCCTTCACTCCTACGCTGTCCAGTGGCACCACTGAGGCTGGGTTACCGATGCACTTCTTCAATAGTGACACATGGAAGACTGGGTGTACCGATGCTAACTCCGGGGGTAGTTTTAACTCGTATGCCATACTACCAATTCACTTCAGAATTCTGTAGGGCCCCACATATCTCGGACTGAGTTTTCCTTTCCTCCCAAATCTCATCACCCCTTTCATGGGTGAAATTTTTAGATAAACCCAGTCATCCCTTGCAAACTCTAATTCTCTTCTCCTCACATCAGCATAAGATTTTTGATGACTTTGCGCTGTTTTCAACCTTCCTCGGATGAGCTATACTTTATGCATAGCTTCATAAATTGAGTCTGGCCCGATTAGAGCAGCTTCACCAACCTCAAACCACCCGATAGGAGATCTACACCTTCTACCATACAATGCCTCAAACGGGGCTATCTGGATATAGGAGTGGTAGCTGTTGTTGTACGCAAACTTGATGAGAGGCAAGTGGTCATCCCAATTGCTCTAGAAATCAATCACACACGTTCTCAACATATCTTCCAAGGTCTAGATAGTCCACCCAGCTTGTCCATTTGTCTGTGGGTGGAAAGCTATGTTGAGCTTGACCTGGGCACCGAGTCCCTTCTGAAAAGACTTCTAGAAATAAGAGGTGAACTGGGTACCTCTGTCTGAGATAATGGACAAGGGTAACCCATGAAATCTGACCAACTTCCAGATATAAAGCCCAGCATAGTTCTCAACTGAGTTTGTAGCTTTAATTGGGAGGAAGTGTGCTGACTTAGTCATCTGGTCTACTATCACCCAGATTGAATCATGCTGCCGACGAGTCCGAGGTAGACCCATAATAAAATTCATATTTACTTCTTCCCACTTCCATGTGGGTATGCTGATATCTTGAGTCATAACTCCCAGTCTCTGGTGTTCTACTTTGACTTGCTGGCAGTTCGGGCATTTTGCTACAAATTCTGCGATGTCTCTCTTCAGCCGTTCCACTAGTAAATATCCCGTAAATCACGGTACATCTTAGTAGAACCTGGGTGGATGGAATATCTTGAATTGTGAGCTTTAGCCAGTATCTGTTGTCTCAAATCACCCACATCCGGTACGCACAACCTACCCTGGTAAAAGAGTACACCATCTCCCCCTTGGGAGAAAGCCTCCACTTCTTTTATGAGAACCGCCTTCTTTAATTTAAGAAGTATGGGATCTTCATCCTACCTTGACTTAATTTCAACTACCAACGAGGAATCCGATTCACTCTGCATCACTACTCCATCCTTAGCGGTATCAACCAACTGTACACCCAACCGAGCTAATCTATGAATATCCTTTGCCAGTTCCTTTTTACTCTCATCCACATGAGCAAAGCTCTCCAAAAACATTCTGCTTAGGGTATCAACCACCACATTGGCTTTTCCCAGGTGGTACAACCTGCTCATGTCAATCCTTCAATAGTTCGAACCACTTTCTCTGACGAAGATTTAGGTATTTCTGACTGAACACATACTGAAGGCTTTTGTGATCGGTGAAAACATCCACGTGAGCCCCATAAAGGTAGTGCCTCAATATTTTCAATGTAAACACCACCATTGCCAACTCTAAGTCATGATTCAGATAGTTCTTCTCATGAACCTTAAGCTGTTTGGACGCATAAGCTATCACCTTACTCCACTGCATTAGAACATAACCAATTCCAACTATGGAAGCGTCACAATATACTATGAACCCATATGTTCCTTCCGGCAAGGTCAACACTGGAGCGGTAGTGAGTCAAGTTTTTAACTCTTGGAAACTCTTCTCACACGTATCTGACCACTGAAATTTCACCTTCTTCTGAGTCAGCCTAGTTAGAGGGGATGCTATAGAGGAAAAACCTTCCAAAAATATCAATAATAATCGGCTACACCCAAGAAACTTCTAATTTCAGTTGGGGAGGTAGGTCTGATCCAGTATTTCAACACTGCTATCTTTTGAGGATCTACTTGGATACCCTCACCCAAGACCACGTGACCAAGGAAAGTCATAGACTTCAATCAAAATTCGCATTTGCTGAATTTTGCGAACAACTGGCGATCTCTAAGCGTCTGAAGCATTATTCTCAGGTGATTAGCATGTTCCTCCTTATTTCTAAAGTATACCAAAATGTCATCAATGAACATAATGACAAACAGTTTAGATACTGCTTGAAAACTCTGTTCATCAGGTCCATGAAAGCTGCAGGGGCATTAGTCAGTCCTAAGGACATAACCAAAAACTTGTAGTGACCATACCGAGTTCTGAAAGCTACTTTTGATATGTCACACTTTCTAAGTATTTGCTGATGATACCCTGACCTGAGATCTATCTTGGAGAAACAACTGGTTCCCTGAAGTTGATCGAACAAATCGTCAATCCTAGGTAGGGGATACCTGTTCTTGACTGTGACCTTGTTCAACTGATGGTAATCGATGCACCTTATGAGTGTACCATCTTTCTTGCACACGAATAGTACTGGAGCACCCCAAGGAGAGATTCTAGGTCTGATAAAACCTTTATCAAGAAGGTCTTTTAGCTGATCCTTCAACTCCTTAAGCTCAGTTGGAGCCATTCTGTTAGGAGGAATGGAGATGGGCTGAGTATCTGGGAGAAGGTCTATACCAAAGTCTATTTCCCGCTCAGGAGGGACTCTAGAAAGATCTTCGGGAAACACATCAGGGAACTCGCTGAGCACTGGGATTGACTGGAAAGTTGGGGTCTCAGAGCTGGAATCTTTAACCCAAACTAGATGATAAATACACCCTTTGGGAATAAGCTTTCTGGCCTTAAATTAGGAAATAAACTGACCCTTAGGCGCGGAACTACTGCCCGTCCACTCTAAAGCTGGCTCATTAGGGAATTGAAACTTGCCGACCCTAGTTCTGCAGTCGACTGAGGCATAATTGGAGTGTAACCAATCCATGCCAAGAATGAGGTCAAAGTCGACCATGCATAACTCTTCAAGATCAGATGGAATGACCTTATTGAATATTGAGACTGGGCAGTTCCTATACACCCCGCTGGCTCTAACTGATTCACCAACTAGGGTGGAGACTAAGAATGATTTTGGGAGGACCTCTAGACTGATATCGACCTAGATTGCTACATACAGATTCACGAACGAGAGGGTGGCCCCTGGATCTAGTAGGGCATACACGTCTAAATGAAAAAGGTGTAACATACACGTGACCATGTCAGATGAGCTCTCCTGATCTTGACGAGAAGACAATGCATAAAAATAGTTTTGGCGCTGGCCGCCATCCGTACCTGAAGTGTTGGCCTACTGAGTTGGTCGGCCTACTGGAGATGCTGAAGCAGTGGATTGTGATCTCCCCCTTCCTGCTTACGAGCATTATTTGAGTCGATGAACAAGCTTTCCACACATAAAATAACCCTCTCGACCCTGAAGACACTCTCCTGGATGGTTCTTGCACACTTAGGGCAAGCTGGGTAGCTGTAGCGATTGCTGGCGCTCTGACTCTGGGATTGTGAGCCTAATGCTCCACTCCTCTGATCCTTATGGGATTGAAAAGTCGGGGCACTGGATGAAGTGGGTGCTGGAGCCCTATGCTACTGCTGTTGTGGGCGGCTACTACTGCCAGATCTCTAACGACGATAATCTGACTGGCCGGTTCTTGCCCAATTATTCTCCCGCTCCAAATCTTTTAATTTTTTGCCTCAATTTGTTGGGTATGAAATATGAGGTTGGAGAGATCGATGTCCTTGATAAGCATTGCAGTCTTGCACTCCCTAAGGACCAAGTTCGACAATCCATTAACAAATTTCAGCATACGAGCCCTTGGCTCGACTACCATCTTTGGAGCATATTTAGATAACCTGGTGAACTCCAGTGCATACTCTTCCACCGTCCGATTTCCTTGTTTCAGATTCATGAATTCTTCCACTTTTGCCTCCCTAAGCTCCCGAGGGAAGAATCTATCTTGGAAGGCTGTAGTGAACTCCTCCTATTCCACCGGTCCTGCTCCCGCTTGTCTCCCCTCCTTCCACTATTTGTACCAGATCTGGGCTACCCCTTTCAGCTGGTAGGCAGCCAAGTCGGCACTCTCCGAGAAACTGACACCCATAATTCAGGTGGTCTTCCTAATCTCATCCATGAACTCCTATGGGTCCTCTCCCACCTTAGATCCGTGGAAAACTGGAGGGTTCATCCGAGTGAAGTCCCAAACTCGGGCAGATGCTGCGGACCCATTGTTGTTGATTGGAACCACCTGTTGGTTCACCTGATTGGTAAGTGTCTAAGCGAGCAGCTGGATAGCCGTTTTGAACTCTATGGTGTACACTGAGTTGTCCTTAGGGGCTGTTGGAGCTGGTGGGGCAGGTTGGTGAGCGTTACCAGCCCTTCTTCCATTACCACGTCGTGGAGGCATGATTTCACTAAAATGAAAGAGAGCACGAGTTAGGAGAACGATTCTGGAATTGAATTTCAATGCACAATAAAGAGTATGAACAAAAGGAAGTTTTCCTATAACATCTGTTAGCCTCCATTCATAAGTGTGGCGTGCTTCACACCCATGAAAATGACTCTACTCGATGCCGCTTTTACACATCTGAGAATACTCTAAACCTAGTGCTCTGGTACCAAGTTGTCAAGCCCCGAGTCTATACCCTGGACGAGACATGGTACTTGGAGTCACAAGTAACTCCAAGTTAACCCATGGTCTATCATAATATTGGTATTCTGAGTAAAATAAATATAGCGGAAGCTTTAAAGTAATAAAATAAAACATTTATGAAGAAGAGCTAAATCATAAAGTTTTAAAACAACTGATACAAAGATAAAAATCAGAAAACTTTTCTGTGTCTGAAAGCCATCTATCTGACGAGTTGCTACGATAAGCCCCCAGCTAACTTTAATTCTAACTGAAAAAAAACTGAAGAAAATAATCATCGTCCTCGAAAGATGAGGACTCACCCCTGGTACAACTGAAATCTCCTGAATGCGATCTAATAACGGTGCTGAGACTGATAACCTGCAGCTGTATCACAAATGATACAACATAAAAGGTATGTGTTAGTACTTTGAATATACTGAGTAAGTAAGAGAAACCATAACACGGAGAATAAAATAACTAAACTATAAAGACATGCAATGACCAACAGAAATGCTGAAACTGAATAAGCTGAACTATACTGAGTTGGTCGAAATGACCTTGTCTGATGATCAAAGATATGCCCTAAATTTGAGATGCTGAATCTGAACTAACTACACTGAACTGGATAAGCTGAGACTTTTCTGAACTGACTAGTGGGAGAGTCTATAACCGGCATATAACCACGTGAGCTTAATATAGAGTCCGATGTATACACCCCATCAGTAGGACCCAATATACCTTGCCAGGGTATAGAGGCATGAAATGAGTGATCACGGGTCTGGGCTATGAGGCCAATAAAATATAATCCACAGTGGCAACGTAGTTTTTGGAACCTGGGTGCGCTGGAACCCCAGCCCGCTCGGTGCTAAGTCCTACTCTCACTAGATAGTCCTTGACAAACTACTAAGCTGATAGCTCGAAACTGAGGCCCAAGACTAAATTAAGAGTACCTATCTGGAAGTACCCTGAGAGTCTTATCGGACCAGATCCTGTAACTGGGTTCTAAGACTGGTCAAAGCTGCTTATTGGAAGCGTCGTAACCGTCTAAAGAACAAACTGTAATATGAAATTGGGGTCCTAAGGTTGGTCAGAGCTGCTTATCTAAAAGTGTCATGACCGCCTAAAGAACCGCTAAAATATGATATTGAGTCTAATTCTGATAACTGGGAGGCACTACTAACACCTCAAAAATTTTTGTAGTCAAACTAATCAGCTGACATTTTTGAGTAACACTGAATATTCTAACATTTTGATTGAAACTGAACTAACATGCATCTGACTGAAATTTTAATATATACTAACAATATGGGCAATCCCCAACACTGATTGAATCAAGAAATTTGTATAATTAATCAATTACGCAAGAGTCTAGTTTTCTGCATTCAAGAGCCAGGCTAGAATTCTCTTTACAGGAACAAGAATCAATATAGCCACAAACTGGTGGGAAAATATCTACAATTCACATAAATAATATTCCGCATGAATTAAACAAAGTATGACATATATTTCTTCAAATTAACTTCAGGTATTGAATTCTAAGCCTACAGGGAGCGTTACTACAGAGTTATTTTCTCAAAATTCGACCAGCAAATCTTAACCCCACCGAGCAAAAGTTGTCAGAATTGCTCCAAACTGATTTCTATGCGGCCACGGGCTTTAGGTAAGCATTTCTCCCTTATGAACTCCTACAAAATTATAGGTTTTCGGCCGTATTTTGCGCAGTTGAAGTATTATGGTTATTAATATCAAAAGTTATCATTTTAAGCTGAATTTGGTATTGAAATTAGTCTCTTTCTCCCAGTATTATGGTTGTAGTTGGAAAGAGCTATTGAATACTAGTTGAAACTCGTCAGTTGTTCAAGAAACGACAATTGAGGTATGTTAAGGCAAATTCTTTCGGCAAGTTAGTTTCTATACTACTGCAATGCAATTTGAATTCCGGTAAGAGAGACAGAAGTCTTGTTATTGTGAATAGTTGTTGTTGTTAGCTGAGATCAATACTTATGTTTAGTTTGGGATTGACTTTGTCCTGTATAGCCTTTCATGACCAACCCAGGGTTACTAGTTGTGTCGTTGCCTACCAGGGGCTAGATGACGTCGCTATAAGGAGCGGTATGCCGTCCGCGAGGGACGAAGATGAAGTTCGAGGACCTTATACAGTCCATTCCATGGCTGGATTATTTTTATGCTGTATCAGAACCACACCCCGGTCGAGCATAGTGCCCGGGGTATAGACAGTAGGAGTCCACCGGACACAGACACAGCTACAGTTCAGGGGCCAAGCGGGCTCAGTTGCAGACCCAGTGGACTGGTAGGACGACTATGGTTATTGGTTGACTCGTTTGACCTTGTTAGGGGTATATAGATTGAAGTGTGCTCACTGGGGCTTATGGGGGCACCGAGTAGATTATTTTATGCTGGTTGTACCTTCCGGCTTATGGGGGCCAGGTAAGGTTCTTGTTTGCACTATTTACTATTAGAATAGACAGTAGGAAATTAAGTTACTCAGGTTATACATCTATCTCTTTCATTCAGTTACTTTCAGTTTCATCTTAAGTTTTATTCAGTTATTTTTCGTTATTGCCTTACATATTCGGTACATATTGTATTGACGCCCATCCTTGGGGCACTACTTTACTTGCCTGCAGGTGTGGACAAACGCAAATCAGGACCTTCTTAGCTTCCATCCAGAGTTAGCAATGTAGTCGACTCCTTTCCTTTGGAGCTAAAAGTTAGAAGGTTTACTCCTTTTGATTGTACACTATATAGGTAGGTCGGGGCCCTGTCTCGACTATTATTCCACTCCTAGAGACTTGCAAATTTTATAGATTCCCTGTGGTTAGTTTGTTGTCCGTGTGGTGCCTATATATGTTTTATTTCTTGTGATGGTCATGTGGGGCCTTGTTTAGCTTTTAGATAGTGGCCTTGTTGGCTATAGTATAGTTATAGTTGTTTGATTTGCATTTCAGTTATAACTAGACATCATAGTGGTCTTGTCGTCCTACATAGGATTCCCTTTATTTACCTGTTGTTGGTTAGCTGTTTTCTTTATAGGTGGCTATACGGCCTTGTCGGCCGAAGGTTGTGTTTACAACCGAGATATAGCCCATTGTTTTCCTGAGATCAGTTGTAGGCTTGCACTAGACGTGCATAAGCTCAGCCAGGTCAGTCAGGTTCCAGTAGAGCACTAGGTGCCAGTCATGCCTCCCAAGGTGGGGCATGACAAACTTGGTATCGGAGTAGGTCATATCCCAGGGAGTCTGCAAGCCGTGCCCAGCAGAGTCTTGCCTATGGATGTGTTGTGCACCACATTCTATAGGCAAGAGGCTGCGAGGCATGTTAGGATGGTCACTCTTCTTTCTCTTCCAGTTGTGCTATAGAGCTGTGCTCTATAGGTTTGAGTCCTAAGCTTACTATAATCTGCTTATCTACAGAGAAATGTCGGACACGCGACAGACCACGATAGGCAGGAAGTTTGACGTCACAGTAGAAAAAGGAACTATCAGGGTGCCTCAATCAGAGTCAGCTCGATCTGAGGGCGACAGGAGACTTCATCTCGATCTCCACAGCACTCTCCACCGTGCCAGCATCCTTCCAGAGCGGCAGATGTGTCAACACTACCTCCAGTAGCTCCTATATCGATACCATTAGACTAGGAGGCTAGGAGTGCTGTTTTCATGTTAGCTCAGATGATGGCTGTGCAGCGTCAGCCAGTGGCACCCGTGGTTGCTGAATCTTCAGGAGGACCTGGAGTTCAAGGGTCCGAGAATTCCTCGCTTTGAGCCCCTCGCATTTCACAGGGACAGATCGAGATGAGGACCTTTAAGACTTTTTGGACCAGGTGCAACGGATCTTCAAGGTAATGCATGCCACACCTGTGGAGTCGGTTGAGTTAGCGATATTTCAGTTGCGGGACATAGCAGTCTTATGGTACAAAAGTTGGGAGAGGTCCTGAGATAGAGATGTTCCCCCTCCGACTTAGTCCAGCTTTTTAGAGGCCTTCTTGGACCACTATTTGCCGCGAGAAATCCGACAGGCCCAAGTAGATCAATTTCTACATCCGGAGTAGGGTTCGATGAGTGTTCGGGAGTATGTTATGAGATTTGACTCCTTGGCCCGATATGCACTAGCTTTCGTAGACACTATGCCAGCCAGGGTGCACCGGTTCATTATGGGGCTACTTCCTGAGTATATAGAGATTTGTGTTATGGCCACTCTGTGGGAGGATATGGATATCGCCTGTATTCAGGCATTTGCTCAGAGTATCGAGGGGATCAGGAAGCGACAACAAGAAGTAGAGGGTAAGTCAGGAGAAGCGCCGCAGGGCTAGACCTAGTGACACCCAGGCAAAGTCTCAGGGCGGACCCAAGCCACGACTATCAGACAGACAACCCAGACCCCCACCTTCACAACAATAGTAGGGTGGTAGACTAGGCCATTGGGGGCAGTCAGGACCCAGCAATAGCTCACGGCCATCAGGTTCGCAGCAGCAGAGAGGGTCATAGTAGAGTAGACTCACTGTGCCACCTTGCCTTATTTGCAGTCGACGTCACCTTGGGGTATATAGATATGGTTCTACTGCATGTTACACTTATGGACAAGAGGGTCAGTTGATGAGGGACTATCGAGTCAGGGGTCAGAGTGATCGGGGCCGACAAGACAGATCTTCAGTAGGGTCACGCACCCCAGCATCTCTAGCAGGGCATAGGCCCTTAGCTCCAGCCGGCAGAGGCCGAGGCAGGTCATGGGCATCGAGTTCAGGCACCGGTCCGGATTGCACCTAGTCTTTATTGGGGCGATAGGAGTCAGAGTCGTCACTGGATATTGTGACAGGTATGCTAGACATCTGTTCTCATTCAATTTATGTTTTGATAGACCCGGGTTCCACTTTGTCTTATGTTACACCATTAGTGGCCCCGATGTTCGGTATAACGCCAGAATTGCTTTAGCGACCCTTTTTAGTGTCGATGCCCGTCGGTGATTCTATTATAGCTAAAAAGATCTACCGAGGCTGCATAGTAGAGGTTGTTGGTTGCCAAACTCTGGAAGATTTAGTGGAATTAGAAATTATCGATTTTGATGTAATTATGGGTATGGATTGGCTAGCACCATGTTATGCCAATGTAGAATGTTGGACCAAGACTGTCCGATTCCACTTTCTAGGGGAGGTAATACGGGAGTGGAAAGACACTCTAGCCACGCCAATAGGTAGGTTTATATCCTGTCTTCGGGTGAGAATGTTAATAGAAAAGGGTTGCATCTATCATATTGTCAGGGTTCAGGATGTCCAAGCAGGGGACTCTTCAGTCCATTCCAATAGTCAATGGATTTCCAGATGTATTCCTAGATAAACTTCCTGGTATTCCCCCAGAAAGGGAAATCGATTTTGCTATCGACCTATTACCAGGTACTCAGCCTATATCCATCCCTCCGTACTGAATGGCTCCTGCTGAGCTTAGAGAATTAAAGGAACAACTGAAAGATCTGTTAGATAAGGGCTTTATCTGGTCGAGTACTTCACCATGGGGTGCGCCAGTGTTGTTTGTAAGAAAGAAAGATGGTTCCCTTCGTATGTGTATAGATTACCGACAGCTAAATAAAGTCACCATTAAGAATAAATACCCGCTTCCCAGGATAGATGACTTGTTTGATCAGCTACAGGGGGCAAAGTACTTCTCTGAGATCGACTTAAGTTCTAGGTATCACCAGGTTTGGGCTCGGGAGAGAGATATCCCGAAGACGGCCTTTAGGACAAGGTATGGCCATTTTGAATTTCTAGTCATGTCCTTTGGGTTGACGAATGCTCCTGCAGTGTTCATGGATCTGATGAACAACATCTTTAGGAAGTATCTGGATTTGTTTGTGATAGTATTCATTGATGACATTCTGGTGTATTCCCGCTCAGAAGAAGAACATAGAAATCTTCTTCGAACAGTGCTCCAAATTCTCAAGGATCGTCAGTTGTATGCAAAATTTTCTAAATACGAGTTCTGGCAGAATTCGGTAGCCTTTTTGGGTCATATTGTGTCGGGTGCTGGTATTTAGGTAGATTCACAGAAGATTGAGGCAGTAAAGACATGGAACACCTACAACTCCGACTGAGGTACGCAGTTTCCTAGGGTTAGCTAGATATTACAGAAGATTTATAGAGGGATTTTCTACTTTATCAGCACCTTTGACCAAGTTAACTCAGAAAGCAACTAAATTTCACTGAGCGAAAGCATGTGAACGGAGTTTCCAGGATTTGAAAAACAGATTAACATCAGCGCAAATACTAGTTTTTCCGGAAGGTTCAGAGGGTAATATAGTGTACTATGATGCATCAGGCATCGGGTTAGGCAATGCTCTGATGCAACATGGTAAGTTAATTGCTTACGCTTCAAGACAACTGAGAAAGCATGAAATTAACTACCCCACTCATGAACTCGAGTTAGCGGTAGTAATTCACGCCTTAAATATTTGGAGACATTACCTGTATGGGGTGCACGTGGACATTTTTACCTATCATAAGAGCCTCTAGTACATCTTTTCCCAAAAAGAGTTGAATTTGTGGCAGCGTCGCTGGTTAGAATTGTTGAAGGACTACGGCGTGAATATTTTATACCCTCCAGGGAAGGCTAACATTGTAGCAGATGCCCTTAGTCGAAGATCAATGGGGAGTTTAGTACACTTGAGGCCTGAATAAAGGGAGCTGGCCCGAGAATTGCACCAGTTAGCCAGTTTAGCTATCCGAATAGTAGACTCAGGAGATAATGGGGCAGTGATTTAGAATACCATAGTATCATCCCTGGTTGTAGAAGTAAAATAGCGACAGTATGAAGATCCTAACCCGGTACAACTCAGAGATAAAGTTCAGCGAGGGGAAGTATCAACTTTTGTGGTACCGAAGACGGGGTCTTGAGATGTGGAGGTCGCCCCTGTGTTCCAAATGTGGCAGGACTTCGCCAGCAGATCATGGCGGAGGTACATTATTCACGTTATTCTCTTCACCCAGGTTCAACAAAGATGTATCATGATATAAAAGAGATTTACTAGTGGCCGGGAATGAAAAAGGGTGTAGCAGAATTTATAGCACAATGCCCTAACTGCCAGCAGGTAAAAGCGGAGCATCAAAAACCCAACGGATTGACACAGGATATAACGGTGCCTATGTGGAAATGGGAAGCAATAAACGTGGATTTTGTGACAAGGTTGCCTCATACCAGGAACAAATTTGATTCTAACTGGGTGATTGTCGATAGATTGACGAAGTCAGTTCATTTTTTTCCAGTCAGGACTACCTTCTCAGCCGAGGATTATGCTGAATTATATATCATAGAAATAGTTCGATTGCGTGGTGTCCTGACTTCTATCATTTCTGACATAGGGGCGCAGTTCAAAGCTAGATTTTGGCAATCATTTCAGAATGTCTTGGGGACACAGGTAAATCTAAGTACGGATTTCTATCCTCAAAAGATGGGCAGGACAAACGTACAATTCAGACCTTCAAGGATATGTTGCGGGCGTGTGTGTTAGACTTCGGGGGCAATTGGGGATGAGCATTTACCCTTCATTGAATTTGCTTACAATAACAGTTATCATTCAACAATCTAGATGGCACCTTATGAAGCCTTATATGGACGGAAGTGCAGATCCCCAGTTGGTTGGTTCAAGGTAGGAGAATCAGCTTTAATTGGACCAGACATAATCCACCAGTAAGAAGAGAAAGTAAAGCTTATCAGAGAGTGCTTGCTAACAGCTTAGAGCCGTCAGAAATCCTACTCCGATGTGCGGCGTAGAGCCCTGGAATTCAGTGTTGGTGATTGGGTGTTTTTGAAAATTTTGCCAATGAAGGGCGTAATGAGGTTTGCTGAAAAGGCAAGCCTAGACCTAGGTTTATTGGCCCATATTGGGTCCTCCGGAGAATAGGCCAAGTGGCTTATGAGTTAGACTTACCTCCAGAATTAGAATCTGCTCACCCGGTCTTTCATGTGTCAATGCTGTGGAAGTGTATAGGGGACCCGTCCTGAGTCGTGCCAATCGAGGATGTCTAGGTTACAGGGGAGTTGGCCTATGAAGAAGTTTCAGTGGCCATATTAGATCGGCAGGTTCATAAGTTGAGGACAAAAGATGTCGCCTCTGTTAAAGTATTGTAGTGGAACAGGAATAAAGAAGAGATGACCTGGGAAGTTGAGGATGATATGCAATCTAGATATCCTCACCTGTACTAGGATTGATCCAGATTATGCAGTTAAGGTGAGATTGTTGTTCAGTTGTTATTTTACTGCTTATGTTATCAGTACGGTTGTTTCGCTACCCCTTATTATTGTGTAATAGTTTTTATAGCGTCCTGCGAGGCGCCTGTGTTAGACCTTTCTACGTTTCAGGTTTCCGGATAGCCCATAGTACAGAGGAAACTCTACCGAAATTTTCCAAATACTAGTTAGAAGAGTTAACTCCTGTAAGTTGAAGTTAACATTCGAGGACGAATGTTCCTAAGGGAGGAGGATGTTACAACCAGTAAAAATGTTAACATTAGTAGGCGTTCGTGTGAGTTGCAATGAGTAAGAAGAGCTTGTTGCGCATGGGAAAGGCCTCGAAAGTGGGCACGAACAGGACCAGTACGACGCGCCAGCCAGCAGTGCACTGACCAGCGCGGCGCGCCAGGCCTACTGGCACCTTGAGAGGTGCGGCGCGCCAAGCCCCCTGGTGCAAGAAGGGGCGTGATGCGGGGGTGTTTCAACGCGTTGGGCTGCCCGGGGTGCCCCCCCAGTCCACCGCCCTTAAGTATATGTATATCCTCTAGTTCCATTATGAATCATTTCCAAATGAAAACTTCGTTCAGAGAGAGAGAGTAAGACGCAACTTTTATGTAATTTTCTTCCGATTACGCTGCCAAATGCTGTCCAAATTCAAATTAACTTTAGGTATTGAATTCTAAGCCTATAGGGAGTGTTACTACAGAGTTATTTTCTCAAAATTCGCCCCAGCAAATCGTAACCCCGCCGAGCAAAATTTGTCAGAATTGCTCTAAATTGATTCCTATACGGGCACAGGCTTTAGGTAAGTATTTCTCCCTTCTAAACTCCTGAGAAATTATAGGTTTTCGGCCGTATTTTTCGCAGTTGAAGTATTATGGTTATTAATATCAAAAGTTATCATTTTAAGCCGAATTTGGTATTGAAATTAGTCTCTTTCTCCCAGTATTACGGTTGTAGTTGGAAAGAGCTATTGAATACCAGTTGAAACTCGTCAGTTATTTAGGAAACGACAATCGAGGTGTGTTAAGGAAAATTCCTTCAGCAAGTTAGTTTATATAGTATTGCAATACAGTTTGAATTCCCGTAAGAGAGCTAGAAGTCTTTCTATTGTGAATAGCTGTTGTTGTTAGCTGAAATCAGTACTTATGTTAAGTTTGGGATTGACTTTTCTCTGTATAGCCCTTCCATGACCAACCCAGGGTTACTAGCTATGTCGTTGCCAGCCAGGGGCTAGATGACGTCGCTCCAAGGAGCGGTATGCCATCCACGAGGGACGAAGATGAGTTACGAGGACCTTATACAGTCCATTCCATGGCTAGACTATTTTTATGCCGTATCAGCACCACACCCCCGTCGAGCCTGGTGCCCGGGGTAAAGACAGCAGGAGTCCACTGGACTTAGACACAGCTACAGTTCAGGGGCCAAGCGGGATCAGTTGCAGACCCAAGGGACTGGTAGGATGGCTATGGTTATTGGTTGACTCATTTGACCTTGTTAGGGGTATATAGATTGAAGTGTGCTCGTCGAGGCTTATGGGGGCCCTGAGTGGTTATTCTGTGCTGGTTATACCTTCCGGCTTATGGGGGCCAGGTAAGGTTCTTGTTTGCAGTATTTACTATTAGAATAGACAGTAGGAAGTTATGTTACTCAGGTTATACCTCTATCTCTTTCATTCAGTTAATTTCAGTTTCATCTTAAGTTTTATTCAGTTATTTTCAGTTATTGCCTTACATATTCAATACATATTATACTGACGCCCATCCTTGGGGTGCTGCATTACTTGCCTGCAGGTGTAGATAGACGCGGATTAGGACCTTCTTTGCTTCCAGCCAGAGTTAGCACTGCAGTCGGCTCCTTTCTTCTGGTGCTAACAGTTAGAAGGTTTACTCCTTTTGATTGTATAGTATATGGGTAGGTCGGAGCCCTGTCTAGACCATTATTCCACTCCTAGAGGCTTGCAGATTTTGCAGATTTCCTGTGGTTAGTTTGTTGTTGGCCGTGTCGGGCCTATATATGTTTTATTTCATGTGATGGCCGTGTAGGCCTTGTTTAGCTGTTAGATAGTGACCTTGTTGGCTATTGTATAGTTATAGTTGTCTGATTTACATTTCAATTATAACTAGAGATCATGGTGGTCTTGTCGGCCCGCATAGGATTCTCTTTATTTGTATGTTATTGGTTAACTGTTTTCTTTACAGGTGGCTATAAGGCCTTGTTCGGTTGGAGGTTGTGTTTATAGCCTAGATATAGCCCGTTGTTTTCCTGAGATGAGTTGCAGGCTTGCGCTAGACGTGCATAAGCCCAGCCGGTCAGTCAGATTCCAGTATGGCACTAGGTGCTAGTCATGCCTCCCAAGGTGGGGCGTGACATTCTGCACTAGGGAAACAACGATTAACAGGACGACTCATAGTTCCTCACCACGGGTCGTACCTTGGATCATCAGTTCCCTAGAGACCAAAATTCTGCTGACCACGATTGACAAAACGAGTCGTTGGAGCTGACCATGACTCATTGTCTCAGTCGTTCTGAGGCATTTTTTTCTAGTTTCTTCTAGATTTTTCTTGCAAGGTCTGAGCCTGGTCTAGGAAAGTTTTGGAGTATTACAGTAAGGGGCCTTCAGCTTAATATCGATATCATGGTATCATCCTTAGCTTTGACAAGGTTTTGAACAACTCTGCCCACTTGAGTGTGATAGTTGGGGCATCACGTAAGGTCTATCGTGATGGTGTTGGTTATGACGAGTCTCCCATTGTTCCTCATGATTTTAGTTATTAATGTTCATGACTTATGGTATTATGTTTTATAGCAGGTTTGACCCAATGATCAATTTATGAGCTTTTATTATGATTCCAACTATGACAAGTCATATGAATTCTATTTTAGCTTTTTGTCATTCTATTCAGATATGCTACTCAGTTTAGGACTATATATGTTTCTGATTCAGATTTCAGCATGCAGTCCTTACTCTCACGATATACTAATTTATATTTATATGCATGATTTCAATTAACATTTACTCAACATGTTTTACTTACCTTACATACTCAGTACTTTTTAAGTACTGACCGCATACTCTATAATGTATCGTTTCATGATATAGGTCCGAGCGATCAAACTCTGTTCTGTCGTTAGTCCAACTCCCCACAGTTTAGCTCAGTTTCGTTGTTGGTGAGTCCTCATCTTTCGAGAATATTTAGTTTAGTGTTTGATTATGCTATTTCAGTTTCAGATTTTAGCGAGCTAATTGGGATGCTGTCCCATCAGCTCATCAGAAATGTTAGAGGCTTATCAGACATTATGTAGACTTTCAGCTTTGTCGTGGGTTGACTCTGTTTATGATCGTTGCCATGCATTATGTTATTCAGACTTTTGCTTATTCATGTTTCAGTTATCAATTTCTACTTTGATGTATGTTCTTTAGTTATTATGTTCATGCCATGGGTTAACTTGGAGGCATTTGTGGTTCTAGGTCCCGTGTCTTGATTCAGGGTCCCAGCTCGTGTCGTAACAAACTTGGTATCAGAGAAAAGGCTTAGAGTGTCCTAGGGTATTTGAAAGCCGCGATGATTAGAGTTTTCTCCATAGGTATGAAGCGCGCCACACTTATGGGAAAGAGGCTAAAAGGCATTTTAGGAACTTTTCCTTCTTTTATGGTTTATGTCGTGCGATGAAGTATCTCTCTATTCCTTCTAATTCGTGCTATAAGCGTTTGCAGAAAAATGCCTCCATGCCGAGTGAATGAAAGAAGTAATGGAAATGGAGATGGTCATCAACAAGCCCCACCAGCACCAGCAGATCTTATGCCTCAAGCAGGTCACTCATGCCAAGTTTAGAGTGGCATTTCAGATGTTGGCGCTGGCTGTGACTGCTCAGGTCAATCAGCAAGCAGTGGCTCATGTTCCTCAGAATAGGAACGCGCAACGGCTAGAGTTTGAGACTTTCTCAAGATGAATCCACCTAAGTTTCTAGGATTGAAAGTGGATGAGGACCCACATGAGTTTATTGAGGAGGTGTAGAAAATCACCCAGATTATGGAGGTGACTGGAGAGGAGAGCACGGACTTAGCCTCCTATTAGCTGAAGAGAGTTTCTCACATATGGTACCGTTAGTGGAAGGATAGTAAAACAGTGGGAGTAGTTTCCCTGAGTTGAGATGAGTTCGTGACTACCTTCTTGGATAGGTTCTTCCCTAGAGAGTTGAGGGAGGCGAAAGTGGCAGAATTCATCAATTTAAAGCAGCAGCACAAAACTATCCAAGAGTATGCCTTGGAGTTTACCTAGCTATCTAAGTATGCGCCAGAGATGATTGCAGATCAGAGGACTCGTATGAGCAGTTTTGTGAATGGAGTATCAGACTCGCTCATCAAGGAGTGCAGGATCAATATGCTGAATAGTGATTTAAACTTCTCACGAGTGGTTATATACGCCCAGCAGATAGAGGCGGATCAGATGAAAGAGAAGGAGAGAAAGGCCAAGAGGGCCAGGACATGGAGTTATCGACAGTTCCAGCAGAGGTCCGGTGGAGGACATCATCAGCAGTCCCACCAGAGGTCATCAACCCCAGCGCCATCATCAGCCAATATTTCGTTTAGACCTAGGCGTGATCAGAGGGGTAGATCATCAGGCTCTAAAGGTTAGGGGAGCATGCCAGGAGAGTCCAGCATTTCAGTTTGTGGAAGGTGTGGTAGGAGGCACAACAGAGAGTGCTCAGCAGTTTTAGGCGCATGTTTGGGGGTGTAGGAAGCCCGGACAACTGCTCAGAGACTGCCCTTCAGTCAGACAGGGCCATAGTGGAGGCCGTGACCTAACCACCAGTTCAACAACTCCACCAGCACACACTACTTAGCAGGATGCATCCACAAGTGCAGGTGATGGTCAGTGTCAAAATAGATTTTATGCCCTCTCATCTCGTCAGGAGTAGGAAGTTTCTCCGGATATGGTCACTGATATGTTATGAGTATTCCATCTATATGTGTATGCGTTATTAGATCCAGGGGCTACCTTATCTTTTATGACTCCTTATGTTTCTATTAGTCTCAGAGTTAGTCCCAAAATCCTAGCAAACCCTTCTCAGTCTCTACTCAGTTATAGCTAGACGAGTACACAGAAATTGCCCTATAATAGTCCTTCGGAAACTCACCTCAGCCAACCTATTAGAGTTAGACATGACCGATGTTGATGTTATCTTCAGTATGGATTGATTGTGTACATGTTACGCCTTAGTAAATCGTAGAACCGTATGGTAGAGTTCCGATTTTCGAGTGAGCCAGTCCTAGAATGGAAAGATAGTTCAGTGGTACCTGTAGGTCATTTTGTTTCCTACCTTAAGGCCAGGAAGATGGTCTCTAAAGGTTGTGTGTATCATCTAGTTCGGGTTAAGGATGCGACGTCCGAGACCCTGACTCTTCACTCAGTTCCTATAGTGTGAGTATCCGGAGGTGTTTCCAGATGATCTACCAGGAGTCCCTCTCAGGCAGGAGATTGACTTTGGTATCAACCTTCTCCCTGATATGCAACCTATATCCATTCCACCTTACAGAATATCTCCAACCGAGCTAAAGGAGTTGAAAGAGCAGTTGAAGGATCTCTTAGATAAGAGTTTTATCAGGCCTAGTAATCCCCGTAGGATGCTTCCATTCTCTTTATCCGAAAGAAGGATGGTTCCCTTAAAATGTGCATTGATTATCGACAGTTGAACTAGGTCACAATCAAGAACAAGTATCCCCTCCCAAGAATTCATGACTTGTTTGACCAACTTCAGGGTGCTAAGTGTTTCTCAAAGATAGACCTCATATCCGGCTACCATTATCTTAGAGTTAGGGAAAGTGACATTCCGAAGACAGCCTTCAGGACTTGGTATGATCACTATAAGTTTATGGTTATATCTTTTGGACTAATGAATTCTCCTGCAACTTTTATGGACTTGATGAATAGGGTATTCAAGTCGTATTTGGATATGTTCGTGATTATCTTCATAGACAATATTCTCATATACTCTCGGAGCGAGGAGGAGCATGTCGCTTATTTGAGGATTGTGCTACAGACTCTCAAGGATCGTCAGCTGTTTGCTAAATTCAGCAAGTGTGAATTTTGGTTGAACTCAATATATTTTTGGGGCATGTGGTGTCAAGCAAGGATGTGCAGGTGGACTCTCAAAAGATAGAGGCGATGTAGCATTGGCCTAGAACAGTTAATCCTTCGGACATCAGGAGCTTTTTGGGTTTAGCTGGCTACTACAGGACGTTTGTTGAGGGATTTTCATCTATTGCAACACCATTGACTAAGTTGACCTAGCAGAAGGTCAAATTTTAGTGGTCGGATAACTATAAGAAGAGTTTTCGGGAGTTAAGGAATCGACTTTAAATACAAAATTATCTAAAGATTGCTGCAAGGTGTTGTACTTCAGATGATGATGAAAACCTAGGGCAATGGCACCTTTTAGTTTCAGGTTAAGATTTTAAGACGTGATTATATCAGAATGACTCTTCCTATGGTTGCTAGTTGCAAGTTACTATCCCATTTCTTGCCACTATCCCTAGCATCCAAGAACTATCTCATAAACCCTAACGCCTATATCCCTATGATCGCAGGAGAATCATGAAACGACGGTTGTGCCTACTTATATTTTAACTAAACGGGGTTGAAGGGTACATCCCTATCCTCAACAACAACTTCTATCTTATCACCAATTGGTTCAATGGTCTTTGAATTCCTGTTCTGTATTTATTTTTAATCCTTTCAATTTCCTTTTCCAAGTTCAATCAAAAGCCAACAAATTACTTACAAGGTGATCAATATAATAAATTGACACAAATAAATATAAACAACCATAAAAGAAGAATCAAATCTAATATTAATCAGTTAATCAAATACTCAACCATCCATATGGATAAAACCCTAGAGTTATGAGCTTAGCCACTCAAACACAAGTGGAAAAACACAAACTTAGTCATCATCATGCAAAAGTACGATAAAGAAAAGAGAAAACCTAAGTAGAACTTGTCTTTCTTCCCAAGCTGTGTTGCAATATGATCAATCGATCATAAAATATGATGAGAGATATGCTAAAAATGCCCTAGATGTTATATATATAGGTGAGCCTTCAAATAATGCTTTTGCCCTCAATTACTTGGCTTTAAAATCAGCAATTTTATCCCAGAATAGGTCTGGCTGCCACCCCACCTATCTCACCAAGGACTTAGGCAATTTTTCTTGCTCTAGAAGCTCTCTGGCGTCCATCCCCATCTATCTCACCAAGTTTTGCTCAAGTTTCTCTAAAGTGTGGGACATGGTGCGTCGCCCCCTCTATCTTACCAGATTTTTGTAAGATTGTTCTAAGTTTGAAATGCTCTGGTGTTATGGATGGGGATCCACGTCTCTCATCTCGCCAAGGTGTTGAGTAGATTTTCTTTTGAAGTTTTGGAGTTGGTGCAGGGAGTTAGCCATCTCACCAAAGTGATGAAAATAATTCTTTGAAGTTTGTCACTTGGTGCGGGGCGCCAGCTATCTCACCAGATTCTTCACTTAGCTTCTCAAACCTCCAACCTTGGTCATTTTGGGTTCTTTTGCCCCTAGTTTCCTGCTCAAATCATCTCAAATCATTTGTTAGCATATAAAACAGACAAACATATGAATTCATGCATTAATTAAGGATTATGAACTCAAAACATGGTAAAAGATGGATAAAAATATGGCACATGGGCATAGAAATATGCCCAACATCAATCCTATCTTGGTAAAGCTAAAGGAAGCTGTCCATAATTAGAAGGTGGAGGTCTTCTCCCAAAGAGGAGATGGTGTACTTCGTTATCAGGGTCGTTTATGTGTTTCGAGTGTTGATGACTTGAGAGAGCGGATGTTGGGCGAGGCTAATGGCTCTCGATATTTTATCTAACTAGGTGCCACCAAGAAGTACCGTGACCTATGGGAAGTTTATTGGTGGAATGGCATGAAGAAGGACATAGCGGAGTTCGTGGCGAAGTGTCCGAAGTGTCAACAAGTGAAAGTTGAGCATCAGAGACCTGGAGGTATGCTACAAGACATTAGTACCCCTACTTGAAAGTGGGAAGAGATCAATATGTATTTCATCACAGGATTTCCCCATACACGCCGATAGTATGAATTTATATAGGTGGTTGTAGATAGGTTAACCAAAGCAGTACATTTCCTACAGGTCAAAACTACTGATTCAGCTGAGGACTATGATAGATTGTACATTTGGGAGTTAGTTCGATTGCATGGAGTTCCCTTGTCCATCATCTCAGATAAGGGTACTCAATTTACCTCAAAGTTTTGGAAATCGTTTCAGAAAGGACTTAGTACTCAGGTCAAGCTTAACACGACTTTTCACCTACAGAGAGATGGTCAGTCCGAGTGAATCATTCAGACTTCTAAGGATATGTTGAGAGCGTGCATGATTGATCTCAAGGGTAGTTGGGACGATCACTTACCTCTCATGAAGTTTTCTTACAATAACAGTTACCACTCCTATATTCAGATGGTTCCATTTGAGTCTCTTTACGGGCGAAGATGTAGATCACCTATTAGATAGTTTGAAGTAGGTGAGGCTAAATTGATAGGGACGAATTCAGTTCATTAAGCCATGGAGAAAGTCCAGCTTATTAGAGAAAGGTTGAAAATAGCTCAGAGTCATTAGAAATTTTATGCGAATGTTAGACGGAGAGAGTTTGAGTTTGAAGTTGATGATTGAGAATTTCTAAAGGTGTCTCCCGTAAAGGGAGTGATGAGGTTCGAAAAAAAGGGAAGTTTAGTCCTTGATATGTTGGACCTTATAGGGTTCTGAGGCGAATGGGCAAAGTGGCATATGAGTTGGAGCTACCAGCGGATTTAGCTTTGGTACATCCAGTTTTTCATGTATCTCTACTGAAGAAGTGTATTGGTGAGCCGATCTTAGTCATGCCGATGGAGAGCATAGGTGTGAAGGATAGCCTTACTTATGAGGAGGTTCTGATTAAGATCCTTGATCGTCAGGTTTGAAAGTTCAGAAATAAAGAAGTAGCTTCAGTGAAGGTGTTGTGGAGGAATCAGCTTGTTGAGGGAGCTACCTGAAAAGACGAAGCAAATATGTGGCTAGATACCCACATCTTTTCCCTTCCAGCTCAGTTCCAGCATGAAGTATCAGTTTCCTCCTTAGTACTCTATCCAATTTCATGTCAAGTTCATGTCTCTCAGTTCCTTTCATGTTTTAGCATGTATATATGTTTCATTAATTCAGTTCAGCCATGTGTATCAGTCCGGAGTCAGTCACTTCGTCAGTTTTTCAGCTTCAGATATTCAGTAATTGGGATTGCAGTTCCTTCCCTAGCCTTTCAGTATGCTTAGTCTACATTCGAGGACGAATGTTTCCAAGAGATATATATTTTAATACCCGAAAATTCTCTAAGATCAGACCTGAGGGTTAAATAAGGAAAATATGCACCAGCTCATAAAACGACTCGTCTGGTCACTTGACAGATCATCGAGTGACTCGTTAAGGGGTGCTAGACTGGTGAAGAGTCGTTGTCAGGGGGTCATTGCGGATGGTGTGATGACTCATTGTGTGACCCAACGAGTCATCATTAGGCCCGTTGTGTGCTGAGTAAGTGCAGTCCAAGAGACTTAACGGGTGAAGGAACAAGTCATGGTGTCACTTCACGACTAGTCAAGTGGTTTATTGTCAGGGTGCTGAGAAAGGAGAATGAAACTTCGTGGTGACGACGAGAATGACGATTCATACAGTGGAGTAACGAGTCGTCCAGTCCCTTGTTGGGATTAGGAGGATCACTTTTCCAGATGAATAATTAAGGGCATTTTCATAATTTCTAAGATCATAAGTCCTAAACTATGTCGTTTTTAGCCCTAAAAGGAGTGTTTTAAGAGGCTTTAGCCTATATCAAGTCATTAGACTTTCCCATGCATGCAAAGCTTTGAATTCTCTTGGTAGATCAATCTAGAATTCTCTCAATTCTTCCCCAATTCTCTTGGGCTTTCAAAGATAAGTTGAGAATCAGTTTATGCAGGTATGTAGTGCTATGAATGAGAGTTTTCTTTCACTCTCATGCCCAAATTTCTCCTTAAGTTCATGAATTCAAGTTCTAATTCAAGTATATGATCTTATGGGATTTTAACCCAATTTTATTAAATTCTCTATGATATGTCTATGGGTCAATTTTTCTCATGTTCCAAAGAATATTTTAAGATTCATGGGTAGATTTTACACAAACTGATTATAAATTCTTGATTTCAAGTTATTAGAAATTATGCCTTATTATACAAGTTTTATGAAAAGTCAAGTTTATGATTCATGATTTCAAGTATGATGAGATATCTAGCATGAATTAATATTTATAAGTTACCCAGTATGAATCTATGATTTTGAATTATGAAGTCTATTTCAAGTATGCATGATTTTTAAGATTTGGGCAAGCCCACACAAGTTAAGTATGTTTTCATGATTCAGCTCAATTTTATAAGATCATCTTACCATATGATTTGGAGTCAATACTCCTAATTCAGCTAATGGTATGTTTGGAGCTAGGACTTCCCATATTCATATTTCAGACTATGCATGTAATAATGATTTCAGCTTCGTTGAAAAATAATGAGAGCACTATGCATGTTTTTGGGAGTAGTGTCTAGCACCGAGTAGGCTTGGGGTTCCAAGGTTCTCCGATCTCAGAACTACGCATCAATGTAGGTATATTTATATTTGGGACCTCACAATAGAGTTCTCGCCTGCCCCAAGGGTCCTTCAGCTTGACATCTATATCATTGTAGTGTCCTTAACCCTGGAAAGGTTTTGGACGGCTCTGTCCATTTGAGTGTGATAGTTGGGGCATCACGTAAGCTCTATCGTGATAGTGTCGGTTATGACGAGTCTCCCATTGTTCCTCATGATTTCAATTATTTATGTTCATTACTTATGATATTATGCTTTACAGTAGGTTTGATCCAATGATCAGTTTATGAGTTTTTTCTTATGATTTCAGCTATGACAAGTCATATGATTTCTATTTTAACTTTGGCTCATTGATGTAGGGCATATTTCTATGCCGATTGCCATATGTTTACCCATATTTGATCATGTTTTGAGTTCATAATCCTTAATTTATGCTTAAATTCATGTGTGTGTATGTTTTATGTGATAACGAATAATTTGAGTTGATTTGAGTAGGAAACTAAGTAAAATGGACTCAAAATGATCCAAGGAGTGAATATTTGAGGAGCTGAAGGGCATGGTGCTATGGCTGGCGCCCAGTACCAAGTCCTGAAATTTAGAGAACAAAACTTCAGGTTGGTGAGCGCACCAGCCCTTGAACTTCAAAGAATTGAACTTCACAAACCTTGGCGAGATGAGTGGCGCCCCGCACCACAGGTGTCCAGACTTAGAGAAATTTGACGAACACCTTAGCGAGATAGAGGGGGTGGCGTGCCAAGGCCTATCTGGAGCTGAAATTTTTGAAAATTTAACTAAGTCTGTGGTGAGATAGGTGGGGCGGCGTACCAAGGTCATTTCGGGGTAGAAAATGCTGATTTTAAAATCAAGATTTGGAGGGCAGAAGAGTCATTTAAAGGCTCAACTATAAATATAAGCCTTAGGTCATCTGTTAAGCATCTTTTATGAGTCTTTAATCATTTTTTACATTTCGTAGTTCGTTTGTGGAGGTTTGTAAGCCGTTTGGATGGAAGAAAAAGTTCTACACTAGGTTTTTCTCTTCTTTACTTGTATTTTTCCATGATGATGTCTAAGTATTCATTTTTTTGCTTGTATATGAGTGGCTAAACTTATATTCTAGGATTGTGGCCATGGTGGATGGTTGAATGTTTGAAAGACTAATTTAATCTAGTTTCAATTCTTCTATTATGATTGTTTATATTTATTTGTGTTAATTTATTATTTATGAGATTGATCACCTTATAAGTAATTCGTCGGCTTTCGATTGAACTTGGGAAAGGGAATCAAAAGGGTTAAAGATAAATACAGAATGAGAATTTAAAGACCCTTGAACCCATTGGTGATAGGATAGAAGTTATTGTTGAGGATAGGAATATACCCCTCAACCCTTTTAGTTGAAATAATTATTTCATTATTCTCCTGCGGCCATAAGAACATAGGCATTAGGGTTCATGAAATAGTTCTTGGATGCCAGGAATAGTAGCAAGAAATGGGATAGTAACTTGCAACTAACAACCATCAAAAGAATCATACTAGTGTAATTATATCTTGAAAACTCAGCTTGAAACCAACCAAGTGGCATTGTCCTAGACTCTCATCATCATCATCAAAATACAATCAAGCTCACAATCATTTTTAGTTAATTTTATATTTAAAGTTTTTATAGCTTAATTTCTCAAACCAAGCTTTATTTTAATTGTTCTGTAGATTAGTGAAATTAAAGTGACAACCTTATAACGATTAAATTGATAAGTTTCGATGGATACAATATCTGGACTTAATAATCCTATATTACTTGACGATCATGTGCGCTTGCATGCGCTTGGGCGATATCAATTATTCTATTTGGATATAATACTCAGCTTATGACTATATATGTTTCAGATTCAGATTTCAACCTCCAGTCCTTATTCTCATGATATACTGATTTATATTTATATGTATGATTTCAGCTAGCATTTACTTAGCATGTTTTACTTACCTTACATACTCAGTACATTCTAAGTACTGACCGCATACTCTATGTTGTATCGTTTTATGATATAGGTCCGAGCGATCAGACTCCGTTCTGCCGTTAGTCTAGCTCCCCATAGTTTATCTCAGTTTCTGTTGTTGGTGAGTCCTTATCTTCTGAGGACATTTAGTTTAGTGTTTGATTGTGCTATTTCAGTTTCAGATTTTAGCGAGCTAGTTGGGGATGTTGTCCCATCAGCTCATTAGACATGTTAGAGTCTTATCAGACATTATGTAGATTTTCAACTTTATTGAGTGTTGACTCTGTTTATGATCGTTGCCACGCGTTACGTTATTCAGACTTCTGCTTATTTATGTATCAGTTATCAATTTTCTATTTGATGTATGCTCTTAAGTTATTATGCTCATGACATGAGTCGACTTGGAGTCATTCGTGGTTCTAGATCCCGTGTCTCGATCGGGGTCCCAGCTCGGGTTGTGATAAAATAACTTTTATGTATTCCACCGGTGACTATCTTCTAAAAGGCTAAATTCATCGGATGCCATCGTCGCTATCGGCAAAAAATATGATTGGTAGGTGGTGATAATGGTTGTTGGAGAAAGTGGTGATTAGAGACAAATGTTTTTGGGTAGAGATCTTGAGCGAACTAGTATTATTGGTAAGGGGGCTTACGAGAAAAAACATGTTGTTAACATATTACCGATTAATCTAATATAAAAATTAAAATAATTCATTCCGCAGTAATAATCCGTTACTTATGAATTTTAAATCACCCTCAAATCGTTAATCCGATATCCTGATATTAATAATTTAACAACACTTTTCGATTTGGATTATTAATTATGAGTCAGCTTCAAACACTCTAGGTTGAGGTCAATACCTAAACCCCATGTGCCACCTTGGGTGGACTCCCGAAATATATATATATTTTTTGAAATGACGATTAGAAATCAACGAAATATTGAAAAGGAATAACAAACTAGATACATAAAATGGACAAGGGTAAAAAATGCTCTTAAGCTATGTAAAATTGATAAAAATGTCCTCTGTTCTTAATTTGGTGCAGAAATACCTCTATCATTAATAGTCTGGTCCAAAAATGTCCATACTATTAATAGTTTAGACCAAAAATGTTCCTATTATTACTTTTAGGTCAAAAATGCTTCTTTTCTAATAAACATATTGTTTGTTTTCTTTTTAAACACATTTTTTTCCTAATAAAATATTATTTTTAAAGAACCCTTTCTTATTTTTCTTTTAAAATCTCTTTAACTAATAAAAAAATGAGAAGTAATCTTTTTCTTTTTAATCTCATTTTATCAATAGAATAATCATGTATACTTTTTAAACTGATAATATAGGTCATGTATAAAAATCATAGTAACCTCATTATTAACTTTTATTTAAATAATGATAATTTTTTTTAAATAAAATAGAAAACATTTTATTTTTGAATCTTTTTTCAAATTGAAGTAGGATAAACATTTGTTAATATATTTATTGATTTTAAAGTTAAAACAAAAAAAGGATCAACAATAACTCTATCGACGATATTTTAAAGATGTTTTGTGATTTGACGTAATCTAATAAATTTTCGTGTTTTATAGCATTATGATTATTGTTCTTAACTTTAAAACCAAAGATTATATTAGCAGATGTTTATCCTTCTTCAATACAGAAAAGAATAAAAAATAAAAATATTTTTATTTTATTAAAAAAAGAATGAATATTGATGACGAATTGTTGTGATCTTATATATATGAAAATTAACAATTGGTTACAATATGTTTATTAGAAAAAAATGTGTTTAAAAAATAAAATATATATTTTAATAGTAAAAAAGTATTTTTGATTCAAAAATAATAATATTAGTTATTTTTGGATCAAACAATTAATATGAGGAGCATTTTTAAACTAAAATATTAGCAGCTAAAATATTTTTGAATCAAACTATATTTTTACTCAATTTCATATAATTTAAGGGTATTTTAGACCCTTTTGTCTAAATAAAATTAAAACAGCCTGCTTCTTATCTTGTTTATTACTACAGCCTACCACTGAAGGAGGGACTTCAAAAATGGTTGCTAAATCTTCATCGCAATCAATGGCTGAAGCATTAGGAGAGAAGCAAAATTGTGTGGCATCAAACTGTCTAATTTCACTACCCTTCTCAACCCCGCCAATTATTCAGCCTCCATTCTTCAAACAACTCCCAAAATCAAATCTACAGTCGTTAAACATGGCACAAACTTCATCAAATGCCTTTCTTCATCTTCACAACTCCGTAGTCTCCACAGCTGAGAAATGCCTCAGCTTGCTGCATTCTTTTGCTGCCGCTCACCCTCTTTTCAACAAAATCCTCTCTTTCTCTTCTCATTTCCAAAATTTCTGTCAGGTACTCTTCTCTCTTATTTCAATTTGTGTATGAAGCTCTTTTCATTTCCAGCGTTTTGATTCACTGTATTCAGGAATACTAATTCATTTACCTTATCAAGAAAAGTTCGAATTTTATTCAACTATTCAAAATTTAAATTATGATGTGATGATTTCTCTTCCAATTAATTATGTAATATTTTTCAATACAACTAATATAATACAACATTTTAAATTCCGTATGTTAAGTACTGTAGAAGATGAAATGAAGGAGTGCAAAAAGATGATATTTGTGATTTTGATTCTTATTTTTGTTGCAATGAGTACCTGGAAATAAGTATCCTATTCAAAATGAAGATAGTTTCTGAATTAAAGCAAAGAGGAAATGTGTTGAAGGCTAAAAGATGGTACTTTAATGCTCTAGCTCTGGAGCTGGACCAATATATGAATTGGTAATTTTGTTTCACTAAGTTTTGTTTGATCTAAGTTGAATACCAACATCAGTTTATCATAAGTGTACATGAACACTTATAGAGCAACTTATCAGCTCTGACCAAGAAAGTTAAATTTGTCAGTAAGCGGCTCCCTTAAGCTCTGAGCTGGTAGGATATGTATAGCATGCTATAAATCTAGTCTATGGACATGAGGCCTTGAGCTGGCTTTGTGAAATTGTTAACTTTTCCACTCAAAGTCATGATGAATGTATATCGAACGGTTTGATTCTATTAGTTGCTGATATCTTCATTAAGGATAGTACTTGATAATGTGATACTTAGTGTAAAGCAATTCAAGTGGTTATCACAAAAAAGATGATATCTTTTACTGATGTATTGGGTAATATTCCTCAAAGGATTGTAAGGAATTAATATTGAACAGTGTAGACTCACTCCTACTGTGAATTATTTTTCTTTTGAATAAAAAAAGAAAATTCTTAGTTTGGCTGTAGGAACTGGGAATAAAATTTTGTGAAATGTGCATTCTCTTAGTGGTGTGGTCCAGTGGTCAATAAATTGGGTGCAAACCATGAAGTTCAAAATTGAACCCTCCCCCCTCCAAAAAAAAAGAAAAAAAGAAAAAACACTAGCTGCTTTTTCCAATTTGCCTAAACCTTGGTGGACAGAGTTACCCGGTGCTTGTAATTGTGTCATGTAGCAGGCATTAAGTGGAATAGTCAGAAGTATGCGCAAGCTGGACCAAACACCATTATCATCATCAAGAAAAAAAAGAGAATTGATTTGGAAACAATGAAGGCTGTTCAGATTGATTATCTAGTTATGTGACCTAATTTCATTTTTAGTTGCTCTTGATGAAAGACACTCATTTCTCAGAGCATCCTTGGGTCACATCCAAAAGTTCTTACCAGTAGCCAAATCTTAATGCAGAAACAGTTAAATATTACTGATACATAACCTTTTGGGTGATCTGGCAACTTATTTTTGTCTAACCCGAATTGTTAGACAAATGCAGTTGAATCTTGAAATACTCGACTAGTTGCAAGTTCCCCTCAATTTGCAAAATTTGCAACACCTGGCCAATTCTTCATGTGAATACATATGAGTTGCATGGCAGAGTCTCTGAGTTCTCTGATGAAACATTATATTCATTGTTCTTGAAATTTCTAAGTTTTTCTCATGCAAATATTCTAATGCTTTATCTTTCCATGTCCCTTCCTTTTCTTACATAACAATTTGTTCTCTTGACTTATTCGAGAAATGATAAGTTTCTCAGCCTGTTTTATTGCCTTTTATGATTTTCTCTGTGTAATAATTTGAGTATCCTCAACTGAATTTACTTCCAGGTACAGTGCAGAACTTACCAGAACTTGGGTAATCTTTCCTATCACAATTTTGCAGCTGTCTTGCCTGGTGACTCAGTTGCAGGAATTGTTGTTGCAAATGGAGTACTAAATTTCTTGAACATCTACAATTCATTACTGGTTGTCAGGCTTGTTTTAACGTGGTTCCCAAATGCTCCTTCTGCCATTGTCAGTCCCCTCAGGTATGCTTTGTAGTTCAACAATGTCTATGATTCAAATGACCTGCTTTATAATCAATTAAAGCAATGACAACTTTGCACACTAGGGCCATATATGCTGAGTCAAGAAATTGATAAAGTTTTAAATAGTGATTCAAGATAGTCCACAAAATTCAAGCATCTAAATGGTAACCTACTCCTCTTACTTCACAATGAAACTGATAACTAATTATCCATAAAGAAAACGGGAAAAGAAAAAGACACTAATAACAAAACTTGTATTGGTAGCTCGAATGTGTTTTTCCTCACTTCAATTCACAAATTCTTTTATTGTTATTTTATTTTACTTTTGAGACAATATCTGCGCATGTTTGGTCTTCTGTTTGTGGCTTTACATTGATGAATCATATTGGGGGATTAAGACTTACAAAGTTATATAAATAGTCCTCTATTACCTTATTAAAAGAAAACAATAATAGTAATCCACTGGAATCCTTGGGCAGATTGTGTGTACTTCCTGCCCAGTGAAAGTGGCAAGAACATGAACTTCTACAAGCAAAATAACTGCATTAGCTGAGTGCTTCTTTGTTATAACATTATGGGTCAACATCGTGGAAAGTATTTAGAAAAGCTGAGCCGTGTATTCTTCTCATGTGTTATTCTAAAATTTGAGCATTCATGCAGGTTTTAAACTGTGGATAGTGTAGTTTCCAGGAATTGATTACCTTTTTTATTCTAATTTTATCTGAATGAAAACCATTTAGAGAACCAGGTGTCATTCAGCTGAGTATTGCAAAATCAAATTACCTAAATATATGTATATAATATGGCTCAATTGTGTGTGAAATGCATATATTGTTAAAATAATTGTATTCCTTTTCAGCACTCTATGTGACCCATACTTGAACATATTCCGTGGGGTTATTCCACCACTTGGAGGGACTCTGGATCTTTCTCCCATTTTGGCATTTCTTGTTTTGAATGCCTTCACCAGCACTGCATCTGCACTTCCTGCGGAACTTCCATCCACAACTGTGAGAGCATCATCAGATAATCCACCTCGTGCACCAATATTTCCTCTTACTACATCCCAGAAGAAATGGATGAGGAGACTTGCTGGAAACAAGTCAAAGACTGCTGATGGTGAAAGTTAAGCAGGTTTCTGCTCATCATTGGTGTATTCACCAAATGCTCGAGTGCTAAGCCATTCTCTGTTGTTTGACATTAAAATGTAAATCCGCTGTTGTAATGCAAATTGGATTTATTTTTTTCATGTAAGCCAGAAAGCTTTTCATCACTCTTATCATGTAAAGAATTTCGTTAGTTCAGTATTTTCTATATCTAAAGGAGAGTCAGATACTAATAATCTTTGGCTCTTATATTACAGCATATTACTGAATAGTCAGTGATAAACAATGAAACATTCTCGTTTCTCTTCCTTTTGGATAGAAGGTAAAAAATCTTTTTTCTCTTTAGTGCTTCCACAGAAGGTAGCTGTAGGTTTTTATTTGTGAAGTACTGTAGGTTACAGGCTTATAGGGTCATCCCAATTCCTTTTGGTTACATCCATTCTATGGTAGAATAGGTTAAGAGAAACACACTCCAAAACCTAGTTCTTAAGCCCAAGATTATATAAGTCCTACATATTTAGGTTAATCAATTTGTATTTAGACTAGATAATTTAAGGTCAATATAACTTATTACAAGCTTTAAATTTGTTTTATATAAAGAAAATTTATTGTTTAACTATTATATTATTCATTTTTAAAAAAAATTAAAAGTTTGTTCACAAAAATATTATATAATATTTTAACCGATAATTTAACTCAGAAATATTTCAAGAATTATTGATATTAATTATGGGAATATTAATTTTTTATGTTGTAAAACACTTGCAATCTAATATTTAATTTTCCTTTTACATAATGAATAAATTTATTAGAATTCAAAGATAATTTATTTGTTAGATTTAATAGAATTATATATCAATCGTGAGCCATTATTTTAAAATTTGTTCTTATTAATGGTAATTGATTATGTAATTTTTCATATTATAATTATGCATTTGTTATTTTTACCATCTTTTTCTAAATTGTAATCCCCTTAAATTTATTTACCTTTTTTTGGAAATTAAGTAATTTTATTTATCAAGAAATTAAGTATTTACAAGTAAAACAAATTCATCTCTAATTGCTAATAAGTTATATTTAAAATTTATTTTATTAATTTTTACTACGAATATAAAGGTTGCAAATATAAGATTTTTATAGGATTTACTAATATTTTTAAAAAGAAATAACTTGCTTTAAAAAAATTCTTTTCCCATTCTTATTTAGTCAAAAAGAATAACAATATCAAACATTAATTGATAACTTAAAAATTAAAGTAAGTAATATATTATAATTAATTAAATTTTATTTGATTTATTTAGAAGTATAAAGATATTATATTGTCAATATACGTAAATTGGACTTAAGAAATTTCTTTTTTTCAATCAAAATTTTGACTCAATAACTTCAGGATTAATTCAAACTTAGATTATTTCAAACATTTAAATTAATTTCACATGTTTAAAATGAAATAAAATATAAAATTGATCATCTATTTAAACGAAGAACTATTATTTTAAAATATAATGAACACTTCTAGTTTACTTTAATTTTAAATATTCTATCTGGTTTGTTCTATTAATCATGTATGTTACACTCTAAATAATATTAAAAATAATGATTAAACTAAATTATCCTTATTTATTCTTTGATATCAATTTAATATACTAATTCTTTTTAACACATTAATTGATTTTTATATTTATCAGAATAAAAATAAATAAATATATATGTGTGTGTGTATGTACTAGAGCTAGGACCCAGGATCGAGACACGGGACCTAGAACCACGAATGGCTCCAAGCTAACCCATGATACATTCATACCATGAATTTAAAGCATAATCAAGAGGAAAATTGTAATACCACGGAAGTGCCTAAGACTAGACCCGGGATTTAAAAATGAAAGTTGGCAGAAATCTGAAAAAAACCATCACAGAACGGGTCATGTAACAGGTCGTTGGTTCCACCAACAATCCGTAGGAAGTTTCCGTGGTGAGGTTCAGCCGGGTTGCAGTTGGGAGCAACGGGTCACGTAACGACCCGTGGTTTGATATCACGAGTCGTGATTTGTGGTCGTGGTGAGATTGGTCCTTGGCCTAGGAGGAAGTAACGGGTCATACGATGACCTGTTGTGAGCAGTAAAGGATCGTGGTAAGCAACCGTGGGAAGAAGTAGGAAAACCTCCAGTCGAGGTGATGGATGGAAACCACAACTCGTTGGAAGGAGGCACGAGTTGTGGTGTGGCTCGTGGGAAGGCCTAGGTGCACGTCGTTAGGGAGAAGCAACGGAGGATGCAACGGACCGTTGTCTGATATAACGACTCATCCTGTCGAGTCGTGGGAAGGAATCTGAGAAGTGAAGTTTGGGCAGTGGATGCAACAGATGGATACCACGAGTCGTGGTATCCAGGCACAACCTGTTGGATCGGTCGTTGTCACATCCAGTGCAGAATTTTCAAAAAATTCATTAAGGGTATTTTCGTCATTCCTAAGTCTTAAAATCCTAAACTATGTTGTTTATGGCTCAAAATGCAGTGTTTTATGAGGGAAAAATCTATCCTAGGCTCATTCATATCCATACATGCATATTGAAGGGGTTTAGGAGGCGATCAAGTATTACACCCCGTAAATTTTAAATGAATAAATAGCCTAATGGCATGTTGGTTAAGGGATTTAGAAAAAAAAAAGGAGGGAAATTCGGCTTTTTCATATATACATCAACAATTTCCAGCAAAACAGGGGAATATGATATAGAAGAGGAAACCTACGACAAATATATATAATTTCCTTCCGATTACGCTACGAAACGCGGTCTAAACTCCGTTCCGGCTTAGATACAGAGGCATAAAGCTGCAGAGAGCAATCCTACGGAGTTGGTTTCGTGAAATTTGGCCAGCGAAACGTCGTGCTACCTAGGTAAAGTAAATAGAATTGCTT
This sequence comes from Datura wrightii, assembly GCA_035772735.1. Lineage (NCBI taxonomy): Eukaryota > Viridiplantae > Streptophyta > Magnoliopsida > Solanales > Solanaceae > Datura > Datura wrightii. Next base: position 130,439,699 of record JASDFA010000006.1, read on the forward strand.
TAAATTAGTACCAATGTGTTCCTAGCCTTACAGTGAGCATTTATCCCTTCTAGACTATCGAGAAATAACGAGTTTTCGACCGTTTTCTGAAAGGTTGAAGTTTGGGATAAATATATATCAAAAGTGATAATTTCTCTCGGATATTAATGTATTTAGTTCTAATTGACATGTATATGAATGTAGTTGGGAGAAACAGCAGAAGTACGGACGGAGATCACATCGGTCAGTCGGGTACTCAGAAACCAGGTATGTAAAGCTATTCTTTCGGCAAGCCAGGAAGTACAGTCTAGAAAATAAATAGAATAAAGACTATTAACAGATACCCAACGTACAGGAACGATTTCAGTATAATTTCCAGCAAGCATGCAAGTATATCATTACGTATCATGCGATAATTAGAATAACGGATAGTCAGATGATTTCAGATAGTAATATGTTATCCGCTAATAGCTCAGCATGTTCTTACATAATACCCAGAATGAAAGTTGTAAAAGCAATATGACTAATTAGCATGATTATAGATAATACGTATTACATTTGCTGAGCTGTATCCGGTAATAGATGGCACATTTTATATTATTAAGCTATATCCAGTTATAGATGGCATGTTCTATGTTATTGAGTTATATCTAGATATAATCAGATCAGTAATCAGATATAGAAATAGCTCCAGACACCGATATAACTCCAGAAACAGATATGGCTCTAGAAATTGATATAGCTTCAGATCACGGATAACAATAATCAGATAAACAGATAAAGGCCAGGTAGAAGTTAGCCCAGCAATCAGAAACAGTGTAAAACAGAATATAGCATTAGTTGTTTAGTACGGACTAGCCTTGAAATAAAAGAAGAGAATATGATTAGTATTTTTCATTTGAGCATGCTTGTTGTGTATGTGTTTGCATGTTGAGACTTGTTGTGGCATGTGGGCACCCTTTAGCATCCCCACCGCCCCTGGGTTATAGCTGTGTCGATACCGATTCAGATACCGCCACCAGCTGGGCGATGCCGTCCGCCTAAAGGATGATGATGGCTGACCACCATAATAATACGGTCCAGATTACCCTGCTTACAGGGGCAGTTCAGTTTACTCTGCGCAGAGCCAGATTACCCTGTTTACAGGGGCAGATTACTCTGTGTGCACTTGTGGCCGGGGACAGTTCCAGATACAGATTTTTATAAAATTACCATGTTGCGTGCTTGCACCCAGGGGCAGTTTCAGTCACAGATACAGTAGCAGATCACCCCGTTGCGCACTTGCGCCCAGAGGCAGTAGTCTTCGGACTCAGACACAGTTTATTGTTAGAGGCCAAGGCCTGAGCTACATACCCAAGGGGGCCGGTAGGAGGAGCTCACAGTTATCAGATGAGTTGAGTGACTTATTTTTGGTTGGTTTAGACCCGGGTAGGGGTAAATAGAATGTTTGTTGGTTGGCACCTTCCGGCTTATGGGGTTCGGTCAGGTATCGTGTGTATTTATATGTATATCTATATGTGCTATTAGATACTGATAGGCAGTAGGACGACACGTCGTCAGGTACGCCCAGTTTAGTTACAGAATAGGTAAACTCTCCCCAGTTATTCTCAGCCAGATAGACTCAGTTACTTCCTGCTTATATGTCATGTTATTGTTGTTACCCATTTCAGTTGTATATTTCAGTTTGCTTTACATACTCAGTACCTGTGGTACTGACGCCCGTAGGGGCGCTACATTGCTTGCCCGCAGGTACTCACAGACGAGGAGCCGATCCCTCGTGATCCTAGCCAGCGCAGAGTTATCAAATTCTATCATCCGGAGTTTGATATTCAGAGGTGTATTTCATTTTCTTTTGTTGTATAGTACGGGTAGGTCAGGGCCCTGTCTCGACCATCTTATCAGTACTCCTAGAGGCTTGCAGTCTGTATATATTTCTCTGTGGTTAGTTGTGCTGGTCGTGTGGGGTCGTGCGTATATTTGGTTGATTATGTTGACCGTGTGGGGCCATAGTCTGATAGTAGTGGTGACCTTGCCGGTCACGTAGTTATTCAGTATTCTATTGCTAAGTTACAGATAACTAGACAGCATGGTGGCCTTGTCGGCCCGCATACGTTCCCCTATATGAGATGATTCTGGTTAGCTGATGATACAGTACAGGTGGCTATAGGCCCAGTCGACCGGAGGCTGTATTTACAGCCGTTATATAGCCGATTCATTTCTTGAAATAGAGTCAGAGTCAGCCAAAGCACCAGATGTGCTCAGGCTGGATTGTTTAGCAGCCCAGAGTCTAGCAGGTACTAGGTGCCCGTCATACCCCCCAAGGTGGGGTGTGACAAACTTGGTATCAGAGCGGTTCATGTCCTAGGGAGTCTGCAAGCCGTGCTAAGTAGAGTCTTGTCTATGGATGTGTTGTGTACCACATACTATAGACAGGAGGCTGCGAGGCATAACAGGATGGTTACCCTTCTTTCATACTCAGTCGTGCCATAGTACAGTACAGTATAGGGTTGGTTCTTTTGAAACTTACCACCCTCTTTGTTTACAGATACTATGGCAGATCAGTGGCACCCTACTACAGGCAGGAGATTGGATACAGCAGCGGGCGAAGGCACCAGCAGGATGCCTCACTTACAGCCAGATTCAGCCCGGTCTAAGGGCGATATGTAGGTGTCATCTCGACCCTCCCAGCAGTCTCCACCTCGCCAGGCACCATTTGAGGCAGCACCGCCTCCCACAGCTCCTGCACCCACTTCATCTGATCAGGAGCTACGTAGTGCGGTGGTTATGTTAACCCAGATGCTAGCTACTCAGCGTCAGCCAGTACCACCTGCAGCAGCAGAATCTCTAGGTGGGCCAGGTAGTTCTAGGGTTAGAGAATTCTTGGCATTGGGACCCCCGCAGTTCACTGGGTCAGATCAAGCAGAGGACCCCCAAGATTTCCTAGATCAGATGTAGAGAATTTTCCGGGTTATGCATGTGACCCCTACAGAATCAGTTGAGCTGACAGTGTTTCGGTTGCGGGATATAGCTGTATTATGGTACGAGAGTTGGGAGAGATCTCGGGGAAGAGATGCAGCCCCTCCTACTTGGTCCAGCTTCTCAGAGGCCTTCCTGGACCACTACTTACCCCGGGAGGTCAGACAGGCCCGGATGGACCAGTTCTTACACTTAGAGCAGGGGGCCAGGAGCGTCCGTGAGTATTCTTTATAGTTCGACTCCTTAGCCCACTATGCTCCAGCATTTGTGGACACCATGTCGTCCAGAGTCCACCGCTTTATTATGGGCCTGAATTCAGATTACATAGAGACGTGCATGACGGCTACCTTGAGAGAGGATATGGATATAGCCAGGGTACAGGCCTTTGCACAGACAATTGAGGGCCTGAGACAGCGGCAGCGGGGTGACAGGCAGGCGACTTCAGATCAGCGCAGTAGAAACAGACCCGCTGAGATTCAGGGGGAATTTCCTAGGCGGCCGAGGCCACGGTTTTCAGATAGGCCACCCAGATCTTTTCCTCCGGCACAGCAGCAGAGAGGCAGATTTGTTCGCCAGAGTCAGTCAGAGTCCGGTAGCAGTTTACGGACAGTAGCATCACCTCAGCAGCGGAGGGCAGAACAGAGTAGATTTGCACCTACCCCTTGTACTATATGCCACCGACCCCATTTTGGAGCCTGTAGGCAAGGCTCCTCAGGGTGCTATTACTGCGGACAGGAAGGGCATTTAATGAGAGATTGTCCGGCCAGAGGACATGGTAGCCGGGATAGTCTAGATAGAGCATCAGCGGGGCCACGAGCTCCAGCAGCCTCAGCAGGGCGCAGACCCTCAGGTTCAGCAAATAGGGGCCGATGTAGATCAGGAGCCTCTGGCTCAGGTGCAGGCCCCAGCCGTACCTATACATTACCAGGGAGGCAGGATTCAGAGGCATCTCCCGACGTGATCATAGGTATATTGATTATCTGCTCATACCCTGTTTATGTATTGATTGATTCAGGATCTACCTTGTCATATATTACACCATTTGTGGCCCGGAAGTTGGGTATCGAACCAGAATTGCTTCAGCAACCCTTTTCAGTGCTTACACCGATCGGTGACTCAATTACAGCTAAAAGAGTTTACCGAGGGTGTACGGTAGAGGTTGCTGATCGCCAGACCATAGTAGACTTAATAGAACTTGAGATGGTCGACTTCGATGCCATTATGGGTATGGACTGGTTAGTGCCATGCTATGCCAACTTAGAATGCTGGACCAAGACGGTCCGATTTCACTTTCCGGGGGAAGGAGAGTGGAAAGGCAGCACAGCTACGCCAAAGGTAGGTTTATTTCCTACCTTCAGGCGAGAAAATTAATAGCAAAGGGATGTATTTACCACCTAGTTAGAGTCTAGGACGTTCGGGTGGAACCTCCGACTCTTCAGTCTGTTCCAGTGGTCAATGAATTCCCTGACGTATTTCCAGATGAGTTGCTTGGTATCCCTCCTGAAAGGGAGATAGATTTTGCAATTGACTTGTTGTCAGGGACTCAACCTATATCCATTCCCCCGTATCGCATGGCACCAGCTGAGCTTAGAGAGTTGAAGGAGCAGTTAAAAGATTTGCTCGACAAAGGCTTTATCAGGCCTAGTACTTCCCCGCAGGGTGCGCCAGTTCTATTTGTAAGAAAGAAAGATGGCTCACTCCGTATGTATATAGACTACCGGCAGCTGAATAAGGTAACGGTTAAAAACAAATACCCGCTCCCTAGAATAGATGATTTGTTTGACCAGTTGCAGGGGGCCAGATGTTTCTCTAAGATAGATCTGAGGTCTGGATACCACCAGGTCCGAGTTCGTGAGAGAGACATTCCAAAGACTGCTTTCAGGACTAGGTATGGTCACTTTGAATTTCTAGTTATGTCTTTTGGGCTGACGAATGCTCCCGCAGTGTTTATGGACCTGATGAACAACATATTCAGACCGTATTTGGATCTGTTCGTGATAGTATTTATCGATGATATTCTGGTATATTCTCGTTCAGAGACAGATCACCAGAACCATTTACGAACAGTACTCCAGATCCTTAGAGACCGTCAGTTGTATGCCAAGTTTTCTAAGTGTGAGTTCTGGCTGAACTCAGTTGCCTTTTTGGGGAATATCGTGTCGGATGCTGGGATACAGGTGGACACACAGAAAATAGAGGCGGTCAAGACATGGCCCAAACCTACCACTCCGACCGAGGTCCGCATTTTCCTGGGTTTAGCAGGGTATTACCTGAGATTTGTTGAAGGATTCTCCACTATAGCAGCACCTCTGACAAAGCTGACACAGAAAGCAGCAAAATTTCAATGGACGGAGGCATGTGAGCAGAGTTTTCAAGAATTGAAAGACACATTGACCTCCGCCCCAGTACTAGCATTTCCAGAGGGAACAGATGGGTATGCGGTGTATTGCGATGCTTCAGGCTTTGGACTGGGTTGTGTGCTGATGCAGCATGGAAAGGTAATTGCTTATGCTTCCAGACAGCTGAGGAAGCATGAAAAGAACTATCCGACTCATGACCTGGAACTGGCTGCAGTGATCCATGCTCTGAAAATTTGGAGGCATTATCTGTATGGCGTTCACGTAGACATTTTTACAGATCATAAAAGCCTGCAGTACATTTTCACACAGAGGGAGTTAAATCTGCAGCAGTGTCGCTGGTTAGAATTGCTGAAAGATTATGACGTAAATATTCTCTACCACCCAGGGAGAGCTAATGTAGTAGCCGATGCCCTCAGCCGTAAGTCAATGGGGAGTTTGGCGTATTTGCGACCCGAGAAGCGGGAGTTAGCCAAGGAAATTCATCAGCTAGCTGGTTTAGCCATTCGAGTAGTAGAAACAAAAAATAACAGAGCGATGATTCAGAACTCCACTGTGTCATCATTAGTTACAAAGGTAAAAGAACGGCAGTACGAGGACCCTGACTTAGTCCAGCTCAGAGATAGAGTTCAGAAAGGTAAGGAGCCATATTTCCAAGTGACTGAGGATGAAGTGCTACGTTGTAAGGGTCGCCTATGTGTTCCGAATATTTCAGGGCTTTGCCAGCAGATCATGCATGAGGTACATTACGCTCGTTATTACCTCCATCCAGGAGCAACGAAAATGTACCACGACATCAGAGACATCTACTGGTGGCCAGGTATGAAAGCTAAAATAGCTGAATTTGTATCTAGATGTCCTAACTGCCAGCAGGTGAAAGCAGAACACCAGAAACCGGGCGGTCTGACGCAGGATAAAGCTGTGCCTTTGTGGAAATGGGAAGCGATAAATATGGATTTTGTAACAGGGTTACCCCGTACCAGATGCAGAAATGATTCTATTTGGGTAATCGTTGACAGATTAACAAAATCAGCTCATTTCCTGCCAGTACGAACTACATTCTTTGCTGAGGATTATGCTGAACTATATATCAGAGAGGTAGTCAGATTGCACGGTGTTCCAATGTCTATTATCTCAGATAGAGGAGCACAATTTACAGCGAGATTCTGGTAGTCGTTCCAGAGAGGCCTGGGGACACAGATTAACTTAAGCACAACCTTTCATCCTCAGACAGACGGGCAAGCAGAATGAACTATCCAGACGCTCGAAGATATGTTACGAGCGTGTGTACTAGATTTTGGGGGTAGCTAGGATGAGCATCTACCATAGATTGAATTTGCCTATAATAACAGTTATCATTCAGCTATCCAGATGGCGCCCTTTGAAGCATTATACGGGCAAAAATGTAGATCACCCGTTGGCTGGTTTGAAGTGGGAGAATCAGCGTTGAATTGGCCAGACATCATTCAATAGTCAGAGGAGAAGGTAAAGCTTATCAGAGAACGCCTACTGACTGCTCAGAGCCGCTAGAAGTCTTATACAGATATGCGGCGCAGAAATTTAGAATTTACAGTGGATGACTGGGTATATTTGAAAGTGTCTCCGATGAAAGGGGTGATGAGATTTGGCAAGAAAGGCAAGCTTAGCCCGAGGTTCATTGGGCCATATCAGATTCAGCGAAGAATAGGTCGAGTAGCATACGAATTGAACTTGCCCCCAGAATTAGCGTCTGTTCACCCAGTATTCCATGTATCTATGTTGAGGAAATTCGTAGGAGACCCTTCCACAGTTGTTCCAGTTCAGGATGTCCAGGTCACAGAAGAGTTAGCATATGAAGAGGTTCCAGTAGCTATCTTAGACAGACAGATTCGTAGATTGAGAACTAAAGATATTGCGTCTGTCAAGGTATTGTGGCGTAACAGGAACCGAGAAGAGATGACCTGGGAAGCTGAGGAGGACATGAAAGCCAGATATCCCCACTTATTCCAGGCATAGGCAAACAGGAGGTATGTTAGAACTGTTTTTCCTTATGAATGCTTATATTTCATATATGAATGTTACTATATCGTGTGGAGTACCTGTATTGGGCTTTTCTGCTTTTCAGTAATTTTGAGATAGTCCATAATACAGGGGAAACTCTGCCGAAATTTTTCTAGAAACAAGTTGAGTAAGTTGAGAAGTCCTCTAGACAGAATGTCATTCGAGGACGAATGTTCTTAAGGGGGGGAGGATGTTACACCCCATAAATTTTAAATGAATAAATAGCCTAATGGCATGTTGGTTAAGAGATTTAGAAAAAAAAAAAGAGGGAAAGTCGGCTTTTTCATATATACATCAATAATTTCCAGCAAAACAGGGGAATATGATATAGAAGAGGAAACCCACGACAAATATATATAATTTCCTTCCGATTACGCTACGAAACGCAGTCTGAACTCCGTTCCGGCTTAGATACAGAGGCATAAAGCTGCAGAGAGCAATCCTACGGAGTAGGTTTCGTGAAATTTGGTCGGCGAAACGTTGTGCTACCATGGTAAAGTAAATAGAATTGCTTTAAATTAGTACCAATGTGTTCCTAGCCTTACAGTGAGCATTTATCCCTTCTGGACTGTCGAGAAATAACGAGTTTTCGACCATTTTCCAAAAGGTTGAAGTTTGGGATAAATATTTATCAAAAGTGATATTTTCTCTCGGATATTAATGTATTTAGTTCTAATTGACATGTATATGAATGTAGTTGGGAGAAACAGCAGAAGTACGGACGAAGATCACATCGGTCAGTCGGGTACTCAGAAACCAGGTATGTAAAGCTATTCTTTCGGCAAGTCAGGAAGTACAGTCTAGAAAATAAATAGAATAAACACTATTAACAGATACCCAACGTACAGGAACGATTTCAGTACAATTTCCAGCAAGCATGCAAGTATATCATTACGTATCATGCGATAATTAGAATAACGGATAGTCAGATGAGTTCAGATAGTAATATGTTATCCGCTAATAGCTCAGCATGTTCTTACGTAATACCCAGAATTAAAGTTGTAAAAGCAATATGACGAATTAGCATGATTATAGATAATACGTATTACATTTGTTGAGCTATATCCGGTAATAGATGGCACATTTTATATTATTAAGCTATATCCAGTTATAGATGGCATGTTCTATGTTATTGAGTTATATCTAGATATAATCAGATTAGTAATCAGATATAGAAATAGCTCTAGACACCGATATAACTCCAGAAACAGATATGGCTCTAGAAATTGATATAGCTTCAGATCACGGATAACAATAATCAGATAAACAGATAAAGGCCAGGTAGCAGTTAGCCCAGCAATCAGAAATAGTGTAAAATAGAATATAGCATCAATTGTTTAGTACGGACTGGCCTTGAAATAAAAGAAGAGAATATGATTAGTATTTTTCATTTGAGCATGCTTGCTGTGTATGTGTTTGCATGTTGAGACTTGTTGTGGCATGTGGGCACCCTTTAGCATCCCCACCGCCCCTGGGTTATAGCTGTGTCGATACCAGATTCAGATACCGCCACCAGCTGGGCGATGCCGTCCACCTAAAGGACGATGATGGCTGACCACCATAATAATACGGTCCAGATTACCCTGCTTACAGGGGCAGTTCAGTTTACTCTGCGCAGAGCCAGATTACCCTGTTTACAGGGGCAGATTACTCTGTGTGCGCTTGTGGCCGGGGGCAGTTCCAGATATAGATTTTTATAAAATTACCCTATTGCGTGCTTGCACCCAGGGGCAGTTTCAGTCACAGATACAGCAACAGATCACCCCGTTGCGCACTTGTGCCCAGAGGCAGGAGTCTTCGGACTTAGACACAGTTTATTGTTAGAGGCCAAGGCCTGAGCTACATACCCAAGGGGGCCGGTAAGAGGAGCTCACAGTTATCAGATGAGTGGAGTGACTTATTTTTGGTTGGTTTAGACCCGGGTAGGGGTAAATAGATTGTTTGTTGGTTGGAACCTTCCAGCTTATGGGGGTCGGTCAGGTATCATGTGTATTTATATGTATATCTATATGTGCTATTAGATACTGATAGGCAGTAGGACGACACGTTATTAGGTACTCCCATTTTAGTTACAGAATAGGTAAACTCTCCCCAGTTATTCTCAGCCAGATAGACTCAGTTACTTCCTGCTTATATGTCATGTTATTGTTGTTACCCATTTCAGTTGTATATTTCAGTTTGCTTTACATGCTCGGTACCTGTGGTACTGACGCCCGTAGGGGCGCTGCATTGCTTGCCTGCAGGTACTCACAGACGAGGAGCCGATCCCTCGTGATCCTAGCCAACGCAGAGTTATCAAATCCTGTCATCCGGAGCTTGATATTCAGAGGTGTATTTCATTTTCTTTTGTTGTATAGTACGGGTAGGTCAGGGCCCTGTCCTGACCATCTTATCAGTATTCCTAGAGGCTTACAGTTTGTATATATTTTCCTGTGGTTAGTTGTGCCAGTCGTGTGGGGCCGTGCGTATGTTTGGTTGATTATGTTGGCCGTGTGGGGCCATAGTCTGATAGTAGTGGTGACCTTGCCAGTCACGTAGTTATTCAGTATTCTATCGCTAAGTTACAGATAACTAGACAGCATGGTGGCCTTGTCGGCCCGCATAGGTTCCCCTATATGAGATGATTCTGGTTAGCTGATGATACAGTACAGGTGGCTATAGGCCCAGTCGGCCGGAGGCTATATTTACATCCGTTATATAGCCGGTTCATTTCTTGAAATAGAGTCAGAGTCATCCAAAGCACCAGATGTGCTCAGGCTGGACCGTTTAGCAGCCCAGAGTCTAGCAGGCACTAGGTGCCCGTCATACCCCCAGGTGGGGTGTGACATCAAGTTAGAGTTCTTCAAGTTTTCCTTCAATCTTTCATTGGGCTTTCAAGGAGTGATAAAATATGATCTTCCCCAGGTATGTAAGGTTATGAATGGGTGAATTCATTCACACCCATGCCCAATCTCTCTCTAAATCATAAAATTCCTACGTTGATGCTATGGGGTTTCAACCCAATGCATGAAATTTCTAATTTACTTCATGGGCATGATTCAAAGGTGTTTTTATTATCAAATTATGAATTATGGGCAATTTTTACGTTATTTTCATTAAAATCATGTTTCAAGCTTTATAAATTTAAAATGCCCTTTTATGAGAAGTTCATGAAAGATAAGATTTATGATGAATGTTCATGTATGATGAAGTATTGATGATGAAAAGCATGTTTTCAAGTTACCCATGTTTATAATCATGTTTTCAAGTGAATTGAGTATTTTCAAGCATGTTAAAGTATTGGGCAATGCCCACACGTTCAAGAATAATTTACGATTTATGATATGAATTTCATGATTGATTGATTTATGACATTGGCTGATTAATGGTCCCTTGATTCATGGCTATACATGTATGTAAATGGGGATCAATAATGTTAATGTTTATTTGGCCATGAATCTCATGAATGATGTTTATGATTTACATATGAGCCTAATGTGCATGTTTTTAGGAGCAGTGTCCAACATCGAGTAGCCCGACGTTCAAAGGACTACGTCGGTGTCAATGTTAATGGATCCCCTCTTTCGTGATATCACATAATGCACGTCCCCTGCTTGGCAAGTCTGGGACGGCTCTGCCCACTTGAGTGAGATAGTTGGGGCATCATGTAAGGCTCTACCATAATGGTGTCGGTTATGACGAGTCCTCTCATTGTTCCTCATGATTTATGCATGGTTATGTTTATGTTATCTTGGCTCAAGTTATATTTTATAAAGTTCTCTTTTACAATTATGATTATAACTGATTTATGAATGTTTTAAAAACCTTGAGCTTTATGTTACATTATGATATTTATGTTATGAGCATGTTGTCCTACTCTTATGATCTCTTATGAACTTTTATGTATTTTAAATGTCTGTTTTACTTACCTTGCATACTTGGTACATTTCACATACTGACTGCATACTCTATGCTGTATCATTTCATGATACAGGCTCCGACTTTTAGACCTAGCACCATCATTAACTCGTTTCCGTATTTAGTATCCAGCTCATTGGTGAGTCCTCATTCTCCGAGGACCAGTTGATATCAATTATCTCTTTATGTTCACTTTCCAGACTTATTGGGTTAGTTGGGGGTGTTGTCCCATCAACCCATGTGATATGTTAGAGGCTTTCAGACTATGTGTAGTAATCAGCTGTCATGTATGAAGTGCGTTTTGCTTTTCATGTTATGTAATATGTTTCTGCTATGTTATTATGCTAAGTTTTTCGCTTTACTTGATTGAGTTAGGTGTATGTTCATGCCATGGATCGACTTGGAGTCTCTCATGGCTTCTTGTCCCGTGTTTCGATCCGGATCTATGTTTGGGTCGTGACAAACACAACATGAATATGAATAAGCGAAAGGCTAAATATCATAAAGCGTATATCAAACGATAACATCACAACGCTAAATCTCAAAGCTAAACATACTAAGTCTATATCTGAAAAGCCTCTACTATCTAATGAGATGCTGAGACAAGCCCCAACTAACTCCAAGTCTGAAACTAAACTGACATAACAAGTGAAAAATAATGATGAGGACTCACCCAAAGCAGGGGCTAAACTGGACTGATATGAGAGCGAGCTATCAGCGAGACTAAGATGGATCACCCGAACCTATATCATGAGATGATATAGCAAGAGTATGCGGTCAGTACTTGAAATGCACTGAGTATATAAGGTAAGTAAAACATGCTTAGTAAAATGTTGGTTGAAATCATGCATATAAATCAAAAGGATCATGAGAGTAAGGACTTTTCATATGACTTGTCATACTTGAAATCGTAAGTAAAGCTCATAACTGATCATTGGGTCAAACCACTGTAAAACATAATATTATAAGTCATAAACATGAGTAACTGAAATCATAAGGAACAACGAGAGACTCGTTATAACCGAAAATCCACCATGTATGAGCGCATGATGATCCCACATCTTGACCACGTGGAGGAGAGTCATCCTAAGCCTTACTAGGCGAAGGAAGAAAAAGGTTCGATTCACGTTGTGTCCTTGGGCGAGGAAAGCACTCTCTTGAGAGGTCCTAAATATATATACCTACATTGGCGCGTAGTTTATGAGATCGGAGAACCTCAGAACCCCAAGACTACCCGGTGCTAGACACTACTCTCAAAACATGCATAACGCTCATATAATCATATTCTCATAGCTTAAATCTGAATATTGGGAGTCTTGACTCCATATCATGTCATAAGCTGCATTGAGAGTCTGGACTCCAAATCATATCATAAACTGATCTTATTTGCCTTGGCTAAATCATAATAAACATACTTGTATGGGTTTGCCCAAATCATAAAATCATTTATACTTGAAGTAGACTTCATAAGTCAAAATCATGGAATCATAAGTTGAAAGTTCATAAACATTCATGCATACTAGATAACTCATCGTACGTGAAATCGTGGATCATAAGCTTGAATTTTTATAAAACTTGTATAATAGGCATAATTTCTAATAACTTGAAATCATGAATTTATAATCAAATTGAGTTCTTAAAACATATATTAAAACCTGAGGGGATTAGACCCATAAACATAGCATAGGTAGTTTCATAGAATTGGGTTAAAACCCTAGGAATCAATACACTTGATTAGAAACTTGAATTCATGAATTAGAGGGAAAATTTGGGCATGAGGGTGGAAGAAATCCTCCATTCATAGCCTTACATACTTGGATAAACTGATTTCCAAACTAATCTTGAAAACCCAATAGAATTGGGGAAGAACTTAAGGAGAATTCTAGTTTGATCTTGGAAGAGAAGTTCAATATAATGCATGCATGGGAGCCTAATGACTTACGCTAGACTAACCCTCTTAAAACACTCATTTCAGGGCTTAAAACGACGTCATTAAAGAATTAAGAGCTTGAAAAATTACGAAAACACCATGAAAGAACTGATTGAAAAAGGGCACTACCAGAGCTAACGAGTGACCTAACGACTCGTTAGGTCACTTAACTGCTCGTCCTGACCTTCTGTCGTCACTGGATAGAATCCTAGCTTTCTGATCTTCACTTGACGCCTCCACTTAACAACTCGTCATCGCAACTAAAGGGTCACTTAACGACTCGTCCTGACCCTCTGAATCTCGAAGTTTCCAAATACTCCTCCCAACCAACGGGACACCTAACGAGTCATTAGAATATACCATGACTCATTCCTCCATTCGTTGGGTCTCCTGTATTTCAACATTTTCTCCTTCACTACACGCTTAACGGGTCAACCCACGACTCGTGGGGAGTCTTAACGAATCGTCTCATCATCCGTTATAACTCTCGGGAAGACACATCTTACCAACCCATGCACACTCAAATAAGTCACTAAATGACCCATCGGGTCACATGACGAGTCACTCGATGACTCGTTCTATGACCTGGTGTAAATTTTTCTGCTTTCTCTGATTCAACCCTCGGGTCTGATCTTAGAGACTTTTGGGGTGTTACAATACATATTTTGTACTTCCAAATTATAACTTTTTTATATTAAATAAATTAGTTTGTTTTACGAATAGAAAATATGTTATCGAAGTGAAGGAATAGCAAGATAGATCAATTAGATTAGATACTACACTAACTTAAGAAAAGAAAAAGAAAGTGTACATGGTAATTTTAAAAAAAATTTTAAAAAAAAGCTTCTCTGAGAAGCTTTTGAAAATAAGAAATGGGTCTCATATTTTTAGATGTATACATAATTCTTTTTACTCTTCCAACACTTGGAAGCCATTAAAATTTTTTTGGAATTAGATTGATATTTTTGAAAATTCGATACTCTATTTGCATGATGTACAACTGTTTTAAGCTGAATGTTTTGTTAATTGACAAAATTAATCTTGGTCGTATAGCTCTTCTGTACTATTGTTTTCGATTGTGGTTGTATTGCCATCGACAGTAATGGTGCTAAAAGAGGTCATGCTAGCGTCGCTAAAATTAGAAATGGAGATTGATTCCATTTAAAATATTACGACACCATTTCGTAGATGAAAATTAGATGTGAACCTTAGATAAATTGTTGGAGTTAAATTGGGAAAGAAAGACGTGAAGTTGAGAGAAACATAATGGGGAGCAGAATGGTTTGCAAAATAAAAGAGATAGAAAAATGATACTTCTAGAATTATATTTAAAAAGAAATATTTGCGATTGAGCAAAATGACAGTTTTGCCCTTGGTCGTTGTACCTAAGTTACGCTGAAAAAAAGACATGAAATTGACTGAAACATAATGGGAGCAGAATAAAAATAGAGAAATGATACTTCTAGAATTATGTTGAAAAAGAAACTTTTGTGATTGAGCAAAATGACAGTTTTGCCCTTGGTCGTTCCAGACTTGGCTATTTTATTTCAAAATTCAATTTTATCATAATTTCTTTTCTTATTATAATTTTTAAATTAAATATAATCACAATTCAAGGTCATACCTTAATGTGTAAAACTTAACTCATCAATAACCATATTTTATATAGTGCATTAAATTTCAAATAAAGAATTACCTTTCGTCTAATATAATTTTTGTACATGGTTTATAAATTAATTCCAGTGAATTTTGTATGTTTGTTAGTAGAAGCTCACGACAATAATTTTTGGGCTAAAATTTTGTTTTATGAGCTTTGAATTTTGCAAATATAAATTTAGAAGCACGGTTTGATTTTTAAAAGTGTTGTATTTTTAATGAATGCACCATTCTTTTAATAACAAATAATGAGTGAAATAATTTTTTTTTAAATGTGAAAAAACATAACATGAATGAAAGTTGATAATGATTATACATTTTAGATTTTATGAGGTTGAATAAGTTTATACATAAAAAGTACTAAGCTACTACAATTACACGATATAAAAAGAATGAGTGCATCAAAAAATGCAATTATTAGCCTCATATATATATTACAAATGTTTAGAGATTACTGGTGAGAAAATAAGATAAGACCCAATACATAGTACAATTTGTATTGCTTCTTATACAACTCTTCATAGGCATGGTAGTTCTTCCACGGCTCTTCTATAATTTCTATGTAATAGAAATTCATAAACTGCAACTAGTACAGTTTTCCACTTTTATGTTGGCAATGGTCAAAGGATCATGGGTTATAGCAGGCGCAAGAATGAAGATAACCACCAATATAAACAAAATACAAAAATTTTCCAGTAGAGAGCAGGATGAGAGATTCCAGGGACCAGGTTCATGCGGGCAGAATCAGATGCCAAACTACACAACACCCACTTGCATTGCCTACATATCTAATTCATTTTCCAATGCCTTTGTTCATATCCATACACCACTCAATATTGATCCTAAAGGATCTGCCTTTGATTCCTTATCTTCCAAAAGAATATCAACCTTTTTCACTTTCTGGAAATATCCTCAATCAAAACCTATTTTCCCTAGTGGGCTCACTCTTTTTCTAAAAGGGTTACTTTTGATGCAAAGATAACAAGGGACGGGAATTCACTAGATAAAGAAAAAAAACTTATATTGAATGGAGCAGGAATCTTTAAGCAGGATAGGCATGTTTCCTACAAATGATAGGAGATTTTTGGATTCTGGCTGTCATCTCTCCTCTATACATTGACTATTGAACCCCAGCTTGAACAACAAACCATCAACTTCCTTCCCTATCTTCTTCCCACTGCTCTTCTTCATCACCCTCATCATGAGCATAAGTATTTCTCATCAATTATCATCGTATGATCACAGGCTTCTAGCGATAGGTCTCTCACTTGTTGCCATACTCTCACCTCTGTACATCGACAGGAGAAAGTTAGTCGATCCAGAGCTTGAAGAGCAATCACTTGCTATCTCTTCTTACTTGCCATTGCTCATGTTGTTTCTCATCATAGCCATTGCTATGTCATGCTACTTGGACCACAGCTTTACTAGGTTTGATCCTTACTGGATTTACAGGGTTGGTGGTTCTTCCACTGGGATTCTCATTCTTCTCCTTGTTCTTGCATTTGTTTTGAAGTTTAAAGCTCTCTAGCGTAAATGACCAAGGGGCTAAAGATATGTACCTTGTATGCTTCTGTTCTAGTGTTCATGTGTGATTCGAGAAAGAGTTTTTGGACTAAAGCATTAGCAAACATTGAAGTAAAACCAACTCAAGACTTGATTTTCACCATTGTCCTTCTTTACTGCAAGGAAACGAGCAATCATGTATCTGATGGTTGCTCCATCAACACATAATTTCGTCCTCTATCCCTATTTATGCTAAAGTGTTTGATCTGACACAAAATTTAAAAATGAACGAGGACTTTTGAAACTTGTGGTCCAAAATTATCATAGATATTTGTCTGGCTGTAAATCTCTCATTAAGGATAAAATGAGAAGTTTAAAGTTAAATTGTTACTAAATATAGAAAAATGTCATTCTTTTTGTAACTGACTAAAAGAAAAAGTGTCACATAAATTGGGAAAAAATCTTACCCACCCCCTCAATATAGAAGTTGTTAGTTTAGCTGCAACCACGAATTCATAAGATGAATTGACAGATCTACAAAGACATAATGCATTTGGAAGTGAGCACCAAGCAGATCATGGTGACTTGAAGAATGATTTAACAATGAGGAGATACTTGTTATAATAATCAACTCGATGCAATCAATTGCCAGAAAGAAACAAGCTATAACCTGTAATGTATCTGAAAAGGCCAGATTTTGGCAACCAGTTGCATTCTAATAATCATGTATGACCTGTAAAGTAAAATGTAACTCAAAAGTAAGGAAGACGAGGCCGTTTCAAAGAAAACGTCACAACAAACAGGCAATTTCTATTTGTTCCGATAGGTGCAATGTTGCGTTTTGAGGAATCTTTAGTCAATCAAAATGTTAAGTGTCCTTCATGAATTAGAAGACGTCGCTACGGATGAATACTTCAACAGAACTTCCGCGCCATCAAACCTGCTTATCTTATCAAATATCGGAGTCATACTCAATCCGATGATCTGCACTGCACTGTTTGAGTGGCCATTTACGAATACATCTGTTATCTGCAAGAAAATTTTGCAAATTATCAAACACTCTGATACTTAAATATTAACCCAGTTCTAAGCTCAGTGAAACCTCAGAAAAGAGACCAGAGGACAGTGAAAATGGAGAACACATAATAGAGGACTGGATGAGGTAAGAAACCATGGATGACAAGTTCCGCTCATTGAACTACCAACTTTGTTATCTGTTCCGTATTCCTTTCACTTTGTAGGGATATCAGATGTATCATAAATGCAAAAAGTGACAGTTGGCCAAACTGATGCTGACACTAGTTGGAACAGAAAACCCAAGCAGAAAGAGCCAATAAATTTAGTCAATTCAGAACGTTGTGCCGCTAATTGAAAAGATACTAGAATTCCCTGAACCATTTCTGGTTATATAGTTATAGCAGACAGTAGCGTATTGCATGGATATGAGCCAAGAAAACAATAATATACATGAAATAGGTAAACATTTGGAAATTCCAAAAACCAAATTGAATAACTTGTTAGCTATTGAGCTGCCCAGACAAACCTGTGTACAGCCAAACAGTTTGAGCTGCTTGAGCGACAAGCAGCTGTCTACAATCAGTCCTAGCTCTTCATCCCTTATTCTGCGACACCATGATAGGTCCAAATGCAGTAACTTTCTTGAACTTTTGGCTAGTGAGAAGGCAGTGCTAGTGCTAACCTGTCAAAGATCGCCGCCAGTCACTAACAAAGCAAGTAGTACCAAAAAGAAACCAACATTTTTTTAGGAAAAAGTTAACTACATGCCTTCCCCCTGCTCTTTACCAATTCCCAAAAGGAATTGATCTCTCTTTCTCTTTCTAAGGAGATAACGATGCTATTTTAATCTTATTCGTCTATTAACTAATTTATTAGCCTAAGAGTCCAGGCTAACCTTCTTTTAACAATCAAAAATACAAAGTCCAGGCTAACCTAACACAATTCTATCATAAGAGAAGACCACACATGGGCAAAATGCTTGACATATTAACAACCTCAATAAAAATATGATATAGATCATATCCTAGTTATTGTAACTTATAACTAAAAGTAGCGGGTAGGATTTGCTACACAATTCAAATAATGAAGGAGACTATCATCGGATGCTTAAATGCAGGTTAGCAGCAATCTTGCATACAACTCAGGATCTAAAACTACTCAGTAACTCTACACAGAAATGTATTAAGTAACTAGCAATATCGTTGGGCTTAATAAGCATATTTCAGAGAAGAACAGATACTCTTGCACAATAAGAATACCTTAGAGCAATTATTCAGTGAAAGTTCCTCCAAACAAGCTCCAGAACCTTCCAAAAATGCAGCAATCCCTTCATCACTAACATGCAAAGAATAAATTAGATCGGAACTTGCATAACACGGAAACCAAAAATTATAGTGCCAACAGAATTTTGATTATCCTTATTAACTGCCACAATGGAGAAAAAATTACATTAAAAGCTCTCCTATGTTGGAAACAAAACACTGTTGCTATCTACTGGTACATCATGAAAATATAGGCAGCAACTCTTCAAAAACCCATCGCAATAACAGATTAGATATAACATTATCATGATGACAAAATATATGACTTGGAATAGTCATCATCATGCTAATTATTTAAGACATACAGTCATTTGTCAAGGAGCCAATTTCACCAGCTATAACCATAATATTAGAGTGAAAATTACTAGTTTACTCATGGTATATGTTACTGAAAAAGGAGGATCGAATAAACCAGAGTGGCATATAGAACTCAAAGTGGTAACAAAAACAACAACATACCCAGTGTAAACCCACAACTGGGGTCCGGGGAGGATGATATGTATACAGCCTTATCCTTACCTTGTGAAGGTAGAGGAGTTGTTCCCCATAGACCCTCGGCTCAGGTAAAGCATATCAAAAATCATGTAAAGAAAATACAGCAGTGAAGAAGCCATGCTGAAAACAATTAAGGAGAGAACATGTAGCAACAACAAATAATACGATATTTGAAGTAAGAAAACAACAGGTAATATTAAAATCGAAGAATAATATAGTAGGAGAATAATAATAACAATACTGATAAAGGAACTAGAGAACGCTCGACTATCTACTAATCTTTTACCCTAATCCTCGACCTCCATATCTTCTATCTATGTAGGGTCATGTCGATAAGCTGTAGGTGTGTCGTGTTCTGTTTACTCATCTCTCCCCAAGACTTCTTCGGCCTACCTCTACCTCACCTTATCAGACAACCTCTCACACCTCCTCACTGGGGCATCTGTGCATCTTTCTCTTCACATATCTGAACTATCTCAGCCTCGCCTCCCTCATCTTGTCCACCACAGAGGTCACTCTTGCCTTGTCCCGAATAGTTTCATTTCTGATCCTATCTCTCCTAATATGCCCACACATTCATTTCAACATCCTCTTTTTCTCTACTTTGATTTGCTGAATGTGCGAGTTCTTGACCGGCCGACACTCCGCCCCATATAACATAGCTGGTCTGACCACCACTTTATAGAACTACCTTTAAGGCTCCGTGGCACATTCTTATCACACAAGACACCAGATGTTAACTTCCATTTCATCCGCCCCACTTCAATAAGAAATCCTTAGATCATTGACCCTAGATACTTGAAACCTCCTTTCTTGGAGATGATTTGTGTATCAATCCTTATTTCCACATCTTCCACATGAGCTACATTACTAAACTTGCATTCCTAGTATTCTATTAGTCCTACTCATCCTAAACCCTTTAGACTCTAGGATCTGTCACCAACCCTCCAACCTATCATTAAACCTTTATTAGACTTGTAATATTAAGAGATTATTATTTTACTTTAGTTCAAGGATGTCACTAAAACTGATATGGAGGCATAATATGGTCAACTTAATAACTAAGTCTAGGGACCACGCACTCGCACCTCTCTCATACACCCATTTTCTTGCCCACTGATAAATGATAAGTGTCTCTCTTTTCACCACTACACTGATTGCAAGAAAGTCTAAAAGCAATTGCTTAAAGTTAAACATAGGATAATAATGAGTTATTCAACCTTAATTGCTTAACAGCTAACCCATTTCCCAAGGGAGTGTCAGCACAAGGAACTACTAGGTTGATGCCTAACTCTTGATTCTTCTGGTGTCTCTCCTTTTCTATTGATGACAGCATGCACCAATAGAAAGATTTTCTTTTTGTCTTCCTTATTCTGGTTGTTTGTAGTGCTCCTGGTAGCTAAACCTTACCTCTATCACCTTTATTCATGTGAAAAGCGCGGCAGAATAGTATACTGCAGGAGCCTGTGTGAGAGACCCCTCAAGAAGGCCCTACTTCTGTGCTGCTCAGGCTCTTAAAAAATGCTAACGGGTGTGTGCCGGATCTTGCAAAAGTAGTGCATTTTAGAGGATCCAACATGGGCGACTAGATTTTTTGAGAGTCCAAGCAACATAGGTTGAAACCAATCTCTTCCTTCTTTGAGCTCAGCTCTCTATCTGAGCTTCACTACCCGAAGGGATTAAGAGGCTTCTGCCAATCATGATGAAAGTCAAATGAGCGGGGTAGACATGTTTATCATGACAAGTTCTTTAACTGCTTGTCTGCAGGAAAAGTCTACGCATGTTCCACCCATGCTGCAGCAAGTCAAAGTATGGCCAATTTCAGGACACTGCTTTCTTGCTTTCCTTCCTTTAAAGTACAGTCCAATTTCTCTGAAGAACCTTCAAAGATGCTACCAATATTGAAAAAAGAAAAGGAAAAAGAACACGATCCACAAACATGTAATTACAGAAGTAAATTGATGGCCACTACATAAAGTACTGTTTTTTTGTTTTGTTCTTAGCTTATCTACTATAGAAGTACCATCTCCAAGTTGCTTCCCATATTTATGTCTATTCCTTTTAGGGGTGTATGGACGCGAAGCCTTGATTTGTTCTGACTAAGTAGAATGCTCGCCAACAAAATCTCAGTGAAAGAGCCATCACTATTGTCATCAAATATAGTAGCATAATTGAACATTTCAAGAAGCAAGCTGGATATCTGGACCAAACCTGAAATTATTACGGCAAAATATGAGTTTCCGGATTGATCGACAACCATTCGCGAGAAATTTCAGTCCCACATCTGTCAATTTACTCAAGTTTGAAATATTTAATGAATGCAAGTTAGCACATGTATCTCCAATGAACTTCAGGGATTGATCAGTCAGATTCCTGCATCCAGAACAGATCAGGTTAAAAGACTAAATTAAATCTAAATGCTATGAGCATTTAATCTTCACCAACTGTGCCATCGCAAATCAAGAAGTGGAAGTAATATTTACTTACTGGCAGCAGGAAATATCAAGCTCTTTTAAATTTTGACCACGTGCTGTGAGTAACTCACTTACAAACTGATCACATACACTATGAATTCCAGCTACTGACAACAGTTCCAAATGCTCCATCTTCTCCAGTGCAGGTAAGATAAGTATTGCATCTATGCTCTGGCAATCATCTATACAGAGCTCCTTGAGAATTGATCCCAATGAGTTGGCTGCAATATCAATACTAGTGTGGGTCAAAAGGGAG
Source organism: Datura wrightii (assembly GCA_035772735.1). Lineage (NCBI taxonomy): Eukaryota > Viridiplantae > Streptophyta > Magnoliopsida > Solanales > Solanaceae > Datura > Datura wrightii. The sequence continues at coordinate 130,461,601 of JASDFA010000006.1, forward strand.
CACTGACCCAAATCAATGGATTGTAGAAAAGGTGCTGATGTAACAAGTGTTTCCAGCGCTTTATCAGACATCCGACAAGCACCCCTCAGTGACAAGATGGCTAGATTAGGTAAGCTATTTGAAGCTGGAGCAATGGTTGTACCCAATACATGATCAAGTGTGGGTTGTCCGCATAGATCTAGTTGAAGAACCTACTTCCAAGCCATAAAGGTATAAGAATCATATCAGCTTCCAGAATCATCAAACAAAGTAATAGCAGTAGTAGTAACGACAATAATACCAATAATTGTATATATAATATCAGCTCCCAGCAAAAAGGTATATAAAAAATTATGCAGTCTGAGACACAATTGTTGATTTGCATGACTAGTAATTACACCTGTGATAATAGCTTAGTGCAATTTTTTATTATGAAATATCTTTTCACCTATGAAAAAAATCATGCAGTCTGATAAAACAACATGGGTGAAAATAAAGGCTTACTTAGAAATGCATGAGTTCATACTTCCCAATTTATCAGCAAGTATGAGGACATCAACTTGAAAGCTTCTATCAAAATCATGTATATCAGCAGTGAGAAACAAAACCCCTAAAGCCTGGGCCCTAGGCTACATGTGTAGAAGTATATACATCATTGGTTTCAGGTTACCAAGCTACCTAAGACATGCTTTTTTGATTTATCTCCTATTAAGAAATTGTAAGAAATAATGTAAAATCTGTCTCTACCCCAAAAAGGAAGAACAATGGAGTACAATAAGATCATCAGTTCACATGGAAAAAAATATACGACCAACTCTTCTAGTGTCCACCAGTAATGATTCAACTCATAAGGTCCAACCAACCATTTCACCAACTAAGGTAACTTCTTCATTGAACTTTTGTTCATCTCTTCATAGAAATTTACCGCGGACACCCATATTTCAATACAAATTCGGCATCACTGGGAGAAGAAAGTATAAAACTTGACCGAGGCAGTAGCCCAGGTAAACTCTTTAGCGCTCTCAGGAGAAAGTCACAAAAGAGTTTCTCTAATAATTAATTAAGCATAAAGGACAAGGCCAGCTCCTCTGGACCCTAATACAGTTGCTAAAGAAGAGGATGAGGCAAAAAAGCAGAACGAATAAAGTATTATAAATATGTATCAAATGGGCATCCCATACAGATAACACAAAATAAGCTATTGAAACACCTTAGCTAAAGATCTTATGCCCTCTTCCCTCTGCCATTCCCGCATATTGGCACCAATAGAAGGATTTTTGTGAATCTATACAATAACAAAGTATTTCCCGAAACAGGAGTACCAACCATTTAAAACAAAAACATACACTGAACCAGGTAACTCTGTTTAAAGCAGAAGTAAAAGCTCAGAAAGTTTTTTTTTTTGAGTTTTGAGTGGGTTTTTTTAAAGTAGAAGTCTGGAAGGATCCGTGAAATGAGAGAGAGGTTTGGTCCATGAATGATCAGAAATGATTTGGGGCCTGCCGAAATTCAAGAGAGATGTTAGACATTCACTCTCCACCCAACTGGTCCCTACTAATTAAGCTTCTCAAACTTTCCCAAATAATTTCCTCACCGTATTATGTTACTTCTATGTGCTACATTTTGATCTATCGTGCATTCTCCTGAAAACTGAACCTAGGGTATCCAAATTGTCTGCATTTAGGCACCAGAATCCCAGCCAGTCTCACTAGACATTCGTTCTTTTTATGAGAACTAAACTTATCCTGCCATACATGACTTATCCAAACACCCGTACACTTTAAGGTGCATATGCATAGTTCCAACTTTTGATTAACAAACTGATAAAAAACATTAATGAATTAAGGCTTACTTAGACATTGCATAACAGTTCACATTTCAAAATTTACCAGAAAGAATGAGTACATCAACGGGTAAATTTCTAGCAAAATCATATCAACAGCAAGTAACAAAAACCCCCAAAAGCCTGGGCTATATGCCACTGATTTTGGGTCACCATGAGCTACACACATGCTTTCCATTTATCTCCTCTTGGGAAGTACTTATGTAGTAATACCTCCATCTGCCCCCAAAAGGAACAATAAGGGAGTATAATAAGATTAGTTATTCAGATGAAAAACCACAGGGAGGACTCTTTTAGCGTCCACTAAAACAGATACAACTTCATAAGGTCCAATAAACCATTTCACCAAGAAGCTAACTACTTCACTGAAATTGTACTACGGTTGTCCATTTTGCAAAAGGAATGTCGCATTGTTTTTCTTTTTTTTTTTTGGATGAAGAAAGAATGCCGCATTGTTGGAGAAGCAAGTAAAAAACTTGACTAATGCAGTAGCCCTGTTTAGGAATAACTAAATGCTTTAGCATTCTCAGGAGGAAGTCACAAATGATTTTCTATAAAAGTCTGTGTAAAGAACAAAGGCAAGCTTGCCAAGAAGAGAAGAAGAGGATGAGAAAAGAATGTAGAAGTAGAGAAAACTCACAGATGGTGACCAGAAGTAAGGTTTAGTAGCCCCCTCCTTTCCCAATGAATAAAGGTATTATAAAATATGCACCAAAAAGGAGTACTCCATAAAGAAGGACAAAACAACCTACTGAAAACACCTTCCCTAAAGGTCTGCTGCCCTCTTCTCTCTGCCATCCCCACACCATGGCACCAGTAGAACATATTTTATAAATCTTTAGAATAACAAAGTTTTTGAGACAACAGAGTGGGAACCATCCAAACAAAAGTATATACTACACAGAAAACATAATTAAAAGCAAAGTAGAGCTCGGCAAATATTTTTAACAGATGACACTATTCTGTTGTCATTCTACTTACATGCTCTGTTATCCCTCTACCAACCTTTGTGCAAAACGTGGGAAGAAAAGTTCATATGTCCACTGATAAGAAACTCTCAACACTAAGAACTATCTACTGTATCTTGTCTCCTGCGGTAGGAAACTTGTGTCATTCAAGTAGTAGAAAGAATAAATGTGTTGCTTGCCAAATACCCTTGCATCCTTGACTGCTCTTTAGTTTTCCCTAGCCTTATCGGTGGGTGTAAGTAGCCCCACAAAGGTTTCTAAATGCATGCAACAATAAAAGTACTCCAATTATCCAACTGTATAATGCTACAAATCATACTTTAGCTTTACCTTCTAGTAATAATTTGGCAGAAAAATTTCAGAGAATAATATATGCCCCATTCAAAATAAAAACATTAAACTAAAATTTAAAATGAAGAAGCATAGATTACCATCAAGTTTCTTCTATCGAAGTTCCCAAATGAGTTGCAAAACTGCTTTTCTGTTAACCATGAACAGTCCTTTATACGAATTTGAGTTGGTGATCCTTGAACAAGAAGGTCCAACATATGAGAACTCATTTTCCTAGAATTGCAGAGCAATTCAGTCAATCTTCGCCTCAACATATCAGGGACACCTTGGAGAGAAACTATCTCGTCAGCATTTTCTGCAAGGGTTTTCAAGGAAAGATCTAGCAGTGAAGGAATTACACGAGAAAACTCTTTACTCTCAGGATGTTGACATGCTTCCCATTTAACCAATTTCTCATCCTTTTGTTTAGGTATACGCTCCCTAATCCTCTTCAATGCAGTAGAAAAGGGATCGGGGGTGTTCCCTAGATCTTTAATAGTTTCCAAAGTTGACAATTTCTTTTCCTGACTAGAAGAGCCTTCACGGGGGGCGTCATAGCGCGCAAAGCAAGGAGCCCTTTCCCGCAATGCACTTTCTTGTCTTGATCCATGTTCAGCAGTCAAATCTTTTCTAACTTCAACATTTTCAACTGGTAACTCATCAACATTTTGTCTAAGTTGGATGGATCCTGGCTGTGGCACTCTTGAAACAGCCTCCTGCTGCTGCTTCTTGTGTTGCAAGTCCAACTCCATTGGCAAGGTTGTAAGTGACAACCAAGAGTTGTCAACCTTAGCCTTTCCCTTTTCTTCTCTGGTGTATCTCTTCTCACCACCCAATGAACTACTTCCACCAATATCCCAGTCTTTGTTCATCACTCCCAACTCAAGTCTGAAATTTCCGTAGGCGTCATAAGGCATTATTTCCTCAATTTGCTTCGCATTTCCCTCGTTCACTCTTTCTTCCCTGTGGTCACTCTCATCAGACTTAGTTCCATTTAATTCAACAATCCTCTGAGTATACTCCTGCAAACCAACTAAAGTACTTCCATCATCCGCTTCCAGAACTGGAATATTAAGATCAAAACCCAATTCACCGCCCCCATTAGCGCCTACGTTCCCATTTAACACATGCATAGCATTGTGAGACTCTTCTGGTACACTTATATGTCCACCTTCTTGACACCCAACAACGAATTCTCCAGCACTCACTGCCCCATTCTTGATCCCTCCCCCTTCCAAAATTCCCATTTTATCTATATGCCCAGTACTTTCATCAAGTATTTCGAAAACCATGATTTGGCTTTTACCCTCTAGATGCTCATTAATCTTAACCTTTTCTAAAGCAACATTCTCATCAATATAATTGTGAGAACAAAAATATTCATCAACTTCTTCAACAAGCCTAACTTTTTTAACCACCGAGTCCCCTTCCACTCCCCCGCTAACCCTCTTCAACCCAATCCCCTCACTCAAATTCAAACCCTCGCCATTTCTTTGATTCCTACTCAACGGCTCCATCCCAATCCCCTCACTCAAATTCATACCCTCCGTATTTCTTCGATTCATACTCAATGGCTCCATCCCAATCCCCTCACTCAAATTAATACCCTCCCCATTTCTTTGATTCCTACTCAACGGCTCCATCACAATCCCCTCATTTAAATTCACACCCTCCCTATTTGTTTGATTCCTACCCAACGGCTCCATCCCAATCCCATCACTCAAATTCATACCCTCCCCATTTCTTTGATATCTACTCAATGGCTCCATCCCAATCTCCTCACTCAAATTCAAACCCTCCCCATTTCCTTGATATCTACTCAATGGCTCCATCCCAATCTCCTCACTCAAATTCAAACCCTCCCCATTTCTTTGATTCCTACTCAATGGCTCCATCCCAATCCCATCTCTCAAATTTATACCCTCTCCATTTCTTTGGTTCCTACCCAATGGGTCCATTCTAAACCAACCCAGAAACTCAAAAATCCAGAAGTCCAATCAAACCCCAAACCTCTGGAGGAATTCAAGGTTTTGATCAGATAAAAAGTACAGTAACAAAGAAACAAAGTATCAGCAAAGATCAACTATCTCAGTGAAAAAAAATCTCAATTCAAACTCACACAAAAAGAATCAAGAAACAAGAGAGAATCAAGAAAATCATACAAAAAGGATGATAAGGGTGTATTTATCACAGGGGTTGGAGGAAGGGGGTATATATATATATATGTACATATATATATAGTGGAGAAGTAGTTGAAGACTATTTAAGTAACATAATCTGTAGAATCTATAACAATTGTCATTTGATTCAGACTATAATGTTGAAGATAATTCTTGATTGATGAAAAAATTATATACATATTGACAAGAACCAAGAAATGTATAAAGCATTTTTCTCACAAAGGAAAAAAGGTCGTCTTCCAATTCTAGACCGTGCGCGTTGAAAAAGCGGCATATATACCTTTTTGTTGTACGGTACCTAGTACTGTTATTACAAAATATTAGAATTAAAATATATTATTAAAAAATAATAATGGATGTCAAAATGACATTTTATATTTTTTAAAAACATATATATATATATATATATATATATTATATTATTTTTAAGGAAAAGTAACCTTAACGTCTATTATTACGTACATATAAGAGAAAAATTTATTAAAGATAAAATTTTAATTGAATTTAAAATTCTTAATATTAGAATTTTTTATATATTAAATAAAAAATATTTAACAAGTTAAATCTTAATTGATATTAAATTGCGATATATTAGGAAATAATTAAATGTTAATTATATCATAGTATAAACTAAGTAGAAACTGGGAGAATGCAGGCCTCCATCCATTGATACTGTTCGGATACATATGTTTCTCTTTGATGTGACTTTATAGTTATCCGACTTTTGATTTTCTTTTACATTAGCTAATGTAGGACATCTTAAATATTTTAAAAAATAGTTAATGATAATTTTATCAATTATAGAATCTTCTAATGAAGGACAAAAAGTTCAATCAACATTTTCAAGGACCTTCATACTTTTATAATAGTACTAGTTTAGTATACATACGTTACACTTGTGTCTCGCGTTAGAATATTAAATTTAACATATGTATAAAAAATAAACTTATTGAAAAATAATAATTGACGTCAAAATAAATGTGGCATTTGTATAAAAATTTACATAATACATATTTTAAATGAATTTATTTAAATAAAATAAATATGAAAATTAAAGAGTGCAAAAGTGCAATTTTAGATATTGCACATATCATATGTTGAATTTGGAACTTCTATACGATTTTTTTTTTATATAATTTTGTTAGAAAAAATAATATGGAATATTTATTATTATGTACACATAAGAAAAGAATTTATTAAAGATGAAATTTTAATTAAATTTAAAGTCTTTAATACTCCTTCCGCGCAAATTTATGTGTTATCATTTGATTGGTATGGAAAGACTTTTGAAACTTATAGTCTAAAACAAGTCATAGATGTTTATGTGGCTATAATCATCTCATCTAGGGTGCAATGAGTATTTTAACGTTAAATTGTTACGAAATATAGAAATGTGTCATTCTTTTTTAGACTAACTGAAAAGAGGGAGTATTAGAATTTTCTATCTAGTTCAAATAAAAAAAGATTTAACAAGCTAAATTTTAGTTGATTTCAGATTTTGAAATATTAGAATAATTAAATGACAATTATGACATAATATTAACTTGGGCAGGGGCCACAAAAGCACAAACCCCATCTATTGACATTATCGGATACTTATGTTTCTCTTTTATGTGATTTTATAGTAATTCAACTTTTGATTTTTCTTTCCATTAATCGATACATGACATTTTAAATATTTAATTAAAATTCTTAAAGACCTTTATATTTTTAATATAATATAGATAAATACACAGATTACTTCCCAAATAAGAAACATGTTCAAATTTCTTTAAAATTATTTTCAAGTAAAATTGAGAGTTTTATTGGTGCTATAAAAGTGACTAGAGTATTGAGGAAGAAAACTACTTCCTCCGTTCCTTTTTACTTGATAGGTATTTTAAAAATATTTATTTTAAAATAGTTATTAATATAGAAACTGAAGAAATAATTAATCAATTTTTTCCAACTCTACTCTTAATACTTAAGTTACTTTAGAATGTGAAAATAATGATTATTATATGTTTTTAGAATGTATCTATCAATTAATAGGATTGTATTAGTTAAATTATAATCATACTATTTTTTTTCTTAAATGACGTGTAAAACTTATCCTATTAAGTAAAATAAAATGGAGAGAATATAATTTTACTTACGTGAATTGGAGCCAGATCAGAAAGTCAAAATCACAAATTAGTTAGTGAAGTTATATCGGAGAGTCAAAGATGATTTCATTCTTACCGAGAAATATTTATTTGCACCTACCGCATTGGTCAATTTAGTAAATTTAACTACAAAAGGAATATTAGACACAATGTAATGTGGAGATTTTATATTTATTAATCGAATCGAATTTGAAAAATATTATAAATTATCATATTTTTAAAATTAATTTGAATCCTTATTATATGATTTAAAGTGTTTCAGTTTAATATTTGAAGATGTGTTCAATTTTTATTTTCTTGTACTTTTACCTAGTGTTCGTGCACATGACGTGTTAATTAATCACGGTTAACAAATAAAAGTGACTAATAATCTGAGAAAATAACTTTACTTGTCATGAAAACCAATTTTTATACTGTGTAACCATATATATGCAATGTGTCTTGAGACAATGTCACAAGCATACATAAACTGTTTATGAAAATGATCTAATTACAATTATATTTGATTAAAGAAATAAAATTTAGAGCACGTGAAGCGTGATGAGATATTTAAAAATTATGAATGATTTAAATTTTTAGATAATTTTTTTGTCGCACCCAAAATTATTCACCACGTGATTGACACTCATTGTTTTAAACTCCCATCGAGTGATCCATCTAAAGTCAAACCCACTGTACCCCTGGATGAATAGAAAATATTTTTAAATTATTCAAGCACGATAAAACATAATCTTGAACCCTTAGATCGTATATCATAAAATGTATACAATTTTTGCAATCTAATACTTGACTCTAAGCTTTAACTCTGCCAACCATACGACTGTTAATACTCCCTTTAAGTCACCATTGAAATGAAAAACAATATATTTTCTCAAGAAAAACTAACCTACAAATACTTTTGAATAGAAAAATGATTAAAACTCGAAATCCTATGATAAATACAAGGACTGGACTTAATCAATCAAAATAGTGATACAAAGACTGTCATGCCCCTAGCCCGATAGAGGCGCACAAAGATCTGTGCGAGCATCTACTATAAATATACTCTATAGCTCATGGAAATGTTGTAGAATCATAAGCAAAGAAACAAATGATAAGATCTGTGTACATATATTGCACAGCCCTCTGAGCCAAAACGATACAACTGACAATATCAATATGTCTATGAAGACTCTAAGGATTCTGTAATTATAAAACTGATAATTGATTGGGATAGGGTCCTAATATACTCAAATATAATATATACATAGCTAAAAAGATAGGCTTTAGATATTTGATAGCTCTAGATAGAGATGGAGCTCACCAAAAGATCAACTAAGAATGACAATTAGTCCTACTAAGGATGCTTGCTGTTCTATGAACTTGACCCTGCATTTATAGAAATGTAGCTCCCCCAAAAATAGGAACGTCAGTATATATACAACATATACTGGTTTGTAAATCAAACAAAATAACAAGTACATGAGTAAGAATGATTAAATGAATCAAATACAAAAAAAGAGCAGTCATAAGCATATGAACATTGAAAGTACAATCTGAACTAAAACTGAAATCTACGACCAACCTTAAGGATTTTCATATAATGTCCTATGCATTATTCTTTTTTATATATATACTTAAAATTTGTATTTCTGTCATCATATGATGGCCTATCGAATGCGATTATGACCTTTGTGAGGCATATATTGCCAACTTTCATAACTATGTGAAATCTTAATAATTTTGTTATTGCGGTCTGTCTATAAAGTATGCTCACCGAAGGCTCTTGTAAGGATCTACCTGCAGGCCTATATGTTATATATTAGCTAGTCAGGGAACTAGTGCATGACATTCCAACTGATTACTGTGTCTCATATACTACAACGGGCAACTGTGTCTCAATTCTGTGCATAAAATAATATTGTGTCATATGCAAGTGGCCATATAAATACTCATCCTTTACAATAGAGTAGGTTTTAATCAAGTTAACTAATTGAAAGTTTCAGTTTATCAAGTACTTGTTTTAACTTAAGAATCACGTAACTATGTGATCTACACAAGTGCAACTATGTTGTAGCTAATTACTTTCTTTTAAACACAGGAAAAATATACCATGTAACTTCTAAGAGTTTCAAATGAAGACATGTATGTTCATGTAAGCTTTATGAACATTTGGCTCGAATAAGAGTACTATGAACATATATAGACTTTGGCATATAAGCAAGTGATTAATCTGTAATAGAAAAAAGACTATTTTTGTGTATAATATAAGTTGTACCGGCCTTTATAGGAGAAATATATGACTTTGGGTTATGTCTTAATAGAGAAGGAGGTTTTAGCTTTACATACTTCATTTACTAACTTATACACTTATGAAAAATCAGCCTCTCTTTACAACAATATATATACACAAAAACGTGACATAATTGTTACAAAAATTCCGTCAACATGCTCAGATCGATCATATGCCAATATGTCAGCTACTAGGAGAGCGACTAGCTCATTGGACCTTTTATAATTGTATGTTTCATTTTTACTTTCTTCTCCAATTAATAGCTACAAGTAGAATACATAATAAACATAGTTTAGTATCTAACAACAATGTGTGTCTTGCAAAATAATCCATCACAATCAAATGAACAACATGACCAAGCAACATTCAAATAATCGTTGCATTGCCACACCCTCTATTTTCAACCAACTATTTTCAACCAAAAATAGTCACAACCAATGCCTCCCATGAGGATACCAACCTTTACAACCAACAATACATATAATACATCTCCAATACATCTCAACACAATTAAAATACTTGAACTCACAAATTTCAATCACGATTCAATGAGTTCATACAACAGTTATGTTTAGAATCGTCTCTTTCTTTTTATAAACAATAAGGGATGGGAAAGAAAGAATCTGTCATGCCCCACCTTAGGAGGCATGACTGGCACCTAATGCCACACTGGGATTTGGGCTGACCTGGCTAGGCATATTCACCTCTGGTGCCTACTAGCTACTCAAAATCAAGAAAACAAACTGCTATATCTCGGCTGTAAATACAACATCGGGCCGTAAGGCCACACAACACCTATAAAAGAAAATAGCTAACCCAACCAACATAGCAATAAATGGATCCTATGTGGGCCGACAAGACCACCATGTTGTCTAGTTATAACAGAATGAAAAACAGGCAGTCATATAAACACTACAGCTGACAAGGATGCTAATTGAAAGCTATACTAGGCCCCACACGACCAACTTACAAAACTAAATATATGTTGGCCCCACACGGCCAACACGAATAACTAACTAAAGGCTATAGCTGCAAGACTCTAAGAGTAAAAATATTGGTTAGGACAGGGCCCCGACCTACCCAAATGCTATACAAATAATGACAGGTAAACCTCTACAACCTAGCAACTCAGAATGAAAGGAGCTGGCCAATCTGCTGACTCTGAATAACTGCTAGGAAATCCCGCAATCTATCTATCTAAACCTGCAGTCAAGTATGCAGTTCCGCATTGATGGGCATTAGTACAATACGTACCGAATATGTAAGACAGTAATATAAAGCTGAATAGAAGTTGATAAAGAATGAATAGCAAGAAGGGGCAGAAGTTAACCTGTAAGCTTTCTAAGTCATAATCTGCATCTACTAAATCACAACGCTATTAAGAGTTGAACTGCATGACTATACCTCTATAAGCTATAACTAGCAAGCAAGTATACAAACAAGAACCTAACCTAGCCCCCATAAGCCTAGAAGGTGCAATCAACACAAAAATAACCTACCGGGGCCCCCATAAGCCCTAAAAAGTACAAGCAATTCTATATACCCCTAACTAGGTTCTTATGATTCTACTGGTACTATAGCCTACCTACCTGGCCTCTGGGTCTGCATCTGAGCCCACTGGACTCCTGTAACTATGTCTGAGCCCGTTGGGCTCCTATAACTGCACCCTGGACACACAAGGCTCGACAGAGGGTCAGTAATGCGGGCACGACGTAAAAAAAGGGTCCATACGTGGATGGACATAAATATGGCCAAGGCCTGAGTATAGTCCCATCGGATATCACATAGATCCTCTAAGCGACATCATATAGCTCCTATGAGAAATATCATATAGCTCCTCAAAGCAATCAATAGTCCCATAGGCGATGACATAGTTAGCAACCTTGAAGTTGGTCAACGGAAGGCTATTCTAGGTGGGTTCAGTCCCAACTGAAACACTATATTTTAGTCTCAATCTAGCCACTCAAAAGGAATTGTTGGCTCTTAAGGACTAACGTGACCACTACTCACCTCTAGAATAGTCTGTACAGCTGCCAACAAGCACACCCTGTGTTCCTACACCTGATCAGAGGGTCCTGGCAGTGATCATAAACTCTAATGGTCTAGACAGGATAGGGCGAGATCTGGAGTGGTCTAACGATACTCTGAATGTCATTCTAGGACAATAATAGCTTACAAGCGAACCCTAAAGGTCGCATACGACCAACCATTTAGTTCCCTCACTTAAAACAACAGTAAGGCTGCTACTACTCGGACATGCTCCTGAACCGTCAGCCTTAATCTTCCACAGGCAGCTTACTATAATTCTTATCCTGAAGGTATACTATAATACTATGGTTCTAGTCCTTTAGACATTGACTTGGTCTGTTCAGATTTCATATGACTTCTTCATGCGGTTTGTAGCCTCGTAGGTAGGTTTATCTGGACCTATCCACTCGCGACAACCTGCACCTGGGTATCTCGTAGGTAGGTTTATCTGGACCTAGCCACTCGCGACAACCTGCACCTGGGTATCTATGAGAGCCGGCTGGGCCATTGGCCCCACATCCAACTAGTAATAAGGTACCCTCCTTAGGGTATCCACGGGTCTATCTAACTTGCACAACTAAGATGACTTCCTGAACGACCTGTACAACAAGCACTAAGAAGGCTGAAACTAACAATCACTAACGGTAGCCAACTACATGGCAGGCTGCCACATAATTCATTAAGCAACCCTGGTGCTGCTGACTCTGAGGTAAGACCATTCTATCCACATTTTGCCCTTGGAGGCGTCCAGGTACGCCAACGGCCACTGGCAAGCTTTATTGATAATACAAGTGTCAAACTGAAAGTTATATCATCCGGCTACGCCCTACGCTATCCAACTTACCAAATCAGGCCCAACAACTAACCATAAACTTCTAAGGCCTTGTCATGACAAGCAAAACATCAAAATTCAACTAATACTGCAAACAGAAGAACAGGGAAGTCTCTATGGCGCTCCCATTGTTAGTCACACTCATTGTGCCCTCTCTCGACGAGGAATACTATGGTATATTCTCAATTTGTCTCATAACAACTAACCACAACATACACAACCATTACCTACCTGTAGTAACTAATCATAACATATGCAATCATTATCTATTGGCAACAGGTAATCACAATATACAGGATCGTTATCTACTTTCGAAGGCATAAGTCGAATCACTATACGACGAGAATAACTTGCCAATGAGATAAGTCTTAACATACCTCAAATGCTGACTTGTGTTCATTGAATAGTTTCCAACCTGAAGCCAGTAATTCCAATTGCAGCCTTTACGCTGAGATAATAAGGCTATTTCAATAATAGAAATCGGCAAAACAACGATATCATTTAAAGAACATTGACTACAATTCAACTTCATTCAATTCATTCGAAAACTCATAAATTCTTTGGAGTCTAGAAGGTAGAAATTCTTACCCGTCACTTGCAGTCGCTTAGGAGTCAATTAGAAGTGTTCCGACAACTTTTACTCGCTAGAGTTCCAGTACTCCGAGTGAATTTCCAAGAAATAACTTTGCAGGAATGTTCCTCGTGGGCCTAAAACTTGTTATCCAAGATGAATTTGCAATCTGGACGGAGTTTAACGATGTAAATAAGCAAAAAAATGATAGAAAGTTGAGAGGAAATTTCGAAGGGGCCGAGGGTTTGATTTTGGAAATGTCGAATGAATTAAAATCCCTCACTTAAACATATATATATTGAGGCAGCTAGACAGGGTCTGCGGCGCGCCCCCCATCGCGCCACTTTACAGGCGCGTTGAGCTGCTCAGTGCGGGGGAGGGAGGTTCGTGACGCGGTGCCCTATGCAGCCTGCCTCCGACCTCCTTCCACCCGCTAGCTCGACGATACACTCGTGCACTCCATCCCCGAGCCTTCCCCCGCTCACGTCGTACTCTAAAACTCCTAACATATGTACACGCGCGTCGGTTAAGCGATAGGAACTTACGGGGTGTAACATCACCCCCCCTTAGGAATATTCATCCTCGAATGTCCTCTTAGGATTAAAAGACTCAACTCCTCTAACTATTGCCAGAAAAATTTCGACAAAGTCTCCTCTGTAATATGGACTATCCGAAAACCTGAAACACAAAAAAGTTCCACACAGACGTCTCACAGGATGCTATTTATAGCTGAATAACATAGTCATATCGTATATATGCCTCCAATAGATAAAAATAGCAATAAGGAAAATGGTATGACATCTGAAACTAACTTGCCTCTCAGAAATTATCTAAGTTGTGTGTTATCATTATAGAGCCTGAAACAACTGAAGATATCTAGATCGTATGCCATCCTCAGCTCCCCAATCGATTTCTTTTGCCTTTCTATTCTTCCATAAGACTTCACTAGGATACATATTTTGTTCTCAAGGTAGCCCTTATGTACCCAAAGATCTAGTATAACTGTTGGAGCCTCCGCGTGGGATGACTCTTCTATAACTTGAGCATCCTAGATTGGGATAACTTGAGAAAAGATCTCCTATGCGCTTTCATAATATTGATTAACAGATCCTAACCCCGAGGACAACTCTAACTCATAGGCCACTTGGCCGATCTTCCGGAGGATCTGATATAGCTCAATAAATTTAGGGTTGCGCTTGCTCTTCTTTGGTGAAATTTTCAGGAATACCCAATCATTACCTCAACCTCTAACTCCGTATGCAATACATTGGAATAGGATTGCTGACGACCCTGGGCTATCAGTAAAACTTTTCCTTCTGACTAATGTGTTATGTCAAGTTTGATTAACCTTGGCTTATCTACACTTCCACCCATAATATATCTTCAGCACCTGAATCGGGTGCTTTGCTTGGCCATTTGTTTGGGGACGAGAAGTTGTACTCAACTTATCTTACGTCCCAATCCGCTCTAATAGCTTTTCCCAAAACCTAGTTGCGAGTTGTGCCCCTTTGTCAGAAGGTAATGGACACTGAGACACCATATAGCCGGAATGTTTCTTTAGTATTCAATTTAGCATAGTCTTTAGCTGAAAGGTCATTTGATCGACAAGAAATAAGTTAATCTCATTATCCTTTCAATAATGACCCAATGGGGTTTTGTTTATGCCTGGTATGAAGTAAGCCTGCAACTATATTCGGACTGACTACTCCCCTTTTCCGCACAAGCACGGCTATCTCCTAAATTAGCCTACTCGGTTCTTGCTATCCAGCCTTCCCTTGACGGTCATTGGAGCTCTATGCCATAACTCGATAATATCCCTCTTCTTCCCATGCCATCAGTAAGTCTCTTTTATAGCCTAATGCATTTTCGTCAAACTCTGGGTGGAGGGAATAACGGACATGGTGTACCTTTGCTACAGTCTGCTAATGAAGCCCTGCCATATTTGAAACACAGAGTCGACCTCTGGGTCTCAAGATTCCGCCCCCTATCATCTCAAAGGCCAATGACTCCCTGATAGGCCTTGTCTCTGGGTCGTACTAAGCTAGGGTCTCCGTACCGTCACTCCTTCGTGTCCCTAACTAATGGTGATATTGTAGATTTCTAGGTTACAACCTCACTATCCTTTAAATGTCAGTTCGATGCTTATTTCTCGATATTCAGTGACGATTCCAAGCTCTGTCAACCCGCTACAGCCTAGAGGTAGTTCTGCTTTCCCCTAGAGCTTGATATTTATGTCTTGCCCTTACTCCTATAGGCTGAAAATTGGGGTTCATGCCCCATGCACCATATTGGAAAGGATACTACTAGTCAAGCTTACCAGCCTATATCGTGCCAACCTGCACTCGGGACGGTTCCCCTCATACAATCTCTCTGTCCTTCGGCATAACAAACTTGGGGTCCTATCTATTATTCTTCTCGTATTTACTACCGTCATTAGTACACTACGGCGGAATTGGCCTATTTCTGACCTGAGCTTTACTATTACTAGGGATCTATTGCTTATGGACTCTTACACGTACTTGGCTGCTGCTAGCATTCTTAATTGCCCTCCCGATTTTCCTACAATGAAGATCTAGGTGACTTATTTAAGCATTAGGGGTCTTAACCACTTTCTAACACTTTACAGGAATCAACAGATCTAGCCCTCCTTTACTATTTGTTTTGGGCATTATCGTGTTAATACTTGCGCTCTTTGTTATACTAAGAAAAGACTGGGGGCGGGGAATTGCCCTATCATTCTATAATGGGACTAAGGTGCAAAACTCAACAAACTCTAAAGGGCTGGAGGTGAGAATCCCACAATTCACAATCTTGCATACGTTTCAAACAACCCGACATTAACTATTTCCCCTGTCTAATTCTGAGTATCCATTAAGTAAGCCAACACATATAGTACACTCCTGACCTCCTATTCCGAGGGTGTAAGAAGAACTGGGAATGGTACTGGCATGTCTGTTACCTGATAAGGTTCTTGGTGCCCCGAGAGGATGCTGGGGAGGTTAAAAGGGCATCCCCTTTTGTCTTCAAACTGAATTGTGCCCCCCCCAAACTGTGGCACCTCACTGGTACCCTCTCATGCTGCTGTGGCTAACTTGCGGCTAACTGAAGTTTGTCCCGTATCAAACATTATTCTAAACAGACATAATAATGAAAACTTAGGGACTCATCCCTATACAACTCGGCTCTATATCACGATCTTAGAAGAAGGAGGGATAACCACACTATCATGCCCGTAGCCTCCTGCCTATGGAATGTAGTGCACAACACACACCTATAGACAAGACTCTACTAGTCAAAACTTGTAGATTCCCTAGGATACGACCTGCTCTGATACCAAGTTTGTCACGCCCCACCTAGGGAGGCATGACTGACACCTAATGCCACACTGGGATCTGGACTGACTGGCTAGGCATATGCACCTCTGGTGCCTACCAGCGACACAAAATCAAGAAAACAAACTGCTATATCTCGACAGTAAACATAGCCTCGGGCCGTGAAGGCCACGCAACACTTGTAAAAGTAAATAGCTAACCCAGCCAATATAGCAATAAAGGGATCCTATGCGGGCTAACAAGAACACCATGCCGTCTAGTTATAATAGAATGAAAAACAGGCAGTCATATAAACATTACAGCCAAGAAGGCTGCTAACTGAAAGCTATACGAGGCCCCACACGGCCAACTTACAGAATTGAATATATGTAGGCACCACACGAACAACACAGACAACTAACTAAAGATTATAGTCTGCAAGTCTCTAAGAGTAAAAATATTAGTCGGGACAGGGCCCCGGCCTACCTAAATTCTATACAAATAAAGACAAGTAAACCTCTACAACCTGGCAACTCCGAATGAAAGGAGCTGGCCAATCTGCTGACTTTGAATAACTGCTAGGAAATCCCGCAATTTGTCTATCTAAACCTTGCAGGTAAGTATACAGTGCCACATTGATGGACGTTAGTACAATATGTATCAAATATGTAAAGACAGTAATACATAGTTGAATAGAAACTGATAAATAACCAAAAGTGAATAGAAAGAAGGGACAAAAGTTAACCTATAAGCTTTCTTATCCATAATCTGCATCTGCTAAATCACTACACTATTAAGAGCCGAACTGCATGACTATACCTCTGTAAGCTATAACTAGCAAGCAAGTATACAAACTAGAACCTAACCTAGCCCCCTGTAATACCCCAGAAGTGCTCAATACTAGACTCAGGATTTGAAGTGAGAAGTGACGGAAAATTTGAGATTTATTCACAGAACGACTCGTTGTAAGGGTTGTTAGTGGGTCTAATGACTCGTTGGAGGGCTCGTGGTGAGAATCTATAGAAATAGGTTTGGAAGTAACGGGTCTCAGAATGACCCATTAGTCGATGTAACAGGTCATTATAAGGGGTCATTGAGAGGATGGTCCTCGTCAAAAAGGGGTGGCACGTGTCACAGGATGACTCGTTGCTCCAAAGGACAAGTCGTTAGATGGTCCCATTGGAAGGGTTCCCAGAAGGTAGGCAGTGGTGAAAACGGATTGTTTCCACGAGTCGTGGGAGCTAGGTACGACTCGTAGTACTGGTTGTGGTAGCAGACTTAGGTCCAAAAAGTTGGGTGAAGCAACGAGGGAAGTAACGACTCGTCAGAACTAGTAATGACCCGTGGTATCGGTCGTTGTCATTAGAAATACAGTCTTTCCAGGTTTTTCATTATGAGTATTTTCGTCATTTCTAAGCTCTAAGGTCCTAAAATACGTCGTTTTAAGATCAGTTAGTAGGATTTTAAGGGTGTTAAACTATTCTAAGCCTCACATTCCCATGCATACAACTTAGAGTGTTCCTTGGAGATCAAGTTTGAAGAATCTCTCCAAAATTCCTTCAATTTCCCTTGGGCTTTTAAGAAGGGAGTGTTGATCAGATTTACCCAGGTATGTGAGGCAGTGAATGAGAGTTCCTTTTACTCTCATGACTTAAATTTTTCTCGATTCCATGAATTTCAATTCTAGAATTCAAGTTTCATGATCTATGAGGTTATTCCAATTCTCGTGAAATTCTCAATGATCTATCTATGGGTCAATTCCTTCCATGTATTAAATCATGTTTTATGATCTATGGACAGATTTTATGACTATTGAATATAAATTCATATATTTGAATTTAAATCCAATTATGCCCAATTATGTACGTTTTATGAAAAATCAAGTTATGATTTCACTATGATCTTGATCTTAATTAGCCCAATTATGATTTATACTTTATCATTTGATTTCTCTCAAATACTTATCATGGATTTATAAAATGTCAAGTTTATACATGTGTTACTAGTATGTATGGATTTCATGATTTATGGATTTATGACTATTGGCCAATTTATGGGCCCTTGTTCACGACTAACATGTATTTTAAATAGGGATCAATGATGTTATTATTTATTTGGCCATGAACTTCACGAAAATTTTACAATTATTATATGAGCCTTAATGTGCATATTTTTTGGAGCAGTGTCTAGCACCGAGTAGCCCGGTGTTTAAAGGACTACATCGGTGTCTCAGAACTACGTGTCACCAAAAGTTTATATAAATACATTTTCAATGGATCCCCCTTTTTTATGATATCATATACTGTATGTCCCTTGCCTGAAAAGTCTGGCACGACTTTGCCCACTTGAGCGAGATAGATGGTGCATCATGTAAGGCTCTATCATGATGGTGTCGGTTATGAAGAGTCCTCCCATTGTTCCGCATGTTTTTATGCATTGTTATGTTATTTTACTTTGGCTCAAGTTAAGTTTCTATAAGTTGTCCTATGATAATTATTACGAATGAGTTATGAATGGTTTGAAAACATTGAGCCCTCATATTATGTTGTGATATTTACTTTATGTTCATGCTATCCTATTCTTATGTACTCTTATGTATTTTAACTGTCCGTTTTATTTACCTTGCGTACTCGGTACATTCCACGTACTGACCTCATACTTTATGTTGTATCGTCTTATGATAGAGGTTCGAGGGTTCAGTCTCAGTTGCATCTTTAACCTTTATTGTCCCTCAGACCTGTTTAGCGAGTTGTTGGTGAGTCCTCATCCTTCGAGGACATTCTGTTATCTATGGTTATGTTTTCAATTTCAGACTATAGTGAGTTAGTTGGGGTCTTGTCCCATCAACTCGTCAGTAGTAGAGGATTTTCACACATAACATGTATTTAGTTTCATCCTTGTGTTATGTATTCAGATGTTATGATATTTTTAGACTTCTGCTATATTATAAATGTTAGACTTCCTCTTGATTATGTTGAATTTAGATGTCATGTTCATGCCATGGGTCGACTTGGAGCCTCTCGGGGTTCTTTGTCCCGTGTTTCGATCTGGGCCTATTTTTGGGTCGTCACAAACTTGATATCAGAGCATCAGGTTTTGAAATGTCCTAGGGTGTCTGAAAGCCGCGTTAAGTAGAGTATTTTTTATGGGTGTGAAGCACGCCACACTTATGATGTAGAGTCTACGAGATGTTTAGGAAATGTTCCCTTCTTTCATGATCTATGTCATGCGATGAAATGTCTCTCTATCCTTCTAACTCGTGCTATACGCATTTGCAGAATCATGCCTTCTCGTTGCGTCAACGGAAGAAGAAATGGAAATGGAAATAGCCATGATAATGATAATGGGGATGGACACCAGCAGGCCCCACCAACCCTATGAGGATCATGTACCCGAGCAGGTGGCCCACATAGAGTTTAGAGCTGCTACTCAGATGCTAGCTCAGGCTTTGACCGCCCAGGTCAACCGTAGTGCATGTCCCTCAGAATTGGAATGCGGCAACGGCAAGAGTTAGAGATTTTCTGAGAATGAACCCTCCTAAGTTCCTTGGGCCAAAGGTGGACGAGGATCCACATGAGTTTATTAATGAGGTGCTGAAGATCACCCAGATTATGGGGGTGACTAGAGAGGAGTGCGCATATTTAGCCTCGTATCAGTTGAAAGGGGTTGCGCATATTTGGTTCAGGCAATAGAAGGATAATAGGACAGTTGGAGTAGGCCCCATTAGTTGGGATGAGTTTCATGCCGCATTTCTGGATTGATTCTTCCCTCGTGAGATAATGGAGATTAAAGCAGTTGAGTTTATGAACCTGAAGCAAGGAAAGATGACAGTTCAAGAGTATGCTTTAGAGTTCACTCGCTTGTCCAAGTATGCCCCAGAGATGGTGGCTGATCAGAGAGCTTGGGTGAGCCAATTTGTGCACGGAGTAGCAGACTACCTGGTCAAGAATTATAGGACTGCCCACTCTACTTCACCAGGACATTGACTTTCCTCGATTAGTTCTATACGCCCAGCGATGGAGGCGGTGCATTTGAGAGAGAGAGGCCAAGAGGGCTAGGACAAACAGTTATGGGTTCTCTCAGCAGAGATCGGGAGGCGGACATCACCAGCAGTCTCATCAGAGGTCTTTAGCTATAGCACTATCGTCAGCCAGTGCTCCATCTTAGTCGCAAGGTGATCAGAGGGGCAGAGACTCAGGTTTGAGGGACAAGAGAAGCCTACAGACAGAGCGTACCTTTTTATTCTACAGGAAGTGTGGAAAGAGTCATATAAGAGAGTGCTTGATGGGATCAAATATCTGCTTTGGGTGTGGTATATCTAGCCACATGCGCCGGGAGTGTCCCTTGGTTAGACAGGGTGATGGTAGAGGCCATGCTCAGGCTATCGAATCAGCAGCAGCACCAGCACACCCAGCTCAGCATGATGCGTCCACCAGTGCAGGTGCTGGCCAGTGCTCGAACAGGTTTTATGCCCTTGTATCTTGACAAGAGTAGGAGACTTCACCAGATGTGGTCACTGGTATGTTATGAGTATTCCACTTGGATGCTTATGCATTGTTAGATCCAGGGGCTACTTTATCTTTCATGATGCCCTATTTTGCTAGTAGTTTCATAGTCAATTCTGAAATCCTATCAGAACCCTTCTCAGTCTCTACTCCAGTCGGTGAGTCAGTTATAGCTCGACGGGTATATAGAAATTTCACCTCATACCTTCAGAAAGTCACCTCAGCAGATTTGGTAAAGCTAGCCATGAAAGACTTTGATGTTATCTTTAGCATGGATTGGATACGTGCATGTTATGCCTCAGTCAATTGTAGAACCCGGGCGGTAGAGTTCCGATTTTTGGGTGAGTCAGTCCTAGAGTGGAAGGGTAGTTTAGCTATGCCTGTAGGTCATTTCGCTTTCTACCTTAAGGCCAGAAAAATGATTTCTAAGGTTGCATGTACCATCTAGTTAGGGTTAAGGATGCTACATCCAAAACCCCGACTATCCAGTCAGTTCCTGTAGTGTGCAAATATCCAGAAGTGTTCCTAGATGATTTATCGAGAATTCCTCCCAAGCGGGAGATTGATTTTAGTATTGATATCCTTTTTGATATGCAACCTATATCTATTCCTCCTTACATAATAGCTCTAGTTGAGTTAAAGGAGTTGAAGGAGCAGTTGAAGGACCTTCTAGATAAAGGTTTCATCAGACCTAGAAATTCCTCGTGGGGTGTACCAGTGCTCTTTGTCTGGAAGAAGGATAGTTCCCTTTGGATGTGTATTGATTATTGGTAATTGAACAAAGTCACCATCAAGAATAGGTATCCCCTCCCAAGGATTGAATATTTGTTTGATCAGCTTCAGGGTGCTAAGTGTTTTTCGAAGATAGACCTCAAATCTGGGTATCATCAGCTCAGAGTTAGAGACAGTGATATTCCGAAGACAACCTTCAAGACTCGGTATGGTCATTATGAGTTTGTAGTTAGGTATTTTGGACCAACAAATGCTCCTACAACTTTTATGGATTTGATGAACAGGGTGGTCAAGCCATATTTGGATATGTTTGTGATTGTGTTCCTAGATGATATTCTCATATACTCTCGGAGCAAGGAGGAGCATGTCGCTCATTTGAGGGTGGTGTTACAGACCCTTAAGGATCGCCAGTTGTATGCTAAGTTCAGCAAATCTGAGTTCTGGTTGAACTCAGTGGCATTTTTGGGTCATGTGGTGTCAAATGAGGGTGTACAGGTGGACTATCAAAAGATAGAAACGATGAAGAATTGGCCTAGACCAGTGAATCCTTCGGATATCAGTAGTTTCTTAGGTTTAACTGGTTATTATCAGCGATTTGTTGAATGATTTTCATCCATTGTAGTCCCATTGACTAAATTGACCTAAAAGAAAGTGAAGTTTCAATGGTTGGAGGCTTGTGAGAAGAGCTTCCACAAGTTGAAGACTCAACTCACCTTAGCACCAGTGTTGACCTACCTAAGGGAACCAATGGGTTTTGGGTATATTGTGACGCTTTGAAGATTGATCTTGGTTGTGTATTAATGCAACACGGTAAAGTAATAGCCTATACTTCCAGGCAGCTGAAAGTCCATGAAAAGAACTATCCGACTCAGGACCTCGAGTTGGCGGCGATAGTATTTGCCTTGAAGATTTGGAGACATTATCTGTACGGGGTCTATGTGGATGTGTTTACGGACCACAAAATCCTACAATATGTGTTTACCCAAAAGGATTTGAATCTACGTCAGAGAAGGTGGTTGGAGCTTTTGAAGGATTCTAATATAAGTATCCTTTATCATCTGGGCAAAGCTAATATGGTGGCAGATGCTCTTAGCAGGCTTTCTATGGAGAGTGTGTCCCATGTGGATAAGGAGAGGAAGGAGCTGGTGAAGGATGTGCATCGGCTTGCACGGCTAGGAGTCCATCTTGTCTCGACAGATGGGGGTGTCATTATTCAGAATGGATCAGAACCTTTCCTGGTGACCGAGGTAAAAGCTAGACAAGACGAGGATCCTATTTTGGTAAAGTTGAAGGAAGCCATTCAGAATCAGAAGGTAGAATTCTTCTCCAAAGGGGGAGATGGTGTGCTTTGATATCAGGGTTGCTTGTGTGTTCCTGGTGTTGATGATTTAAAAGATCGAATGTGGCACGAGGCTCATGGTTCCAGATACTCTATACATCTAGATGCCACCAAGATGTATCGTGACCTACGAGAAGTCTATTGGTGGAGTGACATGAAGAAGGACATAGCAGAATTTGTGGCTAAGTGTCCGAATTTCCAATAGGTGAAAGTGGAACATCAAAGACCTAGAGGTGTACTTCAAGAAATTATTATCCCTAATTGGAAGTGGGAGGAGATCAATATGGACTTCATTACAGGTTTGCCTTGTACTTGTCGACAGTATGACTCTATTTGGGTGGTTGTAGACAGGTTGACCAAGACAACTCATTTCCTACCGGTTAAAAGTATCGATTTAGAGGAGGATTATACCAAATTATACATTCAGGAGTTAGTTCGGTTGCATGGAGTGCCCTTGTCCATAATATCAGATGGAGGTACTCAGTTTACCTCCTAGTTTTGGAGATCATTTTAGAAGAGACTCAGTATTTAGGTCAAGCTTAGCACAACATTTCACCCACAAATAGATGGTCAGGCAGAGCGGACCTTCAGACTCTAGAGGATATGTTGAGAGTGTGTGTGATTGATTTTACGGGTAGTTGGGATGATCATTTTCATTTCATTGAGTTTGCATATAACTATTATCATTTCAACATTCAGATGGCTCCGTTTGAGGCTCTCTATGGGAAAAGATATAGATCGCCTATTGGTTGGTTCGAAGTTGGTGAAGCTGCGTTGATAGAACCAGATTTAGTCCTTGAGGCCATGGGGAAAGTTCATCTTATAAGGGACAAGTTGTAAACCGCTCAGAGTCACCAAAAGTACTATGCGAATGTGGGGAGGAGGGAGCTTGAGTTTGAAGTTGATGATTGGGTGTTTCTGAAGGTATCTCCCGGGAAAGGAGTGATGAGGGTCAAAAGAAAGGGAAACTCAGTCCCCGTTATGTTGGTCCATACCAGATTGTGAGACATGTTGGGAAGGTAGCCTATGAGTTGGAGTTGCCCTCAGAATTGGCTTCAGTTCATCCAGTCTTCCATGGATCTCTCTTAAAGAAGTGCTTGGGTGACCCAGCATTGGTTGTCCAGGTGGAGTGTATAGGTGTGAAGGATAGCCTTATCTATGAGGAGGTTTCGGTGGAAATACTTGATTGTCAGGTTCGAAAGCTAAGAAACAAAGAAATGGCCTCGGTCAAGGTTTTTTAGAGGAATCAACATATTGAGGGAGCTACATGGGAAGTCGAAGCAGATATGATGGCCAGATAGCCGCATCTATTTCCTTCTGACTCAGTTTCAGCTTGAGGTATCAGTTTTTCTCCTTAGTATTCTATTCAGTTTCATGTTCAATTCATGTCTCCCAATTTCCTTCATGTCAACGTATGTGTGTGTGATTCATGAATTCAGTTCATTCGTGTATTCTAGTCCGGAGTTAGTCACCCCGTCAGTTTTCAGCTTAAATGTTCAGTATTTGGCATGGTAGTTGCATTTCTCAGCTTTTCAGTATGTTTACCCACATTCGAGGACGAATGTTCCCAAGGGGGAGAGATTATAATACCCCGAAAGTGCTTAAGAATAGACTCGAAATTTGAAATGAGAAGTGACAAAAAATTTGAGATTTCTTCGCAGAATGACTATTGTACGGGTCATTGGTAAGTCTAACGACTCATTGGAGGGGTGGTGAGAATCTGCAGAAATAGGTTTGGAAGTAACGGGTCTCAGAATTCCCCGTTAGTTGCTTCAACAGGTCGTTGTAAGGGGGTCTTTGGGAGGATGGTCTTGGTCAAAAAGGGGTGGCACGAGTCACAGGACAACTCGTTGCTCCGAAGGACGAGTCGTTGGATGGTCCTATTGGAAGGGTTCCCAAAAGGTAGGCAGTGGAGACAACGGATTGTTTCCATGGATCATGGGAGCTAGATACGACTCATAATACCAGTCGTGGTAGCAGACTTGGGTCTAAAAAGTGGGGTGAAGCAATGAGGGAAGTAACGACTTGTCGGAACAAGTAATGACCCGTGGTACCGGTCGTTGTCACTGGTAGTGCAGTTTATCAGTTAGTAAGTTTTTAAGGGTGTTAAACCTATTCTAAGCTTCACCATTCCTATGCATGCAACTTAGAGTTTTCCTTGAAGATGAAATTTGAAGAATCTCTCCAAAATTCCTTCAATTTCCCTTGGGCTTTCAAGAGGGAGTGTTGATCAGATTTACCCAGGTATGTGAGGCAATGAATGAGAGTTCCTTTCACTCTCATGCCTCAAATTCTTCTCGATTCCATGGATTTCAATTCTAGAATTCAAGTTTCATGATCTATGAGGTTTATTCCAATTCTTGTGAAATTCTCAATGATCTATCTATGGGTCAATTCCTTCCATGTATTAAATCACGTTTTATGATCTATGGGCAGATTTTATGTCTATTGAATATAAATTTATAGATTTGAATTTAAATTCAATTATGCCCAATTATATATGTTTTATGAAAAATTAAGTTATGATTTCACTATGATTTTGATCTTAATTATCCCAATTATGATTTATTCTTTATGATTTTATTTCTCTCAAGTACTTATCATAGATTTATGAAATATCAAGTTTATACATGTTTTACAAGTATACATGAATTTCATGATTTATGACTATTGGCCAATTTATGGGCCTTTGTTCATGGCTAAACATGTATTTTAAATGGGGATCAATGATGTTATAATTTATTTGGCCATGAACTTAATGAAAGATCTTACGGTTACTATACAAGCCTTAATGTGCATGTTTTTGGAGCAGTGTCTAGCACCGAGTAGCCCGACGTTCAAAGGACTACACCGGTGTCTCAGAACTACGTGTCATCGAAAGTTTATATATATACAATTTCAATGGATCCCCCTTTTTTGTGATATCACATACTGCATGTACCTTGCCTGAAAAGTCTGGGATGGCTTTTCCAACTTGAGCGAGTTAGATGGGGCATCATGTAAGGCTCTATCTGATGGTATCGGTTATGAAGAGTCCTCCTATTGTTCCGCATGTTTTTATGCATTGTTATGTTATTTTACTTTGGCTCAAGTTAAGTTTCTATAAGTTGTCCGATGATTATTATTATGAATGAGTTATGAATGGTTTGAAAACCTTGAGCCTTCATATTATGTTGTGATATTTACTATACGGTCATGCTGTCCTATTCTTATGTACTCTTATGTATTTTAACTGTCCATTTTACTTACTTTGCGTACTCGGTACATTCCACGTACTGACCTTATACTTTATGTTGTATCGTCTTACGATAGAGGTTCGAGGGTTCAGTCTCAGCCGCATCTCTAGTCTTGATTATCCCTCAGACCTGTTTAGCGAGTTGTTGGTGAGTCCTCATCCTTCGAGGACATTCTGTTATCTATGGTTATGTTTTCAGTTTCAGACTATAGTGAGTTAGTTGGGGTCTTGTCCCATCAACTCATTAGTAGTAGAGGATTTTCACACATAACATGTATTCAGTTTCAGCCTTGTGTTATGTATTCAGATGTTATGATATTTTCAGACTTCTGCTATATTATAAATGTTAGACTTCCTCTTGATTATGTTGAATTTAGATGTCATGTTCATGCCATGGGTCGTCTTGGAGCCTCTCGGTGTACTTTGTCCCGTGTCTCGATCCGAGCTTATTTTCGGGTCGTGACACCCCCATAAGCTTGGAAGGTACAAGAAACACAGAAATAATCTATTGGGGTCCCCATAAGCGCTGGAAAATACAACCCAATCTATATACCCCTAACCAGGTTCTTATGATTCTACTAGTACTACCTAGCTGGCCTCTGGGTCTGCATCTAAGCCCGCTGGACTCCTGTAACTGTGTCTAAGCCCATTAAGCTCTTGTAACTGCACTGAGCACACAAGGCTCAATGGAGGGTCAGTAATGCCGGTACGACATAAAAAAGGGTGTATACGTGGATGGACGTAAATATGGCCTAGGCCTGAGTATAGTGACATCACATAGCTCCTCTAAGCCACATCATATAACTCCTCTGAGCAATCAATAGCCCCGTAGGCGATGACACAGTTAGCAATCCTGAAGTTGGTCAACGAAAGGCTATTCTAGGTGGGGTCAGTCCCAATAGAAACACTCTATTTTAGTCTCAATCTAGCCACTCAAAAGGCGTATGTGGCTCTTAAGGCCTAAAGTGACCGCTACTCACCCCTAGAATAATCTATATAGCTGCCAACAGGCACACCTCCTGTGCCTACACCTGATCAGAGGGTCCTGACAGTAATCATAATCTCTAATAGTCTAGACAGGATAAGGCGAGATCTAGAGTGGCCTAACGATGCTCTGAACGTCATGCTAGGATAATGATAGCTCATAAGCGAACCATAAGGTCCAGACGGCCAACCTTTTAGTTCCCTCGCTTAGAACGATTGTAGGGCTGCTACTACTTGGACATGCTCCTTAGTTGTTAACCCTAACCTTCCACAGACCGCTTACTATAATTCTTAGCCTAAAGGTAATACTGTACTAATATGGTTCTAGTCCTTTAGACATTGACTTGGTCTGTTCAGATTTTATATGACTTCTTTGGGTGGTTTGTAGCCTCGTAGGCAGATTTATCTGGACCTAGCCACTTGCAACAACCTGTACCTGGGTATTTATGAGAGCCGGCTGGGGCATTGACCCCACATCCAACTACTAATAAAGTTTGCTCATTAGGGTATCCACAGGTCTATCTGACTTGCACAACTAGATGACTTCCTAAGCGACCTGTACAACAAGCACTAAGTCGGCTGAAACTAATAGTCATTGATGGTAGCCAACTACATGACAGGTTGTCACTCAATGCACTAAGCAATCCTGGTGCCGTTGACTCTAAGGTAAGATCATCCTATCCACATTCTGGCCCTAGATGCATCTAGGTATGCCAATGACCTCTGGGCGAGCTTTACTGATAATTCAGGCGTCAAACTGAAAGTTGTATCACCCGGTTACACCCTATGCTGTCCAACTTACCAAATAAGGCCCGACAGCTAACCATAAACTTCTAAGGCCTTGGCATGATAACAAAACATCAGAATTCAACTAATATTATAAACAGAAGAACGGGGAAGTCTTTATGGCGCTCCCAGCGTCAATCACACTCATCATGCCCTCTCTCGACGAGTAATACTATGATATAATCTCAATTTGTCTCATAACATCTAACCACAACATACATAATAATTACCTACTTGCAGCAACTAATTACAACATACACAATCATTATCTACTGGCATCAGCTACTCATAATATACAGGATTGTTATCTACTTTCAAAGGCATAAGTTGTATCACTATACGACGAGAATAACTTGCCGAAGAGATAAGCCTTAACATACCTTGAATGCCGACTTTATTCACCGAACAATTTCCAACCTGAAGCTAGTAATTCCACTCAATTGCAGCCTTTACGTTGAGAGAATAAGACTATTTCAATAATAAAAATCGGCAAAACAACAATATCATTCAAAGAACATTGAGTACAATTCAACTTCATTCAATTCGGCCAAAAACTCACAAATTCTCGGGAGTCTAGAAGGTAGAAACGCTTACCCGTCACTTGCAGTCGCTTAGGACTCGATTAAAAGTGATTCCGATAACTTTTACTCGCTGGGATTTCGGTACTCCAGGTGAATTTCCAAGAAATAACTCCGCAGGGATGTTCCTCGTAGGCCTGAAACTCGTTATCCAAGATGAATTTGCATTTGAATAGAGTTTAACAGCGTAAATCGGCGAAAAACAGATAGAAAGTTTCGAGGAAACGTCGAAAGGGCCAAGGGTTTGATTTGGGAAATATCGAATGAATTAAAATCCCTCACTTAAACATATATATATTGAGGCGGCTGGGCAGGGTCCACGGCTCACCCCCCATCGTGCCACTTTACGGGTGCGTCGCGTCGCTCAGTGCGGGGGAAGGAAGTCTGCGACACGGTGCCCCGTGCGGCCTGCCTCCGACCTCCTTCCACCCTCTAGCTTGACGACACGCTCGCGCAGTCCATCCCTGAGTCTTCCCCTGCTCGCGTCATACTCTATAACTCTCAACATACGTACGTATGTGTTGGTTAAGCGATAGGAACTTACGAGGTGTAACAGAATCTTACCTCAATTTTTCTGAAAATTTCAGTCTCTTAACTTGAATTCTTCAACACCAAACATTTTTATCCAAAATAAAACCTTGAAACAAGAAAAAGAATACTTTAAAATAACATCACACTAAAAAGGGTCTGCTTGGAGAGCTTTTGCTCTAGGAGTTGCCTTAATCCCTTCAACGTATACGGACACCATATACAACCTCTTCTATGTTAAAATCATTATATATATATATATATAGATAGATAGATAGATAGATAGATAGAGATAGAGAGAGTACATACTCACCTTTAATCTTGAGAACCAAGAGGAAGAACTCAGAACCCTAAAGGAAAAAAAGTGTGACCAAAAGAGAGCTAAGAGAGAGATACTTGACACTTTTGTTGTTATCTATAAAATGAAGATAAATGAGATTATAATCTGCATATATTTTCCTTATGGGAAGATATGTATTGGGCCTAACCCATGATCCGACCCAACTTCTTTCGGCCTAATTAATTTGGGCCTTACATATTTAAGTAGGTGATCCACCTACTTGATTATTCACTTTTAGTTTTTGGCTTTGTATTTCTTAAATAGGCGAGCACCTACTTATTCTTATTTATATTCCTTTATACTTTATTAGTTAATATAGGCCACATATGGAAGTATCTCAAGCAGGTAGGACAACCAAGCAAGTAGCTCAATCAAGTAGGATGTCTAAGCAAGTAGGAAGTTTAAACATGTAGTATGTTTAAGCTAGTAGGCCTTTTTCCTGCATTCACTTTACTTTCCAAATCTTATTTTAAAAAATTATTACTTTCACTTTTGCACACTCGAACTCCTTAAATTTTAATCTTAAATATAATCTTATTTTTTCAATCCTTATTAATCTCACCGATGCAACTTAGTCATGTACACGTGATTTGACTATAAATGGGAGTCCTATCGACAGTGTCTTCTTCAAACTCACATAACTCTTAATTTAGAACTTAGATTGACGAGCGAGTTATTTTGCTGAAAACTAGACTTAAATAAATTTAATTTGATAGACAATACATTATCTAACTTTTTATATATTTGAAAGATATGCTTGTTTAAAGTCAGACTATATGTTGGATTACTTGAATTGATCCTCCACATAAGGCATCCTTTGACTCAGACTATATGTTGGATTACTTGAATTGATCCTCCGCATAAGGCATCCTTTGACTCGAACTTTTTATTTTAAGGCTTCCCTTGACCAAAAACTTTGATTTAATACTCCAACCACTTTTATATATATGTTCCTTAAAATAATTAGCTATTTGTATCCTTATCTCCCAGTTTCACACCAATTTGTCACCTTTTGACTAGTCACATGATATCTTAGACGTACGAGGTATCACATTACCCCCTTGGAATAATTTGTCCTCAAATGTAGGTTCTAGCTTTGAACAAAGCTAACTATGGAATTTTTTAAAATTTTTTCAGAGTTTTCTTCATAAATAGGACT
Organism: Datura wrightii; assembly: GCA_035772735.1. Lineage (NCBI taxonomy): Eukaryota > Viridiplantae > Streptophyta > Magnoliopsida > Solanales > Solanaceae > Datura > Datura wrightii. The sequence goes on from JASDFA010000006.1 coordinate 130,492,245, forward strand.
ATCTAGAATATGTCAACTAACCATAATACATATAAATACACTTCACAGAGCATCACAACAATAACAACAACACTCAACAGATAACAACTGAAGCTTTACTTGGCCTTATGCTCAAGTAAAAACTACAGCAAGTAGTGTAGCTTACCTTATACTCATCATCTAGATATCTCAATTTTGAAGAACATATGAAACTCTAAAATCATTGGCACATATCAAGTACCTGAATATGTGTCATGTAAATCAAGTAGTAAATTGCTAAGTACAAATGAAACTAGTGATAATGAGAAAAGGACAAGTTTGTATAAGAACATTTAGGTGGTACTCGGAATAAGTATGAATGTGTGGCTTTCTTATCAGCCTTTGCTTCGCAGGTAGCTTTTTTTGTATTTTGACTTCTCTAAAGTACTTTAAAAGAGTCTATATCTTTGGTTCTTAACTTTCTGTCTTACCTGTCTAATATGGTCACTAGGACTTCTTCAAATGACAAATCATCTGAGAGTTCAAGCTTTGATATTATGTGAACATAATCTTCCATCGTCGTTAAACCAGGGTTCCTACTTCAGAGGTCACATATGATAATAGCCGTCCCTAGCCCTAAGAAAGTATACAAGCTTTGACATTATGTGAACATAATCTTCCATCATCGTTAAACAAATTAAACTATGCCAGTCTCTTAAGAATCCTATTTTACACTCTGATTTGATTTCACATTATAGTGGGACAATTTTGCAAATCTTCTCTAATTCAGGCATTCATGTGAGAACTTACCAATAACAGTAAACTGCAGATTTTCTTATCATGTTGTTGACCTCATCTTCTTCCCAAACCATGGTAGGTTCTCCATGCTTGTATGTTAGCTCTTTAATGGATATCGGGTGTGTGGGAGTCATTAATAAGTTTGATATTAACGTATATGGGCTTGATAGGTGGTTGTGGTGGTGGCCCTCCGACGGGTAATGGTGGCCAGCCATTGTTGGCCGCAACCATAGCTACATCAACATTTGCTAGTTGCATATATTTTGGTTAGGGTTTGTCATATATTTATAGAGAGAAAATTAGAGAGAGGCGAGAGCAATGATGAAATCACACTTCAGTAATCTCGTACACTGTGATTTCATATAATTAAAATCAAATGTATCTATAAAAGTTAGTAGCCGCAGATGATGCATCATTTAGTCAATAAGTTCAACAAGTCCCAATATTTTCAACACAAGCAAATATATGTAAAAAGTCATTATTTGAAATAGATTCCATGAAAAGAACCCAACGAAATTATGTCTATGATAACTAGTGCCCTCCTATTAGAGTAAATCCCAATTGATTTGATGTAAACCTCCCGCGAGTTTCAAATTTGATCGGGCAACCACAATTTTAACCCCAGTGCACGAGTTAAAATCCCAATGACTTACATAGCCATTGCTACCCACTTGAAATGCTTCCTTCTAACCAGTTGAATAAACAACAAATAGCATACCCAGTATAATCCCACAGAGTAAAATATGAGAAAGATCGAATGTACGCTGACCTTACCTCCACCTTAAAAGTAGAGAGACTATTTCCGATAAACTCAGCTGAAAACCATTTGAAAAAACAAAACAAAATAAAGCTATATTGTACACTACAACACAAATCACATGTATTTATTATAATATGGCACATGGCCACAATATAATTTATTTGTATCAAATAGCATTGGTAATGACTATAGACTATCCAATTTGTTCAAGCATAGCTACAGAAAAGTTGCTCAAGTCCATCCATTGAGACTGCTCTTTGTACACCAGAAGCCAATCATAATACATACTTGATCAGAAAAATCAAATGTAAGATGAATTTGAGTAGCAGTAGTATGTATTTTACACTCAACATTGAATGAATGAACAATAAAATGAAATCGTTACCAGCACAAAAGAAAAGGCCATTCAATCAAGCCAAAAACAAATGCCTTGATGGTTTATACTCCTAAGGCATAAAGCAGTGCAACGGAAGCTCCTACAGTGATTGTCCAGAGATGTATGGTTTGGGACAAAGTATTAGCACCATTGCATTGGTCATTAGAACCACTGAAACATCCAGGCCTACTTACCTTAGGCTCTCCTCCCCCTGTGGAAAAGCTGCTCTTTGGTTTGCCATTGCTGAAGAGTACACACCAGAAATAGGGGCCACCACCATCGGAGCCACTCACAGCAGCACCAACCTCAGTGTGATTCTTGCTGTAGAGAATATCCAAACTCTTGCTATTTCTTATAAGAATATTGTTGAATGCTTCAGAAGGTTCAGCGTACTTGGATTGGCATGCAAGAAATCTTCCAGTTATTTGAGCAAGCGATGATGCCTGCACAGCACAGTTAGGGGCAAAAGTTTCGGCGAATTCAGATTCAGCAGGTTTCTTGCCATCTGGCCCTCCAACTACTTTACAATCACCTTGGTATGCTTTTATATATTGCAGAGCCAAGCATGCCAAGCCAGGGTTGCTGTATAAGGAGGATAATTTATTTGCAGTCCTGTTACTATTAAGGGCAGCTACCAGCTGATCAGCAGGATTATCAGTTACTTTAGCTGTAATTTTTATCACGAAAATATGTGTTAGAGGTTGACCATAAGGGCAATAATAGTGAATCAAGATCGAGAAGCTATCTGCTTGAAGGAATACCCATTGGAAGTGACAAGGATAAATTACATCTAAACCAAGGGGCTTGAAACACATGTCAGTGTATTTTGGTAATTGGAATTACAAGCAATTAAGTATCCAACTAACTAAAGGCACAAGAGCCAAAGAAGGAGAGTAAACACAATTTAGGCTGTGACTATAATTCAAGCACACTCAGGAAAGATTATCAACAACAACTATATTATCAAGAGAGTTATAAGAAGAGAAGGAGAAAGATAAAAGATTAGGCTCCCAAAGGCATAAACTAAAGCATCTTGAGCACTGTCCCTCCGTTTAAGTATCTTCTCATGTTACCACAAATTACAAAGAGCAAAAACCCAATTTGAGCAGCTTCTCCTAACTACTCAAAACATTTTACAAAATCAAGGATGACCCTATTGAACCAGCAAGAAGACTTGTAGCCTTGAATTTGCAAACTGACTAGATAGTTTCTTGTCACTGCCATAGATGCAACATCCCCTTTTCATTTGCCGTCGGCTAGGTTAGTAAGACAAGAATCACATAGAATCCAATGTTCTTAATAAAGATATATCTTTGCTAATTTCCTAATTGTACAATAACCTATTCCAAAATCCTTCCTGATATCTCCCAAGGAAAATCTCGAACTTGGATCCTGAATTGCCAAAGTACAACTTTGCACACTACTTCTAAATGCGTTTTGGGGTTACAACATACCATTGCCAACATACGGTGGGAAATGATCAATATTGAGTAACCAAATGATATGATATCATTTAACAAAGTCTAGGAATGCAGATCTATCTCAGAAACTATGCACTTCATATATAACTACAGTCCTTTTTACGTGAACTTAAAATCGTTCAATGCTTAAATTACTCAGCAGTCAGCATATTATAGTTTATTCAATAAAACATACACCATAACAAGTTGTTTGGTAAATCTAAAAATGTATGTCACTCAGTTTCAATTTACGTGAGACACTTTCTTTTTCAGTGCCTTCCCATATTTTTTAAATGTTGTGCCCTGTCAAACTACCTCACATAAATTGGTACAGAGGGAGTAGTAAATAGCTATACAAAGATATTTCACGGAAGGATCTGCAGAATAAAAATACTGTACTTTCTTGAAACTCAATCCTTAAATAGATCCAACAGTAAGATGGACCCAATGAATAGTGGAAGATATTCACCATTAGTTCATTGGATAAACAAAGAGTAGAAAGAAACACTGCAAGGTCCTTATCAGAAACATCAGTAAAGCAGCTCAGTCAACACAAATCTACTCAGCAGATAGTATAATTCAAGTAACAATGAGAAAACCCACCTGAAATGTCAGATCACAAACACATATTTCTCTAACTATACGACGAGTTCTGCCCAGATAGTTAAGTAGCTGAACACAGATTAGAAACATTTATTCAAAGATGAAAAAAAGAAGAAGAAGAAGAAGAATCTTTACTCTGAACTTTAGCAGCAGATGCTGAGATGAAGAAAATGCAGAAAAGAAGAAACCATTGAGCCATTGCCATTTCTGTGAAGATGTCGGTGTTGGTGGGTGTATAGAGAAGCTAGCTGTTGAGCAGAGGAAAAAACAGCTGCAGTGGGTCGCTCTGTTTGTATGTCTACATCGATCTGTTGCTTTATAAAACCCACATCATACTCCCACTTAATTACTGTAATGCCACCAACCGAATTTCCTTTTTCAACTGATAAGAAATATATAATGACCAAATTGCCCTTGATGGGTGGCAGGGTGTGAGTTAGTTTTGTTCAATTGGACATTTGAAAACAAACATTCTGAATTTATAATAACTCTTTCACAAGCTTTCAAGACAATTAAACAAAAAAAAAAAAAAGTAGAGTTTATTTTCTTATACCCAAACAAGTCTATGAAGGATATATGCAAATTAAAGTGGATAAATTTTATAAATTGTCATATAATTATGATTTTTTCCCACTAAAGTGTATAGTTATATGTATTTTTTAAGAAGAAAAATTACAAAATTATCACCCTATTAGTGATTATTTTTAACTTTATATGTTAATTATTTTTTAGTTTTAGTTTTATAAATACAAATTTAATTAAAAGATGATTGATGCGATCTAATTTATTAAACTTTTTATGAGTGATAATCCACCAGTTTTTGGATAAGGAGGTATACTCAAAATAATCACTATCAGTTTGCATAACAATTTTGAAAATGAAAATGTAAAATTGGAAAAAGAAAAGAATATCTAAAGAATGTGTAGGATACATCATTTTTATAAATTGAAAGATGATAAGAAATTAATGGATTATCATTTATTAGAAGGTTAAAAAGTAGAATTGACTCGGTTATCTTTTAATTGAATCTATATTTATTAATTAAAAAAAAAGTTAAAACATAGAGTAAATAATTATTATTTATTAGAAGGTTAAGTTTTTTCACAATTATGATTTTTGTGGCAGTAGAGTGAAACTTTTATGATTTTTCTGTTATAAAATATAATTATATAACTTCGAAGGAAAAAATCATAACTAATATAATCATTTATGAAATTTATCCAAATTATGGTACTACCGAGTATCAACTTCAACTGTTTTATATAATATAAAATATGAGATATGTGATGATATTCTACTAAAATATTTAACAAAAAAGATAATGAGATTGCATAAAATAAATATTACTAATTAATAAGTGATAATGAAAATAAACATACTCTAAAAGTGTTAAGTCATGCCAAACAAAGTATAACTAATAAGTATTAATTACATAACTAAAAATAAATAAAAAAAAGTTATGTGTTTTCACGATGTAAATTAATCCGTAAAATTAAAGAATAGATATCTAATGTTATTGTCATTCCTAGTGTTGAAAACATTTTTTTTTTGCTAGAATTAATATTGATTTGATCTTAATTTTAGCATGATTTGAGTTAATAACATGCATCTATGAGTTATAAAACTTGTTGGACCATTCAAAATTCTAAGCCCAAACTTGAAATAATAAATGTTAGAAGACAAAAATTATGAAAAAGTTTAAGAAGTATTTATAAATTACATACAATGTTTATAAGAATTATATACATATAATGTCGGGTTGGTTTGGTTTGGTTTAACTTTTTTTTGTTAAAATCAAACAATTCAATTATGGACGGGTTATTTTTTTTAATATCAAACCAAATCGCACCAAACCACTAATCGAGGTTTTTCTTATTTGACTGGAATTATCGGATTAAAACAGTTTGTTGGTTTTGTTTATACACCCCTCCCCGTGCTATGCATGGACTCAATATTAAGGGTGGTATAATAATCAAGATGGAAAAATATCGCAACAGTCGTAGTATTTTATTTCAAGTATGAGTGTTACAATCTCTATGAAATCTCTGATTCTTCTTTTTAAATATATATATTCAAGGGGAACTTGACCTTAAAGTTGATGGATTTGAGCTTGATTTGTATTTGAATTCAAGGGCTTTTGAAGTCATAAAATTGCATTTGAAATTGGAAAATAATTATTTGTGTATCAAACATTTCTAACAGATAATTCTCTAGGCTGCTTAATCGTTATGGAACTAAGCATTCAACAGAAACTAGAGGTCCTCTTAGGAGTCAAATATATTTTATTAATCAAATTTATTAGTATTATAAATAAGGGTGTGCTCCCCATTCTTCCAGTATTAGTTCACGAGTTCTTCCACAAAAATTCAGGAATCCGACTTGCAAGTATCAAGGATAAGGTATTTTTTCTCTTTCTTTTGTATTGTCTTTCTTTCTTCCTCCCCTTTTGTTTTTAAGGGAAATACAAATACTTTGGAAAAGTTTTACACGGTCCGTGATAAAGACTTTACACCATCTGAGCCAAAGACTTTATATTGACCGAGATGAAGACTTTACACCATCCGAGTAAAGACGTCATATTGTTTGAGACAAAGACTTTACACCGTCTAAGAAAAAGACTTTACATGGTTTGGGGCAAAGACTTCACACTATTTGAATCAAAGACTTTACATTGTCTGATGCTAAGACTTTATACCGTTTGAGTCAAAGTGTTACATCGTTCGAGCTAAAGACTTTAATCGTCTAAGGTAAAGACTCCGTGATAAAAACTTCATACAGTCCATGACAAAGACTTTACAGCAGCTGCGCCAAAGACTAAACATTACCTAAGGTGAAGACTTTACACTATTTGAACCAAAGGCATCATATTGTACGAGCCAAAGACTTTACATGATCCGTGACAAAGACTTTACATTATATGAGCCATAGACTTTACATTGTTTGAGGATAAGACTTTACATTGTTTGAGCCAAAGATGTCATATTGCCCTAGGTGAAAACTTCACAATGTCTGAGCCAAATGCGTCGCGTCGTCCGAATCAAAGACTTTATACCACCATGCCAGAAATTTTACATTGTCTAAACTTCACAATGTTTGAGCCAAATGTGTCGCGTCGTCCGAATCAAAGACTTTATACCACCATGCCAGAAATTTTACATTGTCTAAGGCAAAAGGACAAAAGGGACAACTTAAGCTATAAAGGGACAAAAATTGTCCACCTTAATAATGGAAATTTAGAGACCAATTTAAGGATAAACCCGTAAAAGGAGTGGCTTAAGGTGCAAAGAGACAAATTTCATCCACCTTAAGACTGAAAATTTAGAAGGCCTCTGCTTAAAAACTTGGTAAACTTGAAGACTTTAACTTGCAGATGTGAAGACTTCAATTTGAAGATATGACCAATTTGAAGACGTCAACTCGCAGATGTGGTGGATTTGAAAACTTCAACTTGAAGGCTTGGCGTATATGAGTACCAACTTGCAGATTTCGTGAATTTGAGAACTTCAACTCAATGACTTGGAGGATTTAAAGGATTCAACTTGAAGACGTGATTGATTTGAGGCTTTAAATTGAATGCTTTCAATTTCCAAAGAGATTACAATCGTCCCATTAGAGAAACCTAGTTGTCCTAGTGATTTGCTCCCTTTGAATGACCAATTTTTAGTGAAGGTCCAAATTTCAATGAAAGAGAACTTGTAGATTTGATCTTCATATGTCTGATCAGGTACATCCTACTCCATCATAGCTAACTCGACCAACTGAGTGATATATTTTTGAACTCATGAGACTGAAGTTAAAATGAAACTCTAAGATGTCTACGTGCCCGGAGAATAGGATCAAGTCATTTCGTAGTTCATAAAAAGTGAGGTTTTTTTTAGTGTCCTAACTTTTGCCTAGGCCATCTCTTGCAAAGGTTTTCAACCTAAGGGACTTTTTGTGTACTAACTTTTGCATAGGCCGCCTCTTGCGAGGTTTTCAACCCGGCATATATTTTTTTGAGTCGTACACAGTTTATACTCTTGCAGGCCAAGAATAACATGCAGTTTATGCTCGTGCATTAATAAGTATTGTAACTTACTATTTATGCTCATGTGATGAGGAGCATTATAACTTGCAATTTAGGCTCGTTTGATAAAGAGCATTATAACTTACAGTTTAGCCTCTGGTGTGTCATAGTTTTACGGTTTTTTAGGAACGTTTATGTGGATATAATGTGTTCCATTGATTTTGTAGGAAAAACAGGTTTCGGGAGTTGGAATTCAAAAAAAAATGAAAAAAGCAAAAAAATGGGTTTGATGAGTCATGGTACGACTTGTTGGTTATTGGTACGAGTTGTGCCAGGATCTGTGCTAAGAAATAGAGAATCATCAAAAGGGTACCTACAAGATATGACCAAATACAATGAATTGTCCTAGCAAATGACAGGTCGTACTGAAAAGGCGTTGTTTGAAGTTTTGAGAAGATTAAATAGAGACTGTCGACCACGATCAAAAGTTACGACTCGTGGTAACATATCATGGGCCATCCTATGCTACCATACCTAAGAGAGCCACGGTTGAGTTTGGAACCACGCCCACATCCAACGGGTCGTGGTATCATTCTATGACTCGTAGTATCGATCTCCCGAATATGCAATCCTTGTTATATTAGGATAGGATTTTATTTATCTATAAATATTTCCCTCAAGTTTCATTTATTATTATTCAGCTGTAGAAGGTTTTCTTACATTTCTAGAGACTTGATACGCCCTTTGAAGCCTGAGAAACATCAACATCATTTTGTTCTTGAGTTTTGAAGATTAATCACACTTGCAGTTTCAGATTTATCCTATTCTAATTGTATGTTCATAATTATGCTTTCTTCTATGAATTATTGTTGTGTTCTTACAACCATGCATATATAAATCCCATAACTAGGGTTGTGAGAACTATGATGAATTAACGAATTAGGGTTACGTACATAGTGATTTTAAACCAATGTGCATGCCTGCATTATTATTCCCATCACTTTGATTGCTATTTAACAGTGTGCAACATTAGAAATCGTCTGTATTCTTTAGTTACTTGAACCTAGAGATGTAGAGATTAGGAAAAGAGAATTAACGATAGAGACTTGAAACTATCAACTTTCACTTAATAGCTTGAACCGTGGTTGCGGAAAAGCTAATCTGGAATCAATGATAATGGTTAGATTGCAAAACTCATGATACTTGTCCTGGTAATTGAGGATAGTCATCTAATAGGAGCAAACCAACCATTTAGATGAACTTAACTTATCGATTTTGTATGCTAAGCATTGAGATAGATCACCAGTACAAAAAACCTACATAGTTATGAAATCACGGGGAACGCACTCCTAGTGATTTATATAAATTGACCATAACATAATTTGACACTATTGCTACTTGTTCTTTTAACCCTCCCCCCCCCCCCCCAAAATAACTTGACTAAAATCATAAATAGTTGCATTAATTGGGATCTTAACCAAATTTCTCGTGGGATTGACTCCAACACTGATTGGATTCTTTATTTGATCAATGACCACTTTATACTTTATTTTGAGGTATAAAAATGACGTCATTATCGGGGAATACGACTTTGGATTAGATTAATTGCGATTATTTAACTTTTAGTCTTTATTCCTTCATTTATGTTTTTATTATATTTTTTGTTTTGATTAGGTTACTGCTTGGTGAATGCTAAGTACCCGAAGTCAAGGTAAACCCCTGATTCCAATCAATTACAAACTTGAGCGCACACTGAGAAGAATGGTTGCAGTTGAAACTCCAGAGCAAGCTGAAGCCCAAATGGATAATGAGGCTCGACAAGCTAATGAAGCTTATTTGGTTAAATTAGCTCATTAGGCTGCTCTTAATGTTGACGAAGATGCTCGGAAGGGAAATGTGAATGCAGGACGTAATAGGAGAAATAGAGGTTGCGAGTAGCCTTATATCTATAGATATGCACCCTAATTTAATGAAAATGATGATATTGATATAGATGAAGCTGGGTCAATAGGTGCCATAGTTCCTCCATCTCTGCCTGCTGGGACAAAGTTCAACATCACCAGCACAATGATACAGTTGTTAAACATGAAAGGTATTTTTGGTGATAATGTGGCTGATGATGCGAAATTACATTTTATGAACTTTATGGGAATATGCAAGGCTTATAGGTTATCCGGAGTGCGCCAAGATGCCATTCAATTATGACTATTTCCATTCTCTCTAACTGGTGAAGCTACTTTTAGTTATCTGAGTTGCCAAATGATTCTATCACCTATTGGAGAAAGTTGAAGAATGTTTTCTTGGAGAGGTTCTTTCCATCATCAAGAATATTGCAACTCAAGGACGAGATCTACAATTTCAGACAGCTCAAGACAGAGGCATTGTACGAGACATGGATGCGGTTTAACAAAAAGTTGAATAAGTGTCTGAATCATATAATTCCTAATGAGAGCTTGTTGAAAATCTTTTATAGGTCCTTGAACACAAATAACAAGGTTGTTGCAGACATTATAGTGGAAGGAGCTTTGATGAGTTATACATGGGCAGAAGCAACGGTGATACTAGATCCCATGACTAAAAAAAACAAGGATTGGCATACAAGAGAAGTTGAGGTATCTGTTGGAACATATGCTATCGTAATGAGTGAGGAATAATGTAGAAAAGAAGAAGAACATGACTAAGACATCGTTCATATGTAGACTTCTATTGAATTTCTTACAAAGTACATCATGGGAGCTGGAACAAAAAAGGTTAATGCAGTCGATTCTCAAGGGAAGGAGATGAGGTATGTAAACTCTAATTCTGAGGAGGAGGCAAAATACCTGGATAATCAGGTGGCGGGATTTTGAGCCAATGACCAAGGGTCTAATCAAGACTTTTGGTACCTAGGTTAAGGGAATCAAGGAGAACTACTACAAGGACAACTACAACTGCATAAGGTACAAGAATAGGAGTAGAGGACGAGACAGAGACGGTGACAAGAAAAATGGGTATAAGAACAATTGTAGTGGCATATATGTCCGTTGAAAGGGCCTTGAGGCAGATTCTAGTACTTCAAAACTAGAGAACATGATGGTTGAAGTGTTGAAAAGGTTAAGTCTACTGATAATAACTTGAAGGAGATTCATGGAGATATCTCCTGGATGAACCAGAAGGTTGAGTCACATGCCATAACTTATCAAGAAGATAGAGCAGCAGTTGGGCCAAATGTATGCATCCCTGAATTAGAGGTAAAAGGGTACACTGCCTAGTAATAAATTTCAAAATCCAAAGAATGACAGTCATTGCATGGTTGTAACTACTAGGAGTGGTAAAAAAATGAATGAGCCACCTATGCCTATTGTAGTTGAAGGTGTTGAGCTGGAGTTGATTGAAATAGAGAAGGTTGCTGAATTCAAAGACCAAGTTATTGAAGGAAAATCGGAGGAGAAAAATTCTCTAGTTGCTGAAAAAGATTCTAGTTCAAAAAAGGGAAGGAGAAGGAAGTCTCTCAAGTTGTGAAGCCTATTCCACAACCTCCTCCACCTTTCCCTCAGAGACTGAAGAAGGGAAGTTTCATAAATTTACTTCTACGCTAAAACAACTGTCTGTGAATATTTCCTTTAGTTGAGGAACTTGAGCAAATGCCCCACTATGCCAAATTTATGAAGGATTTAGTGACTACGAAAAGGACCATGAGCTTTGAACCCACTGATAATTTTCAGCATTATAGTGTAATAGCTTCACAGACCCTTGTGCAAAAAAAAGGAGGATCCTGGAGCTTTCACCATTCCATGGACCATTGGACCTTTCAACTTTGCAAAGGCTTTGTGTGATTTGGGAGCTAGTATAAGTCTGATGCCGTTAGTAGTATATCAATAGTTGAGCTTGGCATCCCCTACATGACTTTAATGCAGCTTCTTATGAAAGATTGCATAGGTGAAAGAGCTTGTGGGTGTTCTGTATATTTTTTTTGGTAAAAGTGGAAGCTTTCATCTTTCCTATAGATTTTGTCATTCTAGAATCTGAGGTAGATTTTGAGGTCCCCATCATCTTGGGGAGACCATTCTTTTCCATCGAACGATCACTATTAATATGAAGACTGAACAGTTAAAATTTTAATTAAATAATGAGGAAGCAGTGTTCGATGTGGACTAATCAACAAAGCAGCCTAATGACACAAAGGTAGTTTTTGTGATTGATTCAGTTGATGAAGAAAGGCCACTAGTGCCCATTGAGGAGCATTTTCGTGTAGAGGCACTAGCAGGAGTGATCGTGAACTTTGATGGGGATGACATCGAATAGTATGATAAGATGCACAATGAACTTATTGGAATGGGATCTTACAGTTTTATGCCAAAGAAGTTGGATTTCAATTTGAAGAATCGTGCAACTCCTCCGGTAAAACCTTCGATTGAGGAGCCTTCATTTTTAGAACTCAAGGCTCTTCCTTCATATTTGAGATATGCATTCTCGGGAGCAAACAATACCTTGCCTGTTATTATTGCTGTTGATTTTATTGAGTGGCAGGTTGAGGCTCTTATATCAGTCTTGAGGAGATTAAAAAAGGTAATTGATTGGACCATTGCTGATATTAGTGGAACTCTTCCAGGTATATGCACACACAAGATTCAACTTAAACCGGATTGCTTCTCAAGTATTGAACACCATCAGAGATAAAATCCAATTATGCAAGAGATGGTGAAGAAAGAGATCATAAGTGGTTAGACGTAGGTGTTGTGTATTTGATTGCTGACAGTAAATGGGTGAGTCCGATACAATACGCACCAAAGGAAAGTAGAATTACTGTGGTTCCAAATAAGAAAAATGATTTAATTCCTTTAATACCAGTCACAGGCTGGCGCGTTTGCATGGACTACAGGAAGTTGAATAAGTGGACATAGAAGGACTACTTCCCTATGCTATTCATGGATCAAATGTTGGCTCGTCTTGCAAATAAAGGTTGGTACTGCTTTCTTGATGGTTATTTAGGGTACAATAAAATCTCTATATCCTTAAACGATCAAGATAAAACCACATTTACTTGATCTTATGGGACTTTTTCTTTTGAAAGAATGTTGCTTGGGTTGTATAATGTGCCCGCAAGATTGCAGCGATGTATGTGTCAATTTTCTCAAATATAGCGGAGGACACCATAGAGGTGTTTATGAATGATTTTTCAGTTGTTGGTGACTTCTTTGAAGATTGCTTGACTCATCTGAGTAATATGCTACAAAGATGTGAAGAGACCAATTTGGTACTTAACTATAAAAAGTGCTATTTTATGGTCAAAGAGGGTATAGTGTCGGCGCCACATAATTTTAGGTAAATGCACTAAGGTGGATAGGGTGAAGATTGAGGTAATATCCAAATTGCTACCTCCAACTTTCGTTAAAGGCATTCAAAGTTTTTTGAGGCATGCAGGGTTTTATAGGAAGTTCACCAAGGACTTCTCGAAAATTGAACACCCCTTGTGCGAATTACTTAAGAAGAAGGTGAAGTTTATTTTTGATAAGGCATGTCTAAAAGCATTTGAATGTCAGAAAGAGAGATTGACTATTTCTCTCATCATAGTTGCACTAGACCGGTCCTTATCATTCGAGATCATATGCGATGCTAGTGGAGTGGCCCTAGGTGCTGTCTTGAGCCAAATGAGAGAAAATATCTTTTATCCTATTTACTATGCCATCTAGGCATTGAATGCAACCCAGAAAAATTATACTGTGACTGAGCAAGAGTTGTATTTACATTTGAGAAGTTTTGGGCTTACTTTCTTGGAAATAAGGTTATTATTCATATAGACCATGAAGATCTGAAGTACTTGATGTCAAAAACGAGCTAAGCCACGCCTAATCATATGGGTGTTGCTATTGCAAGAGTTCGAGTTCGAAGTTAAGGACCAAAAGGGGGCAGAAAATAAAGTGGCCAAATAACTTGTCCAGACTTGAGGTTGAAGGACTATTGAAAGATGAGATTGACATTAATGATGCGTTTCCGGAGGAATAGGTATTAGTTGCATCCTAAGATTTGATTGTATAGTTCGTAGATTATGCTAATTACTTGATGAGTGAGATGCTGCCACCAAATTTAACCTTTCATCAGATATTCTATTGGGATAAGCCGTATTTGTTCTGTATTTGTGAGGATGGGCTGATTCGTAGGTGTGTTCCTGAGATTGAGTTGATGAGCATATCGAAGGCATGCCACTCATCTCTGGTTGGGGTGTCATCATGGTGATATTCAGACTGCACACAAGATCTTACAATGTGGGTATTACTGGCCCACCATTCATTAAGATGCTCAAGACTTTGCAAGAGCTTATGACCAGTGCCAAAGATAAGGGGCATATCTCGTAAGCATGAACTACCCTTGACTCCGATCCCTTAGGTGGAATCGTTCAACGTTTGGGGTATTGATTTCATGGGTCCTTTCTTGAGCTAATATGGGATGAAATACATATTAGTTTCTATAGATTATGTATCGATTTGGGTGGAGGTTGTTGCACTTCCCAACAATAAAGGTAAGAGTGTCACTGCATTTTTGAGGAAGAACATTTTTTCAAGAGTCAATACTCCGAGATCCATTATCAGCAATGGAGGCTCTCACATTTGCAATCGTCTATTCAAGTCTTTGCTTGAAAAGTATGGTTTGAAACATAAAGTAGAAACACCTTAGCATCCTCAATCAAGCAGACAAGTAGAGGTCTCCAACTGGGAGATAAGAGCATCCTCGAAAAAATAGTGAATAGAAATTGAACAGACTGATCTAGGAAGTTATATAATGCATTATAGGCATACCGAAGAGCATTTAAAACTCCTATTGATACTTCTCCGTATCAACTTATGTTTGGCAAATCTTGCCACTTGCTGGTTGAGCTTGAGCATAAGGTATTATGGGTTCTTAAGAAGTTAAATCTGAAAGGGAATGATGCTTCTAAGTTGAGACTTGAGCAGTTGAATAAGATGGTTGGATGCCGACTTAGATCATATGAAAGTTCAACGCTCTACAAGAAGAGGATGAAATTGTACCATGACCAGAAGATCGAAAAGAGAGAATTCAATGCTGGTGACTTGTTCTTATTGTTTAATTCTAGACTTTGCTTATTTTCTAGCAAGTTGAAGTCTAGATGGATAGGTCCATATCGTGTGATACAAGTATTCTCTTATGGAGATACCAAGCTAGAAAATTGGGAAGGCAAGAGGTTCAAAGTGAATGGCCAATGGGTGACACTGTACTTAGGAATAATTGAAGAGGGTGAAGGTATTAGAGAAGGTGCATCTTAATGAATCCTAAGTAATCAAGGTACATGCGTCGTGCCGCAATATTAAATTAGGCACTGCATAGGCAACCCATGGGGTACTTCAGTGAAGTCTGAGTAGCCAAAATACCCTCATCGTGCTGCGATATTAAATTAGGCATTGCATTGGAGGCAACCCATGGTGTATATTGGTGAAGTCTAAGTAGACAAAATACCTGCGTCATGCCGCGGCGTTAAATCAGGCGCTTCTTAGGAGGCAACCCAAGTGTTTTGATTTAGTTTTTCTTTTTGATTTTTGTATAGAACTCATTTACGTTAAAGTGTGCAGGTATAACGTGGGCAAAAATCTGGAAAAAAAGGGTTACAGGTAAGGACTATGAGCCATGGTACGACCCGTCCTATGAAACGATGGCTCGTAGTCCCAACCATATTGAAGAAACGTCCCTAACTACTTTTAGGAGTTTTCTCCATGGTTGGTTATCACGAATCATACATTTATATTGCAAGTCCTGGTACTAACCATCCTGATAAACTCCTGAAAGCCAAATTTTAGGACATTCCACCTACCAACCATGGGACAGATCATGGTATCATACCACAACCTATACCAAGTGTCCCTAGGCTCCCAGGTAAGTCTCACTTCTTTAGGCACGACTAGAGGCAACGAGCGATGGATTCATACCATGACTCGTGGGACGAGTTGTGGGTTTGATAATCATTTTGAACTATCAACCCGACTCATGGGATGAGTTGTGGGTTTGACAATCATTTTAAACTATCTTCCTGATGCAAACCCGCTTCTTTCACACAATACTCCCTCCATAATTCATCCCCAAATCCTTAATCACAAAAGCACCATCACATCAAGCACAAAGTCAATGATTTCCATCCATGCCCTCGACAACATTATCGGATTTTCAGTTGATTGTAAACTTTATGATTCATCTTTATTTATCATAAATGTTTTATAGTAGTATTTTAAAGCTTCTACAAGTTATGCTTACTCAGAATGCCAGTGTATGTTAAATCAGGGGTTGACTTGGGGTTACTTGTGACTCCAAGTACTGTGTCCCATCTAGGGTGTAGACTTGGGTCATGACAACTTCATATTTCAAGCAAAGACTTAAAATAATGAAAGATGAAAATCAAATAAAATGATCCACTCCATACTTCAATACCAACAATTGCGCTATGGCTACAAGTAATACTAAGTTGCACAATCTCATAATTACTCAATAGAAGAAAGGAGCATAAGAAATTATCCTAAATATATAGGGATTTAAACAATGTCGAGACAACCGAAACAAACAAATAGTGCAATAAAATATTTCTCTAGTTTGAGCAAACTAAGAAAAAAAATTATATATATATCAAAGCAACCTAGAAGACATGGCTTTCTATATATATATCGCTATTTCTCGGAAGTCCAGAAGGGAGAAATACTCACTTTATGGCTAGAAGTATATTGACACTAATTTGGAGCAATTCCACTTACCTTAGCTCAGTAGCACGACGATTCGCCAGCCAAATTTCATGAAACTAAATCCGTAGGAATGCTCCTTGTTGCTTAATACCTCGGTATCTGGAGTTAATTTGAGTTTGGACCGCGTTTTGCGGTGTAATCGGATGAGAAATAGATAGGATTGTTCATTCCTCCTTCTTTCTGGTTTACTCTCTGTTCTTACTAGAAATTATAAGTTAATTAAAGCAAAAACCGAAGTTTGGAGGCTTTTATACTTGGGGTTGCACCTCACCTCCGTGACACGCTGTGTATCGCAGAGCCTAGCCTCCGTGACACGCTGTGTATCGCAGAGGTGAGCCTCCATGACACTCTGGCCATCGCGGAGAGGGTCTGCCAGCCTTCTCTTGTGATGGTTCGACGTGTCACTTATCAGATCTTTCCCCGAGCCTTTTCCTAGCAATGTATGACATTCAAAAACTCTTAATCAACATGCGAATAGGCCATCTACATGTCGATAATTTACGGGGTGTAACATTCTCCCCCCTTAAGAACATTCATCCTCGAATGTAAACTTCTATTTATGGGAATTCTCAACTTACTCAACTTATTTCTAGAAAACTTTTGGCAGAGTTTCCCTTGTAATATGATTATCTCAAAAACCTAAAATGCAGAAAAGTCCAATACAGGTACTCCACATAATACTATAGTATTCATCTCATAAAAGACTAGAGTCGACTATCTCATTTATACATATACTATAAGGCACCATATAAAATAACAATACTAACATACCTCTTGACTGACTAGGCTTGAAACAAGTGAGGATATCTGATTTTCATATCTTCCTCTGCCTCCCAAGTCATCTCCTCTTGATTTCTGTTACGCCACACTACCTTGACAGACGCAATATCTTTAGTTCTCAATCTACAAATCTGTCTGTCTAAGATAGCTACTGGAACCTCTTCATAGGTCAGCTCCTCTGTAACCTGGACATCCTGGACTGGGACTACTCTGGATGGGTCTCCTATGTACTTTCTTAGCATAGATACATGGAAAACTGGATGAACGGGTTCTAATTCTGGAGGCAAGTTCAATTCATATGCCACTCGGCCTACTCTCCGCCGGATCTGATAAGGCCCAACGAATCTCGGACTGAGCTTACCTTTCTTGCCGAATCTCATCACCCCTTTCATTGGAGATACTTTCAGAAATACCCAGTCATTTACATCAAATTCTAGGTCCCTACGCCGCACATCGGCATATGATTTCTGGCAGCTCTGTGCAGTCAGTAGGCGTTCTCTAATAAGCTTTACCTTCTCCTCTGACTGAGAAATAATATCTGGCCCAATTAGCGCTGACTCTCCCACTTCAAACCAGCCAACTGGCAATCTACATTTTCGCCCATACAGTGCCTCAAAGGGCGCCATCTGGACAGCTGAGTGATAACTATTATTATAAGCAAACTCAATCAGTGGCAAATGCTCGTCCCAACTACCTCCAAAGTCTAGCACACACGCCCGTAGGATATCCTCAAGCGTTTGAATAGTGCGTTCAGCCTGTCCATCTGTTTGAGGGTGGAATGCTGTGCTCAAATTAATCTGCGTTCCCAGACCTCTCTAAAATGACTGCCAAAATCTAGCTGTAAATTGTGCTCTTCTATCAGAGATATGGAACACCGTGTAATCTAACTATTTCTCTGATATACAATTCGGCGTAATCTTCGGCAGAGAAAGTAGCTTTTACTGGCAGGAAATGAGCTGATTTCGTCAGTCTGTCCACAATTACCCAAATTGAATCATGTCTATGCCTGGTACGGGGTAGTCCTGCTACAAAGTCCATGTTTACTGCTTCCCACTTCCAAAGAGGTACATCTATGTCCTGAGTCAACCCACCTGGTTTCTGGTGTTCCGCTTTTACTTGCTGACAGTTAGGACATTGGGCTACAAATTCGGCTATTTCCCTTTTCATACCTGGCCACCAGTAGATCTCTTTAATATCAAGGTACATCTTCATCGCACCTGGGTGGAGAGAATAGAGGGCGTAATGTACCTCACTCATAATCTGCTGGCGAAGCCCTGAAATATCTAGAACACAAAGGCGGCCTTTACATTGCAACACTTCACCCTCAGTTACTTGAAAATCAGGCGCTTTCCCTTGCTGAACTCTGTCCTTGAGCTGAACCAGGTCAGGATCTTCATACTGCTGTTCCTTTACCTCCACAACTAATGACGACACTGCGGTGTTCTGAATTACCGCTCTGTTGTCCTCTGTTTCTGCTACATGAAAGGCTAAACTGGCTAATTGGTGTATTTCTCTGACCAACTCTCGCTGCTCGGGCTGCAAGTACGCCAAACTCCCCATAGATTTGCGACTGAAAGCATCTGCTACTACGTTGGCCTTTCCGAATGATACAAAATGTTCACATCATAATCTTTCAATAACTCCAACCAGCGATGCTGTCGCAAATTCAACTCCCTCTGAGTGAAGATATACTGTAGACTCTTATGGTTAGTGAAAATATCCACATGGACGCCGTACAGGTAATGTCTCCATATCTTTAGGGCGTGGATCACTACGGCTAATTTCAGGTCATGGGTAGGATAATTCTTTTCTTGTTTCCTCAGCTGTCTAGAAGCATAAGCCATCTCTTTACCGTGCTGCATCAACACACATCCCAACCCAATACCTGATGCATCATAATACACTGAATAACCCTCTATACCTTCTGGCAACGCTAATACTGGGGCGGAGGTCAACCTGTCTTTCAATTCTTGGAAACTCTGCTCACATGCCTCTGTCCACTGGAACTTTACCGTTTTCTACGTCAGCTTAGTCAGAGGTGACGCTATGGTGGAGAACCCCTCAACAAATCTTCTATAGTATCCTGCTAATCCCAGAAAACTGCAGACTTCAATCGGAGTGGTAGGTCTGGGCCATGTTTTTATTGCCTCTATTTTCTGCGTGTCTACCTGTATACCAGCATCCAACACAATATGCCCCAAGAAAGCTACTGAGTTCAGCCAGAATTCACATTTGGAGAACTTGGCATACAATCGACGGTCCTTGAGAATCTGAAGCACTGTCCGTAAATGATTCTAGTGGTCTGCCTCTGAGCGAGAATATACCAGAATGTCATCAATGAACACTATCACGAACAGGTCCAGGGACGGTCTGAAGATGCTGTTCATCAGGTCCATAAATACTGCGAGAGCATTCATCAGTCCAAAAGACATAACTAGGAATTCAAAATGGCCATATCTGGTCCTGAAAGCTGTCTTTGGAATGTCCTTTTCACGAACTCGAACCTGATAATATCCGGACCGTAAGTCAATCTTGGAGAAATATCTAGCCCCTTGTAACTGATCAAACAAGTCATCTATTCTGGGAAGCGATTCTTGACTGTAACCTTATTCAACTGACGGTAGTCTATACACATGCGGAGCGAACCATCCTTCTTCCTCACAAATAGGACTGGCGCACCCCACGGTGAAGTACTCGGCCTAATAAAGCCCTTATCTAACAGGTCCTTCAGCTGCTCTTTTAATTCTCTGAGTTCGGCAGGAGCCATACGGTATGGAGGAATTGATATGGGCTGAGTGTCTGGTAGCACATCAATTGCAAAGTCTATTTCTCTTTCTGGAGGAATACCAGGTAGCTCATCCGGAAATACGTCAGGGAATTCATTCACCACTGGAACTGACTGGAGAGTCGGAGGCTCTACCCGAACATCCTGAACTCTGACAAGATGGTAAATGCACCCCTTAGCTATCAACTTCCTCGCCTGAAGATAGGAAATAAACCTACCTTTTGGCGTAATTGTACTGCCCTTCCAATCTCGTACTACCTCCCCTGGAAAGTGGAATCGGACTGTCTTGGTCCAACATTCTACATTTGCATAGCACGGAGCCAACAAATCCATACCCATAATGGCGTCGAAATCGACCATTTCTAATTCTACCATGTCTACTGTGGTCTGACGATCAGCAACCTCTACTATACACCCGCGATAGACCCTTCTGGCTATCATGGAGTCACCGACGAGGGTGGATACTGAATAAGGTTGCTGAAGCAATTCTGGTGTAGCACTAAACTTCCGAGCCACAAATGGAGTAATGTAGGACAAAGTAGATCCTGGATCAATCAATACACAAACAGGGGATGAGCAGATAGTCATCATATCTATCACAACATCAGGTGACGCTTCTGAATCCTGCCTCCCTGGTAAGGCATATGTGCAGCTTGGGCCCGCACCTACACTGGAGGCCCATGATCTGCCCCGACCCCTGCTTGCTGAAACTGAGGGCCTTCGCCCTGCCGAGGATACTGAAGCTCGTGACCCTGCAGATGCCCTATCCTGTCTATCCTGATCCTCCTAACCTCTAGCTGGCAATCTCTCATCAGATGGCCCTCTTGGCCACAAATATAACATCCGGTGGAGCCATACCTGCATGCTCCAGAATGGTGTCGGCTGCATATAAGGCAAAGTGGTAGGGTATACCTACTCTGCTCCGCCCTCCTCTGTAATGGTGAATCTGCAATCTGCGAGCCTCTGCCGGTCTCTGACTTTCCCCTGTGGCTAAATCTGCCCCTCTGTGGCTGTGGTGGAGGTAGGGGTCTGGGCGGCCTATCTGACAATTGGGGCCTAGGTCCTCCCCGAGCCTCCCTCTGTAACTCAACTGGCCTATCCCTGCGGCGCTATTCCTGACTGGTCCTCCTGATCTCCCGATGTCGCTGTCTGATGCCTTCAATATTCTGAGTAAATGCCTGAACTTGGGCAATATCCATGTCCTCTCGCAGAGTAGCCATAATACAAGTCTCAACATATTCTGGATTCAACCCCATGATGAAGCGGTGTACTCTGGATGCCATGGTATCAACAAAGGCCGGTGCATACCGCGCCAAAGAATCAAACCACAAGGCGTATTCCCGAACACTCATGGCCCCCTGCTCTAGATGTAGAAACTGGTCCACCCGGGCCTGTCGAATCTCCCGTGGAAAATAGTGATCCAGAAAAGCTCCTGAGAAGCTGGACCAGGTCGGAGGGGAAACATCTCTCCCTCGGGACCTTTCCCAGCTTTCATACCACAATACGGCGATGTCCCGTAATCGGAATGCTGCCAACTCAACCGATTCTATAGGCGTGGCATGCATAACCCTGAAAATTCTCTGCATCTGGTCTAGAAAATCCTGAGGGTCCTCTGTCCGGTCCGTACCTGTAAACTATGGGGGATTCAGAGCCAAGAACTCTCGGACCATCGAACTACCGGGCCCTCCTGACGACTCCGCAATTGTAGACGGCATCGGCTGACGCTGAGCAGCCATCATCTGTGCCAACATGAAATTGAAAGGATTAAATATCTGAGTAAGACCATCAAAATCAAAGGCTGGGCACCAACACCCCAGGAAGATAAGGAAACTTCAAGTTCTTCATTACGACAGGATTCCCAACTGTCCAAGGAAGAATTAAAAAGAAGGCTCCAGCAGGCCTTGTCAAATTTGGAAAAAGATACCCAACAAAACTAGATAATGGAATTATTAGATACTGCATCCTCTCATACAAGTGAACCAAGCAATGGAGACATGCTAGATTCGCAAGGGATAGCTCAAGCTTATCTTCTCAACTAAAGGAGGCGGCCAGACTATCCTTTCAGAAAAAAGAAAAGATACTACAATCAAAAGCAGTGCACCCCTTAGGAATCCACCCAAAAAACAATGCAGCAAAAAGACAAGCCACATCAAGACAAAATGGAATCTCTACAGACTCCCATGCAGATGAAGACGAATCTTCATCAAATTCCAAGTTCACATCAAGACAAATATCAAATTTCAAGGAAATCAAGTTTCAAGAAGATGAAGACATCTTTTAAATAGATCCGTGTAAAATTAAATCTGCCACGTGTGGACACATGTAAATAGATAGCAGGTAGTCGTTAGTTGACTCATCATATTGAGGTCTATTTAAGACCTTCACCTTGTATTAAGAGGGGCATTCAGAAAACACTACACTAACTTCCAAATTGCCCAAACCTCTCTATGTTCTCTAGTTTTCCTTCTTATCAATAAACTGCTCTTTGTAAGTATCTTTTTCTTCTACTTTATTACTACTACTTGCAGTATTTTATTTTATTTAACTCCTACCTTTGTAATTAACTTCCAAGTTATTTTCTACGATCCGTTAAATGGTATCAGAGCCATGTTGGCCGGGAGGAGTATGAGTTTGAGTAACTAAATCTTCATACTATCCTAGAGCCAGTCGAAATTATGTTGCTCTTAAGCGGTTATTTTTGTGTCTAGTTTTGCTGATACTCTTACTCTATTTTCTTAGTTTTATTCCTTAAGTTGGGTAACCGTTTAATCACGGTCTAGACATTGGCAAGCCCGTATTCTCCGTTGGATTAGCTCTAAAGTTTTGATACTAGAGCCGGACCCAGATGGTGTTCCCGTCACCAGACCTAAAGGAATAAGATAAAGAAATTAGATAAGATAACCAGTAAATACTTCACAAAGAAATAACTATTAAGGAGTAACATCTAAAGTAGATATTGGACCCAGGATAGTACTAACATTTCCCCGAATATTTTGTATTATATTAAAATTTATGCTTACGCATCCATTTACAGAACAAATAAAATACTACAATAGGAGAAAATGGATATGTTTAAAATATCAAAGTAACTATAAAAAGAAAAGAACAGAAATATTAAAGAACTTAGACTATTATAAAAAACTAATACCTTCAGATACTCTGGATAATTATTCTAGAAAATAACTAGAAAATCAATTCTTGATAATCTAATAAGGTTATATAATGAATTATGTTTTGTTAGTCATAATTTGTCTATACAAAGAAGACAATTAGATAATATATTAATTATTCAGTTAAAACTATCTGCACATTTTTAATGGATATCTCTGAAAATCAGAACATAATAAATAGTATTAATATTTCTGCCACAACTTCTAAAATAGCTAAGTAGAGAGCATTTTACAAAATTGAAATATCCCAAAGGAACGTTTTGAAAAGGTATATAAGACTGGACACTTTAATTTTATTAAAAATTATAATATTAAAATCTCTGAATCTACGGTCGCTATTAATAAATCTATTGAGACTATTAAACTATTAGCAGCTGAAGACATTAATAGATATAGGAAAAACTATAAGTTTCTCCACATAGGACTTGTTCAGGTTGCGGTTAAACCGTTGTATCGATTAGGCTTAGACGTGCCTATATGTCTTCTATGAAGAGACAATAGGCTAATAAACTTTGATGATTCATTATTAGCAGTATTACAAAGTAACCTAGCTAATGGCCCGATATATTTAACTGTTATCCCAATTTTTCTATAGATATTAATGATCAAAATGTTATGGATACCCTAACATTAAATGTTAAAACAAAAAACATGAATAGCAAAGAAAATACAAGAGAAATAGCCATAATATACAGGGTATATTACAGGCTAATGAAAACTACCCTTGCTCCAAAAGCAAAAATAGTAAGTAACAAAGGGGTTACCATGCTTATGGAAGCCAATCACAATCACAACAATATTTTCATCCCAAAAATGATAAAATGGGATGATGTGTTAGTAAAGGATAATTGGCATTTTGACTCCATAACGGAGCCAAAAATTGAGGAAGAAAATTCAACCATTGAGCAGGTAATACAATTTCCGGATGGATCTATAGATTTAAAATTTCTAAGATCCCAATCCTTGAGTCATGCTTCTTCAAGTAAAAGAATGTCCTTTTCAAGACCTTCATTTTCAAAAACGCCAGAAGAAAAGGAGGTAAAACTTGAAGACGTAGAGAAAACACTAAAGGGAGTAGATTTCTCTGAAACAATTCCTAAGGTTGAATATGAACCTAGAATTACAAAAAGAACAAGTCCCACAGCTAGTGAGATGCTAGAAGTAAGAGACTCTTTATGCATGATTAGATCTGATGAGGAGTTCGAACCAGACTTTGAATATTTAGATAAACTCTGGTTAGATCCAGAAAATAGCATAAAAAGGCAATGGTATGTAGAAAAATATTCACTAAAGGAAAGATTATCCTTTAGAAAAAAATGGTGCGCCGATATGAAAAGGATGAGATGCAATATAGAGTTCTTTAAATGGTTTGAGTACACAAGAAAATTGGATGATCAAAAGGAATCATTGAGCATGATTGTTAATAAATGACATACCAAAACTAAGGTGGTTGAATCTATAATTTCCCCACTAGAGGAAATTAGTTTACCAATAGATGGTAGAATTGTCGCAGCTACACCTTTTAAAATTGATATAGTAGACAACCAAGGTGATCCTAAGAATAAAGATATAAATAGATTAATTCAACAAAACAATTATACTAATCAATTACTATATGTAGTCTCTAATCAGATCCTTAAGACTGATAATAAATCAATTTTCAAGGATAAACCTAGCCCTTCCTACAATAATAAAAAATTAGAAACCTATCCAATATTTAAATTACCAAAATTTTCCAAAGATAAATTCCCCAAATTTCAAGAAAAGTTTGAAATCACAGATGATCTTATGGAAAAGATTAATGAAAAGTTAAAGGTTGAATTAAAATTAAAGAATGAATTAAAATTAAAGGATGAATTAAAATTAAAAGATGATAAGGTCATAAGAACAATATCCGAAAAGTCTGATAACGACATTAATAAGTTAAGCTCTAAATATTCCATCAAAAAGAATTATTATAGTAAACCCTCATTCCCGGATATGCAGTATGAAGAAAATGAATTTTTATCTCATACTTCACACTCTGAAAATGAAATTGCTGAATGGAATATTGATGGACTTGCAAAACATAAGATATACAACAAGTTACATGAAATGGAAATGGCCATTACGGCCTGTAAAATGAAAAACTGCACGGATAAACAAGCTGCCACTCTAATTATATCTGGATTTACAGTGACATTAAAATATTGGTGGGATAATTATCTCACTGAAGATAATAGAAATAGTGTAACAAATGCTACAACCATCACTCAAGTTATTAAGACTGAATCTACAGGGCAAACTTTTGAAAATCTATGCGTAGAAGACGCCGCCGCTACCTTAATTTATAGTATAGCAAAACATTTTATAGGAGAACCTCAACTTTTTCAAGATAGGAGTTTAGAAATACTATCCAACCTATCTTGCCCGAAGTTAGATGATTTTAGATGGTATAAGGATGTATTCCTCAACAAGGTTATGGTCAGAGAAGACTGTAGTCATGATTATTGGAAAGAAAAATTCATAAGTGGTTTACCAACATTATTCGCTGAAAAGGTTAGAATAAAATTAAAAGATAGATTTGATGGAAAAATTCCTTATAGCCAATTAACCTATGACGACCTTATAAGTTGTATAAATGTCACAGGACTTGAATTATGTACAGATATGAAGCTTAAAAATCAACTTAAAAAGGATAATAAAATATCCAAAAAAGAAATAGGAAGCTTTTGTCAAGATTTTGGATACATTAAGTTGTCTGCCCCTTCAAAAGAGGCATCCAAGAAAACTAAAAGAAGACACAAGCACTATAAAAATAAATCTGAAAAACCCCATCATTACAGAAAAAGATATAAAAGGCACAAACGAGAAGCCAACAAAGGTGGCTTTCAAAGAAATAATGATAAGTGTTGGAATTGTGGAAAATTTGGCCATAGGGCTAAGGATTGTAAGGTCCCTAATAAAAAGAAGGATAAGATCAATATGTTAGAATTCTAGCCAGAAATAAAAGATAGATTATATTCTATTCTTGATGAATATGATAATAATTCTTCCCCTGAAGAAAGTTTCAGTGATGAAGACCAGCTTAATATAGCATATAGTTCTGACAATAGTGACTCAACTAATCATTGTGGATGTACGGGAGAAATCTGCACCTGTGATAGCCACTCAGTAAATGTCATTACCAATAATAACAAGGAAATCTTCTTTGATATGATTGATCATATTGAAGATAAAGATCTTAAAAGAAAATACTTAATAGAATTAAAAGATATAGTTCTTAACCAACAACATGACAAAGAAACAGTTGAGCCTTTTAATATGAAAAATGTACTAAATAAATTTAAAGAAAAAAGGTCTAGTACAACAGTACAAGATCTTCAAACCGAATTATTACATATTAAAAATGAAGTCAAAGAAGTTAAGCAAAGACTTAACTAGCTAGAAATAGATGCCCTTGCTAATAAACTATTAAATGAACTAGAACCAATGCAAGAATCTGAGTTGTATCGATCCGAACCAGGAGAAACATCTAAAGTAGATAAAGGTGAAGAAGAAGATGAGTCTCTAGAGAGCTCTCTAGAAGGTAAATCAGGGGTAAAAACTATCGCAATAGTTAAAGCCCAGAGCTGGCATATACCTATCACATTGGTTATAAATAAAAATTATACTATTCACAAAATTGCATTATTAGACACAGGTGCAGACCAAAACTGCATTATTGAAGGAATAATCCCTACTAAGTACCTTGAAAAAAGTACAACGTGGTTATTCTCCGCGATAGGTGAAAGACTCAAAATAAATTATAAGCTCCATAAGACACACATATGCAATAATGGAATCTGCTTTATTGATGATTTTGTAATAATTAAAGATATAAATGAAGAAATAATATTAGGCACCCCCTTTATAACCCAAATAAAACCCTATGTCGCTGATTTAGACGGCATCCACACCACTGCTCTAGGAACAGATATCATTTTTCCCTACCTAAATAATATGTCAAAAGAAGAAAGTGAATTTATATAAGAAAAAACTATCTTTAGGATAAATCTGCTCTCCCAACAAATAAACTATTTAAAGGACGCGATAAAATTTAAACGGATTGAATCCGCTTTAAAAAATCTGAAGGTAGAAGCCAAAATTAAAAGCCTACAAGAATTCATAGAACGAGAAGTCTGTTCAGAATTTTCTAATGCCTTTTGGGATAGGAAACGCCATATTATTGAGTTACCATATATTGAGGGATTCAACGAGAAGAATATCCCTACTAGGGCAAGACCTATTCAAAAGAATCAGGAGTTAATGGAATATTGTAAAAAAGAAATCAATGATTTTCTTGATAAAAAGATTATTAGACCCTCCAAATCACCATGGAGTTATTCAGCATTCTATGTCAATAATAGTGCAGAAAAAGAAAGAGGAGCCCCAAGGCTAGTCATTAATTATAAGCCCCTTAACAAAGTTTTAAAATGGATCAGGTATCCAATACCCAATAAAAGAGATCTTCTTAAAAGAACTTATAAAGCTAACATTTATAGTAAGTTCGATATGAAATCCGTATTTTGGCAAATACAGATAGCAGAAAAAGATAAATATAAAACAACTTTTAATGTACCTTTCGGACAATATGAATGGAATGTAATGCCATTCGGATTAAAAAATGCACCGTCTGAATTTCAAAATATAATGAACAACATATTTAATCCACATAGTCATATTTCTATAGTCTACATAGATGATGTTTTAATATACTCGGAATATATTGATCAACACTTCAAACATATCCAGACCATTTTAAAAGTTGTTAAGCAAAACGGATTAGTAGTAAGCGCTAAAAAAATTAAGTTATTCCAGATTGCTATTAGATTCCTTGGTCATGAATTATATCAAGGAACCTATAAACCCATTTGTAGAGCCATAGAGTTCTCATCCAAATTTCCAGATGAATTAATTGATAGAACTCAGCTTTAGAGATTCTTAGGAAGTCTCAATTATGTTGCAGATTTTATTCCAAATATTAGACAGGTTTGTAAGCCTCTTTATCAGCGTCTTAAGAAGGATCCAGTCCCATGGGGATTAGAACAAACAGAGACAGTCCAAAAAATAAAATCAATAGTTCAAAAACTCTCATGCCTAGAAAAATTGGGATAACAGTTAAAATATACCGGGCCATTAGCTAGGTTACTTTGTAATACTGTAATAATGAATCATCAAAGTTTATTAGCCTATTGTCTCTTAATAGAAGACATATAGGCACGTCTAAGCCTAATCAATACAACGGTTTAACCGCGACCTGGACAAGTCCTATGTAGAGAAACTTATAGTTTTTCCTATATCTGTTAATGTCTTCAGCTGCTAATAGTTTAATAGTCTCAATAGATTTATTAATAGCGACCGTAGATTCAGAGATTTTAATATTATAATTTTTAATAAAATTAAAGTGTCCAGTCTTATATACCTTTTCAAAACGTTCCTTTGGGATATTCCAATTTTGTAAAATGCTCTCTATCTTAGCTATTTTAGAAGTTGTGGCAGAAATATTAATACTATTTATTATGTTCTGATTTTCAGAGATATCCATTAAAAATGTGCAGATAGTTTTAACTGAATAATTAATATATTATCTAATTATCTTCTTTGTATTGACAAATTATGACTAACAAAACATAATTTATTATATAACCTTATTAGATTGTCAAGAATTGATTTTCTAGTTATTTTTCTAGAATAATTATCCAGAGTATCTGAAGGTATTAGTTTTTTATAATAGTCTAAGTTCTTTAATATTTCTGTTCTTTTCTTTTTATAGTTACTTTGATATTTTAAACATATCCATTTTCTCCTATTGTAGTATTTTATTTGTTCTGTAAATGGATGCGTAAGCATAAATTTTAATATAATATAAAATATTCGGGGAAATGTTAGTACTATCCTGGGGCCAATATCTACTTTAGATGTTACTCCTTAATAGTTATTTCTTTGTGAAGTATTTACTAGTTATCTTATCTAATTTATTTATCTTATTCCTTTAGGTCTGGTGATGGGAACACCATCCGGGTCCGGCTCTAGTATCAAAACTTTAGAGCTAATCCAACGGCTCTAAGAATACTGATAATATGGTCGGGATAGGGCCCCGACCTACCCATACTGTACAACAAATGAAAAGAAATAAACCTCTAGCTATCTAGTTCCGGATGATTGGAGCTGATGACTTTGTGTGCTGGATGGAATCACGAGGGATCGGCTCCTTGTCTATGAGTACCTGCAGGCAAGTAATGCAGCACCCCCAAACGGGCGTCAGTACCACTGGTACCAAGTATGCAAAGCAAACTGAACATAATTTAAGATAAACAGTAATACTGATAGTTACTGAAATGACAGAGGATAGCTAAAACTGTCTAGGATAGCAGAATCTGTACAGAGCTTAACTGTACTGGAAGGAAGATAAGAATCATACCTGTCGATGCGACATCCTGCTAACTATCCATTTAATAAGTAACATATATATGTATTTAGTAAGTAACATAAATATATATATATAGCATACAAGAACCTATACCAGCCCCCATAAGCCGAAAGGTGCCAATCAACATGCAATCTATATACCCCTACCTGGGTCAAACCATCCAAAAATAAAGTCACTCCACTCGCCTAATAACTACGAGCACCTTTACTGACCTCCTGGGTATGCAGTTTGGGCTCTCTGGGCCCCTGATTATAACTGTATTTGAGTCCGGAGGACTCCTGTAACTGTATCTGATATCTGTATCTGTATCTGTATCTGTAATCTGTGCCCTCGGCGCAAACGCTCGACAGTGTATACTGTCATGTTGATCAGCCTGATATGGGGAATGTTGCATCCCATCTTCGTCCTACTGTGGATGGCATGCCACTTCTTGGAGTGACGTATCCTCACCCTCTGGCGGGCGAGTCGACACAGCTATTAACCCTAGAGCAGCAAGGAAGCTCTAAGGGTGCCCGCATAACACAATCAGGTCTCAACAAACAACAATATCACATATAACATGTATAATAAATCTGATAATACAGTTCATGCTTTGATATTCTATTCTGATTCTTTGGCTCGACTAAACTGAATCTGGTACTGAGTCTGAAATAATATCTCGCTGTTTAATACTGATTTACTGACTTTTGTTCTAAATATGACATAATAACGCAAACATACTTAATACTCGGCTTCTGGAACTTCCTTCTGGAATTTATTCTATTTTACTATGCTAGAAATGCTAACTTGCCGAAGAAACTAGCTTTACATACCTCAGTTTCTAATTTCCCGGCTAACTGGTGTAATGCGGCCAATATTCCGCTATTTCTTCCAACTGCATTCATATTTATAACAATTAGGACTATATTCAACAATATCCTAGAAGAAAACATCACTTTTAATATATATCGAAGACATGCTTTAAATTCAAAAAGTCATATCATACTTGCGGAATCATCACGAACATAAGTTGTACTACAAATCCTTCATAATTGGGCATCCATACTTTTAGAGTCTTAAATCATGAAATATGAAATATATACAAGTAAAATTAGCCCAGACACTTCAAAACCCGCAATTTAAACATAATACCACAAGCTCATGTAAACTTTTGAGGAATCATGCAAATGGGGTTAAGACCCATAAGAATTTAGCAGACCTCTAGCTGGGCAATCTCTCATCAGATGGCCCTCTTGGCCACAAATATAACATCCGGTGGAGCCATACCTGCATGCTCCAGAATGGCATCGGCTGCATATAGGGCAAAGTGGTAGGGTATACCTACTCTGCTCCGCCCTCCTTTGTAATGGTGAATCTGCAATCTGCGAGCCTCTGACGGTCTCTGACTGCCCCCTGCGACTAAATCTGCCCCTCTACGGCTGTGGTGGAAGCGGGGGTCTGGGCGGCCTATTTGACAATCGGGCCCTAGGTCCTCTCCGAGCCTCCCTCTGTAACTCAACTGGCCTATCCCTACGGCGCTGTTCCTGACTGGTCCTCCTGATCTCCCGATGCCGCTGCCTGATGCCTTCAATATTCTGAGCAAATGCCTGAACTCGGGTAATATCCATGTCCTCTCACAGTGTAGCCGCAATACAAGTCTCAACATATTCTAGATTCAACCCCATGATGAAGTGGTGTACTCTGGATGCCATGGTATCAACAAAGGCCGGTGCATACCGCGCCAAAGAATCAAACCACAAGGCGTATTCCCGAACACTCATGGCCCCCTGCTCTAGATGTAGAAACTGGTCCACCCGGGCCTGTCGAATCTCCCATGGCAAATAATGATCCAGAAAAGCTCCTGAGAAGCTGGACCAGGTCGGAGGGGAAACATCTCTCCCTCGGGACCTTTCCCAGCTTTCATACCACAATATGACGATGTCCCATAATCGGAATGCTGCCAACTCAACCGATTCTGTAGGCGTGGCATGCATAGCCCTGAAAATTCTCCTCATCTGGTCTAGAAAATCCTGAGGGTCCTCTGTCCGGTCCGTACCTATAAACTATGGGGGATTCAGAGCCATGAACTCTCAGACCATCGAACTACCGGGCCCTCCTGACGACTCTGCAACTGTAGACGGCATCGGCTGACGCTGAGCATCCATCATCTGTGCTAACATGACTACCGCACTCCTAACCTCCTAGTCGGAAGGTATCAGATAGGGACTGCTGGAGGTGGTGTCGCCCCAAGTGGCTCATGATGTGGTGGAGACTGCTGAGAAGGCTGGGACGATGCCTATGTAGTGCCCTCTGATCGGGCTATTTCTAAACGAGGGTGAGGCATCTTGCTGGTGCCTTCCCCTGCTGCAATATCCAAGCTCCGGCCTGTGATAGGATGTCACTGGTCTGACATTATCTGTAACCAAAGAATACAGTAAGCTCTAGGGACCCAACCCTATACTGTACCACTCTACAGCACGACTGAATAAGAATAAAAGGCAACCATCCGATCATGCCTTGTAGCCTCCTACCTATAGTATGTGGTGCACAACACATCCATAGGTAAGACTCTACTTAGCACGGCTTGCAGACTCCCTGGGATACGACCTGCTATGATACCAAGTTTTTCACGCCCCGCCTTGGGGGGTATAACTGGCACCTGGTGCCCTATCAGGATCTGAACTGCTAGACCACTAAGCCTAAGCACAACTGGTGCCTGGATGGATCTAACTCTGATTCACAGAAACAACGGGCTATATAACGGCTGTAAATACAGCCTCCAGCCGACTAGGCCTATAGCCACCTGTACTATAGCATCAGCTAACCAGAATCACATTCATATAGGGGAACCTATGCGGGCCGACAAGGCCACCATGCTGTCTAGTTAACTCTAAATCAATATAACACATGCTGAACAGCTACGTGACCGGCAAGGTCACCACTACTGACTGGATAAGGCCTCACACGGCCAACATAAACAACTAAACATACGCACGGCCCCACACAACTGGCACAACTAACCACAGGGAAATATATACAGACTGCAAGCCTCTAAGAATACTGATAAGATGGTCGGGATAGGGCCCCGGCCTACCCATACTGTACAACAAAAGAAAAGGGATAAACCTCTAGCTATTTAGCTCCGGATGACTAGAGCTGATGACTCTGTGTGCTGGCTGGAATCGCGAGGTATCGGCTCCTCATCTATGAGTACCTACAGGCAAGTAATGCAACGCCCACAACGGGCGTCAGTACCACTGGTACTGATTATGTAAAGCAATAACTGAAAAATATCTAAAAAATAAAAATACAACTGATGGAACTGAAATAGAAAGGAATAGACTAAACTGATTGAAAATGTAGAGCTAAGCCCACTCTCAACTATGCTGGAAGGAGTAGGGGTCATACCTGGAAATGTATCGCTCTACTGTCGATCTACTCGTATCTAGCGTAACATGGCATAACATAACACAACATAACATACCATAGCACACACAAACCTTATCCGGTCCCCATAAGCCGGGAGGTACAATCAACACGCAATTTATACCCCTACCCCGGTCGTCCCATCTCCTATAATAACTATAAGCATCCTGCCGATCCCCTAGGTATGCACTTGGGCTCGCTGAGCCCCTGACTATAATTGTACCTTAATCCGGAGGACTCCTGAATCAACACCCCGGGCGTACCCGCTCGACGGGGGTGTATAAAAGCCGACCAAGGCAAAATATGGGGAAACCGACATCCCATCTTTGTCCCCTGGGGGACGGCATGCCACTCTGTAGAGAGACGTATCCTCGCCCTCTGGCGAACGAGTCGATACAGCTATTAACCCTGGGGCGGTCATGAATGCTAGGTAATCCAACCCCAAGACAATACAATGGTCTTAACTAGTAATACTAACTGCGTATACCATATGCTGAAACTAGTGACAATAATGTGTATGTATATACTATATGCTAAAACTAATAATAGTGATATGTATGTACTTAATACCTGGTAAGACTGATAATGGTATATATATAATCTTCTGTCATACCGTGTTGGATCTAATACTGAACAAGATATAGTTTATCTACTGGGGATCATACTGTATGACAGAGTTTCATAGTAACAAGATTTACAATTTCTAACATGCTTCCTAAACTTCATTTTAGACTACCATTCTATTTCTGAAATACCTTACAGAAACTTATATTGCTTTACTAAGTTTCAACTGAACACGGTAATATCCTAACATACTTTACTAAATCACATACTGGGCATGCTGTACTGTTTTGGTCACTTTCTACTAGAATTTGCATCGTGCTAGTAAGTTTCACACTACACATGACATGATGTTACTAATATCATACTAAAGTGCATACTCAACATAATATGCGGTTTCCGAAACGTTCTGCTGGAACTTGAACTATTTTACTATATCGGAACTATTAACTTGCAGATGAAACTAGCATTACATACCTTCGCTTCTGATTTCCCGACTAACTGGCGTAGCTCGGTCAGTATTTTTGCTATTTCTCCCAACTGCATCCCCATATATATCAATTAGGACTACATACACTAATGCTCTAGAAGAAGATAACACTTTTAATATATATATATAGCCAAAACTTTGGCTTATCAAAAAACAGTCGAAAACTCGCTATTTCTCGGAAGTCCAGAAGGGAGAAATACTCACTTTATGGCTAGAAGTATATTGACACTAATTTAGAGCAATTTCACTTACCTTAGCTCGGTAGCACGATGATTCGCCGGCCAAATTTCACGAAACTAAATCCGTAGGAATGCTCCTTGCTGCTTAATACCTCAGTATCTGGAGTTAATTTGAGTTTGGACCGCGTTTGGCGGTGTAATCGAATAAGAAATAGATAGGATTGTTCATTCCTCCTTCTCTCTGGTTTACTCTCTGTTCTTACTGGAAATTATAAGTTAATTAAAGCAAAAATCGAAGTTTGGAGGCTTTTATACTTGGGGCTGCACCTCACCTCCGTGACACGCTGTGTATCGCGGAGCCTAGCCTCTGTGACACGCTGTGTATCGCGGAGGTGAGCCTCCGTGACACTCTGGCCATCACGGAGGGGGTCTACCAGCCTTCTCTTGCGATGGTTCAACGTGCACTTATTCGATCTTTCCCCGGGCCTTTTCCTAGCACGTATGACATTCAAAAACTCTTAACCAACATGCGAATAGGCCATGTACATGTCGAGAATTTACGGGGTGTAACAGTTTCCACCAATTTTAATGCTGAAATTAGTCTTATTCTCTCAATCATACGATTTCAATGGAGAAGAGCTGTTGAATATAATCTGATACCTGCCAGTTGAGCAGAAATCACCAATCCAGGTATGTTAAGGCATATTCTTGTGGAAAGTTAGTTTCTTCAGTATTGTAGCTCAGTTTAAGTCCCAGTAAGAGAACCAGCAACATATGAATTGTGATTAGCTGTTGTGATTAGATGAGACCAGCATTCCATGTTTAGTTTGGGATTGACTATGCCCTGTATAGCCTTCCATAACCAACTCCAGCGTTACTAGCTGTGTCGACGCCCGCGAGGGGCTAGATGACGTCGCTCCAAGGAGTGGTATGTCATTCGTGAGGGATGAAGATGAGGTCTGAGGTCCTTATACAATCCATTCCATGACTGGACTACTCTTATGTCGTATCGTCACGCCCCGTCGAGTTCGGTACCCGGGGTACAGATAGTAGGAGTCCACCGGACTCAGACACAACTATAGTTCAGGGGTCGAGCAGGCTCAGTTGCAGACCCAAGGGACGGGTAGGACGGCTATGGTTATTAGATGACACAGTATTACCTTATTAGGGGTATATAGATTGAAGTGCACCTACCAGGGCCTATTGGGGCCCCAAGTGGGTTATTCTGTGTTGGTTGTACCTTCCGGCTTATGGGGGCCAGGTAAGGTTCTTGCTTGCTTTAGTTATTAATAAATTAGATAATAGGAAGTTCTACTGTTCAGGTATGATCTCTACCCCTCCATCACAGTTATTCTCAGTTTCATTTCTGTACTTCAGTTGTTTACAATTATTGCCTTACATATTTAGTACATATTGTACTGACGCCCTTTCCGGGGCGCTGCATTACTTGCCTGCAGGTACAGATAGACGAGGATCAGGTCCCTCTTAGCTTCCAGTCAGGATTGTCAGCATAGTCGGCTTCTTTCCTACGGAGCTTGTAGGCAGAAGGTTTACTCCTTTTGATTATACAGTTATGGGTAAGTCGGGGCCCTGTCTCGACCATCATATTACTCCTAGAGGCTTGCAGATTGTTTCTATTTCCTTATGGTTAGCTGTTGGTGGCCATGTGGGGCCTTGTTTAGCTGTCAGTTAGCGGTCTTGTCATCCGTAGCTTAGTTTAGAACCTGATTTACTTTTCAGTCATAACAAGATATCATGGTGGTCTTGTTGGCCTGCATAGGATTCCTTGTTACTTCCTATTTTTGGTTAGTTTTTTTCTTTCACAGATGGCTATAAGGCTTTGTTGGTCGGAGCTTGTATTTACAGCAGAGATATAGCCCGTCGTTTTCTTGATATGGGGAGTAGGCCCGCACCAGGAGTGCACAGGACTAGTTAAGTCAGTTTAGATCCTAGTAGGGCGCCAGGTGCCAGTCGTGCTTTCTAAGGTGGGGTATGACAAACTTGGTCATAGAGCAGGTCGTATCCCAAGGAGTCTGCAAGCCATGCTAAGTAGAGTCTTGTCTATGAATGTGTTGTGCACTACATACTATAGACAGGAGGCTGCGAAGCATGTTAAGATGGTTACTCTTCTTTCTCTTCCAGTCGTGCTATAGAGCTATGTTGTATAGAGATAAGTCCCTAAGCTTACTATAATCTTCTTTTCTACAGAGAAATGTCGTAAGTACGATGGACCGCGACTGGCAGGGAGTTGGAAGATGCGGCAGAGAGAGGTCACTATCACGGTGCCTCAGTCAGAATCAGCCCGATCTGAGGGCTACAGGGATACTTCATCTCGGTCTCCCCAGTCTTCTCGCCACGCCAGGAGCCATCCAGAACGGTGGATGTGTCGGCACTGCCTCTAGAAGTTTCTATCCCGATGCCCTCGGACCAGGAGGTTAGAAGTGCTGTTTTCATGATAGCTCAGATGATGGTTGCGTAGCGATAGCCAATGGAGCCCGTGGTTGCTGAGTCTTTGGTAGGACCGGGTAGTTCAAGGGTACTTTTGTTGACACCATGCCATCTAGGGTACATCAGTTCATTATGGGGCTGCTTTTAGAATATGTGGAGACCTGTGTTATGGCTACTCTGCGAGAGGACATAGATATCGCCCGTATCTAGGCGTTTGCTTAGAATATAGAAGGTATCAGGCAGCGACAGCGAAGGATAGAAAGGTGAAGCCAGGAGAAGCACCACAGGGCTAGACCTACTGATCATAAGAGTCTCTAGTATATTTTCACACAGAAAGAATTGAATTTGAGGAAGTACCACTGGTTAGAATTATTGAAAGATTACAATGTGAATATTTTGTATTATCCAGGGAAGGCCAATGTTGTAGAAGATGCCCTCAACCATGAGTCCATGGGGAGTTTGGAACACCTGAAGCCAAGACAGTAGGAACTGGCCCGAGAATTGCATCAGTTAGCCAGTTTGGCTATTCGTATAGTGGACTCAGGAGACAGCGGAGAAGTAATTCAGAATACTGCAGTATCATCATTGGTGTGGAAGTGAAAGAACGGCAGTACGAAGACCCTAACCTGGTTCAGCTCAGAGATAAGGTTCAATGAGGGGAAGTAATAGATTTCAAGGTGACCGAATATGGAGTTCTGAGATATAGGGGTCACCTCTGTGTTCCGGACATGGTAGGACTTCCCCAGTAGATTATGGGCGAGGTACATTATTCCCGCTATTCTCTTCATCCAGGTTCAACAAAGATGTATCATCATATAAAAGAAATTTACTGGTGGCCGGGAATAAAAAAGGAGGTAGCAAAATTCGTAGCACAATGTCCTAATTGCCAACAGGTGAAGGCTGAACACCAAAAACCCGGTGGATTGACATAGGAAATAGCAGTGCCTATGTGGAAATGAGAGGAAATTAATATGGATTTTGTAACAGGGTTACCTCGTACCAAGCGTAAATTTAATTCCATCTGGGTAATTGTCGACAGGTTGACGAAGTCAGCTCATTTTCTGTCAGTCAGGGCTACCTTCTCAGTCGAGGACTATGCTGAATTGTATATCAGGGAGATAGTTCAATTGCATGGTGTTCCAATATCAATTATTTCTGACAGAGGGGCGTAGTTCACAGCCAAATTTTGGCAATCCTTCCATAAAGGTCTGGGGACACAGGTTAATTTGAGTACAACCTTCAATCCTCAAACAGACGGGCAGGTAGAACGTACAATTCAGACGCTCGAGGATATGTTATGGGCGTGTGTGCTAGAATTCAGAGGCAACCGGGATGAGCACTTACCACTTATTAAGTTTACTTACAACAACAGCTACCATTCAGCAATTCATATGGCGCCTTACGAGGCCTTATATGGGAGGAAATGCAGGTCCCCAGTTGGTTGGTTCGAGGTAGGAGAATCAGGATTAATTGGACTATATATTATCCATCAGTTAGAAGAGAAGGTGAAGCTTATTAGAGAATTCCTGCTGATAGCTCAAAGCCACCAAAAATCCTATGCCGATGTGCGGCGAAGGAATCTGGAGTTTGAAGTGGGTGACTGGGTGTTTCTGAAGGTTTCGCCGATGAAGGGCGTGATGAGATTTGGTAAGAAGGGAAAGCTCAGCCCGAGATTTATTGGACTGTATCGAATCCTCCAGAGAATATGTCAGGTGGCATACGAGTTAGACTTGCCTTCGGAATTAGAATCAGCTCACCCAGTCTTTTATGTGTCGATGCTACGGAGTGTATAGGGGATCTATCCCGAATTTTGCCAGTTGAGGATGTCCAAGTCACTGAGGAATTAGCCTATGAAGAGGTTCTGGTAGCCATATTAGACCGACAGGTTCGCAGGTTAAGAACTAAGGATGTTGCTTCTGTTAAAGTATTTTGGAGGAATAGGAATAGAGAAGAGATGACTTGGGAAGCTGAGGACGATATAAGATCTAAATATCCTTAGTTGTTCCAGATTTAGTTCAGATATAAGGTACATTTATTGATTCAGTTGTTGTTCTATTATTTGTGTCATATATATCTAATGTAGTTGACTTTAGCCTTGTTGTGAAATGGTTGTTATAGTATTGTGTGAAGTACCTGTGTTGGACTTTTCTACGTTTCAGGATTTTCATATTGTCCATATTACAGGGGAGACTCTGCCGAAATTTTTCTAGAATAAGTAGTTAAAGGGGTTAAAGTTACTGTAAGTTAAAATTAACATTCGAGGACGAATGTTCCTGGGGGGGGAGGGGGGATGTTACACCCCGTAAGTTTCTAACGTCCAGTCGGCCTATTCGTATGTAGTTAAGAGTTTGAGAGTATAACACATATGAGAAAGGGCCCGGGGAAAGGTCGAACGAGCACGGAATCAAAATCACGCGGGAGAAGGCCGAAGCAGGCCGCAATAGGGGTGGCGTGTCACGAATCCCCTACCTCAGCGTTGGGCCCCATGGCATGCCTGTAAATTGCCTCGATGGGGTCCGTGCCACCGACCCCCAGTCCACCGCCCAAGTATATATAGGTCCTCCTTTCATTATTTTGGATATATACATGTTATATTCGGCCAGCAGAAGAAAAAGATGAACAAATTAATAAACTTCCCTCTATTTATGCTACGAAACGCTGCCCAAATTCAAATTAACTTTGGGTATCGAAATTTAAGGCTTCAGGGAGCACTACTACGGAGTTATTTTCGCGAAATTCTCCACGCAAATCGTAACCCCGCCGAGCCAAAGTTATCGGAATGACTCCAAACTAATTTCTATACGATCACAGGCTTTAAGTAAGCATTTTTCCCTTCTGGACTTTCGAGAAATTGCGAGTTTTCAATCATGTTCCGTTAAGTTGAAATATAGTTAACATTTATATATAAAATTATCGTTTCCGCCGATATTAGTATTGAAATTAGTCTTATTCTCTCAGTCATACGATTTCAATTGAGAAGAGCTATTGAATATAATCTGATACTCCCCAGTTGAGCAAAAATCACCAATCCAGGTATGTTAAGGCATATTCTTGCAGCATGTTAGTTTCTTCAGTATTGTAGCTTAGTTTAAGTTCTAGTAAGAGAACTAGCAACATATGAATTTTGATTAGTTATTGTTATTAGCTGAGACCAGCATTCCATGTTTAGTTTGGGATTGACTATGCCCTGTATAGCCTTCCATAACCAACCCCAGGGTTACTAGCTGTGTCGACACCCTCGAGGGGCTAGATGACGTTGCTCCAAGGAGCAGTATGCCATTTGTAAGGGATGAAGATGAGGTCTAAGGTCCTCATACAGTCTATTCCATGGCTGGACTATGCCGTATCGGCACACCCCGTCGAGTACCCGGGGTACAGACAGCAAGAGTTCAGCGGACTCAGACACAGCTATAGTTCAGGGGCCGAGCGGGCTCATTTGCAGATCCAGGGGACGGGTAGGACAGCCATAGTTATTAGATGATGCAATATGACCTTATTAGGGGTATATAGATTGAAGTGCACCTACCAGGGCCTATGGGGGCCCCCGAGTGGGTTATTCTATGCTGGTTGTACCTTCCGTCTTATGGGGGCCAGGTAAGGTTCTTGCTTGATTTAGTTATTGATAAATTAGATAATAGGAAGTTCAACTGTTCAGGTATGATCTCTACCCCTCCATCTCAGTTATTCTCAGTTTCATTTCTCTACTTCAGTTGTTTACAATTATTGCCTTACATATTCGGTACATATTGTACTGACACCCTTTCTAGGGCGCTGCATTACTTGCCTGCAGGTACGGATAGACGAGGAGCAGGTCCCTCTTAGCTTCCAATCTGGATTGTCAGCACAGTCGGCTCCTTTCCTCTGGAGCTTGTAGATAGAAGGTTTACTCCTTTTGATTGTATAGTTATGGGTAGGTCGAGGCCCTGTTCCGACCATTATATTACTCCTAGAGGCTTGCAGATTGTTTCTATTTCCATATGGTTAGCTATTGGTGTCTGTGTGGGGCCCATATATGTTTTAGTTCACGCGTTGGCCGTGTGGTGCCTTGTTTAGCTGTCAGTTGGCGGCCTTGTCGGTCGTAGCTTAGTTTAGCACCGAATTTACTTTTCTGTCATAACTAGATATCATGGTGGTCTTGTCGGCCACATAGGATCCCTATTACTGCCTGTTTCTGGTTAGCTATTTTTCTTTATAGGTGGCTATAAGGCTTTGTCGGTCGGAGGTTGTATTTACAGTCGAGATATAACCCATTGTTTTCTTGATATAGGGAGTAGGTCCGCACCAGGAGTGCACATGCCTAGTTAAGTCAGTTCACATCCTAGTAGGGCACCAGGTGCTAGTCGTGCCTCCCAAGGTGGGGTGTGACATTCATAGTCCTACATACCTAGGAAAACTGATTTCCAAACTATCCTTGAAAGCCTAAGAGAATTAGGGAAGAAATTAGGGAATTCTAGCTTGATCTTGGAAGGGAATCTCAATACAATGCATGCATGGGATCCTAATGACTTAGGATAGGCTAAACCTTCATAAAACACTTCAGGACTTAAAATGATGCCATTAGGTTCAGGACTTAAAATGATGTCATTAGGAATTTAGGAGCTTAAAAATTATGAAGAAGCCCTTAGTGATTCGTTTAGAAAATGGCCATTGCTAGTCACCATGATTCGTACCACGAGTCGTATCTCCAAAGCATGACTCATGGTGTCTTTCCGTTGCTAGTTAGTCCAAATTTCCAACTCTTTGATTCTAACCACAGACGCCTTCCATGACTCGTTGTTTCCTACAATGAATTGTACCTTAATTCGTGACATCACCTCTTCCCTCGACAAGTTTAAACCACGACTACATTTCACAATCCATTATAG
Organism: Datura wrightii; assembly: GCA_035772735.1. Lineage (NCBI taxonomy): Eukaryota > Viridiplantae > Streptophyta > Magnoliopsida > Solanales > Solanaceae > Datura > Datura wrightii. The sequence goes on from JASDFA010000006.1 coordinate 130,534,060, forward strand.
CCTCCTATGACTCGTACCATGCACCGTCGTCACTGGGCCAGAAGACTCTAATGTCAACCACGACTCATCGCACCAAACAACGAGTCGTACCTTGACTCATTGGTCCAAGACCTGACAACGATTAGCTCATCACGACTCAACCTACAAACCGTACCATAGTACAATGACTCATACCATGAGTCGTCCTGAGAGAAAAATGCAGATCGTAGGGACTTTTGAGGTGTTACAGAGAGACTCAAATAATATTTGTGGGTTTGGTGTTATTATGTTAAAAATGGGTCGACACGATGGGCATATTAGATTAGGATGTGGTTTTTATTTTGAAAAAATGGATCATTTATGTTAGATTTGGACTTTTCTATTAAATGAGGGGTATAGATGAAAACTTCTATAATGGTGGGGGTAAATATAGTCCGATAGCATAACGAAGGGTAGATGTGGCCAATTTTCAAAAGTAGAGGGGTAAAATTTATCCCTTTTCCTAGTAAAAAAAGTACAGGTTCTAGTTTTACTTCTAAAAATATTGGTGTTTCTTCTTCAGTTCCTAGAGTTAGAATTAATACTGAAGAATTTATGCAATTTGGTAGTAATCCTATTAATATTACTTTAGATACTCCAATAGACTAATTTATGCGTATGCGCTTCACATGTGTCCCTCATATTAATAAGAATAAATTTATAAAATAACATAAATATGTCACGATCCAAACCAGAGAGTCGTGCGGGCACCTACATTGATTCTAGCTCAATAGGAGAACCATTTCCCTTACCCAACGCATGAAATAAATTAAATACCCATTAACTTGCACAATACAAAATATTTCTAAAATTAAAACAAAAAATTCCTTCGAAGCTATAACTTCCCAAGATCTAGTCTAGACAAGTACAAGAGCCCTAACAGAATACTTGACAAAATAAAATAATACAGCTTCGTCTGCGGAGAAGAATTCAAAAGCTGATGCTGAGTACTCCACGTCAATTCTGAAACTTTAAACCTGCCACCACCTACACTAGAAAAGTATAGCAAGGTTGTATCAGTATGCCACACGTATCGATAGGCATCATCGGCCTACTAAGATTAGTTCACATATTTAACATGCAATCGACTTAATAATGTAACAACTACTCTGACTTATATTATAATTCATTAGGTTTACTAGCTACATTATCAACGCTTATAACTCATGAATGTTAATGCAAGCACCCTATCACTTTAGCCTTTGTTCTAACTCTCAATCTACCTCTCTCATCCCGTTGTAGCGGGTATTTTTGACCGCTACAGTGGTCTAGCGACAGCAGCAACTTGCCCACTGCAGCGCCCCTTAACTCAGGTAGTAGCCCGGTTTCACTGATCCTTAACTCTTTTATCTCTCCATATAACAATACTAACACATTCACTTCATTTACACTTCCATTATCAATAACCAAGTATGTTTCTATTATTTATTGGCCTATTTATTTACTTACAGGATTAACTGACCCTCTCTAATTTCGTACATCAACAATAAAGTTAAACCAACGATCTCTCCATAATTCATTGCCATTGTTAAACCTATCATGTTACCTCTATCACCCACAAGACCACTTTGATCAAACATCAATCAAAATACAAATAAATAACTCAAGTACACACAAAAAAAGCATCAACCATATCGATGGAGTTAAGTCCTTCACAATTTAGGTACATCCACGTACCTATCTATCCCAAATTTCACATCACATCTCCACACCATAATCATGTCATGATGTACCATACCTGTACCATATTACCACATATTACATCTCAATTGTTATATCCGAATCATATCGGTATATCTTGCATCACACTTATATATTTGTACATCCTTGTCATTGCAGCCATATATATATCATGCCATACTTACACAATTTCTGTCTCGCAATCATACCATCAGTGATATATTGGGCACACGCCTTTGTCACATCACTGTACACATATACCAGAGGGTCTTATATTTTCCCTTTTAGTCATGACCTACAGGGCATTCTAGAAATCCATGTACTATACACCCAGTCGTATGAGACCTTCATCATACTTGTTTGTGTACTCATGTTCGTACCCCAGTCATATGATCATTTAGTCATACCTATTTGTGTACTCACTCATACCGCTCACTTGGATGCTCACCTCGGACATAAGGCAATCATATCTAAGCCCTCACTCATGGCTTGCTCATACTAATATGCTCATACAGGTCCTCACCTCGGCCCCAGGCCTCTCATTCTTGACATGTTGATAATTTACCTTCCCATATTACATACTACTTCATGTACTTACTCGATTATCATATAATTCATTCATCATTTCGGAAACAACATATCACAGTTCAATTGTCAACAAAATCATACACTTAAGAATTACACATCACTAAGTATAGCATAATCATATTTCAAGGCCATTTATAACCAGTTAGTTATTACATTATTTATATCTTAAGGTTCCATGATGAGGACAAACTAGCCCACTCGCGAGATTGGGCTTCACTGCAGAGACATCACTGTCGCCACTACGGTCTCTCTATAGTTGTTACAAGACCGCTGCAGTTGTACTGCTTAGGCAGTACTTCGACCAGTCCTTCCCTAAGATCTCCTATGAATTGTTTTTTTCGCAATCTATCACCCATTATTGTATAAATTTCATTGACCCATTCTTATAATCACCTTATTTTCTTCCACAAGAAATGACAATCAAATTGACACGAAGCAAACAATCATAGGACACAAAGAGAACTTATTAGCCCCTTAGCTCGCTTTCTCACACAATTCATGAGTCATGATTCAAGACATACAACGAATATAGCCCACCCCTCAACATTTAATTTCCGCATTATATAACCAATGATTCATGGCTAACCGGGTCAGTGCTAGATTTGAAAAAGAAAGGCTATATATATTAGCAAGCAATGTCCAAAGACCAATGCACATAAAATCAACCCAGTCCCATATACACTATTATCTAAAGTCTACACCCTTAAACCATAATAATGGAATTTCATATCATGGGGATGTCACCACTTCTTCCCTATTTTCTTTTCCCCTAGAAACTTACTGATAATAACTATTTAATGGTAATTAACTCAACATTTCTCCCCTACTCATCAATGGTACATCAAGTATATGCACGTCTATTTCGTTAATAAAAGTCTAACACCAAGGTGAGTAAGCCATAGCCTAAGTGGGCAACCAAGCTACAGTTGAGACATTCCTAGATGCATGCTTGCATCAAGTTCCTAGTTCTTGCAAAGAATCATATCTACGTATGGTGAAGTTGTCACGACCCAAGTTTACACCCTAGCCATAACACGGGACAAAAAACCCCAAAAGGCTCCAAGTTGACCCATGGCATAATCATATAATAACACTTAACGATATAAACATCTGACAAAGCATAACTACGTGGAAACTAAATATGAAATCCAAGATTTAACATTCAAAGACATTATCTAGAAAAATATAATACATAGATTAAATTTGATTACACATATCCGAAAGCCTCTACTAACTAATGAGTTGTTGAGACAGGTCCCCAGCTAACTCTCAAAGTCCGAAAATGAGTTACAACTGAATAAGAGCATAGACCTCGTCCTCGAGAGATGAGGACTCACCACAATCCGCTGAGATGAAGGGAGGAGCGTGTCTATCCGCAGGGCTGGGTCTGGATACCTGAATCTATATCATATCTGCTATAAACTGAAGTCTGAATCATATGGAACTGAATCATGATGATACATAACTAAGGGAGTCATTTTCTACTATGGAGAGTCTCGACTGAGCTAGGGAGTCACTCTCTGCTATAGAAGATCCCGACTGAACTAGGGAGTCACTCTCTTCTATGGAGGATCCCAATGAACTAAGGAGTCAATCTCTGCTATGGTGGATCCCAACTGAACTAGGGAGTCACTCTCCACTATGAAGGATCCCGATTGACCAAGGAAAACATTCTCGGCTATGGAGAGTCCCTGGCTGATTAGAACATAGGAAGTACTGATCTGGCATTATACATTTGTTCTATGCTACTACAGCTAGTCAAAAACATGAACATTCACTGTTTTCTTCATACAACATTCATTTCGAAAGGATTAGGGCTACTTTCTACTAACAAAAAGCCCAACAATCTAAAATATCATTCTCATGCTTTATCATCGTAATTCATAACGTCATGGTGCCAAACCAATATTTCAGTAAATGTCTTACGTTAATGAGTATCTATAGATTCACATCATGCATTACACTTCCACAACATTCAAGTTCCGAATTCATATCATTCAACATGTATCATAGGGTTATTTACGGTCCACAGGTCCAAATTACACTTTAGTGTAGATACATTGTTTCACATACTTAGATTTACGGAAGCCCATGCACTTAACTCATATTTTAAGCAGTTACAACGAATTCATGGGAGAAGCATAAATTATCATTTCATAAGATTCATTTCATAATTCACTCCAATTCATAAGAAGGATGCAATAATTAGGCCATTATCATACATTTGCCTCATACCCAACCAGCTCCATCGAAAATATAATGAAAAATACATATTTTACTTTCAGTTGATGAAGCCCATACACTATAACCTCATCTCAACATATTTAGCAAATAGCATATTCTAATCATTAGGTAATTCATACAATCTTCACATATTTTATACATGGATATGAGTCATTGATTAAATTGAGTGGACAATAATAAAACCGCAATCATCGTTCAAGCCATCTCATGAAGAACATTCTATAACCATGTATTTTTACCATCCAACACATAATTCAATATGTTCAAATAGTTTCATAATCAAAATTATCTCATGATCCTAGTGGGCTTTAGAATTCAAGAAGACATAGAAGAAATCACCCATAAATCAAAGCCCTAGGTCATGCTTTTCCAAAATAATTGAAATTGGATTTTTTTATAAAATATTTTGGGGCACACGGATGAAAGAATATCCTTGTTGAAAAACCCACATACCCGCTTCGAATAATTTCCCACTTGAACTTGACCTTGAAGCCTTTGAATAATCCCTTGAAGAATTCTTGAATCTTGAGAGAGAGGAGGAAGAAGGGTTTGAGAGTTATTGATGAAGAATGAGGGTTTAGACTAGTTACCCCCTTTAAAATGTCCCATACCATGCTCAAAAAAATGTAGTTTAGGAGTTAGAAGCATAGAATTTTATGAAAACACCCCTAAAAAAACGCAGAAAAAATCCCCCTGCCAGTCCCCACGAGGCACTCCACGAGTCGTGGGGTCGACTCATGGGCCAAGTCGTGGAGTGCACTAGCTAAATCTCCTTTTTCTGCTCTTTTCTCCCTACGGGTTACTTGACGAGTTGTCAGGTGCATGACAACTCGTCCCTCCTTCCGTGGTCTCCACTGTCTTAGAACCTCACCCAGAATTTCCAATCTTCACCTAACAACCGACCTAACGAGTTGTGGGGTTACCTAATGACTCGTTGGGTCGTCCATAGCTACTGGTCCAGACTACACCTCTTGATTTCTCCCCACGGATCTGACCAAGACTCATGGGGTCACCTAACAAGTCAACCCACGACTCGTTCTGTGCAAGAATTTCCACCTTCTGTCTGAATTCTTTCTTGAAGCCTATAATTTGTTCCAGGGTGTTACAATATCTCCCCCTTGGGAACATTCATCCTCGAATGTTGGCTAAACATACTGAAAGGATAGGGACAGATATGAAATTCCACAATCAATCAATCACAGCTAAAACCAATGGAGCATCTGACCTCGGGCTGACCTTACAAATCAGAACTGAATATCTAAATTGAACATGCATGCTATGGAACAAGAGAGACCGTAGGATATGAAGTTAACATGGAACTAAATAGAACACTAAGAAGGATTCTTCCCCTTTTACTGGCATTGAACTGATACTGATTGAGTATTTGGTGTGCCCCGCAAGTGTACAGGTCGTACAAGTAATATAGTGGCCCTTTTTAAGAGCTGGAATGTCGAACCCACAGGGACTGGTTTAGCAAATTATCAAGTTCAAGTGTTATTTAAGAAGTAGGTTTTAGAAGTTTTCGATAAATTATAATTAAATCTTAATGGTGACACGAAATAATCTGGAAGCAATACAAGACAAAACTAGAGTTAAGGCCGGATAATCATGCAATGCTACAATTCATAATGGGTTAAGTATGAAATTATCAATTGTTGTCTCACACAATTGGAATTGCATGTTCATGGTCTTCCGAACCTCAAAACACGACATACTAGCCTCACTACTACATCGTTGAGCGAGGATGTCATTTCTAGTTCGTGGGCAATTCACTACGTGGATGTGGTTTATGGGGTTTATGTCCTTGATTTTGGACTTCCGTACCTCCAACCATTTAACCAAACTTAGCTTCACAACTACTCCTACAAGTGGTGGAGTACTATTCTATGTTGGTGTCTTTCTATCTTCCCATTTTTTATCAACCAAGCAAGGTAAATTAGGTATATTCCTATCCTAACCACAAATCTTATCAAAAGACAAGAACTTGCTTCCTACATTCTTATGTTCTTGCCTAGGTTTGCTCTTCCAAGCTTCCACCCTAGATTAACCCACTTGTTTTCATGGTGATCAAGCATAAAAACAACAATAATAAAGATTGTAAGATAAAACAACAACTAACAACTCAACCCAAAATGAATCTAAGCAAATACAATCATATCCATGGCCTCAACCCTAGATGGAGGGTTCTAGCCACCCATGTTTGTACAAATACTCAAAACCATATTTATAGTAGTTTACTTACAAGTATAGATGAAAAGAAATGAAGAAAAGATGAACCCAAGAGGATTTCTCCAAGTCTCCTTCGTGCCTCCCTTTGGTTTTTCCAGAAAATCGTGTGTTAAATGATTTTAGAAGCTAAGGGTTCAATTTATACTATGCTGAAAAAATGCCAAATTTGGCCTGTGGTGGAACAGCTCCGTGTCACGGAGGTGAACGTGGAGCCTTGCCTCCTTGACATGGAGGTAATGCGCACCCTCACTGGAATGTGCCAAAAAATGCAATTTTTGGCCAAGTGTTGCCGCGTTTGAAGCGTGCCACGGCCCCTATCGCGCAGGGTACCAGTTATTGCATGTTTTCTTGTTAACTTTCACGTTTTGCTCTTGATTCCATTCCTCCACTTCACAAAATCATGAATTAGTTCCTCAAATGCATTATTAACCTTCAAAAACAAGGACTAATCATGTTGGTTAGTATATATTCACATTTACATAAAATCACATGAGAATGTATATAAATAAGTAGATAAACAAGACTAGAAATCGAGTTATAAAGTAGCACTTGGGCATGCAATTATGCCAAAGATCAGTATTCTCTCTCAAATCACTTTCTGTTACAAGGTTAGAATTCATGATATCTGGTCTAACTGCAATTAAAGGTCTCATGAGCATGAATCATTCATGACATCCATAACTGAACACATACATGAAATAACCTGAGTCTACTGAGCTACTAAGCATCTTCTAGAGTCTGAGTTCGAGCTGATCATACTGGAAAACATGAATTAACACACATAACTGATTTATAACACGAAGATGATCCTAAAGGATTCGTAAAGTAAGACTGGCATTGTTGTCTGAAGTGGTTAACTAGAAATTCTGGGAGTCCGTAGATAGGGATGGCATGACCTAGCTTCAACTGAACTAAAAGAGAAATTATCTAAACCTGAAGGGATTGACATATCATGTATGTTAGGGTTAGGACTCCCCTACTATCATATTCAAGATCCAACTAGTTTCACATACTTACCATCTCCCCCTTAGCTTAAAGCCATCATTATAAGGATCTTGAATCTTTCTTAAGGTCAGGGCTAATTCACTAACTCCTAGCTCCTCTTTCACCTCTAACCATCATTGCAAGTCTTACATTAACAACTATTCACATCACACATCGGCAACCTCTTCTCAAAAACAACCACAAAGCTTCTTATTCAATACTTGGGTTTTGGGGCTAGAAACATACAAAGAGTTATGCAAGATTCGCAATATACCTTTGTCCACTACTGGAGACTTGCCCTTATCCTAGTGTGCTATTACGGCATAGGAGCAATTTTGACGATGTCCGCCACCCAAGCTAGATGATGCACCCTGCTGAAATAAACGGGCTATCAGCACTAATAAAGAGATGGCCGAGGATCTACTCTCTCCTTGCTTTACTGTTGCGCAATCTCGGTGCTTATGGCCCGGTTGGATGCACCAAAACCAAATATACGATCCGGGCATACATTCTCCCAAGTTGTGCTTCCCGCAGCTGATACACGTCGGATAAGTAATCTCCCTTACTCTAGGTTTGTGCAGAGAACTGACTGTTGAAGATGCCAGGGCTGACGATTTCTGCTGGGAATGTGAGCGGTGTCCACCACTCGTCTTTGGCGAAAAAAACCCTGATTCTCCTAACTTGACTCTCTTGGCCTCTCTCTCCTTTTCCTTCACCTACTCCACCTCCATTTGTTGAGAGAATATCACCAAACATGAAAAGTCTATATACCTGTGCAACATGGCAGTATTGCACTCTTTAACCAAGGAGTTTGACACTCCATTCACAAACCTGCTCACCCAGGCCCTCTGGTCGGCTACTATCTCCAAGGCATACTTGGATAACCGGGTAAATTCCAATGCATACTCCTAAACTTTCTTGTCATTTTGTTTCAGGTTGATGAACTCTGCTGCCTTAGCCTCCCTCAACTCTCTAGGGAAAAACCTTTCCAGAAACGCTATCTTAAATTCATCCCAACCTACGGGGTCTGCTCCAATTCCTCAATTGTCCCTCCACTGATAAAACCATATATAAGCAACTCCTTTATCTAGTAAGAGGCTAAGTCTGCACTCTCAATTCCCATCACCCCCATGATTTAGGTGATCTTCTGAATCTCTTCCAAAAACTCATACGGGTCCTCGTCTACCTTTGACCCCAAAAACTCGGGTGGGTTAATCCTGAGGAAATATCTTACCCTTATTGCCTCTACATTCCCATTCTGGGAAACACAAGCCATCGCTTGTAGATTAATATCGGCGGTCATGGCTTGTGCCAACATATTAAGGGTTTCTCGAAACTCGGCATGGGTAACATGGTCATCCATCGGGTTCACCGGGGCTGGTGGTACCTTCTGGTGGTCATTACTACTACTTCTTCCATTGGCTCGTCTGGGAGGAATTATCTACAAGCGCATAAAGCATGATTCAAGGAAGGAACTATTTAGAGCTTCATACTCTACACACGATAAGAATCATGAAGAAAAGGGAACATTCCTTATACCGCTATCCAGGTTTCTATGACTCTACTGGTGCTATAGCCAACCTACCTGTCCCCCTGGGTCTGCAACTGAACTCGCTTGGCTGTTGCTTTTTAGTTGTGTATGAGTCCAGTGGAATCCTAATAACTGCACCCCAGGCATCAGGCTCGACGGGGGTGTGATGCCGATACAGCATAGAAATAATAGTCCAGCCATGGAATGGATTGTATATGGCCCTTGGGCCTCTGCATCGTCTCTGGATATGGCATATCGCTCCTTGGAGTGATGTCATATAGCCCCTCACGGGTGATGACACGACTAGTAACCCTGGGGTGGTCACGGGAGGCTCCTAAGTGAGGGAAAACCCAATAGAGGTGCTATACTGAAATCCCAATCTAGCCACTCAAAAGGCATATCTGGACTTCTGGGCCTAACGCAACCACTGCTCGCCCCTAGAATAGTCTGTAAGGCTGCTAGCAGGCACACCCCCGTGCACCTGTATCTGATCAGAGGACCCTAGTAGCGATCATGATCTCTCATGATCTAGACCGGATAGGGTGAGATTTGGAGTGGCCTAGCTATACTTTGAATTTCCTACTCGGGCAACTATAACTCATAATCAACTGTAAGGTCGTAGACGACCAATCACTTAGTTCTTTGCTTGGAACGACTGCAAGGCTGCTGCTGACCAAACATGCTTTTGGGAAGTCGGCCCCTAATCTTCCACAGGAAGCTTACTAACATTCTTAGCCTGAGGGTAATACTATGCTAACATGATTCTAGTCCTGTAGATCTTAACGTAGTCTTTTCAGATCTTAGGTGACTTTTCTGAGCGATTCCTAACTTCATAGACAAATTTATATGGACTTAGCAACTCACAGCAATTTATATCTGAACATCTTATAGGAACCGGCTGGGGCGTTGGCCCTACCTCTAACTGCTAAATAGGTCCCCATCCTTAGGGTACCGACGGGTCTATTTGACCTGAACGACTGGGATGGCTTCCTGGGCGACCTATACGACGAATACTAAGTCAACTAGAACTGACAATCACTTGTAGTAGCTAACTAGATGGAAGGATGTCACTCAATTCCCTAGACAACCCTAGTGTCGATGAATCTAAAGTATGGCCATTCTATCTAAATTCCTGGCCCTGGGGAATGAGGGTATGTCAATGGCCCCTGGGTGTACTTCACATACAGTACAGGTGCCCAACTGGTGGTTATATCGTTGAGCTGTGCCTATGCTGTTCAACTTACTAGCTTAGGCCTAATAACTATCCACGGGCTTCTAAGGTCTAGGCCTGACAATAAGGCATCTAATTCAACTAACACAATGTACTGAGAAAAAGAAGAGTTCCTATGATGCTTCCTACGTGTGTCACACTTAACATACTCTTTCTCATTAGGGGATACTATAATATGATCTTTATACGTTTTCTAGCAACTAACCATGACACATGTAACTGTAAACTGCTGATTGTAGCTAATCACAGCATATCTGATCCTTATATACTAGCAACAACTAATCACAATGTATAGGATCAATATCTACGTTTGAAACATAGGTTGTATAGCTATACGACGAGAATAACTTGCCGAAGGAATGAGCCCTACATACCTCGAATGTTGATTCTGATTTAACCGGTGAGCTTCAACCTGCAATTGGAGTTCTCTCCAACTATAACCTTCATGCTGGGAAAATAGGACTGATTTCATACTAAACTCGACAAAAACAATAACTTTTGATACTAATAACAGTAATACTTCCACTTTGCAAAATACGGCCGAAAATCTATAATTTTCCGAGGGTTCAGAAGGGAGAAATGCTTACTAGATGCTTGTGATGGTTTAGGAATCAATTTGGAGTAATTCTGATAACTTTTACTCGCGGAGTTCCGATTCCCCGGGCATATTTTGAGAAACTAACTTCGTAGGAATGCTCTTTGTGGGCTTAGAACTCAATATCTAAAGTTAATTTCAGTTTGGACGGCGTTTGGCAGCATAATCGGATGAAAATTGTATAAAAGTTATGTATTGCTCTTTCTCTGGATGAGCCCTATGTTGGAAATGACTTACAATTGAACTAGAAGAGTATTTATATATTTAAGGGCGGTGGATTGGGGGGACACCCCGCGCCACCCAACGCGCTAAAGTAAGCCCGCGTCGCCCCCTTCTTGCGCCAGGGGCTTGGTGTGTTGTGCCTCTCAAGGCGCCAGCAGGCCTGGCGCGCCACGCTGGCCAGTGCACTGCTGGATAGAGCTTCATGCTGGCCCTATACGCGTTGGTCCTATCTATGCCCACTTTTGAGTCTTTTTCCACACGCAACAAGTTCTTCTTACTCACCACCTCTCACACGTACGCCTACTAAACATTTACATTTTTTTACGGGGTGTAACATTTAGCCTATCCTAAGTCATTAGGCTCCCATGCATGCATTGTATTGAGATTCCCTTCCAAGATCAAACTAGAATTCTCCCCAATTTCTTCTGTAATTCTCTTGGCTTTCAAGGCTAGTTTGGAAATTAGTTTACCCAGGTATGTAGGGCTATGAATGGGGGATTTCTTTCACTCTCATGCCCAAGCTTCTTCTCAAATTCATGAATTCAAGTTCTTAAGCAAGTCAATTGATTCCTAGGGTTTTAACCCAATTCTATAAAACTACTATGCTATGTTTATGAGTCTAATCTCCTCATATTCTAAAGTTTGATTTAAGTCTAATGAGCAGATTTTATCCTCAATTTGATTACAAATTCATGACTTCAAGTTATTAGAAATTATGCCCTATTATGCAAGTTTTATGAAAAGTCAAGCTTATGATCCATGATTTCAAGTATGATGAGATATCTAGTATGCATGAATGTTTATGAACTCTCAACTTATGTTTTCATGATTATGATTTATGAAGTCTATTTCAAGTATGCATGATTTTATGATTTGGGGCAAGCCCATGCAAGTTAAGTATGTTTATTATGACTTAGTAAAGGCTTATAAGATTAGCTCATCATATGATTTGGAGTCAAGACTCCTAATGCAGCTTAAGATATGTATAGAGGTCAGGACTCCCAATGTTCAGACTCAAGCTATGTATGAGATTATGATTTCAGCTTCATTGAAAAATGATGTAATCACTATGCATGTTTTTTAGAGTATTGTCTAGCACCGAGTAGGCTTGGGGTTTGGAGGGTCCCCAATCTCAGAACTACACGCCAACATAGGTATATGTATACATGTTTAGAAATCTCAAGAGAGTTTTCCCCCTCCCTAAGGGGCTCATCTTGAAATGGATATTTCCCCAATAGCGGTCCTCCTTTTGTCAAAATTATAGACCAGGTATTTATTCCTCTCATGGTTTGGCGTCCTTATCCCTGGTAAGATTTTGGGCTGCTCTACCCAATTGAGTGTGATAGTTGGGATATCACGTAAGCTCTATCGTGATGGTGTCGGTTATGACGAGTCTCCCATTATTCCTCATGATTTTAATTACTCATGTTCATGACTTATGAGATTATATTTTACAGTATATTTGACCTAATGATCAGTTTATGAGCTTTTACATACGATTTCAGCTATGACAAGTTATATGATTTCTATTTTTGAAATTTTGGTCACTATGTTTGGCTACGATAACCAGCTTATAATTATGTATATATCAGATACAGTTTTTAACATGGAGTCCTTACTCTCATGATCTTTTGATTCATATGCATGATTTTAACTAATATTTTATTAAGCATGTTTCACTTACCTTACATACTCAGTACATTCTAAGTACTGACCGCATATTCTATTGTCACGCCCCACCTTGGGAGGCATGACTGGCACCTAATGTCACATTGGAATCTGGGATGACCTGGCTAGGCACCGGTACCTCTGGTGCCTACCAATGACTCGAATTCAAGAAAACAAACTGTTATATCTTGGCTGTAAACACAGCCCCAGGCCAACAAGGCCACGCAGCACCTGTAAAACAAAATAGCTAACCTAGCCAACAAACATCAATAGGGATCCTGTGCGGGCCGACAAGACCACCATGCTGTCTAGTTATAATAGAAAGGGAATAAGTAACTATACTAGGCCCCACACGGCCAACATATAAAATAAGACATACATGTGCCCCACACAGCCAACAACAACTAACTAACTAAATACTGTGGTCTGTAAGCCTCTAAGAATAAAAATAATAGTCGGGACAGGCCCCCGGCGTACCTAAATACTGCACAACAAAAGACAGGTAATCCTCTACAACCTAGCAACTCAAAATGAAAGGAGGTGGCCAATGTGTTGACTTCGAATAGCTCTCAAGAGATCTCACAACCTGTCTGTCTAAATCTGCAGGTAAGTAATGCAGCATCCTATAGTTGGGCATTAGTACAATATGTACCGAATATGTAAGGCAGTAAATAAGCTGAATAAAAGTTGTTAAAGACTGAAAGGAAGAAGGAAGGGGCAGAAAGTAACCTAGAAGTTTGCTTACTCAAAACCTGCATCTAGTAAAACAATACACGTATATGAGCTAAGACTACACAATTACATATTCATAATAATAACTAGTAGACAAGAGTACAAACAAGAACCTAACCTGGCCCCCATAAGCCTGGAAGGTACAAGCAATATAGAAATAACATACCAGGGCCCCCATAAGCCCTGGCAAGTACAATTCATTCTATATACCCCTATCCAAGTTCTATGACTCTACTAGTGTTGTAGCCAACCTACTTGGCTTCTGGGTCCACATTTGAGCTCGCTGGACTCCTGTAACTGTGTCTGAGCTCGGTGGGCTCCTGTAACTGCACCTTGGGCACCAGGCTCGATGAGGGTCAGTGATGCCAATACGACATAAAATAATAGTCCATCCATGGAATGAACTGTAATATGGCCCTTGGGCCTCAGCATCATTCCTTGGGACGGCATATAGCTCCTTGGAGCAACATCATATAGCCCTGTAGGCAACATCATATAGCCCCGTAGGCAACATCATATAGCCCCGTAGGCGATGACACGGTTAGCAACCCTGAAGTTATGGATGGAAGGCTATCTTAGGTGAGGGTAATCCCAATCGATGTGCAATACTGAAGTCTCAATCTAGCCACTCAAAAGGCGTATCTGGCCTTTTGGGCCACTGCTCGCCCCTAGAATAATATGTATAGCTGCTAGCAGGCACACCCCGTGTACCTGTATCTGATCAAAGGATTCTGATAGTGATCATAATCTCTAATGGTCTAGACCGAATAGGGAGAGTTTTGGAGTGGCCTAAACAATACTTTGAATGTTATGTTCGGACAACTATAGCTCATAAACAACTGTAGGGTCACAGACGACCAATTACTTAGTTCCCTTGCTTAGAACAAATGTAACTACTACTGATCGGGCATGCTCCTGAGTAGTCAGCCCCTAAACTCCCACATGCAGTTTACCATAATCCTTAGCCTGAAGGTAATATTGTACTAACATGGTTCTAGTCCCTTGGACCTTAACTTGGTCTGTTCAGATTTCCTATGTCTTTGCTGAACGATTCTTAACCTTGTAGGTAAGTCTATCTGGACCTAACCACTCACGGCAACCTGTTCCTGAGTATCTTATGAGAGCAGGCTGGGGTACTAGCCCCACATTCAACTACTAATAAGGTTCCCTCCTTAGAATACCCACGGGTCTATCTAACTTAGATAGCTGGGATGACTTCCTGGGTGACCTGTATGACAAGTACTAAGTCGACTGCAACTAATAGTCACTGGTAGTGGCCAACTACGTGGAAGGCTATCACCTATTTCACTAGGCAGACCTGGTACCCTTGATTCTAAGGTAAGACCATCCTATTCAAATTCTGGCCTTGGAGGTGTCAAGGTACGCCAACGGCCTCTAGGCGAGCTTTACTAACAACAGTGGCGACAATTGTAAGTTATATTGCCCGGCTGCGGCCAATGCTGTTCAACTTATCAAATCAGGCGCAACAACTAACCCTAAGCTTCTAAGGCCCAGGGCATGACAACAAGACATCAAAATCCTACCAACATATTGAAATGAAGCATAGAGGGCTTATTATAATGCTTCTAGTGTGGGTCACGCCTAACATACTCTTTCCCGATGGGGGATACTATAATCTATTCTCAATATGTCTTCTAACAGCTAACCACAACATATATAAGCATTGTCTACAAGTAGCAGCTAATACAACACATGGGATTGTTATCTATATTCAAAAGCATAAGTCGTATAATTATACGATGAGAATAACTTGTCAGAGGAATTAGCCTTAACATACCTCGAATGCCGACTTTTGTTCAGCTGGCGAGTTTCAACTTGTAACCGGCGATTCCACCCAACTACAATCCTTATGCTGAAAGAATAGGGCTAATTTCAATACTAAAGTCGACAATTAACGGATAACTTTCGATAGTCATAACAACTAAATTCAACTCTGAATAACTCAGCCGAAAACCTGTAATTTCTAGAGAGTTCAGAAGGGAAAGATGTTTACCTATTCCCTGTGACCGTTTAGAATCCAATTTGGAGCAATTCGGACAACCTTTACTCGGCGGGTTTCTGGTACACCGAGTGAATTTTCAAGAAATAACTTTGGAGAGATGTTCCTCGTAGGCCTAGAACTTGTTACCCAAAGTTAATTTTCGTTCGAATGGCATTTGATAACGTACTTTAGTGAAAGTCAATCGAAACCCACGTTCCCTCTCTTATTCTGTAAAAAGGAAATATTGAACAATGAATTCTCAACTTCACACTTCACTATATATACTCATTGAGGCGGTGAGGAGGGGGTGCGGTATGCCGGCCGTATCTCCAGGATGGCTAGCGTGACACGGCACCCGGTGCGTTGGGCCTCCGGTCCCAGCCTCCTGCTCACTCGATGTCGTGTTCGTATACTCATTCCCCCGGGCCTTTTTCCACATGCATCATACTCCAAAACTCTCAACATACACATGCACCCGTTGATTAAACACTAAGAACTTACAGGGTGTAACATCTATGCAATATCATCTCATGATATAGGTTCGGGTGATCTAGCTCGGTCTCGTGAATAGTTTGCTCCCATCTCAGTCCAGTCCAACCCCTGCTTTGGGTGAGTCCTCATGTAATACCCTGAGAAGGCCTAAGAATAAACCTGGGAGTTTAATTTGAAAGTATAGAAAACTGGCAAAATATCACAACACGGACCACAGAACAACTCGTGGTATCAAACCACGAGTCATTGTATGTTGTCATTGGTTTGGGAAATGTTGGTGGCAGTGGAGACAACGAGAAGTATGACAACCCATTGTGGGATACAATGGGCCGTCCTTTGCAATCGTGGTTAGGATCAAGCTGGGCGACAGTGTAAACAACGTGAGACCCAACGACCTATTAGGAGAAGCCACGAGTCATTGGTTGTGGTCATGGTTGGAGGATTAAGTTTTCCAGTAGACTTGATGGGGGGAAACAATGATCCGTTGTTTGTGGTGACGGGTCATGGTGTGACCCGTTAGAAGATGACATGCCAAGGTTAAGGGGACTAACCACGGATGATGTCTGAGTCGTGGGTTGGAGGTACGGGTCGTCCTGTCGACCCATTGTTTGGATCCGTGACTAGGTCATCATCATTTCATTCCACGAGAGACACGACGGGTCGTGGTGGGTTCCAACGACCCGTTGGTAAGGTTCGTTAGTTCCATCCGGCTAGTTTTAAGGGCAGGTTCATTAAGGTATTTTTGAATTTTTCACGATATAAGGCCCTAAAATACATCATTTTAGCTTGGGAAAACTGGGTTTTTAATAAAATAAACCTTCCTAAACTCCTATTCATGCATGCAAGGATTTTAACAAGTGATCTAAGGGGAGATTTCAAGTTTTTCACCTCAATTCCTTCAATTTCATTCTTGGGATTTTAAGGAGGGTTAGGATTTGATAATCCAGGTATGTAAGGTCTTCCATGGGTGTATTCCTCCACACCCATGCTCCTTCTCTAGTAATTACTCAAAATATATTTAGAAACTCATGGGGTTTTATATTCGGTTTGTATAAAAAGTAATGATTTAATTATGGGTCTTGTGATTTTGAAAGCCTATCATTATCTAAAAATTTTGATCATCTTTTTGAGCTCTAAATTTGATGTTTATATGGCTGATTTCAAATTTGTAATCATTTAAGCTCGATTATGCATGCCCATGATAAATCGATTTATGATCTATTGATGTTTTTGATAAGCCCAACATGTATTATGAATTAAATCATGAATATATTATGTTATCTATTATGATCTTATGGAAATTTAAACTATATGCATGATCTACAAGTATGTATGTTTCTTACTAAGCATGAATTGTGTTTTGGCCAATGACAGGCCTCAAGTCATGGCTAGTTCACATATGTTCAAACATGTTTATGATTATCATGATTTGACTAGACCATGAACTCATGTATGTATTATTATGAGCACTACATATATTTTTGGAGTAGTATCGAACACCGAGTAGGTTTGGGGCTCAGGTTAAGTCCTAGCTCTCATGAACCACGTGCCACCATAGGTATATTGGGACCCATTCATGTTTGTCCCTGGCCCAAATGGCCCTTTTCTTGTATGATCACGCCCTTCATGGTTCCTACCCTTGGCAAGGTACGAACACCCTCCCGACTAGGGTTACAAGTTGGGCTTCATGTGTGCTCAGATGGGGTATGTCAGTTAAGAGAATCTCCCACTATTCTTCATGATTTACACATGTTATGATTATGTATATTGGCTCAAGTTATGTTAATCGAAGTTCTTCTCTTATGATTATGACTATGTTTATGTCACGAATGTTTTGAAAACTTTGAGCCTTATAATATGTTATAATGATTTATGATACGAACATGCTGTCATACTCTTATGACCATTTATGAGTTTCATACATGTTTTAAATATCCGATTTACTTACCTTGCATACTTAGTACACACCACGTATTGACCGCATACTTTCTATGGTATATCATCTCATGATATAGGTCCTAGTTCTCAGACTCATCCTCATCCGTAGATAGATTCGGACTTGCTCACTGCGTACTTGGTGAGTCCTCATGTTCCGAGGGCTACATGTTCACACTCTATGTTATTCCTTTAGTTTCTGGATGTTTGATTAGTTGGGGAGTTGACCCATTAATCCGCCTTTCATGTTTAGAGGCTTATCAGACTAAAAAGTTGTATTCCATCATATTGTATAAGTATTGTACTGTTTTCCCTTATGTTATGTTATGATTACGTTCTCTATGCAAAGTCTTTCACTGATGTGATTGAATTAGATGTATGCTCATGTCATGGGTCGACTTGGGGTCTCTCGGGGCTCCTTGTTCCGGGTGTACGTTTGAGTCGTGATAAACTTGGTATCAGAGCCATAGATTTATGTGTCCTAGGGAGTCTGAAAGTCGCGTTAAGTAGAGTCTTTTTCATGGGTGTGAAGCGCGCCACACTTATGAAGAAGAGGCTACTAGACGTTTAGGAATGTTCACTTCTTTCATGATCTATGTTGTGCGATAAACGTCCTTTAGTCTTCTAATTCATGCTATTCGCACTTGCAGAATAATGCCTCCACACCAAGTAAATGCCAGGAGGAACGGTAATGGTGATGATCATGAGGATGCCCATGATGGAGAGCATCAGCCAGCTCCACCCATTCATGAGGAGCACATACCAGAGCCAGTCGCCCACGCTGAGTTTAGGGAGGCGATTCAGATGTTGGCACAAGCCATGCTAGCTTAGGTCCAGAATCAGACTGTGGCACATTAACCGCAAAATGGGAACGGGGCAGCTGCTAGGGTGAGGGACTTTTTGAGGATGAGCCCTCCAGACTTCACAGGGTAGAAGGTAGACGAGGACCCACATGACTTTATTGAGGAAATTTTGAAGATCACCCAGGTTATGGGGGTGAATAATGGGGAATGTGTTGATTTGACCTCCTATCAGCTCAAGGGGGTAGCACATATATGGTTCAAGCAATGGAAAGGTGCTAGGACAACGGGTGTAGGCCCGATAGGTTGGGATAAGTTACACACCACGTTCATGGATCGGTTCTTCCCTCGGGAGATGAGGGAGCTCAAGGAGGCCAAGTTTGTGATTTGAAGCAGGGCAACATGTCAGTGCAGGAGTATGCCTTGGATTTCACTCGGCTATCTAAATATGCTCCATAGTTTGTGGTGGATCAATGAGCTCGGGTGAGCCGCTTTGTGCGTGGAGTAGCAGATTACTTGGATAAGGATTGCCGGATTGCCATGCTACACCGGGACATTGACTTTCCCCATATTATATTGCATGCCCAGCAGATGGAGTCGGTCTATAGGATCCAGAGAGAGGCCAAGAGGGCCAGGACCGATAGCTACGAGGTTTCTTAGGCCAGGTCAGGAGGTGGATCACGTTAGTAGTCCCAGCACAGGTCCACTACTCCAGCTCCATCATCGGCTAGCACGTCGTCCAGGTTCAGGGGAGACCAGAGGAGCAGGGCTATAGGCTCGAGGGGGATCATAGTAGAATGTAGGTGGAGCGCACTATCCCAGCTTGTGCGAGATGTGGAAAAAATCATCCCAGGAGGTGTCTGGTCGGTGCGGATGCTTGTTTCAGGTGTGGCAAGCCCGGGCACAGGATCATAGATAGCCCTGCAGCCAGTTCTACCACTCCAGCGGCACGACCCCCTCAGCAGGGTGCCTCCACTAGTTCGGCAGCTGGTCAGCATCGAAACAGGTTTTATGCCCTAGTGCCTCGCCAGGAGCTGGAGGCTTCGCCAGATGTGGTCACGGGTATGTTGCAAGTCTTCCATGTTGATGCTTATACTTTGTTAGATCCAGGAGCTACCTTGTCTTTCGTGACCCCTTACATTGCTAGTAGTTTTAGAGTTAGTCCTAAAATTATGTTAGAACCATTCTCCGTATCTACTCTAGTCGGTGAATCAATTGTAGCTAAGCGGGTATATAGAGGTTGCCCCATTATGGTGTTGCATAAGGTTACCTCTGCGAACTTAGTAGAATTGTCCATGACTGATTTTGACATCATTTTGGGTATGGATTGGTCATTTGCATGTTATGCTTTGATTAATTATAGGACCCGTGCAGTGGAATTCCAATTTCTAAGTGAGTCAATTTTGGAATGAAGGGTAATTCAGTTGTACCAGCCGGTCGGTTTATTTCATATCTGAAGGCCAGGAAGATGATCTCTAAAGGTTGCATGTTCTACCTAGTCAGGGTTAAGGATGTAGAGTCCGAGACCCCGATTATTCAGTCAGTTCCAGTGGTGTGCGAGTATCTAGAGATTTTTCCCGATGATTTACCAAGTGTTCCTCCAGAAAGGGAAATTGATTTCAGAATTGATCTACTGTCCTATATGCAACCTATCTCTATTCCTTCTTACGGGATGGCCCCAGCTGAGCTAAAAGAATTAAAGGAACAGTTGAAGGACTTGTTGGATAAGGGTTTTATTAGACCAAGCAAGTCTCCATGGGGCACACCGGTTCAATTTGCTCGGAAGAAGGATCGATCCTTCAAATGTGTATTGATTATCGGCAACTTAATAAGGTCACCGTCAAGAACAGGTACCCCTTTCCCAGGATTGATGATTTATTTGACTAGCTCCAAGGTGTCAGGTGTTTCTCGAAGATAGATCTCAGGTCTGGGTATCACCATCTCAGAGTCCGGGAGAGTGATATCCTAAAGACAGCCTTCAGGACCCGGTATGGCCATTATGAGTTTGTAGTTATGTCATTTGGACTAACCAATGCTCCTGCAGCTTTTATGAATCTAATGAACAGGGTATTTAAGGCATATTTGGACATGTTCGTGATTGTATTCATTGATGACATCCTTATATACTCCCCGAGCGAGAAGGAGCATGCCGCTCATTTGAGAATATTACTTCAGACCCTCAAGGATCGTCAGTTGTATGCAAAGTTTTACAAGTGTGAATTTTGGTTGGACTCAGTGGCATTTCTGGGCGATGTGGTGTCGAGTGAGGGCATAAGGGTGGATTATCATAAAATCAAAGCGGTGAAGAATTGGTCTAGACCAGTGAATCCTTCAGAAATTCGGAGTTTCTTGGGCCTAGAAGGCTACTATCGAAGGTTTGTTGAGGATTTCTCATCTATTGCGGCATCTTTGACCAAGTAGACTCAGAAAAAGATAAAGTTCCAATGATCAGAGCATTGTGAGAAAACCTTCTAGGAATTGAAGACCCGACTCACTTCAGCACCAATGTTGACTTTACATGAGGGTACTGATAGCTTTATTGTGTATTGTGATGCTTCGAGAATCGGACTAGGATGTGTGTTGATGCAATTGGGGAAGGTGATAGCATACGCCTCTCGACAGTTAAAGGTTCACGAAAAGAATTACCTGACCCATGATCTTGAGTTGGTAGTGGTGGTGTTTGTACTGAAGATATGGCGGCATTACTTGTATGGTGTTCACGTGGATGTGTTCACGGATCACAAGAGCTTGCAATATGTTTTCACGCAGAAAGATCTCAATCTTCGGCAAAGGAGGTGGTTGGAGTTGCTAAAGGACTAAGATATGAGTGTCCTTTACCACCCAGGCAAGGCTAATGTGGTTGTGGATGCACTTAGTAGGCTCTTTATGGAGAGTGTGTCCCACGTGGATGAGGGAAGGAAGGAGTTGGTGAGAGATGTCCACCGACTTACAAGGTTGGGGATTAGATTTATCGACTCGACCGATGGCGGTGTTGTTGTGCAAAATGGGTCAGAATTTTCCTTGGTGGTCGATATAAAATCTAAGCAAGATGAGGATCCAATTTTGAGAAGGCTGAAGGAAGCAGTGCAGAGTCAAAAGGTGGAGGTTTTCTCCCAAAGGGGAGATGGTGTCCTTCGATACCAAGGCCGGCTATGTGTTCCGGACATTGATAATTTGAGATTCTGGATATTGCATGAGGCACATAGTACTAGATATTCCATCCATCCGGGATCTACGAAGATGTATCGGGACTTGAGGGAAATCTATTGGTGGGATGGTATGAAGAAGGATATCACAGAGATTGTAGCCAAGTGTCCAAACTGTCAGCAAGTGAAGGTCGAGCACCACAGGTCGGGAGGTGTACTTCAGGATATTAGCATTCCCACTTGGAAGTGGTAAGAGATTAATATGAATTTTATTTCAGGCCTACCTCGTACTCGCCGTCACTATGATTCCATTTGGATGGTGGTAGATAGGTTAACAAAGGCTGCACACTTCCTACCGGTCAAGACCACGGATTCAGCAGATGATTATGCCAAGTTGTATATTTGGGAGTTGGTTCAACTTCATGGAGTGCCCTTGTCTATTATCTCAGACTGAGGTACTCAGTTTACCTCCCAGTTCTGGCACTCTTTTCAGAAGGGACTTGGGACTCAAATTAAGCTCAGCACAACATTCCATCCGCAAATTGATGGCCAGGCGGAATGAACAATCCAGACTCTTGAGGATATGTTGAGGGCATGTGTTATGGATTTTAAAGGTAGTTGGGATGATCATTTGCCCTTGATCGAGTTTACTTATAATAACAGTTATCACTCTAGTATCCAGATGGCACCATTCGAGGCCCTTTATAGGTGGAGGTGTAGATCTCCCATCGGATGGTTTGAGGTTGGGGAGGCAGCTATGATAGGGCTAGATGCGGTTCACGAGGTGATGGTGAAGGTCCAGTTGATAAGGGATCAGTTAAAAACCGCTCAGAGTCGTCAGAAATCATATAATGATGTGAGGAGAAGAGATTTGGAGTTTGATGTGGACGCCTAGGTATTTCTAAAGGTATCTCCCATGAAGGGAGTCATGCGGTTTGGAAAGAAAGGGAAATTCAGTCCCTGCTATGTTGGTCCCTACCGTGTTGTGAGAAGAGTTGGTAAGGTGGCGTATGAGTTGGACTTGCCATCGGAGTTATCTTCAATTCATCCCATCTTCCATGTGTCGCTTTTGAAAAAGTGTTTGGGTGATCCAGCCTTGGTAGTCCCGGTAGACAGCATTGGAGTAAAAGAGAGCCTTAGTTATGAAGAAATTCTCGTTGAGATCTTGGATCGACAGGTTCGAAAGTTGAGGAAAAAAGAAGTAGCTTCAGTTAAGGTTTTATGGAGAAATCAGCATGTTGAGGGAGCTACGTGGGAAGCCGAAGCGGATATGATGGCTAGATGCCCACATTTGTTCTCTACCAGCTCAGTTCCAACTAGAGGTATCAGTTCTACTCTACGATCCCATTTAGTTTTCATGTTCAGTTCATGTGTGCAAGTTTCTTTTCTGTGTATAAATGTCTATGTGAAGCATGAGATCAGTTCAGCTATGTGGTTTGGTTCAGAGGTAGTCATTCCGTGAAAATTTCAGTTAAAATGATCAGTATATAGCTATGATAAATTGTATGTTTATGTTTTCTCCTTGTTTCCTACATTCGAGGATGAATGTTTTCAAGGGGGAGATATTGTAATACTCCAGGAAGGCCTAAGAATAGAACCCGAGAGTTTAATTTGAAAGTGCAGAAAACTGGCAAAATATCACAGCATGGACCGCAAAACGACTTGTGGTATCAAACCACGAGTCATTGTATGCTGTCATTGGTTGGGGAAATGTTGGTGGTAGTGGAGATAACGAGAGGTAAGACGACCCGTTGTGGGATACAACGAGTCGTCGTTTGCAATCGTGGTTAGGATTAGGCTGAGCGACAGTGTAAACAATGGGAGACCCAACGACCCGTTAGGAGAATCCACAGCGTTGGTTATGGTCATGGTTGGAGGATTAAGTTTTCCAGTAGACTTGACGGGGGGAAACAACGATCCGTTGTTTGTGGTGACGGGGCATGGTGTGACCCGTTAGAAGATGAGATGCCAAGGTTCAGGGGACTAACCACGGACGATATAACGAGTCATGGGTTAGAGGTACGGGTCATTCTATCGACCCATTGTTTGGATTCGATACTAGGTCATCAACAGTTCATTCCACGAGAGACACGACGGGTCGTGGTGGGTTCCAACGACCCGTTGGTGCTGTCCGTTGGT
Organism: Datura wrightii; assembly: GCA_035772735.1. NCBI lineage: Eukaryota > Viridiplantae > Streptophyta > Magnoliopsida > Solanales > Solanaceae > Datura > Datura wrightii. The sequence continues at coordinate 130,558,296 of JASDFA010000006.1, forward strand.
TCCATCCGGTCAATTTTCAAGGCGGGTTCATTAAGGGTATTTTTGACTTTTTCACGATATAAGGCCTTAAACTACGTTGTTTTTTCTTGGGAAAGATGGATTTTTAGGAAAATAAACCTTCCTAAAGTCTCGTTCATACATGCAAGGATTTTGACAAGTGATCTAAGGGGAGATTTCAAGCTTTTCACCTCAATTCCTTTAACTTCATTCTTGGGCTTTAAGGAGGGTTAGGAGTTGATAATCCCAGGTATGTAAGGTCTTCCATGGGTGGATTCTTCCACACCCATGCTCCTTCTCTATTAATTATTCAAAAATTATTTTAAAACTCATGGGGTTTTATATTCGGTTTGTATAAAATTTAATAATTTAATTATGATGGTCTTGTGATTTTTCAACCTTATCATTATCTACTGATTTTAATCATCTTTTTGAGCTCTAAATTTGATATTTATATGGCTGATTTCAAATTTCTAATTATTTAAGCTCGATTTTGTATGCCCATGATAACCCGATTTATGATCCATTGATCCATTGATGTTTTTGATAAGCCCAGCATGTATTATGAATTAAATCATGAATATATTATGTTATCTATTATGATCTTATGGAAATTTAAACTATATGCATGATCTACAAGTATGTATGTATTTTACTAAGCATGAATGGTGTTTTGGCCGACTCACAGGCCTCAAGTCATGGCTAGTTCACGTATGTTCAAGCATGTTTATGATTATCATGATTTGACTAGCCCATGAACTCATGTATGTATTATTATGAGCACTATATATGTTTTGAGAGTAGTATCGAATACCGAGTAGGTTCGGGGCTCAAGTTAAGTCCCGGATCTCATGAATTACGTGCCATCATAGGTATGTTGGGACCCATTCATGTTTGTCCCTGGCCCAAATGGCCCTTTTCATGTGTGATCACGCCCTTCATGGTTCCTACCCTTGGAAAGGTACGAACACCCTCCTGACTAGGGTTACAAGTCAGGCTTCATGTGTGCTCATATGGGGTTTTTCGGTTAAGAGAATCTCCCACTATTCGTTATGTTTTCCCTTTTGTTATGTTATGATTACATTCTCTATGCTAAGTCTTCCGCTCATGTGATTAAATTAGATGTATGCTCATGCCATGGGTCGACTTGGGGTCTCTCGGGACTCCTTGTCCCGTGTCTACAATCTGGGTGTACGTTTGGGTCGTGACACCTTATTTCTCCGAGGACAGTTAATAGTTATGTTTTGCGTGTTATTTCATTTTTCAAACTTTAGCGAGCTAGTTGGGGATGTTGTCCCATCAACTCATCAAATGTTTATAGACTTCTCAAACATTCTGTAGATGATCCAGCTTGTCTAGTGTTGACTCTGTTTATGGCCTTTGTTATATTTCAAACTTTCACTTATTCATGTTGCCTTTAATTTCTGTTTTAGTTATTCTCTTGAATTGTTATGCATGTGCCATGGGTTAGTTTGGAGTCATTCGTGGTTCTAGGCTCCGTGTCTCGATCAGGAGTCTCAGCTTGGTCGTGACACTCTCTTTGACAAACCTTGAAAACAAAAATAATACCACCATTTTAAGTTTGTGTGTTCTCTCTTTGCCCAAGCTTATCAAACTACATCAATGGGCGAGGTTTTCTTTGTCTATCCATTTCCTTTTTCCTCTTTTATTGTTTGAGATTTCTGATTTATCGGGTTTGGGTTTTGTTATTCTTTTTAGGAAGAGAAAAAACCTGCAAAAGAAGTGAAAAAAATAGAGGAAGTGAAGAAAGAGGAGGCTCCTCCGTCACGCAGCAGCGATGAGAAGGCGGAAGAAAAGGCAAAAACATAGGAATCCAAAGATACAGTACCGACTCCTCCATCACCGCCTCAAGAAATTGTCTTGAGAGTCTACATGCATATGAGTTCAGCTTCTGAAAAATGAACCTTAGTGACTTAGTGATGAAAAATGGTATGTAATTTGAGTTAATTGACAAGAGGATTATAGTTTTCTCCAAATGAATTTTGAGCTTAAGAATAATGAAGAAATAGTAGAATTAAAACCAAATTTGTGGTTACTGAGTGAATTTTCGATGGATTTACTTTTATATTGAAAGAAGATTTGTGTTGAATTTTCGATGGATTTGTTTGCTGGCCCTTTTTAGGTTTTTGAGAAGTAGTGAAACAACAAAGAAGGGAACTAAAAAAAGGACACAAAGGATTAGATATATTGCACTTGAAAAATCTCCGAAATGAAAAACAATAGCAAGAACTTTATAGAACATAAAGAGTCTATTCGAATCTCCAGAATATATGAAAATCAAATTATAAAAATAGATTTCTGGAGATCGATACCTCTAATTTTTCACCAAATCAGTTATTCTGAACTCAAATTCTCGGTTGAAGTTTGTAGGTTTGGTGTTATTATGTTAAAGACTGGTCGGGGCGGTGGAGCGAGTTAGATTAAGATATAGATTTTATTTTGAAAAAAAGGGTCATTTATGTTAGATTTGGACTTTTTTGTTAAATGAGGGGTATAGATGAAAACTTTTATAACATCGGGGGTAAATATAGCCCGATAATATAACGAAGGGTAGATGTGGCCAAATTTTGAAAGTAGAGTGGGGGGGGGGGGGTGGAGGGGTAAATTTGGCCCTTTTTCTTTTTTTACTAGTAATACCCAATGCACTTGTAACCTTGGATAGAACACCCTTTCCTTTTCTAGAATTTTTTTCTCCGGAATCTATATTATAATTTATGACTAAAATAAATATAACATAAGTAAATTTATGACTAAATAAATATAGTACAAGTTTATTTAATTAAATAAGAGATAAAAATTAAATGCAAAAAATAAATAAATTAACAGAAGAAAGTATGGAACGGATGTACCAAACGTCTGCGTAAAAGCAGACGATTATAAACCAATAGGCAATAGTAGAAATTCGAAAATTGATGTAGCAACTAGCAACTCGAAATTTGAATATCACCAAATTTGATAGTTAGCACACGCCACAAAGAGATAATAAAAATTAAAATAACTTAGACAATTGAAATTTGAAAATTAGAAATTTTGGAAAAGGAGAAAATTGAGATTTGAGAATGAGAATTGAGATTTGAGATTTGAGAGAGTGAGTAGTAGAGATTATAGAGAGTAGATAATTTGTGAATAAATTGTAAAAAAGGGAGGGGTATTTATAGTTATTAAAAATGAACCAAAGTGTAATTTTTAAAATATGAATGTGTAAAATTAATTTCGGGGGGGAGGGGGGGAGGGGAGAGGAGGTTAGTGGCTGCAAAGGTTGAAAATAGTCGTTGGGGGGCCTCGGCCCAGGTGTTGGCAACGATAACATTTAATTTTTTTTAAATCTGATCGGATGAACCGGGCCGAACCAGGACGAACAGTGCTGGGACACCTGGTAAAAAAAACTGTCTCATCCTGTCCCACCCATCCCCCTACATCCACCAGCCCAGCCGAAACCGGGACTATTGGGACTCGGACTCAGACCCGGATCGATATTGGGTCGGACCGGAACGTCCCGTCCCGTTGGCCTACCCTAGACTAGACAAATATATTTTTTTAAAAAATTAAGCTGAAATCATTTCAAAATTGATAAAACAAAAAATTTAAAATTAAGTTATTACTAAATATTTAAAGTACAAAGCTTCATGGCAAAATTCGTTCTCCTTTTTACCCTTTTAAATTAGTAGAGTTCACACTTCACAAACTAGTCAATTAATTATTTTTTTAATATCTAAAATTTTAATAATAACTCAATTTTGTGTATTAAATCCTCCATTATTTGGAATATGTAGAAATTTTAAAGCAATTAAGATTATAACTTTTTTAAGAAATAATTACGCGTTAAATAAAATTGTACGTATAATGTAAAATAATCTTACGCTTGTAACTTTTGAAAATACAATTAAAAACGAGAGCAGATTGATGCATAAAGCACATCGCGTTAACAAGGTCCGGGAAAGGGTCGCTTCCCAAGGAGTGTGATATAGACAGTATACGCTAATGCAAGCATTAGTGATTATTTTCACTAATTTTAATGAGTCTTTTTGAGTTCGATGGTGTAATAATTCTTAATGACCAAATACAAATAAATAATGAGTTTTTGATACGATATCTATTTATTAGTGTCAAACTAAACCAATAATAAATCACATGAATACGATTTCATAAGTGCTAATTGTTTAAACAAACAACTCATACTATATGTTCTAATCTACCATACAACTTTATATTACAATGCAATATATGATATTTATATTAAATGTTAATATATTAATAGTGTAGTGATACAAATTTTATAATAACTAACATAATATATACATATAATGCATGTATTTAAGTGCTCATGTAAAAGTGAACGACTCTTTTATCTTTTAATCAAATGTTAATTTTTTTACTTTTATTCAATGAAGGAATTATCAAAATAAAATGAAGGAAAAATTATTAGATTGGATCAAACTTTTAAATATGATTATTTATCAATTTAATATTTATAATTTTTTTTAAAATTTATATATTATTTACAAATATTATTTATATTATTTTTAAATATCCATTCTTACAAGGTGACGCACGAATCATGTACTCTAAAACCAATACTATAAAGTGAATGATGAGAAGAGTACAACAAATATACAGGTGTGGTTAATGGGGTAGAACTGTAAATTAAGGAGGCTGAGCTGGACGAAGAGAAAGAACTGGATAAGATTCTGCTCTTCTCCGTAGCCAAACATTCCGGCGAGATGACAATTACCATCTACACCCCTGCGCATGTTAGCACTAGCGGCTTAAATTTCGGGCTCCTCCGTTCTCCGCCGCTACGAACCTTGTCGCCGGCGAGATATCACCGCAATTTTAGCTTGAATTGCATGTCACTCCCGGAGAAAAGGCAGGAAAGCAGACGATTGGTCAATGTTGCCCTCGGAGTCTTGCTTCAATGGCTCGCCGTACCTAAAGGTGATTCCCTTCATTCTATCAATGCTGACGTGCGCCAACGTCGGTGCGGTGCGCCTTAGTAACTATATTCGTAATCACGTATAAGGCCGCTTTTGTCTGCTGTAGATTATTAAACAAGTGAGATAGTGTTCGAAATTGGTATTATATATGCAAGCATGCAATTGTCATTTATATTCATTGCTCTGTGTGTGTTCTTTTCTTTTCCTTCTGAAAATTTCTTTTGGATTTAAATATTACAAGCGACCTAAGAAAGTTGTGTTGGAACATTTTGGTTTGCAGATGCTGTAGGAGGTAGCCCTTTCGACAAGTATGTTAAAAGGTGAGCAGAAAAGTTGTGGAAATTTGAAATAAGTTGCATTATATAATTTTTGTTGATGAAAATACGGCTAATTTACAAAAATGAATTCAGCATATAAGCAGTTAAGTACACCTATACCCACTGATCAAAGTATATAATCTGTATGAAAATTTTAAAGAAAGATCATAAAAATATGTATATATATATTAAGAGGTGCATCCGAAGCATTTAAATCCTCGCCCCCTATACTAGTGGTGCGTTCTTATAGCTTGTAAGTTGTGAGCTGTGACCATTAAACTATATCAAGAGGCAGAGTTAGGTTTGATTGCCACATCTAGGTTGTTGAAAGGGGCAGATATCTTATCATGTTTAGCTCCATTAATCTCCCTAAATTATATGTTTCTCTTTTAATAACAATAAATTTGATGATGTATTTTATGACTTGAGTTTGCACTTGGCCCCCCCCCTTTTTTTTTTTGCAATCAGTATTTTGCACCTGGAAAAAATTAATGAGAATGATAGAGGCGAAGCACTGATACTTATTTCGTTTAGTTCAAGCAAGGTTTCCATGATTTCATTTTTGAATGAAGTTATATCATTTTCTTTCTTCCATGCCCCTCTCATTCTCAAGTCAAATTTTCAAATCTTGGGAATCTGCTTTACAAAGTTGGCAAAACTAAAAACTAATTACCCAAAGTGGTGTTGACTATTCAAATTGCACAAAGTTTTGGGCTCGAAGCGCTGTTGTCTACTTCGAAGGATGAAACTTGTATTTAAGGCTAAGTTAATTTTGTCCCCAGGTCAGAAAAAGCAGTTTCCATTCTTTCCTTGAGTAAATTACAGGATTGCCAACTTTTGTGTTTTCACAACTATTGGTATTAATGTCAAAACATAAGATGAAATAGCTTGTATAGTTCAGTGATGTCAATAGACTGTGTTCCATATGGCTCCACAATTTTCATTAATTTCCATCACCTGTGTGCGTAGCTTCACATCTGCCACCCTGCTTTACTTTTCTTTCTTTCTTTTTTTTTGGGAATGGTAACAGTAACCACCCTGCTTTACTTTAGCTACCTTGATTGGTAAAATTAGCTTCTGCTTAAGTCATTGTCCTATGTGCTTTCAATTTAGTTTTATAAGCCTGTGATACTTTGTGATTTTTTAGGCTTGAATTGAGTTGTTGTGTTCATTTTATTTTTACTTTTCGATTTGGTAACTAGGAAGCAGCTGGATCCACTGGAGTCTTATATACCAGCTGTGTTGCTGGCTGGGGTGCAGATTAAGGAATTAGGTGACACTTGTTTCGCACTTTCACTATTTTTGTTTCTTAGCTTGAAAAGCTTAGTAAATATCCTCCATTCTTGCTGCAATCCATGTGTTTATTTAGATTGAGTATTTCAATGATCTCTAAAGCAATACTGAGAAATACTGGACTTAAAGGGGTAATAATAGATAGACACCTGAAGTTGGCACCATAATAGGATAGACTCCTGAAGTTGGCACCAAGGTCAGACAGATGGCTTAAATATGTGTCAGCCATCGTTAGACACCTTTTCTTGGCAGAAGTTTGTCTCATGAACACCTGTCTGTGAGATCACCTGCTTGAGACTCACTTTTTGCTGCCGTATCAGATGGTCAAATAAAATATGACATGTGTAATTTTTTTATAGAAAAGAATATAATAGTTTATAAAAAACAAAAACCAGCTATAATTTATATAAAAAAACAAAGCCCCCTTCCCCTGCTCATTTCTTTCGTCAAAATGTTTCAGAACTGAACCTCCCCGTCCCCTTTTTCTTCCAACACCTGTCCACCCCCCCCCCTCCCTCCCCCTTTTTTCCCCTTAAACCCTTCCCCCTCCTCTTCTTCTCCATCCTTCCTCCTCCCACCTGCGATGTTTCCCCTCCTCCCTCCTCCTTCAGTGAATCTCTCAAAAATGTCACGGGCCGGAATCATCTCTCTCAGGATTTGAAACTTTGCTTTATTTAAATGAAAGAGTTACCAAATGTTGTCCTTAGAGTTAATTGAGCGTTCATTTTGTTCCCTTTGAATTTTGGTATTGGAAACATTATGCACTCTGCAAATAAATTATAGAGGTTAAGTTGTACTTTATGTGAAATTAGTTGGCTTTTGAGTCATTATGTGAAGTCCATCCTATGCTTTCTACTGCTTCATTATGTTACAATGTCAGGGGAGTTTACTCCTATTATACAAGATATAATTAAATCTTTTGTACTTTTTTGGTTGGTTGTTGGTTTATGGTGGAGGTGGGGGGAGGGTGGTGGAAAAAGTTGAAGGAGGAGTGAGAATAAGTTGGACCCTGAAACCTTGGTTTAAACTCTTCTTCTTCAAGAATTTGTGTCAGTGGTTGTGCCCCCCCTCCCCCACCCTCCCCCCCCCCCAAAAAAAAAAATAAATCAAAAACAGTATCTATTCTCTAATATTGACCCAATTGGATCATGAGCACCTTATGAATCAAAGAAAATGTTGTTTATGTAATAATCTTCTAAGTTCTGTCGTTAAAAAATAGTCACAAAAGGGATTAAAGGAGAACCCTCTTATCCTCTTATTTATTTGTTATGGTGATGGAAATTTTAAGTCTGATGTTCAAAAGAGCCAAAAGATTGGTGCAACCTAGTGGTCAGTGAAATGGGTTGAGAACTATAAGGTCTCAGGTTCAAATTCCAGCAGAGACTAAATCACCAGGTGATTTCTTCTCATCTGTCCTAGCCTTGGTGGAAGGCTTATGTAAGAATGAGACTAGTCCTTAGTAGAATATTCTAGAGAAATAAGGAGATTTCCCATAGAAGATCTTAAAATTCCATGGATTTGCATGGAAGATTCTTGGGCTAGTAAATTAAGGGTGACAAAAAAGTTTCAAAACTAAAAAAAAGTCACAAGTCTTAATTATTGAGTAGAGGTGACAATTTTAAGGTTAGTGTTAATGACACTAATTTTAAAAACCCTCAAGTTTTATTATTTACACAAAGCCTCTATTTTTCCCCTACCCCTATTCACCCCCTCCCCTCCCGTCCCCCTTCCCCCGCCTCATCCTCCCCTTCTCCCCTCGCCATTATCACATCCCTTTCCTCCACCACCACCACGTCCTCCGCCATTATCGCTACCTTCCTTTTCTATTGTCATCGCCACCACCTCCACCAACTCCTTCTCCACTTTATTTGTCGTCGCCATCACCGCATAGTTAGGATTTCGATTTTGCAACAACAGATACAACTGCTGCAACAGATTCAATAATTGCTGAAAACATATGCAGCAGGTGCTAAAATAGATGCACCAACTGCTGAAACATATTCGGCTGCTGCATATTTTTCAGCAACTGTTGCATCTGTTTCAATAGTTGCTGAAACAACTGCAGCAGTTGTTGTTTTTTGTAGAATTTTTTCAATAGCTAGGAAAAATATATATTTTCAAGCTCACGACCAGAGCAAAAAAAAAGCTCGTAAGAAATAAGAAAAAAAAGAGGAGAATAAAAATAACGTAATAAAAAAGATAAACACAACGAAGATGGTGGCGGCGGTGGCGGTAGCGGTAGAGGCGACAATAACAACGACATAGACGGAGGAGGAAGTAGAAGAAGAAGAGAGAAATCTCGAGAGAGAAGAGAAAGAAGAAAGTGATATGAAAAGATAAAAAGAGAGGAAAAATTTAAATTTTGAATTGAAAATTTAGGAGGGGAGTTTTTTTTAAACTTATCAAAATTCTAATTTACACCCTAAAGTTTTTTAATCACTCTAATTATATCTATTTTTTAATTAATGATAGTTGACCAAGTCAATGTCACCATTTTTAATTTCAAGACTTATTTGTTACCTCCCACTCTATTTTCTCAAGATTCTTGGAATTTTCTAGTTTAGTAGAAATTTGTAGAGGAAGCCCTTATTTGTAAATATTAAGGGACTTGTGCAACAATTAATATTCACACACTAGCCCCTAGGCGACTAGTATAAATAAGGGGTCATTCATTTGTAGATGCATCAAGTAGATCTTGTAAGTCTTGAGCAATGTAAAAGCTCCTTTGGCAATTCTTTGTGTCTTTCTTCAATGTAGTGTTCCCTTAGCGATCTAGTGTTAAAAAGGACTTTCTTGAGCTTGCAAGATCGTGGAAGATTTGGAGCAAGCTGTCAAGTGCGGCACGGTGTGCTTATGGGAAAGCTAAGTCTATGATGTAAGGTTGAGAAATTCCTTATTGTATATTTGGGACTTCCTCTGGGTGTTAAGAAAAAGGATTAGGTTATATGTCAAGGAGTTCTAGACAGATGTGCGAAGAAACTGTATTGTATATTTGGTACTTCCTCTGGTGTTAAAAACAAGGATCAAATGATATGTTAAGGAGTTCTAGAAAGATGTGCGAAGAAACTGAACCCTGGGAAAAGTAATATTTATCTTTAGGTCTAATCAATAGTGCCTTAAATGGAATCCCAACATACTTAATGTCCCTCTTTCCTGTACCAGAAAATACGGAAAGAAAGATTTACACTAAGGGGTGTAGTTTTCTTTGGGAGGCGAATGCAGAAAGAAAAAAGATGCATTTGGTAAAATGGCAGACTGTTATGAAAGATAAAAGAAGTTGGTGGATTGGATATAAGGAACTTAAAACTTTACAGTAAAAGTTTACTATTTAAAGGGCTATGGAGGTTCAATGAGAGTGGAGATGAGATTTGGAAAGAAATCATCACTGTCTAATATGGTAGGATTGGGTTTTGGAGCCCCTGCTTAGTTACCATGCTTACAGAAGTGGGTATATGGAAACATATATGCAAGTCATGGCAAGAATTTGTACAACATGTAAAATTGGTGGCTGGGAATGGGAGCATAATCAAGTTCTTGGCTGATGTATGGTTGGTGGATGGTAAATTGGTGGAAAAATTTCCATTTTGTACAGTTTATCAATGAAGAAACAATGCACAGTAGCTGAATGTTATTCTTGGTCTGATTGGTTATTTAATCTCAGGAAGAATTTTAATGATTGGGAATTAGATGAAGTTGGTTAGTTATTAGCTCTTACTCCCTCTTTCCCAATTTATATGACGCACTTTTCTTTTTAGTTAGTCCCAAAGAGAATGACACATTTTCTTATTTGGCAAATATTAATGACACATAAACTGGACCATACCGAACTAATTCTGTTTTTCGATTTCGGTTTTTCTTTTTTCTTTTTTCTAAAATTTCGGTATTCGATTCGGTTTTCAGTTTTCGAGTTTTGGTATCTTGGTTTAACCGAAATTTTCTATATATATATTTTTTAAAAAATAAAAAATAAACAATAAAATTATAACTTAATTTCAAATAAATAAAAATACGATATCCAACCCAATCTCAAAGCGCATTTAGAGAATTATTTATATAATTACCACAATTGCTTAAGTTTTTCACAAATAACAAGTTTTTTAATAGTTTTAGCATATTAAGAAAATTCTTACGATTACTAATATGCTTTGAAAGAGAGATGAAATATATAATAGTTATTTAACAAGAAATAGGAAATATAGATTATTGAAATCTTTAAAGACCCTTAATTTTTTTGTTGGGTCAGTTATAAGGATATTGAGCAGACGAGAAAATTTATTATGAAATGTTGTACACGTGCTACTAATTTAAATTAACTAATCCCGCTAAGAATCTGTAAATGAAAATTTAAAATATTGCCTAGTTATATATTTTTACTTAAAATTAAGTTTAGTTTAAATTATAACTTTAGTACTCAAAACTTTAAATAATTTATTGAATTAAAAAAAAAAAAAACTCATTTTTAATTTTAAAAAGTATCTAATTTTGTAAGCAGAAAAAATGCCCATAATTAGGCCCATAACCGAAAAAACCGAATTAGAGAAACCGACCTAACTGAATTTGAAAAAAATCGAATCGAACCGAATTAGTTTGGTTCAATGTTCGGTACACACAAAAAAAATATTGAAAACTGAAAAACCGAATGCCTACCCCTACATGTTGGGTCCCACTTATTTGGCGAAAAGTCTACAAAGATGTACTTTCTTATTTAAAAATTTATTTATTTTAAGGCTAGTTTTGTAACATTGCAAAGTCTTCTCATGTTTCTTAAACTTCATGCAGTCAAACTACATCACATAAATTGGTACGGAGGGAGTACGTTCTTTGGAGCCTGTAAGTCTGGATGTTAGCAGGAAGGACTCTCCCATCTAGTCAGTAGGTAATGATGGAATATTTTCAGTTAAAAGTTGTATACTCTCTTGCAAAAGTAAGTTGGGAATTGAGATTTGACTTGGCCATAGAAAATATTGTGGAAAACAAGTGTACCTATATTAGTAGCTTCTTTTGGTTGGATTGCAACAAGGGAAACCTGTTTAACTCAAGATATGTGTAAAGAAAAGGTTTCTACCTTTGTAGCAGATGTTTCTTCTGTGAGAACTCACAAGAAATTTTAAGTCATCTTTTTTGGCATTTATGGGGTGCACTGCATAATTTAACAAGTAGAGGTGTATGGAATGTTGGCAGACTCAAAAAATGAATGGTAGAAGGAAACAGATCTGGAAGGCCTCTCCTCTTTGTACCATTTGGACTATTTGGTTGGAGAGGAATAAGAGATGCTTTGAAGCTTAAAAGCATCATATTTCTTTTGTAAACAACAAATGCCTACAGAAATTATATTTTTGGTGTAGTAGTGAGATGGTCACATAGTGAGGATGAGATCTTCACTGTTGACAGGGCTTATAAGGAGGAGACTATCCAGCTTAGCAGCAATCAGCAAAGTCTGTGGAGGAAGGTTTGGAGAAACTCAGCACCAACAAAAAATAAATGTTTCACATGGTCGGTTGTTAGAAGGGCATGCTTGACACATGAATTCCTTCTTATGCTTGACACATGAAGTCCTAAAGAAGGAAGGAATGACCATTGTTTTCCTGGTGTTCATTATGTGGGAAGACAGAGGAGACCAACAATCATTTATTCTTTCCCTGCAGTTTCACAACACAGATCTGCACCATATTCCTCAACATGATACAAAGTGGATTGTGCCTGAACACACTGCAGATTTGTTGGGCTGTTGGATTAGGATATGGGCTGCAAAAGTCAGAAGACATGGTGGAGATTGATCCCACACTGCATATGGTGGACAGTTTGGGTAGAAAGGAATAGTAGGAATTTTGAAGATATATCCAATTCCTTTCATAAGGTTAAGTGGAATTGTATTGTATCTCTCTTTTTTTGGCGCAAAGAGATAGGTTTAGAGGATTCAGAACAATTCTTAGGATCCTTGTGAGTATTACTCTCTCAGTTTTTTTCACTTTTGAAGGTCCCCAACATCTTAATGCTATAGAATACAATATTACCATTTTCCAAAAGGAAAAAAAGGAACATGACTCAATATGATTTTCTCGACTTTTTGGGGGATGTATTTACTAGCAATGATGGTAACCCTTTATTTTTGAAGTACCTCCTTGGTACTATTAATGAAATTTATCTTATCTTATAAAAAAAGAGAAGTTTGAATTATCATCCTCTATAGTCTGACCGCTTCAAATTCTGGAAATAGTTGATGTCCTCTGATGATCACCGAGAATAAACTTTTGTCTAGTCACTTTCTCCTATAATCTTCCTCCTCTTCTGTAATGAATCAATCAGGGAATAGAGGTTATCCATTAAGAACTACTGATAAGAATCTGTGCATCAAACTATCCCCTGACATTGAAGAAAATGCTATCAACTTTGCTGGCACATTGGAATTAAGAGCCTTCCCTGTAGTAGTAGCTTCTGTAAGATATTAGATATCCTATGATACTCTTTCAGATCTTCCTCATTTTCTGCTCCAAACTAGAGTGCTCATCTCTTTCTTAGTTTTAAGAATATTAGAGCAACAACATTATCCTATTCCTTCCTGAAATCTCCCCGTTGCTTCTGGAGATTTCAAAATAAAACTCTTCAGAATGATGTGTTTTCCAAGTTGTGCACTCATCTTCAACATGGTTCCACAGTTAAACTTGCCGATCTGCATAGACCCATACAGGTGCGGAGGCACGTGTATTCGACACCGCTTGTTCCATTTTTTTATATGTATGTAAAACCAACATGCTGGTAAATTTTGTCCTATAAGAAACGGAATTTGTGCTTGTGGAGAAAAATTGAAGATTTCAACTCACAAAACTTAGAATTTGAGAAAGGAACAGATATTTTTTTAGGTCGTGACCCGTTACTTGGCTTCAATAACTGTTAAAATGCTCAATGCATTTTCAGAAGGGCATGGTGCTTTTATCTATCTGGTTTGTTTCGTACCTGTCGTTCAACGATAAAATGGGTCAAATTCTACGGAAATGACACCGCTTGGCATATAAGAGCTCTGGTAGCTCGTTGGTGAGGTGCTTCAATTCCCTGAAGGTCAAGGGTTCAAATCTCACTAAGTAAACACAATTTCTTTTAAAGTTTTTCAGCCTTATTCTGAAAAATATTGAAGCCACCGAGGTTTGAAATCCTCGACTCCTTGCCTAAAAGGATGAAACTATTCCAATTGAGCCGGCATTTATTGAATATAGGTTTTTGCCAATTAAGATACCATTTTATTTGACAGCAACTACTAATAAACAATTTAAGATGTTCTTCGATTGAATTATTCAAGTAAACTTGAGAATTTTAACTTTGAGAAAACTACTCGTTCTCTGCTCTTTTAATTGTAAGTTGATTTATTTCATTCTTCTTTCTAGTTGAAATTTCTTGGAAACATCCATTGTCTTTTTTTGTGGGCTGAATTCTATGAAATTATCTAGGGTTTATTTGAATTGGTAATTAAATTTTGTAATTTATCTTAAATTTCAACGAAGAGATATTATCTAAAACATCTTCCAATTTTCCAAAATCAAATTCAACATCTAAAGATTCGTTTAACTTGGAAAAAAAGGCCAATGAGTCGGATGTCATGATCCGATTTGTGATCAAGCTTTGACCTCACCCGATGCCTTAACTTGACCGAGTGAACCATCTTGGCTTTCTAATATGTTCTTATTCAAAAAAAATGTGTGACTAAATGCAGTTCTTTGAAAAATAAATATAATATTTGGATCTCAAGTTCAAGTAAACATTCTGAGAATTTATATGTGTTTATGCATTTTTTTTGTCATAGTCAATATTTGCATAATGTGAATATAAAATCCAAATTCTAAAGATTGTGTATGATGCTTCTGAACTGAAGCTTATGACTATATAAAAAGAATAACTGAATAAGAATATATGTCCCCACTGAAAGCAAGAAGTGGAGCTATCAAAAGCATAGGGAGTGAGGGAGCTTTAGCCAGTAGTCTACTCGTTTGCAAAACTGGCCCCTATGTTGTACTGCAGACCAACACAGGTTCCCAAAAGAGAACGTGCGTACAATCCACCATACTCAGTAAGTCTCAACATCCCCCTCACTAAAGTTAAAATGAGGTTTAAATAAGCATGCATCTTATAACATAAACTCTGAAAGGAAATGATTCATAAAAACTCATTACGTAAATAATATCACTTTTAAGCAACCACCACTAAGTATTTCTTTGTTAACTGTATTCTTTCCTTCTTTAGCTTTTAGATAGTTCAAGTCGACAAAACTTTTCTTAACTCGTCACCCTTTATACGGCAACCAAATCTTTTGCGCCTTGTAAGGCAATATTAGCAACTCTTTGTACAACTGGTCGTAACCCTTTATATGGTCACGATTCATGTTGTGCCCCATTATGGAAAAATTAGTAACCCTTTGTACAGTTACCATTCATGTTATATCTTATTATGGAAAAATTAGTAATCTTTAATACAGTTACCATTCATATTATGCCTAATTATGGAAAAATTAGTAATTCTTTATACGGTTCCTCGTAACCCTTTGTATGGTTACAATTGTATTAAGGTTTGAATTTAAATCTTCAAGCTTTCATCTTTAATATGGTTATGATACTTAAAGCTCATCATAGAAAATCAAATCTTTACTCATTTCATAACAGATATCAAGAAACTTCAAATTTACACAACTTCATCAATAAATAGGAACATGAAGACATGGATTTGAAAGCTTAAAAGAATACTTCTTTTCTAAATTGATAACATGTAAATCTTGACTCAAATAATCATGAATATTGTAACCTCACTTGCTCTAATTAAACTCACATTATCATAAAGATATATTTCATCAAACATGTTGTGGGCATGACTTTCTTTAGAAAGAACTTTAGCAAATACAAGTCTTAACTCACCTTAAGATTCTTCCGTTCTAGCAAGGTTAACTTCTTCGCATGCCTACAGCAATCAACAATTCAATCTACATCAAGAAATGTAATCGGTACTTATCTTAATCTCAAGAAAATTCAATTCCACCAATTCAAATTTTAGCTTAAAAACCAAAGAGCTTTTGTCTGTTTCTGATTTTCTCATCACTGATTCGACAAAGGTAATGTATCACCTTATTTTCCAACTGCCAAAATTTTCTTCGTTAATGTCTTTAGAAAACAGTGAAAGGCAACGTTTATTATCATCATCTCTTTGCTATCTATGCCTCGTCTAAGCTTTAGTTGGCTGACATGTGATTCTCTAAAAAGCATCTTAAATCCTTCTCAATTTTAATCCAACTAAGACATAACATTATAATCTAAATTTAGGATTCAATTGAAAATCTTATTGATGACATTCATCTCAAAAAAGGATGGGAACAACAAAAAGTAAGGGGCTTTCAATGGTGAAATTAATTTTCTCTAGTTTAAGCCGTCGTCGAACTCGCCCCTATCCCTCTGTTCATCGTAATCACCATACAACAACAAGATTGTTGTGTTTTTTCCCAACCGAAAAGGACCAAGTCAAGATTGGTAATTCAACTTCTATAACCCTTCTCTATTTCTTTACCTTCTTATTAGCCATCTGGACATGTGGCAACTACAAAGGTGGGTTTGACCCACTTCTAATTTTTTTTTTTTGTTTGTTTGAAGAAGAAAATAAATTTTTTGGTCATTTACTACCTTTGAGGTAGGAGTAAGGTTTGTGTATACTCTACTCTTCCCAGACTCCACATAGTGGGATTACACTGGGTATGTTGTTGTTGTTGGTCATTTACCATTTTATAGTACTTTTAATTCATACTATATATATGCATTGAAATATCCTCGAAAATACTTGTTCTTTTGGTTCTTTATATCCTTTGAAATATCTTAATTACGCTACTAAGCCCCTTACTTACCGAAATTGTAAGCCTTACGGGGCTTTACATTCTTCTCCCCTTATATGACATTAGTACTCAAATGTTCAATCTACATCATACATATCTTAAAGAGAATCTTAGGCTTTTTCTGTATTCACTTTCCTCTTAAGGCACACCAAAATTTGGCTAACTCCTAAAAGATTCAAAAATTTCGCCAAAATTCCCCAGTAATTGGAGCTATCCAAAGTGAAGGAATTGATTTTAATTTTTTAAAAGTTGATCATGGAGAAAAATTACCAATTCGAAAATATCATCTAAATGATCATGATGCATTACAAAGAGCATATCTTCAAAAGTCTTTTCAACCTCGAAATCACATGAGAACATGATGCATTACAAAGAGCTTATCTTCAAAAGTCTTTTCCAACCTCGAAATCACAACTTTCCTCAATGATGAGCTTTTGAGTAATTGTTTGGTATCTCTTAGAGAAAGAAGTACTTCTTAATATTTATAATGAGTTTATTATGGATACGTCTTAAAAAATGAGAACTCTTCGAGAAGAGGTGTAGTAATGTGCTTGAATTTACTTTTCTAAAATATGATATTGTTATATTGATTTATTCATTTATTCACTTCTTTAAATGTCGATATCACTGGACCCATAATTCTAGGTTCGTGAGTTGGCACATATTGAGTGCTATATAATTGGAGTATGGTTGAGCTTAAAATTTTTATTGTAAGATTTCACAGCATGAAATTTACATGATCTTTTGGCATTTTATAGAGAAATCTTTGGAGGTTGATCAACCTAAATATGGAGATTGCCGGAATATATTGCGTTCTGGTCCTGCATCTTCTCTTCGTGTCAATATTCGAGCAGTAAGTTAAGGTTTTCCCACACTCCATCCTCAACTAAATGAATGTCATTTTCTAACGGTTGATAATTATCAGTTCCTGTACAACTTTTGTCAAAATTAGGAATGTATGAAGCTATGATTTAGTTGGTCTAGACTTATGAATGCTCGATTCTGGTCTTGGAGCACACTATACATCCTAAGCGTGAGTGAAAATATTATTGTGCCAGTTGCACCATACGATATTTGTATTGATGAAGCCATGAAGCAAAGCAAAGGAAAAAGGCAATTAAGAAGAAAAGAATAAGAATTACTCCCCATGCCCCAAAGTAGTCATTTTTAGCTTTTTGAGAAGTCATTAAAACTTTGAGCAAATTTTATTAATGATTTTGAGACATTTTGAGACAATTTTTGATCCTGTAGGATGTTTCATGTAGTTTGTAAATATCTAAGTATTATTTTCAAATTATGAATATAAATATTTGTCAACTTGACACTCGTAAGCTTTTGGGGTGGAGGCAGTATAGGAGGAATTAGAAAAAATTTGAAGAGAAAAAAGCAAGAATTTCCTCATTGATCTATAAGTACTCTGCTCTGCCATATCTGCTGCACGGTCTAGCATGAACATTTGATATCATTTAAGCCAGCTACAGAAGTCCAAGCTAAATATCCAAATTAGAGAATCAGTTAACAAACAAGACCATTGCAAGTAGCATTTCTTTGACAGGTTATCATCTGTCTATCAAAGCGACGGAAAACTATCCTGAATGCTCGAATTTTAGTTACCAAGAAAAGAAAAATTCTAGGTACATAAAAATAAAAAGCTCCAATTTTTAAATATATCTCCTTGCTTGGTTTGAAAATGGCATTGCACTGAAGTTAGATATTTGTTCACATGTTCGACTAATTTTAGGCAGTTCTTTTTCCCTTTTATTTAGTTATGTAGTTTGTGACTTTTTTTCTCAATTCATCTATTGGTTGTTGAACAGAGAAATACTAAAGGCTACTTCCTACTACAAAAAGATGATCAACTCTTGAAAGAACTCTCTTATCTTCTCATTCAATTGCAGGTAGCACAATACGCAGCTGATGGTGGCAATGGTAAATCAGCTTTCAGTGATGTTGATCAGTGTCTGAGGTACTACGACATATATTTAACTGTCAACCTGAACAAGGCTGTTTAAAGCATTATAGATTTGCAGTTCAGATTTTCTATTAAAATTTGCAATAGCCTGCACAGGATGATCAGTCTATTGGGTAGAAGTTGCAAGAATATTTTAAAATGTTCTTGGAACACTGACGAATTCACTAGGACTTTCTCCCAGAGAGCTTCATAATTGATCTTGATGCCTTTGAGGTTGATTTCATGGGTTCTGAAATATGACTATTTAATAGTATCTTGTTCCTGTAAGCTTCACGACTTTTTTTCTTAAGCAAGGTTGGCTGCAAAAGATCATGCCATGAATATCCAGATATTATTATTCGTAACTGCCAGGGAGAGACGGAACACCTTGGAATTAATGACGAGAGGAACATGCTTTTAGCATATCCTTGTACCTCGCAAAACAGAAAGGACTAATGTAACCAAAATGCAAATTGGACCATCATACTGCATGCAACTTTGTATTTTTACTCTCACGTGACATCACTAGTGTTTTTATTCTTTCGTGCAGCGCGTTGGAAGGACTTGACTCATTGCTTTTGCGTGCATCAAGAAAGGATCCAGGTGCCTCAATTGACTCGATGAAGGCACAAATTGTTACTGCCCTAAATGCATTGGACAGGTCAGACTTTTTTCATTTTATTCCTATATATCTTTCAGCCTTGGTGATAATCAATCAAAAGAGTGTCATTCCCATATCAATTGGGTCTGCTATATGAATTCCCTATATCCATTCTGCTCTTCTATTCAAATAATAAATAATTTGTCTCTCAACCTCAGCGGTTCTTTAAATCTCAATAGTTAACTAGTTGGAGCTTTTGCCAAGTAGCTGCTGATCAGAAGGTTTGAATTATTTTTTCCCTTTCCTTCCTTCAGTCTTCTTAAAACTGTCCCAGCTGATGTGCTTGAGAAGGGAAAGTCTATAGCTGATTCATATTTTTTTGCTCGTGAGGAAGATGTAGCACCTGAGAAACTGGACACTGATCTGAAGCAACTGGAATCTATACTGTAAATACGAAGCCCCTTTCTTGACCAGGTTTGACTGTTTCATCCTTTGAAAGGTTTTGTATTGCTCAACATTCAACCCATGAGTTGATTGATGTGGTTTATGGGAGAGGATTGCTCTTACTCTCTTAATTGATGCAAGTCGTCCAAATTATGTAGCTCCTGTATTTAGTTTTGTTTTATTTCTATCTATTGAATAATAACTTCCAATATACTCTAAATTTATAGCACGAGTTAACTCTGAATTTCCCATAAACATGGACGAATGCCCATTAACTCCTTATTCGTTGAGTTTTGAAAACTCATGCTCCTTCACGGTGCTATTGGTGTTGCATGGAAAAATAAATCCTCAGGCGAAAAAAGAGATTATGTTACCGTGTGAAATTGATGCAAATCTTAGGCTTGTCCAAAATTCACAAGTGTACTAGCATCAGGTGTAACTTCCATATGACAAATCGAGAACTAGCAAGGAATACAGACCAGTTCCTTACGTACAGTTTCTTGGTTTCTTCATCAGAGCTGAGGATGGAGACATGCAGTATCGTTTCTTAGGAGCTGAGGAAGAAGACGGTGTTGATCTCGTCGTACATCTGCTGAGCGGCGCTAGGTTTCCTAATCCAGATTGTTTCTGAAAGGAACTGAAGCAGTTCGCCTGTGCTTTGGTTTTGTTGATGTTGTGCCGGTTGAGCTATTGTTTGGGACTGACGTTTTTTTATTTTTTTGTTTGGACTTTGGGTTTGGGCCTCGTACATTTTTGGATTTTATTAAGGGAAATTACGCGGAGTCTCTATCTTAAGATTATCAATACTACTAACATTATTAAATATTTATGAAAAAGTTTCATAAATAGTATTCATTTGAAAATTAATTACTATTAGTAGCTATAGTTTGCATAATTATAATTTATAACAGCAATTTTTAGGCCAAAAAAAAACTCTCTTCCCTCTCTCCAGCATCTCTCTCGCCCCCCTCCCCTTCCCCCTCCCCCCCCCCCCCCCCCTCTCTCGCTCTTTTTGTTTCTCTCTCTCTCTCGCTATTTCAATGTCTCTCTCTTTCTCTTTTTCTATCTCTTCTCTCTGCCTCTCGCCCCTCCCTTTCTTTCTCTCTTTCTCTTTCTCTATTTCTGTCTCTCTCTCCCTCTTTGTATACTTTATTCTAATTGCATCTTTCTCTTTGTAATTTTTATATTTTTTTTGGAGGGTATCAAACAACTGTATTCATAGGTGCATTAGCTGTATCAATAAATACTTGTTGTATCTAATTTAACATGTATTCATTCATTCTTTTATTACTTGAATTCTTTCATTCTTGTATCACTTGTATTCATTCATTCTACTTGTATTTTTTGAATGTGTATCTTTTTTTAATACTTATCAGTATGTATCAAAGTTTTGAATGTGTATCTATTTTTTTTTAATTCATTCATTCTACTTGTATTCTTTGAATGTGTATTTATCTCTAATTGAGCTTGTATTCATTCACTCTTGTATCACTTGTATTCATTCACTTTTATATCATTTGTATTTGTTCACTCTTGTATCTACTTATACTCTTTGAATGTGTATCTATTTGTATCTATTTTCTTTATGCTTATCAGTATGTACTCTTTGAATGTGTATCTTTTTTTTTTATGCTTATCAATATGTATCAAAGAGAGACACAAAGAGGGAGAAAGAAAAAAAAATAGAGAGACAAAGAGAAGGAGAGAAAGAAAGCGAGGAGGAAGGAAAGAGGTGAGGGAGAGAGAGGAGAAAGAGGAGGGAGGAGAGAGAGGGAGAGAGAGAGATTTAGGGCTAGGTGGAGAGAAGTGCTACAAATTGTAATTAGTTTCTATAAAATGTAATTTTTTCAAATTTTTTCTACTAATGATAAGTACATAACATATGTTTGTTATGTCATGTAATTTTTTTATTTATTGATAATACCAATAATTATTTATTCTATTAAATATTAAAATTTCGCTCATTCCCTCCCTTCCCTTCTCTCGATGGTACCCACGTATCTTTTCAGTTTTGAAATTATAACTCAAACTCTAATTTCTTTCATTTTCCTCTTCCTCCAAGAAGAGTACGTATAGAAGTATTTTGCATTTCTATAACTTTTTTGGGTATATATTAAAGAGTTTACCTATATAAGTATATATCAAATGTGTATTTTGTGTCATTATTATATTTTTTTATGTTGCATTCTTTTTTATATAATGAAAGTAAATATGTTTTACATATAATATTAATAGATATGATCTTATATTTACATTGTAGCATCTTTTTTTTTATATTTTATATATTCTTTGTATGTTTATTGCGTATCATGATAATGAGTTCATTTTTTTGTCGTTATTTTATATTATAACTATTGATAGAAGTTTTATATCTCAGTTTTAGAGCATAAATATGTATTTGTATCATTATTGTATTTTCTAAAAAGATATATGGATGATAGGTAAATAACTTTTGCATAACAATGTATATAGAAGCATTTGTGTATATATATATATATTGAAGAGTTTGTATGAAATATATTTGTGGAAAGAGGAGTTTGTTATGGCATAAAAGATTACGAATGAATGAAGATAAAATAGTAATTAAAGATTTCTTAAATTTAGGCACTAATTAAGAGATTTTGTTAACAGTAAATTTGTATAACAAGTATGTTTATTCTGATTTATATTATTTTGGTAATGAAAATATGATATTTTTGATAAATATAAAATTAAATATTATAGGTAATTAATTTGATAATATTATGTATTTATATAATTTTTTTATTTAATATATTTCAGGTCTTTTCACCTTTTTATTACATTTTTTAAAATCAAAAATTCAAAAGTTACCCACAAACACTTGATAATACTAGTCTATATGTATGCATCTCACCCGTGTCTCTCAATTAATAAAATTTAATTTATAAAATAGCATAAATAATATTTTTAAAATATGTTCATGTAACAATATAAGAATTTAAAACAAAAATTATAAATTTCAAATTGATAATAATTATGTTTGAGAGTTCGATCTAATTAATCTAGTAGTTCTTTTCTCAGTTTATTCTAATATTTGTTTCAACGAACAAAAACGTCATAGAAATAATGTTTGATTGAAAGGAAAATAAATCGTTCATTTTTTATATGACTGCTTAAATGCATGCATTATGTGTATAAATATTAATATTTTCTATATATTTTAAATAAGGAAGAATTTAATACATAAAATTTAGTTAGTTTTAAAATCTTAAATATGAGAAAAATACTAAATAACTATTTTGTCAAGTGCGAACGCTATTTTTAAAAGGATAAAAAAGTGAATGATATTTTACTATGATATCTCATACTTTAAATATTTAATAATAACTCGTTATTATCAAAAAAGGGGAAAAAATTGGTGTAAATTTTTTATATATTTTTTTTAAATTTAGACCACAAATAGAGTTACGCCATAAATAGAATACTTAATATGATAAAATAAGGTGATGAACAATTAGAAATAATAATTGTATAAGAATCGTAAATGACAATTTTATTTATTACAATATCTTTTAATGAAGAGAAAAAAGTTCAATCAACATTTCTAAGTTTTTTCACACTTTTAATATAATATATAATACTTGATTAATTGAAACAACTTAAGGTATGCTGTGTAAAAAAAAGAAGGAATTCACATATTAATATATAATAAAATTACACTCTTTAATTTATTTTTTCTGTATTGAAATATTGTGATGAATAATTAGTTAGTTTAATAAATAATAGATTAATACATAAATTAACAGAAACATAATTGATTTTAAAGTTTTAGATGTTAGGATTTTTAATATAGTTCAAATAAGAAAAGATTTAAGAAGTAAAATTAGTCAATTTTAAAATACTAAATATTAGGAGTTTTACCTTTTACAAATTAGTAAAGATTTATAATAATTAAATATTAACTAATTCAGAAAAAAATAGTAAATGACAATTTATCCATTGTAGAATGTTTTAATAAAGGGAAAGAAGTTCAATCAATATTACGCGTATATTGAATGTTAGATTAGTTGATGAAATCTAAAGAAATTACCAATAATTATTTCATCGGAAGATTGTATTGCATCTTCAAACGAAATAAAATTATTTGAAAAGATAACAGTAGAAAAGTGACTGTTGCATTCCTAAACTTTAGTGTTGTCATTGAATGTAACGTTAATCTTCTTATTTACTGATTCAAAATTAAGATTAACACTATTAATGCGTCTATTTATGATGTAATAGATCTTTTCTTTTTGTAGATATCTTTTTCATTTTTCAAAATAATTATTAAAAAATATAGTATGAATTTTTTATGCATTTCAAAAAATAAACTTTAATGATAAAATATATATATATATATATATATATATATATATATAAATATAAAATATAATAGAAATATATAAAAACTCAAACATATATATTAAAATATAAAATATAATTGAAAAAAAATTATTACCTCTTCGTCAACTAATATTATAGTCATTCGTGTGTTTTCCTTTCTTCCCTTTTTATACTCTTTTACTATTCGAGCTCTAATTAGTAAGACTTATTATTCAATGAGAATTATATTACTTTAAGTTGTTAATTGTCACAATTTTCGTTCATGAAATTCTTTTCAGATTTCATTGCAAGATTATCCAAAATAAATCGTGAGTTATATTTGATAATTTTATTAAAAAAATAATTTATGAGATAAAGTGATTACTTTACCTGAATATATAGATGAAACTTGTGAATGTATGAGTAGATGAAATATGCTAGTTACAAATAAGATAAAATTTAAATTACATAATATCAATATAAGACTCAATTAAATTAAAGGAGATAACATAGTATTAATATTAGACTCAACTAAATGAGACAATCTAAGTTAAATTATTTTGAATATGAACAACTTGAGAGCTGACATAGAATCACAATATAAAAAAAAATCATAAACATGAAAAAAGAAGAAAAAGATAGATTAACACAAAAACATACCAGGTTGAAGAGTATTAATGTAGAAGAGTTGATGAATTAAATTATGCAATTATAATTTTTTTTATAGAAGTGGAAGAATTTATAAATATAAAAATATTAGGATATTAAGATTAAAAAAAAAATAGATTATCAAAAAAAGGAAAAAAAATTAAAAAGTTTCGTGTATGCAAAAGGAGACAAAAGTATCAAAAAGCAACAAAAAAAAGAGAGAGAGAGAGAGAACGCGTACCATCAAAAGAGGAAAAAGAAAATATTTCAAATAAAAAAAAAAAAAAACTTTTAGTGGAAGATTTTTTTTATAATTTATTATTATTATTATTCTTAAGATTTATATTACAAATATAGTTATGTCATAAATAGAAAATTAAATATAATAAAATAATATAAAAAAAATCATGACTCAGAAAAGAAAAAATACTCGGTATAAATTTTTATTTATTTTTTATATTTACACCATAAATAGAGTTTATGCCACAAATAGAAAATTTAATATGACAAAATAAGGAGATGAAAATAATTTTAAAAATAATTTTAAATAACAATTGTGTAAAAATAGTGAATGACTATTTTGTCTATAGCGATGTCTTTTAATGAAAGACATAAAGTTCAATAAACATTTTTACGTGCCTTTGATCTTTTAATATAATATATATTTATGTAAAAAGATTAGTGTGAGCCGTTGTATGATAACTTGTTTGTCGAGGATAGATAATTAGACACCGTCTGAAATAATAAAGATAAATGCTTAAAGTCAAATTAAAGACTCTATTCTTTTACTTATTTTGATTTTATGAGTTATAAATATGTAATGAAATATATTTCATCTATAGATATATTTTTACCATATGTTCCTTTCACCCGTTAGATTGTTTTGACGGGCCAATATCTTTTGTTGTCTAACATTGTTGAAAGTATGGGTGTTAAGGGGCCAGTTGGGCCGGTTCTTCAAAATTCGAACCCGATCGGTTCGGGTAAGGGGTTGGATTTCGGATTTGAGATACCGGGTTTAATCAATCTAGTTTCAATTGGGTTATTTTCAATCCGTGCGGTTAGGGGTTCAACCGGACTAGACCTGGCCGAGTTACTAAAAGAATTAATTGATTTTTTTTAAACAAAATATTTATTTAAAAAATTAATTATGTTTTTTGTACGTGAATCAGGCCAAACCTGTCTGATTCGGTCCGGGTACCCAGTTCTGTGTGATTTGACGCTAGTAGGTTATACCGCTTCTGCTTAACCAATAATCGAAATTAACCCGGACGATCTTCGATTTCACATCGAACCAAATCAATCCAGCCCACAGGTTATGAGCCGGTTTAGTACTTTAGTCCGGGCAACATCTGATTCAATTTGGTCCAATTCTAAGTCAACCCGGCCCTTTTAACACCCTTAGTTGAAAGTGCAATATCAAAATATTTGTTTGGTGTGCCTTTATACAAATTTTCATTTTTCGCGTTTTGCTTCTTCTTTTTCTTAGTTAGACATAATTTTGTATTTATCAGCTTTGTTTTCTATTCATTAGAATAAATACTTATTATGAAAGAAAAAGACCTTCTGCATTCATTTATTTTTTGTTATGTTACTTAAAAAGTGCAATAAATCATAAATTTCATATTTTACTCATGAGTTGATAACAAAATTTAAATTTATTACTAAATTTATTTTATTTTATTTTGCAAAATTTAAAATTGGGGGTAGAAGATCATAGCATGAGTGATTCAATATATTTCAATAAAAAAAAAAAGCATTTACCTATTTATATAATGTATAGTATGATAGGCTACAATTGAGAGAATTTGCATCTACATTAAATTATTAATTACTTTAAGTTAAGATATTTACCTTTTGAAACATAGTTTTATATTGATTATTTTTTAAAAGTAGTTATCAATTTATAAGTATATAATATTTTTATTTTAGATAAAAATTATATTGTTTAAACACTAGTTATAAATAATATTTAGTATTTCATATCTCACATATTAAAGTTTGTTTAATTCTAAATCCGAAAAGAATAAGCTTATTTAACTTTCATAATTAATATTCATTTTCAAAATTTAAAAATATATGATAATATAATTACACTTGTCACAACTTAATATGCCGTTGTGAATTATATTGTATTTACATTATGAAAACCTAATAATTATATTGTGATTTTCAAACATTCCCTAAGAGTCAGATGCTATCATTTACATTATTTAAAAAAAATGGAGAATCCAAAACTAAAAAAAATTGAAAACCTACATACCTTTTTAAATAACCTAAATACATGCTACAAATAGTTTCAAGCCAAACGTACCATACTCATTATTAACGCTCTTACAGTTGCAACCATTTCTGAACAACTTTGTTTTGTATTCTTCCTTTTTCTCAACCCCGTGAGTTTCCTTATTCAGACTTTATTGATAGCATCCATGGAAGGCAATTGTCTATGGACCAAAATTTGAAAACTTCTACAATGCACTTTCAAGATCTCAACTAAAAGAAATTTCAACACAAACTAATTGGGCATCAAATACCACAAAAGAGCAATTATCCAAGTGCTATAATAATTATGTTGTGGTCCAAATTGAGTCGATAATGATAAAGGTTAGAGGTTAAGATTCAGTGTTTTTGCATGTATTATTTTTATTTTGGATGATTTTTAATTTTTGGCTTTTAAATTTATGATCTTTAATTTTTTTTTCTTAACTGCTTACTTAGTGAAAATTTATGGACTAAAATAACATAATTTCATTGGGCTAAAATAACATAATTTCGATGAGCGTATACATTGAGCTCCATGTCTAACTCACGTGGTTATATATCGGTTAACAAACTCCCTCACAATACAGTTCAGTTACAATACAACTTAGATCAGTTACAGTTTTCAGTACATGTACGTGAACCTCATATTAGATTTACTTGTATTTTCATTATGTATGTTTTCAGACTACTCCTCCGTACCAATGTTTATGCATCTCAGATAGGGTCATTGTACTTTAGTTCAGCTTAGTATCACTTATCAGATTATTAGCACGTTTTATACTTCAGTTGCATGTTCTGTATAGTCAAATGCATTTAAAGTACTGACCACATACTTTTTATGCTATATCGTTTCATGATATAGATCCAAGTATTCAGATTCAGCCTCGTTGGTAGATACGTCCCAAAACTTGATCAGCGATTATTGGCTAGTCCTCATCATTTGAGGGCTAGAGTTATGTTCTTTTCAATTGTTTGTCCTTGCTTTCAGTTTCAAACATGTAGAGTTAGCTGAGGACTTGTCCCAGCAGCTCGTCAATTAGTAGATGCTTTCGGACAGAAAATTAGTATTTTCAGCTTATGGCTCAATATTTATCTAACTATTTTAAATTCAGCTTATTCCAGTATTTTTATGAAATATTCTTTCTTTCAAAGTTAAATTACTTCCGCTACGTTTATTTTAAATCATATTCTAGATTAGAATCATTCGTGGTTCTATGTCTCATATCGCATTTAGGGTGTAGACTCGGAACGTGACAGATTTATCTTTGATGGCTCCTATGATGAAGTACTTCAATTGGTCAACATGAATCAAACCTTCAGCAGAGACTTGAACTTCTTTGACTGTTGTTTGCTTCATGGAGGACTCTCCCTTATGTTGCATTTTAGGAAGCTTCATAGATGCTTGAATTGATTCTCTTGTAGTCATGATCTCCATCTTATTTGTTAGCTTGAAAAGTTTAGTATCTTATTCTTGTTCGTGCTTTGTCAAGCCTTCAACTGCTTTAGTTAAACTTGCAAGTTGTTTTTCTATAATGGAAGCATCAATCAACATTATTTGTATGATCATCGTGGATGTTGGAGAATTGCACGGACATCACACAGATTGATTTTTGTCTGGGTTAACTTATGCGGTAAGTAGAAGATTAGTCACTTAAAGTATCATCATCTCCCTTTGTTGCAGAGTTCCTAGATCTAGAGAGATCAAATAGAGCTAGATTAATCCTTTTAGCAATATTGCTTTCTCCTTTTAATGCATTCATATAGGATCTTGCTCCTTCTGAAGATGAAGATCCAAAGACTTAAGTTGATGCAGAAAATTCTTGAAGTGCTTTTTGTCCCAACATGCTTGCTTTGGTTCTCGTGACTGGTTCAACACTTAAAAAAATAACACTGAGGATGCTTTCCATATCAGCAGAGAACTTAGAGGCAATAGCCTTCAGATAAATTGATTTAGAGTTGATCTTCTTTGAAGCTATTTTGATATTCTTGAACTTTGGTGTTTGAAAAAATGAGATGAGAGGTAGATATGGTCCCACAGGACATGCCAAAATTTATAGACAGTAAAATTCATACCGAAAAAATAATAATTAGGATGAAAAAATATCGCAACAATCATAACTTTTATTTCAATTATGAGTGCTACAATCTCTATGAATCCTCTAATTCTTTTTTTTTCGAATATAAATGCAAAGGATTTTGAGCTTGATCCTAAATATGGTGGATTTGGTCTTGACTTATACTTGAATTCAAGGGCTTGAAGCTTGATCTTGACTTGTATTTGAATCCAAGGATTTTTGAGTTTAAACTTGTTCTACTTCTTGATCTTGATTTGTATTTGTATCCAAGGAATTTTGAGCTTAATCTTGAATCTTCAACTTGATCTTGACCTATAGTTGAATTCAAGGGCTTTTGAGTTTGATCTTGAATATTCGTCTTGATCTCTGAAACTTGTAAGAAAATACTTGACTGCTTTAATTCTTGTAGCTTATAGAGAAATCTGCGACATTTGATCCACGAGCTCTCTCTGGCTTCTTATTGGAATTATGGTCCTTTTTTCTAGATTATGAGACTCCTATTTATAGTTATAGGATGAATATTTGCGATAAGGACAATCTTCTTTCAATCAATTAGATTTAAGTAGACATGGCGATATTTGATTGATCGAAACATGTCACTTATATACGTGGCATATATTCATTGGCCTTTGATTTGACTAAGCATATTGTGTTATTTTGATACATGGCATAATCCTATTGGCTTTTTTTATTTAACTTGGCGTGACAATCATTTGACATGTGACACCAATTTGGGCATCTAGAAAGATGACATCTTGGGCTTAGTAAAGTGGACTCTTTATTTGTAACCCAATTGGATGGACTAACCCAAAGAAATTACACCATTAATTAAATTCATATTATCGCACTTAAATAATTAACCCAATCATACCAATTTATAATATTTATTTGAATTAGTATATCTTGAATTTTAATAAAATTTAAATTTCTTATGAAGTCAAATTTGATAAAATTTAGCCATCCACAATACTTTTTCGAAAAAAGTCATAGGTGAATAATACAACTTCTGAGTTATTTTTAAAAAAGGTATGATTTGAAATATTATATTTGATTTCTGTTCTGATTTATTTTGTTTGTATTGTAATTGTAACATAGATTTTCTGGACAAATAATGATTGTCAATTTCAACATTTAGGCTTTAATGATGTGTGTATCTGCGTATGTTAGTATCTTCAGTATCTATTTTTGTACTTCTATTGAAAACTTTTTTTTAGATGAATTGCATTTTTCTCGTATGTTACTTCTTATTTACCTACATATGTTTTTTATTTTTTTAATATGAATAATTTTAATTTTCTTACTCATAGACAGTGATAATTATTTTTTTAAAACTATCATGTTATTGTTTAAATTTATGATATGTAAAGTTATTTGCTCTTTAACTCTTTATTATTTCTCATGTGGAAGTGACAATTAGAGTAAGAAGACTTCGTAAGGCATTAGGTAATCCTCGATGAATTGATAATCTTTCAAAGTTTTGAAGAATAATTTATTCTAAGATTTTTTCATTTATTTCTAAATAATGATATATTTTTAAACTTTTGATTTTAATTTACTATGTTTATGAGTGACTAAAAAATAAAAGAGGACGATATGAAGAGAGGACTCGTCCAACGATCAAAGAGGTCAACTGTCCTGAGATCCTGAAAAAAATGTTAAGAGTCCTATATATTAAATTTATTGTCTAACAATTTTCTATAAATTGAGAGTCCAGTAACTATTTGAAGTAAATTTTTACTTTACTGCCATCAAATAATATTTGAATAACTTGAACATATTTCATATTAACTCTTTATCTATTTCAAAATTTTTCTTTCACAGTACTATAATCAAGAAAAGGCATATCCTCTAGCACCCATTCCCTTCCACAATTTCACCCACTTGAAAGAAATAGCATAATTTTATTTCTATTCTTTTATATATACACACAATTTTTAAATTTATGTTATTATAAGAATGAAATCTTATGTACTTAGCATTTGATATTTTTTTTTGAAAAATACTCAAAAGTCTTTTTAAGGGAAAGAATCCATGTAGTCTTTAATTACTACTACTCAAGAAAAAATATTTTATCATAAAAATATAATTGTCTTAATAATTCAGCTAATGAAATTATAAGAGGTCATTAAAATTTGAAATTATATGTGGTCATTAGTGAAATTATAATAATTAAGCCATTTGTGGCATTTTTTGTTCTCTTTGTTATTTTAGTTTGAATTTTCATTCTTCTTTTACTTTAAAGTTATTAAATTTCAATATAAAATAAAAATTAAAACTCAATTAAATAAACAAGAAAATCAAAATTCTTGAAATGTATTTTTTCTTTCTATAATTTTTTAAAAAAAGTAATTAATTGAAATTTAATTTACGTATATATTTTATAGATCTTTTAAGTTTAATAAAATTATTTAATTATTTTAAATTTTTCAATGTTGAAAAGATAATAGTAAACTTGAAATCAAAATCTAATTAAATTTGAAGACTAAAATATTTTCATATGTAATTAAAAACATTAAAAATGATTAGAATGAGAGAAAGATAAAAAATAAAAAAAATAAAAAAAAATATTTTTGATTTAAAAACACACATAAACTTTTCGTAAAAGTAAACAGCCACAATCTCATCATTACATAAAAAAGATGCATTCAGTGTTGAATAAGAGAAGAATATTGAAGCAGATCAAAAAAATATTTGTATTAGTGATTTATCAAATTTATAGAATTAAATTTATATGCCTATATATGAAATTGCATCTTTTATTAACTTAAATTACAAAAAGATTTTTTTTGAAATTTAATAAATTTAATTTATTTTATAATGGTGCAAAATGCAGATAAATTTACTAATACTTAATAAAGGAAAGAGATCTTGACCCACATAAGTTCTATATGTCTTATCATGATTCTAAATTTTCTTTCAATTGTCGAAGTTATTTGATTAACCTCTCTTTTTTTCTTAGATTGATGAACAAAATATACTAGGTATATAAAGAGATTTTTTGATAAAGTTATAAATAATAATCTGCTGATGCTGTCCTCTGAAATGACTATATTTAAATTTGACGATCAAACATTAAATGTCATCATCCTATAAACTTTTTTGAAATTTAATGTTAAAGTAAAATAGCATAATGATAAGAATTAGCATCTCATATTATTCATTAAAATATGCACCCATAGTATTTTTGTACATGAATACTATAGATAAAGCGTTTAATTGAAAGATATAATTATTTAATTTTACATAGATATTTTAGTCTATCTACTTTTTTATCAGGTCTTTTTACTTTTATAATAGTGGTTGCAACATATATATTATGTAAAAAATATATATATATATATAATGCTCCAAGATATATCGCTGAAGTACATTCACTTATGATTATTAAATCAAGATTGTAATGAGTTATTGATAGGCACAGAATTAATAAGAGAATAGCATCCAAACTACAAGTATTTGCATTAAACAAATACTTGTAATTTTATTAATTAGCTGCATTTGTGAGAGGTTCATATCATTTTTGGCTTTTCTTTTAGTATTATTTTCCTATAAATTTTGCATTTCTGCATAAGAAGCTAGAAAGACTGCTAATTTAGAAAAATCAAGTTTAGGGGTATCTATTATTTGATGATATTTTCTTGATATTAATTTTAAATAGTTATACTATGAAAGATAATAACCTTTACATATACCAGAACTGAATAAAAAAATGTTTCTTCGATATAAATGAGTCACTTTCTTAACATATTCCAAACAATAATAAATAAATGAATCTCGAGTTTCTTTCACAAAATACATTTTTTGTATCATATGTAAGGTGATACATCGTAGGCTTGAAATTTCCAATAAATATATCTCATCTAATCATGTATGTGAAGTTTAACATAGAGTATAACATATAATTGACTCTAATCCATTAGGAATTTTATTGAAAAATATATGAAGTAAAGAGACTTCATTTTCTTCATTCTCACTGTTATGATGTAATGAGAACAGTACAATGTTGAATTCATTTCTATAATGATGTAATAGAATATATAAGTCCTGCTTAAAAAGATTTTGATTTTACTAGTAGCTGCAATAAGAAGAGTACAAAAAAGGTTGATGATAAAGCTTATATACTACTTTTTCTTGGCTAACTTTTCCATTGTATTTCTTTGTGAGATAATATAGCATGGTTACAACCTCAACATGATCACCGAATCTGTCGCTCCTTAGAATTGATTGCTACATAATCATCCAATGTCTCTATATCAAATAGTTATAGGAAAAATTAGTTTCACGACATGTGTATCCCATAAATAAAGTATATTTATAATTCTATTGACGCATATATATTCTAAAAATATTTAAATTGAGCTATAGATTAGAAATTTTAAAAAATCAGTTTGGATATCAAGCGAAAACATGTTCACTTCTAAGTCATATATAGCATCATCTCGGACAAAATTCTTCTTGAGTTCTTTAGTGTCATTCTGTTTATGTTTTCACGCACAACTAGATACACGACATTATGTCTTCCCAGTGAATTTCAAACGATATCCTGCACATTTTCTTTGTGGGAAAAGAAAGGAAAATTAAAACAAAAAAGACAATAAACAAAAAATGAAAGAAAAAAGAGCTTGGTACTACAAGTATTTTTAGGAAATGAAAATCATTTGGAGCCTTTAAATAGTATTTTTTTCATGGTACTTTTTGTATTTCTCTTCTATTTAACTATTAATTAAATTAGTCTACAGTTAATTACTTTAGGTAACTTTTCAAATTTTTTAGATTTTTTATATTAATGAATAAGTTAGGTGAGTTAGTGGTTAATAAAGAAATAAATTAAATGTTATATGGAAGATGAAATATAAAAAGATTGATATTATAAATAATAATTAAGACTATATACCTGAAAATAATTTATTTAATTAGAATATTTTTTTATGTGAAGGGTAAAAGAGTCGTTCAAAATTTGATGGATATGTTGGTAATTCAACTTTTTAACTTTTTTTATTTTTCACTTTTAGAATAGTATAGATTATAGATAGATAAATATGATAATATGTACAAAAAATGTCAAAGAGTGTCTAGAAGCTGAAAAGAAAAAATAATAAAGGCTGAAATGTGAAAAGTTATAACTCGTAAGGACATTTAAGAAAATTTATGTTTAGATCTACACAATGTAGAGCATTAAATAAAAGTCCTAATTTAATACAATTATTAAATAATTAAATATTTTATAATCTTTATTACACCCCCTGAGTTCCTAACATTTAGCCGGTGTATTCGTACGTAAGTTAAGAGTTTTAGAGTACGACGCGTATGAGAAAGGGTCGGGGAAAAGGTCGAACGAACGCGGAGTCGAGGTAGCAAGGGAGAAGGCCGGACAGGCTGCAACAGGGGAAACGTGTCACATACCTTCTCCCTTCGCAATGGGCACCATGACACGCCCGCAAATTGGCACATTGGGGCCGTGTCATGGACCCCCTGTCCACCGTCCAAATTTTATATATATATATATATATATATATATATATATATTAAGTGGATTCATTTGGTCTCAATACACAAACATATCCTTCGTCCAGTATAGTAGAGAACCCGCGATTTTCACTCAAATTTCTTCTGATTACACTGCTAAACACGGTCCAAACGCGAATTAACTTCAGGTATCGAGTTCTAAGCCTGCAAGGAGCAGTACTAAGGAGTTAGTTTCTTGAAATACGCCCGGCAAATCGGAACTCCGTCGAGTAGAAGTTATCAGAATTGCTCCAAATTGATTCTTAAACAGTCATAGGCTTTAAGTAAGCATTTCTCCCTTCTGAACTCTCAAAAAATTATACGTTTTTTACTGTATTTTGTGAAGTTGAATTTTAGTTAATATTAATATTAGAAGTTATCATTTTAAGCCAAATTTGGTATTGAAATTGTTATACCCCGTAAGATTCCCGGCACCTAGATGGCCTATTCGCACGTTGGTTAAGCATATTTGAAGGCCATACGTGCTAAAGAAAGGCCCGGGAAAAAGATTGGACGAGAAACCTGCCGAACCATCGCGGAAGGAGCTGAGGCAGAGCCCCTCCGCGATGGCAGCATGTCACGGAGGTGAAGCCTCCGCGTTGGCTCCGTGACACGTTGGCCTTGTCCAGGCCCAAGTATATAAAGCCCCACTTCGCTTTTAAATCATTAAACACTTATAATTTCCAGTGAAACAGAGTGGGATCAACAGAGAAGGGATAAGAACGAAGGAGGTAAGATAATTTTCGTCCGATTACGCTGCTAAACGTTGTCCAAACTCAAATTAACCTCAGATATCGAGGTATTTAGCAGCAGAGAGCATTCCTACGGATTTAATTTCGTGAAATACGACCGACGAATCATCGAGCTACCGAGCTAAGGTAAGTGGAATTGCTCTAAACTAGTGTCTATGTGTTCCTAGCTGTGAAGTGAATATTTCTCCCTTCTGGACCTCTGAAAAATAGCGAGTTTTCGACCGTCTTTCGATAAGCCTAAGTTTAGGCTATAAACTATATCGAAAGTGACGTTGCTCTTTAAAATAAAGTTGTATTTAGTATTAATTGACATATTTATGAATGCAGTTGGGAGAAAATAGTTGAAGTACCGGCCGAGCCTCGTCCGACAGATGGATAGTTCGAGGATAAGGTATGTAAAGCTAGTTTCCTCGGCAAGTTAAGTAATCTCGATACAGTACAATAATTTAAAGGCCAGTAGAATGTTCAGAAGTCATGTGTTATGTTTATTACGAATGTTGGTACGATATTAGAAGCATCGAGTTATAACTTGCATGAAACTTGCTAGCACGATATAGATTCTAATACAAGTGTTAGAAACTGCACAACATGCTCAGTACGTGATGTGACACAGAATGTTAGGATATCATTGTATTCAGTTGAAACCCAGTAAAGCATTGTAATATTCGTAAGACATCTCAGAAATAGAATGATAAGTTAAAATGAAGTTAGGAAGCATTTTAGGAATAGTAAATCATGTTACTATAGAAACTCAGTATACAGCATAATTTTCAGCAGAAACACTATATCTTGTTCAGCATTAGCCCCAGTACGGTCTGACAGAAGACTATATTTATACATATATACTATTACCAGCCTCGACATGTATTAAGTACGTATATATTACTATCGCTAGCTCAGCATATAGTATATACAATACTTTACCACTATTAGCTTCAGTATGTGGGACATGCAGATAGTATTACTAGTTGAGACCGCTGTATTGTCTTGGGGTTGGATTACCTAGCATCCATGACCGCCCCAGGGTTGATAGCTGTATCGACTCGTCCACCAGAGAACGAGGATACGTCACTCTACGGAGTGGCATGCCGTCCCACAGGGGACGAAGATGGGATGCCAGTTTTTCCCCATATTTGTGCCTTGATCGGCCCTTACACACCCCTGTCGAGCGGATACGCCCGGGTGTTGATTCAGGAGTCCTCCGGACTCAGATGCAGTTATAGTCAGGGGCTCAGTGAGCCCAAGTGCATACCCAGAGGACCGGCGGGATGCTTATAGCTATTATAGGAGATGGGATGACCAGGGTAGGGGTATAGATTCTGTGCTGGTTGTACCCCCCGGCTTATGGGGGCTGGGTAAGGTTTGTGTGTGCTATGTATGTTATGCTATGTTGTGCCGCGTTATAGTAGGTACGAGTAGATCGATAGTAGAATGATAAATCCTCAGGTATGACTCCTGCTCCTTCCAGTATAATTAAGAGAAGGTATGATTTACATTATCAGACAGTTAATCTATTCCTTCCTACTTCAGTTTCATCAGTTATATTGTTATTTTCAGATATTTCTTTCAGTTATTGCTTTACATACCCAGTACCAGTGGTACTGACGCCCGGTGGGGCGCTGCATTACCTGCCTGTAAGTACTCATAGACGAGCAGGCAATACCACGTGATTCCTATCAGCGATCGAGTATTCAGCTCCTGTCATCCGGAGACTGAATTCCAGAGGTGTATTTCGTTTTCTTTTGTGTATAGTACGGGTAGGTCGGGGCCCTGTCCCGATCATTTTTATTGTTATTCCTAGAGGCTTGCAGTCTGTATATACTTCCCTGTGGTCAGATGAGCCGGTCGTGTGAGGCCGTGCAGTTGTATAGCTGTTAGTACTTGTGTTTCCTTTATGTTGGCCGTGTGGGGCCATAGTTCGACAGTAGTGGTGACCTTGCCGGTCACGTAGATATCCAGTACTTCAGGGTTGAGTTATAGATAACTAGATAGCATGGAGGCCTTGTCGGCCCGCATAGGTTTCCCTATATTGATATGTTTCTGGTCAGCTGTTAGTACAGGTACAGGGGGCTATAGGCCAATGGGCCGAGGGCTGTGTTTACAGCCGTTATATAGCCCTTTGTTTCTAGAAATGTGAGTTAGAGCCATCCAGGCACCAGATGTGCCCAGGCTCAGCAGTCTAGCAGTTTAGGTCCTCGTAGGGCACCAGGTGCCAGTCATACCCCCCGAGGCGGGGTGTGACAAACTTGGTATCAGAGCAGGTCGTGTCCCAGGGAGTCTGCAAGCCGTGCTAAGTAGAGTCTTGTCTATGGATGTGTTGTGCACCACATACTATAGGCAGGAGGCTGCGAGGCATGATAG
Source organism: Datura wrightii (assembly GCA_035772735.1). NCBI lineage: Eukaryota > Viridiplantae > Streptophyta > Magnoliopsida > Solanales > Solanaceae > Datura > Datura wrightii. Next base: position 130,595,639 of record JASDFA010000006.1, read on the forward strand.
GATGGTTACCCTTCCTTCTCAGTCAGTCGTGCTTTAGAGCGGTACAGTATAGGGTGGAGTCTCTAAAAAAGAACTTACCATATTCTTTGATTACAGATACAAAGGCAGATCAGCATTACCCTATTACAGGCAGAAGATCAGATATAGCAACAGAAGAAGGCATCAACCAGTTACATGATAACTACAGCAGCAGGAGGAGGTACCCGAGACCTCCCAGCATGATACCTTTATCGGTACTATCCCTAGTATACGTTGATAACGTCAGAATAGGAAGTCAGGAGTGTAATGTACATACGAGTTGACTTATTTATTAGCTATATTATATAAGATTTGATTAAGATTACAGACAAGGTCAGACCACCAGGTAAGTATAAGAAAGAGAGGGAAATGCAGGAATCCCAAATACATCTTTTTGGATATGGTACAGTTAAATGCTTTTATTTGTTGCAATAAGAAAAGGGCTATTCCTACCTCTTGATTTTGATGCCAGTATAGTAAAGGGGAATAAGACTTGAGATGGGATTGCCAAATCAAGCAGTAAGTAAAGATGGGCTGATTGATCCTAGTAAGTATTAGAAAGTATAAAGAGCCCCTATGATTACGTAAGTTGTGCAGACCCTTATGATAATAAGCTAGTAGAGAAAGTAAGACCGTTAGCTTACACGAAGCAGGGGTAAAAGACCTGTTAGTGATGAATACCGGGTAATAGTCAAGTTCGAGTCAGAAAAAAAAAAGGGCCAAGTCTGCCACATATGCTAACAGATAGCAAGACATACCTGTAAGATTGTAGTTATGATCCAGTTGTGATATCAAAAGACAGGGAGATTATATGAATAAGATGGGTCCGACTGCAAGCCAGAAGAAGTATAGGCCGAGGCTTGATCAGTAATCTCATTAACAACGAAAGGCGGGTTCCTTGAACCCCAGAGTTCAGCTTAAGCAAGATAAGGGGAAGAAGCAGGAGTGTCGGATGTTGTGGGGAAATTAGGATTACCCCCAGATTGGTAGAATATCGTATTAAGAATTAAGCCTCGGGCTGACAGTAAGATTGCGATCCAGAATGCTGCAGCATGTTCGCTTATGGGGAAGTTGAGAAATTACTGATACAACAATTCTAATCTAGTGTGGCCTAGAGATAAGGACCAGTAGACAGTCATGGGCTCTCAATATATGCCTAGTAAGGCCACAAGATTCGAACGTTGACCCCACATCGCAAGAGTGGCGGAATTTCAAACAACAGACAATAACTAAAGTGTTTATGTTTGTTACTTTCAGAACGGGGTGACAATACAATGAAATGATAAGTCAGGGCAGGAGATATTGTTAGGCCGTAGAAGCGGTGTATCATGTACGGTATGAGACTCAGCAGAGCATGTCAGAGATTATGTATTACCGCAGAATTCAGTACATATTGTACGTAGCTATTGATATATATATGTATACAGATAATAGATATGCTGTGAGTAGCTGCCTATAAGGGGTACAATCACAGATGCTGATTAGTAATAGAAAGCATGTACAAATTGCATTGCAGGACCCCCCTCCCTTGCCAAAAAAAAAAGGGAGAAGAAAGAAAGAAAAGGAGAGAATAAAGGAGAAAGGGAAAGGAGAAGAGAAAGGGTAGATTAAGTGTGAATTACGTATGAAGTCATAGAAACTATCTCAGTTCTCAGTTATTAAGTTAATAGACTTATGTGTTGTTGCCAGATCTAGGCTATAGGAGCTTACCAGAGTTAATGGCCTAAACCAGATGGCTAGATGATAAGGGCGCAGTTAGACGGTCTACCGACCAGCTGGCGCCTGCATTAGCAGGGAAGCATCCCTGAAGATCGGTAACATTAGTGCGTGTGCTAGAACCAGGATTAGAAGCCGAATAGGCAAATTTCAGAGATTAGCAATACTAGAATTGTTCTAGTATGTTAAGTGGTCGTACGTCATTTTCCCAGCCCTGCAGGTGAGATTCGGCCTTAGTCAACCTAGCAGTTATTATGAGGAACACCCCATAAGTCAGCCGGCCGGCCCAGTCAGAATACCCGTGGGTACCCCACGGAAGGGTCCACATCAGTAGTCAGCAACAGACTAGTACTTCAGCTGGTTCTCGTAAGATATTCAGATACAGAGCCCTATCAGAAGGCTAGTATTTACAAAATAGCTCATAAGACCTAGAATTCCCCAGAATAGCAGTATAAATCCAAGTGGATACACACAAGGCGTAAGAAATTGATAGTACCCTGCTAGCACAGTGTTTTTTTAAGACCAGGGAATCAATAGACTCCCCGTGAAGATCCAGAGATTGATCGCCGGGGTGTAAGTTTGATTAAGCCCAGCCTTACAGTGGTTCAAGCAAAATAACAAAGTAATTAGATGCCCACAAGTCTGCAGTTATGCATGAATTATAAATACTCAAGTAGAACAGTTAGAGCATTGTTAGACTACTGCCACATTCGGGTCATTCAACCCGACTATTCAGTTATTTAAGGTTATGCAGCCAGATCATTAGAGGTCATGGTCATTATCAGGATCCTCTGATCAGATAAAGGCACAAGGTGCGCTGATGGTCGTTCAGGTTATTCCAGCAACAAGTAGCCTTAGCATGTGGCCGGAGGGCCAGGTAAGCTCTAGCTACGCCTGTAAACTACCTGTCGATCTCTTCGGCAAGACAAGTCAGTATAACCGTCAATTATATGCCGAGCTCTCTAAGTATGAAAATGTTATATCAGCCAAGAAGAGGTAATGGAGCAACAACCGCTCTTAGCTATAGATCTATTAGAAGTGTGGTGTACGAGCAGCCCGAGCAACGGGAGTTGGTCAGAAAAATACATCAATTGGTCAATTTAGCCGTTTGGGTAATAGAAATGATTATTCTCTTCACCCCGGTACGACAAAAATGTACCATGACATTAAAGAGAACTACTGGTGGCCAGGTATGAAAAGAGAAATTGCTGAATTTGTAGCCCAGTGTCCTAACTGCCAACAGGTGAAAGCAGAACATCAGAAACCAGGCGTGTTAAATCAGGACATAGTTGTGCCTCTCTGGAAATGGGAAGCGGTGAATATGGATTTTGTGGCAAGATTACCCCGTACCAGACACAGACATGACTCTATATGGGTAATAGTTGACAGATTAACTAAATCAGCTCATTTCCTGCCAGTTAGAACTACTTTCTCGGCTGAAGATTATGTGGAATTGTATATCCGAGAGATAGTCAGATTGCATGGAGTGCCAGTATTCGTTATTTCAGACAGAGGAGTGCAATTCACAGCTAGGTCTTGGGAATTGTTCCAGAAAGGGGCTGGGGATGCAGATTAATCTAAGCACAGCTTCCCACCCTCAGACAGATAGACAGGCTGAGTGCACTATCCAGACGCTTGAGGATATGCTGCGAGCGTGTGTGCTAGATTATGGTGGTAGCTGGGGTGAGCATTTGCCGCTGATAGAATTTGCTTATAGTAATAGCTATCACTCGGCCATCCAGATGGCGCCTTTTGAGGCATTATACGGGCGAAAATGCAGATCGCCGAATGGTTGGTTTGAAATCGGAGAGTCAGCGTTGGTTGGCCCAGACCTTGTTCAGCAGTCAAAGGAAAAGGTAAAGCTTGTTCGAGAATGCTTACTGACTGCATAGAGCCACCAGAAATTATATGCAGATGTGCGGCGCAGAAATTTGGAGTTTGATGTGTATGCCGAGTAGCATATGAGTTGAATTTACCTCCAGAATTAGAATCCGTTCATCCGGTCTTACATGTGTCCATGCGGAGGAAATGCATGGGAGACCCATCCGGAGCAGTTCCAATCCAGGATATCTAGGTTACCGAAGAGCTGGCCTATGAAGAGATTCCAGTAACTATTCTAGACAGACAGATTCGTAGATTGAGAACTAAGGATATTGCATCTGTCAAGATACTGTGACGTAACAGGAACTAAGAGGAGATGATGTGGAAGGCTGAAGAAGATATGAAAGCTAGATATCCTTACCTATTCCAGGCCTAGTCAGACGACAGGTATGTCCGTGTTGTTACTTATGCAGTATCTTATGGTTGTATATGTATAGATGAGAAAGATTGATGATTAGCTATCCTGTGAATTTTAAAGTATTGCGTGCAGTACCTGTGTTGGACTTTTTTGCATTTCAGGTTTTTGCTATAGTCCATATTACAGGGGAAACTCTGCCGAAATTTTCCTAGACAGTAAATTGAGAAGTGATAGAAGTTTACATTCGAGGACGAATGTTCTTAAGGGGGGGAGAATGTTGATCTTGGGCAGATTTATATGCCCAAGTGATACTCAAACGTATCATTTTCGCCTTGTTTATCATGCAATGTGTATACATTTTCATGTAATTGGTAGTAAAATGTGAATTTATACTAACCAACATGATTAGCATTGTTTTGTAGGTAAAATGTGATTTCGAGGAGCTAAAATGCATGTTGGAACAATATCGGAGTTGGACTTGGATTCGAGCACGGAAAAGGCATTGGACTGCACCAAATAAAGGGGCTCCGCGATGGAGCCGTGTCACGCTGCCATCGTGGAGGCATTCTGCCTGGAGGGTGAAATATTAGTCAAATTCCGTGGCACGGTGGCAAGCCTCCGCGTTGCATGCCGTGCCACATTGATGCTTTATTCCCGGACCCCAAATTTCCAGTGAGGGTCCGCGTCCACGCCGTGTCACGGAGGCAGAGTTCCGCGATGCACTCCGTGACACGTTGCTTGTTATTCCGGGAAAAATTCCCCCTAGTATAAATAGAACACTTAAATGTATTTTTCATAATTCAGACTTGGTGGAGCAAGGACGTGGGTTATAGGCAGTTGAGGGACGAAAAGTTCAGGGTTTTTTCTCTCCTTCTTTCTTCTTTCACTCAATTGTTTGTATGATTAACACTTGTTTTAGGATGATTAATCCACAAATGAGTGGCTAATTCCCTTCCTTGCTGAGGTTATGAACATTTGTGATGAATTTTGATTATTGAATTATATGGTTTTTCATCTTCTTCTTCCATGTTGTTCTATTAATTCTTGTTCTTACTGCATTGGTGTGTGGCCGACATTAATGTATATCTAAAAAGTCCGATTTCACTCGAGAGAGCATGAAATTGGAAAGTTGTGAATTAATAGGGTATTGTTCTTAACTTGATTTGGGAAAATTGAGTTTTGATGTGCTTTCCTGATAGAAATATACTTGAAAGTCGTATTAGTCAATTTAGGAACCGGAATTGTATTGCTAGGTCATGAATTGCATTTGATCACAGAAATGTAGACGGATGGTTTATGATTCTTAAGTGAGATTAAATACGCGAGTTTTAATCTCTTGGCTAATGTTCTTGGCTAGCAACTGGAAGAAGGGATTAACCAATTTATGATGATAATTAGTTCATTACATGTTCTTAACCTTGGCATGCTCATATCCATAGTTTAAATTCAAAGTAAATAGTTGTCAGTAGTTTTAGTACATAATTTATAAAACAAACTTTTCAATTGTTGGTTACGTTGTTGTCAGCATATTTAGAAGTGAGATAGAATATAGTATACTTAAGCAATTTTCACTTATCCAGAGTCTCCTTGGATCGATACTTGGCTTACTTAAGCCACTTACTACTTGTTTGACCACGTGCACTTGCGTGTTGGTTTATAACCCCAACCAAACCAACCGAACAAGTTTTTGGCGCCGTTGCCGGGGAGACTAGGCAATTGGTGAAATTGTGTTAAGTGTAAATTTACTGTATTTTTATTTTATTTTCTTAAGTGTTGACAACTTGGTCTTAGCCTGTATTTTGCAGACTTAATCTCTGTGAACACTGGCAAGAGACAAAGAGCTGGTGGAATCTTATATAGAGCCTGAACGTATTTTTCATAGTAAACGGAGAGAAGCTCTACAAAGGAAGCTGCAGTTGCTCAGACAGACTATTATGGAGCAACAAAATCCACCGGTTGTAAGGGCAGTGTTAATGCCCGAAGAAGCAGCAACAAGGCCGGTTCGCGAGGTGGCAATCCCACATGCCAACAATGTTACATCCAGTATCCGCAAACCAGAGCTTGGAGGGAGATTTGAACTCAAGCAAAATATGGTGCAATTGTTGCACACAAGCGGGCAATTTACCGGTCTCCCTCATGAAGACCCACAACAACATCTCCAAAACTTTTTGGAGATAAGTGACACTTATATACCCGCTGGAGTGTCACCTGATTATGTTCGGCTTACATTATTTCCGTTCTCATTACTTGGTGAAGCCAAGAGGTGGTTAAAAGCTGAGCCACCAAATTCTATTTTAACGTGGGATGATCTTGCACGGAAGTTCTTGATAAGGTTTTTTCCCTCTGGTAAAACAGCCAGACTTAGAAGTCAAATTCTAAGTTTCAAACAGAGGGAGGGGGAAGATTTGTATCAAGCCTGGGAAAGATTTAAATCCATGTTGCGGGACTGTCCTCATCATCATCAGTCCAATGAGGTGTTGGTGCACACATTTATTGAGGGTTTGGAACCCCATACCAAAATTTTGCTAGATTCAGCAGCTGGAGGGCAAGCGCTGGAAAAGACTTATGAGGAGCTGTACACTTTGCTAAACCGGATTTCACAGGGCAATCCAGAATGGAATGCTGATTCATCACGAGGTGAGCAAGGAAAGCAGCAGGAGTGCTTGAAGTGGATGGATTTACAGCTATCGCTGCACAGATAGCTGCCTTGCAGAATCAATTGAACAACCACTTCAGCAACATGACTGTGAACCAGCCTTCAGCTTTAGTCAATGCGGTCCAGCAAATGTGGTGTGAAGTGTGTGGAAGCAGTGAGCACTCAGCTGAGTGTTGTGGAGCAAACCCAGATTCGGTTAACTTTGTGGGCAATGCACAAAGAAATCAGCAGCAGTATGGTAGTGGCTACAATTCAAATTGGAGGAACCATCCAAATTTTTCATGGGGTAGCAACAGCCATCAGGGCCAAAGTTCGGGTCAGGGTATGCAAAGAAATCAAGGAGGGCAACAGAACTACCAATCTCAATTCAGAAATCACAATGCCCCTCCTCCACCACCATCACCTAGCATTGAGGAGATGTTCAAGACCATGATCGCTAACCAGGCGCAATTGCAGGCTGACTATGTTAAATTGGCAGCCGAAGTGAAAAATAATCAGTTAGCAACCAAGGCTCTTGAGTATCAATTTGGGCAATTTGCTAGTGCCCAAAATACAAGGCCTAGAGGAGGACTGCCTAGCGACACGGATCCGAATCCGAAGCAGGTAAATGCAGTGACCACAAGGAGTGGTTTGCAGCTGAAGGAGGTGGAACCAGAAAGACCACCCCAAAACTCGGGAGCAGCAGAAGTTGAGGGGGAGCAAAGTTCGGAAAGGGGGAAGACCAAAGAAGCTGAATCAGAAAGACCTCCACCCCCATTCCCTCAACGACTCAAGAAACACAAGGAGGAGGCGTGTTTCAAGAAATTCATGGAGGTGCTTAAACAGGTACATGTTAATTTACCTCTTGTTGATGTCTTGTAGGGAGTGCCTAAATATGCCAAATACATTAAAGACATTGTGGCCAACAAAAGTCGTTTGACTGAGTATGCCACGGTGGCTTTGACGGAGGAGTGCACTTTCCGGATCTAAAATAGACTGCCCACGAAGCTAACAGACCCTGGAAGTTTTACTATCCAGCTTACTATCGGGTAGAGCATCCGAGCTCGTGGATTGTGTGACTTGGGGGCGAGCATAAATCTGATGCCATCTTCGGTATTCAGAAAGTTGGGTCTAGGGAGTCCTAGACCTACAACCGTAATCTTGCAGTTGGCAGACCGATCCTTAGCTAGGCCGGATGGCATTGTTGAGGATGTGCTGGTGCAAGTAGGCTCCCTAATTTTTCCGGTAGATTTTATTGTTCTGGATTTTAAACCAGACGCGGAAGTCCCATTTATTTTGGGACGACCCTTCTTGGCAATCGGGAAAACATTAATCGTCATAGCTGCGGGTCAACTTACAATGCGAGCACATGACAAGGTAGAGGTGTTCGATGTGTACAAAGCACTCAAGCTCCCGATGGTGAATGAAGAACTCTCGGTGATCAATGTAATTGATCATGGTAATGTTAAGCAGATGAATGAATCCCGAGAGTTGATGGGAAGACCACCGGATAGGTGTGAGCACTACTGGGGGGAGGACAATGATAGTGAGAAATCGTCCATCACCCTAGCGGACAATTGAGCGTAAATGAAGTCGAGCCGCGATGGTAAACCAGGCGCTGCACGGGAGGCAACCCGTGAAAAATATTTTTTTCTTTCATTTTGTAAAGTATAATAGATTTTTCTTTTTCTTGTTCTTGATTTATTACAAATTTTTTTATTTTAGTTAGTACTTTTTTATTTTAGTTAGGTGAAACCTATTAATCTAACCAATTTTGTTTAGTGAGATGATTTTCAGGTCAAACGGAGAAAAATGTGCACGAAATCGTAAAGGAAAAGCGAGGTATGAAAAAATAAAAAAAAAATGTGTTGAAGACAGTGAGCTGGGGCGATAGCTCCGTGTCACGGAGGAGGACCTCCGCGTTACCCTCCGTGACACATTGAAGTGTAATCTGGAAATTTTAAAATTTTCAGAGGGCTATCGCGATGGCTCCATGTCACGGAGGCAGTGCACCGCGATGCACTCCGTGACACGTTGCCATATAAGTTGTGACGGGTCACACCGGGTTGCCGGGTGACCCGCGTGTTTTCTACATTTTAAACCCCCGATTTCGCCCCTTTTTCCCCTCATTTTTAATTCCCTCCGCGACCAAACATCCCTAAATCCCTTCCCCATCAACGTGCCACGGTCTAAGGCAAAAAATTACCAAGTTTTCTTCGGTTCTTCAACTACGAGGTATGTTTTCCGATTCTCTCTCAAGTTTTTGTCGATTTTATTCGAATTTAAGCATGGGAGGTGAGATAAATCACCCTAAATTGAATTTTAGCATGAAGTTGAGTTATTTATTGATTGATAAATGTTCGGAATGTTGTAATGAGCGTTTGAACTTGTCGATTGCATGAATTATTTGAATTTGCTTGCGAAAATCAATTCTAGGTCTGTGTTGTTGAATTTGAAATTGGTAATGTGTTGAATTTGTGAATTATATGCCGGGGTGTGCTTGTGAAATGAGATAAGTCATTATAACCATTGTTGAATGCTAATAGACGACGAATTCTCGGGTTTTGGGGAAAATGTTGAAAATTGTTCAAATTGGGTTGGTTGTATAGGTTCATGTATATATTTTTTGTTGTGTTTTTGTTTTGTTGTTTTTCTTTGCTAAGTGCGATGGTTGAATTTCTAGAGATGGTAGTGATTGGGATTAGCTGTACGAAGTCTGAGTAGTATGCAAAAGTTCTACCGTCGAATTTTTTTTTGTTGAACGCACTAAGCATGAATTGTATAGCTGGTTATTTTGGTGTAAATAAAGTTATTCTTGCCGAATTGTTATCACTGTAGCTAAGGACTAAGTGTGGGGTAAACTTAGCTTAACCCGACCTTAGCCGAAGCTAATATTCATTTAGCTTGACATTGCGTTTGTTTACTTGTGTTGACAGACAAAATGGCAAGCAGGCAAGATAAAGGTAAGGGTGCATCAACTTCAGGCACCGGGAGGAAAAGACTTAGACTGGGCACAGCAGTCCCAGCTGCACCAGCAGTTCCACGCAGCCAGCGCCGCCAATACGGAACTAGGTGGGTGACTGATGAGGGGAAGAAGTGGTATGCCAAACACAAAGAAAACAAATACTTCCCCGAGGAGCATATAGCAAGGGAACCATTAGCACAGGAGTTCCCCCGCATAGTTCAACGGATCGAGGCAGCTGGGCTCAGCTTCATATTTCAGGAGCCCAAGGAATGCAACCTACACTTGGTCTGGGAGTTCTATGCTAATTGGAACCACGCAATCAGAAGCCACACCATCAAGATCAGAGGGCAGATAGTCACTCTGGAACCCCAACAGCTAAATGTCATCATCGGAGCGTGGGACATAGACGCCCACGTTCTCCGCCAGCTGAAAATCACCCCACCGTATGCCGACATCAGACGCACACTGTGTGGGGCTACATCCACAGCCAGATGGAGCAGACATAAAGAAAGGGGTTACCACCAGACTCTGCCTTATTCTCAAATGAACAGAGAGGCCCGAATCTGGATGAAGATAGTCTGCTCGTGCCTAATCCCGGGGGTACACATGACTGATGTGACCCGGGACCGTATTTTCCTGGTGTATGCCCTGATGAAAGGGCTGGAGATTAATGTTGGGGCGGTCATCATATCCGCCATGAAGAGAGCCCGACTACACCAGGGCCACAGGTATGGGTTCGGTGGACTAATCACCACCTTTCTCCGGGGCCTCGACGTCGAGGAGGAGGCTTTGGATTACATCCCGCAGTTGGAGCGGCGAGCCTTGGACGTGACCAAAACTAAGGCTCCCGACACCACACACGGGGCCAGTGCTGATGCTTGGCGAGCGACATGCTCGTGACGACCAGTACATGGCACGGATGTTTGGAATGCAAATTCTCCAACTCAGGATTGGTGGGAGACCAGCCACGGAGGAGGAGCTATGGCAGCTCGACCTGGATTACCCGTTTGGCGAAAACGCCAGGGCTCTATGCCAAGTGGCGCCATCCTTTGTAGAGCCCACTAATGATGATGTCCCCACGGACGAGGAGACACGCTGGGAGGACTCCGATGTGGAGTCCAATGATGATGACGGAGGCGACTCGGACATGGGCGATGAGGCAGCAGCACCTGATGAAGAAGTGGAATATTTTGACTGATCAGGGAGTTCCACCACCCAGTTTTGTGATTTTTAATTTTTGTGAACACTGGGGACAGTGTTTGGTTTAAGTGTGGGGTGGGGAGTAGTTAGGTGCTGGGACTGGGCTGGTTTGCTTGTATGCCTTCCTCTGTTTTGTATGTATGTTTCCCTGTGTTTGTGAATTTGCAACTTGTTCTGTATTTGTACATGTTGGTGGAATTGATGTGTGTTGTGGAATGTTGATGTTGCTAGTCTGTAAAAATTTTTGTAAATATTTTCTTATTTTTTTTCTATTGAAATGATCGATATTTTTAAAATCTTGCGAAAATATTTTGTTCATATTAAAATATTTTGTAAATAATTTTTCCATCGAAATGATCGATGTGTTGCAAAAAATTTAAATTTTTATTTTTTTGGGTTTCTCGGCATTTGTTTTCGATTCTTTTACCGAGAATAGTCCCATTGAACTGACGTCATAGTTAGTGACCGTTCCCTATGATGGATGGATGACGACCGTCTTAAGGGAAATGTAGTCGGTAGGAGTAGTGATTTTAGTTTATTTTCAGTTTTTTTCTTTGGTGGATTGCATCACGGAACCTGTAGTTACTATATGGTTGTGAAATGTTGGTTGCGTGTTATACCTGATATTCAAAATGCAAAGGTGATTCGTATGAAAGCATGCAATTTTGTAAATATGTTGAGATACCTAGGCTGTAGAGTTCGATTCGGTGTGATTGAGGCTTAATTTTTGAATTCATGTAATTAGCTAATTGAAGAGTCTGTGAATGCATCTTGAATCGAGCATGTGCATGAAGTGTGAAGTGAGGTATTGTTATTCCATGCTATGGTGAAGTGTCTAGAACTTGCCTGGTGTGTGTACAAAACGAAATAAAGGAGGTGTAGTGTTGGAAAGGATGTAGGCATTTCTTTGTTTTAACCGAGAGTTTCTATTTTTTCTTGTCATACTCCCCTTTTGATGTGATTATATACCCTGGTCAGCCCGTTGAGCCTTTAGCCTATTATTTCTTTCTTTTGTCCAAAAAGCTTAAACTGAGCTTAATTCTTTCCTTTCATTAGCCGTAAAGTCTATACAAAACTCTTAAGTGCTAAAGAAAAGAAAATAATTTTCCCAAAGTGTCAAAGAGTGAGAATGGTGAAAAGAAAAAGAAAAGCAGAGTGAGGAAAGAAAAGAAAAGGTTGAAGTTGCACTTGCTATAACTAAATGATAATGAAGGTGCATGAAAAACCTTTGTTTTCGTGGCAAGTGTGCTTGATGAAATGGGCCATACGTAAGTAAATCATCATGAATGGGATGATGGAAAAAAATAAAAGAGAGAAACAATGTCCATGAGTTGATGGGAATGAGTTGAACAGGCGCTTAAGGATGCTAGTGGATATTATTGGCTAATCCAATATATACTAGTTCCATAGCTTCCATTACAACCCATTAAAGTCCTACGTGATCTTACATTGCATTTCTTTATATTAGTGGAGTAATACACTAAGGGAAAGCTTATGGGTCATGACATGATGCATGTGAATTCTTTTGGGAGAGAGAGTGAAATTAATTTTTACATGCCCCTACTTGAATGTTTGTGTGTCACATGAGCAAAAAGGGGAAAATTCTCTTGAGTTGTGAGGGCACATGCTTGATGAAAGATTGATTTTCGTGTCAGATATCTTGATTAGCTGATTTGCATGAGTTTGCCGATATCGAGAGTCGATTCTTAAAGTCTAGGAAGTCTTGATGTATTAAAGGTCATTGCATTGTTAAGACCAGGCATGTTTTCTTGATGATTCGCAATATTGAATGATCGGTATAACCGTAGCTCAAATTGTCGCACCATAGTGGCGAAGGTTGGGATGTAATTTGCATGAATTGTGTGTTTGTTGTTCGAGGACTAACAAGGCTTTAAGTGTGGGGTAAGTGATCTTGGGCAGATTTATATGCCCAAGTGATACTCAAACGTATCATTTTCGCCTTGTTTATCGTGCAATGTGTATACATTTTCATGTAATTGGTAATAAAATGTGAATTTATACTAACCAACTGATTAGCATTGTTTTGTAGGTAAAATGTGATTTCGAGGAGCTAAAATGCATGTTGGACTTGGATTCGAGCACGGAAAAGGCATTGGACTGCACCAAATAAAGGGGCTCCGCGATGGAGCCGTGTCACGCTGCCATCGCGGAGGCATTCTGCCTGGAGGGTGAAAAATTAGTCAAATTCCAGTGGAGCCTCGCGACAGCTCCGTGGCACGGTGGCAAGCCTCCGTGTTACATGACGTGCCACGTTGATGCTTTATTCCCGGACCCCAAATTTCCAGTGAGGGTCCGCGTCCACGCTGTGTCACGGAGGCAGTGCTCCGCGATGCACTCCGTGACACGTTGCTTGTTATTCCGGGAAAAATTCCCACTAGTATAAATAGAACACTTAAATGTATTTTTCATAATTCAGACTTGATGGAGCAAGGACGTGGGTTACAGGCAGTTGAGGGACGAAAAGTTCAGGGTTTTTTCTCTACTTCTTTCTTCTTTCACTCAATTATTTGTATGATTAACACTTGTTTTAGGATGATTAATCCACAAATGAGTGGCTAATTCCCTTCCTTGCTGAGGTTATGAACATTTGTGATGAATTTTGATTATTGAATTATATGGTTTTTCATCTTCTTCTTCCATGTTGTTCTATTAATTCTTGTTCTTACTGCATTGGTGTGTGGCCGACATTAATGTATATCTAAAAAGTCCGATTTCACTCGAGAGAGCACGAAATTGGAAAGTTGTGAATTAATAGGGTGTTGTTCTTAACTTGATTTGGGAAAATTGAGTTTTGATGTGCTTTCCTGATAGAAATATACTTGAAAGCCGTATTAGTCAATTTAGGAACCGGAATTGTATTGCTAGGTCATGAATTGCATTTGATCACAGAAATGTAGACGGATGGTTTATGATTCTTAAGTGAGATTAAATACGTGAGTTTTAATCTCTTGGCTAATGTTCTTGGCTAGCAACTGGAAGAAGGGATTAACCAATTTATGATGATAATCAGTTCATTACATGTTCTTAACCTTGACATGCTCATATCCATAGTTTAAATTCAAAGTAAATAGTTGTCAGTAGTTTTAGTACATAATTTATTAAACAAACTTTTCAATTGTTGGTTACATTGTTGTCAGCATATTTAGAAGTGAGATAGAATATAGTATACTTAAGTAATTTTCACTTATCCAAAGTCTCCTTGGATCGATACTTGGCTTACTTAAGCCACTTACTACTTGTTTGACCACGTGCACTTGCGTGTCGGTTTATAACCCCAACCAAACCAACCGAACAAATGTTATACCGCGTAAGATTCCTGGCACCTAGATGGCCTATTCGCACGTTGGTTAAGCATATTTGAAGGCCATACGTGCTAAAGAAAGGCCCGGGAAAAAGATCGGACGAGAAACCTGTCGAACCATTGCGGAAGGAGCTGAGGCAGAGCCCCTCCGTGATGGCAGCGTGTCACGGAGGTGAAGCCTCCGCGTTGGCTCCGTGACACGTTGGCCTTGTCTTGGCCCAAGTATATAAAGCCCCACTTCGGTTTTAAATCATTAAACACTTATAATTTCCAGTGAAACAGAGAGGGATCAGCAGAGAAGGGATAAGAACGAAGGAGGTAAGATAATTTTCATCCGATTATGCTGCTAAACGTTGTCCAAACTCAAATTAACCTCAGATACCGAGGTATTTAGCAGTAGAGAGCATTCCTACGGATTTAGTTTCGTGAAATATGGCCGACGAATCGTCGAGCTACCGAGCTAAGGTAAGTGGAATTGCTCTAAACTAGTGTTTATGTGTTCCTAGCTGTGAAGTGAATATTTCTCCCTTCTGGACCTCTGAAAAATAGCGAGTTTTCGACCGTCTTTCGATAAGCCTAAGTTTAGGCTATAAACTATATTGAAAGTGATGTTTCTCTTTAAAATAAAGCTGTATTTAGTATTAATTGACATATTTATGAATGCAGTTGGGAGAAAATAGTGGAAGTACCGGCCGAGCCTCGTCCGACAAACGGATAGTTCGAGGATAAGGTATGTAAAGCTAGTTTCCTCGACAAGTTAAGTAATCTCGATACAGTACAGTAATTTAAAGGCCAGTAGAATGTTCAGAAGTCATGTGTTATGTTTATTATGAATGTTGGTACGATATTAGAAGCATCGAGTTATAACTTGCATAAAACTTGCTAGCACGATATAGATTCTAATACAAGTGTTAGAAACTACACAGCATGCTCAGTACGTGATGTGACACAGAATGTTAGGATATCATTGTATTCAGTTGAAACCCAGTAAAGCAATGTAATATTCGTAAGACATCTCAAAAATAGAATGATAAGTTAAAATGAAGTTAGGAAGCATTTTAGGAATAGTAAATCATGTTACTATAGAAACTCAGTATACAACATAATTTTCAGCAGAAACACTATATCTTGTTCAGCATTAGCCCCAGTACGGTCTGGCAGAAGACTATATTTATACATATATACTATTATCAGCCTCAGCATGTATTAAGTACGTATATATTACTATCGCTAGCTCAGCATATAGTATATACAATACTTTACCACTATTAGCTTCAGTATGTGGGACATGCAGATAGTATTACTAGTTGAGACCGCTGTATTGTCCTGGGGTTGGATTACCTAGCATCCATGACCGCCCCAGGGTTGATAGCTGTATCGAATCATCCACCAGAGGACGAGGATACGTCGCTCTACGGAGTGGCATGCCGTCCCACAGGGGACGAAGATGGGATGCCAGGTTTTCCCCATATTTGTGCCTTGATTGGCCCTTACACACCCCTGTCGAGCGGATACGCCCGGGTGTTGATTCAGGAGTCCTCCAGACTCAGATGCAGTTATAGTCAGGGGCTCAGCGAGCCCAAGTGCATACCCAGGGGACCGGCGGGATGCTTATAGCTATTATAGGAGATGGGATGACCCGGGTAGGGGTATAGATTCTGTGATGGTTGTACCCCCCGGCTTATGGGGGCCGGGTAAGGTTTGTGTGTGCTATGTATGTTATGCTATGTTATGCCGCGTTATAGTAGGTACGAGTAGATCGATAGTAGAATGATAAATCCTCAGGTATGACTCCTGCTCCTTCCAGTATAGTTAAGAGAAGGTATGATTTACATTATCAGATAGTTAATCTATTCCTTCCTACTTCAGTTTCATCAGTTATATTGTTATTTTCATATATTTCTTTCGGTTATTGCTTTACATACCAAGTACCAGTGGTACTGACGCCCGGTGGGGCGCTGCATTACTTGCCTGCAGGTACTCATAGACGAGCAGACAATACCACGTAATTCCTATCAGCGATCGAGTATTCAGCTCCTGTCATCCGGAGACTGAATTCTAGAGGTGTATTTCGTTTTCTTTTGTTGTATAGTACGGGTAGGTCGGGGCCCTGTCCCGATCATTTTTATTGTTATTCCTAGAGGCTTGCAGTCTGTATATACTTCCCTATGGTCAGATGAGCCGGTCGTGTGAGGCCGTGCAGTTGTATAGCTGTTAGTACTTGTGTTTCCTTTATGTTGGCCGTGTGGGGCCATAGTTCGACAGTAGTGGTGACCTTGCCGGTCACGTAGCTATCCAGTACTTCAGGGTTGAGTTATAGATAACTAGATAGCATGGAGGCCTTGTCGGCCCGCATAGGTTCCCCTATATTGATATGTTTCTGGTCAGCTGTTAGTACAGGTACAGAGGGCTATAGGCCAATGGGCCGAGGGCTGTGTTTACAGCCGTTATATAGCCCTTTGTTTCCAGAAATGTGAGTTAGAGCCAGCCAGGCACCAGATGTGCCCAGGCTCAGCAGTCTAGCAGTTCAGGTCCTTGTAGGGCACCAGGTGCCAGTCATACCCCCCCGAGGTGGGGTGTGACAGAAATTAGTCTCTTTCTCCCAGTATTACGGTTATAGTTGGATAGAACTATTGAATACAAATTGAAACTCATCAGATAATCGGGAATCAACAGCTAAGGTATGTTAAGGCGAATTCATTCGGCAAGTTAGTTTCTATAGCATTGTAATACAGTTTGAATCTCAGTAAAGGAGCCAGAAGTATTGTTATTGTGATTAGCTGAGACCAGTACTCTATGTTTAGTTTGGGATTGACTTTGCCTTGTATAGCCTTCCATGACCAACCCCAGAGTTACTAGCTGTGTCATTGCCTGCCAGGGGCTATATGACGTCACTCCAAGGAGCGATATGATGATGAGGCCTAAGGGCCTTATACAGTCCATTTCATGGCTGGACTACCAGTTTTATGCTGTATCGACACCACACCCCTGTCGAGCTTGGTGCCCGAGGTGCAGTTATTTGAAGTCCACTGGACTCAGACACAGCTACAGTTCAGGGGCCTAGTGGGCTCAGTTGCAGACCCAGGGGACTGGTAGGTTGGCTGTAGTTACTAGTTGACTCCTTTTGACCTTGCTAGGGGTATATAGATTGAAGTGTGCTCGTCAGGGCTTATGGGTCCCCCGAGTGGGTTATTTTGTGTTGTTTGTACCTTTCGGCTTATAGGGACCAGGTAAGGTTATTTTTTAGGCTATTCACTGATAGATTAGACAGCAGAAAGTTAAGTTATTCAGGTTATATCCCTATCCCTTCCACTCAATTACTTTCAGTTTCATTTCAAGTTTATTAAGTTATTTCCATTACTGCCCTACATATTCGGTACATATTGTACTGACGCCCATTCTTGGGGCGCTGCATTACTTGCCTGCAGGTGCAGATAGACAAGGATCAGGACCTTCTTAGCTTTCATCCCGAGTCAGTAGTATAGTTAGCTCCCTTCCTTTGGGGCTAATAGTTAGAAGGTTTGCTCTTTTGATTGTAGAGTTTATGGGTAGGTCGAGACTTACTCCACTCCTAGAGGCTTGCCGATTATAGATTTCCACTTGTTCATCTTGTTGTTGGTCATGTGGGGCCTATATATGTTTTATTTCGTGTGATGGCCATGTGGGGCCTTGGTTAGCTGTTAGATAGTGGATTTGTTGGCTATAGTACAACTATAGTTGCTTGATTTCCATTTCAGTTATAACTAGACAACATGGTGGTCTTGTCGGCCCGCATAGGATTCCTTTTTACCGCTGTTGTTGGTTAGCTATTTTGTTTACAGGTGGCTATATGGCTTTGTCGATTGCAAGTATGCACCAGACGTGCATAAGCCTAGACAGGTCAGTCAGATTCCAGTGTGGCACTAGGTGCTAGTCATGCCCCCATAGGTGGGGCATGACAAACTTGGTATCAGAGTAGGTCGTATCCCAGAAAGCCTGCAAGCCGTGCCAAGTAAAGTTTTGTCTATGGATGTGTTGTGCACCACATTCTATAGACAGAAGGATGCGAGGCATGTTAGGGTGGTTACTCTTCTTTCTCTTCTAGTCGTGCCATAGATCTGTGTTGTATAGGGTTGAGTCCCTAAGCTTACTATATTCTGCTTGTCTACAGAGAAATGTCGGACACGCGACAGACCACGACTGGCAAAAAGTTAGACGTCATAGCAGGAGAGGGCACTAGTAGGGTGACCCAGTAAGAGCCAGCCTGATCTGAGGGCGACAGGTAGACTTTATTCGGTCTCCACAGCACTCTCTACCACGCCAGGAGCCGGCCAAAGCGGCAGATGCGTCAGCACCATCTCAAGCAGCTCCTATAGCAATACCATCAAACCAGGAGGGCCGAGCACTATCTTCATGCTGCTCAGATAATGGCTATGCAGTGTCAGCCAGTGGCACTCGTGGTTGCTGAATCTTAGGGAGGACCTGGTAGTTTGAAGGTCCGAGAGTTTCTCGCACTGAGTCCCCCGCAGTTCACAAGGACGGGCCGAGATAAGGACCCTCAAGACTTCTTAGATCAGCTGCAGCAGATCTTTAGGGTGATGCATGCCATGCCTGCAGAGTCAGTTGAGTTAGTAGTATTTCGGCTATGGGACATAACAGTGTTATGGTATGAGAGTTGGGAGAGGTCTCGAGGTAGAAATGTTCCCCCTCTGGCTTGGTCCAGCTTTTCAGAGGACTTCTTGGACCACTATTTGCTGCGAGAAATCTGACAGGTCTGGGTAGATCAGTTTCTGCATCTAGAGTAGGGTCCTATGAGTGTTCGGGAGTATGCTATGAGATTTGACTCCTTGGCCCGATATGCACCAGCTTTCGTAGACACTATGCCATCCAGGGTGCATCGGTTCATTATGGGGCTACTTCTAGAGTACGTGAAGACTTGTGTTACAGCTACTCTGCCGAAGGACATGGATATCGCCTGTATTCAGGCATTTGCTCAGAGTATTGAGGGGATCCTGCAACGGCAGTGAGAGATAGAGAAGGAGAATTAGGAGCAGCATCGTAGGGATAAACCTAGTGACACTCAGGTAGAGTTTCAGGGCAGACCTAGGCCACGACTATCAAGCAAACCACCCAGACCCTCACCTCTACAGCAGTAGCAGGGTGGTAGACCAAGCCGCCGAGGACAGTCAGGACCCGGCGAGAGCTCACGGCCATCGGATTCGCAGCAGCAGAGAGGGTCAGAGCAGAGTAGATTCACTGTGCCACCTTGCCCTATCTGCAGTGGACGTCTTCTTGGGGCATGCAGGTATGGTTCTACTGCGTGTTACATTGTGGACAAGAGGGTCACACGATGAGAGACTATCCAGCCAGGGGTTAGAGTAATCGGGACCGACAGGATAGATCTTCAGCAGGGTCACGTGCCCCATCCTCTCCAGCAGGGCGTAGACCCTCAGCTCTAGCCGACAGAGGCTGAGGCAGGTCAAGGGAATCGAGTTCAGGCACCGGTTCGGATCACACTTTTTACTGAGGCGACAAGAGTCAGAGTCGTCTCCAGATGTTGTGACAGGTATGCTGCACATTTGTTCTCATCCCGTTTATTTTTTGATAGACCCGGGTTCCACTCTGTCTTATGTAACACCACTATTAGCTCGAAAGTTCGGTATAATTCCAAAATTGCTTCAGCGACCCTTTTCAGTGTCCACGCCTGTCGGTAATTCTATTATAGCTAAAAGGATCTACCAAAGTTGCACAGTAGAGGTTGTTGGTCGCCAGACTTTAGCAGATTTAGTAGAGCTAGAAATGATTGATTTTGATGCAATTGTGGGTATGGATTGGCTAGCATCATGTTATGCCAATGTAGAATGTTGGACCAAGACTGTCCGATTTCACTTTCTAGGGGAGGTAGTGTGAGAGTGGAAAGGTAATGCAACTACGCCAAAAGGTAGGTTTGTATCCTATCTTCAGGCGAGAAAGTTGATAGCAAAGGGTTGCATTTATCATATTGTCAGGGTTCAGGATATCCAAGCAGAATCTCCAACTCTCCAGTCTATTCCTGTGGGTAATGAATTTCTAGACGTTTTCCAGATGAACTCCCTAGCATCCCTCCAGAAAAGGAAATTGATTTTCTATTGACTTGCTACCAGGCCCTCAACCTATATCTATCCCTCCGTACCGAATGGCTCCTGCTGAGCTCAGAGAATTAAAAGAACAGTTGAAAGATCTGCTATATAAAAGCTTCATCAGGCTGAGTACATCACCATGGGGTACGCCAGTTTTTTTTGTAAGAAAGAAATATGGCTCGCTCCGCATGTGTATAGATTACTGGCAGCTAAATAAAGTTACTATCAAGAACAAGTACCCACTTCCCAGAATAGATGACTTGTTTGATCAACTACAAAGATACTTTTCTAAGAATGACTTAAGGTCTGGGTATCACCAGGTGAGGGTTCGGGAGAGAGATATTTCGAAAACGGCTTTTCGGACCAGGTATGGCCATTTTGAATTCCTAGTCATGTCCTTCGGGTTGACAAATTCTCCTGCAGTATTTATAAATCTGATGAACAACATCTTTAGGCCATATTTGGATTTGTTTGTGATAGTATTCATTGATGACATTCTGATGTATTCCCGTTCAGAAGCAGAACATCGAGATCATTTGCAAACGGTACTCCAAATTCTCAGGGATCGCTAGTTATATGAAAAATTTTCTAAATGTGAGTTCTGGCTGAATTCTATAGCTTTTTTTGTCCATGTTATGTCAGATGCGGGTATCAGGTAGATTCACATAAGATCAAGGCAGTAAAGACATGACCCATACCTACAACTCCAACTGAAGTACGCATTGGGATTAACCGAGTAATTACAGAAGATTTGTAGAGGGGTTTTCTACCTTATCAGCGCCTTTGGCCAAGTTAACTCAGAAAGCGGCCAAATTTCACTGGATTGAAGCTTGTGAACAGAGTTTTTGGGAGTTGAAAAATAGGTTGACATCAGCGCTAGTATTAGCTTTGCCAGAAGGTTCAGAGGGTTACGCAGTATATTGAGATGCTTCAGGCGTTGGGTTAGGGTGTGTTCTGATGCAACACGATAAGGTAATTTCTTATGCTTCGAGGCAGCTGAGGAAATATGAAAAGAACTACCCCACCCACGATCTGGAGTTAGCTGCAATGGTTCATGCCTTAAAAATATGGAGGCACTATCTGTATGGCGTCCATGTAGATATTTTCACCGATCATAAGAGTCTCCAGTATATCTTCACTCAGAAAAAGTTGAATTTACGGCAACATCGCTGGTTAGAACTGTTGAAGGACTACGACATGAACATTTTGTATCATCTAGGGAAGGCAATATTGTAGCAGATGCCCTTAGTCGTACATCTATGGGAAGTTTGGCATATTTGTGGCCCGAACAGCGGGAGTTTGCCCAAAATTGCACCAGTTATCTAGCTTAGCCGTCCGAATAATAGACTAGGGAAACAGTGGGGCTGTGATTTAGAATACCGAAGTATCATCTCTGGTTGTAGAGGTAAAAAAGTGGCAGTATGAAGATTCTCACTTAGCATGACTCTGAGATAAGGTACATCAGAGAGAAGTATCAGCTTTCGAGGTAACTGAAGACGGGGTTCTGAGATTCAGCGCTCGTCTTTGCGTTCCAGATGTAGCAGGGCTTCGCCAGTAGATTATGGCTGAGGTACACTACTCTCGCTACTCTCTTCATCCGGATTTGACAAAAATATACCATGACATAAAAGAGATTTAATAGTGAACTGGAATGATAAAGAGTGTAGCAGAATTTGTGGCACAGTGCCCTAACTGCCAGCAGGTAAAGGCTGAACATCAAAAACCCGACTGATTGACACATGAGATAATGTTACACTCCATAAAAGTTAACGATTAGTAAGTGTACGTGTGGATTTGTGATAAATAAAGAGATTATGACGCGTGTATAGAATCCTCAAAAGTCGGATCAAGCGAGGCTAGGCCGCAAGGGCCAGCGTGACGTGCTAGCCCCTTGGCGCGTTGAGGGGTGTGACACGAAGGGTGTCTTGGCGCGATGGGCGGCATGGGGTGCCCCCCCCCCCCCCCCCCGCCACCGCCCTAAAACATATATATAGCCCTCCTATTTTAATTGTAGTTCATTTTCCTCACAAGTTTCGGCCAGAGAAAGAGAGATACGAAGGTTTCAACCAATTTTCGTCCATTTACGCAGAGGACTATGCGTATTATACATTTTCTACCAGTCAGGACCACTTTTTCAGCCGAGGACTATGCCGAATTATACATTAGAGAAATAGTTATACTACATGGTGTCCTAGTATCTATCATTTCTGACAAGAGCACAATTTACAACTAGATTCTGGCGATCATTTTAGAAAGGTTTGGGGACACAAGTTAATTTGAGTACAATATTCCATCCTCAGACAGACGAGCAAGTAGAACGTATAATTCAGACGCTTGAGGATATTCTACGGGCATGTGTGCTAGACTTTGGGGGTAGTTGGGATTAACATTTACCCCTTATTGAGTTTGCTTATAATAATAGTTATCATCCAACAATTCAGATGGCACTGTACGAGGCTTTATATGGGCGGAAGTGCAGATCCCCAGTTGGTTGGTTTGAGGTAGGTAAATCAAAACTAACTGGACCAGACATGATCCACAAATCAGAGGAAAAAGTAAAGCTTATCAGAGAATGCTTGTTGACAACCCAGAGTCATTAAAAGTCCTACTCTGACATTCTGCGTAGAGACTTAGAGTTTGGTGTTGGTGACTGGGTATTCCTTAAGGTATCGCTAATGAAGGGTGTAATGAGATTTGGAAAGAAAGGCAAACTTATCCCAAGGTTTATTGGGCCGTATTGAATCCTCCGGAGAATAGGTCAGGTGGCATACGAGTTAGATTTGCCTTCAGAGTTAGAGTCTGTTCACCCGGTCTTTCATGTATCAATGTTAAGAAAGTGTATAGGGGATCCGTCCCGAGTTGTACCAGTTGAGGACATCCAGGTTACTGAGGAGTTAGCTTATGAAGAAGTCCTAGTGGCCATATTAGATCGGCAGGTTCTTAGGTTGAGAACCAAAGATGTCGCCTTTGTTAACGTATTGTGGAGAAATAGGAATAGAGAAGAGATGACTTGGAAGATGAGGATGACATGAGATCCAGATATCCTCAGTTGTTCCAGGATTAGGCCCGATTATGCATTTAAGTGAAGTCATTGATTCAATTGTTGTTCTATGATCTATGCTAGCATTTAAGTGAAGTCATTGATTCAATTGTTGTTCTATGATCTATGCTACTTAGACTATTCAGTTAACTGTCATTTTATTGTGAAAGAGTTGTTATAGTGTCATGTGATATATATATGTATTGGACTTTCTGTATTTCAGGATTTTCAGGTAGTCCATATTACAGGGGAGATTCTGCCAAATTTTTTTTCATAATAATACTTAAAAGAGTTAAACTTCTCTGAATAGTAGTTAACACTCAAGGACGAATGTTCCTAAGGGGGGAGGAAGTTACACCCCATAAAAGTTAACGATTAGTAAGCGTATGTATGGATTTGTGATAAATAAAGAGATTATGATGCGTGTAGAGAAGCCTCGGAAGTCGGGTCGAGCGAGGCCAGGCCGCAAGGGCCAGCGCGGTGCGCCAGCCCCTTGGCGCTTTGAGGGGCGCAACACGGAGGGTGTCTTGGCGCGATGGGCTGCGCGGGGCGCCCCCTGCCACTGCCCTAAAACATATATATAGCCTCTTATTTCAATTGTAGTTCATTTTCCTCACAAGTTTCGACCAGAGAAAGAGAGATATGAAGGTTTCAACCAATTTTTGTCCATTTACGCTACCAAACGTCGTTCAAATTCAAATTAACTTCAGGTATCGAAGTTTGAGCCTGCAGGTAGCATTACTATGGAGTTAGTTTCGTGAAATTCGCCCAGCGGATCGTAGCCCCGCCGAGCAAAAGTTATCAGAATTGCTCAAAACTAATTTATATACGATGACAGGCTTCAAGTAAGTATTTCTACATTCTGAACTCTCAGGATATTATACGTTTTCGGCCATATTTCTTCAAGTTGAAGTATAGTTGATCTTGGGCAAATTTATATGCCCAAGTGATACTCAAATGTGTCATTTTAGCCTTGTTTATCTATTGATGTTTATACATTCTCATGTGATTGATAATAAAATGTGAATTTATACTAACCAACATGATTAGCGTTGTTTTGCAGGTGAAATACAATTTTGGGAAGCTAAAATGAGTGTTGGGAGAGATCGGGGTTGGACTCGGATGCGAGCAAGGGAAAAAGCACTTGAAGGCACAAATTAAAGGGGCTCCGCGATGGAGCCGTGGCACGCTGCCATCGCGGATGCCTTCTGCCTGGATGGTGGAATTTTGCCAAATTCCAGTGGAGGTGCGCGTTGGGGCCGTGGCACGTTGGCCTAGCCCCGCTTTGCGCGCCATGCCACATTGGGACTAAGTACCTGGACGACTAAATTCCAGTAAGGGTCCGCGTCGGTGGCGTGTCACGGAGGCAGTGCTCCGCGATGCACTCCGTGACACGTTGCTTGTTATTCCAGGAAGAATTCCCACCAGTATAAATAGAGCACTTAGGTTCATT
Source organism: Datura wrightii (assembly GCA_035772735.1). Taxonomy (NCBI): domain Eukaryota; kingdom Viridiplantae; phylum Streptophyta; class Magnoliopsida; order Solanales; family Solanaceae; genus Datura; species Datura wrightii. The sequence goes on from JASDFA010000006.1 coordinate 130,620,325, forward strand.
TTTAATTATTCTGACTTGGTGGAGCAAGAACGTGGGTTACAGGCAGTTGAGGGGACGAAAATTTCAGGGTTTTTCTCTATCTCCTTCTTTTTTAATTCAATTGCTTGTATGTTTAACACTCATTCAATGATGTTTAATCCACAAATGAGTGGCTAAATCCTCTTCTTGCTGAGGTTAAGAACATTTGTATTGAAATGTGATTATTGATCAATTTGGGTTTTCATCTTTTCTTCCATGGTTGTTCTATTGATTCTTGTTCTTCCTGCATTAATGTGTGGCCAACGTTAATGTACATCTAAAATGTACGGTTTCACTTGAGAGAGCAAGAAATTGGAAAGTTGTGAATTAATAGGATATGATCTTTTCTTAGTTTGGGAAAATTGAGAATTGATTTACCTTCAGGATAGAAATGTACCTGAAAGTCGTATTAGTCAATTAAGGAATCGGTTTTGTATGGCTAGGACATGAATTTCGTTTTATCACAGAAATGTAGGTGGACGGTTCATGCTTCTTATGTTGGGTTAAATACGAGAGTTTTAATCCATTGGCAATAATTCTTGACTAGCAACCGGAGGAAAGATTAACCAAAGTGTATCGTTAATTTGTTTCTATACATGTTTGTTTTAACCTTAGCATGCTCAAATTCATAGTTCAGACTCAAATTATATAATTGTTTTAGACTTAGTATAAAATTAGAAACCAAAGTATTAAACTTTTCTTTACACTGTTGTCTGCATTTTTAGAGTAAAGTATAGTAACACTTGAGTAGATTGTTACCCTCGCCCAGTCCCTGTGGGATCGATACTTGTCTTACTTAAGCCACTTTACTACTTGTTCAACCACGTGCACTTGCGTGTAGCTATATACCCAAAAGCACCCGAACAAGTTTTTGGCGCCGTTGCCGGGGACTGGCAATTGGTGAATGTTTCTTAAGTGTTAATTTACTATATTCTTTTCTTAGTGTTGACAACTTGGTCTTAGCCTGTATTTTGCAGATACTAATCTCTGTTGAACACTGGCAAGAGACAAGGAGCTGGTGGACTCATATTTAGAGCCTGAAAGACAAATTCATCGTCAAAGAAGAGAAGCTCTAGAGAAAAAGCTGTAGTTGCTCAGACAAACAATCATGGAGCAACAACAGAATCCACCAGTTGTAAGGGCAATGTTAGTGCCTGAGGAAATGGCAGCTAGGCCGGTTCGCGAGGTGGCAGTCCCACATGCTAACAATGTCATATCTAGCATCTGCAAACCTGAGCCAGGAGGGAGGTTCGAGCTCAAACAAAACATGGTGCAATTGTTGCACACCAGCGGGCAGTTCACAGGTCTCCCTCATGAGGATCCACAATAGCATCTCCAAAATTTTTTGGAGATAAGTGACACTTACATCCCCGCTGGAGTGTCATCAGATTATGTCAGGCTTACATTGTTCCCATTTTCACTATTGGGAGAAGCCAAGAGGTGGTTGAAAGCTGAGCCACCTAATTCTATTACTACGTGGGATGATCTTGCAAGAAAATTCTTGATACAATTTTTTCCATCCGGTAAAACAACAAGACTTAGAAGTCAAATTCTAAGTTTTAAATAAAGAGAGGGAGAGAATCTGTATCAGGCTTGGGAGAGATTCAAGTCTATGTTGCGGGATTGTCCTCATCATCATCAATCCAATGATGTGCTGGTGCACACTTTTATAGAGGCTTTGGAACCCCATACAAAGATCTTGCTAGACTCAGCATCTGGGGGACAAGCATTGGAGAAAACTTATGAGGAGCTGTATACCTTGTTAAACCATATTTCGCAGGGAAATCCGGAGTGGAATGCTGATTCGTCAAGAGGAGGAACAAGGAAAGCAGTAGGAGTCCTAGAAGTGGATGGTTTTACAGCTATTGCTGCACAGATAGCTGCTTTACAGAATCAACTCAACACCCACTTCAGTAACATGACAATGAACCAGACTCAAGCCCCAGTGAATGTAGTGCAGCAGATTTGGTGTGAAGTGTGCGGGAGTAGTGAGCACTCAGCTGAGTGTTGTGGAGCAAATCCTGATTTGGTGAACTTTGTGGGAAATGTAAAGAGGAACAACCACCAACAGTATGGCAATAGTTACAATTCCAACTGGAGGAATCACCCAAATTTGTCTTGGGGTAGCAACAACCATCAAGGGCAAAGTTCGAGTCAGGGGGCGCAAAGGAATCAAGGAGGGCAGCAGAACTATCAAGCACAATATAGAAACAACAATGCACCTCCTCCGCCACCATCACCCAGCATTGAGGAGATGTTCAAGACAGTAATAGCTAACCAAGCTCAGTTGCAGGCTGACTATGTGAAATTGGCAGCCGAGGTAAAGAACAACCAGTTAGCCTCTAAGGCACTTGAATATCAATTTGGGCAATTTTCTGGAGCCCAAAACACCAGGCCTAGAGGAGGACTCCCAAGCGACACAGATCCCAACCCCAAACAAGTGAATGCAGTGACCACAAGGAGTGGTTTGCAGCTTAAAGAGGTGGAACCAGAAAGACCACCTCAACAATCGGGAGCAGCAGAAGTTGAGAGGGAGCAATTTGATGAGAGTGGGAAGAAAAAGGAGGCTGCATCAGAAAGACCACCACCCCCGTTCCCTCAAAGATTAAAGAAACACAAAGAGGAGGCGTGTTTTAAGAAGTTCATGGAGGTGCTGAAACAGGTACATATTAACTTACCTCTTGTTGATGTTTTGCAGGGAGTGTCGAAGTACGCAAAGTACATTAAGGACATCGTGGCGAACAAAAGTCGGTTGACTGAGTATGCTACGGTTTCTCTCACGGAGGAGTGCACTTCCCGGATACAAAACCGGTTGCCCACAAAGCTCAAGGATCCTGGGAGCTTTACTACACAAATTACCGTTGGGCAGAGTATCCGAGCTTGCGGATTATGTGATTTGGGAGCGAGCATTAATTTGATGTCGTCATCGGTATTCAAGAAGTTGGGTCTGGGGAGTCCTAGACCAACAACAGTGATCTAGCAACTAGTGGATTGGTCCTTAGCCAGACCTGATGGCATTGTGGAGGATGTGCTGGTGCAAGTGGGCTCCCTTATCTTCCCGGTAGATTTCGTCGTGTTGGATTTTGAGCTAGACGCTGAAGTCCCATTTATTTTGGGAAAGCGTTGATTGATGTAGTTGCAGGGCAGCTAACCATGCGAACACATGACAAGGTGGAAGTGTTTGATGTATACAAGGCCACCAAGCTCCCACCTGTGTATGAGGAACTCTCGGTGATCAACGTGATTGAGCGAGCTGATGATGCGCAGATAGTTGAATCACGAGAGTTATTGGGAAAACCACCGAAGCGATGTAAGCACTAATGGGGTGAGGACGGCGGTCAAGAGAAAACGTCCGTCACCCTAGAAGATGACTGAGCAGAATGTTGTCGAGTCGCGACAGTAAACCAGGCGCTGCACGGGAGGCAACCCGTGAAATTTTTCTTTGTTAAATGTGAATAGATTTCATAGAAGAAAAAAAAGAGAAAAAAAGAAATTTTTTTTTTATTAACAACAAAATTTTTAGTTTTTATTTTTATTTTTATTTTGAGTGAAACCTATAATTCTAACCAATTTCTTGTCGTAAGATGAATTGCAGGTTAAACTTAGGATAAATATGCAAAGGATCGCAAAGGAAAATCCAAGGTATGAAAAATAATAAAAAGTGGCAAAAACAGTGAGCTAGGGCGATGGCTCCGTGTCACGGAGGAGGGCCTCCGCGTTACCCTCCGTGACACGTTGAATGTAATTCTGGAATTTTTACAAATTCCAGAACACCTGCGTGATGGCTCCGCGTTACCTTCAGTGACACGTTGAGGTGTATATCGCGACAGGTCACACCGGGTTGCCGGGTGACCCGCGCAAAATTTCCACTTTTTAACCCTGATTTTCCTCATTTTTCCTCATTCTTCATATCCCCCGCGACCAACATCCCAAAACCCCCTTCCCCCTCAACGTGACACGAACCTAGGCACATAATTTCATCAAGTTTCCGTCATTTCATCGAATTCAAGGTATGTTCTTCAACTCTATCTTAATTCTTGTCGAAATTTTTCGATGTTGAACATGTGATATGAGCAAAACTTGCTCTAAGTAGAAATTAAGCTTAAGTTCTATTGAATTATTGTTTATTGACGTTCGGAGTATCATTGTGATTGCTTGAACTCGATAATTACATAGCTCAATCGAATTTTTGATAAAATCATAGCTAGGGCTCGACTTTGAGTTTGAAATGGAAAAATTGAGTTGAACTATTGAAATTCTTGTTGGGTTGGGTATGTTGGGTGAGATGAGTCGGTTGTGCCAACTGTTAATATGCTTAAAGACCGACGGATTTTCGGGTTAAGGAAATTGTGGAAATTGCAAGAAATGGGTGAATTGTATGGGAACATGTAGTTAAATTTTTCTTTTGTTTCTCCTTGCTAAGTGCTATGGGATAAAATGTTATCGATGGTAATGATTGTGGTTAGCTGTACGAAGTCTGAGTAGTACATAGAATATATACCGTCGAATTCTCTGAATGCACTAAGCATATTTGTTATATTTTGTTGTTTGTTTGTGGAAATAAGTACGATCTTGCCGTAATGATTGTGATTTTGGCTAAAGACTAAGTGTGGGGTAGCCTAGCTTAACCCAACCTTAGTCGAAGCTAATTTTAATTGGAATGACATTGGGACTGTCTGTTTGGTTTGACAGGAACAATGGCAAGCAGGCAAGACAAGGGAAAAGGCGCATCAACATCCAGCGCCTGAAGAAAAAGAATCAGATTGGGCACAGCAGTCCTAGCAGCACCAGTGGTTCCACGCGGCCAACGCCGTCAATACGGAACCAGATGGGTGATAGAGGAGGGGAAGAAATGGTACGCGAAGCACAAGGAAAGCAAATATTTCCCCCAGGAACACATAGCAAGGGAACCGTTGGCACAGGAGTTCCCCAGGATTGTCCATAGGATCGAAGTAGCCGGGATGAATTTCATCTTTGAGGAGCCCAAGGAATGCAACTTGCACTTGATTCGGGAATTCTACGCCAATTGGAACCCGACTCTCAGAAGTCACACCATCAAAATAAGGGGGCAAATAGTCACTTTTGAGCCCCACCACCTTAATGCTGTACTAGGGGCGCGGGACACAGATGCTCATGTGCTTCGACAGCTAAATATCACTCCACCATATGCAGACATCAGACACACTTTGTGTGGAACCCGATCGACAGCTCGATGGAGCAGGCATAAGGAGAGGGGCTACCATCAAATCTTTCCCTACTCACAGATGAACAGGGAAGCCAGGATATGGCTTAAGATTGTGTGTTCCTGCCTAATCCCGGGGGTGCATATGACAGATGTAACCCGGGATCGTGTATGCTTGGTATACGCTCTGATGAAAGGGCTGGAGATCAATGTGGGGGCGGTGATTATCTCCGCCATGAAGAGAGCCCGGTTGCATCAAGGGCACAGGTGCGGGTTTGGTGGATTAATCACCACATTCCTGAGGGGCCTGGATATTGAGGAAGAGGCCCTTGACTACATCCCGCAGATGGAGCGGTGGGCCTTAGATGTCACCAAAACTAAGGCACCCGACACCACCCACGGGCCAGTTCTTACACTAGCCGAGCAACATGCTCGGGATGATCAGTACATGGCTCGCATGTACGGGATGCAGATGCTCCAGCTGCGAATAGGCGGGAGGCCGGCAACAGAAGAGGAGCTGTGGCAGCTCGAGCTAGATTACCCTTTTGGCGAAAATGTCAGGGCTCTATGCCGAGTGGGGCCAGCTTTTGTGGAGCCCATGGATGATGATGTCCCCATAGATGAGGAGACACGTCGTGAGGACTCCGATATGGAGTCCAATGATGATGATGGGGGCGATTCAGACATGGGAGTCGAGGCAGCAGCACCTGATGCAGAAGTAGAGCATTTTGATTGATCAGGGAGTTTCACCACCTACTCTTGTGCTATGCTAATTTTTGTGAGCACTGGGGACAGTGTTCGATTTAAGTGTGGGGTGGGAGTAGTTAGGTGTTGGTTGCTGTTGTTTTTTATGTATGTTTCCATTCTATTGTTGTGCCTGTGGAAAAATTGTGACCCTGTGATTGTGATGTTTATGTTTTGTATTGTAATTAATGTGAAGCTGTTGTGCATTGCTGAATGTGCTAGCTGGGTTTGTACATATTTTTGTTTTATCGAAATGATCAATAATATTTTTAAAATTTTTTCAATTTTTGGGTTTTCTCGGCGTTTGTTTTCGGTTCTTTTACCGAGAATGGTCCCATTGAAATGAAGTCTTAGTTAGTGACCGTTCCCTGTGATGGATGGATGATGATGGTCTTAAGGGAAATGTAGTCGTTAGGAGTAGATTTTTTTTTATTTTTCAGTTTTTTTCTTTTGTGGGTTGCATCCCAAAACCTGTAGTTACTTTATGGTTGCGGAATTTTGGTTGCGTGTTGTACATGATATTTGAAATGCAAAGGTGATTCGTATGAAAGCATGCAACTTTGTAAATATGTTGAGATACCTAGGCCATAGAGTCGATTCAGTGTGATTGAGGCTTAATGTTGAATTCTTGTAATTAGCTGGTTGAAGAGTCTGTGAATGCTTCTTGAATTGAGCATGTGCAATGAGTGTATGGTGAGGTTTTGTTTATTCCATGCTATTATGGAATGTCTACAACTTGCCTGGTGTGTGCACGAAACGAAATGAAGGACGTGTATTGTAGGAAAGGATGTAGGCATTTCTTTGTTTTAACCGAAAGTTTCTCTTTATCATTATTGTACCCACCTTGAATGTACACCCTAGTTAGCCCGTTGAGCCTTTAGCCTATTATTTTTCTTTTGTCAAAAATGTGTAAACCGAGCTTAACCCTTTCTTTTCATTATCCGTGAATTTGATCCAAAACTCTTAAGCACTTAAGAAAAGAAAATAATTTTCCCAAAGTGTCAAAGAGTGAGAAGGGTGAAAAGAAAAGAAAAGCAGAGTGATGAAAGGAAAGAAAAGGTTGAAGGTGCACTCATTATAAAGTAAATATAATGAAGATGTATACATAATCTTTGTTATTGAGTCAAGTGTGCTTAAAGATATGGGTCAAAATAAAGACAGACTTCAAGAATGGGAGGATGAAGGAAGAAACAATGCCCATGAGTTTGATGGAATGTATTGAAAAAGCGCTTAAGGATGCAAGTGGCTATTATTGTCTAGCCCAATATTTACTAGTTCCGTAGCTTACATTACAACCTGTTAAGTCCTACGTGATCTTACATTACACTTCCTTATATTAGTGGAGTAGAACACTAAAGGCAAGCCTATGGTTCGTGACATGATGCATGTGAATTCTTTTGGGAGAGAGAGTGAAATTGTGGTTATATGCCCCTGCATGTAATTTTTGAGTTCATGTGATTACAAAAGGGGAAAAGTCTCTTGTGTTGTGAGGGCACATGCTTGATGAGAGATTAAATTTCGTGTCGGATATCTTGATCAGCTGATTTGCATGAGTTTGCCAAAATCGAGAGACGATTCTTGAGTCTAGGAGGTCTTAATGTGTTGAAGGTCATTGTATTAATAGGACCATGCGTGTTTTCTTGATGATTTTCTGTATTAAATAATCGGTATAACCGTAACCTGAATTGTCGAACCAAAGTAGCCAGGATGGGATGTAAAGTACATGAGGTATAAGATTGTTGTTCGGGGACGAACAAGGATTTAAGTGTGGGGTAAGTGATCTTGGGCAAATTTATATGCCCAAGTGATACTCAAATGTGTCATTTTAGCCTTGTTTATCTATTGATGTTTATACATTCTCATGTGATTGATAATAAAATGTGAATTTATACTAACCAACATGATTAGCATTGTTTTGCAGGTGAAATACAATTTTGGGAAGCTAAAATGAGTGTTGGGAGAGATCGGGGTTGGACTCGGATGCGAGCAAGGGAAAAAGCACTTGAAGGCACAAATTAAAGGGGCTCCGCGATGGAGCCGTGTCACGCTGCCATCGCGGATGCCTTCTGCCTGGATGGTGGAATTTTGCCAAATTCCAGTGGAGGTGCGCGTTGGGGCCGTGGCACGTTGGCCTAGCCCCGCGTTGCGCGCCGTGCCACGTTGGGACTAAGTACCTGGACGACTAAATTCCAGTAAGGGTCCGCGTCGGTGGCGTGTCACGGAGGCAGTGCTCCGCGATGCACTCCGTGACACGTTGCTTGTTATTCCAGGGAAAAATTCCCACCAGTATAAATATAACACTTAGGTTCATTTTTAATTATTCTGACTTGGTGGAGCAAGAACGTGGGTTACAGGCAGTTGAGGGGACGAAAATTTCAAGGTTTTTCTCTATCTCCTTCTTCTTTAATTCAATTGCTTATATGTTTAACACTCATTCAACGATGTTTAATCCACAAATGAGTGGCTAAATCCTCTTCTTGCTGAGGTTAAGAACATTTGTATTGAAATGTAATTATTGATCAATTTGGGTTTTCATCTTTTCTTCCATGGTTGTTCTATTGATTCTTGTTCTTCCTGCATTAATGTGTGGCCAACATTAATGTACATCTAAAAAGTCCGGTTTCACTTGAGAGAGCAAGAAATTGGAAAGTTGTGAATTAATAGGATATGATCTTTTCTTAGTTTGGGAAAATTGAGAATTGATTTACCTTTAGGATAGAAATATACCTGAAAGTCGTATTAGTCAATTAAGGAATCGGTTTTGTATGGCTAGGACATGAATTTCGTTTTATCACAGAAATGTAGGTGGACGGTTCATGCTTCTTCAGTTGGGTTAAATACGAGAGTTTTAATCCATTGGCAATAATTCTTGACTAGCAACCGGAGGAAAGATTAACCAAAGTGTATCGTTAATTTGTTTCTATACATGTTCGTTTTAACCTCAGCATGCTCAAATTATATAATTGTTTTAGACTTAGTATAAAATTAGAAACCAAAGTATTAAACTTTTCTTTACACTGTTGTCTGCATTTTTAGAGTAAAGTATAGTGACACTTGAGTAGATTGTTACCCTCGCCCAGTCCCTGTGGGATAGATACTTGGCTTACTTAAGCCACTTTACTACTTGTTCGACCACGTGCACTTGCGTGTAGCTATATACCCAAAAGCACCCGAACAATAGTTGATATTGTTATTAAAAGTTATTACTTTCGCTGAATTTAGTACTGAAACTAGTCTCGTTCTCTCAATAATATGATTACAGTTGGGAAGAGTTGCTGAATACAAATTGAAACTCGCCAGTTTGACAGAAAGACAACACTTGAGGTATGTAAGGCTATCCCTTCGGCAAGTTACGTTCGTCATAAAGTTAGTACGATCCGTGTGTCTATAGTGTTTCAGAGTAAACCTATTGGTGTCAGCTGTTATAAACTGAATTGAGCCTATGGTGACAAAATAGTAATTCTTGTTCGAATTATCTAGCTAGAATGGTTTTACTTCGATATTGAGTAGTTAGATGTTATCCCATTTTGAGCTCTATTTATTGAGGCCGCGAGGGCCATTTTGAGATCCATTTACTGAGGTCTTGAGGGCCATTTTGAGATCCATTTACTGAGGTCGCGAGGGCCATTTTGAGATCCATTTACCGAGGCCGCAAGGGCCATTTTGAGATCCATTTACTGAGGTCTTGAGGGCCATTTTGAGATCCATTTACTGAGGTCGCGAGGGCCATTTTGAGATCCATTTACCGAGGCCGCGAGGGCCATTTTGATATCCATTCACTAAGGCGGCGAGGGCCATTTTGAGATCCATTTACTGAGGCCGCGAGGGCCATTTTTAGATCCATTCACTGAGGCCGCAATGGCCATTTTGAGATTCATTTACTGAGGCTGCGAAGGCCATTTTGAGTTTCATTTATTGAGACAGCAAGGGCCATTTTGAGTTTTATTTATTGAGGTCGTGAGGTCCATACATTGTTCCATTTACTGAGGTCGCAAGGGCCGTATTGAGTTTCACCAGATTGAGGCCGCGAAGGTCATCCCGAGTTGTAGTATATACACCATCCTTAGTACTCAGGTAGTAGGAGTGGACCTTGTTTGTACTTGTTGGGGCTTATGGGGGCCCAGGTAGGTTCTTGTCTGTTGTTTGTAAATTTTTAGGCTTATGGAGGCCCGGTTAGGTTCTTGTTTGCTTATATGGACTTGTTGTTTAGATAATTCAGACAGTGAAGGTATTCAGGTTGAATTCTCACTCTCTTCCTTTAATTACTACAGTTTTACCAGCTTTCAGTCTGTTATTATCTTTCTGCCTTACATATTCGGTACATGTTGTACTAACGCACACCCGGAGCGCTGCATTACTTTCTTGCAGGTGCAGATAGACGCAGTTTGAGACGTTCCTAGCCTTCAGTTGAAGTCAGTAGTCTATTCGGATCCTTCCCTCCGAAGTTGAAAGTTAGTCGAGGTTCGTACTTTTGATGTATAGTTTTGGGCAGGTTGGGGCCCTGTCTCGATCATTATATCACTCCTAGAGGCTTGCAGACTGTTGTACGTTTCCTGTGGTTAGTTGTTGTTGGCCTTGTGGGGCCTGTGTATGCTTTATTTACTGTGTTGGACAAGTGGGGCCTTATTTAGCTAATAGTTGGCGGCCTTGTCATTCATAGCGTAGTTTAATATCCGATTTACTTTTCAGTTCTAACTAGACAGCATGGTGGCCTTGTCGGCCCGCATAGGATCCCTGCTATAGCATTGTTGTGGTCAGTTGTCTTCTTTTACAGGTGGCCTTGTCGGCCAGGGGATGTACTTACAACCGAGATATAGCCCCTTCGTTTCTTGGATTAAGTGTCAAATGTGCCCCAGTCTAGTCAGGTTAGCTTAGACCAGTAGGGCACCATGTACCAGTCATACCTCCCAAGGTGGGGCGTGACAATAGCAGCGCTTATGTGAAAATGGGAGGTAATCAACATGGATTTTGCGACAGGATTACCCTATACCAGGCGCAGATTTGATTCTATCTGGGTGATTATTGACAGATTAATGAAGTCAGCTCATTTTCTGCCCATCAGAACCACTTTTTCAGTCGAGGACTATGCCGAGTTATACATCAGAGAGATAGTTAGACTACATGGTGTTCCAGCATCCATTATTTCTGACAGAGGGGCACAATTCACAGCTAGATTCTGGTAGTCATTTCAGAAAGGCTTGAGAACACAGGCTAATATGAGAATAGCCTTCCATCCTCAAATAGACGGGAAGGCAGAATGTACAATTCAAATGCTTGAGGATATGTTTCAAGAGTGCATGTTAGACTTCGTGGGTAGTTGGGATTAGCATTTACCCCTTATTGAATTTTCTTACAACAACAATTATCATTCGTCAATTCAGATGGCGCTGTATGAGGCATTATATAGGCGGAAATGCAGGTCCCTAGTTGGTTGGTTTGAAGTTGGAGAATCAGAGTTAATTGGACCAGACATAATCCACCAATCAGAGCAGAAAGTAAAGCTTATCAAAGAGCACTTGCTGACAGCTCAGAGTCATTAGAAATCTTACTCTGATGTGTGGGGAAGAGACCTGGAATTCAATGTTGGTGACTGGGTATTTCTGAAAGTCTCGCCAATGAAGGGCATAATGAGGTTTGGTAAAAAGGGCAATCTTATCCCTAGGTTTATTGGGCCATATCGAATCCTCCAGAGAATAGGCAGAGTAGCGTACGAACTAGACTTGCCTCCAAAGTTAGAATCTGTTCACCCGGTCTTTCATGTATCAATGTTGCGAAGTGTATAGGGGATCCATCCCGAGTTATTCCAATTGAGGACCTTCAGGTTACTGAGGAGTTAGCCTACGAAGAGATTACAGTTGTCATATTAGATCGGCAAGCTCGTAGATTAAGGACTAAAGATGTCGCCTCTGTTAAGGTATTGTGGAGAAACAAGAATAAGGAGGAGATAACCTGGGAAGCTAAGGACGACATGAGATCCAGATATCCTCATTTATTCCAAGATTGATCCAGATTATGCAATTAAGGTAAAATTGTGGTTCAATTGTCATTTTATGATTCATGTTATCTATATTGTTCAGTTGACTATCATTTTGTTGTGAAATAGTTGCTATAGTTCCTTGTGAGATGCTTGTGTTGGACTTTTCTGCATTTCAAGTTTTTAAGATAGTCCATATTACAGGGGAGATTCTACCAAAAATTTTTCAAAATGTTAATTAAGAAAGTTAACCCCTGTAAGTCTAAAGTTGACATTCGAGGACGAATGTTCCTAAGGAGGGGGGGGGGGATGTTACACCCCGTGAGTTTCTAAAGTTTAGCCGGTGTATTCATACGTAAGTCAAGAGTTTTATAGTACGACGCCTATGAGAAAGGGCTCGGGAAAAGGTCGGACGAGCGCGGAGTCGAGGTAGCAAGGGAGAAGGCCGGACAGGCTGCAACAGGGGCAACGTGTCACGGACCCTCTCCCTCCGTGATGGGTGCCATGACACGCCCACAAATTGGCGCATTGGGGGTAGTGTCACAGACCCCCTATCCACCTCCCAAATGTTATATATATTAAGTAGATTCATTTGGTCTCAATACATAAATATATCCTTCATCCAGTATAGTAGAGAACCTGCGATTTTCACTCAAATTTCTTCCGATTACGCTGCTAAATGCGGTCCAAACGTGAATTAACTTCAGGTATTGAGTTCTAAGCCTGCAAGGAGCAGTACTAAGGAGTTAGTTTCTTGAAATACGCCCAGAGAATCGGAAATCCGTCGAGTAGAAGTTATCAGAATTGCTCCAAATTGATTTCTAAATAGTCAAAGGCTTTAAGTAAGCATTTCTCCCTTCTGAACTCTCGGGAGATTATACATTTTCGGCTGTATTTTGCGAAGTTGAACTTTAGCTAATATTAGTATTAGAAAGTTATCATTTGAAACCAAATTTGGTATCGAAATTAGTCTATTTCTCCTAATATTACGATTACAGTTGGACAGAGCTGTTTAATACAAATTGAAACTCGTCAGATAATCGGGAATCAGCAACTAAGGTATGTTAAGGCGAATTCCTTTAGCAAGTTAGTTTCTATAGCATTGTAATACAGTTTGAATCCCAGTAAAGAAGCTAGAAGTATTGTTATTGTGATTAACCGTTTCCATTAGCTGAGACCAATACTTTGTATTTAGTTTGGGATTGACTTTGCCTGTATAGCCTTTCATGAACAACCCCAGAGTTACTAGCTGTGTCATTGCCCACAAGAGGATATATGATGTCGCTCCAAGGAGCGATATGCCATTCCAAGGAATGATGATGAGGTCCAAGGGCCTTATATAGTCCATTTCATGGCTGGACTACCAGTTTTATGTCGTATCGGCATCACACCCCCGTCGAGCCTAGTGCACGGGGTGCAGTTATCATGAGTCCACTAGACTCAGACACAGTTACAGTTCCGGGGTCGAGTGGGCTCAATTGCAAACCCAGGAGACTGGTAGGTTGGTTGTAGTTACTAGTTGACTCCTTTTGACCTTTCTAGGGGTATATAGATCGAAGTGTGCTCGTCAGGGCTTATGGGGGGTCCAAGTGGGTTATTCTTTGTTGTTTGTACCATCTGGCTTATGGGGGCTAGGTAAGATTCTTGTTTGCACTATTTACTAATAGATTAGACAGCAGGAAGTTAAGTTATTCAGGTTATATCCCTAGCCCTTCTACTGAGTTACTTTTAGTTTCATTTCAAGTTTATTCAGTTATTTTTTGTTACTTCCTTACATGTTCGGTTCATATTGTACTGACGTCCATCCTTGGGGCACTGCATTACTTACCTGCAGGTGCAGATAGACGCGGATCAGGACCTCCTTAGCTTTTAGCCCAAGTCAGCAGTATAGTTAGCTCCCTTCCTCCGGGGCTAATAGTTAGAAGGTTTGCTCTTTTGATTATATAGTTTATGGGTAGGTCGGGGCCCTGTCTTGATCATTACTCCACTCCTAGAGGATTGCAGATTACAGATTTCCAGTTGTTCGTCTTGTTGGTTGTGTGGGGCCTATATATATTTTATTTTGTGTGATGGTCATGTGGGCCCTTGGTTAGCTATTAGATAGTGGCCTTGTTGGCTATAGTATAGCTATAGTTTCCTGATTTCCATTTCAGGTGATCTTGTCGGCCCGCATAGGACCCTTTTACCGATATTGTTGGTTAGTTGTTTTTGTTTACAGGTGGCTATATGGACTTGTCGGTCGGTGGCTGCATTTATAGCCGAGATATAGCTCGTTGTTTTCTTGGTTTGAGTTGCAAGCATGCACCAGACGTGCATAAGCCTAGCCAGGTCAGTCAGATTCCAGTATCGCACGAGATGCCAGTCACGCCCCCTAGGTGTGGTATGACAATCTTTTAATTTCAATAGGGATAAAATAATAATCTAACTTTTAACTTATAAATGTATTTACATGATACCATGGTAATTACAAAAATATTATAGAAGTATTTGTATTATAGTGAATATCTATAAGGGTATTTGTAATATAGTGAATGTGTGTATTTATATTATGGTGAAGGTCTATCTTTTGGAGAAAAGTTAGGAGGAATTATCCCTATAAATAGAGGGGTTCTCCTTCATTGTTTTTCATCCCATCAAGAGAAATAAGAACTTCTCTCCTTCTCTCTTTCTCTACAATATTCTTGTTCTTTCTTTATTATTTCATAACACGTTATCAACACGAGATTCTAACCAACTGAGTAGAGTTTTCTTTCTTTTTCACAAAAACCAACACGCTATCGATTTGCAATTGTTCCAGTGAAGAAATAAATACCAACCGGTCGTTGTTAAGGTATATACGATACTTGTTTTCGAAAAAGTATGTAAAGATCATATTTGAAAAGAAGTAATTACTTTGAAGGCTAAGATATTATATTTTTATTCCCTCTTTCTTTAATATGGCTAATCTTATGAAATATGAGTTTGTTTCCCTTCAAAGTTCGGGCAAGAAGTACGTACCTTTCATGGATGTTGGATGTTGAAATCCATGTAGATGCAATGGGTCTTGAAGATACCATTAAAAATGAAAACAAAGCATCAAAACAAGATCGTGCTAAGGCTATAATATTCTTGCGTTATCATCATGACGAAATTCTGAAAATTAAAGATCGCACGATTAAGGATCTACTTATTTTGTGGAATAGCCTAAAAGAAAGGTATGACCACCTGAAGATGGTCATCCACCCAAAAACATGATATGATTGTATCCATCAAGACTATAAGTTTGTTCATGAGTATAACTCTTCAACGTTAAGAATTGTTCCTCAGTTGAAACTATATGGAGAGACTATTAATGATATTGTATGGAATATGTTGTAGTACACAAAATTAATTGAGAGCTCCGGAAGAGCTAATGTGTTACAAGTCTCAAAAGGAAACTTATAAGTTTCAAAGACATCAAAAAAAAATTGAGACTATAAATTATGGGAAGATCTAATATCTTCATATTACTACAATTGAAGCGGGTTATAAATATTTATGTAAAAGACTACCCACATAAATATGGGTATGATGATGAAATCACATGCGAAAGTAAACTAGAAATTTACTGAAATAAAGATAAGTTGGCATAACCAGTTCAAATATGATGCAAAAATAATGTGACTTGTAACATTAGGGGGAGAAGTGATTAGCAGCTGAAAATTGAGTTTGAGATGAAATATCTAGATCCTCGAAAAAAATGTGAACTTAAAGTTCAAGAGATAATTCACTTGTAAATCGATTGCCAGATGTATTTGCTAAACCTATTTTTTAATTCAACTGCAAATGCTATAATCAGAGTCCTTGAAGAACAAGTCTATGACACGCTTGAAGCGTGATAGATCAATCGATTCCACAAATAAGAACTCCTTGAAGAAGAAGAAGAGCAAATGATCAAGATGGTCAGAATAATGAAGCAAGTGCTTTAAAAGGAGCACCACGATATAATACTTCATAAAACCTTGGCAAAGGTTCAGGTACCTGAATTGATGAAAAATGAAGAGATACTGATAAGTTATGTCGTATTAGACCGATATCAAAATGATCATCGACGATACCTTTGATATAATGTATCGCTCAATATTATAAATATTGACGAGGATCTTGAATTCAAATTTGTCAAAAAATATGGACAGATAAATGATTGGCAAAATAAAAATACGCAATTCAAGGATAATGCCAGTGGGTAAAGATGGATTCTTGTGGCATAAAGATTTTTCACAAATCCTGACATTATTATATGGAGAGGTCCTTCTGTGGTGGATGCAATTATTTTGAGGTTACTCATAAGTCTGGCAATACATGAAAAACTTGATATGCAAAACTTGATATGCGTATAATGAAATTATTTTCATGTCTAGATAGACTGAAGGATATATGAAGATCCTTGAAGGATTTAAAAGAACGAGGAAACTCTTGGTCCCGAAGTACCATATCTTAGTGCAATTAGTGCACTAATGTATCTTGCTAACATTACAAGACCTGATATAGCCTTTTCGGTTAATTTGTTAGCAAGGTATAGTTCTGCTCCTACTAGGAGACATTGGAATGGGGTCAAACACATAATGCGGTATCTAAAAAGGACTAACGATATGGGCTTATTTTATTCTAACAATTGCAGCCCCGTTCTTGTTGGTTATGCTGATGAAAGGTATTTATCTAACCCACATAAAGCTCGATCTCAAACTGGCTACGTGTTCATATGTGGAGGTACTGTCATATCTTGGAGATCTACAAAGCAGTCTCTCGTAGCTACTTCATCAAATCATGCTGAGATAATAGCTATTCATTAAGCAAGCCGAGAATGTGTGTGGTTGAGGTCCATGATACATCTCATTAGAGAAAAATGTGATTTAAAATGTGACAAAGTACCCGCAATTTTATATGAAGATATGCATCATGCATAGTAAAATTAAAGGGAGGATTCATAAAAGGAGATAGAATGAAGTACATCTCGCCAAAGCTTTTCTACACACATGAGCTCCAAAAGAATGGTGATATCAACGTGCAACAGATTCGTTCAAGTGATAATGTAGCTGATTTATTCACCAAATCTCTACCAACTGCAACTTTCAAGAAGATGTTGCATAAGATCGGGATGTAAAAATTCAGGGATATTCTCATTAGGGGGAGTTAATACGCATTGTACTCTTTTTCCCTTACGAGGTTTTGTTCCACTAAGTTTTTCCTGTAAGGTTTTTAATGAGGCAGCTATCAACGCGTATTATTAGATATGTGTACTCTTTTTCCTTCACTAGATTTTTTTCACTGAGTTTTTTTCTATTAAGGTTTTAACGAGGCACATTATCTATCAAATAGACATCCAAGGAGGAGTATTATAAATGTATTTGTATTATAGTGAATATCTATAAAGGTATTTGTATTGTAGTGAATGTGTTTATTTATATTATAGTGAAGGTCTATCTTTTAGAGAAAAGTTAGGAGGAATTATTCCTCTAAATAGAGGGGTTCTCCTTCATTATTTTTCATCCCATCAAGAGAAATAAGAACTTCTCTCCTTCTCTCTTTTTCTACAATATTCTTGTTCTTTCTTTATTATTTCATAACAGTAATCTAACTTTTAACTTTAAAAATTTCTCACTTATATAATATTTATAAGCCAAAAAGAACATTGAAAGGTTATCTAGAAATATGAAAAGTCAAGTTTGAAAAGACAAACATGAGAATATATAATTTAAACTTAGCATACATGTATAAAAATTTAAAGAAATTGTATGACTTATAAATATTTAAATGCACGTATCAAGACAAACCTTAGAGCTTTCAATATAAGAACCTGATGCACTTCTAAAGATGTTGTGAATGTTTTGGGGGAAATTAAATCTATAAAACTAATGGAGTAAAAGTAATTATTTAATTATTTAATTATTTAATGAGGGTAATATGATTGTTAGGGAAGGATAAATTAGTTTTTCAATATTTAAATTGTATTTTTGTAATCCAATCCAAAAGGGTGAGTGTGTGTGGATCGGTAGGTGTGTGTGGGATGATTAACATCATTGTTTTAAAAGATTCTTAAAATAATTTGTATTTGAATAGCGAAATAGTCATTTAATTTTTTATAGTTCTCTAAAAAATAAAATTACATAGCAATAAATATTATTAATTTTAATAAAAACTAAAGAAAAAAATAACTTTAAAATATTGAATAGACTATAATAAATTTATTTTTTCATCTAAATAATTCTTTGTGAAGTATTTAATGGCCTAATAATATCTATTGCTATGCAATTTTACTTTTTAATATATAAAATATTATAGGAAGAGTTTTAAATTGAGAGGTAAAATATTCGTTCAATATTTAATGAACATTTGATAATTCAACTCTTTAACTTTTTGATTTCCATTTTTAAAATAGTATAAATATAGATTATACATGTATACATATATAAACAAAATTCAACCAAAGCATCCGGGTCGTTGCATTCCACCCTTATACAAAAATTCACCGCGAGTAACATCACCGTCGTCATCGCGGTCGCCATCACTATCACCCACTACCACCATTGTGGTCAGTCTTTACTACCAACCACCTCCATCAATTACCACCAATAAATTGTCAACCACCACACATATTTCATCTATCACTACCATTGTCATCGTCGTCGCTGTCGCTGCCACCGCCACCTCCACCACTAATCAGTCACTACTATGACTGCGGTCAATCCCGACTACCAACCACATCTACCATCACAACTAGTACTGCCGCTAACTATCAATAATACATCGTCAACCACCACATATTCTTCAGTCACCACCATGAACATCGTCAACTACTAACATCAAGAGACTTTACCATCACAACCACCTGTACAAAATATCATCATGTCAATCACAACAAAAACAACTACCTCCACAATTACAAGTACCACCAAACTGTTACCCACCAATACCAATCATTACCACCACTGCCACCATTATAAAATATCTTCATAATTACTAGCGACCATAAAGATTTTATTTTTTTAATCAAATAATAATTATATTTTATTAAATATATATTCTTTTTATATTTAGTTATTTTTTATTTGAATTATATATTTATTTGAAATTATACATACCACAGTCAGATGTTGGAAAACAAATAATTTTGATCATTCATTTACAAATTTAAAGACAATAATTTAATCATTCAAATGTACATTCAAATTTAAATATCTTTATATTAATACAAACAAATAAGACCTTAATCTTCCGGAAAAAAAAGATATATGTAATAAAAGATGTTAATGCAACCTCAATTGATTAATCAAATAAGTCAACAAAGTATGAAGAGGATAAAAAGAAATTAAAGAATGAAAATCAACGTCTAATAACTAATAAAAAATATTAGTGATCTTTTCTATGAAGTGGTGAATTATGAACTATATTAATTTTTTAATTTGTGTCTTCCAAAGAAGTATCATAGTTAATGTATCTATTGATATATTTTTGCGTTTTTCTTTAAATAAAAGTAATTTAAGATGGCAATTAAAAATCATTTAAATGCTCCAAGTAGGCATTCTTGAAAAGCGAAAAAGTTTGGAACACTTGTTTTTCCAAAACAACACATCTAAAGAAGGTTAATTTATACAACTATTCCTTTTTAGGCACCATTTTGATTTTATATTTATTTTTAAAAATTATTCAAATATAACTCTTAACAACTTACCCCTCACGAACAAAATCAGACTCAAATTAACTGCTTATTCTTATGTTTCTCAATCTTACATATAAAACATTAAATTATCATTTGACGCTCGCAAAAGAATATCAATTTCTAGATCATTATCAAACATTTTTTATACAACATACGCATTGTTTGCCAAAATAAAATCTCAAGAGATATATATGCAAAGTGAAATCCAGAGAAAAATGGCATACAAGCAAATCTTACCTTAATCTTATGAAAGCAGAAAACCTGTCTAACATTCTTATAATATTTTCAAATTGCTCATAGTGAATGTTTAAACCGTGATCTAAAGAGTTGATAATTTACAAGAAATAAAGAGATCATTTATACCGAAGGAGCAACTGGTGAAAATTTCTGAAAAGCTCAAGCGGGCCAGTATAAACAAATATTGCCCTTTGCAAGTTCTAGTTTTATTTTTTCTCCATGAGAACGGAATAAAGTTTCATCTAGTGCGTCAACCAATCATAAAATGTGAAAGCCAACGCCAAGATATTAAGGTACTACATGTATGAAGCTCGTTATACATTCACCAATCACAGCAACATAAATAGTTAACTATACATAAAATATGAGCTTCTGTAGTTAAACATATTGCTAATAGCCAGCCTACACAAACATATCCAATATTTCATTGCCTCACGATGGGACTAGGCTGCTGAAGATGCGTTTCAAACTGGGACATGCAATCCGCAACCTCGTCATGCTCAGTGGACAAATCTGTTAAGTGACAAAAAGGATCATGAGCAAATACACAAAGTAGCTCTAGTATCAATAAATGATACATAATAAAATAATACAGGGCATATACTTAGCATCAAAGGTATTCCTGACCTTGGGACAAAAACGTACATCAAGCGTCTCAAGCATCATACATCGTGATATGGCAGCTTCAACAGCTTCCTCGTCAATATTGCAGGACTGTAGCACAACAAAAGCAATAAGTAGGGAATACCTCTCAAGCATCTTATGGGTGTGTCAATGATCTTTCCAAGGAGCTCATCAAAGTTTTTAATGAAGCAACCAGGAATATTTAGACATGATAGAAAGAAAAGCAATCAAGATTTCACGAGCTCTACACTATAAAGGAGAGGCAAGCCTGAAGCATTTATTTATAGAAGCAACAGCAGAAATACAGCAGAGAGAAAGCAAAAACTACTTCTAAAAAGGAACCCAGACTTGGGTTCACTTGCAGTTCCAATATTTCAAGCAAATAAGCACCAGTTGGTTCAAATTCTCCTTTCAGTGATTTTACCCAAAGTACATCATGCTCCAAGAAATAGGGGCAAGATGCCCCCCAAACTACATGCCACCCCCAGGGAATACCTCAAATTTTAACACTTCCAAATCTGAAAATGTTTATTATCTATTCACCTTGATACCTAGGACGCCCATAAAGAGTATTAGGATTACTTGTTCTTTTGGTACACCACTGTACTAATTTGAGCATTCCTTACATGATATGCAGCTAGCTGTTAGATCTTATAATACAACCTCATTTAGCAAACTTAATTAGAAGCTTAAGTTCTCTCTACAGAATATCAAGCTTAAGAGCGTGAAGTTTTTCATACCAACCTACTGAACCAGAGGCAGCCGAGAATGTATTGTAAAAAGTACAAGGAGGAGCCTATCCTAAATGAGTCTTTGGTGTAAAAAGGAAATTGTAAATGAAGTTGAATCATTGATAGAACTCATAAAGTCCATAAAAGGATAGGAAGGGGACTGACATTTGCTTTTTGCTATGCAATACTTGTACAGTTTGCACATCCTTTGTGCTAGAGTATAAACTACTCCCTCCATTTCAATTTATGTAATAGTTTTACTGCGCACGGAGTTCAAATAAATATGGAAAGACTGTAATATTCAAAACTACTCTTAAAATAAATGAATTTTTAAATAGAAGAGTACAACTTTGTGAAATTCTTGTCAAATAAGGGGGACCCGACATGGGTAAAATGTTTATAGTGTCATTAAATATTTTCCAAATAAGGAAATGTATCAACTCTTTTTGGGACGGACTAAAAAAGATAGTGTGTCATATAAATTGGGACAAAGGAAGTATTACCCATCTCAAGAGAAAAAAGAAGCACAAGCACAAGAAGCAAAATGATAAAGACTAAATAGAAAGAACACTTTTGCAGCAAAGCTGCCACTACAACAATTAAAACAGCCAGCCAAGGATATGCCAAATTATTGAAAATACAAGAATACCTGAAGAAAAAGGCTACTCAATCTTGGACATTCCAGTTGCAATGATTCCAATGAACAACAATTGCTGCACAAGAGAAGATAAGTAACTTCGATCGTAAAAGTAAAGCAAATGATACAAAATTAACCTATGAAATCATATTGCTAAAGTATATACCTCAAATTGAGAACACACAAGTTGTAACAAGCTATATCGACCTCCTTCAAATTCGCAGAGAGGGAAAGGTTTAATGATGACAAAAGGAAACCTTGTGCCATTGGAATAACCACCTTTTTTATATTTGGGCAACCTACACAGTTTAGGTTCTCTAGCAAACGCTTTGGCAGTTCATTTGGCAAATGTTGTTCTCCCAAGGAAGATCCATGAGATGCTATACTGACACTGGGTATATGTGACCGTTGGTCACCAGTAAATCCCCAATTTAAATCATGCATATTAATACATCCATTCAAGCTGACATGAGTCAAATGTGTGCAGCAAGCAAGCAATTCTTCAATGGCTGATTGGCATAGGGTCCCGTACGACAAATCCAACTCACAAAGGGCTGGGAGAGCATTTTCTTTATAGAGAGGTTCCAAAGATGTATCAGTGAGATACTTGCATGCTTGCAACTTTAGGACCTACAACAGAACAAATATGTAAGCTTGGGGGGGGGGGGGTTTGGGGGGGGGGTGGCGTTGCAGTAAGCAAAAAAAGCCCATCAATGTATCATGCAGATCCCAAAAAAAAAAATCCCAAAAGCGACAAAGCAAGGCCTAGTGCAGCCAGAAAGAGCAACACATTTGTGTTGCTTTACATCAGAAAATTTCAGATTGATACAGCACTAGAAATTCTGCATTCAAGGAACTCAAGCCGTTGCAGTGAAACAAATTGGGGCATGAGACAATGCCAAACATTGGATCCCAATGGACAAATTAGAGCATCAGGCAGGAAAGTAGAAATATTCAGATGTAATTCCAAAATAAAAAAGAATGATAGAATGCCTAAGGTAACAGGATCTCCACATTGAACTTCCACAGTTCCAGGCCGACCATCTTCAAGGGTCTAAAGAGGAGGGACAATAATGAAAAGAGTTGAGGTGGCAATTCTAGTCTACAATTTCGTTATCTTTAACAAGTGCATAATAAAACACCCAACCGACTGGGTAATAATTCTTCCTTCTGCTTGTTGATTTCACACACAGTACTATTTGAGAACAGACAGACAACATCATCAGTCCTGGCTCTTTACAAGGCAACATGCCTTGGATAAGCTAGATTCTTTCTCAAGAGTCATGTACTCAGACAGCTTTAGAAATTTTTTGACAGTATAAAATGTGAGTTTAAACAGACTCCAGGTCTGGTCACAGTTGTGATTTTTCCTTCATCTTTTTTCAGTTTTTGAGTTCATTTCCTCTCAGAGTTGCTCTTTCTTTCCTTCCCTGAACTGCTTTTCTTCTTTTTCCGCAGCATTCTGGTATCTATGGCTGTCTATCTATTCTACTGATGTTACGTTAAATCTGTGTTATCACTTATGCTTGAACTAATGCATTGGCTTAATTTTTTGGTGAAGGCTTAATGCATTGGCTTAATTTACTTCCGATCCTTGTACACAGCTAATGATTCACTTTGAAAACAGAACTGCGTTTACGATTAATAAATCAATACAGTTATTGAAGGGTAAGACTGCGTACAATAAGGGTCCGGCCCTTCCCTGGAACCCGTGCATAGCGCGAGTTTGTAGCACCGCGCTGCCCTCTTTAAATCAATGCCGTTGTTGGTACTTTGGGGATAGTTTGGTAAGAAAATTATAATAGTATCTTTTGTTGAAATATTAAGCTTTTGGTTCTGCCTCTACTTCTGCTTAATAAGAAGCTTCAAATTTGACTTTCTTTGCCACAACCGAGAAACAGCTTATGGCACTAAAAATCACATTTCTTGTTCAAGAAGATTTGGTCGAACACCTTCAACTGCCAAAAAACTGAAGAAAAGAAAAAGCACTTCTAGTTTCTTAAAAACATGGTTAAAACAGCGATAATTAAATACTTATTTTCAAAATAGAATCAGTTCTGCTGAAGTGAAACTTCCAATCATTCAGAACTGATTCGCAGATTGTTACTTGCATCAACATGTTTTAGCTTTTAGGAAAAAATGGAGAAGAACAGAAATAGAAAAAGGAGAGATTAAAGTTATTTTCTTATGATCTAGTGTTCATCCCACCGTAATATGAGTAAATTTTGGAGAAGTTAGGTAATTTGACCAGCACCAAACTTAAGCCAACCCATCCATTTGACACCCATAGGAAAAAAAGATAGGAAAGTGGCCCATATGTCTTCCAGACTGAACAATAAGCATACAAGTTTTAAACAAAATAGAGCATGTTAAATCGAGTTTGTCTAACTTCCAATTGTAATGGAGAAAGTGATAATATGCTTAGATGATAGAAGTTACCTTTAACCGCAAGCATGATTCATAAACAGGTTGCAAGGTAACCAAAAACGTATAGGATAGATCAAGGTAGGTCAAGTTTGGGAGGGAATGCAAAGAGAGGAGTCCATCACAGCCAACAGATGGACATGACATTAATACTAATGACTCAATGAGGGGGCATGACGAAGTTGTGGCGGATAGACAGTCATCCTTAAGTTGGCTGCACATACAGAAAGAAATTAATGAGCGTGAAAGAACTAAAAAGTATATGCATGTGTGACAGGTGAGACAAAGTAAGCAACCTGCAGAATGAAGCATCAAAAGAGGTTAAGAGGGGGCAATTAATAGATGCTTCAGATAGCACACCACAGCCCTTCAGCTCAAGTGAAGCCATTTGTGGAGCTTCAATACGGAGCACATTCATTTTGGGGCATATACCAAGATTAAGTGACCTAAGACCAACCTGCAATAAGAGAACGCATTCATTAACCATTTCGGGATAAATAGAGATAAAAATGCATGTGTAACAAATTAACAATCATAAAATCAGCAGGTGAACATACTCCAGTCTCAAACACAAAGAGGATGTAAAGCAATGAGGAAGGATCCTATGATCACTTACTGGGCAAAATGATGCTACTTCAAGATGATCACAACCATCTAAAGAGACTTGCTCAAGATATGGGCACCTGAGTTGAAGAGAAATTAAAGCACGGCAACCAGCAAGTGAAAGAGAAACCAAAGATGTGCTGCAGAAAGCCGCAAGTGTCAAGCTCTGAACAATGAAAAAACCACAATTAGATTTAGACCATAATAATACATACAAATGTGACATAGATACAGCAGGATCTTTCAAGTTGAATAGGCAGAAATATATCATTATTTTCTTTTAATATTAAAAAAAAAATCTTTTCTAAATAGGTGTTAGCCAAAAACAGATCTGGCAAAAAGAACACAGAAGGTGAATGCTTATCAGGACCCATTCCAAAACGGTGGAAAGCCCTCCTCCCTCTCAGCCCCCTTTTCCCTGGGAGGGTGAAACTGAAATATATTACTTCTGATTTCTCTCTCCCCCCCCCCCTCCCCTTTCCCAGGAGGGGTAACTAAAATATAATAGTTGATTTGTTGCGACATTTGTTCAATAGTCTACAACAGTGTTGACAAATTTCGCTAATTATCTTGAACATATCTCAAAAGCTGCAACGTCAAACCCAAACAGCCTTAATTTTCTTAATCACTACATTAGTAAAAGGGAATCTTGATTGGGAGAGGAGTACATATTTTCTTCAAGCTTCAAAAGGAAACTTTGCCATTTTTGGAGATGGGGCAACTTCAGCTCTAGCATTGAATCAGGAAAAAAGGTGAACTATTGTCTTTTTCTGTCTGGGTAGTAGTTCTCATTTTCTACTTCAGCTTAAACCGTCCCCTTCGGAACTCTCATATCTAATCAAAATATATGTTAGTAACTTAGAACTTATGACAGTGTTATCAATAACAAAAAGTGCAAAAAAGCTCTAACGTCCATTGGGGCTTTAAAGCATAGCGCAAATAAAGCATAGGTTTTAATGAAAAATGGCGCAAAGGGAGAAAAAACATAAATATATATGTTCAGTCCAAGACTAATAATTATAAGCATGAATGGAAAAAATATGAACAAAGAAATAGGAAAACAAATTACGACTAAGTGAAATATCAATTGTTTAGTCTCGCCTCTTTAGAAGAGGCTCATTGGCAAGGGAAAGTATGCATTAGAACCTTGATGATGAAACTGAAACGCACATTAAGCAATGCAAAGCGCTCAACATGTTTTGAGCCTCGTTCGGGGCTTAAGCACGCCCTTGACAACACACTTATGATACCAAGAAAGAGGTTTACCCTAATTTTTTTTTTTGACAAGATAAAAATACTTCAAATCAATTTGGAAATGTGAATATAAAATTAATATTACTGGTAAATCTAGGAATACATAATCACTTTTCTTAATGCCAAAACAAGGAATTTGAACTTCTCATCTTTCCCGCTTCGCCTCTTGAACAACTTAAATATTTTTCAATTTCTGTAAATTATTGAACGGGAATCTCGCAGCAGTAAACATTGTCACCTTGTGACTAGGATGTCACAAGCTCAAGCCATGGAAACAACCTTAGTGCACCCAATTGCCCAGCTTCCATGACTTACCGCAAACAAGAAAGCACAACCAGATGACACAACAGTCAGTACACTTAGATATCTTTGTTCTTTCTGACATGATCAAAATTGGCATAAACATTCAACAGACAGGAATATCATCTTTCATGATTACTCATTAAAATACCTGATCATTGATTGTCAGAATTTTCAGTATCAGGTTTATCTACTTGGAAAATATGCTAAAAGACAAATTATTTCTCAAGTTTCTGTTACAAGGAAAGCAAAAAGGGCAGTATGATCATAGGTCCATAACCACATTGCCAGAGTTGAGGACAAAAGTAAGCTCTTAATAATGAATGCGACTTGACACAGATCAAACTGCAAAAATTTTGAGCAGACCACCTTTGGTTGACAAACAAAACTAAGTAGAGATCATATATATCACAATTAGATGTAGACAATTGTGTTCAGCAACACATCCTCTAGTAAACAACCAAGAATGCACAAGTTAACAATGAGGAACTAAAATTGCCAACCTCGCAGTTATCTAGAACTAAGGATTTAAGCACAGGACAGCCACCGCCATCGCTGAAAACTTCACAGATAGAATTGGTGAGGGATTCGCACTCAGTAAGGTCTACTTCTAGCAAATTCGGACACTGTAATGCAATTGTTGTCAAGCTTTCCTGCTTCTGCAAAACTAATTTCTGTGGAATGATAAAGAAGAGAAGCATTATCCAGTGAATAGAATAATTCTAGTCAATAAAATAAAGTGACAAGATATAACATCTAGGAAAAAACTTACTTTGAGTGCACTTGAAGTTATATTAATCCGTTGGAGCAGTGGACAATTAGAAACAGTAATTGATGATAACATACCACTATGCAAGTTGAGGTCAATAAACCTGTTTCAATATAAACAGTACGTTAGCGCCCAAAAGAGTGACAGCAATTAAGGGATGGAAGAAATTTCCTTGAGACTGAATATGCAAACTAAAAAGCCTGTATCATACTTGCGACAATGTACTAGTCTGATGTTCTGAAGGCGAGGAAGATCTAAGGACACTGATGTCAATAAACTGCAATTATCAAGCTCCAGAACCTGAAAAGAAGTGGAATTCACTGTTCAAAATGAGATTTAGGGACTCCTGATCACAGCACGGCTACCAGTATGAAAAGGGCGAGGAAAAACTCAAACCTCTAACATATAGCTATGGGCTATGGCAGCCATGGAAGCTGATGTTATGCCCTCACAACTATGAAGCTTGAGAACAGTCAGCATAACCAGCCTCACAGACTTCAACAAGGAACAAGCGTTAGCATATATCAACTATGTCAATTTCAGGTACTACATAAATTTAATGAACATACTTCAAGAGAAATGTTTGGGCAGTATGACGCATCCAAAACTCGAAGATTTCCACATGTTTGAGCTATATCTCGCAGTGTTTCATCACTGACACATGAACAATTTGACATATCCAAAGCCTCTAAAAGAGGGCATGCTGTGGCTGCCGAACGAATAGCAGCATCGGAAAGTTTGTGACATGAAGCTATATCAAGGTCATGTAAAAGAGGGCAATTAAGCACCGCATGTGGCATGCTACTACGCTTAAGTGACAACGTTTCAAGTTGCGGACATCTGTAAGAATAACAACAATTAAGCACAATCGGATGCTATCTACTTTGACAATATAACGTTGTTGGGTAACGTTATACAACCTGATAGAAACTCGAAGCACACGACACTTCACGAGCTGCAGAAGACGCAAGCTATCATGATAAATTGGTATCTCCTGAATGCCATTTCCAAGAGTGGCATCATTTATGGTCAAACTTTTTAACACATGGCAATCTGTTAAGGCTTGGAAAAATGTTTCCCCCAATTGACCTCTGCCCAATGTCAGAGCCTCAAGATTTCTGGCAACAATGAAATGTATCAAATTAGTCACTTATAGTGATTCGTGAAGTAGTGCCAACATAAAAAACCATTACCTTAATGAAGAAACGGCTTTCATTGCTAGTGGGTGAATATTAGGAGTTCCATGTAAATTGATTGTTGTTGCATTTGGGTATCGTCGACACATGTCCTCAACTATCAGCAAAACAACCCTCAACTATTTTTTATAAGGGAAAGAAACAACAAAAAATAGAGATAGCAAACAAAAAATAGAAATAGCAAAATGTTGGCTTAAATGAAACATGATGTGAAGTTATCTTAGTAGTGTTCAAGAAACAGGTTTGAGGAAAAGATACTCACATTGATTTGAGGAAATCTGCTTATTCTCAAAATTCAGATACCGCCAAAAATCTTCATGAGAGCTAGCTGCTCTCCACTGCCTACAAACACTTGCAGCTCGACAAAGATCCATATGGTCCAAAAAAGAGAACACCTAGCAACAAACGGGGCATATATTTCATAATCAGAAACTTAGGAAAGATATAAATTGTTTAAGCAACTCAGAAAGAACAGATGCCAGACAACTAGTAAATACCATATGCAACAAGTCATCAGTAAGATCCATCCGCACATCTAAATCCTCCATTTTAGTATCTTTTCCCTGATCATCTGCAGCACCAAGTAAGTTTGATAAACTCACATCTCCGCCGCCCTGGTTCATTGGACATAGATAATCGGTCTCCTGCAACAAGTGGTTGTCCCAATCCCTGCAAGAATATTAATCAGTCTTCACTTTTTGAGTTGTTGGCCTGCATTTAGGGCTTACTTCAAATGACAATTTGTCTATATCAAATTAAAGAGTCAAATTCTATTTTAGGTTAAGCTTTTGAAATTCCAAATATAAGTAGTTTCTACTATGTTCATTTTTCTAGAAGAACTATGCAGAATGTACTTTCTTCAAAACTCAGTGAACTCTGAAACACTCTTGACCACATGCAAAACTGTACAACACGAGAAATAATTTGAGGACTCATGCGAATCTTTACTTAATGAGCCAACTCAATAACAAGTAATCCTCGTAGTTTGGGCTGCTTAAATGAATTCTGTATCATTCTCTATACTTGTGACTTCACTCTAATATTCAAAAATTTGACTACTTGAAACAAAAAAAAAACTATAAATTTGGTCTTACAGCGAAAAGGAGTTAACTTTGGGCCTTTTACTAGAGGTATCACGATCAGAATCCTCTTTCTGCACTGTTGAGGATGAAGCCTCTCCACTCAAACCCAAATTCAAATTAACATTCAACATTCTCTCACCACTATAGTTCTCATTCCTCACCTCCAGTTCACTGGAGAACCAATTGATATCAAAATCAATCTCATTGTTCCTCCAAACACCAACATGACCTGCAGCGCCCGCGTGTGGCCTCAGAGGTGCCGCAACATCTCCACCGTCAAAAACCCTCCTCCAGTCAAATGCGGGATTTTCATCTGGCAATTCCTCGTCGTTATTCCCCAAAATCGGGTCTCTCATACTCTTGTAGCAGTTCTTATTATCTTCTTCTTCTCCAAAACATAAACAACACCAAATCCTCATACACTCGCTCACAACACAACAATAAAGCAAAAAAGATAAAAAATAAAACCCCAAATTTTATCAATTTCTGATCTTCAGAAACCCTAGCTCACGATCTAAAAGATTTCCCCAAAAAAACCCTAACTTTTCCACAAATTACTCCAAAAAGACTCATTTTTAACAAGAAAGCACACAAAATTAGGTAGTTCAGAGAATCTAATAAATTATCGTTCTAGAATCTTCGACAAACCGAAGAATGGCGTAGCAGAAAATAATAGATATAGGTACAGATATAGAGAGAAAGAAAACAGTGTTAGAAATGTAGTGAGAGATCTGATCTATTTCTGAAGGATCGAAGGCCGGTAGCGGTGACACTTTTCTGGGATTGAGCTTTGAAAAGATCGGCGAAATGGAGATTTGGGGGAAAATAGAAAGGCAAACGGAGGTGCTTCTTTTTCCCCTTCTATATGTCACTCTCAGCACTTTTATCTCTCAGAAATCAAATGTAAACAAATAATACTGACGAGGTGAATTTATATACTCGTGCCTTTTTTTTTTAAACAGGCAATATATATATATATATATATATATATATAAAAGTAGTTTCCTTAATATTTGGCATTACAAGATTGCCATTATTGTTGGCTATTACAGACCGATTTTCAAAACTTGCTAACTTATTACAACATAATATAGAAATTAACTTTTTAGATATTACTTCTTCCTTATCTACTAATAAATATTTTTTACTAGGCAGAGTAAAGTTAACAAAATATCAGTTTGTCCGTATACTGTCAGCTTTTGAAACTTTATCTGGCCAAAAAGTCTGCTACTTTGTTTGATTGACGGAAACTATGTCGAACAGGCGGATTCCCCAACTTCTTCAACAGTAACCTGCAAGAAGCAACAATATATTCATAGATTAGATGAGCATGTCCTAGTTGATCCAATATTTCCGTCGAGTCTATTTCACTTTAAATAGGAAAAAAATTTTGCAATATTATTATTTTAAGCCCCTATTCAAGAGCTTCAAATTCAATCATAGTGTAGTTGTAAGCATTGCTCTCTTGCTGTAGAAACCCACTATCCAATCACCATAAGAATTTCTGATAATACCCCCAAGACCCCTCATTTTTTTCCTAGCTGAGTATGCATCATCAATGTTTAATTTAAACTTACCCATATGAGAATGCATCTATTTCACATGAATTTTTTTATGGGCATCTAAGTTCTTAATGTCCCCTGTGCAATGCTTAAATTCCAATGCTCTAACATTAACTAAATCAATCGAGAGGATATTTTATTTTTTGTTAAAAATTGTCATTTCTATTTAATCATAGAAACCAAAGGGCGATTGGGAGGTTGGGCTTTCTAAAGGCTTGTAACTAGAGGTTTTGATCATGAGTAAGGTGATCCATAGTGCAACCTAACAGCAACTAGAATTTTTTTGCAATGTAGCACTCTAAAAATATATGCATTGTATTCTCATCACCTAGGTTACAAACTTGGCATCGAGGATCAGTGGTAGTACCAATATGGTGCAGGTACACACGAGTGGGGAGTCTGTTGTGAGAGCATTGCTATAGAAAAATTAAATTTTATTAAGAGTGTTGAGTTTCCAAATCCAAGAGTAAGCATAGGATTTTGTCGGTTGCGAAGAGATAAGATTGAAAACCGACTTTTTGTGAAAATACCATTTGTATTTAGGGCCCAGTGGGATTTTTCTACAACCCCTATTTTGATATTGAGGTGGATAGCAGTGGTTTTATCTCTAGTTTGTTGAGGAATAAAAAAGAAAATTCTTGTCCAGTCCCATTTTTCCCATTCCAAAGGTTTGAAAGTTTGTAGTCTTCTTCTCATTTATTTAAAGTCCTTCAACAACATTCCTAAGGAAGGGGTGTTAGGAATCCATCTGTGGTTCCACAAGCTTATGGCTTTACCATTTGCGGGAATTCACGCTATACCTTTGGAGCAAACATCCTGATAAGATGTTGTTCCAGATTCAGGAAGTACAACTTTTGTTTCTCTTATCACCATACTTGCTAATTTAAGTCTTGGCTCAAAGGGAAGTATGATCATTAAAGAGTCTCCAAGCTAGGCTAGTGAGGAGCATATTATTTGTCTTTTTAGCCTTATGTAAGCCAAGCCCCCCTGGTCTTTGGGTGTAGTGACCTTGTCCCAAGCTGCATAATGAATCTTCCTCCGATGTTCATTAGTTCCCCAAATAAAATTTCGTTGAATATGATTAATTTTCTTACAAGTAGCTATAGGGATATTAAAATATTGCATAGTGTAAGCGGGAATACTATTTAAAGTTGATTTTTCCAAAACAATGCAGCCTGTCAAAGTCAGAAAATTAACTTTCTAGTTTGCTAAATGGGCTTTCATCTTGTCAATAATTAATTGGAACTCAGCAGGTTTAGGCTTGTAATTAAGAATGGGAAAGCCAAGGTACTTTCCAAAGTGTTGAGAAGGCTGGATGTTTAACAAGCTTTGGACTAAGTTAGTGACATTATTATTGCAATATTTCGAGAAGATAGCTTTGGATTTAGCTAATAAATTTTTTATCTAGAGAGACAACAAAAATAATTGAAACAGTGGTATATAAAGTAGATAGACTTGGTGTCTGCTTTCAATATGAGTGTAAGGTCATCAGCAAAGAACAAGTGGGATATTTGAGGTTCTCTTTTATTAAATTTGATAGGATCCCATTCAACATATCTACTTGATGATTAATATAAGTAGAGAGTAATTCCATACAAAGGATGAAAATGTAGGGTGACATGGAGTCACCTTGCCTTATACCCCTTGATGGGAGAAAAAATAGAAGATTTGTGAGCCATTTACCATATTTACAATATTACTAGATATGATGCAACTCATAATAAGCCTGATAATTTTAGAGAAATTTTCATAAGTAGCACTTTCTATTAAAATAATTACAAAAAATAGCATGATTAACTGAAATTACAATAAATAACATATTTTTTTGATACAATTAACTATAACAATTATGATTATATCTAAAATTCAAACCCTTAAATTTCTCCCTAATCTATGTCATTTGTTATTTTTAAATGGAAACTGCGTATTTGATGGTAGTGAATCACACTATTAACAGATTCTGTATATTTGATGGTAGTAAATCCACATTAGCGTGGTTTATAGATCTGAAATCGTATATTTTCGAGATTTTTTTCATTTTATTTATCGTATCATCATTGCAGATTTAGAATTTTTTTTAATTTCTTCGTTATCAATGTTCAATTGTCAGAAAAAAATGTCCAAATAGTTTTATCTGATATTAATATATTGTATCATTAATATGAAAACAAAGTATGTATCATAGAATGCGATAATTCAAATACAAGATGAACATTATATATCATTCTTTATCAGTCTATTATCGATTGATACATTTTAGTATTGTATTGTTAATATGAAAATAATATTGTTCAAATCGTTGGTTGTATCCAAAAAAAAATGAAAGGAGAAGAGACTGTATCATAGAATGTGATAACTCAGATATAAGATGAACATTGTCTACATCATTCTTTATCAGTCTATTATCGATCGATACATTTTTATATTGTATTATTAATATGAAAACAAAGCATGTATCACAAATTGTGATAATTATGATACAAGATGAAGATTTGTCTTTATCATTCTATTATCGAAGAATCATTCTCATACATCATATATCTAATTGATACAGTATGGAGAAAAAACATCTTGAAATCAAAATAAAAGATGAAGATAGTTTGTATCAGTATGTATCAGTATGATAATAACTAATACATATTATATTAACTTTAAAATTCACTGGCTCTGACCATTTTCCTCTCTTTTTTTTCCTTGAAAATTCAGTGGCTCTTCACCAATGACCTACACCCTTTGAAGCTTTGTAATTTTATCCATCAGATCTACTACCAACATGATTTCGGTGTGTCTCTAAGATCTGAGATGACCTCCTTGATACCCAGTTATTATCTTCACCGGATCTACAATTCTCTGCATCCTCTTCACCAAAAAGTTTGAATTCTTTTTTTGCTTTCTCCATAGATTATAATTCTCTGCATCATATCATCATGGTTGAAAGAGAATTGAAATTTGAATTAACATAACTGAAATACACATCCTAAACTGTAAAAAACTTACACAAAAATCACGAAAGATTTTAAAATCTTGTGAGAGAAAAAATTGATAAGAATGTGTGAGGGAATAATGGAGGAAAAAATTGAAAAATCTAGTAAGATGAAAATTCGGTCATTGAAATTGAGAAATATTAGGGTAGTGGGATTGGAGAGAGAAAGTAAAAATATTGATACATGGTAACAACACACTAAAAAAACTATTTATGTAATTATTTTGCTATTTTTTGTAAATCTTTAAAAGTATTGTTATATGTTGTAAATATGTAATAAAATTTGCTTAATTATGTAATTTTATCATAATTTTAGGAGAAAATTAAAGAAGCACAAGATTCTGTAAACAAAGGACCATTCGATGCAATCAAAAGCCTTTTCTAAATCAATTTTGACATAAGGCAACCGTGCTTGATTTTTGTCTTATTCAGATGATTAATAAGTTCTTGGATAAGGATGGCGTTATCAGAAGCTCTCCTTTCTTTAAGAAAACTATTCTAGTAGGGATTGATAAATTTTTCCCGATAAGATTTTATACGATTAGCAATAACTTTGGTTATTTAATATTGTAGTTGTCAAAATATAATATAATTATGGTGGCCACAACTCTTAAAAGTTATCTCCTTGCTATTCTTCTTTATAATATACAGGTAATTGATCTTGGGCAGATTTATATGCCCAAGTGATACTCAAACGTATTATTTTCGCCTTGTTTGTGGTGCAATGTGTATATATTCTCATGTAATTGGTAATAAAATGTGAATTTATACTAACCAACATGATTAGCATTTGTTTTGCAGGAAAATATGATTTTTAGGAGCTAAAATGCATGTTGGAAGTATATCGGAGTTGGACTTGGATGCGACCATGGAAAAGACATTGGAATGCGCAAAGTATAGGGGCTCCGCGATGGAGCCGTGCCACGCTACCATCGCGGAGGCACACTGCCTGGAGGGGAAATTAATTGACAAATTCCAGTGAGGCCTCGCGACAGCTCCGTGGCACGGAGATAGGCCTCCGCGTTGGCCTCCGTGCCACGTTGAGGCTATATTCCCGGACCCTGGAATTCCAGTAAGGGTCCGCATCCACGCTGTGTCACGGAGGCAGTGCTCCGCGTTGGCCTCCGTGACACGTTGCTTGTTATTCCGGGAAAAATTCCCACTAGTATAAATAGCACACTTAGGTTTATTTTAATTAATTCAGACTTGGTGGAGCAAGGACATGGGTTAGAAGCAGTTGAGGGACGAAAAAGCTAAGGGATTTCTTCTCTTCCTTTCTTCTTTCAATCAATTGTATGTATGATTTACACTTGTTTTAGGATGATTAATCCACAAATGAGTGGCTAATTCTCTTCCTTGCTGAGGTTTTGAATAATGATGATGAATTTTGATTGTTAATTATATGGTTTTCTTCTTCTTCTTCCATGTTGTTCTATTAATTCTTGTTCTTACTGCATTAGTGTGTGGCCGACATTAATGTACATCTAAAAAGTCCAATTTCACTCGAGAGAGCACGAAATTGGAAAGTTGTGAATTAATAGGGTATTGTTCTTAACTTGATTTGGAAAAATTGGGTTTTGATGTGCTTTCCTGATAGAAATATACTTGAAAGTCGTATTAGTCAATTTAGGAACCGGAATTGTAGTGCTAGGTCATAAATTGCATTTGATCACAGAAATGTAGACGAATGGTTTATGATTCTAAAGTGAAATTAAATACGAGAGTTTTAATTTCTAGGCTAATGTTCTTGGCTAGCAACATGAAGAGAAGAATAACCGAATTGTGATTATCGTCAAATTCATTACTTGTTCTTAACCTTGGCATGCTCATATCCATAGTTTCAATTCACAGTAAATAATTGTTAATAGTTTTAGTATATATAATTTATAAACAAAAACTTATTTAACTGTTGGTTACGTTGTTGTTAGCATAATTAGAAGTAAGATAAGAATATAGTGTACTTAGGCAATTTTACTTATCCAGAGTCTCCTTGGATCGATACTTGGCTTACTTAGCCACTTTATTACTTGTTTGACCATGTGCACTTGCGTGTCGGTTTTAACCATATACCCTAAGCACCCGAACAAGTTTTTGGCGCCGTTGCCGGGGAGACTAGGCAATTGGTGAAATTGTGATAAGTGTAAATTTACTGTATTGTTGTTTTATTTTCTTAAGTGTTAACAACTTGGTCTTAGCCTGTATTTTGCAGACTTGATTTCTGTGAACACTGGCAAGGGACAAAGAGCTGGTGGAATCATATTTAGAGCCTGAACGTGAATTTCACAATCAACGTAGAGAAGCTCTACAAAAGAAGCTGCAGTTGCTCAGACAGTCTATTATGGAGCAACAACATCCACCGGTTGTGAGGGCAGTGTTAGTTCCCGATGAAGCAGCAGCAAGGCCGGTTCGCGAGGTGGCAATCCCACATGCCAACAATGTACATTCTAGTATTCGCAAACTAGAGCCTGGAGGGAGGTTTGAATTAAAGCAGAACATGGTGCAACTTTTGCACACAAGCGGGCAATTTACCGGTCTCCCTCATGAAGACCCACAACAACATCTCCAGAATTTTTTGGAGATAAGTGACACTTATATACCCGCTGGAGTGTCACCTGATTATGTTCGGCTCACCTTATTTTCGTTTTCCTTACTTGGTGAAGCCAAGAGGTGGTTAAAAGCTGAACCACCAAATTCTATATCAACGTGGGGTGATCTAGCACGGAAGTTTTTGATCAGATTTTTCCCTTCTGGTAAAACAACCAGACTTAGAAGTCAAATTCTAAGTTTTAAACAGAGGGAGGGAGAAAATCTATATCAAGCCTGGGAAAGATTTAAATCCATGTTGCAGGACTGTCCTCATCATCATCAGTCCAATGAGGTGTTGGTACACACATTTATTGAGGGTTTGGAACCCCATACTAAAATTTTGTTAGACTAAGCAGCTGGAGGGCAAGCGCTGGAAAAGACTTATGAGGAGCTGTACACTTTGCTCAACCGAATTTCACAGGGCATTCCAGAATGGAATGCAGATTCATCAAGAAGTGGAGCAAGGAAAGCAGCAGGAGTGCTCGAAGTGGATGGATTTACAGCTATCGCTGCACAGATAGCTGCCTTGCAGAATCAGTTGAATAATCACTTCAGCAATATGAACTTGAACCAGCCTTCAACTTCAGTCAATGCGGTCCAGCAAATGTGGTGTGAAGTGTGTGGTAGTAGTGAGCATTCAGCTGAGTGCTGTGGTGCAAATCCTGATTCTGTTAACTTTGTGGGCAATGCACAGAGAAATCAGCAGCAGTTTGGGAGTGGCTACAACTCAAATTGGAGGAACCATCCAAATTTTTCGTGGGGTAGCAACAACCAACAAGGCCAAGGTTCTGGTCAGGGTATGCATAGAAATCAAGGAGGGCAACAAAACTATCAAGCTCAATTCAGAAATCACAATGCCCCTCCTCCACCACCATCACCTACCATTGAAGAGATGTTCAAGACCATGATCGCTAATCAGGCGCAATTGCAGGCTGACTATATTAAATTGGCAGCCGAAGTGAAGAATAATCAGTTAGCGACCAAGGCTCTTGAATATCAGTTTGGGCAATTTGCTAGTGCCCAAAATACAAGACCCAGAGGAGGACTGCCTAGCGACACGGATCCTAATACGAAGCAGGTGAATTCAGTGACCATGAGGAGTGGTTTACAGTTGAAGGAGGTGGAACCGGAAAGACCGCCTCAAAAGTCAGAAGCAGCAGAAGTTGAGGAGGAACAAAGTTCTGATAAGGGGAAGACCAAAGAAGCAGAAGCAGAAAGACCTCCACCCCCGTTCCCTCAACGACTCAAGAAACACAAGGAGGAGGCTTGTTTCAAGAAATTTATGGAGGTGCTTAAACAGGTACATGTTAATTTACCTCTTGTTGATGTCTTGTAGGGAGTGCCCAAATATGCAAAATATATTAAAGACATCGTGGCTAACAAAAGTCTCTTAACTGAGTATGCCACGGTAGCGTTGACGGAGGAATGCACTTCCCGAATTCAAAATAGACTGCCCACGAAGCTGAAAGATCCTGGAAGTTTTACTATCCAGCTGACTATTGGGCAGAGTATCCGAGCTCGTGGATTATGTGACTTGGGGGCAAGTATCAATCTGATGCCATCTTCGGTATTCAGAAAGTTAGGTGTAGGGAGTCCTAGACCTACAACTGTAATCTTGCAATTAGCAGACAGATCCTTAGCTAAGCCGGATGACATTGTTGAGGATGTTCTAGTGCAAGTGGGCTCCCTTATTTTTCCGGTCGATTTTATTGTTCTGGATTTTGAACCAGATGCTGAAGTCCCATTTATTTTGGGACGACCCTTTTTGGCAACCGGAAAAGCATTAATTGACGTAGCTGCGGGTCAACTTACAATGCGAGCACATGACAAGGTCGAAGTGTTCGATGTGTACAAAGCACCTAAGCTCCCGACGGTGAATGAAGAACTCTCGGTGATCAATGTGATTGATCATGGGAACGCTAATCGAATAAATGATTCCCGAGAGTTAATAGGAAGGCCACCTGATAAGGTTGAGAACTACTGGGGGGAGGACAACGATCATGACAAATCGTCCATTACCCTAGTAGGTAATTGAGCATAAAGGACGTCGAGCCGCGACGGTAAACCAGGCGCTGCACGGGAGGCAACCCGTGAAAAATATTTTCTTTCTTTCTTTTTTTAGTGTAAATAATTTTTATTTTTATTTTTCTTTTCTTGATTTGGTATATATTTTTTGTTTTAGTTAATATTTTTCATTTTAGTTAGGAAAATCTATTAATCTAACCAATTTTGTTTAGTGAGGTGATTTTTCAGGTCAAACGGAGACAAATATGCATGGAATCGGGAAGAATAAGGCAAGGTATGAAAAAATAATTAAAATGAAGAGACAGTGCACTGGGGCGTTGGCTCCGTGTCACGGAGGAAGGGCTCCGCGTTACCCTCCGTGACACGTTGAAGGTAAAATTCGGATTTTTAAAATTTCCAGTAAGCCAACGCGTTGGCTCCGTGTCACGGAGGAGGGGCTCCGCGTTACCCTCCGTGACACGTTGCCTTATATTTGGTGCCGGGTCACACCGGGTTGCCGGGTGACCCGCGTGTTTTTCTTTAAATTAACCTCGATTTTCTTGCCCTTTCTCCCCATTTCTTTTCCTCTCCGCGACCAAACACCCAAATCCCCCTCCCCAATCAACGTGCCACGCCACTAAGCAAAGAAATCATCAAGTTTCTTCGGTTCTTCAACGTAAAGGTATGTTTTCCTCGTTTCTCTCTAAGTTTTGGTGATTTTAGGCGAATTTGGGCAGGTGAGGTGAGATATATCATCCTAAGTAGTAATTGAGCATGAAATTGAATTATTTGTGATTGATGAATGTTCGGAATGTTGTTATTAGCGTTTGAACTTACCGGTTACATGAATAATTCGAAAATTGATTGTCAAATTGAATTTTAGGGTCTGGGTTGTTGAAATTGACTTGGGTAATTTGATAATTCGGTGAATTGGATGTCGGGGTGTGTTTGGGAATTGAGATTAGTCGGTGTAAATATTGTTTGAATGTAAAAGACGATGAATTCTCGAATTTTTGGGGAAAATGTGGAAATT
Organism: Datura wrightii; assembly: GCA_035772735.1. Lineage (NCBI taxonomy): Eukaryota > Viridiplantae > Streptophyta > Magnoliopsida > Solanales > Solanaceae > Datura > Datura wrightii. Next base: position 130,659,946 of record JASDFA010000006.1, read on the forward strand.
GTGCAAATTGGTTTGATTATTTGGATTTGTATGTATATATAGAACTTTTGTCGTTGTTTTTATTTGTTGTTTTTGTTGCTTAGTACGATGGTTGAATTGTTAGCGATAGTAGGATTGGGATTAGCTGTATGAAGTCTGAGTAGTACGCTAAGCGTTATGCTGTCGAAATTTTTGTGAACGCACTAAGCATAAATTGTATAGTTGATTGTTTTGGTGTAAATTGAGTTATCCTTGCTATTGTTTGTAAAAGTAGCTAAGGACTAAGTGTGGGGTAAACGTTGTGTAACCCGACCTTAGCCGAAGTTAACATGTATTTAGCTTAACGTTGTGCTTATTTATGTATATTGACAGGTACAATGGCGAGTAGGCAGGATAAGGGCAAAGGTGCTTCTACTTCTGGCACCGGGAGGAAAAGAATGAGAATGGGCACCGCAGTCCCAGCTGCACCAGCTGTTCCGCGCGGCCAACGCCGCCAATACGGAACAAGGTGGGTAACCGAGGAAGGGAAGAAGTGGTATGCTAAGCATAAGGAAAGCAAGTACTTCCCGGAGGAACATATTGCACGGGAACAACTAGCACAGGAGTTCCCCCGTATTGTGCAGAGGATTGAAGCAGCTGGGCTCAGCTTTATATTTCAGGAGCCCAAGGAGTGCAACCTACATTTGGTCTGGGAGTTCTACGCAAATTGGAACCCGGCCATCAGAAGCCACACAATAAAAATCAGAGGGCAGATTGTCACTCTGGAACCCCAGCAATTTAATGCCATCATTGGAGCGCGGGACACAGACGCCCACGTTCTCCGCCAGCTAAACATCACCCCACCATACGCCGACATCAGACGTACGTTGTGTGGGGCTTGATCCACAGCCCGATGGAGTAGACATAAGGAGAGGGGTTACCACCAGACTCTACCTTATTCGCAGATGAACAGGGAGGCCAAAATATGGCTGAAAATTATATGTTCTTGCTTGATCCTGGGAGTTCACATGACGAATGTGACTCGGGACCGTGTCTGCTTGGTGTATGCCCTTATGAAAGGGCTAGAGATTAATGTTGGGGCGGTCATTATATCTGCCATGAAGAGAGCCAGACTACACCAGGGCCACAGATACGGGTTCGGCGGACTCATCACCACCTTCCTCCGAGGCCTCGATGTCGAGGAAGAGGCTTTGGATTACATCCCGCAGTTGGAGCGGAGGGCCCTCGATGTGACAAAAACTAAGGCCCCCGACACCACACACGGGCCAGTGCTGACTTTGGGCGAGCGACATGCTCGTGACGATCAGTACATGGCACGTATGTTTGGCATGCAGATGCTTCAGCTACGGATTGGTGGGAGACCAGCCACCGAAGAAGAGTTATGGCAGTTGGAGCTGGATTACCCATTTGGCGAGAACGCCAAAGCCTTATGTCGAGTGGGACTATCCTTCGTTGAGCCTACTGATGACGATGTCCCCACTGACGAGGAGACACGTCGGGAGGACTCCGATGACGATGATGGAGCTGACTCAGACATGGGCGACGAGGCAGCAGCACCAGATGAAGAAGTCGAATATTTCGACTGAGCAGGGAGTTCCACCACCCGAAATTTTGTGCTTTGTATTATTGTGAACACTGGGGACAGTGTTCGATTTAAGTGTGGGGTGGGAAGTAGGTGCTGGGGCTGGGCTAATCTGCTGTATGCTTTTTCCTTGGTTTGTATGTATGTTTATGTTTCGTGCTGGGGCTGGGCTAATCTGCTGTATGCTTTTTCCTTGGTTTGTATGTATGTTTATGTTTCCCTGTTGTGAACTGATTTGTGTTGTATTTGTATATATTTTTGTGGTTAATGATGTATGTTATGAAAAGTTATGGTTGCCAAGGTAAATATTTTGTAAATATTTCTGTATATCGAAATGATCGATATTTTTCAAAATTTTTGCGAAAATATTTTGCACTTATCAAAATATTTTGTAAATAGTTTTCCATCGACATGATCGATGTTTTGCAAAAAAATTTCGATTTTTATTTTGGGTTTCTCGGAGTTTATTTTCAGTTCTTTTACCGAGAATAGTCCCATTGAACCGATGTCATAGTTAGTGACCGTTCCCTATGATGGATGGATGACGACCGTCTTAAGGGAAATGTAGTCGGTAGGAGTAGGATTTTAATTTATTTTCAATTTTTCTTTGGTGGATTGCATCACTGAACCTGTAGTTACTAAATGGTTGTGAAAATTTTGTTGCGTGTTGTAACTGATGTTCAAAATGTAAAAGTGATTCATTTGAAAGCATGCAATTTTGTAAATATGTTAAGTTACCTAGGCTGTAGAATTTGATTCGGTATGATTGAGGCGTAATTTTTGAATTCATGCAATTGGCTAATTAAAGAGTCTGTGAATGCATCTTGAATCGAGCATGTGCATGAAGTGTGTGAAGTGAGGTATTGTTATTCCATGCTATTGTGAAGTGTCTAGAACTTGCCTGGTGTGTGTACAAAATGAAATGAAGGAGGTGTAGTGTTGGAAAGGATGTAGGCATTTCTTTGTTTTAACCGAGAGTTTCTATTTTTCTTTCTTGTCATACTCTACCTTTTTATGTGATTGTATACCCTAGTCAGCCCGTTGAGCCTTTAGTCGTTTCTTTCTTTCTTTTGTCCAAAATTGTATAAACTAAGCTTTATTCCTTCTTTTCATTAGCCGTAAAGTCTATACAAAAATCTTAAGCGCTTAAGAAGAAAAGAAAATTCTTTTCCCAAAGTGTCGAAGAGTGAGAAGAGTGAAAAGAAAAAGAAAAGCGGAGTGAAGAAAGAAAAGAAGAGGTTGAAGAGGCACTTGGTATAATGAAGTGATAATAAAGGTGCATGAAAACCCTTTGTTGTTGTGTCAAGTGTGTTTGAGGAAATGGGCCATACAAAAGTAAACAAGCATGAATGGGATGATGAAAAAGAGAAAAAGAAGAACAATATCCATGAGTCGATGGGAATGTGTTGAAAAGGCGCTTAAGGATGCTAGTGACTATTATTGGCTAATCCAATATATACTAGTTCCATAGCTTCCATTACAACCCATTAAAGTCCTACGTGATCTTACATTGCATTTCTTTATATTAGTGGAGTAATACACTAAGGGCAAGCCTATGGGTCATGACATGATGCATGTGAATTCTTTTGGGAGAGAGAGTGAAATTAATTTTTATATGCCCCTACTTGAATGTTTGTGTGTTGCATGAACATAAAGGGGAAGATTCTCTTGAGTTGTGGGGCACATGCTTGATGAAAGATTGATTTTTGGGTCAGATATCTTGATTAGCTGATTTGCATGAGTTTGCCGATATCGAGAGTCGATTCTTAAAGTCTAGGAAGTCTTGATGTATGAAAGGTCATTGCATTGTAAGACCATGCATGTTTTCTTGATGATTTGAAAAAATTGAATAATCGGTATGACCGTAGTGTAAATTGTCGCACCATAGTGACAAAGGTTGTGATGTAATTTGCATGAGTTGTGTATGTGTTGTTCGAGGACGAACAAGGATTTAAGTGTGGGGTAAGTGATCTTGGGCAGATTTATATGCCCAAGTGATACTCAAACGTATTATTTTCGCCTTGTTTGTGGTGCAATGTGTGTATATTCTCATGTAATTGGTAATATAATGTGAATTTATACTAACCAACATGATTAGCATTTGTTTTGCAGGAAAATATGATTTTTAGGAGCTAAAATGCATGTTGGAAGTATATCGGAGTTGGACTTGGATGCGACCATGGAAAAGACATTGGAATGCGCAAAGTATAGGGGCTCCGCGATGGAGCCGTGCCACACTACCATCGCGGAGGCACACTGCCTGGAGGGGAAATTAATTGGCAAATTCCAGTGAGGCCTCGCGACAGGCACGGAGATAGGCCTCCGCGGCACGGAGATAGGCCTCCGCGTTGGCCTCCGTGCCACGTTAAGGCTATATTCCCGGACCCTGGAATTCCAGTAAGGGTCCACGTCCACGCCGTGTCACGGAGGCAGTGCTCCGCGTTGGCCTCCGTGACACGTTGCTTGTTATTCCGGGAAAAATTCCCACTAGTATAAATAGCACACTTAGGTTTATTTTAATTAATTCAGACTTGGTGGAGCAAGGACGTGGGTTAGAAGCAGTTGAGGGACGAAAAAGCTAAGGGATTTCTTCTCTTCCTTTCTTCTTTCAATCAATTGTATGTATGATTTACACTTGTTTTAGGATGATTAATCCACAAATGAGTGGCTAATTCTCTTCCTTGCTGAGGTTTTGAATAATGGTGATGAATTTTGATTGTTAATTATATGGTTTTCTTCTTCTTCCATGTTGTTCTATTAATTCTTGTTCTTACTGCATTAGTGTGTGGCCGACATTAATGTACATCTAAAAAGTCCAATTTCACTCGAGAGAGCACGAAATTGGAAAGTTGTGAATTAATAGGGTATTGTTCTTAACTTGATTTGGAAAAATTGGGTTTTGATGTGCTTTCCTGATAGAAATATACTTGAAAGTCGTATTAGTCAATTTAGGAACCGGAATTGTAGTGCTAGGTCATAAATTGCATTTGATCACAGAAATGTAGACGAATGGTTTATGATTCTAAAGTGAAATTAAATACGAGAGTTTTAATTTCTAGGCTAATGTTCTTGGCTAGCAACATGAAGAGAAGAATAACCGAATTGTGATTATCGTCAAATTCATTACTTGTTCTTAACCTTGGCATGCTCATATCCATAGTTTCAATTCACAGTAAATAATTGTTAATAGTTTTAGTATATATAATTTATAAACAAAAACTTATTTAACTGTTGGTTACGTTGTTGTTAGCATAATTAGAAGTAAGATAAGAATATAGTGTACTTAGGCAATTTTACTTATCCAGAGTCTCCTTGGATCGATACTTGGCTTACTTAGCCACTTTATTACTTGTTTGACCATGTGCACTTGCGTGTCGGTTTTAACCATATACCCTAAGCACCCGAACAGTAATTATCCTCCATTTTTCATTATAATAGATTTAACTCTTACACTTTTTAATCTCTTTATAATTTTCATAGTTAATGTCATATTATGACAATCTTTTAAATGCCTCCATGAACACTATATATAGAACCGTAAAATCTCATGTTATACACACTTGATACTTGAAAGAATATTTTAAAAATACATGTATGAAATAAAAAGATGTTATGTCTTCTCTCTACACTCTTTCTCGTATCTTTTTTTAAAAAAAAGTTATTTTGTTTATATATCTTGTTTGCTTTAATTTTACAATACGTTATCAACACGATTCTCAATCATTGTCAAGAGTCTAAAAAGTTTGTCATGTCGAAAGTATGTTGTCATTCCTTTTTCCATTATAACTTATATAAAGGTGTTTTATTTTTATTTATTTCAGGTTTTTCAAATTATATGATAGTTTTACAATAGTGTGACTAATTCTTATGTTTGATATTGTAATCAGAATGGTCGACTTTAATTAGTCTATGCTGCTATAAGAAATTTGACAATTAAAATCATGCTCTACTTCTTAGTTTGATGGTCAACATTTAATTATTTTATATTGATTTTTTACGAGTGTGTTTAAAGTACACTTTGTCTTTAAAAAAGGGAAAAAGGAGAGATTTTTCACTAGACATAGAAATTAACATTACATTTTGTCTTAAATGTTATTGAGTATTTCCTCTTTTATCAATTTTTATAGTAGAGCAAAAAGATGATATGTATTTATATACTCTTCTTCTTAATGTTAGGTGGTTTGAGTCCCCATATTCACGATGATAAGATGTTGTATTAAAATCTTGATAAATTATGGCCTAACACGCCTTTATATGGATAAGGCATTGAGTTCAAGTCCCAACGCAATATATTGATGATATAATGATTATCGAGGCAACATAATGTGTCTTTTGATTAAAAAAATTATGAAATATGTCCCACTTAATATGCTCCATTTCGTGAAAAAATGTGGTAGCAGTGCATAATAAGTTTGAATGAAGACAAATAGTTAAATGAATGAACATAAGCATAGTAAAAAACAAAATAATGTTAATCATCATGGTGACAATTAAAAGGAAGAACATTATGGATTCTTAAAATGGTCCTTCACAAGGTAAAGATAATTTTTGTCATCAATTTAGTATGAAAGGTATTGGGCACACGATGTTCGTGCGATTTAGTTTGATAAGTTTTATAAATCATCGGTCAAAATCAAGGAATATAAAGTGGTGATACACTTGACCTTTCAATGTGATGTTGAGGGTGTGTCATATAAATTTCAATGAATGACAATAAGCTTATAATAAAATTTTATGAAGCATGTACAAATGGTTATAGTTCATGATTTGTGTTAAGCATGCATCATGAATGCTCACCTATTCTTTAAAGTGAATATGTCGAGGTGTATGGATAAGGACATATACATGTATGGTTGAATAAGGGGTCATTTGGTTGGAAAATAAGTAATTTCGGATAACTAATTTCGAGTGTAATTATTGCAAGATTATTATATTACTTTCAATGAAGAATAAAGAATAAATATGGATTTATCTCATGTTCATTGAAGGTGGATAATAATCTCAGGATAACTAAACCAGGGATTAATTATCTCGGGATAACTTGTTTCCTAACCAGACGACTCCTAAATGTCATAACTCACTTCTATGGGAGGATTGAAAAGAAAAAATATTTTGGCATAAATAATCATTGATCATGCATTTTTAGTACGTCATAAATTTTGTGGTATACTTTATTATAAATTATAATAACCCGCCATGTCATTAAGGGATGGTTAGGGCCATAATAACCTTGTTAAAGTCTCTATAGTGAAGTAGCTAATAAACTCAAGGGTGGAAAAATTTAAATACTGAAATTGTGTGAAATCGTGATAAATAATATTGTGTTGTGTTCCGTTAGAGGATGACCTAGTGAACTAGATGTTATACCCAGTAGAATTCCCGGCACTTAGATGACCTATTCGCACGTTGGTTAAGCATATTTGAAGGCCATACGTGCTAGGGAAAGGCCTGGTAAAAGATCGGACGAGAAACCCGTCGAACCATCGCGGGAGGAGCCGAGGCAGAGCCCCTCCGCGATGGCAGCATGTCACGGAGGTGAGGCCTCCGCGATGGCTCCGTGACACGTTGCCCAGGTTCAGGCCCAAGTATATAAGCCCCCACTTCGGTTTAAAATCATTTCATCACTTAATAATTTCCAGAAAACGCAGTGAGCAGAGGGAAAACGAAGGAAAATTATAAATTATCGTCCGATTACGCTGCCAAACGCTGCCCAAACTCAAATTAATCCCAGATACCCGAGTATTTAACAGCAGAGAGCATTTCTACAGAATTAGTTTCGCGAAATACGGCCGACAAATCGGCGAGCCACCGAACTAAAGTAAGTAGAATTGCTCTAAATTAATGTCTATGTGTTCCTAGCTGAGAAGTGAATACTTCTCCCTTCTAGGCCGCTGAAAAATAGCGAGTTTTCGACCGTCTTTCGATAAGCCTAAGTTTAGGCTATAAACTATATCGAAAGTGATGTTGCCTTTTGAAATAAAGTTGTATTTAGTATTGATTGACGCATTTATGAATGCAGTTGGGAGAAAATAGTTGAAGTATCGGCCGAGCCTCGTCCGACGGACGAATAATTCAAAGATAAGGTATGTAAAGTTAGTTTCCTTGACAAGTTAAGAAATATTGAGACAGTATGGTAATTTATAGACCAGTAGAATGTTCAGAAGTTGATTATTGTGTTATTATGAATATTGGTGCAATACGAGAAGTTTTGGGTTGTAATGTGTACGATATCTATCCGTATGATATAGATTCGGACGTAAGTGATTAAGATTGCCCAGTATATTCAGTATATGATGTAATATGCCATGTTAAGATATTGTTGTGTTTAGCTGAAGCCTCGTGAAGTAGTACAGTATCCGTAAAGCATTCCAGACATAGAATAGTAACTAAATAAAGTTTAGAAAGCATGTTAGAAATAGGAAATCATGTTAATACAGAAACTCAGTAAACAGTGTAGCTTCCAGCAGAAACACCTTCTTGTATAACCTTTGCCCCAGTACAGTTTGACAGGAGGCTATAGGCCAATGGGCCGGGGGCTGTATTTACAGCCGTCATATAGCCCTTTGTTTCCAGAAATGTAAGGTAGAGCCAGCCAGGCGCCAGATGCGCCCAGGCTTAACAGTCCAGCAGGTCAGGTCCTAGTAGGGCACCAGGTACCAGTCATACCCCCCAAGGCGGGGTGTGACACTAGATCTCTATAGAAAATTCTGAGACTACGAGTAAATTCATAGCACTGTTTTACAGTGGAGTATGCATTTGAAATGTGTTGTGATGTCTTGATATAATACTTGTGATTTGATTTGAAATGGAAAAGTGTTTAGTTTTACGAGCTACTGGTGCAACGACGGGATTTTTGCTGCAGCGAGACCGCTGTAGCAGTTGTTGGCAAGACTTCAAGTCTCGCTATAACAAGGCCTTGATCACCATAGTGGGTCCGCTGCAGCGAAGGTGGTGACCGCTGCAGCGAACAACGCGAGGCAGAATGTATGTATAGTCAGTTATTTCGAAGTTTTCACCTCATAATTCTAAAGCATGAACTTTGAGAGTTAAGAAGTGATTTTTCCAAGGCTAGGGCACATCTCCCGCTTAAAGTAAGACTTCTTCCTCAAACTTCTCATTTATCAATCCTCTAACTCTCTAGAATTGGTGGGGTTTCATCAATTGTGGATTGAGGGTTAGTTCCCTAAAACTTATTGAAGTTAGGGTAAATTAAATGAGTGTTGATAATTATTATTTTCTAGGCTTCTAAGTTGTTAACAAACACTTTCTAGGATGGAATCGAACATTCTAGTTCATAATTGTGATAATTTGAGACCTAGAATTCAATAAAAATGAGACCTTTATCATAAAAACACTACTTTAAAAGGGGGTTAAAGGAAACTTCATGAACTAGGGTGATGCGATTATTATGGAATTAGACTATGAAAATTAACCCGTGTGTAATGAATTAAACCTTGATAACAGCTAGAGTCATGCGAGTTTGAAATTCCAAGGCCATTATTTGAAGAGTAGATAATTAAATATTCTTATATTGTTTGTTCTTAGACTTTGAGCATTGTGAGGCATTGAGGAAAGGAAAAGCGTTGATGTGTTGTGAGTTTACAACACTTTCAATGCTCAAAACTAAGAAAATAGCATGAACTTAGGTGTGTTTATATGGATATAAGGTACTTTTTCTTTTATTTCAGGAAAAATAAGTGTTGGAGCAAGAATGTGCAAAAGAAGCCTGAAAGTGCAGAAAAATGAGCTAAAGTGTCGGTCTCAATATGAGCCGTACGTTGATAGTACGAGCCATACTGAGAACCATGACAAGTTTCAGATAGCTGAATTGGAAAGAATGCAACCCATGACTCTCAGTACGATCCGTACCACAATGGTACGAGCCGTGGAATTGCACAAATGCAGACTCCTGGTACGGATGGATTTACGAATCATGGCAATAATGTATAAATCGTACGAGGAGCAGTGGTGAACTTCAGAGGATTTTCAGTGCTAAGCAGAACTTCAGACAGTACGAGTCGTGGCTAGGAGATACGAGTTGTACCACAACACTCATGAATAATTTTAGAAGATGTTAGAGTTCTCAGAGCCAAACCACGGAAGCAAAGAACGACTTGTAGGAAGCATGTACGAGTCATACCGGTGCTCAACACTTGGAGAAAATTTCAGCAAGCCAAGGACTTACGGATAGTAGGTACGACTCGTACAATCCTACTACGGGTCATATGATCAATTGTGGCTCAGGCGACGCCAGTTATAGAAAATCACCCTGTTAACTTAGGAAAAGGATTCTTATGTTTGTATAAATACCTTTTATATTTTATTTTCAATAGAAGAGAAAATTAGAGAAGTAAGAGGAGCGTGAAGTCAATAGGGATTTGAGAGAAAAACATAGAACTGAGTTGATTAACTTGTGATCAACCTTTTCTTGAATTATTTCTTGATCTTTATCAATTGTTATTGAGATTTTTCTTACGTATTCAAAGCAGATTTTCTCTCAACTACCATTGTAAGTATTGAATTATGTATTTAATTATGAATGTATATCACAACCTTGCAACTATGAGAGGCTAAAACCTCTATAGCTAGGGTTGTGAGAACCATGGTGGATTAACGAGCTAGAGATACACAACAATGATTCAAAACCAATGCAAAATACTTGTATTGTATTCTCTTCAGCTTCAAACATTTCTTAACGGTGTACAATATTAGGACTTGCCCAAATTCTTTACACCCTCAACTTAAGACTTTTGCATGTCCCCAGATAAAGAAAAGAAAAAACTAAACACGACGCTCAACTAGAAAATAAACCTAGGATACTACAGCCAATACCAAACAAAATTTGCACTATAAATCCAACAACTTTTGACCCTTCTTCCGTGAACCAATATTAGCACATGTACAATAAGCAATCACAAAACATGATAAGCAGGGATCAAGATATGTCTTCTAGTTATTAACAGGAAATCAAGTCTTCACATATGCTTTTCACACAGACCACTGGTAAAATTAAACATAAACCATGTATCCTCACAACAAACGAAGTCCACACTCATAGATATAGTAGCAGATATGACATGGGACTGAACAAGCAAGACTCTCTCTCTCACAAAAAAAATTCAATTACTGTGTATCAGATACCATAGGTTTGCCCTTATTTTCTCTACTTCAGTCTGTCAGATGGTTAGATTAGGATCACTATAGGGCTTAATTCAGCTTGTAATGTAGGCTTTAGGCTAAACATGATAAATATGAGATCTTTTTAAGTGACTAACCCTTCCTTGACACTACATACACTGGCTCCATCTTTCACCCATTTCACCTTTTTTTGCTTTTTCTTCTTTTTCCTCCCTTTTCACCCCTTTTTATGCTCTTATGCGAGTGTGGTGTGTTTTCAACCTTTTTCAAGCATTATTTTCTTTTTGAATTTTCTTTTTTGATTTTTCTTCTCTCTTTTTTTTCTTTTGTCACACCACACCTTATTTTTCACCTTTTATATTTTCTCTCCCTTTTTCTCCTTCCCACTATTTATGCACCCCTACTCTAGCTATCTTCAACTTAGGTATTTTTCCTATGTTGAGGTTCACAATGTTCAAGGAGGGACTAGGGCCAAAACAGGTTCATTATAAAAAATGAGTACGATTAATCGGTTAATCAAAGAAAAATGATTTATTAAAGACTCAAAATTGGGATCAAGGGAATCATATGATTTTGGTAGGGTCATTTAGACTAAAAGTGGGATCAACAAAAATGGCCTATGATCCTATCCTAACCAACCATACTTAACCTATGCAAAGACCAACCAAACAAGTTCTAGATCTTCAACACAATACTGAATTAAGTATCAAACCTCACTCACTCATGGGACATGACTTATATTCACTCTACCTATCTGATTTATGCATGCCTTAATAAAACTACTCATGCTAATACACTAAATGACATCAAAAGATCCATAGAAATCATGCATGTAGTCACAAGTACACAACTATTTCATCAAAATTTTTTAGACAGAGTCAATTTTTTCAAAACTCCAAAACTAGTGCAATTTTATTGGCTGAGTACTCCTAAGCTACTTTCTAATTAAACAAAAATCACAAAAAAAATATAAAATCCTAAACATGTTAGTTCTACTAGATAACTTTCTTAAGGAAAAAGAAACACGATAGGAAAAAGAAACAACTCTCGGACGAATCCAAAAATACAAGTGCACCCCCCCTTTTGAAAATTGTGCTTCGTCCCCGAAGCATGAACTATAAGAACAGAAAAGGAACATATCTGTGGTGCTCTAAGCGCACCTATCATCCTGCGGAGGAGGTACCTCCACTGTAATCACGGTGCTAGCAGTGGTCAGCGTACTCAATGTGCTGTCAACAGGGGGAGTGGTTACCCCCTCAGTAGGCTTGGCCGTCTCTACGGCCTCTATGATGATCTAGGATAAATGTGGCTCACTCGAAGGGTCCTTGCCACTAGCAAGATCGGGCTGAGCCATGATAGAGATGCCTGCTCCTCTAGCTCGCTCCTGCAACTTTAACATGTGCGAGTCATGAGTCTGCAGGCTTTCCACTCATGCCCGCTTGCATTTTCTTCTTTCTTCCTTCTTTCTCTTTCTCAGGCTCTCTTCTCCAACATCCTCGGAGACCCTCTTCTTTCCTTTCTCCTTTTCAGCTATCATGGGCTCCCAATAAGCCGCCAAGTCAATCTCCTCATCTAGTTCCTCATCCAAGTCTAAAAGAGTGGGAGCTGTTATTACTGCCGACTGTCGTGATGCCAGCTCGGTCACTTGGCTTCAAAAAGCTCCCATCTCCTCCCTGAGGCTGCTCATGTCTGTCTGTTTCGCCATGCATCTATAAATCGGCTCTCGAATCCATTGATCCTGGCATGTAGGGCTTGTGCGGATGTATCTATCTCTACTTTCACCTAGGGCTTCATATTCTCCATCATTGCCTAGATTTTTCTTTCAGACATCGTTAATCTTTTGGTCAATTTCTGGAGAAAGTCCTGGGTCACTAGGATGTACCCTGCTGGGGTCTGGCTTGGATGGCTGGGCAGTGGCATAGCAGAAGTGCTGGGAGCTGCTTCTGAATTACCGGCATCTGTAGCCGGTGTCTCACTCTGCTCCTGTGAGGTGGGGCATTCACCTATCTGCCCCTTACTGGCTGGGTCAGTGGAACTGCTGTGGGAAGTCGGGCACGACTCACCGGGTTCATTTCATCCCGAATTAGGACAATGTCCGTTATCCTCTATCCTCCAATTAAGCGCTCCTCACCTCGTCACACCGGAACTCCTGCCTCTTTGCATAATCTGAAGACGAGGCTCGGGAATGGGATGGTAGTGCTCAATCTTATAGCCCGATCTTGCATCTCCTCTGCGATGATCCTTGGGATATTGATACGGTATCTGGACATGATACACGCCACCAGAGCTGCTCTATCTACACTCAAGGTGTTGTCATTGACTGTTAGTGCTAACTGGTATGCACTAATGTCCAACAGGCTTTTTCTATGATGTTGAGCGATTTTTTGGTAACTTGCTTTCCACTAGTGACCCACTCTGCTTCCTCTTTATCCTCAGCAATAACACTCGCCAACCACTGTAGCTGCCTCTTTCTTTCCTCAAAACCCAACTACCTAATTTGTTTCATTTCCTTCACCAGTACTTATATTCTGGTTTGACATGTGGATGCATGAACTATGGCCCATATAGGATCCGAGAGATGGTGCACTCAGATATGTCGACCTCTCGACCTCTGACCATGACACTATCCAGTTTGGGCTGATCTTTCACTTTTTCCCCCTTTTGGCCTTCTCCTCCATGGTCGTCAAAGTAGTTGGCGTAGAACTCACGGACTATCTCTGACGTATACTGGTCTGGAGTCTTAGCCATCCATTCAAAGCCGTAGAAACTAAATATCTTCTTCATCTCCTCTACTCCATTTTAATGAGTTCGTGAGGATCCGTGGTTCTTCCTGGATGCTCTGCCTGGGTTTGCTTTTGGCGGTGAGAGCAATGCCCTGCTCATAGTTCTCTTGTGCTCCTGGCACTCTCCACCGGATAGTGCGATTCTCCCTAGGTGGAATCTGCTCCTGCTCGGCATTAGGAGCCTCCTTCTTTGACTTAGCACTGCCACTTGCCTCTCCAAATTGGGTCTCCTCAGACCCTACTTCTACATTAGAGCCACTTCCCGACTCCTGATTTCCTTCCTTAGCTCCCTCCTCAGGCTGGTGGGCTTCGGTGGATGTGGCAGTAGCTGCAATGTCTTGGCCTTTGGCCTTTGCCTAGTGGTTTAGGTCCCATCGGTGTCTGATTTATCTACCCTATACTCCTTTATTGAGCCACTAGGGGAGCTGCCTGATTGATTAAACTCAGAGATTTCATCATGTAGTGTCCTATAGGCAATTTCTTTGGTTGCCTTGCGCTTTACTGTCATTGTACCTATAGAAAAAGAGAGTTAGAATTCCATATCTGAGAAAGAAAATCAAGAAGTACGTTCCTCTGTAAATCACCACGAGTCAATAGTATGGGTCGTATCTTGGAGGTACGACTCATATAAAGACCCATGATATCTCTGATGAACATTACTCCTAGGTACAACTAGTACCATGAAGGTACGATCCGTACCATGAGTCATATGAGGGTGCCCCTTTAACAACAATTTCTCTATATTTTTCCATGACTCATGATACGACTAGTAGGTCGATTCCACAAGTCATAGGAAGGATCATACTGTCACTTATGGACTTGACCTTTTCCAAGTTTTTAGTAAGAATACCTAGTACGACTCGTAGTAGAAAACCACTAGTCATACTAGAATTCATACCTAAGGTCTTTTTTAATTGGGCTTGGGACAATCCCAACTAGCCATCCTATGAGTCGTAGTATCAAACCACGAGTCGTAGGAAGGCTTGTGAAGCCTGTCTCTGCCTTGATTTTTATCCAGTTACAGGGGTTTCCATTTTAAGTTTTTGGGTACTTACACTTTCCCAGGTCTAGGAATGTGTTTTAACCCATTTTTAAAGCTTCTCATTCCTCCCCTTCTTAATCACTATCTGTAACTCAGTTTGCTAGTGCACTGTGCAAGTTCGTCGATTTCAATTCTCTTTCCCAGTTGTTCGTAGTTTAATCACACCCTGGTCATTGTCTATTTCGAATTTTTCAAGCAAAAAATCAGACTCGCAGGTTTTTTTTTGCATGATTACATCAAGCATACAAGTTTAATCTATTTTAAAGAAATATACTTACCTGATGCTGCTTACTTCGATTGGGAATCAGAACTTAGGGTTGGACGAAACTGTTTTGAGCAAAAATTTGATCGATTTCTTCTTTGATTTTTGAGTTATGATTGTGAGGGAGTCGTGGGTGTTGTTTGTGACTTGGGTTTTGAGTGCATGAGGGAAGGGTACCTTTGGGTTTGAGTTTAAATAAGTTAGAGGGCAGATTTTAAAAATCTGGGCCGAGTCGGGTAGTTTCATGAATTTTGACCTATCACGACTCGTACCATGAGTCGTAGGAAGGCCCCAGGACTCGTCCTTGGACCCATAATGCAGAGATTTGAAAAACTTACCTGTGGACCTACGAGTGCATCTTATGACTCGTACCATGTGGGTATGGTTCGTACTATGACTCATAGGTCTTTGCTGTTCATTGTGGTCCATACCTTGCATAGTTCATAGGCACAATTAGTACTACGATCCGTACATTTAAGTTACGATTCGTAGAACCAACCGTACCCTGAACTTCTGCACTGAAGCACATCTCTGATCCTCACCACGACTCGTGCTACGACTCGTACAACCCTCTCAGAGTCGTACGGAGAATCATAGCACTTGTTTTTTCAGTAGTTTTTCTGCAACCTGTTTTTGTTTTCCCTGCACACTAAACACACATTAGTCAAGTCACTTGGGTTGCCTCCCAAGAAGCGCTTGATTTAATATCGCGACACGATGCAGGTGGCCCGGTTACTCAGAATTCACCAAGCCACCACTTGGGTTGCCTCCCAAGAAGCGCCTGATTTAACATCACGGCACGATGCAAGTCTCTTGACTACTCAGACTTCATCAAGGAACTCAAATTCATCCTCTATCGCTAAGACTACACTATATTCCTTTGGTTGCTGCATTGACCGACAAATGTTGAAGGTGACCTCTTCTTTATCCAGTCTGAACTTTAGTTGGCCAGCCTCCACATCTACAAAGGCCCTCCCAGTAGCAAGAAATGGTCGCCCCAAAATGATAGGGACCTCATAATCAACCTCACAATCCAGGATCACGAAGTCTATTGGGAATATGTATGTCTACTTTAACAAGCACATCTAAAAGGATCCCCACTGGCTTCTTCACAGTTTTGTCGGCCATCAGTAGCCACATGGTAGTCAGTGTGGGGGTTCCCAAGCCCAACTGCTTAAACACAGCCAATGACATCAGATTGATGCTTGTTCCCATATTAGAGAGTGCCCTTGCAAACTCAATATCGCCAATTGTGCAAGGGATAGTGAAAGCACCTGGATCTTTCTTTATCTAGGCCAGGACCCATGTATCTATGACACTACAATGATGTACATTATCTACAGGCTCATAACTCAGGGACCTCTTCTTTGTCACAAGGTCCTTCATGAACTTAGCATATCCTAGCATTTGTTCCAACGCCTCAACCAATGGTATGTTCACAGATAATTGTTTGAGCATTGACAGGAATTTCTGAAACTTACCATTCTTAGCTTTCTTCTTCAATATTTAGGGGAACAGTGGCGGTGGTCGTGGGATAGCCTTGTAAATTTGCATTGCGTCTTGTTCAACTTCAGACCCTTTTTCACCAATCAGGGCCTCAGGCAACTCAGCATTCTCAACACATTCAGTCTCAGCACTATTGTCATCATCTTCAATCACACTCTCTTTATTCCGTTCAACTACAACCGGTAGAGGGAGGTCAATTGTGGCCTTACCACTCCTAGTCATCACACCCATGCAGTGACCATCATTCTTTGGGTTCTGGACTGTGTTTCTAGGGAGTATACCCTTTTGTTTAGGATTTAGTGATGCTGACATTGCCCTAGCTGCTGTTCAATTTGCTTGATAGCTATCACGTGGGACTCCACTCTCTGGCCCATGCTCGATATATCACCACGGATTTCCTTCAACTGATCATCAGTGGACCTCACCTTTTTAGCATCTCAGCCATCATGCTCTCTAGCTTTGACTGTCCAGCCTCCTCCACTCGTGCATTAGGAGGCACATAGACTCCAGCTCGGTCATTGCGATAACCGTCATTCCTTCTCTAGTCTCCTTCGCGCTCACGACCTCAGCTTCTATCTCTGTACCCATTCCAGTTGTAGTTATCTCTGTATTGGTTCCAACCTTGATTCCAGAATCTTGGCGCCAAGTGTCTTGTCCAGATGCTTGGGCGTTGGTTCGGAAACCCGCCACCTGACTGTCCAGGAAGTTTGCCTCCTCATTGGGATTAGAGTGGTCTTCCCTCGGCTCCTGTTCTTGTGTCTCCACTGGTTTATCTTTTTGGCTCCAGCTCGCATAATGTGCTTAGTAAGCAAATCTAACGATGTGCCCATATGAGCCAACTCCTGGTAACATTCTTCTTCTTTCCTACGTTGGTCTGCAGTCAAACCAACAACACATGTACCGACTGCTACGTCTGCCTCCGGGATATGCCACGCCCTGTTTGTTTTTGTCACCCTATAAAGAATAGTAGCAACTTGCTCCCAGGTATGACTCATCAATGCTCCTCTCGCCACTGTGTCTACTATAGCTTTGGTACTATTGTTCAAAGACCTATAAAAATTTTTCAACAAACTGTCATTTGAAATTTTATGGTTTGGGCACTTAGTCAACTTCTTTTTGAACCTCAGTCAGGTTTCATGAAGTTCCTTAGTTTTAAGTTATCGGAAATTATAAATTTCATCCTTGATCTACAACATTCTGTAGGAGGGAAAGAATCTCTCTAAGAAAGCTTGCTTGAGTTCGCTCTAGTTGGATCCGATAACCATATAGTGGTTTCCCCCGACAGAGAAAAGGGAAATAGTTTGATTCTGATGGCATCTTGGCTAACTCCAGGAAACCTGTATGCCTTGAATATTCCCACAAAGTTCATCAGGTGCAGGTTTGTGTTATCCGTTGCATGACCACTGAACACCTCTTTTCACGTTTAACTGTTGAATCATGGTACTCGTGATGTTAAATTTTTCCCCAGCGAGCAGTGGTGGTGGTACAATTACTCTAGTTGACCTAACTTCATCAATGTCTGGGTCCTTATCATCAAAGAACTGAGGGGAAAATCTATGACCTCTGTTGCCCCTCCCATGTCGACCAGCGTTATCAACCTCGTCTCTAGCATCCTCCGCATCCTGAAGTGCATCTTGCGGAGCTAGCTCGGCTTGCCTAACTTCTTCAGCTATACGGGCATCTCTCTGCTTCTGGTTCTCCATTCTATGCAGTGTTCGTTCAAGTTTTGGATTCAAAGGAATCAGGGGATTTCCACTTCCCTGAGTGCTTGGAATTCACCGAGCAATAACCTATGGATATCACAAACAAAAAGAAAACGTAATTCAATAACTACCAAAAGTCAAATACAAATAGTTAAACTAGTCTTAGCCGTATTCCCCGACAATGATGCAACTTTTTGATAACGCTCAAACTCACACCTCCTACTGAAGTATGAAGCAGACTTTGTCAATAAAGAACCCAACAAAGAGGTTGGTATCGAGCCACAGGGAATATGGAAGATCTAGACTAATGCCGGTAAGTGAACTTGTTGGTTAGTTACTCCAATTTGGGGGTTTTAAGAGAACAATGATTAAAACAACGATTGAAATTATGATTTAAATCAAGAATAACTAGGATTTGTGTTCCCCAAGGGTTCACAACTACTTTGGGTATACACATGTGATCAATATCAATGCTTACTTTTAGAACTGATAAATAGGGTTCATCCAAATGAATATTTCGTCTCTATTGGATAACTATACTCAATCACCGACTTAGGTCTCATTAGCTGTTTCAAACTAACCGTTATCAATATGTTTCAAATTTAACTATCCTGCGACCGCAACTTAAGTTAATATATTGATCATCAAGATCAAGGCTTTGTTGTAATTCTCTTTTCTTAATATCTTCCTCTCTAGGCTCTAGCAAGTAAAGAATTCGGGAAAGTCCTAACGTTTTGCATTGGTTTTGAATCTTTTTTATGTATACCCGAAATAGTTATGAACCCATGGGAAACACAAACCCTAGTTATTCTTAATTCTTGATTTAAATCATAATTTCAATCATTGTTTTCTTAAAACCCCCAAATTGGAGTAACTAACCAATAAGTTCACTTACCAGTATTAGTCTAGATCTTCTATATTCCGTGTGGGTTCGATCCTAACCTCTTTATTGGGTTTTTTATTGACTACGTCCACTTTACACTTTAGCAGGAGGTGTGAGTTTGAGCGTCATCAAGTGCCCGTGAAGTAGCTTGCTTATTCCAATTCTTCGGTTGATGTAAGTTGATCTTGGGCAGAATTTCATGCCCAAGTGATACTCAAATGATTCATTTCGACTTGTTTGTCTATCATTATTGTGTACATTCTCATGTGATTTGTTGTTAAATGTGAATTTATACTAACCAACATAATTAGTGTTGTTTTGCAGGTAAAATGGAATTTTGGGAAGCTAAGATACATGTTGGTAAAATCGGGAATGGACTTGGAAACAACGAGTGGAAAAGGAAATGAAAGATCAGCAAAAATAAGGGCTCCGCGATGGAGCCGTGTCACGTTGCCATCGCGGAGGCACTCTGCCTCAGATGGAATAAATTTGGCAAGTTCCAGTGAAGGTGCGCGATAGCACCGTGTCACGTTGGCCAGGCTCCGCGATGCAGGCCGTGGCGCGTTGACGTTAAATTGCCTGGGGGGCCGACTTCTAGTGAAGTTCCGCGATACCTCTGCGGCACGGAGGGAGTGCTCCGAGATACACTCCGTGCCACGTTGCTTGTTATTCCGGGAAAAATTCTCAATAATATAAATAGCAACTTAGATTTTATTTTAAACATTCTGACTTGGTTGAGCAAGAACGTGGGTTACAGGCAGTTGAGGGGACGAAAATTTTAGGGTTCTTCTCTATCTCTTTCTCTTTTATCTCAATTGTTTGTATAAATTCTACTTATTTGATGATGTTAAATCCACAAATGAGTGGCTAAATTCACTTCTTGCTGAGGTTAAGAACAATTGTAGTGGAATGTAATTGTTAATCATTTCAGTTTTCATCTATTCTTCAATTCTTGTTCTTACTGCATTAATGTTTGGCCAATGTTAATGTATATCTAAAAAATTCAATTTTGATTTTGAAAAGGAAAGAAATTGGGAAGATGTGAATTGGTAGGATATGATCTCTTCTTAGTTTAGAAAATTGAGAATTGATTTACATTCAGAATAGAAATATATCTGAAAGTCTTATTAGTTAATTAAGTAATCGGGAATGCATGGCTAGAACATGAAATTCTTTTATCACAAAAATGTAGATTAAGACTCATGATTCTTAAGTTGGATAGGAATCGAAAGTTCCAATCCATAGGCAATAATTCTTGACTAGCAACCGAAGGAAAGATTAACTGAATTGTATTGATAAATTAATTCGCTGCATGTTCGTTTTAACCTCAACTAGCTCATTACTATTGTTCAGACTCAATTTATAATTTTGCCTTAGATTCTTATTAATTAGTTAACTCAAACTCTCAAAATATTATTTATTTGGTTGTCTGCATTCTTAAAGATAACTATTAACACTTAAGTTAATTAGTACCGTAGTTCAGTCCCCGTGGGATCGATACTTGGCTTTACTTAAGCCACTTTACTACTTGTTCGACCATGTGCACTTGCGTGTAGTCACCACAGCAGGCGAACAAGTTTTTGGCGCCGTTGCCGGGGACTGGCAATTGGTAAAATTATTTTCTTAGTATTAGTTTACAAATTCTATTTAAGTGCTGACAACTTGATCTTAGCCTTTCTCTTGCAAATATTGAATTCTTCTGAACACTGGCAAGAGACAAGGAGTTGGTGGATTCATACATAGAGCCGGAAAGACAATTTCATCGTCAAAGAAGGGAAGCTCTAGAGAAAAAGCTACAGTTGCTCAGACAGGCAACTCTGGAGCAACAACAGAATCCACCACTTGTGAGGGCAGTGTTAGTGCCCAAGGAAATGACAGCTAGGCCAGTTCGCGAAGTGGCAATCCCACATGCTAACAATGTTACATCAAGTATTCGCAGATCAGAGCCAGGAGGGAGGTTTGAGCTTAAACAGTGCAATTATTGCACACCAGCGAGCAATTCACAGGTCTCCCTCATGAAGATCCACAACAACATCTCCAAAACATTTTAGAGATAAGTGATACTTACATTCCCGCTGGAGTATCATCCGACTATGTGAGGCTTACATTATTCCCATTTTCATTATTGGGGGAAGCAAAGAGGTGGTTGAAAGCTGAGCCACCTAACTTTATCATCACTTGGGATGATCTTGAAAGAAAGTTTTTGATAAGATTCTTTCCATTCGGGAAAACAGCAAGACTTAGAAGTCATATTCTAAGTTTTAAACAAAGAGAGGGGGAGAATCTGTATCAAGCTTGGGAAAGGTTCAAATCATTGTTAAGGGATTGTCCTCACCATCACCAGTCCAATGATGTGTTGGTGCATACTTTCATAGAGAGTTTGGAACCCCACACAAAAATTTTGCTAGACTCAGCAGCTAGGGGACAAGCATTAGAAAAGATTTATGAGGAGCTGTATACTTTGTTAAATCGTATTTCACAGGGAAATCCAGAGTGGAATACAGACTCTTCAAGAGGGGGAACAAGGAAAGCGGTAGGAGTCTTTGAGGTGGATGGTTTTACAACTATAGCTGCACAGATAGCTGCATTGCAAAATAAACTCAACACCCACTTCAGTAGTATGAGCTTGAATCAACCACAAGCCCCAGTTAATGTAGTGCAGCAGGTTTGGTGTGAAGTATGCGGTAGTAATAAACACTCGCTGAGTGTTGTGGTGCAAATCCAGATTCAGTGAACTTTGTTGGGAACATCCAGAGAAATAATCACCAGCAACAGTATGGCAATAATTACAACTCAAATTGGAGGAATCATCCGAATTTCTCTTGGGGTAGTAACAACCATCAAGGGCAGAGTTCGAATTAGGGTATGCAGAGAAATCAAGGGGGGCAGCAGAATTATCAGTCTCAATACAGAGAAAACATTGCACCTCCTCCACCACCCATCAGTATTGAGGAAATGTTTAAAACAATGATAGCTAACCAAGCTCAAATGCAGGATGATTATGTGAAATTAGCGGTAGACTTAAAAAATCAGCAGTTAGCTACAAAGGCGTTGGAGTACCAGTTTGGACAACTAGCTGGAGCTCAAAACACCAGGCCCAGAGGACTACCGAGTGACACTGACTCGAATCCCAAGCAGGTCAATGTAGTGACCACAAGGAGTGGATTTCAACTCAAGGAGGTGGAACCAGAAAGATCACCCCAACAATCAAGAGCAGTGGAAAAAGAGAGGGAACATGATGATGAGAGGGGGAAGGAGAAGGCAACTAAAGCAGAAAGACCACCACCCCCGCTCTCTCAAAGATTAAAGAAACACAAGGAGGAAGCTTTTTTTAAAATGTTCATGGAGGTGCTTAAACAGGTACACATTAATTTACCTTTGGTTGATGTTTTGCAGGGAGTGCCTAAATATGCAAAGTATATCAAGGACATCGTAGCTAACAAAAGCAGATTGACGGAGTATGCTACGGTGGCGCTTATTGAGGAGTGCACTTCCTGGATTCAAAATAGGTTGCCAACAAAGCTCAAGGACCCTGGGAGCTTTACAATTCAGATCACAATAGAGCAAAGTATCCGAGCTTGCAGACTATGTGATTTGGGAGCGAGCATAAACTTGATGCCGACATCGGTGTTCAAGAAGTTGGGGATGGGTAGTCCTAAACCAACTATAGTGATCTTCCAGTTAGCAGACTGTTCTTTGGCCAGACCAGATGGCATGGTGGAGGACGTGCTAGTGCAAGTGGGCTCCCTCATATTCCCGGTAGATTTTATTGTCTTAGATTTTGAGCCGGATGCGGAAGTCCCATTTATTTTGGGACGTCCTTTCTTTGCAACCGGGAGAGCGTTGATTGATGTAGCTGCAGGCCAGCTAACCATGCGAGCGCATGACAAAGTGGAGGTATTTGATGTGTATAAGGCCATGAAGTTTCCGTCCATCTATGAGGAGCTTTCAGCAATCAATGTGCTAAACAAGGAAGAAATTCTTCAGATTGTTGATTCTCGAGATCCATTGGAGAGAGCGTTGATGAGCTCCGATCATTTCGGAGATAGAGATACTTATGAGATGGTGCAAATGCTAAATGAATCAAAATGGTATCTTAGGAAGCAAGAGTTTCAGCCGTTGATGAGGTCCTTGGAACCATTGCCAAAACCATCCATTGAAGAAGCACCAAAACTGGAGTTGAAAACATTGCCTCCACATTTGAAATATGTCTTTTTGGGGGAAGATGACACCTTGCCAGTCATCATCTCCGCAGAATTGACGGAGGCACAGGTAAAGGATGCATTGGTGGTTCTCAAGAGGAGGAAGAAAGCAATGGGCTGGAAAATGTCATACATTCGGGGTATCAATCAAGCTTTTTGCACACACAGAATTTTCATGGAGGAAAGAGCAAAGCCAATTGTACAACATCAACAGAGGTTGAATCCGATGATGAAGGATGTGGTTAGGAAGGAAGTGATTAATGGCTTGATGCAGGTGTGGTGTATCCTATTTTAGTCAGTGAATGGGTCAGCCCCGTTTAGTGTGTCCCAAAGAAATGAGGGATGACCGTGGTCACCAATGAGAAAAATGAGCTGATCCCTACATGCACAGTCACAGGCTGGCGGATTTGCATGGACTACAGAAAGCTCAATGAGGCCGCAAGGAAAGATCACTATCCTATCCCGTTTATTCATCAAATATTGGATAGATTGGCTGGTCAAGATTGTTATTGTTTCCTTGATGGCTATTCTGGCTATAACTAGATAACCATGGCACCGAAGGACCAGGAGAAGACTACTTTCACATGTCCTTATGGGACATATGCTTTCCGGTGGATGCCATTTGGTTTATGCAATGCACCCGCCACATTCCAGAGATGCATGATAGCGATCTTCCATGATATGGTGGAAGATTTTGTCGAGGTATTTATGGATGATTTTTTTGTTTTCGGTAATTTGTTTGCTACTTGTTTCCAGAATCTTGACAGGGTGCTAGCTCGTTCTGAAGAATCCAACCTTGTACTCAACTGGGAGAAATATCATTTCTTAGTTAAGGAGGGTATCGTCCTTGGGCATAAAGTGTCTTGCAAGGGGTTGGAAGTCGATGTACAAAGATAGAGGTTATTGAAAAGCTACCACCACCTGTGTTAGTGAAGGGTGTTCGCAGTTTTCTCGAACATGCAGGTTCTACAGACGATTCATCAAGAACTTCTCTAAAATTTCTAGACCAATATGCAGGTTGCTAGAAAAAGAGGTGAAGTTCGAGTTTGATGAGGATTATGTCAAAGCATTCAAGGAGTTGAAATAGAAGTTGATAGAAGCACCTATCCTCATTTCTCTAGATTGGGAGCAACCGTTTGAATTAATGTGCGATGCAAGCGATGTGGCTGTAGGAGTTGTATTGGGGCAGTGGAGGAATAGAATTTTTCATTCTATTTACTGTGCAAGCAAAACACTGGATGCAACCCAAGTCAATTATACAGTTACAGAAAAGGAGATGCTAGCATTGGTGTTCGCGTTTGATAAATTCAAGACCTATTTGGTGGGTTCTAGAGTAGTGGTGTATACCGATCCTGCAGTGATTCGATATCTTTTTAACAAGAAGGATGCAAAGCCCAGGTTGATTAGATGGATCTTGTTGTTACAAGAGTTTGACCTAGAGATTCGGGATAGAAAAGGGAGCGAGAATCAAGTGGCAGATCACCTATCACGATTGGAAAGCCGGTCGCATGTGAAGGAAGGTGACAACATCAAAGAAGAGTTCCCGGATGAGCAGCTCTTGGCAATAAGGGAAGCTGAAATCCCTTGGTATGCAGACATTGTGAATTTGCTAGTGATTGGAGTTTATCCACCGGAGGCTACGGCTCAGCAGAGAAAGAAGTTGAGACATGATTGCAGGTATTATATTTGGGATGAGCCGTACTTGTTTAAGCAGGGACCAGATCAGGTGATGAGAAGCATCCCGGAGAGCCAGATTGCAGAAGTGTTGAGGAGTTGTCACTCTTCATTGTATGGAGGGCACCACGGAGGCGAGCAGACAGTGCACAAGGTGCTACAGTCAGGTTTCTTTTGTCCTACACTATTTAGAGACTCTATGGCATACGTAAAAATGTGTAATAGATGTGAAAGAACAGGCACAATTGGTAGAAGGCAAGAAATGCCGCTGCAGCAGATATTAGAAGTGGAGATCTTTGATGTATGGGGTATAGATTTCATGGGCCCGTTCCCACCGTCATTTGGTAATCGTTACATCTTGGTGGCCATTGATTATATATCAAAGTGGGTTGAAGCAATAGCTTGCCCCGGGAATGACAACAAGGTGGTATCAAAATTTGTGAAAAAGCACATTTTCACCAGGTGCGGGACACCTCGAGCCATTATCAGTGATGGAGGGGCTCATTTTGTAAATGCAAGTTTCAAGAATTTGCTAGCTAAGTATGGGGTGTGCCACAAGGTAGCAACAGCATATCATCCCCAAACTATTGGGCAAGTGGAGGTGTCGAACAGAGAAGTAAAGCGATTCTACAGAAAACAGTGAATGCACAACGTAGTGATTAGTCAAGCAAACTCGACAATGCGTTGTGGGCTTATAGAACTGCGTACAAGACACCAATTGGGACTTCTCCATACAGATTGGTCTATGGAAAGGCGTGTCATCTGCCTATGGAGCTAGAACACCAAACTTTCTGGGCCGTGAGGAAATTGAACATGGATCTAGAGCTAGCTCGTAAGAAGAGGTTGATGCAACTCAGCGAACTTGATGAGTTTCGTTGGCATGCTTATGAAAGTGCCAAGTGCTACAAAGAGAAAACAAAGAGGTGGCACAATAAGCATATGGTGCATCGGATCTTTGAGCCGGGGCAGAAAGTATTGCTATTCAATTCAAGATTGAGGCTTTTTCTAAAAAAATTGTGGTCCAAATGGTCAGGGCCGTTTGAGGTGGTAAGAATGACCTCGCACGGGGCGGTGGAGTTGTGGCAAGAAGATAAAAGTGCCACGTTCTTAGTAAATGGGCAGCGATGTAAGCATTATTGGGGTGAGGAGGTTATTCGAGAGAAGACGTCCATCACTCTAGAGGATGAGTGAGCATTGAATGACGTCGAGCCGCGATGGTAAATTAGGCGCTGCACGGGAGGCAACCCGTGAAATTGTTGTAATAGATGAGTAGAAATATTTGGAAAAAAAATAAAAAGAGAAAAAAATATAATAAAAATTTTGTTTGCGTTACGAATTCTAACCAATTTCTTGTGGTGAAGTGATTTTCAGGCGGAACGGAGGGCAAAAATGCAAAGAAACGCAAAGGAAAAAATCGAGGTGAGAAAAATAAAAATTGACACATTATAGTGAGCCTACGCGATGGTTCCGTGTTACGGAGGGGGTGCTCTGCATTACCCTCCGTGACACATTGAAGAGTGTTTCGGATTTTTTAAAAATCCAGAACACTAGCGCGATGGCTCCGTGTCACGGAGGGGGTACTCTGCGTTACCCTTCGTGACACGTTGAGTGTTATTTCACGTCGGGTCACACCTGGTCGCCGGGTAACCCGCGTGAAATATCACTTTAAAACCCCGATTTCTTCATTATTTTCCCTTTCCTCCGTGACCAACACTCCAAATTCCCTTCTCCCCCAACGTGACACGAACCTAGGCATCAATTTTCTTCAAGTTTTCTTCAATTTCATCGTATTAAAGGTAAGTTCTTGAACTTTACCTCATTTTCGCTTAAATTTTCGATTCTTGAACATGTGTAGTTATTTAAACTTGCCCTAAGTGAAAATTAAGCTTGAATTCATTTAAGTTATGATTGATTGATGTTCATAGTATCGTTGTGAGTATATGAACTCGATGAATGCATATTTTATTGAATTTTTGCAAAATTGTTAGCTAGGGTTGGAAATTGAATAGAAGAAGACAAAAAATTATTTGAAATGTTGAACAAAATTGGGTTGTGCATGTTGGGTGAATTGAATTATGTTGTGATTAATGTTGAATATGCTACGTAGACAAGGGGTTTTGGGAGAATGAAATTGGTGAATTGCATAGGGTGTTGAGAACAAAAATTTGGCTAAGTGCTATGATGTTGAACGTGAATCGATGGCGATAATTTTTTTCATTGTACGAAGTTTGAGTAGTACATAGTAGTTCCATCGATTTATATGAATGCACTAAGCCGGTTGAATGTTAAGAATGAGGAAAATCATGAATGTCTTGTTGAATTGTTTTGATTGTGGCTAAAGACTAAGTATGGGGTGACCTAATTAAACCCAACCTTAGTTGAAGCTAATTATGACTTGAATAACATTGGGATTGTATGTTTGATTGTACAGGAACAATGTCAGGCAGACAAGACAAGGGTAAAGGTGTATCCATATCGGGCGCCGGCAGAAAAATAATAAGATTGGGAACAGCAGTTCCAGTGGCACCGACGTTTTTGAGAGGCCAACGCCAATGATACAGAACCCGATGGGTGACTAACGAAGGGAAGAAATGGTATGAAAAACACAAAGAAACCAAATACTTCCCGGAAGAGCATATATCAAGGGAGCCGCTGGCACAGGAATTCCCGCGGATCGTACACCGGAATGACACCACTGGGCTGAACTTCATCTTCGAAGAGCCCAGGGAGTGCAATCTCCATCTCATTTGAGAGTTCTATGCCAATTGGAACCCGACCCTCCGAAGTCACACTGTCAAGATCAGGGGGCAGGTTGTTACTTTTGAGCCCCATCACCTGAATGCTATCTTGGGGCGCGGGACATAGACGCCCATGTACTCCGACAGCTGAACATCACCCCACCTTATGCGGACATGAGACACACTCTATGTGGGACTCGTTCGACAGCAAGGTGGAGTAGGCACAAGGAGAGGGGCTACCACCAGACACTGCCCTACTCACAGAGGAACAGGGAAGCCAGGATATGGCTTAAAATTGTGTGCTCATGCTTGATCCCGGGGGTGCACATGACAGATGTCACCCGGGACCGAGTCTGCTTGGTGTATGCCCTGATGAAGGGGCTTGAAATAAATGTTGGGGTGGTGATCATCTCTGCCATGAAGAGAGCCCGACTGCATCAGCAGCACAGATACGGGTTTGGTGGTTTGCTTACCACATTCCTGAGGGGCCCTGATATCGAGGAGGAGGCCCTGGATTACATCCCACAGATTGACAGGCGTGCCTTGGATGTCTCCAAAACTAAGGCACATGACACTACTCATGGGCCAGTGCTCACACTAGCCGAGCAACATGCTCGGGATGATCAGTATATGGCTCACATGTACGGGATGTAGATGCTGCAGTTGCGCATAGGCGGGAGGCCTGCAACGGAGGATGAGCTGTGGCAGCTCGAGCTGGATTACCCATTCGGCGAGAATGACTGAGCTCTATGCAGAGTGGGGCTCACACTTGTGGAGCCCGTAGATGATGACATCCCCACCGATGAGGAGACACGTCGGGAGGACTCAGATATTGAGTTAGACGAGGACAGCGGGGGCGATTCTGATATGGGAGATGAGGCAACGACACCTGATGAAGAAGTTGAATACTTCGATTGATCAAGGAGTTTCACCACCCACCTTTGTGATATGTTGAATTTTGTGAACACTGGGGACAGTGTTCGGTTTAAGTGTGGGGTGGGAGTAGTTAGGTGCCAGCTGCTTCGTTTTTGTTTATGTTTATGTTTTGTGTTGTTGTTGTGCCTGTGAAAAATGTGACCCTATGACTTTGTGTGGTGTGTTCTGTAATTAAGTGGTGTAGTAATGATGTTAAGCTGTTGTGTGCTGTGTTGATCTGTTGGTTGTTGTGTAAATATTTTTATTTTCTATCGAAATTATCGAAATTTTTAAATTTTTTTGTTAAATTTCTTTTATGTTGGGTTTCTCGGCCTTTGTTTTCGGTGCTTTTACTGGGAATAGTCCCATTGAACCGAAGTCGTAGATAGTGACTGTTCCCTATGATGGATGGATGACGACCGTCTTAAGGGAAATGTAGTCGATATGAGTAGTTTTTCTTTCTTTTCTTTCTTTTGTTTGTGTCCCAAACGTGTTGTTACTTCATGGCTTGGAATTCTTGTTACGTGTTGTACATGATATTAAGTTGCAAAGGTGATTCATATGAAAGTATGCAAATATGTAAACACGTTGAGATACCTAGGCCATAGAGTTCGATTCGGTGCGATCGAGGCTTAATAGTGAATTCTTGTAATTAGCTGGTTCAAGAGTCTATGAATATGTCTTGAGTTGAGCATGTGTATTGAGTGTGAGGTGAGGTTTCGATTATTTCATGCTATTGTGAAGTGTCTAGAACTTGCCTGGTGTGTGTACAAAACGAAATGAAGGATGTGTATTGTAGGAAAGGATGTAGGCGTTTCTTTGATTAAACCGAAAGTTTCTCCATTATCATACCTACCTTGAACATACATCCTAGTTAGCCCCATTGAGTCTATAGCCTATTTTCTTTCTTTCTTTGAAGAGATACAAACCGAGCTTAATCCCTTCTTTTCATTAGCCGTGAATTTGATCCAAAACTCTTAAGCGCTCAAGAAAAAATAATTTTCCCACAATGTAAAGGAGTACAAAGTGTGAAATGGAAGGAAAAACAGAAGTGGTGAAAGTTAAAGAAAAGGTCAAAGGTGCACTTGCTGAAATTGAATAAAATAAAGATGTATAACTAGTCTTTGCTAGTAAGCCGAGTGTGCTTAAAGAAATGGAAACAAAACCAAAGAAAAATTTCTTCAAGGATGGGAGGATGAAAGAAGAAAAAAATGGTCGTAATGATGGTGGGATGTATTGAAAAGCGCTTAAGGAATCTAGTTGCTATTATTGGTTAGCCTAGTATTTGCTAGTTCCTTAGCTTACATTACAACCCGATAAGTCCTACGTGATCTTACATCATTCGTCCTTATATTAGTGGAGTAATACACTAGAGGCAAGCCTATGGTTCATGACATGATGCATGTGAATTCCTTGGGAGAGAGCGAAATTCTATTCATATACCCCTACATGTAGTGTTTTGGAAATCATATGATAGCAAATGGGGTATTTTTCTTGTTTTGTGAGGGCACATGTTTGACGAGAGATTAATTTCGTGTTGGATGTCTTGATCAGTTGATTTGCACGAGTTTGCCAAGATCGAGAATTGATTCTTGAGCTTAGGAGATCTTAATGTGATGTATTTCATTGTATTGATGAGACCATGCATGTTTTCTTGATGATTTGCTATATTAAATAATCGGTATAGCCGTAGCTTGAATTGTTGAGCCAAAGTAGCTATGCCTGAGTGTCAATTGCATGAGATGTGAGAATATTGTTCGAGGACAAACAAGGTTTTAAGTGTGGGGTAAGTGATCTTGAGCAGAATTTCATGCCCAAGTGATACTCAAATGATTCATTTCGACTTGTTAGTCTATCATTATTGTGTACATTCTTATGTGCTTTGTAGTTAAATGTGAATTTATACTAACCAACATGATTAGTGTTGTTTTGCAGGTAAAATGGAATTTTGGGAAGCTAAGATACAAGTTGGTAAAATCGAGAATGGACTTGGAAACAAGGAGTGGAAAAGGACATGGAAGATCAGCAAAAACAAGGGACTCCACGATGGAGCCGTGTCACGTTGCCATCGTGGAGGCACTCTGCCTCAGATGGAGTAAATTTGGCAATTTCCAGTGAAGGTGCGCGATAGCACCGTGTCACGTTGGCCAGGCTCCGCGATGCAGGCCGTGGCACGTTGAGGTTAAATTGCTTGGGGGGCCGACTTTCAGTGAAGGTCCGCGATACCTCCACGGCACGGAGGGAGTGCTCCGGGATACACTCCGTGCCACATTGCTTGTTATTACGAGAAAAATTCTCAATAGTATAAATAACACACTTAGGCTTTATTTTAAACATTCTGACTTGGTTGAGCAAGAACGTGGGTTACAGGCAGTTGAGGGGACGGAAATTCTAGGGTTCTTCTCTATCTCTTTCTCTTTTATCTCAATTG
This sequence comes from Datura wrightii, assembly GCA_035772735.1. Taxonomy (NCBI): domain Eukaryota; kingdom Viridiplantae; phylum Streptophyta; class Magnoliopsida; order Solanales; family Solanaceae; genus Datura; species Datura wrightii. Next base: position 130,690,784 of record JASDFA010000006.1, read on the forward strand.
TTTGTATGAATTCTACTTATTTGATGATGTTAAATCCACAAATGAGTGGCTAAATTCACTTCTTGCTGAGGTTAAGAACAATTGTAGTGGAATGTAATTGTTAATCATTTCTGTTTTCATCTTTTCTTCAATTCTTGTTCTTACTGCATTAATGTTTGGCCAATGTTAATGTATATCTAAAAAATCCAATTTTGATATTGAAAAGGAAAGAAATTGGGAAGATGTGAATTGGTAGGATATGATCTCTTCTTAGTTTAGAAAATTGAGAATTGATTTACATTCAGAATAGAAATATATCTGAAAGTCTTATTAGTCAATTAAGGAATCGGGAATGTATGGCTAGAACATGAAATTCTTTTATCACAGAAATGTAGACTCATGATTCTTAAGTTGGATAGGAGTCGAAAGTTCCAATCCATAGGCAATAATTCTTGACTAGCAACCGAAGGAAAGATTAATTGAATTGTATTGATAAATTAATTCGCTGCATGTTCGTTTTAACCTCAGCTTGCTTATTACTATTGTTCAGACTCACTTTATAATTTTGCCTTAGATTCTTATTAATTAGTAAACTCAAACTCTCAAAATATTTTTTATTTGGTGGTCTTCATTCTTAAAGATATAGTTCATTAACACTTACGTTAATTAGTACCGTAGTTCAGTCCCCGTGGGATCGATACTTGGCTTTACTTAAGCTACTTTACTACTTGTTCGACCATGTGCACTTGCGTGTAGTCACCACAGCAGGCGAACATAAGTTACAGTTTAGTTGGAGTTTGACTTTGATTAGTCTCTTGTAAGTATTATGAATTGATAAAGCATGCTTGATTGATCTTTAGACATGGTTTGTGATTGAAACTATGACATTGAAATTGTGATTTGACAATGCTATGTGAATAAATGGTTAATTTGTCTAAGTTTATTGAATATAACTTGTGATTATGGTGCCCAACTCTGATGATCAGTGTGTACTTGTTATTGTTGTCTTGTATGATGACTGAAAAAAAGCCTACAAAGATATGTTGATAATGATTGAATATTATACCATTATTTTGATATGAGTGACTCGAGTCTGGTGTGAGCTTATAAATGAGCGATTATGTAAGTGACTGTTATTATATCAGTAAGGATATGAATGACTCATGTCTGATATGAGCTTATGGACAAGCGATTACATGATTGACAAGTGACTTGTGTCCGATGTGAGACTACAAACAAGCAGATGAATGAGAGCGGGTACCACACTATTATGATACATGGACACCTAGGGTCCCCTATACGTCATGAATAGTTGGGCAAGATTAAAAACCCATTAGCATGTGTATATGGATGAGTGACAAAGTTGTGATCAAATATGGTACAGAGTAAGACTAATTTGATCCAGAGACTATATAGTCGTGACTTAGTATGGACATGATTTTGATTGATTGAATTATGATTGCAAGTTTTGTATGATGTTTTCTTACGTTTAATTTTAAAGACTTATAACTTCGGTGATTGATTGACATTGTTAGGCCTGAGGTTGATATATTGATTGGGTGTCGTTGACTATATGACTTATTGGATTATTGGTTATATGTGGTCAAGCTCATTATTTGCTTTTATTAAATTATGATATACACTTCATATTAATTTGAGTCGGCTTATGATGACTACTAGTACATAGTATTTGTATTAATGCTACTCCTGCACTTTCCTTGAGTGCAGACTGTGTTTCAGAGCTTTCTTCGCGACCTCACATTTAGAGCAACTAGTTGGCTGATCTAAGAGTGAGCTATTCTATCCAAACTATCACAGATCTTCTTTTGGATTAATTTTTATTCTATTCAGACATTGATTATACTATTTTTCATTTTATTATTCTTAGATATTGTTTGTTAGAGTCCTTGTTTGATGACTTTTGAGTTTTGAAATTGTAATAAATAGACTTTCTTTATTTCTTTATATTTAATTAATCTTTTATTATTTATCTTTTTGAGTGCTTGAATTTGGTTAAATGATTGGGTTAGTTGGAAAGATATGGTTTGACCACCAGAGGATTAGTGTGGGTGCTAATTACGGCGGCTTAGATCGTGATAGAAGTTGGCATCAGGATTTTAGGTTCGTCGATCTCATTATACAAGGACATGGGTAGTAGAATTTTGCGAAACGATATGGAGATGTCTATACTGCTCTTCAAGAGGCTACAACACACTAGAAAAACTCAAATTTTTCTTTCTTTGGTGCTATTATTTAATTCAAATTGGTAAATGGTGATCCAAATTGATATCTAACACCCTTTATTCTTTTCTCTCATAGATAGTGAAAACATGATCAGGAGGAGTCAAAGTAGGGGCACCCGAGCTAGCCGCTGGGGCCATAGCTCACTGTAGAGGGTGAGCCAAAAAAGGTGGTCATGGTAGAGGGTAGAGAGCAACACCTGCTAGAGGCAGGGCACAAGCTGCTAGTCAGGCCTTAGGGAAGTTCGAGTACTGATGAGTTGGTAATTTCAACTCATTCAGCTTTTAAGCATGAGCTTTTGATTTATTTTCAACTTATTTAGGAAGGTTTTATGCCCTTTTTCTTCTCTACGCAGGCATTTGAAAGAAACAAAGATAATGGAAGATTTGAACTAAAAAAAGCTGCTAAAGACATGCTTTTAACCTGTGAAATGCAGATCTAGACCTGCAAAACGTAGGTCTGGCGTAGTTGGGACTAGCCTTGCACCCGCCCTTACACCTGCTAGCTGCGCGAGTGGCACCTGCTAAATGCAGGTGAAACATAGGTGGGACTGTTTGCACCTGCTATTCACTAGTGAACCACAGATTGGCACCTGCTAACCACAGTTGAAGAGCAAGTGACCCATTTTATTGATGGAGGGACAAAAACGTTCAGAAAGGGTCCCAAAGTACCTAGAAGCTCCCAAGGAAAAATCTAAAAAGTTATACATCAAGAGAAGTGTAGATATTTATAACCCTAATTGTACACCACACATGGAAAATAGATTCTAGAATAACTTTTTACACATCATAGAACTGTAGAGATAATAAAGTATTTTTCTTCTTCTTCTTCTTCTTCTTCAGCCCATTTTGGGGGATTCCACCATTGTTGCAAGAACTTGTGAAGCAAATTTCTGAACTCACATGATGAATTTTGAGGGAATTCCTATTGGTATCTTCTCTCTCTCTAAATATGAGTAGCTAACTTGCTAGCCAGGGGTATGTGCATTGTGGGTTTGTAAACTTGAATGGGTATTAATTAATTGTTATTGGATTCCAATTGCAAACATAGATCTATTATTTTCTCTAAGTTTTAATTGTAAAAATTGATGGTTGCAAACATTAGTTTTGTTTACTTTTCTTGCTTTTTCTTGAGAAAGAAAGGTGAGAAAACAATAGGGAGGATTTGGAGTGTTGATGTGTGAAGTTGAGCTAGAGAGTCAAAACTCACATTCTGTCATGACTCGAGCTGAGGCTCCGGTTGAGACACGGAACCTAGAAACACGAATAACTCCAAGTTGACCCATGACATGAACATAACGGCTAAATAGGATGCATCAAGCGGAAACTGATAAGCTAATCATGAATAAGCAGAAGTCTGAATACATATCAATCATAATAGAGTCAACACTAATAAAGATGAAATTCTACATATTGTCTGATAAGCCTCTAACATGTCAGAAGAGCTGATGGGACAACATCCCCAACTAGCTCACTGAAGTCTGAAACTAAAAATAACAAGACTCAACACTAACTGAAGGTCCTCGACGGATGAGGACTCACTAATGATGGGAAACTGAACTAAGATGTAGGAAGCTGGCTAGTGGGAGAACTGAGTCTGATCGTCTGAATCCGTATCATGAAATGATACAATATAGAGTGTATGATTAGTACTTAGAATGTACTAAGTATACAAGGTATGTAAAACATGCTGAGTAAGTATAAAAGGAAATCATGCACATAAACATAAATCATAAGATTATGAGGATAGGGACTGCATGCTGAAATCTTAATCTGAATCATGTATAATCATAAGCTGAATATCATATCTGAATAGAATGACTCAAAGCTAACATAGAAGTCATATGGATTGTCATAAGTAAAAACATAAGTAAAAGCTTATAAACTGATCATTGGGTCAAACCTATTGGAAAACATAATATCATAAGCCATAAGCATATAGAACTGAAATCATGAGGAATAATGGGAGACTCGTCACAACCGACATCATCACGATGGAGCTTACGTGATGCCCCAATTGTCACACTCAAGTGGCAAAGCCGTTCAAAACCTTGTCAGGGATAAGGACGCTACCATGATATCGATACCAAGCTGAAGTCCCCTATGGCGGCAGAGGGAAGCTCACAAGGGATTCCCCAATGTACAAATATACCTACATTGGTGTGTAGTTCTGAGACCTAGGATTTACATTAACACCTAGCCTACTTGGTGCTAGACACTACTCCCAAAAACATGCATAGTGCTCCCATCGTTTTTCAACGAAGCTAAAACCATACCATAAGATAAAAGTGAGAGTATAGACTCCAAAACTATATAGTAAGATGATTTTATAGAACTGAGTTGAATTATGAAAACATGCTTAACTTGTGTGGTCGTGCCCAAAATTCTAAAATCATGCATACTTAAAAAAGAATTCATAAGAAAAATTAGGGCTTCATACATTGATAATTCATAAACATTCAATCATGCTAGATATCTCATCATACTTGAAATCATAAATCATAAACTTGACTTTTTATGAAACTTGCATAATAGAGCATAATTTTCTTAAACTTGAAATCATGAATTTACAATCGAAATAGGTATAAAATGTCACACCCCATAAGATGTTAGCGGTTAGTGTGCATGCGCGTGGATTTATGATGAATAATGAGAGTTTAACGTGTGCGGGAAGAGCCTCGAAAGCAGGGACGGGAGAGGCTAGGCCGCGAGGGGCCAGGGCGACGCACTAGTCTGCCTGTGCGCTAGGCAGCAAGGCATGCCGGCACTCTAACGCTCTGGGTGGCACGACGTGGTGCGGTAGGCACCCTGGCGCATTGGGCAGCGCGAGACGCCACCCACGCCACCGCCTATGCCTATATAAGCCTCCCTTAGTTAATTTTGTTCATTCACTCAAATAATTTCTCAGCCAAAATAGAGGAGGTATGCAACTTTGATCAAATTTCCGTCAAATTACACTATCAAACGCCGTCCAAATGCAAATTAACTTTGGGTAACAAGTTCTACGCCCACGGAAAGCATTCCTATGGATTTATTTCTTGAAAATTCACTCGGTATACCGGAATCCCCCCGAGTAAAGGTTGTTAGAATTACTCCAAGTTGATTCCTAAATGGCCACAGGAATTAGGTAAGCATTTCTCCCTTCTGAACTCTCGAGAAATTATGGGTTTTCGGCTGAGTTACTCGGAGTTGAATTATAGTTGATATTATTATCAAAAGATATCGTTATTTGCTGAATTTAGTATTGAAATTTTCCCTATTCTCTTAGCATAAGGGCTGCAGTTGGGTGGAACCGCCAGTTACAGGTTAAACTCACCAGTTAAACGAAAGTCGACATTCAAGGTATCTTAAGACTTATTTCTTCAGCAAGTTATTCTCGTCGTATAATGATACGACCTATGTTTTTGAATGTAGATAACGATTCCATGTGCTGTATTAGCTGCTGCTTGTAGACAATGCTTATATATGTTGTTGATTAGCTGTTAGAAAACGTATTGAGGACAAACTATGGTATCCCTCGATGGGAGAGAGAATGTTAGGTGTGACCCACACTAGAAGCATCATAGTAGGCCTTCTGTTTTCCTGTTAACTATATTAGTAGGGTTCTGACATGTTGCTGCCATGCCAAGGTATTAGAAGCTTAGGGTTAGCTGTTGAGCCTAATTCAATAAGTTGGACATCCTAGGGTACGGATGGGCGATATAACTTTTAGTTTGATGCTCGTATAGATAGTAAAGCTCTCCTAGAGGCTGTTGGCGTACCTTAACGCCTCCAGGGCCAGAAGTCTGGATGGGATAGTCATACATAGAGTCAGTGACACCAGGGTTGCCTAGTGAACTGAGTGACGGCCTGCCATCTAGTTAGCTACTGCCAGTGACTATTAGTTTCAGTCGACTTAGTGCTTGTCATATAGGTCGCCCAGGAAGTCAACCTAGTTGCACAAGTCAGATAGACTCGTGAGTACTCTAAGGAGGGGACCTTGTCAGTAGTTGGATGCGGGGCCAACGTCCCAGCTTGCTCTTATAGATACTCAGGTACAAGTTTCCGTAAATGGCTAGGTTTAGGTAAACTTGCCTACAAGGTCAAGAGTTGCCAGAGAAGACACATGAAATTTGAACAGTCCAAGTTAAGATCTAAGGGTCTGGAACTATAGTAGTACAGTATTACCTTCAAGCTGAGAATTATAGTAAACTGCCTGGGGGAGGTTAGGGGCTGACTGCTCTGGAGTAGGTTGTTCGCGGTCTGCTGCTCAGGTTGGTATTATATATTATAAATCGACACGCAAGTGCACTTGGTCAAACAAGTAATAAAGTGGCTAAGTAGCCAAGTATCGATCCAAGGAGGCTCAAGATACGTAAAATTGCCTAGTTTACTATATTCCTATTTCACTTCTAATTATGCTAACAACAATGTAACCAATAGTTACTTGAGTTTTTGTTTCTAAACTATATATACTACAATTAATAACAACTATTTACTTGTGAATTTAGACAATGGATATGAACATGCCAAGGTTAAGAACAAGTAATGAAATTGATAATCATGATAATTTGGTTAATCTCTTCTTCATGTTGCTAGCCAAGAACATTAGCCTAGAAATTAAAACTCTCGTATTTAATTTCACTTTAGAATCATAAACCATCCGTCTACATTTCTGTGATCAAATGCAGTTTATGACCTAGCACTACAATTCCGGTTCCTAAATTGACTAATACGACTTTCAAGTATATTTCTATCAGGAAAGCACATCAAAACCCAATTTTCCCAAATCGAGTTAAGAACAATACCCTATTAATTCACAACTTTCCAATTTCTTGCTCTTTCAAGTGAAATTGGACTTTTTAGATGTACATTAATGTTGGCCAAGCACTAATGCAGTAAGAACAAGAATTAATAGAACAACATTAAAGAAGAACATGAAAAACCATACAATTCAATAATCAAAATTCATTACACATGTTCATAACCTCAGAAAGGAAGAGAATTAGCCACTCATTTGTGGATTGATCATCCTAAAATGAATGTAAATCATACGTACAAATGATATAAAGAAGAAAAGAAGAGAAGAAATCCCTTAGCTTTTTCGTTCCTCAACTGCTACTAACCCACGTCCTTGCTCTCCACTTCTGAACTCAGTCTAAAAACTAAAAAAACTAATTAAAATAAACCTAAGTGTGCTATTTATACTAGTGGGAAATTATTCCCGGAATAACAAGCAACGTGTCACGGAGGCCAACGCGGAGCCCTGCCTCTGTGACACGGCGTGGACGCAGACCTTCACTGGAATTTTAGGGTCCGGTAAATTAGCCTCAACGTGGCACGGAGGCCAACGCGGAGGCCTCTCTCCGTGCCACGGAGCTGACGCGAAGGCACACTGGAATTTGCCATTTTAATTCCTGTTTAGGCAGTGTGCTACCGCGATGGTAGCGTGGCACGGCTCCATCGCGGAGCCCCTATAAAATGTGCATTCCAAGGTCTTTTCCACGCTCGCATCCAAGTCCAACTCCGACATAGTTCCAACATGCATTTTAGCTCCTAAAAATCACATTTACCTGCAAAACAAATGCTAATCATGTTGGTTAGTATAAATTCGCACTTTATTACTAATTACATGATATTATATACACATTGCACAACAAACAAGGTAAAAATGATACGTTTGAGTATCACTTGGGCATATAAATCTGCCCAAGATCACTTACCCCACACTTAAATCCTTGTTCATCCTCGAACAACATATACACAAATCATGCAAATTACATCCCAACCTTCGTCACTATGGTGCAACAATTTACGCTACGGTCATACCGATTATTCAATTTTTGCAAATCATCAAGAAAACATGCTTGGTCGTACAATACAATGACCTTTAATACATCAAGGCTTCCTAGACTTTAAGAATTGATTCTTGATATCGGCAAACTCATGCAAATCAGCTAATCAAGAAATCTGACACGAAAATCAATCTTTCATCAAGCATGTGCCCTCACAACTCGAGAGAAACTTCCCCTTTATGTTCATGCAGCACACAAACATGCAAGTAGGGGCATATAAAAATTAATTTCACTCTCTCTCCCAAAAGAATTCACATGCCTCATGTCATGACCCATAAGCTTGCCCTTAGTGTATTACTCCACTAATATAAAGAAATGCAATATAGGATCACGTAGGACTTTAATGGGTTGTAACGGGGCTATGGATCTAGTATATATATATTGGATTAGCCAATAATAGTCGCTAGCATCCTTAAGCGCCTTTTCAACTCATTCCCATCGACTCATGGACATTGTTCCTCTCTTTTCTCTTTTTCTCCCATTCATGCTGGTTTACTTTCATACAACCCATTTCATCAAACACACTTGACACAAAACAAAGGGTTTTCATGTACCCTCACTATTATTTAATTACAACAAGTGCCTCTTCAACATCAGCTTTTCTTTCCTCACTTTGCTATTCTTTCTCTTTTCACTCTTTAACACTTTGGGAAACATTTTCTTTTCTTTGTAAGCGCTTAAGAGCTTCTTATAGACTTGAAGGCTAATGAAAAGAAGGAATAAAGCTTAGTTCATACAATTTTGGACAAAAGAAAGAAATCGGCTAAAGGCTCAACGGGCTGACTAGGGTATACAACATATAAAAAGGTAGAATTTGACAAGAAAAAAAAATGGAAACTATCGGTTAAAAGAAAGAAATGCCTACATCCTTTCCAACACTACACCTCCTTCATTTCGTTTTGTATACACACCAGGCAAGTTCTAGACAATTCACAATGACATGGAATAGCAAAACCTCACTTCACACTTCATGCACATGCTCGAATCAAGATGCATTCACAGACTCTTTAATTAGTCAATTACATGAATTCAAGATTAAGCCTCAATCATACTGAACCAAATTCTATAGCCTAGGTAACTCAACGTATTTACAGAATTGCATGATTTCAAACGAATCACTTTCACATTTTGAACATCAGTTACAACACGCAACGAAATTTTAGCAACCATAAGCAACTACAGTTCATTGATGCAATCCACCAAAGAAAAAATTAAAAATAAATAAAAATCCTACTCCTACCGACTACATTTCCCTTAAGACGGTCGTCATCCATTCATCATAGGGAACGGTCACTAACTATGACATCGGTTCAATGGGACTATTCTCGGTAAAAGAACCGAAAACAAACTTCGAGAAACCCAAAAAATAAAAATTGACAAAAAAAAAAATTTGCAACACATCGATCATTTCGATAGAAAGATATTTACAAAAGATTTTGATAATTGCAAAATATCTTCGCAAAAATTTTGAAAAATATCGATAGATTAAAAAAAAAAAATTTACAAAATTTACAAAATATTTACACTAGCAACCATAACTTTCAAAAACACACATCATTAACCACACACAAGTATATACACATACATCACTAATCAGTTCGCCACAGGGAAAGCACAAACATACATACAAACCAAGGAAAAAACATACAGCAATTTAGAGCCTATGTCCCCAGCACCTAGCTACTCCCCACCCCACACTTAAATCGAACACTGTCCCCAGTGTTCACAAAAATACAAAGCACAAAATTTTGGGTGGTGGAACTCCCTGCTCAGTCGAAATATTCGACTTCTTCATCCGGTGCTGCGGCCTCGTCGCCCATATCTGAATCAGCTCCATCGTCGTCATCGGACTCCACATCGGAGTCCTCATGATGTGTCTCCTCATCAGTAGGGACATCGTCATCTGTCGGCTCCACGAAGGCTGGCCCTACCCAACATAAGGCTCTGGCGTTCTCGCCAAAGGGGTAGTCCAGCTCCAGCTGCCATAATTCTTCCTCGGTGGCTGGTCTCCCACCTATCCGTAGCTGCAGCATCTGCATGCCAAACATACGGGCCATGTACTGATCGTCACGAGCATGTCGCTCGCCTAAAGTCAGCACCGGTCCGTGTGTAGTGTCGGGGGCCTTAGTCTTTGTCACGTCGAGGGCCCTCCGCTCCAACTGCGGAATATAATCCAAGGCTTCTTCCTCAATGTCGAGGCCTCGGAGGAAGGTGGTGATGAGTTTGCCAAACCCGTATCTGTGGCCCTGGTGCAGTCTGGCTCTCTTCATGGCGGATATTATTACCGCCCCCACATTAATCTCAAGCCCTTTCATAAGGGCATACACAAAGCAGACACAGTCCCGGGTCACGTCTGTCATATGAACTCCCGGGATCAAACACGAACATACAATTTTCAGCCATATTCTGGCCTCCCTGTTCATCTGCGAATAAGGCAGAGTCTGGTGGTAACCCCTCTCCTTATGTCTACTCCATCGGGTCATGGATCGAGCCCCACACAACGTACGTCTGATGTCGGCGTACGGTGGGGTGATGTTTAGCTGGCGGAGAACATGGGCGTCTGTGTCCCGCGCTCCAACGATGGCATTCAGCTGCTGGGGTTCCAGAGTAACAATCTGCCCTCTAATTTTCACTGTGTGGCTTTTGATGGCCGGGTTCCAATTTGCATAAAATTCCCGGACCAAGTGAAGGTTGCACTCCTTGGGCTCCTGAAAGATAAAGCTGAGCCCAGCTGCCTCGATTCTCTATACAATGCGAGGGAACTCCTGTGCGAGTGGTTCCCGTGCAATATGTTCCTCGGGGAAGTACTTGTTTTCTTTATGTTTCGCGTACCACTTCTTCCCTTCATCGGTGACCCATCATGTTCCGTATTGGCGGCGTTGGCCGCGCGGAACAGCGGGTGCAGCTGGGACTGCGGTGCCCAGTCTCATCCTTTTCCTACCTGTGCCTGAGGTAGAAGCACCCTTTCCTTTATCTTGTCTGCTAGCCATTGTACCTGTCAATTTACACAGACAAGCACAACGTTAAGCTAAAAACTTGTTAACTTCGGCTAAGGTCGGGTTACACAACATTTACCCCACACTTAGGCCTTAGCTACTTCTACAAAATTACGGCAAAGATAACTCTAAGTACACCATAGACAACATCATAACTTCATGCTTAGTGCGTTCACAACAAAATTTCGACAGCATAACGGTTAGCGTACTACTCAGACTTCATACAGCTAATCCCAATCCTACTATCGCTAACAATTCACACATCGCACAAGCAACAAAAACAACAACAAAATAAAAACAACAATAAAAACATTCTATATACAAACGAATCCAAACAATCTAACCAATTCACACATTTTATGCATTTTCCCACAAAAATTCGAGAATTCGTCGTCTTTTAACATTTACACAATATTTACCACGACTTCTCTCAAATAATAAACACACCCCGACATCTAATTTGCCGACTTATCAAGTCGCCCAAGTCAAATTCAACAACCCAAGCCCTAGAATACAATTCTATGATCAATTTCGAATTATTTACGCAATCGATAAGTTCAAACACTAAGTACAACAATCCAAACATGTATCAATCACAAATAATCCAACATTCATGTTTAATTTCTACCTAGGGTGATATATCTCACCTCACATGCCCAAATTTGACAAAAATTGCCAAAATATTGAGATAGACGATGAAAACATACCTTTGAATTGAAGAACCGAAGAAAATTGATGTTTTTCCTTGCCTAGGAACGTGGCACGGTGCTTGGGGAGGGGAAAATGGGTGTTTGGTCGCGGAGGGAAGAGGGAAATGGGGAAAAATGGGGCGAAATCGAGGGTTTATTTAAAGAAAACACGCGGGTCACCCGGCAACCCGGTGTGACCCGGCACTGAATAAGGGGCAACGTGTCACGGAGGGTAATGCGGAGCCCCTCCTCCGTGACACGGAGCCAACGCGTTGGCTTACTGGATTTTTGAAAAATCTGGATTTTGCCTTCAACGTGTCACGGAGGGTAACGCGGAGCCTTACCTCCGTGACACGGCGCCAACGCGCCAGTGCACTGTTTCTTCAATTAATTTGATTTTTCATACCTTACCTCATTTTCTCGATTCCATGTATATTTCCTCCGTTATACCTGAAAATCACCTCACTAAACAAAAATTGGTTAAATTAATAGATTTCCCTAACTAAAAATAAAAAATATTAACTAAAATGAAAATCTAAACCTAATCAAGAAAAGGAAAAGAAAAATAAAACTTGGAAATAGAAAATAAAAACAAAAATAAAGATAAAAGTTAACTACACTGTGCAAAAAGGAAAAAATAAAATATTTTTCTCACGAGTTGCCTCCCGTGCAGCGCCTGGTTTACCGTCGCGGCTCGACGTCCTTTACACTCACTTGTCTACTAGGGAGATGGACGATTTTTCCCGATCATGGTCATCCCCCCAGTAGTTCTCAACCTTATCCGGTGGCCTTCCTAGTAACTCTCGGGAATCACTCATTCCATTAGCATTCCCATGATCAATCACGTTGATCACCGAGAGTTCCTTATAAACAGTCGGGAGCTTAGGTACCTTGTACACATCGAACACTTCGACCTTGTCATGTGCTCGCATCGTGAGTTGACCCGCAGCTACATCAATTAATGCTTTTCCGGTTGCCAAAAAGGGTCGTCCCAAAATAAATGGGACTTCAGCATCTGGTTCAAAGTCCAGAACAATGAAATCGACCGGAAAAATGAGGGAGCCTACTTGCACTAACACATCCTCAACAATGCCATCTGGCTTAGCTAAAGACCTGTCTGCTAGCTGCAAGATTACCGTTGTAGGTCTAGGACTCCCTAGACCTAACTTTCTGAATACCGAAGATGGCATCAGATTTATGCTTGCCCCCAAGTCGCATAATCCACGAGCTCGGATACTTTGCCCAATCGTAAGCTGGATAGTAAAACTTCCAGGGTCTTTCAGTTTTGTGGGCAACCTATTCTGAATACGGGAAGTGCATTCCTCCGTTAAAGCTACAGTGGCATACTCAGTCAAACGACTTTTGTTAGCCACGATGTCTTTAATATATTTCGCATATTTTGGCACTCCCTGCAAGACATCAACAAGAGGTAAGTTAACATGTACCTGTTTAAGTACCTCCATGAATTTCTGGAAACACGCCTCCTCCTTGTGTTTCTTAAGTCGTTGAGGGAACGGGGGTGGAGGCCTTTCTGGTTCAGCCTCTTTAGTCTTCCCCTTATCCGAGATTTGCTCTCCCTCAACATCTGCTGCTCCTGACTTTTGAGGCGGTCTTTTTGGTTCCACCTCCTTCAACTGTAAACCACTCCTCGTGGTCACTGCATTTACCTGCTTTGGATTAGGATCCGTGTCGCTAGGTAGTCCTCCTCTGGGTCTAGTATTTTGGGCACTAGCAAATTGCCCAAACTGATATTCAAGAGCCTTGGTCGCCAACTGATTATTCTTCACTTCGGCTGCCAATTTGACATAGTCAGCCTGCAATTGTGCCTGATTAGCGATCATGATTTTGAACATCTCCTCAATAGTCGGTGATGGTGGTGGAGGAGGGGCATTGTGATTTCTGAACTGAGCTTGATAATTTTGTTTCCCTCCTTGGTTTCTGTGCATACCCTGCCCTGAACTTTGGCCTTGTTGATTGTTGCTACCCCACGAAAAATTCGGATGGTTCCTCCAATTTGAGTTGTAGCCACTACCAAACTGCTGCTGATTTCTCTGTGCATTGCCCACAAAATTAACAGAATCAGGATTTGCACCACAGCATTCAGCTGAATGCTCACTACTACCACACACTTCACACCACATCTATTGAACTGCATTGACTGAAGCTGAAGGCTGGTTCAAATTGATATTGTTGAAGTGAGTGTTTAACTGATTTTGCAAAGCAGCTATCTGTGCAGCGATAACTGTGAATCCATCCACTTCAAGCACTCCCGCTGCTTTCCTTGCTCCACCTCTTGAAGAATCTGCATTCCATTCTGGATTGCCTTGTGAAATTCGGTTGAACAAAGTGTACAGCTCCTCATAGGTCTTTTCCAGCGCTTGTCCTCCAGCTGCTGAATCTAACAGAATTTTTGTGTGGGGTTCCAAACCCTCAATAAATGTGTGTACCAACACCTCATTGGACTGATGATGATGAGGACAGTCCCGCAACATGGATTTAAATCTTTCCCAGGCTTGATAGAGATTTTCTCCTTCGCTCTATTTAAAACTTAGAATTTGACTTCTAAGTCTGGCTGTTTTACCAGAAGGGAAAAATCTGATCAAAAACTTCCGTGCAAGATCATCCCACGTTGATATAGAATTGGGTGGTTCAGCTTTTAACCACCTCTTGGCTTCACCAAGTAAGGAAAATGGAAATAAGGTGAGCCGAACATAATTAGGTGACACTCCAGCGGGTATATAAGTGTCACTTATCTCCAAAAAGTTTTGGAGATGTTGTTGTGGATCTTCATGAGGGAGACCGGTAAATTGCCTGCTTGTGTGCAAAAGTTGCACCATATTCTGCTTTAATTCAAACCTCCCTCCAGGCTCTGGTTTGCGGATGCTAGAATGTACATTATTAGCGTGTGGGATTGCCACCTCGCGAACCAGCCTTGCTGCTGCTTCATCGGGCACTAACACTTCCCGCACAACTGGTGGATTTTGTTGCTCCATCATAGACTGTTTAAGCAACTGCAGCTTCTTTCGTAGAGCTTCTCTATGTTGACTATGAAATTCACGTTCAGGCTCTAAGTAAGATTCCACCAGCTCTTTGTCCCTTGCCAGTGTTCACAGAAACAAAATCTGCAAAATACAGGCTAAGACCAAGTTGTTAACACTTTAAGAAAATAAAAATAAAAATACAGTAAATTTACACTAAACACAATTTCACAAATCGCCTAGCCCCCCCGGCAACGGCGCCAAAAACTTGTTCGCGGTCTGCTGCTCAGGTTGGTATTATATATTATAAACCGACACGCAAGTGCACGTGGTCAAACAAGTAATAAAGTGGCTAAGTAGCCAAGTATCGATCCAAGGAGGCTCAAGATACGTAAAATTGCCTAGTTTACTATATTCCTATTTCACTTCTAATTATGCTAACAACAATGTAACCAATAGTTACTTGAGTTTTTGTTTCTAAACTATATATACTACAATTAATAACAACTATTTACTTGTGAATTTAGACAATGGATATGAACATGCCAAGGTTAAGAACAAGTAATGAACTTGATAATCATGATAATTTGGTTAATCTCTTCTTCATGTTGCTAGCCAAGAACATTAGCCTAGAAATTAAAACTCTCGTATTTAATTTCACTTTAGAATCATAAATCATCCGTCTACATTTCTGTGATCAAATGCAATTTATGACCTAACACTACAATTCTGGTTCCTAAATTGACTAATACGGCTTTCAAGTATATTTCTATCAGGAAAGCATATCAAAACCCAATTTTCCCAAATCGAGTTAAGAACAATACCCTATTAATTCACAACTTTCCAATTTCTTGCTCTTTCAAGTGAAATTGGACTTTTTAGATGTACATTAATGTTGGCCAAGCACTAATGCAGTAAGAACAAGAATTAATAGAACAACATTAAAGAAGAAGAAGAAAGCCATATCATTTACAATCAAAATTCATTACACATGTTCAAAACCTCAGCAAGGAAGAGAATTAGCCACTTATTTGTGGATTGATCATCCTAAAATGAATGTAAATCATACGTACAATTGATAGAAAGAAGAAAAGAAGAGAATAAATCCCTTAGCTTTTTCGTTCCTCAACTGCTACTAACCCACGTCCTTGCTCTCCACTTCTGAACTCAGTCTAAAAACTAAAAAAACTAATTAAAATAAACCTAAGTGTGCTATTTATACTAGTGGGAAATTTTTCCCGGAATAACAAGCAACGTGTCACGGAGGCCAACGCGGAGCACTGCCTCCGTGACACGGCATGGACGCGGACCTTCACTGGAATTTCAGGGTCCGGTAAATTAGCCTCAACGTGGCACGGAGGCCAACGCGGAGGCCTCTCTCCGTGCCACGGAGCTGACGCGAAGGCACACTGGAATTTGCCATTTTAATTCCTGTTCAGGTAGTGTGCTACCGCGATGGTAGCATGGCACGGCTCCATCGCGGAGCCCCTATAAAATGTGCATTCCAAGGTCTTTTCCACACTTGCATCCAAGTCCAACTCCGACATAGTTCCAACATGCATTTTAGCTCCTAAAAATCACATTTACCTGCAAAACAAATGCTAATCATGTTGGTTAGTATAAATTCGCATTTTATTACTAATTACATGATATTATGTACATATTGCACAACAAACAAGGTAAAAATGATACGTTTGAGTATCACTTGGGCATATAAATCTGCCCAAAATCATAGGTCCACTTAAGTAGCAGCACTACAGTTGTCCTAAGCAAAGGAACTAAATAGTTGGTTGTCCGCGATCTTACAGTTTGCTTATGAGCTATCATTGTCCTAGCATGACATTCAGAGTATCATTTAGACCACTCCAAATCTCGTCCTATCCGGTCTAGACCACTAGAGATTATAAACACTACCAGGATCCTCTAACCAGGTATAGGCACACAGGGTGTGCCTATTGGTAGCTATACAGACTATGTCAGGGGTGAGTAACGGTCGCATTAGGCCTTAAGAGCCAGCTACGCCTTTTGAGTGGCTAGGCTGAGACTAAAATGCAGTATATTGGTTGGGATTGACCTACCCTATATAGCCTTCCGTGGACCAACCTCAGGGTTACTAGCTGTGTCGTCGTCTTCGAGGCTATATGGATCGCTCCAAGGAGCTAATGTTGTCCCAAGGGACTATATTTAGGCCCAAGGGCTATATTATAGTCCATCCATGACTGGACTTCTATTTTTATGCCGTATCGGCATCTATGACCCTCATTGAGCCTTGTGCCCAGGGTGCAATCACAGGAGCCCTCTAGGCTTAAACACAACTACAGGAGCCCAGCGAGCTCAATTGCAGACCTAGGGGCCAAGTAAGTTGGCTATAGTTACCTGTTGATCCATATTGACCACGTTAGGATATATAGATTGGAGTGTGGTTGCTAGAGCTTATGGGGGCCTCGGACGGGTTATTCTATGCTGGTTTTACCTTCCAGGATTATGGGGGCCAAGTTAGGTTCTTGTTTGTATTTTTGCCTGCTCGTTATAGCTTGTGAGTGTATAGTTGTACAGTCTTAGCTCATATGCGGGTAGTGTTTTACTAGATGCAGGTTATGGACAAGAAAGCTTACATGTTAATTTTCGCCTCTTCTTGTTATTCAGTTCTAGTTCTTTATCAATGTCTATTCAGATCTTCACTACTACCTTACATATTCGATACATATTGTACTGACTCCCAACTATGGGGCGCTGTGTACTTGCCTGCAGGTTTAGACAGATAGGTTCAGAGTCAGCAGTTCAGCCAGCTCCTTTTGTTCGGAGTTGCCAAGTTGTGAAGGTTTATTTATCTTCTATTTGTTTAGCGTTTGGGTAGGTTGGGGCCCTGTCCCGACTAATATTTCCACTCCTAAAGGATTACAGACGACAATATTCAGTTAGTTGGTTGTTGTTGGCCGTGTAGGGTGTCACGCCCAACCTTGGAGGCATGACTGTACCTGGTACACACTGGATTCTGGCTGACCTAGCTAGGTTTATGCACGTCTGGTGCATGCCTGCAACTCAATTTAAGAAAACAACGAGTTATATCTTGGCTGTAAACACATCCTCAGGCCGACAAAGCCATATAGCCACCTGTAAATAAAAACAGCTATCCAACAACGGGCAACAAAAAGGATCCTATGCGGGTCGACAAGACCACCATGCTGTCTAGTTATAACTGAAATGAAAATCAGGTAACTATATCTATACTTTAACTGACAAGGCTACTATCTAACAGCTAAATAAGGCCCCCACACGATTGTCACATGAAATAAAACATATATAGGCCCCAGACGATCGGTAACCAACTAACTAACTGATGATTGTAGTCCGCAAGCCTCTAAGAATACAAATAGTGGTCGGGACAGGGCCCCGGCCTATCCCCAAATGCTATACAATTGAAGGAGTGTAACCTCTACAACCCTGCAACTCCAAATGAAGGGAGATGGAAAAACTTATGACTCTGAACAACTACTACTTTTAAGCTTGAACTCTGTCTGTCTAAACCTATAGGCAAGTAATACAGCGCCTGAAGATGGGCGTCGGTATAATATGTACCGAATATGTAAGGCAATAGTAAGCTATTAAAGTCTGAAAGTAAATAGAGATAAGGGGCAGAAAGATTAACCTGTAAGCTGGCTTATTCGTAATCTGCATCTAGCAAAACACTACACGTATATGAGCTACAACTGTAAAATTATATATTCATAAGCTATAGGTAGAAGACAAGAATACAAACAAGAACCTAACCTGGACCCCATAAACCCGGAAGATTTAAGAAATACAGAAATAACCTACCCCCTGGAAAGTACACCTCAATCTATATACCCCTATCCAAGTTTCTATGACTCTACTGGTGCTATAGCCTACCTGTACCCCTGGGTCTGCAACTGAGCCCACTTGGCTCCTAATCTGTAGTAGTGTTTGAGTCCGGTGGACTCTTGATAACTGCACCCCTGGCACCAGGCTCGTCGAGGGTGTGGTGCCGATACGACATAAACATAGTCCAGCCATGAATGGACTGTATAAGGACCTCAGACCTCATCTTCGTCCCTTTCAGACGGCGTACTGCTCTTGGAGCGACCTCATCTAGCCCCTCACGGGCGACGACATAGATAGTAACCCTGGAGTGGTCATGGAAGGCTCTTGAGTGAGGACAACCCCAACCAAGGTGCTGTACTGAAATCTCAATCTAGCCACTCAAAATGCGTATCTGGCCTTCTGGGCCTAACACTACCACTGCTTGCTCCCTAGGATAGTCTGTAAGGCTACTAGCAGGCACACCCTATGCACCTGTATCTGATCAGAGGATCGTGATAGTGATCATGATCTCTAATGGTCTAGACTGGATAGGGTGAGATCTGGAGTGACCTAACATAACTCTGAATGTCCTTCCCGAACAACTAGAACTCATAAACAATTATGGGGTCGTGGATGACTAATTACTTAGTTCTTCTGCTTAGAACGACTGTAGGGCTATTACTAGCTGAATATTCTTTTGAGTGATCGGCCCCTAATCCTCCACAGGCAGCTTACCGACATTCTTAGCCTGTGGGTAGTACTGTACTAACATGGTGCTAGTCCCTTAGACCTCATCTTGGTCTGGACGACTGAGCTGGCTTCTTGGGCCTTTTCGACGAATGCTAAATTAAATAGGACTGAAAATCACTGGTAATAGCTAATTAGATGGTAGACTATCACTCAGTTCACTAGAAAACCCTAGGCGACTGACTCTAAAGCATGACCTTCCTATCTAAATTTCTAACCCTGGGGCATAAGAGTATGCCAATGGCCCCTAGGCGTGCTTTCCTGATAATACAGGCGCCAAACTGGTAATTAAATTTCCTAGTTGAGCCTATGCTGTTCAACTTACTAACTCAGGCCCGATAACTATTCACGAGCTTCTAAGGTCTAGGCCTGGCAATAAAACTTACAATCCTACTAATACAATGAACTAGAGAATAAAAGAGTTTCTATGACGCTTCTAGCGCATATCACACTTAACATGTTCTTTACCGATGAAGGATACTGCGATGTAATCTATATACGTCTTCTAGCAGCTAACCACAACATATATAACCGTAATCTACTAATAGCAGCTAATCATAACATATATGATCTTTATATACCAACAACAACTAATTACAACATGTCTAATCACAATCTACTGGTAGCAACTATCTACAGCATATGGGACCATTATTTCTATTTGAGAACATAAGTCGTAACATTGTACGGCGAGAATAACTTGCCAAGGGTTAAGCCTTACATACCTCGACTGTCGTTTCCAGAAGAACTGATGAGTTTCAACTTGTATTCGTCAGCTCTTTTCAGCTGTAACCATTATACTGGGAGAAAGATATGAATTTCAATACCAAATTCGGCTTAAAATGATAACTTTTGATATTAATAGAAACTATAATTCAACTACGTAAAATACGACCAAAAACTTATAATTTCTAGAGGGTTCAAAAGGGAAAAATACTTACTTGATTCCTGTGATCATTTAGGAATCAGTTTGGAGAAATTCTAACAACTTTTGTTCGGCGGGGTTACGATTTGCCAAGCGAATTTCAAGAAAATAACTCCATAGTAATGCTCCCTGCGGGCTTAGAATTCAATACCTGAAGTTAATTTGATATTGGACGGCCTTTGATAGTGTAATTTGATGAAAATCATAAGAAAATTGCATACTCCCCCTACTCTAGCCGAAGCGTCATGTTTCTAGTGATAATTGAACAAGGAGGACTTATATATTGCCACCGCCTCACACTGCCCAGCGTGCAGGCAAGACCGGCACCTCACGCTGCCCATGGCGTAGGCAAGGCCGACGACTCGCGCTGCCCATCGCGCAGGCAAGGCCGGCGCCTCGCGCTGCCCATTGCGCAGGGGGGCTGGCGTGTCTCGGTCCTGTCCGACCTTGCTTCTGAGGCTCTTCCCACACACGTCAAGCTCTTTTTATTCGTCACAAATTCATGCGTATGCCTACTAACCGTTGATATTTTTACAGGGTGTAACATCCCCCCCTTAAGAACATTCGTCCTTGAACGTCATCTTCAAGCTTACAAGACTCAACTCTTTTTAGATAATGCCAGAAAAATTTCGATAGTCTCCTCTATAATATGGACTATTCAAAAACTTGAAACACAGAAAAGTCAAACACAGGTGCCTCATGGGACGCTATCTACAGCTAAATAACACAATAATACTACATGTATGTACCCAACTGTTAACAATAGCAACAAAGATAATTTATATAGCATCTGAAAGTACTATACTTTAATTGAATTTGGCTATGTCTGTATATTTTTGTCATAGGGCCTGGAGCAACTGAAATTATCCACACTTTGCATCATTCGTAGTTTTTTCCAACTCATTTCTGCTGCATTTCCATTCTCTCATGATACTCTAATAAGTTACAACTTTGGTTCTCAATTTAGCTCCCCTTAAGGTAACTCCTCGGTAGCCTGAATACTTTCAACTAGGTCAAATTGAGAGGAAATCTCCTATGCACTTGCATAATATTAATGAAAAGATCCTAACCCGAAGGTAACTTTATCTCATAGGCCACTTGGCCAAGCTCTCGGAGGGTCTGGTACGGTTTAGTGAGTCTAGGGCTAGGCTTTCTTTTCTTTCAAATTCCATGACGCCCTTCCTTAGTGGAGTTTCCAGGAATGCCCAGTCGCCGATTCAATCTTTAACTCCCTATGCTATACAATAACCTTGAGCTACCGATATAGCCTACCTGAATGGTTTAACTTTCTTCATTTGGTTGATGTATTAACATGCCGGCTCAACTACCCTTAATTTATCTGCTTCAGGTCATCATATAGGGACCTACATTTCTACCCATAACAAGTCTCCAGGCATCTGACCCATGTGCTCTGCTTGGTTATTTTCTTGGAGACAAGAAGCCATACTTATATTAGCATGCGCTCTAATTTGTTCTAAAAGTTTCCTAGAACCTAGATGGGAGTTGTGCCTCTCTATTAGAGTTTATTAGGATTGGGGTTCCATGTGCCCCGACTACTTAAATATTTAACTCGGCAACGCTTTCGCTGAAACATGATTCTATTTGTCGAGACATAAGTTGATCTCGTTAGCCTCCCTATACCGACTCAAATAAGGTCAATTTACCCATGGTACAATATAAAATTATAACTGTATTCGTGTTGACTGCTCTCCACTCCCTTGCCGACACGACTATCTCTTGAATTAGTTTGCTCGGTTCCTACTGTCCAGCTTTCCTTGACTGGTCATTGAAGCTCTACACCACAACTCAACAATATTTTCCCTCTTCCCGTACCATCAGTGGGTCTCTCTTTACGACCTAATGTGTTTTTATTATACTCTGGGTATAAGGAGTAACAAACACGGTGCACCCTGACTATAATCTGTTAACGAAGTTTTTCCAGCTTTGGAATGTAGACTCGACCTCTAGGTCCTTGTGACTCTACCCCTTGCTATTTTGAGGGCCAATAACTTCCCACTGTACCTTGTCTCTAGGCTGTATTAGGTTAAAGTTTTTGTGTCGGCACTCCTTTGCATCCACAACTGATGGTGATATTGCAGCATTCTAGGTTACAATCTCACTATCTCTTAATTGTAAACCCGATGCTTATTTATCGACATTCGGCGGTGGTCCTATGCTCTGTCAATTTACTTTTAACCTGAGGGTGATTCTGTTTCCTCCCCCCAGAACTACGTACTCGTGCCCTTCCCCTTGCTCCCTCAGATTGAACTCTGGAGTTCATTCCTTCTGTCTCATACGGTCAAAGATATTACTAACTACATCTACCGACCTATATTCCTTCTGACCCACACTCAGGCCCATTTTATTTATATGATCTCTCTGTCCTTCAATATCACAAACTAAGGCCATGACCATTATCTTGCAGATATGGTCTACCGTCATTAGCATCCTGCATCGAAATCGGCCGATTTATGACCTGAAACTTACTATTGCTGGGGGTTTGTTGCTAATAGACCCTTTCACACGCACTTAGGTGCTGCTGGCAACCTCGCCCGCTCTCCTGGTTTACTTACTGTGAGGGTTTAGATAACTTTGTAAGCACTAGGGGTCTTAACCACTTTTTAACCTTTCTCAAAGTCAACAATTCTGGCCTTCATTTACTCTTTATTCTGGCCAACATGGCATTGCTACCTTCACTTTCTGTTATACTGAAAGAATAAATTGAGAGGTAACCTTATCATTCTATAAAGGGCTAGGGCGCGAATTGCAACAATTCTAAAGGTTGAAGGTACAAACCTTACACGATCCCTTGTATGTTTCAGGTGGTCCAACCTTAACTTTTTCCCCTGTCTAATTCTACATATCTAGTAGATAGGCCAACTCATATGTATACTATTCTGAGGTACTATTGCGAAGTCGAAGAAGGAATGGGGGATGACGCTGACATATCTGTTGCCTTAGGAATTTCCTGGTGCCTCGGGAGGATGATGGGGAAATGTAAAAGACGTCTGCTTCCTCCCTTAGGCTAACCATCTCCCAATTGTGTTACTTCTCTGGTACCTCCTCCTGCAACTATAGTCATCTAGCGACTGGATGGAGTGTATCTTATATCAAATGTTATTCTAGACATGTCACACCCCACCTTGGGAGGCATGACTGGCACCTGGTGCTCTACTGGGATCTAACTGAGCTGACTGAGCCTAGGCACTTCTGGTGCAGGGCTAATACTAACTTTGGAATCAAGAAAATAACGAGCTATATCTCGGCTGTAAACACAGCCCCCGGCCGACAAGGCCTTATAGCCACCTGTCACAGGAAAACAACTAACCAGAAACACATAGCAATAGGGAGTCCTATGTGGGCTGACAAGGCCACCATAATGTCTAGTTATGACTGAAACTTAAATCCAATGCTAAACTAAGCTATAGCCGACAAGGCCGCTAAGTATCAGCTAAACAGGGACCCATGCGACCAACACACGAGATAAAACACATACGAGCCCCACACGGCCAACAACAGCTAACCACAGGGAAATAGAAATAATCTGCAAGCCTCTAAGAGTAATACGATGGTCGGGAAAGGGCCCCGACCTACCCATAAAATGTACAATCAAAAGAGTAAACCTTCTATTTATAAGCTTCGGAGGAAAGGAGCCGACTTTTCTACTAATCCTGGTTGGAAGCTAAGAAAGACCTGCTCCTCGTTTATCCGTACTTGCAGGCAAGTAATGCAGCGCCCCAGAATGGCGTCAGTACAACATGTACCGAGTATGTAAGACAATAACTGTAAATGAATGAAACAAAAGGAATAGAAGTCATACCTGAATAGTTGGGTTGTCTATTATCTAGTCTATTAATAACTAAAGCAAACAAGAACCTTACTTGGCCCCCATAAGCCGGAAGGTACAACCAACACAGAACAACCCACTCAGGGATCCCATAAGCCAGGGTGAGTACATGTCAATATATATACCCCTATCCAGGTAATAATGGGTCATACTGGTAATTATAGCCATCCTGCTAGTCCCCTGGGTCTGCAACTGAGCCCGCTCGGCCCTTGACTATAACTGTGTCTGAGTCCCAGTGGACTCCTGATGTCTGCACCCCGGGCACCAAGCTCGTCGAGGGTGTGGTGCCGACACGGTGTATGTATAATAGTCCAGCCATGGAATGGACTCTATGGGGACCTGGGACCCTATCTTCGTCCCTTGCGGAACGCATGCCGCTCTTTTTGGAGCGACGTCATCTTGCCCCTGGCGGGCGTCGACACAACTAATAATCCTGGGGTTGGTCATGGAGGGCTATATAGGCAAATAAAATCCCAAACAAGGCATAGATTACTAGTCTCAGCTACTAACAACAACTATTCATGATTAACGTACTTCTAATTCTCTTACCGGGATTTAGACTGAGTTACAATACTATAGGAACTAACTTGCCGATAGGATTGGCCTTAACATGCCTCAATCGCTACTTCCTAATTAGCTAACGAGTTCCAATATGTATTTCAACCTTCCCAACTGAAAAACGGGTTATTGGGAGAATAGGGCTGGTTTCAATATTAAATTCGGCAAAAAGGAAAAAATTATATATAAATATTAACTATATTTCAACTTAACGGAATATGGTCGAAAACTCGTTATTTCTCGAAAGTCTAGAAGGGAGAAATGCTTACTTGAAGCTGCTGATCGTATAGAAATTAGTTTGGTGCAATTCCGACGACTTTGGCTCGGTGGGACGACGATTCGCTGGGAGAATTTCGTGAAAATAACTCTGTAGTGATGCTCTCTACAACCTTAAACTTCATTACCCAAGGTTAATTGGAGTTTGGATGACATTTGGTAGCGTAATCAGACGAATTTCATTTGATTCCCTTCATTCCCTAACCTCTCTGGCCGCTGTAATCTTTGGAAATGATTTAAAACAAGGCACAACTTTTATATATATAGGAGGGAAAGGCACCAGGGGGCGCCTCGTGCCAGCCATCACGGCAACCTTGGTGCCGCGCCGCGCCACGCCCTGTATCGCGCCAAGGTGCTAGCGCATTATCATTTCATTATAACAAGTGCCTCTTCAACCTTTTCTTTTCTTTCCTCACTCTGCTTTTCTTTTTCTTTTCACCCTTCTCACTCTTTGACACTTTGGGAAATTTTTTTTCTTTTCTTAAGTGCTTCAAAGTTTTGTATAGACTTTACGGCTAATGAAAGGAAAGAATTAAGCTTAGTTTATACATTTTTGGACAAAAGAAAGAAATAATCGACTAAAGGCTCAACGGGCTGACTAGGGTATACAATCACATAAAAAGGTAGTGTATGACAAGAAAAAAATTAGAAACTCTCGGTTAAGAACAAAGAAATGCCTACATCCTTTCCAACACTACACCTCCTTCATTTCGTTTTGTACACACACCAGGCAAGTTCTAGACACTTCACAATAGCATGGAATAACAATACCTCACTTCACACTTCATGCACATGCTCGATTCAAGATGCATTCACAGACTCTTTAATTAACCAATTACATGAATTCAAAATTAAGCCTCAATCACACCGAATCGAATTCTATAGCCTAGGTAACTCGACATATTTACAAAATTGCATGCTTTCAAACGAATTACTTTTACATTTTGAATATCAGTTACAACACGCAACCAAAATTTCACAACCATATAGTAACTACAAGTTCCGTGATTCAATCCACCAAGGAAAAAAACTAAAAATAAATTAAAATCACTACTCCTACTGACTACATTTCCCTTAAGACGGTCGTCATCCATCCATCATAGGGAACGATCACTAACTATGACTTCGGTTCAATGGGACTATTCTCGGTAAAAGAACCGAAAACAAACTCCGAGAAACCCAAAAATAAAAATCGAAAAATTTTGCAAAACATCGATCATTTCGATGGAAAAATATTTACAAAATATTTTTAATATGTACAAAATATTTTCGCACAATTTTAAAAATATCGATCATTTCGATAGAGAAAAAAAACATAAGAAGATATTTACAAAATTTTTTTTACAGACTTAGCTGGCAAACCACAACATTTCACACAACACACATCATCAATTACCACAAATATATACATATACACACCAGTTTGCACTTCACAAATACAAGGAAACATACGCATACATACAAAACAGAGGAAAGAACATACAAGCAAACCAGCCCAGCCCCCAGCACCTAGCTACTCCCCACCCCACACTTAAATCGAACACTGTCCCCAGTGTTCACAAAAATTAAAAATCACAAAATTGGGTGGTGGCACTCCCTGATCAGTCGAAATATTTGACTTCTTCATCCGGTGCTGCTGCCTCATCGCCCATGTCCGAGTCACCTCCATCGTCGTCATCGGACTCTACATCGGAGTCCTCCCGATGTGTCTCTTTGTCCGTGGGGACATCATCATCAGTGGGCTCTACAAAGGCTGGCCCCACTCGGCATAAAGCTCTGGCATTTTCGCCAAATGGGTAATCCAGCTCCAGTTGCCATAGCTCCTCCTCCGTGGCTGGTCTCCCACCAATCCGAAGCTGAATCATTTGTATACCAAACATCCGTGCTATGTACTGGTCATCGCGAGCATGTCGCTCGCCCAGTGTCAGCACTGGCCCGTGTGTGGTGTCGGGGGCCTTAGTTTTGGTCACATAAGGGGCCCTCCGCTCCAACTGCGAGATGTAGTCCAAAACCTCTTCCTCGACGTCGAGGCCCCGGAGGAAGGTGGTGATAAGTCCGCCGAACCCATACCTGTGGCCCTGGTGTAGTCGGGCTCTCTTTATGGCGGATATGATGACCGCCCCAACATTAATCTCTAGTCCTTTCATCAGGGCATATACCAGGCACACACGGTCCCGGGTCACATCAGTCATGTGCACCCCCCGGATCAGGCACGAACAAACTATTTTCAGCCAAATTCTTGCCTCCCTGTTCATTTGAGAATACGGCAGAGTCTGGTGGTAACCCCTCTCCTTATGTCTGCTCCATCTGGCTGTGGATCGAGCCCCACACAATGTACATCTGATATCGGCATATGGTGGGGTGATATTCAGCTGGCGGAGAACGTGGGCATCTGTGTCCCGCGCTCCAATGATGGCATTTAATTGCTGGGGTTCCAAAGTGACAATCTGCCCTCTGATCTTTATTGTGTGGCTTCTGATTGCCGGGTTCCAGTTTGCATAGAATTCCCGGACTAAATGTAGGTTGCACTCCTTGGGCTTCTGAAATATGAAGCTGAGCCCAGCTGCCTCGATCCTCTGCACTATGCGGGGGAACTCCTGTGCTAGTGGTTCCCGTGTAATATGCTCCTCAGGGAAGTATTTGTTTTCCTTGTGTTTAGAATACCACTTCTTCCCTTCATCGGTTACCCACCTCATTCCGTACTGGCGGCGTTGGCCGCCGGAACTGCTGGTGCAGCTGGGACTGCTGTGCCCAGTCTAAGTCATTTTCTCCCGGTGCCTGAAGTAGAAGCACCTTTACCCTGATCCTGCCTACTTGCCATTGTACCTGTCAATACAAATAAACAAGCACAATGTCAAGCTAAATGCATATTAGCTTCGGCTAAGGTCGGGTTAAACTAAGTTCACCCACACTTAGTCCTTAGCTACGGTTACAATACTACGGCAAGGATCACTTTATTTACACCAAAAACAAACAACTATACAATTTATGCTTAGTGCGTTCACAAAGAAAATTTCGACAGTATAACTTTAGCGTACTACTCAGACTTCATACAGCTAATCCCAATCCTACCATCTCTAGCAATTCAACCTTCGCACTTAGCAACGAAAACAACAAAACAAAAACAACAACCCAAATTCTATATACACATGAATCTATGTAACCAAACCAATTCGAACAATTTTCACATTTTTCCCAAAATCCCAAGAATTCGTCGTCTATTACATTCAAACAATATTTACAACGACTTATCTCAATTTACAAGCACACCTCGGCATATAATTCACACATTTACCAAGTTACCCAATTCGATTTCAACAACCCAAGCCCTAGAATTGAATTTCACAATCAAATTCGAATCATTCATGCAATCGACAAGTTCAAACGCGTATTACAACATTCCGAACATTTATCAATCAAAGAATAACTCAATTTCATGCTAAATTTCGACTTAGGGTGATATATCTCACCTCCCATGCCCAAATTCGACTAAAATCGACAAAAACTTAAGAGAGACGAGGAAAACATACCTTTAAGTTGAATAATCGAAGAAACTCGGTAATTTCTTTGCTTAATACCGTGGCACGTTGGTTGGGGTGGGAAATTTGGGTGTTTGGTCTCGGAGAAGTAAGAAAATGAGGGAAAAGGACCTAAAATCGGGGTTTAAAATGAAGAAAAATACGCGGGTCACCCGGCAACCCGGTGTGACCCGTCACAAAATATAGGGCAACGTGTCACGGAGGGTAACGCGGAGCCCTTCCTCCGTGACACGGAGCTATCGCGATGGTCCTCTGGAATTTTATTTTTATTTTTAAATTCCAGATTAAACCGTCAATGTGTCACGGAGGGTAACGCGGAGGTCCTCCTCCGTGACAAGGAGCCATCGCCCCAGCTCACTGTCTCTTCATTTTATTTATTTTTTCATACCTTGCCTTTTCCTTCCCGATTCCATGCATATGTTTCTCCGTTTGACCTGAAAATCACCTCACTAAACAAAATTGGTTAGATTAATAGATTTCCCTAATTAAAATGAAAAATACTAACTAAAACGAAAATTTTGTACTAAATCAAGAAAAAGAAAAATCAAATAAAATCTATTTACACTTTACAAAATATAAGAAAAAATATTTTTCACGGGTTGCCTCCCGTGCAGCGCCTGGTTTACCGTCGCGGCTCGACGTCCTTTATGCTCAATTATCCATTAGGGTGATGGACGATTTTTCATGATCATTGTCCTCCCCCCAGTAGTGCTCACCCTTATCTCGTGGTCTTCCCATCAACTCTCGGGAATCATTCATTTGTTTAGCATTCCCATGATCAATTACATTGATCACCGAGAGTTCTTCATTTACCATCGGGAGCTTGGGTGCTTTGTACACATCGAACACCTCTACCTTGTCATGTGCTCGCATTGTAAGTTGACCCGCAGCCACGTCAATTAATGCTTTCCCGGTTGCCAAGAAGGGTCGTCCCAAAATAAATGGGACTTCAGCGTCTGGTTCAAAATCCAGAACAATAAAATCAACCGGAAAAATGAGGGATCCCACTTGCACAAGCACATCCTCAACAATGCCATATGGCCTAGCTAAGGATCTGTCTGCTAACTGCAAGATTACGGTGGTAGGTCTAGGACTCCCTAGACCTAACTTTCTGAATACCGAAGATGGCATCGGATTTATGCTCGCCCCCACGTCACACAATCCACGAGCTCAGATACTCTGCCCAATTGTAAGCTGGATAGTAAAACTTCCAGGGTCTTTTAGCTTCGTAGGCAGTCTATTTTGGATCCGGGAAGTGCATTCCTCGGTCAAAACTACCGTGGCATACGCAGTCAGACGACTTTTGTTGGCCACAATGTCTTTAATATATTTGGCATATTTTGGCACTCCCTGCAAGACATCAACAAGAGGTAAATTAACATGTACCTGTTTAAGCACCTCCATAAATTTCTTGAAACACGCCTCCTCCTTGTGTTTCTTGAGTCGTTGAGGGAACGGGGGTGGAGGTCTTTCTGATTCAGCTTCTTTGGTCTTCCCCCTATCCGAACTTTGTTATTCCTCAACATCTGCTGCTCCTGACTTTTGAGGTGGTCTCTCCGGTTCCACCTCCTTAAGCTGCAAACCACTCCTTGTGGTCACCGCATTTACCTGCTTCGGATTAGGATCCGTGTCGCTAGGCAGTCCTCCTCTGGGCCTTGTGTTTTGGGCACTAGCAAATTTCCCAAATTGATACTCAAGAGCCTTGGTCGCTAATTGATTATTCTTCACTTCGGCTGCCAATTTAACATAGTCAGCCTGCAATTGCGCCTGATTAGCGATCATGGTCTTGAACATTTCCTCAATGGTAGGTGATGGTGGTGGAGGAGGGGCATTGTGATTTCTGAATTGAGATTGGTAGTTCTGTTGCCCTCCTTGATTCCTGTGCATACCCTGACCCGAACTTTGGCCTTGTTGGTTGTTGCTACCCCACGAAAAATTTGGATGGTTCCTCTAATTTGAGTTGTAGCCGCTACCAAACTGCTGCTGATTTCTTTGTGCATTGCCCACAAAGTTAACCGAATCTGGGTTTGCTCCACAGCACTCAGCTGAGTGCTCACTGCTTCCACACACTTCACACCACATTTGCTGGACCGCATTGACTGAAGCTGAAGGCTGGTTCAAGTTCATATTGCTGAAGTAGTTGTTCAACTGATTCTGCAAGGCAGCTATCTGTGCAGCGATAGCTGTAAATCCACCCACTTCAAGCACTCCTGCTGCTTTCCTTGCTCCACCTCGAGATGAATCAGCATTCCATTCTGGATTGCCCTGTGAAATCCGGTTGAGCAAAGTGTACAACTCCTCATAAGTCTTTTCCAGCGCTTGCCCTCCGGCTGCTGAGTCTAGCAAAATTTTAGTATGGGGTTCCAAACCCTCAATAAATGTGTGTACCAACACCTCATTGGACTGATGATGATGAGGACAGTCCCGCAACATGGATTTAAATCTTTCCCAGGCTTGATATAAATTTTCTCCCTCCCTCTGTTTGAAACTTAGAATTTGACTTCTAAGTCTGGCTGTTTTACCAGAGGGAAAAAATCTTATCAAGAACTTCCGTGCTAGATCATGCCACGTTGATATAGAATTTGGTGGTTCAGCTTTTAACCACCTCTTGGCTTCACCAAGTAAGGAAAACGGAAATAGTGTGAGCCGAACATAATCAGGTGACACTCCAGCGGGTATATAAGTGTCACTTATCTCCAAAAAGTTTTGGAGATGTTGTTGTGGGTCTTCATGAGGGAGACCGGTAAATTGCCCGCTTGTGTGCAATAGTTGCACCATGTTCTGCTTTAGTTCAAATCTCCCTCCAGGCTCTGGTTTGCGGATACTTGAATGTAGATTGTTGGCATGTGGGATTGCCACCTCGCGAACTGGCCTTGCTGCTGCTTCGTCGGGCACTAACACTGCCCTCACAACTGGTGGATTTTGTTGCTCTATAATAGTCTGTCTGAGCAACTGCAGCTTCTTTTGTAGAGCTTCTCTGCGTTTACTATGAAATTCACGTTCAGGCTCTATATAAGATTCCACCAGCTCCTTGTCCTTTGCCAGTGTTCACAGAAATCAAGTCTGCAAAATACAGGCTAAGACCAAGTTGTCAACACTTACGAAAATAAAATAAAAATACAGTAAATTTAGACTTAACACAATTTCACCAATTGCCTAGTCTCCCTGGCAACGGCGCCAAAGACTTGTTCGGGTGTTTGCTATAGGGTTAAAAACCGACACGCAAGTGCACGTGGTCAAACAAGTAATAAAGTGGCTAAGTAAGCCAAGTAATTAACCAAGGAGACTCTGGATAAGTAAAATTGCTCAAGTATACTATATTCTATCTTACTTCTAAATATGCTGACAACAACGTAACCAAAAGTTAAATAATTTTTGTTTATAAATTATATACTAAAACTATTAACAAATATCTACTTTGAATTGAAACTATGGATATGAGCATGCCAAGGTTAAGAACAAGTAATGAACTTGATTATAATCATAATTTGGTTATTCTTCTCTTCCTGTTGCTAGCCAAGAACATTATCCTAGAGATTAAAACTCTCATATTTAATCTCACTTAAGAATCATAAACCATCCGTCTACATTTCTGTGATCAAATGCAATTTATGACCTAGCAATACAATTCCGGTTCCTAAATTGACTAATACGGCTTTCAAGTATATTTCTATCAGGAAAGCACATCAAAACCCAATTTTCCCAAATCAAGTTAAGAACAATACCCTATTAATTCACAACTTTCCAATTTCGTTCTCTCTCGAGTGAAATCGGACTTTTTAGATGTACATTAATGTCGGCCACACACTAATGCAGTAGAAACAAGAATTAATAGAACAACATAGAAGAAGAAGATGAAAAACCATACAATTCAATAATCAAAATTCATCACCATTGTTCATAACCTCAGAAAGGAAGAAAATTAGCCACTCATTTGTGGATTAATCATCCTAAAACAAGTGTTAATCATACAAACAATTGATTGAAAGAAGAAAGAAAGAGAGAAAAACCCTTAGCTTTTTCGTCCCTCAACTGCCTGTAACCCACGTCCTTGCTCCACCAAGTCTGAATTAATTAAAAATAAGCCTAAGTGTTCTATTTATACTAGTGGAAATTTTTCCCGGAATAACAAGCAACGTGTCACGGAGGCCAACGCGGAGCACTACCTCAGTGAAACGGCGTGGACGCGGACCCTCACTGGAAATCTGGGGTCCGGGAATATAGCCTCAACATGGCACGGCATGCAACGCGGAGGCTTGCCTCCGTGCCACGGAGCTGTCGCGAGGCTCCACTGGAAATTGATAATTAAATCACCCTCCAGGCAGTGTGCCTCCGCGATGGTAGCGTGGCACGACTCCATCGCGGAGCCCCTTTGCATTGTGCAGTCCAATGTCTTTTTCGTGCTCGCATCCAAGTCCAACTCCGATATTGTTCCAACATGCATTTTAGCTCCTCAAAATCATGTTTTACCTACAATACAATGCTATTCATGTTGGTTAGTATAAATTCACATTTTATTACCAATTACATGAAAATGTATACACATTGCACAATAAACAAGGCGAAAATGATACGTTTGAGTATCACTTGGGCATATAAATCTGCCCAAGATCAATAGGCACTACTATTTCTTGTGTCAGTCCGCCGGGTTTCTGATGCTCGGCTTTCACCTGCTAGCAATTAGGACACTAAGCTACAAACTCTGCTATCTCCTTTTTCATCCCCGGCCACTAATAAATTTCTTTTATATCATGGTACATTTTTGTTGAACCTGGATGAAGAGAATAACAAGAATAATGTACCTTGCCCATAATCTACTGGCGAAGCCCTGCCGCATCTGGCACACAAAGGTGGCCCCTATACTTCAAAACTCCGTCTCCAGTTACTCTTAAATCTACTACTTCCCCTCACTGAGATTTACTCCTAAGTTGAACTAAGTTAAGATCTTCATACTACCGCTCTTTCACTTCTACAACCAATGAGGATGCTGCAGTATTCTGGATCACTGCCCCACTATCCCCGGAATCTACTATACGGATGACCAGATTCGCTAATTGATGTAATTCTTGAGCTAGTTCTCGCTGTTCTGGCCTCATGTGTGCTAAACTCCCCATAGATTTGCGACTGAGGGAATCTGCTACAATATTGGCTTTTCCTGGATGATACAAAATATTTACATCATAGTCTTTCAATAATTCTAACCAGCGGTGCTGCCGCAGATTCAACTCTTTCTGTGTGAAGATATACTGGAGGCTTTTGTGGTCAGTGAAAGTATCTATATGAACGCCGTACAGGTAGTGCCTCCATATTTTTAAGGCATGGATGACTGCAGTTAATTCCAGGTCATGGGCGGGGTAGTTCTTTTCATACTTCCTTAGCTGCCTCAAAGCGTAAGCAATTACCTTACCATGCTGCATCAGAACACATCCTAACCCGACACCCGAAGCATTGCAATACACTGTGTAACCCTCTGATCCTTCTGGTAAGGCTAATACTGGTGCTGAGGTCAGTCTATTTTTCAACTCCTGGAAACTCTGTTCACATGCTTCGGTCCTGTGAAATTTCGCTGCTTTATGAGTTAATTTGGTTAAAGGCACTGACAGAGTAGAAAACCCTTCTACAAATCTCCTGTAGTAACTGACTAATCCCAAGAAAATGCGTACGTCAGTTGGAGTTGTCGGCCTAGGCCATGTTTTTACCGCCTCAATCTTTTAAGAGTCTACCTGGATACCAGGTCCTAACACGACATGACCCAGAAAGGCCACTGAATTCAGC
This sequence comes from Datura wrightii, assembly GCA_035772735.1. Lineage (NCBI taxonomy): Eukaryota > Viridiplantae > Streptophyta > Magnoliopsida > Solanales > Solanaceae > Datura > Datura wrightii. The sequence goes on from JASDFA010000006.1 coordinate 130,724,989, forward strand.
CAAAACTCACACTTGGAAAATTTTACATATAACTGGCGATCTCTGAGAATCTGGAGCACTGTTTGTAAATGATCCCGATGTTCTGCTTCTAAGAGGGAATAAACCAGAATATCATCAATAAATACTATCAAACAAGTCCAGATACGACCTAAAAATACTATTCATCAAGTCTATGAACACCACTGGAGCATTCGTCAACCCGAAGGACATGACTAGAAATTCAAAGTGGCCAATCTGGTCATGAATGCAGTGTTTGGAGTATCTTTCTCCCGAACTCGAATCTGATGGTACCCCGATCTTAAATCAATCTTGGAAAAACACTTCGCCCCCTATAACTGATCAAACAAATTATCTATTCTGGGAAGCAGGTACTTATTCTTGATAGTGACTTTATTCAGCTGCCGATAATCTATACACACGCGGAGGGAGCCATCTTTCTTTCTCACAAACAAAACCGGTGCACCCCATGGTGAAGTACTCGGCCTGATAAATCCCTTATCTAGAAGATCTTTCAACTGCTCCTTTAATTCTCTTAGCTCAGCAGGAGCCATCCGGTATGGAGGAATAGATATCGGTTGTGTACCCTATAACCAGTCAATTGCAAAGTTGATTTCCTATTCCGGGGGAATACTAGGAAGTTCATCTGGGAATACATCTGGAAATTCATTGATTACTGGAATAGACTGAAGGTTTGGAGATTCTGCTTGGACATCCTGAACCCTGACAATATGATAAATACACCCCTTTGCTATCAGTTTTCTCGCTCGAAGATAGGAAATAAACCTACCTTTCGGCGTGGCCGCACTAGCTTTCCACTCTCGTACTGCCTCCCTAGGAAAGTGGAATTTGGACAATCTTGTTCCAGTATTCTACATTGGCATAACATGGAGCTAGCCAATCCATACCCATAATTGCATCAAAATAAATCATCTCTAATTCTACTAGATCTGCTAAAGTCTGGCGACCAACGACCTCTACTGTGCACCCTCGGTAGACCCTCTTAGCTATAAGGGAATCACCGATGAGAGAAGACACTGAAAAGGGTCGCCGAAGTAATTCCGGCGTGATACCAAACTTTTGAGCCACTAACGGTGTAACATAAGATAAAGTGGAGCCTGGGTCTATCAAAGCATATACAAAATGAGAGCAAATGTCCAGCATACCTGTCACAACATCCGACGACAACTCTGACTCCGTCACCCCGGTAAAGCATATGTGCGATCTGGACCGGTACCTGAACTGGAGGCCCTTGATCTACCTCGGTCTTTGCCGACTGGAGCTGAGGGACTGCGCCTTACTGGAGGGGTTGGGGCACGTGACCCCATTGAAGATCTATCCTATCGATCTTGATCGCCCTGACCTAGTGCCGGATAGTCCCTCATCCGATGAACCTCTTGTCCACATGCATAACATGCCGTAGAACCATACCTTCATGCCCCAGAATGATGTCAGCTGCAAATAGGGCAAAGTAGTACAGTAAATCTGCTCTGCTCTGATCCCCTCTGCTGTTGTGATCCTGCTGACCGTGAGCTCTCGCCGGGCCCTGGCTGTCCCCGATGACCAAACCTGCTCCTTTGCTGCTATTGTGGAGGTGGGGGTTTGGATGGCCTGTCTGATAATCGTGGTCTAGGTCCACCCTGGGACTCTGTCTGCATATTACTGGATCTAGTCCTGTGGCACTGCTCCTGACTTGCCATCTCTATCCCTCTCTGCCGCTTCTAGATCCCCTCAATATTTTGGGCAAATGCTTGAACATGAGCAATATCCATGTCCTCTCGCAAGGTAGCTGTGATTCAAGTCTCCACGTATCCTGGATTCAGCCCCATAATGAACCGGTGCACCCTGGCGGGCATAGTAACCACAAAGGCCGGTGCATTTCGGGCCAAAGAGTCAAATCTCATAGCATATTCTTGAACATTCATCGAACCCTGCTCCAGGTGCAAAAATTGATCCACCTTGGCTTGGCGGATCTCCCATGGCAAATAATGATCTAAGAAAGCTCTGAGAAGCTAGGCCAAGTCGGAGGGGGAACATCTCTGCCTCGGGACCTTTCCCAACTCTCGTACCATAGTACTGCAATGTCCCGCAACCGAAACATGGCTAACTCCACTGATTCTATAGGGGTGGCATGCATTACCCTAAAAATTCACTGCAACTGGTCCAGATAATCCTAAAGGTCCTCATCCTGATCTGTCCCTGTGAATTGTGGGGGACTCAATGCAAGAAACTCTCGGACCCTCGAGCTACCAGGCCCTCCTGAAGATTCTACAACCACCGGTACCACGGGCTGACACTGTGCGACCATTATCTAGGCTAACATAACAACAACACTCCTAACCTCCTGATTAGACGGTGTTGGTATAGGTATTGCTGGAGGGGGTGCCGACATATTTGCCGCTCCATGCGGCTCCTGGCGTGGTGGAGAATGCTGGGGAGATCGAGATGAAACCTCCCTGTCGCCCTTAGATCAGGCTGACTCTGACTGGGGCACCCTGACAGTGCCCTCTCCTGCTGCCATGTCCAATCTCCTACCAGTCGTAGGGTGTCGCGGGTCCGACATTTCTCTGTAGACAAAAAGAATATGGGAAGCTTGGGGATTCAACTCTACACCATACAGTTCTATAGCACGAATGGATAAGAAAAGAGAGTAACCATCCTATCATGCCTCGCAGCTCCTACCTATAGTATGTGGTGCACAACACATCTATAAACAAGACTCTACTTAGCACGATTTGTAGACTCCCTGGGATATGACTTGCTCTGATACCAAGTTTGTCACGCCCCACCTTGGGAGGCATGACTGGCACCTGGTGCTATACTGGGATCTGATTGAGCTGACTGAGCCTAGGCACTCCTAGTGCAGGGCTAATACTAACTCTGGAATCAAGAAAATAACGGGCTATATCTCGGCTGTAAACACAGCCCCCGGCCGAGAAGGCCTTATAGCCGCCTGTCACAGGAAAACAGCTAACAAGAAACACATAGCAACAGGGAGTCCTATGCGGGCCAACAAGGCTACCATGATGTCTAGTTATGACCGAAACTTAAATCCAGTGCTAAACTAAGCTATAGCCGACAAGGCCACTAAGTATCAGCTAAACAGGGCCCCACGCGGCCAACACACTAGATAAAACACATACAACCCCCACACGTCCAACAATAGCTAACCACAGGGAAATAGAAACAATCTGCAAGCCTTTAAGAGTAATACGATGGTCGGGACAGGGCCCCAACGTACCCATAAACTATACAATCAAAAGAGTAAACCTTCTATTTATAAGCTCCGAAGTAAAGGAGCCGGCTCTTCTGCTAATCCTAGTTGGAAGCTAAGAAGGACCTACTCCTCGTCTATCCATACCTGCAGGCAAGTAATGCAACCCCCCAGAAGGGCGTCAGTACAACATGTATCGAGTATGTAAGGCAGTAACTATAAATGAGTGAATATAAAAGATAGAGATGAAAATGACTGAAAGAAAAGGAATAGAAGTCATTCTTGAATAGATGGGTTGTCTATTATCTATTCTATTAATAACTAAAGCAAACAAGAACCTTACTTGGCCCCCATAAGCCGGAAGGTACAACCAACATAAAACAACCCACCCGGGGCTCCCATAAGCCCTGGTGAGTACACGTCAATCTATATACCCCTATACAGGTCATAATTGGTCATACTGGTAACTATAGCAATCCTGCCAGTCCCCTGGGTCTGCAACTGAGCCCGCTCGGCCCTTGACTATAGCTGTGTCTGAGTCCCAGTGGACTCCTGATGTCTGTACCCCGGGCACCAAGCTCATCGGGGGTGTGGTGCCGACACGGTGTATGTATAATAGTCCAGCCATGGAATGGACTCTATGGGGACCTGGGACCCCATCTTCGTCCCTTGAGGACGGCATGCCGCTCTTTCTAGAGCGTCATCTCGCCCCTGGCGGGCGTCGACACAACTAATAATCCTGGGGTTGGTCATGAAGGGCTATATAGGCAAATCAAATCCAAAACAAGGCATAGATTACTAGTCTCAGCATGCTCACATTCATAGTTCAGACTCACATTAGATAATCGTTTTAGATGTAGCATAAAAATTAGAACCCAAAAATATCAAAGTCTTGGTTACACTGTTGTCTTCATTGTTAAAATTAAAATATAGTAACACTTGAGTAGTTCGTTACCTTATCCCAGTCCCTGTGGGATCGATACTTGGCTTACTTAAGCCACTTTACTACTTGTTCGACCACGTGCACTTGCGTGTAGTTTTATACCCAACAAACGACCGAACAAGTTTTTGGCGCCGTTGCCGGGGATCTGACAATTGGTGAATTTGTTTTAAGTGTTAATTTACTGTATTTTTGTTCTCTTAGTGTTGACAACTTGGTCTTAGCCTGTATTTTGCATATTTAATTTCTGTTGAACACTGGCAAGAGACTAGGAGCTGGTGGACTCGTATATAGAGCCAGAAAGAATATTTCATAGTAAGCGGAGAGAAGCTCTACAAAGAAAGCTGCAGTTGCTCAGACAGACGATCATGGAGCAACAACAGAATCCACCGGTAGTACGGGCAGTGTTAGTGCCCGAAGAAGTAGCAGCTCGGCCGGTTCGCGAGGTGGCAATCCCACATGCTAATAATGTCACATCTAGCATTCGCAAACCTGAGCCAGGAGGGAGGTTCGAACTTAAGCAGAATATGGTGCAATTGCTACACACTAGCGGGCAGTTTACCGGTCTCCCTCATGAAGATCCACAGCAGCATCTCCAAAATTTTTTGGAGATAAGTGACACTTACATCCCCGCTGGAGCGTCATCAAATTATGTCTGGCTTACATTGTTCCCATTTTCACTATTGGGAGAAGCCAAGAGGTGGTTGAAAGCTGAGCCACCTAATTCTATTTCTACGTGGGATGATCTTGCAAGGAAATTCTTGATACGATTTTTTCCCTTCAGTAAAACACCAAGACTTAGAAGTGAAATTCTAAGTTTCAAACGGAGAGAGGGAGAGAATCTATATCAGGCTTGGGAGAGATTCAAGTCCATGTTGCGGGATTGTCCTCATCATCATCAATCCAATGATGTGCTGGTGCACACTTTTATAGAGGGTTTGGAACCCCATACAAAAATATTGCTAGACTCAGCAGCTGGGGGACAAGCACTGGAGAAAACTTATGAGGAGCTGTATACCTTGTTGAACCGTATTTTCCAGGGCAATCCGGAGTGGAATGCTGATTCGTCTAGAGGAGGGACAAGGAAACCAATAGGAGTTCTAGAAGTGGATGGTTTTACAGCTATTGCTGCACAAATAGCTGCTTTACAGAATCAACTCAACACCCACTTCAGTAACATGACAATGAACCAGCCTCAAGCCCCAGTGAATGCAGTGCAACAGATTTGGTGTGAAGTGTGCGGGAGCAGTGAGCACTCAGCTGAGTGTTGTGGAGCAAATCCTGACTCGGTGAACTTTGTGGGAAATGTACAAAGGAACAACCACCAACAGTATGGCAACAACTATAATTCCAATTGGAGGAATCACCCGAATTTTTCCTGGGGTAGCAACAACCATCAGGGGCAAAGTTCGAGTCAGGGTGTGCAGAGGAATCAAGGAGGGAAGCAGAATTATCAAGCACAATTTAGAAACAACAATGCACCTCCTCCACCCCCATCACCCAGCATTGAGGAGATGTTCAAGACGATGATAGCCAACCAAGCTCAATTGCAGGCTGACTATGTGAAATTGGCAGCCAAGGTGAAAAACAACCAGTTAGCTACTAAGGCACTTGAATATCAATTTGGGCAATTTGCTGGAGCCCAAAACACCAGACCTAGAGGAGGACTTCCGAGTGACACAGATCCCAACCCCAAGCAGGTGAATGTGGTGACCACAAGGAGTGGTTTGCAGCTGAAAGAGGTGGAACCAGAAAGACCACCTCAACAATCGGGAGCAGCAGTAGTTGAGAGGGAGCAAAGTGGTGAGAGGGGGAAGAAAAAGGAAGCAGAATCAGAAAAACCACCACCCCCATTCCCTCAACGATTAAAGAAACACAAGGAGGAGGCGTGTTTCAAGAAATTCATGGAGGTGCTGAAACAGGTACATATTAACTTACCTCTTGTTGATGTTTTGCAGGGAGTGCCGAAGTATGCCAAGTATATAAAGGACATCGTGGCAAACAAAATTCGGTTGACTTTGTATGCTACGGTGGCTCTCACGGAGGAGTGCACTTCCCGAAATAAAATCGACTGCCCACAAAGCTCAAAGATCCTGGGAGCTTTACTATATAGATTACTATTGGGCAGAGTATCCGAGCTTGTGGATTATGTGATTTGGGGGCGAGCATTAGTTTGATGCCATCATCGGTATTCAAAAAGCTGGGTCAAGGGAGTCCTAGACCCACAACAGTGATCTTGCAATTGGCGGATCGGTCCTTAGCCAGACCTGATGGCATTGTGGAGGACATTCTGGTGCAAGTTGGCTCCCTGATCTTCCCGGTAGATTTCGTCGTGCTGGATTTTGAACCAGATGTGGAAGTCCCATTTATTTTGGGACGTCCTTTCTTGGCGACCGGGAAAGCGCTGATTGATGTAGCTGTGGGGCAGCTAACCATGTGAGCACATGGTAAGATTGTGGTATTTGATGTGTTTAAAGCCATGAAGCTGCCGGCAATACATGAGGAGCTTTCAGCAATCAGTGTGGTTGAACACGAAGAAATTCATCAGATTGTTGAATCTCAAGACCCACTAGAAAGAGTGTTGATGCACTTCGATCATTTTGGAGATAGAGACGCCTATGAGGTGGTCCAAATGTTGAATGAGGCACAAAGGCAACCGAGGAAATAGGAATTTCAATCATTGATGAGGTCCCTAGAACCGTTGCCGAAACCATCCGTTGAGGAGGCACCAAAGTTGGAATTGAAAGAATTGCCTCCCCATTTAAAATATGTCTTTTTGGGGGAAAATGAGACGTTACCAGTCATCATCTCCACAGAATTGAAAGAGGCACAGGAAAAAGAAGCATTGGGTGTCCTCAGAAAAAGGAAGAAAGCAATGGGTTGGCAAATGTCAGATATTCAGGGTATCAATCCAACGTTTTGCACACACAGGATTTTCATGGAGACAGGAGCAAAACCAACTGTTCAGCCGCAACGAAGGCTAAATCCAGCAATGAAGGATGTGGTGAGGAAAGAAATAATCAAGTGGCTTGATGCAGGTGTGGTCTACCCGATTTCAGACAGTGAATGGGTCAGCCCCGTTCAGTGCGTTCCAAAGAAAGGAGGGATGACCGTGGTCACCAATGAGAAAAACGAGTTGATTCCTACATGAACCGTCACAGGCTGGCAGATTTGCATGGACTACAGAAAGCTGAATGAAGCCACAAGGAAAGATCATTATCCCACCCCGTTCATTGATCAAATACTAGATAGGTTGGCTGGACAGGAATATTATTGTTTCCTTGATGGGTACTCTGGTTATAACCAAATAGCCAAAGCTCCTGAGGACCAAGAGAAGACTACTTTTACCTGTCCTTATGGGACATATGCTTTTAGGCGGATGCCATTTGGGTTATGCAATGCACCCGCCACATTCCAGAGATGCATGATGGCTATTTTCCACGACATGGTGGAGGATTTTGTTGAGGTATTTATGGATGATTTTTCTGTTTTCGGTAATTCATTTGCTACGTGTTTGTAGAATCTTGACAGGGTGCTGGCTCGCTGTGAGGAATCCAACCTTGTATTAAACTGGGAGAAATGCCACTTCTTAGTCAAGGAGGGTATTGTCCTTGGCCACAAAGTGTCTAAAAAGGGGTTGGAAGTTGATCGTGCTAAGATCGAGGTTATTGAGAAGTTGCCACCACCTGTGTCGGTGAAAGGTGTTCGCAGTTTTCTTGGGCATGCAGGATTTTACAGACGGTTCATCAGAAACTTTTCCAAAATTTCTAGACCATTATGAAGGTTGTTAGAAAAAGAGGTAAAGTTTGAGTTGAATGATGAGTGTGTTAAAGCATTCGAGGAGTTGAAGCAGAAATTGATAGAAGCACCTATCCTTACTTCTCCGGATTGGGGACAACAATTTGAGTTAATGTGTGATGCGAGTGACATGGCTGTGGGAGCTTTATTGGGGCAAAGGAAAAATAAAATCTTTCATTATATTTATTATGCAAGCAAAACGCTGAATACGGCCCAAAGCAATTACACAGTCACGGAGAAAGAAATGCTAGCGTTGGTGTTTGCATTTGATAAATTCAGGTCCTATTTGGTGGGTTCAAAAGTAGTGGTTTATACCGATCATGCAGCGATTCGGTACCTATTTAACAAGAAGGATGCTAAGCCCAGACTGATCAGATGGATCCTGTTGTTGCAAGAGTTCAATCTTGAGAGGAAGGACAGAAAGGGGAGCGAGAATCAGGTGGCAGATCACTTATCGCGATTGGAGAGCCGATCGCATGTGATGGAAAGTGATACCATCAATGAGGAGTTCCCGGATGAGCAGCTCTTGGCAGTAGGGGAAGCTGAAGTTCCTTGGTACGCAGATATAGTCAATTTGCTAGTGAGTGGAGTCTACCCACCTAAGGCAACAGACCAACAGAGAAGGAAATTGAGGCATGATTGCCGGCATTTTGTTTGGGATGAACCACACTTATTTAAACAGGGGTCGGATCATGTGATGAGAAGATGCATCCCAGAGAGTTAGATTGTAGAGGTGTTGAGGAGCTGTCACTCTTTGTTGTATGGGGGTCACCATGGAGGCGAGCGAACAACACACAAGGTTCTACAGTCAGGATTCTTTTGGCCTACACTATTCAGAGACTCTATGGTATACGTCAAAATGTGTGACAGATGTCAGCGTATAGGAACAATTGGTAGAAGACAAGAGATGCCGCTGCAGAATATACTGGAAGTAGAGACCTTTGATGTATGGGGCATTGATTTCATGGGCCCGTTCCCACCGTCATTTGGTAATAATTACATCTTGGTGGTTGTAGACTATGTATCAAAATGGGTGGAAGCAATATCTTGCCCCAGGAATGACAACAAGGTGGTAACAAAATTTGTGAAAAAACATATTCTTACCAGGTTCGGGACACCCCGAGCCATTATCAGTGATGGAGGGGCTTATTTTGTCAACGCAAGTTTCAAGAAACTACTAGCCAAGTATGGGGTGCGCCACAAGGTGGCAACAACATACCACCCCCAAACTAGTGGGTAAGTAGAGGTGTCAAATAGAGAAGTGAAGCAGATTCTCCAGAAAACGGTAAATACACAACGGAATGATTGGTCAAGCAAACTTGATGATGCGTTGTGGGCGTACAGAACTGCTTACAAGACACCGATAGGAACCTCACCATACCGATTGGTCTATGGGAAAGCGTATCATCTACCGGTGGAGCTAGAGCACCGAGCCTTCTGGGCCGTGAGGAAATTGAATATGGACTTGGAGATAGCGGGCAAGAAGAGATTAATGCAACTCAGTGAACTTGAAGAGTTCCGCTGGCATGCTTATGAGAGTGCTAAGTACTATAAGGAAAGACCAAAAAGGTGGCATGACAAGCATGTGGTGCTTTGCATTTTTGAACCAGGGCAGAAGGTGTTGCTCTTCAATTCAAGATTGAAGTTGTTTACGGGAAAGCTGAGGTCCAAATGGTCGAGGCCATTTGAAGTGGTGAGAATGACCCCGCATGGGGCAGTAGAGTGGTGGCAAGAAGATCGGAGTGCCACGTTCTTAGTCAATGGGCAGAGATGTAAGCACTACTGGGGGGAGGACGGTGGTCGAGAGAAAACATTCATCACCCTAGAGGACAACTGAGCTGAATGACGTCGAGCCGCGACGGTAAACCAGGCGCTGCACGGGAGGCAACCCGTGAAATTTTTCTTTGTAAATTGTGAATAGATTTTTCTTTTTTTTTATTTTCTTGATTAACAACAAAATTTTTAGTTTTTATTTTTATTTTGAGTGAAACCTATAATTCTAACCAATTTCTCGTAGTAAGATGAATTTCAGGTCGAACGGAGGGAAAATATGCAAGGAATTGCAAAGGAAAATTTGAGGTATGAAAATCAAGAAAAAGAGGCAAAACAATGAGCTAGGGCGATAGCGCCGTGTCACGGAGGAGGGCCTCCGCGTTACCCTCCGTGACACGTTGAGGTGTAAATCCGGAATTTTAAAAGAATTCCAGAACACCCTCGCGTCAGCTCCGTGTCACAGAGGCAGTGCTCCGCGATGCACTCCGTGACACGTTGCTGTGGATATCGCGACGGGTCACACCGGGTCGCCGGGTGACCCGCGCGAATTTCCCACTTTTAAACCCTGAATCCCCCTCAATTTTTCATATTTCTCACACACTCCGTGACCAAACCCCCTAAAACCCCTCCCCCTTCAATGTGACATGGAATAAGCCAAGGATTTCATTGAGTTTTCTTCAATTCTTCGAATTCAAGGTATGTTCTTTAATTCCATCTCATTTCTCATCGATTTTCTTCGATATTGAACATGTGATATGAGCTAAACTTGCCCTAAGTAGAAATTAAGCATAAATTCAATTGAATTATTATTGATGGATGTTCGGAGTATCATTGTGATTGCTTGAACTCGTTAATTGCATAATTTAATCGAATTTTTGATACAATCATAGCTAGGGCTTGCTTTTGAATTTGAAGTGGAAAAATGTAGTGAACTCGTGAAATTCATGCTGGGTTGTACATGTTGAGTGAGATGAGTCGATGTGCTAATTGTTATTATGCTAAAAGACCGACAGATTCTCGGGTTAGGGGAATACTGAAATTTGCAAGAATTGGGTGAGTTGTATAGGTTCATGTAGATAAAGTCTTGTTGTTTTCATTTCTTTGCTTCTCCTTGCTAAGTGCGATGGGATAAAATGTCATCGATGGTAATGATTGTGGTTAGCTGTATGAAGTCTGAGTAGTACATAGAATATATACCGTCGAATTCTTCGAATGCACTAAGCATGTTTGTTATATTTGGTTGTTTGTTGGTGTAAATAAGTGTGACCTTGCCGCAATGTTGTAGTTTTAGCTAAGAACTAAGTGTGGGGTAGCCTAGATTAACCCAACCGTAGTCGAAGCTAATATTCATTAGCTTAACATTGAACTTGTCTGTTTGGTTTGACAAGAACAATGGCAAGCAGGCAAGAAAAAGGGAAAGGCGCATCAACATCTGGCGCCGGAAGAAAGAGAATCAGACTGGGCACAGCAGTCCCAGCAGCATCAGCGGTTCCACGCGGCCAACGCCGCCAATACGGAACCAAGTGGGTGACAGAAGAGGGGAAGAAGTGGTATGCAAAGCACAAGGAGAGCAAGTACTTCCCCGAGGAACACATAGCACGGGAACCGTTGGCACAGGAGTTCCCTAGGATTGTCCACAGGATCGAGGCAGCTGGGCTCAATTTCATCTTTGAAGAGCCCAAGGAATGCAACTTGCACTTGATTCGGGAATTCTATGCCAATTGGAACCCGACTCTCAGAAGTCACACCATCAAAATAAGAGGGCAAATAGTCACCTTTGAGCCCCACTACCTCAATGCTATCCTAGGGGCACGGGACACAGACGCCCACGTGCTTCGACAGCTGCACATCACTTCACCATATGCGGACATCAGACACACTTTGTGTGGAACCAGATCGACGGCTAGATGGAGCAGACACAAGGAGAGGGACTACCATCAGACTTTGCCCTATTCATAGATGAACAGGGAAGCCAGGATATGGCTTAAGATCGTCTGTTCCTGCCTAATCCCGGGGGTACATATGACAGATGTAACCCGGGATCGTGTATGCTTGGTGTACGCCCTGATGAAAGGGCTGGAGATCAACGTGGGGGCAGTGATTATCTCCACCATGAAGAGAGCCCGGTTGCATCAGGGGCACAGATACGGATTTGGTGGACTACTCACCACATTCCTGAGGGGCCTAGATGTTGAGGAAGAGGCCCTTGACTACATCCCGCAGATGGAGCGGCGGGCCTTAGATGTCACTAAAACTAAGGCACCCGACACCACCCACGGGCCTATTCTTACACTTGCCGAGCAACATGCTCGGGATGATCAGTACATGGCTCACATGTACGGGATGCAGATGCTCCAGCTGAGGATAGGAGAGAGGCCAGCAACAGAGGAGGAGCTATGGCAGCTCGAGCTAGACTACCCTTTTGGCAAAAATACCAGGGCTCTATGCAGAGTGGGGCCAACTTTTGTGGAGCCCACGGATGATGATGTCCCCACAGACGAGGAGACACATCGGGAGGACTCCGATGTGGAGTCAGATGATGACAATGGGAGTGATTCAGACATGGGAGATGAAGCAGCAACACCTGATGAAGAAGTGGAGTATTTTGATTGATCAGGGAGTTCCACCACCCAATTTTTATGCTATTTTAATTTTTGTGAACACTGGGGACAGTGTTCGAAATAAGTGTGGGGTGGGAGTAGTTAGGTGCTGGTTGTGCTGTTATGTATGATCTAATCTGTTGTTGTGCCTGTGAACAAAATTTTCTAACTCTGTGATTTGTGATTGTAAAGTTGTTGTTCTGTATTGTAATTATATGTGAAACTATTGTGTGTTGCTGAATGTTGCTAATCTGATATTGTACATATTTTTTTTATCGAAATGATCGATATTTTTAATTTTTTTTTTCAATTCTTGGGTTTCTCGGTGTTTGTTTTCGGTTCTTTTACCGAGAATGGTCCCATTGAACCGAAGTCTTAGTTAGTGACCGTTCCCTATGATGGATGGATCAAGAACATCTTAAGGGAAATGTAGTTGTTAGGAGTAGATTCTTTTTCATTTATATTTTTTTAGTTGTTTTTCTTTGTGGGTTGCATCCCAAAACCTGTAGTTACTTTAGGGTTGCGGAATTCTGGTTGCGTGTTGTACATGATATTTGAAATGCAAAGGTGATTCGTATGAAAGCATGCAACTTTGTAAATATGTTGAGATACCTAGGCCATAGAGTCGATTCAGTGTGATTAAGGCTTAATTTTGAATTCTTGTAATTAGCTGATTGAAGAGTCTATGAATACGTCTTGAATTGAGCATGTGCAATAAGTGTGAAGTGAGGTTTTGTTATTCCATGCTATTGTGAAGTGTCTAGAACTTTCCTGGTGTGTGTACAAAACAAAATGAAGGAGGTGTATTGTAGGAAAGGATGTAGGCATTTCTTTGGTTTAACCGAAAGTTTCTATTTTTCATTATCGTACCCACCTTGATTGTATACCCTAGTCAGCCCATTGAGCCTTTAGCCTATTATTTTTTCTTTTGTCAAAAAGTGTAAACCAAGCTTAATCCCTTCTTTTCATTAGCCGTAAAGTCGATCCAAAACTCTTAAGCGCTTAAGAAGAGAAAATAATTTTCCCAAAGTGTCAAAGAGTGAGAATGGTGAAAAGAAAAGAAAAGCAGAGTGATAAAGGGAAAGAAAAGGTTGAAGGTGCACTTGTTATAAATAAACTATAATGAAGGTGTACGAATAATCTTTGTTGTTGTGTCAAGGGTGCTTAATAAGATGGGCCAAACTAAAGAAAAACTTCAAGAATGGGAGGATGAAGAAAGAAACACTACCCATGAGTTTGATGGGATGTATTGAAAAGTCTCTTAAGGATGATAGTGGCTATTATTGGCTAGCCCAATATTTACTAGTTCCGTAGCTTACATTACAACCCGTTAAAGTCCTACGTGATCTTACATCACACTTCTTTATATTAGTGGAGTAATACACTAAAGGCAAGCTTATGGGTCGTGACATGATGCATGTGAATTCTTTTGGGAGAGAGAGCGAAATTGTGTTTATATGCCCCTGCTTGAAATTTTGTGAGTTCATATGATCAAAAAGGGGAAAATTCTCTTGTGTTGTGAGGGAACATGCTTGATGAGAGATTACTTTTCGTGTCGGATGTCTTGATCAGCTGATTTGCATGAGTTTGCCAATATCGAGAGTCGATTCTTAAGTCTAGGAGGTCTTGATGTATTGAAGGTCATTGCATTGATTGGACCATGCGTGTTTTCTTGATGATTTGCTGTATTGAATAATCGGTATGACCGTAGCCTAAATTGTTGAACGAAAGTAGCGAGGTTTGGGTGTAAATTGCATGAGGTGTAAGATTGTTGTTCGAGGATGAACAAGGATTTAAGTGTGGGGTAAGTGATTTTGGGAAAATTTATATGCCCAAGTGATACTCAAATGTATCATTTTAGCCTTGTTTATCTATCAATGTTTATATATTCTCATGTGATTGGTAATAAAATGTGAATTTATACTAACCAACATGATTAGCATTGTTTTGCAGGTAAAATGTAATTTTGGGAAGCTAAAACGCGTGTTGGAAGAGATTGGGGTTGGACTCGGATGTGAGCAAAGGATAAGGCATTGGAAGGCACAAAATAAAGAGGCTCCGCGATGGAGCCGTGTCACGCTGCCATCGCGGAGGCCTTCTGCTTCGATAGGGAATTTTCGGCCTAATTCCAGTAAGGGTGCGCGTTGGGTCCGTGGCACAGTGGCCCAGCTCCGCGTTGCACGCCGTGCCACGTTGGGCCTTATTACCTGGACCCCCAATTTCCAGTGAGGGTCCGCGTCGGTGGCGTGTCGCGGAGGCAGTGCTCCGTGATGCACTCCGTGACACGTTGCTTGTTATTCCGGGAAAAATTCCCACTAGTATAAATAGAACACTTAGGTTCATTTTTTCAATATTCTGACTTGGTGGAGCAAGAACGTGGGTTACAGGCAGTTGAGGGGACGAAATTATCAGGGTTTTTCTCTCTTTCCTTCTCCTTGAATTCAATTGCTTGTATGTTTAACACTCATTTAACGATGTTTAATCCACAAATGAGTGGCTAATTCCTCTTCTTGCTGAGGTTAAGAATAATTGTATTGAAATGTGATTGTTGATTAAATTGGTTTTTCATCTTTTCTTCCATGGTTGTTCTATTGATTCTTGTTCTTACTGCATTAATGTGTGGCCTATGTTAATGTACATCTAAAAAGTCCAGTTTCACTCAAAAGAGCAAGAAATTGGAAAGTTGTGAATTAATAGGATATGATCTTTTCTTAGTTTGGGAAAATTGAGAATTAATTTACCTTCAGGATAGAAATTTACCTGAAAGTCATATTAGTCAATTTAGTTACCGGGTTTGTATGGCTAGAACATGAATTTCGTTTAATCACAGAAATGTAGGTGGACGGTTCATGATTCTTAAGTTGGGTTAAATACGAGAGTTTTAATCCATTGGCAATAGTTCTTGACTAGCAACCGGAGGAAAGGTTAACCAAATTATATAGATAATTAATTTCATTACATGTTCATTTAACCTCAGCATGCTCACATTCATAGTTCAGACTCACATTAGATAATCGTTTTAGACTTAGCATAAAAATTAGAACCCAAAAATTTCAAACTCTTGGTTACACTGTTGTCTTCATTGTTAAAATTAAAATATAGTAACACTTGAGTAGTTTGTTACCTTATCCCAGTCCCTGTGGGATCGATACTTGGCTTACTTAAGCCACTTTACTATTTGTTCGACCATGTGCACTTGCGTGTAGTTTTATACCCAACAAACGACCGAACAATATAGATAGGGCGGTGGCAGGGCCGGTGCCTCATGGTGCCCAGCACACAGGCAAGGCCGACACCTCATGCTATCCATGGCGCAGGCAAGGCCGACGACTCGCGCTTCCCCTCGTGCAGGCAAGGCCGGCGCCTCGCGCTGCCCATCGCGCGGGGGGGCTGGCTTGTCCCGGTCCTGTCTGACCTTGCTTCTGAGGCTCTTTCCACGCACGTCAAGCTCTTTTTATTCGTCACAAATCCATGCATATGCCTACTAACCGTTGATATTTTTACGGGGTGTAACATGGGGCCCATGTATGTCTTATTTTTTGCATTGGCCATGTGGGGCCTAGTAAAGCTACTTGTTTTCATTTCCGTTATAAGTGGAATCATGATGGTCTTGTCGGCCCGCCTAGGATCCCTTTATTTCATATTGTTGGTTAGCTATTTTCTTTTTACTGGTGACTATGTGGCCTTGTCAACCCGAGACTGTGTTTATAATCAAGATATAACTCGTTGTCTTTTGTAATTTAGTCGCAGGCATGCACCATAAGTGCATAAGCCCAGTCTGGTCAGTTCACATCTCATTGTGGCACTAGGTGCCATTCATGCATCCAAAGGTGGGGCGTGACATAAAATATTCCCATGAATCATAAAACATACTTTGAAACATGAAGGGAATTAACCCATGAATAAATCATAAAACATTTCATGAAATTGGGCTAAAACCCCATAAGACCATAAACTTGAATTAAGACTTGAATTCATGAAGTTGAGGAGAAATATGGGCATGAGAGTAAAAGGAAACTCTCATTTAAAGCCCTACATATTTGGGTAAGCTGAATGTAAACTTGACTTTGAAAGCTCAAGAGATTTGGGAAAGAATTAAGGAATTTCAAGCTTGATCTTCAAGGGAAAACCTCTAAACTTGCATGCATGGGAGTTTAATGAATTAGAATAGGTTAAACTCCCTTAAAACCCTCTTTTTAGATCTTAAAATGTCGTTATTAGGAAGTTAGGAGCTTAGGATTTATGAAAATACCCTTAATAAATTTGCAGGAAAACTATTCTGTCAGTTGTTACGACTCGTACCACGAGTTGTACAATCCTCCTACAACTTGTGGTATCCTCCCGTATTGACCAAGTCCAAAACCTCAAATCCTCTGAATATTTCCAAGAATCCTACTACGAGCCATAACTCCATACTATGAAGCGTACCCTCACCCATGCAATCAATCACTTGATAACCCCAAGGACTTACTATGACTCCTGACCACGGGTCGTACCCACATACTATGACTCGTAGTGGAGACTTGTGGTCTGAAGAACGAAAATCTCTGATATAAACTACGGGTCTTCCTACGACCCATTCTACCAACCTACGACTCGTAGGTTGAGTCATACTGAGGCAATTCCCACTTTTCCTGCTGATCACATTCCAAATCTCGAGTCTAGTCTTAGTAACTTTTAGGATATTACAATATATCCCGGTCGAGAATATTCATCCTCAAATATGGGTTAAACAAGATGAAAAGGTAGGGAAAGGAACTGCAATCCCAAATATTGAATATCTGAAGTGAAAATTGATGGAGTGATTGATTTCGGGCTGATACACATAACTGAACTAAATTCATGAATCATACATACTGTTCGGCTACTTTTGGGTATATAGCTACACGCAAGTGCACGTGGTCGAACAAGTAGTAAAGTGGCTTAAATAAGCCAAGTATCGATCCCACAGGGACTGGGCTAGGGTAACAATCTACTCAAGTGTCACTATACTTTAACTCTAAAAATGTAGACAACAGTGTGAAGAAGAGTTTGATATTTTGGTTTCTAATTTTATGCTAAGTCTACAATGAATATATAATTTGAGTCTGAACTATGAATATGAGCATGCTGAGGTTAAATGAACATGTAAAGAAACAAATTATCAATACAATTTGGTTAATCTTTCTTCCGGTTGCTAGTCCAGAATTATTGCCAATGGATTAAAACTCTCGTTTTTGACCCAACTTAAGAATCATGAACCGTTCACCTACATTTCTGTGATAAAACGAAATTCATGTTCTAGCCATACAAAACCAATTCCTTAATAGACTAATACGACTTTCAGGTATATTTCTATCCTGAAGGTAAATCAATTCTCAATTTTCCAAAACTAAGAAAAGATCATATCCTATCAATTCACAACTTTCCAATTTCTTGCTCTCTCGAGTGAAACCGGACTTTTTAGATATACATTAACATTGGCCACACATTAATGCAGTAAGAACAAGAATTAATAGAACAACCATGGAAGAAAAGATGAAAAACCAAATGATCAATAATTACATTGCAATACACTTGTTCTTAACCTCAGCAAGAAGAGGATTTAGCCACTCATTTGTGGATTAAACATCGTTAAATGAGTGTAAATCATACAAGCAATTGAAATAAAGAAGAAGGAGATAGAGAAAAACCCTGAGATTTTCGTCCCCTCAACTGCCTGTAACCCACGTTCTTGCTCCACCAAGTCAGAATTATTAAAAATGAACCTAAGTGCTCTATTTATACTAGTGGGAATTTTTCCCGGAATAACAAACAACGTGTCATGGAGTGCATCACGGAGCACTACCTCCGTGACACGCCACTGTCGCGGACCCTTACTGGAATTTGGTTGTCCAGGTATTAAGGCCCAACGTGGCACGACGTGCAACACGGGGCTAGGCCAATGTGTCACGGCCCCAACGCACACCTTCACTGGAATTTGGCAAAAATTCCATATCCAGGCAGAAGGCATCCGCGATGGTAGTGTGACACGGCTCCATCGCGGAGCCCCTTTAATTTGTGCCTTCAAGTGCTTTTTCCCTTGCCGGCATCCGAGTCCAAGCAACATGCATTTTAGCTTCCCAAAATTATATTTCACCTGCAAAACAACGCTAATCATGTTGGTTAGTATAAATTCACATTTTATTACAAATCACATGAGAATGTATAAACATCGATAGATAAACAAGGTAAAAATGACACATTTGAGTATCACTTGGGCATATAAATTTGCCCAAGATCACTTACTCCACACTTAAATCCTTGTTCGTCCCCGAACAACAATCTTACACCTCATGCAATTGACAACCCATCCTGGCTACTTTGATTCCACAATTCAAGCTACAGTTATACCGATTATTTAATACAGCAAATCATCAAGAAAACATGCATGGTCTTATCAATACAACGACCTTCAACACATTAAGACCTCCTAGACTCAAGAATCAACTCTCGATATTGACAAACTCATGCAAATCAGCTGATCAGGATATCCGACATGAAATTTAATCTCTCATCAAGCATGTGCCCTCACAACATAAGATAATTTTCCCCTTTTTAATCACATGAACTCAAAAGATTACATGCAGGGGCATATAAACACAATTTCGCTCTCTCTCCCAAAAGAATTCACATGCATCATGTCATGAACCATAGGCTTGCCTTTAGTGTATTACTCCACTAATATAAGGAAATGTGATGTAGGATCATGTAGGACTTAACAGGTTGTAAGGTAAGCTACGGAACTAGTAAATATTGGGCTAACCAATAATAGCCACTAGCATCCTTAAGCGCTTTTCCAAAACATCCCATCAACCTCACGGGCATTGTTTCTTCCTTCATCCTCCCCTTCTTAAAGTCTGTCTTTATTTTGACCCATATCTTTGAGCACACTTGACTCAATAATAAAGATTATTCATACATCTTTATTATATTTAATTTATAATGAGTGCACCTTCAACCTTTTCTTTCCTTTCATCACTCTGCTTTTCTTTTTTTTCACCCTTCTCACTCTTTGACACTTTGGGAAAATTATTTTCTTTTCTTAAGCACTTAAGAGGTTTGGATCAAATTCACGGATAATGAAAAGAAGGGGTTAAGCTCGGTTTACACCTTTTTGACAAAAGAAAAATAATAGGCTAAAGGCTCAATGGGCTAGCTAGGGTGTACATTCAAGGTGGGTACAATAATGAAAAAGAGAAACTTTTGGTTAAAACAAAGAAATGCCTACATCCTTTCCTACAATACACGTCCTTCATTTCGTTTCGTGCACACACCAGAAAAGTTCTAGACATTCCATAATAACATGGAATAAACAAAACCTCACCATACACTTATTGCACATGCTCAATTCAAGACGCATTCACAAACTCTTCAACCAGCTAGTTACAAGAATTCAAACATTAAGCCTCAATCAAACTGAATCGACTCTATGGCCTAGGTATCTCAACATATTTACACAATTGCATGCTTTCATATGAATCACCTTTGCATTTCAAATATCATGTACAACACGCAACCAGAATTCCGCAACCATAAAGTAACTACAGGTTTTGGGATGCAACCCACAAAAGAAAAAAACTGAAAAATAAATGAAAAAATCTACTCCTAACGACTACATTTCCCTTAAGACGGTCGTCGTCCATCCATCATAGGTGTTCGGTGCTAATTCGGTTAGTATTAAATATTATCAATCGACACGCAAGTGCACGTGGTCAAACAAGTAATAAAGTGGCTAAGTAGCCAAGTATCGATCCAAGGAGGCTGCTCTAGATATGTAAAACTGCCTAGTTTACTATATCTCTATTCTATTCCTAACTATGTTAACAACAATCCAACCAAGAGTTGAGTGAGTTTTTGTTTCTAAACTATTTATATACTACAATTAATAACAACTATTTACTTTTGAATTTAGATAATGGATATGCACATGCCAAGGTTAAGAACGAGTAATGAACTTGATAATCATGATAATTTGGTCATCCTCTTCTTCATGTTGCTAGCCAAGAACGTTTGCCTAGAAATTAAAACTTTCGTATTTAATTTCACTTTAGAATCATAAACCATCCGTCTACATTTCTGTGATCAAATGCAATTTATGACCTAGCACTACAATTCCGGTTCCTAAATTGACTAATACGGCTTTCAAGTATATTTCTATCAAGAAAGCACATCAAAACCCAATTTTCCCAAATCAAGTTAAGAACAATACCCTATTAATTCACAACTTCTCCAATTTCGTGCTCTCTCGAGTGAAATTGGACTTTTTAGATATACATTAATGGTGGCCAATCAATAATGTAGTAAGCACAAGAATTAATAGAACAACATGCAAGAAGAAGAAGAAACCATATCAATTATCACCAAAATTCATTACACAAGTTCAAAACCTCAGCAAAGAAGGGAATTAGCCACTCATTCTTGGATTAATCATCCTAAAATGAGTGTAAATCATGCATACAATTTAAGGAAAGAAGAAAGGAAGAGAAGAAAACTCTTAGCTTTTCTATTCTTCAACTGCCACAAACCCACGTTCCTGCTCTCCACTTCTGAACTCAGTCTAAAAACTAAAAACTAAAACTCCCTTTAAAAATAAACCTAAGTGTGCTATTTATACTAGTGGGAAATTTTTCCCGGAATAACAAGCAATGTGTCACGGAGGCCAACGCGGAGCACTGCCTCCATGACACGGCGTGGACGCGGACACTCTCTGGAAATTGCAGGGTCCGGATAATTGGCCTCAACGTGGCACGGAGGCCATCGCGGAGGCCTATCTCCGTGCCACGGAACTGACGCGCAGGCACACTAGATATTGCCTAATTAATTCCTGCCCAGGCAGTGTGCTACCGCGATGGCAGCGTGGCACGGCTCCATCGCGGAGCCAGTGTAAAATGTGCCAACAAGGTCTTTTCCACGCTCGCATCCAAGTCCAACTCCGACATAGTTCCAACACGCATTTTAGCTCCTAAAAATCACATTATCCTGCAAAACAAATGCTAATCATGTTGGTTAGTATAAATTCGCATTTTATTACCAAATACATGATATTATATACACATTGCACAACAAACAAGGTAAAAATGATACGTTTGAGTATCACTTGGGCATATAAATCTGCCCAAGATCAATAGGGAATGGTCACTAACTAAGACTTCGGTTCAATGGGACTATTCTCGGTAAAAGAACCGAAAACAAACGCCGAGAAACCCAAAAATTTAAAAATTCATGAGAAAATTTTGAAAATATCGATCATCTCAATAAAACAAAAATATGTATAAAGCCAGCTAACAACATTCAACAGCACACAACAGCTTCACATTAATTACAATACACAACATAACCATCACAATCATAGGGTAACAATTTTTTCACATGCACGACAACAGAACAGAAACCTACATTAAAAACAATAGCAACCAACACCTAACTACTCCCACCCCACACTTAAATAGAACACTGTCCCCAGTGTTCACAAAAATTAGCATAGTACAAGAGTGGGTGGTGAAACTCCCTGATCAATCAAAGTATTCCACTTCTTCATCGGGTGCTGCTGCCTCATCTCCCATGTCTGAATCGCCCCCATCGTCATCATCTGACTCCACATTGGAGTCGTCATGACGTGTCTTCACATCTGTGGGGACATCATCATCCGTGGGCTCCACAAAAGCTGGCCCAACTCGGCATAGAGCCCTGGTATTTTCGCCAAAAAGGTAGTCTAGCTCGAGCTGCCACAACTCCTCTTCTGTTGCCGGCCTCCCGCCTATTCGCAGCTGGAGCATCTGCATCCTGTACATGCAAGCCATGTACTGATCATCCCGAGCATGTTGCTCGGCTAGTGTTAGAACTGGCCCGTGAGTGGTGTCGGGTGCCTTAGTTTTTGTGACATCTAAGGCCCGCCACTCCATCTGCAGGATGTAGTCAAGGGCCTTCTCCTCAATATCCAGGCCCCTCAGGAATATGGTGAGTAATCCACCAAATCCGTACCGGTGCCCTTGATGCAAATGGGCTCTCTTCATGGCAGAGATAATCACCGCCCCCACGTTGATCTCCATCCCTTTCATTAGGGCGTATACCAAGCATACATGATCCCGGGTTACATCTGTCATATGCACCCCCGGGATTAGGCAGGAACAAACAATCTTCAGCCATATCCTGGCTTCCCTGTTCATTTGTGAGTAGGGCAAGGTCTGATGGTAGCCCCTCTCCTTATGCCTGCTCCACCGAGCTGTTGACCAGGTTCCACACAAAGTGCATTTGATGTCCGCATATGGTGGAGTGATATTCAGCTGTCGAAGCACACGGGCGTCTGTGTCCCGCGCCCCTAAGATGGCATTAAGGTGGTGGGGCTCAAAAGTGACTATTTTCCCCCTTATCTTGATGGTGTGACTTCTGAGAGTCGGGTTCCAGTTGGCGTAGAATTCCCAAATCAAGTGCAAGTTGCATTCCTTGTGCTCCTCAAAGATGAAATTCAGCCCGGCTGCCTCGATCCTTTGGACAATCCTGGGGAACTCTTGTGCCAACGGTTCCCTGTCAATGTGTTCTTCGGGGAAGTATTTGCTTTCCTTGTGCTTCGCATACCCTTTCTTCCACTCCTCTGTCGCCCATCTGGTTCCGTATTGACGACGTTGGCCGCGTGGAACCGCGGGTGCTGCTGGGACTGCAGTTCGCAGCCTAATTCTTTTTCTTCCGGCGCCTGATGTTGATGCACCTTTTCCCTTGTCTTGCCTGCTTGCCATTGTTCCTGTCAAACCAAACAGACAAGTTTAATGTTAAGCCAATTAAAATTAGCTTCGACTAAGGTTGGGTTAAGCTAGGCTACCCCACACTTAGTCTTTAGCCAAAATCACAACATTACGACAAGATCGTACTTATTTCCACAAACAAAACATAACAAATATGCTTAGTCCATTCAGAGAATTCGACAGTATACATTCTATGTACTACTCAGACTTCGTACAGCTAGTCACAATAATAACCATCGATAACATTTCATCACGTAGCACTTAGCAAGGAGAACAAAGAAACAAGAAAAGAATTTATCTACATGAATCCCTATAATTCATCCCTTTCTTGCAATTTCCACAATTTCCTTAACCCGGAAATCCGTCGGTCTTTTATCATATTACAGTTAGCACAACTGACTCATCTCACCCAACATAAACAACCCAGCTAGAATTCCAAAGTTCAACTCAATTTTTCCGTTTCACACTCAAATTCAAGCCCTAGCTATGATTTTATCAAACAATTCTATCAAGCTATGTAATTTTCGAGTTCATGCAATCACAATGATTCTACGAACATCAATCAACAATAACTCAATTGAATTTAAGCTTAATTTCTACTTAGGGCAAGTTTTCTTCACTTCCTATGCTAAAAATCGGAAAAATAAGGTAAGAAATGAAATAGAGTTAACAAACATACCTTAAATTCGATGATATCGAAGAAAAGTTGATAAGATTGAACTCCTAGGCCGTGTCACGTTGGGGAAGGGGGGAATTTCGGGTTGCTCGTCGCGGAGGAGGTGAGGAATGGGAAAAAATGAGGGAAAATCGGGGTTAAAAGGGGGTTTTTCGCGCGGGTCACCCGGCGACCCGGTGTGATCCGTCGCGATATACACCTCAACGTGTCACGGAGGGTAGTGCGGAGCATGCCCTCCATGACACGGAGCCATCGTGCAGGTGTTCTGGAATTTTTATAAATTCCAGAATTACCTTCAACGTGTCAAGGAGGGTAACGCAGAGCATGCCCTCCGTGACACGGAGCCATCGCGCAGGTGTTCTGGAATTTTTAAAAATTCTAGAATTACCTTCAACGTGTCATGGAGGGTAACGCGGAGGCCCTCCTCCGTGACACGGAGCCATCGCGTAGGCTCACTGTTTTGCCATTTTTGATTATTTTTCATACCTCAATTTTTCCTTTGCGAATTTTTTGCATATTTCTCCTCCGTTCAACCTGAAATGCATCTCACAACAAGAAATTTGTTAGAATTATAGGTTTCACTAAAAAAAAAAAAATTTTCAACAAATATAAAATTTTTTTTTTGATTATTTTTTTCTCTTTTTTTTTTTTTTTCATTTTTCTTTTTCTACAAAGAAATTTTCACGGGTTGCATCCCGTGCAGCGCCTGGTTTACCGTCACGGCTAGACGTCCTTAAGCTTAGTCATCTTCTAGGGTGACAGACGTTTCTCTCGACCACTGTCCTCACCCCAGTAATGCTTACATCGCTCCGGTGGTTTTCCCAATAACTCTCGTGACTCAACTATCTATGCATCATCAGCTCGATCAATCACGTTGATCACTGAGAGTTCCTCGTACACAGCCGGGAGCTTGGTGGCCTTGTATACATCAAAAACTTCCACCTTGTCGTGTGCTCGCATGGTTAGCTTCCCTGCAGCTACATCAATCAGCGCTTTACTTGTCGCCAAGAAAGGACGACCCAAAATAAAAGGGACTTCCGCGTCTGGCTCAAAATCCAGCACGACGAAATCTACCGGGAAGATAAGGGAGCCCACTTGCACCAGCACGTCCTCCACAATGCCATCAGGTCTGGCTAAGGACCAATCCGCTAGTTGCAAGATCACTGTTGTTGGTCTAGGACTTCCTAGACCCAACTTCTTGAATACCGATGATGGCATCAAATTAATGCTCGCTCCCAAATCACATAATCCACGAGCTCGGATACTTTGCCCAATTGTAATTTGTATAGTAAAGCTCCCAGGGTCTTTGAGCTTTGTGTGTTATACCCCGTAGGATTCCCGACACCTAGATGACCTATTCGCACGTTGGTTAAGCATATTTGAAGGCCATACGTGCTAAAGAAAGGCCCGGGAAAAAGATCGGACGAGAAACCTGTCGAACCATCGCGGAAGGAGCCGAGGCAGAGCCCCTCCGCAATGGTAACGTGTCACGGAGGTGGAGCCTCCGCGTTGGCTCCGTGACACGTTGGCCTTGTCCAGGCCCAAGTATATAAAGCCCCACTTCGGTTTTAAATCATTTACTCTTATAAATTTCTAGTGAAACAGAGAGGAAAAACCAGAGGAGGGAAAAGAACGAAGAGGGTAAATATATTTTCGTCCGATTATGCTGCCAAACATTGTCCAAACCCAAATTAACCTCAGGTACTGAGTTATATAGCAGCAGAGAGCATTCCTACGGATTTAGTTTCGCGAAATACGGCCGACGAATCGTCGAGCTAAGGTAAGTAGAATTGCTCCAAGCTAGTGTCTATGTGCTCCTAGCTGTGAAGTGAATACTTCTCCCTTCTGGACTTTTGAAAAATAGCGAGTTTTCGACCGTCTTTCGATAAGCCTAAGTTTAGGCTATAATTATATCGAAAGTGACGTTGTTCTTTAGAATAAAGCTATATTTATTATTAATTAGCGTATACATGAATGCAGTTGGGAGAAATAGCTAGAGTATTGACCGAGCCTCGTCCGACAGACGGATACCTCGAGGTTAAGGTATGTAAAGCTAGTTCCCTCGGCAAGTTAGTAGTCTTAGCCTTGTATAGTACAATAAACTCCATAGTAGAATTCCTGGAGTTGAATGTTAAGTATTGTGCAAGTTCAGTAAACCTAGTTTGTGTTATTATATCATATTCAGTCTGAAAGTTAGAAAAGCATGCGCCCAAGGGCAAGTTAGTATTTCAGATTCAGTATAGCCTATTACGTGATTAGCAAGCATGTAATAGAATAAAAAGGAACGAATTTTCATAATAAAAGTTAGTAAGGAAAGATCAGATAGACAGACAGTTATGGCTACAGATTAGCCATTCAGACAGATAGTATCTTGGCTACAGATTAGCCGTACAGTTAAACAGAGATTACAGAATCAGTATAATTAGTAAGAATCAGTTCAGTGTAGGAACAGATCAGAATAAGAAGTTAGATTTCAGATAGTCTTTTCAGTTATACATGCTTGCTATTTATATATGCTATTTGTTTGTTGAGACTTGCTATGGCATGTGGGTGTCCCTTTGCATCCCCACTGCCCCTGGGTTATAGCTGTGTCGATACCAGATTCGGATACCGCCACCAGCTGGGCGATGCCGTCCGCCTAGAGGATGATGATGTCCGACCACCAAGATAATACGGTCCAGATTACCCTGCTTGCAGGGGCAGTTCAGTTTACTCTGTACAGAGCCAAATTACCCTGTTTACAGGGGCAGATTACTCTGTGTGCGCTTGTGGCCGAGGGCAATTTCACATACAAATTTTTATAAAATTACCCTGTTGCGTGCTTGTACCCATGGGCAGTTTCAGTCACAAATACAGCAGCAGATTACCCCGTTGCGCACCTGCGCCCAGAGGCAGGAGTCTTCAGACTCAGACACAATTTAGTGTCAGAGGCCAAGGCCCGAGCTAAATACCCAAGGGGGCCGGTAGGAGGAGCTTACAGTTGTGAGATGAGCGGAGTGATTTATTTTTGGTTGGTTTAGACCCGGGTAGGGGTAAATAGATTGCTCTGTTGGTTGGCACCTTCCGGCTTATGGGGGTCGGTCAGGTATTGTGTGTATTATTATGTATATCTCTGTGTACTATTAGATACTGATAGACAGTAGGATGACACGTCATTAGATACACTCAGTTTAGTTACCGAATAAATAAACTCTCCCCAGTTATCCTCAGCTAGATAGACTCAGCTACTTTCTGCTTATATGTCATGTTACCATTGTTATTCATTTCAGTTGTGTATTTCAGTTTCTTTACATGCTCAGTACCTTTGGTACTGACGCCCGTGGGGCGCTGGATTGCTTGCCTACAGGTACTTACAGACGAGGAGCTGATCCCTCGTGATCCTAGCCAGCGCAGAGTTATCAACTCCAGTGATCCGGAGTTTGATATTCAGAGGTTTATTTCATTTTCTTTGTTTTACAGTACGGGTAGGTCGGGGCCCTGTCCCGATCATTCCTATTGTTATTCCTAGAGGCTTGCAGTCTTTATGTATATTCGTTGTGGTCAGATGAGCCGGTCGTGTGAGGCCGTGCAGTTTGTTATAGTTATTTAGTCTTTCAGTTCCTGTTGGCCGTGTGTGGCCATAACCAGTCAGTAGCGGTGACCTTGCCGGTCACGTAATTGTTTAGCATGCTAATGTTGAGTTACAGAGAATTAGACAGCATGGTGGCCTTGCCGGCCCGCATAGTTTCCCCTACGGTAGTATGTTTCTGGTTAGCTATTTTTCAGGTACAGGTGGCTATAGGCCAATTGGCCGGAGGCTGTGTTTACAGTCATTATATAGCCCTTTATTTCTAGAAATTTGAGATAGAGCCAGCCAGGCACCAGATGTGCTTAGGCTCACCAGATAGCAGTTTAGGTCCTACTAGGGCACCAGGTGTCAGTCATACCCCTAGGGCGGGGCGTGACAAACTTGGTATCAGAGCAGGTCGTGTCCTAGGGAGTCTGCAAGCCGTGCTAAGTAGAGTCTTTTGTATCAATGTGTTGTGCACCACATACCATAGGCAGGAGGCTGCGAGGCATAATAGGACAGTTACCCTTCTTTTCATACTCAGTCGTGCCTAGCATAGTACAGTATAGGGTTGGTTCATTTGAAACTTACCACCCTCTTTGTTTACAGATACTATGGCAGACCAGTGACATCCAGCTACAGGCAGGAGATTGGATACAGTAGCGGGCGAAGGCACCAGTAGGATGCCTCATTTACAGCCAGATTTAGCCCGGTCTGAGAGCAATACGGAGGTGTTATCTTGACCCTCCCAGCAGTCTACACCTCACCAGACACCATTTGAGGCAGCACCGCCTCCCACAGCTCCTGCACCCACTTCATCTGATCAGGAGCTACGAAGTGCGGTGGTTATGTTGACCCAGATGCTAGCCACTTAGCGTCAGCCAGTACCACCTGCAGCAGCAGAATCTCTAGGTGGGCCAGGTAGTTCCAGGGTTAGAGAATTCTTGGCGTTGGGACCCCCTCAGTTTACAAGGTCGGATTCAGTGGAGGACCCTGAAGACTTTCTGGACCAGATGCAGAGGATCTTTAGAGTCATACACGTAACCCCAGCAGAATCAGTTGAGTTAGCCGTGTTCCGGTTAAGGGATATTGCTGTTTTGTGGTACGAAAGTTGGGAGAGATCTCGGGGAAGAGATGCAGCCCTTCCTACTTGGTCCAACTTCTCAGAGGCCTTCCTGGACCACTATTTACCCTAGGAGGTCAGACAAGCCCGGATGGACCAGTTTTTACACTTAGAGAAGGGGGCCAGGAGCGTCCGTGATTATTCTTTACAGTTCGACTCCTTAGCCCGCTATGCTTTAGCATTTGTGGACACCATGTCGTCCAGAGTCCACCGCTTTATTATGGGCCTGAATACAGATTACATAGAGACGTGCATGACGGCTACTTTGAGAGAGGACATGGATATAGCTAGGGTACAGGCCTTCGCACAGACAATTGAGGGCCTGAGACAGCGGCAGCGGGGTACAGACAGGCGACTTCAGAGCAGCGCCGTAGAAGCAAACCTGCTGAGATTCAAGGGGAAATCCCTAGGGGGCCGAGACCACGGTTTTCAGATAGGCCACCCAGATCTTTACCTCCGGTACAACAGCAGAGAGGCAGATTTGTTCGCCGGAGTCAATCAGAGTCCGGTAGTAGTTTACGGACAGTAGCATCACCTCAGCAGCGGAGGGCAGAACAGAGTAGATTTGCACCTACCCCTTGTCCTATATGCCACCGAACACATTTTGGATCCTGCAGGCAAGGCTTCCCAGGGTGCTATTACTGCGGACAGGAAGGACATTTAATGAGAGATTGTCCATCCAGAGGACAGGGTAGCCGGGATAGTCTGGATAGAGCATCAGCGGGGCCACGAGTTCCAGCAGCCTCAGCAGGGTGCAGACCCTCAGGTTCAGCAAATAGGGGCCGAGGTAGATCAGGAGCCTCTGGCTCAGGTGAAGGCCCCAGCCGTACCTATGCATTACCAGGGAGGCAGGATTCAGAGGCATCTCCCGACGTGGTCACAGGTATATTGATTATCTGCTTATACCCTGTTTATGTACTGATTGATCTAGGATCCACCCTGTCATATGTTACCCCATTTGTGGCACGAAAGTTCAATATTGCACAAGAATTATTACAGCAGACCTTTTCGGTATCCACACCCGTTGGTGACTTGATCGTAGCTAGCAGAATTTACCGGGGGTGTACAGTAGAGGTTGTTGATCGTCAGACCACAGTAGATCTGGTCGAGCTAGAAATGATAGACTTCGATGCCATAATGGGTATGGATTGGCTAGTGCCGTGCTTTGCCAATGTTGAATGTTGGACCAAGACGGTCCGATTCCACTTTCCAGGAGAAGCAATGCGGGAGTGGAAGGGCAGCACCGCTACGCCAAAAGGTAGGTTTATTTCCTACCTTCAGGCGAGGAAATTGATATCTAAGGGATGTATTTACCATCTGGTCAGAGTTCAGGATATCCGAGCAGAATCTCCGACACTTCAGTCTGTCCTAGTGGTGAATGAGTTCCCCGATGTGTTTCCGGATGAGTTACCTAGTATTCCCCCATAAAGGGAAATAGATTTTGCTATTGATTTATTACCAGGCACCCAGCCGATATCGATTCCTCCTTATCGTATGGCTCCTGCAGAACTCAGAGAATTAAAGGAGCAGTTGAAAGATTTGTTGGATAAAGGTTTTATTAGGCCGAGTACTTCACCATGGGGTGCGCCAGTTCTATTTGTGAGAAAGAAAGATGGCTCACTCCGTATGTGTATAGATTATCGGCAATTAAACAATGTTACAGTGAAGAACAAGAACCCGCTTCCCAGAATTGATGACTTATTTGATCAGTTGCAGGGAGCCAGATACTTTTCTAAGATAGACTTGCGGTCCGAATATCACCAGGTTCGAGTTCGTGAAAAAGATATTCCCAAAACGGCGTTCAGGACCCGATATGGACACTTTGAATTTCTAGTTATGTCCTTCGGGTTGACGAATGCCCCAGCAGTATTCATGGACCTGATGAATAGTATTTTCAGACATTTCCTGGACCTATTCGTAATAGTATTTATTGATGATATTCTGGTGTATTCTCGCTCTGAAGCAGATCACCGGACTCATTTGCGGACAGTGCTCCAGATCCTCAGGGACCGCCAGTTATATGCTAAATTTTCTAAGTGTGAATTCTGGCTGAATTCAGTAGCCTTTTTAGGGCATATTGTGTTGGATGCTGGTATACAGGTTGACACGCAGAAGATAGAAGCAGTCAAATCATGGCCTAGGCCTACCACTCCGATCGAGGTCCGCAGTTTTCTAGGATTAGCGGGATATTATAGGAGGTTTGTTGAGGGATTCTCTACCATAGCAGCACCTCTGACCAAATTGACACAGAAAGTGGCAAAGTTTCAGTGGACAGAGGCATGCGAGCAGAGCTTCCAGGAACTGAAAGATAGATTAACCTCCACCCCAGTGTTAGCCTTGCTAGAAGGTACAGAAGGTTATTCAGTATATTGCGATGCATCAGGCGTTGGGTTGGGTTGTGTGTTGATGCAGCATTGTAAGGTGATTGGATATGCCTCCAGATAGCTGAGGAAACATGAAAAGAAATATCCTACCCACGACTTGGAATTAGCCGCAGTGATCCACGCATTGAAGATGTGGAGACATTACCTGTATGGCGTCCATGTTGATATTTTCACAAATCATAAGAGCCTACAGTATATCTTCACTCAGAAGGAGCTGAATCTGCGGCAACGTCACTGGTTGGAGATGTTAAAAGATTATGATGTAAATATTCTGTACCACCCGGGAAAAGCTAAGGTTGTAGCAGATGCTCTCAGTCGAAACTCCATGGGGAGCTTGGCGTATTTGTAGCCTGAGCAGCGGGAATTGGTCAGGGAAATACATCAGTTAGCTAGCCTAGCCGTTCATGTAGCAGAAACAGAGGACGGCAGAGCGGTAATTCAGAATACCGCCGTGTCATTGTTAGTTGTAGAAGTGAAGGAACGACAATTTGAGGATCCTGACCTAGTTCAGCTTAAAGATTATATTCCGCTAGGGAAGGCGCCAGGGTTTCGGGTAATAGAGGATGGAGTGTTGCGTTGTAAGGATCGTTTATGTGTTCCCAATGTTTCAGATCTCTGCCAGCAGATTATGAACGAGGTACATTACGCCCGTTATTCTCTTCACCCTGGTGCGACAAAAATGTACCATGACATCAAAGAGAACTACTGGTGGCCAGGTATGAAAAGGGAAATTGCTGAATTTGTAGCCCAGTGTCCGAACTACCAACTGAAAGCAGAATATCAGAAACCAGGCGGGTTAACTCAGGACATAGCTGTACCTCTCTGGAAATAGGAAGCAGTGAATATGGATTTTGTGGCGGGATTACCCCGTACCAGACACAGACATGACTCTATATGGGTGATAGTTGACAGATTGACTAAATCAGCTCATTTCCTGCCAGTAAGAGCTACTTTCTCGGTCGAAGATTATGTGGAGTTGTATATCCGAGAGGTAGTCAGATTGCACGGAGTGCCAGTATCCATTATTTCAGACAGAGGAGCGCAGTTCACGGCTAGATTTTGGCAATCATTCCAGAAGGGACTAGGAATGTAGATTAATCTAAGCAATGCTTTCCACCCTCAAACAGACGGACAGGCTAAGTGCACTATTCAGAAGCTAGAGGATATGCTGCGAGCGTGTGTGCTAGACTTTGGTGGTAGCTGGGTTGAGCATTTGCCTCTGATAGAGTTTGCTTATAATAATAGCTATCACTCGGCGATTCAGATGGCACCTTTCGAGGCTTTATACGGGTGAAAGTGGAGATTGCCGGTTGGCTGGTTCGAAATAGGGGAATCAGCGATAATTGGGCCAGACATTGTTCAGCAGTCAGAAGAGAAAGTAAAGCTTATCAGAGAACGCCTATTGACTGCACAGAGTCGCCAGAAATCATATGCGGACGTACGGCGTAGAGACCTGGAGTTTAATGTGAATGACTGGGTATTTCTGAAAGTATCTTCGATGAAAGGGGTGATGAGATTCGGCAAGAAGGGTAAGCTTAGTCCGAGGTTTGTTGGGCCTTATCAGATTCGTCGAAGGATAGGCCGAGTATCATATGAGTTGAACTTGCCCCCAGAGCTAGAATCTGTTCATCCCGTCTTTCATGTGTCTATGTTGAGGAAATGAATAGGAGACCCATCCAGAGCAGTCCCAGTCCAAGATATCCAGGTTACAAAAAAGCTGGCCTACGAAGAGGTTCCGGTAGCTATCTTAGACAGACAGATTCGTAGATTGAGAACTAAGGATATTGCATCTGTTAAGGTATTGTGGCGTAACAGGAACTGGGAGGAGATGACGTGGGAGGCTGATGAAGATATGAAAGCTAGACATCCTCATCTATTCCAGGTCTAGTCAGGCGACAGGTATGTCCGTATTATTACTTATGTAGTACCCTATGGTTGTATATGTATAAATGAGAAAGATTGATGTTTAGCTATCCAGTGAATCTTAAACTATTGCGTGCAGTACCTGTGTTGGACTTTTCTGCATTTCAGGTTTTTTCTATAGTCCATATTACAGGGGAAACTCTGCCGAAATTTTCCTAGATAGTATGTTGAGAAGTCCTCTAAATAGAAGTTTACATTCGAGGACGAATGTTCTTAAGGGGGGGGGGAGAATGTTATACCCCATAGGATTCCCGGCACCTAGATGACCTATTCGCACGTTGGTTAAGCATATTTGAAGGCCATACGTGCTAAAGAAAGGCCCGGGAAAAAGATCGGACGAGAAACCTGTCGAACCATCGCGGAAGGAGCCGAGGCAGAGCCCCTCCGCGATGGCAACGTGTCACGGAGGTGGAGCCTCTGCGTTGGCTCCGTGACACATTGGCCTTGTCCAGGCCCAAGTATATAAAGCCCCACTTCGGTTTTAAATCTTGTACTCTTATAAATTTCCAGTGAAACAGAGAGGAAAAACCAGAGGAGGGAAAAGAACGAAGAGGGTAAATATATTTTCGTCCGATTACGCTGCCAAACGTTGTCCAAACCCAAATTAACCTCAGGTACTGAGGTATTTAGCAGCAGAGAGCATTCCTACGGATTTAGTTTAACGAAATACGGCCGGCGAATCGTCGAGCTACCAAGCTAAGGTAAGTAGAATTGCTCCAAACTAGTGTCTATGTGCTCCTAGCTGTGAAGTGAATACTTCTCCCTTCTGGACTTCTGAAAAATAGCGAGTTTTCGACCGTCTTTCGATAAGCCTATGTTTAGGCTATAATTATATTGAAAGTGACGTTGTTCTTTAGAATAAAGCTATATTTAGTATTAATTAGCGTATACATGAATGCAGTTGGGAGAAATAGCTGGAGTATTGACCGAGCCTCGTCCGACAGATGGATAACTCGAGGTTAAGGTATGTAAAGCTAGTCCCCTCGGCAAGTTAGTAGTCTTAGCCTTGTATAGTACAATAAACTCCATAGTAGAATTCCCGGAGTTGAATGTTAAGTATTGTGCAAGTTCAGTAAACCTAGTTTGCGTTGTTATATCATATTCAGTCTGAAAGTTAGAAAAGCATGCGCCCAAGGGAAAGTTAGTATTTCAGATTCAGTATAGCCTATTACATTATTAGCAAGCATGTAGTATAATAAAAAGGAACGGATTTTCATAATAAAAGTTAGTAAAGAAAGATCAGATAGACAGACAGTTATGGCTACAGATTAGCCATTCAGACAGATAGTATCTTGGCTACAGATTAGCCTTACAGTTAAATAGAGATTACAGAATCAGTATAATTAGTAAGAATCAGTTCAGTGTAGGAACATATCAGAATAACAAGTTAGATTTCAGATAGTCTTTTCAGTTATACATGCTTGCTATTTATATGTGCTATTTGTTTGTTGAGACTTGCTATGGCATGTGGGTGTCCCTTTGCATCCCCACCGCCCCTGGGTTATAGCTGTGTCGATACCAGAATCGGATACTGCCACCAGTTGGGCGATGCCGTCCGCCTAGAGGACGATGATGGCCGACCACCATGATAAGACGGTCCAGATTACCCTGCTTGCAGGGGCAGTTCAGTTGACTCGGTACAGAGCCAGATTACCTTGTTTACAGAGGCAGATTACTCTGTGTGCGCTTGTGGCCGGGGGCAATTTCACATACAAATTTTTATAAAATTACCCTGTTGCGTGCTTGCACCCATGGGCAGTTTCGGTCACAAATATAGTAGCAGATTACCCCGTTGCGCACCTGCGCCCAGAGGCAGGAGTCTTTAGACTCAGATACAATTTATTGTCAGAGGCCAAGGCCCGAGCAACATACCCAGGGGGGCGGTAGGAGGAACTTACAGTTGTGAGACGAGCGGAGTGATTTATTTTTGGTTGGTTTAGACCCGGGTAGGGGTAAATAGATTGCTCTGTTGGTTGGCACCTTCCGGCTTATGGGGGTCGGTCAGGTATTGTCTGTATTATTATGTATATCTCTATGTACTATTAGATACTTATAGACAGTAGGACGACACATCATTAGATACGCTTAGTTTAGTTACCGAATAAATAAACTCTCCCCAGCTATCCTCAGCTAGATAGACTCAACTACTTTCTGCTTATATGTCATGTTACCGTTGTTATTCATTTCAGTTGTGTATTTCAGTTGCTTTACATGCTCAGTACCTGTGGTACTGACGCCCATGGGGCGCTGCATTGCTTGCCTGCAGGTACTTACAGACGAGGAGCCGATCCCTCGTGATCCTAGCCAGCGCAGAGTTATCAACTCCTGTCATCCGAAGTTTGATATTCAGAGGTGTATTTCATTTTCTTTATTATACAGTATAGGTAGGTCGGGGCCCTGTCCCAATCATTCCTATTGTTATTCCTAGAGGCTTGCAGTCTGTATGTATATTCCCTGTGGTCAGATAAGCCGGTCGTGTGAGGCCGTGTAGTTTGTTATAGTTATTTAGTCTTTCAGTTCCTGTTGGCCGTGTGTGGCCATAACCAGTCAGTAGTGGTGACCTTGCCGGTCACGTAATTATTTAGCATGCTAATGTTGAGTTACAGAGAACTAGACAACATGGTGGCCTTGCCAGCCCGCATAGGTTCTCCTACGGTAGTATGTTTCTAGTTAGCTATTTTTCAGGTACAGGTGGCTATAGGCCAATTGGCCGGAGGCTGTGTTTACAGCCGTTATATAGCCCTTTGTTTCCAGAAATTTGAGATAGAGCCAGCCAGGCACCAAATGTGCTTAGGCTCACCAGATAGCAGTTTAGGTCCTACTAGGGCACCAGGTGCCAGTCATACCCCCCAGGGCGGGGCGGACATTGTGGGCAACCGGTTTTGTATTCGGGAAGTTCACTCCTCCATGAGAGCCACCGTAGCTTACTCAGTCAACCAACTTTTGTTCGCCAGGATGTCCTTAATATACTTTGCGTACTTCGGCACTCCCTGCAAAACATCAACAAGAGGTAAGTTAATATGTACCTGTTTCAGCACCTCTATGAATTTCTTGAAACACATCTCCTCCTTGTGTTTCTTTAATCTTTGAGGGAACGGGGTGGTGGTCTTTCTACTTTAGCCTCCTTTTTCTTCCCCCTGTCATCACTTTGCTCCCTCTCAGCTTCTGATGCTCCCGACTATTGAGGTGGTCTTTCTGGTTCCACCTCTTTAAGCTGCAAACCACTCCTTGTGGTCACGGCATTCACTTGCTTGGGGTTGGGATCTGTGTCGCGTGGGAGTCCTCCTATAGGCCTGGTGTTTTGGGCTCTAGAAAATTGCCCAAATTGATACTCCAGTGCCTTAGTAGCTAACTGCTTGTTCTTTACCTCGGCTGCCAATTTCACATAGTCAGCCTGCAATTGAGCTTGGTTAGCTATCATTGTCTTGAACATCTCCTCAATGCTGGGTGATGGTGGTGGAGGAGGTGCATTGTTGTTTCTATATTGTGCCTGATAGTTCTGCTGCCCTCCTTGATTCCTCTGAACCCCCTGACTCGAACTCTGCCCCTGATGGTTGTTGCTACCCCAAGAGAAATTCGGGTGATTCCTCCAGTTGGAATTGTAGTTGTTGCCATAATGTAGGTGGTTGTTCCTCTATACATTTCCCACAAAGTTCACCGAATCAGGATTTTCTCCACAACACTCAGCTGAGTGCTCACTACTCACGCACACTTCACACCAAATCTGCTGCACTACATTCACTGGGGCTTGAGTCTGGTTCATTGTCATGTTACTGAAGTGGGTGTTGAGTTGATTCTGTAAAGCAGCTATCTGTGCAGCAATAGCTGTAAAACCATCCACTTCTAGGACTCCTACTTCTTTCCTTGTTCCTCCTCTTGATGAATCAGCATTCCACTCCGGATTTCCCTGCGAAATACGATTTAACAAGGTATACAGCTCCTCATAAGTTTTCTCCAATGCTTGTCCCCCAGCTGCTGAGTCTAGCAAGATCTTTGTGTGGGGTTCCAAACCCTCTATAAAAGTGTGCACCAGCACATCATTGGATTGGTGATGATGAGGACAATCCCGCAACATAGACTTGAATCTCTCCCAAGCCTGATACAGATTCTCTCCCTCTCTCTGTTTAAAACTTAGAATTTGACTTCCAAGTCTTGCTGTTTTACTAGATGGAAAAAATCGTATCAAGAATTTCCTTGCAAGATCATCCCTCGTAGTAATAGAATTAGGTGGCTCAGCTTTCAACCACCTCTTGGCTTCTTCCAAAAGTGAAAATGGGAACAATGTAATCCTGACATAATCTGATGACACTCCAGCGGGGATGTAAGTGTCACTTATCTCCAAAACATTTTGGAGATGCTGTTGTGGATCCTCATGAGGGAGACCTGTGAACTGCCCGCTGGTGTGCAGCAATTGCACCATGTTTTGTTTGAGCTCGAACCTCCCTCCTAGCTCAGGTTTGCGGATGCTAGATGTGACATTGTTAGCATGTGGGATTGCCACCTCGCGAACCGGCCTAGCTTCCATTTCCTCGGGCACTAAAATTGCCCTTACAACTAGTGGATTCTGTTGTTGCTCCATGATTGTTCGTCTGAGCAACTGCAACTTTTTCTCTAGAGCTTCTCTCCTTTGACGATGAAATTGTCTTTCAGGCTCTAAATATGAGTCCACCAGCTCCTTGTCTCTTGCCAGTGTTCAACAGAGATTAGTATCTGTAAAAATACAGGCTAAGACCAAGTTGTCAACTCTAAGAACAAATAGTAAACTAACACTTAAGAAAAATTTACCAATTGCCAGACCCCGGCAACGGCGCCAAAAACTTGTTTGGCTGCTTTTGAGTATATAGCTACACGCAAGTACACGTGGTCGAACAAGTAGTAAAGTGGCTTAAATAAGCCAAGTATCGATCCCATAGGGACTGGGCTAGGGTAACAATCTACTCAAGTGTCACTATACTTTAACTCTAAAAATACAGACAACAGTGTGAAGAAGAGTTTGATATTTTGGTTTCTAATTTTATGCTAAGTCTACAATGAATATATAATTTGAGTCTGAAATATGAATATGAGCATGCTGAGGTTAAATGAACATGTAAAGAAACAAATTATCATACAATTTGGTTAATCTTTCTTCCGGTTGCTAGTCCAGAATTATTGCCAATGGATTAAAACTCTCGTATTTAACCCAACTTAAGAATCATGAACCGTTCACCTACATTTCTGTGATAAAACGAAATTCATGTTCTAGCCATACAAAACCGATTCCTTAATAGACTAATACGACTTTCAGGTATATTTCTATCCTGAAGGTAAATCAATTCTCAATTTTCCCAAACTAAGAAAAGATCATATCCTATCAATTCACAACTTTCCAATTTCTTGCTCTCTCGAGTGAAACCGGACTTTTTAGATATATATTAACATTGGCCACACATTAATGCAGTAAGAACAAGAATTAATAGAACAACCATGGAAGAAAAGATGAACAACCAAATGATCAATAATTACATTGCAATACACTAGTTCTTAACCTCAGCAAGAAGAGGATTTAGCCACTCATTTGTGGATTAAACATCGTTAAATGAGTGTAAATCATACAAGCAATTGAAATAAAGAAGAAGGAGATAGAGAAAAACCCTGAGATTTTCGTCCCCTCAACTGCCTGTAACCCACGTTCTTGCTCCACCAAGTCAGAATTATTAAAAATGAACCTAAGTTCTCTATTTATACTAGTGGGAATTTTTCCCGGAATAACAAGCAACGTGTCACGGAGTGCATCGCCGAGCACTGCCTCCATGACACGCCACTGTCGCGGACCCTTACTGGAATTTGGTTGTCCAGGTATTAAGGCCCAATGTGGCACGGCGTGCAACGCGGGGCTAGGCCAACGTGCCACGGCCCCAACGCGCACCTTCACTGGAATTTGGCAAATATTCCATATCCAGGAAGAAGGCATCCGCGATGGTAGCGTGACACGGCTCCATCGCGGAGCCCCTTTAATTTGTGCCTTCAAGTGCTTTTTCCCTTTCTAGCGTCCGAGTCCAACCCCGATCTCTCCCAACATGCATTTTAGCTTCCCAAAATTATATTTCACCTGCAAAAGAACGCTAATCATGTTGGTTAGTATAAATTCACATTTTATTACAAATCACATGAGAATGTATAAACATCGATAGATAAACAAGGTAAAAATGACACATTTGAGTATCACTTGGGCATATAAATTTTCCCAAGATCACATACGTTCTAAAACATGAAAGGAACTGAGAGACATGAACTTTACACAAAACTGAATGGAGTATTAGAGAGGAAACTGATACCTCATGCTGGAACTAAGCCGTTAGGGAAAAAATGCAGGTATTTAGCCATTATATCTGCTTCACCTTCTCATGTAGCTCCCTCAACAACCTGATTCCTCCACAAAATCTTCACTGAAGCTACATCCTTATTTCTCAACTTTTGAACCTAACGATCAAGGATCTCAACTAGACCTCCTCATAGCTGAGGCTATCTTTCACACCTATGCTCTCTACCAGAGCAACCAAGGCCGGGTCACTAATGCACTTCTTTAATAGAGACACATAGAAAATTGGATGTATCGAAGCTAACTCCGCTAGTAACTCCAACTCATATGCCACCTTGCTAACTCGCTTCAGAATCCTATAAGGACCAACATATCGGGGACTAAACTTTCCTTTCTTCCCGAACCTCATCACTCCCTTCATGGTAGACACCTTCAAGAACACCCAATCACCAACTTCAAACTAAGGTTCTCTCCTCCTCACAGCAACATATGATTTTTGTCGACTCTGGGTTGTTTTTAGCCTTTCCTTAATAAGATGAACTTTCTCCATGGCCTCATGAACTGAATTTGGACCTATCAACATAGTCTCACCTACTCCGAACCAATCAATAGGTGAGCTACACCTCCTCTCATAGAGAGCCTCAAACGGGGCCATCTAAATGATGGAGCGGTAACTGTTGTTGTAAGCAAACTCGATACGAGGTAAATGATCATCCCAAATACCCTTGAAGTCAATCAAACAAGCTCTCAATATATCCTCAAGAGTCTGAATGGTTCACTTGGCTTGAAAATCTATTTTCACGTGAAAAGCTGTGCTAAGCTTCACCTGAGTACCAAGACCTTTTTGAAACGATCTCCAA
Organism: Datura wrightii; assembly: GCA_035772735.1. Lineage (NCBI taxonomy): Eukaryota > Viridiplantae > Streptophyta > Magnoliopsida > Solanales > Solanaceae > Datura > Datura wrightii. Next base: position 130,764,885 of record JASDFA010000006.1, read on the forward strand.
AACTACAAGGTGAACAGAGTACCTCTATTTGAGATGATAGACAAAGGAATTTCTTGCAACTTGTCCAACTCTCAAATGTATAATCTAGCATAATCCTCAGCTGAATCAGTAGTTTTGACCAGTAGAAAATGGGCTACATTGGTCAACCTATCTACAACCACCCACGTCCAAGTAGGGATACTAATGTCTTGTAGCATATATTCAGGTCTTTGATGCTCAACTTTCACTTGTTGACAGTTTGCACTTAGCCATAAATTCTGCTATGTCCTTCTTCATGCCATTCCACCAATAAACTTCCCGTAGGTCTCGGTACATATTGATGGCACCTGGGTGGATAGAATATTCGGAACCATGAGCCTCATGAAACATCCTCCCCCCAAGTCATCAACACTTGAAACATATAAACGACCCTGATAATGCAGTACACTATCTCCCCCTTGGGAGAAGACTTCCACCTTCTGATTTTGAACTGCTTCCTTCAGCTTCACTAAGATAGGATCCTGAACTTGCCTAGCCTTGACTTCTATCACCAATGAAGATTTTGAACCATTCAGAACAATGACACCACCGTCTGTCGAATCCACGAGGCGAACTCCTAAATGAGCAAGTAGATGCACATCCTTCACCAACTTCTTCCTCCCAGCTTCCACATGAGACACACTCTCCATGGACAACCTGCTAAGGGCATCCGCCACTACATTGGATTTGCTCTAATGATAAAGGACACTCATTTGATAGTCCTTGAGAAGTTTTAGCCACCTCCTTTATCGCAAATTTAGGTCCTTTTGAGTGAACACATACTGAAGGCTCTTATGATCTGTGAACACATCCACATGCACCCCATACAAGTAGTCTCCAAATCTTCAATGCAAACATCCCCACTGCCAATTTTAGGTCAAGCGTTGGGTAACTCTTCTCATGAGTTTAAGCTGTCTAGAGGCATAAACAATGACCTTACCATGCTCAATCAACACACAACCAAGACTAGAGGCATCAAAATACACAATGCATCCATTCGTGCTCTCAAGTAGAGTCAGTACTGGAACTGAAGTGAGTCGAGTCTTTAGCTCCTGAAAGCTCTTCTCACAGGAACCTGACCATTGAAATTTGACTTTATTCTAGGTCAATTTAGTCAATGATGCTACAGTGGATGAAAATCCTTCGACAAACCTCTTGTAATAGCCAACAAAGCCCAAGAAGGTCCTGATATCCGAGGGACTAACTAGTCTAGGCCAATTCTTCACTACCTCTATCTTTTAGGAGTCCACCTTCACACCCTCACTAGACACCACATGACCCAAAAATGCTATAGAGGCTAACCAAAACTCATGCTTGGTGAATTTAGCAAATAGTTGGTGATCCTTGAGAGTCTGTAGCACAATCCTCAATTGAGCGGCATGCTCCTCCTTGCTCCGAGAGTATATGAGAATATAGTCTATGAAGACAATTATGAACATATTTAAATACGGCTTAAACACCTTTTTCATCAGCTCCATAAAAGCTGAAGGAGCATTCGTTAGTCCAAAAGACATAACTACGAACTCATAGTGACTGTACCGAGTCTTGAAGGCTGTCTTCGGGATATCAATCTCTTCTAACTTTAAGCTGATGATATCTGGATCTAAGGTCTATATTTGAGAAGCACTTAGCACCCTGAAGTTGGTCAAACAAGTCATTAATTCTGGGAAGGGGATACTTGTTCTTAATTGTGACCTTGTTCAACTACCGATAATTAATGCACATTCTAAGAGAATCATCCTTCTTCCGAATGAAGAGAACTGGTGCACCTCATGGAGATTTTCTATGTTTGATGAATTTCTTATCTAGGAGATCCTTCAACTATTCTTTCAAATCCTTTAGCTCATCTGGAGTCATTTTGTAAGAAGGAATAGATATAGGCCACGTCTCAGGGATATAGTCGATACCAAAGTCTATCTCTCTCTCAGGAGGGACTCTTGGTAGATCATGGGGAAATACCTCAGGATACTCACACACTATAGGAAGTAACTAAAGAGTTGGGGTCTCAGATATCGCATCCTTAACCCAAATTGGATGGTACACATAGCCTTTAGATATCATCTTCCTGGCCTTAAGGTAGGAAACAAAGTGACCTGCAGGCACAACTAAACTACCTTTCCATTCTAGAACTGGCTCACCTGAAAATAGGAACTTTACCCTACGGGTTCTACAATTCATTAAGGCGTAACCCGCATGAAACCAATCCATACCAAAGATAACATCAAAATTGGTCATGTCTAACTCTACTAGATCGCCTGAGGTGACTTTCTGAAGGACTGTGATATGGTAATTTCTGTATATCACATTGAGCTATAACTGAGTCACCAACTGGAGTAGAGACTGAGAAGAGTTTTGATAGGATCTCAGGATTGACTCCAAAACTAATAGCAACATAAGGAGTCACAAAAGATAATGTATCCCCTTGGTTTAACAATGCATATATATCAAGATGAAATACTTGTAACATACCTGCGACTACATCTGGAGCTGGCTGCCACCTGCACTAGGTAAACCCACCCTACTGAGATGGGCAAGCTATTGGAGTCACTGTTCTGGTGACTGGAGCACTGGCTTTATCCTTGCCCTGTCTCACTGATGAGCAATCTGCTGGAGGTGTGGCCGGGGCACAACCTCTCTAGCCACACTGCTTGGCTGATGGACAGTCTCCGAGTTTATGACCAGGATGGCCACACCAAACCAAACATATGAACCCACTAAGCACTTCCCTGGGTGATTCTTCCCACATCTCTTTCATGTTGCATATGAAATCTCTCTTACCCTAGACTTGTTTCCCCGAGTTGGAGACAAAAATATCTGCTGAAGCTAAGGGTGATTTCTACTACCTGACCCTCACTAGGAAAACTCAAAGTTCCCCGTCCTGTCCCTTTTGTTTCCCTTTCCTCTCCCCTTGAAGTCCCTATTCGCTTTCGAATAAGGAAATTTAGGCAGACTCTTTCCCATGAAGACTCGAACCCTAGTAGCTACTGTCTCTCCGGTGGAGTCTGCAAATGCGATTTCCTGCTGGTTAAGCTGAGTGGTCATGACTCGTACCAACACTCTGAAGGCAGCCCCGAGCTCCACATCAGTAACCTTCCCAAAAAGGGGGGATCATTGGAGTTGGTGGGGCTGGCTAACCTCCGTTGGTTCTTTGAGGAGACATACTTCTGCAAACGCGTATAACATGAGTTAGAAGGATAGAGAAATACTTCATTGCACGAAATAGATCACGAAAGAAAGAAAATTTCCCAAAATGTCTTATAGCCTCTTCCCCATAAGTGTGGCGCGCTTCACACCCATGGAATACTCTACTCAATGCGGCTTTCAGACACTCTAGGACACTCTAAACCTTTGGTTATAATACCAAGTTTGTCATGATCTGAGCTGAGGCCCCGGATCGAGACACGAAACATAGGACCACGAATAACTCCAAGTTGACCCATGGCATGAACATAACGACTAAAAAGCATGCATCAAGCGAAAACTGATAAGATAATCACGAATAAGAAAAAGTTTTAATACATATCAATCATAACAGAGCCAACACTAACAAAGCTGAAATTCTACATACTGTCAGATAAGCCTCTAACATGTCTGAAGAGCTAATGGGACAACATCCCCAACTAGCTCACTAAAGTCTGAAACAGAAAATAACATGACTCGACACTAATTGAAGGTCCTCGATGGGTAAGGACTCACCAATGATGGTAAACTGAACTAAGCTGCAAGAAACGGTTAGCGGCAGAACTGAGTCTAATCATCTGAACCTGTATCATGAAACAATATAGCATAGAGTGTGCGGTCAGTACTTGGAATGTACTAAGTATACAAAGTAAGTAAAACGTCCTGAGTAAGTATAAACTCAAATCATGCACATAAACATAAATCATAAAATTATGAGGGTAGGGACTGCATGCAGAAATTTGAATCTGAATCGTGTATAATCATAAGCTGATATCATATCTGAATAGAATGACCCAAAGCTAAAATAAAAGTCATATGACTTGCCATATATGAAATCATAAGTAAAAGTTTATAAACTGATCATTGTGTCAAACCTTTTGTAAAATATAATATCATAAGTCATAAGCACGAATAACTAAAATCATGAGAAATAATAAGAGACTTGTCACAGCCGACACCATCATGATAGAGCTTACGTGATACCCTAACTATCAAATTCAAGTGGGTAGTGTTGTCCAAAACCTTGTCAGGGCTAAGGACGATACCATGATTTCGATATCAAGCTGAAGGCCCCTATAGGGGTAGGGGGAAGCACAAGGGATGCCCCAATGTACAAATATACCTACGTTGTACGTAGTTCTAAGACCTAGGGTTTACATGAACCCTTAGCCTACTCGATGCTAGATACTACTCCCAAAAATATGTATAGTGCTCCCATCATTTTTCATCGAAGCTGAAACTATACTATAAGCTGAAAGTGGGAGTATAGACTCCAAAATGCTGATTTTATAGAATTGAGCTAAATCATAAAAACATACTTAACTTGTGTGGGCGTGCCCAAAATTCTAAAATCATGCACACTTGAAATAAACTTCATAAGAAAACTCAAGGATTCATGCATGAGTAATTTATAAACATTCAATCATATCATACTTGAAATTATAAATCATAAACTTAAATTCTCATGAAATTTGCATAATAGGGCATAATTTTCTAAAACTTGACATCATGAGTTTATAATTAAAAGAGGTATAAAATCTTCCTATAAATTTTAAAACATGCTTTGAAACATGAAAGGAATTAACCCATAAATAAATCATAGAAAATTTCATGAAATTGGGTTAAAACCCCATAGGATCATAAACTTGAATTAAGACATAAATTCATGAACTTGAGGAGAAATTTGGGCATGCGAGTGAAAGAAACTCTCATTCATAGCCCTACAAACCTAGGTAATATGAATCTAAACTTGACTTTAAAAGATCAAGAGATTTGGGGAAGTATTAAGGAATTTCTTGCTTGATCTTCAAGGGAAAACCTCTAAACTTACATGCATGTGAGTTGAATGAATTAGAATAGGTTAAACTACCTTAAAACCCTCTTTTTAAAGCTTAAAATGACTTCATTAGGAAGTTAGAAGCTTAGGATTTATGAAAATGCCCTTAATGAATTCAAAAAAAAACTATTCTGTCAGCTGTTATGACTCGTACTATGAGTCGTACAATCCTCCTAGGACCTGTAACTCCATACTCGAACCATACCATCACCTGTACAATCAATTCCTTGATAACTCCAAGGACTTACTATCACTCTTGACCACGGAACATATCCACATACTATGACTCGTAGTGGGGACTCAAGGTCTGGGGAACAAAAATCTCTGATATGAACCATGGGTCTTCCTACGACCTATATTACCCACCTACGACTCATAGTTGAGTCGTACTAAGGCAATTCTCCACTTTTCCTGCTGATCATATTTCAAATCTCGAGTCTAGTCTTAGGAACTTTCGGGATATTCCACATTCCCACTCCATTAAAGGATCAAGGCTAGAGATAGTTTGATTCTTCCTCAAGATTTTGTGGTTAATAACTTGAATTTGGCCTTGGGGTTTGAGAAAACCCAAGGCATAAATGTTCTTGTGGTTGAGAAACGAGAGAAAGTAATTTATCCATTACTATCTATGCTAAATGTGAATCTAATGCAATAAAGTTAATCCTATTCTAGTGGTTAGCTCATTAATAGCACACCTCTAGTCATCTCACTTATGATTGCAACAATCAAAATTCCCTCCTTTTAGTTCTAACTTTGAATTTAATAATGCTTTCCCTTTTCCCCCCAGGTTACTTTTCAAATGTTGAAAAACAAAGAATTTGTAATACCCTGAAAGTTCCTAAGATAAGATCCATGATTTGAAATGTAATCAACAAGAAAAGTTGGAGAATTTCTTCAGTACGACTCAACCTACGAGTCGTAGATTGATAGTATGGGTCGTAGGAAGACCCGTGGTTCAGTTAAGAGATTTCTTTCCCTTAGACCACGAGTCCTCACTACGAGTCGTAGTGTCTGAGTATGACTCGTGGTACGGATTGTAACAAGTATGTGGAATTTTTTTGATGCTAGTTATGTGAGTGTTGGTACAATACGTGATAACATATTATGGGTCATAGTAGGTTTCTTGAAAATATTTAGAGGATTGGAGGTTTTAGACTTGGTCACTACAAGAGGATACCACGAGTCATAGGAGGATTGTACGACTCGTGGTACTAGTCGTGACTGCTGACATAATAATTTTCCTATGAATTTATTAAGGGTATTTTCATAAATTTTAAGCTCCTAAGCCTTAAACTATGTCGTTTTAAGCTTTGAAAAGAGGGTTTCAAGGGATTTTGACCTATCCTAATTCATTTAACTCCCATGCATGCAAGATTAGGATTTCATCATTGAAGATCCAGGTTAAACCCTTCAATTCTCCTCCAAATATCTTGGGCTTCCAAAGAAAAGTGTAGATTCAGTTTACCCAGGTATGTAGGGCTATGAATAGGAGTTTTCTTTCACTCTCATGCCCATATCTCTCCTCAATCTCATGAAATCAAGTTGATGATCCTATGGTGTTTTAGCCCAATTTCATGAAATTCTCTATGATTTGTTTATGGGTTAATTCCCTTCATGTTTCAAAGTATGTTTTAAGATTCATGGGCATATTTTATATTTATTTTAGTTATAAATTCATGATTTTAAATTTTAGAAAATTATGCCCAATTATGCAAGTTCATGAAAAATCAAGTTTATGATTTATGATTTCAAGTATAATGAGATATCTAGCAAGATTGAATGTTGAAAAATTACCCATGTATGAATTTATGATTTTGACCTATGAAGTCTATTTCAAGCATGCATAGTTTTAAGTTTTGGGCAAGTCGACCTTGTTAACTATGTTTTCATGATTCAGTTCAGTTTTATAACATTAACTTACCATATGGTTTGGAGTGATACTCCCTATTTTCAACTTATGGTATGTTTTGAGACAGGACTCCCCATATTCAAATTTCAGACTATGCATAATTATATTATCAGCTTCATTGAAAAATAATGGTTTCAGCTTCATTGAAAATAATGATTTAAGCTTTGTTGAAAAATGATGGAGAGAACCTTGCATGTTTTTAGGAGTAGTTTATATCACCGAGTAGGCTAGGGGTTTATGTAAACCTCGGGTCTCAAAACTACACGCCAATGTAGGTTTATATATTTACAATGGGACCTCCCTTGCGAGCTTCCCCTGCTCTCAATGGGACTTTAACTTGATATCGATGTCATGGTACTGTTCTTAGCCCTGACAAGATTTTGGATGGCTTTGCCCACTTGATTGTGATAGTTGGGGCATCACGTAAGCTCTACCATTATAGTGTCGGTTGTGATGAGTCTCCCATTATTCCTCATGATTTTAGTTCTGCATGTTCATGACTTATGATATTAAGTTTTCAGTAGGTTTGACCCAATGATCAGTTTGTAAAATTTTATTGATGATTTTAGTCATAGCAAGTTGTGTGATTCTATTTTTAGCTTTGGGTCGTTCGATTCAGATATGAGATTCAGTTTATGAATATGCATGTTTTCAAATATTAACATGCAGTCCTTACTCTCATGATCTTATGATTTATATTTATATGCATGATTTCAGTTCATACTTACTCAACGTGTTTTACTTACTTTACATACTTAGTACATTCCTAGTATTGACCGCATACTCTATGCTATGCTGTATCGTTTCATGATATAGGTGCAGATGATCAGACTCAGTTCCGCCATTAGTCAGTTCCTGCATCTTAGCTCAGTTTCTCTTATCGGTGAGTACTCTTCTTTTGAGGACCTCTAATTGGTTGCATTATGTTATTTTCAGTTTCATACTTTAGCGAGCTAGTTGGGGGTGTTGTCCCATCAGCTCATCAGACAGTGTAGAGGCTTATCAGACAATATGTAGAATTTCAGCTTTGTCAGTGTTGACTCTGTATAGTTGATATGTATTCAGAATTTCATTTATTCATGTTTTAGTTTATTAGTTTCCATTTGATATATGCTCTTTAGCCACTATGTTCACGCTATGGGTCGACTTGGACCCATTCGTGGTTCCAGATTCCGTGTCTCAGTCCAAACTTATGTTTTAGTCGTGACAAACTTGGTATCAGAGCAAAGATTTAAAGTATCCTAGGGTGTCTGAAAACCGCGTTGAGTAGAGTCTTTTCCATAGGTGTGAAGCGTGCCACACTTATGGAGAAAGGCTGCAAAATATTTTAGGAAATTTCTCTTCTTTCATGATCTATGTCATGTGATGAAGTATCTCTCTATCCTTCTAACTCGTGCTATACACATTTGCATAAGCATGCCTCCACGCCGAGTAAATGGTAGAAGGAATAGAAATGGAAATGGCCATGAAGTTGGCAATGGAGATGGGCACCAACAATATCCCGCCAGCCCTAGCAGGTCCTTTGCCCGAGCAGATCTCTCATGCCGAGTTTAGAGCGGCTTTTCAAATGTTGGCGCAGGCTTTGGCCGCTCAAGTCAATCAACAGGAGGTGGTCCAAGTCCCTCCGAATGGGAACGCAGTGGAGTTCGTCCGAGTTTCTCAGGATGAATCCATCTGAGTACCTTGGGTCAAGAATGGATGAGGACCCACATGAGTTTCTTGAGGAGATACAGAAGATCATCCACATTATGGGGGTGACAGGAGAAGAGAGCGCATACTTAGCCTCCTATCAGCTAAAGGGGGTTGCTTACATTTGGTACTATCAGTGGAGGGATGATATAGCAGTGGGCGCAGTTCCCCTGAGCTAAGATGAGTTCTCGACTGCCTTCTTAGGCAGATTCTTCCCTAGGGAGTTGAGGGAAGTAAAAGTGACGGAGTTTTTCAACTTGAGGCAGAACAATATGAATGTGCAGGAGTACACCTTGGAGTTCACCCGACTGTCCAAGTATGCGCCGGAGATGGTTGTGGATCAGAGAGCTCGTATGAATAGATTTGTGTATGGAATATTAGATTCGTTGGTCAAGGAGTATAGGATCACAATGCTGAATAGTAACCTAGAATCCTCTCAATTGGTTATACACGCCCAGCAGATAGAGGTAGATCAGAGGAAGAAGAGGGGGAGAGAGGCCAAGAGGACAAGAAACTTTAGGTTTTCCTAGTAGAGGTCTAGTGATGGACATCGTCAGCAGTCCCACCAGAGATCATTAGCCCCAGCGCCATCATCAACCGGTGTTCCATCTAGATCTAGGCGTGACCAGAGGGGAAAGACATCAAGCTCTCAAGGCCAGGGGAGCATATCAGTAGAGCCTAACATTCTAGTTTGTGGTAGGTGTGTTAGGAGGCACATCCGAGAGTACTTAGAAGGTTCAGGTGCATGTTTTGGGTGTTGGAAGCCCAGACACATGCTCAGAGATTGCCCTTAAACCAGACAGCGCCATGGTAGAGGCCGTGAACCAGCCACTAGTTCGGCAGCTCCACCAGCACGCTCGGCTTAGTAGGGTGCATCCACTAATATAGGTGGTGGTCAGCATTAGAACAGATTTTATGCCCTCTCATCTCGTCAGGAGCAGGAGGTCTCTCCAGATGTAGTCACTAGTATGTTACGAGTATTTCATCTTGATGTGTATGCATTGTTAGATCCAGGGGCTACTTTATCTTTTGTGATGCCTTATGTTTTCCACTAGTTTTGGAGTCATTGCCGAAATCCTATCAGAACCCTTATCAATCTCTACTCCAGTCGGTGACTCAGTTATAGCTTGACGGGTATGCTGAAATTGCACTGTCCCAGTCCTTCAAAAAGTCACTTAAGCCGATTTAGTAGTGTTATATATTACTGATTTCGATGTTATCTTTGGTATGGATTGGTTTCATGTATGTTATGCCTCAATGAATTATAAAACCCGAACGGTAGAGTTTCGATTTCCAGGTAAGCCAGTCCTAGAATGGATGGGTAGTTCAGCTACGCATGTAGGTCATTTTGTTTCCCATCTTAAGGCAATAAAGATGATTTTCAAGGGTTGTATGTACCACCTGGTTTGGGCTAAGGATGCTACATTTGGGACCCCGACTCTTCAGTCTACCACTGTTGTATGTGACTATCCGGAGATTTTCCCAGATGATCTACCAGGAGTCCCTCTTGAGCGGGAGATTGACTTTGGTATTGAACTTCTTCCTAATACACAACCAATATCCATTGCTCCATACAAAATTGATCTAGCGAGCTAAAGGAGTTGAAATAGAAATTGAAGGATCTCCAAGATAAGGGCTTTACAGACCTAGCAAATCTCTGTGGGGTTGTAATACCCCGAAAGTACCTAAGACTAGACCCGAGAATTGGAAATGAGAAGCAGCAGAAATCTAAAATTTTTGTTACACCTCGAAAAATTTTAGGTGATTTTTTGATGTTTGTATGCTATTTTAAGGAAAGTACGGGTTGTATATTTTCCGTAGATGACAAGGGAAATGTGTACGAACGGAAAACTGAAGAGTATGTGAAGTTCATAAGTAAGGGTCAAATTTAAATAACCATATCTCCTAGTATATAATGAACTAGAATCCTCACGACCTATCAAATTAGAGGTCTTTTAATATAGTTTTCATAACATCAAATCGCTCGTCAATTGGAGTTCGGAGTAAAAAGTTATAGATATTTTACCGTGACACTGTCGGGCAGTAAGGAGGCCACCGCCCTAAAAACGGCCACCGCCCAACTTGCTTTATATTTTAAGTCATGACTTATCAAATCATTTTCAATGTTTCCAGAATTAAGGTGCCTTCTTATCCTCTGAAATTCTCTCAAATTTCCAGCAAACAACTAAGGAGAACACTAAGCTAAACTCCATTAAACTAAAGCTAAGTGAAGTGGATCTACCATAAGGTGAAGGTGGTGTATTGGTGGCTGTTTTGGCTGCACTTGGACAGTGTTGTTGTGGTGAATTTGCTGTGTTTCTGAATCTTTCCTAAGCTACATATACGTTCACTCTTGGTAGGGATTAAACACTAGTATAAAAGGTAAGGATTCTACTACCATCCTTTCTTGAATTTTTGATTACAAGACTAGAAGTTGGAGGTGTGTTTGGTGTGTTGGTGAACTGTTTTGTGGCGTTTTGGACAGCAAGGTTTCTGTATTTTTGGAAACGAACTTGAGGTTAGTTACTCCTATATTTAACCAAGAACAAATCCCCAACAAAAGGTAAGTATTTCACCCCTTTTAAATCTCTTAAATTGTAAAGCGAAAATTTGGAAATTGGCATCTAAGTGAGCTGCTGATGGACTGTTTGTGAGCTAAGTATTGCTCATTTTCCTTAGAATATTTGGCTGTTTATTTTACTGGAATTATACTTCATATTGGGGGTAAGAATTACAGCAGAACTAAGGTAAAATTTCCTCTTGTTTCTCCCTTAAGAGTTAGTGAAACTAGTTGAGAAAATGGCTAAATATTGTTGATGTTGCCGTGTGTTGTTGTTGCTATTGTGACTTCCATTGTTTAGTTATTTTGGCTGCATTTTGTGTTATATATTAAGCTTGTCATTGGCCTATAAAACCACTGTATTAAGTATGTTGAAGGCTGATCATTGAAATAGGATATCGGCTAGAGAAAAGTTCATCGGAGAAAGGTATGTGAGACATTCTTTGTCTTTTGATTTTCAAGCACGAATTCATGCCGAGGATTAATCCGGCATTCCACTGTACTTGAGCTTCTGTAGTAGCATATTATGGTTCCTCCAGTTGTTAGAATTACTTAGTATTAAGTTGTGTATTTGCTAAAGAGTTGGAACGCATGAATGTGAAGCTGAGAGGGAAATTGCCTTCTATTATGGTCATAGTTGTAAATTGAGTCTGAAGTCCCCTCGGCGTGGCACTGTGAGCTGGTCCTTTACATTATGTTATGTATTTGTGGTGTCAAAGTTGTTTCACATTATGGTTGCTAAAAAGTTTGGTAAGCATGGCAAGACGACGACTCGCAGACAAACCTAATAATTGAAATCGGGTTTTAACTCAATAAGGGCTAACGAGGGTAACAAAATGGAATTTCCTTATGACAGTTACCTACCCTCTTATATTCATGTTTTAAGGTACCTAGGTCTATGAGATGGTTCCCTGATCCCTCTTCCTTAAGCTAAGCGACTAATTAATGCATTTCTTAATTAACCGATACGTTAAACTTGGAAAATAGGGCCCGAATAGATAAACTATTGATATTTCTATGGAACCATCTTTATTGGCAGGTTATGCACAATATCTTGATATTAACAGGTTATACGAAAATTATGATACATATATATATGAATTTATGCTTACATTCAAATTACGCGCTAAAGAAGTTGGGATTACCTTTCGAAAGTCGCTATATGTTTATTAGAGCTCTTGAGTTATCTAGACCTCCTGAGAATTGCTTAAGACTTTAAGTAGACACGTCGTATGTTCTTTGAAAGTTGTAGATGTGCAAGGAAATCAACCTAAGAGTAAAGGTTGAGGCTCTGGTAGCAATGGAGAGGTAAGAGTAAATATTAGACCTTTTAAGGTAAAATGTGAGTTATATGCCCTCTGTCCATAGTTGATTTCAAGAACCTTTCAGAGATGTTAAATATGAACAAGACAATGTTTAAGAGATAAGGTTGGAAATTAGGTAAAAAGGTAAGTGCATATAAGAAATTCTTGAATAATGAACACAAGAGTAAATAATTAAGTAGGGAATTACGAATCCTAGTTGGAAAAGAATTTATGATGATACGAAAAGTAAAGCCAAATGTTGTTTTTAGATGATAAGTGTTATGATTTTTAATGAGTTAGGTAAATAGCCAACAAGATTTACCCTATTTTAATGACATTTAGCAAAAAAGGTTATAAATGAAGTTGGTTATGTTCAGTTGTGTTAAGCTAATGGAGGACCAGTAAAATGTTAACTTCTTAAGAAATGATTAGAATCAAATATTTTAAGATAGTGACTCAAGTTAAGGAGAAGTTCTTCTTCGTCCTTTTTAAACAATTATTTTTAATTATTTGTTCTATGAGTTGGAGTAACTTTCTCAAGTTTTAAAGGATCTTTTTTCTTAGAAGCTTTTAAACTGTTTATAATGCTGCTAAGCTTTTCTAAGCTCCACATATATTGCAATGTTTCACATGAGATTTTCCTACGTTTTCTGAAGCACGACTATAAGTCTTTATTTATCTGAAGGCATCCCCTAGACAGTTCCCTAGCTTTTGTATATTAAAGAGCTCCAAATTTGAGATACACAAGTTATGTCTTCCTGTTCATAAGTTACCTCGAGATGTGATATGATGTGCAATGAATGAGGTATGCTCACAATTCTTGATATGAAAGTATGAAAGTCAAACGAGTATAAGCACGAAATGAATGCTAAGATTGTTAATAGAAAATGTTAGGTTAAGTTATTCCTCTCTGCTCCTCGTGTTAGAATTGCTAGGAGATGTTTAAAATCATGAACGTGAGTCTACACATATTTTTATGATATTCCAATTCTAGGAACTTCCTGAGAATTCATTCACAACATATGTATGTATTTAAATGCTAAATGAAAGACCTATATGTGTAGTATTAGGGGTCATGGTAAGATCCTACACATGTTATAGTTACTGATCGTCATATTTTATGGTTTTCAGTATTCAGATAGTTTGTATGAGTTCTGTCAGCTCCATTTATGATTTTGATTATGATTTGTTTTTATTTTACCCTGGTGTGGTACACCGGCTGGATATCTTTTTATTTTACCCCAGTGTGGTACATCGGCCGGAGATATTTTTATTTTACCTCGATGTAGTACATCGACTGGAGATATTTTTATTTTACCCAGTATGGTACATCGACTGGAGATATTTTTATTTTACCCCAGTATGGTACACCAACTGGAGGAATATTATATATGGATTTACGGTTGGCTGGTCGCTGGCATTACAATTATAGTTTCTTTCTTGTGCATTTCTTAATTGCATTTTCATCTCATTATAGGTTATTATCAGGTTTTTCAGTTTCCAGGATTACAGGTTGTTGCCATTCCTTATTCCTAGTTAAGTTATCTTGAGTTTAGTTATGTTATATTTAGTTGTTATCAATTACAGGTTGCAGAGTTTCAAGTTATATTTATCCTTTATATGTTTATGTGCTAAGTCTGTTATTACAGGATTGTTATCTCATGGTTATAGTTTCAGCCTTACATACCAGTACATTTCATTCATACTGACGTCCCCTTGCTTGGGGACCTGTGTTCATGTCGCAGGTGCAGGTAGAGGTCAGGATGGCCAGTTGAGTAGCAGTTCGTGAGATCAACAGATGGTTGGTATGCTCCTTTCTTCTTGGAGCTAGGGCTTAGTTATTTATGCTTGAGTTTTGAGATGCAAGTATGAGTAGGCCGGAGCCCTATTCTAACCATCAGTCCGTTTACTCTTTTGAGGCTTTGTGGACTTAGTATGTACAGTGTTATTCAGTTTGTGGCCTCGTCGGCTTATTGTTGCTTGGTTTATAAGACTAATTGCCTTGGTTGCATTTTGATTGTTTACCCTGTATTGTTGAGACCTTATGGGTCCATTTTATTCTTCAGTTGATTGTGACAGGTGGCCTAAATGGCCTAAGTGTTATACTTACAGATGTTATATAACCGGCTTCTCAATCAATCATGAATCGAGTGCCAGTTGCGCCCTACCCCAATTTTGGGGCATGACAATTTTGCCTCAGGATGATTGAGGGTATGAGTCATAGGAAGTACCAATGATCTGTAGGAACCACCTGTGGTTAGCAGTTATAAGGGAAGGAGATGGAACAACGGGCTTTGTAATAACCCGTTGGAAGAAGGTACGACTCGTAGGTAGGAGTCATGGGCTGGTTCTGGAATAGTCAGGAATGGGTAGTATGAGTCATGCTACGACTCATTGTGAGGAACTACAAGTTGTTGTATGTTCCTTGGGAAGAGCAGGGAAAATGCCCCAGTCAAGTAATAGATGGAACCCATGACTCATAGGAGGAAGGTAAGAGTCATGGTTTGACTTGTGGGAATCTCAGATGTAGTTTCATCAGAGGTAGTAACGAGAGGATACGATGGATCGTTGTTTGATATAATGACTCGTCCTATTGATTCGTGGTATCAGGACCTTAGAACTGAAGAATGAAGGAAGGGAAGTAACAGACAGACACCACTGAGTCATGGTAGCAAGGTATGACTCATGGTATCACTTGTTGCCACTAGTAGTGCAAAAATTCCAGACTTTTTATTAAGGGTATTTTTGTAATTTCTAAGCCCTAAGGTCCTAAACTACATTTTAAAGCTCAGTTAACAGGGTTTTAAGGATGTTAAACCTATTCTAAGTCTTACCATTCTATGCATACAAATTAGAACTCTTCCTTGGAAATCAAGCTTGAAGAACTTCCCCAATTTCTTCAATTTCCTTTTGGGCTTTCAAGAGGGAGTGTAAATAAGATTTACCCAGGTATGTAGGGTGATGAATGGGTATATCCATCCACTTCTATTCCCAATCCCTCTTTAATTTCATGTGATTTCTAAGTTGATGAATCTATGGGGTTTTAACCCAACTTGTGAATTCCCTAAGTATCTATCATGGGTATTCTCTATGCATGTTTCTAATGTTGAATTATGATTCATGGGCATTCTTTATAATGTTTTAAATTAGAAATTATTGATTTTAAAGTTCTACAAATAAGATGCCCATCTATGGAAGTTCATGAAAAGATGAGATTATGCTCTATGCTTCTAGTTATGATGAGATGCTCATGATGAAAGTATGCTTTTGAATTACCCATGTCTGTGTTTATCTGGTTTAGGAAATGGAAGGATATTAGTTGAAAGGGGTTGTGAACATATCAATTGAAAGGGGTTGTGCACATCTGGTTCAGGTAATAGAAGGATAGCAGGACAGTTGGAGCAGGCCCTATTAGTTGGGATGAGTTCCATACCGCATATCTGGATCAGTTCTTCCCTCCTGAGATGAGGGAGATTAAAGTAGCTGAGTTTGTGAACCTAAGGCAGGGTAATATGATGGTTCAGGAGTATGCTTTGGAGTTCACTCGCTTGTCCAAGTATGCACCTGAGATGGTGACAGATTAGAGAGCTGAGTAAGTGTAGTTCATGCATGGGATAGCAGACTATTGGTCAAAGACTGCTAGAGCATGATGCTTCATCGAGACATTGACTTTCCCCGGATAGTTTTGTATGCCTAGCAGATAGAGGCGGTTCAAGTAAGTGAGCGGGAGAGAGAGGCTAAGAGGGCCAGGACCGATAACTTTAGATTCTCCCAGCAGAGACCTGGTGGTAGGCACCATCAGCAGTCCCACCAGAGATATTTAGCCCCAGCGTCGTTAGCTATGAGTGTTCCATCTAGATCTAGGCATGATTAGAGGTGACGAGAATCAGGCTATCGAGCTCAGGGGAGCAGAACCACAGAGTCCAGTATCCCAGAGTGTGGCCGGAGACACACCGGTCAGTGTTTAGCTTGTTTAGGTGCTTTTTTTGGGTGTGGAAAGCTCAGACATATGCTCAGAGATTGTCCAGCAGCTAGACAGGGCCATGATAGGGGCCGAGGCCTAGACACTAGCTCAACAACCCTACCAGCGTGCTCAGCTCGATAGGGTGCATCCACTAGTGCAGGTGGTGGTTAGCGCCATAACAGATTCTATGCCCTAGCATCTCGTCAGAAGCAGGAGGTCTCCCCAGATGTAGTCACTGGTATGTTATGAGTATTCCACCTAGATGTATATGCAGTTTTAAATCCAGGGGATACTTTGTATTTTGTGATTCCCTATATTGCTAGTAGTTTCAAAGTCAGTCCCGAAATCCTATCAGAACTCTTCTCAGTCTCTACTCAAGTCGGTAATTTAGTTATAGCTCGATGGGTATATAGAAATTGCCCTGCCACAACCCTCTAGAAAGTCACCTCAGCAGATTTAGTAGAGCTAGACATGAAAGACTTTGAGGTTATTTTTGGCATGGATTGGCCACATGCATGTTATGCCTCAGTAAATAGTAGAACCCATGCGGTAGAGTTTCGATCTTCAGGTGAGCCAATCCTAGAATGGAAGGGTAGTTCAGCTGTGCTTGTAGGTCGCTTCATTTCCAACCTTGAGGCCAGGAAGATGATCTATAAAGGTTGCATGTATCATCTAGTTAGGGTTAAGGATGCTACATCAGAAACCTTGACTATCCAGTTAGTTCCTGTAGTGTGCGAATATCTTAAAGTGTTTCCAGATGATTTACCGGGAATTCCTTCCGAGTGGTGGATCGATTTTGGTATTGACCTTCTTCTTGATACGCAGCCTATATCTATTCCTCCTTACAGAATGGCTCCAACTGAGCTAAAAGAGTTGAAGGAGCAGTTGAAAGATATTTTAGACAAGGGTTTCATCAGACCGAGCAAATCCCTATGGGGTGCACCAGTACACTTTTTCAGAAGAAGGATGGTTCCTTTCGGATGTGCATTGATTATCAGCAATTAAACAAGGTCACAGTCAAGAACAGGTTTCCTCTCCCTAGAATTGATGAGTTGTTTGTCCAACTTTAGGGTGCTAAATTCTTCTCAAAGATAGACCTCAGATCCGGATATCATCAGCTCAGAGTTAGAGAGAGTGACATCCCGAAGACAGCATTTAGGACTTGGTTGGTCTCTATGAGTTTGTAGTTATGTATTTTGGACTAACGAATGCTCCTGCAGCTTTTATAAATTTTATGAACAGGGTGTTCAAGCCATATTTGGATATGTTCGTGATTGTGTTCATAGATGATATTCTCATATACTCTCGGTGTGAGGAGGAGCATGACCATTTGATGGTGGTGCTATAGACTCTTAAGGATCGCCAATTATATGCTAAGTTTAGCAAGTGTGAGTTTTGGCTAGACTTAGTAGCATTTTTGGGCATTGTGGTGTTAAGTGATGGTGTATAGGTGGACTCTTAGAAGATAGAAGCTGTGAAGAATTGGCCTAGACCAGTGAGTCCTTCGAATATCAGGAGTTTCTTGGGCTTAGCCAGTTACTATAGGAGGTTTGTGGAAGGATTTTCATCCATTGCAGCACAGTTGACTAGGTTGACCTAGAAAAAAGTGAAGTTTCAATGGTCGGAGGCCTATGAGAAGAGCTTCTAAGATTTGAAGACTCGACTCACCCCAGCATTAGTGTTGACCCTACTTGAGGGTACTGATGGGTTTGTGGTATATTGTGATGCCTCATAGATCGGTCTTGGTTTTCTATTAATGCAGCACGGTAAGGTTATAGCCTATACTTCCAGGCAGTTGAAGGTTCATGAAAAGAACTATCCGACTCACGACCTTGAGTTGGCGGAAGTAGTATTTGCCTTGAAGATTTGGAGACACTATCTATATGGGGTCCATATGGATGTGTTTACAGACCACAAAAGCCTACAATACGTGTTCACCCAAAAGGATCTAAATCTATGTCAGAGAAGGCGGTTGGAGCTTCTTAAAGATTATGATATGGTGTCCTTTATCATCTGAGCAAGGAAAATATGGTGGCAGATGGTCTTAGCAGGCTTTCTATAGAGAGTGTGTCCCATGTAGATAAGGAGAGGAATGAGTTGGTGAATGATGTGCATTGGCTTGCATGGTTGGGAGTTCATCTTGTTGACTCGACAAATGGTGGTGTCATTGTTCAGAATAGATCTAAATTATCTTTAGTAATTGAGGTCAAAGATAGGCAAGACGAGGCTCCTATCTTGGTAAAGTTGAATAAAGACATTCAAAAAAAAAGGTGGAGGTCTTCTCCCATGGGGGAGATAGTGTGCTTCGATATCAGGGTCAGCTGTGTGTTTCAGGTGTTGATGATTTGAGAGATCGGATATTGCATGAGGCTCATGGTTCCAAATATTCTGTTTATTCAGGTGCCACCAAGATGTACCGTGACCTATGAAAAGTCTATTGGTGGAATGGTATGAAGAAGGACATAGCAGAGTTTGTGGCTAAGTGTCCAAATTGTCAACAGGTGAAGGTTGAGCATCAAATACCTAGAGGTGTGCTTCAAGATATTATCGCTACTTGGAAGTTGGAGGAAATCAATATGGACTTCATTATGGGGTTTCCTCATACTCGCCGACAGTATGACTCTATTTGGGTGGTTGTAGACAGGTTGACCAAAGCAACTTATTTCCTACCGGTCAAAACTACCAATTCAGCGAAGGATTATGCCAAATTGTACATTTGGGAATTAGTTTGATCTTATGGAGTGCCCTTGTCCATTATATCAGATAGAGGTACTCAGTTTACCTTCTAGTTTTGAAGATCGTTTCAGAAGGGACTTAGTACTCAAGTCAAGCTTAGCATAGCATTTTACCTGTAAACAGATGGTTAGGCCGAGCGGACCATTCAAACTCTTGAAGATATGTTGAGGACATGTGTGATCGATTTCAGAGGTAGTTGTGATGATCATTTACCTCTCATTGAGTTTGCATATAACAACAATTATCATTCCAGCATTCAGATGGCTCTATTTGAAGTAGGTGAAGCTGCGATGATAGGACCAAATTCAGTCCATGAGGTATGGAGAAGGTTCAGTTTATAAAGGAAAGATTGAAACAACTCAGAGTGGCCAAAAGTCCTATGCGGATGTGAGAAGGAGAGAGCTTGAGTTTGAAGTTGATGATTGGGTGTTTCTGAAGGTATCTTCCATGAAGGAAGTTATGAGATTCAGAAAGAAAGGGAAACTCAGTCCTTATTATGTTGGACCGTATCGGATTATGAGACGGGTTGGCAAGGTAGCATATGAGTTGGAGTTGCCCTCAGAATTGGCTTCAGGACATCCGATGTTTCATGTGTCGCTTTTAAAGAAGTGCATGGGTGATCCACCTTTGGTTGTCCTAGTGGAGAGCGTAGGTGTGAAGGATAGCCTCAACTACGAAGAGGTCCCGGTGGAAATACTTGATCTTCAGGTTTGGAAGCTAACGAATAAGGAGGTATCTTTGGTTAAGGTTTTGTGGCAAAATCAACATATTGAGGAAGCTATGTGGGAAGCTGAAGCAGATATGATGGCTAAATACCTGCATCTATTTCCTCCCGGCTCAATTCCAGCTTGAGGTACCAGTTTCTTCCTTAGTACTCCATTTAGTTTCATGTTCAGTTTATGTGTTCCAGTTTCTTTTATGTCGATGCATGTATGTGTGATTCATGAACTCAGTTCAGTCATGTATTCTAGTCCGAAGTCATTTACTCTGTAGTTTTTAGCTTTAGATGTTTAGTATTTGATGTCAGTCCTTTTACCCAGCTTTCAGTATGTTCATTCACATTCGAGGACGGATGTTCCTAAATGGGAGATATTGTAATACCCCGGAAGTACCTAAGACTAGACCTGGAAATTGAAAATGAGAAGCAACAAAAATATGAAATTTTGCCTCAGGACGATTGAGGATACAAGTCGTAGGAAGGACCCATGACCCTTAGGAACCACCCGTGGTTAACAGTTATGAGGGAAGGAGTTGGAACAATGGGCTTTGTAACGACTTGTTGGAAGAAGGTATGACTCGTAGGTAGGAGTCATGGGTTGGTTCTGGAATAGTTAGGAATAGGTAGTACACGTCGTGTTACGACTCATTGTGAGGAACAACTACTCGTTGTAAGTGCCCATAGGAAGAGCAGGGAAAATTCCCCAGTCAAGTAACGGATGGAACCTATGACTTGTAAGAGGAAGGTATGAGTCGTGGTGTGACTCGTAGAAAGCTCAGATATAGTTTCATCAGAGGCAGTGATGAGAGGATACGATGGATCGTTGTTTGATGTAAAAAATCATCCTATTGAGTCGTGGTATCAAGACTTGAGAACTGAAGAATGAGGGGAAGGAAGTAATGGACAGACACCACGAGTCGTGGTAGCAAGGTACGACTCGTGGTATCACTCGTTGTCACTTGAAGTGCAAAAATTCTAGACTTTTCATTAAGGGTATTTTCATAATTCCTAAGCCCTAAGGTCCTAAACTACGTCATTTTTAAGCTCAGTTAGCAGGGTTTTAAGGGTGTTAAACCTATTCTAGGTCTTACCATTCCATGCATGCAAATTAGAACTCTTCCTTGGAGATCAAGCTTGAAGAACTTCCCCAATTTCTCTTCAATTTCCTTTGGGCTTTCAATAGGGAGTGTAAATAAGATTTACCCAGGTATGTAGGGTTATGATTTGGTGTATCCATCCACTCCCATACCCAATTCCTCTTTAATTTCATGTGGTTTCTAAGTTGATGAATCTATGGGGTTTTAGCCCAACTTGTAAATTCTCTAACTATCTATCATGGGTATTCTCTATGCATGTTTTTAATGTTGAATTATGATTCATGGGTATGCTTTATAATTTTTTAAATTACAAATTATGATTTCGAAGTTTTACAGATAAGATGCGTATCTATGGAAGTTCATGAAAAGATGAGATTATGATATATGCTTCTATTTATGATGAGATGTTTATGATGAAAGTATGATTTTGAATTACCCATGTCTATGTTCATGTTTGAGTAATCAAAGTCTATATCAAGCATGTTTAAGTATTGGGCAAGCCCATATGATCATGTTTCATGTTTTATTTAAATTTCATGTTATTAGCTTACCCCATGATTTTGGAGTCTAGACTCCCACTCTTTTCAGCTTGTGGTATGGTTTGATCCCAAGGCTCCTCATGTTATGATTTTAGACTATGCATGTATGCTATGATTCAGCTTCGTCACTAGACGATGGTCAGCTTCATTGAAAAACGATAGAGAGCATATGCATGTTTTTGGGAGTAGTGTCTAGCACCGAGTAGGCTAAGGGTCAGTCAACCATGTGCCTCAAACTACGTGCCAACATAGGTATATTCGGATTATTTTGGGACCTCCCTTGTGAACTTTCCCTACCCCATAGGGGCCGTCATCTTGATATCGATATCATGGTAGCGTCCTTAGCCTTGGCAAGGCTTTGGACGACTCTGCCCATTTGAGTGTAATAGTCGGGACCACGTAAGATCTATCATGGTAATGTCAGTTATATAATGAGTCTCCCATTGTTCCTCATGATTTCAGTTATGTATTTTCATCAGTCATGATAATATGTTTTCAACAGGTTTGACCCAATGTTTAATTTTCCTTATGATTAACAGTTTTCAGCTTTGGGTCATTCGATTCAATTATGATATTCATTTATGTTTACGTCATGTTTTCAGATAAATAACATGCAAACCCTACTCTTAGACTCTTATGATGAAATGTTTTTTAATATGCATAGTTGTAGGACAGGTATGTTGGCTGTAGCACCAGTAGGGTCATTGGAACCTAGATAGGGGTATATAGATTGAGGTGTACTTGCCAGAGCTTATGGGGGTCCCGGTAGGTTAATTTTTGTGTTGCTTGTACCTTCCAGGCTTATGGGTTGTTGTTTGTGTTTTTGCCTGCTAGCTATAGCTTATGGATATATGGTTGTACAGTCGTAGCTCATATACGTGTAGTGTTTTACTAGATGCAGGTCATGAATAAGCAGACTTCTAGGTTAACTTCTTTCCTTTCTTTCTACTTACTTTCAGTCTTTAACAGCTTCTACTCACCTTTTATCATTGCCTTACATATTCAGTACATATTGTACTGACGCCCAACTATGGGGCGCTACATATTTGCCTGCAGGTTTAGACAGACAAAGATCAGGATCTGAATGTTACATGTGTTGTTCGAGTGTTAATAATGTGATCTTAGTTTTTTATATCCCATGTACTGATTTCTGAATGTAAAGGTTTGCTAGCAATAACTTGGAGGATTTTAATAAGGAGCCTGGGAGAAATTTTCACTAGAGAAGGAAGGAGTTGTGATTCTTGCAAGAACAATAAGCTCCTCCATCGATTGAAATGGCAGAGCAATATCAAAGTAGCAGGGCAAGAGGTGGCAATGACCTTAGTTGGTAACATCACTTAAATCATTGTTAGGCCCAACTGTACTTGGCACTTTGAGCTAAAGCTGAGCATGATTAGTTGTTTCATGCTAACAGACAGTTCATGGGTTTGTCATATGAGGATTCTCAACAGCATATTCAGAACTTCCTAGAGATCATTGATACTTATATCACTACTGGGGTCACGTCAAACTACGTCAGACTCACATTGTTTTCATTTTTCTTGCTTGGAGAAGTGAAGTGGTTGAAAGTGGAGCCTCCTAATTCAATTACTACTTGAAAAGATTTAACCTAAATTTTTTTAGCTATATTCTTTTGCTTGGGGAAGACAATAAGACTACAAAGTGAGATTATGTCTTTCAGGCAGAAGGAGGGTGAGTCTTTGTATTCTACCTAGGTGCAGTTTAAGACAATTCTTCAAGATTTTTCTCACCATGATTAGTCCAATGAGGTTCTAGCACGCACTTTTTTTGAGGGATTAAAACTCTACACTAAAATTATGTTAGATGCAGTAGCGGGAGGACAAATCTAGAGAATAATTTTAATCATATACATGTTTTACCAAACACGTTCTAGAAAAGAAACCTTGGCGGACAAGGTGATGTGAGTAGAAGTGTGGTGTTGGAGACAGTAGAGATATTATAGCTTCATGTTTTTTTGACAATATCTTCACAAAAGTCTACTATTCAGAACCAACTCAATAAAATGTTTATGGGTTGTCAAAACGATAGATTCATCAGGTAAATCAGATACAGTTATTTTGTGAAGTTTGCAGAGAAGAGCATGATAGTGTGATATGTGCCCAATAAATCTAGAGTCGGTACACTTTATGGGTAATGTTAACAGGCCCAAATAATTAGAATCAATATGAAAATACTTATAATTTAAACTGGAGGAATTACCTTTACTTCTCATGTGGTGGCAATCAAGAAAATCAAAATTAGTATTGTCGGCAAGGTCAGCAACACAATTATCAGTTTAATCCAGGAGATGGTAACTCTAGAAATATTGCAGATATGATGAAGAGGATGATGAAAAATCAACAAAAAGAATAACTGATATACATAAATTAACGGGTTGACAATCAAAATCATGATCTTGCAGTGTGCAATTTGGAGAGAAAGATAGGGCAAATCACAAGTGCACAGAATACTAGGACAAATGGGGCACTTCCGAGTGATACAAATCTCAATCCGAAGGCACATAAAAATGCAGTAAATCTATGGAGTGGTAAAGCATTAGATGAGTTAACATCACAAAAATTCAGATAGGTCAAGTATGAAAAAAGGAAAAACATCTAATGAGGTCAAAGAGCCGGAGAAGCTGGCGGGAGAACCAGTGGTGGTTCCCCTAAGGATAATGTCCAAGCCACCTCATTTGTTCCCTCAAAGGCTATTGAAGCAGAAGGAAGAAACCTTTGGGTAGGTCGGGGCCCTGTCTCGACCGCTATTTATATTCTTAGAGGCTTGCAGGCTATAGTATCCAGTTAGTTAGATGTTGTTGGCTGTGTGAGGCCCATGTATGTCTTATTTAGGTCTTGGCCATGTGGGGCCTAGTATAGCTACTTATTTTCCTTTCTGTTATAACTAGATAGCATGGTGGTCTTGTCGGCTCATATAGGATCCCTATTGATGTGTGTTGGTTGGGTTAGCTGTTTTCTTTTAGAGGTGCTGCGTGGCCTTGTTGGCCCGAGGCTGTGTTTACAGCCGAGATATAGCAGTTTGTCTTCTTGAATTTGATTCATTAGTAGGCACCAGAGGTGCCTGTGCCCAGTCAGGTCAACCCAGATTCCAGTATGGCATTAGGTGCCAGTCATGCCTCCCAAGGTGGGGCGTGACATGCATGATCTCTGATTTTACTTACTTATCGATTTTACTTACCTTGCATACTTGGTATATTCCACATATTGACCGCATATTCTATGCTGTATCATTTCATGATACTGGCTCTAATATTCAGGCTCAGTCTCGCCGCTAGCTAGATCTTCAGTGTTAGCATCTCCTAGTCAGAGTTGGAGAATCCTCATTTTTCGAGGGCCCTTCTTATCAGTTATATTTAGTATTTTTTGTTTCATACTTTAGTGAGTTAGTTGGGGTCTTGTCCCATCAACTTGTCAGTAGTAGATGCTTATTAGACATAGTATGTATTCATCTTTAGACTTGTGTCATGTATTCAGATGTTCAAATGTAATGAAATTTTTAGACTTCCACTGTTATGTATGTTAGACTTCCTCTTATTTATGTTGAGTTTAAGATATCATGTTAATGCCATCAGTCGACTTGGATCCTCTCAGGGTTCTTTGTCCCGTGTCTCGACCTGGGCCTATGTTTGAGTCATGATAGGGGTGCACCAATTCTCTTTGTTCGAAAGAAGGATGGGTCTCTTCGTATGTGCATTGACTATCAGTAGTTAAACAAGGTTACAATCAAGAACAAGTATCCCCTCCATAGAATTGATGACTTGTTTGACCAACTTCAGGGTGCTAGGTGCTTCTGAAAGATAGACCTCAGATTCGGATATCATCAGCTCAGAGTTACGGAGAGTGGCATTCTAAAGACAACTTTCCGGATTTGATATAGTCACTATGAGTTTGTAATTATGTCTTTTGGAATAACGAATGCTCCTACATCTTTTATAGATTTGATAAATAGGGTGTCCAAACCATATTTGGACATGTTTGTGATTGTCTTCGTCGATGACATTCTCATATACTCTTAGAGCGAGGAGGACATGCTGCTCATTTGAGGGTGGTGCTGCAGACTCTCAAGGATCATTAGTTGTTTGCTAAATTCAGTAACTATGAGTTTGGTTGAACTCAGTAGATTTTTTTGGCCATGTAGTGTCAAGGGAGAGTATGCAAGTGGACTCTTAGAAGATTGAAGTTGTAAAGAATTGGCCTAGACCGGTTAATACTTCGGAAATCAGAAGCTTCTTGGGTTTAGCTGGCTATTACAGGAGGTTTATTGAGGGATTTTCATCCATTGAAGCCTCGTTGACTAAGTTGACCCAGAAGAAAATCAAATTTCAGTGGTCGAATGCTTGCGAGAAAAGTTTTCAGGAGTTAAAGACTCGACTCACTTGATCCCCAATATTGACCCTACTTGAGGGTATAGATGGATTTGTTGTGTATTGTGATGCCTCTAGGATTGGTCTTAGGTATGTGCTGATGCAGTGTCACGACCCGAACATAGGTCGGGATCGAGACTCGGGACAAGGAACACAGAGAGGCTCCAAGTCGAGCCATGGCATGAACATCACATCTAACTCAATCAATAAGAGCGGAAGATCAATCATAATAAACATAGTGGAAGTCTAAACATAACATAACATCAGATACATACGTGAATCTGAAGCTGATTACAATCTATGTCTGAAAAGCCTCTATTACTGATGAGTTGATGGGACAAGACCCCAACTAACTCTCTAAGTCTGAAAACTGAAAGTACAAAGATAACTGAAAAGGGAGGGTCCTGGGAAGACTAGGACTCACCAACTTAGACTGGATTCTAACTCTGAAAACTAGCTAGTGACGGGGCTGAGTCTGCATATCAGAGCCTGTGTCATAAAATTATACAACATAGGGTATGCGGCCAATATGTGGAATGTACTGAGTATGCAAGGTAAGTAAAACTGCTTAAGTAATTAAAATCATTGAACATGCATAGTGTAAAACATAATATACATAAGTATCTGAGAGTAGGGCTTGCATGCTAGTTTATTGAAATTATGATCTGAACATAACTGGATATCATAACTGATTCGAATGAACCAAAGCTGAAAACTGATAATCATAATTAAAATTGAACATTGGGTCAAACCTGCTTAAAAATATATATCATGAATGCTAAACATGCATAACTGAAAACATTAGGAATAATGGGAGACTCACCATGTAACCAACATTACCACGATAGATCTTACTGTTGAGATTCCTCGGCAATGGCGCCAAAAACTTATTGACGACTGCACCCAAGCGCACACGCAAGTGGACATGGTTTTACAAGTAATACAGTGGCCCTTTTTAAGAGCCGACCACAGGGACTAGACCAATTCAGCTAATTATCAAGTTCAAGTGTGATATTAACTTTCAAAAATGTTGATTTAGAATTTTTCGATAAAGTTTAATTAAGTCTAGGGGTGGTCACAGAAATACTCTGAAAACACTCAAGAAGCAACTAGGGCTAACACCGGATAATCATGCGATACTACGGTTTGTAATGGTTTAAGTATGATTATCAATTGTCATCTCACATAATTACAATTGCATGTTCATGGTCTTTCGAGCCTCTAAACACGACAAATTAGCCTCACAACTACATCGTTGAGCGGGGATGTGATATTCTAGTTCGTGGGAAATTCAATTACGTGGATATGGTTTGCGGGGTTTATGTTCTTGATTAGGGACTTTCGTACCTCTAATCATTTAACCCAACTTAGCTTCACAACTACTTCTATGAGTGGTGATGTGATAATTCTAAGTTGGTGTCTAGCTCATCCCTTTTTAGTAACCTAGCAAGGCAAATTAGGTATAATTTCTTATCCTAACCGCGAATTATATCGTAAGATACAAACTTGCTCCCTACATTCTTTGTTCTTTCCTAGGTTTACTTTCTCAAGCTTTTACCTAGGTGTAACATGTGTGTTTTCATGGTGAACAATCATAAAAACAACCATAATTAAGAACGTAAGATAAAACAACAATTAATAACTTTAAACCAAAACAAATTCACATAGTCATAATCATACCTTGTGGCTTCAACCCTAGAGGAAGGGTTCTAGCCACTCAAGTTCGTATAATTACAAGAAAACATAATTAGAGTAACATACTTACAAGAATTGGTAGAAGAGAAGATGAAATTTAAGAACCCTAGGTGAGTTCTCCCACTTCTCCCTTCACTCGTTGGTAGTTTTTCAGAATAATTTCATGACAAAATGTTTTTAGGAGCTAAGGGACCTATTTATAGTAAATGAGAATTGTACAAAATTATTCCCGGAATGGAATAGCTCCGTGGCGCGGAGGTGAACACACTAATTTACCTCCGTGACATGGAGGAATCACGGAAGAAATCTGGAAATACAAAACAGTCACCAAGCAGCCCCTTGCCGTGATGGCAGTGTGGCACGCTACTTGTGCAGCGCGTTAGGGGTCGTGACATGCCACTGGTCATGCAGCCTGCCTGCCGTGACAAGTTGCCAACGCGCAGGTGGGCTGTTTCATGCATCCTCATTGCCGACATACGCGTTTTACTTCTGATTCCATGCCTCCACTTCACCAACTCATAGATTAGTTCCTCAAATTCATTTTAAACCTACAAAACAAGAACTAATCATGTTGGTTAGTATAAATATTCACATTTACATTAACTTACATGAGAATATATATAAATAAGTAGATAAACAAGATGAAAACTAAGTTATAAAGTATCACTTGGGCATGCCATTTTGCCCAAGATGAACTACCCCACACTTAAAGCCTTGTTCGTCCTCGAATAACCCTTTTACATCTCATGTAAGTGAAGACTCACACATTACTAATTTAGCAATAGAAGGATTTGGTTCATCCGACACGTACACGTCATGGACATCCCGCCTTTCTATGTTCTATAGACTTGTATGTAACTATTGAGAGTGAAGATAGCAATGTAACAATGTATGTAACTATTGTAACAATGTAACAAGCTACGACTACAATGATTGTTTGAGATAGCAAGTTAAAAATAAAGCATGCACGATTTAATCATTGAAATGATATACAACTACGTTAAGACTTCCTAACCTCAAGAATTGACTCTCAATCTTAGCAAACTCATGTAAATCAACCGATCAGGGAATCTGACGCGAATTTTATCTCTCATTAAACATGTGCCCTCACGATAAGAGAGTTACCCATTTTTACTCACAAAGTTTCAAATCACAACATGTATGGGTATATGAATAAAATTATGCTCGCTCTCTCAAGGAATTCACATGCATCATGTAGTGACCCATAAGCTTGCTCTTCGTGTTTTACTCCACTAATTTAAGGATGTATGAATGTAAGATCAAGTAGGACTTAATGGGTTGTAATGTAAGCCAAGGGACGGGTAGGTAATATCATGGATAATAACACTGGCTATCTTCCCCAAGCGCTTTTAATAACTTCAACCTTCATTAAGGACATCTCTTTTCTTACTTCCTCCTCATTCTTTTCACTCTTGAATTTTCTCTTCTTGTTTCCATTTCTTTAAGCACACTCAGCTTATTAGTAAGGGGTACTTAAGCAACTTTTTCATTCATTTATTTCTTACTCCCTACCAATACTCAGGTATTTTCAAATAAGTGCACCCTTGACCTTTCTCAACTTTTACAACTGCTACTTTTCCTTCTTTTTCATGCTTCTCACTCCTTCATTCTTTCGGATTTTTCCCTTAAGTGCTTAGGAGTTTTGGATCAAATTCAAGGCTAATGAAAGAAAAAGGATTAAGCTTATGTTGTAGCTATCAAAGAACAGGCTTAAGGCTCAATGGGGCTCACTAGGATTCAACATTCAAGGTAAGTAAAGTGAGGGATAAAAATTAGGTTCATTCAAAGAAATTCCTAAATCATCTCCTACAATCTACATCCTTCATTTCGTTTTATATACACACAAGGCAAGTTCTATACACTCCACAATAGCATGGAATATTCGAAAACCTTTCACTCACAACACATGCTCAATTCAAGACACATTCAACAGACTCTTACTCAGCTAATCACAAGAATTCAGAATTAAGCTTCAATTACATCGAGTCAACTTCAAGAGCCAAAGTGTCTCAAACAAAGTTATACACTTCTTACATGCTTCAACCCTAACCACATTTGTGTCTTACAATCATGTATAGCATATAACAAGAATATCAAGCCATCAATTAGCTACGAGTTCAAAAACCAAAACCTATTGACTAATTTTTTCTCAAGACGGTCGTCATCCATCCATCATCGGAAATAGTCTCTATCTATGACTAAATACATTATATACAGACAAAGAAAATATTTATTCTTCGGTTCAAAGACCCCCCGTTGGAAAAGAATCGAAAAGAAAAACCAACGGGTGATGAAGTCATGCTCAGCCCAAAAATTTTTCCAATATGTATCAAGCACTATACTCACCAAAATCATTAAGCACAAAATTTTTGAAATTTCCCTCACCCCACACTTGAATCATGCTATGTCCCCAAAGCATCTAATTAAAATTCAAAAGGGTGAGAAATACTCCCTGGACCTCTATGCCTAGCTAACATCATGTTTTTCTTTATTTTTGCACAAGTGGGTGTTTGACCCCACACTTTTTTTCTTCCATGCTTGTTAGCTTCCTCCTCCACTGGTACTCAGACTTACCCTCCATCTGTGCCTAACTTTCCATCAAAATCAACATAAACAACAATCACGAATTGTACCCGTGGTACCCTTGGGTTGCCTCCCAAATAACGCCTAATTTTACATCACAGCACGACGTGGACTATCCTTTTTAGGAAATCCTCATACCTGGGTTCCCTTTCAAGAACCATCTCCTTTTCTTTTGATTTTTAGAGGAAACAGCCTCCACTCTGTTCCTCTCTTCCTCCAACTTCTTATCCAACTGAAGCCCTTTATCATACTCGGGCTGAACACTTATCATTACCTTTGGCCATGGACCTGTGAAATCTACCACCCCACACTTATCCTCTGACAAGACACTAACCTTACAAAGGTTTTTGTAGTGTGTGGGTGGGTTAATCTCTTGGTATACTCGGAAAAGTTCTTCTTCATCCTCGACCCTCATTTTCAGGGTCCCTGCTCTTAAGTCAATTACCGCTCCTCCGGTGGACAAGAATGGCCGTCCCAAGATTAAGGGTACCTGGTCATCAACATGAAAATCTAAGATAATAAGATCAGCAGGTATAATAAACTTACCCACTTTGATGAGAAGGTCCTCTATGATTCCATCCGGTGCCACTCGCGAGTTATCCGCCAGCTGCAGCATCAATCTTATTGGCCGCGGTTTCCCCAACCCCAGGGTGTTAAATAAAGATAGGGGCATTATATTACCTGCTTCCCCTAAATCACATAGGTCTCGTAGCACTCCAACTTTACCAATTTGTACGGTGAGGGTAAAACTCCCTGGGTCTTTGAGCTTCTTAGGAATCTTGCTCAATACCCTGTGACTGTACTCCTCCGTCAGTGCTACTGTCTGTATATTCACCAATCTGACTTTATTGGCCATCACATCCTTTAAGTATTTAGCATACTTGTGCATTCCCTGCAAAACATCAAGCAAAGGCAAATTTATGTGAAGTTCTTTGAAAATCTCAAAGAACATTTTGAAGCATTCCTCCTCCTTGCTCTTTCTAAATCTCTGAGGGAATGGTGGTGGTGGTCTTTGTGCTGGCTGCAATGAAGATTGTGCATTTTGTTGCACAACACTTTGATTCTCTCCCTTGTCAGTGGATGGTCCTTGTCTAACCAACTCCGACTGTACCTCATTTCTTTTCTCTTTTGGCACTGCATCAACTAATTGTTTGCCGCTCCTCAGACTGATGGCGTTGACCTGATGGGGATTAGGATCTGTGTCACTTGGTAGTCCTCCCTTCGGTCTCATATTTTGAGCAGCTTCTATCTGCCATCTGCTTTTCTAGATTGTGGGTGACCAATTGCTGATTCTTTAAGTTTGATGCCATCCTCGCCTGATCTTCTGCTAATTGAGTCTAGGTATCCATGATTTTCTGCAATGTTTCCTTAATGTTGCTGCTCAACTGGCCATCATTCTGCCTATTTTGCTAATAGTGCTGCTGTTGAGGTTACTGATAACTTTGCTTTTAATTTCCACCCCAAGAAAAATTTAGGTGGCTCTGCCAATTTTTGTTGTAGTTGTTTCCAAAATTCTGAGTGTTCCTCTGCACATTCCCAACAAGATTGACTGATTCTGGATTGGCTCCACAAGATTCTTCATTGTGCCCATTATTCCCACAAATTTCACACCAACTCGGAGCTTGCTAAACTGCATTAACCTGGCCCTGCTGTTGGTTCATACTCAGGTTATTGAACTGAGTGATAATATGATGCTGGAATGAAGCTAGCTATGTTGCCAAGGCATTCATACAATCTACCTCTATCAACCCTGCTCTCTTTCCTGCCCCTTTCGATGATTCATTGTGCCATTCTGGATTTCCCTTTGCAATTCTATTCAACAGTGTGTACAACTTATTATACGTCTTCTCTAAGGCTTGCCCACCCGATGCAGGGTCTAGCAAAATTTTTGTATGTGGGTCTAGACTTTCTACAAAGGAATGAGCCAGCACTTCATTCGCTTGCTAATGATGGGGATAGTCTCTTAATAATGACTTGAATCTTTCCCAAGCCAAATATATATTCTCATTCAGGCCTCTGCTTGAAACTCAGTATTTCACTTCTCAATTTTGCAGTCTTGCCTGAAGGAAAGAATCTGATCAATAACTTCCTTTCCAAATCATACTAAGAAGTTATGGAGTTCGGTGGCTCTGATTTCAACCACCTTTTGGCCTCTCCCAATAATGAAAATGGGAAGAGGGTAAGTCAGACATAGTCTGTGGACACTCCGATGGGAACGAAAGGGTCACTAATCTCCAAAAAGTTCTGTAAGTGCTGTTGCGGGTCCTCATGTGCCATCCAAGTGAATTGACCACTAGAATGTAACAGCTGCACCATATTTTGTTTCAATTCAAAGTTCCCTCCAGGTTTCGATTTACGGATACTAGAGTTCACATTCTTCGCTCGTGGGATTGCCACTTCGCGAACTGGTCTGGCTGCCATTGCTTTCGGTAACAATTGTGCCTATCCTGCGGGTGGTTGTTGTTGTGCCTTTTCTTGAAGTCGTTTTAGTTTTTTCTCAAGAGCTACTCTCCTTCGCAAATGAATTTGACGTTCTGGTTCAAGCAACGGTTCCACAAGATCTCTATTCCTAGCCAGCTCGGCAAGACAACCTGTCACCTGCAATAAGTCAGACTAAGACCAAGTTTCTCAACACTTAAGGAAATTAAAAATCTCACAAAAATAGACAACTTTACTAAACTTCGCCGAGTCCCCGACAATGGCGCTAAAAACTTGTTGACGACTGCGCCCAAGCGCACACGCAAGTGCACATGGTCTTACAAGTAATACAGTGGCCCTCTTTAAGAGCCGGGTGTCGAACCCACAGGGACTGGACCAATTCAGCTAATTATCAAGTTCAAGTGTGATATTAACTTTCACAAATGTTGATTTAGACTTTTTTGATAAAGTTTAATTAAGTCTAGGGGTGGTCACAGAAATACTCTGAAAACATTCAAGAAGCAACTAGGGCTAACACCGGATAATCATGTGATACTACGATTTGTAATGGTTTAAGTATGGAATTATCAATTGTCGTCTCAAATAATTACAATTGCATGTTCATGGTCCTTTGAGACTCTAAACACGATAAATTATCCTCACAACTACATCATTGAGCGGGGATATGACATTCTAGTTCGTGGGAAATTCAATTACGTGGGTGTGGTTTGTGGGGTTTCTGCTCTTGATTAGGGACTTTCTTACCTCTAATCATTTAATCGAACATAGCTTCACAACTACTTCTATGAGCGGTGATGTGATAACTCTAAGTTGGTGTCTAGCTCATCCCGTTTTATTAACCAAGCAAGGCAAATTAGGTATAATTTCTTATCCTAACCGCGAATTATATGTAAGATAGAAACTTGCTCCCTACATTCTTTGTTCTTGCCTAGGTCTACTTTCTAAAGATTTTACCTAGGTGTAACGTGTGTGTCTTCATGGTGATCAATCATAAAAACAACCATAATTAAGAACGTAAGACAAAACAACAATTAATAACTTTAAACCAAAACAAATTCACATAGTCACAATCATACCTTGTGGCTTCAACCCTAGAGGAAGGGTTCTAGCCACTCAAGTTCGTATAATTACAAGAAAACATAATTAGGGTAACATACTTACAAGAATTGGTAGAAGAGAAGATAAAATTTAAGAACCCTAGGTGAGTTCTCCCACTTCTCCCCTCACTCCTTGGTAGTTTTTCAGAATGATTTCGTGACAAAATATTTTTAGAAGCTAAGGGACCTATTTATAGTAAATGAGAATTGTACAAAATTATGCCCGGCGTGGAATAGCTCCGTGTCACGGAGGTGAACACGCTAATTTACCTCCGTGACACGGAGGAATCGCGGAAGCCATTTGGAAATACAAAACAGTCACCAAGCAGCCCCTTGCCGCGATGACAGCGTGGCACGCTGCTTGTGCAGCGCGTTAGGGGCCGTGAAATGCCACTGGTCGAGCAGCCTGCCTACCGTGGCACGTTGCCAACGCACATGTGGGCTGTTTCACGCATCCTCCTTGTCGACGTTCGCGTTTTACTTCTGATTCCATGCCTCCACTTCACCAACTCGTAGATTAGTTCCTCAAATTCATTTTAAACCTACAAAACAAGAACTAATCATATTGGTTAGTATATATATTCACATTTACATAAAATTATATGAGAATGTATATAAAAAGGTAGATAAACAAGACAAAAACTAAGTTATAAAGTATCACTTGGGCATGCCATTTTGCCAAGATCACTTATGTGGTCCCGACTATTACACTCAAGTAGGCAAAACCGTCTAAACCCTTGTTAGGGGATGCTACCATGATATTGATATCAAGCTGAAGGCCCCTTGGGGTAGGGGAAAGCTCAAAAAGGAGGTCTCGAATAATCTGAACATACCTGCATTGGCTCGTATTTCGGAGGCATAGGGTTGACTAACCATTAGCCTACTCAGTGCTAGACACTACTCCCAAAAACATACATATGCTCTCCATCATTTTCCAACGAAGCTGACCTTCATCTAGTGATGAAGATGAATAATCATATACATATAAAATCTAAAATCATACATGAGGAGCCCTGGCTCAAACCATACCACAACCTGAACATAATTAGGAGTCTAGACTCCAAAACCATGTGGTAAGCTAATTGACATGAAATCATAAATCATACTTGAACATATGGGCTTGCCCAATACTTAAATATGCTGAAAATTACTTGAAAACATGATCATAGACATGGGTAACTTGAAAATATGCTTTTCTCATAAATATCTCATCATACTTGAACATATACCATAGATCTCAACTTTCATGAACTTTCATGGATGGGCATCATAATTTTTAAAAAATGATATATAATTGAAAATATTGTAAAACTTGCCCATGAATCATAATTCAACAATAAAAACATGCTTAGATAATACCCATGATAGAAACTTAGGGAATTCATGCATTGGGTTAAAATCTCATAGAATCAACATGTAGATTTTCATGAATTAGAGAGGGATTCGGCATGGATGTGAACAGTTTCACCCATTCATAACCCTACATACCTGAGAGAATCTGATTCTACAATCTCCTTGATTGTCCAAAGAAGAATTGAGGAAGAACTTGGAAGGACTACACTTGATCACCCTCTCAAAACCTCTAAGCTTGCATGCATGAACTAGGAATGGATTAGAATGAACTTACCCTTCTTAAAACTCAATATTCAGAGCTTAAAATGACATAGTTTAGGCCTTAGAATCATAGGAATTATGTAAATGCGCTTGATAAACTCGCAGGGAAAAACATACAACCAGTCTGAATGAGGGACTGTACGAGTCGTTGTCCATGGCCACGACTCATGGCCACTAGTTGTGCACAACACTGCCAAAATTCTAAATATTCATCACCACGGGGAACACTACGACTCGTGGTCTACCCAACGAGTTGTAGTCACCAATCCATTAGTTACACTGCCCTATCTTTCCTCTTCCTTCCATCAACCTTGGCCACGATTGACTTAACGAGTCGTGGGGCTGACCACAACTCGTGGTCATGCTCATGGTTACTCCAAACTTGAAATTTACAACATAAGTCAAAATCCTCACCATGAGTCACTTAACGACTCGTGGTCATCCTGACGGGTCACTAGACGACTCGTCCTGTGATCTGGTGCAGAAATCCTTTTTTCTCTGTTTCAACTCTCGGGTCTAATCTTAGGGTTTTCTGGGCATTACAATATCTCCCCCTTGGGAAAATCCGTCCTTGAATGTTGGAAAACGTACAGAAAAGCAGAGAACTGCAATCATCATATTCAAATATTGATCATATAAGCTGAAAACTGACGGAATAATTGCCTCTGAACTGAACCACATGACTGAATTGAATTGATGATCATGCATACATGCTTTGACATGAAAGAAACTGGGACACATGAACTGAACATGAAACTGAATAGGGTCTTAGGGAAAAAACTGATACTTCAAGCTGGAACTGATCCGGAAGGGAATAGATGCGGGTATCTAGCTATCATATCTGCTTCGGCTTCCCACATAGCTCCCTCAACATGCTTATTCCTCCATAAAACCTTGACTGAGGCTACCTCCTTGTTCCTTAGCTTTCAAACCTGAAGATCCAATATTTCCACTGAAACCTACTCATAACTAAGGCTATCCTTCACACCTACACTTTTCACCGGAACAACTGGATGAATTGAAGCTAATTCCGAGGGCAACTCCAACTCACATGCTACCTTGCCAACCCATTTCACAATCCAATATGGGCCGACATAATGGGGGCTGAGTTTCCTTTCTTTTCGAACCTCATTACTCCCTTCATGGGAGATACCTTCAAAAACACCTAATCATCAACTTCAAACTCAAGATCCCTCATCCTTACATCCACATAGGACTTTTGTCGACTTTGAGCTATTTTCAACCTATCCCTTATAAGCTGAACTTTCTCCATAGCCTCATGGACTGAATCTGGTCCTATTATCACAGCTTCACTGACTTTAAACCATCCAATAGGCGATCTATATCTCCGCCCATAGAGAGCCTCAAATGGAGCCATCTGAATGCTGGAATGGTAGCTGTTGTTATATGCAGATTCAATGAGAAGAAAATGATCATCCTAACTACCCTTGAAGTCAATCACACATGCTCTCCACTTGTCCTCGATATTTTGAATAGTCTGCTCCACCTGACCATCGATTTGCGGATAGAATGTTGTGTTAATCTTGACCTGAGTACCAAGTCCCTTTTGAAATGATCTCCAAAACTGGGAGGTAAACTGAGTACCTCTATCCGATATGATGGACAATGGCACTTATGCAACCGAACTAACTCCTAAATGTACAATTTAGCATAATACTCTGCCGAATCATTAGTTTTGACCGGTAGGAAGTGAGCTGCTTTGGTCAACCTGTCCACCATCACCCAAACAGAGCCATATTGCCGACGAGGACGAGGCAAACCTGTTGAACATATGGGCTTGTCCAATACATAAACATGCTTGAAAACACTTGATTCACTTGAAAACATGATCATAGACATGGGTAACTTGAAAAAATGATTTTCTCATAAATATCTCATCATACTTGAGCATACATCATACATATCAATTTTCATGAACTTTCATGGATGGACATCATAATTTAAAACATGATATATAATTGAAAACATTGTAAAACTTGCCCATGAATCATAATTCAATAATAGAAACATGCTTAGATCATACCCATGGTAGAAACTTAGGGAATTCACGGATTGGGTTAAAACCTCATAGAATCAACATGTAGATTTGCATGAATTATAGAGGGATTGGGCATAGGTATGAACAATTTCATCCATTTATAACCCTACATACCTGAGAAAATATGATTCTACAATCTCCTTGATTGCCCAAAGAAGAATTGACGAAGAACTTGGAAGGACTAGACTTGATCACCCTCTCAAAACCTCTAAGCTTGCATGCATGAAGTAGGAATGACTTATAATGAACTTAACCTTCTTAAAACTCACTATTCAGAGCTTAAAATGACGTAGTTTAGGCCTTAGAATCATAGAAATTATGGAAAAACCCTTAATAAATTCGTAGAAAAAAATAGACTACCAGTCCCAACGAGGGACTAGACGAGTCGTTATCCATGGCCACGACTCGTGGCCACAAATCGTGCACAGCATAGCCAAAATTCTCAATATTCATCACCACGGGGAATACCACGACTCATGGTATACCCAACGAGTTGTGGTGACCAATCTGTTAGGTAGACTACCTATCTTTCCTCTTCCTTCCATCAACTTGGCCACGACTGACTTAATGAGTTGTGGGGCTAACCACGACATGTGGTCATGCCCGTGGTTACTCAAAACTTGAAATTTACAACTTAAGTCAAACTCCTCACCACGAATCACTTAACGACTCATGGCCATCCTAACGGGTCACTGATAATACTCAAACTCACACCTCCTACTGAAGTATGAAGCGGACGTTGTCAATAAAGAACCCAACAAAGAGGTCAAGGTTGAACCCATAGGAAATATGAAAGATCTAGACTAATACCGGTAGGTGAACTGTTGGTTAGTTACTCCAATTGGGGTTTCAAGAAAACAATAATTAAAATAATGATTGAAATTGTGGTTTAAAATCAAGGGTTAAGAATAACTAGGGTTTATGTTCCCCATGGGTTTATAACTGTTTTGGATATACACATGTGATCAATACCAATGCTTACTTGTAGAACTGATAACTAGGGTTCATCCAAACGACTGGTTCGCCAATTGGATGACTATACTCAATCACCAGGTCAGGTCTCATGAGAGATTTCAAACTATCCATTATCAATATGTTCCAAATTTAACTATCCTACGACCACAACTCAAGTTAATACAATGATCATCAAGATCAAGGCTTTGTTATAATTCTCTTTTCCTAATCTCTAGCTCTCTAGGTTCAAGAAAGTAAAGAATTCGGGCAAGTCCTAATGTTTTCCACCATTACAAAATGTTTAAGCAAGAAGAGAATATAATAAAAGTATTTTGGATTGGTTTTGAATCTCTTTTGTGTACCCCTAGCTCATTAATCCTCCATGGTTTCCACAACCCTAGCTATGGAGGTTTTAGCCTCTCATAGTTGCAAGGTTGTGATATGCATTCATAATTAATCATATGATTCAATACTTACAATTGTACATGAGAGAAAAGCTTCTTTGATTATATCTGAAATAACTCTAGAGCAATTAGTAAATATCAAGAAAGAAATCAAGAAAAGATTGATCACAAGTCTATCAACTCAATTCTATGTTTTTTCTCACTTTCTAACCTTCTCTAATTACTTTCAACATTCTCTAATATAAATAAAATATAAAAGGTATTTATACAGACATAAGAATTTGTTTCCTAAGCTAACAGGGTAAATTTCCATAACTGGTGCCGCTTGAGCTACGACTAATCCTACGACTCGTAGAAGGATTGTATGGGTCGTACCTGCTATCCGTAAGTCCTTGGCTTGCTGAAATTTGTCTTAGTGTTGGGCCTTGGTACTACTCGTACATGCTTCATATGAGTCGTACTTTGCTTCTATGGCTTGACTCGAAAACTCTGAATTTTTCTAAAGTTTGTCACGAGTGTGATGGTACGACTCATACCTCTCCTCCAAGGCTCTTACTGTCTATTCGTGTCAGGAGTCTGCCTCTTGTGCAATTCTTCTAAATATTTCCACGACCCAGTGTTACGGCTCGTACTGAGAGTCGTAGGTTGCACTCTTTACAATTCAGTCATCTGAAACTTTTCACGATTCTCAGTACGGCTCGTGCCATCAACCTACGGCTCGTACTAAAACTGTGACTTTAGCCCATTTTCTACACTTTTAGGCTTCTTTTGCACATTCTTGATCCAACACTTATGTGTCCTGTAATCAAAGAAAAAGTGCCTTATATACATATAAATATACCTAACTCCATGTTATTTTCTTAGTTTTGAGCGTCGAAAGTGCTGTAAACTCATAGCACATCAACACCCTCAACTTAAGACTTTTGCATGTCCTTAGGCAAAGAAAAGAAAAAAGTAAGCACGACGCTCAACTAGAAAATAAACCTAGGATACTACAACCAATAACAAACAAAATTTGCATGATATATTCAATGACTTTTGACCCTTCTTCCATGAACCAATATTAGCTAATGGACTACAAGCAACCATAAAACATGATAAACAAGGATCAAGATATGTCATCTAGCTATCAATAGGCAATCAATTGATCACCAATGCTTTACACACAAACCACTGGTAAAAGTAAACATAACCCATGTACCCTCACAACAAAAGAAGTCCTCAGTCACAGATATAGTAACAGATATGGCATGGGACTGAACAAGAGAGAGTCTCACTCTCACAAAGAAGTTCCAAGTACTGTGCATCAGATACCATAGGCTTGCCCTTATTTTTCTACTTCGGTCTGTTAGATGGTTAGATTAGGATCACTATAGGACTTGATGCGGCTTGTAATGTAGGCTTTAGGGCTGGACATGATAAATGTGAGATATTTTTAAGTGACTACCCCTTCCTTGGCACTACATACATTGGTTTCGCCGTTCACCTATTTTACCCTCTTTTCTTTTTATTCCATTTCCTCCCTTTTCACCTCTTTTGTATGCATTTGTATGAGTATGGTGTGTTTTCAACCTTTTCAAGAATTATTTTTCTTCAAAATTTTCTACTTTTTCATCTCTTTATTTTTCTTTTCTGTTTTTATTTGTCATACCACACCTTATTTTTCACCTTTTTTCTTTTTTTCCCTTTTCCTCATTCACACCATTTATGCACCCCTGCTCTAGCCACCCTCAACTTAGGCATTTTGCCTATGTTTAAGTTAATAATATCCAAGGAAGGAGAAAGGCCAAAATAGGTTCATTATAAAAAAGGGTTAGGGTTCATCGGTTAATCAAAGAAAAATAGTTTATTAAAGGCTTAAAATTGGGATCAAGGGAATCATATGATTTTGGTAGGGTCATTTAGGCCAAAAGTGAACTTAAAAAAAATGACCTATGATCATATCCTAAAGAACCGTCCTTAGCCTATGCAAAGACCAACCAAGCAAGTTCTAGATCTTCAACATAGAACTGAACTAAGTATCAAACTTCACTCACTCATGGCGCATGACTTATATTCACTTTACTTGTCTGGTTTATACATGGTTTAACAATACTAATCATGCAAATACACTAAATGACATCAAAAGATCCACAGAAATCATGCATGCAGTCACAAGTACTCAGCCAATGCATCAAAAATTTTTTAAACAGGGTCAATTTTTTTAGAAATCCAAAACTAATGCACTTTCATTGGTTGAGTACTCCTAAGCTATTTTCTAATTAAACAAAAAATCACAAAATAAGAAAATAAAATCCAAAACATGCCGGTTCTATTAGATAGCATGCCTAAGGAAAAAGAAACACGACAAGAAAAACCCTCGGACGAATGCAAAAATCCCGAAAATTACAACTACACCCCCTCCCTTTTTGAAAATTGTGCTTCATCCCTGAAGT
The DNA here is from genome assembly GCA_035772735.1 of Datura wrightii. Lineage (NCBI taxonomy): Eukaryota > Viridiplantae > Streptophyta > Magnoliopsida > Solanales > Solanaceae > Datura > Datura wrightii. The sequence continues at coordinate 130,806,121 of JASDFA010000006.1, forward strand.
ATGAACTACAAGAACAGAGGGAAGGGAACATACCTATGGATACTCATACTTCACCATTCATGGGTTGCCTCCCATGCAGCGCCTGATTTAACGTTGCGGCACAACGTGACTCTTGTGATTCTTCAGGAGTCGTCAAGGTATACTACCTCTATTCCTCTAAGTTCTTCCACATCTACCGTTCACTTAGAACCTTTTTCTTCTTTATTATCAAGTTTCATCGCACCGTACGAGGACACATGTACCAATCTATAGGGTCCCATCCATCTAGATTTCAACTTTTTAGGGTGTAACCGAAGCCTTGAGTTGAACAGTAGGACCAAATCGCCTGGGCTAGACTCCCTTTTTGCAATCTTCTTATCATGGTAAATCTTCATCCTTTCTTTATAAATGTCCATACTCTCATAAGCTATAATTTGGAAGTCATCCAACTCATTAAGCTGGTTAAGCTTCAGCTTGGCTGCTTCGTTCCAGTTCATATTCATCTTTTTCAGAGCCTATAGCTCTTTATGCTCTAATTCAATCGGTAAATGACATGCTTTGCCATAAACTAGTTGGTAAGGAGATGAACCATGGGGGTCTTGTAAGCTGTTCGGTAAGCCCACAACGCATCATCGAGCTTCCTAGACTAATCTGTCTGGCTAGTATTCACTGTTTCGGGTAGGATGGTCTTGATCTCCCTGTTCGAAACTTCCACTTTTCCACTTGAGTGAGGATGGTAAGGTGTTGCCACCTTATGCTTGACACCATATTTTTCCAACAGGGTCCTAAAGAGGCGATTATAGAAGTGAGATCCACCATCACTGATAATAACTCTGGGAGTGCCAAACCTGGGAAAAATGTGCTTCCACAGAAATGCTGTTACACTTTTGCCTTCATCGTATGGTAGTGCAATAGCCTCCACCCATTTGGAGACATAGTCCACTACCACCAAAATGTATTTTATCCTATAGGAGCAACAAATGGGCCCATAAAGTATATATCCCACACATCAAAGAACTCAACTTCCAGGATAGGGGTCAAGGGCAACTCATGTTTACAAGTAATACCGCCCTTCCTTTGGCATTGATCACAGGACTTGGCATAATCATATGCATCTTTGTGAATAGAGGGTGGGTAATATCCGCATTGTAAGATTTTATGTGCTGTTTTGATACCACTATGATGACCCCCGGCTGGAGATAAATGATGGGCCTCTAGAATGCTCAACATCTCTATTTTAGGCACACACCTACAAATGATCCCATCTGCACAAATGTGAAATAAGTATGGCTCATCCCAGTAATATCTTTGGGCATCGAATAAGAACTTTTTCTTCTACTAAGGAGTCAGGTTTGCTTGTATCATATTGCTAACCAAGTAATTTGCAAAGTCAGCAAACTAGGGAATCAAATCCTGAGATGCAGCAAGCACCTGTTAATCTAGGAAGGCATCATCAATATCAATATCCTCTCTTGCCCTAGCTTCAGAATCGATCTTGGATAGATGATCTGCCACCTGATTTTTCGTTCCCTTCTGGTCTTTAACCTCAAACTCAAATTCTTCGCGCAAGAGCACCTACCGAATCAATCTAGGTTTAGCATCCTTTTTGGACATTAGGTACCTCAAAGCGGTATGGTCTGTATGAATGATCACCTTGGTTCTAATAAAGTATGCTCGAAATTTTTCGAATGCAAAGACCACCACCAATAGCTCCTGTTCTGTGACCGTGTAATTCTTCTGGGCTGTATTGAGTGCTTTACTAGTGTAGTAGATAGGATGAAAAATCTCTTCTCTTCATTGGCCCAAAACAAACCAAGAGCAACCCCGCTAGCATCGCACATTACCTCAAATGAAAGAGACCAATCTGGAGTTATGATGATATGAACAATGGTGAGTTTCTCTTTCAAGCACTCAAAAGCCCTCAGACATGCCTCATAAAACATGAACTTTACCTCCTTCTCAAGTAATTTGCATAATGGTTGTGTAATTTTTGAAAAGTCCTTGATGAATCGTCTGTAGAATCTTGCATGCCCTAGAAAGCTTTTGACCCCTTTTATGAAATAGGGGGTGGCAAACCAGCTATAACCTCAATTTTTGCCTTGTCCACCTCAATCCATTTTCCCAAGATTTTATCACCCAATACTATTCCTTCCTTGACCATAAAATGACCTTTTCCCAATTTAGGATCATATTAGTTTCTTCACATCTTTTCAATACTTTTCCCAAGTGCTTGAGGCAAGATTCAAATGAGTCACCTACAACAGAAAAGTCGTCAATAAATACTTCAATGGTGTCCTCCACCACGTTTGAGAATATATACATCATGCAGCGCTGCAATGTGGCTGGTGCATTGTACAATCCAAATGGCATTCTTTTAAAAGCGAACGTTCCATATGGACAAGTGGAGGTTGTCATTTCTTGGTCTTCTAGAGCGATGGTAATCCGATTATATCCTGAATAATCATAAAGAAAATAGTACCAACCTCTACCTACCATTCTGTCAAGCATCTGATCCAAGAGTGCCATTGGAAAGTGGTCCTTTTGGGTCCAGGGGTTGAGCTTCCTGTAATCCATGTATACACGCCACCCTGTGACTGGTCGTGTTGGTATTAACTCCTTCTTCTCGTTGGTTACCACTGTGATCCCACCTTTCTTCGGTACACACTGTACTGGACTCACCCACTTGCTATATGCGATCAGATAGATTACACCAGCATCCAGCCAATTGATGATCTCCTTCTTTACTACTTCTTGCATTGGGGGGTTCAGGCGGCGCTGATGTTCTATACTTGGTTTGTAATTTGGCTCGAGTTGGATCTTGTGAGTACATATGCCTGGAGGAATTTCGATGATATTAGCTATGGTCCAGCCAATTGTCACAACCCCAACGTACACCCGGATCATAGACACGGGACAAGGGACCCCGAGAGACCCCAAGTTGACCCATGGCTCATGCATACAACTAATCTCATTCAAATAAGCGGAATGATAATCATAAAAACCATAGTGGAACGTAATCATAGCATAACATTAAAAAATACTGGACGTACACATAAGCTAAATATTACACATGGTCTAAAAGCCTCTACAATATACGATGGGTTGATGGGACAACATCCCCCAACTAACTAAAATGATATTGAAATGTAAGATAATATGAAAGTCTACCAAATAGCCCTCAAAACATGAGGACTCACAAATAAGCTGAGAACGTATGCTGAGAAGGACTAAGGATGAGGATGAGCCTGAGATCCGGACCTTGTATCATGAAATGATAAAACATAGAAAGAATGCGGTTAGTACATGGAATGTACTGAGTATGCAAGGTAAGTAAAATGTACATTTCAAAGCAAATAAATCTCATAAATAATGTAAGAGAAGGACATCATGCTTACATCAAAATCTTCGTAATATTACATAAGGCTCAAGGATTTCAAATCATTCATAATTATTCTTTTTCATAGTCATAAGTAAGCTTTATCAAAACATAACTTGAGCCACAATATAGACATAACAATGCATAAAACATGCGGAACAATGGAGAACTCGTCATAATCGACACCATCATGGTAGAGCCTTTCATGATGCCCCATTATCTTGCTCAAGTGGGCAGAGCCGACCCTGGCTTGCCAGGCGAGGGTCATGCATAAAGCGTGATATCACATTTGAGGGGATCATTATTAATACATCATATCATTTAGAAACTCACGATGGCACATGGTTGTGAGACACCGGTGTAGTCCTTTGAACGCCGGGCTGCTCGGTACTAGACATGGCTCCCGAAAACATGCATATAGGCTCATACATAAATCAATAACATCATGCATTAAGATTCATTGGCCAGAATATAACATTTATCATCATGGATCTCCTTTAAAACATGCTTAGCCAAGAATCATAGTCCTTTTTCATCGGCCAACATCATAAATCGATAAATCATGTAATTCACTTCATAAATCATAAATTATCTTCAACATGTGGGAAGTGCCCAATACTTCTTCATATTCAATTCTTTCAAAAAAAAGTATGCTCATAAACATGGGACTTTGGAATCATGCTTTTCCATCAACTATAAACTCAAAATATAGATTAGTCATCATAAATCATAACATTCATGAACTTTCATCAAATGGACATTTTAGATTTAAAAGATTGAAACATGATATTTGAAGAAAATAATATAAAACCAGCCCATCATTCATAATTCAATAATTAAGACTCAATTAAATCATACCCATAAGGAGAAATCACATTTTCATGCATTTGAGTAAAACCTCATTGACTTGAATAGGAGGATTCATGATTTTAAATTGAGATTTGGGCATGGACGAGGAAGAATTTCACCCATTCTAAAACCCTAAATACCTGGAAATGGATTGACTCACAGTTCCTTGAACACCCACAAGGAAATTGGTGAAAACTTGGGGAAGTAGACCTCGAACCTCCAAAAATCTTTCTAAAGTTGTTGCATGAGAATGGGCATGCAAAAAGGACTTAACTCCTCTTATCACACTCAAAAAATACCCAAAACGACGTAGTTTAGGGTCTAAAAGCATGGAAAAGTCGAAAATACCCTTAATGAAACTCCCCTGAAATCTGGTCGGATGGAATCCACGAGTGGTACCAATGGGTCGTGGAAACCACCCACGACACGTCCTGTCTTCTCGTTGAATGCACTGCTGATGACCCATTCTCGGAATCATACGACGGACACACAGGACGGTTCGTCCTAGCTTCAACGGTCCATTCCTTCGGTTGTTGTTTCCTTCTTCTGAAACTCTGCACACCTATTCCACGATCCTCACCATGACTCATTATAAGATACAACAAGACATGGTTTCCACCCGTCGTCTCCACTACGAAAGTCCATAACCCTACCATGCCTCCTAACAACGGACCGTTGTCCCTCACAACGGGCCATTGTAATACCCGTTGTTACCACTGCCATCTGGACTGACTCCTTACCACGACCACAAACGACGGCTCGTGGTTACTTACCACGGGTCATGGTACCTGTCTCCCTGCTACCTTTTTCCCCAACTCTTAGCAATTTTGCCTTTTTTCTTCCCGAGTCTACTCCTAAGCACTTCTGGGGTATTATAATATCTCCCCCTTGGGAACATTCATCCTCGAATGTAGGAAACAAGCAGCAGACAGAAACATACAATTTATCATAGCTATATACTGATCATTTTAGCTAAAATTTCCATGGAATGACTACCTCCGAATCAAACCATATAACTGAAATGATCTCATGCTTCACATACTCATTCATACACATAAAAGAAACTTGCACACATGAACTAAACATGAAAACTATATGGGATCATAGGGTAGAACTGATACCTTAAGCGGAACTGAACCGGTAGAGAACAACTGTGGATATCTAGCCATCATATCTGTTCGGCTTCCCACATAGCTCCCTCAACATGCTGATTCCTCCATAATACTTTAACTGAAGCTACTTCTTTGTTCCTTAGCTTACGAACTAGACGAATTAAGATTTTCATCGGAATTTCTTCATAGGTGAGGCTATCCTTTACACCAATGCTGTCTACCGTGACTACTAAAGTTGGGTCACCCATGCACTTTTTCAAAAGCGACACATGGAAGACGGGATGAACCGAAGATAACTCTGATGGTAAGTCCAACTCATACGCCACCCTACCAACTCTTCTCACAACCCGGTAAGGACCAACGTAGCGGGGACTGAGTTTTCCTTTTTTTTCGAACCGCATGAATCCCTTCATGGGAGATACCTTTAGAAATACCCAGTTGTCCACATTAAAGTCCAATTCCCTTCTCCTCACATTAGCATATGATTTCTGATGACTCTGAGCTGTTTTTAACCGGTCCCTTATCAATTGAACCTTCACCATTGCCTCGTGAACCGAATCTGATCCTATCATAGCTGCCTCGCCAACCTCAAACCATCCGATGGGAGATCTACACCTTCGCCCATAAAGAGCCTTGAACGGTGCCATCTAGATACTAGAGTGATAATTGTTATTATAGGTGAACTTGATTAAGGGCAAACAGTCATCCCAACTACCTTTAAAATCCATAACACATGCCCTCAACATATCCTCGAGTGTATGAATGGTTTGTTCGGCCTGGCCGTCTATTTGCGGATGGAAAGCTGTACTGAGCTTAACCTGGGTCCTAAGTCCTTTTTGAAAAGAATGCCAGAATTGAGAGGTAAAATGAGTACCTCAGTTGAAATGATAGACAAGGGCACTCCATGAAGTTGAACCAACTCCCGAATATACAACTTAGCATAATCATCCGCTGAATCTATGGTCTTGACTGGTAGGAAGTGTGCAGCCTTGGTTAACCTGTCGACCACCACCCAAATGGAGTCGTATTGTCGGCGAGTACGAGGTAGACCTATAATGAAATCCATATTTATTTCCTCCCACTTCCAAATGGGAAGGCTAATATACTGAAGTACGCCTCCCGGCCTTTGATGCTCGACTTTCACTTGCTGACAGTTGGGACATTTAGCTACGAACTCTGCAATATCCTTCTTCATACCATCCCACCAATAGATTTCTAGCAAGTCCTGATACATCTTCGTGGATCCAGGATGGATGGAATATTGGGTACCATATGCCTCATGAAATATCTGAACTCTCAAATTATCGACGTCCAAAACACATAATCGACCCTGGTATCGCAGCACACCATCTACCCCTTGGGAGAAAACCTCCACCTTCTGACTCTGCACCGCCTCCTTCAGCTTCCTCAATATTGGATTCTCATCTTTCCTGGATTTAAAATCAACTACCAAGGACGATTCTGACCCGTTAGGCACAACAACACCGCCATCGGCCGAGTCGATCAATCTAACTCCCAATCTTGCAAGTCGGTGGACATCCTTCGCCAACTTCTTCTTTTCCTCATCCACCTGGGACACACTCTCCATAGAGAGTTTACTAAGCGCATCCACAACCACATTAGCCTTGCCCGGGTGGTAGTGGACACTCATGTCGTAGTCCTTTAGTAACTCCAACCACCTCCTTTGCCGAAGATTTAGATCTTTCTGTGTGAACACATATTGCAAACTCTTTTGATCCGTAAATACATCCATATGGACCCCATACAAGTAATGCCGCCATATATTAAATGCAAACACCACCGCGGCCAACTCAAGATCGTGGGTTGGGTAATTCTTTTCATGAACCTTTAACTGTCTTGAGGCGTATGCTATCACCTTCCCCCGTTTCATCAACACACATCCCAGTCCAACTCTAGAAGCATCACAATACACAACAAAGCTATCGGTACCCTCAGGTAAAGTCAATATTGGTGCTGAAGTGAGTTGGGTCTTCAATTCCCGAAAGCTTTTCTCACAATCCTCTAACCATTGGAACTTTATCTTTTTCTTAGTCAACTTGGTCAAAGGTTCCGCGATAGAGGAGAAACCCTCAACGAATCTTTGGTAGTAGCCTGCTAGGCCCAAGAAACTCCGAATTTCTGAAGGATTCACCGGTCTAGGCCAATTCTTCATTGCTTTGATTTTCTGAGAATCCACCCTTATGCCCTTACTTGACACCACACGGCCTAGAAATTCCACTGAGTTCAGCAAAAATTCACACTTGCTAAACTTTGCATATAGCTAACGATCCTTGAGGGTCTGAAGTACTATCCTCAGGTGAGCAGCATGCTCCTCCTCGCTCCGCGAGTATATAAGGATGTCATCAATGAACACAATCACAAACATGTCCAAATTTTCCTTGAATACCCTATTCATCAATTCCATAAAAGATACAAGAGCATTGGTTAGTCCAAAAGACATAACTGCAAACTCATAGTGGCCATATCGGGTTCTAAAGGCTGTCTTTGGAATGTCACACTCCCGAACTCTGAGCTGGTGATATCCGGACCTAAGAACTATCTTTGAGAAACACCTAACACCCTAGAGCTGGTAAAATAAATTATCAATCCTAGGAAAGGGGTACCTGTTCTTGACGGAGACCTTATTAAGTTGTCGATATCAATACACATCTAAAGGGAACTATCCTTCTTTCGAACAAATAGAACCGGTGCACCCCATGGAGACTTGCTTGGTCTTTATCCAAAAAGTCCTTTAGCTGATCCTTTAATTCCTTTAGCTCGGCTAGAGCCATCCTGTAAGGAGGGATAGAAATAGGCTGCGTATCGGGCAGTAGAATAATACCGAAATCAATTTCCCTCTCTAGAGGAACACCTGGCAAATCATCAGGAAACACCTCCGGATATTCGCACACCATCGGAACTGACTGAATAGTAGGGGATTCGGACTCCATATCCTTAACCCTAACTAGGTGGTACACGTAACCCTTAGAGATCATCTTCCTGGCCTTAAGATAGGAAATGAACTGACCTGCTGGTACCGCCGAACTACCCTTCCACTCCAACACCGACTCACCTGGAAAATGAAATTCCACCGTACGGGTCCTACAATTAATTGAAGCATAACATGAAAACAACCAATCCATACTAAGAATGATGTCAAAGTCAATCATGGCTAACTCTACAAGGTCTGCGGAGGTAACCTTATGCAATATAGTGATCGAGCATTCTCTATACACTCGTCTAGCTATGACTGAATTACCAATAGGGGTCGAAACTAAAAACGGTTCTGAAAAGGTCTCAGGACTAACTCCAAGGCTACTAGCAATGTACGGAGTCACGAAAGACAAGGTAGTTCCCAGATCTAGCAAGGCATAAACATCAATATGAAAGACACGCAACATACCAGTGACCATGTCTGGCGAAGTATCCTACTCCTGGCGCAAGGAAAGGGCATAGAATCGGTTTTGGCGCCATCCGCCACCTCCACTAGTCGATGCTCCCTACGGGGTAGAACAGGCTGGAGTTACTACTGTCCCGGCGGTCTGTGCACGACCCCTATCATCACCCTCTCTAACATATGGGCATGCTCGGTGCATATGCCCAGATCTACCACACCCATAGCTGATATCTGAGGCAAGCAAGCACTCCCCGGTGTGACTCTTGCCGCACATCCCGCAGGTTGGAGAGGTATACTCTAACTGGGTACCCCTCTGATCCCTCAACACCTCTGATGTGAAAACCCACGACTATCTGTCTGATCCCTCTTTGGATCCCTCTCCCTCGCATGAGTTGCCTTCATCTACTGGGCATACAACACTATGTGAGGAAAGTCCATATCCTAGTGGAGCATAGCAGCCCTGCAATCCTTGTTTAGAGAACTAGCCACACCATGAATGAATCAGCTCACCCGTGCCCTCTAATCCTTCACTAACTCTGGGGTGTACTTTGACAAATGAGTAAGCTCAAGCGAATACTCCAGCACTGTCATCTTTCCCTGCTTGAGGTTCACAAACTCAACTGCTTTCAACTCCCTCATCTCCCGAGGGAAGAACCTGTCGAGAAAGGTCATATGGAACTCATCCCAGCTGATAGGGCCCGCTCCCGCCACCTTGATGTCCTACTATTTCTTATACCAAATATGAGCGACCTCTTTTAGATGATAAGAGGCAAAGTCAACACACTCCCCATTTTTCACCCCCATAACCTGAGTGACCTTCAAGATCCCTTCAATAAACTCACGTGGATCCTCATCCACCTTTAATCCCGTGAACTCAGGAGGGTTCATCCTCAAGAAGTCTCTAATCCGAGCCACCGCTGTATTACCATTCTGTGGGACCTGCGCAACAGCCTGCTGGTTGACCTTGGCGGTTAAGGCCTGCGCCAACATCTGAATAGCCACCCGAAACTCAATGTGGGCAGTTGGCTCTGGTACCTGGGGCTCTTGAACAGGTGGGGCTTGCTGATACCCACGGTCATTGCCATCCCCGCGGCCTTCATCATTTCCATTCCTCCTTTCGTTCATTCTTCTAGGAGCCATAATTCTGCAATTACGAATCGCACGAATTAGAAGGATAGAAAGGCTTTTCATCGCACGACATAGAACATGAAAGAAAGGAACATTTCCTAAATGTCTAGTAGCCTCTTTGTCATAAGTGCGGCGCACTTCACACCTATGAAAAGACTCTACTTAACGCGACTTTCATACACCCTGGGACACTTCAAACCTATTGCTCTGATACCAAGTTTGTCACGACCCGAACGTACATCTGAATCGTAGACACAGGACAAGGGACCTCGAGAGACCCCAGGTCGACCCATGGCTCATGCATACAACTAATCGCATTCAAATAAGCAGAATGATAATCATAAAAACCATAACAGAACGTAATCATATCATAACATTATAAAATACTGGACATGCACATAAGCTGAATACTACACATGGTTTGAAAGCCTCTACAACATACAATGGGTTCATGGGACAATATCCCCCAACTAACCTAAACGATACTGAAATGTAAGATAACATGAAAGTCTATCAAATAGCCCTCGAAACATGAGGACTCACCAATAAGCTAAGAACGTACACTGAGATGGACTAAGGATGAGGATGAGCCTGAGATCTGGACCATATATGATGAAACGATACAACATAGAAAGTATGCGGTCAGTACTTGGAATGTACTGAGTATGCAAGGTAAGTAAATAGACATTTCAAAGAAAATAAATCTTGTAAATAATGTAAGAGAAGGACATCATGCTTACATCAAAATCTTCATAATATAATATAAGGCTCAAGGCTTTCAAATCATTCATAATCATTATTTTTCATAATCATAAGTAAACTTTATCAAGACATAACTTGAGCCACAAATATAAACATAACAATGCATAAAACATGCAGAACAATGAGAGAACTCATCATAGCTGACACCATCATGGTAGAGGCTTTCATGATGCCCCACTATCTCGCTCAAGTGGGTAGAGCTGAACCTGGCTTGCCAGGAGAGGGTCGTGGATAAGGCGTGATATCACATTTGATGGGATGATTATCATTTCATCATATCATTTAGAAACCCACGGTGGCATGTGGTTGTGAGACACCGGCGTAGTCCTTTGAACACCGGGCTGCTTGGTGCTAGACACGGCTCTCAAAAACATGCATATAGGCTCATACATAAATCAATAACATCATACATTAAGATTCATTGGCTAGAATATAACATTTATCATCATGGATCCCCTTTAAAACATGCTTAGCCAAGAATCATAGGCCCTTTTCATTGGTCAACATCATAAATCGATAAATCATGTAATTCACTTCATAAATCATAAATCATCTTCAACATGTGGGTATTGCTCAATACATCTTCATATTCAATTCTTTCAAAAAAAAGTATGCTCATAAACATGGGAGTTTGGAATCATGCTTTTCCATCATCTATAAACTCAAAATATAGAGTAGTCATCATAAATCATAACTTTCATGAACTTTCATCAAATGGACATTTTAGATTTAAAAGATTGAAACATGATTTTTAAAGAAAATAATATAAAACCATCCCATCATTCATGATTCAATAATTAAGACTCAATTAAACCATACCCATAAGGAGAAATCACATTTTCATGCATTTGAGTAAAACCCATAGACTTAAATAGGAGGATTCATGATTTTAAATTAAGATTTAGGATTGGGTGGGGAAGAATTTCACCCATTCTAAAATCCTACATACCCGGAAATGGATTGACTCAAAGTTCATTGAACACCCACAAAGAAATTGATGGAAACTTGGGAAAGTAGACCTTGAACCTCCAAAAATCTTTCTAAAGTTCTTACATGAGAATGGGCATGCAAAAAGGACTTAACACCTCTTATCACACTTAGAAAATATCCAAAAAAACATAGTTTAGGGTCTAAAAGTGTGGAAAAGTTGAAAATACCCTTAATGAACTTGCCCTGAAATCTGGCCGGATTGAACCCATGAGTGGTACCAACGGGTCGTGGAAACCACCCACGGCCCGTCCTGTCTTCTCATTGAATGCACTGTTGAGGACAAATTCTCAGAATCATACCAGGAACACACAGGACGGTTCGTCCTAGTCTTCAAAGGGTCGTTCCTTCGGTCATTGTTTCCTTCCTCTGAAACTCTGCACACCTATTCCACAATCCTCACCGCGACTCGTTGTAAGATACAACGGGACGTGGTTTCCACCCGCCATCTCCACTGTGAAAGTCCACAACCCTACCACGCCTCCTAACAATGGACTATTATCCCTCACAATGGGCTGTTGTAATACCCATTGTTACCACTGCCATCTAGACTGACTCCTTACCATGACCAAAAATGACGGCTCGTGGTTACTTACCATGGGTCGTGCTACCTGTCTTCCTGCAACCTTTTTCCCCAACTCTCAGCAGTTTTGCATTTTTGTTTCCCCGGTCTACTCCTAAGCACTTCCGGGGTATTACACCAATTGTCTTTTTGTACCTTTTTAGTATGCTGACCAAAGCTCCCACTTTCTCATATAGAAGATCTATTGTGATTATTACTGGTAGAGTACTGTCTTCACCGAGGAATGCATACTTGAGATGGGGAGGTAGTGCTTTCAGCTCAAGGATTGGTGGTACCTCCACAAATGGCTTAGCCGACACCGTTGAACGATTCTTTAGATCCATGTCTAACTTCTTTGGGCTGAAGTTATATGATCCCATTCCATTTAAAGTGTTTAACGTCTCCGTGTATTCCGATATCTCGTCTCCCTCATAATTCATCATGACAGCTGCTAATGTGTCAATAGTCATCATCTCCTCCACAGGCATTAACAACTTATCATATTCAATCTGGTGTTTGAAAAAGGGGTCGTTCCCTTGATGTATCCTGATGGAATCACAAAAGAAAACTAAACAACACGTAAACAGGGAAATAACTACCACAAGTCAAATATAAGCAATTAATCTAGTCTTAGCCGTATTCCCTGGCAATGGCGCCACTTTTTGATAACACTCAAACTCACACCTCCTGCTGAAGTATGAATTTTCAATAAAGAACCTAAAAAAGAGGTTGGGGTCGAACCCACAGGGAATATGGAAGATCTAGACTAATGCCGGTAAGTGAACTTGTTGGTTAGTTACTCCAATTTTCGGATTTCAAGAAAACAATAATTAAAACAATGATTGAAATTGTGATGTTAAATCAAAAGTTAAGAATAACTAGGGTTTATGTTCCCTATTGGTTCATAACTGCTTCGAGTATACACATGTGATCAATACCAATGCCTACTTGTATAACTGATAACTAGAGTTCATCCAAATGGCTGATTTGTCCCTATTGGATGACTATACTCAATCACCAGATCAGATCTCATAAGCAATTTCAAACTATCCATTATCAATATGTTCCAAATTTAACTATCCTGCAACCACAACTCAAGTTAATACAATGATCATCAAGATCAAGGCTTTGTTGTAATTCTCTTTTCCTAATCTCTATCTCTCTAGGCTCAAGAAAGTAAAGAATTCGGTCAAGTCCTAATGTTGTACACCATTAAAAAACATTTAAGCATGAAGAGAATATAATACAAGTATTTCGTATTGGTTTTGAATCACTTTTGTGTACCCCTAGCTCACTAATCCACCATGGTTTCCACAATCCTAGTTATGGAGGTTTTAGCCTCTCATAGTTGCAAGATTGTGATATGCATTCATAATTAACATAATTCAATACTTACAATTGTAGATGAGATAAAAGCTTCTTTGATTATATCCGAAATAACTCAAGAACAATTCACAAAGATCAAGAAAGAAATCAAGAAAAGGTTGATCACAAGTCTATCAACTTAATTCTATGTTTTTCCTCACTTTCTAACCTTCTCTAATTACTTCCATTGTTCTCTACTGAAAATAAAATATAAAAGGTATTTATATAGACATAAGAATCCTTTTCCTAAGCTAAAAGGGTAAATTTCCATAACTGGTGCCGCCTGAGTCACGACTGATCATACGACCCGTAGCAGGATTGTACGGGTTATACCTGCTATCTGTAAGTCCTTAGATTGCTGAAATTTGGCTAAGTGTTGGGCTTTGGTATGACTCGTACATGCTTACTACAATTCGTATTTTGCTTTCGTGGCTTGACTCTGAAAACTCTAAATTTTTTTGAAGTTTGTCACGAGTGTGATGGTACGACTCATATCTCTCCGCCACGACTTGTACTGTCTATCTGTGTCAGGAGTCTACCTCTTGTACAATTCTTCTGATTATTTCTATGACCCAGTGTTACTGCTTGTTCTGAGAGTCGTAGGTTGCACTCTTCACAATTCAGCCATCTGAAACTTTTCAAGGTTCTCAGTATGACTCGTACCATCAACCTACAACTTGTATTGAAACTGTGACTTTAGCCCATTTTCTGCACTTTTAGGATTCTTTTGCACATTCTTGCTCCAACACTTATTTATCCTATAATCAAAGAAAAAGTGCCTTATATCCATATAAACACACCTAAGTCCATGTTATTTTCTTAGTTTTGAGCGTCGAAAGTGTTGTAAACTCACAACACATTAGTCAATGGACGACTTGTCCTATGACCTGGTGTAGAAAATCCTGTTTTCTCTATTTCAACTCTCAGGTCTGATCTTAGGGTTTTCGGGGCATTACATGCAGCATGGAAAGGTCATTGCGTATGCCTCTAGACAACTTAAGACTCATGAGAAGAATTATCAGATGCATGACCTAGAGTTGGTAGCGATGATGTTCACATTGATGATTTGGAGACATTACATATATGGGGTCCATATGGATGTGTTTACGAACCACAAGATCTTACAGTATATATTCAACCAGAAGGACTTGAATTTGCGATAAAGGAGATGGTTAGAGTTGCTTAAGGACTATGATATGAGTGTCCTTTATCATTCAGAAAAGGCCAATGTAGTGGTGGATGCCCTTAGTAGACTGTCCATGGAGAGTGTTTCTCATGTAGAAGAGGGGAGGAAAGAGTTGGTGAACGATGTGCATCGGCTTGAATGATTAGGAGTTTGCCTTGTGGATTTGACAAATGGTGGTATCATTGTTCAGATTGGTTCAGAATTCTCTTTGGTGACTGAGGTCAAGTCTAGGAAAGATGAGGATCCTATTTTGGTGAAGTTGAAAGAAGCGGTTCAAAATCAGAAGGTGGAGGTCTTCTCCCAAGGGGGAGATGGTGTGCTTCAATATCAGGATTATTTATGTGTTTCGAGTGTCGATGATTTGACAGAACAGATATTGCATGAGTCTCATGGCTCCCGATATTCTATACATCTAGGTGCCAATAAGATGTACCGTGACCTACGGGAATTCTATTGGTAGAATGACATGATGAGGGACATAGCAAAGTTTTTGGCTAAGTGTCCAAATTGTCAACAGGAGAAAGTTGGGCATCAAAGTCCGAGAGGTATGCAACAAGACTGTCACACCCCGCCTTGGGGGGTATGACTGGCACCTGGTGCCCTATTAGGACCTGTACTGCTAGACTGCTAAGCCTGGGCACATCTGGTGCCTGGCTGGCTCTAACTCACATTCCTGGGAACAAAGGGCTATATAACGGCTGTAAACACAGCCCCCGGCCCATTGGCCTATAGCCTCCTGTACCCGTACTAACAGCTGACCAGAAACATGTCAATATAGGGAAGCCTATGCGGGCCGACAAGGCCACCATGCTGTCTAGTTATCTATAACTCAAACATGAAGTATTGGATAACTACGTGACCGGTAAGGTCACCACTACTGTCGAACTAGGGCCCCACACGGCCAACATAAAGGAACCACAAGTTCTAACAGCTATACAACTGCACGGCCTCACACGACCGGCTCATCTGACCACAGGGAAATATACAGACTGCAAACCTCTAAGAATAACAATAGAAATGATCGAGACAGGGCCCCGACCTACCCGTACTATACAACAAAAGAAAATGAAATACACCTCTGGAATTCAGTCTCCAGATTACAGGAGCTGAATACTCGATCGCTGACAGAAATCACGTGGTATCGCCTGCTCGTCTATGAGTACCTGCAGGCAAGTAATCCAGTGCCCCACCGGGCGTCAGTACTGCTGGTACTGAGTATGTAAAGCAATAACTGAAAGAAATATCTGAAAACAATAATATAACTGATGAAACTAAAGTAGAAAGAAATAGATTAACTGTCTGATAATGTAAGCCATACCTTCTCTCAATTATACTGGAAGGAGTAGGAGTCATACCTGGAGACGTATCGTTTTACTGCTGATCTACTCGTATCTAACATAACATGGCATAACATAACATAACATAACCTAGCACACACAAACCTTACCCGGCCCCCATAAGCCGGGAGGTACAACCAGCACAGAATCTATACCCCTACCCCGGTCATCCCATCTCCTAAAAACCCTGTAAGCATCCTGTCGGTCCCCTGGGTATGCACTTGGGCTCGCTGAGCCCCTGACTGTAACTGTAACTGAGTTTGAAGGACTCCTGAATCAACACCCCGGGCGTATCCGCTCGACGGGGGTGTATAAGGGCCGACCAAGGCACAATATGGGAAAAACTGGCATCCCATCTTCGTCCCCTGTGGGATGGCATGCCACTCCGTAGAGCGACGTATCCTCGTCCTTTGGCGGACGAGTCCATACAGCTATTAACCCTGGGCGGTCATGGATGCTAGGTGATCCAACCCCAAGACTATACAGTGGTCTCAACTAGTAATACTATCTGCATATACCACATACGGAAGCTAATGATAATAAAGTGTTTGTACATACTGCATGCTGAACTAGCGATAGTGATATGTATGTATTTAATACATGCTGAGACTGATCTTAGTATATATATATATATAAATATAATCTTCTGCCATACTGTATTGAGTCTAATGCTGAACATGATATAGTATTTCTGCTGAAAACTATGTTGTATACTGAGTTTCTATAGTAACATGGTTTACTATTCCTAACATGCTTTCCAACTTCATTTTAACTTATCATTCTATTTCTGAGATGTCTTACAGATATTACATCGCTTTACTGGGTTTCAACTAAATACAATGATATCCTAACATTCTGTGTCACATCACATACTGAGCATGCTGTGCAACTCTTAACACTTATATTAGAATCTATATTGTGCTAGCAAGTCTCGCGCTGATCATAACATAATGTTTCTAGTATCGTACCATCATTCATAGTAAACGTCAAACATGGCTTCTGAATATTCTACTGGCCTTTAAATTACTGTATTATACCAAGATTACTAACTTGCCGAGGAAACTAACTTTACATACCTTATCCTCGAACTATCCGGTTGTCGGATGAGGCTCGGCCAGTGCTTCAACTATTTTCTCTCAACTGCATTCATAAATATGTCAATCAATACTAAATACAGCTTTATTGTAAAGAGCAACGTCACTTTCGATTTAGTTTATAGCCTAAACTTAGGCTTATCGAAAGACGGTCAAAAACTCACTATTTTTCAGCGGTCCAGAAGGGAGAAATATTCACTTCACAGCTAGGAACACATAGACACTAGTTTAGAGTAATTCCACTTACCTTAGCTCGGTAGCTCGACGATTCGTCGGCCGTATTTCACGAAACTAAATCCGTAGGAATGCTCTCTGCTGCTAAATACCTCGGTATCTGGGGTTAATTTGAGTTTGGACAACGTTTAGCAGCGTAATCGGATGAAAATTATATTATCTCTTCATTCCTTTATCCTTTTCTGCTGGTTTGCTCTGTTTTCTGGAAATTACATGGGTGATTAATGATTTAAAACTGAAGTGGGGCTTTATATACTTGGTCCTGGGCAAGTCCAACGTGTCACGGAGCCAACGCGGAGGCCTCACCTCCGTGACACGCTGCCATCGCGGAGGGGTTCTGCCTCGGCTCCTTCCGCGATGGTTCGATAGGTTTCTCGTCCGATCTTTTCCCGGGCCTTTCTCTAGCACGTATGGCCTTCAAATATGCTTAACCAATGTGCGAATAGGTCATCTAGGTGCCGGGAATCCTACGGGGTATAACATTCTCCCCCCTTAAGAACATTCGTCCTTGAATGTATACTGCCATCTAGAGGACTACTTAACTTACTTGTTTAGAAAAATTTCGGCAGAGCTTCCCCTATAATATGGACTATACCAAAAACCTGAAACGCAGAAAAGTCCAATACAGGTACTGTACACAATACTGTAGGATTCACTGGATGGCTACGTATCAATTTTTCTCATTTATACATATACAACCATAAGATACTACATAAGCAATAATACGGACATACCTGTCGCCTGACTAGGCCTGGAATAGGTGAGAATATCTGGTCCTCATATCTTCCTCCGCTTCCCAAGTCATCTCCTCTCGGTTCCTATTACGCCTCAATACCTTGATAGACGTAATATCTTTAGTCCTCAATCTGCGAATCTGTCTGTTTAAGATAGTTATTGGAACCTCTTCATAGGCTAGCTTTTTCGTAACCTGGATATTCTGGATTGGGACTGCTCTAGACGGGTCTCTTATGCATTTCCTCAGCATAGATACATGAAAGACCGGATGAACGGATTCTAATTCTGGAGGCAAATTCAACTCATATGCTACTCGGCCTGTCCTTCGACGAATCCAATAAGGCCCAACAAACCTCGGGCTGAGCTTATCTTTCTTGCCGGACCTTATTACCTCTTTCATTAGGGATACTTCAGAAATACCCAGTCATACACATCAACTCCAATTTTCTGCGCTGCACATCTGCATATGATTTCTGGCGGCTCTGTGCAGTCAGTAAGCATTCTTCGGATAAGCTTTACCTTTTCCTTTGACTGCTGAACAATGTCTGGGCCAACCAACACTGACTCTCTGATTTCAAACACCGTTCGGCGATCTGCATTTTCGCTCGCATAATGCCTCAAAAGGCGCCATCTGGATGGCTGAATGATAGCTATTATTGTAGGCAAATTCAATTAATGGTAAATGCTCAATTTGGCTACTACCGAAATCTAGCACACACGCTCGCAACATGTCTTCGAGCGTCTGAATTGTGTGCTCAGCCTGCTCATCTGTCTGAGGGTGGGAAGCTGTGCTTAGATTAATCTACGTCCCCAGCCCCTTCTGGAACAATTTCCAAAACCTAGTTGTGAACTGCGCTCTTCTGTCTGAAATAACGGATACTGGCACTACATGCAATCTGACTATCTCTCGGATATACCTCTCCGCATAATCTCCAACCGAGAAAGTAGTTCTAACTGGCAAGGAATGAGCTGATTTAGTCAATCTGTCAACTATTACCCATAGAGAGTCATGTTTGTGTCTGGCACGGGGTAATCCTGCCACAAAATCCATATTCAGCGCTTTCCATTTCTAGAGAGGCACAGCTATGTCCTGAGTTAACCCGCCTGGTTTCTGATGTTCTGCTTTCGCCTGTTGGCAGTTAGGACACTGGGCTACAAATTCAGCAATTTCTCTTTTCATACCTGGCCACCAGTAGTTTTCTTTGATATCATGGCACATTTTTGTCGCGCCTGTGTGAAGAGAATAGCGGGCGTAATGCGCCTCGCTCATAAGCTGCTGGCGATGCCCCAAAATATCTGGAACACAAATGCGGCCTTTATATCATAACACTTCATCCCCGGTTATCTGAAAATATGTCACCTCTCCTTACTGAACCTTGTGTTCAAGTTGAACTTGGCTAGGGTCTCCACCACTAACGACAACACTGCGACATTCTGTATTATCGCTCTTTAAGGCATAAACTACTGCAGCTAACTCCAGGTCATGGGTAAGATAATTCTTTTCACGTTTCTTCAACTTCCTGAAAGCATAAGTTATTACTTTATCATGCTGCATCAACCCTCTGTATCCCCTGGCGATACTAACACTGGAGCTGATGTTAACCTGGCTTTTGACTCTTGGAAGTTCTGCTCACACGCCTCAGTCTACTGGAACTTTGCTGCCTTCTGTGTCAATTTAGTTAGAGGTGCTACTAAGGTGGAAAATCCTTCCACAAACCCTCTGCAGTACCCGGCTAACCGCAGGGACTGCGTACTTCGATCGGAGTGGTAGGTCTAGGCTATGTCTTCACTACTTCGATTTTCTGTGTATCTATCTATACACCAGCCTCCGACACAATGTGACCAAAAAGGCTGCTAAACTCAACCAAAATTCACATTTACAAAAATTGACGTATAACTGACGGTCATACTGGTTTATTATATCGGAGAATCTGACAAGTAATCTACCGGTATAGCTAGAGCTTATCTGGCCTTCTGGCCGCATGCTAAGGCTACTTGTTGCTAAGGTAACCTTGAATGGCTATCTGCACACCGTGTGCCCGTATCTGATCAGGGGGTCCTGATATTGACCATGACCTCTAATGATCTGGCTGCATAACCTTAAGTAACTGAATAGTCGGGTTGAATGACCCGAATGTGGCAGTAGTCTAACAATACTCTAACTGTTCTACTTGAGTGCTTATAGTTCATGCATAACCGCAGACTTGTGGGCATCTAATTGCTCTGTTTTTTTTCTTAAACCACTGTAAGGCTGGGCTTAATCAAACTTACTCCTAGGCGATCAATCTCTGGATCTTCACGGGGAGTCTACTGATCCCCTGGTCTTAATAAACACTATGCTAGCAGGGTACTATCAATTTCTTACGCCTTGTGTGTATCCACTTGGATTTATACTGCTATTCTGGGGGATTCTCGGTCTTATGAGCTATTCTGTAAATACTGGCCTTTTGCTAGGGCTCTGTATCTAAATATCTTACGAGAACCAACTGAAGTACTAGTCTGTCGCTGACTACTGATGTGGACCCTTCCTTGGGGTACCCACGGGTATTCTGACAGGGACGGCCGACTGTCTTATGGGGTGTTCCACATAATAACTGCTAGGTTGGTTAAGGTCGACTCTCACCTACAAGACTGGAAAAATGACGTACAGCCACTTAACATACTAGAACAATTCTGGTATTGCTAATTTCTAAAATTTGCCTATTCGGCCTCTAATCCTGGTTCTAGCACATGCACTACTGTTACCGATCTTCAGGGATGCCTCCCTGCTAATGCAGGCGCCAGCTAGTCATTAGACCATCTAACTGTGCTCTTATCATCTAGCCATCTGATTCAGGCCATTAACTCTGATAAGCTCCTAGAGCCTAGATCTGGCAACAACACATAAGTCTATTAACTTAATAACTGAGAACTGAGATAGTTTCTATGACTTCATACGTGACTCACACTTAACCTGCCCTTTCTCTTCTCCTTTCCCTTTCCCCTTTCTTCTCTCATTTTCTTTCTTTCTCCTCCCTTTTGGCAAGGGGGGGGGGTCCTGCAATGTAATATGTACATGTTTTCTATTGCTAATCAGCATCTGTGATTGTACCCCTTATAGGCAGCTACTCACAGCATATCTATTATATATATATATATATATATATATCAATAGCTACGTACAATATATACTGAGTTCTGCGGTAATACATAATCTCTGACATGCTCTGCTGAGTCTCATACCGTACATGATACACCGCTTCTACGGCCTAATAATATCTCCTGCCCTGACTTATCATTTCATTGCATTGTCACCCCATTCTGAAAGTAACAAACATAAATACTTTAGTTATTGTCTGCTGTTTGAAATTCCGCCACTCTTGCGGTGTGGGGTCGACGTTCGAATCTTGTAGCCTTACTAGGCATATATTGAAAGCCCATGACTGTCTACTGGGCCTTATCTCTAGGCTACACTAGATTAGAATTGCTGTATCGGTAACTTCTAAACTTTTCCATAGCGGACATACTGCGGTATTCTGAACCGCAATCTTACTGTCAGCCCGAGGCTTAATCCTTAATACAATATTTTATCAATCCAGGGGTAATTCTATTTCCCCACAAGATCTGACATTCCTGCTTCTTTCCCTCATCTTACTTAAGCTGAACTCTGGGGTTCAAGGTACCTGCTCTTCATTGTTAACAAGATTGTTGGTCCTGTATCAGTTCATACTTCCCCTGACTTGCAGTTAGACCTATCTGATTCACATGACCCCTCACCTTTTCGATATCACAACCGGATCATAACTATAATCTTACAGGTATGTCTTGCTATCTGTTAACATACGTGGCGGACTTGGCCTTTTTCTGACTCGAACTTGACTATTACCCGGCATTTATCACTAACAGGTCTTTTACCCCTTCTTCAGGTAAGCTAACGGTCTTACTTTCTCTACTGTGTTATTATCATAAGGGTATGCACAACTTACGGAATCATAGGGGCTCTTTATACTTTCTAATACTTACTAGGATCAATCAGCCCATCTTTACTTACCGCTGGATTTGGCAACCCCATCTCAAGTCTTATACCCCTTTACTATACTGGCATCAAAATCAAGAGGTAGGAATAGCCCTTTTCTTATTGCAACAAATAAAAGCATTTGACTGTACCATATCCAAAAAGATGTATTTGGGATTCCTGCATTTCCCTCTCTTTCTTATACTTACCTAGTGGTCTGACCTTGTCTATAATCTTAATCAAATCTTATATAGCTAATAAATAAATCAACTCGTATGTACATTACACTCCTGACTTCCTATTCTGATGTTATCAACATATACTGGGGATAGTACCGATAAAGGTATCATGCTGGGAGGTCTCGGGTACTTCCTCCTGCTGCTGTAGTTATCATGTAACTGGTTGATGCCTTCTTCTGTTGCTATATCTGAACTTCTGCCTGTAATAGGGTAATGCTGATCTGCCTTTGTATCTGTAATCAAAGAATACGATAAGTTTTTAGAGACTCCACCCTATACTATACCGCTCTAAAGCACGACTGACTGAGAAGGAAGGGTAACCATCTTATCATGCCTCACAGCCTCCTGCCTATAATATGTGGTGCACAACACATCCATAGACAAGACTCTACTTAGCACGGCTTGCAGACTCCTTGGGACACGGCCTGCTCTGATACCAAGTTTGTCACACCCCGCCTTGGGGGGTATGACTGGCACCTGGTGCCCTACTAGGACCTGTACTGCTGGACTGCTAAGCCTGGGCACATCTGGTGCCTGGCTGGCTCTAACTCACATTCCTGGGAACAAAGGGCTATATAACGGCTGTAAACACAGCCCCCGACCCATTGGCCTATAGCCTCCTGTACCCGTACTAACAGCTGACCAGAAATATGTCAATATAGGGAAGCCTATGCGGGCCGACAAGGCCACCATGCTGTCTAGTTATCTATAACTCAACCATGAAGTACTGGATAACTACGTGACCGGCAAGGTCACCACTACTGTCGAACTAGGGCCCCACACGACCAACATAAAGGAACCACAAGTTCTAACAGCTATACAACTGCAAGGCCTCACACGACCGACTCATCTGACCACAGGAAAATATACAGACTACAAGCCTCTAAGAATAACAATAGAAATGAACAGGACAGGGCCCCAACCTACCCGTACTATACAATAAAAGGAAATGAAATACACCTCTGGAATTCAGTCTCCGGATTACAGGAGCTGAATACTCGATCGCTGACAGAAATCACGTGGTATCGCCCGCTCGTCTATTAGTACCTGCAGGCAAGTAATGCAGCACCCCACCGGGCATCAGTGCCGCTGGTACTGAGTATGTAAAGCAATAACTGAAAGAAATATCTGAAAACAACAATATAACTGATGAAACTGAAGTAGAAAGAAATAGATTAACTGTCTGATAATGTAAGCCATACCTTCTCTCAATTATACTGGAAGGAGTAGGATTCATACCTGGAGACGTATCGTTCTACTGCTGATCTACTCATATCTAACATAACATGGCATAACATAACATAACATAACCTAGCACACACAAACCTTACCCGGCCCCCATAAGCCGGAAGGTACAACTAGCACAGAATCTATACCCCTACCCCGGTCATCCCATCTCCTATAAACCCTGTAAGCATCCTGCCGGTCCCCTGGGTATGCACTTGGGCTCGCTGAGCCCCTGACTATAACTGTACCTGAGTCCGGAGGACTCCTGAATCAACACCCCGGGCGTATCCGCTCGACGGGGGGTGTATAAGGGCCGACCAAGGCACAATATGGGGAAAACTGGCATCCCATCTTCGTCCCCTGTGGGACGGCATGCCACTCCGTAGAGCGACGTATCCTCGTCCTCTGGCGGACGAGTCTATACAGCTATTAACCCTGGGCGGTCATGGATGCTAGGTGATCCAACCCCAAGACAATACAGTGGTCTCAACTAGTAATACTATCTGCATATACCACATACTGAAGCTAATGATAATAAAGTGTTTGTACATACTGCATGCTGAACTAGCGATAGTGATATGTACGTATTTAATACATGCTGAGACTGATCTTAGTATATATATATATATAAATATAATCTTCTGCCATACTGTATTGAGTCTAATGCTGAACATGATATAGTATTTCTGCTGAAAACTATGTTGTATACTGAGTTTCTATAGTAACATGGTTTACTATTCCTAACATGCTTTCCAACTTCATTTTAACTTATCATTCTATTTCTGAGATGTCTTACAGATATTACATCGCTTTACTGGGTTTCAACTAAATACAATGATATCCTAACATTCTGTGTCACATCACATACTGAGCATGCTGTGCAACTCTTAACACTTATATTAGAATCTATATCGTGCTAGCAAGTCTCGCGCTGATCATAACATAATGTTTCTAGTATCGTACCATCATTCATAGTAAACGTCAAACATGGCTTCTGAATATTCTACTGGCCTTTAAATTACTGTATTATACCAAGATTACTAACTTGCTGAGGAAACTAACTTTACATACCTTATCCTCGAACTATCCGGCTGTCGGACGAGGCTCGGCCAGTGCTTCAACTATTTTCTCTCAACTGCATTCATAAATATGTCAATCAATACTAAATACAGCTTTATTGTAAAGAGCAACGTCACTTTCGATTTAGTTTATAGCCTAAACTTAGGCTTATCGAAAGACGGTCGAAAACTCGCTATTTTTCAGCGGTCCAGAAGGGAGAAATATTCACTTCATAGCTAGGAACACATAGACACTAGTTTAGAGTAATTCCACTTACCTTAGCTCGGTAGCTCGACGATTCGTCGGCCGTATTTCACGAAACTAAATCCGTAGGAATGCTCTCTGCTGCTAAATACCTCGATATCTGAGGTTAATTTGAGTTTGGACAACGTTTAGCAGTGTAATCGGACGAAAATTATATTATCTCTTCGTTCCTTTTTCCTTTTCTGCTGGTTTGCTCTATTTTCTGGAAATTACATGGGTGATTAATGATTTAAAACCGAAGTGGGGCTTTATATAATTGGGCCTGGACAAGGCCAACGTGTCACGGAGCCAACGCAGAGGCCTCACCTCCGTGGCACGTTGCCATCGCGGAGGGGTTCTGCCTCGGCTCCTTCCGCGATGGTTCGACAGGTTTCTCGTCCGATCTTTTCCCGGGCCTTTCTCTAGCACGTATGGCCTTCAAATATGCTTAACCAATGTGCGAATAGGTCATCTAGGTGCCGGGAATCCTACGGGGTATAACAAAGAGATCAGTATCACCACTTGGAAGTGCGAAGAGATCAATATGAACTTCATCATAAGGTTGGCTCACACTCGCCGATAGTATGACTCTATTTGGGTGGTGGTAGACAGGTTGACCAAGGAAGCTCATTTTTTATCGATCAAAACTACTGATTTAGCTAAAGACTATGCTAGATTGTATATTTGAGAGTTGGTTCGGTTGTACGGGATTCCTTTGTCCATCATTTCATATAGAGGTACTCAGTTTACCTCTCAGTTTTGGAAATCATTTCAGAAGAAACTTGGTACTTAGATCACACTTAATATAGCTTTTCACACGCAGATAGATTGTCAGGACAAAAAAACCATTTAGACTCTTGAGGATATGTTGAGAGACTGTGTGATTGACTTCAAAGGTAGTTGGGATGATCATTTACCTCTTATTAAGTTCACTTACAACAATAGTTACCACTCTAATATCTAGATGGCTCCAGTTGAGGCTCTCTATGGGCGGCGGTATAAATCACCTATTGGTTGGTTTGAAGTAGGTGAAGCTACATTAATAGGACTAGATTCAGTTCATAAGGCCATGGAGAAAGTTCAGCTTATTAGGAAAAGGATGAAAATAGTCCAGAGTCACCAGAAGTCGTACGCGGATGTTAGGTAGAGAGAACATGAATTTGAAGTCGATTATTGGGTGTTCTTGAAGGTGTCTCCCATGAAGGGAGTGATGAGGTGTAGAAAGAAAGGGAAGCTTAGTTCCCGATATGTTGGCCGATACAGGATTTTGGGACGTATTGGAAAGGTGATCTATGAGTTGGAGCTACCAGTGGAGTTAGTGTCAGTGCATCCAGTTTTCATCTATTGTTATTGAAGAAGTACATCGGTGACCTAGCTTTTGTTGTTCCAGTGGAGAGCATAGGTGTGAATGATAGCCTTACCTATGAGGAGGTACCTTTTGAGATCCTTGATCGTCAAGTTCGAAAGTTGAGGAATAAAGAAGTAGCTTCAGTAAAAGTCTTGTGGAGGAATCAGCTCAATAAGGAAGCTACAAGGGAAGTCGAAGCAGATATGATGGCTAAATACTCACATTTTTTCCCTTCCAACTCCATTCCAGCTTGAGGTATCAGTTCCCTTTCTAATACTCTATTCAGTTTTATGCCAAGTTCATATCTCTTAGTTCCTTTCATGATTTAGCATTATGTATGATTTATGAATTTAGTTCAGTCATGTGTATCAGTTCGGAGTCAGTCACTCTGTCAGTTTTCAGCTTCAGATGTTCAGCATTTGGGATTACAATTCTTTTCCCCAGTTTTTCAATATGTTTAATCCACATTTGAGGATGAATTTTTCCAAGGGGGAGATATTGTAATACCCCAAAAGTTTCTAAGACTATATCCGAGATTTGGAATGTAATCAATAGGAAAAGTTGGAGAATGTTTTCAATACGACTCAACCTACGAGTAATAGGTTGGTGGTACGGGTCGTAGGAAGACTCATGATTTCGTTCAGAGATTTTTTTTCCCATACCACGAGTCCCCACTACAAGTCATAGTGTGTGGGTATGACTCATGGTACGGATCGTAACAAGTACTAGAGATTTTTCAAATGCTGGTTGTACGAGTGTCGGTATGACTCATGATAGCCTGTTATGGGTCATAGTAGGATTAGTGGAAATATTTAGAGGATTGTAGGTTCTAGACAAGGTCAGAACGGGAGGATACCACGAGTCGTAGGAGGATTGTACGACCCATCGTATGAGTTGTGATAGCTAACATAATAGTTTGTCTGCGAATTTATTAAAGATATTTTCATAAATCGTAAGCTCCTAAGCCTTAAACTATGTCATTTTAAGCTCTGAAAAGAGGGTTTTAAGGGAGTTAAACCTATTCTAATTCATTCAACTCCCATGCATGCAAGATTAGGATTTCTCCATTGAAGATCAAGCTTAAACCCTTCAATTTCTCCTCAAAATCTCTTGGGCTTCCAAAGATAAGTGTAGTGTAGTTTAGCTAGGTATGTAGGGCTACGAATGAGAGTTTTCTTTCATTCTGATTCCCATATGTCTCCTTAATCTCATGAATTCAAGTTGATGATCCTATGGAGTTTAGCCCAATTTCATGAAATTTTCTATGATTTATTTATGGGTTAATTCCTTTCTTGTTTCAAAGTATGTTTTAAGATTCATCGGCAGATTTTATATCTATTTTGATTATAAATTCATGATTTCAGGTTTTAGAAAATTATGCCCAATTATGAAAATTCTTGAAAGGTCAAGTTTATGATTTATGATTTCAGTATAGTGAGATATCTAGCATGATTGAATATTGACAAATTACCCACTTATGAATTTATGATTTTGACGTATGAAGTTTATTTCAAGCATGCATGATTTTAAGTTTTGGGCAAGCCCACCCATGTTAAGTATGTTTTCATGATTCAGTTCAGTTTTATAATATCAGCTTAGTTTGGAGTGATACTCCCTATTTTTAGCTTATGGTATGTTTGGAGACAGGACTCCCCATATTCAAATTTCAGACTATGCATGTAATAACATTATCAGCTTCGATGGAAAATGATGGTTTCAGCTTCGTTGAAAAATAATGGTTTTAGCTTCACTGAAAAATGATGGAGAGCACCTTCCATGTTTTCGGGAGTAGTTTATTGGTGAGTTGTCATCCTTCGAGGACCTTCAGTTGGTTGCGTTATGTTATTTTTAGTTTCAGACTTTAGCGAGCTAGTTGGGGGTATTGTCCCATCTTCTCATCGGATAGTTTAGAGGCTTATCAGACAATATGTAGAATTTCAGCTTTGTCAGTGTTGACTTTGTATGGTTGATATGTATTCGGACTTCCTCTTATTCATGCTTAGTTTATTAGTTTTCATTAGATGTATGCTTTTTAGCCGCTATGTTCATTCCATGGGTCGACTTGGAGCCATTCGTGGTTCTAGGTTCCATGTCTCGGTTCGGACCTATGTTTGGGTCGCAACAGCATTCTAGTTTGAATTAGTTTATAACTTTTGGATTATTGACTCAATTCCCTGTGGATTCGACTTGACTCATAAAGTTGGGTAAATTATATTGTGAATGACCATGTATACTCTCTCCTAGTGAGGTGTGGATTTAAACGTTATCAAGTCCATCCGCATCTTCAGAGATCTAGGGCAGGGTAGCAAAGGAGGCAGCAACACTGGTTCAGGGAGATGTCGCACCTGTTCTAGCTTTAGCAGATGTACTAGCCCAGGTGTTGAGTCTATTGAGTGGGTTGGTAGGGAATTAGGCGGCACCCATAGCTCTATCATGTCGGTATTTCAGAATGCAACATGATGTTGTCGTAGCTCCACAGATAGACAAAGTTTAGATACTAGGGTTTATTTCTAGCTAGTGGTCGGATCGGTGATGACTACCGATGAACATGATTTATTCTGGAGGTTCGCTAAAATAAAGCCTCCTATCTTTTAGGGTACCGAATCGAAGGATATGAGTTCATGATTGACTTTCATGAGAGGTTCCACAAGATAGTGCAGTAGAGAGATATGGGGTTGAGTTTTCCACCTTCTAGCTGCTGGGAAATGCTAAGATCTGGTGGAGAGCTTTTGGGGAGTGTAGTCTAGATAGGTCACCTCTACTTCCCTAGACTTAGTTTTACTCCATCTTCTTGGAGAAATATGTTCCTCGTACCTTGCAAGATAGGAGGCCTAATGAGTTTACCAGTATTTAGCAGGGTAATTCATCAGTTGCAATATATGAGGCCCATTTTCACTCCTTTCCAAGTATGCTTTACAGTTAGTGCCTACTAAGGAGAAGAGGATCAGGCGATTTGTGAAGAGTCTGAATGTGGGGATCTAGTTGTTAGCTCTACAAGTGGTATATATGGGAATGACCTTCCAGGGGGTCAAGCAGGAAAATTACGTGAAGAATGCAGAGAAGAAGGCCTACAAAGGTGGTAGTTTATAGTGCCTCTTTCTCCAAGGGCCCAATTTCTCAGGGTTAGTTTGGATGCCCTGTTCAGTATGCTATACATGATTTAGTTGGGGGTCCGCCAGGGTCAAGCCAGTACGGGTTATGTAAGGAGTGTACCATCCATTCGTTCAGACTATGGGGTTTATTCTATCTCTTCGATTTCAGCTCAGCAACCTACCTTAAATAAGGTCTGCCACGTGTATGGTGAGGTTAGGCATATCCAAAAATGATGCCCAAGGTTCAGGATGAATAGCCCAATAGTTCAGCAGTAGGCTCCCCGAGCTTTGGTTCCAACAGGTAGGAGAGGTAGTTCATATAATAGAGACCATCCTTAGCTTAGGTGGGATGGCCACTTAGCAGGTAGAGATAAGGCCCAGCCTAATAGAGGCAGTACAAAGCCCGGTAGGGGCAAAGCACAGACAAGCAAATGAGCATACTTCTATGCGTTTTGGGGTTGACCTAATGCAGAGGCTTCAGACAAAGGTATTGCAGTTACTATTCTCGTCTGTCACTGGATGGCTATATTTTTATTTGATATTAGTTCTACTTTCTCTTATGTGTCTACATATTTTGCTATGGGTCTCAATATAATGTGTAACTTGCTTGATACTCCTGCCCATGTTTCTACTCCTATTGGTGATTAAGTGATTATAGCTAGAGTCTATCGTTCCTGTATAGAAATGTTCATGGTGTATAAAACCTGGAAAGACTTAGTGATTTTAGACATGGCTGATTTTGACATTATTTTGGGAAGGAGTTGGTTGTCTCCTTATCATGCAATCTTAAACTGTCATGCTAAGACTGTTACTATAGTTATGCTGGGCTTGTCTAGGCTTGGATGGAAGGATGATTATAGTCCTGCTCCTAAGAAGATAGTATCTTACATCATGCTAAGAAGTTAGTGGAAAGAGGGTGTTTGACATTTGGCGCACATTCGGTATACTAGTACAAATATTCTTCCTATTAAGTCAGTTCTAATAGTGCATGAATTCGTAGAGGTGTTTCTCGTACCTGGCATGTCACCGGACCGATATTAATTTCAGTATTAACTTAGAGACAGGGACTCATCCTATTTCTATTCCACCATATCGAGTGACACCAACTGACTTGAGAGAGTTGAAGGTGCAGTTGTAGGATTTGCTTAGTAAAGGATTTATTTTCCCTAGTGTTTTATCGTTGGGTGCTCATGTGTTATTTATAAAGAAGAAAGATGAGAGTATGTGAATATGCATTGACCTATCAGTTGAACAAGATCACTATATGGAATAAGTATCCTCTTCCCCGGATAGATGACTTGTTCAATCAACTTTAGGGTGCTTCAGTCTTCTCTAAAATTGACTTGAGGTTAGGGTATCAAAAGACTCGAGCATAGGATATTCACAAAATAGCTTTCCCGACTAGGTAGGCACTATGAATTTTTTGTTATGTCTTTTGGTCTTACTAATGCTCCAGCTGCATTCATGATTTTGGTGAATGATATCTAAGCCATATTTAGACTCGTTCATAACTGTTTTTATTGATGACATACTGGTATATTCGATAAGTAAAGAGGAGCATGAAAATTATTTGAGGATTATTCTGGGATTGTACTATCATCCAAATTCACTCTAATTCAGAAGTGTATATGGTCGATGAAAATATATTACCCAACAAGGAGTCGGGATTGTATCCACAGAGATTTGGTAGGCCTAGACTATCTAGCAGTTTTCAATTCAAATTTGAAAGTTGAGATTATATGAAAATTAGGGTTAAGAGAATTTATAGCTATAACTAACAAAGCAACTACTTAAGGATTTGATTAATAATGAGAAAAACTAGGAAAGTGTCCCCAAATTTGGATTGATTCCCCTAAATGCTCAAATGGGCAAATTGAGAATGGGCATTTAATAAATATGCAAGTAATCACTTGGGTAACCAATGAGTGTCTTTCAACAATACCAATGGTGTCAATCTACATCAATTTTATCAAATTGAAGAGAACTCCATTGTACCTGATTGTATTTCGCCAATTGGTTTCCTCCTAGGTGTGGGTGAATCTATTAAATAAATGTTAGAGCCTTGAGTTATTGTTGATTGATGCTAACCCAACCTAAATTAGCTCTTTCAAGCATAATAAAAGTAATTGGGCATTATTGAATGACTTTCATCACCAATCACACTTTACAAACCCCAAATCAATCAAATATTCTGAAGCCCACAAATAATTTTACTTAATTGAGATCATTAAGGTTCCCAATCCTAGATCTGGGTTTAGCTATCCATAGCAGGAGAAGAAGAAGAAATCAAAGCAAGTATGTCTTACTAATGAATAAAAAGGATAGAAGAAAACTTGAATTGATAACTTGATCTTCAATATTCAATCTTCAATTATAGATTCAATGGAAAGCTAACTAGATTATCTATTTTTTTAATCTAGAATTCTATCTATCTATCCAACTAACTATATCTGAAAAAGAAGGAAAAAGACTATTTATACTAGCTCTCAAAAACTCCAATTTTATTTAATTTCGAAGGGTCTCAGATTTGCAGGGATGGACTATCTTTTAGAAAGATGGTCTATCTTTTGATCTGTCACTTGAATTTGAATTCTACCTAGTCTCTATCTATCTCTCAATTGACGGACTGTCTTCTAGAAGGAAGGTCCTCTCTTTGCTTCATCAATTCGCTCCTAAAGTACTTCAACCTTGATCCGTCTTCTGAATGACAGACTATCTTTTGGAAAGATGATCTGCCCTTTGACTCGTTAGTTGCCAGTCACCTGGGAGTGATTGTTGGATCACGAAGATACTTCTTGACTATTAGTTTTATGGATCGTCTATTAAGGGGACGATTAGTCTTTTGCTCTGTTTATTGGCAGACTTAGTGACTTTAATGTCTCATTTTTTTTTATTTCACTTGGGTTCTTGAAATAGCACAATTGAGTTAGTTTTGACTTAAACTAGTACCTAAAGTCATACAAAACTCTATAAAATGAAGTTAAGATGTATTGCAAACTCTTGATACATCAACACCCCCCAACTAAAAAGACTTTGCTTGTCCTCAAGCAACTAATATAAGAAAACCTAACTTAGACCTAAATTAATGTTCCGACATCATAAAATGAAATAACTACGGTAGTTTTGACTAACATCTTCAAGCAAGCCACCCCTCTATTCAGCAAAAGCAGATTTCATACAACTATCCAAACCAAGTATGCAATCTCCACTTATGACACCATGTCAACATGCAGTTACCTAGATTTGAGAAGCAAGTTATGCCAGCCATTATCATTCACATGCCCTCACAATTAGACTAAGGAAAGTGTCTATTTTCAGAAGCAATAATCACACACAAACACCATAAGGACACACAAGATTAAGAGAGAAGAGAAAAGCACTCAACTCTCACGCAGAAGTTCACAAGATAAGTCACAACTACCATATGCTTGCTTATTTACTAAATGCCTTATCTTTTGAAAATCCGAACTGAGATCACATAAGGACTTTTTTAAACTTGTAATGATGGTCAAATGAGTGGTAGGGTACAATTATGGTTTCTAGTGTCTCATTTACCATCCTTAAACACTACATCGCATTTTCACAACCTTGTTCACTTTAGGATCCCTTCTTTTTATTCACTTCTTTCATTAGAAACTTTTCATACCCCAGGACATTTTTTGTGAGCTCAATTTTCATTTTCTCTCTTATCTTTCATTTTCTTTTCTTTTTCTTCATCTTTTTATCTTTTTGCTCAATACACCTTGGGATATGGTCAATAACTTATTTATGTCCTTTTCTTTCTTTTCTACTTTATCACCCTCAACTTACACCTTTTTGCTTATTTTCATCACATTTCATAGTGTCAAGTTTAGGATGAGTTCAAAATAGGGTCAACTTGAGAATTTGTTTTAGCATTCATTTCAATTGATCAAGAAATATGGTCAAAGCCTCAAAAGGGGAAACTTGAAAATAATGCATCATTTGGTAGGCTCATTTAGGAAAATGTGGCTTGTGAAGTACAAAGAAGGTCTAAGTTCATCTGTACAACAAATAGTCAATCCTAAGCTTAAGCATGAGTCTCTAGAAAAGTTCTAGAGTGTCGACCACACAAATGAACAAACAAAATCTTCCTCACCATACAATGGCACATGAATATCAAATGGACAAAACATTTTCCTCTCAACTAGGGATTCATTGTCAAAATCAGCACAACTAGATGTCAAAAATAGAGGTACACATGTCAATACCAATAGAGTGGAAATTTTTTTTGAAGGGGGTGTTTTTTTTACAAAGAATGATACAAGTATGCTATAAACTCAATTGGAATCACCGTTTAAGTCAAAAGTATTTTATTCAACCAAAAATGAGTCAACTAGTAGGCTGGTACCCTTAAGAATGTTGCCTAGAAATCTATCATTCGGCCCACACACTATAACACTCAAACTACATTTATTTTGCCAGATTCAACTGAAAATAAGCCTCTCGAGAAAGAAGCATGACTAAGAAAATCCAAGAGGATCCTAAAGTAAGGAGTAAATAAAAATCTATACTATGAAAACAGTAAAATGGACAATCACACACATCATATTAAACTCATAAATGCATATTTGAATACAAAACAAGAGTTATCATTTCAAGCATTCAAACTATGCAATCCAATATGCCACCAAGGCCAAAAATGTCAAACAAGTCAAACCCCCACCACCCACTTAAAATTGTGCATGTCCCCAATGCACATACAACCGAAATATATAAAAGGGTGTCAGAAGCTCCTTGAAGCGCTTAGACTGTTCCATTATGTATCAAGTTAGAGAAAAACTACAAAGTTTGCCTTGGTATCATGAGGATGACCCTAGGTGATGACAAGAGAGGCCAACTTCATGGCCCGAATAGTTGCTGCGTCTTATAGGTCCATGTCTAGGTCATCCTCCTCCTGAGTATATATTCCCCTGCTTTTGCCTCTACTCGACTGAATCAAATGGGGGAGAAGGTGTCTGGCTAGTGGAGTCCTCTGCTGTGGACTCCCTTGATAAGATCTCTATCTATGGTCCACATGATTGGGCATGTGCCTGCTCTTTATCAGATCAAGATGAAGATCTCAGTGATGGTATCTCTATTAATGCCACCCATGTAGAGTGAGTGGGTGACAATACTGGTGCTAGTGCGGTGTGCCTACTGGTAGTCGGAGGCTGATACTCATCTCTATCTTCGTCCTTAAGATGAGACCTTTTAGGAGTGCTAGCCTTGACACATATGGTGTTGCTCCTTTGAGCACCCTTTCCCGTGATCATGCAACAACTAGTAAGTACATAGGCATTGAATTACATGGAATTAACAATTTTAGTGCAAGGGACGAGGAGAAAGATAGCTTGCATCTTGAAGAGACGGACCGTATCTTGCACCATCCCTTAAACTCAGCAGACCAGAAATTCTGCGTCAAAGGACGAAATAGAGTGTGGCCGTCTTTTGGAAAGATGATCCGTCTCTTAGGTCGTCCTTTGACTTAGACCAATTAATCTTTCTGGTTCAAAAGACATAGCAATGTACAATCCGTCATCTCCATTTTTCAATTGCAGTAAATCATAAATTTTTAACATTGTGAACTTTTTGCAATTATCAAGCAAGGGATGGGGCATTTCAGGTCATCTTTCATATAGATAGACCAATCATAGTATATGCAAGCAAGTTCAAATTTTACCCCAATCTATTTATCATATAATCCCCAATTTCTCCCTCTAAATTTAAATTTCAAGCATAGGTATTCAACTCCCAAATTAAAGATACATAAATCATAGCAAATTCTGGTTTAAATTTTGAGCAAAAATACCTAGGTTAGCAGATTTGAGTCCTCATGTGTGACAGTGATAGACGAAGGCCTGCAATAAAGTTGATCCCTAGTTGCTCGGTGTAGATGTTTGACTGATGATGCTAGATAGATGGTGATGCTATGTGCACAGATAGTGAAGGAATGTAGTGCAAGAGTAGAGCTTCTCAGAGCTTAACAATGACAAAAGTGCACTTTTTGAATAAGGGAAGAAGGAAAAGAGAAGACAAAATGACCTGTGGGTTCTTTTCTTTTTTTTTAAAACTATTGGTTCCATAGGCGATGGGTCGGGTGATGGACATAAGTGACGGGTGAAGCGACCCATATTGCCTACTCATTAAATATATACAAATAACTCGCGTGCCCTTATCATTTAATTTCAAAGGACGGTCTAAAAGATAGACTGTCTTTCCAATAGGATGTCCTTACATCAAACCATCTTCAAACGCTAAGCAAATAGAGATACACTTACCTGGCCTCCAAGTGATGGATCAGTTGACGATCTGTTTCTTGAAGAGACAGATCATCTTTTCAACCATCCCTTAGAGGCTTAATTTATTCCTTTTTTACTTTGTTTAAATTTTTCCACCACTCTAAGTTTACCTGCATTCATCAACACACACGAGTCTAAAAATAATTGGTTTGTCTTCCAAGAAGTGTTTGATTTAACATTGCGGCACGATGTGGATACTACACATAGTGCAACATCTTGTCTCTCAAGAAGTACCTAATTTAATATCACGACACGATGAAAGATAACTAAATCAACCAATCTGTGAGTTGTCCTTAGGACAGGACTTTCTCACCCATTTCCTTCCTTTTGAGCCACAGAGGTACATCTTCACCCATTTGCTTTTGGCCTTCTTCTTTTTGGGTGATTCCTGTTCGGTCGTTTGTTGGGTATAAAACTACACGCAAGTGCACGTGGTCGAACAAGTAGTAAAGTGGCTTAAGTAAGCCAAGTATCGATCCCACAGGGACTGGGATAAGGTAACGAACTACTCAAGTGTTACTATATTTTAATTTTAACAATAAAGACAACAGTGTAACCAAGAGTTTGATATTTTTTGGTTCTAATTTTTATGCTATGTCTAAAACGATTATCTAATGTGAGTCTGAACTATGAATGTGAGCATGCTGAGGTTAAATGAACATGTAATGAAATTAATTATCGATAAAATTTGGTTAACCTTTCATCCGGTTGCTAGTCAAGAACTATTGCCGATGGATTAAAACTCTCGTATTTAACCCAACTTAAGAATCATGAACCATCCACCTACATTTCTGTGATTAAACGAAATTCATGTTCTAGCCATACAAACCCGGTTCCTAAGTTGACTAATACGACTTTCAGGTATATTTCTATCCTGAAAGTAAATCAATTCCCAATTTTCCCAAACCAAGTAAAGATCATATCCTATTAATTCACAACTTTCCAGTTTCTTGCTCTCTCGAGTGAAACCAGACTTTTTAGATGTACATTAACGTAGGCCACACATTAATGAAGTAAGAACAAGAATTAATAGAAGAACCATGGAAGATAAGATGAAAAACCAAAGAATCAATGATCACATTTCATTACAAGTGTTCATAACCTCAATAAGAAGATGAATTAGCCACTCATTTGTGGCTTAAACATCGTTAAATGAGTGTTAAACATACAAGCAATTGAATACAAGAAGAAGGAAAGAGAGAAAAACCCTGATAATTTCGTCCCCTCAACTGCCTGTAACCCACGTTCTTGCTCCACCAAGTCAGATTATTGAAAAATGAACCTAAGTGTTCTATTTATACTAGTGGGAATTTTTCCCGGAATAACAAGCAACATGTCGCGGAGTGCATCGTGCAGCACTGCCTCCGTGACACGCTACGGAGGTGGACCTTCACTGGAATTGAGGGTCCAGGAAATAAAGCCCAACGTGGCACGGCGTGCAACGCGGAGCCAAGCCACCGTGCCACGGACCCATCGCGAACCCACACTGGAACTGGGCTGAAAATTTCCATCCAGGCAGAAGGCCTCCGCGATGGCAACATGACACGGCTCCATCGCGGAGCCCCTTTATTTTATGCTTTCCAATGCCTTGTCCCGTGCTCACTTCCGAGTTCAACCTCCATCTCTTCCAACATGCATTTAAGCTTCCCAAAATTACATTTTACCTGCAAAACAATGCTAATCATGTTGGTTAGTATAAATTCACATTTTATTACCAATTACATGAGAATGTATACACATTGATAGATAAACAAGGCTAAAATGACACATTTGAGTATCACTTGGGCATATAAATTTGCCCAAGATCACTTACCCCACACTTAAATTCTTGTTCGTCCTCGAACAACAATCCTACACCTCATGCAATTTACATCCCAACCTCGCTACTTTGGTGCGATAATTTAGGCTACAGTCATACCGATTATTCAATACAGCAAATCATCAAGAAAACATGCATGGTCCTATCAATGCAATGACCTTCAATACATCAAGACCTCCTAGACTTAAGAATCGACTCTCGATATTGGCAAACTCATGCAAATCAACTGATCAAGATATCCGACACGAAAATTAATCTCTCATCAAGCATGTGCCCTCACAACATAAGAGAGTCTTCCCCTTTTTGCTAATATGACTCACAAAATTTTAAGCAGGGGCATGTAAACACAATTTCGCTCTCTCTCCCAAAAGAATTCACATGCATCATGTCATGACCCATAAGCTTGCCCTTAGTGTATTACTCCACTAATATAAAGAAGTGCGATGTAAGATCACGTAGGACTTTAACTGGTTGTAATGGAAGCTATGGAACTAGTAAATATTGGGTTAGCCAATACTAGCCACTAGCATCCTTAAGCGCCTTTTCAACACATCCCATCAACTCATGAACATTGTTTCTTTTTTTCTTTTTCATCTTCCCATTCTTGACGTTTTTCTTTAGTTTAGCCCATCTTATTAAGTACACTTGACACAACAACAAAGGTTATTCATGCACCTTCATTATAGTTCATTTATAACAAGTGCACCTTCAACCTTTTCTTTTTTTCTATCACTTTTCTTTTCATTTCTTTTCACCATTCTCACTCTTTGACACTTTGGGACAATGATTTTCTCTTCTTAAGCGCTTAAGAGTTTTATATAGACTTTACGGCTAATGAAAAGAAAGGATTAAGCTCAGTTTACACTTTTTGACAAAAGAAAAAAAATAATAGGCTAAAGGCTCAACGGGTTGACTAGGGTATACAATCAAGGTGGGTACGACAAGGAAAAATAGAAACTTTCGGTTAAAACAAAGAAATGCCTACATCCTTTCCTACAGTACACCTCCTTCATTTCGTTTTGTACACACACCAGGCAAGTTCTAGACACTTCACAATAGCACGGAATAACAACACCTCACTTCACACTTATTGCACATGCTCAATTCAAGATGTATTCACAGACTCTTCAATCAACTAATTACAGGAATTCAAACATTAAGCCTTAATCACACTGAATCGAACTCTATGGCCTAGGTATCTCAACATATTTACAAAGTTGCATGCTTTCATACGAATCACCTTTGCATTTTAAATATCATGTACAACACGCAACCAGAATTTCGCAACCATACAGTAACTACAGGTTTTGGGATGCAACCCACCAAAGAAAAAAACTGAAAAATAATTTTAAAAAAACTACTCCTAACGACTACATTTCCCTTAAGACGGTCGTCATCCATCCATCATAGGGAACGGTCACTAACTATGACTTCGGTTCAATGGGACCAATCTCGGTAAAAGAACAAAAAACAAACGCCGAGAAACCCAAGAAGTAAAAAAAAAATTTGAAAATATTGATCATTTCGATAGAGAAAAATATGTACAAAATCATTTTAAAATATCGATCATTTCGATAACAAAAATATGTACAAAATCAGCTAGCAACATTCAGCAACACACATCAGTTTCACAAACATTTATAATACAGAACAGCAACTTAACAATTCACAAATCACAGGGAACAACAAAATTTCACAGGCACGACAACAGATTAGAATATACATACATAACAGCACAACCAGCACCTAACTACTCCCACCCCACACTTAGCTCGAACACTGTCCCCAGTGTTCACCAAAATTAAAATAGCACAAAATTCGAGTGGTGGAACTCCCTGATCAATCAAAGTACTCCACTTCTTCGTCAGGTGCTGCTGCTTCATCTCCCATGTCTGAATCGCCCCCGTCGTCTTCATCGGACTCCACATCGGAGTCCTCCCGACGTGTCTCCTCATATGTGGGGACATCATCATCCGTGGGCTCTACAAATGCTGGCCCCACTTGGCATAGAGCCCTGGCGTTCTCGCCGAAGGGGTAGTCTAGCTCGAGCTGCCATAGCTCCTCCTCTGTCGCCAGCCTCCCGCCTATCCTC
Source organism: Datura wrightii (assembly GCA_035772735.1). Taxonomy (NCBI): domain Eukaryota; kingdom Viridiplantae; phylum Streptophyta; class Magnoliopsida; order Solanales; family Solanaceae; genus Datura; species Datura wrightii. The sequence continues at coordinate 130,845,636 of JASDFA010000006.1, forward strand.
AGTTGGAGCATCTGCATCCTATACATGCGAGCCATATATTGATCAACACGAGCATGTCGCTCGCCAAGTGTAAGCACTGGCCCGTGGGTGGAGTCGAGTGCCTTAGTTTTAGTAACATCTAAGGCCCGCCGCTCCATCTGCAGGATATAATCAAGGGCCTCTTCCTCAACATCTAAGCCCCTGAGGAAGGTGGTGAGTAGTCCACCAAAGCCATACCTATGCCCCTGATGCTACCGGGCTCTCTTCATGGCGGAGATAATCACCGCCCCCACGTTGATCTCCAGCCCTTTCATCAGGGCGTACACCAGGCATACACGATCCCGGGTTACATCTATCATATGTACCCTCGGGATTAGGCAGGAACAGACAATCTTCAGCCATATTCTGGCTTCCCTGTTCATCTGTGAATAGGACAAAGTCTGATGGTAGCCTCTCTCTTTGTGTCTGCTCCATCTAGCTGTCGATCGTGTCCCACACAAGGTACGTCTGATGTCCGCATACGGTGGGGTAATGTTCAGTTGTCGGAGCACGTGGGCGTCTGTGTCCCGCGCTCCTATGATGGCATTGAGGTGGTGGGGCTCAAATGTGACTATTTGCCCTCTGATTTTTATGGTGTGACTTTTGAGCGTCGGGTTCCAGTTGGCATAAAATTCCCGAATCAGGTGCAGGTTGCATTCCTTGGGCTCTTCAAAGATGAAGTTGAGCCCAGCTGCCTCGATCCGGTGGAAAATCCTAGGGAACTCCTGTGCCAACGGTTCCCGTGCTATATGCTCCTCGGGGAAGTATTTATTTTCTTTGTGCTTTGCATACCACTTCTTCTCCTTATCCGTCACCCACCTTGTTCCGTATTGGCAGCGTTGGCCGCGTGGAACTGCTGGTGCTGCTGGGACTGCTGTGCCCAGTCTTATTCGCTTCCTTCCGGCGCCAGAAGTTGATGCGTCTTTCCCTTTTTCTTGCCTGCTCGCCATTTTACCTGTCAACCCAAGTAGACAAGATCAATGTTCAGCCAATGGATATTAACTTTGACTAAAGTCGGGTTAAGCTGAGCTACCCCACACTTAGTCCTTAGCTACAGATACAACATACCGGCAAGATCATCTTTATTTACACAAATAAACAACCAACTATACAAACATGCTTAGTGCATACAAAGAATTCGACGGTATATATTCTATGTACTACTCAGACTTCATACAGCTAACAACAATCATTACCATCGATAACCTTTTAATCCATCGCACTTAGCAAGGAAAAACAAAGAAACGAAAAATTAAACAAGAATTTATCTACACGAACCTATACAACCAACCCAATTCTTGCAAATTTCAATATTTCTCTAACCCGAGAATTCATCGATCTATTAACATCCTAACAATTAGCACATCGATTCATCTCATTCAACATGTACATCCCGGCATGAATTTTACAAGTTCACTACATTTTTCACTTCAAATTTAAAAACAAGCCCTAGAAATGATAGTATCACGAAAATTCGATTAATTTATGCAATTAACGAGTTCAAGCAATCATAATGCTACTTCGAACATTCATCAACAACAATTCAATTGAATTCATGATTAATTTCTACTTAGGGCAAACTTAGCTCACCTCACATGCTCAATATCGAAGAAAATCGACAAGAAATGAGATGGAATCGAAGAACATACCTTGAAGTTGAAGATTTGAAGCAAACTTGATGATTTTCTTATCCTACTCCATTTCACGTTGAAGGGGGATGGGTTTTGGGGAGTTTGGTCCCGGAGTGAGTGAAAAATAAGGAAAAGGAAGGGGTTTTCGGGGTTAAAAAGTAGAAAAATCGCGCGGGTCACCCGGTGTGACCCGTCGCGATATACACGGCAATGTGTCACGGAGTGCATCGCGGTGCACTGCCTCCGTGACACGGAGCCATCGCGAGCCTGTTCTGGAATTTTTTTTAAAAAAAAATCCGAATTATACCTCAACGTGTCACGTGGGTAACGCGGAGGTCCACCTCCGTGACACGGAGCTATCGCCCTAGCTCATTGTTTTGCCACTTTTTGTTAATTTTCATACCTCGAATTTTCTCTTGCGATTCCGTGCATATTTTCCTCCGTTTGACCTGAAATTCATCTCACTATACAAAATTGGTTAGAATTATAGGTTTCACTCTAAATAAAAATAAAACAAAAACAAAAACTAAAATTTTGTAGTAAATCAAAAAAAGAAAAAGAAAAATCTATTCACAATTTAAAAAGAGAAAATTTTTTTCACAGTTTGCCTCCCGTGCAGCGCCTGGTTTACCGTCGCGGCTCGACGTCATTAAGCTCAGTTGTCCTCTAGGGTGATGGACAATTTCTCTTGATCACCGTCCTTCCCCCAGTAGTGCTTACACCATTCTGGTGGTTTTCCCATTAACTCTCGTGAATCCTTAATCTGCTCATGATCGCCTTGATCAATCACATTGATCACGGAGAGTTCTTCGTGCACCATTGGGAGCTTGGGTGCCTTGTACACATCGAACACCTCCACCTTGTCGTGTGCTCGCATTGTTAGCTGCCCCGCAGCTACGTCAATTAGTGCTTTCCCGGTCGCCAAGAAAGGACGTCCCAAAATAAATGGGACTTCCGCGTCTGGTTCAAAATCCAACACGACAAAATCTACCGGGAAAATCAAGGAGCCAACTTGCACCAGAACGTCCTCCATGATGCCATCAGGTCTGGCTAAGGACCGATCCGCCAATTGCAAGATTACTGTTGTGGGTCTAGGACTCCCTAGACCCAATTTTTTGAATACCGATGACGGCATCAAATTTATGCTCGCTCCCAAATCACACAATCCACGAGCTCGGATGCTCTGCCCAATAGTAATCTGTACAGTAAAGCTTCCAGGGTCTTTTTGCTTTGTGGGCAGTCAGTTTTGAATCCGGGAAGTGCACTCCTCCGTTAGAGCCACTGTAGCATACTCAGTCAATCGACTTTTGTTTGCCACGATATCCTTTATATACTTGGCATATTTTGGCACTCCCTGCAAAACATCAACAAGAGGCAAGTTAATATGTACCTATTTCAGCACCTCCATGAATTTCTTGAAACACGCCTCCTCCTTGTGTTTCTTTAATCGTTGAGGGAATGGGGGTGGTGGTCTTTCTGATTCAGCTTCCTTAGTCTTCCCCATTTTAGTACTTTGCTCCCTCTCAACTTCTGCTGCTCCCGATTCTTGAGGTGGTCTTTCTGGTTCCACCTCTTTTAGCTGCAAACCACTCCTTGTGGTCACTGCATTCACCTGCTTGGGATTGGGATCTGTGTCGCTCGGAAGTCCTCCTCTTGGCCTTGTGTTTCGGGCTCCAGCAAATTGCCCAAATTGATATTCAAGTTCCTTGGTAGCTAACTGGTTGTTTTTCACTTCGGCTGCCAATTTCACATAGTCAGCCTGCAATTGAGCTTGGTTAGCTATCATGGTCTTGAACATCTCCTCAATGCTGGGTGATGGTGGTGGAGGAGGTGCATTGTTGTTTCTGAATTGTGCTTGATAATTCTGCTGCCCTCCTTGGTTCCTTTGCACACCCTGACCCGAACTTTGCCCCTGATGGTTGTTGCTACCCCAGGAGAAATTAGGGTGATTCCTCCAATTGGAATTGTAGCTATTACGATACTATTGGTGGTTGTTCCTTTGTACATTTCCCACAAAGTTTACCGAGTCAGGATTGGCTCCACAACACTCAGCTGAGTGCTCACTGCTTCCGTACACTTCACACCAAATCTGCTGCACTGCATTCACTGGGGCTTGAGGCTAGTTCATTGTCATGTTGCTGAAGTGGGTGTTAAGTTGATTTTGTAATGTAGCTATCTGTGTAGCAATAGCTGTAAACCCATCCACTTCTAGCACTCCTGCTACTTTCCTTGTCCCGCCTCTTGATGAATCAGCATTCCATTCCGGATTGCCCTGCGAAATACGATTCAACAAGGTATACAGCTCCTCATAAGTTTTCTCCAGCGCTTGTCCTTCAGCTGCTGAGTCTAGCAATATTTTTGTGTGGGGTTCCAAACCCTCTATAAAAGTGTGCACCAGCACATCATTGGACTGATGATGATGAGGACAATCCCGCAACATGGACTTGAATCTCTCCCAGGCCTGATATAAGTTCTCTCCCTCCCTCAGTTTGAAACTTAGAATCTGACTTCTAAGTCTTGTTGTTTTACCGGAGAGAAAAAACCGTATCAAGAATTCCTTGCAAGATCATCCCATGTAGAAATAGAATTCGGTGGCTCAGCTTTCAACCACCTCTTGGCTTCTCCCAATAGTGAAAATGGGAACAATGTAAGCCGGACATAATCTGATGACACTCCAGCGGGGATGTAAGTGTCACTTATCTCCAAAAAATTTTGGAGATGCTGCTGTGGATCTTCATGAGGGAGACCGGTAAACTGCCCGCTAGTGTGTAGCAATTGCACCATATTCTGCTTAAGTTCGAACCTCCCTCCTGGCTCAGGTTTGCGAATGCTAGATGTGACATTATTAGCATGTGGGATTGCCACCTCGCGAACCGGCCGAGCTGCTACTTCTTCGGGCACTAACACTGCCCGTACTACCGGTGGATTCTGTTGTTGCTCCATGATCGTCTGTCTGAGCAACTGCAGCTTTCTTTGTAGAGCTTCTCTCCGCTTACTATGAAATATTCTTTCTGGCTCTATATACAAGTCCACCAGCTCCTAGTCTCTTGCCAGTGTTCAACAGAAATTAAATATGCAAAATACAGGCTAAGACCAAGTTGTCAACACTAAGAGAACAAAAATACAGTAAATTAACACTTAAAACAAATTCACCAATTGCCAGATCCCCGGCAACGGCGCCAAAAACTTGTTCGGTCGTTTGTTGGGTATAAAACTACAGCAAGTGCACGTGGTCGAACAAGTAGTAAAGTGGCTTAAGTAAGCCAAGTATCGATCCCACAGGGACTGGGATAAGGTAACGAACTACTCAAGTGTTACTATATTTTAATTTTAACAATGAAGACAACAGTGTAACCAAGACTTTGATATTTTTGGGTTCTAATTTTTATGCTACATCTAAAACGATTATCTAATGTGAGTCTGAACTATGAATGTGAGCATGCTGAGGTTAAATGAACATGTAATGAAATTAATTATCGATGTAATTTGGTCAACCTTTCATCCGGTTGCTAGTCAAGAACTATTGCCAATGGATTAAAACTCTCGTATTTAACCCAACTTAAGAATCATGAACCATCCACCTACATTTCTGTGATTAAATGAAATTCATGTTCTAGCCATACAAACCCGGTTCCTAAATTGACTAATACGACTTTCAGGTATATTTCTATCCTGAAAGTAAATCAATTCCCAATTTTCCCAAACCAAGTAAAGATCATATCCTATTAATTTACAACTTTCCAATTTCTTTCTCTCTCCAGTGAAACCAGACTTTTTAGATGTACATTAACGTAGGCCACACATTAATGCAGTAAGAACAAGAATTAATAGAACAACCATGGAAGATAAGATGAAAAACCAAAGAATCAATAATCACATTTCATTACAAGTGTTCATAATCTCAGCAAGAAGATGAATTAGCCACTCATTTGTGGATTAAACATCGTTAAATGAGTGTTAAACATACAAGCAATTGAATACAAGGAGAAGGAAAGAGAGAAAAACCCTGATAATTTCGTCCCCTCAACTGCCTGTAACCCACGTTCTTGCTCCACCAAGTCAGAATATTGAAAAATGAACCTAAGTGTTCTATTTATACTAGTGGAAATTTTTCCCAGAATAACAAGCAATGTGTCATGGAGTGCATCGCGGACTGCCTCCGTGACACGCTACGGATGCGGACCTTCACTGGAATTGAGGGTCCAGGAAATATAGCCCAACGTGGCACGGCGTGCAACGCGGAGCCAAGCCACCGTGCCACGAACCCATCGCAAACCCACACTGGAATTGGGCTGAAAATTTCCATCCAGGCAGAAGGCCTCCGCGATGGCAATGTGACACGGCTCCATCGCGGAGCCCCTTTATTTTATGCTTTCCAATGCCTTGTCCCGTGCTCACTTCCGAGTTCAACCCCGATCTCTTCCAACATGCATTTAAGCTTCCCAAAATTACATTTTACCTGCAAAACAATGCTAATCATGTTGGTTAGTATAAATTCACATTTTATTACCAATTACATGAGAATGTATACACATTGATAGATAAACAAGGCTAAAATGACACATTTGAGTAGCACTTGGGCATATAAATTTTCCCAAGATCAATTCCTTAGATACATACTCGATTCTTCCTATTTCATTCTCAGCAATGCAAATCACACAATATTCCAAACATCTATGGGCAATAAGTGGCCTTCCCAAATTTGAAGTTGATGCTTTCATTCTTGATTCGGAACATGATCTTATACTTCTCCATGTCCATAAGTGCCCTTTCGGTAGCTGAAAAAGGTCTTCCAAGGATAACTTGGTTGTTCCTATCCACATCACAATCTAACACTACAAAATCAATTGGGAGCATAAGTTTTCTGACCTTGACCAAACCATCCTCTACCACTCCTACCGGTGTTTTGATTGACATGTTGTCCATCTAAAGCCAATAAATACAGACTATAGCATGGACAATCCATACGGCTTGTATATGGCTAGAGGCATTAAATTTATGCTAGCCCAATTGTCACACAAGGCATGCAAGCAATCATACTGCCTATTTCTACAAGGTATGGTGAACTCTCCTAGATCACCCTTTTTCTCTACACTACTGTCAGTAATAATGGCACTCACACAATGTGTTATAGGAATCAAATCTTCATCATCACTTGACAACATCTTTGTTAGAAACATCTTTAGATATTTTTCAAAACCAAGCATCTCCTTGATTTTTGTGAATGGGACCCGAAGTGTTGCTTCTTTCAATCGCTCAATGTGTTTAGCAATTTTAGTATCAAGAGCTTGTTCTTGCTCAATGTGCTTAGCAATTTTAGCGTCAAGAGCTTGTTTGGCTAGCCTTTTTGGAAAGGAGGGAACATGTTGGGGAAAAGATTTAACAATGTTATCAATGCTTTCCTTATGCTTCCCCTTTCTTTTGGAAGTACTTGAAGCGTCTTCATCAACAACCTCAACTGGTGGCTTCTTCACTCCATCATCAACAACCTCAACTGGTGGCTTCTTCACTCCATCATCAACAAGCTCACCAATCTATGCCTTCATGAACCCCTCACATTTATCATCACCCTAATTCACATTATCAACACCTTCACTAATACTACCATCAATGACCTCACAGCCTATGGGTTGCACAATCTTACCACTCCTAGTGACAATACCTATACATTGAGCATTAAACATACCAACATGCCCCTTTGAGTTTACCATGGTGTCACTAGGGAGATGTCCCTCTTTATTGGGATTTTGCTCATGTGAAAGATCCTTTACTTGATACTCCAATTTCTAAATGGATGTTGTGTGGTAGCCAACAATTTCCGTCAAGCTTTTCAAACATACATCAGACCATTCTTGATTCACAAGAACTTTTTCCAACATCCTTTCAAGCTTGTAACCCCTTTTCTCTTGAGAAGGTTATTCCTCCAGCTTTGATAACTACAAGAAGGGCCTCATGGTGGGACATAGGGATTTGAACTCCTGTTTGCATAATTTTCATTATTGTGCCACCTTGATTCGAACCACAATAATTATTTCTCGGGTAGTATTGAACTTGACCTTGCGGTTGAGGTCACTATTATCTTTGATATGAGAAAGCCAGATGTCCTTGATGTTGTTCTGTTATCAACATACCCTGTTACGCCATAACACTTTGATAAAAGCAACATCTTTAGTTCTTAATCTGCAGATCTACCGGTCTAGTATGGCTACTGGAACTTCTTCATAGGCCAACTTCTCTATAACCTGAACATCTTGGACTGGGACAATTCTGGAGGGATCTCCTATGCACTTTCTCAGCATTGATACATGGAAAACTGGGTGGACAGATTCTAACTCTGGAGGTAAGTCTAACTCATATGCCACTTGGCCTATTTTTTGGCGAATCTGATAAGGCCCAACAAACCTCGGGCTGAGCTTGCCTTTCTTGCCAAATCTCATTACACCCTTCATCGGTGAAACTTTCAGAAACACCCAATCACCCACATTAATTCCAAGTTTTTGTGCCGCACGTCAGCATACGATTTATGGCGGCTCTGAGCAGTCAGTAAATATTTTCTGATAAGCTTTACTTTTTTCTCTGACTGATGAATGATATCTGGCCCAATCAATGCTGATTCTCCTACCTCAAACAAACCAACTGGAGATCTGCACTTTCGCCCATATAATGCCTCATTAGGCGCCATCTGAATAGCTGAATGGTAACTGTTATTATAGGAGAACTCAATGAGTGGTAAATGTTCATCCCAGTTACCTTCGAAATCCAACACACATGCTCGCAACACATCCTCGAACGTTTGAATGGTGCGTTCTGCCTGCCCATCTGTCTGAGGATGAAAAGTTGTGGTCAGGTTAACCTGCATCCCCAAGCCTCTCTGAAATGATTGCCAGAATTTAGCTATAAACTGTGCCCCTCTGTCGGAGATAATGGATACTGGAACACCATGCAACCTGACTATTTCTCTAATATACAGCTCAGTATAATCCTCAGCGTAAAAGGTAGCCCTTACTGGCAGAAAATGAGTTGATTTTGTCAGTTTGTCAACAATCACCCAAATCAAATTATATCTACGCCTGGTGCGGGCTAATCCTGCTAAAAAATCCATATTTACTGCTTCCCATTTCCATAGAGGCACAGCTATATCCTGAGTCAGTCCGCCTGGTTTCTGATGTTCAGCTTTTACCTGCTAGTAGTTGGGACACTGAGCTACGAATTCTGCTATCCCCTTCTTCATTCCTGGCTACCAGTAGATTTCTTTCATATCTTGGTACATTTTCATCGAACCTGGGTGGAGAGAATAATGGGCATAATGTACCTCGCCATAATCTGCTGGCGAAGCCCTGCAACATCTAGAACACAAAGGCAATCTTTATATCGCAATATCCCATCTCGGTTATCTGAAAATCTTTCACCTCTCTTTGCTGAACTCTGTTTCTAAGATGAACCAGGCTAGGATCTTCACACTGCCGTTCCTTTACTTCCACGACTAAAGACGACATTGCGGTGTTTTGGATTATCGCTCCGTTGTCCTCTGTTTCTGCTACACAAACGGCTAAACTGGCTAACTGATGCAATTCCCTAGCTAATTCCCGTTGCACAAGCTATAAGTATGCCAAACTCCCTATAGACTTATGGCTAAGGGCGTCTTCCACCACATTGGCCCTTCCTAGGTGATACAGAATATCCACATCATAGTCTTTAAACAGCTCTAACCAGCGATCCTGCCGCAAGTTCAGTTCTTTCTGGGTGAAGATATACTGTAGGCTCTTATGATCGGTGAAAATATCCAAGTGGATTCCATACAAGTAATGTCTCCATATCTTCAAGGCGTGAATCACTGCGGCCAATTCTAGGTCATGGGTAGGATAGCTCTTTTCATGTTTCCTCAGCTTTCAGGAAGCATAAGCAATTACTTTACCATGCTGCATCAACACACATCCTAACCCCACACCCGAAGTGTCAAAATAAACTGCATAACCTTCTGTACTTTCTGGCAATGCTAACACTGGAGCTGATGTTATCCTGTCTTTCAATTCCTGGAAGCTCTACTCACATGCCTCAGTGGATTGAAATTTTGCTGCCTTCTATGTCAGTTTAGTCAGAGGTGTTGCTAAGGTGGAAAATCCTTCAATGAACCTCCTGTAGTACCCTGCTAACCCCAGGAAACTGCGTACCTCGGTCGGAGTGGTAGGTCTAAGCCATGCTTTTACTGCTTCTATTTTCTGGGTATCTACCTATATACCAGCATCCGACAGGACATGACCCAAAAGGCTACTGAATTCAGCCAAAATTCACATTTTGAGAACTTGGCATATAGCTAACGGTCCTTGAGAATCTAGAGCACTGTTTGCAAATGATCTTTGTGGTCTACCTCTGAGCGAGAATACACCAGAATATCATCAATAAACATTATCACGAACAAGTCCAGGTATGGTCTGAAAATACTATTAATCAGGTCCATAAACACGGCTGGAGCATTCATCAGCCCAAAGTACATAACTAAGAATTCAAAATGGCCGTATCTGGTCCTGAAGGCAGTCTTTGGAATGTCCCTTTCACGAACCCAAACCTGATGATATTCAGACCTTAAGTCAATTTTGAAGAAATATCTAGCTCCTTGTAACTGATCAAACAGATCATCTATCCTGGGAAGCGGATACTTATTCTTGACAGTAACTTATTCAGTTGTCGATAGTCTATACACATGTGGAGGGAACCATCCTTCTTTCTTACAAACAGAACTGGCGCACCCCAAGGTGAAGTACTCGGCCTGATAAAGCCCTTGTCTAACAAATCTTTCAACCGCTGCTTTAGTTCTCTGAGTTCAGCAGGAGCCATGCGATAAGGGGGAATTGATATGGGTTGAGTGCCTGGTAATAAATCAATTGCAAAGTCTATTTCCCTTTCTGGGGGAATACCAGGTAGTTCATCTGGGAATACATCGGGGAATTCATTAACCACTGGAATAGACTGGAGCGTCTGAGGCTCTACCCGAACATCCTGAACTCTAATAATGTGGTAAATGCACCTCTTGGCTATCAACTTTCTCACCCGAAGATAGGAAATAAACCTACCTTTTAGCGTAGCTGTACTGCCCTTCCACTCTCGTACTGCCTCCCCTGGAAAGTGGAATCGTACCATCTTGGTGAAGCATTCTACATTGGCATAGCATGGAGCTAACTAACCCATACCCATAATGGCATTAAAATCAACCATTTCTAAACTCTACCAAATTTGCTGTCGTCTAACGGTTAGCAACCTCTACTGTACACCCTCAATAATCCCTTCTGACTATAATAGAGTCACCGACAGGTGTAGAACTGAAAAGGGTTGCCGAAGCAATTCTGGTATAATACTGAACTTTCGAGCCACTAATGGGGTAACATAGGACAAGGTAGATCCCGGATCGATTAATGCATAAGCAAGGTGAGAGCAAATAGTCATCATACCTGTCACAATATCTGTAGACGCCTCTGAATCTTGTATGCCTGGTAATGCATAGGTACGGCTTGGGCTCGCACCTGAACTAGAGGCCCCTGATCTGCCTCGGCCTCTGCCTACTGAAACTGAGGGCCTGCGCCCTGCCGGGGCTGCTGGAGCTCACGACCCGGCTGATGCCCTGTCCTGTCTATCCCGGTCACCCTGACCCCTGGCTGGACAATCTCTCATCACATGACCCTCCTGTCCGCATATATAACACCCTGTGAAGCCATATCTACAAGCTCTAGAGTGGCGTCGGCTGTAAATAGGGCAAAGTGGTGGTGTATACCTGCTTTGTTCTACCCTCCTCTGCTGGGGTGAATCTACTGTTCGAGAACTTCCGCCGAACTCTGACTATCCTCGGCGACTGAATCTACCCCTCTGCTGCTGTGATAGAGGCGGGGGTCTAGGTGGCCTATCTGACAACCGTGGCCTAGGCCCTCTCCGATCTCCCCCTGTAACTCATCTGACCTATCCCTGCGGTGCTGTTCCTAACTTGTTCGTCTGCTATCCTGTTGCCGCTCTCTGAGGCCCTCAATAGTCTGAGCAAAAGCTTGTACTCGAGCAATATCCATATCTTCCCACAAAGTAGTTGTCAAACAGGCCTCAATATACTTTGGGTTCAGCCCCATAATAAATCGGTGGACTCTGGTTGGTCCCCTATCTAGATGATTTTCACCACACAACTTGGTCCATCTACGGGTGCATTCTTGATTAACCCTTACCTTTAATATAGGATTAACTATTCCTGGACAAGGTCAAGCTATTAGATGAGGGTTGATAGCCTCAAATCTCCGTTGTTGATCCCTTTTCCCATTCATTACCTCTTTGGTCCAGTAAATAAGAATAAGGCAAGTTCTAACATTTGCAACCATTAGAAATCAATTAAAATGAAGGAAGAAACAATACATGCATAAACTCTATTCAAGAATCACTAAGTATTTTACCTATGTGTGTTAATTTGTCATGGTTCCCACAACCCTAGTTGTGGTGGTTTTAGCCAATCATGTTTATAAGTAAATTCATAGCATTCATAGACAAAAGCAAAAATTAATACTTACAACGTTGATAGAAAGAAATTCACTTGATTAATACAACAAAAAAGAAGAACAACTAAAAGATCGTCTCAAATTATGTCATAAAACTTCTAAGCCCAAGACTTGTCTAAAACTGGGCTTCTAATTCTACTTCGAACTTACACTTTTATACTTAAAACATCATACTTAAAACCTCCAAACTTAAAACTTGATAGCTATTGCATGAAAATAAAAGGGTATTTATAGTAGTACATTTATGTTTCTCTTGTTCCTTGTTGAATTTGACTTGGACTTGATGTTCCTTTTCCTAGTTGAAGTGGAAAATCTAATTTTTTCCCGTTTGGAAAGTCTTGTCGCGTTGCCTGCCTCATTGCCGCATCCAGTGCCGCGTTGCATGCCTTGTCCCGCGGGGAAGATGGTGTTGTGCGCATGTCAACGCGTTGGGAAAGGCCGGCTGCGTGCCTGCCATCGCGCGGCTTGTGCCATCCTCGTGTAGTTGGTCACTTCAATCTTTGATCTTCTCATTGTTCATTCCAACTTCTTTACATGTATTCCAAAGACCTCAAATACATTTAAATCCATCCTTTTTAGCCCTAAAAATATGTAATCACATGTGTTAGCTAACTTCACAAATATATAACATAATCACATGCAAACACACATAATTTATTCTCAAAACATAGTAAAGTACGGGAAAAAATATGTCTATGAAGTGGATGAATATTCCCTTCATCAGTTAGTAGTTAGCAGACATCGAACAAAGTCATAACTTACCATTTTGAACCAAAAAAATTATAAAATTACGATGATCAAAAGTTCATACAAATACAAAATAGAGAGAAATTATAGAGGGAACAAAAAAATGTAACATCATTTTTACAACCTTAAACTTTAAAAAATAGAAGAGAAGACTACGAAATTAATACACAAGTTTTCAAACTCTTGTCGACATTCGCTCCCACAAGCCGATCACTATTCAATAGCCTTCATCTTATTCTTCAAATCAAACTAAAGCATCTATATATATTAATAAAGAAAGAATCGAAAACATAATAACTCAAAAGGCTAATATGATCATTTCTACAAAGTCTTATAGTGTCTCTATTTATAAGACTACAATATGGAATACCGTAATGTCATGAATATGACTATTAATTATTTTAGGGTTTATGATAATAAAAAGTTACGAGAGTAATGAAAATAAAGACCGTCAAGATTTACATTAAAGAAATTTAAAGTAATGACTTTGTAGTTTTTAACATTGTATATTTAATGTAACTAAGAGATTTTAAAAAGTGATGTACATATATATTTTTTAATATAACATATAAATTAGGAAATAATAGAGAAAAATCAAAAAAGGAGAAAAAAAGATAATTGTATTTCTTGGCCTGTGTCACATGATTTTTTCTACTCCTAACTTTGTTATTATATTAGAGAATTAGCTGCTCTTCGTGCAATTATATGAAAAACGTTAGTAAATTTAGAAATATTTTATCTAGAAATTTAATCGAGATTAAAGAAATAAAAAATTAATTATAGAATTAAAAAATGATTAAAACACAAAATAGATATTCGAATAGAATTGGAGTTTAAAAGAATTACATTCTTAGTATTAAATATTTTTTAAAATGAAAAAAAAAATTTAAGAAAAATAATCATATATTATGAGGTTAATACATGATTTTATGTATATGTGTGTGTATATATATAAGGATTTGATTTTTTTTCTTGCTTTCATTAAATGGTAAAATTCTTGTTCGATGAGTCTTTCTTCTATTAATATAAAAGAAAAAGTAAAAACAAGTGATGAAACTAAAACCAGGAAAAAAAAAGAGAGAGAAGATATAAGTACTATTTCATTTCTTTGTTAATATTTTGTCTATTCATTGGCCAAAGAACTATGCTACATCATCCTCTTATAAACCACAATTAGTGTGTGTATCCACAGACACAAACACACATACACATACACACATACACATACACACACACACACACACACACACACATACATATATATATGACTACTCTATTAACATTTTTTAGAAATAAGTGGAGTAGTAAATTTTGAGACATTTAAATTTTTATTATAAAGAATAGAAATGTATGGACGGAGTAATAAGTGACACATTTATTTTTATATAATAATAAATAAATAAAAATGTAAGAAAATTTGTCAAAAAAGTGAGAAAAAAATAAATAGGATCCTTGGCCAAAGAGAGGTGTCACATCACTTCTCTAATGTGTGTGTCGGGGGGGGGGGGGGGGGTGGTATTGTCAAACCTTATAAAATTTCTTATAGGCAAATCCCGATAATAATAATAATATGGTTTTCTCCTAAAAGGAGATGTTCACCATACATATTGTGTTATGGAATATGTAGCAGTACATAATTATTTAAGAGTTCCGAAAAAGCTAATGTATTACTACTTGAAGGAATGAAATTATTTATAATATTGAGGTTGTAGTAAGTCTCAAAAGAAACTTATTAAGTTTCAAAGGCTTGGCCAAAAATAAATTATATTGAGATTATAAATTATAAATTTTTTTAAATATTTTCATATTACTACAATCAAAACGAGTTATAAATATTTATGTAAAGGTTACCCGTCTTTTTCTCCTATTTATAATATATAATATATGGGCATTGAGATGAAATCACGTGCGACAGTAAAATAAAAATTTACAGAAAATATATTTATTGGCATGATCGATTGGCTATTTCAATTCAAATATAATGCAAAAATAATTAAAAATTCACGTGATTATATATTAAAGAAATAAAAATTCTTCGAGAAGTATTTTTTTTTTGCGTAGCTGGAAGAAGGCTCCCACTCTCTTTCTAGCAATACTTCAACTGGTCATCGTCGGAGAAAACTTCTGTCAACGTCCCCATTTTATTGCCAGATATTGCCAAAAACTTCGCTGGATATTAATTTAATCGATAATCTATTTTACGGGTGAAATGAAGTGAATCTATTAAAGAGAATTTTGACTTCTTTGCTCTCTTTCTAACTCCATCAACGTCATCCAAAGTTATTTTTCCCAATCGAGCCACCCAATTTCTTTTTATTTTTTTTATTTTTGTATTTAACAAACGCTTCTTCACCATCCAATTTATCACAATCTTTCTTCACCATCTACTCTCTCATATTCTGTTTCTTTTCTTTTCTTTTTTGTTTCTTCCATTTTCTTTTCTGTTTTTTGGTTCTTTCGTTTTCTTTTCTTTTCTCTTCTTTTCTTTTCGTTCTTTCTTCTTCTGTTTTCATTTTTTTTTGTCTGTTTTACGTTTTGCTTGCTTTTCTCTTTATTTATTTATTGTTTTAACTTTTGGTCAAAGTTAATTTTATTTCTTTTAGCAATTAAAAATATCAGTGAAAAAAATTAGTCAAGTAAAATTTAAACCTTACTAGTTTTATATTCTTGGCCATATTAACAATAAAATTAAGAAATTGTTACGTTCCTTAAAGTTCGATACTCATGAATTTCACGAAAAGAAAAACTGCTATTAATTTTTATTTTATTTTATAAGATTTTATTTTTATGCAAACCCATTTCAAATTTATTCAACTCAACCAGATATTTCATTGAAACATGCTAAATTAAAATATAAGTAAATAATCAAACAAATATAGTTCAATAGCATACTCATTATTAACATAGTTCAATTAAAATTGGAGATGCAAATGCAAATAAATTCGTATAAATGAAAAGAAATAGATAAATAAGAGTGAACCTTTTACTAGCCGAAAACTGCAACAACAATCTAGAGCAGCAGGACCTTGACTCTCTTCTCCTCTCTTCTTTTTTCATTCTCTATGTTTCCTTTTTCCATTCTTTTTTGTTCTCTGTATCCGTGTGTTCTATGCATTTTTTTTCTCTTTTCTTCTTTTTGTTGTGTTTGTATTTTTATATTATTTTCCTGTTTGGTGTGTGCCTAAAAACTAGGGAATAGGAGGAGTGCTAGTAGTAAATTAAGAAAAGAGGTGTGAGTTTTTGGGAGTGGAGGTGAGAAACGTGAGAGAGTGGGGTTTGTTGGAGAGGTTTTTGAGTTAATCAAGGTTAAGTTAAGGTCACACCCTGCCTTGGGAGGCATGACTGACACCTAATTCCACACTGGGATCTGAACAGACTTGACTGGCTTGTGCACTTCTGGTGCATGCCTGCAACTCAATTCAATAAAATGACGAGTTATATCTCGGGTATAAATACAACCTCAGGTCGACAAGGCCTCATAGTTGCTTGTAAAAGAAAACAGGTAACCAACAACAATGCAATAATAAGGATCCTATGCGGACCAACAAGGCCACCATATTGTCTAGTTATAACAGGAATAAAAATAGACAACTATACTGGGCCCCACACGACAAACACGTAAAATAAGACATACATGGGCCCCATAAGGCAAACTAACTAACTGAAAACTATAGTCTGCAAGCATCTAGGAATGAAAATATTGGTTGGGACAGGGCCCCGGCCTACCCAAAAACTATACAATAAAAGACGGGTAGCATCTACAACCTGTCAACTCCGGATGAAAGGAGCTGGCCAATCAGCTGACTCCGAATAGCTGCTAACGAAATTCCTGAATCCTGTCTATCTAAACCTGTAGGCAAGTACGCAACGCCTCATAGTTGGGCGTTAGTACAATATGTACCGAATATGTGAGGCAGTAACAAAAGCTGATTAAAACTGATAAAGAATTGAAAGTAAATAGTAGTAAGGTCAAGAAGTTAACCTATACACGTTCTTATACATAACCAACATATGATAAATCACTACACGTATATGAGCTGACACTGTATGGATATTCATTCATAAGATATAACTGGCAGAAAAATACACAAACAAGAAACTAACCTGACCCCCATAAGCTGGGAAGGTACAAGCAACACAGAATAACCTACCTGGGCCCCCATAAGCCTTGGAAGGTGCCAATCAGTCTATATACCCCTATTGGTACCCCATAGATTCTACAAGTAACTGTAACTGTATCTGAGCCATCTGGGCTCCTGTAATTGTATCTGAGCCATCTGGGCTCCTGTAACTGTATCTGGACCCCAAGCCTTGGCTCGATTAAGGTTCATAGTGTAAATGGATCCCGAGCCTTGGCTCGACTATGGATCATAACGTATTTGCTGTAATTGGATCCCAAGCCTTGGCTCGACTATGGATCATCATATAACTGTTGTAAATGGATCCCGAGCCTTGGCTCGACTATGGATCATTATGTAACTGGATACGGCCCTCACGACCTCTATCTGGTGTAACTCAATATGGCCCTCACAGCCTTAATCTGGTCCTCTTGGACATAATACTGCCCCTACAAGCATGGCCTTATAGGCCACAACATCCAACAACCCAAACGTTGTAAGGGAAAACCACTCAAGATAGGGGTAACTCTGACGAGGGTTACTATGTCATTGTTGTCGTCTCAATTCTATTCATAACAGCTGACCATAACAGGTTTACTCTACAATACTTGTCCTCTGCGAAAATCAACTATGGGCTACAACTAATCAGATATGCTCCAGAGCAGTCAACCCTAAGCTTCCATAGGCAGCTTATTATAACTCTTAGCCCTGAGGTAATACTCTAACACTGTGGTTCTGGTCCTTAGACACTAACTTGGTTTGTTCAGACTTCATATGCCTTCTCTTGGCGATTCCTAACCTCGTAGGTATGTTATCTGGACCTAGCCGTTCCCGGCAACTTGTACCTGAGTATCTTATAAGAGTAGGCTGGGGCATTGGCCCCGTTTATAGATATTAAACAAGCTTCCTTCTTAGGGTATCTACTGCTCTATCAAACTGGCAACAACTAGGATGGCGCCCTGAAAGACCTGTACGATAAGCACCGCGTCGACTGAAACTAACAGTCACTGGCAGTAGCCACTATGTGGCAGACTGGCCCCCATTTCACTAGGCAACTCTGATGCCGCTGACTCTAGGGTAAGACCATACTAACATAATTCTATCCCTGGAGGCGTTGAGATATGCCAACGGCCTCTAGGCGGACTAGACTGACGATACAAGCGCCAAACTAATAGTTATATCGCCCGACTGCACCTATGTTGTTCAACTTACTAACTCAGGCCTAACAACTATCCACAAATTTCTAAAGCCTAGGCATGAAGTCAAAACATCAATTCTACTAACATAGTGAACAGGAGGACGGAGGAGTTTCTAGGATGCTTCTAGTGTGAGTCACACCTAACATCTTCTTTCCCGACAAGAGATACTACCATATACTCTTAAAATGTTTTCTAGCCATAACATATGTAATCATAACCTATTGATAGCAGCTAATCTTGACATACATGATCCTTATATAGTAGCAGCAACTAATTACAACATGTAGGATCTTTGTCTACGTTTAAAACATAGGTTATATTATTATACGAATAGAATAACTTGCCAAAGAAATAAGACTTAACATACCTCGAATGCTGATTCTCGTTTAACTAATTAGTTTCAACCTTTAGCCACGGTTCCACTCAACTGCAGTCCTTACGCTAAGAGAATAGAGCTCGTTTCAATACTAAATTCGGCAAATAATGATATCTTTAAATAATAATATTAACCATAACTCAACCCTGCTTATCTCGACTGAAAATCCACAGTTTCTCGAGAGTTTAGAAGGGATAAATGCTTACCTATTGCCTGTGGCCGTTTAGAATCTAATTTGGAGCAATTTCGACAACCTTTACCCGGCGGGATTCCGGCTCACTAAGCGAATTTTCACGAAATAACTCTGTAGCTATGCTTTTCATAGGCCTAGAACTTGTTACTCAATACGAATTTGTGTTTAGACAGAGTTTGACAGCGTAATTTGACAAAAATCCAATGAAACCCATGTTTACTCTCAATTCTTGGTCGAGGGAAATCTTTTGAAATGATTCAGTGAAACCCTGAAGGGCTTATATATATATATTTAGGTGGTGGAAGGGGTGGCTCAGTGCGCCTTCCATAGCTCCAAGCTAGGGGCGCGATGCGCCGTCCATAGCGCCAACCTAGCTGTGCAGCACAGCGCCCAGGGCGCCTAGCCTCCAGCCCTGGCCTCCTGCTCACTCGATGCCATGCTTGAATACTCATCCCCCAGTACCTTTCTTGCATGCATCGTACTCCCAAAACTCTCAACATGCGTACGCTCACATTTGTTAAATTCTAGGGACTTACGGGGTGTAACATCCTCCCCTCTTAGGAACATTCGTCCTTGAATATGGTCTATAGGCTCCAAAGACTTAACTTCTTTAACTACTGTCGGAAAAATTTTGGCAGATGTGTCACACCCCGCTTTGGGGGGTATGACTGGCACCTGGTACCCTACTAGGACCTGAAATGCTAGACTACTGAGCCTGAGCACATCTGGTGCCTGGCTGGCTCTAACTCAGATTCAGGGAAACAACGGGCTATATAATAGCTGTAAATACAGCCTCCGGCCGACTAGGCCTATAGCCACCTGTACCTGTACTAACAGCTAACCAGAAACATATCAATATAGGGGAGCCTATGCGGGCCGATAAGGCCACCATGCTGTCAAGTTATCTGTAACTCGACAATGAAATATGGAAAGCTACGTGACCGGCAAGGTCACCACTACTGTCAAGCTATGGCCCCACACGGCCAACATAAAAGAAACATAAGTACTAACAGCTATACAACTGCACGGCCTCACACGATCGGCTCATCTGACCACAGGAAAATATATACAGACTGCAAGCCTCTAAGAATACTGATAAGATGGTCGGGACAGGGCCCCGGCCTACCCATGATGTACAACAAAAGAAAAGGGATAAACCTCTAGCTATCTAGCTCCGGATGACTGGAGCTGATGACCCTGTGAGCTGGCTGGAATCACGAGGTATCGGCCCCTCGTCTATGAGTACCTGCAGGCAAGTAATGCAGCGCCCCCAAGGGGCGTCAGTACCACTGGTACTAAATATGTAAAACAATAACTAAAAGAAATATCTGAAAACAACAACACAACTGATGGAACTGAAATAGGAAGGAATAGACTAACTGACTGAAAATGTAACGCTATGCCTACTCTTAACTATACTGGAAGGAGTAGGAGTCGTACCTGGAGATGTATCGTTCTACCATCGATCTACTCGTATCTAGTGTAACATGGCACAACATAACATAGCATAACATAGCACACACAAACCTTACCCGGCCCCCATAAGCTGGGAGGTACAACCAACACGCAATCTATACCCCTACCCCGGTCGTCCCATCTCCTATAATAACTATAAGCATCCTGTCGGTCCCCTGGGTATGCACTTGGGCTCGTTGAGCCCCTGACTATAACTATACCTGAGTCCGGAGGACTCCTGAATCAACACCCCGGGCGTACCCGCTCGACAGGGGTGTATAAGGGCCGACCAAGGCACAATATGGGGAAAACTAGCATCCCATCTTCGTCCCCTGTGGGACAGCATGCCACTCCGTACAGCGACGTATCCGCGTCCTCTGGCAGATGAGTCGATACAGCTATTAACCCTGGGGAGGTCATGGATGCTAGGTAATCCAACCCAAGACAATACAGTGGTCTCAACTAGTAATACTATCTGCATATACGACTTACTGAATCTAATAATAATAAAGTATTTGTACATACTGTATGCTGAACTAGTGGTAGTGATATGTACGCATTTAATACACGCTGAGACTGATAATAGTATATATATGTATAAATATAATCTTCTGCCATACTGTACTGAGTCTAATGTTGAACAAGATATAGTTTTTCTGCCGGAAACCATGCTGTATAACTGAGTTTCTACAGTAACATGATTTACTATTTCTAACATGCTTTCTAAACTTCATTTTAACCTATCATTCTACTTCTGAGATACCTTACAGGTATTTTCATTGCTTTACTAGGTTTCAACTGAGTACGATAATATCCTAACATTCTTTACTAAATCACATAATGGGCATGTTGTACAGTTCCTAACACTCGTATTAGAATCTATATCGTGCTAGCAAGTTTCACGCTATACATAACATGATGCTTCCAATATTGTACCAACATTCATAATAAATATAACACACGACTTTCGAACATTCTACTGGTCTTTAAACTACTTTACTATACCGAGACTACTAACTTGCCGAGGAAACTAGCTTTACATACCTTCACTGCTGATTTCCCGACTAACCGGCGTAGCTTGGTCAGTATTTCAGCGATTCCTCCCAACGGCATTCATATATATATATATATATTAATTAGTACTAAATACAACTTTATTCTGAAGGACGACATCACTTTCGATATAATTATAGCCTAAACTTAGGCTTATCGAAAGACGGTCGAAAACTCGCTATTTTCCAGAAGTCCAAAAGGGAGAAGTATTCACTTCACAGCTAGGAACACATAGACACTAGTTTGGAGCAATTCCACTTACCTTAGTCCGGTAGCTTGACGATTCGTCGGCCGTATTTCTCAAAACTAAATCTGTAGGAATGCTCTCTGCTGCTAAATACCTCGGTATCTGAGGTTAATTTGGGTTTCGACTACGTTTGGCAGCGTAATCGGACGAAAATATGTTTACCCTCTTCGTCTCTCCCTGTTCTCCTGTGTTTTCTGGAAATTATAATGAGTTAAATGAAATTAAACCGAAGTGGGGCTTTATATACTTGAGCCTGGACAGGGCCAACATGTCATGGAGCCAACGCGGAGGCCCCACCTCCGTGACACGTTGCCATTGAGGAGGGGCTCTGCCCCAGCTCCTTCCGCGATGGTTCGACAGGTTATCTGTCCGATCCTTTTCCGGGCCTTTCTCTAGCACGTATGGCTTTCAAATATGCCTAACCACTGTGCGAATAGGCCATCTAGGTGTCGAAAATCTTACGGGGTATAACAAGATGCGCCTCTATAATCTGAACTATCTAAAAACCTGAAATGCAGAAAAGTCAAACATAGGCATCTCACAGGCCGCTATAACCAATTATCCCACAATATAAAAGTAAATAACTGGGCAGTACTTAGTAATATAAGTAATGAAATAACATCTTCAACGTTCTCACCTTAACATTCGGGTCAAGTCTGGAACAAATAAGGATACCTAGATCTCATATCATCCTCGGCTTTCCAAGTCATTTCTTCCATATTTCTGTTCCTCCATAAGGCTTTAACGAAGCTACACCTTTAGTTCTCAATCTACGAACCTGTCTATCTAGTATTGCAGTTGGCATCTCTTCGTAAGCTAATTCTTCAGTAACTTGAATATCCTCAAGTGGAACAACGGAGACGGGTCCCGTATACACTTTCGCAACATTGACACGTGAATGACTAGGTGAAATTCTAACTCTGGAGGCAACTCTAACTCATATGCCACATGGCCTATTCGTCGAAGGATTCGATACGGCCCTATGAATCTAGGCTTATCTCACCCTTCTTATCAAATCCCATCACGCCCTTCATTGGCGAAGTTTTAGGAACATCCAATCATTTCTTCAATTTCAAACTTCTCTATATGCTAGAGTAAGACCTCCAATGACCCTGGGCTGCCAGTACATATCTTCGAATTAGTTTAACTGTTTCCCTCCGACTAATGTAGTATGCTCGGTTCAATTATCCCTGACTTACCTACTTCAGGCCTTCATATATGAAACCTATATTCCCATCTTTAACATAACTCTGGGTGTCTGAGTTGTGTGCTCTGCTTGGTTATTTATTTGGAGATTAAGGGAGGTACTTAAATTAACATGCATCCTAATCTGTCTTGATAGCTCTTCCTAAAGTTAGCTGTGAGTTATGCCCCTTTGCTGGAAGTTAATCGATACTAAGATACCATATAGCCAGAATGTTTCTTTCGTATTCAATTTTGCGTAGTCTTTAACTGAAACATCATTATAATCGGCAAGAAATAAGTAAATATCATTAGCTTCTCAATAATGACACAATAGGGTCACGTTTACGCTTGGTACGAGGTAACCTTATAGCTATATTCATATCATCTACTTCCTACTTGCACATAGGCATGACTATTCTCTAAATTAGCCCACTCGGTTTCTAATGCCCAGTCTTCTCTTGCTGGCCATTGGAGCCCTGTGTCACAACTTGACAATATCCTTCTCCTTCTGGTGCCAGCAGTAAATCTCTTTTATAACCTAGTGCGCTTTCTTCAAACTCGAGCGGGGGAAATGACGGGAATGGTATGCCCTGCTATAATCTACCAATGAAACTCTGCCACATTTATAACATAAAGTCGACCTCTGGGTCTCAAAAATCCATCCCCTACTATCTCCAAGGCCGGTGAATCCTTCTGCTGGGCCTTATCTCTGGCTACACAAGGCTAGGGTCTCCGTATCGTCACTTCTTTTCCTCCACAAGTAGTGGGGACATTGCAGTATTCTAGGTTTCAACCTCACTATCCTTTAAATATCACCTTGGTTCTTATTTCTGGGCATTCGGTGGCAATTCCAAGCTCTATCAACCCGCTTCCTGACGTGCCCGATTCGCGCGTCCGCAAGTGTACGGGTCGTGAAAGTAATATAGTGGCTCTATTTAAGAACCGGATTGTCGAACCCACAGGGACTGGACCCATTCCTCTAACTATTTATTTCTAGTGTGATCTTAAATACCTCAAGTGTTGGTTATAGACATTTTCTATCGAGATTAATTAAGTCTAAGTGTGGGTCAACGAAGTATTCTGAAATTACTCTAGGAGCAACATAGAGTTAAAACCAATTAATCATGCGATACTACAATTTGCAATGGGTTTAGCATGGAACTATCAATTGTTATTTCACATAATTAGAATTGCATGTTTATGGTCTTTCGAGCCTCTAAACACGGCAATCTAGCCTCACTGCATCATTGTGAGCGAGGAGTTTAATTTTCTAGTCGCGGGCAATCAATTATGTTGTGGTTTACGGGGAAACGATTAGGGACTTTCGTGCGTCTAACCATTTAACTCAACTTAGCCTCACAACTACTTCTTCGAGTGGTGATGTGACATCCCAAGTTGGTCTTTCATAACCCCCGTGTGTCAACCAAGCACGGTGTTAGGTATATTTCTATCCTGACACAAAAATCTCTCCAGAGATACAAACATGCTCCTTACATTCTCATGTCCTGACCTAGGTAATGCTTTCTCAAGCTATTACTCAAGCTAACAAATATGCTTTCATGGTGATCAATCATAAAAACAACCAACAATCCAGAATGCAAGACGAAAACAATAATCAATAACTTAATTCCAAAACAATTTCATAAAATCACAATCATAATTCATGGCTTCAACCATAGAGGAAGGGTTCTTGCCATTCATGTTCGTAAAACTACAATTAACTAATACTAAACTAACATACTTACATGAATTTGGTAGATGAGAAGGGAATTTGATAAACCCTAGATGAGTTCTCCCACTTCTCCCTTCACTCCTAGGTGGTTTTTTTGAATAAAATCGTGACCAAATGATTTTACGAGCTAAGGGTCCTATTTATAGTAAATGGAAAACTTGCATAATTTAGCCTGTAATAGAACGGCTTCGTGTCACGGAGTGTATCGCAGAGCACTGCCTCCGTGACACGGAGGCAATGCGAAAGATCTCTAGAAAGTGCCTCAGGAACCCAAGCTGCCGAGGGTCACCGCACTGGCCAACGTGGCATGCTGCTCATGCAGCGCGTTGGCAAGCTGCTGTCGCGCAGCTGGCCTAGCGTGGCACAGCGCTGGCGCGCTAGTTCACTGCCTGTTGCTGCCGTTTGCTGCCTTTTCTCGTGCGCTTGGCGAGGGTGTGGCACGGCGCTGGGCGCGGCACACGCACAGCGTGGCACGCTGCCTGGCGCGGCCAGCCTTGCCAAGGCATGCTCCTTGCCGACTTTCGCCACTTGCTTCCACTCCATTCCTTGCTATTCATCAACTTGTGAATTAGTTCCTCAAATGCATTATTAACCTACAAAACAAGGACTAATCATGTTGGTTAGCACATATATTCACATTTATATAAAATCACATGAAAGTATGGAAAATAACTTAGATAAACAAGACTACATTAAGGTATAAAGCGTATCTCGGGCATGCTATTTTGCCCGTGATCACAACCCCACACTTTAAAGCCTTGTTCTTCCTCGAACAACCTTTTACATATCATACATATGGAGACTCCCACATACTAATTTGGCAAGATAATTCCAGCTACGGCTATAATGATTACGTAAGATAACAAGCTAAAGATAGAGCATACACAATTTAATCACCGAGATGAAATACAACAATGCCAAGACTTCTTAGCCTCAAGAATCGACTCTCAATCTTAGAAAACTCGTGCAAATCAACTAATTAAGAAATCTCACATGTATTATATCCTTTATTCAACATGTGCCCCTCACAGAAATAGAGTTACCCAATCACACACAAAAATTATTTGTACATCATAACATGTGTGGGTGAATCAATAGAATTTCACTCACTCTCACAAAGAATTCACATGCATCATGTAATGACCCATAAGCTTGCCCTTAGTGTTTTATTCCACTAATTTGAGGATGTGTGAACGTAAGATCAAGTAGGACTTAATGGGTTGTACTGTAGGCTAAGGGACAGGTAGGTACTATTATGGCCAGTAATAGTGACTATCTTTCCTAAGCGCTTTTAATACATTACGCCCTCCTTACGAACTTCCCTTCCCTTACTTTACCTTTTTCTCCTTTCATCTTTCTTGTTCCTCTTATGTTCCCCCATTTCTTTAGGCACTTTTAACTTATTAGTAAGGAGCTCTATAAATAATTTTTCATTAATTTGTTTTCTTGCTCCTTACAAATAATCAACCATTTTCACACAAGTGCACCTTTGTCCTTTTCTCACTTCTACAACTTGCTACTTTTCCTTTCTTTTCATTCTTCTCACTCCTTTACTCCTTCGGATTTTTTCACTCAAGCGCTTAGGAGTTTTGGATCAAGTTCACGGCTAATGAAAGAAAAAGGATTAAGCTTATGTTGCAGCTGTCAAAGAATAGGCTCAAGGCTCAATGGGGCTAACTAAGATTAATTTTTCAAGGTAGGTAAAATGAGGGATAAAAATTTGGTTCATTCAAAGAAATGCCTAAATCATCTCCTACAATTCACATCCTTCATTTCATTTTATAAACACACCAGGCAAGTTCTAGACAATCCACAATAGCACAGAATACTCAAAAACCTTACACTCATGGCACATGCTCAATTCAAGACACATTCATCAGACTCTTACTCAGCTAATCACAAGAATTCAGAATTAAGCTTCAATCATATTGAGTCAAATTCAAGAGCCTAAGCGTCTCACACAAAGTTATACACCTGCATGCTTCACACTAAACATACTTGCATCTTACACTCACGCATAGCACATAACAAGAACATCAAGCCATCAATTAGTTATGGTTTCAAAACCCAACACCTACCGACTAATTTTTCCTCAAGACGGTCGTCATCCATCCATCGTCGGAAACAGTCCCTAACTATGACTAAAACACTATATACAGACAAAGAAAAGGAAAAGATAAAAATTTTTATTCTTCGGTTCAAAGACCCCCCGTCGGAAAAGAACCGAAAAGAAAAACCAACGGGTGATGAAGTCATGCTTAATTCAGAAAAATTTTCAAAATTTTCAAATTTTTCAAATTTTAGCATTACATTCACCACAAACTTGTTAAGCACAAAAATTTTTGAAATTCCCTTGAAATTTCCCTCACCCCACACTTAAATAACGCTATGTCCTCATAGCATCAAATTAAAATTTAAAAAGGGTGGGAAATACTCCCTGAGGCCTTTAGGCCTAGCTAATAGCATGATTTTCTTCACTTTGCACAAGTGTGTGTCGACCCCACACTTTTTATCGTCCATGCTTTTTAGCTTCCTCCTCCACGGGTACTCAGACTTCCCCTCCATCTGTGCTTAAATTTCCACCAAAAACAACACAAGATGAAAAATAAATATAATCAACACAAATGCAAGAAATTAAAATGGTACCTGTGGTACCCTTGGGTTGCCTCCCAAGTAGCGCCTTATTTTATGTCGTGGCCCGATGTGGACTATCCTTTTCAGGACATCCTCATACCTGGGTTCTGTTTTGAGAACCATCTCCTTTTCTTTTGCTGTTTAGAGGAAGCAGCCTCCACTCTGTTCCTCTCTTTCTCCAACTTCTTCTCTAATTGAAGCCCTTTATCAGACTCGGGCTGAACACTTGTAATTCCCTTTGGCCCTACACCTGTGGATCCTCCACCCCACACTTATCCTCTGCCAACACACTAACCTGACACAGGTTTCTGTAGTGTGCAGATGGGTTCATTTCTTGGTAGACGCGGAAGATTTCTTCTTCATCCTCGACCCTCATTTTCAGGGTCCCTGCTTTCAAATCAATCACCACTCCTCCAGTGGCCAAGAATGGTCGTCCCAAGATCAGGGGTACCTGGTCATCAACCTGAAAATCTAAGACAATAAAATCAGCAGGTATAATGAACTTACCTACTTTGATGAGAAGGTCATCTATTGTTCCATCAGGTGTCACTCGCGACTTGTCAGCAAGCTGCAGCATCAACCTTGTTGGCCTCAGTTGTCCCAACCCCAAGGTGTTGAATAAGGATAGGGGCATTAGATTGACTGCTTCCCCTAAGTCACACAAAGCTCGTAGCACCTCAGCTTTACCAATTTGTATGGGGAGGGTAAAACTCCCTGGGTCTTTGAGTTTCTTTGGCATTTTGCTCAATACCCTGTGACTGCACTCCTCAGTCAGTGCTACAGTCTGGACATCCACCAATCTCACTTTGTTCGCCATCACGTCCTTCAAGTATTTAGCATACTTGGGCATTCCCTGCAAAACATCAAGAAGAGGCAAATTTATGTGAAGTTCTTTGAAGCTCTCGAAGAACTTTTTGAAGCATTCCTCCTCCTTGCTCTTTCGGAATTTCTGAGGGAATGGTGGTGGTGGTCTTTTTGCCGGCTGCCATGGAAGTTGTGCATTTTGTTGCCTAGCACTCTGATTATCTCCCATGTTGATGGATGGTCCTGGTCTAACCAACTCCGGCTGCACCTCCTTTCTCAGCTCTTTTGGCACTGCATCAGCTAATTGCTTACCGCTTCTCAGACTGATGGCATTGATCTGTCGGGGGTTAGGATCTGTGTCGCTTGGTAATCCCCTTTATGATCTCATGTTTTGAGCAGCTGCTATCTGACCCACTTGTTTTTCAAGATTTTGGGTGGCTACTTGCTGATTCATTAAGTCTGTTGCCATCCTCGCCTGATTTTCCACTAACTGAGTCTGGGTCTCCATGATTTTCTGCAGTGTTTCCTCAATGCTGCTACTCAATTGCCCATCATTCTGCCTATACTACTGATACTGCTGTTGTTGAGGTTGCATAAAATTCTGCTTTTGGTTTCCACCCCAAGAAAAATTCGGGTGGCCCCGCCAATTTCTGTTGTAACTGGTTTCAAAATTCTGATTGTTGCGCTGCACATTACTAACAAAATTGATTGACTCCGGATTGGCTCCACAAGATTCTGCATGGTGCCCATTATTACCACAAATTTCACACCAACTCGAAGCTTGCTGAACTGCATTAACCTGGCCCTGGCATTGGTTCATACTCAGTTTATTGAACTGAGTCATCATTTGATGCTGGAACGAAGCTAACTGTGCTGCCAAAGCATTCAAACCATCTACGTCTATTAACCCCGATCTGTTTCCTACCCTTCTCGATGACTCGCTGTGCCACTCTGGATTTCCTTGTGCAATTCTGTTCAACAAAGTGTACAACTCATCATACGTCTTATCCAAGGCTTGCCCACCCGATGCAGAGTCTAGTAATATTTTTGTGTGTGGGTCTAGACTTTCTACAAAGGTATGGGCCAGCACTTTATTTGATTGCTGGTGATGGGGGCAATCTCTCAACAATGACTTGAATCTTTCCCAAGCCATATATAAGTTCTCATCAGGCCTCTGCTTGAAACTGAGTATTTCACTTCTTAACCTTGCAGTTTTGCCTGAAGGGAAGAATCTGATAAGGAACTTCTTAGCCAAGTCATTCCATGAAGTTATGGAGTTTGGTGGCTCAGCCTTCAGCCACTTCTTCGCCTCTCCCAACAGTGAAAATGGGAAGAGGGTCATTCGGACATAATCTGTGGACACGCCGGTGGGGACAAACGTGTCACTAATCTCTAAAAAGCTCTGTAAGTGCTGCTGCGGGTCCTCATGTGCCATCCCAGTGAATTGACCACTAGAATGTAACAGCTGCACCATGTTCTGTTTAAGCTCAAAGTGCCCTCCAGGTTTCGGTTTACGGATGCTAGAGGTCACATTCGTCGCTAGTGGAATTGCCACTTCGCGAACTGGTCTTGCTTCCATTGCTTCGGATGACAATTGTACTTGTCCCGCGGGTGGTTGTTGTTGTACCTTTTCTTGAAGTCTCTTCATCTTATGCTCTAGAGCTATTCTCCTTCGCAAATGGATTTGACGTTTAGGATCAAGCAACGGTTCCACAAGCTCTCTATTTCTAGCCAGCTCGGCAGGACAACCTGTCACCTGCAATAATCAGACTAAGACCAAGTTTCTCAACACTTAAGAGAATTTAAAAATCACACAAAAATAGATAAATTATCAGAACTTCGCCGAGTCCCCGGCAGCGGCGCTAAAAACTTGACGTGCCCGATTCTCGCGTCCTCAAGTGTACGGGTCATGCAAGTAATATAGTGGCTCTATTTAAGAACCGGATTGTCGAACCCACAGGGACTGGACCCATTCCTCTAACTATCCATTTCTAGTGTGATCTTAAATACCTCAAGTGTTGGTTATAGACATTTTCGATCGAGATTAATTAAGTCTAAGTGTGGGTCAACGAAGTATTCTGAAATTACTCTAGGAGCAACATAGAGTTAAAACCAATTAATCATGCGATACTACGATTTGCAAGGGGTTAAGCATGGAACTATCAATTGTTATTTCACATAATTAGAATTGCATGTTTATGGTCTTTCGAGCTTCTAAACACGACAATCTAGCCTCACTGCATCATTGTGAGCGAGGAGTTTAATTTTCTAGTCGCGGGCAATCAATTATGTTGTGGTTTACGGGGAAACGATTAGGGACTTTCGTGCGTCTAACCATTTAACTCAACTTAGACTCACAACTACTTCTTCGAGTGGTGATGTGACATCCCAAGTTGGTCTTTCATAACCCCCGTGTGTCAACCAAGCACGGTGTTAGGTATATTTCTATCCTGACACAAAAATCTCTCCCGAGATACAAACATGCTCCTTACATTCTCATGTCCTGACCTAGGTAATGCTTTCTCAAGCTATTACTCAAGCTAACAAATATGCTTTCATGGTGATCAATCATAAAAACAAACAACAATCCAGAATGCAAGACAAAAACAACAATCAATAACTTAATTCCA
Source organism: Datura wrightii (assembly GCA_035772735.1). NCBI lineage: Eukaryota > Viridiplantae > Streptophyta > Magnoliopsida > Solanales > Solanaceae > Datura > Datura wrightii. The sequence continues at coordinate 130,876,184 of JASDFA010000006.1, forward strand.
AAACAATTTCATAAAATCACAATCATAATTCATGGCTTCAACCCTAGAGGAAGGGTTCTTGCCATTCATGTTCGTAAAACTACAATTAACTAATACTAAACTAACATACTTACATGAATTTGGTAGATGAGAAGGGAATTTGATAAACCCTAGATGAGTTCTCCCACTTCTCCCTTCACTCCTAGGTGGTTTTTCAGAATAAAATCGTGACCAAATGATTTTACGAGCTAAGGGTCCTATTTATAGTAAATGGAAAACTTGCATAATTTAGCCTGTAATGGAACGGCTCCGTGTCACGTAATGTATCGCAGAGCACTGCCTCCGTGACACAGAGGCAACGCGAAAGCTCTCTGGAAAGTGCCTCAGGAACCCAAGCTGCCGAGGGTCACCGCGCTGGCCAACGTGGCACGCTGCTCATGCAGCCGTTGGCAAGCTGCTGTCACGCAGCTGGCCTAGCGTGGCACGGCGCTGGTGCGCTAGTTCACTGCCTGCTGCTGTCGTTTGCTGCCTTTTCTCGTGTGCTTGGCGAGGGCGTGGCACGGCGCTGGGCGCGGCACACGCACAGCGTGGCACGCTGCCTGGCGCGGCCAGCCTTGCCAAGGCATGCTCCTTGCCGACTTTTGCCACTTGCTTCCACTCCATTCCTTGCTATTCATCAACTTGTGAATTAGTTCCTCAAATGCATTATTAACCTACAAAACAAGGACTAATCATGTTGGTTAGCACATATATTCACATTTATATAAAATCACATGAAAGTATGGAAAATAACTTAGATAAACAAGACTACATTAAGGTATAAAGCGTATCTCGGGCATGCGATTTTGCCCGTGATCACTTTCGCTTGGAGGTGATTCTGTTCTCCTCCAAAGGTAGATACTTATGCTTTCCCCTTACTCCTAGGGGCTGAGATCTGGGATTCATGCCTCCTGTATCTTACTGACAAGGATGCTACTAGCCAATTCTACTGACCTGTATCGTTCTAACCCACACTCAGGCCAATTTGATTTATATAATCTCTTTTTCCTTTGACATAAAAAACTAGGGTCATAGCCATTATTCTTCAGGTATGCCTTATCATCATCTACACCCTGCGATGGCATTAGTCTATTTATTCTTAAACCTTACTATTGTTGGGGGTTTACTGCTTATGGACTCTCACCCGCACCTGGGTGCTACTAAAAATCTTACCTACCCTCCTGATTTACAGTTGTGGTGATCTAGGTGACTTACTTGAACACTTGGGGTCTTAATCACTTCCTAACGTTTTTTCAGAATCAACGATTCTATCCCTCCTTTATCATTCATACTGGACAACATCGCGTTAATACCTAAGCTCTTGTCATATTGAGAAAAGGCTGGGAGGTGGAAAGTAACCATATCGTACTATGGTAGGGATGAGGTATGGAGCTTTACAACCTCCGAAGAATTGGGGGTAAGAACCCCAAAATTTCCCCCTTCTTTGATACCTTTCAGGTAATCCAACATTAACTGTCGCTCCTGTCTAATTCTGAATATCTACTAAGTAAACAAACTCATGCATATACCGCATTATTGACCTCTTACTCTGAGGCTGTAAGAAGAACTAGGGACGGTGCTGGCATATCCATTACCTTATGAGGTTCCTGGTGCCCAGGAGGATATTAGGGTGATTAAAAGACGTCTTCTTTTGCCCTTAGGCTAACTACCTTACCCCCCCCACTTGTCACCTCACTGGAACCCTCTCCTGCTGCTGTAGTTGACTTGTGGCTGACTGAAGTCTGTCCCATATCAAACATGATTCTAGACACACATAACAAAGAAAACTTAGGGACTTATCCCTATACGACTCAACTTTATAGCATGATCTGAGAAGGAGGGGTAACCATACTATCATGCCTCGTAGCCTCTGCTTATAAATTACAGTGCACAACACATTTATAAACAAGACTCTACTAGACAAGACTGACAGACTCCTTGGGATACGACCTGCTCTGATACCAAGTTTGTCACACCTCGCCTTGGGAAGTATGACTGGCACCTAATGCTACACTGGTATTTGAACTGACCTAACTAGGCTTGTGCACTTCTGGTGCATGCCTGCAACTCAATTCAAGAGAACGATGAGCTATATATCAGCTATAAATACAACCTCAGGCCGACAAGGCCTCACAACCACCTGTAAAAAAAAATAGCTAACCAACAACAACGTAATAACATGGATCCTATGCGGGCCGACAAGACCACCACACTATCTAGTTACAATAAGAATGAAAACGGACATCTATATTGGGCCCCATATTACAAACACTTAAAATAAGACATACATGGGCCTCATACGGCCAACAACAACCAACTAACTGAAAATTGCAATCTGCAAGCCTCTAGAAATGAAAATATTGGTCAGGACAGGGCACCGGCCTACCTAAAAGCTATACAATAAAAGACGGGTAGCGTCTACCTCCTGACAACTCCGGATGAAAGGAGTTGGCCAGTCTACTGACTCCGAATAGCTTCTAACGGAGGTCTTGAATCCTGTCTTTCTAAACCTAAAGGCAAGTACACAGCGCCCCATAGTTGGGCGTCAGTACAATATGTACCGAATATGTAAGGCGGTAATAGAAGCTGATTAAAACTGATAAAGAACTTAAAGTGAACAGTAGTAAGAGCCAGAAGTTAACCTGTACGCTTTCTTATCTATAACCTGCATATGGTAAATCACTACACGTACATGAGCTGAAACTGTATGACTATGCATTCATAAGCTATAACTGGCAGACAGATACACGGACAAGAACCTAACCTGGCCCCCATAAGCAGGGAAGGTACAAGCAACACAAAATAACCTACCTGGGCCCCCATAAGCCTCGACAGGTGCCAATCGTTCTATATACCCCTATTAGTACCCCGTAGACTTTGCAAGTAACTATAACTATATTTGAGCCATCTAGGCTCGTGTAATTGTATCTGAGCCTTCTGGGCTCTTGTAATTGTATTTGGACCTCGAGCCTTGGCTCGACTGACGGTCATAGTGTAACTTCCGTAACTGGATCCCGAGCCTTGGCTCGATTATGGATCATAACGTATATACTATAATTGGATCCCGAGCCTTTGCTTAACTATGGATCATCATGTAACTACTGTAACTGGATCTCGAGCCTTGGCTCGACTATGGATCATAATGAAACTGGATACGGCCCTCACGACCTCTATCTGGTGTAACTCAATACGGCCCTCACAGCCTTAATCTGGTCCTTTCAGACATCATACTGCCCCTACAAGCATGGCCTTATAGGCCACAACATCCAACAACCTAAACATTGTAAGAGAAAACCACTCAAGCTAGGGGTAACTCTGATGAGGGTTACTATGTCATTGTTGTCATCTCAATTCTATTCATAGCATCTGACCATAACAGGCACTTGTCCTTTGCATAAATCAACTGTGGGCTACTACTAATCGGATATGATTTGGAGCAGTTAGTCCTAAACTTCCATAGACAGCTTATTATAACTCTTAGCCTGGAGGTAATATTGTAACACTGTGGTTCTAGTCCCCTAGACACTAACTTGGTCTTTTCAGATTTCATATGCCTTCTTTGGGTGATTCCTAACCTCGTAGGTATGTTATCTAGACTTAGCCATTCCCGGCGACCTGTACCTGAGTATCTTATAAGAGTAGGCTGCGCGTTGGCCTCGTATCTAGCTATTAACCAAGATTCCTTCTTAGGGTATCTACTATTCTATCAAACTGGTAACAACTGGATGGTTCCCTGAATGACCTGTACGATAAGCACCACGTCAACTGAAACTAACTGTCACTGGCAGTAGACACTATGTGGAAGATTGACCCCCTTTTCACTAGGCAACACTGATGCCGCTGACTTTAGGCTAAGACCATACTAACATAATTCTGGCCCTGGAGGCATCGAGGTACGCCAATGGCCTCTGGGCAGACTAGACTGACAATATAGGCACCAAATTGATAGTTATATTCCTTGGCTGCGCCTATGCTGTTCAACTTACTAACCCAAGCCCAACAACTATCCACAAACTTCTAAAGCCTAGGCATGATGCCAAAAAATCAATTCTACTAACACAGTGAACAAGAGGACAGAGGAGTTTCTAGGACATTTCTAGCATGAGTCACACTTAACATCTTCTTTCACGACAAGGGATACTACCATATACTCTTAAAATGCTTTCTAACAGCTAGCCACAACATATGTAATCATAACCTACTGATAGCAGCTAATCTTGACATACATGGTCCTTATATACTAGCAACAGCTAATTACAACATGTAGGATCATTGTCTACGTTCAAAATATAGGTTGTATTATTATACGACGAGAATAACTTGCCGAAGGAATAAGCCTTAACATACCTTGAATGCGGACTCTCGTTTAACAAATTAGTTTCAACCTGTAGCCAGCAGTTCCACTCAACTACAATCCTTAAACTAAGAGAATAGTGCTAGTTTGAATACTAAATTCGGAAAATAACGATATCTTTCAATAATAATATTAACTACAATTCAACTCTATTTAACTCGGCCGAAAACCCAAAGTTTCTTAAGAGTTTAGAAGGGATAAATGCTTACCTATTGCCTGTGGCCGTTTAGAATCCAATTTGGAGTAATTCCGACAATCTTTACACGGGGGGGGGGGGGGATTACGGATCACCGAGCCAATTTTCACGAAAAAAACCATAGCGATGCTACTCATAGGAATAGAACTCATTACCTAAGACAAATTTGTATTTAGATGGAGTTTGACAGCGTAATTTGACAAAAATCAAATGAAACCCACATTTACTCTCAAGTCTTGGTGGAGGAAAATGTTTTGATATGATTCAATGAAACCTTGAAGGGATTATATATACATTTGGGTGGTGGCAGGGGTGGCGCGGCGCTCCAGGCCTTTGGCCTTGATTTTCTGCTCGCCCGATGTCGTGCTAGAATACTCATCCCCCCGTCCCTTTCTTGCATGCGTCGTATTCCCAAAACTCTTAATATACGTACGCACGCATCGGTTAAATGCTAGGGAGTTATGGTGTGTAACAGTTAATTAGATTAGTATTTAAAAAGAAATTCAGCCATTTTCTTCCTCTTTTCCATTTTCTTCCTCTTTTTTCCTTTCTTTCTTTCAGCCGTTTTCTTCCCCTTTTTTAATTTTCTTCTTCTTTCAACTGTTTCCTTATGTTTCTTTCTTTCTTTCTTTTTTTAAGTGTAACAAATAAAATATATTAGTTAACTAATAATATATATATATATATATATATATATATATATATATATATATATATATATATATATATATATATTTGATTTTCAAATCTTTTAGATGGGCTTACTAAAAATAATATAAAAAATTAAAATATCTAGTGTAACCTAAAAGAAATATTTAAACAAATAAAAAAAAATTAAAAAAAATAAAAAGGCATAAAATCTTAGGCATGGTAAAAAATTGGTGTTTATAGCATGCGCCTATTTTGTTGGAAACACGGTGAGTTTTCAAGCAAAGAAGTGAACAACATGACTAATTTTTTACCTGACCATTTATTCAAAGTAGGAGAACAATTAAAGGAAAAGAGGTGTGATCAAGCCTTAATTTTGGGCAGCCTACATATTCTAGGTTATAAAGAAATTAGTTCATGTGTAGTTCAAGTGGACGAATTTTTAATTTACGGGGGGATGAGATGGAGAGTCGAGTAAGGTCCCATCAAAGTTTCAGTATGTGGCTCCTGTTATTACATCTAAAATGAAAAATACAAGATCCTATCTATTCTACTTATCTTGGGTTTCTTCTTTCAGGTCCAAATTTTGGATCTTCAGTTATTACCGCATCTTCTTCCGGTGGATACCTTAATCTCAAAATTTGATCTTGAAATTAGGATTTGAGACTTGAACTTGCTACTTGGATTGAATCATTGACGCTCTTCCAAATGACAATTCGTTAGATATCCTTGGATGCTTATTTCTTGATTAAACTTAAGTTGAAAAGATGAATCTTGAGATGCTAGGTTACTGCATATGTTGTATCAAAGTTGACTCTAGCTTTCCTTGATATTGAATATTCTTGGTTAATCAAATCTGAGCTTTTCAAATAAACTTGCAAGCCACCAGAGACAAACAAAAATGAAATTATTTTCTGTCCCAGTTCGCACTAGGAAAATTTTGTGAATTAATATTGAAATTATAAACTAACTTCTCTAATAGAACAGAAGAAAATGACAACAATTTAAACTAGATATGAAAAATAAATATGAGGTCTTTGTTTCCTAAAATGCAATCAGGGGATGTCGTACCCTGTGAAGTCGTGAAGAAATATATAAATATATAAATATATATATATATATATATATATTTTCAAAATTGCTAACAGGGGATGTCGTACCCTGTGAAGTCATGAAAAGAGGATAGAGTTTTTGTTCCTTAAGATGCAACCAGGGCATGTCGTACACTGTGAAGCCATGAAATGAAAGAAGATAGGGGTTTTGTTCCTTAAGATGCAACCAGGGGATGTCGTACACTGTGAAGCCATGAAAAAAAAGGAATTTTTGTTCCCTAAAATGCAACCAGGGGATGTCATACCTTGTGAAGCCATGAAAAGAAGATAGGCGTTTTGTTCCCTTAAATGCAACCAGGAAATGTCATATCCTATGAAATCATGAAATGAAGATAAGGGATTTTTCCCCCTAAATGCAACCAAGGGATGTCGTACGCTGTGAAGCCATGAAAATAAGATAGGGGTTATGTTCCCTACAATGCAATAAGGGAATGTCGCACCCCGTGAAGCCAAAAAAAAGAAGATCAGAGTTTTTATTCCCTAAAATGCAGCCAGAGGATGTCCTACCCTGTGAAGCCAAGAAAAAGAAGATAGGGGATTTTGTTCCCTAAAATGCTACCAGGGAATGTCATACCCTGTGAAACCATAAAAAGAAGATAGGAATTTTTGTTTCCTAAAATGCAACCAGGGGATGTCGTACCCTGTGAAGCTAAGAAAAAGAGATTGGGGGTTTTTGTTTCCTAAAAAGCAACCAGGGAATATCGTACCCTGTGAAGCTATGAAGCAGAGAATAGTGGTTTCTGTTCCCTAAAATGCAATCAGGGAATGTCGTACCCTATGAAACTATAAAAAGAAGAATAGATTTTTTTAAAATGCGACCAGGGAATGTCATACCCTGTGAAGCCAGAAAGGTGTCATAACCTGTGAACTGATAATGCTCAAACTCCCACTTCTGACAAAGTATGATGTGGACGATGTAACTAAAGAACCCAACAAAGAGGTTGGGATCGAACCTACAGGAAATATTATAAGAGCTACACTAATGCCGACATTTAAGCTTTTTGGTGTGTTCTCTCCAAATTGGGGGGTTTATAGAAAAATAATTGTAAAAAAAGCGTAAAAATCAGTTATTGTTTACCAAGATTTGCAATTAACTAGGGTAAGTGTTCCCCATGGTGTTACACCCCATAAATTTCTATAATATGATTGTCGTGTGCGCTAGTATGTTGAGAATTTTGTACATAACACACCCAGGAGAAGGCCCGGGGGTGAACACATGAGCGCGTCGTTAGACGGACGGGAGGTTGAGACCATGAGGTGGGGGGGGCTGGGCACTGCGTTACGCAGCCTTACCCAGCGCAGGCACTGCCGCGTCGTGCCCTGGATATAGCCCAATGGGGGGGGGGGGTGCACGGCACACCCCCTGCCACTGCCCAACTATATATATGAGCCCTTCAAGTATAATTGAATCATTTTAAAACATCTTATTCGACATAGAGGTAATGCGACAAAAATTTTATGTGATTTTCGTCAAATTACGCCGTCAAACTCCGTTCAAACTCAAATTCATCTTAGATAATGAGTTCTAGCCTACGAGGAATGTCTCTAAGGAGTTATTTCTTGAAAATTCGCTTGGAGTACAGGAACTCCGCCGAGCAAAAGTTGTCGGAATCACTTCTAATTGGCTTCTATGTGAGTACAAGTGATAGGTAAGCACTTCTACCTTCCAACTCTCGAGAAATTATAAGTTTTCGACCGAATTAAACAACGTTGAATTATAGTTAAGGTTATTGAAAGGTATCATTATTTTTTGAGTTATTGTATTGAAAATAGCCTTATTTTCTTAGTATAAAGGCCACAATTGAATGGAATTGCTGGCTACAGGTTAAAACTAATCGGATAAGTGAGAATCGACATTCAAGGTATGTTAAGGCTTATCTCTTGTCACAACCCGAACGGAGGCCTAAATTGCAATATGAGAAAGGGAGCCCTGAGAGACCCCAAGTCAACCCATGGTATAAGAATACATATAAGTCGATCAGTAAAATACAAGAATCAACATGATAATCATAGCGAAAGTCTAAATCAAACATAACATTAGAATACACAATCCGAAGCTGAATACATCTTTTGTCTGAAAAAGCCTCTAAACATGACGAGTTGATGGGACAAGACCCCAACTAACTCCACAAGCTAAAACTTGAAATACATGAAGAAAATCTGAATAGTCTAGTCCTCGGGAGATAAGGACTAACCCACAATGTACGATGCTATCTCAGAAGACTGATTAAGAGTGGGGCTGAGCCTGAGAGCCGGGTCCTGTATCATGAATTGATGCAACATAGAGTATGCAGTCAGTACGTAGAATGTACCAAGTTTGCAAGGTAAGTAAAACCGCCTAAGTAAAATCATTTAAAGACAATGCATAATGTAAACATAAATATTAAGAATATGAGATTAGGGCTTGCATGTATTCTTTCTGAAATCATGATCTCATCATAACATTACATACATCATAACTGAATTGATTGACTCAAAGCTGAAATCTGATATTTATAAGTAAAATTGAACATTGAGCCAAACCCAGTTTAGAACATATAGATATAGAAATATCATGAATGATAAACATGCATTACTGAAATCATGAGGAACAATGGGAGACTCATCTTTTAACCGACATACCACGATAGAGCTTACGTGGTCCCACTATCACACTCAAGTGGGAAGAGCCGTCCAAAGCCTTGTCGGGGCTAGGGATGGTACCATGATATTGATATCAAGCTCGTGGGCCAATATGGATGGGGATAGATCACAAGGGAGGTCCCAAAGTAATATATATATATATATATATATATATATATATATATATATATATATATATATATATATATATATATATATATATATATATAATAGTATAAACCTACGTTGGCGCGTAATTCTGAGGAATAGGGTGATCGACCCTCAGCCTACTCAGTGCTAGACACTACTCCCAAAAACATGGATATGCTCTACATCATTATTCAATGAAGCTCAACATCGTCTATTGAGGAAGCTCAATAATCAAATACATCTCAAATATGAAATCATGCATATGAGAAGCTTTAACTCAAACCATACCACAAGCTGAAAGATAATTGGTAGTCTTCGCTCCAAAACCATGTGGTAAGCTCAATTCGGGAAATCATAAATCATACTTTGAACATGTGGGCATTGTCCAAAGCTTTATAATACTTGAAAAATACTCAGTTCACATTTAAAACATGATTATAAACATGGGTAGCTTGAAAAAATTCTTTTCTCCATAATATCTCATAATAATCATACATTCATTTCAAACCTCTTCTTTCATGAACTTTTCATCAATGTACTTTTTAATTCATAAAGCTAGAAACATGATTTTTAATTGAAAACATTATAAAACTTGCCCATGCTTCATAACTCAATAGTAGAGACATATTTAAATCATACCCATATAAAGAATTAGGAAATTCATGCAATTGGTTAAGGTCCGATAGATTAGACATTGAACATTCATGATTTAGAGAAGGATTGGGCATGGGTGTGAAAGGATCCACCCATTCATAACTCGACATACCTGTTGCTAGCTGATTCCTACACTTCTTTGATAGCCCAAGAAGAAATTGAAGAGAAATTGAGGAACACTAGGCTTGATCACCCTATCACACCTTCTATCTTGCATGCATAAATGTAAATGGCCTAAAATCAACTTAACCTCTTTAAAAGTCATCATTCATAACTCAAAATGACGTAGTTTAGGCCTTAGAATCATAGGAATTACGAAAAATCCCTTACTAAATTCGTATAAAATAACTGCTATATGGTCCCAATGAGGGACCTAATGACTCGTTATCAAGGGCCACAACTCGTGGAGTCGTCCATGAGGTTCACTACTTCTCAGGTCTCCCGGGCTCGTAACGAAAGGAATAACGACTCGTTACCTGGTAACCAAGACTCGTGGTCACCATCCATGATGTACACAGCCTCATTCTTAATAAAATTATTCCTTTCTTGATCACGATTCATCCCATGAATCGTGGGTACTGACCACGATTTGAGGGGTCCTTCCGTCAAGTACACTGCCCCTCTTCTTCTCTATTCTTACTCACCCACGCCACGACTGACCTAATGACTCGTAGGGCCTGAGCACGAGTCATAGTCACTCCTGTGGGGATCCTGTTTCCTAAACTACAAACTCATCACCTGGGCCTCCCCACGAGTCACATCACGACTCGTGGGCTGCTATCATGGGTCTTCTCACGACTCGTTCTATGCCTGATGGCAGATTTTAAGTTATTTCTCCATTTCAACTCTCGAGTTTGATATTTGGGATTCCGGGGTATAACATCTCTTTGGCAAGTTATTCTCATCGTATATTGATATGACCTATGCCTTCGAAAGTCGACAATGATCCTGTATATTATGATTAGCTACTTCCAGTATATAATGAGCTTATATTTTTATAATTAGTTGCTGCTAATAGATAAGGATCATATATGTTGTGATTAGCTGCTTTCAGTAGATTATGATTATATATGTTGTGGTTAACTGCTAGAAAATGTATTGAGAGTATATTGCAGCATCCCTTGTTGGGATAGAGTATGTTAAATGTGACTCACGCTAGGAGCGTCATAGAAACTCTTATGTTCTTATGTCACGGTATTAGTAGAATTCTAATGTTTTGCTTTTATGCAAAGGCCTTAGAAGTTTATGGTTAGCTGTGGGGCCTAATTTGGTAAGTTGGACAGCGTAGAGCACATCCGGGCAATATAGATTTTAGTTTGACGCAGGTATTATCAGTGAAGCTCACCAGAGGCCGTTTGCATACCTTTATGCCTCCAGGGCCAGAATTTGAATAGGATGGTCTTACACTAGAGTAAGTTGCGCCAGGGTTGCCTAGTGAATTGAAGGTCAGCCTGCCATGTAGTTGGCTACTGTTAGTGACTGTTAGTCTCAGTCGACTTAGTGATTGTCGTACAGGACACCATCCCAGTTGTTCCAAGTATAATAGATAAGTGGATATCCTAAGAAGGGAACTTCATTAGTAGTTAGATGCGGGGCCAACGCCCCAGCCTACTCTTATAGATGCCCACGTACAGGTTTTTGCGAGTGGCTAGTTCCAGATAAACCTACCTATGAGGCTACAAAACGCCTAGGGAATCCATATGAGATCTGAGCAGACTACATTGAAGTCTAAAGGAACTCGTATCATAGTATCACAGTGTTACTTCCAGGCTAAGAGTTATAGTAAGCTGCCTGTGGAGAGTTAGGACTGGCTGCTTAGGAGCAAGTCCAATTAGTAGCAGCCCCACAATTGTTCTTAGTGGTGGAACTAAATAGTTGGTCAACTACGACCATACACACAACTTATGAGTTATCCTTGCCTTAGCATGACCTTCAGACTATCTCTTAGGTCACCCGGACCATGACATTTTCCATCTAAGTCTACGGAGGTTGTGATCACTGCCAGGACCCTCTGGCCAGGTGTGGGCACACAGATTATGCCTATTGGTAGTTATGTAGAACAGTTTAGGGGCGACTAAGAGTAGCGTTCGTGTTAGGCCTAAGGAGCCTAGATGACTCATATTTAGTTACAAGAGCCCAAACGGCTAACACTCAGTTAAAGGAGCCCAGATGGCTCATATTCAGTTACAGGAGCCCAGATGGGTCATATACAGCTACAGGAGCCCAGATGGCTCATATTCAGTTACAGGAGCCCAGACGGCTTATATACAACTATAGGAACCCAGAAAACTCATATTCAATTACAAGAGTCTAGACGTATCATATTTAGTTACAGGAGCCCAGACGGCTCATATACAACTACAAAGCCCAAATGACTCATATTCAATTACAGGAGCCCAGATGGCTCATGCATAATTACAGGATCCCAGATGGCTCAGACATGATTACAAAAGCCCAGATGGCCCAAACACAACTATAGGAGCCCAAACGACTCATATTCAGCCCAGATGACTCAAATGCAGTTACAATTACTTGCATGGCCTAGGGGATACCAATAGGGGTATATTGACTGATTGGCACCTGCCGAGGCTTAATGGGGTGCAGGTAGGTTATTACTATGTTGCTTGTACCTTCCAGGCTTATGGAGGCCAAGTTAGGTTCTTGTTTGTATATTTGACGGTTAGCTATAGCTTATAAATGTATAATCGTACAGTTTCAGCTCATATACGTGTAGTGATTTACTAGATGCAGGTTATAGATAAGAAAGCTTATAGGTTATCTCCTGCCCCTTCTTGCTACTTATTTTCAGTCTTTATCAGCTTTTAATCAGTTTTTTGTTACTACCTTACATTTTCTATACATATTGTCCTAATGCCCAACTATGGGGCGCTGCATACTTGCCTGCAGGTTTAGACAGATAGATTGTGAGATCTCTTAGCAGTTATTCAGCGTCAGCACATTGGCCATCTCCTTTCATTCGGAGTTACCAAGTTGTAGAGTTTACCTGCCTTTTATTGGTATAACATTTGGGTAGGCCAGGGCCCTGTCCCGATCACTATTTTTATTCTTAGAGGCTTACAGACTACAGTTTTCAGTTAGTTGCTCGTGTTGGCCGTTCAGTTCTGTATGTTGGTTGTGTAGGGCCTAGTATAGCTTTCAATTAGTGGCCTTGTCAGCTATAGTATTCATACGACTACCTGAGTTTCCTTCTATTATAACTAGAAAGCATGGTGGTCTTGTCAGCCCACATAAGATCCCTTTTATTTTTATGTTGGCTAGGTTAGCTATTTTCTTTTATAGGTGATGTGTGACCTTGTCGGCCCGAGGCTGTGTTTATAGCCCGAGATATAGCAATTTGTTTTCTTGATTCAAATTTGTTGGTAATTACCAGAGGTGCATATGCCCAACTGGTCAGCCTAGATCCCAGTATGACATTAGGTACCATTCATGCCTCCTAAAGTGGGGCGTAATAAAATTGGTACCAGAGTAGGTCATATCATAGGGAGCAAGTTGTGTCTAGTTGAGTATTGCTTATAAATGTGTTGTGCACCACATTTTATAAGTAGAAGGCTATGAGGCATGATAGTTGGTTACCCCTCCTTCATCTCAGATCGTGTTATAGAGTCCTGTTGTATAGGGATGAGTCCCTAAGCTTTCCTTGTTACGTTTGTCCAGAATAATGTTTGATATGGGACAGACTTCAGTCAGCCGCAAGTTAGCTACAATAGTAGGAGAGGGTACTAGTAAGGTGCCACAGTTGGGGGATAGTCAGCCTAAGGATAGAAGCAGACGTCTTTTAATTTCCCCAGCATCCTCCTGGGGCACCAGGAATCTTATAAGGTAATAGATATGCCAGCACTGTCCCCAGTTCTTTCTACAGCCTCAGAGTAGGAGTTTAGGAGTACAGCATATATATGAGTTGGCTTACTTAGTAGATATTTAGAATTAGACAAGAGCTACAGTTAATGTTGGATTACCTGAAAGGTATAAAAGAAGGGGGAAATTGCGGGATTCTTATACCAACTCTTCAGAGGTTGTAAATTTCCATAGCTCATCCCTACCATAGTAAGATATGGTTATTTCCTGTCTCCTAGGATTTTCTCAGTATGACAGAGAGCGTAAGTATTAACGTGATATTGCCCAGAATGAATAGTAAAGGAGGGCTAAAACCATTGATTCTGAGGAAGTGTTAGAAAGTGATTAAGACCCCTAGTGTTTAAATAAGTCACCTAGACCCTCACGACAGTAAACCATGAGGGTAGGTAAGATTACAACAACACCCAAGTGCGGGTGAGAGTCCATAAGTAGAAATTCCCAGCAATAGTAAAGTTTAAGTCAGAAATAGACTAACTCCATCACGGTGTGTGGATGGCAATAGGGGATACGTGAAGAATAATGGCTATGGCCCCTAGCTTGTTATGTCGAAGGACAAAGATATTATATGAGGGGAACCGGCCCGAGTGCGGGTTAGGAAGATATAGATTGGTAGATTTGGCTAGTAACGACCTTGCTAATATGGTGCATGGGGAACAAACCCCAGATTTCAGCGTGTGGAAGTAAGGGGAAGGCATGAGTATCCAGCTTGGGTGGAGAACAGAATCACCTCCAGGCAGTAGCGGGCTGATAGAGCTTGGAATTGCCACTAAATATCGAAAAATAAGCATCAGACTGACATTTAAAGGATAGTGGGGTTGTAACCAAGAATTATGCAATGTTACCACTAGTTGTGGAGGCAAAGGAGTGATGGAACAGAGGCCCTAGCCTAATACAGCCAGAGATAAGGCCCAGCAGAAGGAGTTATTGGCCTTCAAGATAGTAAGGGACAGGGTTTTGAGACGCAGAGGTCGACTCTATATTTTTAATGTGGCATGGCCTTGTTAGTAGACTGTAGCAAGGTACACTGTGTCGTTACTCCTTTTGCCCGGGTTTGACGAAGATGCATCAGGTTATAGAAGAGACCTACTGATGGCATAGGAAGAAGAAAGATATTGTCGAGTTGTGGCACAGAGCCCCAATAACTAGCAAGGGAAGGCTGGATAACGAAATCCGGGAAGGCTAATTCAGGAGATAGTCGTGCCTGCACGGAAGCGGAAAGTAGTTAGTCTGAATATGGTTACAAGGTTACCTTGTACCATGTGTAAACGTGACCCCATTGGGCCATTGTTGAAAGGCTAATGAGATTAACTTATTTCTTGCCGGTTATAATGACGTTTCAGCTAAAGACTACATTGAATTGAATACTAAAGAAACATTCCGGCTATATGGTGTATCAGTGTTTATTAACTTCTGACAAAGGGGCACAACTCACAACTAGGTTTTGGAAAAGCTATCAGAATAGATTGGGACGCATGTCGATTTAAGTACAGCTTCCCGTTCCCAGACAATGACCAAGAAGAGGGTACGACTTAGACGTCGGGGGATGAGTTAAGGGTAAAAATGTGGGTCCCCTATATGACGGCCTGAAGCAGGTAAGTTAGGGATAATTGAACCGAGCATACTACATTAGTCAAAGGGAAACAATTAAACTAATTCAGAGATATATACTAGTACCTCAGGGTCGTCGTAAGTCTTATTCTAGTGTATGGAGAAGTTAGAGATTGAAGCAATGACTGGATGTTCCAAAAAATTTCGCCAATAAAGGTCGTTATGAGATCTGAAAAGTAGGCAAGTCCGTCCCTAGATTCATTAAGCTATATTGGATCCTCCGGGAGATTGGCCAAGTGGCCTATGAGATAGAGTTGCCTTTGGGGCTAGGATCCATTTATCAACACTACGCATGTGCATAGGAGGCCTTTTCTCAAATTGACCCAGTCAAGGATGCTTAGTCCACAGAAGAGTCATCCCACGTGGAGGCTCCAACAGTTATATTAAGTTGTCGGGTTCATAAGGGGCTACCGTGAGGATCAAAGATGTGATCTATAAGAGGAACAGGAATATAGCAGAGATAAATTGAGAAGCTAAGGATAAAGTAAGATCTAAATATTTCCAGTTGTTCCAGGCTCCATAGTGACAACATACAGATTCAAATAAATTCAGAAACGGCAAGATAGTTTTTAGGTATTGAGTAGAGCCCTTATTGTTGTTGTTATTAATTACTTATATATATGTAGTGGCACTATATTATTCAGTTGCAGATAGCATCATGTGAGGCGCTTGTGTTGGACTATTCTTTTAGATCGTCCATATTACAAAGGAGACTCTTCCAAAGTTTTCTTGGCAATAGTTAAAAAAAAAAGTTAAGTCTTTGGAGCCTAAAGACTACATTCAAGGACGAATGTTCCTAAAGGGGGGATGATGTTACACCCCATAAATTTTCATAGTACAATCGTCGTGTGCACTAGTATGTTGAGAATTTTAGTACATAACACACCTGGGTGAAGGCCCGAGGGGTGAACACATTAGCTTGTCATTAAACGGATGGGAGGTCGAGACCAGGAGGCCGGGTGCCGCGTTGCGCAGCCTGCCTCGATGCAGGCACTGGCTCATCACGCCCGGGATGCAGCGCGATGGGGGGCACGTTACACACCCCCTGCCACCACCCAAATATATATAATCCCTTCAAATGTAATTGAATCATTTTAAAACATCTTCTTCGATAGGGAGTTAAGAGCGGCAACAATTTTATATGATTTTCATCAATTACATCGTCAAACTCTATCCAAATGCAAATTCATCTTTGATAATAAGTTCTAAGCCTATGAGGAATGTCCCTGTGGAGTTATTTCTTGAAAATTCGCTTGAAGTACTCGAACCCCACCGAACAAAAGTTGTCGGAATCACTTCTAATTGGCTTCTATGCGACTGCAAGTGATAGGTAAGCACTTCTAGCTTTTGTACTCTCAAGAAATTGTACGTTTTCAACCTAATTAAATAAAGTTAAGTTATAGTTAAGGTTATTGAAAGGTATTGTTATTTTCCAAGTTATCGTATTAAAAATATCCTTAATTTCTCAGTATAAAGGCCGTAATAGAATGGAATCACCGGCTACAGATTGCAACTAATCGGATATACAAGAATCGACTGAGGTATGCTAAGGCTTATCTATTCGGCAAGTTATTTTCGTCGTATAGTGATACGACCTATGACTTCGAAAGTAGAAAATGGTCTTGTATATTGTGATTAGCTGTTGCCAGTAGATAATGAGCTTATATGTTGAATTAGTTGCTGCTAATAGATAAGGATCATGTATGTTTGTGATTAGCAACTGTCAGTAGATTATGATTTTATATGTTGTGATTAGCTGCTAGAAAATATATTGAGAGTATATTGTAGCATCCCTTGTCAGGAAAGAGTATGTTAAGTGTGACTCATTCTAGAAGCATCATAGAAACTCCTCTGTTCTTCTATTCATAATATTAGTAGAATTCTAATGATTTGTTGTCATGTCAAGGCCTTAGAAGTTTATGGTTAGATGTGGGTCCTGATTTGGTAAGTTGGACAACGTAGGGCATATTCAGGCGATATAGCTTTCAGTTTGATGCATGTATTGTTAGTGAAGCTCGCCCAGAGGCTGTTGGCGTACCTTGAAGCCTCCGGGGCCAGAATTTGAATAGGATGGTCTTACCCTAGAGTCAGTTGCACCAGGGTTTCCTAGTGAATTGAAGGTCAGCTTGCTATGTAGTTGGCTACTGTCAGTGACTGTTAGTTTCAGTCGAGTTAGTGATTGTCATACAGGTCACTCAGTACAATGTCCCAATTGTTCCAAGTCTGATAGATCAGTGGATACCCTAAGGAGGGAACTTCATTAGTAGTTAGATGCGGGGCCAATGCCCCAGCCTACTCTTATAGATGCCCCATACAGGTTACCACGAGTAGCTAGTTCTAGATAAACCTGCCAACGAGGCTATGAAATGCCCAGAGATGCCATAGGAGATCTGAACATACTAGGTTGAAGTCTAAAGGGACTCGTACCATAGTATCAAGGTTTACTTCCAAGCTAGGAGTTATGATAAGCTGCCTGTGGAGAGTTAAGACTGGCTGCTTAGGAGCATGTCCAATTAGTAGCAGCGCCATAGTTGTTCTCAGCAGAGGAACTAAATAGTTGGTCACCTACGACCTTGCAAACAACTTATGAGTTATGCTTGCCTCAACATGACCTTCAAACTATCACTTAGGTCACCCAGACCTCGACTTTTTCCGTTTAAGTCGACGGAGGTTGTGATCAGTGCCAGGACCCTCGGGCCAGGTATAGGCACATAGACTGTTCCTATTGGAAACTATATAGACCAATTCAGGGGTGAGTAAGAGAAGCGATGGTGTTAGGCCTAAGGAGCCCAGACAGCTCATATTCAGTTACAGGAGCCCAAATGACTCACATTCAGTTACAGGAGCCCAGATGGCTCATATTCAGTTACAGGAGCCCAGATGGGTCATATACAGCTACAGGAGCCCAGATGGCTCGTATTCAGTTATAGAAGCCCAGACGGCTCATATTCAGTTATAGGAGCCCAGATGGCTCAGGCATGATTACAAGAGCCCAGATGGCTTAGACAAGATTATAGGAGACCATATGGATCAGACATGATTACAAAAGCCCAGATGGCTTAGACACAGCTACAGGAGCCCAGATGGCTCATATTCAGCCCAGATGGCTCAGATACAACTACAATTACTTTCAGCGCCTAAGGGATACCAATAGGGGTATATAGATTGATTGACACATGTCGAGGCTTATGGGGGCCTAGGTAGGTTATTATTGTGTTGTTTGTATATTCAAGGCTTATGGGGTCCAGGTTTTCCTGTTTGTATACTTGACTATTAGCTATAGCATATATATAGTCATACAATTTCAGCTCATATACGTGTAGTGATTTACTAGATGTAGGTTATGGATAAGAAAGCTTATAGGTTATATCCTGCCCCTTCTTGCTACTTATTTTCAGTCGTTATTATCTTCTAATCAGATTTTTGTTACTGCCTTACATATTCGGTACATATTGTACTGACGCCCAACTATGGGGCACTGCATACTTTCTTGCAAGTTTAGACAGACAGATTGTGGGATCTCTTAGCAGCTATTCAGAGTCAGCAAATTGGCCAGCTCCTTTCATTCGGACTTGCTAGTTGTAGAGGTTACCTCCTTTTATTGGTATAGAATTTGGGTAGGCCGGGGCCCTGTCCCGACCACTATTTTTATTCTTAGAGGTTTGCAGACTACAGTCTTTAGGTAGTTGCTCGTGTTGGCCGTGTGGGGCCTATATATGCTTAGTTCTGTATGTTGGTTGTGCGGGGCCTAGTATAGCTTTCAGTTAGTAGTCTTGTCGGCTATAGTATTCATACAAGTGCCTGAGTTTCCTTCTATTATAACTAGACAACATGGTGGTCTTGTCGACCCGCATAAGATCCCTTTTATTATTATGTTGGTTGGGTTAGATGTTTTTTAATACAGGTGTTGCGTGGCATTATCGGCCCGAGGCTGGTTTACAACCGAGATATAGTAGTTTGTTTTCTTGATTTTGAGTCGTTGGTAGGCACTAGAGGTGCATATGCCCAGCCAGGTCAGCCTAGATCCCAGTATGGCATTAGGTACCAGTCATGCCTCCCAAGGTGGCACATGACACATGGGTTCATAACTACTTTGGATTTACACTCGTGACCTATACCAATGCTTACTTGTATAATTGATAACTAGGGTTCATCCAAACGACTGGTTCATCTCTATTGGATTACTATACTCAATCACCAGGTTAAGTCTAATGAGTGATTTCAATTGAACCTGTTATACTCCGTAAGATTCCCGGCACCTAGATGGCCTATTTGCACGTTGGTTAAGCATATTTGAAATCCATACGTGCTAGAGAAAGGCCCGGGAAAAGACCGGACAAGAAAACCTGTCGAACCATCACGGAAGGAGCCGGGGCAGAGCCCCTTCGCGATGGCAACGTGTCATGGAGGTAGAGCCTCCGCGTTGGCTCTGTGACACGTTGGGCCTATCCTGGCCTAAGTATATAAAGCCCCACTTCGGCTTTAAATTAGTTCATCCCTTATAATTTCCAGAGAAAACATAGAAAACAGAGAGAGACGAAGAGGGTTAACATATTATCACCCGATTACGCTGCCAAACATAGTCCAAATCTAAATTAACTCCAGATACCAAGGTATTTAGCAGCAGGGAGCATTCCTATGGATTTTGTTTCGCTAAATATGGCCGACGAATCGTCGAGCTACCGGACTAAGATAAGTGGAATTGCTACAAACTAGTGTATATGTGTTCCTAGCTGTGAAGTGAATACTTCTCCCTTCTGGAATTCTGGAAAATAGCGAGTTTTTGACCGTCTTTCGATAAGCCTAAGTTTAGACTACAATTATATCGAAAGGGATGTTTTCTTTCAGAATAATGTTGTGTTTAGTACTAATTGACGTATATATGAATGCAGTTGGGAGAAATAGCTGGAGTACTGACCGAGCCTCGTCCGACAGTCGGATAACTCGAGGTTAAGGTATGTGAAGTTGTTCTTCGGCAAGTTAGTGAGCCTTAGCTTGGTAAGTCATAGTAAACTCTGTATTTGAAACTCTCGGAGTTGAATGTTGAGAATTAAGTGAGTCTAATAGATTTTGAGTTGTGTTGTCGTATCATATTCAGTCCGAAAGTTAGTAAAGCATGCGCCAAGGGGCGAGTTAGCATTCCAGATTTAGTATAGCTTATTGTATGATTAGCAAGCATGTTGTAGAATAAAAAGATACAGATTTTTAGAATAAAGGCTAATAAAGTAAAATCAGATAGACAGACAGTTTTATGGCTACAGATTAGCCATTCAGACAGACAGTATCCCGGCTACGGATTAGCCAAACAGTTAGATAGAGATTTCAGAATCAGTATAATCAGTAAAGAATCAGTATAATACAGAAAGAGATCAGAATAAGAAATCAGACTTTCAAATAGTCTTTTTCAGCTATACATGCTTGCTATTTATATGTGCTATTTGTTTGTTGAGACTTGATGTGGTGTGAGGGCACCTTAATGAGCGTCCTCGCCGCCCCTGGGTTGGTAATCGTGTCGCCTACTAAGCGGGTGGGTTTATGTCACTCCAAGGAGTGGCATGCCGTCCCCAGTTTGGACAAAGATGGGATGAAGCTTTCCCCATATCAGGCTGATCAACATTACAGTACGGATAGCCCTGTTGTGCGCAAGCGCCCAGGGAATAGATTCAGATACAGTTACAGTTACAAATCTTATTATAGGTGCAGCTCCGGTTTCAGATAGCCCCGAGGAGAGTTCCATGGAACCAGACCCTATTTGTTACTGTCTGCACAGGAGTCCTCCAAACTCAGACGCGGTTATTTATATCGGAGGCTATGGCCCGAGCCGGAGACCTAGGGGGTCGATAGAGGAGCTCCGAGTGAGCAAGTGAGTGGAGTGACTTATTTTTGGCTGGTTTTGACCCGGGTAGGGGTATATAGATTGTTTGCTTGCTTGGCGCCATCCAGCTTATGGGGGTTGGTATTGGCTCTTGCTTGCTAAATGTATATGTATTTATGTGCTTTATATGTACTAGTTAATAGACAGCAGGCCGCTGCGACTACAGACACGCTCCTGCCTATCTGTGCAGAAAGGTTTGATCTAGTTCTTATCAGCTCTTCAGATTCAGTTATCCTCTGCTTACGGACTTGTTAGTTATGTTATTTGTATTCAGTTGTATTATTTCAGTTTCTTTGCATGCTCAGTACCAGCGGGACTGACGCCCAGTGGGGTGCTGCATTACTTGCCTGTAGGTACTCATAGACAAGGAGGCGATCCCTCGTGATTCCAGTCAGCTATTAAGTCGTCGGCTCCTGTCATCCGGAGTCTGATATCCAGAGGTGTATCTTTTTTCCTTTTGACGTACAGTTTGGGTAAGTCGGGGCCCTGTCCCGATGATTTCTATTGTCACTCATAGAGGCTTGCAGATTGTATATATTATCTCCCTGTGGTCAGTTGAGCCGGTCGTGTGAGGTCGTGCAGTTGTATGGCTGTGTAGTATTTTTTTTTTATGTTGGCCGCGTGGGACCATAGTTTGATAGTAGTGGTGACCTTGCCAGTCACATAGTTGTTCAGTATTCCCTTTGTTGAGTCCCAGATGACTAGACAACATGGTGGCCTTGTCGGCCCTCATAGGTTCCTTGTTACGAGTATGTTTCTGGTTTGCTGTTATTACAGGTACAGGTGGCTATAGGCCAATTGGCCAGAAGCTGTGTTTACAGCCGTTATATAGCCCTTTGTTTCCAGAAATCTGAGTTAGAGCTAGCCAGGAGCCAGCTGTGCTTAGGCTCTCACCAGTTAGCAGTCCAGGTTCTACTAGGGCACCAGGTGCCAGTCATACCCCCCAAGGCGGGGCGTGACAGAACCCTTATTAATTTGTTCCAAATTAACTATCCTGCGACCGCAACTCAAGTTATACAATAATCATAAAAATCAAGGCTTTGTTGTAATTCTCTTTTTCTAATCTCTATTTCTCTAGGTTTAAGCAAGTAAAGAATTCGAGCATGTCTTAATGTTGCACTTCATTAAGAAACATTCAAGATGAAGAGAATAAAGTACGAGCTTATAACATTGGTTTCAAAATTACTTTGTGTAACTCTAGTTCGTTAATCCACCATGGTTCCCACAACCCTAGTTGTGGAGGTTTTAGTCTCTCATGATTGTAAGATTATAATTAGTATTCATAGAAAAGCATATATTTAAATACTTACAATGATGATTGAATGATAACATTCTTTGAATATTGCAAGAAAATATGATGAACAAACTCAAGAGCAATTAAGAAATCCAAGTTATGATCTCAAGAATTGCTCTCCAATGTTGTCAAAAAGTAATTACAAACTTGATAACATCAACTCTAACTAATTCTGACCGTCTCTGATCTAAAAGAAACATAAAACGTATTTATATAGATAGTAAAATCCTTTTTCTAAGTTAATAGAAAAATAACCGAATCTGGTGCCGACACATCCTACGACTCTTCACACGACCCTTAAAAGGATTGTACAAGTCGTGCCTTGTCTCGTACATTCCTTGGATTCTATAGAATTGGCTAAATTTTGGTATCTGATATGACTCATAACATGATCCCACGAGTCGTACAATCTAGTCGTGGTTTGGATCTGAGAACTTTGGAATCTTTTGAAGTTTTCTACGAGTGTCTTGGTATGCCTTGTACCTTTCTCCTACAACTTGTAACAATTTGTCATATCATCAGATATACCATGTCCTAGAAATCACTAAAGCCTTCCACGGCTTCCTGGTATGGTTGTAGTTAGATGCTACGACTCGTAGTTACTACCCATATCAGTAGACTTCAATTGTGCAAGTTTCTCTGAAGAATTCCACGACTCAAGTTGCGGCTTGTATTGAGAGTCATACATTGTCCTTGACTTGTTCCAGTCTTCTAAAATTTTCCACGAGTTTCAGTACGGCTCATACAATCTTGATACGGCTCGTATTGAAATCAGTACTTGGCTGCTTTTCTGCAACTTTTGCACATTTTTTCTCCAACACCTATTTTTCATGAAAATAAAGTAAAAACATCTCATGAATGTATAAACATACCTAAGTCCATACTATTTTTTTCAGTTTTAAGTATCGAAAATATTGTAAGCTCACAGTACATCATGAAGCCAGGAAGAAGAAGATAGATTTTTTTTAAAAAATATGCGTCTGGGGGATACCATACCCTATGAAGCCAGAAAGAAGAAGATAGATTTTATTTTTAAAATGCACCCAGGAAATATCAAACCTTGTGAAGCCAAGAAGAAGAAGAAGAAGATAGATTTTCTTAAATGCGACTAGGGAATGTCGTACCCTATGAAGTCAGGAATAAGAAAGATAGATTATTTTTTTTAAAAATGCAATTAGGGAATGTGGTAGCCTGTGAAGTTAGGAAGAAGAAGATAGAATTTTTTTTAAAAAAATATGCTACCAGGGGATGTCGTACCCTGTGAAGCCAAGAAGAAGAAGATAGGGGGTTTTTAAAATATTTTTTAATTTATTATTTTTATTTATTACTATTTTTTATTTTTAAATAGTGTAACAAATATTACCATGATCATATAGATAGCAAAGAAAAAGTAGAGATTTGAGAACTTCACTACGTGAAACTCGTTTTTATTTTCACGAGTTCTTTTCGGCAATTGCTTTCCCCCCGTTTTGAACAAAGAAAGATTTATGAGTTTAAAATGGTGCCAATTTGTGGCCACGCTATCCTTTTTAAAATTGCCTTTGTGTCCACCCAACTTCTATAAAATGGAATTTGTTTTTAATTGAATAAATTTTTTGGAGGTCTTGAGCCTTCATCTTTCAACATTCATTTTGATTAATTTGATCCAGTAATCATTTTCTGTTAGCAGTATAGTCAATTCTTTCTTAAATCAAGTCTTTCTTTGGTGATCATTTTTCCATATCTTAAAAGGGCTCTTTTCCTTTCAGGCCTTGCACTTATCAAAATTAGCCACAAATGATTTTATATTGTTGCCAATGTAGTGCATGCCCAATAGTCATTGCTCTGTACCATTGAAAAACAGTAGTCAATCTTGCAGCCTTTTCTTTACTATTGAGTTTGATTCAAGATTATGCCAAAAGGGACTCCAAAACTTTATTTATAGACAAAGACAAAGAAATGAAAAAATAAAGGTAAATAGATTTAGTTTAAACAATGGTGTTCCTTTCAAGAAAAGAAGAAAGAAAAAAAATAGGGGAAAGCTTATCTAGAGGTATGTGATGACTCCAATGAATCATGACATGTATTTTGGAGTGGAAGTTTGATCCTTATGAGTTGTCTAAATCTTAAAGTATGTTGTCCCCTGCAATCTGAACCTGAATTCTTTATTTTATCGTACTCTTGCTGAGATAAAAACCCCTTGTTTGATCAAAGTGTCAGTTGTAGGTTTTCACTCACTACCTCCCTTATTTAGTTTTCTTAACTTGCTATCGCCTTATGGTGCCCGTGAGGGTTTTCACTAATAAGACTCTCTTATTTAATTTCTCTCAACTTACCATCGCCTTATGGTGCCCATGGAGGTATTCACGAATAAGACTCTTATTTTCTTTCTTTCAACTTACTATCACACTTTGTGGTGCCCATAAGGGTTTTCACCATTAAGACTATCTCATTTCCTTTCTCTTTTTGTGGTCACAAGAAAGAAGTTGTATATAGTCAAATAGTCGCAGCACGTTAAACATAGTGTTCTCAAATGTTGATCAGAAGGTTTTAATGGGGATAGGCAAAAAGGACTTTAGAATAAATTACAACTTTGGAACTTTTTAAGGAAATATGAAAATAAATAAATAAACAAAAATAAAATTATGCTCTAGTTACTAGGAAAATATGATTTATTTATTTGAGTGGTTGGACCGAACCCGAAAATAAGGATGCCTATGTATTCTTGTAAGAATCAGGTCGAACGTAGTTCAATGAACACATTATTTGTTTATTGCTGTTTTTTTTATTTTTTTAATTATTCAACTGTTCCAAAGAGGGAAAACCAAAGGAAATTTTGTGATGCTCAAAAGGTGTAGCAAGGGGTAAGTAGTGTTTGGATAGAGAAAATAAAAATCTTTTGTCATCCCAACCTGAGAATGATAAGTACAAAAAGTGTCAAGGCAAAATATGTCAGATATAGTATCTTTTGACTGAGTTTGCATTGATGGATATGTCTACCATCTTTCCTTCTATATCTGTCAATTGTAAAGCTCCTTTTGACAACACTTGTTTGATATCATAAGGGCCTTGCCAATTTGGAGAGAATTTTCCCTTCGCTTCCTCTTGGGGTGAAGGATACGTTTCAAAACAAGTTGATCGAACTCAAAATTCCTTGGACACACCTTTTTGTTGTAAGCTCGATCCTTTCTTTGCTAGTATAGTTGACCAAAGGAAACTGCTGCTAATCATTTTTCATCTATTAGTGATAGTTGTTCTAGCCTGGCCTTATCCATTCGGTGTCATCAATCTCTGGTTCTACAATAATTCAAAGAGAGTGAATCTCAAGTTCTGCAGATATGACCACCTCAGTCCCATAAACCAATAGGTATGGAGTTGCGCCAACCCCAAAGTACGGGTAGTGGTACAATATCCCAAAATAGCAAATGATAATTTCTCATTCAACTTCTTAGACCGTTGGACAATATTTCGAAGAATCTTCTTGATGTTTTTGTTCGCTGCTTCAATAGATCTATTAGTTTTGGGCCGATATTGGGTAGAATGGTGATGTGTAACTTTAAATTATTCACATACCTCCTTCACTAAATGACTATTAAGATTGGTTGCATAGTCGTAATAATGGTCCATGGAATACCAAAATGACATATGATATTGGTATGTACAAAGTTTATCACTGCATTTTTGGTGACTAATTTGAGAGTAATAACTTCTATCCATTTGGTGAAGTAGTCATGGCAACCAAAATGAATTGGTGTCCATTAGAAGCTTTTGGTTCAATTGGCTCAATAACATCTATAACCCAAGAAATGAAAGGACAAGGAGAAGAGATAGGGTGCAACTCTAAAGGGGGCGAGTACATCAAGTCACTATGAATCTTGAATTGATGACACTTGTGAATAAAATGGAAACAATCTCACTCTATGGTAAGCCAATAGTATCCTGTTCACAGAATCTTCTTCATCAAAACATACCTATTCAAGTGCGAGCCACATACCCCCGAATGCACTTATTTCATGATCTTTTTAGCTTCTTGAATATTCACACATCTCAATAAATATAGATCTGGGGTTCATTTATATAAGATATCCCCACTCAAAAAGAAACCATTGGCGAGTTGCCTAATAGTTTTCTTTAGATATCTATTGGCATGTATCGGATATTCTTTTGCTTTCAAGAATCGTTTAATGTCATGATACCACGACTTACCATCTGGATCTACTTCAATTGTATTGCAATAACCATGTTGATCTCTAATCTGAATCTCTAATAGGTCGATATAAGTATTACCTTGGTACGGAAGCATTGATGCTAAAGTGGCCAAAGCATTAGCCAACTTATTATGAAATTTGGGAATATATTTGAACTCAATGGACTTGAACCTTTTGCTGAGGTCCTCTAGACATTGTTTATATAGAATGAGCTTAATGTCTCAAGTTTCCTATTCACCTTGAGTTTGATGAATGAGAAAGTCAAAATCTCCCAAAACTACTAACTTGTATACATCTGATTTACTACCATATTTAAACCCATGACGCAAGCTTCATATTCTGCTGTATTCTTGGTATAAAAGAAACGAAGTCATGCTGTGGCAGGGTAGTGATGCCCGATTGGTTAAATGAGGACTTCCCCAATCCCTACACCTTCTAACATTGACAACCCCATCAAAATACAATTTTCAAACACAACTGTCATCCTGAACTTTTTCTTCAGTTGAATTTATTTCTTCATTGGGAAAGTATATTTTCAAAGGCTCATACTCATCATCCACTAGGTTTTCTGCCAAATGATCGGCCAATGCTTGTTCTTTCATAGCAGTATGGGTGAAATACACAATGTCAAACTCTGTAAGCAAAATTTTCCACATTGCTAGCCTGCTAGTTGGCATGAGTTTTTGAAAGATATACTTCAAAGGATCCATTCGAGATATGAGGTAAGTCATATAGGACAAAATATAGTGCTTCAGTTTTTGGGCAATCCAATTTAGGGCACAACATGTATTTTTTAAAAGAGTGTACTTTATCTGATACCTTGTGAACTTCTTGCTCAAATAATAGATTGCTTGTTCCTTTTTTCTCATGGGATCATGTTGTTCCAGAACACAACCAAAGGAGTTATCCATCACTGATAGATACAAAAATAAAGGCCTACCAGGTTCTAGAGAGACCAATACCGGAGGGTTTGATTGATATTTCTTAATATTATCAAAAGCTTCCTGACACTCGTTTGTCCACTTAACAACGACGTCCTTCTTTAATAGATTGAATATAGGCTCACATGTAGTTGTAAGCTGAGCGATGAACCTGCTGATGTAGTTTAACCTCCCAAGAAAGCTCATAACTTCAATTTTGTTCTTCAGTGGCGACAATTCCTGAATGGCCTTTATCTTGTAGGGGGTCTAACTCAATGCCTCTCCAACTAACTATAAATCCCAAAAGCTTTCCAAACGGAACTAAAAATGCACACTTGACTGGATTAAGCTTGAGATTATACTTTTGCAATCTTTCAAAGAACTTTCTTTAAGTCAGACACATAGTCAGTTTATGTTTTGGACTTAATAATCACATCATCGACATATACCTCGACTTCTTTATACATCATATCATGAAAGATAGTAGTCATGGCTCTCATATAAGTTGATCCTGCATTCTTTAGACCAAATGACATGAGCCTATAACAATAAGTATCCCATGGGGTGGTGAAAGCAGTCTTTGTTGCATCCTTTTCATCCATCAGAATTTGATGGTACTCGGCATAACAATCCAAAAAAAATTAAATCTCCTGCTTGGCACAATTATCGACAAGGATATGGATGTTGGCAAGGGAAAATTATCCTTTGGACTTACTTTATTTAAATCCCTATAGTCAACACAAACTCTGATTTTCCCATCTTTCTTTGGTACTGGCACAATATTGACCAACCATGTGGTATATCAGATGACCCTGATCATATTTGCACTTAATTGCTTCATGATTTTCTCTTTAATTTTCTCACTTAAGTCTGTCTTAAACTTTCTTTGCTTTTGCTGGACTGGTGTAAAATTAGGATATATGTGGAGTTTGTGAACTACCAAATCAACGCTCAATCCTGGCATGTCATCATAGGACCAAGAAAAATGTTTTTACACTTAAACAGAGCCTGAATTATGTCGTCTCTAATATTTTGTTCAGCATAAATGCTTGTCTTCATTTCTCTTGTTTCTTCCGGGGTTCCCATATTGATTGCTCATTTCCTTTAAATTCGGATTAGGCTTATTCTCAAATTGATTTAATCCCTTTTTATCTCTTAAAAAGCTTCGTCTTCATTATATTCATCAACTTCTTGACTCATTGTTTTGATATTAGCAACTTTTTAGGATCTGGATGTGGATTCTACAAGCATGTCATGTTTTTAAAGTCGGTATAACATAATTGAAATAAAAATAAAATAATAAAATTAGAGGGAAAAAGTATAAAATTTAATTTGGAACTGGAAATTCATTTCATTGAATTGGAAAGGATATAAGGGTTAACATCAAAGCGAAACAACTAAAATTATTCGAATTACAACCCTAAGAACAATCTGAATGCAGAAAAAGCAACAAAATAAATTATGCAGATTCCCTCCTTGTAGGGAAAGGAGTGGCTTCCCAGTTGGTGAGTTTGACCTCTAGGCCAATAAGTTGCACGCGTACGTGACTAGGGCCTTCGCCATCTGAATCATGTGTACCCCGTAAAAGATTTCCTTGAGAATTGAGTCCTTGACATATTTTCTCCATATCCCCTTGGACATATACATCTAAATTTTCCTCGCATCAAGGTTTAGTAAAAGATTGGGCAATGTGGGGAACTGGCTTTGGCAACTTTCAAATTTTCCTTTTCCGCTCTTTTGCACATTTCCTGTCAGCTTCGGTTGGCTGAAGACCAAGCCAAAAGTATCTTGGCTACCAAATAGAGATACTGGGTCCATAATTCCTTACAATGATACTCCTAAACCTTTTCTAAGTTCATATCAATTTCGTAGCATTTATGTGGCCACCATGATTGCAGTAGAAGAGAGATGGGGCTCTGGAATAGGCATCCTTTTCAAGAATTGATTGGCCGCCCTTGATAAATGAGGGATTCACAACCTTCCTTGGATTTAACACAAGGAGTGGAGGGGTCCTGATATATCGAAAGATCATCTTCCCCATGAATAATAATTTCATATTTGTCATATTGGAATTTGACCATCTGATACAAAGTAGATAGCACGGGCCTAGCCATATGGATCCATGGCCTTCCTAAAAGTTGGTTGTATGATGTGTTGTGGTTTTACAACAATTTCAACTCTTAAAACTTAGAAAAAAATGCTTGATCTTAGGTATGTTTATACAGATATGAGGTGCTTTTACCTTGTTTTCAAGGAAACCATTCAGGAGTTGGATTATGAAAAAAAGAGCAGAAATGTGCAAGCAATAAGTCTGTTGCAGGCCTCAGTACGAGCTACACCTGGCAATTGTGGCAGAATTCAGAGAATTGCACAAGTTTTTGACCAATATATGACTCATGGTAAAAGTTGTACCTAGAAGTCAGAAAACTTCAGAAGACTGCATTTGTAGAAGCATATGGTATGAGTGGAAGCTACAAAACATAGTGTCAACATAAGAGTCATACCAAGGACTCATGGTAAAATTCAGAGGATACCAGACTCATAAGACCAGATCATGACAGGCAATGTACTACTTCTAACATCATTGTATTAGTCGTACCAACTTTTAGGACTTGGTAGATTTAGAGGTTACATTGCCTACTATGGATGGAACATACGACTCGTAGCATTATGCTAGTACTCGTAGGGAATATAGACAGGAGTAGCCCTATTAATTTAGGAAAGACTTTAAATTATTTGTATAAATACCTTTCTTAAGGTTATTTTTCAGAGAGATAGATTTTTTACCTTGTAATCGTGATAGATTTTTTACCTTGTAATCGTGATAGATTTTTTACCTCGTAATCGTGATTTTTGGGTTTCCTAACACTACTTGGAGATTTAATACATGAATTTCTTGATGAGTCTATCATTGTTCTTGATTTTGAATAGTTTTGATTGCGTAATTATTAATTGGGTTTTCCTTCAATCATCATTATAAGTTGTTAATTATGTTTTCTTTCATGAAATCTAATTTTTATCTTGCAATCATGAATAACTAAAACCTCCACAACTAGGGTTGTGGGAACTATGGTGAAATAACTAACTAAGGTTAACATAAAGTGATTCTAAACCAATACGCGTACTTGTATTGTTCATCTCTTCATCATAAATGTTTCTTAACGGTGTGCAAGGTTAGGACTTGCCCATATTCTCTCCTTGCTTGAGCCTAGAGAAGTAGAGATTAGGAAATGAGAAGAGCTACAAAGCCTTGAATTTTAGTTTCATTAAATAACTTGAGTTGCGTTCACAGGATACTTAATTTGGAATAATTGATATCGTTTAAAGTCAGATCACTCAAGAGACCTAATCTGGTAATCGAGTATATTCATCCAAGAGAGACAAATCAGTTGTTTGGATGAACCAATTTTATCAGTTCTGCAGGCTGAGTATTGGGATAGATCACTAGTGTAATAATCTAAATTTGTTATGAATCCATGGGGAATATTTCCCTAATTAATTGCATAAACTTGATCACACCACCAATTGTCCACATTCTTATACGAATAATTCTTCAAACCCTCCATTAGGAAATAACTGAACTAAAAGCATAAATACTAGTGTTATTACACATTCTTACCATATTCCCTGTGAGATTGACCCCAATATTAGTTGGGTTCTTTATTGACAACGTCGGCATTATACTTAGTCAAGGGTGTAATTTGATCATTATCAAAAATGGTGTTGTTTCTAGGGAATATGGCTTAGGATAAGATTAATTGCTTGTGTTTTACTTTTTAGTATTTATTTTCTCATTTATGTTTTCTTTTGTTTTTGACACACACATCTTACCACTTGGTGAATGTCAAGTACCCCGCGAAGCGGAGAACCTCTGATTCCACTTGATCTTAAGCTAGAATGAACACTGAGAAATATGGACCGCAAAACTCCTGAGCAGATGCAAGATAGAATAGCTGCTAAAGCTCACTAGGCATAGTTAGCTCGATAAGCTACACTTCAAGAGGCAGATGATGCTCAGAAAGAGATAGTTAATGCTGGACATCACGGAAAGGGTAACAGAGGCCGTGAGCCACACACATTTCATAGATATGCTTCTCAGTTTGATGATGACGAGGATCCAGATATATATGAAGCCAGGTTAACAGGAGCCACTATACCACCACCTTTTCCTATTGGGGAAAAATTTGACATCACTAACACCATGGTCCAGTTGCTCAACATGAAAGGGGTGTTTAGTGGTCACACAACTGATGATACAAATCTGCACCTGATAAACTTTGTGGATATTTGCAAGGCGTAGAGGTTGACAGGCATAAGTCAAGATGCTATCAGGTTGAGGGTCGTTCCTTTCTCTCTATCTCGGAGGCCACTCTATGGTTGTAGGAGCTACCAAACTACTCCATCACAAACTATAGGGAGCTTAAACATGCATTTTTGGAAAGGTTCTTCCCACCTTCCAGGATGCTGCATCTCAAAGATGAAATTTACAATTTTTGATAGCTTAAGATAGAGGCACTATATGAGACATGGATGAGATTCAAGAAGAAGATGACTAAGTTCCCGAATCATAGAATTCTCGATGAGAGCTTGTTGGAGAGTTTTTACAAGTCTTTGAATGACAACATTAAGGTAGTTGCTAATAAAGTGGCAGGAGGAGCGTTAATGAGTCACTCTTGGGAGGAATAAGCAACCACACTAGACTGAGTGTCTAAAACTAACAAGGCCTGGCACACCAAGGAAGCTGAAGTAGCTGCAGGTACATATGCTATATGGATGACTACGGATTAACGAAGAAAAGAGGAGGAGCATGACCAAGAGTTTGCTCATATGAGAACATCTCTTGACATGCTCACAAAGCATATTATATGTTCTAGAGCTCAAAAGGTAAATGCAGTGGGAGCTTAGGGTCAGAAAATGGGGTTTGAGCATTCTGATTCCAAGGAAGAGGTAAACTTGTTGGATAACCAGGTGGAGAGTTTTCGGGCCAACGCCAAGGGTCTGCTCAAGAAACTGGCTCCAAGGTTTTGTAAATTAAGGTTGGAACTAGTATAGAGACAACTACAGCAGGAATGGTTACAAGAACAAGAGTAGAGGTTGTGAATGGAAAGGTGATTAGAGAAAAATTAATGGCTATTGAAATGATTACACAGGCTTATATGTTCCTCCAAAGGCTTGTGAGGGTGATGTTGGACCCTCAAAATTGAAGAGTACGATGGCTAGGCTGTTGAAGAAGGCAAAGTTGATAGATGATCAGCTAAAGGACATTTCAGGAGACATATTTGGCATGAGCCAAAAAGTTGAATCTTATGCCATAGTGATCAAGTAGATTGAGCAGTAGCTTGGGCAGATGTCTACATCCCTAAACCAAAGGCAGAAGGGTACACTTCCTACAAACATAGTCTAGAATCTTAAAAATGACAGTCACTGAATGGCTGTAATGAGTAGGAGTGGGAAGACTACCATTGATCCACCCTTACAAGTTGTAGTTGAGTTGATAAGACAGAAGGAGATTGAGGTAGATGAAGAAGATGAGGCTGTAGAGTAGGTGATCAAAGGTGATGCTGAGTTTACCAAGACTGCAGTTAATGAAAAGGAGTTTGAGGTAGAAAAAGGCAAAGTAAAGGAGAACCCTCAGGTTTTTAGACCTATCGCTCAACCACCTCTACCGTTCCATCAGAGGATGAAGAAGAAGATGGATGATGGGAAGTTTCATAAGTTTTCATCTGTGCTGAAGATGTTGTCCATGAACATCCTATTGGTTGAGGCATTAGAATAGATGCCTGGCTATGCTAAGTTCATGAAGGACCTACTATCTAAGAAGAGATCCAATAGTTATGAGCCGGTTGGAAATATACTCCATTGTAGTGCCATAGCTTCACGGGTCCTTGCTCAGAAAAAGGAAGACCTAGGTGCCTTAACCATCCCTTGCACCATTGGAGATGTTGAGTTTTCAAGAGCATTATGTGACCTGGGTGCTAGCATCAACTTGATACCTCTAGCTGTGTTCAAACAATTAGGCTTGGGAGCCTCCACACTAACCACGATGCGGCTACTGATGGTAGGTGGCACAGTAAAGGAGCTAGTGGGGATCCTTTAGGATGTGCAAGTAAAGGTAGACAAGTTTATCTTTGTAGCTAACTTCATGATATTGGATTGAGAGGTAGATTTTGAGGTCCCCATCATCTTGGGGTGACCATTCCTTTCCACCGGGAGAGCTTTAGTGGATGTTGAAGCTGGCCTGCTGAAGTTTAGGCTGAAAAAAGAAAAGGTCACCTTCAATGTCTATAGGTCAATGAAACAGCCAAATGAATTTCGTGGAGTCTCAATAATTGATGTAGAGTCTAAGTTTCTTGATGAATTCTAAGTAGTCAAGAGACTTTTGTCATTCCATGACATTAAATCAGGCACTGCATCGGAAGTAACCCATGAGGTGGTTTGGTGAAGTTAAGTAACCAAACCACCTGCGTTGTGCCACGACGTTAAATCAGGCGCTTCTTGGGAGGCAACCCAAGTATCTTGACTAATGTGTGCTCAGTGTGCAGGTGAAACAAAAAATTGATGGGTGAAAAATGCATGACTACGGCCATAACATAATTATATGGCTCGTAGTCTCGTCCGTGGTGAAAAGCAAAGAGTTGATATGATGAAAAAGTTCATACTACGGTTGGTCATTACGAATCGTATCTACATGGTACGAGTAGTAGTACTCTTCGTAGTAACGAACTCTCCTAAAGTGACAAAGTTATGAAATTCTAACTTATGAGTCGTGGTACAGGTCATAACATCTTGGTACAAACCGTACCAGGCACTCGTAGGTCCCCAGGTAAGTTCTCTAATTTTTCAGGTACGAGTCCATAGGACGAATCGTAAGTATGACCTATGACTCATGGTATGAGTCTTGACAGGCGAATTAAATGAAGTAATCGAGTTGACCCGACTCGACTCGGATTTTTAAATCTGCCATAACCTATTTAAAATCAAATTTTTGGACCTAAATTTCCCTCACAATCACAAACACAAACCCACAATCATCTCCTCTCAATCCTCACTTAGCCGTAACTCACGCACACTCCATTTAAACTCAAATATGTGCAAATAAATTTACACAAGCCAGTTGAATTCCTAGCCCAAAATTTTTACAAGAACCTGAAAGTAACAAGTAAGTAATTCGTCATCCTAATTTCTTGCTAGCATTAGCCACTCTTGTACTGTGATCACTCCATTCATGAAAATAAGAAAGAGGAATGTGATCAAAGGCTAAATATGAATGCTTATTGATGGGGTTAGGTGTTATAATGCTCAAGGACTTTAATTGCTTGCGGGCAGTGAGTTACTGGGAATAATGCATGTTGGGGCTTGAGTGGGTAGTTGAAAATGGTGTATTGTAAATCAATGGGGTGGGGAAATCTGAGTACCCATCTCAAAACATGTTTGTCTGCATATCTGATAATGCATAGGGTGAGGACAGGCTTCACGAGGCATCATATGACTCATGGTTTTGTATTACGACTCGTAGGATGATTTGTTGGAGTTATCCCAGTTCATTAAAATGGAAAACCATGGTAAGGGACTTAGTATGATTCATGGTATCTCACTACAAGCCATACCAGGTCATCATACCAAGAAACAATAGGGGGTTAAAATCAAGAAGCAAAATCACAACTCCTGGTATGACTCATAGAATCCCACTACGAACTGTGATAACGAGTCGTACTAAAATAAAGAAAGTTCAACTCTTATAAGTTTATCATATGACTACTAGTACGTACCATACAATCCTAGTAAGAGTCATACAATGAGTCGTGACTGGGACGTAAATGCTTTACGAGTCATAATTCGGATCGTACCACCTCAGTACGACTCGTACTTATGAGTCGTAGAATGATTCTGAACATACTCTTTTTTCTTTTCTTTCTCTAAGATACAATATGCTAACCTCTTCTCCGTAGGTACAATGACTTAAAAGAGATGAGCAACCAAGGTGGGCCCATGATGAGGGGGAAGAGAGAAGATTGTAGCTTGGAGGGCCCTAAGGGATGAGGCCTCCGCGTCATAGCAGGAGAAAAATACTCCTAATGGTTCGTTGGAGGAATATGAAATTGATACAGATAACACTTATGATCCCTAAACCACTAGGACACAAGCCAAGGCTCAGGCTGAAGCTACTTCAGCCACGCCAGCAGATGCTCCCCAGTCTAAGGAGGGAGCTGAGGTGTAGTCTTAGGAGTTTAGTAGTGGCTTAAATGAGGAAGATGGGTCTGATGAGGCCGAATATGAGGAGGGGGAACAAGAGGATGATCATGATCAGAACCCACCTCTAGAGAGTCGCACCATCAGGAGGAGTGTACCCGGTGCTAGAGAGATTTATGAGTAGGGCCTCACCCTCACTTTAAAGTAGAATTTGAGGCAGAGCATTCAAGAGGAGCCTCAAATCTTGACTAGTCCCCTGAATGAGGTTGAAGAGATAAAGCAGCTATTTGACTTCTACAGGTTTGAGTGGATAGAAAGAACCCTTGACAACTTTAGTAATGACATGGTCAGGGAGTTCTATGTCAACTACTTGGCCACCTTATATCAGCGGACTTCAGTGGGGCAGAAAGTAAAGGAGCGGCCCATACTGGATAGTGTAAGGGTCCGAGGGTGTACATTTGATGTCTTAGAGTGGTCCATTGCCCAAATGTTATATGGGCCAGAGTTTCGGGTCCCAGCCTTCACAGCAAAGTTTGAGTATCGTCTTGAGGCCCTGGAAAGGGTCAAGTAGCTAAGCTTGGAGGAGATATCGAGACAGGTGAGGTGGTTGGCTGGTGTGATATAGCCGAGGAGAAAGAGGAGTTAGATTGGGTGACCAGTGGATAATAGATCACTGAAGCCTCACTTAACTTCATAGCACAGGCCTGCTGGACATTGGTTCACCATCGACGACAAACAACAAGACATTAAGTGCTAGCAGGCAGCTTTGGTGGCATGCATCATGTCCAGATATGAAATCAACATCCTGAGGATCATAGTAGAGGAGATTCAGGATCGCACTCTAGCCTTAAGCCCAATGATTCTGTTCTCGATTCTCATATATAGGCTCTGTAGAGAGTCTGCTATTTGAGTGATAGTTGAGATTGATACCAGGAGCAAAGGCAATTGGACTGCTGACATTGGGTTGATTCAAGATGAGATGAACCTAGTGAGCTGGGTTAGAGTACCAGCAGCAGTCCCACCACCATAAACACAAGGGCTGAGCAAGTAGATGCCCTCACCTCCGTTGAGCAGAGTGAGATGCCAGCTGCTGAAGCCCGCCACACAAAAGCTACCCCCAGCATTTCGCCCGCAGCGCCACTAGCCACATTGGGTTAGGTTCCATCCAGATGCATTATTATGGTCCATGAGTTCCTACAGAAGCTGGCCAAAAGGCTGACCTTCACTGAGAAAAAGGTCAATGTGATGATGGAACAGGTCAAACCGTGGGTTAAGGTTGAGATTAAGGAGATAACTAGACGGATACACAGTAGACTATACATCTTTGAGCTACGGCTTAATGAGCGACTAGCTAAGCAGCTGGATCTAAAGATTTTGAGAGAGGAGATTGGGTTTCTATGAAGTTAGGTAGCTGAGTTGTCGTCTCGACAGCTTGCCATATTATAAGCTCTCACTATCCCATTGTTTGAGGATGAGCTATAGGAGGATCTTGATCTTTGGGCATTCTAGATTCATGAGATGGTTAGATGAGAGAGAGGAAAGAGAAAGTCAGCGGAGGTGGTTGATGAGGAGTCCGCTAGAAAGAGAAGGAAAAAATAGAGAGAGAAAGGAGCGCAAGCAACGGTAGAAGCTATCCTGTAGACTCATGTAGCTGAGTTACAGAAGAGAGAGAAGGAGAGTAGCTAGGAGCTCAACTGCTGAGCCTAGGGAGCTTGTGGATGGTGAGGACCCTTCAGGTGAGTCACATTTAGCCCAGAGAGATCCGGAGGTCATTGAGGCGGCTGAGATTGCTGAGGCGGTAAACAACGCCCCCACCATTACACCACTGAGTGCGTTGGCCATAGTTGGCGCCACGATTGCTGAGGTAGAAAGTGTGCCTTCACACTCACCTCCACAGGATGACAAGGATCACTTAGAGCGCCACAGGTATGTCTCTCTCTTAGATTTTATTTCCTTGCTTTGGGGACAAAACATATATTTCAAAAGGGGGCAGTGTATCTGTCCTTTCGTTTTTGGTTCATCCGAGGATTTTGTTGCCATGTTTTTTCCCTTAGACATACCATCTAGTAGAATCGACATGTCTAGAATGTTTTATTTTGTTTAACTAGAAGTAGCTTAGAAGTACGTTACAGTCAATAAATGCACATGTGTTTGATATTTTGAAATTGTTGAAAAAAAGACCTTTAGAAAAAAATTTATTGTATACTTAGCTATTATGTGATTGGGAGGCATGACTATTATGGTATCTTTTTATGGAATTTAAACGATTAGCATGATTGACTGTAACTTAGTTGTGCATGAACTAGATAGGTAGTGTGTGATGCAAACTTATACCATGTGTGAGCGAGTTCTTACCTAGTTCGATGTTGCGTGAGTTATCTAAAACTTGCCCGGTTAGTCTTTTCTTAGGTTATAGGATAGTTAGTTGGAAAAGATTATAGGCCGTTTTTGAATTAGCTCACTTTTAGCTTAAGTTGTCGTACCAAATAAAATAAGTATCCCTTGATCCAAATGTTTGAGCCTTAATTAACCATTTTTCTTTGATTATCCCATTCACCTTACCAGTTGTTTATAATGAACCTATTTTGGCTTCGTCCGTCTTAGACATTTTGAACCTCAACTCAGGCAAAATCCCTAAGTTGAGAGTGGCTATTGCAGCGGTGCGTAAGCTAAGTGGGGGAAATAAAAGGAGAAAAAGTTAATCAATGAAAAGTGGATGTGGTGTGAAAGAAATAGAGAAACAAAAGAAAAATCTTGAAAATAAAAACATAAGAGAAAAGTGAAAAATAAACCACACCCACTAGTTGAAAGATGAATGTAATGGAGAAAGGGGAGAAAAAAGCGAAGAAAAAGGAAAAAGGCTAAAAAGTGGAGTCAAAAGTTGTGTAGTGCCAAAGAGGGTTAGTCACTATTATTCATATTTACCACACGATCCTTAAGCCTACATTACAAGCTAATAAAATTCCTATAGTGATCCCAGCCTAACTGTCCGAAAAGCCAGAGTAGAGAAAATAAGGGCAAGCTTATAGTATCGCCTGTGTAGTATTTGAACTTCTTTGTGGGAGTGAGAGCTTTGCTTGATAGTCCTCATTTCCTATGTGTATATATATATATCCTTTTGAGTGTTTAGGGACTTCTTTTGATGTGAGGTTACATGGATTGCATTGCATTCTATAAATATTCTGTGTAAACAAAATCAGTGATAGCTCGGTTGTCTATTAATGATAGAATGCCATCTCTAGATCCTTTTGTGCCATGACTTGTAGTTGCATATGAGTATAGCTAGCTTTGTTTTGAATGGAAAAGGGGTCAGTACTTGATAGTTATCATGTGTAGAAATTTGGGTGTTGTTCGTTGCAGGTTTTCTGTTTTACATTCTAGTTAAACGTCGTGTTGTAGTAGTGTCTTGTTTGCTTGAGGACATGAAAAGGTTTTAAGTTGAGGGTGTTGATGTTCCTTGATTTTATAGCACTTTCGACACTTAAAACTCAGAAAAAATGCTTGGTCTTAGGTATGTTATACATATATGAGGTGTTTTTACATTATTTTTAGGAAAACTAGGTTCGGGAGTTGGATTATTGAAAAAAGAGTAGAAATGTGTAGAAAATGAGCCAATTGTAGGCCTCAATACGAGCCTTACCTTAGTGGTACGAATCATACCTGACAATCATGGAAGAATTCAGAGAACTGCACAAGAGCTGGACCAACATACGACTCATGGTATGAGACGTACCATCCTGGTACGAGTCATACCTAGAAGTTGTGGAAAACTTTAGAAGAGTGTGCAGTTGTAGAAGCTCTTAGTATGAGTGGAAGCTAGGAACCATAGTGTCAACATATGAGTCATACCAAGGACTCGTGGTAAACTTCAGAGGATGCTATACTTCATAAGACCACACCAGAATAGGCAACGTATGACTTGTAACATCATTATATGAGTCGTACCAACTTCAAGGACTTGGCAGATTTAGAGGCTGCATTGCATACTATGGATGGAACATATGACTCGTAGCATCATTGATAATGCTCAAACCACACCTCCTGCGGAAGTATGAAGCGGACGTTGTCAATAAAGAACCCAACTAGAGGTTGGGGTCGATCCCATGGGGAATATGGAAGGATATAGAAGAACGCTAGCACTTAAGATTTTTAGTCAATTATTTCCTAAGAGGGGGAATTTATAAATTAATAAGAAACAATTTTGACAAATTGATGGTTGTCTCCAAATTAATGCAATTAACTAGGGTAAGTGTTCCCCATGGATTACTTTGGGTTTTACACTAGTGATCTATCCTAATACTTTACTTGTAGAACTGATAACATAGGTTTATCCAAACAACTGGTTCGTCCCTATTGGATAACTATACTCAATCACCGAGTCAGGTCTCATAAGCGATTTCAATTTAACCGTTATCAATTTGTTCCAAATATAACTATCCTGCGACCACAGCTCAAGCTAATACAATGATCATCAAGATCAAGGCTTTGTCGTAATTCTCTTTTCCTAATCTCTACCTCTCTAGGCTCAAGCAAATAAAGAATTCAGGCATGTCCTAACATTGCACACCATTAAGAAACGTTAAAGATGAAGAGAATACAATACAAGTATTTAGTATTGGTTTAGAATCACTTCGTACAAACCCTAGTTAGTTAATTCATCATGGTTCCCACAACCCTAGTTGTGGAAGTTTTAGCCTATTATATTTATAAGTAACTTAATAACATTCATAGAAATAAATACAAATTAATACTTACAACAATAATTGGAAGAACCTTCACTTGATTAATGCAAAAATTTAGAAGAAAAACTTTACAATCGTGTCTCAATGTATGTCTTCTAAAACTTATTGTAAACTTGAAAAAACTTCAAAACTTCAAGACTTCAAGACTTTTCTACTTTCAAACTTAAAACTTGGCTATTACATGAAAATAGAAGGGTATTTATAGTAGTAGATTTATGTTTTCCTTGATGAATATGACTTGGGAC
The DNA here is from genome assembly GCA_035772735.1 of Datura wrightii. Lineage (NCBI taxonomy): Eukaryota > Viridiplantae > Streptophyta > Magnoliopsida > Solanales > Solanaceae > Datura > Datura wrightii. The sequence continues at coordinate 130,916,875 of JASDFA010000006.1, forward strand.
TTAAAGTTCCTTTTCCTAGTTGAAGTGGGAGATCCATTTTTAGGTGTTGAAACCTCCTTGTTGCATCGCCTCATGCAACTACCGCATCTAGTGCCGCATCACACATGCCACAGTGCAGGTGTTGGGCTGTGTCGTGCCTGTCAACACGCAGGAGTTGGCCCGTGTTGCGCCTGCCCATGCGCAGGAGTAAGGCCGCCTTGGGCCTGGCCTAGTACCATTGCAGCTGTCGTGCCGCGCCTGGCCTTACGCCAATGTGCTGCTGCCTCGCGCGGCTGTGTGCCATCCTAGTGCTAACTTCAATTCTTGCATCATTCTCTCCAACTTCTTCACTTTTGATCAAAAAGCCTCACATACATTCAAATCCATCATTTTTAGCCCTGAAAACATCTAATCACATGCGTTAGCTAATTTCATAGATATATAACATAAACACATGCAAACACACATAATTTGTTCACAAAACATAGTAAAGTACGGGAAAAATATGTCTATGAAGTGCGTAAATATGCCCTTCATCAATCATGCTACGGCTCGTAGGACATGTCAGCAGCAGTATCCCTGTAATATAAGAAAGATTTCCAATTATTTGTATAAATACCTTTTTAGGTTGTTTTTTAGAGAGACGGATTTTTTACCTCGTAATCGTGATTTTTGGATTTTCTAACATTAATTGGAGATCAAATACACAAATTGCTTGAAGAGTCTATCATTGTTCTTGATTTTTGAATAGTTTTTATTGTGCAACTATTGATTGATTTTTCCTTCAATTATTATTGTAAGTTGTTAATTATGTTTTCTTCCATGAAATCTAATTATTTTCTTGCAATCATGAATAGCTAAAACCTACACAACTAGGATTGAGGGAACCATGGTGAAATAACTAACTAGGGTTAACATAAAGTGATTCTATGTCAATAAGCATGCTTGCATTGTCATCTCTTTATCAAAAATGTTTCTTAATGGTGTGCAACATTAGAACTTTCCTATATTCCCTACTTGCTTGAGTCTAGAGAAGTAGAGATTAGGAAAAAAGAAGAACAACAAAGCCTTGAATTTTAGTTTCATTAAATAACTTGAGTTGTGATCACATGATAGTTAATTTGGAATAATTGATAACAGTTAAAGTGAAATCACTCAAGAGACCTAATTCGGTAATTGAGTATAGCCATCCAAGAGGGATGAATTAGCCATTTGGATGAACCTATTTTATCAGTTTGGTAGGCTGAGTATTGGGATAGATCACTAGTGTAATAATATGAAGTTGTTATGAATCCATGGGGAACACGTCCCTAGTTAATTTCATAAACTTAATCACATCACCAATTGTCCACATTCTTATATGATTATTTCTTTAAACCCCCCATTAGTAAATAACTGAACTAAAAGTATAAATATTAGCGTTATTCTATATCCTGACCATATTCCCTGTGGGATTGACCCAAACCTTAGTTGGGTTTTTTATTGACAATGTTTGCTTTATAGTTATTTAGGGGTGTAATTTGAGCGTTATCATTGTAGGAAGTGTCCATGTCTATTACTTGAAAAATGATCCCAAACTCAGTAGGTCCAACTATCAAAGTAAGGCCAATCTCACCAATTGTGTCGCATTTTGCACCATTAAAACCTTGAACGCACACATTATTTGTAATACCCCGAAAAGGCCTAAGAATAGGCCCGTGAGTTAAAATTTAAAAGTGCAGAAAACTGGAAAAAATATCACAGAACGGATGACCCTACTATCGCGGTAGGATACCACGGGTCGTCATACACAGTTGTGGTTTGGGAAGTTAGGGAAGCAGTGGTGACAACGGACGAGTAACGACCCGTTGTCAGGAACAATGAGTCGTTGTTACCAGTCATTAGAAAGGTTGAACTTAGGCTGAGGAGGAAGCAACGGGCCATCCCACGATCCGTGGTGAGAGACAAAGACCCATTGTTTCAAGTCGTTACTGCTTGGTTGAGGTTTCCAGTGCATTCAATGGAAGGAGACCATGACTCTTTGGATGCCACCACGAGTCATGGTGAGGTTCATGGAAAGGGGAGTCACACTTGGTCAAGGGGCTGACAACGGTCAATTTGACTTGTGGTTTGTTGTAACGACTCGTCCTGTCGAGTCATGGGAAGGATATGAGACATGTCATGAGGCAATGGACCTGACGAATCGATACCACGAGTCGTGGTATGATGCCACGACCTGCTGGATCGTTCATTGGTCTGTCCGGGTCAGTTTTCAGGGGAGTTATTTTAAGGGTATTTTTGACCTTTCCTCATTTTTAGCCCCTAAAATACGTCATTTTGGATATTTTCTGAGTGTAATAAGAGGAGTTAAGTCCCCATTCCATGCTCATTCTCATACAAAGAAATTAGAAAGGGTTTTTGGGAGATTCAAGGCCTTCTTTCCCAAAAGTTTCTTCAATTTCTTTGTGGGTGTTCAAGAACTTCGAGTCTCTCCATTCCCAGGTATGTAGGATTTTAAAATGGGTGGAATTCTTCCTCACCCATGTCCAATTTCGATAAAAGTCATGAATTCTCCTACTCAAATTCCATGGGGTTTTACCCAAAGCATGACAATGTAATTTCTTTTATGGGTATGATATAAGTGAGTTTTAATTACTAAATTATGAATGATGGACAGGTTTTATTATTATTTTCTTTAATTCATGTTTCAAGCTTTTGAATCCAAAATGCTCATTTATAGAAGTTCATGGAAATTGTGATCTATGATGAATATTCATTATTTTAAGTTTATTGATTATTGAAATACATGAATCCAAGTTACCCATGTTTATTAGCATATTTTGAAAGAATTGAGTATAATGAAGCATTGGGAAATGCCCATATGATGAAGAATGATTTATGATTTATGAAATGAATTTCATGATTTATCAATTATGATGTTGGCCGATAAAAAGGGGCCTTGATTCTTGGCTAAGCATGTTTTAAAGGGGATCAATGATGATAAATGTTATATCTTAGCCAATGAATTTTATGCATGATGTTATGATTTATGTATGAGCCTATATGCATGTTTTTGGGAGCCGTATCTAGCACCGAGCAGCCTGGCATTCAAAACACTATGTCATGTCTCATAATCACGTGCCACCATGGGTTGTAAATGTGTTGATGTATTCATAATGATCCCCTAAAATGCGATATCACGCCTTATGCACGACCCTCTCCTGGAAAGCCAGGGTTGGCTCTGCCCACTTGAGCGAGACAGTGGGGCATCATGAAGGCTCTACCATGATGATGTCAGTTATGACGAATCCTCCCATTGTTCCAAATGTTTTTATGCATTGTTATGTTTATGTTATTTGGTTCAAGTTATATTTTGATAAGGTTACTTACGATTATTATAATGAATGATTATGAATGATTTGAAAGTCTTGAGCCATATGTTATATTACGAAGATTTTTATGCAAGCATGATGTCCTCCTCCGATGTCTATTTATGAGTTTTACTTTACTCTTAAAATGTCCATTTTACTTACCTTGCATACTCAGTACACTCCACGTACTGACCGCATACTTTCTATGTTGTATCATTTTATGATACAGGGTCCGGATCTCAGGCTCATCCTCATCCTTAGTCCATCCCAGCCTACGATATCAGTTTATTGGTGAGTCCTCATGTTCCGAGGGCCATTTGATATACTTTCTTGTTGTAATGTTTCAGTATTGGTTGGGTTAGTTGGGGATGTTGTCCCATTAACCCGTCTTATGTTTTAAAGGCTTTTGGACAAGTATGTAGTAATCAGTTGTGTAAATGTTTGGTATTTCTTGATGCTATGTTATGATTACGTTTCTGCCACATCTTTATGATTATTGTTCCACTTATTTGGATGGTATTAGTTGAGTGCATGTGTCATGGGTTGACTTGGGGTCTCTCGGGGTCTCTTGTCCAGTGTCTACGATTCGGGTGTACATTCAGGTCGTGACAAACTTGGTATCAGAGCAATAGGTTGGAAGTGTCCTAGGATGTCTGAAAGCCGCGTTAGGTAGAGTCCTTTTCATGGGTGTGAAGCGCGCCACACCTATGACGAAGAGGCTACTAAAAATTTTAGGAAATGTTCCCTTTGTTCATGTTCTATGTCGTGTGATGAATAGCCTTTCCATCCTTCTAATTCGTGTGATTCATGATTGCAGAATTATAGCTCCTAGAAGATGAACGGAAGGAGGAATGGAAATGATGAGGGCCATGGAGATGGCAATGATCATGGGCATCAGCAAGCCCCACCTGTTCTGGAGCCCCAGGCACTAGAGCCAGCTGCCCATGCCGAGTTTCGGGTGGCAATTCAGATGTTGGCATAGGTCTTTACCACTCAGGTCAACCAGCAGGCTGTTGCGTAGGTTCCCTAGAATGGCAATGCGGCAGCAGCTCGGATTAGAGACTTCTTGAGGATGAACCCTTCTGAGTTCACGGGATCGAAAGTGAATGAGGATCCACACGAGTTCATTGAAGGGATCCTAAAAGTCACTTAGATTATGGGAGTGACAAATGGGGAGTGTGTACTTGGCCTCTTATCAGTTAAAGGAGGTCGCTCATATTTTGTACAAGAAATGGAAGGACAACAGGGCAGCGGGAGCAGCCCCTATCAGCTGTGATGAGTTCCACATGGCCTTTCTTGACAGATTCTTCCCTCGGGAGATGAGGGAATTGAAAGCAGCTGAGTTGGTTAACCTCAAGCAAGGAAAGATGTCGGTGCTGGAGTATTCTCTTAAGGTCACCCACTTGTCAAAATACGCCCTAGAGTTGGTGATGGATCAGAGGGCGCGGGTGAGCCAATTTGTTCATGGTATGGTCGGATATTTAGACAAGGACTGCAAGACTGCTATGCTCCACCAAGATATGGACTTTCCTCACACAGTGTTGTATGCCCAGAAGATAGAGGCGACTCATGCGAGGGAGAGGGAGGCAAATAGGGCTCGGAAAGATAGTCATGGGTTTTCTCATCAGAGGTCCGGCGGTGGCTACCGTCCACAGTTTCAACAGAGGTCACTGGCCCCAGCACCATCATCAGCTAGTGTTCCATCCAGACCCAGGGGTGATCAGAGGAGCAGGACTTCAGGGTCGAGGGATTGGAGGGGCACCCAGTTAGAGTATACCTCTCCAGCCTGCAGAAAGTGTGGCAAGAGTCATACCGGGGAGTGCCTGCTCGATTTGGATGTCTACTTTGGGTGTGGTAAATCTGGGCACATGCGCCAAGTATGTCCATATGCCAGATAGGATGATGATAGGTGTCCAGCACAGACCACCAGGACAGCAGCGACTCCAGCCTATTCAGCTCCACAGGGAGCATCTACTAGTGGGGGAGGCGGTCAGCGCCAGAACCGATTCTATGACCTTGCCACGTGCCAGGAGTAGGAAACTTCGCCAAACGTGGTCAAGGGTATGTTGTGTGTCTTTCATGTTGATGTTTATGCCTTGCTAGATTCGGGAGCTACATTGTCTTTCGTGACTCCTTACATTGTTAGTAGCCTTGGAGTTAGTCCCGAGACCTTGTCAGAACCATTTTCAGTTTCTACCCCTATCGGTGATTCGATTGTAGCTAGATGGGTATATAGAGGGTGTCTGCTCAATGTGTTGCATAAGGTTACCTCTGTAGACTTAATAGAATTGGCCATGACTGATTTTTATCATTTTGGGTATATATTGGTTGTTTTCATGTTATGCTTCAATTAATTATAGGACCCGTATCGTGGAGTTTCATTTTCCGAGTGAGTCAGTTGTGGAGTGGAAGGGTAGTTCGGCGGTGCCAGCAGGTTGGTTTATTTCCTATCTTAAGGTTAGGAAGATGATATCTAAGGTTTGCATGTACCACCTAGTTAAGATTAAGGATGTGGAGTCTGAGACCCCCACTATTCAGTCAGTTCCGGTGGTGTGCGAATATTCAGAGGTGTTTCTCGAGTATTTTCTAAGTGTTCCTCCGAAAAGGGAAATTGATTTCGGTATTGATCTATTGACAGCTACGCAGCCTATTTTTATCCCTCCTTACAGGATGGCTCCAGCCGAGCTGAAGGAATTGAAGGATCAATTAAAGGATCTATTGGATGAGGGCTTCATTAGACCGAGCTAGTCTCCATGGGGTGCACTAGTTCTATTTGTTTGAAAGAAGGATGGTTCCCTTCGCATGTGTATTGACTACCGGTAGTTGAACTAGATTACCGTCAAGAATAGGTACCCCTTACCCAGGATCGATGATTTGTTTGACCAGCTTCATGGTTCCAAGTGTTTCTCCAAGATCGATCTCAGGTCCGGGTATCATCAGCTTAGAGTTCGGGACGGTGACATCCCGAAGACTAAATTTTAGACTCTGTATGGCCACTATGAATTCGTTGTTGTGTATTTTGGGCTAACTAATGCTCCTGCAGCTTTTATGGACTTCATGAATAGGATGTTCCAGAAATATTTGGATATGTTCATCATCATGTTCATCAACGACATTCTTATATACTCCCGGAGTGAGGAGGAGCATGCCACTCATTTGAGAGTAGTGTTGCAACCCTCAAGGATCGTCACCTATATGCAAAGTTTAGCAAGTGTGAATTTTGGCTAAACTCAGTAGCATTCCTGGGTCATGTGGTATCAAGCGAAGGCATAAGGGTAGATTTCCAGAAGATAGATGCGGTGAAGAATTGGCCTAGACCGGTAAACCCTTTAGAAATTTGGAGTTTCTTGGGCCTAGCAGGTTATTACAAAAGGTTTGTGGAGGGTTTCTCATCCATTGCAGCACCTTTGACTAAGTTGACTCAGAAAAAGGTGAAATTTCAATGGTCGGATACTTGTGAGAAAAGCTTCCAAGAGTTGAAGACCCGACTCACTTCAGCACCAGTGTTGACATTACCCGAGGGTACCGATGACTTTGTTCTTTATTGTGATGATTTGAGAGTCGGACTGGGATGTGTGTTGATGCAGCGTGGGAAGGTAATAACATATGCCTCGAGATAGCTGAAGTTCCATGAAATGAATTACCAGACCCATGATCTTGAGTTGGCCACGGTGGTGTTTGCATTGAATATATGGAGGCATTACTTGTATGGGGTCCACATGGATGTATTCACGGATCACAGGAGTTTGAAATATGTGTTTACACAGAAAGATCTAAATCTTTGGCAAAGAAGGTGGTTGGGGTTAGTTAAGGACTATAACCTGAGTGTCCTTTATCACCCGGACAAGGTTAATGTGGTTGCGGATGCGCTTAGTAGACTCTCCATGGAAAGTGTGTCCCACGTGAATGAGGGAAAGAAGGAGTTGGTGAAGGATGTCCACCGGCTCGCAAGGTTGGGAGTTAGAGTGATCGATTCGGCTGATGGCAGTGTTGTTGTGCATAATGAGTCAGAATTTTCCTTGGTAGTTAATGTTAAATCAAGGAAAGATGAGGATCCAATATTGAGGAAGCTGAAGGAGGCGGTGAGGAGTCAGAAGGTGGAGGTCTTCTCCCAAGGGGGAGATGGTGTGCTACGATACTAGGGTCGACTATGTGTTTCAGACGACGATAATTTGAGAGTTCGGATATTGCATGAGGTGCATGGTACCAGATATTCTATTCATCTAGGATCCACGAAAATGTATCGAGATTTGCGAGAAATCTATCGATGGGATGGTATGAAGAAGGATATTGCGGAGTTCATGGCAAAATGTCTGATCTTGGGCAGAATTTCATGCCCAAGTGATACTCGAATGCTTCATTTCGACCTGTTTACCTATCGTTATGTGTACATTCTCATGTGATTTTTAGTTAAAATGTGAATTTATACTAACTAACATGATTAGTGTTGTTTGGTAGGTAAAAGGAAATTTTTGAAGCTAATAGATATGTTGGTGAAGAGTGGGAATGGACTTGGAAACAAGGAGTGGAAGTTGACAAAGGAGAGCAGCAAAAATAAGGGCTCCGCGATGGAGCTGTGTCACGCTACCATCGTGGAGGCATTCTGCCTCAGACGAATTAATTTTTCCAAATTTCAGTGGAGGCTCGCGTTACCTCCATGACATGGAGGCAGTGCTCCGCGATGCACTCCGTGTCACATTGAGTGTAATTACCTGGAACCTCAAGTTCCAATGAAGGTGTGCGATAGCACCGTGGCACAGAGGCAAGGCTCCGCGATGCAAGTCGTGCCACGTTGAGGTACATTTGCTGGGGAGTCGACTTCTAGTGAGGGTCCGCGATACCCCCGTGGCACGGAGGGAGTGCTCCGCGATACACTTTGTGCCACGTTGCTTGTTATTCCGGGAAAAATTCTCAAGAGTATAAATAGCACACTTAGGTTTTATTTTAAACATGTTGACTTGGTTGAGCAAGAACGTGGGTTACAGGCAGTTGAGAGGACGAAAATTCTAGGGTTCTTCTCTTTCTCTTTCTCTTTAATCTCAATTGTTTGTATGAATTCTACTTATTTGATGATGTTTAATCCACAAATGAGTGGATAATTCACTTCTTGCTGAGGTTAAGAACAATTGTAGTGGAATGTAATTGTTGATCATTTCAGTTTTCATCTTTTCTTCAATGGTTGTTCTATCAATTCTTGTTTTTACTGCATTAATGTTTGGCCAATGTTAATGTATATCTAGAAATCCAATTTTGATTTTGAAAAGGAAAGAAATTGGAAAGATGTGAATTGGTAGGATATGATCTCTTCTTAGTTTAGAAAATTGAGATTCGATTTACATTCAGAATAGAAATATATCTGAAAGTCTTATTAGTCAATTAAGGAATCGGTTATGTATGGCTAGAGCATGAAATTCTTTTATCACAGAAATGTAGATTAATGTTCATGATTCTTAATTGGATAGGAGTCGAAAGATCCAATCCATAGGCAATAATTCTTGACTAGCAACCGAAGAAAAGATTAGCTGAATTGAATTGATAAATTACTTCCCTGCATGTTTGTCTTAACCTCAGCTTGCTCATTGCTATTGTTCAGGCTCAAATTATAATCTTGACTTAGATTCTTAATACTTAGTAAACTTTTACTCTCAAAATATTAATTATTTGGTTGTCTGCATTCATAAAGATATAGTTCACTGACGCTTAAGTTAATTAATACCGTCGTTTAGTCCCTGTGGGATCGATACTTGGCTTGAAATAAGCCACTTTACGACTTTTTCGACCACGTGCACTTGCGTGTAGTTACCACAGCACCGAATAAGTTTTTGGCGCCGCTGTCGGGGACTGGCAATTGGTAGATTTATTTTCTTAGTGTTAGTTTACAAATTCTATATAAGTGCTAACAACTTGATCTTAGCCTTTCTCTTGCAGATATTGAATTCTTCTGAATGCTGGCAAGAGATAAGGAGTTGGTGGATTCATATATAGAGCCGGAAAGACAATTTCATCCTCAAAGAAGGGAAGCTCTAGAGAAGAAGCTACAGTTGCTAAGACAGGCAATTCTGGAGCAACAAAAGAATCCACCACTTGTGGGGGAAGTTTTAGTGCCCGAGGAAATGGCAGCAAGGCCGGTTCGCGATGTGGCAATCCCACATGCAAACAATGTTACATCTAGTATTCGCAGACTAGAGCCAGGAGGGAGGTTTGAGCTTAAACAGAACATGGTGCAGTTGTTGCACACCAGCGGGCAATTCACAGGTCTCCCTCATGAAGATCCACAACAACATCTCCAAATCTTTTTTGAGATAAGTGACAGTTACATTCCCGCTGGAGTATCATCCGACTATGTGAGGCTTACATTATTCCCATTTTCATTATTGGGGGAAGCAAAAAGGTGGTTGAAAGTTGAACCACCTAACTCTATCACCACTTGGGATGATCTTGCAAGAAAATTTTTTATACGATTCTTTCCATTTGGGAAAACAGCAAGACTTAGAAGTCAGATTCTAAGTTTTAAACAAAGAGAGGGTGAGAATTTGTATCAAGCTTGGGAAAGGTTCAAATCAATGTTAAGGGATTGTCCTCACCATCCCTTAGTCCAACGATGTGTTGGTGCATACTTTCATTGAGGGTTTGGAACCACATACAAAAATTTTGCTAGACTCTACAGTTGGGGGACAGGCATTAGAAAAGACTTATGAGGAGCTTTATACTTTGTTAAATCATATTTCACAGGGAAATCCAGAGTGGAATGCGGACTCATCACGAGGAGGAACAAGGAAAGCGGAAGGAGTCTTTGAGGTGGATGGTTTTACAGCTATCGCTGCACAGATAGCTGCATTACAAAATCAACTCAACACCCACTTCAGCAGTATGAGCTTGAATCAAGCACAAGCCCCAGTCAATGTAGTGCAGCAGGTATGGTGTGAAGTATGTGGGAGTAATGAACACTCAGCTGAGTGTTGTGGTGCAAATCCAGATTCAGTAAACTTTGTTGGGAATGTCCAGAGGAATAATAATCAATAGTATGGCAACAGTTACAACTCAAATTGGAGGAATCATCCGAGTTTCTCTTGGGGTAGTAATGGCCATCAAGGGCAGAGTTCAAATCAGGGTGCACAGAGAAATCAAGGGGGGTATCAGAATTTTCAGGCGCAATACAGAGGAAACAATGCACCTCCTTCACCACCCAACATCATTGAGGACATATTTAAAACACTTATAGCTAACCAAGCGCAAATGCAGGCTGATTATGTGAAATTGGCGGCAGACATGAAAAATCAGCAGTTAGCTACAAAGGCGTTGGAGTACCAGTTTGGACAACTAGCTGGAGCTCAAAACACCAGGCCCAGAGGAGGACTACCAAGTGACACTGACCCAAATCCCAAGCAGGTTAATGCATTGACCACAAGGAGTGGAGTACAACTCAAGGAGGTGGAACCAGAAAGACCACCTAAGAAATCAGGAGCAGTGGAATAAGATGGGGAACATGATGATGAGAGGGGGAAGGAGAAGGCAGCCGAGGCAGAAAGACCCCCACCCTCGTTCCCTCAAAGATTAAAGAAGCACAAGGAAGAAGCTTGCTTTAAAAAGTTCATGGAGGTGATGAAACAGGTACACATTAATTTACCTTTGGTTGATGTTTTGCAGGGAGTGCCGAAATATGCAAAGTATATCAAGGACATCATAGCAAACAAAAGCAGATTGAGGGAGTATGCTACGGTGGTGCTTACTGAGAAGTGCACTTTCCGGATATAGAACAGGTTGCCAACAAAGCTCAAGGACCCTGGAATCTTTACCATTCAGATCATAATCGGGAAAAGTATCCGAGCTCATGGACTATGTGATTGGGGAGCGAGCATAAACTTGATGCCGACATCGGTGTTCAAGAAGTTGGGGCTGGGCAGTCCTAGACCAACTACAGAGATCTTGCAGCTAGCAGACCGTTCTTTGGCCAGACCAGATGGAATTGTGGAGGACGTGCTAGTGCAAGTGGGCTCCCTCATTTTCTCGGTAGATTTTATTATATTGGATTTTGAGCCAGATGCGGAAGTCCCATTTATTTTGGGATGTCCTTTCTTGGAAACCGGGCGAGCATTGATTGATGTAGCTGCGAGGCAGCTAACCATGCAAGCGCATGATAAAGTGGAGGTGTTTGATGTGTATAAGGCCATGAAGCTTCCGGCCATCTATGAGGAGCTATCAACAATCAATGTGCTAAACCAGGAAGCAATTCTTCAGATTGTTGATTCTCAAGATCCTTTGGAGAGAGCTTTGATGGGCTCTGATCATTTCGGAGACAGAAATACATATGAGATGGTGCAGATGTTGAACGAACCAAAATGGTTTCTAAAGAAGCAAGACTTTCTGCCATTAATGAGGTCCTTGGACCAATGGCAAAAACCATCTATTGAGGAAGCACCAAAACTGGAGCTGAAGAAATTGCCTCCACATCTGAAGTATTTATTTTTGAGGGAAGATGACACCTTGCCAGTCATCATCTCCGGAGAACTGACAGAGGTGTAGGTAAAGGATGCATTGGTGGTTCTCAAGAGGCGGAAGAAAGCAATGGGCTAGCAAATGTCAGACATTATGGGAATCAACCCAGCCTTTTACACACATAGAATTTTTATGGAGGGAGGAGCAAAGCCAACTGTACAACATCAGCGGAGGTTGAATCCGGTGATGAAGGATGTGGTTAGGAAGGAAGTGATCAAGTGGCTTGATGCAGGTGTGGTCTATCCCATTTCAAATAGTGAATTGGTCAGTCCCGTTCAGTGTGTCCCAAAGAAAGGAGGGATGACAGTGGTCACCAACGAGAAGACTGAGTTGATTTCTACATGCACAGTCACAGGCTGGTGAATTTGCATGGACTACAGAAAGCTCAATGAGGCTACAAGGAAAGATCATTATCCTATCCCATTTATTGATCAGATATTAGACAGGTTGGCAGGTCAAGAATATTATTATTTCCTTGATGGATATTCTGGCTATAACCAAATATCCATAGCACTGGAGGACCAGGAGAAGACCACTTTTACATGTCCTTATGGGACATATGCTTTCAGGCGGATGCCATTTAGTCTATGCAATGCACCCGCCACATTCCATAGATGCATGATAGCGATCTTTCACGATATGGTGGAAGATTTCGTCGAGGTATTTATGGATGATTTTTCTATTTTCGGTAATTCGTTTGCTACATGTTTGTAGAATCTTGACAGGGTGCTAGCTCGATGTAAAGACTCCAACCTTGTACTCAACTGGGAGAAATGTCATTTTTTATTCAAGGAGGGTATCATCCTTGGCCATAAGGTGTCTTGCAAGGGGTTGGAAGTCGATCGTGCAAAGATCGAAGTGATTGAAAAGCTACCACCACCTATGTCAGTGAAGGGTGTTTGTAGTTTTCTCAGACATGCAGGGTTCCTCAGACGGTTCATCAAGAACTTTTCTAAAATTTCTAGACCGATATGCCGGTTGCTAGAAAAAGAGGTGAAGTTCGAGTTTGATGAGGATTGTGTTAAAGTATTCGAGGAGTTGAAACAGAAGTTGATAGAAGCACCTATTCTCATTTCTCCGGATTGGGAGCAACCGTTTGAATTAATGTGTGATGCAAGTGATGCGGCTGTAGGAGCTGTATTGGGGTAGCGGAGGAATAGAATTTTTCATTCCATTCATTGTGAAAGAAAAACACTTGATGCAGCCCAAATCAATTATACAGTCACTAAAAAGGAGATGTTAGCATTGGTGTTCGCATTTGATAAATTCAGGTCCTACTTGGTGGGCTCTAAAGTAGTGGTGTATACCGATCATGCAGTGATTCGGTATCTGTTTAACAAGAAGGATGCAAAGCCCAAGCTGATTAGATGGATCTTATTATTACAAGAGTTTGACCTAGAGATTCGGGACAGAAAGGGGAGCAAGAATCAAGTGGCAGATCACCTATCACGATTGGAAATCCGGTTGCATGTGAAGGAGGGTGACAGCATCAAGGAAGAGTTCCCGGATGAGCAACTCTTGGCAATAAGGGAAGCTGAAATCCCTTGGTATGCAGACATTGTGAATTTGTTGGTAAGTGGAGTCTATCCACCAGAGGCTACGTCTCAGCAAAGAAAGAAGTTGAGATATGATTGTAGGTATTACATTTGGGATGAGTCGTACTTGTTTAAGAAGGGACCGAATCAGGTGATAAGAAAATGTATTCCAGAGAGCCAGATTGCAGAAGTATTGAGGAGTTGTCACTCATCATTATATGGAGGGCACCATGGAGGCGAGCGGACAGCGCACAAGGTGCTACAGTCAGGTTTCTTTTGGCCTACACTGTTTAGAGACTCTATGGAATATGTAAAAATGTGTGATAGATGTCAAAGAATAGGAACAATTGGTAGAAGGTAGGAGATGCCATTGCAACAGATATCAGAAGTGGAGATCTTTGATGTATGGGGAATAGATTTCATGGGCCCGTTCCCACCGTCATTTGGTAATCGTTACATCTTGGTAGCCATTGATTATGTATCCAAGTGAGTCGAAGAAACAGCTTGCCCCAGGAATGACAACAAGGTGGTAACAAAATTTGTGAAAAAGCATATTTTCACCAGGTTCGGGACACCCCGAGACATTATCAGTGATGGAAGGGCTCATTTTGTAAATGCAAGTTTCAAGAATTTGCTAGCTAATTATGGGGTACACCACAAGGTAGCAACAGCTTATCATACCCAAACTAGTGGGCAAGTGGAGGTGTCGAACAGAGAGATAAAGCAGATTCTATAGAAGACAGCGAATGCACAACGAATGTCAAGCAAACTCGACGATGAGTGGTGGGCTTATAGAACTGCATACAAGACACTCATTGGGACTTCTCCGTATAGATTGGTCTATGGAAAGGCGTGTCATCTGCCTATGGAGCTAGAACATCAAGCTTTTTAGGCCATGATAAAGTTGAACATGGACCCGGAGCTAGCAGGGAAGAAGAGGCTGATGCAACTTAGCAAACTCGATGAGTTTCGATGGCATAATTATGAAAGTGACAAATACTACAAGGAGAAAACGAAGAAGTGGCACGATAGGCATATGTGCATCGTATCTTTGAGTCGAGGCAGAAGGTGTTGCTATTTAATTCGAGACTAAAGATTTTTCTAGGAAAGTTGTGGTCTAAATGATCAGGGCCGTTCGAAGTGGTGAGAATGATCCCGCACGGTGCAATGGAGTTGTGGCAAGAAGATAGAAGTGCCACATTTTTGGTGAATGGGCAACGATGCAAACACTATTGGGGTGAGGATGCCAATCGAGAAAAGACGTCCATCACTCTAGAAGATGATTGAGCATGAATGACGTCGAGCCGCGATGGTAAATCAGGCGCTGCACGGAGGCAACCCGTGAATGTGTTGTAATAGACGAGTAGAACTATTTGAAAAAAAAGAAAAAAAAATATAAAAGAGAAAAAAAAAGAAAAAGAAAAAGAAAAATTTTTGCATTGAAACCTGTGAATTCTAACTAATTTCTTGTGGTGAAATGATTTTCAGGTGGAACGGAGGGCAAAAATGCAAAGAAACACAAAGGAAAAAAATTGAGGTGAAAAAATAAAAATTGGCACATTACAGTGAGCCTGCGTGATGGCTTCGTGTCACGGAGGAGGTGCTCCGTGTTACCCTCCGTGACATGTTGAAGCTTATTCCGAATTTTTTTTAAAATCCAGAACACTGGCGCGATGGCTCCATGTCACAGAGGCAATGCTCCGCGTTGCACTCCGTGACACGTTGAGTGTTATTTCGCGTCAGGTCACACCGGGTCACCGGGTAACCCGCGCAAAAAATCACTTTAAAACCCCAAATTCCTTCATTTTCTTCCTACCTTTCCATTTCCTCCGCGACCCACACCCAAAATCCCCTTCTCCCCCAATGTGACACGGATCTAAGGATCGAATTCCTTCGAGTTTTCTTCGATTTCATCAAATTAAAGGTATGTTCTTGAATTTTTCCTTGTTTTTGCTCAAATTTTTGATTCTTGAACATGTTTGGTGATTAAACCTTTCCCTAAGTGAGAAATGAGCTTGAATTCACTTGAGTTATGATTGAATGATGTTCATAGTATCATGGTGAGTATATGAACTCAATGATTGCATGTTTTATTGAATTCTTGCAAAATTGGTAGCTAGGGTTGAAGATGGAATAGGAAGACGACTAAATTCTTTTAAATGTTGAAAAAATTGGGTTGTGCATGTTGGGTGAAGTGAAATATATTGTGATTGATGTTGAATATGCTAAGTTATAAGAGGGACTTTCGGGAAAATGCAATTGGAAAATTACATAGGTTATTGAAAAATTGCTAAGTGCTATGATGATGTAATTGAATCGATGGAGAAATTTGTATTCATTGAAAGAAGTCTGAGTAGTACATAGTAATTGTTCATCAATTTATATGAATGCACTAAGCCGGTTGAATGCTAAGATGAGAAAAATCATGAATGTCTTATCGAATTGTTTGGATTGTGGCTTAAGACTAAGTATGGGGTGATCCAATCAAACCCAACCTTAGTTGTAGCTAACTATGACTTGCATAAAATTGGGACTATATTTTTGATGGTACAGGAACAATGTCAGGAAGACAAGACAAGGGTATGGGCGCATTCACATCGGGCGGCAGCAGAAAAAGGGTCAGATTGGGAACAGCAGTTCCAGCAGCACCAGCAGTTCCTAGAGGTCAATGCAGACAATATGAAACCCGATGGGTGACTGATGAGGGGAAGAAGTGGTATGCGAAACATAAAGAAACCAAATACTTCCCGGAGGAGCAGATAGCATGGGAGCCGCTGGCACAGGAATTCCCACGGATTGTACACTGGATTGACACTGCTAGGCTGAACTTCATCTTCGAAGAGCCCAGGGAGTGCAATCTCTATCTTATCTGGGAGTTCTATGCCAACTGGAACCTGACCCTACACAGTCACACCGTCAAAATCAGGGGGCAAGATGTCACTTTTGAGCCCCATCACTTGAATGCAATCCTGGGGGCGTGGGACACAGACGCTCATATCCTTCGGTAGCTGAACATCACTCCACCCTATGTGTACATCATACGCACCCTATGTGGAGCCCGATCGACAGCCAGGTGGGGCAGGCACAAGGAGAGGGGCTACCATCAGACATTGCCCTACTCTCAGATGAACCGGGAAGCCCGAATTTGGTTGAAGATTGTGTGTTCCTGTCTGATCCTGGGGGTGCACATGCCAGATGTCACCCGGGATAGAGTGTGCTTGGTGTATGCCCTGATGAAGGGGCTGGAAATCAATGTTGGGGCGGTAATCATCTCCACCATGAAGAGAGCCCAACTACATCAGGGGTATAGATACGGGTTCGGTGGTTTGCTTACCACGTTCCTGAGGGGCCATGAGATTGAGGAGGAGGCCATGGATTACATCCCATAGATCGACAGGCATGCCTTGGATGTCACCAAAACCAAGGCACCTGACACTACTTATGGGCCGGTGCTCACACTAGCCGAGCGACATGCTCGGGATGACCAGTATATGGCCCGCATGTACGGGATGCAGATGTTGTAGCTGCACATAGGCGGGAGGCTAGCAACAGAGGATGAGCTTTGGCAGCTCGAGTAGGATTACCCATTCGGCGAGAATGCCCGGGCTCTATGCAGAGTGGGACCCTTGTTTGTGGAGCCCGTAGATGATGATGTCCCTACCGATGAGGAGACACGCCGGGAGAACTCAGATGTTGAGTCAGACGAGGACGGCAGGGGCGATTCTGATATGGGAGACGAAGCAACGGCACCTGATGAAGAAGTTGAATACTTCGATTGATCAGGGAGTTTTACCACCCAACCTTTGTGATATGTTGAAATTATGTGATCACTGGGGACAGTGTTCGATTTAAGTGTGGGGTGGGAGTAGTTAGGTGCCAACTTCTTTGTTTATGTTTTATTTTTTATTATTGTGCCTGTGCAAAATGTGACCTTGTGACTCTGTGTTGTGTGTTCTGTAATTAATTTGGTGTTGTAATGAATGTTGAGCTGTTGTGTGTTGTGTTGAGATGTTGTTGGTTGTGTTGTGTGGTGTAAATATTGTTCAAATTAAAATTTTTATCTTTTTCTATCAAAATTTTTTGTTGAATTTTTTTTGATGTTGGGTTTCTCGGCCTTTGTTTTCGGTGCTTTTTCCGAGAATAGTCCCATTGAACTGAAGTCGCAGATAGCGACCGTTCCTTATGATGGATGGATGACAACCGTCTGAAGGGAAATATAGTCGATAGGAGTAGTTTTTTTCTTTCTTTTCATTCTTTTGTGTGTTTCCCAAACGTGTCGCTACTTCATGGTTCGGAGTTCTTGCTACGTGTTGTACATGATATTAAGATGCAAAGGTGATTCGTATGAAAGCATGCAAATGTGTAAACATGTTGAGATACCTAGGCCAGAGAGTTCGATTCGGTGTGATCGAGGCTTAATAGTGAATTCTTGTAATTAGCTGATTGAAGAGTTTGTGAATATGTCTTGAGTTGAGCATGTGCAATGAGTGCGACGTGAGGTTTCGATTATTCCATGCTATTGTGAAGTGTCTAGAACTCTCCTGTTGTGTGTACTAAATAAAATGAAGGATGTGTATTGTAGGAAAGGATGTAGGCATTTCTTTGAATAAACCGAAAGTTTCTCCATTATCATACCTACCTTGAATGTGCATCCTAGTTAACCCCATTGAGCCTTTAGCCTATTTTTTTTATTTCTTTGAAGAGGTACAAACCGAGCTTAATCCCTTCTTTTCATTAGCTGTGAATTTGATCCAAAACTCTTAAGCGCTCAAGAAAAAACAATTTTCCCACTGTGTAAAGGAGTGAGAATTTTGAAATGGAAGGAGAAGCGGAAGTTGGGAAAGTTAAAGAAAGGTCAAAGGTGCACATGCTGAAATTAAATAAAATAAAGATGTATAACTAATCTTTGCTAGTAAGTCGAGTGTGCTTAAATAAATGGGAACAAAAGAAATGAAAACAAATTTAAGAATGGGAGGATGAAGGAAGAAACAATGCCCATAATGATGGTGGGATGTATTGAAAAGCGCTTAAGGAAGCTAGTTGCTATTATTGGTTAGCGCAGTATTTATTAGTTCCTTAGCTTACATTACAACCCGTTAAGTCCTACGTGATCTAACATCACGCATCCTTATATTAGTGGAGTAATACAGTAGAGGCAAGTCTATGGTTCATGACATGATGCATGTGAATTCTTTGGGAGAGAGAGTGAAATCGTACTCATATACCCCTACATGTAGTGCTTTGGAAATCATATGATGGCAATGGGGTAAGTCTCTTGGTGTTGTGAGGGCACATGCTTGACGAGAGATTAAATTTCGTGTCGGATGTCTTGATCAGTTGATTTGCACGAGTTTGCGAAGATCGAGAATTGATTCTTGAGCTTAGGAGATCTTAATGTGATGTACTTCATTGTATGGATGATACCATGCATGTTTTCTTAATGATTTGCTATATTAAATAATCGGTATAGCCGTAGCTTGAATTGTCGAGTCAAATTAGCTATACGTGGGTGTCAATTGCATGAGATGTGAGAGTATTGTTCGAGGACGAACAAGATTTTAAGTATGGGGTAAGTGATCTTGGGAAGAATTTCATGCCCAAGTGATACTCGAATGCTTCATTTCTACTTGTTTACCTATCGTTATGTGTACATTCTCATGTGATTTTTAGTTAAAATGTGAATTTATACTAACCAACATGATTAGTGTTGTTTTTTAGGTCAAAGGAAATTTTGGAAGCTAATATATATGTTGGTGAAGAGCAGGAATGGACTTGGAAACAAGGAGTGGAAGTTGACAAGGGAGAGCAACAAAAATAAGGGCTCCGCGATGTAGCCGTGTCACGCTACATCGCGGAGGCATTCTACCTCAGACGAATTAATTTTTCCAAATTCCAGTGGAGGCTCGCGTTACCTCTGTGACACGGAGGCAGTGCTCCGCGATGCACTCCTTGTCACATTGAGTGTAATTACCTGGAACCTCAAGTTCCAGTGAAGGTGCGCAATAGCACCGTGGCACAGAGGCAAGGCTCCGCGATGCAAGCCATGCCACGTTGAGGTACATTTGCTGGGGAGCCGACTTCCAGTGAGGGTCCGCGATACCCCCATGGCACGGCAGGAGTGCTCCTCGATACACTCCGTGCCATGTTGCTTGTTATTCCGTGAAAAATTCTCAAGAGTATAAATAGCACACTTAGGTTTTATTTTAAACATGCTGACTTGGTTGAGCAAGAACGTAGGTTACAGGCAGTTGAGAGGATGAAAATTCTAGGGTTCTTCTCTTTCTCTTTCTCTTTAATCTCAATTGTTTGTATGAATTCTACTTATTTGATGATGTTTAATCCACAAATGAGTGGATAATTCACTTCTTGCTGAGGTTAAGAACAATTGTAGTGGAATGTAATTGTTGATCATTTCAGTTTTCGTCTTTTCTTCAATGGTTGCTCTATCAATTCTTGTTTTTACTGCATTAATGTTTGGCCAATGTTAATGTATATCTAGAAATCCAATTTTGTTGAAAAGGAAAGAAATTGGAAAGATGTGAATTGGTAGGATATGATCTCTTCTTAGTTTAGAAAATTGAGAATTGATTTACATTTAGAATAGAAATATATCTGAAAGTCTTATTAGTCAATTAAGCAATCGGTTATGTATGGCTAGAGCATGAAATTCTTTTATCACAGAAATGTAGATTAAGGTTTCATGATTCTTAATTGGATAGGAGTCGAAAGATCCAATCCATAGGCAATAATTCTTGACTAGCAACCGAAGAAAAGATTAGCTGAATTGAATTGATAAATTACTTCCCTGCATGTTTGTCTTAACCTCAGCTTGCTCATTGCTATTGTTCAGACTCAAATTATAATCTTGACTTAGATTCTTAATACTTAGTAAACTTTTACTCTCAAAATATTAATTATTTGGTTGTCTACATTCATAAAGATATAGTTCACTGATGCTTAAGTTAATTAATACCGTCGTTCAGTCCCTGTGGGATCGATACTTGGCTTGAAGTAAGCCACTTTACTACCTGTTTGACCACGTGCACTTGCGTGTAGTTACCACAGCACCGAACAATGCCCGAACTGTCAGCAACTGAAAGTCGAACACCAAAGGCCGGGAGGTGTACTTTAGGATATCAGCATCCCCACTTGGAAGTGGAAAGATATTAATATGGACTTTGTTATATGCCTACCTTGTACTTGCTGACACTATGACTCCATTTGGGTGGTGGTGGATAGGCTAACTATGGCGGCACACTTCCTACCGATCAAGACCATGGATTCAGCGAAGGATTATGCTAAGTTGTATATTTGGGAGTTAGTTCAACTTCATGGAGTGCCCTTGTCTATTATATCAGACCGAAGTGCTCAGTTTACCTCTTAATTCAGGCGTTCTTTTCAAAAGGGACTTGGGACACAAGTTAAGCTCAGTACAACCTTTCATCCGCAAACAGACGGCCAAGCAAAATGAACCATTCAGACCCTTGAGGATATGTTGAGGGAATGTGTTATGAATTTTAAAGGCAGTTGGGATGATCATTTTCCCTTGATCGAGTTTACTTATATTTATAGTTACCACTCCAGTATCCAGATGGTACAGTTCGAGGCTCTTTATGGGTGGAGGTGTAGATCTCCCATTAGATGGTTCGAGGTTGGTGAGGCAGCTATGATAGGCCCAGATTTGGCTCATGAGGAGATGGTGAAGGTTCAGTTAATACGGGACAGATTGAAAACTGCTTAGAGTCGTCAGAAATCGTATGTTGATATGAGAAGAAGAGATTTGGATTTTTGTGTGGATGACTGGGTATTCCTAAAGGTATCTCCCATGAAGGGAGTCATGCAGTTCGGAAAGAAAGGTAAACTCAGTCCCCGCTATATTGGTCCCTACCGGGTTGTGAGACGAGTTAGTAAGGTGGCGTATGAGTTGGACTTGCCATCGGAGTTATCTTCAGTTCATCCTATATTTTATGTGTCACTTTTGAAGAAGTGCTTGGGTGATCCAGCATTGGTAGTTCCAGTAAACAGCATTGGAGTGAAGGACAGCCTCAGTTATGAAGAAATTCCAGTGGAAATCTTAGATTGTCAAGTCCGTAAGCTAAGGAACAAAGAAGTAGCTTCAGTTAAAGTATTATGGAGAAATTAGTGTGTTGAGGGAGCTATGTGGGAAGCAGAAGTGGATAGGATGGCTAAATACCCACATTTGTTCTCTACTGGCTCAATTTCGACTTGAGGTTTCAGTTTTTCCCTATGACTCTATTTAGTTTTCATGTTCAGTTTGTGTGTGCAAGTTTCATTTATGTGAATGAATGCATATGTGAAGAATGAGATTGATTTAGCTATGCAGTTTGCTTTGGAGGTAGTCATTCCGTGAAACTTTCGGTTAAAATGATCAATATATAGCTATGATAAATTGTATGTTTTTGTTTGTTGCTTGTTCCCTACATTCGAGGACGAATGTTTCCAAGGGGGAGATATTGTAATAACCCAGAAAGGCCTAAGAAAAATTTAGAAGTGCAGAAAACTTGCAAAAATATCACAGAACGAATGACCCTATGACTCGTGGTAGGATACCACGGGTCATCATACACAGTCGTGATTTGGGAAGTCAAGGAAGCAGTGTGACAATGAACGGTGTAACGGCCCGTTGTCAGGAACAACGAGTCATTGTGACCAGTCGTTAGAAGGGCTGAACTTAGGCTGAGGAGAAAGCAATAGGCCATCCCATGATCCATGGTGAGAGACAAAGACCCGTTGTTTCAAGTCATTACTGGTTGGTTGAGGTTTCCAGTGCATTCAATGGATGGAGACCACAACTCGTTGGATGCCACCACGAGTCGTGGTGAGGTTCGTGGAACGGGGAGTCAAACTTGGTCAAGGGGCTGACAATGGTCGATTCAATGACCTGTGTTTTGTTGTAAGAACTCATTCTGTCGAGTCGTGGGAAGGATCTGAGACGTGTTATGAGGCAGTGGATCCGACAACTCAATACCACAATTCGTAGTAGATGCCACGACCCATTGGGTTGGTCGTTGGTCTGTCCGGGTCAGTTTTCAGGGAAGTTATTTTAAGGGTATTTTCAACCTTTCCTCATTTTTAGCCCCTAAACTACATCGTTTTGGATATTTTCTGAGTGTGATAAGAGGATTTAAGTCCCCATTGCATGCTCATTTTCATGCAAGGATATTAAAGGGTTTTGGGGAGATTCAAGGCCTTCTTCCCCAAATTTTTCTTCAATTTCATTGTGGGTGTTCAAGAACATCGAGTCTCTCCATTCCCAGGTATATAGGGTTTTAAAATGGGTGGAATTCTTCCTCACCCATGCCCAATTTCGATAAAAGTCATGAATTCTCCTACTCAAATTCCATGGGGTTTTTCGCAAAGCATGACAATGTGATTTCTCTTTATGGGTATGATATAATTGAGTTTTAATTACTAAATTATGAATGACGGGCAGATTTTATTATTATTTTCTTTAATTCATGTTTCAAGCTTTTGAATCCAAAATGCCCATCTATGGAAGTTCATGAAAATTATGATCTATGATGAATATTCATTATTTTTAGTTTATAGATTATGGAAATGCATGAATCCAAGTTACCCATGTTAATGAGCATATTTTGAAAGAATTGAGTATAATGAAGTGTTGGGTAATGCCCATATGATGGAGAATGATTTATGATTTATGAAACGAATTTCATGATTTATCGATTTATGATGTTGGCCGATAAAAAGGGGCCTTGATTCTTAGCTAAGCATGTTTTAAAGGGTATCAATGATGATAAATGTTATATCTTAGCCAATGAATTTTATGCATGATGTTAATGATTTATGTATGAGCCTATATGTATATTTTTGGGAGTCGTGTCTAGCACTAAGCAGACAGGCGTTCAAAGGACTACGATGTGTCTCATAACCACGTGCCACCGTGGGCTGTAAGTGTATTGATGTATTAATAATGTTCCCCTCAAATGTGATATAACGCCTTATGCACGACCCTCGCTTGGCAAGCCAGGGCCGGCTCTATCCACTTGAGCGAGACAGTGAGGCATCATGAAAGGCTCTACCATGATGGTGTCAGTTATGACGAGTCCTCCCGTTGTTTCGCATGTTTTTATACATTGTTATGTTTACGTTATTTGGATCAAGTTATTTTTGATAAGGTTACTTATGATTATGATAATGAATGATTATGAATGATTTGAAAGTCTTGAGCCCTATGTTATATTACGAAGATTTTTATGCAAGCATGATGTCCTCCTCCTATGTTTATTTATGAGTTTTACTTTACTCTTTAAATTTCCTTTTTACTTACCTTGCATACTCAAACATTCCACGTTCTGACCGCATATTTTCTATGTTGTATCGCGTTATGATACAGGGTCTGGATCTTAGGCTCATCATCATCCTTACTCCAGCCCAGCCTATGATATCAACTTATTGGTGAGTCCTCATGTTCCTAGGGCCGTTTGATAAACTTTCTTGTTGTTATGTTTCATTATTGGTTGGGTTAGTTGGGGATGTTGTTGCATCAATCCATCTTATGTTTTAAAGGCTTACGGACAAGTATGTAGTAATCAGCTGTGTAAACGTTTGGTATTTCTTGACGCTATGTTATGATTACATTTCCGCCACATCTTTATGATTATTGTTCCGTGATCACGGGCAAAGATAGCATGCCCGAGATACGCTTTACACCTTAATTTAGTCTTGTTTATCTAAGTTATTTTATACATTTTCATGAAATTTTATATAAATGTGAATATATACTAACCAACATGATTAGTCCTTGTTTTTGAAGGTTAATAATGCATTTGAGGAACTAATTCATGATTTGGTGAAGTGGAGGAATGGAATCAAGAGCAAAACGTGAAAGTCAACAAGAAAACATGCAATAACTGGCACCCTGCGCAATAGGGGCCGTGGCACGCTGCCAACGCGGCAACACTTGGCCAAAAATTGCATTTTTTGGCACATTCCAGTGAGGGTACGTGTTACCAACGTGTCACAGAGGTCAAGTAGGGCGTTCAGCTCCGTGACACGTTTCTGTTCCACCACAGGCCAAATTTTGCAATTTTTCAGCATAGTATAAATTGAACCCTTAGCTCCTAAAATCATGGGGTCGCGATTTTATTCTGAAAAACCACCTAGGAGTGAAGGGAGAAGTGGGAGAACTCATCTAGGGTTTATCAAATTCCCTTCTCATCTACCAAATTCATGTAAGTATGTTAGTTTAGTATTAGTTAATTGTAGTTTTACGAACATGAATGTCAAGAACCCTTCCTCTAGGGTTGAAGCCATGAATTATGATTGTGCTTTTATGAATTTGTTTTAGAATTAAGTTATTGATTGTTGTTTTCGTCTTGCATTGTGGATTGTTGGTTTTTTTTATGATTGATCACCATGAAAGCATATTTGTTAGCTTGAGTAATAGCTTGAGAAAGCATTACCTAGGTCAGGACATGAGAATGTAAGGAGCATGTTTGTATCTCGGGAGAGATTTTGTGTCAGGATAGAAATATACCTAACACCGTGCTTAGTTGACACACAGGGGTTATGAAAGACCAACTTGGGATGTCACATCACCACTCGATGAAGTAGTTGTGAGGCTAAGTTGAGTTAAATGGTTAGACGCACGAAAGTCCCTAATCGTTTCCCCGTAAACCACAACATAATTGATTGCCCGCGACTAGAAAATCAAACTCCTCGCTCACAATGATGCAGTGAGGCTAGATTGCCGTGTTTAGAGGCTCGAAAGACCATAAACATGCAATTCTAATTATGTGAAATAACAATTGATAGTTCCATGCTTAACCCATTGCAAATCGTAGGATCGCATGATTAATTGGTTTTAACTCTATGTTGCTCCTAGAGTGATTTCAGAATATTTCGTTGACCCAAGCTTAGACTTAATTAATCTCAATCGAAAATGTCTATAACCAACACTTGAGGTATTTAAGATCACAATAGAAATGGATAGTTAGAGGAATGGGTCCAGTCCCTGTGGGTTCGACAATCCGGTTCTTAAAAAGAGCCACTATATTACTTGCACGACCCGTACACTTGCGGACGCGCGAATCGGGCACGTCAAGTTTTTGGCGCCGTTGCCGGGGAACTTGGCGAAGTTTTGATAATTTTTCTATTTTTTGTGTGATTTTTGAATTTCCTTAAGTGTTGAGAAACTTGGTCTTAGTGTGCTTAATTGCAGGTGACAGGTTGTCCTGCCGAGCTGGCTAGAAATAGAGAGCTTGTGGAACCGTTGCTTGATCCTGAACGTCAAATCCATTTGCGAAGGAGAATAGCTCTAGAGCATAAGCTGAAGAGACTTCAAGAAAAGGTACAACAACAACCACCCGCGGGACAAGTACAATTGTCGTCCGAAGCAATGGCAGCAAGACTAGTTCGCGAAGTGGCAATCCCACTAGCGACAAATGTGACCTCAAGCATTCGTAAACCGGAGCCTGGAGGGCACTTTGAGCTTAAACAGAACATGGTGCAGCTGTTACATTCTAGTGGTCAATTCACTGGGATGGCACATGAGGACCCGCAGCAGCACTTACAGAGCTTTTTAGAGATTAGTGACACGTTCGTCCCCACCGGCGTGTCCACAGATTATGTCCGAATGACCCTCTTCCCATTTTCACTGTTGGGAGAGGCGAAAAAGTGGATGAAGGTTGAGCCACCGAACTCCATAACTTCATGGAATGACTTGGCTAAGAAGTTCCTTATCAGATTCTTCCCCTCAGGCAAAACTGCAAGGTTGAGAAGTGAAATACTCAGTTTCAAGCAGAGGCCTGATGAGAACTTATATATGGCTTGGGAAAGATTCAAGTCATTGTTAAGAGATTGCCCCCATCACCAGCAATCAAATGAAGTGCTGGCTCATACCTTTGTAGAAAGTCTAGACCCACACACAAAAATATTACTAGACTCTGCATCGGGTGGGCAAGCCTTGGATAAGACATATGATGAGTTGTACACTTTGTTGAATAGAATTGCACAAGGAAATCCAAAGTGGCACAGGGAGTCATCGAGAGGGGCAGGAAAGAGATCGGGGTTGATAGAAGTAGATGGTTTGAATGCCTTGGCAGCATAGTTAGCTTCGTTCCAGCATCAAATGATGACTCAGTTCAATAAACTGAGTATGAACCAACGCCAGGGCCAGGTTAATGCAGTTCAGCAAGCTCCGAGTTGGTGTGAAATTTGTGGTAATAATGGGCACCATGCAGAATCTTGTGGAGCCAATCCGGAGTCAGTCAATTTTGTTAGTAATGTGCAGCGCAACAATCAGAATTTTGAAACTAGTTACAATGGAAATTGGCAGGGCCACCCGAATTTTTCTTTGGGTGGAAACCAAAAGCAGAATTATATGCTACCTCAACAACAACAGTATCAGCAGAATAGGCAGAATGATGGGAAATTGAGTAGCAGCATTGAGGAAACACTGCAGAAACTTATGGAGACCCAGACTGAGTTAGCAGAAAATTAGGAGAGGATGGCAACAGACTTAATGAATCAGCAAGTAGCCACCCGAAATCTTGAAAAACAAGTGGGTCAGATAGCAGCTGCTCAAAACATGAGAGCGCAGGGGGGATTACCAAGCGACATAGATCCTAACCCCCGGCAGATCAATGCCATCAGTCTGAGAAGCGGTAAGCAATTAGCTATTGCAGTGCCAAAAGAGCTGAGAAAGGAGGTGTAGCCGGAGTTGGTTAGACCAGGACCACCCATCAACATGGGAGATAATCAAAGTGTTGGGCAACAAAATGCACAACTTCCATTGCAGCCAGCACAAAGACCACCACCACCATTCCCTCAGAAATTCAGAAAGGGCAAGGAAGAGGAATGCTTCAAAAAGTTCTTTGAGAGCTTCAAAGAACTTCATATAAATTTGCCTCTTATTGATGTCTTGCAGGGAATGCCCAAGTATGCTAAATACTTGAAGGACGTGATGGCGAACAAAGTGAGATTGGTGGATGTCCAGACTGTAGCACTGACTGAGGACTGCAGTCACAGGGTATTGAGTAAAATGCCGAAGAAGCTCAAAGACCCAGGGAGTTTTACCCTCCCCATACAAATTGGTAAAGCTGAGGTGCTACGAGCTTTGTGTGACTTAGGGGCAGCAGTCAATCTAATGCCCCTATCCTTATTCAACACCTTGGGGTTGAGAAAACCAAGGCCGACAAGGTTGATGCTGCAGCTGGCTGACAAGTCGCAAGTGACACCTGATGGAATAAT
Source organism: Datura wrightii (assembly GCA_035772735.1). Classification (NCBI taxonomy): domain Eukaryota; kingdom Viridiplantae; phylum Streptophyta; class Magnoliopsida; order Solanales; family Solanaceae; genus Datura; species Datura wrightii. The sequence continues at coordinate 130,944,470 of JASDFA010000006.1, forward strand.
AGAGGACCTTCTCATCAAAGTAGGTAAGTTCATTATACCTGCTGATTTTATTGTCTTAGATTTTCAGGTTGATGACCAGGTACCCCTGATCTTGGGACGGCCATTCTTGGCCACTGGAGGAGCAGTGATTGATTTGAAAGCAGGGACCCTGAAAATGAGGGTTGAGGATGAAGAAGAAATCTTCCGCGTTTACCAAGAAATGAACCCATCTACACACTATAGAAACCTTTGTCAGGTTAGTGTGTTGGCAGAGGATAAGTGTGGGGTGGAGGATTCCACAGGTGCAGGGCCAAAGGTAATTACAAGTGTTCAGCCCGAGTCTGATAAAGGGCTTCAAATTGAGAAGAAGTTGGAGAAAGAGAGGAATAGAGTGGAGGTTGTTTCCTCTAAACAGCAAAAGAAAAGGAGATGGTTCTCGAAAGAGGACCCAGGTATGAGGATGTCCTGAAAAGGATAGTCCACATCGGGCCACGACGTAAAATAAGGCGCTACTTGGGAGGCAACCCAAGGGTACCACAGGTACCATTTTAATTTCTTGCATTTGTGTTGATTTTATTTATTTCTCATCTTGTGTTGTTTTTGGTGGAAAGTTAAGCACAGATGGAGGGGAAGTCTGAGTACCCGTGGAGGAGGAAGCTAAAACGCATGGACGATAAAAAGTGTTGGGTCGACACACACTTGTGCAAAACTGAAGAAAAGCATGCTATTTGCTAAGCTAAAGGCCTCAGGGAGTATTTCTCACCCTTTTTAAATTTTAATTTGATGCTATGAGGACATAGCCTTATTTAAGTGTGGGGTGCGGGAAATTTCAAGGGAAATTTCAAAAAATTTTGTGCTTAACAAGTTTGTGGTGAATGTAATTCTAATGCTTGAGAAATTTGAGAAATTTGAAAATTTTGAAAATTTTTGTGAAGTAAGCATGAGTTCATCACCCGTTGGTTTTTCTTTTCGGTTCTTTTCCGACGGGGGGTATTTGAACCGAAGAATAAAAATTTTCTTTTTCTTTCTTTCCTTTGTCTGTATATAGTGTTTCTAGTCATAGTTAGGGACTGTTTCCGACGATGGATGGATGACGACCGTCTTGAGGAAAAATTAGTCGGTAGGTGTTTGGTTTTGTTGAAACCATAACTAATTGGTGTTTGATGTTCTTGTTATGTGCTATGCATGATTGTAAGATGCGAGTATGTTCAGTGTGAAGCATGCAAATGTATAACTTTGTTTGAGACACTTAAGCTCTTGAATTTGACTCAATATGATTGAAGCTTAATCTGAATTCTTGTGATTAGCTGAGTAAGATCTGATGAATGTGTCTTGAATTGAGCATGTGCCATGAGTGTAAGATTTTTGAGTATTCTCTGCTATTGTGGGTTGTCTAGAACTTGTCTGGTGTGTTTATAAAACGAAATGAAGGATGTGAATTGTAGGAGATGATTAAGGCATTTTTTTCGAATGAACCAATTCTTATCCCTCATTTTACCTACCTTGGAAATATTAATCCTAGTTAGCCCCATTGAGCCTTGAGCCTATTCTTTGACAGCTGCAACATAAGCTTAATCCTTTTTCTTTCATTAGCCTTGTGTTTGATCCAAAACTCCTAAGCGCTTGAAAAAAAAACCCCCGAAGGAGTAAGGGAATGAGAAGAATAAAAAGAAAGGAAAAGTAGAAAGTTGTAGAAGTGAGAAAAGGACAAAGGTGCACTTGTGTGAAAATGGTTGATTATTAGTAAGGAGCAAGAAAACAAATTAATGAAAAATTATTCATAGAACTCCTTACTAATAAGTTAAAAGTGCCTAAAGAAAAGGGGAACATAAGAGGAAAAAGAAAGCTGAAAGGAGAAAAAGGTGAAGTAAGGGAAGGGAAGTTCGTAAGGAGGGCATAATGTATTAAAAGCGCTTAGGAAAGATAGTCACTATTATTGGCCAGAATAGTACCTGCCTGTCCCTTAGCTTACATTACAACCCATTAAGTCCTACTTGATCTTACATTCACACATCCTTAAATTAGTGGAATAAAACACTAAGGGCAAGCTTATGGGTCATTACATGATGCATGTGAATTCTTTGTGAGAGTGAGCGTAATTCTATTCATGTACCCGCACATGTTGTGATTTAAAAAATTATTTTTGCGTGTGATTGGGTAACTCTCTTTCCGTGAGGGGCACATGTTGAATGAAGGATATAATTCATGTGGGTTTCTTAATCAGTTGATTTGCATGAGTTTGCTAAGATTGAGAGTCGATTCTTGAGGTTAAGAAGTCTTAACATAGTTGTACTTTATTTCAATGATCAAAATTGTGCATGCCCTATTTGTAGCTTGTTATCTTACGTAATCATGATAGCCGTAGCGTGAATAATCTTGCTAAATTAGTTATGTGGGAGTCTCCTTATGCATGATATGTAAAATCTTGTTCGAGGACGAACAAGGCTTTAAGTGTGGGGTTGTGATCACGGGCAAAGATAGCATGCCCGAGATACGCTTTACACCTTAATTTAGTCTTGTTTATCTAAGTTATTTTATACATTTTCATGCAATTTTATATAAATGTGAATATATACTAACCAACATGATTAGTCCTTGTTTTTGAAGGTTAATAATGCATTTGAGGAACTAATTCATGATTTGGTGAAGTGGAGGAATGGAATCAAGAGCAAAACGTGAAAGTCAACAAGAAAACATGCAATAACTGGCACCCTGCGTGATAGGGGCCGTGGCACGCTGCCAACGCGGCAACACTTGGCCAAAAATTGCATTTTTTGGCACATTCCAGTGAGGGTACGCGTTACCAACGTGTCACAGAGGTCAAGTAGGGCGTTCAGCTCCGTGACACGTTTCTGTTCCACCACAGGCCAAATTTTGCAATTTTTCAGCATAGTTTAAATTGAACCCTTAGCTCCTAAAATCATGGGGTCGCGATTTTATTCTGAAAAACCACCTAGGAGTGAAGGGAGAAGTGGGAGAACTCATCTAGGGTTTATCAAATTCCCTTCTCATCTACCCAATTCATGTAAGTATGTTAGTTTAGTATTAGTTAATTGTAGTTTTACGAACATGAATGGCAAGAACCCTTCCTCTAGGGTTGAAGCCATGAATTATGATTGTGCTTTTATGAATTTGTTTTAGAATTAAGTTATTGATTGTTGTTTTCGTCTTGCATTGTGGATTGTTGGTTGTTTTTATGATTGATCACCATGAAAGCATATTTGTTAGCTTGAGTAATAGCTTGAGAAAGCATTACCTAGGTCAGGACATGAGAATGTAAGGAGCATGTTTGTATCTCGGGAGAGATTTTGTGTCAGAATAGAAATATACCTAACACCGTGCTTAGTTGACACACGGGGGTTATGAAAGACCAACTTGGGATGTCACATCACCACTCGATGAAGTAGTTGTGAGGCTAAGTTGAGTTAAATGGTTAGATGCACGAAAGTCCCTAATCGTTTCCCCGTAAACCACAACATAATTGATTGCCCGCGACTAGAAAATCAAACTCCTCGCTCACAATGATGCAGTGAGGCTAGATTGCCGTGTTTAGAGGCTCGAAAGACCATAAACATGCAATTCTAATTATGTGAAATAACAATTGATAGTTCCATGCTTAACCCATTGCAAATCGTAGGATCGCATGATTAATTGGTTTTAACTCTATGTTGCTCCTAGAGTGATTTCAGAATATTTCGTTGACCCAAGCTTAGACTTAATTAATCTCAATAGAAAATGTCTATAACCAACACTTGAGGTATTTAAGATCACAATAGAAATGGATAGTTAGAGGAATGGGTCCAGTCCCTGTGGGTTCGACAATCCGGTTCTTAAAAAGAGCCACTATATTACTTGCACGACCCGTACACTTGCGGACGAGCGAATCGGGCACGTCATTCCGCTTATTTGGATGGGATTAATTGAATGCATGTGCCATGGGTTGACTTGAGGTCTCTCGGGGTCCCTTGTCCCGTGTCTACGATTTGGGTGTATGTTTGGGTCATGACATTATTAGCCCGAATTTATCTCTGCTGATTTTCAAACTTTGCAGTGTAGAGAGGGGGCATATGTCCACACCCAAACCTCCATCAATCATGAATCTCTTCACATAATGTTGTTCACATTTCATAGTTAGATACAAAGCCTTATTGTGCCCACATCCTTCCAGGGGCAACTCATCATCAGTGAAAGTGATTTTGTTTACCTCAAATATTCTATTGGCCATCTTTTCCAAATGACTCACTATGGTTTTTTCTGAGATATATGCTTTGTTCAAAACTTTAATCAACACTTGATGATGATCTTTTGAATGGATGAGTAAATATAGCAATGAGATATAAGCAGGGAATTTCCTCAACTTATCAACAATGGAATAATCTTGAACTTTCATCTTTTTTAGAAAATCCTCCGCCTCTTCCTCCGTGACATGCTTTTTCATTGGCCATTGACTTTCCTTAAGTTGTTTTGGTCTTCTTAATTTTTCTGGAGCGTAACACCTTCCAGAAGAAGTTAAACCTCCTGTTTTATTCGTATCTTCAATAATCTCTTTTCCCTTGTATGTAATGGTGGTCTTGTTGTAGTTCCATGGGATGGTTTTTGTATTTGTTACTAGAATTTGTGTTGTGTGTTTTATCATAACTAGCTCTATCACCTTTCCCAAGTTGTTCTGATTTTAACCAAACCTTCGAAAACCACCACGAACATATAGTTATGGTCCAGTCATCGGTACCTCTTTTTTCTTCATAGGAACATACAATATTAGTTTTCCTGAGTCTTTGGGACTTGCACCTAAACTTGCGCCTTTTACTGGTGCCTCTCATATGGGTTTTATATCCATACTCATCCCTTCTTCTAGGGAGCTAAGTGCCATCATCATTCCACCCATTTTCTTATATTGTCTATCATTAGATATAATACCAATAATGCATTATTGTGAGAAGGAAGTGGGTTGTTGGTGACGTTTGTTGCCTCCTTATTATGCATTACGATTGTCTTATTATCAATTAATTTCTCAATGATTCTCTTCAAAGTCCAACAATTCTCTGTACTATGACCTTGGGTGTTAGAATGATACTTACACCTGATAGTTAGATCAAAGACTTTTGCATTTGGATTGACATAGTATGGAATGACAGGTTCAACCAAACCCAATTGCATTAATTTCCGTAACAGACTTGTGTATGATTTCCCAATCGGAGTAAAGTTTTTCCTCTGTCCCTTCTCTCTCACATAATCTATCTTAGGAGGTGTATTATACGGTGCTTGAAAATTCTATTGTTAGGGATGAAATCCTTGTGGAGCTGGTGCTTGACACTGTTGGTTCTGAGGAGACCGAGCATATGCCTGTGTGTTGAAGACCGCATACTGGGATGAAGCAACTGAATAACGGGAATCCTGATGTGGGTAATAATATTGAAGAGAACTAGATTGTCCCTATTGTACTTGTTCATAAGGGTGTATGTCCTTCTACGGACACCCTTGACCCTGATACCATCATGGATCCTTCCTTTTTTTTTGATTTGCAAATCTACCTGAACCGTTCTAAATTGCTTGAGGAGTAGCCTTGAGGGTTTTCTAACTCACAAATTTTCCTGACTTTATTCCATTTTCAACCATTTCTCCAAACTTAATTGCCTCAGCGAAAGGCTTATTAACTACGGCGAGCAAGTAATGGAAGTAATCAGGTTCTTGGGATTGGAGAAAAACGTCAATCAATTCATGATCTTTCATTGGTGGTTTGAATCTAGTTGCCTGCTCTCTCCATTTTATGACATATTCTCAAAAACTTTCAGTTGGTTTCTTTTTCATGTTAGTGAGGGAATTGTGATCGAGAATAATGTCAATATTATACTGAAATTGTTGGATAAAATCTTGAGCCATGTCATCCCAAGCATGCCAATCAGAAATATCTTGATCAATAAACCATTCTGAGGCTATCCTGTATGACCCGAGTCTATACCCTGAACGAGACATGGTACTTGGAGTCACAAGTAACCCCAAGCCAACCTATTATCAATCATAACACTAGTAATTTGAGCAAACATATGCGGAAGCTTTAAATACTACAATCATTTAAGAAAGTAAAGTTGACAAGAGGCAATACATCTTAAGAAAAGAATATAATACTGAATGTCTAAATCTATGTCTGAAAGTCATCTACTAATGATGAGTTGTTGGGACAAGCCCCCAGCTAACTTTAAAGTCTAACTGAAAGAAAATAACTGAAAAATAAAATATCTTCCTCGAAAGATGAGGACTCACCACTGTTGCTGCTGATATCACCTGAAGGAATCTACTAACGGTGTTGAGGCTGATTTCCGGCACCTGTATCATGATACGATACGGCATAGAAGGTATGCGTCAGTACTTTGAATGTACTGAGTAAGTGAGAGATAATAAAATCATGAAGAACAAGTAACTAAACTGCAATGACATGTAATGACCAGCTGAAATACTAAAAACTAAACAACTGAAATATAACTGAGATGGTCAATAATAACCCTGGCTGATGGTCATAGGCATGCCCTGAATATGAGATACTAATCTGATCTAATTATACTGAACTGAACTAAACTGAGTAAATCTAAAATTGTACTGAGCTGAGCTAAATTGAAACTGTACTGAGCTACGCTAAACTGAAACTGTACTGACTAGTAGATGAGTCTATAACCGACATATAACCACGTTAGCTAAACGTGGAGTCCGATGTATACACCCCATTAGTAGGACCCAATATACCTTGCCAGAGTATAAAGGTATGAGTGGATTATCACAAGTCTGGGACCATTGGGCCAATAAAATAACCTACGGCGGCAACGTAGTTCTGAGGTATGAGTGGATTATCACAAGTTTGGGGCCATTGGGCCAATAAATTAACCTACAGTGGCAACGTAGTTCTGGGACCTTGGGTGCGCTAGAACCCCGGTCCGCTTTGTGCTAACTCCTACTCCAACTGGATAGTCCTAGGTTGACTACTAAGATGATAGCTCGAAACTGGGGCCCAAGACTACGTCAGGGATACCTATCTGCAAGTACCCTAAGAGTCTTATCAGACTGGATTCTGTAACTGGAGTTCTAATACTGGCCAGAGCTGCTTATCTGAAAGCATTGTAACCATCTAAGGAAAAAACTAAAACTGAAGCAGGTGGTTCTAAGACTAGTCAGAGCTGCTTATCTGAAAGTGTCATAACCGTATAAACAACTAACTAAAATCTGATACCTGATATCTGAGTCTAATAACTGATAACTGGGAGGCACCAATGACACCTCAAGAAAAGACTGTAGTAAAATTGATCAGCTAACATTTCTGAAAATACTAAACATACTAACATTCTAACTAAAACTGGACTAGCATGCAACTGACTAAGATTTCAACTAATATTCATAATATGGGAATCCCAACACTGATAGAATCAAGCAACATGAATAACTACTCAATTATGCAAGACTCTAATTTACTGCATTCAAAAGCTAGGGCTAAATCATTCTACAAGAAGCTAGTTTCCCCATGATTTCTGAGAATTGGGAAAAATATAACAACTAATGACATGGATAATATTCCACCTGAAATTTATCAAATTCTGTCTGAAAACTTTCTAAATTTCAAAACCTCAGGACTATACTGATAGAAGATTTTGGAAGGGTTATAGGGACACAAGGGAAGAACAATTACCTCATTGAATTCCCACATACCCGGTGAAGAAATCCAGGAGAAAATTCCTTGAGAATTTGAGAAGAAAATCGATTTCCCTAGCTCTTGCTCTGAGTTTTTCTAAGAGAGTTTTACGATCTGACTTCTTAGTGAATTAGAGGAATGAAGTATATCATTTGTTACCCCTCTAAATTCCCTGAAAGTAAACCAAAACAATGTAGTTTAGGGATTAAAAAGGTGGGAAATTACTAAAATATCCCTGGAAAAAATCTGGAAAAACTGTCGACAAGGACCAACTTGGTCACTCAACGAGTCGTTGGTTGAGACCACGACCCATTAGGACCAATCGTTGGTCCTGGGGCCTGGATTTTTGGCTCACTAGAACTGGAAACAAGAGGTACCATGACTTGTTGGATGAACCAACGGGTCGTTGGTACCTCCTGTGGCCACTGGCAGGAAAATCTGGGAAGCCTAACAACGAGCAACACAATGACTCGTTGGTAGACCCAACGGGTCATTGTATCGAGTCGTCACCTCCACTAGAAAATTCTTAGGATCCCTGAACCTGTTACCACAGGTGGTCACAACGACTCGTTATGTGAGAAAATGGGTCGTTGCTTCCATTCATCATCACTAAAGGAGATATCTGGGAGTCCCAACTAACCACTCATACCAGGAGTTGTTGTATCACACAACGACTCGTTGGTTGAGTCGTGGGTTCCTGGATAAGGGAGTTCTGAGCTGGGGAGGAACAAGTGACAGGACTACTCATTGTTCCTCACAACAGGTCTTTCCATGTCCCATTAGTTCTTGAAGGACCAAGGCAGGGCTGACCACGACTCAGACAATAGGTTGTTGGAGCTGACCACGACTCATTGTCTCGATCATTTTGAGGCAAAATTTGTGGTTTCTTCTGAATTTTTTTTGCAAGGTCTGAGTTTGGTCTAGGAAAGTCTCGAGGTGTCACAATATATCCCCCTTGTGATTATTCATCCTCGAATGAAGGCTAAAACTGCTGTAAAACTGGAAAAAGAGCTACAATTCCCAAACTGAGACTATGAATTGATTTTTGAAGGAATGACTTACTCCAAACTGATCTAACCATGCTAACTGAGTTGATGCAACTAAAATGCACATTGAAAATGTAGATTTGATGAGTACAGAACTGAACAGAGTATTGAGGAGAAATTTAGTACCTAATGCTGGAACTGAACTAGAAGGGAATAAATGAGGGTATTTCACCATCATATCTACTTCTGTCTCCCATGTGGCTCCCTCAACTAGTTGGTTCCTCCACATGACTTTCACCATAGCAAATTCCTTGTTTCTAAGCTTACGAAGTTGACAGTCTAGGATTTGAACTGGGACCTCTTCGTATGAGAGACTATCTTTCACTCCTACACTTTCTAGTGGAACAACTGAAGTCGGATCACCGATGCACTTCTTCAATAGTGACACATGAAAGACTGGATGCACAGATGCTAACCCTGGAGGTAATTCTAACTCATATGTCACACTGCCAACTTGCCTCAGAATCCTGTACGGTCCCACATATCTCAGACTGAGTTTCCCTTTCTTTCCAAGCCTCATCACCCCTTTTATGGGTGAAATTTTCAGATAAACCCAATCATCTACCGCAAATTCTAACTCTCTTCTCCTCACATCGGCACAGGATTTCTGTCATCTTTGCGCTGTTTTAAACCTTTTTCCGATAAGTTGCACCTTCTACATAGCTTCATGAACTAAGTCTGGCCCTATAAGGTAGCTTCACCAACTTCAAACCACCCTATAGGAGACCTACACCTCCTACCATATAATGCCTCAAACGAGTCATCTGAATAAGAGAGTGGTAGTTGTTGTTGTACGCAAACTCAATGAGAGGCAAGTGATCCCCAACTACCCTTAAAGTCGATAATACAAGCTCTCAGCATATCTCCTATGGTCTGAATAGTGCGCTCATCTTTTTTATCTGTCTGAGGGTGAAAAGCTGTGCTGAGCTTGACCTGGGTACCGAGTGCTTTCTGAAATGACTTCCAGAAATGTAAGGTGAACTGGGTACCTCTATCTGATATAATGGACAAAGGCACTCTATGAAGTTTGACTAAATCCCGGATATATAGCCTAGAATAATCTTCAACTGAGTCTATAGTTTTAACTAGGAGGAAGTGTGCTGACTTGGTCAGCCAGTCTACTATCACCCAAATTGAGCCATGCTGCCGACAAGTGCGAGGTAGACTTATAATATAGTCCATATTCACTTTTTTCCACTTCCATTTGGGTATGTTGATATCCTGAGTCATACCTCCCGATTTCTGGTGTTCCACCTTAACCTGCTGGCAATTCAGACACCTAGCCATAAATTTTGCAATGTCTCTTTTATGTTGTTCCACCAGTAAATATCCCGTAGATCTCGATACATCTTAGTGGAACCTGGGTGGATAGAATATCTCAAATTGTGTTCTTCTACCAGTATCTGATGTCTCAAGTCGCCTATATCTGGTAAAAACAGTCTGCCCTGGTAGCGGAGCACACCATCTCCCCCTTTGAAGAAAGCCTCCACTTCTTTTCTGAGAACTGCTTCCTTTAGCTTAAGCGGTATGGGATCTTCATCCTTCCTTAACTTAACTTCAATGACTAACGAGGAATCTAATCCACTTTGCACTACTACTCCGCCCTCAGCTGAATCAACCAATTGCACTCCCAACCATGCTAACTTGTGAATATCCTTTTCCAGTTCCTTTCTGCTCTCTTCAACATAAGTCACGCTCCCCATGGAAATCCTGCTTAGGGCATCATCCACTACATTGGCCTTGCCCCGGTGGTATAGCACACTCATGTTGTAATCCTTCACTAGCTCCAACAACCTTCTCTGGCGAAGATTCAAGTCTTTTGATTGAACACATACTGAAGGCTCTTGTGATAGTTGAAAACATCCACGTGAGCCCCATAAAGTTAATGCCTCCATATTTTCAACACAAACACCACTGCTGCCAACTCAAGGTCATGAGTCAGATAGTTCTTTTCATGAAGCTTGAGTTGTCTGGAGGTGTAAGTTATCACCTTACCCTGTTGTATCAGAACACAACTGAGTCCCACTATAGAAGAGTCACAATATACTACGAACCCATATGTTCCTTTCGGTAAGGTTAAAACTGGAGCAGTAGTGAGTCGAGTCTTCAACTCCTGGAAACTCTTCTCATATGCGCCTAACCACTGAAACTTTACCTTTTTCTGAGTCAACTTAGTCAGAGGAGGGACATGCGATAGAGGAAAATCCGCCTACAAAACATCGGTAATAACCAGCTAGACCCAAGAAACTTCTGATTTCGATTGGGGAAGTAGGTCTTGGCCAGTATTTTACCACTGCTATCTTTTGAGGATCTACTTGAATACCGTCACCCGAGACCATGTGACTAAGGAAAGTCACAGACTTTGACCAAGATTCACATTGCTGAATTTAGTGAACAAGTGACAGTCTCTGAGTGTTTGTAGCACTATCCTCAGATGGTTAGCATGTACCTCCTCATTTCTGGAGTATACCAGAATGTCATCAATGAACACAGTGACAAACATATCTAGGTACTGCTTGAAAACTCTATTCATCAGGTCTATGAAAGTTGTGGCGGCATTAGTTAGTTCAAAGGACATAACCACGAATTCATAATTACCATACCGAGTTCTAAAGGTTGTTTTTGATATGTCACATTCTTTGACTCTAAGATGATGATACCCCGACTTGAGATCTACCTTGGAGAAACAATTGGCTCCATAAAGCTGATCGAACAAGTCGTCAATCCTAGGTAGGGGTTACCTATTTTTAACTGTGACTTTGTTCAACTAACGGTAATCGATACACATTCTGAGAGTACCATCTTTCTTTCGCACGAATAGTACTGGAGCACCCCATAGAGAGATGATGGGTTTGATGAAACCTTTATTAAGAAGGTCTTTTAGCTGCTCCTTTAGATCCTTAAGTTCAGCTGGAGCCATTCTGTAAGGAGGGATGGAGATGGGCTAAGTGTATGAAAGAAGGCCTATGCCGAAGTCTATTTTCCGCTCGAGAGGGACTTCGGGAAGATCTTTGGGAAACACATACGGGAACTCACTAACAACTGGAACTGACTAGATAGTTGGGTTTCAAAGCTGGAATCTTTGACCCGAACTAGGTGATAAATGCACCCTTTCGTAATGAGCTTCCTTGCCTTAAGGTAGGAAATAAACTGACCCTTAGGCGCTAAACTACTACCATCCACTTTAAAACTGGCTCATTAGGAAACTAAAATCTGACGACTCTAGTTATGCAGTCAACTGAGGTATGACCAGAGTGTAACCAATCCATGCTAAGAATGAGATCGAAATTGACCATGTCTAATTATACTAGATCTGATGGAATAAACTTATTCAATACTGAGATTGAGCAGTTTCTATACACCCGGCTAGCTCTAACTAACTCACCAACTGGGGTAGAGACTGAGAATGGTTCTGAGAGGACTTCTGGACTGATTTCAAACTGGATAGCTACATAGGGAGTCACGAATGATAGTGTGGCTCCTGGATCTAGTAGGGCATACACATCTAGGTGGAAGAGACGTAACATACTCGTGACCACGTCAAGTGAGCTCTCTTGATCCTGATGAGAGGACAAAGCATAAAAGCGATTTTGGTGATGACCGCCATTCTACCTGAAGTGTTGGCCTATTGAGTTGGTCGGCCTGCTGGAGTTGCTGAAGTGGTAGACTGTAATCTCCCCCGTCCTACTAAAGAACATTCTCTAAGCCGGTGACCCAGCTGTCCACACCCAAAGCAACCCTCTTGGCCTTCGAGGCATTGACCTGGACGGTTCTTGCCACACTTAGGGCAAGCTGGGTAACGGTTGATGGCGTTGTGACTTTGGGACTGAGAGCCAGATGCTCCACCCTTCCGATCCTTGTGGGACTGAAAAGTAAGGGCGCTGGCTGAAGTGGGTGTTGGAGCCCTCTGCTTCTATGAGAAGCTTCTACTACCATATCTCTGGTGGCTATAATCTGATTGGCCCGTCCTAGCTCGCTTATTCTCCGCTCCATGTCTTTAAACTTTTTTGCCTCAATCTGTTGGGCATGAACGATGAGGCTGGAGAGGTCATGTCTAATTTGCTGCATTCAAAAGGTAGGGCTATATCATTCTATAAGAAGCTAGTTTTCATATGATTTCTGAGAATTGGGAAAAATATAACAACTAATAACATGGATAATATTCCACCTAAAATTTATCAAATTCTGTTTGAAAACTTTCTAAATTTCAAAACCTCAGGGCTATAACTAATAGAAGATTTTGGAAGGATTTTGGAGACACAAGGAAAGAACAATTCCCTCATTGAATTTCCACATACCTGATGAAGAAATTTCGGAGAAAATCCCTTGAGAATCTGAGAAGAAAATCAATTGCCCTAGCTCCTGCTTTGAGTTTTTCTGAGAGAGTTTTATGATTTGACTTCTGAGGAAATGAGAGAAATGAAGTATATCGTCGGTTACCCCTCTAAATTCCCTGAAAGTAACCCAAAAAATAAGTAGTTTAGGGATTTAAAAGGTGGGAAATTACTAAAATATCCCTAGAGAAAAATTTGGAAAAACTGTTGATAGGGACCAACGGGTCACTCAACAAGTCGTTGGTTTAGACCATGACTTGTTGGGACCAGTCGTTGGTCCTGGGTCCTGAATTTTTGGCTCACTAGAACTGACTACGAGAGGGACCATGACTCGTTGGATGAACCAACGGGTCATTGGTACCTCCCGTGGCCACTGGCAGGATAATCTGGGAAGCCTAACAATAAGCAACATAATGACTCATTGGTAGACACAACGGGTCGTTGTATCGAGTCGTCACCTCCATTGGAAAAATTCTTAGGATCCCTGAACTTGTCATCATTGGTGATCACAATGACTCATGTGAGAAAACGGGTCATTGTTGCCACTCGTTGTCACTAAAGGAGATATCTGGAAGTCCCAACTAACGACTCATACCACGAGTCATTATATCACACGACGACTCATTGTTTGAGTCATGGGTTCCTGGATAAGGGAGTTCTGAGCTAAGGAGTAACGAGTGATAGAACGACTCGTTGTTCCTAACAACAGGTCATTCCATGTCCCGTTGGTTCTAGAAAGGACCAAGGCAGGGCTGATCACGACTCATACAATGGGTCATTGGAGCTGACCACGACTCATTGTCTTGGTCATTCTAAGGAAAATTTTCTGGATTTTTTTGAATTTCTTTTGCAAGGTCTGAGTTTGGTCTAGGAAAGTCTCGGGGTGTTACATATCTCCATCAGGCTCTCTCCAAAATAAGCCATAAGTAATTCCTCTTTTCCACTTGCTCCTCTCAATTAAATACAGAACCTCTTCAAATGAGCGACAAGGTCACTATGTCCGTCATACTTGTCGAACTTCGGGGATTTGAACCCTAGAGGCAAGTGAACATCAGGGAACATGCACAAATCCTTGAAAGAGACACTCTTATACCCTCCTAGTCCCTTCATGTTTCTTATGTTTGTTTTTTCTCCAGACTTCTCATTTTCTTGTCCATCTCTTCTTGTTCCTCGTTCTTGGTAGTTTTCTCAATCTCGATCGGGAAACTATAATGATGAGAGGGGTGGTAAGAGCCTGGGACTTTTAAAGTCATTTTAGGAGGATAATATTGATCAAGATGCACCTTGGTGGAAGGCTCATTAGTGGATTTTTGTATCACCGCTGGTTGAGGGACAATATTAGCCGATATAATGGGCATGAAGAATGGGTTGCTTATGAGAGGTGCATCCAAAGGGTATAGTATGGATGTCTAACGGTGTTGGATGTGTTATCATACGGGCCAAACCCAAGTGGGTAAAGTGGGTGGGTCACTTGTATAGATCAGAAGGGCGACAAACATAGTCACTTCTGACAATCTAGGGATTGAAGATGGTGGAGCTTGTCCATTCATCCAAGCTTCGTATATTTCAGCCATTTGTTGTCTCAACATCCTTACTTCCTCCGTTAATATTGATTCTTATTGAACCAACTAATCAGGGACTTCATCATTATCTGACTCTGTTTTGTCTTTGCGAGCCATTGCCCCTTTTCCTTTTGATCTCGTATTGTATAAGTTAGGCTCCAGTGTAAGCACAAACCAACCACCTTTTTAACTATCTTTTATAACAAAACAAAAATTTGTTAGGATTTAACATTTAGCAGATATTAATCACACGTTGTATGTTATGAATCTAATATTATTCCCATTTCTAGAATGAGCTCGAAAGGCTTTTGATGCGTCATCCTGACTTTGGTTTGAATATGTTATAATGCGCTTTCTTTTTTAAAAAAACATTATTATTGTTTTTTAACTCTTTCATTCAGTGGTTTTAAAAGTATTCTGATCGAGCCCATTAGAGTTTCTTACATATCATGTTAAACATGAATCAAATCATTGTGCAGTTTAAAAAAATAATAGTTTTTTAAAAAATTAAATAATAATAATAATAATAATAATAATAATAATAATAATAAATAAACAAAACAAATAAAATATTATAAATTATTTAACTCAAAGTAAAGAGAAAAAATTCATTCATTTTTGAAATAATTTTAATTCACCAACTTAAACAGAACAAAAAGGAAAAGAAAACTAGCTAGAAGTGCAACAGACTCAAATAATAAAAAATAAGATAATAATAAAACCTCTAAGGAACTACTAAAAAAAATCGTAATACAAGATGCCTTCTCAAGGTGCAAAATTCCCTCCTAGACTTAAATATACCCTAGATAAAGTTGTCGGTAAGTGTGGGGCAAGGGCACGTGCATGTCAACCCAGAATCTCATCATCCCGATGGAGATAAATATCATAAACATCAACTAGGGTTTCTTTGAGCTGAAACACTCGTTCTTTGGCCTCCTCCATATTTTCATGACGATTTTACAATCATTGTCGGCTAGCATTGATCACTTGACTCAAATTCTCTTTTTGTGCCTAAAGACCTTCGATTTGGTGGTGTAGTATACTTCGTTCACCTATCCACTAGTATCTTTCAGCCTAAACTTCTGCCTGATAAGCTGCGAATCGCCTTGCTATTTTCCTTTCTCGTTCTATAGAGGCTTTTAATTGAGCCTGAAGCCTAGATTGTGTGTGCATTAGTATGGCCTTTTCACTTTTAAAGTCATCTTGTTGATGCTCCATAGCCACTTCAATGATACCCAAATCTTCTTACAAAGCTTGGATAGAACATTGATCTACTTCAGCCTTTCTTTCTTCCAACTCAACTTTAGCCCCCAATTCTTCCTCTAATTGGTTGTAGTTTTGCTTGATGCATAGTAGGTCTTCATCTTAAGTTGTAGTGCTGATTGATAATTTCTTTCTACCTCTATCTGAATCTGTGTGATTCTTGCTTCATATTCAATTTGTTGTTCATTTAACCTGCTCGAAACTCATTCTTAACCTCCAAATGAGCTTGTCTAACTCTAACTCGGATCTCTTATTCTCTGTCTCATTTTCTTTTTTCAGATTCCTTGGGCTTTTCTTCAGAAGGGGAGGGCTTGTGTAGCCATGAGAGGTACCCAGGAACTCCACTTTCCTTCTTGTGGTCCTCTACCATTTCGCTCAATTTGAATGTAATGCTTGCATACTAAATTTTTAGTATTTCATCACTAACAAAAAGATAACCCAGAGGAGTATCATACATAAATTTATCCATGTTTCTGGTTCGAGGAATATCTTGAAGTCGACCTAATTAGCGCATTACTCGAAGTTGTACATAAGGTTAGACCCCTCTGAGTCCAATCAATACTAGATATGAGCGATGTGAGGACATACAAATGATTTCTTGTGTCGGAAATCAATAGTTATTTCAGGTAATCTGATTAGCAGTCAATTCAGAGATTTTTTTGCCTCTATGCCTTGATCCCCATATGGAGTTTACTTTTAGTGACTCTCTCCTAATGACTCGTAACTTGATGTAACCAATTAGTAGTGAACTTTTGTGCAAGGTGGTGATCATAAAATATTCCAAGAACCACATTTGTAATAGAATATTGCAGCATTCAAAGTAGGTTGGGCCCCCTTTGCACTTGGTTAGTGCGTGGAATATGTCTCCAAGAATCATGGTTACAAGGTGGGATTATCGATTGTGGTCAGCGGTTGCACTACTCCAGCCAAAAAAATATCATTGCTTGTGGTTTTGTCTTCTAGGTTTAACATCCTGAATTGAAAGGTGTCTAGACTGGCTTACCCGAGTGGATAACTCGGCCGGGGAGGGCTAGTTTACCGGTACCAAAGTTTTTTCGACTTCACTGGTGGTCCAACCTCGTCTACCATGTGTGACTAATAATTCTGAACCGCAACATAACCTCACACGGGCTCATCTTAGACAAAACATTTTGTGGAGCGTATCCGCACACACAGTGAAAAGTGGTGAATATGTTCAAAGACTCAGAGGGGTGCATTAGAGAAGACAATTCATATATACAAATTGCAAAATATCAAAGCGGTAAATAAGTAAGCAAAGATCACATTAGGCCAACAAACATAATACATATATCAAAGAAATAAAGAAAGTCAAACATGAGTCAACATACAAATATCGAATTCTGACCCCTCCCTAGCAGAGTCGCCATCTGTCACACCCTATTTTCTCCTCACCCCTCTATGAAGGAAGGATTTTTGTAAATAGTTTTTTTCAATTACAGTGACATTTTGAAAAAGGATCATTTATGTTTTACAGAGTCGCACTTGGAATTGAGTTTTGGTGTTTCAAGTTATCTTATTGAATCCCTAATCGAAAGAAAAGTTTGACTCTAAAGTTATTGGTCTGCAAACTAGAAATTTGGATAAGAAATTCTGTTGACCGAGGGGAAGGTGTCAGACACCCCTTGAGTCTCGTGGTTCTAGCATGGTCTCTTTATTGACCCATATCTGGCTTAAATTAATTCTTGGATAAAATAAGTTTTATTTGTCTTATATTACTATTGCCTTGTCTACTTTGCTTATTCATTATTTCTCTTTTTGTGAAAGGTTTTGAATTAATTCGCAACCTGTTTCGCTCCCTCATAATTATTTAATCAAATGGCTAAGGAGCGTAACCGCACACATGAACTTTTCAAATTATTTATTTGCTTTGGTCAAAGAACGTAACCGTACACATGGTCAACACATTTATTGAAAAGTCAAGGATTATAACCGCATACATGACAATTAAAGTTAAATAGATATCAATTAAGAATCATAATTTTAAAAAATGATTAACAAAATTGTGTAAAGATAAATTAATTTTTTAAAAATTATTAAAATTTTATCAATAGATTACTTATAAATGATAAGAGCAGAATAGTGCCTTAAATTCCTGAATCAACTTCCACTTAAAAAATAAATACTACTTATTTCGATATATTTGTTGATTAATATTACTATTGCTAATATAGTAATTTTAAATTGAGAATAACAAAAAATACAACATATTTTTCATCATTAGCAAAAGAAAATACAATCGTATTATATTATGAAATAATAACATCAATACATAATTTATATTAGAATATATCTGCGTACAAAAATCACTCCCCCTTTCTCTTATATATATATATATATATTCTACTTTCTCATATTCTGTTTCTTTTTTTTGTTTCTTCTGTTTCCTTTTCTGTTTTTTCTTTCCTTTCCTTTTCTCTTCTTTTCTTTTCTTTATTTCTTCTTCTGTTTTCATTTTTTCCGTCTGTTTTATGTTTTTCTTTCTTTTCTCTTTATTTATTTAGTTATTGTTTTAACTATTTGGTCAAAGTTAATTTTATTTCTATTAGCATTTAAAAATATCAATTAAAAAAAAAATAACTATTTGAGAAGTTGTTGTACTTGAATGCAATTCATCGTCTCTAAAATATAAAGTGATGTTTTCATTAGGGGACGCGTTGTACTCTTTTTATTAGCCAATATTTTGTCCCACTGAATCTTTCTGGTAAGGTTTTTAACGAGGTAGAAAATAATGTGTATTTCAAGATATGTGCTTTCTTTTTTCTTCACTAGAATTTTTTTCTGCTGGATTTTTCTAGTAAGGTTTTAACGAGTGGTATCTCCCAGATCCACCTCCAATTAGGAGTGTGTACACGGTCAACTTCTATATAATTACCCAATGAAGAGTCGGGATCATATCCATGAGGACTTAGTATTGGTCAAGGATACCAACTAAAGAACATATGATTAAATGCTTGAAGGACTACTCAAATTAATGGGTAAAGAGAGAATTTAAACTAAAATGCTAGATCTAGATTACAAAGGATTAAGATCAATAGAAAAAATATTAGGAATGCATTCTCATATAGGTTTGATCCCCCTGAATCACTCAATTAGAGTTATTGAGAATGGCTCGTCATAAATATGCATGCAATCACTAGATGTCTCTGAACAACCTAGCAATGTCAATCTAAGTCAACTTTCTCAAATTGACAAGAATTACATACAAACCAATTGCAAGTTTTCCAATTAGATTCATAAAATCTCTTAGTGAACCTATTAAGCAATGTTATGTCTTGAGTCATTATTAATTGATGCTACCCAAATTCTAATTGGCTCGTTCAAGCACAATTGGAGCAATTTGGCATGATTAGCTTTTTGCAACCACAACACTTTACAAAGCAAAGATCAATCAAATATTCAAAAGTCCAAAATTAATTCATCCTAATTGAGATCAGTAGGATTCACAAACCCATTAGGTTCACAATCCTGGATGAGAGTATA
The DNA here is from genome assembly GCA_035772735.1 of Datura wrightii. Lineage (NCBI taxonomy): Eukaryota > Viridiplantae > Streptophyta > Magnoliopsida > Solanales > Solanaceae > Datura > Datura wrightii. The sequence continues at coordinate 130,963,830 of JASDFA010000006.1, forward strand.
ACTTCTCATGAGTAGATAAGAAGAAAACATAAAATTAGACATGATCACAATTCAATTAAAAAAAAAAGAGAGAGTGAACCCAAAGTACAGAATTGATCTTCAAAAATCTTCAAACTACAGTTAGTACTCTCAAAATATTCTATTCTCTACTATAAAGTTTAGACCCTCAAGAAAATGACTAAAGACTATTCATACTAAGACTAAAATCCTAAGCCTAGTTTAAATTCCACAGGCCTAGTTCACAATTACGAACCTTATTTTTAATTTATGATCCGTACTTTCTGCCGTATTTTGAATCTACAATTTGTTCTGTTGGCTATCGTACATCAATATATGGACTGTAGATTGAATTTACAATCCATACTTTACTTTGAAGATTGCTTCTCTAGGATTGAACATTCTCTGGATCTATGATCTACGGTATCATTTACAATCCGCAAATTAAATGTGCAGACCGTATTTTACTTCATACTTTGATGATAAATTTTTACCACTCACTAGTTTGAATCACTGTTGTAAGTATGAGCCACACTTTGGAGTATGGTCCGTCTGTTCTCATTTTCTGGCAGAAGTTATGTGACTGGTGCCTCTTTCCTCAAACTCATTGAATTTCTAAAACTTAGCAAAACATCATAAATATTGACTCAAATTAGCATTTAAAGTCATGAAAAACTCTCTAAAAAGAAGTACAAATGTGTCACCTCGACAAATCAACACCCCCAACTTAAAGCTTTTGGTTATCCCCAAGCAACTGAAATAAGAAAATCTAACCTACATACATGATCTGATGTCACAAAGTGCGATGCCTACAAGAAATAACACTTTTAGTGGCAACTAAAGTTGCCACAGAAACTCCAATGTTCGCCACAAAAGACATCTGATGGCGACAGAAGGGTCATTCATTGGCTTTGCGACGATTTTTATCGGCACGAAAAATATCAGGCAGAGTGACCGCTCAAAGAGTCGCCACTATAGGAAAGGCTTTAGCAGCGACAAAGGTCGCAACAGCAAGCTATTAGAGGCGACTTTACCCTGCCACAATTGACTTAACATAACATATTAAGGAAATATAATTTTAGCGGTGACTTATAGCCGGAACAAATACCAATAACTTTTTGGAAAGAAATAATATGAATTTATTTTACTATTAATTTTCCAATAATATAATAATTTTCCGTTACATATAAAATGACATAACCTAAATATTTCTCAATGAGAGAAATCATAATCTTCAAACTCCTCCTTATCAAAATTCTCCATGATTGATAAACCTTTTCCTGTAAATAGAAAAAAAATAAGCAAAAATTCACTTCGATAATTTGACATTAAGCAGGAAAGAAATTGAAAATAATAGAATAAACAAGTTCGCTTGCGAAGTATTACCTCAAATCATGAAATATAGGTGAATTATGCACTTACATGTTGTAATTCAAATGCAGAAGAAAAGTAAAAATAGGCTCAACTATAATTATTGTTGCATAGAAGACAACTTTTCCTCATCAGTTTCAATCAATATTGACAATTAATATTCAAAAATGACATAAAATAATATAAAAAATGTAAAACTAAAAGCACAGAGAAGTAATCTAATCAGTACTAAAACAAATGTTTTCTCTTGACTAAGTTGAATAAGTAATTAAAAGTAAAACAATAATTCTCTTCCCAATATTAAAACAAATGCTTTTTCTTGGCAAAGTCAAGAAAATCAGAGTTTTACTAAAATAAATAAGTAGAAAGGTTATCAAGTTGAGGAAAGAAATGAAAGAGATATTCGAAAGAATTGATTTAGGAAAATCTTTTCCTTAACTAATAACATAAATCAGAATATATGAAATTAATCAAAATTTAGCATAACTAATCATGCACTAAATTAGTTAAGTAAAGAGGGAGTCAATCACAGAGATTTACCTTAGACAGAGAAGGTATGAATAATGATAGTTTAACATAGATAAACAGATCCTCAAAATAAGGAAAGAACAAAAACTAATATTCAGAAAGGTCAAACAGTAAAATACTTTTCCTTAAATAGCATAATTGAGATCGACTAGTACAAACACAGCACAATTTATCAAAAATAATTAAGTACCAATATGGTCCTCAATCAGCTAAGGAAAGAGAAGCAATGATATAATCAATCAAAAGAAAAAATTATCCTCAATCAGCCAAATCAGAATATATATAAATTAATCAAACTTTTTTATAATTAGTTATGTACTAAATTAATTAAGAATCAATCCAAGGAAATTAACAAAGAATACACAAAACTTACTTCAAATAGAATCAATTAAGTATACAATTAATAATAATTTAACATAAATAAATATATAGCTAAGCTAAGGAAAAGAACAGGAATAAAATAAGATTGTCTTCCCTTATTATTTCTCCCTTCTGAAAAGGAAAATTCAAAAATTTTGCCTATCTTCGCAAGCTCTACCATTGATGGACAAACAAGTGACATACTTAAATTGCTCTGTGTGTATTATATTGCAGATGATTTAATGAATTAATTATAAGGTCGTCTTTATATAGGCATATATATAAAGAAAAAGGAACAGAAAATAAAAATATCCAGAATCTTCATTTGCCATTATTTACCTTCTTTATGGTCCATCTTTTGATTAATTCCTATATCAACATTCCTTTAATGCGATGGATTGGTTGAAATTCACCAACTGGGGGGTTGCGGAATTAGGAAGTAGGAATGAGAGGAAAAATGTGAGGACGGATGTCTTTTGCCTCCGTTTCCCTTCTTATTTATAAACAAAAGAATGACTTTTACTATTCATGAATGACCTTTACTATTCATGAACAGTAACTGACCTTTACTATTTATTTACACAGTAATATGACTTTTACTATTTATTAATAGTATTTGCCTTTTACTGTTTGCACAGTATTTGGCCTTTCCTATTTATAAATAGTAACTGACCCTTACTATTTACTACTATTTACTTTACGACTTTTTACATAAAAACAAAAAAATTTACAAAAAAGCAAAGACACATATACAACATATATCTTTTCCTTTATGTCGATGTCTTCTTTATGTCTTTGTCATTCCAGCTGGACTTCGGGTATCTGTTTGTTGTCTTCACCATGTCATTTTGAACAATGGTGATCTGGATATTTCTGTCCTATAGTTTTGCAATATCTTGTCAGAAGTGCCGGAGATATATAATTTTTTCGTATAGCTCTTGTTGTAGGTATTTGTTCTGGCTTTAGCAGACTAAGTATCCATTGGCGTAGTTCTTCCATGTCTGTTTCTTTATGTTCTTTGGAGTTTGCATAGATTATTGTCTGGTCTCTTGAATAGTAGCTCCAAATTGAGTTGCCATTTAGGTAGTTGTTTGCTAGCTCATTGAGTATAGTGGCGAGTCCGATAATTCTTTTGTTTGCGTAAAATTCGGGTATCTCTGCACATTGTATCTCATTTTGTTGTTCTATCCTTTCTGGAATTATCATCTCTTTTGTCAATCCTATCTTTACAACCTGTATGATTGGTTTTATTTCATCATACAGTATCTCTACTGGTGCCGAGTATATTTTTATATAAAAGAATGTGCCTTTAGTTATTCTTTTGTATGTAGTAAATGCTTTATGTATTTCTGGTATGGTAGCTATTTCATCTCCTGTTGTTGTATATACAGTACTAAGTAGTCCATAGTCGTAACAAGTCCTTACTATGTTAGCATTCGTTTTAGGTTGGGCTATTAGTTTATTGTATCCTTGTAAATGTTGGGTTATATAGTCTTCTGTTGGGTTACTGGTGCTGGTAGATCTTGGATTTTTATTTAAAAAGGTTTGTATTTTATGGATATTTTGTATATATCTGCTGGATATGTGGTTATAGGTTTGTTTGGCCTGGTTTAGGCTTTCTTTGTATGTGGTAGTTTGTGGTGTAGGGGTAATTGGTATATTTCTTTTTGGTGTAAATGGTTTATCAAATAGTTTATTTTTGGTGATATCTTTTTTATCTCGTGCAGTTCCTGATGTTCCTGCAGCTGCACTTAACAAATTGTTAGATTGGGTTTTTTGGTGTTTCCCATCGTCACCTTCTAGCTCTGGAATTTTAGCGTCTTCCGATCGACGTAGCTCCGCATGTTTAGAGTCATGCTGCTGACTGTTAGCTCTGCTCTTTAGCTGTTGTATCTCTATTTCCATACTATCCACTTTTTGCAAAGTGTAGTAAGGAGATTGAGTATTTGTTCCATATTGTCCTTTCTATCTTCAGTACTTGTATCTGGAGAGTTAGTCTGCAATTGTATTTCTTTCAGTCTTGATAATCTCAGTTGTAAATGAAAAATTTAGTATATTTAAAACTAATCTTCTTATTTCTTTTGTTGTGACTGAATCTTGTACCTTTTTAGTCATCCACCATTTAACTTGTGTGTTATCTTTTCTAACAATAAATTTGTTATAAACAATATATGGTTCAAATGCTAATAAACATTTATATAATGCAAATAATTCTTTTCTATTTATCTCCCATTTTATTTGTGGTTCAGTATATGACCCTGAGTAGTATCTATAATGGTGTTCTATTTTTTCATTTTTATATTTATATTTTAATACTCCTCCATAGTTGTGGTCACTGGAATCTGTTTCCACTATATAACTAAACTGTCTATTTTCGTCTGGAAAATATAGTTTTGGTAGGTTTTTACACATGTCTTTTATCTTTTTTATATGGTTTTTATCTTTTTCATCAAAATAGTATTCTATGTCCTTTTTTAATTTTTCTGTAATGGTTTTAAGTTTTCTGCTAACTTTGGTACATACTCTCGTACTTGGTTAACTAATCCTAAAAAGGATTGTAATTTTTTCTTGGTATCTACTAATTCTTTAGAATTAATTATTTTTTGTACTATATGTGTTTGCATTTTTATTCCATTCTTATCTATTTGTATTCCTAGGAATTCTATTTGATTTTTTAATATTTCAGCGTTTTTTCTACTTAAGCTTATTCCTGATATCTCTATTATATGCATAAATTTCTCTAATAATTTTATATGTTCTCCTTTTGTTCTTGAATAAACTAGTATATCATCTATGTATACTATGCAATTTTCTAGTTGATTAAAGTAGAATATCCATAAAATGTTGATATCTACCTGGTGCATTTTTATATCCAAAACGTAGTACATTCCATTCATAAAATCCTTGTGGTACAATAAATGTTGTTAATTGTTTTGATTCCTCTTCTAGTTTTAGATGGTAAAATCCTGATTTACAATCAAATTTACTAAAATAATTGTATCCTTGTATCTGTCTTACTTTTAGTATTTTGTTTGGTATTGGGTAGTTATATGTTTTAGTTTTTGCATTTAAATTTCTATAATCTATAACCATTCTGCTTTTTCCTCTTTTTTGTTCACTATGTTTATTTACTATAAATGCTGGACTATTATGTTTACTGTTACTTTCTTGTATATAATTGTTTTCTAGTAATTCTTTTATATGCATTTGAAATTCTTTTTGGTCTTCAAAATTATATATCAGTGGTTTCTGTGTTATTATACTATTTTTATCTATTAGTTCAATTTTTATCTTTGTCTTATGTTTTTCCCATCCTTGTAACGGATTTTCATTATATAATGAATTTAACTTATTTTGTAATGCATGTATTCTATCTATTTTGAATATTATAATTTCCTTCTGCTATAATTTTTGTTAATATATAGATTTTTGGCATTATTTTATATCAAAGTTCTTTTAATAATTATCTTCTTATTTTCATAATGTATCATTAGTTGTTTTTCATCTAAATTATAAGGTTTTACTGTTTTTAGCCATCTTATTCCTAAAGTAATATTATCTTTTCCTTGATATATTTTGAATTTTATTTTTATTGGTACTCCTCCAATAATTAATTCTTGTTCTGTACTGTGTTCTATATTTGTCAAACAACTATAGAACACAAGAGGAAAAATGTGTAGTTTTTACAAACATATAGTTATATACAAACAACTATATGTAGTTTGTTTTATTTTATATGCTAGCTCTGATACCAATCTAGGGGGTTGCGGAATTAGGAAGTAGGAATGAGAGGAAAAATGTGAGGACGGATGCCTTTTGCCTCCGTTTCCCTTCTTATTTATAAACAAAAGAATGACCTTTACTGTTCATGAATAGTAAAGGTCATTCATGAATAGTAAAGGTCATTCTTTTGTTTATAAATAAGAAGGGAAACGGAGGCAAAAGGCATCCGTCCTCACATTTTTCCTCTCATTCCTACTTCCTAATTTTGCAACCCCCTCGATTGGTATCAGAGCTAGCATATAAAATAAAACAAACTACCCAGAAAATATCAAGTTATGGAGAAAACTAGCAACGATGCTGATCTACAAAATAAGGTATATAAATTCATAAATATGAATAGCTAAACTTTTATATTTCTTATAATCTCCTAAGTATTATGTGATATTATCTTCTTATTATGCCGTTATAATGAATAAATCTTGATTAAGTTTGCTATGTACGAGGCCAGTAAGCTGAGAATAAGTAAACCCAGACTATGTCATCCTAAGGTGGAAACCGGTGAGGCCAAGAGAGCCGTTTTAGGGGAGTACACAAAGTTGAGGCGATGTTAGGGTAACTGATCAAAGCTGAAAACGCATAGTAGTGACCGAAAAAGACTATTCAAAATAACGTTATAATAATCGGATAATTTCTAATAATACCAAAAGAGATTAGAGGGAATATTATGTTTAGAAAACATTCAAAAAAATGAATTCGTACCTACCAGATAAAGATCATGGATATAAAATACTTATCCTATATATGCTCAGAACCCTTGATTCAGATATTATAGATCTATATGAACTAGATATAAATTCAGATTAATAATGTTAAACTATGAATATATGGAATATTGGTTAGAAACTATGGAAAATATAAGACTATTAGTAATTTTGTTAGAAACTAATATAAGTGATTACATGAGAGAAGGGAATCTAGAACATTTAGAATATGCACTAGAAAACATAAAAGAATACAAAGAATAGAGCCATTAAAAAATAAATATTACAATAAAATGTTTACACAAGACCCCGATAACAAATAATGGATAACAAAAAACTATATAAACCAAAGAAAAAACATATTCACAAAAAAGTCAAAGAATTAAAAAAACAATTAAAAATACTATATCCCGAATATAAGCAATTAAGCTCAAGCAAAACAGATGATATTAGACTTGAATACTTAATAGATCTAATTTCAAAAACAAAATATAATTATATAAAATATCTAAAAAAGAAAACATGAAAGACAATATCAATAACAATGAAGAGTACAAACAACAACTACTTAATAAAATAAATGAAGTAATAAATGAAATCAAATTTAGAAAAAAGAGACTAAACTATAACATAGTTGTAGGAGTATGTAAAACATCAATTAAAGCACAAAGAAAAGAAATATTTTATTTGGAAGGACAACTACAAAGCCTAGAATATAAATTACAACACGAATTACCATGAATAAAGAAGAATATGCCCTAGAAGAAGAAAAATATATGAGTCAAAAAGGACTAGAAATAAAAATTATACACTCAAGTTTAGGAAGAAGATTTAAAAAAATTAGGAGATCAATTATATTTAATGTTAGAAAAAGAATCGGCAAAACTAGAAGATAGCTTAACAGCAATGGTAAGAATTAATAAAGAAAATGAAGAGATAGATAGGAAAAAAGAAATAGAAAAAATTAAAAAACAAGCCCAAATAGAAGTACAACAGATTAAAGAAGAAAAAGATACGAGAATCCAAGAATTAGAAAAAGAATTGGAAAAACTTAAACAATTGTATGAAGAAAAATTAAAAGCTAGAGAAAAACAACGTGAAGAATTAAAACTCACAGAAGAAATAGAAAAATTTAAAACATTACTAGAAGAAACAAGTACATTAGAAGACCAACCTAGAGTAGGAATAGATGAAATAAATGAACAAAATAATAACAATTCAGAAGCAGATCTAGATCAATATTCAGAAACTTCAGAAACATATACTAACCTAATAGAAAAAGAAAATAATATAGAAATTAATGTGGAAGATGTAGATGAAAAACCTAGTACATAAGGAACTAAAAGCCCAAAAAGATTAAATACTAGCCCAATTTATTATACTTACGAAAGAGAAAATAGAAGTAAAACATTATGGGATAAAAGGTTGAATAGAAATTGGACACCTAGACAGAACATAGAACAATATAACTTCTTAGATCTAGATTGTGTAGCAGATACAAATAAAACAATCCAATTATGGATAGGATATATTTCAAAACAACTAATAGATAATAAAATATCAGTAGCAGATTCCCCTGGATATATAGAAAACACTCATAGGAACAACAAAAATATGGTTACAAAACTTATCAGCAGAAAGTTTAGAAACACTAAGAAATAATAAGAAACCCAATAATGAAGTAGCAGCAACATCTATAGATATATTAAACAAATATGAAATGGCAATAAGAAACGAATTTAGTAGCATGACGAATGAAATAGATGAACGACAAAAAGATAAGGAACTAAATAGGAATCTAATAAATAAATTAAGTATATATAAAATGAGTTATATAGATGAATATACATGTGCATTTAAAGAATATTACTATAAAGGATTATATACGAATGAAGAAAGTAGAGAAATAAGAAAATTATATTACGCAAAATTACCAGAACCCTTTAGTTCAAAAATAACTAAAGAATGGCAAGAATCAGGATTAATAGATACACTAGGAGCTAGAATAAAATTCTTACAAAAATGATTTACAGAATTATGTGAAAAACATAAAGAAGACATGAAAATGGAAAAAATCTTAATAAAAAACTTAGCATGTTGTACAACAAAGACAGCACCACAATTTGGATGTACAAACAAATATAAATACAAGAAAAGAATCAAAAAATACAGACCATTTAGGACAAAATACAAGTATAAGAAACCAAGAAAAAGATATTATATAAAAAATTACAAACAAAAAAGACCTCATAGAACTAAGAAAAATATAACAGAATGTAAATGCTACAACTGTGGCAAAATAGGACATTTAGCTAGAGATTGTAAAATACCTAGAAATATAACTAAAAAACAAATATCAGAAGTAATAATAGAAAATGAAAAATACAAACAACTAGAATATATAGACTACGATTTAAACGATGACGATAGCATATATGAATTAACAGAATATGAAAAAACAGAAAGTGAAAATGAGATAAAAGAATACGAGACAGATAATGACTGAGAAAGATATAAGAATAATAAGTAAAGAAGAATACCAAGACAGTGAAAGTACAGAACAAAAAATAATATTTGACAACAATATGTTTGAACAAATAAAAGGAAAAGAATTAGATTTAAGCATAGATAAAATACTAGAAGTACCCAAATTAAGAAATTTCTTTAAGATAAAACAAGAAGAATATTATGTAGTAAGCCAAAAAGAACACATAATAGACTGTAAATATACTCAAGGAAAAGCTAAAATACCCATAATAAATAAAAAGATAATAAATAAAGAAATCCAAGAAATAAAGGCTAAGAATCCAATAAAATACGTACACCTAGGAGGAACAGAAATACTAATAAAAGCATGTTTCAGAGAAGGAATAGATACACCAATAGAAATATATTTAGCAGATGATAGAATAATTCACCCTATAGAGAAAAGTATAATAAGTGCAGTTAAAGGAAATCTCATATACCAAAAATTTAAATTTATAATAAGTGCAAATTATTCAGTAGCCTTGGACGATAGAAATATAGATAATCATTAGTATTATACTGGAAAATGTCAGGAATAGAATTAACACCAGGCAGTAAAGTATTTATAGCAAGATGTAAAAATTTATATGTACTAACAACAAAACATAAAATAATGGCTAGAAATAAGATTCAAAGAATTAAGATAGAAAACCCTTTTGACAAAATAGTTACTATCATTGATAATAATGATTATAGTTATAAAGAAATAGATATTGAAGAAGATTTAGAAATAGTAAAAGAAAGACTAAGTACATCAAAGAGAATAAATTATGATACACCATCATCATCAAGAAGTAGTACCTCAAGAAGGATAGACTATGAATTACAACCAAAATTATTAGAACAAAAAATAAACGAAATACAACCTTACCAATATTATATAACAGGAATACTAGATCAACGAAAGTATTTAATAATAATAGACACAGGACAAATTGAAAATTATATTACAAGAGAATTAGTAAAAGAAGAAGAAATCAATAAAAATGAAAATATAAATACAGAATTACCTAGAATACTGACAAATATAGAACACAGTACAGAACAAGAATTAATTATTGGAGGAGTACCAATAAAAATAAAATTCAAAATATATCAAAGAAAAGATAATATTACTTTAGGAATAAGATGACTAGAAACAGTAAAACCTTATAATTTAGATGAAAAACAACTAATGATACATTATGAAAATAAGAAGATAATTATTAAAAGAACTTTGATATAAAATAATGCCAAAAATCTATATATTAACAAAAATTATACAAGAAGGAAATTATAATATTCACAATAGATAAAATACAAGCATTACAAAATAAGTTAAATTCATTATATAATGAAAATCCGTTACAAGGATGGGAAAAACATAAGACAAAGATAAAAATTAAACTAATAGATGAAAATAGTATAATAACACAGAAATCACTGAGATATAATTTTGAAGACCAAAAAGAATTTCAAATGCATATAAAAGAATTACTAGAAAACAATTATATACAAGAAAGTAACAGTAAACATAATAGTCCAGCATTTATAGTAAATAAATATAGTGAACAAAAAAGAGGAAAAAGCAGAATGGTTATAGATTATAGAAATTTAAATGCAAAAACTAAAACATATAACTACCCAATACCAAACAAAATACTAAAAGTAAGACAGATACAAGGATACAATTATTTTAGTAAATTTGATTGTAAATCAGGATTTTACCATCTAAAACTAGAAGAGGAATCAAAACAATTAACAGCATTTATTGTACCACAAGGATTTTATGAATGGAATGTACTACGTTTTGGATATAAAAATGCACCAGGTAGATATCAACATTTTATGGATATTCTACTTTAATCAACTAGAAAATTGCATAGTATACATAGATGATATACTAGTTTATTCAAGAACAAAAGGAGAACATATAAAATTATTAGAGAAATTTATGCATATAATAGAGATATCAGGAATAAGCTTAAGTAGAAAAAATGCTGAAATATTAAAAAATCAAATAGAATTCCTAGGAATACAAATAGATAAGAATGGAATAAAAATGCAAACACATATAGTACAAAAAATAATTAATTCTAAAGAATTAGTAGATACCAAGAAAAAATTACAATCCTTTTTAGGATTAGTTAACCAAGTACGAGAGTATGTACCAAAGTTAGCAGAAAACTTAAAACCATTACAGAAAAATTAAAAAAGGACATAGAATACTATTTTGATGAAAAAGATAAAAACCATATAAAAAAGATAAAAGACATGTGTAAAAACCTACCAAAACTATATTTTCCAGACGAAAATAGACAGTTTAGTTATATAGTGGAAACAGATTCCAGTGACCACAGCTATGGAGGAGTATTAAAATATAAATATAAAAATGAAAAAATAGAACACCATTATAGATACTACTCAGGGTCATATACTGAACCACAAATAAAATGGGAGATAAATAGAAAAGAATTATTTGCATTATATAAATGTTTATTAGCATTTGAACCATATATTGTTTATAACAAATTTATTGTTAGAAAAGATAACACACAAGTTAAATGGTGGATGACTAAAAAGGTACAAGATTCAGTCACAACAAAAGAAATAAGAAGATTACTTTTAAATATACTAAATTTTTCATTTACAATTGAGATTATCAAGACTGAAAGAAATACAATTGCAGACTACCACTCCAGATACAAATACTGAAGATAGAAAGGACAATATGGAACAAATACTCAATCTCCTTACTACACTTTGCAAAAAAGTGGATAGTATGGAAATAGAGATACAACAGCTAAAGAGCAGAGCTAACAGTCAGCAGCATGACTCTAAACATGCGGAGCTACGTCGATCGGAAGACGCTAAAATTCCAGAGCTAGAAGGTGATGATGGGAAACACCAAAAAACCCAATCTAACAATTTGTTAAGTGCAGCTGCAGGAACATCAGGAACTGCAGGAGATAAAAAAGATATCACCAAAAATAAACTATTTGATAAACCATTTACACCAAAAAGAAATATACCAATTACCCCTACACCACAAACTACCACATAAAAAGAAAGCCTAAACCAGGCCAAACAAACCTATAACCACATATCCAACAGATATATACAAAATATCTATAAAATACAAACCTTTTTAAATAAAAATCCAAGATCTACCAGCACCAGTAACCAAATAGAAGACTATATAACCCAACATTTACAAGGATACAATAAACTAATAGCCCAACCTAAAACGAATGCTAACCTAGTAAGGACTTGTTACGACTATGGACTACTTAGTACTGTATATACAGCAACAGGAGATGAAATAGCTACCATACCAGAAATACATAAAGCATTTACTACATACAAAAGAATAACTAAAGGCACATTCTTTTATATAAAAATATACTCGGCACCAGCAGAGATACTGTATGATGAAATAAAACCAATCATACAGGTTGTAAAGATAGGATTGACAAAAGAGATGATAATTCCAGAAAGGATAGAACAACAAAATGAGATACAATGTGCAGAGATACCCGAATTTTACGCAAACAAAAGAATTATCGGACTCGCCACTATACTCAATGAGCTAGCAAACAACTACCTAAATGGCAACTCAATTTGGAGCTACTATTCAAGAGACCAGACAATAATCTATACAAACTCCAAAGAACATAAAGAAACAGACATGGAAGAACTACGCCAATGGATACTTAGTCTGCTAAAGCCAGGACAAATACCTACAACAAGAGCTATACGAAAAAATTATATATCTCTGGCACTTCTGACAAGATATTGCAAAACTATAGGACAGAAATATCCAGATCACCATTGTTCAAAATGCCATGGTGAAGACAACAAATAGATACCCGATGTCCAGCTGGAATGACAAAGACATAAAGAAGACATCGACATAAAGGAAGGTGCGAGATAGCACCGTGGCACGTTGGCCAGGCTCCGCGATGCAAGCCGTGCCACACTGAGGTGAAATTGCCTGGGGAGCCAACTTCCAGTGAGGGTCCGCGATACCCCCGCGGCACGGAGGGAGTGCTCTACGATACACTCCGTGCCACGTTGCTTGTTATTCCAGAAAAAATTCTCAATAGTATAAATAACAAACTTAGGTTTTATTTTAAACATTCTGACTTGGTTGAGCAAGAACGTGGGTTGCAGGCAGTTGAGAGTACGAAAATTCTAGGGTTCTTCTCTATCTCTTTCTCTTTTATCTCAATTGTTTGTATGAATTCTACTTATTTGATGATGTTTAATCCACAAATGAGTGGCTAATTCACTTCTTGCTGAGGTTGAGAACAATTGTAGTGTAATGTAATTATTGATCATTTCAGTTTTCATCTTTTCTTCAATGGTTGTTCTATCAATTCTTGTTTTTACTGCATTAATGTTTGGCCAATGCTAATGTATATCTAAAAATCCAATTTTTATTTTGAAAAGGAAAGAAATTGGGAAGATGTGAATTGGTAGGATATGATCTCTTCTTAGTTTAGAAAATTGAGAATTGATTTACATTCAGAATAGAAATATATCTGAAAGTCTTATTAGTCAATTAAGGAATCGGGTATGTATGGCTAGAGCATGAAATTCTTTTATCACAGAAATGTAGATTAAGGTTCATGATTCTTAAATTGGAAGGAGTCAAAATTTCCAACCCATAGGAAATAATTCTTGACTAGCAACCGAAGAAAAGATTAGCTGAATTGAATTGATAAATTGCTTCCCTGCATGTTCGTTTTAACCTCAGCTTGCTCATTACTTTTGTTCAGACTCAAATTATAATCTTACTTAGATTCTTATTAATTAGTAAATTTAAACTCTCAAAATATTATTTATTTGGTTGTCTGCATTCTTAAAGATATAGTTCACTGACACTTAAGTTAATTAGTACCGTAGTTCAGTCCCTGTGGGATCGATACTTGGCTTTAATTAAGCCACTTTACTACTTGTTCGACCACGTGCACTTGCGTGTAGTCACTACAGCACCGAACAAGTTCTTGGCGCCGTTGCCGGGGACTGGCAATTGGTAAAATTATTTTCTTAGTGTTAGTTTACAAATTCTATATAAGTGTTGACAACCTGGTCTTAGCCTTTCTCTTGCAGATATTGAATTCTTTTGAACACTGGCAAGAGATAAGGAGTTGGTAGATTCATATATAGAGTCGGAAAGACAATTTCATCGTCAAATAAGGGAAGCTCTAGAGAAGAAGCTATAGTTGCTAAGACAGGAAATTCTGGAGCAACAGCATAATCCACCACTTGTGAGGGCAGTTCTAGTGCCCGAGGAAATGGCAGTAAGGCCGATTCACAAAGTGACAATCCTACATGCTAACAATGTTACATCTAGTATTCGTAGACCAGAGCTAGGAGGGAGGTTTGAGCTTAAACAGAACATGGTGCAATTGTTGCACACCAGCGGGCAATTCACAGGTCTCCCTCATGAAGATCCACAACAACATCTCCAAAACGTTTTGGAGATAAGTGACACTTACATTCCCGCTGGAGTATCATCCGACTACGTGAGGCTTACATTATTCCCATTTGCATTATTGGGGGAAGCAAAGAGGTGGTTGAAAGCTGAACCACCTAACTCTATCACCACTTGGGATGATCTTGCAAGAACATTTTTGATACGATTCTTTCCATCCGGGAAAACAACAAGACTTAGAAGTCAGATTCTAAGTTTTAAACAAAGAGAGGGTGAGAATCTGTATCAAGCTTGGGAAAGGTTCAAACTATGTTAAGGGATTGTCCTCACCATCACCAGTCCAATGATGTGTTGGTGCATACTTTCATAGAGGGTTTGGACCCCATACAAAAATTTTGCTAGACTCAGTAGCTGGGGGACAAGCATTAGAAAAGACTTATGAGGAGCTGTATACTTTTTTAAATCGTATTTCACTGGGAAATCCAGAGTGGAATGCGGACTCATCACGATAAGGAACAAGGAAAGTGGCAGGAGTCTTTGAGGTGGATGGTTTTACAGCTATCGCTGCACAGATAGCTGCGTTGCAAAATCAACTCAACACCCACCTCAGTAGTATGAGCTTGAATCAAGCACAAGCCCCAGTCAATGTAGTGCAGCATGTTTGGTGTGAAGTATGCGGGAGTAATGAACACTCAGCTGAGTGTTGTGGTGCAAATCCATATTTAGTGAACTTTATTGGGAACGTCCAGAGAAATAATCACCAGCAGTATGGCAATAATTACAACTCAAATTGGAGGAATCATCTGAATTTCTCTTGGGGTAGTAATAGCCATCAAGGGCAAAGTTCGAATCAGGGTGTGCAGAGAAATCAAGGGGGGCATCAGAATTTTCAATCGCAATACAGAGGAAACAATGCACCTCCTCCACCAACCAATAGTATTGAGGAAATATTCAAAACAATGATAGCTAACCAAGCGCAAATGCAGGCTGATTATGTGAAATTAGTGGCAGACTTGAAAAACCAGCAGTTAGCTACAAAGGCGTTAGAGTACCAGTTTGGACAACTAGCTGGAGCTCAAAACACCAGGCCCAGAGGAGGACTACTGAGTGACACTGACCCAAATCCCAAGTAAGTCAATGCAGTGACCACAAGGAGTGGATTACAACTCAAGGAGGTGGAGCCAGAAAGACCACCTCAGCAATCAGGAGCAGTGGAAAAAGATAGGGAACATGATGATGAGAGAGGGAAGGAGAAGGCAGCTGAAGCAGAAAGACCACCACCCCCATTCCCTCAAAGATTAAAGAAACACAAGGAGGAAGTTTGCTTTAAAAAGTTCATGGAGGTGCTTAAGGTACACATTAATTTACCTTTGGTTGATGTTTTGCAGGGAGTGCCAAAATATGCAAAGTATATCAAAGACATCGTAGCAACCAAAAGAAGATTGACGGAGTATGCTACGGTGGTGCTTACTGAGGAATGCACTTCCTGGATATAGAACAGGTTGCCAACAAAGCTCAAGGACCCTGGGAGCTTTACCATTCAGATCACAATTGGGCAAAGTATCCGAGCTCACAGACTATGTTATTTGGGAGCAAGCATAAACTTATGCTGACATCGGTGTTTAAGAAGTTGGGGTTGGGCAGTCCTAGACCAACTACAGTGATCTTGCAGTTAGCAGACCCTTCTTTGGCCAGACCAGATGGCATTGTGGAGGACGTGCTATTGCAAGTGGGCTCCCTCATCTTCCTGGTAGATTTTATTATTTTGGATTTTGAGACGGATGCGGAAGTCCCATTTATTTTGGGACGTCCTTTCTTGGCAACTGGGAGAGCGTATTGATGTAGCTGCGGGGCAACTAACCATGCGAGCACATGATAAAGTGGAGGTGTTTGATGTGTATAAGGCCATGAATCTTCCGGCTATTTATGAGGAGCTTTCAGCAATCAATGTGTTAAACAAAGAAGAAATTCTTCAGATTATTGATTCTCAAGATCCATTGGAGAAGGAGTTGATGGGCTCCGATCATTTCAGAGATAAATAGACTTATGAGATGGTGCAAATGTTGAATGAACCTAAATGGTATCTCAGGAAGCAAGACTTTCAGCCATTGATGAGGTCCCTGGAACCATAGCCAAAACCATCTATTGAGGAAGCACCAAAAATGGAGTTGAAGACATTGCCTCCACATCTGAAATAAGTATTTTTGGGGGAAGATGACACCTTGCCAGTCATCATCTCCGCAAAACTAACAGAGGCACATGTAAAGGAGGCATTGGTGGTTCTCAAGAGGAGGTAGAAAGCAATGGGCTGGCAAATGTCAGACATTAGGGGTATCAATCCAGCTTTTTGCACACACAGAATTTTTATGGAGGAAGGAGCAAAGCCAACTGTACAACATCAGCGGAGGTTGAATTCGGTGATGAAGGATGTGGTTAGGAAGGAAGTGATCAAGTGGATTGATGCAGGTGTGGTCTATCCCATTTCAGACAGTGAATGGGTCAGTCCCATTCAGTGTGTCCCAAAGAAAGGAGGGATGATCGTGGTCACCAACGAGAAGAATGAGCTGATCCCTACACACACAGTCACAGGCTGGCAAATTTGCATCGACTACAGAAAGCTCAATCAGGCCACGGGGAAAGATCATTATCCTATCCCACTTATTGATCAGATATTGGACAGGTTGGCGGGTCAAGAATATTATTGTTTCCTTGATGGGTATTCTGGCTATAACCAAATAGCCATAGCACCAGAGGACCAGGAGAAGACTACTTTCACATGTCCTTATGGGACATATGATTTCAGGCGGATGCCATTTAGTCTATGCAATGCACCCGCCACATTCCAGAGATGCATGATAGCGATCTTTCACGATATAGTGGAAGACTTCATCGAGGTATTTATGGATGATTTTTCTATTTTCGGTAATTCGTTTGCTACTTGTTTGCAGAATCTTGACAGGGTGCTAGCTCAATGTGAAGACTCCAACCTTGTACTCAACTGGGAGAAATGTCATTTTTTAGTCAAGGAGGGTATTGTCCTTGGCCTTAAGGTTTCTTGCAAGGGGTTGGAAGTCGATCATGCAAAGATCGAAGTGATTGAAAAGCTACCACCGCCAGTGTCAGTGAAGGGTATTCATAGTTTTCTCGGACATGCAGGGTTCTACAGACGGTTCATTAAGAACTTCTCTAAAATTTCTAGACCAATATGTAGGTTGCTAGAAAAAGAGGCGAAGTTCGAGTTTGATGAGGATTGTGTTAAAGCATTTGAGGAGTTGAAACAGAAGTTGATAGAAGCACCGATTCTCAAATCTCCAGATTAGGAGAAACAGTTTGAATTAATGTGTGATGCAAGCGATGTGGCTGTAGGAGCTATATTGGGGCAGCGGAGGAATATAATTTTTCATTCCATTCATTATGCAAGCAAAACACTTGACGCAACCCAAGTCAATTATACAGTCACTGAAAGGAGATGCTAGCATTGGTGTTCGCATTTGATAAATTCAGGTCCTATTTGGTAGATTCTAAAGTACAGGTGTATACCGATCATGCAGCGATTTGGTATCTGTTTAACAAGAAGGATGCAAAGCCCAGGCTGATTAGATGGATCTTGTTGTTACAAGAGTTTGACCAAGAGATTCGGGACAGAAAGGGGAGCGAGAATCAAGTGGCAGATCACCTATCGCGATTGGAAAGCCGGTCGCATGTGAAGGAAGGTGACAACATCAAAGAAGAGTTCCCAGATGAGCAGCTCTTGGCAATAAGGGAAGCTGAAATCCCTTGGTATGCTGACATTGTGAATTTGCTAGTGAGTGGAGTCTATCCACCGGAGGCTACGACTCAACAAAGAAAGAAGTTGAGACATGATTGCAGGTATTACATTTGGGATGAGCCGTACTTGTTTAAGCAGGGACCGGATCAGGTGATGAGAAGATGCATTCCAGAGAGCCAGATTGCAGAAGTATTGAGGAGTTGTCACTCATCCTTGTATGGAGGGCACCACGGAGGCGAGCAGACAGCGCACAAGTTGTTACAATCAGGTTTCGTTTGGCCTACACTGTTTAGAGACTCTATGGCATACATAAAAATGTGTGATAGATGTCAAAGAACAGGCACAATTGGTAGAAGGCGGAGATTCCACTGCAACATATATTAGAAGTGGAGATCTTTGATGTATGGGGTATAGATTTCATGGGCCCATTCCCACCGTCATTTGGTGATTGTTACATCTTGGTAGCCGTTGATTATGTATCAAAGTGGGTTAAAGCAACAGTTTTCCCCGGGAATGACAACAAGGTGGCAAAAAAATTTGTGAAAAAGCATATTTTCACTAGGTTCTGGACACCCCAAGCCATTATCAATGATGGAGGGGCTCAGTTTGTAAATGCAAGTTTCAAGAATTTTCTAGCTAAGTATGGGGTGCGCCACAAGGTAGAAACAACATATCATCCCCAAACTAGTGGGCAAGTGGATATGTCGAACAGAGAAATAAAGCAGATTCTACAGAAGACAGTGAATGCACAACGAGCTGATTGGTCAAGCAAACTCGACGATGCGTTGTGGGCTTATAGAACTGCGTACAAGACACCCATTGGGACTTCTCCGTACAGATTGGTCTATGGAAAGGTGTGTCATCTGTCTGTGAAGCTAGAACACCGAGCTTTTTTGGACGTGAGAAAATTGAACATGGATCCGAAGCTAGCTAGGAAGAAGAGGCTGATGCAACTCAGCGAACTTGATGAGTTTCATTGGCATGCTTATGAAAGTGCCAAGTGCTACAAAGAGAAAACAAAGAGGTGGCACGATACGCATATGGTGCATCGGATCTTTGAGCCGGGGCAAAAAGTATTTCTATCTAATTCGAGACTAAAGCTTTTTCCAGGAAAATTGCGGTTCAAATGGTCAGGGCTGTTTGAGATGGTGAAAATGACCCCACACGGGGCAGTGGAGTTGTGGCAAGAAGATAGAAGTGCCACGTTCTTAGTAAATGGGCAGCGATGTAAGCATTATTGGGGTGATGACATTATTTGAGAGAAGACGTCCATCACTCTAGAGGATGATTGAGCATGAATGACGTCGAGCCGCGACGGTAAATCAGGCACTGCACGGGAGGCAACCCGTGAAATTGTTGTAATGGATGAGTAGAACTATTTGAGAAAAAAGAAAAAAAAAGAGAAAAACAAAGAATTTTTTTTTTGTTAAAACCTATGAATTCTAACCAATTTCTTGTGGTGAAATGATTTTCAGGTGGAACGGAGGGCAAAAATGCAAAGAAATGCAAAGAAAAAAAATCGAGGTGAGAAAAATAAAAATTGGCACATTACAGTAAGCCTACGCGATGGCTCTGTGTCATGGAGGAGGTGCTCCACGTTACCCCCTGTGACAAGTTGAAGAGTATTCCAGATTTTTTAAAAATCCAGAACACTGTCGCGATGGCTCCGTGTCACGGAGGCAGTGCTCCGCGTTGCACTCCGTGACACATTGAGTGTATTTCGCATCGGGTCACACCGGGTTACTGGGTAACCCGCGCGAAAAAAAACCTTAAAACCCCCAATTTTCCTCATTTCTTTCCTATTTTTTCATTCCCTCCGCGACACAAACCCCAAATTCCCTTCTCCCCCAACGTGACACGGGCCTAGGCATCAATTTTCCTCAAGTTTTCTTTGATTTCATCAAATCAAAGGTATGTTCTTGAATTTTTCCTTGTTTTGCTCAAATTTTCGATTCTTGAACATGTGTGGTGATTAAACCTTTCCCTATATGTGAATTGAGCTTGAATTCATTTGAGTTATGACTGAATGATGTTCATAGTATCGTTGTGAGTATATGAACTCGATGATTGCATGTTTTATTGAATTCTTGCGAAATTGATTGCTAGGGTAGAAAATTGAATAGGAAGAAGATTAAATTCTTTGAAATGTTGAAAAAAAGTTGGGTTGTGCATGTTGGTGAAGTGAAATATATTGTGATTAATGTTGAATATGCTAAGTTAGAAGAAGGAATTTAGGGAGGATGAAATTGGAGAATTGCATAGGTTGTTGAAAAAAAAATTGGCTAAGTGCTATGATGTTGAAATTGAATCGATGGAGAAATTTGTAGTTGTTGTACGAAGTCTGAGTAGTACATAGTAATTGTTTCATCGACTCATATGAATGCACTAAGCCGGTTGAATGTTAAGAATGAGAAAAATCATGAATGTCTTATTGAATTGTTTTGATTGTGGCTAAATACTAAGTGTGGGGTGACCTAATTAAACCCACCTTATTTTTAGCTAGTTATGACTTGAATAACATTGGGATTGTATATTGAATATATAGGAACAATGTTAGGCCGACAAGACAAGGGCAAGGGCACATACACATCGGGCGCTGGCAGGAAAATGATACAATTGGGAACAGCAGTTCCAGCAGCACCAGGGTTCCGCGAGGCCAACACCGACAATACGGAACCCGATGGGTCACTGATGAGGGGAAGAATTGGTATGCAAAACACAAAGAAACCAAATACTTCCCGAAAGAGCAGATAGCACAGGAACCGCTGGCACAGGAATTCCCGCGGATTGTACACAGGATTGATACCGCTGGGCTTAACTTCATCTTCGAAGAGACCAGGGAGTGCAATATCCATCTCATCCGGGAGTTCTATGCCAACTGGAACCCGACCCTACGCAGTCACACCGTCAAAATCAGGGGGCAGGTTGTCACTCTTGAGCCCCATTACTTGAATGCAATCCTGGGGGCACGGGACACAAATGCTCATGTCCTTAGGTAATTGAACATCACTCCACCTATGAGGACATCAGACACACCCTATGTGGAGCCCGATCGACAGCAAGGTGGAGCAGGCACAAGGAGAGGGGCTACCATCAGACATTTCCCTACTCGCAAATGAACAGGGAAGCCCGGATTTGGCTAAAATTTGTGTGCTCATGCCAGATCCCGGGGGTGCACATGACAGATTTCACTTGGGATAGAGTGTGCTTGGTGTATGCCCTGATGAAAGGGTTGGAGATCAATGTTGGGGTGGTGATCATCTACGCTATAAAGAGAGCCCGACTGCATCAAGGGCATAGATATGGGTTCGATGGTTTGCTTACCACGTTCCTGAGGGGCCATGATATCGAGGAGGAGGCCCTGGATTACATCCCACAAATTGACAAGCGTGCTTTGGATGTCACCAAAACCAAGGCACCTGACACTACTCATGGGCCGGTGCTTACACTAGCCGAGCGACATGGTCGGGATGACCAATATATGGCCCGCATGTACGGGTGCAGACGCTGTAGTTGGGTATTGGCGGGAGGCCTGCAACGGAGGATGAGCAGTGGCAGCTCGACCTGGATTACCTGTTCGGTGAGAATGCCAGGGCTCTATGCATAGTGGGGTTAGCGTTCATGGAGCCTGTAGATGATGATGTCCCCGTCGATGAGGAGACACGGCGGGAGGACTCAGATGTTGAGTCAGATGAGGACGGCGGGGGCAATTCTGATATGAGAGATGAGGCAACGACACCTGATGAAGAAGTTGAATACTTCGATTGATCAGGGAGTTTCACCACCTACTTTTGTGATATGTTGAAATTATGTGAACATTGGGGATAGTGTTCGGTTTAAGTGTGGGGTGGGAGTATTTAGGTGCCAGCTGCTTTGTTTATGTTTATGTTTATGTTTTGTTGTTGTGCCTGTACAAAAATGTGACCTTGTGACTCTGTGTTGTGTGTTTGTAATTAATTTGGTGTTGTAGTGAATGTTGAGCTGCTATTGGTTGTGTTGTGTGGTGTAAATATTGTTCAAATTAAAATTTTTATATTTTTCTATTGTTTTTTTTTGAAAATTTTTTATGTTGGGTTTCTCGGCTTTGTTTTCGGTGCTTTTACCAAGAATAGTCCCATTGAACCGAAGTCGTAGATAGTGACCGTTCCCTATGATGGATGGATGACGACCGTCTTAAGGGAAATATAGTCGATAGGAGTAGTTTTTTTTCTTTCTTTTCTTTCTTTTGTGTGTTTCCCAAATGTGTCGCTACTTCATGGTTTGGAATTCTTGCTACGTGTTGTACATGATATTAAGATGCAAAGGTGATTCTTATGAAAGCATGCAAATGTGTAAACATGTTAAGATACCTAGGCCATAGAAATCGATTCAGTGTGATCGAGGCTTAATAGTGAATTCTTGTAATTAGTTGATTGAAGAGTCTATGAATATGTCTTGAGTTGAGCATGTGCAATGAGTGTGAGGTGAGGTTTCAATTATTCCATGCTATTGTGAAGTGTATAGAACTTGCCTGTGGTGTGTACTAAACGAAATGAAGGATGTGTATTGTAGGAAAGGATGTAGGCATTTCTTTGATTAAACCGAAAGTTTCTCCGTATCATACCTACCTTGAATGTACACCCTAGTTAGCCCATTGAGCCTTTAGCCTATTTTTTCTTTCTTTGAAGAGGTACAAACCGAGCTTAATCCCTTCTTTTCATTAGCCGTGAATTTGATCCAAAAGTCTTAAGCGCTCAAGAAAAACAATTTTCCCACAGTGTAAAGGAGTGAGAATTGTGAAACGGAAGGAAAGCGGAAGTGGTGAAAGTTAAAGAAAAGGTCAAAGGTGCACTTGCTGAAATTAAATAAAATAAAGATGTATAACTAATCTTTGCTAGTAAGTTGAGTGTGCTTAAAGAAATGGGAACAAAAACAAAGAAAAAAAATTTCAAGAATGAGAGGATGAAGGAAGAAATAATGCCCATAATGATGGTGGGATGTATTGAAAAGCGCTTAAGGAAGCTAGTTGCTATTATTGGTTAGCCCAGTATTTACTAGTTCCTTAGCTTACATTATAACCCGTTAAGTCCTACGTGATCTTACATCATGCGTCCTTATATTAGTGGAGTAATACACTAGAGGCAAGCCTATGGTTCATGACATGATGCATGTGAATTCCATGGGAGAGAGAGCGAAATCATATTCATATACCCCTACATGTAGTGATTTGGAAATCAGATCATGGCAAATGTGGTAATGCTCTTGTGTTGTGAGGGCACATGCTTACGAAAGATTAAATTTCATGTCGGATGTCTTGATCAGTTGATTTGCACGAGTTTGCCAAGATCGAGAATTGATTATTCAGCTTAGGAGATCTTAATGGGATGTACTTCATTGTATTAATGAGACCATGCATGTTTTCTTGATGATTTGCTATATGAAATAATCGGTATAGACGTAGCTTGAATTGTCTAGCCAAAGTAGCTATGCATGGGTGTCAACTGCATGAGATGTGAGAGTATTGTTCGAGGACGAACAAGGTTTTAAGTGTGGGGTAAGTGATCTTGGGCAGAATTGCATGCCCAAGTGATACGCAAATGCGTCATTTCAACTTGTTTATCTATCATTATGTGTACATTCTCATGTGATTTTTAGTAAAAATGTAAATTTATACTAACCAACATGATTAGTGTTGTTTGAGGGTAAAAGGAAATTTTGGAAGATAATATACATGTTGGTGAAAATCGGGACTGGACTTGAAAACAAGGAGTGGAAAATGACAAGGGAGAGCAGCAAAAATAGGGGCTCCGCGATGGAGCCGTGTCACGCTGCCATCGCGGAGGCATTCTACCTCGGATGAAATAATTGTGGCAATTTCCAGTGGAGGTTCACATTACCTCCGTGACACGGAGGCAATGCTCCGTGATGCACTCCGTGTCACGGTGAGTACAATTACCTGGAACATCAAGTTCCAATGAAGGTGCGTGATAGCACCGTGGCACGTTGGCCAGGCTCCGCGATGCAAGCCGTGCCACGCTGAGGTGAAATTACCTGGGGAGCCGACTTCCAGTGAGGGTCCGCGATACCCCCGTGGCATGGAGGGAGTGCTCCGTGATACACTCCGTGCCACGTTGCTTGTTATTTCGGGAAAAATTCTCAATAGTATAAATAACACACTTAGGTTTTATTTTAAACATTCTAACTTGGTTGAGAAAGAACGTGGGTTGCAGGTGTTCGGGTGTTTGTTGGGGTTATAAAACCGACACGCAAGTGCACGTGGTCGAACAAGTAGTAAGTGGCTTTAGTAAGCCAAGTATCGATCCCACATAGACTTGGGATAAGTGCAATTTGCTCAAGTATACTATATTTTTACTTCTAAATATGCTGACAACTAAATAACCAAAAATTGAATAATTTGTTTTATAAATTTTATACTAAAACTACGAACAATTATCTACTTTGAATTTGGACTATGGATAAAAGCATGCTGAGGTTAAAGAACATGTAATGAAACTGTTTATCATCATAAATTGGTTAATCTTTTCTTCCAGTTGCTAGCCAAGAAAATTTGCCAAGAGATTAAAACTCTCGTATTTAATCTCACTTAAGAATCATGAACCATCCGTCTACATTTCTGTGATCAAATGCAATTCATGTTCTAGCCATACAATTCCGGTTCCTAAATTGACTAATACGACTTTCAGGTATATTTCTATCCTGAATGCACATCAAAACTCAATTTTCCCAAATCAAGTTAAGAACAATATCCTATTAATTCACAACTTTCCAATTTCGTGCTCTCTCGAGTGAAATCGGACTTTTTAGATGTACATTAATGTAGGCCACACACCAATGCAGTAAGAACAAGAATTAATAGAACAACATGGAAGAAAAAGATGGAAAACCATATAATTAATAATCAAAATTCATCACAAGTGTTCATAACCTCAGCAAGGAAGGGAATTAGCCACTCATTTGTGGATTAATCATCATAAAACGAGTGTTAATCATACAAACAATTGAATTAGAGAAGAAAGAAAGAGAGAAAAAACCCTGAACTTTTCATCCCTCAACTGCCTGTAACCCATGTTCTTGCTCCACCAAGTCTGAATTATGAAAAATACACTTAAGTGTTCTATTTATACCAGTGGGAATTTTTCCCGGAATAATGAGCAACGTGTCACGGAGTGCATCGCGGAGCACTGCCTCCGTGACACGCCGTGAACGCGGACCCTCACTGGAACTGGGGGTCCGGGAAATTAAACATCAACGTGGCACGGCGTGCAACGCGGAGGCTGGCCACCGTGCCACGGAGCAGACGTGAACCTCCACTGGAAATTGGATGAATTTTCACCCTCCAGGCAGAATGCCTCCGCGATGGCAGCGTGACACGGCTCCATCTCGGAGCCCCTTTAATTCATGCAGTCCTATGCCTTTTTCCTTGCTCGCATCCAAGTCCAACTCCGATATCGTCCAACATGCATTTTAGCTTCCCGAAATCACATTTTACCTACAAAACAATGCTAATCATGTTGGTTAGTATAAATTCACATTTTATTACCAATTACATGAAAGTATATACACATTGCTAGATAAACAAGGCGAAAATGATACTTTTGAGTATCACTTGGGCATATAAATCTGCCCAAGATCACTTACCCCACACTTAAATCCTTGTTCGTCCTCGAACAACAAACATACAATTCATGCAATTTACATCCTAAACTTCGCTACTATGGTACAAAAATTTAAGCTACGGTCATACCGATCATTCAATATTGCAAATCATCAAGAAGACATGCATGGTCTTAACAATGCAATGGCCTTCAATATATTAAGACTTCCTAGACTTTAAGAATCGACTCTCGATATCGGCAAACTCATGCAAATCAGCTAATCAAGATATCCGACACGAAAATCAGTCTTTCCTCAAGCATGTGCCCTCACAACTCAAGAGAATCTTCCCCTTTTTGCTCATGTGACACACAAACATTCAAGTAGGGGCATGTAAAACAATTTCACTCTCTCTCCCAAAAGAATTCACATGCATCATGTCATGACCCATAAGCTTGCCCTTAGTGTATTACTCCACTAATATAAAGAAATGCAATGTAAGATCACGTAGGACTTTAATGGGTTGTAATGGAAGCTATGGAACTAGTATATATTGAATTAGCCAATAATAGCCACTAGCATCCTTAAGCGCCTTTGCAACACATTTCCATCAACTCATGGGCATTGTTTCTCTTTTTTTTTTTCTTTTTTCATCATCCATTCTTGATGATTTACTTTAGTATGGCCCATTTCATTAAGCACACTTGACACAATAACAAAGGTTATTCATGCACCTTCATTATCGTTTATTTATAGCAAGTGCACCTTCAACCTTTTCTTTTCTTCCCTCACTCTGCTTTTCTTTTTCTTTTCACCATTCACTCTTTGACACTTTGGGAACATTATTTTCTCTTCTTAAGTGCTTAAGAGTTTTGTATAAACTTTACGGCTAATGAAAAGAAAGAATTAAGCTCGGTTTACACTTTTTGGACAAAAGAAAGAAATAATCGGCTAAAGGCTCAAAGGGCTGACTAGGGTATACAATCACAGAAAGGGGGAGTATGACAAGAAAAAAATAGAAACTCTCGGTTAAAACAAAGAAATGCCTACATCCTTTCCTACAATACACCTCCTTCATTTCGTTTTGTACACACACTAGGCAAGTTCTAGACACTTCACAATAGCATGGAATATCAACACCTCACTTCACACTTTATGCACATGTCGATTCAAGATGTATTCGCAGACTCTTCAATCAGCTAATCACATGAATTCAAACATTAAGCCTCAATCACACTGAATCGAACTCTACAGCCTAGGTATCTCAACATATTTACAAAATTGCATGCTTTCATACGAATCACCTTTGCATTTTGCATATTACGTACAACACGCAACCAAAATCTCGCAACCATATAGTAACTACAGGTTCCGGGATGCAATCCACCAAAGAAAAAACTGAAAATAAATTGAAAAAAATATGTACTCCTAACGACTATATTTCCCTTAAGACGGTCGTCATCCATCCATCATAGGGAACGGTCACTAACTATGACGTCGGTTCAATGGGACCATTCTCGGTAAAAGAATCGAAAACAAACGCCGAGAAACCCAAAATTAAAAAGTTGAAAAATTTGCAAAACATCGATCATTTCGATAGAAAAATTATTTACAAAATATTTGAAATTTGAACATCAATTTTTTTTTTAAAATATCGATCATTTTGATAATTAAAATATTTACAGAATCAGCTGGCCACATTCAACAACACTCATCAATTCCACAAATATTTACACATACAGAACAATTTGAAAATTCACAACCACAGGGAAACACAACATACAAAATGACAGAGGAGAACCTACAAACAAAACAACCCAGCCCAGTACCTAACTACTCCCACCCCACACTTAATCCGAACACTGTCCCCAGTGTTCACAAAAATTAAATAGCACATAATCGGGTGGTGGAACTCCCTGATTAGTCAAAGTATTCCACTTCTTCATCAGGTGCTGCTGCCTCATCTCCCATGTCTGAGTCGCCTCTGTCGTCATCATCGGACTCCACATCGGAGCCCTCCCGATGTGTCTCCTCGTCCGTGGGGACGTCATCATCAGTGGGCTCTACAAAGGCTGGCCCTACTCGGCATAGAGCCCTGGCGTTTTCGCCAAACGGGTAATCTAGCTCGAGCTGCCATAGCTCCTCCTCCGTCGCCAGCCTCCCACCTATCCTGAGCTGGAGCATCTACATCCCATACATCTGCGCCATATACTGGTCATCACGAGTATGTCACTCGCCAAGTGTCAGCACTGGCCCGTGGGTGGTGTCGGGAGCCTTAGTTTTAGTCACATCCAAGGCCCGCCGCTCCAACTGCAGGATATAATCGAGGGCCTCCTCCTCAACATTGAGGCCCCAGAGAAAGGTGGTGAGTAGTCCACCGAACCCATACTTGTGCCCCTGGTGCAGCCGGGCTCTCTTCATGGCGGATATAATAACCGCCCCAACATTTATCTCCAGCCCTTTCATCAGGGCGTACACCAGGCAAACACGATCCCGGGTTACATCAGTCATATGTACCCCCGGGATGAGGCAAGAGCAGACTATCTTTAGCCAAATACGGGCTTCCCTGTTCATCTAAGAATATGGCAGAGTCTGATGGTAGCCCCTTTCCTTGTGCCTGCTCCATCAAGCTGTAGATCGGGCCCCACACAGTGTGCGTCTGATATCAGCATACGGTGGGGTAATGTTTAGCTGTCTGAGGACGTGGGCGTCTGTGTCCCACGCTCCTATGATGGCATTGAGCTGGTGGGGCTCCAGAGTGACTATCTTCCCTCTGATTTTGATGGTGTGGCTTCGGATTGACGGGTTCCAGTTGTCATAGAACTCCCGAACCAGGTGCAGGTTGCATTCTTTGGGCTCCTCGAATATGTACTTTAGCCCCGCTGCCTCGATCCGTTGAACTATTCTGGGGAACTCCTGTGCCAATGGCTCCCGTGCTATATGCTCCTCGGGGAAATATTTGTTCTCTTTATGCTTCGCGTACCACTTTTTCCCCTCGTCCGTCACCCATCTTGTTCCATATTGGCGGCGCTGGCCGCGTGGAACTGCTGGTGCAGATGGGACTACTGTGCCTAGTCTGAGTCGCTTTCTTCCGATGCCTGAAGTTGATGCACCCTTCCTTTTATCTTGCCGACTTGCCATTTTACCTGTCAACCCAAGTAAACAAGCTCAATGTTAAGCTAAATAAATATTAACTTCGGCTAAGGTCGGGTTACGCTAAATTACCCCACACTTAGTCCTTAGTTACAGTTATAACCTATGGCAAGAATAACTTTATTTACACAAAACAACCAGCTATACAATCATGCTTCGTGCGTTCAAAAAGAAAAATTCGACGGTATAACTTCTGCGTACTACTCAGACTTCGTACAGCTAATCACAATCACTACCATCGCAAATATTTCAACCCTCGCACTTAGCAATGAAAAACGAAGAAACAAAAATAACAACAAAAATTTATATACATGAACCTATCCAACCAACCCAATTCGAGCAAATTTCAACAATTCCCTCAAACCCAAGAATTCATCGTCTAATAACATCCTAACACTTTGTATAATGACTCATCTCATTCAATACGTACAACCCGGCATACAATTCACACTTTCAACACATTTCTAACTTCACATTCAACAACAAGCCCTAGAATTGATTTTCGCAATCAAATTTGACTAATTTATGCAATCGACAAGTTCAAACAATCATAACGACATTCTGAACATTTATCAATCAACAAATAATTCGAATTCATGCTTAATTTTGACTTATGGTGATTTAGTTCACCTTCCATGCTTAAAATCAAAGAAAATCAACAAAAACTTGAGAGGGAATCGGAAAACATACCTTGTAGTTGAAGAATCAAAGAAAACTCGGTAAATTGTTGCCTTAAGCCGTGGCACGTTGATGGGAGAGGGGTTTTGGGATGTTTGGTCGCGGAGGAAATTGAAAATGAGGGGAAAAGGGAAGAATTCGGGGTTTAAAAGGTAGAAAAACACGCGGGTCACCCGGCAACCCGGTGTGACCCGTCGTGATATACAAGGCAACGTGTCACGGAGTGCATCGCGTGCACTGCCTCCGTGACACGGAGAAATCGCGACAGCATACTGGAATTATTTAAAATTTTCGGGTTATACCTCAACGTGTCACAGAGGGTAACGCGGAGGTCCTCCTCCGTGACACGGAGCTATCGCCCCAGCTCACTGTTTTCTACATTTTATTAATTTTTCATACCTCAACTTTTCCTTCACGATTTCGTGCACATTTTTCTCCGTTTGACCTGAAAATCATCTCACTAAATAAAATTGGTTAGAATAATAGGTTTCACCTAACTAAAAATAAAAAATACTAAGTAAAATGAAAAATTTTGTAAAACAATCAAGAAAAAGAAAAAGAAAAATCTATTTACACTTTGCAAAATGAAAGAAAAAATTTTCACGGGTTGCCTCCCGTGCAGCGCCCGGTTTACCATCGCAGCTCGACGTCATTTAAGCTCAATTGTCCGCTAGGTGATGGACGATTTCTCTCGATCACTGTCCTACCCCAGTAGTGCTTACACCTTTGGCCATTTACTAAGAACGTGGCACTCCGATCTTCTTGCCACAATTCTACCGCCCCGTGCGGGGTCATTCTTACCACTTCAAATGGTCCTGACCATTTAGACCTCAGCTTCCCTGGAAACAACTTCAATCTCGAATTGAAGAGCAAAACTTTCTGTCCCGGCTCGAAAATGCGATGCACCACATGCTTATCATGCCATCTTTTAGTTCTTTCCTTGTAGTACTTAGCACTCTCATAGGCATGCCAGCAGAACTCGTCAAGTTCACTGAGCTGCATGAGTCTCTTTTTACCCGCCAGCTCACAATCCATATTTAGCTTCCTGACAGCCTAGAAGGCTCGGTGCTCTAATTCCACCGGAAGATGACATGCTTTGCCATAGACCAGTCGGTATGGTGAGGTTCCAATCGGTGTCTTGTAAGCAGTTCTGTAAGCCCACAACGCATCATCAAGTTTGCTTGACCAATCATTACATTGTGTATTCACTGTTTTCTGAAGAATCTGCTTCACTTCTCTATTTGACACCTCTACTTGCCCACTAGTTTGGGGGTAATATGTTGTTGCCACTTTATGGTGCACCCCATATTTGGCTAGTAATTTCTTGAAACTTGCATTGACAAAATGAGCCCCTCCATCACTGATAATAGCTCGGGGTGTCCCGAACCTGGTGAGGATATGTTTTTTACAAACTTCGTTACTACCTTGTTGTCATTCCTGGGGCAAGCTATTGCTTCCACCCATTTTGATACATAATCTACGGCTACCAAGATATAACGATTACCAAATGACGGTGGGAATGGGCCTATAAAATCAATGCCCCATACATCAAAGGGCTCAACTTCCAGTATATTCTGCAGCGGCATCTCTTGTCTTCTGCCAATTGATCCTGTACGCTGACATCTATCACACATTTTGACATACGCCATAGAGTATCTGAACAGTGTCGGCCAAAAGAAACCTGATTGTAGAACCTTGTGCGCTGTTCTCTCGCCCCCGTGATGACCTCCATACAATGAAGAATGGCAGCCCCTCAACACCTCTGCAATCTGACTTTCTAGGATGCATCTTCTCATTACCTGATCTGGTCCTTGTTTGAATAAATATGGTTCATCCCAAACGAAGTGCCGGCTATCATGCCTCAATTTCCTTCTTTGCTGATATGTTGCCTCAGGCGGGTAAACTCCGCTCACTAGCAAGTTGACTATGTCTGCATACCATGGAACTTCGGCTTCCCCCACTGCCAGGAGTTGCTCATCCGGGAACTCTTCATTTATGATATCACTTTCCATCACATGCGACCGGCTTTCCAATCGTGATAGGTGATCTTCTACCTGTTTCTCGCTCCTCTTTCGGTCTTTGACCTCGAGATCGAACTCCTGCAACAACAATATCCATTTGATCAACCTCGGCTTAGCATACTTCTTGTTGAATAGGTACCGAATTCCTGCATGGTCCGTGTACACCACCACTTTCGAACCCACCAAATAGGACCTGAATTTGTCAAATGCAAACACCAAGGCTAGCATTTCCTTCTCTGTGACTGTGCAGTTTCTTTGAGCTGTATTCAGCATTTTGCTTGCATAATGGATAGAATGAAAGATTCTATTTTTTCTTTGCCCCAATACAGCTCCCACAACCACATCACTGGCATCACACATCAGCTCAAATGGTTGTTCCCAGTCCGGAGAAATGAGGATAGGTGCTTCTATTAATTTTCGCTTCAGCTCTTCAAATGCCTTAACACACTCATCATTTAACTCAAACTTCACCTCTTTTTCCAGCAATCTGCATAGTGGTCTAGAGATTTTGGAAAAGTTTTTGATGAATCGTCTGTAGAATCCTGCATGCCCAAGAAAACTCCGCACACCTTTCACTGACACTGGTGGTGGCAACTTTTCAATAACCTCGATCTTAGCATGATCGACTTCCAAACCCTTTCAAGATACCTTGTGGCCAAGAACAATACCCTCCTTTACCAAGAAGTGGCATTTCTCCCAGTTTAATACAAGGTTGGATTCCTCACAACGAGCCAACACCCTGTCAAGATTCTGCAAACAAGTAGCAAACGAATTACCAAAAATAGAAAAATCATCCATAAATACCTCAACAAAATCCTCCACCATGTCATGGAAAATAGCCATCATGCATCTCTGAAATGTGGCCGGTGCATTGCATAACCCAAAAGGCATTTTCCTGAAAGCATATGTCCCATAAGGACAGGTAAAAGTAGTCTTCTCTTGATCCTCCGGAGCTATGGCTATTTGGTTATAACCAGAGTACCCATCAAGGAAGTAATAATATTCCTGTCCCGCCAACCTATCCAGTATTTGATCAATAAAAGGGATGGGGTAATGATCTTTCCTCGTGGCTTCATTTAGCTTTCTGTAGTCCATGCAAATCCGCCAGCCTGTGACGGTTCGGGTAGGGATCAACTCATTTTTCTCGTTGGTGACTACAGTCATCCCCCCTTTCTTTGGAACACATTGAACGGGGCTGACCATTCACTGTCTGAAATTGGGTAGACCACACCTGCATCGAGACACTTGATTATTTCTTTCCTCACCACATCCTTCATTGCTGGATTAAGTCTTTGTTGCGGCTGTACGGTTGGTTTGGCTTCTGTCTCCATGAATATCTGGTGTGTACAGAAAGCTGGATTGATACCCTGAATGTCTGACATTTGCCAACCCATTGCTTTCTTCCTCTTTTTGAGGACACCCAATGCTGCCTTCTCCTGTGCCTCCGTCAAGTCTGCAGAGATGATAACTGGTAACGTCTCACCCTCCCCTAAAAAGATATATTTTAAATGGGGAGGCAATTCTTTCAACTCCAGCTTCAGTGCCTCCTCAACTGATGGTTTCGGCAAAGGCTCTAGAGATCTCATCAATTATTGAAACTCATGTCTCCTCGGATGATTCTGTGCTCCATTCAACATTTGGACCATTCCACACGCCTCTCTATATCCAAATGATCGGAGTGTGTCAACGCTCTTTCCAATGGGTCTTGAGATTCAACAATCTGACGAATTTCTTCCTGTTCAACCACATTGATTGCCGAAAGCTCCTCATTTATAGCTGGCAGCTTCATGTCTTTTAACACATCAAATACCTCTATTTTGTCATGTGCTCACATTGTCGATTGCCCTGCAACTACGTCGATTAATGCTTTCCCGGTTGCCAAGAAGGGTCATCCCAAAATAAATGGGACTTCCGCGTCTGGTTCAAAATCGAAAACAACAAAATCTACCAGGAAAATTAGGGAGCCAACTTGCACTAGAACATCCTCAACAATGCCATCCGGCCTAGCTAAGGATCGATCCGCCAACTGCAATATTACCGTTGTGGGTCTAGGACTCCCTAAACCCAACTTTATGAATACCGAAGATGGCATCAAATTTATGCTCGACCCCAGGTCAGAAAATCTACGAGCTCGGATGCTCTGCCCAATAGTAAGCTGGATAGTAAAACTTCCAGGGTCTTTTAGCTTTGTGGGTAGTCTATTTTGGATCCGGGAAGTGCACTCCTCCGTTAAAGCCACCGTGGCATACTCAGTCAACCGACTTTTGTTGGCCACGATGTCCTTTATGTACTTGGCATATTTAGGCACTCCCTGCAAGACATCAACAAGAGGTAAGTTAACATGTACCTGTTTAAGCACCTCCATGAATTTCTTGAAACACGCCTCCTCTTTGTGTTTCTTGAGTCATTGAGGGAACGGGGGTGGAGGTCTTTCTGATTCAGCTTCTTTAGTCTTCCCCCTTTCCGAACTTTGCTCCCCCTCAACTTCTGCTACTCCCGAGTGTTGAGGTGGTCTTTCGGGTTCCACCTCCTTCAGCTGCAAACCATTCCTTGTGGTCACTGCATTTACCTGCTTGGGATTCGGATCCGTGTCGCTTGGCAGTCCTCCTCTAGGCCTTGCATTTTGGGTACTAGCAAATTCCCCAAATTGATACTCAAGAGCCTTGGTAGCTAACTGATTGTTTTTCACTTCGGCTGCCAATTTCACATAGTCAGCCTGCAATTGAGCTTGGTTAGCTATCATGGTCTTGAACATCTCCTCAATGCTGGGTGATGGTGGTGGAGGAGGTGCATTGTTATTTCTGAATTGAGATTGGTAGTTCTGTTGCCCTCCTTGATTCCTTTGCACACCCTGACCCGAACTTTGGCCTTGATGGTTGTTGCTACCCCATGAGAAGTTAGGATGACTCCTCCAATTTGAATTGTAGCTACTACCATACTACTGGTGATTTCTTTGTGCATTACCCACAAAGTTTACCGAGTCAGGATTTGCTCCACAGCACTCAGCTGAGTGCTCACTACTTCCACACACTTCACACCACAATTGCTGGACTGCATTAACTGGAGCTGACGACTGGTTGAAAGTCATGTTACTGAAGTGGTTGTTCAATTGATTTTGCAAGGCAACTATCTGTGCAGCGATAGTTGTAAACCCATCCACTTCAAGCACTCCTGCTTCTTTCCTTTCCCCACCTCGTGATGAATCAGCATTCCATTCTGGATTGCCCTGTGAAATCCGGTTTAGCAAGGTATACAGCTCCTCATAAGTCTTTTCCAGCGCTTGCCCTCCAACTGCTGAATCTAGCAATATTTTGGTGTGGGGTTCCAAACCTTCAATAAATGTGTGCACCAACACCTCATTGGACTGATGATGATGAGGACAGTCCCGCAACATGGATTTAAATCTCTCCCAGGCTTGATATAAATTTTCTCCCTCCCTCTATTTGAAACTTAGAATTTGACTTCTAAGTCTTGCTGTTTTACCAGAGGGAAAAAACCTTATCAAGAACTTCCGTGCAAGATCATCCCACGTTGAAATAGAATTTGGTGGCTCTGCTTTCAACCACCTCTTGGCTTCTCCGAGTAATGAGAACGGAAATAATGTAAGCCGAACATAGTCAGGTGACACTCCAGCGGGTACGTAAGTGTCACTTATCTCCAAAAAGTTTTGGAGATGCTGTTGTGGGTCTTCATGAGGGAGACCGGTAAATTGCCCGCATGTGTGCAACAATTGCACCATATTTTGCTTGAGTTCAAATCTCCCTCCAGGCTCCGGTTTGCGGATACTGGATGTAACATTATTGGCATATGGGATTGCCACCTCGCGAACCGGCCTTGCTGCTGCTTCTTCGGGCACTAACACTGCCCTTACAACCAGTGGATTTTGTTCCTCCATAATGGTCTGTCTGAGCAACTGCAGCTTCCTTTGTAGAGCTTCTCTCCATTTACTGTGAAATATATGTTCAGGCTCTGTATAGAATTCCACCAGCTCTTTGTCTCTTTCCAGTGTTCACAGCAATTAAGTCTGCAAAATACAGGCTAAGACCAAGTTGTCAACACTTAAGAAAAATGAAAATACAGTAAAATTAACACTTAAAACAAATTCACCAATTGCCAAGTCCCCAGCAACGGCGCCAAAAACTTGTTCGGGTGTTTGTTGGGGTTATAAAACTGACACGCAAGTGCACGTGGTCGAACAAGTAGTAAGTGGCTTTAGTAAGCCAAGTATCGATCCCACAGAGACTTGGGATAAGTGCAATTTGCTCAAGTATACTATATTTTTACTTCTAAATATGCTGACAACTAAATAACCAAAAATTGAATAATTTGTTTTATAAATTTTATACTAAAACTACGAACAATTATCTACTTGGAATTTGGACTATGGATAAAAGCATGCTGAGGTTAAAGAACATGTAATGAAACTATTTATCATCATAAATTGGTTAATCTTTTCTTCCAGTTGCTAGCCAAGAACATTTGCCAAGAGATTAAAACTCTCGTATTTAATCTCACTTAAGAATCATGAACCATCCGTCTACATTTCTGTGATCAAATGCAATTCATGTTCTAGCCATACAATTCCGGTTCCTAAATTGACTAATACGACTTTCAGGTATATTTCTATCCTGAATGCACATCAAAACTCAATTTTCCCAAATCAAGTTAAGAACAATATCTTATTAATTCACAACTTTCCAATTTCGTGCTCTCTCGAGTGAAATCGGACTTTTTAGATGTACATTAATGTAGGCAACACACCAATACAGTAAGAACAAGAATTAATAGAAAAACATGGAAGAAAAAGATGGAAAACCATATAATTAATAATCAAAATTCATCACAAGTGTTCATAACCTCAGCAAGGAAGGGAATTAGCCACTCATTTGTGGATTAATCATCATAAAATGAGTGTTAATCATACAAATAATTGAATTAGAGAAGAAAGAAAGAGAGAAAAAACCCTGAACTTTTCGTCCCTCAACTTCCTGTAACCCACGTCCTTGCTCCACCAAGTCTGAATTATGAAAAATACACTTAAGTGTTCTATTTATACTAGTGGGAATTTTTCCCGGAATAATGAGCAACGTGTCACGGAGTGCATCGCGGAGCAATGCCTCCGTGACACGCCGTGAACGCGGACCCTCACTGGAACTAGGGGTCCGGGAAATTAAACACCAACGTGGCACGGCGTGCAACGCGGAGGCTGGCCACCGTGCCACGAAGCAGACGCGAACCTCCACTGGAAATTGGATGAATTTTCACCCTCCAGGCAGAATGCCTCCGCGATGGCAGCGTGACACGGCTCCATCGCGGAGCCCCTTTAATTCGTGCAGTCCTATGCCTTTTTCCTTGCTCGCATCCAAGTCCAACTCCGATATCGTCCAACATGCATTTTAGCTTCCCGAAATCACATTTTACCTACAAAACAATGCTAATCATGTTGGTTAGTATAAATTCACATTTTATTACCAATTACATGAAAGTATATACACATTGCTAGATAAACAAGACGAAAATGATACTTTTGAGTATCACTTGGGCATATAAATCTGCCCGAGATCAGCAGGCAGTTGAGAGGACGAAAATTCTGGGGTTCTTTTCTATCTCTTTCTCTTTTATCTCAATTGTTTGTATGTATTCTACTTATTTGATGATGTTTAATCCACAAATGAGTGGCTAATTCACTTCTTGCTGAGGTTAAGAACAATTGTAGTGGAATGTAATTGTTGATCATTTCAGTTTTCATCTTTTCTTCAATGGTTGTTCTATCAATTCTTGTTTTTACTGCATTAATGTTTGGCCAATGTTAATGTATATCTAAAAATTCAATTTTGATTTTGAAAAGGAACGAAATTGGGAAGATGTGAATTGGTAGGATATGATCTCTTCTTAGTTTAGAAAATTGAGAATTGATTTACATTCAGAATAGAAATATATCTGAAAGTCTTATTAGTCAATTAAGGAATCAGGTATGTATGGCTAGAGCATGAAATTCTTTTATCACAGAAATGTAGATTAAGGTTCATGATTCTTAAATTGGATAGGAGTCAAAAGTTCCAATCCATAGGCAATAATTCTTGACTAGCAACCGAAGAAAAGATTAGCTGAATTGAATTGATAAATTGCTTCCCTGCATGTTCGTTTTAACCTCAGCTTGCTCATTACTCTTGTTCAGACTCAAATTATAATCTTACTTAGATTCTTATTAATTAGTAAACTTAAGCTCTCAAAATATTATTTATTTGGTTGTCTGCATTCTTAAAGATATAGTTCACTGACACTTAAGTTAATTAGTACCGTAGTTCAGTCCCTATGGGATCGATACTTGGCTTTAATTAAGCCACTTTACTACTTGTTCGACCACGTGCACTTGCGTGTAGTCACTACAGCACTGAACAGCTTCCTCGATCCCTCTCCCTTAAGCTAAGAGACCAATTAATACATTTCTTAATTAACCAATACGTTAAACTTGGAAGATAGAACCCGAATGGGTAGACTATTGATATTTCTATGGGACCATCTTTATTGTCAAGTTATGCACAATATCTTGATGTTAACATGTTAGACGAAAATCATAATATATATATATATATTTATGCTTACATTCAAATTACGTGCTAAAGTGGCAAGGATTGCCTTTAGAAAGTCGCTATATGTTTATTAGAGCTCTTGAGTTATCTAGACCTCCTGAGAATTGCAGTCTTTAAGTAGATACGTCGCATGTTCTTTGAAAGTTGTAGATGTGTAAGGAAATTAACCTAAGTGTAAAAGTTGAGGCGCTAGTAGCAAAGGAGAGATAAGAGTAAATGTTAGACCTTTTAAGGTAATATGTGAGGTATATGCCTTCTGTCCGTAGTTGATTTCAAGAACCTCTGAGCGACGTTAAAATATGAGCAAGACGAGTTTAAGAGACAAGGTTGGTAATTAGGTAAGAAGGTAAGTGCGTACAAGAATTGCTGGAATAGGGAACACGAGAGTAAATAATTAGGTAGGGAATGACGAATCCTGTTTGGAAAAGAATTTAAGATGAATACGAAAAGTAGAGCTAAAGGTTGTTAAATTTGATGATAAGTGTTACGATTGTTAATGAATTAGACAAATAGCTAGCAAGATTTACCCTGTTTTAAAGACGTTTAGCAAAAGAATTATAAATAAAGTTGTTTACGCTCAATTGTGTTAAGCTAATGAAAGGCCAGTAAAGTGTTAACTCCTTAAGAAATAATTAGAATTGAATATTTTGAGATAGTGACTCAAGTTAAAGAGAAGTTCTTCATTGTACTTTTAAACAATTATCTTTGATTATTTGTTCTAAGAGTTG
This sequence comes from Datura wrightii, assembly GCA_035772735.1. Taxonomy (NCBI): domain Eukaryota; kingdom Viridiplantae; phylum Streptophyta; class Magnoliopsida; order Solanales; family Solanaceae; genus Datura; species Datura wrightii. Next base: position 131,003,050 of record JASDFA010000006.1, read on the forward strand.
GATTAACTTTTTCAAGTTTTAAAGGATTTTATTTTTCTTGGAAGTTTCTAAACTGTTTATAATGCTGCTAAGCTTTTCTAAGCTCCACATATATAGCAATGTTTCACATGAGCTTTTCCTACATTGTCTGAAGCATGACTATAAGCCTTTATTTATCTTAAGGTAGCCCCTAGACAGTTGCCTAGCATTTGTATATTAAAGAGCTCCAGGTTTGAGATACACAATTTATGTCTTCCTGTTCATAAGTTACCTCGAGATATGATATGATGTGCAATGAATGAGGTATGCTCACAATTCTTGATATGAAAGTATGAAAGTGAAATGAGTATAAGCATGAAATGAATGCTAAGATTGTTAATATAAAATGTTAGGTTAAGTGATTCCTCTCTGCTCCTCGTGTTAGAATTGCTAGGAGATGTTTAAAATCATGAACGTGAGTCTACACATGTCTTTATGATATCCAGTTCTAGGAACTTCCCTAGAATTCATTCATAGCATATGTATGTATTTAAGTGCTAAATGAAAGACCTATATGTGTATGGCATAATTATAGTATTAGGGGTTGTGGTAAGATCCTACACATGTTATAGTTACTGATCAGCATATTTTATGGTTTACAGTATTTAGATAGTTTGTATGAGCTCTGTCAACTCCATTTATGATGGTGATCAAGATTTGTTTTTATTTTACCCCGGTGTGGTACACCGACTAGAGATCTTTTTATTTTACCCCGGTGGTACATCAGCTGGAGATATTTTTATCTTACCCCGGTATGGTACACCGACTGAAGATCTTTTAATTTTACCCCAGTTTGGTACACCGAATGGAGATCTTTTTATTTTACCCTGGTGTGGTACATCGACTGGAGATAATTTTATTTTACCCCAGTGTGGTACAACGGTTGGACGAATTTTATATATGAATTTACGATTGGCTGGTCGCTGGCATTACAATTATAGTTTCTTTCTTGTGCATTTCTTAATTGCATTTTCATGTTATTATAAATTTATTATCAGGTTTCAGTTTCCAGGATTCCAGGTTGTTACCATTCCTTATTCCTGGTTTAGCTATTTTGAGTTCAGTTATGTTATAGTAAGTTGTTATCAGTTACAGGTTGCAGATTACCAGGTTATATTTATCCTTTATATATTTATGTGCTAAGTTAGTTATTACAGGATTGTTATCTCATGGTTATAGTTACAGCCTTACATACCAGTACATTTCATTCGTACTGACGTCCCCTTGCTTGGGGACCTGCGTTCGTGCCGCAGGTGCAGGTAGAGATTAGGATAGCCAGTTGAGTAGCAGTTCGTGAGATCAACAGATGGTTGGTATGCTCCTTTCTTCCTGGAGCTAGGGCTTAGTTATTTATACTTGAGTTTTGAGATGCAGTTATGGGTAGGTCGGAGCCCTGTTCCAACAATCAGTCAGTTTACTCGTTAGAGGCTTTGTAGACTTAGTGTGTACAGTGTTATTCAGTTTGTGTCCTCTTCGGCTTATTGTTGTTTGGTTTAGCACACTAATTGCCTTGGTTGCATTTCAAATGTTTACCCCGTATTGTTGAGACCTTATGGGTCCAATTTATTCTTCAGTTGATTGTGACAGGTGGCCTGGATGGCCTAAGTGTTACAGTTACAGATGTAATATAGCCGGCTTATCGATCAATAATGAATCAAGTGCCAGTTGCACCCTGCCCCAGTTTTTGGGTGTGACATACTCTCGGATAACACCGAAAAGAACCTCAAGGAAAATGTGAATGCAATATTATTGCGCAGTAGTAAAGAGCTAGGTGAGGCCGTGCCCAGAAAAGAAAAAGTTGCTGAGGAATAGGCTGTGAGTTATAAGGCTGAGGTGGGGAAGTCTAGCAACCCACAATCGGAAATTATGGTAGCTAGACCACCTCCTCCATTCTCCCAAAGGTTGAAGAAGAAGATAGAGGACACAACTTGTAGTAAGTTTCTTGAGTTGTTAAAGTAGGTTCATGTGAATATTCCGTTGGTGGAGCTTTTGCATGAAGTACCAAAATATGCCAAGTATCTCAGGGATATCGTGGCCAATAAGAGAAGGCATACAGAGTTTGAATACTATGGTTCTTATGGAAGAGTGAAGATCCCAAATCAGGAACAAAATTCCTGAGAAGCTAAAGGATCCCGGGAGCTTCACTATCCCTGTCACCATTGGGAGCAAGGAAGTTGGTTTGACCTTATGTGATTTGGGTGTGAGCATCAATTGATGTTTGCATCCCTGTTCAGAACTCTGGGATTAGGTGAACCACGTCCTACCACAGTGACATCACAGATGGAAGACTAGTTTTTGGCCTATCCTAAAGGAATCATTGAAGATGTCTTAATTAAGGTAGGACCGTTCATCCTGCCAGTGGACTTTATAATCCTGGACTATGAGGCAGAAGCAGCAGTTCCCTCATTTTGGGGAGAGGATTTTTAGTCACCGCCAACACAGTCATATATGTTTAGTCGAGGTAGATGTGTATGAGAGATATGGTCAGGAGACAGTGTTTGAATTGTTCAGAGCAGCACGAGTGCCACCTCATTATGAGGACTTCATAGAGAAGTCGGTGGGAGAACCTGGAGGTTGTAATCATTTAGTGGAGCAGCAGGTGTTGCATGAAATTCTAGAAGATCCTTGGTATGGTCAAAAATTTACTCGGATGAAGGAGTGACAGGGACCATAGTCGTTCTGCGATGTTAAATTAGGCACTGCATGGGAGGCAACCCATGAATGTCGTGCCACGACTATAACTAAGGTGCATGGTGGGAGTGATAACGCTCAAACTTACACTTCCTTGAGAAGTATAAAGAAGACGTTGTCAATAAAGAACCTAATAAAAAGGTTGGGGTCGAACCCACAGGGAATAATATAAGATCTAGACTAATGCCTGTAATTGAACTTATTGGTGAGTTATCTCCAAATTGGGGGTTTTCAAAGAAAACAATATTAAAACAAGATTATACTTGTGATTTATACCAAGATTTGCAAATAACTATGGTAAGTGTTCCCCATGGGTTCATAACTATTTTGGGTATACACATGTGATAAATCCCAGTGCTTACTTGTAGAACTGATAACTAGGGTTCATCCAAATAACCGGTTTGTCCTTATTGGATGACTATACTCAATCAACGGGTCAGATCTCATGAACGACTTCAAACTAACCCTTATGAATATGTTCCAAATTTAACTATCCTGCGACCATAACTCAAGTTAATACAATGATCATAAAAATCAAGGATTTATTATAAATTCTCTTTTCCTAATCTCTACCTCTTTAGGTTCAAGAAAATAAAGAATTTGGGCAAGTCCTACGTTGTACACAGTTAAGAAATGTTTAAAGATGAAGAGAATATAATACAAGCATTCAACATTGGTTTTGAATAACTTTTGTGTAACCTTATTTCGTTATTCTACCATGGTTCCCACAACCCCTAGTCATGAAGGTTTTAGCTTCTCATGGTTGTAAGATTATAATTTACATTCATAGACAAACACATAATTAAATACTTACAACAACAATTGGAAGAAAACCAAATTTGAATATCAAAGAACAATCTCAAGAGCAATGGATGAAATCAAGAGTTTGATCCTAAGAATTGCTCTCCAAAACTTGATAAAAATTTACAAAGAATATTCTTCACACGTCTACTACTTCATTTCTATGTTCTCTAACTAAAATAAAACATAAAAGCTATTTATACAGATATTAGAAATCTTTTCTTAAGCTAAAAGGGAATTTTCCATATTTGGCGCCGACTGTGTCATGATTGATCCTATGACCGGTAGAAGGATTCTGCGAGTTGTACTTACTTCTCATATGTCCTTGGCTGCTGTAGCTTTATCTTAGTGTTGGCAGGCTGGTGTGACTCGTACCACATCCCTACAAGTCGTACAATGCATCCGTGGTTTAGCCTTTACAACTCTGACATCTTCTAAAACATTGCACGAGTGTTATGGTACGCCTCATGCCTTCCTCCTACGACTCGTACTGTTTGTTGTGTCTAAAGTTCTACCAAGTCTTGAAGAATTACTTGAATCTCACCATGGCTCATGGTACGGGTCGTATGTGCAAGCTACGATCCGTGAGTGTATCCGTACCAAGAGACTGCCTTTATGCAAATTTCTCTGAAAAAATTCCACGATTCCAGTTACGACTTGTACTGAGGATCGCATGTTGCCTTCCTCTTAATCCAGCCTTCTGACTTTCACCACGATTCTCAGTATGGCTCGTACAATCAAGGTATGACTCGTATTGAGACTTGTACTTGGCTATTTTTCTATATTTTAAGCTTCTTTTGCATATTTTTGTTCCAACACTCATTTTCCCTGAAATCAAAGTAAAAGTGCCTCATATCCATATAAACATACCTAAGTCCATGCTATTTTCTCAATTTAAGTGTGGAAAGTGCTGTAAACTCATAGCACATCAACACCCTCAACTTAAAAATTTTGTATGTCCTCAGTCAAAAAAAAAAACAAAAACTAAACATGATGCATAACTAGAAAATAAACCTAGGATACTACAGCCAACATCAACCAAAACTTGCACTATAAACTCAAACAACTTTTGACCCTTTTTCCAGTGAAACAAATCAGCATATGCACCACAAACAACCACAAAATGTGATAAATAGGAATCAAGATATGTCACCTAGCTATTAACATATAGTCAAGTCATCGCCAATGCTTTTTACACAGACAACTAGTAGAATTGAACACAAACCATGTATCCTCACAACAAATGAAGTCCTCCACTCATAAATATAGTAAATATGAAACATAGGACTAAACAAGTAACTCTCACTCTCACAAAGAAGTTCCAAATACTACATATTGGATACCATAGGCTTGCCCTTATTTTCTCTACTTCGATTTGTCAGATGGTCAGGCTAGAATTACTATAGGACTTGCTTTGGCTTGTAATGTAGGCTTTTGGGATGGGTATGATAGATATGGGATCTTTTAAGTGACTAAACCCCTCCTTGGCACTACATACATGTGGCTCTATTTTTTTTTTCACTTTTTCACCTTTTTTGCTTTTTCCACTTTTTCCTCCCTTTTCACCCTTTTTATGCACTTGTATGAATGTGGTGTGTTTCTTCAAGCTTTTCATGCATCATCCTCTTTTTGTATTTTCTTTTCCAATTTTTCTTTTCTTTTTCTTTTTCTTTTGTCACACCCACCTCATTTTCACCTTTTTTTTCTTTTCTCTTTATTTTTCACCTTCCCATTATTTATGCACACCTTACTCTAGCCATTCTCAACTTAGGCATTTTGCCTATGTTGACGTTCAAAATGTCCAAGAAGGGACCAGGGCCAAAACAGATTCATTATAAAAATACGTACAGTTAATTGGCTAAAAAAGAAAAATGGTCTATTGAGGCTCAAAATTGGGATCAAGGGAATTATATCATTTTAGGTAGGATCATTTTAAGCTAAAAATGGGCTAAAAAAATGGCCTATGGTCCTTTCCTAACCAACCATCCTAAAACCTATATAAAGACCAATCAGGAAAGTTCTAGATCCTCTATGCAGTATTGAACTAGGTATCAGACCTCACTCACTCATGGTACATGTCTTGCATTTACTCTACCTGTCCAATTTATTCATGTCTTAACAAACACTATACATGCTAATATACTAAATGACATAAAAAGATCCACATAAATCATGCTTGCAATCACAAGTACATAGCTAATCATCAAAAAGATTTTAAACAAGGTGAATTTTTACAAATCCAAAACTCGTGCAATTTATTGGCTGAGTACTCCTAAGCTACTTCATAATTAAACAAAAATCACAAAAATAAAATTCTAAATATGCCAGTTCTACTAGATAGCATGCCCGAGGAAAAAGAAACATGGCAAGAAAAACCCTCAGATGAATCAAAAACTCAAAAATACAAGTAAACCCCCTCCCCTTTTTAAAAAGCATGCTTCATCCCCAAAGCATAGAATGTAAAAACAGAGGGAAGAGAACATACCTGCGGCTAATCAGACTTCACCATCCATGGTTGCCTCCCATGCATCACCTGATACATCGCGGCACAATGTAATTTTTGTGATTCTTCAGGCATCATCAGGGTACACTGCCTTGATTCCTCGTATTTCCTCCGTGTCTCCCAAATATAGCTTTATTCTTTGCCTGTTCACCTTGAACCTTTCTCCATATTTGTTCTCAAGTTCCATTGCACCGTATGGGGATATATTCACCACTCTGTAAGGTCCCATCCACCTAGATTTCAATTTTTCATGATGTAAACGGAGCCTTGAGTTGAAAAGTAGGACCAAATCACCAGTGTTGAACTCCCTTTTTGCAATCTTCCTATCATGATAAATCTTCATTCTTTATTCATAAATGGCCGCAATCACATAAGCTCTAAGTTGGAATTCATCCAAATCATTAAGATGGTCAAATCTCAACTTGGCTACTTCATTCCAGTTTAAATTCAGCTTTTTTAGAGCCCATAATGCCTTATGGTCTAATTCAACCAATAGATGGCATGATTTTTCATAGACTAACTGATATGGAGATGAAACAATGGGGGTCTTATAATCTGTTCGATAGGCCCACTGTGCATCATCGAGCTTCCTAGACCAATCTTTCTGATTAGTATTCACTGTTTTGGCAAGAATGGTCTTTATCTCCCTGTTTGAAACTTCCACCTGCCCACTTGATTGAGGATGGTAAGGTGTTTCCACCTTATTCTTAACGGCATATTTCTCCAACAAGGTTCTAAAGAGGCAGTTACAAAAGTGTGATTCACCATCACTAATGATTGCTTTGGGAGTACCAAATCTGGCGAATATGTTCTTTCGCATAAATGCTGTGACACTTTTGCCTTTATTGTTAGGTAGTGCGATAAACTCCACCTATTTGGAGACATAATCCACTGCCACCAAGATGTATCATCCCATATGAGGTAACAAATGGGCCCATGAAGTCTATACCCTATACATCAAATAACTCAACTTCCAGAATAGGGGTCAATGGTAACTCATGCTTGTGGGTAATGCTGCCCCGTCTTGGCATTGATCACATATCTTGGTGTAATCATAGGCATCTCCGTGAATAGAGGGCCAGTAATACCCACATTGCAGGATTTTGTGTGTAGTTCGGGTACCACTATGATGACCCGCAACTGGGGATGAGTGACATGCCTGCAGAATGCTCAACATTTCTACCTCTGGCACACATCTACGAATGATCCCATCTGCACAAATACGAAATAAGTATGGTTCATCCTAATAGTATCTTCAGGCATCAAATAAGAACTTCTATTGGGGAGTCATGTTTGTAGAGATCATGTTGCTGACCAAAATAATTTGCAAAGTTAGTGAACCAGGGAATCAAGTCTTGAGATGCAACCAGTACCTGCTCTTGTAGAAAAGTGTCATTGATATCAATCTCCTCTCTTTCCCTAGCCTCAAACTATAGTATGGATAAATGATCAGCGACCAGATTTTCAGTTCCTTTCCGGTCTTTCACCTCAAACTCAAATTCTTGAAGCAACAACACCCACCTAATCAACTTGGGTTTTAGCATCCTTTTTAGACACCAGGTATATTAAAGGTGCATGGTCTGTATGGACGATCACCTTAGTTCCAAGCAAGTATGCTCGAAACTTCTCGAATGCAAAGATCACTACTAGCAGCTCCTATTCCGGGATAGTGAAATTCTTTTGGGCTTTGTTGAGTGTTTTACTAGAGTAATAGATAGGATGGAAAATCTTTGCTCTCTGTTGGCCCAAGACAGCACCGAGAGCAACCTCGCTAGCATCACACATTACATCAAATGAAAGAGACCAATCTGGAGCTATGATAATAGGAGCAGTGGTGAGTTTCTTTTTCAACCACTCAAAGGCTTTTAGACATGCCTCATCAAATACGAACTTCACCTCCTTCTCAAGAAATTTGCACAATGATTGTACAATTTTTGAAAAGTCCTTGATGAACCTCCTATAGAATCCTACATGCCCTAAAAAGCTTCTGACCCTTTTTACTGAAATAAGTGGTGGCAATCCTGCTATAACTTCAATTTTCTGCTTGTCCACCTGAATCCCCTTTCCACAAATTTTATGACCCAACACTATTCTTTCCTTGACCATAAAATGACATTTTTCCCAATTTAGGACCAGATTAGTTTTTTCACATCTATTTAAAACTTTGCCCATGTGTTTGAGGCAAGATTCAAATGTGTCACCCATAACTAAGAAGTCGTCTATAAATATCTCGATGGTGTCCTCCACCATATCTAAGAATATTGACATCATGCAGCATTGGAATGTGGCCGATGCATTGCACAATCCAAAAGGCATTCTCCTGGAAGCAAATGTTCCATATGGGCAGGTGAATGTAGTCTTCTCTTGATCTTTTGAGGCTATAATGATCTGATTATACCCTAAGTAGCCATCAAGAAAACAGTACCAGCCTCTACTTGCCAACTGTCAAGCATCTGATCCACGAATGGCATTGGAAAATGGTCCTTCTAGGTCCAGTGGTTGAGCTTCTTGTAATCCATGCATACACGCCATCCTGTGACTGGTCTTGTTGGTATCAGCTCATTCTTCTCATTGGGTACCATTGTAATCCCACCTGTCTTTGGCACACACTGCATCAGACTTACCCACTTGCTATCTGCAAATGGGTAAACTACACCAACATCTAGCAACTTGATAATCTCCTTTTTCACTACTTATTGCATTGGTGGGTTCAGGCATCGTTGATGCTCTATACTTGGTGTGCAGTTTGGCTCGAGTTGTATTTTGTGAGTACATATGCCTGGAAGGATCCCGATAATGTCAGTTATGATCCAACCAGTTGACTTTTTGTACCTTTTTAATACTATGACCAAAGCTTCTACTTGACGGTCTGTCAAATCTGCTGCAATAATCATTGGCAATGTGTTGTCTTCGCCCAAGAATGCGTATTTGAGATGGGGAGGTAGTGCCTTCAGTTCAAGGACTGGCGGTTCCTCTATTGATGGCTTTGCTGGTGGAGTCAAATGGTTCTTCAAATCAAGGTCTAACTTCTTTGGCCCAAAGTTATATGAACACATTCTGTCTAGGGCATCCACCAGCTCCGTATACCCCGGTACCCCATATCCTTCATATTTCATGAAGACAGCTGCTAGTGTGCCAATATTCATCATCTCTTCCATGGCTGCTAGCAGCCTCTTGTTTTGCATCTAGTTGTTTGGAATGGTAGCTCCCTTGGTGTTAGCCTGAATGAATCAAAAAAGAAAAACAAAGAAAATGTAAACAGGGAAATAACAACCACAAGTCAAATACAAGTAATTAATCTAATCTTAGTGGTATTCCCTGGCAACGACGCCATTTTTTGATAACGCTCAAACTCACACTTTCTGGCAAAGTATGAAGCAGACGTTGTCAATAAAAAATCCAACAAAGAGGTCGGAGTCGAACCCACAGGGAATAGGGTAAGATCTAGACTAATGCCGGTAATTGAACTTGTTGGTGAGTTATCTCCAAATTAGGGGATTTTAAAGAAAACAATAGTAAAAAAAGATTATATTGTGATTTATACCAATATTTACAAATAACTAGGGTAAGTGTTACCCATGGGTTCATAACTACTTCGGGTATACACACGTGATTAATCCCAATGCTTACTTGTAGAATTGATAAATAGGGTTCATAAAAAATGACTGGTTCGTCCCTATTTGATAACTATACTCAATCACCAAGTCAGATCTCATGAGCGATTTCAAACTAAGCATTATCAATATGTTTCAAATTTAACAATCCTGCGACCACAACTCAAGTTAATACAACGATCATAATGTTTAAGGCTTTGTTGTAATTCTCTTTTCCTAATCTCTACCTCTCTAGGTTCAAGAAAGTAAAGAATTCAAGCAAGTCCTAACGTTGTACACCATTAAGAAATATTTAAAGATGAAGAAAATACAATACAAGCATTTAGCATTAGTTTTGAATCACTTTTGTGTAACCCTATTTTGTTATTCCACCATGGTTCCCATAACCTCTAGCTGTGGAGGTTTTAGCCTCTCATGATTGTAAAATTATAATTTGCATTAATAGACAAACACATAATTAAATACTTACAATAACAATTGGAAGAAAACCAGATTTAAATATCAAAGAACAATCTCAAGAACAATGGATGAAATCAAGAGTTTGATCCTAATAATATCTCTCCAAAACTTGATAAAAATTCACAATGAATATTCTTCACATGTCTACTACTTTGTTTCTATGTTCTCTATCTAAAATAAAACATAAAAGCTATTTATACAGACATTAGAAACCGTTTCCTAAGCTAATAGGGAATTTTCCATATCTGGCACCTACTGTGTCACGATTGATCCTATGACCCATAGCAGGATTGTACGGTTCGTACCTGCTTCTCGTACGTCCTTGGATGCTACAGATTTGTCTAAGTGTTGGCAGGATGGTACGATCGTACCACAGTCCTACGAGTCATACAATGCATCTATGGTTAGGCCCTGAGAACTCTAACATCTTCTGAAGTTTTCCATGAGTGTTGTGATATGCCTCGTACCTTCCTCCTATGACTCGTATTGTTTGTTGTGTCTGAAGTTCTGCCAAGTCTTGAAGAATTACTTGAATCTCACCACGGCTCATGGTACGGGTCGGTTGTATGTGCATGCTACAATCTGTGAGTCCATCTGTACTAAGAGAATGCCTTTGAGAAAATTTCTCTAAAAAATTCCACGACTCTAGTTACGGATCGTACCATCTTGGTATGTCTCGTACTGAAAGTCGTATGTTCTCTTCCTCTTAATCCAATCTTCTGACTTTCACCACGATTCTTAGCACGACTCATACAATCAAGGTACGACTCGTATTGAGACTTATACTTGCCTGTTTTTGTGCATTTTTAAGCTTTTTTTGCACATTTTTGCTCCAACAATTATTTTCCCTAAAATCAAAGTAAAAGTGCCTCATATCCATATAACTATACCTAAGTCCATGCTATTTTCTCAGTTTTAAGCATCAAATGTGTTGTAAACTCACAGCACATCAGGGAGGCAACCCATCCTTCTAACATTTTCTATATTTTTATTTATTTTATAGAGACAAACAGGGCGTAGGAGGCAAGAACAAGTTAGGACATTGAGCTAAAAAGTGTAAGTCTGGGAGAGATGCCTGGCATGGGACTCCAGGAGTTAACTCCTAAAAGAAAAAAAAAAACTTTGTCAGGTGAGGCTATGGATGGCGCGCCGCGCCAACCCCCGTCTTCAGAGAATTTTTTTTCTAAGTCTGTGGTGAGACAGAGGGGGCAGTGCGCCAGGGAATTGATGGACAAAAATTTTTGGTAAATTTGAGTCAATGTTGACTCAAAAGACCTTAAAATTACATAAAAGCCCATACCTACCTATTTATTTAAAGTCCCATTCATCCTTTTCCCTCAAAAAGTTGAAAAACAAATAAACAAAGCAAACATTCCTCTCTTTCTCTCCCTTAAGCCATAGCTCCCCACTCCTCTCTCCTCCATTATTGTCTTCTCCAGAGATCTGGTGAAGCTCTCATCTTCAATTCAAGTAAGTATATTTCTTCTCTCTTGTTTGATTTATGATGCAAGCATGCTCCCCCACCCATCTCCCCCAATATTTAAAACTCAAATCACTATTGTTGGTGAAAAGCTTGAATTTCATGTTTTGGGTTTGATAAGCTTAAAGTCTTAAATTCTTCCATGATAGTATGTTATCTTTGTTGGGTATCTTGATTCTTGGTTGAATATGGTGATTCAAACTTGTGGGGATGATGGGGGTTGTTGAATTGAAGTCTTGAATATTGGTGGGTAGATGTATTAATTGTAGAGAGAGAAAGTGCATGGGTGCTAATTCTTGAATATGAATAATGATTGAGTTGTTTAAATTCTTGATTAATTCATGATGGATGGTAGTTGATCTTGGGCAGAATTCATGCCCAAGTGATACTCAAATGCTTTATTTCGACTTGTTTATCTATTGTTATGTGTATATTCTTACGTGATTCTTAGGTAAATGTGAATTTATACTAACCAACATGATTAGTGTTGTTTTGCAGGTAGAAGGAAATTTTGGAAATTAATATATATGTTGGTGAAGTGCGGGAATGGACTTGGAAGCAAGAAGTGGAAGTTGACAAGAGAAGTTGGCAAAAATAAGGGCTCCGCGATGGAGCCGTGTCACACTACCATCGCGGAGGCATTCTGCCTGGGATGAATTATTTATGTAAAATTTCAGTGGAGGTTTGCGTTACCTCCGTGGCACAGAGGCAAGGCTCCACGATACAAGCCGTGCCACGTTGAGGTGCAGTTACCTGGGAGCCGATTTCCAGTGCGGGTCTGCGATATCCCCATGGCACGGAGGGAGAGCTCCACAATACACTCCGTGTCACGTTGCTTGTTATTCTAAAAAAAATTCTCAATAGTATAAATAGCACACTTAGGTTTTATTTTAAACATTCTGACTTAGTTGAGCAAGAACGTGGGTTGCAAGCAGTTGAGAGGACGAAAATTCTAGGGTTATTCTCTTCCTTTTTCTCTTTAATTTCAATTGCTTGTATGAATTCTACTTATTTGAAGATGTTTAATCCATAAATGAGTGGCTAATTCATCTCTTGCTGAGGTTAAGGATAATTGTAGAGGAATGTAATCATTAATCTTTTCAATTTTCATCTTTTCTTCAATGGTTGCTATATCAATTCTTGTTTTACTGCATTAATGTTTGGCCAATGTTAGTGTATAACTTAGAAATCCAATTTTGATTCTGAAAGGGAAAGGAATTGGATAGATGTGAATTGGTAGGATATGATCTTTTCTTAGCTGAGAAAATTGAGAAAAGATTTACGTTCAGAATAGAAATATATCTGAAAGCCTTATTAGTCATTTATGGAATCGGTTATGTATGGCTAGAGCATGAGATTCCTATATCACGGAAATGTAGAATAAGGTTTCATGATTCTTTAATTGGATAGGAGTCGAAAGATCCATTTCCATAGGCAATTAATTCCCGACTAGAAACCGAAGAGAAGATTAGCTGAATTGAATTAATAAATTACATCCCTGCATGCTAGCCTTAACCTCAGCTTGTTCATTGCTATTGTTCAGACTCAAATTATAAACTTGACTTAGATTCTTATTACATAGTGATCTTAACTCATAAAACATTATTTATTTGGTTGTCTGAATTCATAGAGATATCGTTCACTGATGCTTAAGTTAATCAATACGATAGTTCAGTCCTTGGGGGATCGATACTTGGCTTGAAATAAAGCCACTTTACTACTTGTACGACTACGTGCACTTGCAAAAAACTTGTTCGAGCCAAAACTATATGCAAGTGCACATGTAAGCTAAGGAACTAGTAAATACTGGGCTAACCAATAATAGCAACTAGCTTCCCTAAGCGCTTTTCAATACATCCCACCTTCAGTACGAGCATTGCTTCTTCCTCCATCCTCTCATTCTTGAATTTTCTTCTTTGTTTTTGTTCCCATTTCTTTAAGCTAACTCGACTTACTAGCAAAGAGTATTTATGCATCTTTATGTTTTTTCTCATTCATGGATTTTCTTGCTCTTTACTATTAACTGATCATTTTCAACAAGTGCACCTTTGACCTTTTCTTTAGCTTTCGCACCTTCCGCTTTCCTTTCGGTTCACACTTCTCACTCCTTTAGACTTTTGGAAAAATTGTTTTTCTTAAGCGCTTAAGGGTTTTGGATCAAATTCACGGCTAATGAAAAGAAGAGATTAAACTCGGTTTGTACCTCTCAAAGAATAGGCTAAAGGCTCAATGGGGCTAACTTGGATATAACAGTCAAGGTAGGTATGATAAGGGAGAAACTTTCGGTTTATTCCAAGAAATGCCTACATCCTTTCCTACAATTCACATCCTTCATTTTGTTTAGTACACACACCAAGCAAGTTCTAGACACTTCACAATAGCATGGAATAGTCGAAACCTCACCTCACACTCATTGCACATGCTCAACTAAAGACATATTCACAGACTCTTCAATCAACTAATTACAAGAATTCACTATGAAGCCTCGATCACACCGAATTGAATTCTATGGCCTAGGTATCTCAACATCTTTAACACATTTGCATGCTTTCATACAAATCACCTTTGCATATTAATATCATGTACAACACGTAACAAGAATTCCAAACCATTAATTAGCGACACGTTTAGGAAACAAACAAAAGAAAGAAGAAAAAGAGAAAAAACTACTCCTATCAACTATATTTCCCTTAAGACGATCGTCATCCATCCATCATAGGGAACAGTCGCTGTCTATGACATTGGTTCAATGGGACTATTCTCGGGAAAAGCCCTGAAAAAAAAACCGAGAAACCCAACCTAAAAAAATTCAACAAAATAATTTCGATAGAAAAAGACAAAAATATAATTGAAAAATATTTACACATCACACACAACAACAACTCAACACAACAGCAACTCAAGATTCATTACAACACCAACATTAATTACAGAACACGAAACACAGAGTCACATGGTCACATTTAGCACAAGCACAAAAAACATAAACAAAACATAAACAAAACATAAACAAACAGCTAGCACCTAACAACTCCCACCCCACACTTAAGCCGAACACTGTCCCCAGTGTTCATATAATTGCAAAATATCACAAAGGTTGGGTGGTGAAACTCCCTGATCAATCAAAGTATTCAACTTCTTCATCAGGTTCCAGTGCTTCGTCTCCCATATCAGAATCGCCCCCGCTGTCCTCGTCCGACTCAACATCTTAGTCCTCCCGGCGTGTCTCCTCATCGGTAGGGACATCATCATCTATGGGCTCCATAAATGCGGGCCCCACACTGCATAAAGCTCGGGCATTCTTGTTGAATGGGTAATCCAACTCGAGCTGCCACAACTCATCCTCTATTGCGGGCCGTCCTTCGATGCGCAGCTGCAACATCTGCATCCCGTACATGCCGGCCATGTACTGATCATCCCGAGCATGTTGCTCGGCTAGTGTGAGCAGCGACCCGTAAGTAGTGTCAGGTGCCTTGGTTTTGGTGACATCCAAGGCACACCTGTCAATCTGAGGGATGTAATCTAGGGCCTCCTCCTCAATATTGTGTCCCCTCAGGAACGTGGTAAGCAGACCACCAAACTCGTATCTATGCCCCTGATGTAGTCGGGCTCTCTTTATGGCGGAGATGATCACCGCCCCAACATTGATTTCCAGCCTCTTTATCAGGGCATACACCAAGCAAACCCTATCCCGGGTGACATCTGTCATGTGCACCCCCGGGATCATGCATGAACAAACAATCTTCAACCAAATTCGAGCCTGCCTGTTCATCTGAGAATAGGGCAATGTCTGATGGTAGCCCCTCTCCTTATGCCTACCCCACCTGGTTGTCGATCGGGCTCCACATAAGGCGCGTCTGATTTTCGCATAGGGTGGAGTGATGTTCAACTGACGGAGGACATGAGCGTATGTGTCCCGCGCCCCCAGGATTGCCTTCAAGTTGTGGGGCTCAAAGGTGACTATCTATCCTCTGATTTTTATGGTGTGGCTGCGTAAGGTCAGGTTCCAATTGGCATAGAACTCCCAGATAAGATGTAGATTGCACTCTCTAGGTTCTTCGAAAATGAAGTTTAGCCCAGTGGTGTCAATCCTGTGTACAATCGGCGGGAATTCCTGTGCCAGTGGTTCCCGTGCTATCTGCTCCTTCGGAAAGTATTTGGTTTCTTTATGTTTAGCATACTACTTCTTCCCCTCATCAGTCACCCATCTTGTTCCATGTTGTCGGCGTTGACCTCTAGGAACCGCTGGTGCTGCTGGAACTGCTGTCCTCAATCTTACCCTCTTTCTATTGGCGCCCGATGTGGATGCGCCCTTTCCCTTTTCTTGTCTTCCTGACATTGTTCCTGTACACTCAAACATATAGTCCCAATGTTATTCAAGTCATAATTAGCTACAATTAAGGTTTGGTTTAATTGGATCACCCCTCACTTAATCTTTAGCCGCAATCAACACAATTTGATACGGCATTTATGATTTTGCCATTCTTAGCATTCAACATGGTTAGTGAATTCATATAAGTCGATGAAACAATTACTTTGTACTACTCATACTTCGTACAATGAATAAAAATTTCTCCGTCGATTCAATTGCATCATCATTAGCACTTTGCAAAATTTTTTTCGCAACAACCTATGTAATTCTCCATTTGCATTATCCTGAAAATCCTTCTTCTAACTTAGCATATTCAACATCAATCACAATACATTACACTTCAAACAACATGCACAACCCAATTTATCAACATTTTCATGCATTTTGTGTTCTTCATATTCAATCCTCAACCCTAGCTAACAATATCGCAAGAATTTCAACAAAACATGCAACCAATGAGTTAATCTACTTACAACGATACTATGAACATCATTCAATCATAACTCAATTGATTTCAAGCTTATTTCTCCTTAGGGCAAGGTTTCACCACAAAACATGTTCAAGAATCGAAAATTTGAGCAATGATAAGGAAAAATTCAAGAACATACCTTTACTTCGGTGATATTGAAGAAAACTTGAAGAAAGTTGATCACTAAGTCCGTGTCACATTGGGGGAGATGGGGATTTTAGGTGTGGGTCACGTAGGAATTGAGAAAATGAAAAAAATAAAGGAAATTTGGGTTTAAAAGAGATTTTTCGCGCGGGTTACCCGGTGACCCGACGCTAAATACACCTCAACGTGACACGGAGCGTAACGCGGAGGCCCTCCTCCATGACACGGAGCCATCGCGCAGGCTCACTGGAATGTGCCAATTTTTATTTTCTTACCTTGATTTTTTTCCTTTACGCTTTTTTTTTTTGTACTCTTGCCCTCCGTTCCACCTGAAAATCATTTCACCACAAGAAATTGGTTAGAAATCATAGGTTGCAACACAACAATTTTTATTTTTCTTTTTATTTGTTTTCTTTCTTTGTTTTCTTTCAAGTAATTCTACTCTTCTATCACAACACAATCATGGGTTGCCTCCCATGCATTGCCCCCGGCTCAAAGATCCGATGCACCATATGCCTGTCGTGCCACCTTTTAGTTTTCTCCTTGTAGTATTTGGCACTTTCATAGGCATGCCATCGAAACTCATCTAGTTCACTGAGTTGCATCAACCTCTTCTTCCCAGCTAGCTTCGGATCCATGTTCAGCTTTCTCACGGCCCAAAAAGCTCGATGTTCCAACTCCACAGGCAGATGAAATGCCTTTCCATAGACCAATATATACGGAGAAGTCCCAATGGGTGTCTTGTATGCAGTTCTATAAACCCACAACGCATCATCAAGTTTGCTTGACCAATCAATTCGTTGTGCATTCACTGTCTTCTGTAGAATCTGCTTTATCTCTCTGTTTGACAACTCCACTTTTCCACTAGTTTGGGGATGATATGTTGTTTCTACCTTGTGGCGCACCCCATACTTAGCTAGCAAGTTCTTGAAACTCGCATTTACAAAATGAGCCCCTCCATCACTGATAATAGCTCGGGGTGTCCCGACTTGGTGAAAAATTGCTTTTTCACAAATTTCGTCACCACCTTGTTGTCATTCCTGGGAAAAGCTGTTGCCTCTACCCACTTAGATACACAGTCAACAATCTGCAGAATTGATTCCTTATTTAGCACATTGATCGCTAATAGCTCCTCATAGATGGCCGGCCAATCATGGCCTTGTACACATCAAAAACCTCTACTTTATCATGTGCTCGCATGGTTAGCTGCCCAGCAGCCACATTAATCAAAGCTCGCCCGGTTTCCAAGAAAGGACATCCAAAAATAAATTGGACTTTTGCATTCGGCTCGAAATCCAAGATAATAAAATCCACCGAAAAAATGAGGGATCCCACTTGCACTTGTACATCCTCCACAATACCATCTGGTCTGGCCAAAGAACGGTCAGCTAGCTGCAAGATCACTGCAGTTGGTCTAGGGCTGCCCAGCCCCAACTTCTTGAACACCGATGTCGGCATCAAGTTTATGCTTGCTCCCAAATCAGATAATCCGCGAGCTCTAATAGTTTGCCCAATTTTAATCTGAATGGTAAAGCTCCCAGGATCCTTGAGCTTTGTCGGCAACCTGTTCTATATCCGGGAGGTGCACTCCTCAGTAAGCGTCACTGTAGCATACTCCGTCAATCTGCTTTTGTTTGCTACGATGTCCTTGATATACTTGGAATATTTCGGCACTCCCTGCAAAACATCAACCAAGGGCAAATTAATGGGTACCTATTTCAGCACTTCCATGAATTTCTTAAAGCAAGCTTCTTCCTTGTGCTTCTTTAATCTCTGAGGGAATGGGGGTGGTGGTCTTTCTATCTCAGCTGCCTTTTCCTTCCCCCTCACATCATCATGTTCCCCATCTTTTTCCCCTACTCCAGATTGCTGAGGTGGTCTTTCTGGCTCCACCTCCTTAAGTTGTTGTCCATTCCTTGTGGTTACTGCATTGACCTGCTCAGGATTTGGGTCA
Source organism: Datura wrightii (assembly GCA_035772735.1). NCBI lineage: Eukaryota > Viridiplantae > Streptophyta > Magnoliopsida > Solanales > Solanaceae > Datura > Datura wrightii. The sequence continues at coordinate 131,021,555 of JASDFA010000006.1, forward strand.
GTATTACTCGATAGTCCTCCTCTGGGCCTGGTGTTTTGAGCTCCAGCTAACTATGCAAACTGGTACTCCAACGCCTTTGTAGCTAACTACTGATTTTTCATGTCAGCCGCTAATTTCACATAATCAGCCTGCATCTGCGCTTGGTTTGCTATAATTGTTTTCAACATATCCTCAATGCTGTTGGGTGGTGGAGGAGGTGCATTATTGAAAATTCTGATGCCCCACTTGATTTCTCTGCACGCCCTGATCCGAACTCTGTCCTTGATGGCTATTACTGCCCCAAAAGAAATTCGGATGATTCCTCCAATTTGAGTTGTGATTGTTTCCATATTGCTGATTGTTGTTCCTATGGACGTTCCCAACAAAAATTAATGAGTCTGGATTGGCGCCACAACACTCAGCTGAGTGTTCACCACTCCCACAGACTTCACACCGTACTTGATGAACTGCATTAACTGGGGCTTGTACTTGATTCAAGCTCATACTGCTGAAGTGGGTGTTGAGTTGATTTTTCAACGCAGCTATCTGTGCCGCGATAGCTATAAAACCATCTACCTCAAAAACTCTTGCCGCTTTCCTTGTTCCTCCTCGTGTTGAGTCCGCATTCCATTTTGGATTTCCCTGTGAAATATGATTTAACAAAGTGTAAAGCTCCTCATAAGTCTTCTCCAATGCCTGCCCCCCAGCTGCTGAATCTAACAAAATTTTAATATGTGGTTCCAAACCCTCAATGAATGTGTGCACCAACACATCATTAGACTGGCGATGATGAGCACAATCCCTTAACATTGACTTGAACATCTCCCAAGATTGATACAAATTCTCACCCTCTCTCTGTTTAAAACATATAATCTGACTTCTAAGTCTGGCTGTCTTCCAAGATGGAAAGAATCATATCAAAAAATTTCTTGCAAGATCATCCCATGTGGTGATAGAATTAGGTGGTTCAGCTTTCAACCACCTCTTTGCTTCCTCCAATAATGAGAATGGGAATAAAGTCGGATGATAGTCCAGCGGGAATTTAAGTGTCACTTATCTCCAAAAAGTTTTGGAGATGTTGTTGTGGATCTTCATGAGGGAGACCTATGAATTGCCCGCTGGTGTGCAACAACTACACCATATTCTGTTTAAGCTCGAACCTCCCTCCTAGCTCTGGTCTGCGAATACTAGATGTAACATTATTTTCATGTGGGATTGCCACTTCGCGGACCGATCTTGCTTCCATCTCCTCGGCCACTAAAACTGCCTTCACAAGTGGTGGATTCTTTTGCTGCTCCAGAATTGCTTGTCTTAGCAACTGCAGCTTCTTCTCTAGAGCTTCCCTTCTTTGGCGATGAAATTGTCTCTCCGGCTCTATAAATGAATCCACCAACTCCTTATCTCTTGACAGCGTTCACAAAAATTCAATACCTACAAGAGAAAGGCTAAGATCAAGTTGTCAACACTTATATTGAATTTGTAAACTAACACTAAGAAAATAAATTTACCAATTGCCAGTCCCCGACAACGGCTCCAAAAACTTGTTCGAGCCAAAACTACACGCAAGTGAACGTGGTCGTACAAGTAGTAAAGTGGCTTTATTTAAAGCCAAGTATCGATCCCATAGGGACTGAACTACTATATTAATTAACTTAAGCGTTAGCGAACGATATCTCTTTGAATGCAGACAACCAAATAAATAATGTTTTATGAGTTAAGATCACTAAGTAATAAGAATTAATGTCAAGATTGTAATTTGAGTTTGAACAATAGCAATGAACAAGATGAGGTTAAGGCAAGCATGCAGGGAAGTAATTTATTAATTCAATTCGGCCAATCTTCTCTTCGGTTGCTAGTCAGGAATTAATTGCCTATGGATTGAATCTTTCGACTCCTATCCAATTAAAGAATCATGAAACCTTATTCTACATTTCTGTGATATAAGAATATCACGCTCTAGCTGTTGTACCCCGTAAGATTTCCGACACCTAGATGACCTATTTGCACATTGGTTAAGCATATTTAAAGGCCATACGTGCTAAAAAAAGGTCCGGGAAAAGATCGGACGAGAAACCTATCAAACCATCACGGAAGGAGCCGAGGCAGAGCCCCTCCGCGATGGCAACGTGTCACGGAGGTGGAGCCTCCGCGTTGGCTCCGTGACACGTTGGCCTTGTCCAGGCCCAAGTATATAAAGCCCCACTTCGGTTTTATTCATTTTAAACTTATGAAATTTCCAGAAAACAGAGAGGACAATCATAGAAAGGAAATAGAACGAAGAGGGTAATATAATTTCGTCCGATTAAGCTGCCAAACATTGTCCAAACTCAAATTAACCTCAGATACCGAGGTATTTAGCAGCAGAGAGCATTCCTACGGATTTAGTTTCGTGAAATACGGCCGACGAATCATCGAGCTATCGGACTAAGGTAAGTGGAATTGCTCCAAACTAGTGTCTATGTGTTCCTAGATATGAAGTGAATATTTCTCCCTTCTGGACTTCTGGAAAATAGCGAGTTTTTGATAGTCTTTCGATAAGCCTAAGTTTAGGCTATAATTATATCGAAAGTGATGTCGTCCTTCAGAATAAAGTTGTATATAGTACTGATTGATATATTTATGAATGCAGTTGGGAGGAATAACTGAAATACTGACCAAGCTACGCCAGTTAGTCAGGAAATCAGAAGCGAAGGTATGTAAAGCTAGTTTCCTCGGCAAGTTAGTAATGTCGATATAGTACAGTAACTTAAAGGCCAGTAGAATGTTCCGAAGTCATGTGTTATGTTTATTACGAATGTTGGTATGATATTAGAAGCATCAGGTTATAATTAGCACGAAACTTTCTAGCACGATATAGATTCTAATACAAGTGTTAGGAACTGCACAGCGTGCTCAGTATGTGATGTAGTACAGAATGTTAGGATACTATCGTATTCAGTTGAAACCCAGTGAAACAATGTAATATCTGTAAGACATCTCAGAAGTAGAATGATAGGTTAAAATGAAGTTTAGGAAGCATGTTAGAGATAGTAAATCATGTTACTATAGAAACTCAGTATACAACATGGTTTTCAGCAGAAAAACTATATCTTGTTCAGCGTTAGATACACTACAGTATGGCAGAAGATTATATTTGTACATATACACTTTTATCAGTCTCAGCATGAATTAAGTACATACATATCGCTATTACTAGTTCAGCATACAGTAAACACAGATACATTATAATTATTAGCTTCAGCATGTGATATATGCAGATAGTATTACTAGTTGAGACCATTATATTGTCTTGTGGTTGGATTACCTAGCATCCCTGACCGCCCCAGGGGTAATAGCTGTATCGACTCATCCGCCAGAGGATGAGGATACGTCACTCTACGGAGTGGCATGCCGTCCCACAGGGGACGAAGATGGGATGCCAGTTTTCCCTATATTGTGCCTTGATCGGCCCATACACACCCCTGTCGAGCGGATACGCCCGGGTGTTGATTCAGGAGTCCTCCGGACTCAGGTACAGTTATAGTCAGGGGCTCAGAGATCCCAAGTGCATACCCAGGGGACCGACAGGATGCTTATAGTTATTATAGGAGATGGGATGACCGGGGTAGGGGTATAGCTTACGTGCTGTTTGTACCTCCCGGCTTATGGGGGCCGGGTAAGGTTTGTGTATGCTATGTTATGTTATGTTATGTTATGCCATGTTACATTAGATACGAGTAGATCGACGGTAGAATGATACATCTCCAGGTATGACTCCTACTCCTTCCAGTATAGTTAAGAGTAGGCATAGTTTTACATTATCAGACAGTTAATCTTTTTCTTCCTATTTCAATTCATCAGTTGTATTGTTGTTTTCAGATATTTCTTTCAGTTATTGCTTTACATACTCAGTACCACCAATACTGACGCCCGGTGGGGCACTGCATTACTTGCCTGCAGGTACTCTTAGATGAGGAGGCGATCCCTCGTGATTACTGTCAGCGATCGAGTATTCAGCTCCTGTCATCCGGAGGCTGAATTCCAGAGGTGTATTTCGTTTTCTTTTGTTGTACAGTACAGGTAGGTCGGGGCCCTGTCCGATCATTTCTATTGTTATTCCTAGAGGCTTGCAGTCTGTATATATTTCCCTGTGGTAAGTTGAGCCGGTCGTGTGAGGCCGTGCAGTTGTATAGCTGTTAGTACTTTTACTTCTTTTATGTTGGCCGTGTGGGGCCATAGCTTGACAGTAGTGGTGACATTGCCAGTCATGTAGCTTTCTAGTATTTCATTGTTGAGTTACAGAAAACTAGATAGCATGGTGGTCTCATCGGCCCGCATAGGCTCCCCTATATTGAATGTGTTCTGGTTAGCTGATAGTACAGGTACAGGTGGCTATAGGCCAGTTGGCCGGAGGCTGTATTTACAGCCGTTATATAGCCGGTTGGTTTCTTGGAATAGAGCCAGGGCCAGCCAAAAGCACCAGACGTGCTCAGGCTGGACCATCTAGCAGTCCAGAGTCTAGCAGGCACCAGGTGCCCGTCATACCCTCCAAGGTGGGGTGTGACAAACTTGGTATCAGAGCAGGTCGTCTCTCAGAGAGTCTGCAAGCCGTGCTAAGTAGAGTCCTGTCCATGGATGTGTTGTGCACCACATACTATGGGTAGGAGGCTGCAAGGCATGATAGGGTTGAGTCCCTAAAAGCTTACTGTGTTCTTTGGTTACAGATAATGTCAGACCAGCGACACCCTATCACAGGCCGGAGTTTAGATATTGCAGTAGGGGAAGGCACCAGCAGGATGCCTCACCCTCGTTTAGAAACAGCCCGATCAGAGGGCACTACAGAGGTATCGTCCTAGCCTCCTCAGTAGTCTCCACCACATCAGGAGCCACTTGGGGCGACACTACCTCCAGCAGTCCCTATACCGACACCTTCCGACCAGGAGGTTAGGAGTGCGGTAGTTATGTTAGCACAAATGATGGCTGCCCAGTGTCAGCCGATGCCGTCTATAGTTGCGGAGTCGTTAGGAGGGCCCGGTAGTTCGAGGGTCCGAGAGTTCTTCGCTTGAATCCCCCACAGTTTATAGGTACGGACCGGACAAATGACCCTCAGGATTTTCTGGATCAAATGTAGAGAATTTTCAGGGTTATGCATGCCACGCCTACAGAATCAGTTGAGTTGGCAGCATTCCGGTTACGGGACATCGCCGTATTATGGTATGAAAGCTGGGAAAGGTCCCGAGGGAGGGATGTTTCCCCTCTGACCTGGTCTAGCTTCTCAGGAGCTTTTCTGGATCATTATTTGCCGCGAGAGATTCGACAGGCCCGGGTAGACCAGTTCCTACATCTGGAGCAGGGGGCCATGAGTGTTCGTTAATATTCCTTGCGGTTTGATTCTTTGGCCCGGTACGCACCGACCTTTGTTGATACCATGGCATGCAGAGTACACCGCTTTATCATGGGGTTGAATCCAGAATATGTTGAGACTTGTATTACGGCTACACTGTGAGAGGACATGGACATTGCTCGAGTTCAGGTATTCACCCAGAATATTGAGGGCATCAGACAGCGGCATCGGGAGATCAGAAGGGCCAATCAGGAATAGCGACGCCGGGACAAGCCAGTTGAGTTATAGAGGGAGGCTCGGGGAGGACCCAGGCCACGATTGTTAGACAGGCCGCCCAGGCCCCCGCCTCCTCCACAGCCGCAAGGGGGTAGATTCAGTCGCAGGGGGCAGTCAGAGACTGGTAGAGGCTCGCAGATGGCAGATTCACCATTACGGAGGAGGGAGGAGCAGAGTAGGTATACCCTACCACTTTGCCCTATATGCAGTCGACACCATCCTGGAGCATGCAGGTATGGCTCCACTGCATGTTATATTTGTGGCTAAGAAGGCCATTTGATGAAAGATTGCCCAGCTAGAGGTCAAGAGTACCGGGATAGACAGGATAGGGCATCTGCAGGGTCACGAGCCACAGCATCCTCGGCAGGGCACAGACCCTCAATTTCAGCAGGCAGGGGTCGGGGTAGATCAGAGGCCTCCAGTACAAGTGCGGGTCCAAGCCGCACATATGCCTTACCAGGGAGACAAGATTCAAAAGCGTCACCGGATGTTGTGACAGGTATGCTAACTATCTGCTCACACCCTGCTTATGTATTAATTGATGTAGGGTCTACTTTGTCCTACATTACTCCATTTGTGGCACGAAAGTTCAATATTGCACCAGAATTATTGCGGCATCCCTTTTTAGTATCCACGCCCGTCGGTGACTCTATCATAGCTAGCAGAATCTACCTCAGGTGTACAGTAGAGGTTGTTGACCGTCAGACCACAGTAGATCTAGTCGAATTAGAGATGATAGACTTCGATGCCATAATGGGTATGGATTGGTTAGTACCATGCTTTGCCAATGTTGAATGTTGGACCAAGATGGTCCGATTCCACTTCCCAGGAGAAGCAGTGTGGGAGTGGAAGGGCAGCACCACTACGCCAAAAGGTAGGTTTATTTCCTACCTTCGGGAGAGGAAATTGATATCTAAGGGATGTATTTACCATCTGGACAGAGTTCAGGATGTCCAAGCAGAATCTCCGACACTCCAGTCTGTTCCGGTAGTGAATGAATTCCCTGATGTGTTTTCGGATGAGTTACCTGGTATTCCCCCAGAAAGGGAAATAGACTTTGCTATTGATTTATTACTAGGCACCCAGCCGATAGCGATTCCTCCTTATCGCATGGCTCCTGTGGAACTCAGAGAATTAAAGGAGCAGTTGAAAGATTTATTGGATAAAGGTTTTATCAGGCCGAGTACTTCACCATGGGGTGCGCCAGTTTTATTTGTGAGGAAGAAAGATGGCTCGCTCTGAATGTGCATAGATTATCGGCAATTAAACAAAGTTACATTAAAGAACAAGTACCCGCTTCCCAGAATTGATAACTTATTTGATCAGTTGCAGGGAGCCAGATACTTTTCTAAGATTGACCTGCGGTTCGGATATCACCAGGTTCGAGTACGTGAGAGGGATATTCCTAAGACAGCGTTCAGGACTCGATATGGACATTTTGAATTTCTAGTCATGTCCTTTGGGTTAACGAATGCCCCGGCAATCTTCATGGACCTGATGAACAGTATTTTCAGACCCTTCTTGGACTTGTTCGTGATAGTATTCATTGATGACATTCTGGTGTATTCTCGCTCTGAAGCAAATCACCGGACTCATTTGCGGATAGTGCTCCAGATCCTCAGGGACCGCCAATTATATGCTAAATTTTCTAAGTGTGAATTCTGGCTTAATTCAGTAGCCTTTTTGGGGCATATTATGTCGGATGCTGGTATACAGGTTGACACGCAGAAAATAGAAGCAGTTAAATCATGGCCTAGGCCTACCACTCCGACTGAAGTTCGTAACTTTCTGGGGTTGGAAGGATATTACAGGAGGTTCGTTGAAGGGTTCTCGACTATTGTGGCACCTCTGACTAAATTGACACAGAAAGCAGCAAAGTTTCAGTGGACAGAGGCATGCGAGCAGAGCTTCCAGGAGTTGAAAGATAGATTAACCTCCGCCCCAGTGCTAGCCTTGCCGAAAGGTACAGAAGGTTATTCAGTATATTGCGACGCATCAGGCGTTGGGTTAGGTTGTGTGTTGATGCAGCATGGTAAGGTGATTGCATATGCCTCCAGACAGCTGAGGAAACACGAGAGAAATTATCCTACCCACGACCTGGAGTTAGCCGCAGTGATCCATGCCTTGAAAATGTGGAGACATTACCTGTACGGCGTCCATGTTGATATTTTTACAGATCACAAGAGCCTACAGTACATCTTCACTAAGAGGGAGTTGAATCTACGGCAACGTCACTGGTTGGAGCTGTTAAAAGATTATGATGTGAACATTCTGTATCACCCGGGAAAAGCTAATGTAGTGGCAGATGCCCTGAGCCGTAAGTCAATGGGGAGTTTGGCGTATTTGCGACCTGAGAAGCGGGAGTTAGCCAAGGAAATTCATCAGCTAGTTGGTTTAGCCGTGTGAGTAATGGAAACAGAAAATAATAGAGCGGTAATTGAGAATTCTGCTATATCATCATTAGGTGCAGAGGTAAAAGAACGATAGTACGAGGACCCTGACTTAGTCCATCTCAGAGATAGAGTTCAGGAAGGTAAGGAGTCAGATTTTTAAATGACTGAGGATGATGTGCTACGCTGTAAGGGCCGCCTTTGTGTTCCGAATGTTTCAGGGCTTCGCTAGCAGATTATGCATGAGGTACATTACGCTCGCTATTCCCTCCATCCAGGAGCAACGAAAATGTACCACGACATCAGAGACATCTACTGGTGGTCAAGTATGAAAGCTGAAATAGCTGAATTTGTATCTAGATGTCCTAATTGTCAGCAGGTGAAAGCGGAGCACCAGAAACCGGGCGGTTTGACGCAAAATATAACGGTGCCTACGTGGAAATGGGAAGCGATAAATATGGATTTTGTAACAGGGATACCCCGTACCAGACGCAGAAATGATTCCATTTGGGTAATAGTTGATAGGCTGACAAAATCAGCTCATTTCCTGCCAGTGAAGGCTACCTTCTCGGCTGAGGATTATGTCGAATTATATATCAGAGAAATAGTTAGATTACATGGAGTGCCAGTATCCATCATTTCAGATAGGGGAGCACAGTTTACAGCTAGATTCTGGCAGTCGTTCCAGAGGGGTTTGGGAACGCAGATCAATTTGAGCACAACATTCCACCCTCAGACAGATGGGCAGGCTGAGCGGACTATCCAAACGCTCGAAGATATGCTACGAGCGTGTGTACTAGATTTTGGGGGTAGCTGGGATGAGCATCTTTCGTTGATTGAATTCTCTTATAATAACAGTTATCATTCAGCAATCCAGATGGCGTCGTTTGAAGCATTATATGGGCGAAAATGTAGATCGCCGGTGGGCTGGTTCGAAGTGGGGGAATTAGCGTTGATTGGGCCAGACATTATTCAACAGTCAGAGGAGAAGGTAAAGCTTATCAGAGAACGCCTGCGGACTGCTTAGAGCCACCAGAAGTCTTATGCAGATATGCGACGCAGAAATCTAGAATTTGCGGTAAATGACTAGGTATACCTGAAAGTGTCTCCGATAAAAGGGGTGATGAGATTTGGCAAGAAAGGCAAGCTTAGCCCGAGATTCATTGGGCCATATCAGATTCGACGAAGGATAGGCCGCGTTGCATGCGAATTGAACTTGCCTCCGGAGTTAGCATCTGTTCACCCAGTATTCCATGTATCTATGTTGAGGAAGTTCGTAGGAGACCCTTCCACAGTTGTTCCAGTTCAGGATGTCTAGTCATAAAAGAGTTAGTATATGAAGAGGTTCCAGTAGCTATCTTAGACAGACAGATTCGTAGGTTGAGGACTAAAGATATTGCGTCTGTTAAAGTATTGTGGCATAACAGGAACCGTGAGGAGATGATGTGGGAAGCTGAAGAAGATATGAAAGCTAGATATCCTCACCTATTTCAGGCCTAGTCAGGCTACAGGTATGTCCGTAATATTACTTATGTAGTATCTTATGGTTGTATATAAATGAGAAAGATTGATACATAGCCATCCAGTGAATCTTAAAATATTGCGTGCAGTACCTGTGTTGGACTTTTCTGCATTTCAGGTTTTTGGTATAGTCCCTATTACAGGGGAGACTCTGCCGAAATTTCTTTTTCAAAAAAAGAGTAAATTGAGAAGTCCTCTAGACAGCAGCTTCCATTCGAGGACGAATTTTCTTAAGGGGGGGAGAATGCTGTACCCCGTAAGATTTCCGACACCTAGATGACCTATTTGCATGTTGGTTAAGCATATTTAAAGGCCATACGTGCTAAAGAAAGGCCCGGGAAATGATCGGACGAGAAACCTGTCGAACCATCGCGGAAGGAGCCGAGGCAGAGCCCCTCTGCGATGGCAACGTGTCACGGAGGTGGAGCCTCCGCATTGGCTCCGTGACACATTGGCCTTGTCCAGGCCCAAGTATATAAAGCCCCACTTCATTTTTTATTCATTTTAAACTTATGAAATTTCCAGAAAACAGAGAGGACAATCAGAGAAAGGAAATAGAACGAAGAGGGTAATATAATTTCGTCCGATTAAGCTGCCAAACGTTGTCAAAACTCAAATTAACCTCAGATACCGAGGTATTTAGCAGCAAAGAGCATTCCTACGAATTTAGTTTCGTGAAATACGACTGACGAATCGTCGAGCTATCGGACTAAGGTAAGTGGAATTACTCCAAACTAGTGTCTATGTGTTCCTAGCTGTGAAGTGAATATTTCTCCCTTCTGGACTTCTGGAAAATAGCGAGTTTTTGATCGTCTTTCGATAAGCCTAAGTTTAGGCTATAATTATATCGAAAGTGATGTCGTCCTTTAGAATAAAGTTGTATTTAGTACTGATTGATATATTTATGAATGCAGTTGGGAGGAATAGCTAAAATACTGACCAAGCTACGCCAGTTAGTCAGGAAATCAGAAGCGAAGGTATGTAAAGCTAGTTTCCTCGGCAAGTTAGTAATCTCGGTATAGTACAGTAACTTAAAGGCCAGTAGAATGTTCCGAAGTCGTGTGTTATGTTTATTACGAATGTTGGTATGATATTAGAAGCATCAGGTTATAATTAGCACAAAACTTGCTAGCACGATATAGATTCTAATACAAGTGTTAGGAACTGCACAGCGTGCTCAGTATGTGATGTAGTACAGAATGTTAGGATACTATCGTATTCAGTTGAAACCCAGTGAAACAATGTAATATCTGTAAGACATCTCAGAAGTAGAATGATAGGTTAAAATGAAGTTTAGGAAGCATGTTAGAGATAGTAAATCATGTTACTATAGAAACTCAGTATACAACATGGTTTTCAGCAGAAAAACTATATCTTGTTCAGCGTTAGATACAGTACAGTATGGCAGAAGATTATATTTGTACATATAAACTATTATTAGTCTCAGCATGAATTAAGTACATACATATCGCTATTACTAGTTCAGCATACAGTAGACACAGATACATTATAATTATTAGCTTCAGCATGTGATATATGCAGATAGTATTACTAGTTGAGACCTCTGTATTATCTTGGGTTGGATTACCTAGCATCCTTGACTGCCCCAGGGTTAATAGCTGTATTGACTCATCCGCCAGAGGATGAGGATACGTCGCTCTACGGAGTGGCATGCCGTCCCACAGGGGACGAAGATGGGATGCCAGTTTTCCCCATATTGTGCCTTGATCGACTCTTACACACCCCTGTCGAGCGGATACGCCCGAGTGTTGATTCAGGAGTCCTCCGGACTCAGGCACAGTTATAGTTAGGGGCTCAGAGAGCCCAAGTGCATACCCAGGGGACCGGCAGGATGCTTATAGTTATTATAGGAGATGGGATAACCGGGGTAGGGGTATAGCTTGCGTGCTGTTTGTACCTCCCGGCTTATGGGGGCCGGGTAAGGTTTGTGTATGCTATGTTATGTTATGTTATCTTATTCCATGTTACATTAGATATGAGTAGATCGACGGTAGAACGATACATCTCCAAGTATGACTCCTACTCCTTCAAGTATAGTTAAGAGTAGGCATAGTTTTACATTATCAGACAGTTAATCTTTTTCTTCCTATTTCAGTTCATCAGTTGTATTGTTGTTTTCAGATATTTCTTTCAGTTATTGCTTTTCATACTCAGTACTAGTGGTACTAACGCCCGGTGGGGCACTGCATTACTTGCCTGCAGGTACTCTTAGACGAGGAGGCGATCCCTCGTGATTCCTATCAGCAATCGAGTATTCAGCTCCTGTCATCCGGAGACTGAATTCCAGAGGTGTATTTCATTTTCTTTTGTTGTACAGTATGGGTAGGTCGGGGCCCTGTCCCGATCATTTCTATTGTTATTCCTAGAGGCTTGCAGTCTGTATATATTTCCATGTGGTCAGTTGAGCCGGTCGTGTGAGGCCGTGCAGTTGTATAGCTGTTAGTACTTTTACTTCTTTTATGTTGGCCGTGTGGGGCCATAGCTTGACAGTAGTGGTGATCTTGCCGGTCACGTAGCTTTCTAGTATTTCATTGTTGAGTTACAGATAACTAGACAGCATGGTGGCCTCGTCGGCCCGCATAGGCTCCCCTATATTGAATGTGTTCTGGTTAGCTGATAGTACAGGTATAGGTGGCTATAGGCCAGTTGGCTGGAGGCTGTATTTACAACCGTTATATAGCCGGTTGGTTTCTTGGAATAGAGCCAGGGCCAGCCAAAAGCACCAGACGTGCTTAGGCTGGACCATCTAGCAGTCCAGAGTCTAGCAGGCACCAGGTGCCCGTCATACCCTCCAAGGTGGGGTGTGACACTAGCCATACATAACTGAATCCATAAATGACTAATAAGACTTTTAGATATATTTCTATTCTGAACGTAAATCTTTTCTCAATTGTCTTAGCTAAGAAAAGATCATATCCTACCAATTCATATCTATTCAATTCCTTTCCCTTTCAGAATCAAAATTGGATTTCTAAGTTATACATTAACATTGGCCAAACATTAATGCAGTAAAACAAGAATTGATAGAACAACCATTGAAGAAAAGATGAAAACTGAAATGATTAATGATTACATTCCTCTACAATTATCCTTAACCTCAGCAAGAGGTGAATTAGCCACTCATTTGTGGATTAAACATCATCAAATAAGTAGAATTCATACAAGCAATTGAAATTAAAGAGAAAAAGGAAGAGAATAACCCTAGAATTTTCGTCCTCTCAACTGCCTACAACCCACGTTCTCGCTTAACCAAGTTAGAATGTTTAAAATAAAACCTAAGTGTGCTATTTATACTATTGAGAATTTTTCCCGGCATAACAAGCAACGTGGCATGGAGTGTATCGCGGAGCACTCCCTCTGTGCCACGCGGATATCGCGGACCCACACTGGAAATTGGCTCCTAGGTAACTGCACCTCAACGTGGCACGACTTGTATCGCGGAGCTTTGCCTCCATGCCACGGAGGTAACGCGAACCTCCACTGGAATTGACATAAATAATTCATCCCAGGCAGAATTCCTCTGCGATGGTAGCATGACACAGCTCCATCGTGGAGCCCTTATTTTTGCCAACTTCTCTTGTCAACTTCTACTTCTTGCTTCCAAGTGCATTCCCGCACTTCACCAACATATATATTTGTTTCCAAAATTTCCTTCTACCAGCAAAACAACACTAATCATGTTGGTTAGTATAAATTCACATTTACCTAAGAATCACATGAGAATATACACAAAACAATAGATAAACTAGTCAAAATGAAGCATTTGAGTATCACTTGGGCATGAAATTCTGCCCAAGATCAGTAGTAAATTGATTATTGTTTGTTGAGTTAATTGAATAGTGCTACTTCATTACATGAATTACTTGAGTAATGAATTGGAGGAGGAAAGTGAGAGGGATGTCATAGGTGAAACATTCTTGAAAATCTAAAAGATAAAAGAGAGTTAAAAAGAAAGAAAAAAATCCATAAACTTGGTATAGTATGGAGTTGGTGAATTAAATTAGATTGTTGGGATTAGATAGTGATGGTATTTCTTGAGTACTCCATTTGACAAATTCTAAAAAGCATGCTAGAAAATTAAGTATGGGGTGGATTTCACACCTTCAACACTTAACTAGTTAGCCATACTGTTCATGAGCTAATTTTGTGAAGTTCTTGATTTTTGCTTGTTAGGTATCATGGCATCAAAAGGAAAGAGGTGGTTATTGTGGATCCAAGCCTCAAGTGGTATAGAAAAGGCAAAATGGGGGCTAGTTCTTTGGCTTCCAAAGCCGGCCCCACAAGGAGGTTTGGATAAAAAGCAGTAGAGCCTCATGGGATGACTTGGTTCAACACTCAAAAAGAAGCCAAGCATGCACCTGAGAATTGGATAGATGAGGGCCGCTTGACACTTGAGTTCCCGGCATTAGGGATAAGATACATGAGTTGGGAGTAGGTTACATCTTGAATGAGCCATAGAGGTGCAACCTCACAGTGATGAGGGAGTTCTATGAAAATTAGGATACCTCATTCGGAGAGAGCACTAAGATAAAGATCAGAGGTCAGGTGGTGCATTCACAGCTAAAAGGTTCAATGCCTTCCTAGAGACACCTGCAGTGGACCCTTTGGAGTATTTCATCTTGCTGGAGAAGCCTCCAAACAGAGACATCTGTCATACTTTATGTGGTGAGCACTCGTCCACCTGTTGGGAAAGGGATCATAATGACACTCATTCCATACCGACGTTTGCTTATTTCTATAGGGAGGAAAAGGTTTGGTAGAAGTTGGTGTGTGTCGTCTTTCTCCTTGGGACACATATGGTAGAGGTTACTCGAGAGGGGATTGTCTAGGTATACATGTTGATGAAGGGAATTACGATCAACTTTGGTGCTGTGATTCGGGTCAATATGAGAAGAGCACGAGACAATTACAGATGGAAATATTTTCACGGTTGTCTGTTGACCATGTTCTTGAGAGAGATAGGTATTGAGGAGGAGGATGCAGACCTTGTCTTACCTTTTGCAGGACACTTGGCTAGAATGGTGATAGAAATCACAAAGGTGAAGAAGATTGTCCCTTCCACAGGCCCTCTTCTTACTATAGCTGATCGGCAAGGTCATGATGAGAGTTGGCAGAGTCGTATATTTGGGATGCTGGAATTACAACTGAAGCTAGGAGGTCAACCCACCACTACAGAGGAGATGACAGCTTTAGAGGCACATAACCTACTCATGGAGAGTGCTATCTTGATGTGCCGAGTGGACCCAGCCTTTGAGGAGCCTCTTGATGATAATAAGGCCACAATCCTTACTGATGGTGTTGATGATTTAGATATGGATGAGGAGGAAGATGCTGCTAGGGGCTCCATGCAGGTTGATAGTGAAGATGATGATGAGGATGAGGAGTACAATCCCAAGGATGATGCTTTACGACTCAGGAAGTTCTTTTTCTCTCCCTTTATGATATGATTGTGTGTGCACTGAGAACAGTGCACCTTTTTAAGTGTGGAGTGGAGGAAATATAGATTCCTGTTATTCTTTGATTGCTATATTTGTAGTAGGTTGTAGCATTAATATGTCATTCCTCGTAGTAGTAGCTTGATGATTCATAGGTCGTGGGTTGTAATAGCTAGTATGATGATGTTAACTTGGATGCCTGGGATATTTTAAATTGTTGTTCGTATTGACTATGTTATGTTTTGTTGCTTTATTTTGGAGTCAAATCTTTTGTTTTGTTTGAGTCATTGTAGTCATAGAGTAATGACGTTTTCTTATGACAGATGGATGAAGACTGTCTTAAGGGAAGTTTCGTCATATTTTTTATTTTTTATTTTTTATGATTGAGTCATAAATCATCCACTTGTATGCTTGTTGATATTCTGCTTAGCTACTATGCTGGATAGAATGGTCATTTTGATTTTATGAGTGAGGATCCATAAGAGACGACCATATCTGTTTAATTTGACTCAACATATCCTTAGGGATTAATAATAAATAAACTTTTAATTCAATATGATTGTGTGAATGTGTAGCTGTAGAAACTGATTAGATTCTTGTTGCCATGAGGGGTGAGCTGAATTTCCTTGTGTGTATATATTGTAGCATTTAGAACTTGCCTCAGTGTATGTAGGATAACTAGTTGGTAGGGAGTTGAGAGATGATCTAGGCATTTCTTTTAAGAAACCATTTCTTTTTCCTATAGTTGTTTTACCTTCCTAATCATTCTCCCCAGTTGCTGAGCCTAAAAGCCTTATTCGTTCTTAGCCATGAAAGTAGCTTAATCCCTTTTTTAGCGATACCTCATATTTTATTATCCAAAGTTGTCTTAAGCACTTTGAGACTTGAAAGTTAAGGTCAACCAAGATACATTGCAAGGGGAAAAGAAAAAAATTTGTGATAAGAAAAGAAAAGTGAGAAGAAGGGGTGCCCATAAAAATTGTATTGTCTACTTGCTGCTAGGAAATCGAAAGAGAGAACTTTAATTGAAAAATCTTTAGTGATTCGATGATTACAAAACTAGCAGTCAAGTAGTGAAAAATGGGGCATGAAAAGAAAAGAAAAGGGTGAGTAGATGAAGGGTGAACAAACACAAAAAGAAGTGGTGAACAAGAAAAGTGAAATATGTCTTAAAAGTATTTAGGGCGGTAGTCTCTATAAAATGAAATATCAATCTTACCCTTACCCGACATTACAACCAAGAAAAGTCCTTGTGATCTTAATCTCTTGAAGCAATTAGGTAGTCTAAACATACATGAAGGGCAAGCCTATTGTTCGGTGGGTTTCGTTGGGGTTATAAACCGACACGCAAGTGCACGTGGTCGAACAAGTAGTAAGTGGCTTTAGTAAGCCAAGTATCGATCCCTCAGAGACTTGGGATAAGTGCAATTTGCTCAAGTATACTATATTTTTACTTCTAAATATGCTGACAACTAAATAACCAAAAATTAAATAATTTATTTTATAAATTCTATACTAAACTACAAACAATTATCTACTTTGAATTTGGACTATGGATAAAAGCATGCCGAGGTTAAAGAACATGTAATGAAACTGATTATCATCATAAATTGGTTAACCTTTTCTTCCAGTTCCTAGCCAAGAACAATCGCCAAGAGATTAAAAATCTTGTATTTAATCTCACTTAAGAATCATGAACCATCCGTCTACATTTTTGTGATTAAATGCAATTCATGTTCTAGCCATACAATTTCGGTTCCTAAATTGACTAATACGACTTTCAAGTATATTTCTATCAGGAAAGCACATCAAAACTCAATTTTCCCAAATCAAGTAAAGAACAATATCCTATTAATTCACAACTTTCCAATTTCGTGCTCTCTCGAGTGAAATCGGTCTTTTTAGATGTACATTAATGTAGGCCACACACCAATGCAGTAAGAACAAGAATTAATAGAACAACATGGAAGAAAATGAGGAAAAACCATATAATTAATAATCAAAATTCATCACAAGTGTTCATAACCTCAGCAAGGAAGGGAATTAGCCACTCATTTGTGGATTAATCATCCTAAAACAAGTGTTAATCATACAAACAATTGAATTAGAGAAGAAAGAAAGAGAGAACAAACCCTGAACTTTTCGTCCCTCAATTGCCTGTAACCCACGTCCTTGCTCCACCAAGTCTGAATTATGAAAAATACACTTAAGTGTTCTATTTATACTAGTGGGAATTTTTCCCGGAATAATGAGCAACGTGTCACGGAGTGCATCGCGGAGCACTGCCTCCGTGACACGCCATGAACGCGGACCCTCACTGGAATTGGGGGTCTGGGAATTTAACACCAACGTGGCACGGCGTGCAACGCGGAGGCTAGCCACCGTGCCACGGAGCAGTCGCGAACCTCCACTGGAAATTGATGAATTTTCACCCTCCATGCAGAATGCCTCCGCGATGGCAGCGTGACACGGCTCCATCGCGGAGCCCCTTTAATTCATGCAGTCCTATGCCTTTTTCCTTGCTCGCATCCAAGTCCAACTCCGATATCATCCAACATGCATTTTAGCTTCCCGAAATCACATTTTACCTACAAAACAATGCTAATCATGTTGGTTAGTATAAATTCACATTTTATTACCAATTACATGAAAACGTATACACATTGCTAGATAAACAAGGCGAAAATGATACTTTTGAGTATCACTTGGGCATATAAATCTTCCCAAGATCACTTACCCCACACTTAAATCCTTGTTCATCCTCGAACAACAAACATACAATTCATGCAATTTACATCCCAACCTTCGCTACTATAGTGTGACAATTTAAGATACTGTCATATCGATCATTCAATATTGCAAATCATCAAGAAAACATGCATGGTCTTAACAATGCAATGACCTTCAATACATTAAGACTTCCTAGACTTTAAGAATCGACTCTCGATATCGGCAAACTCATGCAAATCAGCTAATCAAGATATCCGACATGAAAATCTGTCTTTCCTCAAGCATGTGCCCTCACAACTCAAGAGAATCTTCCCCTTTTTGCTCATGTGACACACAAACATTCAAGTAGGGGCATGTAAAAATAATTTCACTCTCTCTCCCAAAAGAATTCACATGCATCATGTCATGACCCATAAGCTTGCCCTTAGTGTATTACTCCACTAATATAATGAAATGCAATGTAAGATCACGTAGGACTTTAATGGGTTGTAATGGAAGCTATGGAACTAGTATATCTTGAATTAGCCAATAATAACCACTAGCATCCTTAAGCGCCTTTGCAACACATTCCCATCAACTCATGGACATTGTTTCTTTCTTTTCTTTTTTCATCATCCCATTCTTGATGATTTACTTTAGTATGGCCCATTTCATTCAGCACACTTGACACAATAACAAAGGTTATTCATGCACCTTCATTATCATTTATTTATAGCAAGTGCACCTTCAACCTTTTCTTTTCTTCACCCACTCTGCCTTTCTTTTTCTTTTCACCATTTTCACTCTTTGACACTTTGGGAAAATTATTTTCTCTTCTTAAGCGCTTAAGAGTTTTGTATAGACTTTACGGCTAATTAAAAGAAAGAATTAAGCTCGGTTTACACTTTTTGGACAAAAGAAAGGAATAATAGGCGAAAGGCTCAAAGGGCTGACTAGGGTAAACAATCAAAGAAAGGGGGAGTATAACAAGAAAAAAATAGAAACTCTCAGTTAAAACAAAGAAATGCCTACATCCTTTCCTACAACACACCTCCTTTATTTCATTTTGTACACACACCAGGCAAGTTCTAAACACTTCACAATAGCATGGAATATCAACACCTCACTTCACACTTTATGCACATGCTCGATTCAAGATGTATTCACAGACTCTTCAATAAGCTAATTACATGAATTCAAACATTAAGCCTCAATCACACCAAATCGAACTCTACAGCCTAGGTATCTCAACATATTTACAAGATTGCAAGCTTTCATACGAATCACCTTTGCATTTTGAATATCATGCACAACACACAACCAAAAATTCACAACCATATAGTAACTACAGGTTCCGGGATGCAATCCACCAAAGAAAAAAACTGAAAATTAATTAAAATAAACTACTCCTACCGACTACATTTCCCTTAAGATGGTCGTCATCCATCCATCATAGAGAACGGTCACTAACTACGACGTCAGTTCAATGGGACCCTTCTCGGTAAAAGAACCGAAAACAAACGCCGAGAAACCCAAAATTAAAAAATTTGAAAAATTTGCAAAATATCGATCATTTCGATAGAAAAATTATTTACAAAATATTTTAAATATGAACAAAATATTTTAAAGAAATTTTTTTTAAAAAAATTTATCGATCATTTCGATAAACAAATATTTATAGAATCAGAATAAGCTAGCAACCATTCAACAACACACATCAATTCCACAAACATGTACAGATACAAAACAATTTGAAAATTCACAAGCACAGGGAAACATAACATACAAAAATACAGAGGAAAACATACAAGCAGACCAGCCCAGCCCAGCCCAACACCTAACTACTCCCACCCCACACTTAAACCGAACACTGTCCCCAGTGTTCACAAAAATTAAATAGCACAAAATCGGGTGGTGGAACTCCCTAATCAGTCAAAGTATTCCACTTCTTCATCAGGTGCTGCTGCCTCATCTCCCATGTCCGAGTCGCCTCCATCGTCGTCATCAGACTCCACATCGGAGTCCTCCCGACGTGTCTCCTTGTCCGTGGGGACATCATCGTCAGTGGGCTCTACAAAGTCTGGCCCCACTCGGCATAGAGCCCTGGCATTTTCGCCAAACGGGTAATCTAGCTCGAGCTGCCATAGCTCCTCCTCCATGGCTGGGTCTCCCACCGATCCTTAGCTGGAGCATCTGCATCCCATACATCCGTGCCATGTACTGGTTATAACGAGCATGTCGCTCGCCAAGTGTCAGCACTAGCCAGTGGGTGGTGTCGGGAGCCTTAGTTTTGGTCACATCCAAGGCCCGCCGCTCCAACTGCGGGATATAATCGAGGGCCTCCTCCTCAACATCGAGGCCCCAGAGAAAGGTGGTGAGTAGTCCACCGAAACCATACCTGTGGCCCTGGTGCAATCGGGCTCTCTTCATGGCGGATATGATGACCGCCCCGACATTAATCTTCAGCCCTTTCATCAGGGCGTACACCAGGAAAACACGGTCCCGGGTCACATCAGTCATGTGTACCCCCGGTATTAAGCACGAGCAGACTATCTTCAGCCAGATTCGGGCTTCCCTGTTCATTTGAGAATATGGCAGAGTCTGGTGGTAGCCCCTTTCCTTGTGTCTACTCCATCTATCTGTAGATTGAGCCCCACACAGTGTGCGTCTGATGTCGACATACGGTGGGGTAATGTTCAGCTGGCGGAGAACGTGGGCGTCTGTGTCCCGCGCTCCAATGATGGCATTGAGTTGGTGGGGTTCCAAAGTGACTATCTGCCCTCTAATTTTGATGGTGTGGCTTCTGATTGACGGGTTCCAATTAGCATAGAACTCCCAGACCAGGTGCAGGTTGCATT
The DNA here is from genome assembly GCA_035772735.1 of Datura wrightii. Taxonomy (NCBI): domain Eukaryota; kingdom Viridiplantae; phylum Streptophyta; class Magnoliopsida; order Solanales; family Solanaceae; genus Datura; species Datura wrightii. Next base: position 131,042,067 of record JASDFA010000006.1, read on the forward strand.
CTTTAGGCTCCTGAAATATGAATCCGAGCCCAGCTACCACGATCCGGTGAACCATTCTGGGGAACTCCTGTGCCAATGGCTCCCGTGCTATATGCTCCTCGGGGAAATATTTGTTCTCTTTGTGCTTGGCATACCACTTTTTCCCCTCGTCAGTCACCCATCTTGTTCCGTATTGGCGGCGCTGGCCGCGTGGAACTGCTGGTGCAGCTGGGACTGCTGTGCCCAGTCTGAGTCGCTTTCTTCCGGTGCCTGAAGTTGATGCACCTTTTCCTTTATCTTGTCAGCTTGCCATTTTTACCTGTCACCCAAGTAAATAGGCTCAATGTTAAGCTAAATAAATATTAACTTCGGCTAAGGTTGGGTTACGCTAAATTACCCCACACTTAGTCCTTAGCTATAGTTATAACCATACGACAAGTATAACTTTATTTACACAAAACAACCAGCTATACAATCATGCTTAGTGCATTTTTAAAAAAAATTCGACGGTATAACTTCTGCGTACTACTCAGACTTCGTACAGCTAATCACAATTCCTACCATCGCAAACATTTTAACCATCGCACTTAGCAAAGAAAAACAAAGAAACAAAAATAACAACAAAAATTCTATACACATGAACCTATCCAACCAACCAAATTTGAACAAATTTCAACATTTCCCCTAAACCCGAGAATTCGTCGTCAATTAATATTCAAACAATTTTTTTACAATGACTCATCTCATTTAACAAGTACACCCCCGCATACAATTCATGATTTCAACACATTACCCCCTTCAAATTCAACAACAAGACCTAGAATTGATTTCTTCCATCAAATTCGAATAATTTATGCAATCAACAAGTTCAAACAATCAAAATGATATTCCGAACATTTATCAATCAACAAATAACTCAAATTCAAGCTTAATTTCGACTTAGGGCGATTTATCTCACCTCCCATGCTTAATTTCGAATAAAATCGACAAAAACTTGAGAGACAATCGGAAAACATACCTTAACGTTGAGGAATCAAAGAAAACTCGGTAATTTGTTGCCTTAAGCCGTGGCACATTGGTGGGAGAGGGGTTTTGGGATGTTTGGTCGCGGAGGAAATCGAAAATGAGGGGAAAAGGGGAGTTTTCAGGGTTTAAAAAGTAGAAAAACACGCGGTCACCCGGCAACCCGGTGTGACCCGTCACAGTTTACACGGCAACGTGTCACGGAGTGCATCGCGGTGCACTGCCTCCGTAACACGGAGCCATCGCGATAGCTTTCTGGAAATTTTAAAATTTCCGGGTTATACCTCAACGTGTCACGGAGGGTAACGCGGAGGTCCTCCTCCGTGACACGGAGCTATCGCCCCAGCTTACTATCTTCTACATTTTATTAATTTTTCATACCTCGCCTTTTCCTTCACGATTCCGTGCACATTTTCTTCCGTTTGACCTAAAAATCATCTCACTAAACAAAATTGGTTAGAATAATAGGTTTCACCTAACTAACAATAAAAAATACTAACTAAAATGAAAAATTTTGTAATCAATCAAGAACAAGAAAAAGAAAAATCTATTTACACTTTGCAAAATGAAGGAAAAAATTTTCACGGGTTGCCTCCCGTGCATCGCCTGGTTTACCATCGCGGCTCGACGTCATTTAAGCTCAATTGTCCGCTAGGGTGATGGATGATTTCACATGATCACTGTCCTCCCCCCAGTAATGCTTACACCTATCCGGTGGTCTTCCTATTAACTCTCGGGAATGATTCAGCTGCTTAGCATTACCATGATCAATCACATTGATCACCGAGAGTTCCTCATGCACCATCGGGAGCTTGGGTGCTTTATACACATCGAACAACTCTACCTTATCGTGTTCTCGCATTGTCAGTTGCCCCGCAACTACGTCGATTAATGCTTTCCCAGTTACCAAGAAGGGTCGTCCCAAAATAAATGGGACTTCCGCGTCTGGTTCAAAATCCAGAACAATAAAATCTACTGGGAAAATTAGGGAGCCAACTTGCACTAGAACATCCTCAACAATGCCATCCGGCCTAGCTAAGGATCGATCCGCCAACTACAAGATTACGATTGTAGGTCTAGGACTCCCTAGACCCAACTTTATGAATACCGAAGATGGCATCAGATTTATGCTCGCTCCCAGGTCACACAATCCACGAGCTCGGATGCTCTGCCCAATAGTAAGATGGATAGTAAAACTCCCAGGGTCTTTTAACTTCGTGGGCAGTCTATTTTGGATCCGGGAAGTGCACTCCTCCTTTAAAGCCACCGTAGCATACTCAGTCAAACGACTTTTGTTGGCCACGATGTCCTTTATGTACTTGGCATATTTAGGCACTCCCTGAAAGACATCAACAAGAGGTAAGTTAACATGTACCTGTTTAAGCACCTCCATGAATTTCTTGAAACACGCCTCCTCTTTGTGTTTCTTGAGTCGTTGAGGGAACGGGGGTGGAGGTCTTTCTGATTCAGCTTCTTTGGTCTTCCCCCTTTCCGAACTTTGCTCCCCCTCAACTTCTGCTGCTCCCGAGTGTTGAGGTGGTCTTTCTGGTTCCACCTCCTTCAGCTGCAAACCACTCCTTGTGGTCACTGCATTTACCTGCTTCGGATTCGGATCCGTGACGCTCGGTAGTCCTCCTCTGGGCCTTGTATTTTTGGTACTAGCAAATTGCCCAAATTGATACTCAAGAGCCTTGGTCGCTAACTGGTTATTTTTCACTTCGGCTGCCAATTTAACATAGTCAGCCTGCAATTGTGCTTGGTTAGCGATCATGGTCTTGAACATCTCCTCAATGCCGGGTGATGGTGGTAGAGGAGGTGCATTGTTATTTCTGAATTGAGATTGGTAGTTCTGTTGCCCTCCTTGATTCCTTTGCATACCCTGACCCGAACTTTGGCCTTGATGGTTGTTGCTACCCCATGAAAAATTTGGATGGTTCCTCCAATTTGAATTGTAGCTACTCCCATACTGCTGATGATTTCTTTGTGCATTCCCCACAAAGTTTACCGAGTCAGGATTGGCTCCACAGCACTCAGCTGAGTGCTCCCTGCTTCCACACACTTCACACCACAATTACTGGACTGCATTAACTGGAGCTGACGGCTGGTTTGCAGTCATGTTGCTGAAGTGGTTGTTCAATTGATTTTGCAAGGCAGCTATCTGTGCAGCGATAGCTGTAAACCCATCCACTTCAAGCACTACTGCTGCTTTCCTTGCCCCACCTCGTGATGAATCAGCATTCCATTCTGGATTGCCCTGTGAAATCCGGTTTAGCAAGGTTTACAGCTCCTCATAAGTCTTTTCCAGTGCTTACCCTCCAGCTGCTGAATCTAGCAAAATTTTGGTATGGGGTTCCAAACCCTCAATAAATGTGTGCACCAACAGCTCATTGGACTGATGATGATGAGGACAGTCCCGCAAAATTGATTTAAATCTCTCCCAGGCTTGATATAAATTTTCTCCCTCCCTCTGTTTGAAACTCAAAATTTGACTTCTAAGTCTTGTAGTTTTGCCAGAGGGAAAAAACCTTATCAAGAACTTTCGTGCAAGATCATCCCACGTTGAAATAGAATTTGGTGGCTCAGCTTTCAACCACCTCTTGGCTTCTCGGAGTAATGAGAACGGAAATAATGTAAGCCGAACATAATCAGGTGACACTCCAGCGGGTATATGAGTGTCACTTATCTCCAAAAAGTTTTGGAGATGTTGTTGTGGGTCTTCATGAGGGAGACCGGTAAATTGCCCTCTTGTGTGCAGCAATTGCACCATATTTTGCTTGAGTTCAAATCTCCCTCCAGGCTCTGGTTTGCGGATACTGGATGTAACATTATTGGCATATGGGATTGCCACCTTGCGAACCGGCCTTGCTGCTGCTTCTTCGGGCACTAACACTGCCCTTACTACCGGTGGATTTTGTTGCTCCATAATGGTCTGTCTGGGCAACTGCAGCTTCCTTTGTAGAGCTTCTCTCCGTTTACTGTGAAATATACGTTCAGGCTCTATATATGATACCACCATCTCTTTGTCTTTTGCCAGTGTTCACAACAATTAAGTCTGCAAAATACAGGCTAAGACCAAGTTGTCAACACTTAAGAAAAAAAAATAAAAATACAGTAAAATTAACACTTAAAACAAATTCACCAATTGCCAAGTCCCCGACAACGGCGCCAAAAACTTGTTCGGTGGGTTTCGTTGGGGTTATAAAACCGACACGCAAGTGCACGTGGTCGAACAAGTAGTAAGTGGCTTTAGTAAGCCAAGTATCGATCCCTCAGAGACTTGGGATAAGTGCAATTTGCTCAAGTATACTATATTTTTACTTCTAAATATGCTGACAACTAAATAACCAAAAATTGAATAATTTGTTTTATAAATTCTATACTAAACTACATACAATTATCTACTTTGAATTTGGACTATAGATAAAAGCATGCCGAGGTTAAAGAACATGTAATGAAACTGATTATCATCATAAATTGTTAACCTTTTCTTCCAGTTGCTAGCCAAGAACAATTGCCAAGAGATTAAAACTCTCGTATTTAATCTCACTTAAGAATCATGAACCATCCGTCTACATTTTTGTGATCAAATGCAATTCATGTTCTAGCCATACAATTTTGGTTCCTGAATTGACTAATACGGCTTTCAAGTATATTTCTATTAGGAAAGCACATCAAAACTCAATTTTCCCAAATCAAGTAAAGAACAATATCCTATTAATTCACAACTTTCCAATTTCGTGCTCTCTCTGGTGAAATCGGACTTTTTAGATGTACATTAATGTAGGCCACACACCAATGCAGTAAGAACAAGAATTAATAGAACAACATGGAAGAAAAAGAGGAAAAACCATATAATTAATAATCAAAATTCATCACAAGTGTTCATAACCTCAGCAAGGAAGGGAATTAGCCACTCATTTGTGGATTAATCATCCTAAAACAAGTGTTAATCATACAAACAATGGAATTAGAGAAGAAAGAAAGAGAGAAAAAACCCTGAACTTTTCGTCCCTCAACTGCCTGTAACCCACGTCCTTGCTCCACCAAGTCTGAATTATGAAAAATACACTTAAGTGTTCTATTTATACTAGTGGGAATTTTTCCCGGAATAATGAGCAACGTGTCACGGAGTGCATCATGGAGCACTGCCTCCGTGACACGCCGTGAACGCGGGCCCTCACTGGAATTGGGGGTCCGGGAATTTAACACCAACGTGGCACGACGTGCAACGCGGAGGCTAGCCACCGTGCCACGGAGCAGTCGCGAACCTCCACTGGAAATTGATGAATTTTCACCCTCCATGCAGAATGCCTCCGCGATGGCAGCGTGACACGGCTCCATCGCGGAGCCCCTTTAATTCGTGCAGTCCTATGCCTTTTTCCTTGCTCGCATCCAAGTCCAACTCCGATATCATCCAACATGCATTTTAGCTTCCCGAAATCACATTTTACATACAAAACAATGCTAATCATGTTGGTTAGTATAAATTCACATTTTATTACCAATTACATGAAAACGTATACACATTGCTAGATAAACAAGGCGAAAATGATACTTTTGAGTATCACTTGGGCATATAAATCTGCCCAAGATCACCTATGGTATGATTACATATGTGCATTACATCATTTTTGAGTGTGAGTGTGCCTTACTTATTGTGTTCCATGCCTTTACATTGATGAATTTGAGAGAGGAACATCACTAAAAGTGAGGGGCACAAGAGGTCTAATTCGATGTACTACTTATTTCATGTGTCACGCATAATCATGTTGGCCCTTTGTGTTGAAAAGATGAGTCATTTATAGAGGTTGTGTGATCTTGAGTGTGAAGCTTTCATATGTATTTGATGAAATTGTGTTGCATATGATAAACCACTCTATGAATGATCCATGCTAGTTGGTTGAGTATAAGTTGATAGAGGTGTCAAGTGCAATGGTGAATCATGAGTTTAGGTATGTTTTGAGGATTGTTCGAGGACGAACAATGGATTAAGTGTGCAGTGGTGATGTCAGGCATATTTTTATGCCCATTTCCCATGTTTTTATCCATATTTGATCATGTTTTGAGTTTATAATCCTTAAGTTATGCTTAAATTCATGTATGTATGTGTTTTATATGCTAACAAACGATTTGAGTTGATTTGAGTAGGAAAGTAAGCAAAATGTGCTCAAATTGATGTAAGGAGTGAAGATTTAGGAACTGAAAGGTCTGGTGCCCCACACCGAGTCCTAAACTTTAGATAACAAAAACTTTAGGTTGACGCTATGGCTGGCGTGGCACGCCAACCTTTAAACTTTAGAGAATTGCACTTCACGAACTTGGTGAGATGAGTAGTACCCCGCGCCAGAGGTGTCCAAACTTAGAGAAATATGATGAACACCTTGGCGAGATAGAGGGGGTAGCGTGCCAAACTTGTCCGAAGCTAAAATTATTTTAAATTTGACTAAGTCTGTGGTGACATACATGGGGAGGCGCGCTAGGGTCATTCTTCAAATGACACTTCTGCCCTTCAAAACTTGGCTTTAAAATAAGCATTTTCTGTCCCAGAATGACCCTTATTTTAAATGCTTATTTTAAAGCCAAGTTTTGAAGGGTAGAAGTGTCATTTGAAGGTTCATCCATAAATAGAGGCCTTAGGTCGTTTGTTAAGCGGCTTTTGACATCTTGGAGAAGCCTTTAATCATTTTTACATTTGGTAGTTCGTTTATGAGAGCTTGTAAGTCGTTTGGAAGGAAGACACAGTTCTACAACTAGGTTTTCTCTTCTTTACTTTGTATTTTCGTATGATGATGATTAAATATTTATTTTTACTCTTGCCTATGAGTGGCTAAACTTATATTCTAGGGTTGTCGCCTTGGTGAATGGTTGATTGTTTGAAGCCTAATTAAATTTTGTTTTGGTTCTTCAATTATGGTTGTTTATATTTATTTGTGTTAATTTATTATTTATGAGATTGATCACCTTGTAAATAATCTATTGACTTTCGATTAAACTTAGGAAAGAGAATTGAAACGGATAAAAATAAATACATAATGGTAATTCGAAGACCCTTGAATCCGTTGGTGATAGGATAGATGTTGTTGTTGAGGATAGAGATATACCCTTCAACCCCGTTTAGTTGAAATACAAGTAGGCATAATCTTCATTTCATTGTTCTCCTGCGACCATAGGAATATAGGCGTATGGGTTCATAAAGTAGTTCTTAGATGCTAGGGACAGTGACAAGAAATGGGATAGTAACTTGCAACTAGCAACCATAAGAAGAATCATACCAGTTTAATTACTTCTTGAAAATTCAATTTGAAAAAAACGAAGTGCCATTGCCCCAGTCTTTCACCATCATCGAAATACAATCAAGCTTAAAATTAATTTTAGTTAATTTTATATTTGAAGTTTTAGTAGATTAATTTTCCAAACCAATCTTCATTTTACTTATTTTTTAGATTAGTGAAATTAAAGTGACAACCTTATAACAATTAAATTCACAAGTCCCTTGGGTACGATATCTGGACTTCAAAATTCTATATTGCTTGACGACCACGTGTGCTTGCGTGCGCTAAGATGACATCAACTGCAATTGTAAAATCAAGAAGTCATGATGCAGAGAAGGTGCAAATGCGGCTTGTAGATTCAATCTACGGACCACAAATTACATTGTAAACGGAACTCCAAAGTGACAAGGCTCGCTGATTCTATTTACATGCCAACTTGTGATTTGTAGATTGAATCTATAGGCTGTATAGTTGGCAATAAATTGAACTTCAATTAGACCTGGTCACTGGTTCAGAATACAATACAAGTTGTGGCTCGTATAATCAAACTATGACCCATATTTCTATTTATAAGGAGGTTTTGACACTTTGCAAAAGTTGACCAATTAAAATCTATTATCCATATGTATGGGGTCATTCACGATCGTAATTACACATACGAACTGTATTACACATCAATACTATATTTAAAGCCATACCCCATTCATATCACAAAAAATCCCCAATTCCTCCCCCCCCCCCAAAAAAAAAAATTCATGTTTTAAGCATAGGTGTCAATCAACCCAATGGATATAAGCATAAATCAAAGCATTTAACTAAACATAGTACCTACGGTTCTAAGAAATCGTGCAAGGTATGTGCGTTGAAGTAGTAGTTGATTCATGGGCAAAACAAATCGTAACTTGTGTGAAAATTAGTGCTCAAAGTAATAGAGTGAAGTGTGTGAATGTAGAAGTAAAAGGAAATGCAATGAGTGCGAGTCTGAAGCTCTCTGCATTCAATAATGGTGGTTTAATATGCAGGGAAGAAAAAGACCTAGCAACAAGAAAATTTCCCTTTTAAAACTTCTAAGAACCCGCTAGGTATAAGAGTCGGGTCATGGACCTTCAATTATGGTCATATTTTGAATATACAAGCTGTAAATTATACTGTAAATGACCCAATTGATAATTTTACCCTAGAGCATTAAAAATGATTCATTGTCCAATTCACGGACTAAAAAAGCAATTTGCGGTCTGCAGAATGGACCGTATTTCAAAGTCAAAGAGCATAGCATACAATATTGACTCATGGTGCATTTATGACTCATGAAATGAATTTACGAGCCATCTTTTGCTCCATGGATCAAATGTCAGAAAAATTCATACCTGGCTTCTAACCTATAATGCCATTCACGGTCCTCACATTTAATTTGCGACCCGTGTTTGTACTTGAAAGTTGGAAGCTGAAGCTCTTTTCTTGCCTTTGAAATTTCTTTCCCACATTTTTTAAGTGTCACATTTGTACTTATTAAACACCCATTAGAATAAAACTATTTTATTTGCCTCAAAAGAATTGCTTGATTAATGTCGTGGCATGATGTGGATACTACACATTGTGTAGCATTTCTTGAGTTGCTCCCAAGGAGCACCTAATTTAACATTGCGACATGAAGCAAGTACATGATTCAGCCCATGGTGAGTCATCCCTAGGATGGTACATCCTCACCCACTTCCTTCTGCTGGAGGCACAAATTTAGTGTTTCACCCATTTTCTTTTGGCTTTCATATTTTTGGGTTCCACTTTACCTCCAAGCTTGGTTGGATCATTGTAACGCCTCAGACTTTCGAGCTAAGTTCAAATATAGGTGTGTAGATAGACCCGAACCTGACTAAAACCTTTTATGGAAACTACATGTTAAGATCAATTCTTAAGTATTGGAAGTAAATTGAATGTGAATTAAGGTCATAAGGAACCTATAGCATAGAGCTGAATTGAGAGCTTTCCCACTGATTGAGTTTTCATGTATGTTCTTATAAAGGTTAACTTCAAATGATTATAACTCCTAATTAACGAATTTATTTTGGGTGATTCAACAAATAAAATTGAATACCTTTGAGTTTTCTTTCTAACAAATCCAACCATTCATTAATCAGAGTTTGGAGCAATACATTATGGGCATTTTACTAAGGTACTGTCAACGTAGGCGCGTTGAGAGGCGCATCACACCCGACCCTAAACTTCAGTGAAAATTTTTATTAGGTATGGCACATTGGGAGGTTCCCCATTCCTGGGACTAAACTTCAGATGAAATAATGTAATCAAATTGGTGCTATGGTAGACACAGTGCACTAGAAACCGAATTCCAGAAGAATCTAATTGGTGGTATAGCTGGTGCAGCGTGCCAAGCCCTGTACTGACCCCACTTCCTTATATATCTTATGTTTTAAGTTGGAAATTAGTACTAACATTACCCATATTACAACCAGACGTCTAAACCTTATATTCTCCCTATATTTCACAACTTTAAAGAGGAGTTAAGCTCTCTAAACATCTTCAATAACAAGTTCCTCCAAGGTAAGTCTTCTCCTTCATTCTGAAGGTTAAAATAGTGATTTCCTAACCCTAAGCTATGGGTTCTAATATTATTATTGAAGCAAAACCCTAGGAATCATTAAGAACATTCCACCTCTCAAGCTCAAGAACAATCTTTGAGTTTCAAGACTTAAAATCCTGAGCACCCCTCCTTCCTCAAAGGTAAGTAACTCTCTGAAAACCTCACATGAGTATTCTAAGGTCAGGACTCATAGTAAGGTGCTAGAAAGCCATGAGTTTATATGATGACCTAGGATTAGGGTTTATGGGACTATTTTGGTGTTGAGGATTGATTCGACTATTTTGGTTGGACTTGTAAGATTATGCTTGTTGTTAAGGGGCTGTTGAAAGGAGAGGGTGTTAGGACGCCCCACTTATAAGAGGCTTGAATTTTCTATGCCCTCCGGGTGTCTGATGAAATGCCTCTATGACTTAGATTTCGTCATTAAGCTATTGATTGTAGTTCCTATCCATATAATTGTTGCAGATTGATGTTATAAAAAGATTGTGGCCTTGTGTTGATAGTTCTGAGGCCAAGGATAAGGTATGTGAGACTTCAACAAGGGGTGCCTTCCACCCTTGTGTCCGAAGAATTTCAGAAACCCCAGCAAGTTAAATTCTCTAGAAACCATGTCTTAGGATTTTCATGCTATAAAGGATTTCTCTAATGTCTTCCATGTATATAGACTTTTATGATGAATAGGCATATAGTTCATGATTTCATCCTCAATTGTATGATGTATTTCCACAGTTTGATACTAGTATGATTTCCAAGGTTTAGTCACGATTTAGCATTATTTTATGGAAAATATGGTTTGTTTTAAATATATCATTCTACCATGATCTCAATATGCATGATTTTTAGTATGAATTAAAGATATGATTTTCCTTATGATTTCAGTAGGATCAGTTTCATGACCAAACATAGGCCCCGATCGAGAGAAGGGACAAAGAACCCCGAGAGGCTCCAAGTCGACCCATGGTATGAACATTACATCTAACTCAATCATAATAAAGTGGAAGATCAACATAATTAACATAGAGGAAGTTTGATAATCTCATAACATTGAAATACATAACTCAAGTCTGAATCTGATTACATACTATGTCTGAAAAACCTCTACTACCGACGAGTTGATGGGACAAGACCCCAACTAACTCACTATAATTCGAAACTGAAAATACTAAATACAATTGATAAAGGGCCCTCGGAAGATGAGGACTCACCAACTGGGACTGGGAGATACTGATGCTGAGAGTTTGGCTAATGGCAGGACCGAGTCTAAATATCCAAGCCTATATCATGAAATGATACAACATAGAGTATGCGATCAGTACATGAAATGTAATGAGTATGTAAGGTAAGTAAAAACGCTAAGTAAAATTAGTAATCATGCATAACAAGAAACATTTAGTCATAAGAGTCTGAGAGTAGGGCTTGCATGCTATTATCTAAAAACAAGTCTTAACATAACTGAATCGAATGACCCAAAGCTGAAAACTGATATGCATAAGTAAAACTGAATATTGAGTCAAACCTGCTAAAACATAATATCATGACTGATGAACATGCATAACTGAATCATGATGAACAATGGGAGACTTGTCTTATAACCGACAAAACCACAATAGAGCTTACGTGGTCCCGACTATTACACTCAAGTGGGAAGAGTCATCCAAAACCTTGCTAGGGCTAAGGACGCTACCATGATATCGATATCAAGTTGATGGCCCCTTGGGGGCAGGGAAAGCTCAGAAGGGAGGTCCCGAATAATCTGAACATACCTACATTGGCACGTAGTTCTAAGGCATAGGGTTGACTGACCCTTAGTCTACTCAATGCTAGAAACTACTCCCAAAAAACATGCATAATCTGAAATCCTACATGAGGAGCTTAGGCTCAAGCCATACCACAAGCTGAAAAATAGTGGGAGCCTAGACTCCAAATCCATATGGTAAGCTAATAACGTGAAATTTAAAAATCATGCCACATACTTGATCATATAGTCTTGCTCAATACTTAAACATGATTGACATAGACTTGATCATTCGAAAACATGAACGTGGACATGGATAATTTGAAATCATACTTCCTTCATATACATCTCATCATGTTTGAATACATATACAATAGATCTCAACTTTCATGAACTTCCACAGATAGGCATCATAATTTATAAAAGCTTGAAAACATAATTGTAATTGAAAACATTGTAAAATATGCTCATTAATAATAATTCAACATTAGAAACATGCATAGTTCATACCCATGATTGATACTTAGAGAATTCACAAGTTGGGTTAAAATCTCATAGATTCATCAACTAAAATTTTTATTAAATTGAAGAGGGATTGGGAATGGGTGTGGATTATTACACCCATTCATAACCCTACTACCTGGGTAACTCAGATTTGCACTTCCTCTTGAAAGCCCAAGGGAATTTGACAAGAGATTGGAGAAATTCTTCAAGCTTGATCTCCATGGAAATGTTCTAAGTTTCATGCATGGAGTCAAAAAGCTTAGAATAGGTTTATCACCCTTAAAACCCTGCTAACAGAGCTTAAAACAATGTAGTTTAAGATCTTAGGGCTTAGAATTATGAAAATACCCGTAATGAAAAACCTGGAAAAAAACTACACTACTAGTGACGACGAGTGGTACCATAAGTCGTACCTTGCAGCCATGACTCATGGTGATTGCCCATTACTTCCTTCCCTTATTCTTTTTTCAGTTTTCAGGTTTTGATACCAAGACTCAATAGGATGAGTTCGTTACACCAAACAATGATCTGTTGCATCCTCTCGTTATTGCCTTTGATAAAACTGTATCTGAACTTTCCACGAGTCACACCACGACATACCTTCATCCTACGAGTCATGGGTTCCATCCGTTACTTGACTGGGGAATTTTCCCTTCCCTTCCCACGGTCACTCACAACAACTCGTTGTTACTCACAACGATTCGTAGCATGACTCGTTGTTACTCACAATGAGTCGTAGTACAACTCATACTGTCCATCCCTGACTATTCCAGAACCATCCCATGGGTACTACCCACGAGTTGTACCTTCTTTTAACGTGTCATTACCAGGCCCGTTGTTCCAACTCCTTCCCTCATACTGGCTAACCACGGGTGGTTCCTATGGGTCGTGGGTCTTTCCTATGACTCATACCCTCAATCATCTTATGGTAAAAATTTTAGATTTCTGCTACTTCTCATTTCCAATTCTGTAGTCTAGTCTTAGGCACTTTAGAGGTATTACAATATCTCCCCCTTGGGAACATTCATCCTTGAATGTGAATGAACATACTAAAAGATGGGGAAAATGATTGGCATCTCAAATATTGAACATCTAAAGCTGAAGACTGACGGAGTAACTAACTGTAGACTAGAATACATGACTGGACTGGGTTCATGAATCGCACATACATACATTGGCATAAAAGAAACTAGGGAACGTAAACTGAACATCAAGCTGGAGCTGAGCCGGAAGGAAATAGATGCGGGTATCTAGCCATCATATCTACTTCAGCTTCCCACATAGCTCTCTCAACATGTTGATTCCTCCACAAAACCTTTACTGAGGCTACTTTTTTGTTTCTTAGTTTTCGAACCTAACGTTCAAGTAGTTTCACCGGAACTTCCTCGTAGCTGAGGCTATCCTTCACACCTACGCTTTACACCAGAACAACAAAAGACGGGTCAGCCAAACACTTCTTTAAGAGAGATATATCGAGAACTGGATAAACTGAAGCCAATTGTGAGGGCAACTCCAATGCATAGGCCACCTTCTCAACACGTCTCCCAATCCAGTACGGACCAACATAACAGGGATTGAGTTTCCCTTTCTTTCCGAATCTCATCACTCCCTTCATGAGAGATACTTTCAAAAACACCCAATCATCAACTTCAAACTCAAGCTCCCTCCTCCTTACACCCACATAGGACTTTTAGTGACTCTGAGCTGTCTTCAACCTATCCCTTATAAGTTGAACTTTCTCCATGGCCTCATGGACTGAATCTGGTCGCACTAATGCAGCCTCACCAACTTCAAACCAACAAATAGGCGATCTATATCTTCGCCCATAGAGAGCCTTAAACGGGGCCATCTGAATGATGGAATGGTAGCTGTTGTTATATGCAAACTCAATGAGAGGAAAATGATCATCCCAACTACCCCTGAAATCGATCACACATGCTCTCAACATATCCTCGAGAGTTTGAATGGTCTACTCTTCCTGACCATCTGTCTGCGAGTGAAATGTTGTGCTAAGCTTGACCTGAGTACCAAGTCCCTTTTGAAACGACCTCCAAAACTAGGAGGTAAACTGAGTACCTCTATTTGATATAATGGACATGGGCACTCCATGCAATCGAACTAACTCCCGAATGTACAACATAGCATAATCCTCTAATGAATTAGTAGTTTTTACCAGTAAGAAATAAGTTGCTTTAGTCAACCTGTCCACAACCACCCAAATAGGGTCATATTTTCGACGAGTGCGAGACAACCCTGTAATGAAGTCCATATTGATCTCCTCCCACTTTGAAGTAGGAATGCTAATGTCTTCAAGTACACCTCCAGGTCTTTGATGCTCAACCTTCACCTATTGATAATTCGAACACTTAGCCACAAATTCTGCTATGTCCTTCTTCATGCCACTCCACAAATAGACTTCCTGTAGGTCACGGTACATCTTGGTGGAACTTGGATGTATAGAATATCTAGAACCATAAGCCTCGTGCAACATCCAATCTCTCAAATCATCAACATGCGACACACAAAAACAATTCAGATATCAAAGTACACCATCTCCCACTTGGGAGAAGACCTCCACCTTCTAATTTTGAATGATTTCTTTCAACTTTACCAAGATAGGATCCTCGTATTTCCTAGCTTTGACTTCGGTCCCTAAAGATGATTTGGAAAAATTCTGAACAATAACACCTCCATCTGTTGAGTCAACAAGATGAACTCCCGTCCGTGTAAGCCGATGCACATCCTTCACTAACTCTTTTCTTTCCTCATCTACATGGGATACATTCTCTATAGAAAGCCTTCTAAGAGAGCCTTCCACCACATTAGCCTTGCCTGGATGATAAAGGACACTCATATCATAATATTTAAGTAGCTCCAACCACCTTCTTTGGGGTAGATCTGGGTAAACACGTACTGTAGGCTTTTGTGGTCTATAAACACATCAACATGGACCCCGTACAGGTAGTGTCTTCAAATCTTCAAGGCAAATACTACTACTACCAACTCGAGGTCGTGAGTTGGATAGTTCTTTTCATGGACTTTCAGCTACCTAGAAACATAGGGTATAACTTTACCATGCTGCATTAGTACACAACCAAGGCCGATCCTCGAAACGTCACAATATACCATAAGCCCATTGGTACCCTCAGGTAGGGTCAACACAGGTGCTTAGGTGAGTCAAGTTGTAATACCCTGAAAGTGCGTAAGAATAGATCCAGGAGATTGAAAGTTGAAAATTGCAGAAATTTGGGAAAAACTGCGTAGGACGGGCCATGGAACGACTCATGGTATCAAACCATGAGTTGTTGTATGCAGTTGTGGTTAGGATCAGGCTGGGTGGCAGTGCAAACCACGGGAGACATGACGACTCATGTGGGAAACAACGAGTCATCATTAGCAGTCGTGGGAAGGAGTTAGGTTCTTCAGGAGGCATACAGAGGGCGACCCAATGACCCGTTAGGAGAAACCACGTGTTGTTGGTTGTAGACGTTGTTGGAGGTTAAGAATTTCCAGTGTAGGTGACGGGTTGAGAACATGACTTATTGGAAGTAACCATGAGTCGTGGTGAGGCTCGTGGTGAGTGGGTTCAGATTTTTATGATGAGCGAACAACGGACGGTGTAACGGATCGTGGTTTTAGAGGACGAGTCTTCCCATTCATCCGTTGGTTAGTTTCGAGAGAAGACATTCAACAGTCCATTCAACGAGGGACATGACGGGTCGTTGGTGGTTCCCATGACCTGTTGGTACCACATGTGTGCTCCATCCGACCAGTTTTCAAGGCAGGTTCATTAAGGGTATTTTTGACCTTTTCACGATATAAGGCCCTAAACTACGTCATTTTGGCTTGGAAAATATGGGATTTTAAGAGAATAATCCTTCCTAAACTCTCAGTCATGCATGCAAGGATTTTGATCGGTGATCTAAGGAAGATTTCAAGCTTTTGACCTCGATTCTTTCAATCTCATTCTTGGTCTTTTAAGAAGGGATAAAATTTGATAATCTCAGGTATGTAAGGTCTTTAATGGGTGGATCCATCCACATCAATATGTAAAGTCTTCAACTGGTGGATTCATCCACATCCATGCTCCTACTCCATGATCTTACTCAAAATTTCTTTTAAACTCATGGGGTTTTGTATTTGATTTATATAAGATTTAATGATTTAATTATGGGTCTTGTGATTTTGAAATATTATCATAATCTACTGATTTTGATCATCTTTTGAGATTTAAATTGATTATAATATTATTAACTTTAAATTTCTAAACAATCAAGCTTGATTATGCATGCCCCATGAGGAATCGATTCATGATCCATTGATCGATTAATGTTTTAGATAAGCCCAGCATGAATTATTAATTTATTTATGAATTTATTATGTTATCTATTATGATCTTATGGAATCTAAACTATATGCATGATCTACAAGTATGAATAAATTTTACAACTCATGAATTATGTTTTTGGCCAACTCATTGGCCTCAAGTCATGGTTAGTTCACGTATGTCCAAGCATATTTATGATTATTATGATTTAACTATCCCATGTTCTCATGTATGTATTATTATGAGCATTATATATGTTTTGGGAGTAGTATCGAACAACGAGTAGGTTCGGGGCTCAGGTTAAGCCCCGGATCTCATGAACTACGTGTCACTGTAGGTATGTTGGGACTGCTTTCATGTTTTTCCCTGGCCCAAATTGCCCTTTTCATGTGTGATCACACCCTTCATGGTTCCTACCCTTGGCAAGTAACAAACACCCTCTTGACTAGGGCTACAAGTTGGGCTTCATGTGTGCTCATATGGGGTATGTCAGTTAAGAGAATCTCCCACTGATCCTCATAATTTATGCATGTTATGATTATGTATGTTGGCTCAAGTTATGTAAAGTAAAGATCTTCTATTATCATTATGACCATGTTTATGTTATGAATGTTTTGAAAACCTTGAGCCGTACGATATGTTATAACGATTTATGATACGAGCACGCTGTCCTACTCTTATGATCTTTTATGAACTTTATATATGTTTTAAATTTCCATTTTACTTACCTTGCATATCCATTACATTCCACGTACTGACCGCATACTTTCTATGTTGCATTGTTTTATGATACAGGTCCCAATTCTCAGGCTCATCCTCACCCATAGCTAGTTTCAGCCTTGCTCTCAATGTACTTGGTGTTTCCTCATGTTCCAAGGGCTATATGTTCACACTCTATGTTATTTCTTTCAGTTTCTAGATATTGAATGAGTTGGGGAGTTGTCCCATCAATCCTCCTTTCATGTTTAGAGGCTTATTAGACTACGAGTTGTATTCCGCCATATTGTACAAGTCTTGTACTATTTTTCCCTTATGCTATGTTATAATCAGGTTCTTTATGTTGAGTTTTCTACTCATGTGATTGAATAAGATATATGCTCATGCCATGGTGGACTTGGGGTCTCTCGAGGCTCCTTTCCCATGTCTATGATCCGGGTGTACGTTTGGGTTTTGAGAATATTGGTATCACAGTCATAGGTTTATGGATCCTAGGGAGTTTGAAAGCCGTGTTAAGTAGAGTCTTTTTGATGGGTGTGAAGTGCGCCACACTTATGACGAAGAGGCTACTAGATGTTTAGGAAATGTTCCCTTCTTTCATAATCTATATCGTGCGATGAACGTCCTCTACTCCTCTAATTCATGTTATTTGCATTTGCAGAATCATGCCTCTATATCGAGTAAATGCCAGGAGAAGCAAAAATGGAAATGATCATGAGGGTGCCCATGATTGTGAACATCGGCCAGCCCCACCCGTTCATGACAAGCACGTATCGGAGCCAGCTGCTCACGCCGAGTTTAGGGAAGCGATTCAGATGCTGGCACAACCCATGACTGCCCAGGTCCAGAATCAGACGGTGGTGCATTTCCCTCAGCACAGGAATGCAGCGACAGCTAGAGTGAGGGATTTCTTAAGGATGAGCACTCCGGAGTTCACGGGGTCAAAGGTGGACGAGGATCCACACAATTTTATAGAGGAGATTCTAAAAATCACCCAGGTTTTGAGGGTGAACAATGGGGAATGCGTTGAATATACCTCCTACGAGCTAAAGGGGGTAGCACATATATGGTTTAAGCAATGTAGAGATGCCAGGGCGGCGGGTACAGGCCCGATAGATTAGGATGAGTTTCACATTACATTCATGGATTGGTTCTTTTCTTGGGATATGAGGGAGCTTATGGCGGTCGAGTTTGTTAATTTGAAGCAGGGTAACATGTTAGTCTAGGAATATGCATTGGAGTTCACCCAGTTATCTAAATATGCTCTGGAGTTGGTGGAGGATCAGCGGGCTCGGGTGAGCCACTTTATGCATGGAGTAGCAAATTACTTGGACAAGGATTGTCGGATCACCATGCTCACTGGGACATTGAGTTTCCCTGTATTGTATTGCATGCACAGCAGATGGAGTCGGTCTATAAAAGGTAGAGAGAGGCCAAGAGGGCCAGAACTGGCAGCTATGGGGTTTCTCAAGACGGGCTAGGGGGTGGACCACTTCAGCAGTCCCAACACAGCTCCATTGCTCCAGTTCCATCATCATCCAGCATGCCATCTAGGTTCGGGGGAGACCAGAGGAGTAGGGCTACAGGCTCGAGGGATCATGGTAGCATGCAGGTGGAGTGCACTTTCCCAGCTTGTGCGAGATGTAGAAAGAATCATCCTGGGAGGTGCCTGGTCGGCGCGGATGCTTGTTTTGGGTGTGGCAAACCCGGACACAGGATCATAGATTGCCCTGTAGCTAGTTCTACTGCTCCAGCAGCATGACCCCCTCAGTAGGGTGCCTCCACTAGTTCAGCAGGTGGTCAGTGCCAAAACAGGTTTTATGGCCTAGTGCCTGACCAGGAGTAGGAGGCTTCACCAGATGTGGTCGCTGGTATGTTGCAAGTCTTCCATGTTGATGCTAATGCCTTGTTAGATCCAGGAGCTCTTTGTCTTTTGTGACCCCTTATATTGCTAGTAGTTTTGGAGTTAGCCGTGAAATTTTTTCAGAACCGTTCTGCATATCTACTCCAGTCAGTGAATTAGTTGTAGCTAGGCGGGTATATAGAGGTTGCCCCGTTACAGTGTTGCATAAGGTTACCTCGAACCTAGTAAAGTTTGCCATGACGGACTTTGATATCATCTTCGGTATGGATTGGTTGTTTGCATATTATGCTTCATTTAACTATATAACCCGTACGGTGGAATTTCGGTTTTCAGGTGAATCAGTTTTGGAATGGAAGGATAGTTCAGCCGTACCAGCCGGTCAATTTATTTTATACCTTAAGGCCAGAAAAATGATCTCTAAGGGTTGCATGTACCACCTAGTTAGGGTTAAGGATGTAAAGCTTGAGACCCCGACTATTCAGTTAGTTCGGGTGGTGTGTGAGTATCCGGAGGTTTACCCCAATGATTTTCTCAGGTGTCCCTCAAGAGACGGAAATTGATTTCGGTATTGATCTATTGCTCGATACACAACCTATCTCCATTCCTCCTTATAGGATGGCTCCAGGCGAACTAAAAGAGTTAAAATAACAGTTGAAGGACTTGTTGGATAAAGGTTACATTAGACCAAGCAAGTCTCCATGGGGTGCACTGGTTCTATTTGTTCGGAAGATGGATGGGTCCCTTCGAATGTGTATTGATTATCGGCAGCTAAATAAGGTCACTGTCAAGAAAAAGTACCTCTTACCCAGGATTGATGATTTATTTGACCAACTCCAGGGTGCCGGGTGTTTCTCGAAGATAGATCTAAGGTCCAGATATCATCAGCTCAGATTTCGGGAGTGTGATATTCCAAATACAACCTTCATGACCCGGCATGGCCATTATGAGTTTGTAATTATGTCATTTGGACTAACCAATGCCCCTGCAACTTTTATGGATCTAATGAACAGGGTGTTCAAGGCATATTTGGACATGCTCATGATTGTGTTCATTAATGACATCCTTATATACTCCTATAGCTAGGAGGAGCATGCAGCTCATTTGAGAGTAGTGCTTCAGACCCTCAAGGATCATCAATTGTATGCAATGTTTAGCAAGTGTGAATTTTGGCTAGACTCAGTGGCATTTCTGGGCCATGTGGTGTCGAGTGAGGGCATAAGGGTGGATTCTCAGAAAATTGAAGCGGTAAAGAATTGGCCTAGAGCGGTGAATCCTTCAGACATTCAGAGTTTCTTGGGCTTAGCAGGCTACTACCGGAGATTTGTTGAGAGATTTTCATCAATTGCAGACCCATTGACCAGGTTGACTCAGAAAAATATAAAATTCCAATGGTCGGAGGCTTGTGAGAAAAGCTTCAAGGAATTGAAGGCCCGACTCACTTCAGCACCGGTGTTGACATTACTCGAGGGTACCGATGGCTTTGTTGTATATTGTGATGCTTCAAAAGTCATACTAGGATGTGTATTGATGCAACATGGGAAAGTAATATCATATGCCTCAAGACACCTGAAAGTTCATGAAAAGAATTACCCGACTCATGATCTTGAGTTGGCCGTTGTGGTGTTCACACTGAAGATATGGTGGCATTAATTATATGGGGTCCACGTGAACGTGTTCACAGATCACAAGAGCTTACAATATGTGTTCACGCAGATGAATCTAAATCTTCGGCAAAGGAGGTGGTTGGAGTTATTAAAAGACTAAGATATGAGTGTTTTTTACAACCCGGGCAAGGCTAATGTGGTGGAGGATGCACTTAGTAGGCTCTCTATGGAGAGTGTGTCCCATGTGGATGAGGGAAAGAAGGATTTGGTAAAGGATGTCCACCGACTTGCAAGGTTTGGGGTTAGATTAATTGACTCAACCGATGACGGCATGGTGGTGCAGAATGGGTTAGAATCGTCCTTAGCGGTAGATATCAAATCTAGGAAAGATGAGGTTCCGATTTTCAGGAAGCTGGAGGAAGCAGTGCAGAGTCAAAAGGTGGTGGTTATCTCCCAAGGGGAAGATGGTGTGTGACGATACCAGGGTCAACTATGTGTTTCAGACGTTGATAATATGAGAGTTTAGATATTACATGAGGCACATGGTACTAGATATTCTATCCATTCGAGATCCATGAAGATGTATCCATACTTGCAAGAAATCTATTGGTGGGATGGTATGAAGAGGGAGATTGCAGAGTTCGTAGCCAACTGTCCAAACTGTCAGCAAGTGAAAGTCGAGCATCAAAGGCCGGGAGCTGTACTTCAAGATATCAACATTCCCACATGGAAGTGGGAAGAGATTAATATGGACTTTATAACAGGTTTGCCCCACCCCCGGAGACAGTATGACTCCATTTGGGTCGTTGTAGACAGGTTAACCAAGGCTGCACACTTTCTATCGGTCAAGACCACGGATTCAGCGGATGATTATGCCAAGTTGTATATTGGGGAGTTAGTTCGACTTCATTGAGTGCCCTTGTCTATTATTTTGGACTGATGTACTCAGTTTACCTCCCAGTTCTGGCGGTCTTTTTAGAAAAGGCTTGGGACCTAGGTTAAGCTCAGCACAGCATTTCATCCTCAAATGGATGGCCAAGCCGAGCGAACAATCCAGACTCTTAAAGGACATGTTGAGGGCATGTGTTATGGATTTTAAAGGTAGTTGGGATGATCATTTTCCCTTAATCGAGTTTGCTTATAATAACAGTTATCACTCTAGTATCCATATGACACCGTCTGAGGCTCTTTACAGGCGGAGGTGTAGATCTCTCATCGGATGGTTTGAGATGGGTGAGGCAGCTAAGATAGGGATAGATTTGATTCACAAGGCAATGGTGAAGGTTCAGTTAATAAGGGACTGGTGAAAACCGCGCAGAGTCATCAGAAATCATATACTGATGTAAGGAAGAGAGATTTGGAGTTTGAGGTGGATGGTTGGGTATTTCTAAAGATATCTCCCACAAAGGGAGTCATGCGGTTCGGAAAGAAGGGAAAACTCAGTCCCCGCTATGTTGGTCCCTACCGGGTTGTGAGAAGAGTTGGTAAGGTGGAGTATGAGTTGGACTTGCCCTCGGAGTTATCTTCAATTCATCTTGTGTTTCATGTGTCACTTTTGAAAAAGTGTTTAGGTGATCCAGCTTTAGTAGTCCCGGTGGACAGCGTTGGTGTAAGAGACAACCTCAGTCATGAAGAAGTACCCGTGGAAATATTAGATCGTCAAGTCCGTAAGAGAAGGAACAAGGAAGTAGCCTTAGTTAAGGTTTTATGGAGAAACTAGCATGTTGAGGGAGCTACGTGGGAAGCCGAAGCAGATATGAAGGCTAAATACCCACATTTATTCTCTACTGGCTCAGTTCCGACTTGAGGTATCAGTTCTACTCTATGATTCCATCTAGTTTTCATGTTCAGTTCATGTTTTCAGGTTTCTTTTATATGTATGAGTGTGTATGTGAAGCATGAGACTAGTTCATCTTTGTGATATGAACCAGAGATAGTCATTCCATAAGGTTTGGATTCAAATGATCAGTATTTGTGTATGATAATTCCATGATTCTATTTTCTTCTTGTTTCCTACATTTAAGTACGAATGTTCCCAAGGGGGAGATATTGTAATACCCCAGAAGTGCGTAAGAATAGACTCCAGAGGTTGAAAGTTGAAAATACAAAAATTTGGGAAAAACTTCACAAGACGGGCCATGGAATGACTCGTGGTATCAAACCATGAGTTGTTGTATGTAGTCGTGGTTAGGATCAGGCTGGGTGACAGTGTAAACCATGGAAGACATGACGAATGTTTGTGGGAAACAATGAGTCATCATTAGCAGTCGTGGAAAGGAGTTAGGTTCTTCAGGAGGCATATAACGGGTGACCCAATGATCCGTTAGGAGATACCACGTGTCATTGGTTGTAGCCATTGTTGGAGGTTAAGAATTTCCAATGTAGGTGACGGGTTGATACCACTACACGTGGTGAATGGGTTCAGATTTTTATGATGAGCAAACAACGGACGGTGTAACAAATCGTGGTTTCAGAGGATGAGTCATCCTTTTCATCCGTTGGTTAGTTCCGAGAGAAGACATTCAACAGTCCATTCAACGAAGGACATGACGTGTTGTTGGTGGTTCCTACGACCCGTTGTTACCACCTGTGGGTTCCATTCGGCGAGTTTTCAGGGCAGGTTCATTAAGGGTATTTTCGACCTTTTCACGATATAAGGCCCTAAAATACATCATTTTGGCTTGGAAAAGCTGGGCTTTTAAGAGAATAATCCTTCCTAAACTCTCATTCATGCATGAAAGGATTTTGATAGGTGATCTAAGGGAGATTTCAAGCTTTTCACCTCAATTCATTCAATCTCATTCTTGGGCTTTTAAGAAGGGTTAGAATTTGATAATCCTATGTATGTAAGATCTTCAATGGGTGGATTCATCCACGCCCATGCTCCTACTCCATGATCTTACTCAAGTTTTTTTTAAACTCACGGGGTTTTGTATTTGATTTGTATAAAATTTAATGATTTAATTACGGGTCTTGTGATTTTGAAATGTTATCATAATCTACTGATTTTGATCATCTTTCGAGATTTAAATTGATTATAATATTATTGACTCTGAATTTCTAAGCAGTCAAGCTTAATTATGCATGCTCCATGAGGAATCGATTTATGATCCATTGATCCGTTTATGTTTTTGATAAGCCCAACATGAATTATTAATTTATTTATAAATTTATTATGTTATCTATTATGATCTTATAGAATTTAAGCTATATGCATGATATACAAGTATGAATAAATTTTATAACTCATGAATTATATTTTTGGCCGACTCACGGGCCTCAAGTCATGGCTAGTTCACGTATGTTCAAGCATGTTTATGATTATTATGATTTAACTAGCCCATGAACTCATGTATGTATTATTATGAGCACTATATATGTTTTGGGAGTAGTATCTATCACCGAGTAGGTTCAGGGCTCAGGTTAAGCCCCGGATCTCATGAACTACGTGTCACCATAAGTATGTTGGGACCCCTTTCATGTTTTTCCCTACCCCAAATGGCCCTTTTAATGTGTGATCACACCCTTTATGGTTCCTACCCTTGGCAAGGTACGAACACCCTCCTGACTACGGCTACAAGTCGGGCTTCATGCGTGCTCATAAGGGGTATGTCGGTTAAGAGAATCTCCCACTGTTCCTCATGATTTATGCATGTTATGATTATGTATGTTGGCTCACGTTATGTTAAGTAAAGCTCTTCTATTATGATTATGACCATGTTTATGTTACGAATGTTTTGAAAACCTTAAGCCGTATGATATGTTATAACGATTTATGATACGAGCACGTTGTCCTACTCTTATGATCTTTTATGAAATTTATATATGTTTTAAATGTCCATTTTACTTACCTTGCATACCCAGTATATTCCACGTACTAAACACATACTTTCTATGCTATATCATTTCATGATACAGGTCCCAGTTCTCAGGCTCATCCTCCCCCATAGCTAGTTTTAGCCTTTCCCTCAGCGTACTTGGTGAGTCCTCATGTTTCGAGGGCTACATGTTCACACTCTATGTTATTTCTTTCAATTTCTTGATATTGGATTAGATGGGGAGTTGTCCCATCAATTCGCCTTTCATATTTAGAGGCTTATCAGACTATGAGTTGTATTCCGTCGTATTGTACAAGTCTTGTACTATTTTTCCCTTATGCTATGTTGTAATCACGTTCTTTATGTTGAGTCTTTCACTCATGTGATTGAATAAGATGTATGCTCATGTCATGGGTCGGCTTGGGGTCTCTCGAGGCTCCTTGTCCCGTGTCTACGTTCTGGTCGTGACACGGGTCTTCAACTCTTGGAAGCTCTTCTCATAGGCCTCTGACCATTGAAATTTCACCTTCTTCAGGGTAAATTTAGTCAATGCTGCTGGAATGGATGAAAACGCTGCAACAAACCTCCAATAGTAACCAGCTAAACCCAAGAAACTCCTGATGTCTGAAGGGCTAACTGGTCTTCACCACTTCTATCTTTTTAGAGTCCACCTATACACCCTCACTTGACACCACATGACCCAAAATTCCACTAGTTCTAGCTGAAACTCGCACTTGCTGAACTTTGCATACAACTGACGATCCTTCAAAGTTTGTAGCACCCCCCTCAAATGAGCGGCATGCTCCTTCTCGCTTCGAGAGTATATAAGGATGTCATCTATGAACACAATCACAAACATTTCTAGATATGTCTTGAACACCCTTGTCACAAATCCATAAAATATGCAGGAGTATTTGTTAGTCCAAAAGACATAACTACAAACTCATAGTGACCATACTGAGTCTTGAAGGCTATCTTCGGGATGTCACTCTCCCAAACCCTGAGTTGATGGTATTCCGATTTGAGGTCAATTTTTTAAAAGAACTTAGCACCCTAAAGTTGGTCAAACAAATCATCAATCTTGGGGAGAGGATATATGTTCTTGATGGTAACTTTGTTCAATTGCCGATAATCAACGCACATGATAAGGGAACCATCCTCCTTTCGAACAAAGAGCACTGGTGCACCTCATGAGGATTTGCTAGGTCTGATGAAACGCTTGTCTAAAAGGTCCTTCAACAGCTCCTTCAACTCCTTTAGCTCTGCTGGATCCATTCTGTAAGGAGGAATAGATATAGCCTGTGTACCGGGAAGAAGGTCAATACCAAAATCAATTCCCTCTTGGGAGGGATTCCCAATAGATCATCTAGAAACACTTCTAGATATTCACATACTACTGGAACTGACAGGATAGTCAGGGTCTCGAATGTGGCATCCTTAACCCTAACTAGATGGTACACACAACCCTTAGAAATCATCTTTTTGGACTTAAGGTAGGAAATTAAGCGACCTACAGGAACAACTGAACTACCCTTCCACTCTAAGACATCCACACTTCCATGTTTCAAGACTTTTATAATGAATAGACCATATAGTTAGTGATTTCATCCTCAATTGCATGATATATTCCCACATTCTGATATAGTATGATTTCCAAGGTTTAGTCACGATTTAGCATTATTTTATAGAAAATATGATTTATTTTAAATATATCATTTTGTTATACCGTGGAAGCCCAAAGATCAAACTCGAGAGTTGAAACAGAGAAAAACTCAAAACTGGCACTAGGTATTAAGACAGGCATGAGGTGACCCGTGAGAGTAGCCCACGTGTCGTGATGTGACTAATGGGGAGGCCAGGTAAGGAGTTTGAAAATTTGAGTAAGGGGATCCCACTGACGTGACCACAACTCGTGGACAGATCCCACGAGTCTTTAGGTCAGTCATGGGGTGGGTGAGTAAGAAAAGAGAAAAAGGGAGGCAGTGCACTCGACTGGAGGACCCCGTGATTCGTGGTCATTCCCCACAATTCGTGGGGTGAGTTGTGACCAAGAGGGGAATAAAACTTATTGAGGCTGAGGCAATGTACTTGATGGAAGACTCCACGAGTCGTGGCCCAAGATAACGAGTCGTTAGGTCTCTCATTGGGGATACCTGGCAGTTATTTCCTATGAATTTAGTAAGGGCTATTTCGTAATTCCTAAGATTTTAAGATCTAAACTATATCGTTTTGAGTTATGAATAGTGACTTTTAAAGGGGTTAAGTTCATTTTAGGCCTTATTAATTCATGCATGCAAGGTAGAAAGGTTAGAGAGGGTGATCAAGCTAGTGTTCTTCAATTTCCCTTCAAATTCTTATTGGGCATCTAAAGAAGTGTAAGAATTAGCAACCAATAGGTATGTAAGGTCATGAATGGGTGATTTCTTTCACACCCATGCCCAATCCCTCTCTAAATCATGAATATTCTATGTCTAATCTATCGGGTTTTAAACTAATGCATGAAGTTCCTAATTCTTTACAGAGGTATGTTTTAAATATGTTTCTACCATTGAATTATGAAGCATGTGCAAGTTTTATAATGTTTTCAATTAAAAATCATGTTTCTAGTCGTATGAATTCAAAAGCCCATTGATGAAAAGTTCATGAAAAATGAGATTTGTGATTAATGTATAATGATGATGAGAAATTATGATGAAAAGCATGTTTTCAAGCTACCCATATTTATAATCATGTTTTCAATGTGAATTGAGTATGTCCAAGTATGATAAAGCTTTGGGAAATGCCCACATGTTCCAAGTATGATTTATGATTTCCCGAGTTAAGCTTACCACATGGTTTTGGAGCGAAGAATCCCAATTATCTTTCATCTTGTGGTATGTTTTGAGCTAAAGCTTCTCATATGCATGATTTCATAAATGAGATGCATTTGATTATTGAGCTTCATCAATAGATGATGTTGAGCTTCGTTGAATAACGATGTAGAGAATATGCATGTCTTTGAGAGTAGTGTCTAGTACCAATTTGGAAAAACATCGATCACCCTATGCCTCAAAACTACGCACCAACGTACGTTTATACTATTATATATGTTAATTCAGGACCTCCCTTGTGAGCAATCCCTGGTCCTATTGGCCCATGAGCTTGATATTGATATCATGGTATTGTCCCTAGCCTTGTCAAGACTATGGACTTCTCTACCCACTTGAGTGTGATAGTTGGGACCACGTAAGCTCTATCGGGGTATATCAGTTAAAATATGAGTCTCCCATTGTTCCTCATGATTTCAGTTATGCATATCCATTACTTATGAGATTTACATATGTATGCATGTTCTAAAGCAGGTTTGACTCAATGTTCAGTTTTAATTATAAATATCAGATTTTAGCTTTGAGTCAATTGATTCAGTTATGATAATATGTTATGTTATGATGAGATCGTGATTTCATAATGATTGCATGCAAGCCCTACTCTCAGATCCTTAATGTTTATGTTACAATGCATCATCTTTAAATGATTTTACTTAAACGGCTTTACTTACCTTGCGTACTCGGTATATTCCGCGTACTGACCGCATACTCTATACTGTATCATTTCATGATATAGGACTCGACTCTCAAGTTCAGCCTCGATCATAGCCAGTCTTTTGAGATAGCATCGTACATTGCTGGTGAGTCCTCATCTCCCAAGGAATAGACTATTCAGATTTTCTAATGTATTTTCAGTTCCAGCTTGTGGAGTTAGTTGGGGTCTTGTCCCATCAACTCGTCATGTTTAGAGGCTTTTCAGACATATGGTTGTATTCAGCTTCAGATTGTGTATTTTGATGTTATGTTTGATTTAGACTTCTGCTATGATTATCGTGTTGATTATTCTATTTTATTGATTGAGTTAGATGAATGCTTATGCCATAGGTTGACTTGGAGTCTCTCGGGGCTCCTTGTCCCGTGTTGCAATCCGAGCCTCCGTTTGGTTCGTGATAAACTTGGTATTAGAGCAATAGGTTTGAAGTGTCCTAGGGTGTCTTAAAGCTGCATGGAGTAGAGTCTTTTTCATGGGTGTGAAGCATGCCACACTTATGATGAAAAGGCTATGAGACATTTAGGAAATGTTCCCTTCTTTCATGATCTATATCGTGCAATGGAAATGCCTTCCTATCCTTCTAATTCATGCTATTTGCGATTTCAAAATCATGGCTCCTTGAAGAATGAATGGTAGAAGGAATGGGAATGGAGAAGGCCACGTGGATGGTAACGGTAATGGGCACCAGCAAGCCCTACCAGTTCAGGAGAACCAGGCACCGGAGCTAGCTTCCCATGCTGAGTTCCGGGCCGCTATTCATATGCTTGCGCAGGCCTTGACTGCTTAGGTCAATCAGCAGGCGGTTGCACATGTTTCGCAAAATGGCAATGCAGCGGGGGCTCGAATTCGAGACTTCTTGAGAATGAACCCACCAAAGTTCCTCGGGTCAAAAATGGATGAGGACCCACATGAGTTCCTAGATGAGATTGTGAAGATCACCCAAATTATGGGGGTGAAAGGAGTGGAGTGCATGGAGTTGGGCTCGTACCAGTTGAAAGGGGTCGCACATATCAAGTTTTGCTAATGGAAGGATAGTAGGGGTGTCGGAGTAGGCTCGGTCACTTGGGAAGAGTTCTATATTGCATTCTTAGATTGATTCTTCCCTCGTGAGATGAGGGAGCTGAAGGCAGCTGAGTTCGTGAATCTGAAGTAAGGGAGGATGATGGTGCAGGAGTATGCCCTTGAGTTCACCCGCATATCAAAGTATGCCCTAGAGTTAGTGGTTAATCAGAGGGCGCAAGTGAGCCAATTTGTTCATGGAATGGCGGGCTATTTGTACAAGGACTGTAGGAATGCTATGCTCCACCAGCAGATGGAGGCGGCATATCTGAGAGAGAGGGAGGCCAAGACAGCCAAGACTGATGACCACTGATTCTCACAGCCGAGGTCAGGAGGTGGGCACCGATAGCAGACCCACCAGAGATCTTTAGCCCTAGCATCTTTAGAGTTGAGTGTGCCATCTAGTCCTAGGCATGATCAGAGAGGGTGAGCATCAGGCTCTAGGGGTCAGAGCAGTAGACCCACAGATTCTAGTATTCCAGTTGGTCACAAGTGTGGCCGGAGTCACAAGGGTCAGTGTTTAGCAGGTACAGGTGCTTGTTTTGGGTGTGGTAAGCCCGAACACATGCTCAGAGATTGCGCAGTAGCAAGGCAGGATCATGATGGGGGCCGAGGACCAGCATCTAGTTCTGTAGCCATACCCATACGCTCAGCACATTAGGCAGCATCTACTAGCATGGGTGGCGGTCAGCGCCAGAACAAATTCTATGCCTTAGCATCTCTCCAGGAGAAGGAGGTCTCCTCGAATGTAGTCACTAGTATGTTTGGAGTTTTCCATCTTGATGTTTATGCTTTGTTAGATTTGGGGGCTACCTTGTATTTTGTGACACCTTATGTGGCTAGTAGCTTTGAAGTCAGTCTCGAAGTCTTATCAGAACCCTTCTCAGTCTTTACTCCAGTAGGTGATTCCGTTATAGATAGACAGGTATATAGAGGTTGGCCGGTTCAGTCCTTCAAAAAGTCACCTCAGTACATTTGATAGAGTTAGCAATGACCGATTTCGATGTTATACTCAGCATGGATTGGCTATTTGCATGTTATGCCTTAGTAAATTGTAGAACCCGGGCAATAGAGTTTAGATTTTCGGGTGAGCCAGTCTTAGAATGGAAGGGTAGTTCAGTTGTGCCTGTAGGTCATTTCATTTCATACCTTAAGGCCATAAAGATGATTTCTAAAGGTTGTGTGTACCATCTAGTTAGGGTTAAGGATGTTGAATATGAGACCCCGACTATTCATTCAGTCCCAGTAATATGTGAGTATCCATAAGTCTTCCCAGATGATTTACCGAGAATCCATCCCGAATGAGAGATTGATTTTGGTATTGACCTTCTTCCCGACATGCAGCCTATATCTATTCCTCCCTACATAATGGATCCAGCCTAGCTAAAGGAGTTGAAAGAGAAGTTTAAGGACTTGTTAGATAAGGTTTTCATTAGACTGAGCAAGTCCCCATGGGGTGCACCAGTTCTCTTTATCCGAAAGAAAGATGGTTCTCTTCGCATGTGTATTGATTATCAGCAATTAAACAAGGTCTCCACAAAGAACAGGTATCCTCTATCCAGGATTAATGATTTATTTGACTAGCTTCAGAGTGCTAAGTTTTTCTCAAAGATAGATCTCAAGTCCGAGTACCATCCGCTCAGAGTTAGGGAGTGTGACATCCCGAAGACAGCCTTCAAAATGCGGTATGGCCATTATGAGTTTGTAGTGATGTCTTTTGAACTAACGAATGCTTCTGCAGCTTTTATGGACTTGATGAACAGGGTGTTCAAGACGTACCTGGATATGTTCGAGATTGTGTTTATTGATTACATCTTGATATACTCTCGGAGCGAGCAGGAACATGCCGCTCATTTGAGAGTGGTGCTATAAACTCTCAAGGATCTCCAATTATATGCCGAATTCAGAATGGGTGAGTTTTTGTTGAACTCTGTAGCATTTTTAGGCCATGTGGTATCAATCTAAGGCAAAACAGTAGACTCTCAGAAGATAGAGGCGGTGAAGATTGGCCTAGACCAATGAATCCTTCGGATACTCGGAGCTTCTTGAGTTAAGTTGGCTATTACTAGAGATTTTTTGAAGGTTTCTCATTGATTGTATCACCTTTGACCAAATTGATCTAGAATAAGGTGAAATTCCAATGGTCGGAGGCTTGTGAGAAGAGCTTTCAAGAGTTGAAGACTCGACTTACTTCAGCACCGATGTTAACTCTACCGGAGGGTACTGATGGGTTTGTGGTATACTGTGATGCTTCAAGGATCATACTTGGGTGTGTATTGATTCAGCATGGGAAGGTTATAGCATATGCCTCCAGACAGCTAAAAGTTCGTGAGAAGAATTACCCGACCCATGATCTTGAGTTGACCGCGGTGGTATTTTCCTTGAAGATATGGAGACATTACTTGTACAGGGTCCACATATATGTGTTTATGGACCATAAGAGATTGCAATATGTGTTCATGCAGAAGGAACTCGATCTTCGACAAAGGAGGTGGTTGGAGCTACTCAAGGACTATAATATGAGTGTGCTTTACCATCTGAGTAAGGCCGATGATGATAGGACCAGATTCAGTTCATGAGGCGATGTAGAAGATTCAGTTAATAAGGGATAGGTTGAAAACTTCTCAGAGTCACCAAAAGTCCTATGTTGATGTGAGAATGAGAGAATTAGAATTTGAGGTCGATGATTGGGTATTTCTAAAGGTGTCTCCCATGAAGGGAGTGATGAGGTTCATAAAGAAGGGGAAACTTAATCCCGGCTATGTTAGCCCGTACAGGATCATGAGACATGTTGGCAAGGTGGCCTATGAGTTGGACTTACCCTCAAAATTAGCTTCTGTGCATCCTATATTCCATGTGTCGCTCTTGAAAAAGTGTTTGGGTGATCCAACTCTAGTTGTCCTGGTGGACAACATTGGTGTAAAAGACGGCCTCAGTTATGAGGAGGTTTCGGTAGAAATATTGGATCATCAGGTTCAAAGGCTAAGGAACAAGGAAGTAGCTTCGGTTAAAGTGTTATGGAGGAATCAACATGTTGAAGGAGCTACGTGGGAAGCTGAAATGGATATGATGGCTAGATACCCACATTTATTCTCTACCGACTTAGTTCCATCTTGATGTATGTATGATTCGTGAATTTAGTTCAACTATGTAGTTTGAATCGGAGATTGTCATTCCCTCAGTTTTCGGTTTATTGATCAGTATTTGAAGATGATGATTGCATTTCTCTGCTTTTCTGTATGTTTTCCAACATTCGAGGATTAATGTTTCCAATGGGGAGATATTGTTATACCTCGAAAGCCTAAAGATCAGACTCGGGAGTTGAAATGGAGAAAAACTCAAAACTAGCACCAGGTATCAAGACGGGTTGTGAGGTGACCCGTGAGAGCAGCCCACGAGTTTTGATGTGACTCGTGGGGAGGCCAGATGAGGAGTTTGAAAATATTAGAAAGGGGATCCTACCGACATGACCACGACTCATGGTCAGACCTCACAAGTCGCTAGGTCAGTCGTGGGGTGGGTGAGTAAGAAAAGAGAAGAAGGGAGGCAGTGCACTTGACGGGAGGACCCCATGAGCCGTGGTCAGTCCACAAGATTCGTGGAGTGAGTCGTGACCAAGTGGGGAATAAAATTTATTGAGGCTGAGATAGTGTACTTGACGGACGACTCCACGAGTCGTGGCCCAGGGTAACGAGTCATTAGGTCTCTCGTTGGGACTTTTTGGCAGTTATTTCCTACCAATTTAGTAAGGGCTATTTAGTAATTCCTAAGCTTCTAAGGCCTAAACTACATTGTTTTGAGTTATGAACAGTGACTTTCAAAGGGATTAAGTTCATTTTAGGCCTTATTCATTCATGCATGCAAGGTAGAAAGGTTAGAGAGGGTGACCAAGCTAGTGTTCTTCAATTTCCCTTCAAATTCTTATTGGGCATCTAAAGAAGTGTAAGAATCAGCTACCAATAGGTATGTAGGGTTATGAATGGGTGATTCATTCACACCCATGCGCAATCTATCTCTAAATCATGAATGTTCTATCTCTAATCTATGGGGTTTTAACCTAATGCATGAAGTTCTTAATTCTTTACATAGGTATGCTTTAAATATATTTCTACCATTAAATTATGAAGCATGGGCAAGTTTTATAATGTTTTGAATTAAAAATCATGTTTCTAGTCTTCTGAATTCAAAATCCCATTGATAAAAAGTTCATGAAAGATGAGATTTGTGATGAATGTATAATAATGATGAGATATTATGATGAAAGACATGTTTTCAAGATACCCATGTTTATAATCATCTTTTTGATGTGAATTGAGTATGTCCAAGTATGATAAAGCTTTGCTTAATGCCCACATGTTCAAAGTATGATTTATAATTTCTCGAATTAAGCTTACCACATGGTTTGGAGCGAAGACTCCCAATTTTCTTTCAAATGATGGTATGTTTTGAGCTAAAGCTTCTCATATGCATGATTTCATAAATGGGTGATGTATTTGATTATTGAGATTCGTCAAGAGATGATGTTAAGCTTCATTGAATAACGATGTAGAGCGTATGCATATTTTTGAGAGTAGTGTCTAGCACCGAGTAGGCTAAGGGTAGATCACCCTATGCCTTAGAACTATGCACCAATGTAGGTTTATACTATTATATATATTACTTTGGTACCTCCCTTGTGAGCTATCCCCGACCCTATTGGCCCATGAGCTTGATATCGATATCATGGTATCGTCCTTTCCCTGGCAAGGCTTTGGACGGCTCTACCCACTTGAGTGTGATAGTTGGGACCATGTAAGCTCTATCGTGGTATGTCAGTTAAAAGACCAGTCTCCCATTGTTCCTCATGATTTCAGTTATGCATATCCATCACTCATGAGATTTACATTTGTATGCATCTACTAAAGCAGGTTGACTCAATGTACAGTTTTAATTATAAATATCAGATTTCACCTTTTAGTCAATTAATTCAGTTATGATGATATGTTATGTTATGATGAAGATCGTGATTTCAGAAAGAATGCATGCAAGCCAGCCTCTTAGATCCTTAATGTTTATGTTACATTATGCATTGTCTTTAAATGATTTTACTTACTTAAATGGTTTTACATACCTTGCATACTTGGTACATTCCATGTACTGACCGCATACTATATGTTATATCCATTCATGATACAAGACTCAGCTCTCAAGTTCTGCCCCGATCATAGTCAGTCTTTTGAGATAACATCGTACATTGCTGGTGAGTCCTCATCTCTCGAGGACTAGACTATTCAAATTTCCTTATATATTTTCAGTCAGCTTATTGAGTTAGTTGGGGTCTTTTTCCTTCAGCTCGTCATGTTTAGAGGCTTTTCAGACATATGGTTGTATTTAGCTTTAGATCGTGTATTTTGATGTTATGTTTGATTTAGATTTTCGCTATGATTATCGTTTGATTCTTCTATTTTATTGATTGAGTTAGATGAATACTTATTCCATAGGTTGACTTAGGGTATCTCGGGTCTCCTTGTCCTGTGTTACGATTCGGGTCGTGACACATTCTACTATGATCTTAGTATGCATGATTTTCAGTATGAATTAAACATATGATTTTCCTAATGATTTCAATAGGATCAACATGTTCTGTGTTCTATAGACTGTCATGATACTTTCACATAAAACAGCTCCGAAGAGTCTTAGAATACTAGTTTCCTACATAGTTCTTTAGACTGTCATTATACTTTCAGATAAAGCAGCTCTGACAAGTCTTAGAACACTAGTTTTATTTCATGTCCGTTAGACTCTCAGAACATTTCCAGATAAGTAGTTCTGACTTAGTCTTAGGACACCAGTTTTGAGCTATCGGTACAGTTAGATATAATTAGGTTTTCAATTGGGAGTAGTACTTAGCAACGAGGGGACCAGGGTTATAACACACCCAGGTTCTGAGAACTACGTGCCATCATAGGCTTTTAGCCCGAATGGGTTTTTCAGTTAGTAATCATACAATCCAGCCACTATACCCTGGCAAGGTATAGTGGGCTTTATTCGATGGGGTGTATACATAGAGCTCTACATCTAGATCACGTGGTTATATGTCTGTTAATAGGCTCTCCAACAATCTTGTTACAGCTCCTAGTCTAGTACAGTTTTAGATTCGGTCTAATACAATTTGTGTTAGCTACACTCTTCAGTTAATGATTACAGATTCAGTTTTCAGTACATGTACATGACCCTTAAATCAGTTTTACTTGAATTTTTATTAACTATTTTCAGACTATTACATCATGTCAGTATTTATGCATCTTAGATAGGACATTGTACTAAATCTTAGCTTATGCATTCAACTATGTATTATAAAAACTTCTTCTCATATTATTAGTATGTTTTAAACTTTAGTTGGGTTTCCCATATACTCAGTATATTTCAAGTACTGACTGCATACTCTATGTGCTATATCATTTTATGATATAGTTTCAGGTACTCAGACTCAGCCTCGTGGTTAGACACGTTCTAGTTCTTGATCAGTGAATAGTTGGTGAGTCCTCATCATTCAAGGGTTGGAGTTATGTTTATGTTACATGTCCTTATCCTTATTTTTATTTTTAGAAGTTTAGAGTTAGACGGGGACTTGTTCCAATAACTCGTCAGTTAATAAAGACTTTCAGATAGATAGTCAGTTAGATGTCAGCTTTATGTTTTAATGTCAGATTCCATATTTATTTAATTAATTCATATTATTACATTACTTAGAAATAGTTGTTCATTTAATTTAGTCAGCTTACACTCAGTTTATCTATAAATTCATATCATAGTAGTGTTATGCCATGCCATGCGTTTTCTTGAGGTCACTTGTGGCTCTAAGCCGCATCCATGGTGTAGAATCGGATCGTGACAATCATCCACAACATCAACATCCTTAATCAGTAATGTATTCCTATAACTCGTGGGAGACAAATGTCCCTTTCCCACCTTGAAGGTTATCTCTTTATTATTGCCCTGAAACATGATCTCATGCTTCTCTGAGTCCATCAATGTTCTACCGAAGGCAAGTAAAGGTGTCCCCAGTATTATGAGTATGTCCATGTCCATGACACTATCTAGCACAACAAAGTCAGCCTGGAGTATGAACTTTCCAACATTCACAAGAACATCTTCCACCACGCCCATCGATTTTTTTTTGTTCAACAAGTATGTTTCTTTATTCACCAAAAATTATATTTTGTACAAAATGACTAGTTCCTTTTGGACTTGAAGCTGGCTCTAACGTAATCTTTAACTATACATTTCATATAACTAGATACATTACATACTATATTCTTTGAAAACTATAAAGGATAACCAACTAGTGTCTTTAGATGATTGCTTCAGTTCCTATGTTTTTACCTTTCAACGTGTAGCTGTATGGTAATCTCCTGGAGTTGTTTCTAGCTTCCAGTAGCTTTATGTGCAAATCTTCTATCAGTTCATTAAGTCCAAACAATGTATATTATCGCAGCAAAATAAAATCCCAAAATACTTACTCTTGGCCTGTTGTTGCACATCATCCCAGTAAGCCATAGAATTTCTTGATTCCAGCTGCCTATTTGCCTTTGGTAGCTCAACCATTTCAGCAAGGCTGTCCATATATGTGTTGAGTATGGACATTCAAAAAAAGATGATTGAAGCTTTACTCCAGTTGAGTAGCATATAAAACACAATCTGCCTGCATTTGTATACCTCATTTGAGCATTCTCTCAATAGTGGATAATTTCCTTTGTAAAGCCAGCCATAGTATGAAATTATGTCTGGGAATCTCTTTCATCAATACTAATCTATTCCACTCTACTTTCTGGTATCTAGGCATCATTACTATGTATTGTTTCTTGATACTAAACCCTTTCCTGTCTGTCATTGCAAGTATTTATCCTTCAGTTGGCTTTGAATAGTCAACCAACTCCTTACATCAAATACCTTCCTTAACAACCAACATTCTTGTTTTGGAGATTTCATTGTCACCAGTTCCTGATCTTTTATATAGTATGTATGAATTCGTAACACCCAAAGCTTATCATTTTTCTGTTCCATAATCCACAAAAGTTTGCATATTACAACTCTATTCTATGTGAGTATATTAATGACATTCAGTCTCCTACTGTCCATGGTTTGCATATATTCTCCCAAGCCACAAGTGCTTTCCTAGAATAGTTGTTGCTGCCAATCCATAGAATGGTTTTGCAGACGTTTTTGCCATCCCAATAATCTTCTTTGGAAGTAGAAATATATATGCCCAATAGGTTTGCATCTCAAGTAACACACTTTTCACCAATTGTAATCTTTCACTGTAAGCAAGCAATTTAGAAGACCAACATTTGATTCTATTGATTACTCTCTCAACTAGTGGCAGACATTAAGGCACAAAAAGTTTTCTTGTTGAGAGACGTACCCCTGAATGTTTGAAAGGAAGTTCCCCCAAACTCAAGTGTAAGTCAACTACTATTTGGTCCCTAAAGTTAGGACTCCAACTATGTACAGTGAGATTTTTTCCATATTGAATAGAGTCCCGAGACCTCTGAAAAATTCTTAAATATGTTAAATATTAGGTGAATGGATATTGATTCTACTCTGCAACACATAAACATATCATCAACACACCAGATATGAAGGATGCCTAGTTTTTCGTATCTAGGATGGTGTTTAATTGAGGGTTGTGCCTCAATTGTTGTAAGGTTCTGTGTAGATACTCCATAGCCAAAGCAAAAATGTAAGGGGACATTTGGTCCCCCTACCTTAGTCCCTTCTTTATTTGAAAGAGAGGAGTTAGGCCACCATTGATCAGTAATGAATATTGGACTATAGTGTCACACTCCAAGATCAAGTCAACCAGTCTACTAGGTAGATCAAATTCCAGCAATACCATATTTAGAAATGTCCATTCAACTGAGTCATAAGCCTTTCTAATGTCCACCTTAATAGTACATTTAGGAGAAACTCCTTTTTGAGAGTATCCTTTCACTAGTTCATGTGCAAGAATGACAGTATCCAAGATATTCCTTCCTTCAATGAAGGCTGACTATGATGAACTAACCAAATGGTCAACTATTGTTTTGTGTTTTGAGGTTAAAATCTTGGATATAAGTTTTTAAAGTGTAGTACAACATGTTATAGGCCTGACTAGGGTACGACTAGTTACTTTTGGCACAAGTATAACTGTAGTAGCATTTATCCCCTTCAATATTCTGCTAGCTGAAAAAACCTGTTGCACTACCGTAGTATCTTCCTCCTATAAATACCTCTCTAAAAGACCCCAAAACGACATAGTTTAGGAGTTAAAAGTATAACAAGTTATGAAAAATACACCTGGAAGATCATACTAAAAAGCTGTCGTCTAGTCCCTATGGGTCACACCATGACTCATTGTGTCATACCACGACTTGTGGTGTGCACTCGTGGTCACTAGGATAAGTTTGATCACATTTTAAATCTCATCCCACAACTGGACAAGATGAGTCATCCTATTGTATCACAACTCATGTTCTCTGCTTATGGTCGCTGATTTATTGTGGGTTTATAGCACTTTTTACGCTTAAAACTGAGGAAATAAGCGTGGACTTAGGTGTATTTATATGGATATGATGCACTTTTACTTTATCTTCAAGGAAGATAGTTGGAGTTGAAATGTGAAAAAGAAGGAAAAATGCAGAAAAAGGGATAAATACGGACCTTAGTATGAGCCGTACCATCCTAGTATGAGCCCTACTGAGAGTTGTGGAAAGGTACAAAACATTTTTTTGAGGCAAAGGCAAAGTAGTACTTATGGTACCAGCCGTACCACAACAGTCATAGAAAAGTTCAGAAGATGTTACACAGGATAAGTCTCCAGGTACGGGTAGTAACCACGGATCGTGATATCTTCAAAGACCCGTACCAAGGAGCAGTGATAAACATTAGAGGAATTGAAGAATGGAAGATCTTAGTGCATGACTAGATGTCATGGTCATAGGATGCAGGTACGAGTCGTACCAAGCCACCCGTGAAAATATTTAGAGGATGCCAATACTCTCAGAATCAAACCACGACAAGACAGTACGACTCACAGGTTTATGGTATGAGTCGTACTAGGTTCAAACACTTAGCCAAAGTCAGAAGTTGTCAAGAAATATATGAGTATAGGTACGACCCACACAATTCAGTTAGGGGTCGTAAGTGAAGCCGGTGATAGTTCAACAGTTTTCCCTGTTTACTTAGGAAAAGGTTCTAAATATTTGTATAAATAATTTTTATGTTATTTTCAGTAAGAAGAAGTTGGAGTGAGTTAGATTTGGAGAAAAATAGTTGTTTTTAATTTTCTATTCATGTTTTGGGGATTATTGAGAAAAATCTTGGGAGACTTTCTTGAATTGATTTTCTCATTGTTTTTGAAGTGTTGTTCCTTTGTGTTCTTGCAATAACCAAGTGGGGTTTCTTCCAATAATCTTTGTAAATTTTTAATTATGTGTTTGTCTATCAATGCTTATAATTCTCTTAACCATGGTTGTGGGAACCATGGTGAATTAACGAACTAGGGTTGCACAAAGTGATTCTAAACAAATGCTAAATACTTGTATTATATTCTCTTCATCTTTGATATTTCTTAATAGAGCGTAACGTTAGGACTTGCCCGAATTCTTTACTTGCTTAAATCTAGAGAAGTATAGATTAGGAAAAAAGAATTACAACAAAGCTTTGATCTTTATAGTTCATTGTATAACTTGAGCTACAGTCACAGGATAGTTAATTTGGAGCAAATTGATAACGGTTGAAGCTAAATCACTCATGCGACCTAATCTAGTGAGTGAGTATAGTCATCCAATAAGGATGAACCCTAGTTATTAGTTCTACAAGTAAGCATTGGGATAGATCACAAGTGTAAAACCCGAAGTAGTTATGAATTCATGAGGAACACTTGCCCTAGTAATTCACATAAATTTGATAATCAATAATCAATTCTTAGAATTGTTACATATTTGCTTTTACAAAACCCCCTCTAGGAGATCACAAACTTAAAAGCTTAAATACTAGCATTATTCTATATCTTTAACATATGTTCTGTGCGATCGGCCCCAGCCATTGTTGGTGTTACACCCCGTAAATTCACGACATGTAGATGGCCTATTTGCATGTTGGTTAAGAGTTTTTGAATGCCATACATGCTAGGAAAAGGCCCGGGGAAAGACCGGATAAGCGACACGTCGAACCATTGCAAGAGGAGGCTGGCAGACCTCTTGCGCGATGTCCAAAGTGTCACGGAGGCTCCCCTCCATGATACACAGCATGTCACGGAGGCTAAGCTCAACGATAC
Source organism: Datura wrightii (assembly GCA_035772735.1). Lineage (NCBI taxonomy): Eukaryota > Viridiplantae > Streptophyta > Magnoliopsida > Solanales > Solanaceae > Datura > Datura wrightii. The sequence goes on from JASDFA010000006.1 coordinate 131,082,443, forward strand.
ACAGCGTGTCACGGAGGAGAGGTGCAGCCCCAAGTATAAAAGCCTCCAAACTTCGGTTTTATTTTATTTCATTACATAATTTCCAGTAAGCACGAGAGAAAACAGGGGAGAACGAGGATTTCCTATAATAATCGTCCGATTACGCCGTCAAACACGGTCCAAACTCAAATTAACTCCATATACCGAGGTATTAAGCAGTAAGGAGCATTCCTACGGGTTTAGTTTCGCAAAATTCGGCCGGCGAATCGTCGTGCTACCGACACAAGGTAAATAGAATTTCTCCAAATTAGTGTCAATATATTCCTAGCCCTAAAATGAGTATTTCTCCCTTCTAGACTTCCGAGAAATAGCGAGTTTTTGGCCTTCTTTCGATAAGTCAAAGTTTTGGCTATATATATATTAAAAGTGTTATCTTCTTCTAGAATTTTCATGTATTTAGTCCTAATTGATATATATATATATATGAATACAGTTGGAAGGAATAGCTGAATATTGGTCGAGTTACGTCAGTTAGCCGGAAGCCGACAACTGAGGTATGTAATGCTAGTTTCTTCGGCAAGTTAGTAGTTTCGATATAGTAAAATAGTTCAAGTGCCAGTAGAATGTTTCAGAAACCGTATATTATGTTTAGTATGCATTTTAGTCTGATTAGCAACATCATTTCAGAAACCGCATATTATGTTTATTATGCATTTTAGTATGATTAGCAACATCATGTCATGTGTAGCATGAAACTCTAGCACGATGCAAATTCTAGTAGAAAGTGACAAAACAGTACAACATGTCCAGTATGTGATTTAGTAAAGTATGTTAGGATATTATCATGTTCAGTCGAAACTTAGTAAAGCAATATAAGTTCTTTTAAGGTATTTCAGAAATAGAATGGTATCCTAAAATGATGTTTAGAAAGTATGTTAGAGATAGTAAATCATGTTACTATGAAACTCAGTCATACAACATGATTCCCAGTAGATAAACTATATCTTGTTCTGTATTAGATTCAACACAATATGACAGAAGATTATGTATATATACCATTATCAGTCTCAGCATGTATTAAATACATACATATCACTATCATTAGTTCAGCATATAGCATATACAGATACATTATCATCACTAGCTTCAGCATGTGGTATACATAGTTAGTATTACTAGTTGAGACCGACTGTATTGTTTTGGGGTTGGATTACCTAGCATTCATGACCACCCCAGGTTTAATAGCTGTATCGACTCATCAGCCAGAGGGAGAGGATACGTCACTCTACGGAGTGGCATGTGGTCCCATAGGGGACGAAGATGGGATGCCGGTTTCCCCATATTTTTCCTTGGTCGGCTTTTATACACCCCCGTCGAGCGGGTACGCCCGGGGTGTTGATTCAGGAGTCCTCGGGACTCAGGTATAGTTATAGTCAGGGGCTCAGTTACAAGAGATCGGCAGGATGCTTATAGTTATCACAAGAGATGGGACGATTGGGGTAGGGGTATAGATTGCGTGTTGATTGTACCTCCCGGCTTATGGGGTCGAGTAAGGTTTGTGTGTGCTATGCTATGTTATGTTATGCCACGTTACGCTAGATATGAGTAGATCGACAGTAGAGCATTACATTTCCAGGTATGACTCCTACTCCTTCCATCATAATTGAGAATAGGCTTAGCTTTACATTTTTACTTAGTTTCAGTCTATTTCTTTCCATTTCACTTCCATAAGTTGTATTGTTGTTTTCAGATATCTTTTAGTTGTTGCTTTACATACTCAGTACCAGCGGTACTGATGCCCATTTGGGGTACTGCATTACTTGCCTGCAGGTACTCATAGACGAGGAGTCGATGCCTCGTGATTCCAGCCAGCTCACAGAGTCATCAGCTCTAGTTATCCAAAGCTAGATAGCTAGAGGTTTATTCCTCTTCTTTTGTTGTACAGTATGGGTAGGCTTGGGCCCTGTCCCGACCATATTTTCAGTATTCTTAGAGGCTTGCAGATTGTGTATACCCTGTGGTTAGTTATACCTGTTGTGTGAGGCCGTACGTATGTTTCAGCTTGTTGTGATGGCTGTGTGGGGCCTTACTCAGTTGGTAATGGTGACCTTGTCGGTCACATAGCTGTTTAGCACCTGTTTTTCTCGATTCAGAAGTATCTAGACAGCATGATGGCCTTGTCGGCCTGCATAGGTTCCTTCATACTACTGTTGTTCTGGTTAGTTGTTGTCTGCTTACAGGTGGCTATAGGCCTAGTCGGCCGGAGGCTATATTTACAGCCGTTATATAGCTCGTTGTTTTCTTGAATCCAGAGTTTGAGCCAGCCTAGCACCAGAAGTGCTTAGGCTCAGCTAGTCCAATAGTCCAGGTCCCAGTAGGGCACCCAGGTGCCACTCATGCCCCCCAAGGCGGGGCGTGACAAACTTGGTATCAGAGCAGGTCGTATCCCAGGGAGTCTGCAAGCCGTGCTAAGTAGAGTCTTGCCTATGGATGTGTTGTGCACCACATACTATAGGTAGGAGGCTGCAAGGCATTATAGGATGGTTACCCTTTCTTCTTATTCAGTCGTGCTATAGAGCGGTACAGTATAGGGTTGAGTCTCTAAAACTTATCATACTCTTTGATTACAGATACAAAGTCAAATTAGCGACACCCTATCATAGACAGAAGATTGAATATAGCAGCAGAAGAGGGCACCATCCAGTTGCAGGGTAACTACAGCAGCAGGAGGAGGTATGAGGGACCTCCCAATATGATACCTCTATCGGTACTACCATAGTATATTTCTATAACTCCGGAGTAGGAAGTCAGAAGCGTAGTGTATATATGAGTTGATTTATTTGTTAGATGTATGAGATTTAACTAAGATGACAGATAATATTAGATTATTAGATGCATGTGAGAAAGAGAGGTAAATGCAGGATTTCCACTTCCATTCTTTCAAATGTGGTACAGTTCCATGTCTTCGTTTCGTTGCAGTAAGAAAAGGTTATTCCTACCTCTTAATTTTGATTTCAGTATAGCAAGGGGAATAAGGATTGAGGCAATGTTGCCCAAAGTAGGCAATAAGTGAAGATGGATTGGTTGATTCCAGAAAGTGTTAAAAAGAGTAAGGAGCCCCTATGATTACGTAAGTTGTGCAGACCCTTACAGTAATATGTCAGAAGAGCGAGTAAGACTACTAGCTTACTCAAAGTTGGTGTAAAAGACCTGTCAGTGATGAACTCCCAGTAATAGTTAAGTTCGAGTTAGAAAAAGGCCAAGTCCACCATAAAATGCTAGCAACGACATGATATACTTGCAAGATAATAGTTATGATTTCAGTTTTGATACCGAAAGGTAGGGTGGTCGTGTGAATCAGATGGGTCTGACTGCAATCCAGAAAGAAGTATAAGCTGAGACTCGACTAGTAACCTTATTAACAATGTAAGGCAGGTACCTTGAACCCTAGAGCTCAGCTTAACCAAGATAAGGGGAGGAAGCAGGAATACCAGATTTTGAGGGGAAATTAGAATCACCTCTAGATTGATAGAATATCGTGTATTAAGGACTAAGCCTCAGACTGACAGTTAAGAGACAGTAAGATTGCAGTTTAGAATGTCGCGATACGTTCGCCTAAGGAGAAGGTAAGAGGGTGCCGACCCAGAGACTCTAATCTAGTATGGCCTGAGATAAGGTCCAACAGACAGTCATGGGCCTTAATATAATGCCAAGTAAGGACACAAGGTTCGGATGTTGACCCCACATTGTAAGAGTGGCGAAATTTCAAATAGCAGATCATAGCTACAATGCATGTGTGTGTTGCTTTCAAAATGGGACGAAAATCCAATGAAATGGTATGAAAGGACAGGAGATATCATTAAATTGTAGAAGCAGTATATCATGTGCGGTATGAAATTCAATAAAGCATGCCAGAGATTACATAATATTACAAAATTCAGTATGGATTGTATATAGTTCTTGATATATATATACAAATATCAGATATGTTGTGAGTAGCTTCCCTATCAGATATGTTGTGAGTAGCTTCCAATAGGGGTTACAGTCACACAGATTCTGGTTAGCTTCTAGGAAGTATATACAGATTGTACTGCAGGACCCCTCGCCAAAAGGGGGCAGGATCTAGACTTCAGAAGCTCACAAGAGTTAGTAGCCTGAATCAGGTGGTTAGGTGATACGGGCGCAGTTAGACGGTCTAACAACCAGCTGGCGCCTGCATTAGTAGGGAAGCATCCCTAAAGACCAGTAACATTATCGCATGTGCCAGAACCAGAAACAAAGACCGAATAAGCATACTCTAGAGGTTAGCAACACCAGAATTCTTCAGTATGTTAAGTGGTCGTACATCGTTTTTCCAGCCTTGTAGGTGAGAGTCAGCCTTAGTCAACTTAGTAGTTATCATGTAGGACACCCCGCAAGGCAGCCAGCCGTCCCAGTCGGACAAACCCGTGGGTACCCCAAGAAGGGGTCCACATCAGTAGTCAGTGACGGGCAGGTACCCCAGCCGTTTCTCATAAGATATTCAAATACAGAGTCCTAGGAGAAGGACAGTCTTTACAGAATTGCTCATAAGACCAAGAATTTCTCAGAATAGTAGTATAGATCCGAGTGGATACGAACAAGGCATAAGGAATTGGTAGTACTCTGCTAGCACAGTGTCTACTAAGACAAGGAAATCGGTAGGTTCCCTGTGAAGATCCAGAGATTGGTCGCCTAAGGGTAAGTTTGACTAAGCCCATCTCTACAGTTGTCCAATTAGAATAACAAAGTAATTAGCTGTCCACAACTCCGCAGTTATGCATGAGCTGCAGATGCCAAGTAGGACATTTAGAGCATAGTTAGATTACTTCCGCATTCGGGTTGTTCAACCCAGTTATTCAGTTATTCAGCCAGATTATTAGAGATCATGATCACTATGAGGATCCTCTAATCAGATACGTGCACATGGTGTACAGACAGTCATACAGATTATCCCAACAGCGAGTAGCATTAGCATGCAGCCTAGAAGGCCAGATAAGCTCTAGCTATACAAATAGATTACTTGTCAGTTTCTTTCAGTATAATAAACCAGTATGATCGTCAGTTACATGCCAACTTCTCTAAATGTGAATTTTGGCTAAACTCAGTAGCTTTCTTGGGGCATATTGTGTCGGATGTTGGTATAAAGGTAGACAAACAGAAAATAGAAGTAGTAAAAACATGGCCCAGACCTACCACTCCGACCGAAGTCCGCAGCTTTCTGGGATTAGCACGGTACTATAGAAGATTTGTTGAAGGGTTCTCCACTATAGCGTCACCTCTGACTAAGCTAATGCAGAAAGCAGTAAAGTTCCAGTGAACAGAGGCATGTGAGCAGAGTTTCCAAGAATTGAAAGACAAGTTGATCTCCGCCCCAGTATTAGCATTGCCAGAAGGTACAGAGGGTTATGTAATTTATTGTGATGCTTCAGGTATTGGGTTGGGATGTGTGTTGATGCAGCACGGTAAAGTGATTGTTTATGCTTCCAGACAGCTGAGGAAACACAAAAAAATTATCCTACCCATGACCTGGAACTAGCCGAAGTGATCCATGCCCTAAAGATATGGAGAGATTACCTATACGGCGTTCATGTGGATATTTTCACCGACCATAAGAGCCTGCATTATATCTTCACTCAGAGAGAATTGAACTTACGATAGCGTTGCTGGTTGGAATTGTTGAAAGATTGTGATGTAAATTTTCTATATCATCCAGGAAGAGCCAATGTAGTAGCAGATGCCCTTAGCCGCAAATCTATGGGAGTTTGGCATACTTGCAGCCCGAGCAGTGGGAGTTGGCCAGAGAAATACACCAATTAGCTAGTTTAGTCATTCGTGTAGCAGAAATAGAGGACAACAGAGAGGTAATTCAGAACACCATTGTGTCTTCGTTAGTTGTGGAGGTAAGGAACGACAATATAAAGATCTTGACCTGGTTCAGCTTAAAGATAGAATTTAGCAAGGGAAAGCGCCAGATTTTCTGGTAGCTGAGAATGAAGTGTTGCGATGTAAGGGCCGCCTTTGTGTTCCAGATATTTTAGGGCTTCGCCAGTAGATTATGAGTGAGGTACATTACGCCCGCTATTCTCTCCACCCTGGCGTGACAAAAATGTACCACGATATCAAGGAAATCTACTGGTGGCCAGGTATGAAGAGGGAAATAGTAGAATTTGTAGCCTAGTGTCCTCACTGCAAACAAGTAAAAGCGGAACACCAGAAACCAGGAGGATTAACTCAGGACATAGCTGTGCCTCTTTGGAAGTGGGAAGAGTGAACATGGACTTTGTAGCAGGATTACCCCGTACCAGACATAGACATGATTCCATTTGGGTAACTGTTGATAGACTGACGAAATCAGCCCATTTCTTGCCAGTATAAGCTAGTTTCTCTGCTGAAGATTACGCCGAATTATATATTAGAGAAATAGTCAGACTGCACGGTGTTCCAGTATACATCATCTCGGACAGAGGGGCGCAATTCACAGCTAAATTTTGGCGATCGTTTCAGAGAGGTCTGGGGAAGCAGATTAATTTGACCAATAGCATTCCACCCTCAGACAGATGGGCAGGCGGAATGCACTATTCAAATGCTCGAGAATATGCTACGAGCGTGTGTGTTGGACTTTGGAGGTAGCTAGGATGAGCATTTACCGCTGATTGAGTTTGCTTATAACCATAGTCACCACTCAGCTATTCAGATGAAACCCTTTGAGGCATTGTATGGGCGAAAATATAGATCGCCAGTTGACTGGTTTGAAGTAGGAGAGTCAATGCTAATTGGGTCGGATATTATTCATCGGTTAGAAAGAAAAGGTAAAGTTTATCAAAGCACACCTGCTGACTGCTCAGATTCGCCAGAAATCGTATGCTGATGTGCGGCGCAGAAACCTGAAATTTAATGTGAATGACTGGGTATTTTTGAAAGTATCTCCAATGAAAGGGGTGATGAGATTTGGCAAGAAAGGTAAGCTCAGTCCGAGATTCGTTGGGCCTTACCAGATTCGGCAGAGAGTAGGCCAAATGGCATACAAGTTGAACTTGCCTGCAAAATTAGAGTCTGTTCATCCGGTTTTCCACGTGTCTATGCTGAGGAAGTATATAGGGGACCCCTCCATAGTTTTCCCAGTCCAGGATGTCCAGGTTACGGAAGAGTTGTCTTATGAAGAGGTCCCAGTAGCCATACTAGACAGGCAGATTCGCAGGTTGAGGACTAAAGACGTTGCTTCTGTTAAGGTACTGTGGCGTAACAAGAACCGAGAGTAGATGACTTGGGAAGCAGAGGAAGACATGAAAGTCAGATATCCTCACTTATTCCAAGGCTAATCAGTCGAGAGGTATGTTAGTATTGTTATCATATGAGATGCCTTATATTACATGTATAATGAGATAACCGACTCTAGACTTTTACATGATGATTGCTACCGTATTGTGTGGAGTATCTGTATTGGACTTTTCTGCATTTCAGGTTTTTGAGATAGTCCATATTACAGGGGAGACTCTACCAAAATTTTTCTAGAATAAGTCAAGTAAGGTGAACTTCTTGCAAATAGAAGTTTACATTCGAGGACGAATGTTCTTAAGGGGGGGAGAATGTTACACCCTGTAAATTCATGACATGTAGATGGCCTATTCGCATGTTGGTTAGGAGTTTTTGAATGCCATACATGCTAGGAAAAGGCCCGGGGAAAGACCGGATATGCGACACATCGAACCATCGCAAGAAGAGGCTGGAAGACCTCCTCCACGATGGCCAGAGTGTCACGGAGGCTCACCTCCGCGATACACAGCGTGTCACGGAGGCTAAGCTCAGCGATACACAATGTGTCACGGAGGTGAGGTGCAGCCCCAAGTATAAAAGCCTCCAAACTTCGGTTTTATTTTATTTCATTACATAATTTCCAGTAAGCACGAGAGAAAGCAGGCGAGAACGAGGATTTCCTATAATTATCATCCAATTACGCCGTCAAACGCGGTCCAAACTTAAATTAACTCCAGATACCGAGGTATTAAGCAGTAAGGAGCATTCCTACGGGTTTAGTTTTGCAAAATTCGGCCGGCGAATTATCGTGCTACTGAGCCAAGGTAAATAGAATTTCTCCAAATTAGTGTCAATATATTCCTAGCCCTAAAGTTAGTATTTCTCCCTTCTGGACTTCCGAGAATAGCGAGTTTTTGACCGTCTTTCGATAAGTCAAAGTTTTGGCTATATATATATTAAAAGTGTTATCTTCTTCCAGAATATTCATGTATTTAGTCCTAATTGATATATATATGAATAAAGTTGGAAGGAATAGCTGAATATTGGTCGAGTAACGTCAGTTAGCTGGAAGCCGACAACTGAGGTATGTAATGCTAGTTTCTTCGGCAAGTTAGTAGTTCCGGTATAGTAAAATAATTCAAGTGCCAGCAGAATATTTCATAAACCACATATTATGTTTAGTATGCATTTTAGTACGATTAGCAACATCATGTCATGTGTAGCATGAAACTCACTAGCACAATGCAAATTCTAGTAGAAAGTGACAAAACAGTACAACATGCCCAGTATGTGATTTAGTAAAGTATGCAAGGATATTATCGTGTTCAGTCGAAACTTAGTAAAGCAATATAAGTTCTTGTAAGGTATTTCAGAAATAGAATGGTATCCTAAAATGAAGTTTAGAAAGCATGTTAGAGATAGTAAATCATGTTACTATGAAACTTAGTCATACAGCATGATTGCCAGTAGGTAAACTATATCTTGTTCAGTATTAGATTCAGCACAATATGATAGAAGATTATATATATATATATATATATACCATTATCAGTCTCAGCATGTATTAAATACATACATATCACTATCATTAGTTCAGCATATAGCATATACAGATACATTATCATCACTAGCTTCAGCATGTGGTATACGAAAGTTAGTATTACTAGTTGAGACCGACTATATTGTTTTGGGTTTGGATTACCTAGCATTCATGACCGCCCCAGGGTTAATAGCTCTATCGACTCATCAGCCAGAGGGAGAGGACACATCGCTCTACGGAGTGGCATGCAGTCCCACAGGGGACGAAGATGGGATGCCGGTTTCCCCATATTTTGCCTTGGTCGGCTTTTATACACCCCCGTCGAGCGGGTACGCTCAGGGTGTTGATTCAGGAGTCCTCGGGACTCAGGTACAGTTATAGTAAGGGGCTCAATGAGCCCAAGTGCATACCCAGGGGATCGGCAGGATGCTTATAGTTATTACAAGAGATGGGACGATTGGGGTAGGGGTATAGATTGTGTGTTGATTGTACCTCCCGGCTTATGGGGGCCGGATAAGGTTTGTGTGTGCTATGCTATGTTATGCTATGTTATGTTAGTCCATGTTATGCTAGATACGAGTAGATCAATAGTATAACGTTACATTTCAAGGTATGACTCCTACTCCTTCTAGCATAATTGAGAACAGGCTTAGCTTTACATTTTCAGTTAGTTTCAGTATATTTCTTTCTATTTCAGTTCCATCAATTGTATTATTGTTTTCAGATATCTTTCAGTTGTTGCTTTACATACTCAGTACCAGCGGTACTGACACCCATTTGGGGTGCTGCATTACTTGCCTGCAGGTACTCATAGACGAGGAGCCGATGCCTCGTGATTCCAGCTAGCTCACAGAGTCATCAGCTCCAGTCATCCGGATCTAGATAGATAGAGGTTTATTCCTCTTCTTTTGTTGTACAGTATGGGTAGGCCGGGGCCCTATCCCGACCATTTTTTAGTATTCTTAGAGGCTTGCAGATTGTGTATACCCTATGGTTAGTTATACCAGTCGTGTGAGGCCGTGTGTATGTTTCAGCTTGTTGTGATGGCTGTGTGGGGCCTTACTCAGTTGGTAGTGGTGACCTTGTTGGTCACATAGCTTTTTAGCACTTGTTTTTCTCGATTCAGAAGTAACTAGACAGCATGGTGGCCTTGTCGGCCCGCATAGGTTCCTTCATACTACTGTTGTTTTGGTTAGCTGTTGTCTGCTTACAGGTGGCTATAGGCCTAGTCATCCGGAGGCTGTATTTATAACCATTATATAGATCGTTATTTTCTTGAATCCAGAGTTGGAGCCAGCCTGGCACCAGAAGTGCTTAGGCTTAGCTAGTCCAGTAGTCCAGGTCCTAGTAGGGCACCTAGGTGCCACTCATGCCCCCCAAGGCGGGGCGTGACAGTTGGGTTATATATTGACAATGTCCGTGTCTTAATTTTACAGGAGTGTGATTTGAGTGTTATTAGTCATTGGGAAGATTTGAGCATTTTCTGACCCTCTTACTAAAACCCATTAGCACGAGTCATTATTTGAAAAGATGAGTCATCTTTTTACTCGTGGTGTCTGGACTGGCTTGGATTCTAGAATGCATTTGGATGAACAGGACCCCAATCCATGAGTCATCCTTCCTCACCATGACCTGTGGTATGGGTTATCCTGTTGAAAAGTCTCATCTTTGCTGGTTTTCTGCTTTATGTCCAGGATTTGATCTTAGAGACTTTTAGGGGTATTATATTATCTCCTCTTTAGGAATATTTTTCTTCAAATGAAGAATAATAAAGCTGAAAAGACAAGGACAAAAAACTACAATCCCAAAAGTGAATGCTAATACTGATGGAGTGACTGACTCTAGACCAAAATATATATGATGAACTGATTTCATGAAACATGCATGTATACTAAGACATGAGAGCAACCAAGTGTCATGAAATGGAGTAGAATACTAAGGAGTAAAGTATTACCTCTAGCTGGAATTGAATTGGAAGGAAAGACGTGAAGGTACTTGAATATCATGTTTGCTTCTGCTTCCCAAGTAGCTCCCTCTATAAGGTGATTCCTCCAAAGGACTTTCACTAAAGAGACTTCCTTATTCCTCAACTTACAAAGCTGATGGTTAATAATCTCAACTGGGACCTCCTCTTAAAAAAGACTATCTTTCATGCCGACACTCTCCAAAGGCACAACTGAGGTCGGATCACCAATGCACTTCTTCAATAAAGATATCTGCAAAGTTAGATTCACTGATGCTAACTCTATAGGCAAGTTCAACTCATAGGCCACTTCGCCAAAGTGCCCATAAGGAAACAAATACAATGAGGACTGAGTTTTCCTTTCTTACCAAACCTCATCACCCTTTTCATGGTGAAATTCACAAATAAACCCAATCATCTATGGAAAAATCAAGCTCTCTTTTCCTCACATCTACATGCGATTTCTGATGATTCTGAGTTGTTTTCATTTTATCTCTAATAAGATGAAATTTATCCATGGCCTCATCAACTAAATTAGGCCCGATCAAGGTAACCTTAGTAACCTCAAACCACCCCATAGGAGATCTACACCTCTTACCGTAAAATGCCTCAAACAGAGTCATCTTAATATTAGAGTGGTAACTGTTGATATCAGAAAACTCAATGAGAGGATAGTGATCATCCCAATTTCCTTTAAAGTTGAACACAAAACATCTTAACATATCCTCTAAAGTCTGAATGGTCCACTCACCATGGCTATTTAACTACTAGTGAAAAGTTGTGCTAAACTTAACCTGGATACTGAGACCTTTTTGAAACGACTTCCAAAAATGTGAGGTGAACTGAGTACCTCTATTATAAATGATGGACAAAGGAACTCCATGCAACCTGAATAACTCCTGGATGTAAAGCCTAGCATAATCCTCAACTGAATCTGTAGTCTTAACTGGTAGGAAATATGCTGACTTAGTCATCTAGTCTACAACCACCCATATTGAATCATGTTGTCGACGTGTATGAGGTAAACTTTTAATTAATTCCATATTTATATCTTTCCACTTCTAAGTAGGAATGTTGATATCTTGAGTCATATCTCTGGGCCTCTGGTGTTCAACCTTAACTTGCCGGCAATTAAGACACTTAGCCAAAAATTCTGAAATATCCCTCTTCATATCATTCTACCAATAGACTTTCTATAGATCACGGTACATATTAGTGGAACCTAGGTAATTAGAACACCAAGAACTGTGGGCTTCTATTAATATCTACTGCCTTAAATAATCTATATCCGAAACACACAAGCGACTTTGATATCAAAGCACACTAACCTCCACCTATTTCTTGAGGACTTCTTTCTTCAACTTAAGCAAAATAAATCATCATTCTGCTTTGCCTTAACATCCATCACAAGAGAAGATTCTAAGCCATTCCGAACTGTAACTCTTTCGTCGGCTGAATCAACAAGATAAACTCCCAAATGTGCAAGCCTGTGAATATCACAAACCAATTCCTTCTTCTCATCCTCGATGCGAGAAACACTATTCATTGCTAATTTGTTGAGGGCGTTGGCCACTACATTGGGTTTACCCGAATAGTACAAGACACTCATATCATAGTCTTTCAACAACTTAAGTTATCTCTTCTAACGAAGATTCTAATACTTCTTACTGAATATATACTAAAGGATTTTGTGGTTAGAAAACATGTCCACATCAACACCATATAGTTATTGCCTCCAAATTTTTAAGGAAAAAACTACTGCTACCAACTCAAGATCATGAGTCGAGTAATTCCTCTCATGAGCCTTGAGCTATCTAGAAGCATAGGCTACAACCTTACAATGCTGCATCAACATGAAACCAAGGACAATTCTAGAGGGATCGCAATAAACCACGAACATGTGAACCCTTTGGTAGAGTCAAAACTGGGCAGAAGTGAGTTGAGTCTTTAACTCCTGAAAAATCTTCTCTCAAGCATCAGACCATTGAAATTTGAATTTCTTTTGAGTCAATATGGACATAGGAAAAGTAATAGAGGAAAAACCTTCTACAAACCATCTATAGTAACCGACTAAACCCAAGAAACTCCTAATGACCAATGGAGAAGTGGGCCTTGGCTAGTGCTTAATTGCTCTGATCTTTTGAGGATCAACCTAATTGCCCTTGCTGGAGATAACATGACCAAGGAAAGTTACTGATTTCAACAAGAATTCACACTTGCTAAACTTAGCAAATAACTGGTGATCTTTAAGAATTTGCAAGATAATCCTCAAATGGACTGCATGCTCATCCTCGCATCAAGAATAGATAAGGATCTCATCTATTAAAATAATGAAGAACATATCCAAATACTGTTTAATCACTTTGTTTATCAAGTCTATAAAAGCTACAGAAGCATTCATTATCCCAAAAGACATAACAACAAATTCATAATGACCATACTGAGTTCTGAAGGTTGTCTTCAAAATGTCACATATGACTCTGAGATGATGATAATCGGATCTGAGGTCTATCTTTAAAAAGAAATTAGCACCTTGAAGCTAATCAAACACCTCATCAATCTTGGCTATGGGATACTTATTCTTGACTATGTGTCACGATCTGAGTCTACCCCCGAATGCGACATAGTACTTAGAGTCATGAGTGACCCCAAGCTAACCCATGATTTAGCATATGACTGTCGTACTCTATTTGAAATAGAAAACTGAGCAAAAGCTATTGAAGTGTAAAATCAATTTTGTTTCTGACAAGATAAAATCTGGTAAATATTGGAGTTTCAAAACAACACTGAAAATAATAAGCTGAAACTAATCCTATGTTGTCTGAAGCCTCTACTAATAGATGAGTTGTAGGTGGAGGTGCATCTCTGCCTCTGGTCCTTTCCCAACATTCATACCACAAAACTGCTATCTCTTGTAATTTGAATACTACTAACTCAACTAATTCTGTGGAGGAGGCATGCATAATGCTAAATATCCTTGATAGATGATCTATGAAGTTCTGAGGGTCCTCTCTATGGTCTCTTCCTGTAAACTCGGAGGAATCAAGGCAAGGAACTCGTGAACTCTCGATCCCCTCAGTATGATCAGCAATAGCTGGTACTATTAGTTGAGGCTGACGCTGGGCAGCCATCATCGGAACCAACATACATACTGCACTTCTAACATCCTGATCTGAGGGTGTAGGAGGAACTGGAAGTGAAGTCGATGCTTCTGTAACCCTCAAAGGTTCCTGGTTCCCTAGGGGATGCTGGGGAGATCGAGAGGATGTCTCTCTCTTGTCCTCAATTTGGACTGTCCCCAATTGCGGCACCCTACTGGTACCCTCTTCTACTGCGGTTTCTAGATCAAGACTGGTTATGGTCTACCTTATATTCGACATCTCTATAGACAGACATAAAAACAAACTTAGGGGCTCAACCCTAGATAACTCGGCTTTATACCACGATCTGAGAAGAAGGAGTGGTAACCATATTATCATGCCTCGTAGCTTTCTGCTTATAAAATGTGGTGCACAACACATTTATAAACAAGAATCTACTATACACGACTTACAGACTCCCTAGGATACGACGTGGCTCTGATACCAAGTTTGTCACGCCCCACCTTGGGAGGCATAAATGGCACCTCGTGCCACACTAGACTCTGAGCTAACTTGGCTGGACATCTACACTTCTGGTGTATTCCGGCAGCACATAATCAAGGCCAATACACAGCCCTAGGCCGGCAAGGCCAATACACAACACCTACAGTAAATCAGCTAACCCAACAACAACAGTAATATAATCCTATGGGGCCGACAAGACCACCATGCTCCTATGAGATAACATATCTAGGCCCCACACAACCAACAACACATATTATATCATACATAGGCCCCACACAGCCAACAATGCATAACTAACCCAAAAACAGTAGTCTACAAGTCTCTAAGAGTAGAATATTGGTCAGGACAGGCTCCGACCTACCCAAAACTATACAATAAAAGATAATCAAACCTTATGTGTCTGGAAACTATGGAAGAACGGAGATAGCTAATCGACTGGATCTAAACAGCTACTGAGATGGTCTCAAGCCTTGTCTGTCTGGACCTGCAAGCAAGTATGCAGCACCCCATGTGTGGGCATCAGTACAATATATATCGGACATGTAAGGCAGTAAATAATGACTAAATGAAAGTTGATAAGGAACTGGAAGTAATCAATAATAAGGGCCAGAAATTAACTTGCATAATCTCACAATATAGACTATAGCTACCAAGTAATATACAAACAAGAACCTAACCTGGCCTGCATAATCCTGGAAGGGACAAATAGCACAAAATAACCTACCTGGGCCCCCATAAGCCTCGGTAAGTGCAAGCAATCATACTCTTCCTATCTGTACCACTATAGGCCTGTAGGCAAGCTGTAACTATGGTATACTTGACTTCTGAAGTTGTAACTAGCGTTTTGGGATCCTGTCACTGTGTCTGAGCCGCCTAAGCTCCTATAGCTGTATCCGAGCCATCTAGGCTCCTGTAACTGTATCTGAGCCATTTGGGATCCTATAACTATATCTTAGCCGTCTGGGCTCCTATAACTGTATCGGAGCCATCTGGGCTCCTGTAACTGTATCTGAACCATCTGGACTATATCTAAGTCATCTAGGGTCCTGTAATTATATCTATAAGTGGAAAGGAGCTATACGATTGCTAACAGTAGGTAGTTTACCTAGAAACTATTACTTGGTGAATTTGGCAACCCTAGTGCCACTAACGGGAAGATAAGGTCATTCTATCATGATTCTAGTCCTATGGGCGTCAAGATACGCCAATGGCTTGTAAGCGAGCTCTGCTGTATATGTATAGGTGTAGAACATTATATTGTATCACTCAACTATGATTACGATGCCTAACTTAGAAAGGTATGATAACAGCTACCCTCAGGCCTCTATGGCCTTAATATGGTAACAAAGCCCTTACTAGTCTTCTTAACTGATAAATAACAAAACAGGGAATCCCTTCATCTCCTACGGCAACAATCAAAACTTAATACAAACTTCTTAACAAGGGATACTATACTATAACCTCAATTCATCTCGTAGCAGCTAAGCACAACACTATAAGCACAAGCTACTACAAGATATTAATTGTATCAACTAAACAACTGGAGTAACTTGCCGAGAGGAGTTAGCCTTAACATACCTCAATTGTCAATTTCCGTTCACCTAGACAATTCTAACCTAAAGCAGGTGATTCCTTTCATTTGCAGCCCTTACACTGAGAGAATAAAGCTATTTTCACTACTAGGAATCACCAAATAACAATAACCTTTAGGCATATCAACTACAATTCAAACTCAACCCAATTCAGCTGAAAGCTTACAAATTCCCGAGAGTTCAGAAGGTAGAAATACTAAGCTATCACTTGTAGCCGCTTAAGACTCAATCAGAAGTGATTTCTGCAAATTTTACTTGGCGGGGCTCCGACAATCTGAGTGAAATCTCAAGAAATAACTCCATAGGAACATCTTTTGTAGGCCCAGAACTTGTTATCCAATATGAGTTTGCATTTGAGCGAAGTTTAACGGCGTAATTTTGCTAAAAACCGATGAAAAGTTGAAAAAGAATTTCGTATGGCCGAGGGTCTATTTTGAGACTTAATTCAAAATGAATTAGGATTGAACTTTAAAATATATATATATATATATATATATATATATATATGTAAGAGGCAGTGGGCAGGGGAGTGCGGCACGTCGCCCATCGCACTAGGCCACAGACGCGATGCACGAACCATGGCGCGAGGTAGGCAGCGTGACATGGTGCCCAGTGCGCCGACCTTCGTCCTGGGCTTCCTGCTCGCTCCACACCATGCTCGTACGTTCACTCCCTGAGCCCTTCCTCGCATGCTTCATATTCCAAAACTCTCAACATACGTACGCACGCGTTGGTTAAACGATAGAAACTTATGGGGTGTAAACCATCAATGACCGTATAGTTTCATTCGACTTGCCGCTTCTCGTATAGGTCACTCAAGAAACCACCCTAGTTTTTAGAATTCTGATAGACTATGTGATACCCTAAGTAGCAACCTTATTAGTGGTGAGACGTGGGGCCAATGCCTTTGGCTACTCATGCAGATGCCTAGGTACCGGTTTCCCAAAAGGGCTAAAGTCCAAATATACCTATCTACGATGCTATAGATCACTCGCAGGATCTATATGCTATCTAGATAGACCAGTTTGACACCTAAGGACTAGAACCTTAGTACCATAGTATTACCTTCAAGCTAAGAATTATAGTAGCTTCCTATAGGAGAGTGTGGCTAAATTCTTGGGATCATATCCAGTTAGTAGCAGCCCTGTAGTCGTTCTAAGCGAAGGAACCATATAGATGGTCACCTAAGACGTTGTTGTTCGCTTATGAACTACCATGGTACTAGTATGACCTTCAAAGTATCGCTTAGGTCACCCCGGACCTTGCCCTTTTCTTTCTAAGCTGACTGAGGTTGTAATTGCTTCCATGACCATCTGGTCAGTTGTGGGAACATGGAATGTGCTTGTTAGTTTCTACATAGAGTATTTTAGGGGTGTGTAGTGGTTGCGTTAGGCCTAACGGGCTAGGTACACCTACTGAGCGAGCGTAGTATATAAGATGGGCCTGCCAAATGCTATATAGGCTACTCAAGAAGAAAGCTATAATCATAAAATACCTATGGGGTTATATTATGCTCACAAAGCAATACTAAGTCGCGAGTGATTATATTGAAGCCTGCAGAGCCATTTGAAGTCTGGTGCCCTTACCAGCTTCCCCTATGCCTGAGTTGGCATCACTGACCCTCTGCAAAGTCTTGTGTGCTCAGGGTGCAGTTACAGGAACCTAGAGGGCTTACATACAGTTACAGGAGCCCAAAAAGCTCAATCATAGTCCTAGAGATCGATTATACCTTAGTTACAGGTTGTCTACTAATCTACAATAGTATAGATAGGAGGGGTATATGAATTGCTTGTACTTATCGGGCTTATGAGGGCCTAGGTAGGTTATCTCTGTGTTTCTTGCACCTTCCAAGCTTACGGGGGCCAGGTTAGGTTCTTTTTTGTATACTTGCTTGCTAGCTATAGTTTATGAATATAAAATCATACAACTTAAGTTCCTATTTGTATAATTGTCTACTAGATGCAGGCTATGGTTGTGAAATCATATAGGTTAACTTCTTCCCCTTTTGGCTGATTACTTTAGTTCCTTATCAGCTTCTATTCAGTTACTCTTATTTCCTTACATATTCTGCATATATTGTACTGACGCCCATGCGTGGGGCGCTGCATACTTTCCTACTGGTCTAGACAGATAGGTTTTGGGACCTCCTTAGCAGCTATTCTGATTCAGGAGATCGGTTAGCTCCTTTCCTTTGGAGTTGCCAGATAGTAGAGGTTTTCTTGTCTTTTTTTATATAGTTTTTGGGTAGGCTAGGGTGTTACATCTCATAAATCTCCATAGTATGATCATCGTGTGCGCATGTACAATGAGAATTCCAATATACAAAACCTTCGGAAGAAGGCTCGGGAGGTGAGAACACGAGCGCATCGCCAAGAGGATAGGGGCTGAGGCCAAGAGGCTGGCGCGCTAGGTGCCACATCTCGCCTCTAGTGCAGCATGATAGGGGGCGTGCCGCACACCCCTCTTCCACCGCCCAAGGACATATATATAAGCGCCTCACTCAATTTAAATCATTCACAAAGTAAACCCACGGCTGGAAATAGGGAGAGCACACAAAAATTACTAAATTTTCATCCGATTACGCTACCAGATGTCAACCAAACGCAAATTAACTTCAGGTAATAAGTTCTAGGACCATGAAAAGCATTACTACGGAGTCATTTCTCGAAAATTCGCTCGGCATACCAGATCTCCGCCGAGTAAAGGTTGTTAGAATTGCTCCAAATTGAACCCTAAACGGTCACAAACATTAGGTAAGCACTTCTCCCTTCTGAACTCTAGGGAAATTATAAGTTTTTAGCCGAGTTATTTGATGTTGAATTATAGTTAATATTATTATCAAAAGTTATCATTATTGGCCGAATTTAGTATTGCATTAGTCCTATTCTCTCAGCATAAAGGTTACAGTTGGAAAGAACTGCCATTTACAAGTTGAAATTCTCCATTTATCAGAAATCAACATTCGAGGTATGTTAAGGTTGATTCCTTTTTCAAGTTATTCTCGTCATATAACAATATGAGCTATGTTTTCGAACATAGAAAACGATCCTACATGTCGTAATTAGCTGCTTCTAGTATATAAGGATCATGTATGTTGAGATTAGCTTCTATTAGTAGATTATTATTACATATGTTGTGTCTAGCTACTAGAAAGCATTTTAAGAGTATATGGCAGTATCCCTTGTTGGGAAAGAAGATGTTAAGTGTGACTCACGCTAGAAGTGTCCTAGAACCTCCTCTATCCTCTTGTTCACTGGGTTAGTAGAATTGATGTTTTGGTGTCATGCCTAGGCTTTAGAAGTTTGTGGATATTTGTTGGGCCTGAGTTATTAAATTGAATAGCATAGGCGCAATCGGGCGATATAACTATCAGTTTGATGCCTGTGTTGTCAGCAAAGCTCGCCTAGAGGATGTTGGCATACCATGATGCCTCCAGGGCCAGAATTATGTTAGTGTGGTCTTACCTTAGAGTCAGTGGCATCAAAGTTGCCCAATGAGTTGGGGGTCAGTCTGCAATATAGTGGCTACCACCAGTGACAGTTAGTTTTAGCCGACACGGTGCTTATCGTATAGGTCATTCAGGGCACCACCCCAGTTGTTACCAATTTGATAGAGTAGTAGATACCCTAATAAGGGAACTTTGTTAATAGCTAGATACGGGGCCAATTACCCAACCTACTCTTATAAGATACTCAGGTACAGGTTACCGCGAATGGCTATGCCAAATAACATACCTATGAGGTTAGGAATTGCCTAGAGAAGGCATATAAAACCTAAACAGACCAATTTATTGTCTAAGGGACTAGACCCACGGTGTTACGGTATTACCTCCAAGATAAGAGTTATAATAAGCTGCCTATGGAAGGTTCGGGCTGATTGCTCCAGAGCATATCCGATTAGTAGCAACCCACAGTTGATTTACACAGAGGATAAGTATTCCAGAATAAGCCTATTATGGTCAGCTGTTATGAATAGAATTGAGACGATAGTGATGACATAGTAACCCTCATCCGAGTTAATCCTAGCTTGAGTGGTTTTTCCTTACGACATTTGGATTGTTGGATGTTGTGGCCTATAGGGCCATGCTTGTAGGAGAAGTATGATGTCTGATAGGACCAGATTGAAGTTATGAGGGTCGTATTGAGTTACACCAGATAGAGGCCATGAGGGTTGTATCCAGTTACAACAGATACGTTATGATCATAGTAGATCCAAGGCTAGGGATCTAGTTACAGCAGTTACATTATGATCCATACTCGAGCCAAGGATCGAGATCCTGTTACAGCAGATACATTATGATCCATAGTCGACCCAAGGCTCGAGATTAGTTACAATAGTTATATTATAATCCATAGTCAAGCCAAGGCTCGGGATCCAGTTACAGCAGAAACATTATGATCCATAGTCGAGCCAAGGCTCGGGATTCAATTACAGCAATTACACTATGACGTATAGTCAGGCCAAGGTTCAGGGTCCAGATACAGCTACAGGAGCCCAGATGACTCAGATACAGCTACAGGAGCCGAGACAGCTCAGATATACTTACAGGAGCCCAGATGGCTCATACATAGTTATAGTTACTTGCAGAGTCTACGGGGCACCAATAGGGGTATATAGAGTGATTGGCACCTGCTGAAGCTTGGGGCCCAGGTAGATTAGTTCTATGTTGCTTGTACCTTCTCGGCTGATGGGGGCCAGGTTGGTTCTTGTCTATATATTTGTTTTCCAGTTATAACTTATGGATGAATAGACGTACAATTTCAGCTCATATACATGTAGCGTTTTACTAGATGCAGTTTATGGATAAGAAAGTTTACAGGTTAACTTCTTGACCTTACTTCTGTTCACTTTCAGTTCTTTATCAGTTTTAATCAGCTTCTGTTACGGCCTTACATATTTGGTACATATTGTATTAATATCCAACTATGGGGCACTGTATATTTGCCTGCAAGTTTAGACAGACAGAGTTCAGGACCTCTATTAGCAGCTGTTCAAGGTTAGCATTTCAGCTAGCTCCTTTCATCTGGAGTTGCCAGGTTGTGGATATTACCGTCTTTTATTTGAATAGCATTTGGGTAGGCCGGAGCCCTGTCCATACCAATATTTTTTTCAACCTTAGAGGCTTGCAGACTATAGTCTTTAGTTAGTTGGTTATTGTTGGCCCCGTGGGGCCTATGTATGTCTTATATTTTGTGTTGGCTGTGTAGGGCCCAATATAGCTGTCTGTTTTCTTTCTTGTTATAACTAGACAGGATGATGGTCTTGTCGGCCCATATAGGATCCATTTTAGTACTGTATTGGCTGGGTTAGCTATTTTCTTTTACAGGTGGCTATGAGACCTTGTCAATCTGAGGTTGTATTTAAAGCCGAGATATAACTCGTCGTTTTCTTGAATTGAGTTGCAGGCATGCACTAGAAGTGCACAAGCCCAGTCAAGTCAGTTCAGATCCCAGTGTAGCATTAGGTGCCAGTCATGCCTCCCAAGGCGGGGCGTGACATGGGGCCCTGTCCTGACCAATATTTCACTCTTAGAACCTTTCAGACTACAATTCATAGTTAGTTGCGAGTTGTTGTCCATGTGGGGCCTATATGTGTTGTGATATGAGGGTTGACTGCGTGGGGCCAAGTTATGATACTTGTTAGCAACCGTGTCGGTCGTAGTTTATATATACGTGTCTGCCTTTCCTCTATTATGATTTAGATAGCATGGTGTCCTTGTCGACCCGCATAGGATGATATTGTTATTGCACCTATCGGGTTAGCTACTTTTGTGCAAGTTTATATTGTGGTCATGTCGTCCTAAGGATATGTTTGTAGCCAAGATATAGCCATTTATTTTCTTGCTATGTGATGCTGGAATGCACCAGAAGTGTATGTGTCTAGCCAAGACAGCTTAGAGTCTCGTGTGGTATTAGGTGCCAGTTACACCTCCCAAGGTGGGGCGTGACAAAAAGGAGGAGGAGTGTAATTAGGTGTTAGCTCACATGAGGACATCCTTGGACCTGTTCATGAAACATATTATGGGCTCTAGTGGGAAAAAGGTGAATGCAGTTGGAGCTCAAGTCTAGGAGCCAGGGTTTGAGTAGTCAGATTCCGAGGAGGAGGCAAACTTCTTGGACAACCAAGTGGTGGGTTTTTGGGCCAATGCCAAAGGGTCTGGACAGGACATTTGGCACTAAGGTTTTGGAATCAGGGTCAGAAAAAATATCGAGACAACTACAATAGGAATTTTTATAGGGACAGGAGTAGAGGTCGTGAGCGAGATGGTGAGTGGAGAAAGAATGATGGCTACCACAACGATCGAACAAGTTTGTACGTTCCTCCAAATGCTCTTGAGGGTGAGGTTGGAACCTCAAAACTGGAGAACATGATGGTTGAGTTACTAAAAAGGGTTAAATCGATTAATGAGCAGCTTAAGGCCTTTCGAGAGTGATATATCTAGCATGGGCCAAAAGGTTGAGTCCCACACCACAATGATTAAGTAGATTGAGCAGAAGCTTGGTCAAATCTTTGTGTCCCTAAACTAGAGGCAAAAGGGGACACTTCCTAGCAACATCATCCAAAATCCAAAGAATGTCAGTCATTATATGGTGGTTATGACTAGGGGTGGGAAGACTATTGTTGACCCTCCCACGCCGATTGTAGTTAAAATGAAAAGACAAAAAGAGATCGAGCTTAATGACAATGATGAGCTAGCTGACTAGGATCTTACAGGTGAGGCTGAGTTGACTGAGGCTCCAGTTGGTGCAAAGGAGTCTGGAGATGATAAAGGGAAGGAACAAAAGGCCACACAAGTGTATCGGTCCATTCCTCGACCACCGCCACCAATAACTTAGAGGATGAAGAAGAAGGCGGAAGATGGTAAGTTTCAGAAATTCCTCCCTCTGCTAAAATAGTTACCTGTGAACATACCATTGGTCGAGGCATTGGAGTGGATGTCTGGATACACCAAGTTTATGAAGGACTTTGTGAATAATAAGAGATCTATGAGCTATGAGCCGGTATGTAACTTGCATCATTGCAGTACCATAGCCTCACAGGTCCTTACCAAGGAGAAAGAGGATCTAGGTTCCTTCAACATTCCTTGTACGATTGGTGACTTTGAGTTCGCAAGGAACTTTGTGACTTGGGAGCTAGCATTAACTTAATGTTGTTAGATGTATTCAGATAGCTGGGCTTAGGAGCCCCCACACCGACTTTAATGCAGCTATTGATGGCAGATCCCACAATTAAAAAGCCAGTGGAAGTTCTCTTTGATGTGCTAGTGAAGGTGGATCAATTTTATCTTCCCAGTGGACTTCGTGATCTTAGATTGCTAGGTTGATTTTGAGGTCCCCATTATTTTGGGGTGACCATTCCTCGCCACTAGGAGAACTCTGGTAGATGTTGAGGATAGCCAACTAAAATTTAAACGGACGAGGAGGAGATTAGCTTCAATGTCTACCGGTCAATGAAGTAGCCCAATGAGTTCGGGGTTGTGTCAACAATGGAGGATGATTTTGAGCTTCTTGACGAATTTTGAGTAGTCAAGAGACTTACTTCATGCCACGATATTAAATCAGGCACTTCTTGAGAGACAACCCATGAGGTGGTTTGGCAAAGTCTGAGTACCAAGTCACCTGCATCGTGCCGCAATATTAAATCAAGCGCTTCTTGGGAGGCAACCCAAGTACCTTAACTAATATATGTTCAGTGTGCATGTGAAACAAAAACTTTGGTGGGTGAAAATTGCAACATAGGACTATAGTACGAGCCTTGGTATGACCATATGATGATTGTACGGCTCATAGTACTGTCCGTGGTGAGAATTAGAGACTAGTCCAAGAGCATAAGTTCATGTTACAGTTGGTCGTTATGAACCGTACCTCCATTGTACAAGTCGTAGTACCCACAGTGAGGATGAACTATGCTTAAGTATGGAAGGGTATAGAGTTTGTCTTATGATACATAGTACAAATCATACCCATCTGGTATAACTCGTAACATGCACTCGTAAGTCTGAAGGTAAGTTTCCTCATTCTATTGCTATGAGTCTAGTGGATGGGTTGTAGGTCCGACCTATGACCCGTGGTACAAGATATGATAGGGAAACTTAAAGTTAATTGACCTGACTCAATCCGGATGTTCAAAATCTACCCTAAAATATTTAAATCTCAAATTTCTGGACCACAACTCCCACGCATCAAAAACACAACACCATAACCCTCTACCCACAATCCTAAAGAACCCGTAACCCAATCTCAATCCATTCACGCATGATTTAATCTTTAAATTCACTAAGATTGTTTGAGTTTCATCCTCTGAAACTTCGAACAAGCAACCGTGAAGCAAATAGCTAACAAGTAAGTGGGATTTTATTTCTTGTAACTATTTTGCTACCTTAAATCAAAACCTGATAACGCTCAAACTCACACCTCCTGATGAAGTATGAAGCGGACGTTGTCAATAAAGTAAGAAGTTGGGGTGGAACCCACAGGGAATATGGAAGATCTAGACTAATGCTGATAAGTGAACTTGTTGATGAGTTATCCCCAATTTGGGGGTTTCAAGGAAACAATATTAAAGCAAATACTAGAATTATGATTTAAATCAAGATTTGAAAACAACTAGGGTAAGTTTTCCACATGGGTTCAAACTACTTCAGGTGTACACATGTGACCAATCTCAATGCTTACTTGTAGAACTGATAACTAGGGTTCATCCAAACGACTGGTTCATCCGTATTGGATGACTATACTCAATCACCGGGTTCAGGTCTCATGAGCGATTTCAAACTAACCGTTATCAATATGTTCCAAATTTAACTTTCCTGTGACCACAACTCAAGTTAATACAATGATCATAAAGATCAAGGCTTTGTTGTAATTCTCTTTTCCTAATCTCCACCTCTCTAGGTTCAAGCAAGTAAAGAATTCAAGCAAGTCCTAACACTGTACACCATTAAGAAACGTTTAAACACGAAGAGAATACAATACAAGATTTTCGCGTTGGTTTTGAATCACTTTTGTCCAACCCTAGTTTGATAATCCACCATAGTTTATACAACCCCTAGTTGTGGAGGTTTTGGCCTTTCATGGTTGTAAGATTGTAATTTGTATTCATAGATAACCACATAAATTAAATACTTAAAGCAACGATTGGAAGAAAATCAGATTTCATTATTCAAGAACAACCTCAAGAACAATGTGAGAAATCAAGAATTTGATACCAAGAATCGCTCCTCAAAACTCGATATAAATTCACAAAAAATAACTATTCACACATCTCACAACTCAGTTCTGCCCTTCTCTTACTAAAATAAAAAATAAAGGATATTTATACAGACATTAGAAACCTTTTCCTAAGCTGACAGTGATTTTTTCATATCTAGTGCCGCCTGTGCCACGATTTGTCCGACGACCCATAGCAGGATTGTACGGGTCGTACCTGCTGTCCATAAGTTCTTGGCTGCTACAAATTTGGATAAGGATTGGTTCCCTGGTGTGACACGCACCTGCTTCTTACAAGTCGTACATTGCTTTTGTGGTTTGGCTCTGAGAACTTTGACATCTTCTGGAATTCTTCACGAGTGTTGTGGTACGACTCGTACCTTCTTGCCATGACTTGTACTATCTATAGTGTTTGAAGTTCTGCCAAGTACTGAAAATCCTCTGAAGTTCACCACAGCTCCTAGTATGATTAACACATTTTGATGCAACAGTTCGTGAGTCCATCTGTACCAGGAGTCTTTTTTGTGCAATTTCTTCTGAATATTTCCACGACTCTAGTTACGACTCGTACCATTATGGTACGACTTTATTGAGAGTCGTAGTTTGCCTTCTTCCCAATTCAGACTTCTAACTTTCATCACAATTCTCTGTACGACTCGTACAATCAAGGTACGACTTGTACTGAGACTGGTTCTTTGGCTGATTCTCTGCCTTTTGAGGCTTCTTTTGCACATCTTTGCTCCAATACTTATTTTCCCTGAAATCAAAGTAAAAGTCCCTTATATCCATATAAAATATCTAAGTTCATGTTATTTTCTTAGTTTTAAGCGCCGAAAGTGTTGTAAGCTCACAACACATCAACACCTTTAACTTAAGACAGGCAAAGAGAAAGAAAAACTAAACACGACACTTAACTAGAAAGTAAACCTAGGACACTGATCTTGGGCAGATTTATATGCCCAAGTGATACTCAAACGTATCATTTTTACCTTGTTTGTTGTGCAATGTGTATATAATATCATGTATTTGGTAATAAAATGCGAATTTATACTAACCAACATGATTAGCATTTGTTTTGCAGGATAATGTGATTTTTAGGAGCTAAAATGCGTGTTGGAACTATGTCGGAGTTGGACTTGGATGCGAGCGTGGAAAAGACCTTGGATGGCACATTTTACACTGGCTCCGTGATGGAGCCGTGCCACGCTGCCATCGCGGTAGCACACTGCCTAGGCAGGAATTAATTAGGCAATTTCCAGTGTGCCTGCGCGTCAGTTCTGTGGCACGGAATTAGGCCTCCGCGATGGCCTCCGTGCCACGTTGAGACCAATTATCCGGACCCTGCAATTTCCAGAGAGGGTCCACGTCCACGCCGTGTCACGGAGGCAGTGCTCCGCGTTGGCCTCCGTGACACGTTGCTTGTTATTCCGGGAAAAATTTCCCACTAGTATAAATAGAACACTTAGGTTATTTTTAGAGGAGGTCTTCTTTTAGTTCTAGTTTTTAGCAGAGTTTAGGAGTGGAGAGAGGAACGTGGTTTTGTGGCAGTTGAAGAATAGAAAAGATAAGAGTTTTCTTCTCTTCCCTTCTTCTTTTCCTTCAATTGTATGCATGATTTACACTCATTCTAGGACGATTAATCCAAGAATGAGTGGCTAATTCCTTTCTTGCTGAGGTTTTGAACTTGTGTAATGATTATTGGTAATAATTGATATGGTTTCTTCTTCTTCTTCTTGCGTATTGTTCTATTAATTCTTGTGCTTAGTACATTCTTGATTGGCCACCATTAATGTATATCTAAAAAGTCCAATTTCACTCGAGAGAGCATGAAATTGGAAAGTTGTGAATTAATAGGGTATTGTTCTTAACTTGATTTGGGAAAATTGGGTTTTGATGTGCTTTCTTGATAGAAATATACTTGAAAGCCGTATTAGTCAATTTAGGAACCGGAATTGTAGTGTTAGGTCATGAATTTCATTTGATCACAGAAATGTAGACGAATGGTTTATGATTCTAAAGTGAAATTAAATACGGAAGTTTTAATTTCTAGGCAAACGTTCTTGACTAGCAATATGAAGAAGAGGATGACCAAATTATCATAATTATTAACTTCATTACTCGTTCTTAACCTTTGCATGAGCATATCCATTGTCTGAATTCAACGTAAATAATAGTTGTTAAGTTTAGTATATAATTAGTTTAGAAACAAAACTCCCTAAATTCTTGATTGGATAGTTGTTAGCATAGTTAGAAATAGAATAGAAATATAGTGAACTAGGAAATTTTGCATATCCAGAGCAGCCTCCTTGGATCGATACTTGGCTACTTAGCCACTTTATTACTTGTTTGACCACGTACACTTGCGTGTCGGTTTTTAACACATACCGAACCAGCCGGACAAGTTTTTGGCGCCGTTGCCGGGGAGGCTAGGCGATTTGTAAAATTTTGTTTAGTGTAAATTTACTGTATTTGTATTTTATTTTCTTAAGTGTTAACAACTTGGTCTTAGCCTGTATTTTGCATATTTTTATTTCTGTGAACACTGGCAAGGGACAAGGAGTTGGTAGAATCTTACTTAGAGACAGAACGTGAATTGCATAGTCAACGTAGAGAAGCTCTTCGGAAGAAGCTGCAGTTGCTCAAACAGTCTATGATGGAGCAACCCAATCCACCAGTTGTACGGGCAGTGTTAGTGCCCGAGGAAGTAGCAGCCAGGCCGGTTCGCGAGGTGGCAATCCCACAAGCTAATAATGTACATTCCAGCATCCGCAAACCAGAGCCTGGGGGGAGATTTGAGTTAAAGCAAAATATGGTGCAACTTTTGCACACGAGCGGGCAGTTCACCGGTCTCCCTCATGAAGATCCGCAAAAACATCTCCAGAACTTTTTGGAGATAAGTGACACGTACATACCCGCTGGAGTGTCACCTGATTATGTTCGGCTCACCTTATTTTCATTTTCCTTATTGGGTGAAGCCAAGAGGTGGTTAAAAGCTGAACCCAACTCTATATCAACGTGGGATGATCTTGCAAAGAAGTTCTTAATCAGATTTTTCCCTTCAGGTAAAACAGCTAAACTTAGAAGTCAGATTCTAAGTTTTAAACAGAGGGAAGGAGAAAATCTTTATCAAGCCTGGGAAAGATTCAAGTCCATGTTGCGGGACTGTCCTCATCATCATCAGTCAAATGAGGTGTTGGTACACCCTTTTATTGAGGGTTTGGAACCCCACACTAAAATTTTGTTAGACTCAGCAGCTGGAGGGCAAGCGCTGGAGAAGACTTATGAAGAGTTGTACACTTTGCTCAACCGAATCTCACAAGGCAATCCGGAATGGAATGCAGATTCTTCAAGGGGTGGAGCAAGGAAAGCAGCGGGAGTGTTCGAAGTGGATGGATTCACAGCTATCGTTGCACAGATAGCTGCTTTGCAAAATCAGTTAAACACTCACTTCAGCACTATGAATTTGAACCAGTCTTCAGCCTCAGTTAATGCAGTCCAACAGATGTGGTGTGAAATGTGTGGTAGTAGTGAGCATTCAGCTGAGTGCTGTGGTGCAAATCCTGATTCTGTCAACTATGTGGGCAATGCACAGAGGAATCAACAGCAGTTTGGTGGTAGCTACAACTCGAATTGGAGGAATCATCCGAATTTTTAGTGGGGTAGCAACAATCAACAAGGCCAAGGTTCAGGGCAGGGTATGCACAGAAACCAAGGAGGGCAACAAGGCTATCAGAATTAGTTCAGAAATCACAATGCCCCTCCTCCACCACCATCACCGACTATTGAGGAAATGTTCAAGACCATGATTGCCAACCAGGCACAATTGCAGGCTGACTACGTCAAACTGGCAGCCGAAGTAAAGAACAATCAATTGGCAACCAAGGCTCTTGAATATCAGTTTGGGAAATTTGCTAGTGCCCAAAATACTAGACCCAGGGGAGGACTACCTAGCGACACGGATCCAAATCCTAAGCAGGTAAATGCAGTGACCACGAGGAGTGGTTTACAATTAAAGGAGGTGGAACCTGAAAGAATGCCTCAGAAGTCAGGAGTAGTAGATGTTGAGGGAGAACAAACCTCAGATACGGGGAAGACCAAAGAAGCTGAACCAGCAAGGCCTCCACCCCCGTTCCCTCAACGACTTAAGAAACACAAGGAGGAGGCGTGTTTCCAGAAATTCATGGAGGTACTCAAACAGGTACATGTTAACTTACCTCTTGTTGATGTCTTGCAGGGTGTGCCGAAATATGCAAAGTATATCAAAGACATCGTGGCCAACAAAAGTCGCTTGACTGAGTATGCCACGGTGGCTTTAACAGAGGAATGCACATCCCGTATTCAGAACAGGTTGCCCACTAAACTAAAGGATCCTGGAAGTTTTACTATCCAGCTGACGATTGGGCAAAGTATCCGAGCTCGTGGGTTATGCGACTTGGGGGCAAGTATAAATCTGATGCCATCTTCGGTATTCAGAAAGTTAGGGCTAGGGAGTCCTAGACCCACAACAGTGATCTTGCAGCTAGCAGACAGGTCCTTAGCTAAGCCGGATGGCATTGTTGAGGATGTGCTAGTGCAGGTAGGCTCCCTCATTTTTCCGGTAGATTTCATTGTTCTAGATTTTGAACCAGATGCAGAAGTCCCATTTATTTTGGGACGACCATTTTTGAAAACCGGAAAGGCATTGATCGATGTAGCTGCGGGTAAACTTACAATGCAAGCACATGACAAGGTAGAGGTATTTGATGTGTTAAAATCCATGAAGTTGTCGGCTATACATGAGGAGCTTTCGGAAATCAACGTGGTTGAACATGTAGGAAGTAAGCAGGCTGTTGAAGCTCAAGACCCCTTGGAGAGAGCGCTTATGCACTCTGATCATTTTGAGGATGGAGAAGCTTGTGGAATGGTTCAATTATTAGATGGAGCACCTCAATACCCGAGAAGACAGGAATTTCAGTCCTTGATGAGATCACTAGAGCCGTTGCCGAAACCGTCTATTGAGAAGGCACCGAAATTGGAGCTGAAAGAATTGCCTCCCCATTTAAAATATATCTTTTTGGGGGAGGGAGAGACTTTACCAGTTATCATCTCTGCAGACTTGACAGAGGAACAGGAACAGGCAGCCTTGGGGGTCTTAAGGAAGAGAAAGAAAGCAATGGGTTGGCAAATGTCCGACATTCAGGGTATAAATCCAGCTTTCTGCACGCACAGGATATTTATGGAGACAGGAGCCAAGCCGACAGTTCAGCCACAGAGGAGACTTAATCTAGCAATGAAAGATGTGGTAAGAAAGGAAATAATTAAGTGGCTTGATGCAGGTGTAGTCTACCCAATTTCAGACAGTGAGTGGGTCAGTCCCGTTCAATGTGTTCCTAAGAAAGGGGGGATGACTGTAATCACCAATGAGAAAAATGAGTTAATCCCCACACGAACCGTCACAGGATGGCGAATTTGTATGGACTACCGAAAGCTGAATGAAGCCACAAGGAAAGACCATTACCCCATTCCTTTTATTGACCAAATACTTGACAGGTTGGCAGGGCAGGAATATTACTGCTTTCTTGATGGGTACTCCGGCTATAACCAAATAGCCATCACTCCTGAGGATCAAGAGAAGACGACGTTCACCTGTCCTTATGGGACATATGCTTTCAGGCGAATGCCGTTTGGGTTATGCAATGCACCCGCCACATTTCAGAGATGCATGATGGCTATATTCCATGACATGGTTGAAGATTTTGTTGAGGTATTTATGGATGATTTTTCTATTTTTGGTAATTCGTTTGCTACTTGCTTGCAGAATCTTGATAGGGTACTGGCTCGATGTGAAGAATCCAACCTAGTGTTAAACTGGGAGAAATGCCACTTCTTAGTAAATGAAGGGATTGTCCTAGGCCACAAGGTGTCTAAAAAGGGGTTGGAAGTCGATCGTGCTAAAATAGAGGTGATTGAGAAATTGCCACCACCAGTATCCTTGAAAGGTGTACGAAGTTTTCTGGGACATGCAGGATTCTACAGACGATTCATAAAAAACTTTTCCAACATTTCTAGACCGCTATGCAGGCTGCTAGAAAAGGAGGTCAAGTTTGAATTAAATGATGAGTGTGTTGTAGCATTCGAAAAGTTGAAGCAGAAGTTGATAGAAGCACCCATACTTACTTCTCCTGACTGGGAACAACCATTTGAGTTGATGTGTGATGCCAGTGATGTGGCTGTGGGAGCTGTTTTGGGACAAAGGAAGAATAGAGTTTTTCATTCTATTTATTATGCAAGCAAGACGCTCAATGCGGCTCAGAGCAATTACACAGTCACAGAAAAAGAAATGCTAGCTCTGGTGTTTGCATTTGACAAGTTCCGGTCGTATTTGGTGGGTACAAAAGTGGTGGTGTACACTGATCATGCAGCTATTCGATACCTATTCAACAAGAAAGATGCTAAGCCCAGATTGATCAGATGGATCTTATTGCTACAAGAGTTTGACCTTGAGATTAGAGACAGAAAGGGGAGTGAAAATCAGGTAGCAGATCACCTATCACGACTGGAGAGTCGGTCGCATGTGATGGAAAGTGATGACTTTAATGAGGACTTCCCAGATGAGCAACTATTGGCAGTGGGAGAAGCAGAAGTTCCCTGGTATGCTGACATAGTCAACTTGCTAGTGAGCGGAGTTTACCCCCCTGAAGCAACAGACCAGCAAATTGAGGCATGATAGCCGATATTATGTATGGGACGAGCCATATTTGTTCAAGCAGGGACCAGACCAGGTGATGAGAAGATGCATCCCAGAGAGTCAGATAGCAGAGGTGCTAAGGGGCTGCCATTCTTCATTGTATGGAGGGCATCATGGAGGTGAGAGAACAGCACATAAGGTTCTTCAGTCAGGTTTCTTTTGGCCGACCCTGTTCAGAGATTCTATGGAGTATGTCAAAATGTGTGATAGATGTCAGCGGACAGGAACAATTGGTAGAAGACAAGAGATGCCTTTGCAGAACATACTGGAAGTTGAGCCCTTTGATGTATGGGGTATTGATTTCATGGGTCCATTCCCACCGTCATTTGGAAATCGTTACATCTTGGTAGCTGTAGATTATGTATCAAAATGGGTGGAAGCAATAGCTTTCCCCAGGAATGATAACAAGGTAGTAATGAAGTTTGTGAAGAAACACATTCTCACAAGGTTTGGGACACCCCGAGCAATTATCAGTGACGGAGGAGCTCATTTTGTCAATGCAAGCTTCAAGAAATTATTAGCTAAGTATGGGGTGCGCCATAAGGTGGCCACGGCATACCACCCTCAAACTAGTGGGCAAGTGGAGGTGTCAAATAGGGAGGTAAAACAGATTCTTCAGAAAACGGTTAACACACAACGGAATGATTGGTCTGGTAAACTTGATGATGCGTTGTGAGCCTACCGAACAGCTTATAAGACACCGATCGGAACGTCACCATACCGATTGGTCTATGGCAAAGCATGTCATCTCCCGGTTGAACTTGAGCATCGAGCTTTCTAGGCTGTCAGAAAGCTAAATATGGACTTAGAGCTGGTGGGTAAAAAGAGATTGATGCAGCTCAGCGAGCTTGACGAATTCCGCTGGCATGCCTATGAAAGTGCGAAGTGCTACAAGGAAAGAACCAAAAGATGGCACGACAAGCATGTGGTGCATCGCATTTTTGAACCAGGACAGAAAGTTTTGCTTTTTAATTCAAGATTGAAATTGTTTCCTGGTAAGCTGAGGTCTAAATGGTCTGGACCGCTTGAAGTAGTGAGAATGACCCCTCATGGGGCGGTAGAACTGTGGCAAGAAGACAGGAGTGCTACGTTCTTGGTAAATGGGCAAAGATGCAAGCACTACTGGGGAGATGACCATGATCGGGACAAATCATCCATCTCCCTAGTAGACACGTGAGCATAAAGGCTGTCGAGCCGCGACGTTAAACCAGGCGCTGCACGGGAGGCAACCCGTGAAAAATATTTTTTTCTTTCCTTAGTGTAAAGTTTTTCATTTATTCTATTTTCTTTCCTTTTTCTTGACTAGGCTTAGATTTGCATTTTAATTAGTAATTTTTATTTTATTTATTTTTTTAGTAGGGAATCTATGAATTTAACCAATTTTTGTTTAGTGAGGTGATTTTCAGGTATACCGGAGTAAAAATACTTGGAATCGAGGAAACGAGGCGAGGTATGAAAAATAAAATTTGATGGTGAAACAGAGCACTAGCGCGTTGGCGCCGTGTCACGGAGGCAATACTCCGCGTTGACCTCCGTGACACGTTGAAGGCGAATCTGAAATTTTTTTAAAATTCCAGTAAGCCAACGCGTTGGCTCCGTGTCACAGAGGAGGGGCTCCGCGTTACCCTCCGTGACACGTTGCCCTTATTCCAGTGCCGGGTCACACCGGGTTTCCGGGTGACCCGCGTGTTTCTTTTAAATAAACCCCCGATTTTCGCCCAAATTTCCCCATTCCTTCTACCCTCCGCGACCAAACACCCATTCCCCTACCCCCAAGCTCCGTGCCACGTTGATAGGCAAGGAAAACGTCAAGTTTTTTCGGTTCTTCAAATCCAAGGTATGTTTTCATCTTCTATCTCAAATTTCTGGCGAGTTTTGTCACTTTTGAGCATGTGAGGTGAGATATATCACCCTAGGTAAAAAATTAAACATGATGTGAATTATTTTGTGATTGATTATGTTCGGATTATTGTAGTTGACGTTTGAACTTATCGATTGATTGAATAATTCAATATTGATTGTCGAATTGAGTTCTAGGGCTTGGGTTGTTGGAGTTGAACGTGGGTAACTTGATAGTTTGATGAAATTGGTGCCTGGGTGTGTTTAGTAGTTGAGATAAGTCGTGGTAACTATTGTTTAATTGTGGAAAGACGACTAATTCTCAAATTTCTGTGGGGAAGTGCATAATATGTGAATTGGTTGAATTGCTTAGATTAGTTGTATATAATAGGTTTGTATTGTTGTTCTTATTTCTGTTGTGGTTATGGTTGCTAAGTGTTGTGGGTGAATAGCTGTCGATAGGAGGATTGGGTTAGCTGTATGAAGTCTGAGTAGTTCGCTAGCCGTTATGCTGTCGAAATTTTGTGAACGCACTAAGCAACATGTTTATAGTTGATTGTGTTTGGGGTGTAAATAGATTTATCCTTGCTAAAATGTTGTAAATTTTGTTAAAGACTAAGTGTGGGGTAAATTTTGTTTAACCCGACCTTAGCCGAAGCTAACAAGTTTTTAGCTTAATATTGTGCTTGTCTATGTAAATTGACAGGTACAATGGCTAGCCGACAAGATAAAGGCAAGGGTGCCTTAACCTCAGGCACTGGCAGAAAGAGAATGAGACTGGGCACGGCTGTCCCAGCTGCACCTGCTATTCCACGCGGTCAACACCGCCGATACGGAACACGATGGGTCACCGACGAAGGGAAGAAATGGTATAATAAGCACAAGGAAAGCAAATACTTCCCGGAGGAATATATTGCAAGGGAACCACTTGCACAGGAGTTCCCTCGCATGGTGCAGAGGATTGAGGCAGCTGGGCTCAGTTTTATTTTTCATGAGCCCAAGGAGTGCAACCTTCACTTGGTCCGGGAATTCTACGCCAACTGGAACCCGGCCATCAGGAGCCATACTATTAAAATCAGAGGGCAGATTGTCACTCTGGAACCCCAGCAGCTGAATGCCATCGTTGGAGCGCGGGACATAGACGCCCACGTTCTCCGCCAGCTCAATATCACCCCACCGTACGCCGACATCAGGCGTATGTTGTGTGGGGCTCGATCCATAGCCCGATGGAGGAGACACAAAGAGAGGGGTTACCACCAGACTCTGCCTTATTCGCAGATGAACAGGGAGGCCAGAATCTGGCTAAAAATAGTATGTTCGTGTTTGATCCCGGGAGTGCATATGACAGACGTGACCCGGGACCGTGTCTGCCTGGTGTATGCCCTTATGAAAGGGCTTGAGATTAATGTGGGGGCGGTTATAATATCCGCCATGAAGAGAGCCAGACTACACCAGGGCCACAGATACGGGTTTGGCGGACTCATCACCACCTTCCTCCGAGGCCTTGACATTGAGGAAGAAGCTTTAGATTACATTCCGCAGTTGGAGCGGAGGGCCCTTGACGTGACAAAAACCAAGGCCCCCGACACTACACACGGACCTGTGCTGACTCTGGGCGAGCGACATGCTCGTGACGACCAGTATATGGCCCGTATGTTCGGTATGCAGATGCTGCAGCTACGGATAGGTGGGAGACCAGCCACCGAGGATGAATTATGGCAGCTGGAGCTGGACTACCCCTTCGGCGAGAACGCCAGAGCTTTATGCAAGGTGGGGCCAGCCTTTGTGGAGCCAATTAACGATGACGTCCCTACTGATGAGGAGACACATCGTGAGGACTCTAATGTAGAGTCCGATGACGGCGATGGAGCTGATTCAGATATGGGCAACGAGGCCGCAGCACCAGATGAGGAAGTCAAATATTTCGACTAAGCAGGGAGTTCCACCACCAAAAATTTTGTGCTTTGTATTTTTGTGAACACTGGGGACAGTGTTCGATTTAAGTGTGGGGTGGGGAGTAGTTAGGTGCTGGGTCATAGGCTCTAAACTTGCTGTATAATTCTTCGTTGACGTTATGTATGCCTGTGTTTTCCCTGTTGTTGTTAAATGATTTGTGATGTATGTGTATATATTTGTGTTGTGGCTAATGATGTGTGTTTTGAAAGTTATGGTTGCACTTGTAAATATTTTGTAAATTTTATAAATATTTTTTTTCTCTCTATCGATATGATCGATATTTTTCAAAATTTTTGCGAAAAGATTTTGCATTTATCAACATAGTTTGCAAATATTTTCTATCGAAATGATCGATGTGTTGCAAAAATTTTGAAGTTTTAATTTTGGGTTTCTCGGAGTTTGTTTTCGGTTCTTTTACCGAGAATAGTCCCATTGAACCGATGTCATAGTTAGTGACCATTCCCTATGATGGATGGATGACGACCGTCTTAAGGGAAATGTAGTCGATAGGAGTAGATGTTTTGTTTTTAGTTTCTTTGGTGGATTGCATCAATAAACTGTAGTTGCTTATGGTTGCTAAAATTTCGTTGCGTGTTGTAATTGATGTTCAAAACGTGAAAATGATTCGTTTGAAAGCATGCAATTTTGTAAATATGTTGAGTTACCTAGGCTATAGAATTTGGTTCATTATGATTGAGGCTTAATCTTGAATTCATGTAATTGACTAATTAAAGAGTCTGTGAATGCATCTTGATTCGAGCATGTGCATGAAGTGTGAGTGAGGTTTTGCTATTCCATGTCATTGTGAATTGTCTAGAACTTGCCTGGCGTGTATACAAAACGAAATGAAGGAGGTGTAGTGTCGGAAAGGATGTAGGCATTTCTTTGATTTAACCGTTAGTTTCCATTTTTTTTTCTTTTTTTTCTTGTCAAATTCTACCTTTTTATATGTTGTGTACCCTAGTCAGCCCGTTGAGCCTTTAGCCGATTTCTTTCTTTTGTCCAGAATTGTATGAACTAAGCTTTATTCCTTCTTTTCATTAGCCTTAAAGTCTATAAGAAGCTCTTAAGCGCTTACAAAGAACAGAAAATGTTTCCCAAAGTGTTAAAGAGTGAAAAGAGTGAAAAGAAAAGAAAAGCAAAGTGAGGAAAGAAAAGATGATGTTGAAGAGGCACTAGTTGTAATTACATGATAGTGAGGGTACATGAAAACCCTCTGTTTGGTGTCAAGTGTGCCTGATGAAATGGGCTGTATGAAAGTAAACCAGCATGAATGGGAGAAAAAGAGAAAAGAGAGGAACAATGTCCATGAGTCGATGGGAATGAGTTGAAAAGGCGCTTAAGGATGCTAGCGACTATTATTGGCTAATCCAATATATATATACTAGATCCATGGCCCAGTTACAACCCATTAAAAGTCCTATTTGATCCTACATTGCATTTCTTTATATTAGTGGAGTAATACACTAAGGGCAAGCCTATGGGTCATGACATGATGCATGTGAATTCTTTTGGGAGAGAGAGTGAAATTAATTTTTATATGCCCCTACTTGCATGTTTGTGTGTTGCACGAACATAAAAGGGGAAATTTCTCTCGAGTTGTGAGGGTACATGCTTGATGAAAGATTGATTTTCGTGTCGGATTTCTTGATTAGTTGATTTGCATGAGTTTGCCGATATCAAGAATCAATCCTTAAAAGTTTAGGAAGACTCGATGTATTAAGGTCATTGTCTTGTACGACCAAGCATGTTTTCTTGATGATTTGCAAGAATTGAATAATCGGTATGACCGTAGCGTAAAATGTTGCACCATAGTGACGAAGGTTGGGATGTAATTTGCATGAGTTGTGTATGTGTTGTTCGAGGACGAACAAGGATTTAAGTGTGGGGTAAGTGATCTTGGGCAGATTTATATGCCCAAGTGATACTCAAACGTATCATTTTTACCTTGTTTGTTGTGCAATGTGTATATAATATCATGTATTTGGTAATAAAATGCGAATTTATACTAACCAACATGATTAGCATTTGTTTTGCAGGATAATGTGATTTTTAGGAGCTAAAATGCGTGTTGGAACTATGTCGGAGTTGGACTTGGATGCGAGCGTGGAAAAGACCTTGGATGGCACATTTTACACTGGCTCCACGATGGAACCGTGCCACACTGCCATCGTGGTAGCACACTGCCTGGTCAGGAATTAATTAGGCAATTTCCAGTGTGCCTGCGCGTCAGTTCCGTGGCACGGAGATAGGCCTCCGCGATGGCCTCCGTGCCACGTTGAGACCAATTATCCGGACCCTGCAATTTCCAGAGAGGGTCCGCGTCCACGCCGTGTCACGGAGGCAGTGCTCCGCGTTGGCCTCCGTGACACGTTGCTTGTTATTCCGGGAAAAATTTCCCACTAGTATAAATAGCACACTTAGGTTATTTTTAGAGGAGGTCTTCTTTTAGTTCTAGTTTTTAGCAGAGTTCAGGAGTGGAGAGAGGAACGTGGTTTTGTGGCAGTTGAAGAATAGAAAAGATAAGAGTTTTCTTCTCTTCCCTTCTTCTTTTCCTTCAATTGTATGCATGATTTACACTCATTCTAGGACGATTAATCCAAGAATGAGTGGCTAATTCCTTTCTTGCTGAGGTTTTGAACTTGTGTAATGATTATTGGTAATAATTGATATGGTTTCTTCTTCTTCTTGCATATTGTTCTATTAATTCTTGTGCTTAGTACATTCTTGATTGGCCACCATTAATGTATATCTAAAAAGTCCAATTTCACTTGAGAGAGCATGAAATTGGAAAGTTGTGAATTAATAGGGTATTGTTCTTAACTTGATTCGGGAAAATTGGGTTTTGATGTGCTTTCTTGATAGAAATATACTTGAAAGCCGTATTAGTCAATTTAGGAACCAGAATTGTTGTGTTAGGTCATGAATTTCATTTGATCACAGAAATGTAGACGAATGTTTTATGATTCTAAAGTGAAATTAAATATGGAAGTTTTAATTTCTAGGCAAACGTTCTTGACTAGCAATATGAAGAAGAGGATGACCAAATTATCATAATTATCAACTTCATTACTCGTTCTTAACCTTGGCATGAGCATATCCATTGTCTGAATTCAACGTAAATAATAGTTGTTAAGTTTAGTATATAATTAGTTTAGAAACAAAACTCCCTAAATTCTTGATTGGATAGTTGTTAGCATAGTTAGAAATAGAATAGAAATATAGTGAACTAGGAAATTTTGCATATCCAGAGCAGCCTCCTTAGATCGATACTTGGCTACTTAGCCACTTTATTACTTGTTTGACCACGTACACTTGCGTGTCGGTTTTTAACACATACCGAACCAGCCGGACAGACACTACGACTAATATCAAACAAAATTTTGCACTATAACTCCAAAAGCTTTTGACCCTTTTCCCATGAACCAATATTAGCACATGCACTACAAGCAACCACAAAATATGATAAACAAGGATCAAGACATGTCATCTATCTATTAACAGGTAGTCAAGTCATCACCAATGCTAGTCACATAGACCACTGGTAAAGTCAAACACAAACCATGTACCCTCACAGTAAACAAAGTCCACCACTCACAGATATAGCAAAATATATGACAA
This sequence comes from Datura wrightii, assembly GCA_035772735.1. Taxonomy (NCBI): domain Eukaryota; kingdom Viridiplantae; phylum Streptophyta; class Magnoliopsida; order Solanales; family Solanaceae; genus Datura; species Datura wrightii. Next base: position 131,121,749 of record JASDFA010000006.1, read on the forward strand.
GGGACTGAACAAGCGATACTCTCACTCTCACAAAGTATTTCCAAATACTGCATATCGGATACCATAGGCTTGCCCTTAGATTTTCTACTTTGGTCTGTCGGATGGTTAGGTTAGGATCACTATAGGACTTTCTTTGGCTTGTAATGTAGGCTTTCAGGCTGGGTAAGGCAAATATGGAAGTTTTTAAGTGACTAAAACCCCTCCTTGGCACAATATACACGTGGCTCCATTCTTCACTTTTCACCCTTTTTGCTCTTTCTTCTTTTTCCTCCCTTTTCACCTCATTTTTATACACTTGCATGAGTGTGGTGTGTTTTCAAACTTTTTCATGCATTATTCTCTTTTTATATTTTTTTTTCAATTTTCTTTTCTTTTGTCACACCACACCTCGTTTTTTACCTTTTTTTTATCTTTTCTCTCCCTTTTTCACCTTCCCAATCTTTTTGAGCCCCTACTCTAGCCACCCTCAACTTAGACATTTTGCCTATGTTGAGGTTCACAATGTCCAAGGATGGACCAGGTCCAAAACATGTTCATTATAATAATAGGTACGGTTAATTGGTTAATAAAAAAAAACGGTTCATTTAAGGCTCAAAATCGGGATCAAGGGAATCATATATTTTTGGTAGGGTTATTTAGGCTAAAAATGGGCTCAACAAAAATAGCCTATGATCCTTTCCTGATCAACCATCCTAAAACCTATGCAAATACCAATCGGATAAGTTCTAGATCCTCTACACAATATTGAACTAGGTATCAGACCTCAGTTATATTCACTCTACCTGTCCGGTTTTTTCATGTCTTAACAAAAACTACTCATGCTAATATATTAAATGACATCAAAAGATCCACATAAATCATGCATGGAATCACAAGTACACAGCTAAATCATCAAAAAAATTTAAACAGGGTCAATTTACAAACCCAAAACTAGTACAATTCATTGCCTGAGTACTCCTAAACTACTCTCTAATTAAACAAAAATCACACAAAAATAAAATTCTAAACATGCTGGTTCTACTAGATAGCATGCCTGAGGGAAAAGAATCACGGTAAGAAAAACCCTCAAACGAGTCAAAATTTCCAAAAATACTAGTACAACCCCTCCCTTTTTATAAAACGTATTCTTCATCCCCGAAGCATAGAATGTAAGCATATAAGGAACGGAACATACCTTCGGCTACTCAGACTTCACCATCCATGGGTTGTCTCCCTTGCAACGCCTAATTTAACATAGCCGCACAGCATAGCTTTTACGACTCTTCAGGCATCATCAATATACACCTCCTCGATTCTCTTAATTCCTCCCCATCTCCCAGATATAGTTTTATTCTTTGTCCGTTCACTTTGAACATTTTTCCATATTAGTTCTCAAGTTCCACTGCACCATATGGGGACACATGCACCACTCTATAAGGTCCCATCCATCTAGATTTCAAAATTCCAGGGTGCAAATAGAGCCTTGAGTTGAACAGTAGGACAAAATTGGCTGTGTTAAACTCCCTTTTTGCAATCTTCTTGTCATGATAAATCTTCATTATTTCTTTATAAATGGTCGCACTCTCATAGACTCTAGGTTGGAACCCATCCAACTCATTGATTTGGTCAAGTCTCAGCTAGGCTTCTTCTTTCCAGTTCAAATTCAGCTTTTTCAGAGCCCAGAGTGTCTTATGCTCTAATTCAATTGGTAAATGACATGATTTTCCATAGACTAGTTGGTATGGAAATGGACCAATGGGGGTCTTATAAGCTGTTTTGTAGGCCCACAGCACATCATCGAGCTTCCTAGACCAATTTGTCCAACTAGTATTCACTATTTTGTAAGAATGGTCTTTATCTCCCTGTTTGAAACTTCCACTAATCCACTTGACTGAGGATGGTAAGGTGTTTCCACCTTGTGCTTGATTACATATTTTTACAACAAGGTTCTAAAGAGGCGGTTATAAAAGTGTGATCCACCATCACTGATGATTGCTCTGGGAGTGCCAAATCTAGCGAAGATGTGCTTCCACAAAAATGTTGTAACACTTTTGCCTTCATTATTAGGTAGTGCAATAGCCTCCACCCATTTGGAGACATAGTCCACCGCCACCAAGATGTATTTCATTCCATATGAACTATCAAATGGGCCTATAAAGTCTATCCCCCATACATCAAACAACTCAACTTCCATAACAGGGACCAATGGTAACTCATGCTTACGGGTAATGTCGCCCTACATTTCACACTGATCACATGCCTTGGCATAATCGTAGGCATCCTGGTGAATACAGGGCTAGTACTACACGCATTGCAATATTTTATGTGCGGTTCTAATACCGCTATGATCACCCCTCACTGGGGATAAATGACATGCCCCTAGAATGCTCAACATTTTTACTTCTGGAACACACCTATGAATGATCCCGTCTGTACAAATGTGAAATAAGTATGGTTCATCCCAATAGTATCTTCGTGCATCAAATAAGAACTTTTTCTTCTACTGGGGAGTTAGGTCTGTTGGGATAATGTCGCTAACCAAATAATTTGCAAAGTTGGTGAACCAGGGAATCAAATCCTAAGATGCAGCTAGTACTTGCTCGTCCGGAAATACATCATCAATATCAATCTCTACTCCTTCCCTAGATTCAGACTCTAGCCTGGATAAGTGATCAGCTACCTGATTTTCAGTCCCTTTCCAATCTTTGACCTCAAACTCAAATTCTTGAAGCAACAACACCACCTAATCAATCTGGGTTTAGCATCCTTTTTAGATATCAAGTACCTCAAAGTGGCATGGTCTGTATGGACGATCACCTTGGTTCCAAGCAAGTATGCTCGAAACTTTTCAAATGAAAAACCACGACTAGTAGCTCTTGTTCTGTGACCATGTTGTTCTTTTGGGTTGTGTTGAGTATTTTACTAGCATAGTAGATAGGATGGAAAATCATTTCTCTTCGTTGGCCCAAGACAGCACCAAGAGCAACCCCGCTAGCATCACACTTTACTTCAAATGGAAGAGATGAATCTGGAGCTATGATAATAGGAGCAATGGTGAGTTTCTCTTTGAAGCACTCAAAAGCCCTTAGACATGCCTGATCAAACATGAACTTTACCTCCTTCTCAAGCAATTTGCACAATGGTTGTGCAATCTTTGAAAAGTCCTTGATAATCTGCCTGTAGGATCCTGCATGCCCTAGAAAGCTTTTGACCCCTTTTACAGAAATAGGAGGTGGCAAACCTGCTATAACTTCAATTTTTTCCTTCTCCACCTCAATCCCTTTTTCCGAAATTTTGTGACCGAGAACTATTCCTTCTTTGACCATAAAATGATATTTTTCCCAATTTAGACCAGATTAGTTTCTTCGCATCTACTCAACACTGTCCATGTGTTTGAGGAAAGATTCGAATAAGTCACCCATAACTGAGAAGTCATCCATGACTACTCGATGGTGTATTCCACCATATTTGAGAATGTAGACATCATGCAATGCTGGAATGTGGTTGGTGCATTGCACAATCCAAATGGCATTCTTCTGAAAGTAAACATTCCATACGGACAGGTGAAGTTAGTCTTTTCTTGATCTTCCGGGGCGATGGTGATCTGATTATATCCTGAGTAGCCATCAAGAAAATAATACCAACCTCTACCTGCCTATCTGTCAAGCATCTAATCCATGAATGGCATTGGAAAGTGGTTGATGTGGTATTAATTTACAACACTTTCAACGCTCAAAACTAAAGAAAGTAGCATGGACTTAGGTATGTTTATATGGATATAAGGTACTTTTCTTATGTTTTCAGGTAAACTGAGGTGTTGGAGAAAGATTCTGCAAAATAAGCTTAAAAGAGCAGAAACTGAGACAAAATGGCAGTCTCAGTATGAGTCGTACATTGATGGTACGAATCATACTAAGACTCGTGAAAATATTCAGAAGGATGAGATGAGAAAGATGCAACTCATGATTCATAGTACGAGTTGTGTGATCATGGTACAAGCAAAGGCTGACTCTAGGTACGGATGACTACAATACGAGTTGTCAAGGCAAGGTACGAGTCGTATCAACACACTCGTGACAAACTTCAGAAAAATTCAGAGTCTTCAGATTCAAACCACGGAAGCTTAGTATGAATCGTAGGAAGTTGGTATGAGTCGTACCAAGGCTCAACACTTAGCCGGATTTTAAAAAATTAAAGACCTATGGATAGCAGGTACGACCCGTACAAGCCTGCTGCGGGTTGTAGGTTTGGTCGTGGCTCGAGCATCAGCAGATATGGAAGTTTACCCTGTTAGCTTAGGAAAAGGATTTTTATGTCTGTATAAATACATTTTATGTTTTATTTTCAGGAGAGAGGATTAAATTACATCAGACATTGTTAGTTTCTCATGAGAGAACATAGAATTGAGTTGATTAACTTGTGATCAACCTTTTCTTAATTTTCTTCTTGATCTTGTGAAATGTTCTTGACAAATTCCAGATTTAATAAATGAAGTTTTTCTCTCATCTATGATTGTAAGTATTGATTTATGTATTTAATTATACAAACAAATCACAACCTTGCAACTATGAGAGGCTAAAACCTCCATAGCTAGGGTTGTGGGAACCATGGTGGATTAACAAGCTAGGGTTACATAAAAGTGATTCAAAACCAATGCAAAAAACTTAATTGTATTCTCTTCATGCTTTAATGTTTCTTAATGATGTACAATGTTAGGACTTGCCCAAATTCTTTACTTACTTGAACCTAGAGAGGTAGAGATTAGGATAAGAGAATTACAACAAAGCCTTGATCTTGATGATCATTGTATTAACTTGAGTTGTGGTCGCGGGATAGTTAAATTTGTGATATATTGATAACGATTAAATTGCAATGCTCATGAGACCTGACCTAGTGATTGAGTATAGTCATCCAATAGGGACGAACCAGTCGTTTGAATGAACCTTAGTTATCAGTTCTACAAGTAAGCGTTGGTGATGATCACGTATGTATACCCAAAGCAGTTATGAACCCATGGGGAACACAAAACCCTAATTATATTTAATTCTAGATTTCACCCACAATTCTAATTGTGCTTTTAATTATTTTTTTCTTTTGAAACCCCCAATTTGGAGTAACTATCTAACAAGTTCACTTACCGGCTTTAGTCTAGCTCTTCCCTATTCCCTGTGGGTTCGACCCCAACCTCTTTGTTGGGTTCTTTATTGACAACGTCCACTTCATAATTCGGCAGGAGGTATGGTTAGAGCGTTATCAAAAAGTGGCTCCATTGCTAGGGAATACAGTTAAGACTAGATTATTTTCGCGTATTTGACTTGTTGGTAGTTATGTTCCTTTTTACGCTTTTCTTTTTTTCCCTTTGTGACTCTCTCAGGTTACATCAATGGAACGACCTCTCACTCAGATAACCAGAGGGAATATGATAAGCTACCAATGCTCGTGGAAGAGAAGATGACTAATGATACATTGGCAAATGTGATGATGAATTATGAGGGAGATGGGAGCCCAGAATACACGGAGACGGTGAACGCTTTAAATGGAATGGGGACATATAACTTCAGCCCAAAGAAGTTAGACCTGGATCTAAAGAATCATTCAACGCCGCTGGCCAAGCCATCTGTGGAGGTGCCACCTATCCTTGAGCTAAAGGCATTACCTCCCCATCTCAAGTATGCATTCCTCGGAGAAGAAAATATTGTACCGGTCATAATTGCAGCAGACCTATTAGACGATCAGGTGGAAGCTTTGGTCAACATACTAAAATGGTACAAAAAGGCAATTGGCTGGACCATAGCTAATATTATTGGAATTCTGCCAGGCATATGTACTCACAAGATCCAACTGGAGCCAGACTGTAAACCAAGTACAGAACATCAGCGTCGCCTGAATCCTCTAATGTAAGAAGTTGTAAAAAAGGAAATTATCAACTGGCTGGATGCTGGTGTCATATATCCCATCGCAGATAGCAAGTAGGTGAGCGCAGTTCATTGCATGCCAAAGAAAGATGGGATTATAGTGGTGCCCAATAAGAAGAACGAGCTGATACCGACACGACCAGTCACGGGATGGAGTGTATGCATGGATTATAGGAAACTCAACCATTGGACCCAGAGGGACCACTTTCCAATGCCATTCTTGGATCAGATGCTTGACAGACTGGCAGGTAGAGGTTGGTATTGTTTTCTTGACGGATATTCAAGATATAATTAGATTACCATCGCTCTAGAAGACCAAGAGAAGACAACCTTTACCTACCCATATTGAACTTTTGCTTTTAGAAGAATGCCATTCGGATTGTGTAATGCACCAGCCACATTCCAGCGCTACATGATGTCCGTATTCTCAAACATGGTGGAGGATACTATTGAAGTATTTATGGATGATTTTTTTGTTGTAGGTGAATCATTTGAATCTTGCCTCGACCATCTGGGAAAACTATTGTAAAGATGCGAAGAAACTAATTTGGTCCTAAACTAGGAAAAATATCATTTCATGATTAAGGAGGGAATAGTGTTGGGCCATAAAATCTCGGGAAATGGGATTGAAGTGGACAAAGAAAAAATAGAGGTTATAGCAGGTTTGCCACCCCCTATTTCCATAAAAAGGGTCAGGAGTTTTTTAGTTTGTCATGACCCAAACATACACCCGAACCGTAGACACAGGACAAGGATCCCCGAGAGATCCCAAGTCGACCTATGGAAGGAGCATACAGCTAATTCAATCACATGAGTGGAAGACTTAGCATAGAATATGTTATCATAACATAACATGAGAGCAAAAAGTACAATACTTATACAATATAGCGGAATACAACATTTTAGTCCGATAAACCTCTAAACATGAAAGGCAGATTGATGCGACAACTCCCCAACTAATCCAACATCTAGAAAATGAAGGAACAATATAGAGTGTGAACATGTAGTCCTCGAAAAATGAGGGCTCACCAAACACGTAGAGAGCTAGTCCTAATCTATCTAGGGGTGAGGATGCGCTTGAGAACTGGGACCTGTATCATGAGACGATACAAGATAGAAATTATGCGGTCAGTACGTGCAAAGTACTGAGTATGCAAGGTAAGTAAAACGGACATTTAAAACATATATAAAACTCATAAATGCTCATAAGAGTAGGATAATAAGCTCATAACATAATCATTGTAATATAACGTAAGGCTAAAGGTTTTCGAATCATTTGTAGTACAATCGTAATCAAATCATAAGAGAAAAACTTCTACTAAACATAACTTGAGCCCATATACATAGTCATGAACATGCATAAGTTATGAGGAACAGTGGGAGATTCTCTTAACCAACATACCCCATATGAGCACACATGAAGCCCGACTTGTAACCATAGTCGGGAGGGTGTTCATACCTTGCCAAGGGTAGGAACCATGAAGGGCGTGATCACACATGAAAAGGGCTGTTTGGGCCAGGGAAAAACATGAATAGGTCCCAACATACCTACGGTGGCACGTAGTTCATGAGATCCGGGGTTTAACCTGAGCCCCGAACCTACTCGGTGTTCGATACTACTCCCAAAACGTACATAGTGCTCATAATAATACATACATGAGTTCATGGGCTAGTTAAATCATGATAGTTGTAAACATGCTTGAAGATATAAGAATTAGCCATGACTTGAGGCCCGTGAGTCGGCCAAAACATAATTCATGCTTAATAAAATACATACACACTTGTAGATCATGCATATAGTTTAAATTTTCATAAGAGAATAATAGATAACATAATATATTCATGATTTAATTTGCAATACATGCTAGGCTTATCAAAAACATCAATGGATCAATGGATCATAAATCAGTTTATCATGGGCATGCACAATCGGGTTTAAATGATTAGAAATTCAAAATCAGCCATACTAATATCAATTTAGAGCTCAAAAGATGATCAAACTCAGTAGATAATGATAGGGTTTCAAAATCACAAGGCCCATAGTTAAATCATTTAATTTTATACAAATCGAATATAAAACCCCATGAGTTTTCAAATAAATTTAGAGTAATTAATATAGAAGGAGCATGGGTGAGGAATAATCCACCCATTCAAGACCTTACATACCTGGGATTATCAACTCCTAACCCTCCTTAAAATCCCAAGAATGAAATTGAAGGAATTGAGGTGAAAAGCTTGAAATCTCCCCTTATATCACCTGTCAGAAACCTTGCATGCATGAATGGGAGTTTAGAATAGGTCATTCTCTTAAAAACCCAGCTTTCCCAAGCCGAAATAACGTAGTTTAGGGCCTTATATCGTGAGAAAGTCAAAAATACCCTTAATGAACCTGCCCCAAAAACTGGCCGGATGGAACCCATGAGTGGTACCAACAGGTCATGGGAACCACCAACGACCCATCATGTCCCTTGTTGAATGGGCTGGTAAATGACCTAGTCTCAAATCCAAACAACGGGTCGACAGGACGATCCGTGCCTTCAACCCATGACTCGTTGTATTGTCCGTTGTTTGCTCATCACAAAACTGAACGCCCTACCACGAGCCTTACCACCACTTGTGGTTCCATACAAAGAGTCGTTGTCTCAACCCGTCACCAACACTGGAAATCCTTACCCTCCAACAACGACCACAACCAACGACCTGTGGCTTCTCCTAATGGGTTGTTGGGTCTCCTGTTGTTTACACTACTGCCCATCCTGACCCTAACCACGACTGCAAAGGACGGCCCGTTGTATCCCACAACGGGTCGTTATACCTATCATTATCTCCACTGCCACCATCCTCTCCCCATCCAACGATAGCATACAATGACCCGTGGTCTAATACACGAGTCGTTCTATGGTCCGTTCTGTGATGTTTTTGCCAGTTTTTTGCACTTTTCAGACTCAATTCCCGGGTCTATTCTAAGGCCTTCCCGGGGTATTAAAATATCTCCCCCTTGGAAACATTTGTCCTCAAATGTAGGAAACAAGCACCAAACAAAAACATACAATTATCATACTCAAATTCTAACTATTTTAACCGAAATTTTCACAAAATAACTACCTAGGAACCGAACCACAGAGTTGAACTGATCTCATGCTTCACATACACACTCATACACATGAAAGAAACTTGAACACATGAGTTGAACATGAAAACTAAATAAGATCATAGAGTAGAACTAATACCTCAAGTCAAAACTGAGCCAGTAGAGATCAAATGTGGGTATCTCCCCATCATATCTGCTTCGGCTTCCTGCGTACTCCCTCAACATGCTGATTTCTCCATAAAACCTTAACTGAAGCTACTTCTTTGTTCCTCAACTTCCAAACCTAACGATCCAAGATTCAACATGAATTCATAACTGAGGCTGTCTTTTACTCGAATGCTGTCTACCGGGACTACCAAGGCTGGATCACCCAAACACTTTTTCAAACGCAACACATGAAACACTGATTGAACTGAAGATAACTCCGAGGTCAAGTCTAACTCATACGCCACCCTACCAACTCTCCTCACAACCCGGTAGGGGCCAACATAGCGGGGACTGAGTTTCCCTTTCTTTCTAAACCGTATGACTCCCTCCATGGGACATACCTTTAGAAATACCCATTCGTCCACATCAAACTCCAAATCTCTCCTCCTCACATCAGCATACGATTTCTGACGACTCTAAGTGATTTTCAACCAGTCCTTTATCAATTGGACCTTCACCATCGCCTCATGAACCACATCTGGCCCTATCAAGGCTGCGTCGCCAACCTCAAACCATTCGATAGGAGATCTACACCTTCGCCCATAGAGGTCCTCGAACGGTGCCATCTAGATAATAGAGTGATAACTATTATTATAAGAAAACTCAATCAAGGGCAAATGATTATCCCAACTACCTTTAAAATCCAATACACATGCCCTCAACATATCCTCAAGAGTCTGGATTGTTCATTCTGCCTGGCCATCCATTTGTGGATAGAATGCTGTGCTGAGCTTAATCTGAGTCCCAAGTCCCTTCTGAAAAGACCGCCAGAACTGGGAAGTAAACTGAGTACCTCGGTCTGAAATAATAGACAAGAGAACTCCATGAATTCGAACCAACTCCCAAATATACAACTTGGCATAATCATTCGTTGAATTCGTGGTCTTAACCAATAGGAAGTGTGCAGCCTTTGTTAACTTGTCTACCACTACCCAAATGGAATCACAGTTTCACCGAGTACGAGGTAGGCCTGTAATAAAATCCATATTAATCTCTTCCTACTTCCATGTGGGAATGCTAATATCATGTAGTAAACCTCCCGACCTTTGATGCTTGAGTTTCACTTGTTAATAGTTTGGACATCTGGCTATGAACTCCACAATATCCTTCTTCATACCATCCCACCAATAGATTTCTCGCAAGTCGCGATACATCTTTGTGGATCTCAAAAGGATGGAATATCTGGTACCATGTGCCTCATGCAATATCCGAACCCTCAGATTATCAACGTCCGGGACACAGATGACCCTAATATCTTAGAACACCATCTCCCCCTTGGGAGAAAACCTCTATCTTTTGACTCCGCACCGCTTCCATCAACTTTCTCAAAATCAAATATTATCTTGTTTAGATTTGACATCAACCACTAAGGAAGATTCTAACCCATTCTGCACAACAACGCCGCCATCAGTCCAGTCGATCAATCGAACCCCCAACCTTGCAAGGCAATGGAAATCTCTCACCAACTCCTTCTTTCCCTCACCCACGTGGGACACACTCTCCATAGAAAGCCTACTAAGTGTGTCTGCAACCACATTAGCCTTGCCAGGGTGGTAAAGGATGCTCATATCATAGTTTAGCAATTCCAACCACCTCCTTTGCTGAAGATCGAGGTCTTTCTGTGTGAACACATATTGCAAGCTCTTGTGATCCGTGAACACGTCCACGTAAACCCCATACAAGTAATGCCACCATATCTTCAGTGCAAACACCACCGCGGCCAACTCAAGATCAAGGGTCGGATAATTCTTTTCATGAACCTTTAACTATCGAGAGGCATATGCTATCACCTTTCCCTATTGCATCAACACACATCCTATTGCAAAAAGCTTAGCAACAAAGGCCTCCATAACAGCTCTGTTCTTGGTATGCTCTTTGCACTCCTCAATTTCTTCTTTGTCAAAATGCTGCGACTCACAACACCTGAGCTTTTCTTGAGGTAAGAGGAGGCAGAAGCCATTGTTGGAGAAAGGTTTTGAGGAGTTTTTTCGATGGATTACTCTTTGAAATGTCTTTTCTAGCCTGCTTTTACTAGGAGCTAGAGCTGGATCAATCACATTGATCACTGAGAGTTCTTCGTGCACCATCGGGAGTTTGGGTGCCTTGTACACCTCGAACACCTCCACCTTGTCATGTGCTCGCATTGTTAGCTGCCCCGCAGCTACGTCAATTAGTGTTTTCCCGGTCGCCAAGAAAGGACGTCCCAAAATAAATGGGACTTCCGCGTCTGGTTCAAAATCTAGCACGACAAAATCTACCGAGAAAATCAGGGAGCCAACTTGCACCAGAACGTCCTCTACAATGCCATCAGGTCTGGCTAAGGACCGATCCGCCAACTGCAAGATCACAGTTGTGGGTCTAGGACTCCCTAGACCCAACTTTCTGAATACCGAAGACGGCATCAAATTTATGTTCGCTCCCAAATCACACAATCCATGAGCTCGGATGCTCTGTCCAATAGTAATCTGGATAGTAAAGCTCCCAGGGTCTTTGAGCTTTGTGGGCAGTCTATTTTGAATCCGGATATTGAAGCATCACAATACACAACAAAGCCGTCAGTACCCTCGGGTAAAGTCAACACTGGTGCTGAAGTGAGTCGGGTCTTCAATTCCTAGAAGCTTTTCTCACAATCCTCTGACCATTGGAACTTATCTTTTTCTGAGTCAACTTGGTCAAAGGTGCCACAATAGATGAGAAACCCCCAATAAACCTTCGGTAGTAGCCTTCTAGGCCTAAGAAACTCCGAATTTCTAAAGGATTTACCGGTCTAGGCCAATTCTTTACCGCTTCGATTTTCTGAGAATCCACCCTTATTCCCTCACTCGACACCACATGGCCCAGAAATGCCACCGAGTCTAGCCAAAATTCGCACTTACTGAACTTTGCATATAGATGACGATCCTTGAGGGTCTGAAGTACTACCCTCAAGTGCGCAGCATGCTCCTCTTCGCTCCGCAAGTATATAAGGATTTCATCAATGAACACAGTTACGAACATGTCCAAATATGCCTTGAACACCCTGTTCATCAGGTCCATAAAAGTTGTAGGGGCATTGGTTAGTTCAAAAGACATAACAACAAATTTGTAATGGCCATATCAGGTCTTGAAGGCAGTTTTTGGGATATCACTCTCCCGGACTCTGAGCTGGTGATACCTAGACGTGAGATCTATCTTTGAGAAATAACCAGCACCATGGAGCTGGACAAATAAATCATCAATCATGGGCAAAGGGTACCTGTTCTTGATGGTGACCTTATTAAGTTGTGGATAATCAATACACATTCAAAGGGATCCATCCTTCTTCCGAACAAACAGAACCAGTGCGCCCCATGTAGACTTGCTCGGTCTGATGAAACCCTTATCCAACAAGCCCTTCAACTATACCTTTAACTCTTTTAACTCGGTTGGAGCCATCATGTAAGGAGGAATAGATATAGGTTACGTATCGGGTAGTAGATCAATTTCAAAATCAATCTCCCTTTCCGGAGGAACACCCGATAAATCATCGAGAAAAACCTCCGGATACTCGCACACCACTGGAACTGACTGAATAGTCGGTGCCTCGGACTCCATATCCTTAACTCTAACTAGGTGTACATAAAACCCTTAGAGATCATTTTCCTAGCCTTCAGATATGAAATAAATCGACCAGCTGGTATAGCTGAATTACCCTTCCATTCCAAAACTGACCCACTCGAAAATCAAAATTCCACTGCACGGGTCCTAAAATTAATCAAAGCATAACATGCAAACAACCAATCCAAGCCCAAAATGATGTCAAAATCATTCATGGAAAATTCTATTAAGTCCGCAGAGGTAACCCTATGTAACATAGTAATGGGGCAACCTCTATACACCCGCCTAGCTACCACTGATTCACTAACTGGAGTAGATACGGAGAATAGTTCTGACAGAATTTATGGACTAACTCCAAAACTACTAGCAATGTAAGGTGTCACGAATGACAAGGTAGCTCCTGGATCTAACAAAGCATAAGCATCAATACAGAAGACTTGCAACATACCCGTAATCACATCTGGCGAAGTCTCCTGCTCCCGGTGAGGCACTAGAGCATAAAACCTATTCCAACATTGACCACTTGCTGAACTAGTGGAGGCACCCTGCTGAGAGGGTCGTGTTACTGGTGTAGTAGAACTGGCTGCAGGGCAATCTCTGACTCTTTTCCCGAGTTTTCCATACCCAAAACAAGCATCCGCACCAACCAGACACCTCCCAGGATGATTTTTACCACATCTCGCACAAGTTGGGAAAGTGCGCTCCACCTGCATGCTACCATGATCCCTCAAAACTGTAGCCCTGCTCCTCTGGTCACCTCTGAACCTGGACGACGTGCTAGCCGATGATGGAGCTGGAGTAGTGGACCTGTGCTGGGACTGCTGACGTGATCCACCTCTTGACCTGGTCTGAGAAACCCCATAACTATCGGTCCTGGCCTTCTTGTCCTCTCTCTGCGTGTTGGGCATGCAATACAATATAAGAAAAGTCGATGTCCTGGTGTAGCATGGCAATTCAGCAGTCCTTGTCTAAGTAATCTGCAACTCGATGCACAAAGCGGCTCACCCAAGCCCGTTGATCCGCCACCAACTCCGGAGCATATTTAGATAGCCGAGTGAACTCCAAAGAATACTCCTAGACTAACATGTTGCCCTGCTTCAAATTCACAAACTCAGCCGCCTTGAGCTCCCTCATCTCCCGACGGAAGAACCGATCCATAGATGCATGTGGAACTCATCCCAACCTATCGGGCCTGCACCTGCTGCCCTAGCACCCCTCTATTGCTTGAACCATATATTTGCTACCCCCTTGAGCTGATAGGAGGTCAAATCAACACATTCCCCATTATTCACCCCCATAACCTGGGTGATCTTCAGAATTTCCTCAACAAAGTCATGTGGGTCCTCTTCTACCTTCGACCCTGTGAACTCCATAGGGCTCATCCTCAGAAATTCCATCACCCTAGTAGCTACAGCATTCCCATTTTGCGGATAATGTGCCACAGTCTGATTCTGGACTTGAGCTGTCATGGTCTGTGCCAACATCTGGATTGTCGCCCTAAACTCAGCATGGGCGGCTGACTCTGGTATGTGCTCCTCATCAACGGGTGGAGCTGGATGATGCTCTCCATCATAGGCACCCTCATAATCATCACCATTACCATTCTTCCTGGCATTTACTCGGCATGGAGGCATGATTCTACAAACGCGAATAGCACGAATTAGAGGAGTAAAGGACATTCATCGCACGACATAGATTATGAAAGAAGGGAACATTTCCTAAACGTCTAGTAGCCTCTTCATCATAAGTGTGGCGTGCTTCACACCCATGAAAAAGACTCTACTTAACGAGGCTTTTAGACTCCCTAGGATACATAACATATGGATCTGATACCAAGTTTATCACGACCCAAATGTACACCCAGATCGTAGATACGGGACAAGGAGCCCCGAGAGAACCCAAGTCAACCCATGGCATGAGCATACATCTAATTCAATCACATGAGCGTAAGATGTAGCATTGAGAATGTAATCATAACATAACATGAGAGAAAATAGTACAATATTTATACAATATAGCGAAATACAACTTTTTGGCCTGATAAGCCTCTAAACATAAAACGCGAATTGATGGGACAACTCCCCAACTAATCTAACATCCATAAACTGAAGGAATAACATAGAGTGTGAACATATAGACCTTGAAACATGAGGACTCACCAATTACGCAGAGAGATAGTCCGAATCTATCTATGGGTGAGGATGCGCCTGAGAACTGGGACCTGTATCATGAGACAATACAATATAGAAAGTATGCGGTCAGTACGTGGAATGTACTTAGTTTGTAAAGTAAGTAAAAAGGACATTTAAAATATGTATAAAACTCATAAATGTTCATAAGAGTAGGACAACATGCTCATAACATAATTATTGTAATATAACATAAGGCTCAAGATTTTCGAATCATTCGTAGTACAATCGTTATCAAATCATAAGAGAAAATCTTATGCTAAACATAACTTGAGCCCATATACAGTCATAAACATGCATAAATCATGAGGAAAAGTAGGAGATTCTCTTAACCGACTACCCCAAATGAGCACACATGAAGCCCGACTTGTAACCCTAGTCGGGAGGGTGTTCATAACTTGCCAAGGGTAGGAACCATGAAGGGAGTGATCACACCTGAAAAAGGTCATTTGGGCCAGGGAAAAACATGAATAGGTCCCAACATACCTACGGTGGCACATAGTTCATGAGATCCGGGGCTTAACCTGAGCCCCGAACCTACTCGGTGTTTGATACACTCCCAAAACGTACATAGTGCTCATAATAATACATACATGAGTTCATGGGCTAGTTAAATCATGATAATCATAAATATTCTTGAACATATAAGAATATCCATGACTTGAGGCCTGTGAGTTGGCCAAAATATAATTCATGCTTAATAAAATACATACATACTTGTAGATCATGCATATAGTTTAAATTTCCATAAGAGAATAATAGATAACATAATATATGCATGATTTAATTTGCAATATGTTCTAGGCTTATCAAAAACATTAATGGATCAGTGGATCATAAATCGATTTATCATGGGCATGCATAATCGGGTTTAAATGATTAGAAATTTGAAATCATCCATACTAATATCAATTTAGAGCTCAAAAGATGATCAAAATCAATATATAATGATAGGGTTTCAAAATCACAAGACCTATAATTAAAACATTTAATTTTATATAAACTGAATATAAAACCCCATGAGTTTTCAAATATATTTTGAGTAATTAAAATAGAAGGAGCATGGGTGTGGAAGAATCCACCCATTGAAGACCTTACATATCTGGGATTATCAACTCCTAACCCTCTTTAAAAGCCCAAGAATGAAATTGAAGGAATTGAGGTGAAAAGCTTTAAATCTCCCCTTAGATCACTTCTCAAAAACCTTGCATGCATGAATAGGAGTTTAGAATAAGTCATTCTCTTAAAAACCTAGCTTTCTCAATTCGAAATGATGTAGTTTAGGGCCTTATATCATGAAAAAGTAAAAAATACCTTTAATGAACCTGTCCTGAAAACTGGTCGGATGGAACCCACAAGGGGTACCAATGGGTCGTGGGAACCACCAACGACCCGTCTTGTCCCTCGTTGAATGGGCTGCTGATGACCTAGTCTTGGATCCAAACAACGGGTCGATAGGATGACCTGTTCCTTCAACCCACTACTCGTTATATCGTCCATTATTTGCTCATCACAAAACTGAAACCCCCTACCACGAGCCTCACCACAGCTCATGGTTCCATCCAACGAGTCATGGTCTCAACCCATCACACACACTAAAAATCCTTACCCTCCAACAACGACCACAACGGTTCATTGGGTCTTCCGTTGTTTACATTACTGCTCAGCCTGACCCTAACCACGACTATAGAGGAAGGCCCGTTTTATCCCACAACGGGTCGTCATACCTCTTGTTGTCTTCACTGCCACCATCCTCTCCCCATCCAACGACAGCATACAAAGGCCCATGGTCTAATACCACGAGTTGTTATGTGGTCCGTTTTGTGATGTTTTTGCCAGTTTTCTGCACTTTTCAAATTCAACTCCCGAGTCTATTCTTATGCCTTTCCGGGGTATTACATAGGGTAGGCAGGATTCTACGGATGATTTATCAAGGATTTTTCTAAAATTGCACAGCCATTGTGCAAATTACTTGAGAAGGAGGTAAAGTTTGTGTTCGATGAGGCATGTCTAAGGGCTTTTGAATGCTTTAAAGAGAAACTCACTAGTGCTCCTATCATAGTGGCTCCAGATTGGTCTCTTCCATTTGAGGTAATGTGTGATGCTAGCGGTGTTGCTTTTGGTATTGTTTTGGGCCAAAAAATAGCAAAGATCTTTCATCCAATCTATTACGCTAGTAAAACACTTAATACTGCCCAAGGGAATTACACAGTCACAAAATAGGAGCTACTGTTGTGGTATTTGCTTTTGAGAAATTCTGAGCATACTTTCTTGGGACCAAGGTTATCATCCATATAGACCATGCTGCCTTGAGGTACCTTATGTCCAAGGATGTTAAACCCAGATTGATTCGGTGGGTAGTTCTTCTCCAAGAGTTTGAGTTTAAGGTTAAAGATCGAAAGGGCACGAAAAATCAAGTAGAAGATCATTTATCCAGACTTGAATCTGAAGCAAGAGCAAGGGAGGAGATAGATATTGATGATGCCTTCCCAAACAAAGAAGTACTAGCTGCATCAGGACTTGCTTCCCTGGTTTGCCGACTTTGCCTTAGTTAGCGATATGATACCGGTATACCTAACTCCTCAGCGGAAGAAGAATTTCTTATTTGATGCTCAAAGATATTATTGGTGATGAACCATATTTATTTCGCATTTGTGCAGATGGGATCATTCATAGGTGCATGCCTGAAATAAAAATGCTGAGCATTCTGGAGGCCTGTCATTCATCCCCTGTTGGGGGTCATCACAGTGGTATCAAAACTGCACATGAGATTTTACAATGTGGATATTATTGTCCCTCTATTCACCAGGATGCATATGACTTTTCCAAGTCGTGTGATCAATGCCAAAGGTAGCACGGTATTACCGTAAACATGAGTTGCCACTAACTCCCATCTTGGAAGTTGAGTTGTTTGATCTATTGGTCATTGAATTCATGGTCCCATTTTTTAGCTCATATGGGATGAAATATATTTTGGCGGCAGTGGATTATGTCTCCAAGTAGGTGGAGGCAATTGCACTACCAAACAATAAAGGCAAGAGTGTTACAACATTCCTTCAGAAGCATATCTTCGCTAGGTTTGGCACTCCCAGAGCTATTATCGGTGATGGTGGATCTCACTTCTGTAACCGCCTCTTTAGGTCCCTATTGTAGAAATATAGTATCAAACATAATGTAGCCACACCTTACCATCTGTAGTCAAGTTGACAAGTGGAAGTCTCAAACAGGGAAATCAAGACTATCCTGGCCAAGACAACGAATACTAGCTAGATAGATTGGTCTAGGAAGCTTGATGATGCGCTATGGGCTTATTGAACAGCTTATAAAACCCCTGTTGGTTCGTCTCCATATCAACTGGTTTATGGAAAAGCATGCCATCTATCCGTCGAATTAGAGCATAAGGCATTATGGGCTCTGAAAACGTTGAACATGAACTAGAATGAAGCAGCCAAGCTAATATTTAACCAGATTAATGAGTTGGATGAATTCCGACTTAGAGCTTATGAGAATGCGGCCATTTATAAAGAAAGGTTGAATATCTAATATGATAAAAGGATTGCAAAAAGGGAGTTTAGCCCAGGTGATTTGGCCTTACTATTCAACTCAAGACTCCAGTTGCACCCTAGAAAGTTGAAATATAGAAGGATGGGACCCTACAGAGTAGTACATATGTCGCATATGGTGCAGTGGAACTTGAGAATATAGAAAGAAAAAGGTTCAAAGTGAACGGGCAAAGAATAAACCTATATCTGGGAGATGTCTAGGAGTTAAGAGGAATAGAGGTAGTATACCTTGATGATGCTTGAAGAGTCACCAAAGTCATTTCATGACACGACGTTAAATCAGGCGTTGCATGGGAGGCAACCCATGAAGAGCGAAGTCTGAGTAGCCACGGGTATGTTCACTTCCCTCTGTTCTTCTATTTCATGCTTCAAGGACGAAGCTAAATTTTCAAAAGGGGAGGGGGTGTACTTGTAATTTTTGGGATTTTTGATACGTTCGAGGGTTTTGCTTGTTGTATTTCTTTTCTCTTGAGCTTGCTATCTAGTAGAACCAACATGTTTACGAGTTTTATTTTTAATTTGTGATTTTTGTTTAATTAGGAAATAACTTAAGAGTACTCAGCCAATGAAAATGCACAAGTTTTGATATTTTGACCTTGTTTAAAAAAAATTAATGCATTAGCTATGTATTTATGACTGCATGCATGATTTATGTGGATCTTTTGATGTCATTTAGTCTATTATCATGAGAAGTCCTATTAAGCCATGTGTAAACCAGACAGGTGATATGAATATAAGCCATGTACCATGAATGAGTGAGGTGAAGTACTTAGTTCGGTATTGTGCAGAATATCTAGAACTTTCCTGGTTTGTCTTTGTATAGGCTAAGGATGGTTTGTTAGGATATGATCATATGTCATTTTTGTTAAGCTCACTTTTAGCCTAAATAACCCTACCAAAATCACAATGATCCCTTGATCCCAATTTTGAGCCTTAATTGACCCTTTTTTTCTTCGATTAACCAATGAACCGTACCCAGTTGTTTATAATGAACTTATTTTGGCCCTGTTCCTTCCTTGAATATTGTGAACCTCAACATAGGCAAAATGCCTAAGTTGAGGATGGCTAGAGTAGAGGTGCGTAAATGGTTGAAACGAGAAAAAGGGAAAGAAAAGAGAAAAAGGTAGAAAATGAGGTGTGGTGTGGTAAAAAGAAAAGAGATGAAAAAGTTTAGAATCTTGAAAAAGAAATTACAAAATAAATATTCTTGAAAAAGTTGAAAATACACCACACCCATGCAAATGTATATAAAAAAGGTGAAAAAGGAAGAAAAGGAATGAAAAGAATAAAGGATGAAATAGGTGAAGAGTAAATCCAATATATGTAGTGCCAAGGAAGGGATAGTCACTTAAAAAGATCTCATGTTTATCATGTCCATCCCTAAGCCTACATTACAATCCATATCAAGTCCTATAGTGATCCTAATTTGACCATCCGACAAATCGAAGCAGAGAAAATAAGGGCAAGCCTATTGCATCTGATACATAGTACTTGGAACTTCTTTGTGAGGGTGAGTGTTTCATTTTTTTTAGTCCCATACATAGTTGATACTATATCTGTGAGTGGGGACTTCATTTTTTGTGAGGGTATATGGATTATATTTACTTTTTCCATGGGTCTGTGTGAAAAATATTGGTGATGACTTGATTGGCTGTTGATAGCTAGATGACATGTCTTGATCACTGTTTAGCATGTTTTGTGGTTGCTTGTAGTAATGCTAGTTCATGGAGAAGGGGTCAGAAGTTGATGTATATAAAGTGTAAATTTTGTTTAAATGTTGGTTGTAGTATCCTGAGTTTATTTTCTAGTTGAGCGTCGTGTTTTAGTTTTTCTTTTCTTTGCCTGAGGACATGCAAAAGTCTTAAGTTGAGGGTGTTGATGTCTTATGAATTTACAACACTTTCGACGCTCAAAACTAAAGGAAATAGCATGGACTTAGGTATGTTTATATGGATATGAGGTACTTTTCTTGTGTTTTCAGGTAAACTTAGGTGTTGGAGCAAGATTGTGCAAAAGAAGCTTAAAAGAGCAGAAACTGAGCCAAAATGACAGTCTCAGTACGAGTCGTACATTGATGGTAAGAATCGTACTGAGACTCGTGAGAATATTCAGAAGGATGAGCTGAGAAAGATGCAATTCACTATTCACAGTACAAGTCGTATGATCATGGTATGAGCCATAACTTCAAGTCGTGGAAATGTTCAGAGAAATTGTACAAAGGCTGACTCTAGGTAAGGATGACTACAGTACCAGTCGTGAAGGCAAGGTAAGAGTTGTATCAATACACTCGTGACAAACTTCCGAAAAATTCTGAGTCTTCAGATTCAAACCACAGAAGCTCAGTACGACTCATAGGAAGTTGGTACGAGTCGTACCAAGGCTCAACACTTAGCTAGATTTCAGCAAACTAAAGACCTACGGTTAGTAGGTACGACCCGTACAAGCCTTCTATGGGTCATAGGTTTGGTCGTGGCTCGAGCGGCAGCAGATATGGAAGTTTACCCTGTTAGCTTAAGAAAAGGATTTTTATCTCTGTATAAATACATTTTATGTTTTATTTTCAGGAGAAAGGATCAGATTACATCAGACATTGTTAGTTTTTCATTAGAGAACATAGAATTGAGTTGATTAGCTTGTGATTAACTTTTTCTTGATTTTCTTCTTGATCTTGTGAATTCTTCTTGACAAATTCTAGATTTAATAAACGAAGTTTATCTCTCATCTATGATTTTAAGTATTGATTTATGTATTTAATTATGCAAACAAATCACAACCTTGCAACTATGAGAGGCTAAAATTTTCATAACTAAGGTTATGGGAACCATGGTGGATTAACAAGTTAGGGTTACATAAAAGTGATTCAAAACCAATGCAAAACACTTGTATTATATTATCCTCATGCTTTAATGTTTCTTAATGATGTACAACGTTAGGACTTGTCCAAATTCTTTACTTGCTTGAGCCTAGAGAGGTAGAGATTAGGAAAAGAGAATTACAATAAAGCCTTGATCTTGATGATCATTATATTAACTTGAGCTGTGGTCGCAGGATAGTTAAATTTGGGACATATTAATACGGTTAAATTGCAATCGCTCATGAGACCTGACCCGATGATTTAGTATAGTCATTCAATAGGGACGAACCAGTCATTTGAATGAACCCTAGTTATTAGTTCTACAAGTAAGCTTAGGTGATGATCACGTATGTATACCCAAAGCAGTTATGAACCCATGGGGAACACAAAACCTTAGTTATCTTTAATTCTTGATTTCACCCATAATTTTAATTGTGCCTTTAATTATTGTTTTCTTTTGAAACCCCCAATTTAGAGTAACTACCTAACAAGTTCACTTAGCGGCTTTAGTCTAGCTCTTCCCTATTCCCTGTTGGGTTCGACCCTAACCTCTTTGTTAGGTACTTTATTGACAACGTCCACTTTATACTTCGGTAGGAGGTATGGTTTGAGTGTTATCAGTGGTCCTTCTGGGTCCGGTGGTTGCGTTTCCTGTAATCCATGCATACACGCCATCTTGTGACTGGTCGTGTCGATATCAGCTCATTCTTCTCATTGGGTACCAATATGATCCCGCATTTTTTTAGTACACATTGTACTGGACTCAACCACTTTCTATCTGCGATGGGGTAGACTACACCACCGTCCATCCACTTGATGATCTCCTTTTTTACTATTTTTTGCATTGGGGGATTCAGGCATCGCTGATGTTCTATACTTGGCGTGCAATTTGGCTCGAGTTGTATCTTGTGAGTGCATATGCCCAGAGGGATCCCCATGATATCAGCTATGGTGCAGTCAACTGCCTTTTTTTGCCTTTTTAATACGGTGACCAAAGTTTCCACTTGCCAATCCGTCAAATCTGCTGCAATTATCACTGGCAACATGTTGTCTTCACCCAAAAATGCATACTTGAGATGGGGAGGCAGTGCCTTCGGTTCGAGGACTGGTGGTACACTTACTGATGGCTTTACTGGCAGTGTTGAATGGTTTTTCAAATTAATGTCTAACTACTTTTGCTGAAGTTATATGACCCCATTCCATTTAACGCGTTCACCATTTTTGTGTACTCTAGTTCCCCATCTCCCTCGTAATTCATCAAGACAGCTACTAAAGTGTCAATAGTCATCATCTCTTCCATAAGCACTGGCAGCTTCTTGTATTCTATCTGGGTGTTTGCAAAAGGGTCGTTCCCTTGATGTCGACCTAATAGAATCACAAAATAAAAACAACAAAAATGTAAACGGGGAAATCACAACCAAAATTTAAATACAAGCAATTAATCTAGTCTTAGCCGTATTCCCCGGCAACGCCGCCACTTTTTGATAACGCTCAGACTCACACCTCCTAACGAAGTATGAAGAACCCAACTAAGAGGTTGGGGTCGAACCCATAGGAAATATGGAAGATCTAGACTAATGATGGTAAGTGAACTTGTTGGTGAGTTATCTCCAATTTGGGGGTTTTAAGAAACTAAAGAATTTGGGCAAGTCCTAACATTGTACATCATTACTAAATGTTTAAACACTAAGAGAATACAATACAAGCTTTTCATATTGCTTTTGAATCACTTTTCTGCAACCCTAGTTTGTTAATCCGTCATAGTTTCCACAACCCCTAGTTTATTAATCCGTCATAGTTCCCATAACCCCTAGTTTGTTAATCCATCATAGTTCCCACAACCCTAGTTGTGGAGGTTTTAGCCTCTCTTGGTTGTAACATTGTAATTTGAATTCATAGATAAAAATATAATTTAAATACTTACAGAAATGATTAGAAGAAAATCATATTTAATTATTCAAGAACAACCTCAAGAACAATGTGAGAAATCAAGAATTTGATACCAAGAATTGCTCCTCAAAACTCCATAAAACTTCACAAAAGTTACTATTCTCACATCTCACAACTCAGTTCTATCCTTCTCTTACGAAAATAAAATATAAAGGATATTTATACTAGCATTAGAAACCTTTTACTAAGCTGACAAGGAGTTTTCTATATCTAGTGTCGCCTGTGCCACGATTTGTCCTACGACCCGTAGCAGGATTGTATGGGCCGTACCTTCTATCCGTAAGTTCTTGGTTGCTACAGATTTGTTTAAGTCTTGGTGTCTTTGTACGACTCGTAACTGCTTCTTATGAGTCGTACATTGCTTCCATGGTTTGGCTTTGAGAACTTCGACATTTTCTAGAATTCTTTACATGTGTTGTGGTATGACGTGTACCTTATTACCATGACTCATATTGTCTATAGTGTATAAAGTTCTATCAAGTACTGAAAATCCTCTGAAGTTCACTACGACTCTTGGTATGATTCGTACATTGATGCCAGAGTTCGTGAGTCCATCCGTACCAGGAGTCTGCCTTTGTGAAATTTCTTTTGAATATTTCCACGACTCCAGTTAAGGCTCGTACCATTATGGTACGGCTCATACTGACAGTCGTAAGTTGCCTTCTTCCCAATTCAGCCTTGTGACTTTCATCACAGTTCTCAGTACAGCTCGTACAATCAAGGTACGGCTCGTACTAAGACTGGTACTTTGGCTGATTTTCTACCTTTTGAGGATTCTTTTGCACATCTTTGCTCCAACAGTTATTTTCCCTAAAATTAAGGTAAAAATGCCTTATATGCATATAAATATACCTAAGTCCATGCTATTTTCTTAGTTTGAAGCGTCGAAAGTGCTGTAAACTCACAGCATATCAAAACCCCACTATGATTCTTCCATATATATGATAATGGAATAATATGATCAGTGGGCTACATATAACATCATTGTCAAGTTTTGGAGTTGCATAAAGCTCAATAATTTTAGTTTGGAAGTGAGTGAGCTAAAATGGAAGAGGCCGCTGAGGACAAGGATGATCAGACTTCACCTCTAGAAAGCCACAATGTGAGATGGAGTGTGCTTGGTGCTCGGGAACTTTTGGAGCAAGGTCTCACTCTCACCTCTAAACAGAACCCCTGGAGGATTATCGAGGAGGAGCTACAGATCTTGACTAGTGTTTTGAATGAGAACATGTAGATGAAGCATATATTTGACTTCTAAGGGTTATGCTCAAACTCACACTCCTGATAATATATGAAGCAGACATTGACAATAAACAATCCAATAAAGAGGTTGAGGTTGAACCCACAGGGAATATAACAAGAACTAGACAAATGCTGGTATTTATGATTTTTGGTGTGTTATCTCCAAATTGGAGAGTTTATAGATAAACAATTGTAAAACAAGCATAAAACGAAATCGTTGTTAATCAAGATTTGCAATTAACTAGGGTAAGTGTTCCCCATGGGTTCATAACTACTTCGGGTTTACACTCATGATCAATTCCAATGCTTGGTTGTGGAGTTGATAACTAGGGTTCATCCAAATGACTAATTCATCCCTATTGGATGACTATACTTAATCATCTGGTTAGGTGTCATAAGTGATCTCAATTAATCGTTATCAATTTGTTCCAAATTAATTATCCTGTGACCGCAGCTCAAGTTATACAATGATTATAAAAATCAAGGCTTTGTTGTAATTCTCTTTTTCTAATCTCTACCTCTCTAGGTTCAAGCAAGTAAAGAATTCGGGCAAGTCTTAACGTTGCGCTTCGTTAAGAAAAATTAAAGGCAAAGAGAATACAATATAAGTGTTTAGCATTGGTTTCAGATCACTGTGTAACACTAGTTTTTTAATCCACCATGGTTCCCACAATTCTAGTTGTGGAGGTTTTATCCTCTCATGATTGTAAGATTGTGATTAGTGTTCATAGACAAAAACATAATTAAATACTTACAACGATGATTGAAAGAAAATCTGCTTCGGATATTGCAAGAAAATATGATGAACAAAATCAAGAACAATTGAGAAATCCAAGCTTTGATTCTCAAGAATTACTCTCCGATGTTGTCAAAAACTAATTAAAAACTTGATAATAATTGACAACCAACTAATTTTGACCTTTTTTTCTCCTAAAATAAACATAAAACGTATTTATACAGATAATAAAATCTTTTTCCTAAGTTATTAGGGAAATAACCAACATCCTACGACCCATCATACGACCCGTAACAGGATTGTACGAGTCGTGCCTTGTCTTATACATTCCTTGGCTTTTGTAGAGTTGGTTAAGTGTTGGCATCTAGTACGACTCGTAACATGATCCCACGAGTCATACAATCCAGTCATGGTTTGGATCTGAGAACTTTGACATCTTCTAAAGTTTTCTACGAGTGTCTTGGTATGCATCATACCTTGCTCCTACAAATCATAACAGCTTGTCTCATCATGAGTTTTCCCAAGTCCCAAAAATCACTTAAGCTTTCCACGACTCACAATACGGGTCGTAGGTAGATGCTATGATCTGTAGGTTCTACCCATATCAGTAGACTTCCATTCTGCAAGTATCTATAAAGTATTCCACGACACCAATTACGGCTCATACTGAGAGTCGTACTTTGCTTTTGCATTCTTCCAGCCTTCTGAGTTTTTCCATGAGTCTCGGTATGAGTCGTAAAATCTAGGTACGACTTGTACTAAGATCAGTACTTTGCTGTTTTTCTACACTTTTCTGCAACTTTTGTACATTTTTGCTCCAACACCTATTTTCCCTGAAAACAAAGTAAAAACACCTCATATCTGTATAAACATACCTAAGTCAATGCTATTTTTCCAGTTTTAAGCATCAAAAGTGTTGTAAACTCACAGCATCAACATCCTAAACTTAAGACTTTTGCATGTCCTCAGGCAAAGAAAACAAAAACTAAAAATGACACTTAACTAGAAAATAAACTTAGGATACTACAACCAACACCAATCAAATCTTGCACTGTGAACACAAAAGCTTTTGACCCTTCTCCGGGTAAACCAAATCAGCATATACACATCAAGTGACCACAAACCATGATACAGGGATCAAGATATGTCATCTAGTTATTAGCAGAGAATCAAGTCATTACCAATGCTTTTCACACGGACAACTGGCAGAATAAAACACAAACTATGTACCCTCACAGTAAATCCCTAACTCACAGATATATGAAAACATGAAATGTGGGACTGAACAAGTAAGACTCTCACTCTCACAAGAAAGTTCCAAATACTGCACATTGGATACCATCGGCTTGCCCTTATTTTCTCTACTTTGGCTCTTCAAACAGTCAGTCTAGGATCACTATTGGACTTTATTTGGCTTGTAATGTAGGCTTTGGTATGGGTATGGTAAATATGAAATTTTAGTGACTAAACCCTCCTTGACACTACATACGTGTGGCTCCAATTTTCAGTTAATTCACCCTTTTTCGCTTTTTTCAACTTTTTTCCTCCCTTTTCTCCATTTTTATGCAATGTATGGGTGTGGTATGTTTTCAACTTTTCATTCATTTTTCTCTTTTGTATTTTCTTTTCAATTCTTCTTTTTCAACTCTTTTTTCTTTTTTTGTCACACCACATCTCATTTTTAATCCTTTTTTCTTTCTTTTCCTTTTTCACCTTCCCATGATCTATGCACCCCTACTCTAGCCATCCTCAACTTAGGCATTTTGCCTGGGTTGAGGTTCAAAATTTCCAAGGAGGGACCAGGATCAAAATAGGTTCATTATAAAAATAGGCAAGGTTAATCGGTTAATTAAAGAAAAAGGGTCCATTTAAGGCTCAAAATCGAGATCAAGGGAATCATATCATTTTGGTAGGGCAATTTAAGCTAAAATGGGCTAAACAAAAATGGCCTATGATTCTTTCCTAACCAACCATCCTAAAACCTATGTAATGACCAATCGAGGAAGTTCTAGATCCTCTACGCAGTATTGAACTAGTATATGACCTCACTCACTCATGGTACATGTTTTGCATTCATTATACCTGTCCAGTTCATATATGCCAACTATAACTACTCATGCTAATACACTAGATGACATAAAAAGATCCACAGAAATCATGTTTTACAATCAACAAGTACACAACTAACATCCAAAAAATATTAAACAAGGTCATTTTTCCAGAACTTCAAAACTAGTGGATTTTATTGGCTTAGTAATCCTAATATACTTTCTAATTAAACAAAAACATCCTAAACATTCCAGTTTGACTAGATAGCATACCCGGAGAAAAAGAAACACAGTAAAAAAAAACCTCGAACGAATTCAAAAATTCCAAAAATATACAAGTACACCCCCTTCCCTTTAAAAAAGCATGCTTCATCCCTGAAGCATAGAATATAATAACACAAGGGAAAGAGTCATACGTGTGGCACACTAAGCGCTCCTGTCATCTTGCGGAGGTGGTACCTCCGCTGCATACGTGGTGCTAGCGGTGGCCGGCGCACTCAATTGTACATCCACAGGGGGGGGAATGGTCATGCTCTCAGCAGTAGTGGTCGCCTCTGCAACCTCGGTGATAATCGGGGCTAAATGTGGCTCGCCCGGAGGGTCCTTGCCACCTACAAGCTCGACATGGGAAGTGGTGGAGCTACCTGCTCCTGTCCCTCTCTCAAGAAGCTCCGGCCTATGCTCATTGTGAATCTACTGACTCTCCAATCTTTCCCGCTTGCGCTCTTTCTTTTCCTTTTTTCTCTTCTTCATTAGGGTCTCGTCTCCAACATCCTCTGAGACTCACTTTTTCCCTTTTCCTCCCTCTACTTTGGTCGTCTCCCAATATGCCTCCAAATCAAGCTCATCATATACCCTTATAACGAGGTCAACAAGAGCGGGGGCTGCGAGATGACAGATCGGTCACTTGGCTCCGAAGAGCCCCCAACTCCTCACGGAGGCTACCAGTGTCAGTCTGCTCTGCCATGCGCTCGTTGAAGTGGCTCTCAAAGCTGTCAAGTCTAGCATATAAGACCCCTTCAGCCGCCTCAATCTCATCCTTCACCTAAGGCTTCACATTCTCCACCATAGACTGCAACTTTGTCTCAATCACGGTCAGTCTCTTTCCCATCTTTTGGAGAAATTCCTAAGGTATGAGCATGTATCCTGCTGGGGTCTAGCTCAAAAAGCCTATAGGTGGTGCAGTGGAGGTGTTGGGAGCTGTCTCTGAATGACCGGCGTTTGTAGCCAGTGTCTCATCCTACTCCTGTGAGGTGGGGGCATTCACCTGCTCTCCTCTAACTGCTCGTGGTATTGGGACTACATTAAAAAGTCATGCTCGGTTCACTTGGTTTATTTCATCTCGGATCAACCCACACCCAATATCCGATGTCCGTTGTCCTCCAAGAAACCACTCCTCACTAGGAGGCACTTGAGACCCTCGAAATGTTGATGGTGTATCATGAGATGATATGCTCGAGCTAAAACTATACGCAAGTGCACGTGGTCGTACAAGTAGTAAAGTGGCTTTATTTCAATCCAAGTATCGATCCCACAGGGACTGAACTTGTCACACCCCGCCTTGGGGGTATGACTGGCACCTGGTGCCCTACTAGGACCTAACCTGCTAAACTGTTAAGCCTGGGCACCTCTGGTGCCTAGCTGGCTCTGACTCACATTTCTGGAAACAAAGGGCTATATAACGGCTGTACATACAGCCCCCGGCCTAATGGCCTATCGCCTTCTGTACCTGTATTATCAGCTGACCAGAAACATGGTAATTTAGGGGAACCTATGTGGGCCGACAAGGCCACCATGCTATCTAGTTATCTGCAATTCAATCATAACCTATTAAAAAGCTACGTGACCGGCAAGGTCACCACTACTGATAACTATGGCCCCACACGACCATCACAATAGAAAGAAGGAATGCTAACAACTATGCAACTGCACGGCCTCTCACGACCGGCTCATCTGACCACAGAGAATATAAACAGACTGCAAGCCTCTAGGAAGGATAATAGAAATGATCAGGACAGGGCCCCGACCTACCCGTACTGTACAACAAAAAGAACTGGACTACACCTCTAGAAATTCAGTCTCCGGATGACAGGAGCTGAATACTCAACCGCTGATGGGGATCACGTGGTATCGCCTGCTCGTCTATGGGTACCTGCAGGCAAGTAATGCAGCGCCCCACTAGGCGTCAATACCGCTGGTACTGAGTATGTAAAGCAACAACTAAAAGAGATATCTGAAATCAATAACATAACTGACGAAACTGGAATAAGAAGAACTAGATTAACTATCTGATGATGTAGATCATACCTGTTCTTAATCATGCTGAAGGGAATAGGAATCATACCTGTAGACGTATCATTCTACTACTAATCTTCTTGTATCTACTATAATATGGCATAACATACATAACATAACATGGCATACACAACCTTACCCGGCCCCCAAAAGCCGGGAGGTACAATCAACACAGAATCTATACCCCTACCCCGATCAACCCATCTCCTATACTGGCTGTAAGCATCCTGCCGGTCCCCTGGGTATGCACTTGGGCTCGCTGAGCCCCTGACTATAACTGCATCTGAGTCCGAAGGACTCCTGAATCTGCACCCGGGCGTATCCACTTGACTGGGGTGTGTAAGGCCGATCAAGGCACAAATATGGGGAAAAACTGGCATCCCATCTTCGTCCCCTGGCGGGACAGCATGCCACTCCGTAGAGTGACGTATCCTCGTCCTCTGGCGGACGAGACGATACAGCTATTAACCCTGGGCGGTCATGGATGCTAGGTAATCCAACCCCAAACAATACAACGGTCTCAACTGGTAATACTATCTGGGTATCTCACATGCTGAGGCTACTAGGGGTAAAGTATCATATATATTACATGCTGGGCTAATGATAGTAATCTGTACATATTTAATACGTGCTGAGGCAGGTAAAGATATATAAATATGAATATAGTCTCCTGCCGGGCTGTACTGGGCAAATGCTATATAAGATAATGTTTCTACTGAAAACTCTGTTGTTTACTAAGTTTCTATATACACTATATGCTGGACTAGTGATAGAAATAAGTACATACTTAATACATGTTGAGGCTGGAAGTACTATATATGTATGTACGAATATAATATTTCTGCTAAACTACGTTGTATACTGACTTTCTATAGTAACATGATTTGCTAATCCTGACATGCTTTCTGAACTTCATTTTAGTCTGCTATTCTATTTCTGAAGTGCTTTACGGGTATTTCATTACTATACGGGGTTTCAACTGAATACAACCATATCCTGACATGGCATATCACATTACATACTGAGTATACTGGGCAATCTCTAATGCTTGCGTTAGAATCTGTATCATACTGATAGGTTTCATATACATTACAACCCAATGTTTCTCACATCGTATCAATATTCATAATAATGCAATACTCGACTTCTGAACATTCTACTGGTCCGTAATTTATTACACTATACTGATATTACTTAACTTGCCGAAGGAAATTAACTTTACATACCTTATCTTCGACTATTCGTCTGTCGGACGAGCCTCGGCCGGTACTTCAACTATTTTCTCCCAACTGCATTCATAAATACGTCAATCAATACTAAATACAGCTTTATTGTAAAGGGCAACGTTGCTTTCGATATAGTTTATAGCCTAAACTTAGTCTTATCGAAAGACGGTCGAACACTCGCTATTTTTCAGCGGCCCAGAAGAGGGAAGTATTCACTTCTCAGCTAGGAACACATAGACATTAATTTAGAGCAATTCTACTTACTTTAGTTCGGTGGCTCGCCGATTCGTCGGCCGTATTTCGCGAAACTAATTCCGTAGAAATGCTCTCTGCTGCTAAATACTCGGGTATCTGGGATTAATTTGAGTGTGGGCAGCGTTTGGCAGCGTAATCGGATGAAAATATATAATTTTCTTCGTCTTCCTCGGCTTCACTGCGTTTCTCTGGAAATTTATAAGTGTTAAATGAATTTAAACCGAAGTGGGGGCTTTATATACTTGGGCCTGAACCTGGGCAACGTGTCACGGAGCCATCGCGGAGGCCTCTCCTCCGTGACACGCTGCCATCGTGGAGGGGCTCTGTCTCGGCTCCTCCCGTGATGGTTCGACGGGTTTCTCGTCCGATCCTTTCCCGGACCTTTCCCTAGCACGTATGGCTTTCAAATATGCTTAACCAACGTGCGAATAGGTCATCTAAGTGTCGGAAACTCTACGGGGTATAACATTCTCCCCCCCCTTAAGAACATTCGTCCTCGAATGTACACTGTTATCTAGAGGACTGCTTACTTTACTTTCTAGAAAAATTTCGGCAGAGTTTCCCCTGTAATATGGACTATCGCAAAAACCTGAAACGCAGAAAAGTCCAACACAGGCACTGCATACAATATTCTAAAATCCACTGGACAGCTAAATATCATTTCTTTCTTTATCATTTACAACATACAACCATAAAGTACTGTATAAATATTGATACGGACGTACCTGTCGTCTGACTAGGCCTGAAATAGGTGAGGGTATCTGGTTTTCATATCTTCTTCAGCCTCCCACGTCATTTCCTCCCGATTTCTGTTACGCCACAATACTTTGACAGATGCACCATCTTTAGTTCTCAGTCTGCGAACCTGTCTGTCTAAAATGGCTACGGGAACCTCTTCATATGCTAACTCTTCTGTGATCTGGACATCCTGAACTGGAACTACTGTAGAAGGGTCCCCTACGAACTTCCTTAGCATAGAAACATGGAATACTGGGTGAACCAACATTAACTCTGGAGGCAAGTTTAACTCGTATGCCACGCGGCCTATTCTTCGCCGAATCTGATATGGCCCAATGAATCTTGGGCTAAGCTTACCTTTCTTGCCAAACCTCATTACCCCTTTCATCGGGGACACTTTCAGATATACCCAGTCGTTTACCGAAAATTCTAGATTTCTGCGCCGCCTATCTGCGTAAGACTTCTGGCGGCTCTGAGTGGTCAGTAAACGTTCTCGGATAAGCTTTATCTTTTCCTCGGACTGCCGAACAATGTCTAGGCCAACTAATGCTGATTCTCCTATCTCAAACCAGCCCACCGGTGATCTACATTTTCGCCCCTACAATGCCTCGAAAGGCGCCATATGAATAGCTGAATGGTAGCTGTTATTATAAGAAAATTCAATTAGCGAAAGGTGTTTATCCCAGCTACCTCCAAAATCTAACACACACGCTCGTAGCATATCCTCGAGCGTCTGAATTGTACGTTCAGCCTGCCCATCTGTCTGAGGATGGAATGTGGTGCTCAAGTTAATCTGCGTCCCCAAACCTTTCTGAAACGACTGCCAGAATCTAGCTGTAAACTGTGCTCCCCTATCTGAAATAATAGATACCGGCACTCCATGCAATCTAATTATTTCTCTGATATATAATTCGGCATAATCCTCAGCTGAGAAGGTAGCTCTCACTGGCAGGAAATGAGCTGATTTTGTCAGTCTATCAACTATTACCCAAATGGAATCAGATCTTCGTCTAGTACGTGGTAACCCTGTTACAAAATCCATGTTTATCGCTTCCCATTTCCACATAGGTACCATTATCTCTTCAGTCAAACCACCCGGTTTCTGGTGCTCTGCTTTCACCTGCTGACAATTAGCACATCTAGATACAAATTCAGCTATCTCAGTTTTCATACCTAGCCACCAGTAGATGTCTCTGATGTCATGGTACATCTTCGTCGCCCCTAGGTGAAGGGAATAGCGAGCGTAGTGTACCTCATGCATGATCTTCCCACGAAGTCCTGCGACATTCGGGACACAAAGGCGGCCCTTACAATGTAGCACACCATCCTCGGTTATCTGAAAATCTGGCTCCTTACCCTTCTGAACTCTATCTCTGAGCTGGACTAAATCGGGATCCTCATACTGCCGTTCTTTTTCCTCTGTAACTAACGATGACACTGCAGAATTCTGAATTACTGCTCCATTATTTTCTGTTTCCATTACTCGAACGGCTAAGCCAGCTAACTGATGAATTTCCTTGGCCAATTTCTGCTTCTCAGGTCGCAAATACGCTAAACTCCCCATTGACTTACGGCTCAGGGCATCTGCTACAACATTAGCTTTTCCGGGGTGGTATAGAATATTCACATCATAGTCTTTTAACAGCTCTAACCAGCGGCGTTGCCGTAAATTCAACTCCCTCTGAGTGAAAATGTACTGCAGGCTCTTATGATCTGTGTAAATATCAACATGGACACCGTACAGGTAATGCCTCCATATTTTTAAGGCATGAATTACTGCGGCCAATTCCAGGTCATGGGTAGGATAATTCTTTTCGTGTTTCCTCAGCTGTCTGGAAGCATATGCAATCACTCTACCATGTTGCATTAACACACAACCCAATCCGACACCTGACGCGTCGCAATAGACTGAATAACCCTCCGTGCCTTCTGGCAATGCTAATACTGGGGCGGAGGTTAATCTGTCTTTCAGTTCGTGGAAACTCTGCTCGCATGCCTCCGTCCACTGAAACTTTGCTGCTTTCTGTGTCAATTTAGTTAAAGGTGCTGCAATGGTTGAGAATCCCTCAACGAACCTCCGATAATATCCTGCCAACCCAAGAAAGCTACGAACTTCCGTCGGAGTGGTAGGCCTGGGCCATGACTTAACTGCTTCTATCTTCTGCTTGTCTACCTGTATACCAGTGTCTGAGACAATATGCCCTAAAAAGGCTACTAAGTTAAGCCAGAATTCACATTTCGAAAACTTAGCATACAACTGGCGGTCCCTGAGAATCTGGAGCACTGTCCGCAAATGAGTCCGGTGATCTACTTCAGAGCGTGAATATACCAGAATATCATCAATGAATACTATCACGAACAAGTCCAGGAAAGGTCTAAAAATACTATTCATCAGGTCCATAAAGACTGTTGGGGCGTTCGTTAACCCGAAGGACATAACTAGAAATTCAAAATGTCAATATCGGGTCCTAAACGCTGTATTAGGAATATCTTTCTCACGTACTCGGACCTGGTGATATCCGGACCGCAAGTCAATCTTAGAAAAGTATCTGGCTCCCTGTAACTGATCAAATAAGTCATCAATTCTGGGAAGTGGATACTTGTTCTTTACTGTAACTTTATTTAGCTGCCGATAATCTATGCACATTCGGAGCGAGCCATCTTTCTTTCTCACAAACAAGACTGGCGCACCCCACGGGGAAGTACTCGGCCTGATAAAACCTTTTTCTAACAAGTCTTTCAACTGCTCCTTTAATTCTATGAGTTCTGTAGGAGCCATACGATAGGGAGGTATTGATATTGGCTGAGTGCCTGGTAGCAAGTTGATAGCAAAGTCTATTTCCCTTTCTGGGGGAATACCAGGTAACTCATCAGGAAATACATCTGGGAATTCATTTACCACTGGGACAGACTGGAGTGTCGGAGATTCTGCTTGGACATCCTGAACTCTGACTAGATGATAAATACACCCCTTAGATATCAATTTTCTCGCCTGAAGGTAGGAAATAAACCTACCTTTTGGCGTCGCGGTACTGCCCTTCCATTCCCGTACTGCCTCCCCCGGGAAGTGGAATCGGACCGTTTTGGTCCAACATTCAACATGGTACTAACCAATCCATACCCATTATGGCATCGAAGTCTATTATTTCTAACTCGACCAGATCTACTGTGGTCTGACGATCAGCAACCTCTATTGTACACCCGCGGTAAATTCGGCTAGGTGTGATAGAGTCACCGACGGGCGTAGATACTAGGAAGGACTGCTGTAATGATTCTGGTACAATACTAAACTTCCGTGTCACAAATGGAGTAATATAGGACAAAGTAGACCCTGGATCAATTAACACATAAGCAGGGTGTGAGCAGATAGTTAGCATACCTGTCACGACATCAAGCGATGCTTCTGAATCTTGCCTCCCTGGTAAGGCATATGTGCGGCTTGGACCCGCACCTATACTGGAGGCCCCTGATCTGCCCCGACCCCTGCCTGCTGAAACTGAGGGCCTGCGCCCAGTCGAAGATGTTGTAGCTCGTGATCCTATTGATTCCTTATCCTGTCTATCCCGGTCCTCTCGACCTCTGGCTGGGCAATCTTTCATCAAATGGCCTTCTTGGCCACAATTATAACATGTGGTGGAGCCATATCTGCATGCTCCAGGATGGCGTCGACTGCATATAGGGCAAAGTGGTAGGGTATATCTGCTCTGCTCTAGCCTCCTTTGTGATAGTGAATCTGCCATCTGCGAGCCTCTACCAGTCCCTGACTGCCCCCCTGCGGCTGAATCTACCCCCCCCGTGGCTGTGGCGGAGGTGGGGGCCTGGGCGGCCTGTCTGACAATCGGGGCCTGGGTCCTCCCCAGGCCTCTCTCTGTAACTCAACCGGCCTGTCCCGGCGAC
The DNA here is from genome assembly GCA_035772735.1 of Datura wrightii. Taxonomy (NCBI): domain Eukaryota; kingdom Viridiplantae; phylum Streptophyta; class Magnoliopsida; order Solanales; family Solanaceae; genus Datura; species Datura wrightii. The sequence continues at coordinate 131,157,510 of JASDFA010000006.1, forward strand.
GCTGTTCCTGACTAACCCTTCTGACCTCTCGTTGTCGCTGTCTGATGCCCTCAATATTCTGGGCAAATGCCTGAATGCGAGCAATATCCATGTCCTCTCGCAGTGTGGCTGTAGTGCAAATATCAACATATTCTGGATTTAACCCCATAATAAAGCGATGCACTCTGGATGCCATGGTATCAACGAAGGCCGGTGCATATCGGGCTAAGGAATCAAACTGCAAGGAATATTCCCGAACACTCATGGCCCCCTGTTCTAGATGTAGGAACTGGTCTACCTGGGCCTGTCGAATCTCCCGCGGTAAATAATGATCCAGAAAGGCTCCTGAAAAGCTGGCCCAGGTGGGAGGGGAAACATCTCTCCCTCGGGACCTCTCCCAGCTTTCATACCATAACACCGCAATATCCCATAATCGGAATGCTGCCAACTCGACTAACTCGGTAGACGTGGCATACATAACCCTGAAGATCCTCTGCATTTGGTCCAGAAAATCTTGAGGGTCCTCTGTCCAGTCCGTGCCTGTAAATTCTGGAGGATTCAAAGCTAAGAACTCTCGGACCCTCGAACTACCGGGCCCTCCTGACGATTCTGCAACTGTAGATGGCATTGGCTGACACTGAGCAGCCATCATCTGTGCTAACATAACTACAGCACCCCTAACCTCCTGGTCAGAAGGAGTCAATATAGGGGCTGCTGAAGGTAGTGTCGCCCCATGTGGCTATTGACGTGGTGGAGACTGCTAAGGAGGCTGAGATGATGCCTCTGTAGTGCCCTCTGGTCGGGCTGTCTCCAAAAGAAGGTTGAGGCATCCTGCTGGTGCCTTCCCCTGCTACAACATCTAAGTTCCGACCTGTGATAGGATGGCGCTGGTCTGACATTATCTGTAACCAAAGAATATGGTAAAATTTTTAGGGACTCCACCCTAAACTGTACCGCTCTACAGCACGACTGAATAAGAATAAAAGACAACCATCCTATCAGGCCTTGCAGCCTCCTATCCATAGTATGTGGTGCACAACACATCCATGGACAAGACTCTGCTTAGCACGGCTTGCAGACTCCCTGGGATACGACCTGCTCTGATACCAAGTTTGTCACACCCCGCCTTGGGGGGTATGACTGGCACCTGGTGCCCTACTAGGACCTAACCTGCTAAACTGTTAAGCCTGGGCACCTCTGGTGCCTAGCTGGCTCTGACTCACATTTCTGGAAACAAAGGGCTATATAACGGCTGTACATACAGCCCCCGGCCTAATGGCCTATCGCCTTCTGTACCTGTATTATCAGCTGACCAGAAACATGGTAATTTAGGGGAACCTATGCGGGCCAACAAGGCCACCATGCTATCTAGTTATCTGCAATTCAATCATAACGTATTAAAAAGCTACGTGACCGGCAAGGTCACCACTACTGATAACTATGGCCCCACACGACCATCACAATAGAAAGAAGGAATGCTAACAACTATGCAACTGCACGGCCTCTCACGACCGGCTCATCTGACCACAGGGAATATAAACAGACTGCAAGCCTCTAGGAAGGATAATAGAAACGATCGGGATAGGGCCCCGACCTACCCGTACTGTACAACAAAAAGAACTGTACTACACGTCTAGAAATTCAGTCTCCGGATGACAGGAGCTGAATACTCAACCGCTGATGGGGATCATGTGGTATCGCCTACTCGTCTATAGGTACCTGCAGGCAAGTAATACAGCGCCCCACTGGGCATCAGTACCGTTGGTACTGAGTATGTAAAGCAACAACTAAAAGAGATATCTGAAATCAATAACATAACTGACGAAACTGGAATAAGAAGAACTAGATTAACTATCTGATGATGTAGATCGTACCTGTTCTTAATCATGCTGAAGGGAATAGGAATCATACCTGGAGACGTATCATTCTACTACTAATCTGCTCGTATCTACTTTAATATGGCATAACATACATAACATAACATGGCATACACAACCTTACCCGGTCCCCATAAGCTGGGAGGTACTATCAACACAGAATCTATACCCATACCCCGGTCAACCCATCTCCTATACTGGCTGTAAGCATCCTGCCGGTCCCCTGGGTATGCACTTGGGCTCGCTGATCCCCTGACTATAACTGCATCTGAGTCCGGAGGACTCCTGAATCTGCACCCGGGCGTATCCGCTCGACTGGGGTGTGTAAGGCCGATCAAGGCACAAATATGGGGAAAAACTGGCATCCCATCTTCGTCCCCTGGCGGGACGGCATGCCACTCCGTATAGTGACGTATCCTCGTCCTCTGGTGGACGAGTCGATATAGCTATTAACCCTGGGCGGTCATGGATGCTAGGTAATCCAACCCCAAACAATACAACGGTCTCAACTGGTAATACTATTTGTGTATCTCACATGCTGAGGCTACTAGGGGTAAAGTATCATATATATTACATGCTGGGCTAATGATAGTAATCTGTACGTATTTAATACGTGCTGAGGCAGGTAAAGATATATAAATATGAATATAGTCTCCTGCCGGGCTGTACTGGGCAAATGCTATATAAGATAATGTTTCTACTGAAAACTTTATTGTTTACTAAGTTTCTATATACACTATATGCTGGACTAGTGATAGAAATAAGTACATACTTAATACATGTTGAGGCTGGAAGTACTATATATGTATGTACGAATATAATCTTTCTGCTAAACTACGTTGTATACTGACTTTCTATAGTAACATGATTTGCTAATCCTGACATGCTTTCTGAACTTCATTTTAGTCTGCTATTCTATTTCTGAAGTGCTTTACGGGTATTGCATTACTATACGGGGTTTCAACTGAATACAACCATATCCTGACATGGCATATCACATTACATACTGAGTATACTGGGCAATCTCTAATACTTGCGTTAGAATCTGTATCATACTGATAGGTTTCATATACATTACAACCCAATGTTTCTCACATCGTACCAATATTCATAATAACGCAATACTCGACTTCTGAACATTCTACTGGTCCGTAATTTATTACACTATACTGATATTACTTAACTTGCCAAAGGAAACTAACTTTACATACCTTATCTTCGACTATTCGTCCGTCGGACGAGGCTCGGCCTGTACTTCAACTATTTTCTCCCAACTGCATTCATAAATACATCAATCAATACTACATACAGCTTTATTGTAAAGAGCAATGTTGCTTTCGATATAGTTTATAGCCTAAACTTAGGCTTATCGAAAGACGGTCGAAAACTCGCTATTTTTCAGCGGCCCAGAAGAGAGAAGTATTCACTTCTCAGCTAGGAACACATAGACATTAATTTAGAGAAATTCTACTTACTTTAGTTTGGTGGCTCTCCGATTCGTCGGCCGTATTTCGCGAAACTAATTTCGTAGGAATGCTCTCTGCTGCTAAATACTCGGGTATCTGGGATTAATTTGAGTTTGGGCAGCGTTTGGCAGCGTAATCGGACGAAAATATATAATTTTCTTCGTCTTCCTCGGCTTCACTGCGTTTCTCTAGAAATTTATAAGTGTTAAATGAATTTAAACCGAAGTGGGGGCTTTATATACTTGGGCCTAAACCTGGGCAACGTGTCACGGAGCCATCACGGAGGCCTCTCCTCTGTGACACGCTGCCATCGCGGAGGGGCTCTGTCTAGGCTCCTCCCGCGATGGTTCGACGGATTTCTCGTCCGATCCTTTCCCGGACCTTTCCCTAGCACGTATGGCTTTCAAATATGCTTAACCAACGTGCGAATAGGTCATCTAAGTGTCGGAAACTCTATGGGGTATAACATGAACTACGGTATTAATTAACTTAAGCATCAGTGAACGATATCTCTATGAATGCAGACAACCAAATAAATAATGTTTTATGAGTTAAGATCACTAAGTAATAAGAATCTAAGTCAAGATTATAATTTGAGTCTGAATAATAGCAAAGAACAAGCTGAGGTTAAGGCAAGCATGTGGGGATGTAATTTATTAATTCAATTCAGCTAATCTTCTCTTCGGTTGCTAGTCAGAAATTAATTGCCTATGAATTGGATCTTTCGACTCCTATCCAATTAAAGAATCATGAAACCTTATTCTACATTTCTCTGATATAAGAATCTCATGCTCTAGCCATACATAACTGATTCCATAAATGACTAAAAAGACTTTCAGATATATTTCTATTCTGAACGTAAATCTTTTCTCAATTGTCTCAGCTAAGAAAAGAACATATCCTACCAATTCACATCTATCCAATTCCTTTCCCTTTCAGAATCGAAATTGGATTTCTATGTTATACATTAACATTGGCCAAACATTAATGCAGTAAAACAAGAATTGATAGAACAACCACTGAAGAAAAGATGAAAACTGAAACGATTAATGATTACATTCCTCTACAATTATCCTTAACCTCAACAAGAGGTGAATTAGCCACTCATTTGTGGATTAAACATCTTCAAATAAGTAGAATTCATACAAGCAATTGAAATTAAAGAGAAAAAGGAAGAGAATAACCCTAGAGTTTTCGTCCTCTCAACTGCCTACAACCCACGTTCTTGCTCAACCAAGTCGGAATGTTTAAAATAAAACCTAAGTGTGTTATTTATACTATTGAGAATTTTTCTCATAATAACAAGCAACGTGGCACGGAATGTATCGCGGAGCACTCCCTCCGTGCCACGGGGATATCGCGGACCCACACTGAAAATCGGCTCCTAGGTAACTGCACCTCAACGTGGCACGACTTGTATCGCGAAGCCTTGCCTCTGTGCCACGGAGGTAACGCGAACCTCCACTGGAATTTGACATAAATAATTCATCCCAGGAAGAATGCCTCCGCGATGGTAGCGTGACACGACTCCATCGTGGAGCCCTTATTTTTGCCAACTACTCTTGTCAACTTCCACTTCTTGCTTCCAAGTCCATTCCCGCACTTCACCAAAATATATATTAGTTTCCAAAATTTCCTTCTACCTGCAAAACAACACTAATCATGTTGGTTAGTATAAATTCACATTTACCTAAGAATCACATGAGAATATACACATAAAAATAGATAAACAAGTCGAAATGAAGCATTTGAGTATCACTTGGGCATGAAATTCTGCCCAAGATCACTTACCCCACACTTAAAACCTTGTTCGTCCTCAAACAATACTTTCACATCTCATGCGATTGAAACCCACGCATAGCTAATTTGGCTCGACCATTCAAGCTACGGCTATACAAATTATTTAAGATAGCAAATCATCAAGAAAACATGCATGGTTTCATCAATACAATGAAATACACCACATTAAGACCTCCTAAAGAATCGATTCTCGATCTTGGCAAACTCATGCAAATCAACTGATCAAGACATCCGACACAAAATTTTATCTCTCGTCAAGCATGTGCCCTTACAACATAAGGGAATTAACCCATTTTCCATCATAAGATTTCCAAGGCACTATGTGTAGGGGTATACAAATACGATTTCGCTCGCTCTCCCAAAGAATTCACATGCATCATGTCATGAACCATAAGCTTGCCTCTAGTGTTTTACTCCACTAATATAAGGACGCGTGATGTAAGATCACGTAGGACTTAATGGGTTGTAATGTAAGATAAGGAACTAGTAAATACTAGGCTAACCAATAATAGCAACTAGCTTCCCTAAGCGCTTTCCAATACATCCCACCTTCAGTACGGGCATTGCTTCTTCCTCCATCCTCTCATTCTTGAATTTTCTTCTTTCTTTTTGTTCCCATTTCTTTAAGCTCACTCGACTTACTAGCAAAGAGTATTTGTGCATCTTTATTTTTTTCTCATTCATGGATTTTCTAATTCTTTACTATTAATTGATCATTTTCAACAAGTGCACCTTTGACCTTTTCTTTAGCTTTCACAACTTCCGCTTTCCTTCCGTTTCACACTTCTCACTCCTTTAGACTTTGGTAAAAATTGTTTTTCTTAAGCACTTAAGGGTTTTGGATCAAATTCACGGCTAATGAAAAGAAGGGATTAAGCTCGGTTTGTACCTCTCAAATAATAGGGTAAAGGCTCAATGGGGCTAACTAGGATATAACAGTCAAGGTAGTTATGATAAGGGAGAAACTTTCAGTTTATTCCAAGAAATGCCTACATCCTTTCCTACAATTCACATCCTTCATTTCGTTTAGTACACACACCAGGCAAGTTCAAGACACTTCACAATAGCATGGAATAGTCGAAACCTCACCTCACACTCATTGCACATGCTCAACTTAAGACATATTTACAGACTCTTCAATTAGCTAATTACAAGAATACACTATTAAACCTCGATCACACCGAATCGAATTCTATGGCTTAGGTATCTCAACATGTTTAACACATTTTCATGCTTTCATACAAATCACCTTTGCATCTTAATATCATGTACAACACGTAACAAGAATTCCGAACCATTAATTAGCGACACGTTTGGGAAACAAACAAAAGAAAGAAGAAAAAGAAAAAAAATTACTCCTATCGACTACATTTCCCTTAAGACGGTCGTTATACATCCATCATAGGGAACAGTCACTATCTACGACATCTGTTCAATGGGACTATTCTCGGGAAAAGCACCGAACCCAACCTAAAAAAATTCAACAAAAGAATTTCGATAGAAAAAGATAAAAATATAATTGAAAAATATTTACACATCACACACAACAGCAACTCAAGATTCATTACAACACCAACATTAATTACAGAACACGAAACACAGAGTCACAGGGTCACATTTTGCACAAGCACAACAAACATAAACAAAATATAAACAAACAGCTAGCACCTAACTACTCCCACGCCACACTTAAGCCGAACACTATCCCCAGTGTTCATATAATTGCAAAATATCACAAAGGTTGGGTGGTGAAACTCCCTGATCAATCAAACTATTCAACTTCTTCATCAGGTGCCAGTGCTTCGTCTCCCATATAAGAATCGCCCCCGCTGTCCTCGTCCGACTCAACATCTGACTCCTCTCGGTGTGTCTCCTCATCGGTAGGGACATCATCATCTACGGGCTCCACAAATGGGGGCCCCACTCTACATAAAGCTCGGGCATTCTCGTTGAATGGGTAATCCAACTCGAGCTGCCACAGCTCATCTTCCGTTGCAGGCCGTTCTCCGATGCGCAGCAGTAACATCTGCATCCCGTATATGCGCCCCATGTACTGATCATTCCAAGCATGTCGCTCGACTAGTGTGAGCATCAACCCGTATGTAGTGTCAGGTGCCTTGGTTTTTGTGACATCCAAGGCACGCCTATCGATCTGAGGAATGTAATCTAGGGCCTCCTCCTCAATATTGTGGCCCCTCAGGAACGTGGTAAGCAGACCACCGAACCCGTATCTATGCCCCTGATGCAGTCGGGCTCTCTTCATGGCGGAGATGATCACCACCACAAAATTGATTGCCAACCCCTTCATCAGGGCATACACCAAGCAAACTCTATCCCGGGTGACATCCGTCATGTGCACCCCCGGGATCAGGCATGAACAAACAATCTTCAACCAAATTCGGGCCTCCCTGTTAATCTGAGAATAGGGAAATGTCTGATGGTATCCCCTCCTTGTGCCTACCCTACATGGCTGTTGATCGGGCTCCATATAAGGTGTGTCTGATGTCCGCATAGGGTGGAGTGATGTTCAGCTGACGAAGGACATGAGCATCTGTGTCCCGCGCCCCCAGGATTGCATTCAAGTGGTGGGGCTCAAAGGTGACTACCTGTCCTCGTATTTTTATGGTGTGGCTGCGTAAGGTCGGGTTCCAATTGTCATAGAACTCCAGGATAAGATGTAGATTGCACTCCCTGGGTTCTTCAAAAATGAAGTTTAGCCCAGTGGTGTCAATCCTGTGTACAATCCGCGGGAATTCCTGTACCAGTGGTTCCCATGCTTTCTACTCCTCCAGGAAGTATTTGGTTTCTTTATGTTTAGTATACCACTTCTTCCCCTCATCAGTCACCTATCTGGTTCCGTATTGTCGGCGTTGACCTCTAGGAAACGTTGGTGCTGCTGGAACTGCTGTCCCCAATCTTTCCCTCTTTCTGCTGGCGCCCGATGTGGATGTGTCCTTTCTCTTGTCTTGTCTTCCTGACATTGTTTCTGTACATTCAAACATACAACCCCAATGTTATTCAAGTCATAATTAGCTACAACTAAGGTTGGGTTTAATTAGATCACCCCACACTAAGTCTTTAGCCGCAATCAACACAAATCGACAAGACATTTATGATTTTGACATTCTTAGCATTCAACATGCTTAGTGCATTCATATAAGTCGATGAAACAATTACTTTGTACTACTCAGACTTCATACAATGAATAAAAATTTCTCCATCAATTCAATTGCATCATTATTATTACTTTGCAAAAAAAAAATTCACAACAACCTATGTAATTCTCCATTCGCATTCTCCCGAAAATCCTTCTTCTAACTTAGCATATTCAACATCAATCACAATACATTGCACTTCAAACAACATGCACAACCCAATTTATCAACATTTTCATGCATTTTGTGTTCTTCCTATTCAATCCTCAACCCTAGCTAACAATATCGCAAGAATTTCAACAAAACATGCAACCAATGAGTTAATCTACTCACAACGATACTATGAACATCATTCAATCATAACTCAATTGATTTCAAGCTTATTTCTCACTTAGGGCAAGGTTTCACCACAAAACATGTTCAAGAATCGAAAATTTGAGCAATGATAAGGAAAAATTCAAGAACATACCTTTACTTCAGTGAAATTGAAGAAAACTCGAAGAAAGTTGATCACTAAGTCCGTGTCACATTGGGGGAGAAGGGGATTTTGGGTGTGGGTCACGGAGGAGTTGAGAAAATAAAAATAATGAAGGAAATTGGGGTTTAAAAGAGGTTTTTCTCAAGGGCTACCCGGTGACCCGAGGTGACCCGACGCAAAATACACCTCAACGTGTCACGGAGGGTAACGCGGAGCCCCTCCTCCGTGACACGGAGCCATCACACAGGTATTCTGGAAATTTTTAAAAAATACGAAATACACCTCAACGTGTCGCGGAGCGTAACACGGAGGCCCTCCTCCGTGACACGGATCCATCGCGCAGGCTCACTAGAATGTGCCAATTTTTATTTTCTTAACTTAATTTTTTTCCTTTGCGCTTTTTTTTTGTATTCTTTCCCTTCGTTCCACCTGAAAATCATTTCACCACAATAAATTGGTTAGAAATCATAGGTTGCAACGCAACAATTTTTATTTTTCTTTTTCTTTGTTTTTCTTTTCCTTTTTTTTTTCAAATAATTCTACTCTTCTATCACAACACAATCACGGGTCTCCTCCCGTGCAGTGCCTGATTTACCGTCGCGGCTCGATGCTACTCATTCTTAATCATCCTCTAAAGTGATGGACATCTTCTCTCGAATAACGTCCTCACCCTAATAATGCTTACATCGTTGCCCGTTCACCAAAAATGTGGCACTTCTATCTTCTTGCCACAACTCCACTTCCCCGTGTGGGGTCATTCTCACCACCTCAAATGGCCCTGACCACTTGGACCGCAACTTACCTGGAAAAAGCTTCAACCTTGAATTAAATAACAACACTTTCTTCCCCGGCTCAAAGATCTGATGCACCATATGCCTGTCGTGCCACCTTTTAGTTTTCTCCTTCTAGAATTGGGCACTTTTCATAGGCATGCCATCGAAACTCATCTAGTTCGCCGAGTTGCACCAACCTCTTCTTCCCGGCTAGCTCCGAATCCATGTTCAGCTTTCTCACGACCCAAAAAGCTCGATGTTCCAGCTCCACAGGCAGATGACATGCCTTTCCATAGACCAATTTGTACGGAGAAGTCCCAATGGGTGTCTTGTATGCAGTTCTATAAGCCCACAATGCATCGTCAAGTTTGCTTGACCAATCAATTCATTGTGCATTCACTGTCTTCTGTAGAATCTGCTTTATCTCTCTGTTTGACACCTCCACTTGCCCACTAGTTTGGGGATGATACGTTGTTGCTACCTTGTGGCGCACCTCATACTTAGCTAGCAAGCTCTTGAAACTCGCATTTACAAAATGAGCCCCTCCATCACTGATAATAGCTCGGGGTGTCCCGAACCTGGTGAAAATTTTCTTTTTCACAAATTTCGTCACCACCTTGTTTTCATTCCTGAGACAAGTTGTTGCCTCTACCCACTTAGATATATAGTCAACCGCTACCAAGATGTAACGATTACAAAATGACGGTGGAAACGGGCCCATGAAGTCTATTCCCCATACATACAAAATCTCCACTTCTAATATCTGTTGTAGTGGCATCTCCTATCTTCTACCCATTGTGCCTCTTCTTTGACATCTATCACACATTTTTACGTATCTTATAGAATCTCTGAACAGTGTAGGCCAAAAGAAACCGGACTGGAGCACCTTATGAGTTGTCTGCTCTCCTCCGTGGTGCCCTCCATACAATGATGAGTGACAACTCCTCAATACTTCTGCAATCTGGCTCTCTGGGATGCATCATCTCATCACTTGATCCGGTCCCTGCTTAAACAGATACGGCTCATCCCATATGTAATACCTGCAATCATATCTAACTTCTTTCTTTTCTGAGTCGTAGCCTTCGGTGGGTAAACTCCACTTACCTGCAAATTCACAATGTCTGCAGACCAAGGGATTTCAACTTCCCTTATTGCCAAGAGCTGCTCATCTGGGAACTCTTCTTTGATAATATCACCTTCCTTTATATGCAACTGGCTTTCCAATCGCGATAGGTGATCTGCCACTTGATTCTCGCTCCCTTTTCTGTCCTGAGTCTCTTGGTCAAACTCTTGTAGCAACAATATCCATCTGATTAGTCTGGGCTTTGCATCCTTCTTGTTAAACAGAGATACCAAATTGCTGCATGATCAGTATACACCACTACTTTAGAACCCACCAAGTAGGACCTGAATTTATCAAATGCGAACACCAATGCTAGAATCTCCTTTTCCGTGACTGTATAATTGACTTGGGCTACGTCAAGTGTTTTTCTTGCATAATAAATGGAATGAAAAATTGTATTCCTCCGCTACCCCATTATAGCTCCTACAGCCACGTCACTTGATCACACATTAATTCAAACGGTTGCTCCCAATCCGGAGAAATGAGAATAGGCGCTTCTACTAGCTTCTGTTTTAACTCCTCGAATGCTTTAACACAATCCTCATCAAACTCGAACTTCACATCTTTTTCTAGAAACTGGCATATCGGTTTAGAAATTTTAGAGAAGTTCTTGATGAATCGTCTGTAGAACCCTGCATGTCCGAGAAAACTGCGAACACCCTTCACTGACACTAATGGTGGTAGCTTTTCGATCACTTCAATCATTGCACGATCAACTTCCAACCCCTTGCATGACACCTTATGGCCAAGGACGATACCCTTCTTAACTAAAAAATGACATTTCTCCCAGTTAAGCACAAGGTTAGAGTCTTCATATCGAGCTAGCACCCTGTCAAGATTCTGCAAAGATGTAGCAAACAAATTACCAAAAACAGAAAAGTCATCCATATATACCTCGACAAAATCTTCCACCATATCATGAAAGATCTCCATCATGCATCTCTAGAATGTGGCTGGTGCATTGCATAGGCCAAATGGCATCCTCCTGAAAGCATATGTTCCATAAGGACATGTAAAAGTGGTCTTCTCCTGGTCCTCTGGTGCTATGGCTATTTGATTATAGCTAGAATATCCATCAAGGAAACAATAATATTCTTGACCTGCCAACCTGTCCAATATCTGATCAATAAATGAGATAGGATAATGATCTTTCCTTGTGGCCTCATTGAGCTTCCTGTAATCCATGCAAATTCGCTAGCCTGTGACTGTGCGTGTGGGAATCAGCTCATTCTTTTCATTGGTGACCACAATCATCCCTCCTTTCTTTGGGACACACTGAACGGGGCTAACCCATTCACTTTCTGAAATGGGATATACCACACCTGCATCAAGCCACTTGATCACTTCCTTCCTAACTACATCCTTCATCACTGGATTCAACCTCCGTTGATGTTGCACAGTTGGCTTGGATCCTTCTTCCATAAAAATCATGTTTGTGCAAAAAGCTAGATTAATTCCTCTGATGTTCGACATTTGCCAATCCATTGCTTTCTTCCACCTCTTGAGGACCACCACTGCATCTCTCACTTGTGCCTCTGTCAGTTCTGCGGAAATAATGACTGGCAAGGTGTCATCTTCCCCCAAAAATACATACTTCAGATGTGGAGGCAATGTCTTCAACTCTAATTTTGGTGCCTCCTCAATTGATGGTTTTGTCAATGGTTCCAAGGACCTCATCAATGGCTGAAAGTCTTGCTTCCTGGGAAACCATTTTGGCTCGTTCAGCATCTGCACCATCTCATATGTAGCAATGTCTCCAAAATGATCGGAGCCCATCAAGGTTCTCTCCAATGGGTCCTAAGAGTCAACAATCTGCAGAATTGATTCCTTATTTAGCACATAGATCGCTAATAGCTCCTCATAGATGGATGGTAGCTTCATGGCCTTGTACACATCAAAAAACATCTACTTTATCATGTGCTCGCATGGTTAGCTGCCCAGTAGCCACATCAATCAAAGCTCGCCCGGTTGCCAAGAAAGGACGTCCCAAAATAAACGGGACTTCCGCATCCGGCTTGAAATCCAAGATAATAAAATCCACCGAGAAAATGAGGGAGCCCACTTGCACTAGTACATCCTCCACAATACCATCTGGTCTGGCAAAAGAATGGTCAGCTAGCTGCAAGATCACTGTAGTTGGTCTAGGTCTGCCCAGCCCCAACTTCTTCAACACTGATGCCGACATCAAGTTTATGCTTGCTCCCAAATCACATAATCCGCGAGCTCTAATACTTTGCCCAATTATAATCTGAATGGTAAAGCTCCCAGGATCCTTGAGCTTTCTCGGCAACTTGTTCTGTATCCGGGAGGTGCACTCTTCAGTAAGCGCCACCGTAGCATACTCCATCAATCTTCTTTTGTTTGCTACGATGTCCTTGATATACTTGGCATATTTTGGCACTCCCTGCAAAACATCAACCAAGGGTAAATTAATGTGTACCTATTTCAGCACTTCCATGAATTTCTTAAAGCAAGCTTCTTCCTTGTGCTTCTTTAATCTCTGAGGGAACGGGGGTGGTGGTCTTTCTATCTCAGCTGCCTTTTCCTTCCCCCTCACATCATCATGTTCCCCATCTTTTTCCACTGCTCCAGATTGCTGAGGTGGTCTTTCTGGCTCCACCTCCTTAAGTTGTAGTCAACTCCTTGTGGTTACTGCATTGACCTGCTTGGGATTTGGGTTAGTATCACTCGGTAGTCCTCCTCTAGGCCTGGTGTTTTGATCTCCAGCTAACTGTCCAAACTGATACTCCAACGCCTTTGTAGCTAACTGCTGATTTTTCATGTCAGTCGCTAATTTCACATAATCAGCCTGCATCTGCGCTTGGTTTAGCTATAATTGTTTTGAACATATCCTCAATGTTGTTGGGTGGTGGAGGAGGTGCATTGTTTCCTCTATATTGATACTGAAAATTCTGATGCCCCCCTTGATTTCTCTACACGCCCTGATTCGAACTCTGTCCTTGATGGCTATTACTCCCCCAAAAGAAATTCAAATGATTCCTCCAATTTGAGTTGTAATTGTTGCCATATTGTTGATTGTTGTTCCTCTGGACGTTCCCAACAAAATTTACTGAGTCTGGATTGGCGCCACAACACTCAACTGAGTGTTCACTACTCCCACATACTTCACACCATACCTGATGAACTGCATTGACTGGGGCTTGTGCTTGATTCAAGCTCATACTGCTGAAGTTGGTGTTGAGTTGATTTTGCAATGCAGCTATCTATGCCGTGATAGTTGTAAAACCATCTACCTCAAAAACTCCTACCGCTTTCCTTGTTCCTCCTCGTGTTGAGTCCGCATTCCATTCTGGATTTCCCTATGAAATACGATTTAACAAAGTGTAAAGGTCCTTATAAGTCTTCTCCAATGCCTGCCCCCCAGTTGCTGAATCTAACAAAATTTTAGTATGTGGTTCTAAACCCTCAATGAATGTGTGCACCAACAAATCATTAGACTGGTGATGATGAGGACAATCCCTTAACATTGACTTGAACCTCTCCCAAGCTTGATACAAATTCTCACCCTCTCTCTGTTTAAAACTTAGAATCTGACTTCTAAGTCTGGCTGTCTCCCAGATGGAAAGAATCGTATCAAAAACTTTCTTACAAGATCATCCCAAGTGGTGATAGAATTAGGTGGTTCAACTTTCAACCACCTCTTTGCTTCTCCCAATAATGATAACGGGAATAAAATAAGCCTCACATAGTCGGATGATACTCCAGCAGAAATGTAAGTGTCACTTATCTCCAAGAAGTTTTGGAGATGTTGTTGTGGATCTTCATGAGGGAGACCTGTGAATTACCTGCTAGTGTGCAACAACTGCACCATATTCTGTTTAAGCTCGAACCTCCCTCCTGGCTCTGGTCTGCAAATACTAGATGTAACATTATTTGCATGTGGGATTGACACTTCGCGGACCGGTCTTGCTGCCATCTCCTCGGGCACTAAAACTGCCCTCACAAGTGGTGGATTCTGTTGCTGCTCCAGAATTTCCTGTCTTAGGAACTGCAGCTTCTTCTCTAGAGCTTCCCTTCTTTGGCGATGAAATTATCTCTCCGGCTCTATAAATGAATCCACCAACTCCTTATCTCTTTCCAGCATTCAGAAAAATTCAATACCTGCAATAGAAAGGCTAAGATCAAGTTGTCAACACTTATATTGAATTTGTAAACTAACACTAAGAAAATAAATTTACAAATTGCCAGCCCCCGGCAATGGCTCCAAAAACTTGTTTGAGCCAAAACTACACGAAAGTGCATGTGGTCGTACAAGTAGTAAAGTGGCTTTATTTCAAGCCAAGTATCGTCCGACAGAGACTGAACTACGGTATTAATTAACTTAAGCATCAGTGGATGATATCTCTATGAATGCAGACAACCAAATAAATAATGTTTTATGAGTTAAGATCACTAAGTAATAAGAATCTAAGTCAAGATTATAATTTGAGTTTGAACAATAGCAATGAACAAGCTGATGTTAAAGCAAGCATACAGGGATGTAATTTATTAATTCAATTCAGCTAATCTTCTTTTCGGTTGCTAGTAAGAAATTAATTGCCTATGGATTGGATCTTTCTACTCCTATCCAATTAAAGAATCATGAAACCTTATTCTACATTTATGTGATATAAGAATCTCATGCTCTAGCCATACATAATCGATTCCATAAATGACTAATAAGACTTTAAGATATATTTCTATTCTGAACGTAAATCTTTTCTCAATTGTCTCAACTAAGAAAAGATCATATCCCACCAATTCACATCTATCCAATTCCTTTCCCTTTCAAAATCAAAATTGGATTTCTATGTTATACATTAACATTGGCCAAACATTAATGTAGTAAAACAAGAATTGATAGAACAACCATTGAAGAAAAGATGAAAACTGAAACGATTAATGATTACATTCCTCTACAATTATCCTTAACCTCAACAAGAGGTGAATTAGCCACTCATTTGTGGATTAAACATCTTCAAATAAGTAGAATTCATACAAGCAATTGAAATTAAAGAGAAAAAGGAAGAGAATAACCCTAGAGTTTTCGTCCTCTCAACTGCCTGCAACCCACGTTCTTGCTCAACCAAGTCGGAATGTTTAAAATAAAACCTAAGTGTGCTATTTATACTATTGAGAATTTTTCCCGAATAAAAAGCAACGTGGCACGGAGTGTATCATGGAGCACTCCCTCCGTGCCACGGGGATATTGCGAACCCGCACTGGAAATCGGCTCCCACGTAACTGCACCTCAATGTGGCACGGCTTGTATCGCGGAGCCTTGCCTCCGTACAATGGAGGTAACGCGAACCTCCACTGGAATTTGACATAAATAATTCATCCCAGGCAGAATGCCTCCGCGATGGTAGCGTCACACGACTCCATCGCAGAGCCCTTATTTTTGCCAACTTCTCTTGCCAACT
Source organism: Datura wrightii (assembly GCA_035772735.1). Taxonomy (NCBI): domain Eukaryota; kingdom Viridiplantae; phylum Streptophyta; class Magnoliopsida; order Solanales; family Solanaceae; genus Datura; species Datura wrightii. The sequence continues at coordinate 131,173,584 of JASDFA010000006.1, forward strand.
TCCACTTCTTGCTTCCAAGTCCATTCCCGCACTTCACCAACATATATATTAGTTTCCAAAATTTTCTTCTACCTTCAAAACAACTCTAATCATGTTGGTTAGCATAAATTCACATTTACCTAAGAATTACATGAGAATATACACATAACAATAGATAAACAAGTCGAAATGAAGAATTTGAGTATCACTTGGGCATGAAATTCTGCCCAAGATCATGATACACACCACCAATGCTACTCTGTTTGCATTGAAGGTATTGTAATTCATGGTCGATGCCAACCTGTGGCAAACTAGCATCCAATAGGCCTTTGTATGAAATTCTGTGAATTCTTAGTGATCTATTTTCAAATATTCACCCATTCTGCCTCCTCCTTATTTTTAGCAATGACCTCTAACAGCCACTTAATCTGACTTTTCCTCTCCTCAATGCCTAACTGCTTGATTTTCTTTGTGGCATCCACTTGTTAGTCAAACTCTGATATAGTGTGTGGTGGTACGAATTGGGGCCCATATAATACCCAAGCAATAGTACACTAGAATATGTAAACAATGAAGCATCGCATCATTACGCTCTCCAACTTAGGCTGATCTTTGAATTTCTACCCCTTCTTTTCTTTCTGTTCCATGGTATCCAAATAATTGGCATAGAATTCCCAAACTATGTCTGAAGTGTATCAATTCATGGTTTTAGCCATCCACTCAAACCCGTAGTAGCTAAATATCTGCTTCATCTCCTCCACCTCATTCAGTGCATTGGTGAGGATCCGTGGCTCTTCTTGAATACTCCACCTAGGGTGGTTCTTAGCGTGAGAAAGAGACCCAGTTCGTAGATCTCTTTTGCACCTAGTACTGTCCACCAAATAGTACGATTCTCCATAGGCAGAGCCTTCTCTTTCTCAACATTGGTTGCCTCATCATCGGATCCAGACTCACTATTTCCATCACCAAATTAGGCCTCCTTAGACCCCTCATCATAATTAGAGCCACTACCAGACTCTTGGACGCATTCCTCAGCTCCCTCCTTAGACTGGGGAGCATCAGCAGATATGGCAGTGGCTGACTCGGCCTGGGATTTAGCTTTTTCCCTAGTGGTTTGGGTCCTATCAGTGTCAGATGTATAGACCTTGTATTCTTCAACCAAACTACTAGGAGAGCTGTCAGCATGCTTATTGTCAGAGGGCTCATCTCTTAATACCCTCCGAGTAGCTATCTCTGCCCTGGCGGCTTTGCCTTTGGCGGATTTGGTTTCTTTCTTCTTCAAAGTCATTGTATCTGTGGAGAAAAATGGTTAGAACTTCATATCTAAGGAAAATAAAACAATAAACTGTCCTCTGAAATTCCTCACGGGTCTACAGTACGAGTCGACCTAGAAGGTATGATCCGTACTGAGACTCGCAACATCTCAGGTCATGATGTGTTGTGGGTTTATAGCACATTCGATGCTCAAAACTAAGAAAATAGCATGGATTTAGGTGTATTTATATGGATATGAGGTACTTTTCCTTTTGTTACAAGGTAAAAAGATGTTAGAACTGAAGATTGTAAAAGATAGATTAAAAAGTGCAAAATGGGCAAAGAGTGCAGACCACAGTACGGATCGTAGGAAGGACCTACGAGTTGTACTGATAGCCGTGAGAAGTTGCTGGAAGTTAAGGTTTAGTAGATGTGACCCAAGAGTCCCAGTATGATTAGTAACAGACTTGTACGAGTCGTGATGAGGAAGTAGTGATGAAATCCAGAAGAATTGCATTTGAGTCTAACTCCTGCTACGAGAAGAAAGTACGACCCGTGAGACGAACATATGAGTCATACCGTTCTAGTCATTGATGAACTTCAGAAAAACTACAAAATCTCTTATTCAAAGTACGGAAGCTCAGTATGAGTTGTAAGTTGATGGTACGAGTTGTACCCAGATCTAACACTTAGCCAAAATTTATCTAGCCAAGATTGTACGAGAGGAAGCTACAGATCGTAGGAGCATGCTACAGATCGTAGGTCGAGTCGTGGCATTGGCAGTGACGAATATGGAAATTCACCCTGTTGGTTTAGGAAAAGGATTCTTGTGTCTATATAAATATGTTTTAGGTTTTATTTTTATAGGAGACGTTAGTTTTGAGAGTTTTAGAGAGGAGAAACCTTGAGAAATAAAGGATTGAGTTGGTCTTAACTTGTGATCAACCTGTTCTAGAATTCTTCTTGTTCTTACTACCTGTTTTTCAATATTTTGCGGATTAATTAAAGAAAGTTTTTTTCTCATCCATAATTGTAAGTATTGTTTTATGTCTTTAATCATGAATGCAATTCACAACCTTACAAATATCAGAGGCTAAAACCTCCATAGCTACGGTTGTGGGAACCATAGTGGATTAACAAGCTAGGGTTGCACAAAGTGATCTTAAAACCAATACAAACACTTATATTGTATTCTCTTCATGCTTCAACGTTTCTTAATGGTGCACAACATTAGGACATGCCTGAATTCTATACTTTCTTTGGTTGAAGAGGTAAAGATTAGGAAAAGAGAATTACAACAGAGCCTTGATTTTGATAATCATTGTATTAACTTGAGTTGTGGTCGCAGGATAGTTAAATCTGGAACTTAGTGATAACGGATAGCTTTGAAACCGCCCATGAGACTTGATTGAGTGATTGAGTATAGTTGTTCAATAGGGACTAGTCAGTCGTTTGAATAAACCTAAGTTATCAGTTCTACAAGTAAGTATTGGTGATAATCACGAGTGTATACCCGAAGTAGTTATGAACCCATGGGGAACACAAACCCTAGTTATCCTTTGATATTGATTTAACATCAAAATTTTGATATTTGCTTTTATTATTGATTTTCTTTAGAATTCCCCTATTTTAAAGTAACTACCTTACAAGTTCAATTATCGGCTATAATCCAGTCTCCCTATTCCCTGTGGGTTCGACCCCAACCTCTAGTTAGGTTATTTATTGACAACGTACGCTTCTCACTTCAGTAAGAGGTGTGGTTTGAGTGTTATCAAAAAGTGGCATCGTTGCCAGGGAATACGGATGAAACTAGGTTATTAGGTTGTAATTAACTTTTTGGTAGTTATTTCTTTAATTACGTTTATTTTTGTGTTTTTGATACCCATAGGTTGTTCTCCGGTGAATTCCAAGCACCCGGAGTAGAGGAGATCCACTTGTTCCAGTAAATCCAGAAATCGAAAGAGCACTGCGTAACATGGAAAACCACGAGAAAAGAGAGGCCCACATAGCTGAAGAAGATAGGCAAGTCGAGCTACCTCAGCAAGCTGCACTACAGCATGCGGAAGATGAGAGAGAGGATATGGTAAATGTTGGTCGACAAGGGAGGGGCAACAGAGCTCATAGATTTGGCCCTCAGTACTTTGACGATGATGATGACCCAGATATTGATGAAGTCGGGTCAACTGGAGCAATTGTGCCACCACCACTGCCCGCTAGGGCGAAATTCGACATTACAAGCACCATGATTCAGTTACTAAATATGAAAGGGGTGTTTAGTGGTCACACAGCGGATGACGCCAACCTGCACCTAATGAAGTTTGTAGGCATATGCAAGGCGTACAGGTTGGTCGGAGTAAGCCAAGATGCAATACGGCTCAGACTCTTCCCTTTTTCTCTATCTAGGGAAGCTACTTTGTGGTTATCGGAGTTTCCCAACGACTCCATAACCAACTGGAGGGAGCTTAAACAGGCCTTTTTGGAGAGATTCTTTCCCCCGTCCAGGATGTAACAACTAAAAGATGAGATCTATAATTTTTGATTAGATGAAGACTGAGGCACTTCATGAAACTTGGTTGAGATTCAAAAAGAAGTTGACTAGGTGCCCCAACCACGAAATTCCAGATGATAGTTTGTTGGAAATTTTATATAGGTCTCTAACAACAGTACTAAGGCTGTAGCAAACACAATAGCTAGAGGAGCATTGATGAGTCACACCTGGGAGGAAGCTTCTACCGTTCTTGACAGGATGACTAAGACAAACAGGGCATGGCATACGAGGGAGGCTGATGCAGTGGCAGGCACATATGTTGTTAGTCTGAATGCACACCAACAAAGAAAAGAAGAAGAGCGCGTCCAGGAGTTGGCTCACATGCGCATATCATTGGACTTGCTGACAAAGCATAGTATGAGAGCTGGAGCCAAGAAGGTTAATGAAGTGGGTACTCAAGGAAGGGAGCAAGGAGTTGATCACTCTGATTCTGAGGAGGAGGCAAACTTTTTGGATAGCCAGGTGGCGAGTTTTCGAACCAACACCCAAGCATCTGGACAAGACAATTGGCACCAAGGTTTTGGAAATCAAGGTAGGAACCAGTATAGAGACAACCACAACAGAAACGGGTTCAGAGATAGGAGCTGAGGTCATTAGCGAGGAGGTGATTGGAGGCGCAATGATGGCTATCACAATGACCGGGTTGGATTCTATGTGCCTCCTAATGCACGAGAAGGGGAAGACTGCCATCAAACAAATTGAACAACAACTTCGGCAACTGTTAGCATCAATGAACCCTAGACAAAAGGGTACACCACCTAGCAATACTGTCCCAAATCTTAAGAACGATGCATATTATATGGGGATAATGACTAGGAGTGGTAAAACCACAGTTGACCCCCCGTTTCTAGTTGAAGTTGAATGGAAGAAAGAGAGCATAATGGAGTGCTGAGAAAGAGACTGGTGAGTTGAAAGAGGCCCTGAGAGGTGAGAAGGAACCTTCCAAGGATCAAGGGGCAATGCAAGTACAAAAATCTATCCCACTACCACCACTCCCATTCCCCCAAAGGATGAAGAAGAAGGTGGAGAATGCTAAGTTCTAGAAATTCCTTTCAATGCTTAAGCAGCTCTCTGTGAACATACCATTGGTCTAAGCTTTAGAGCAAATGCCAGCATATGCAAAGTTTATAAAGGACCTGGTGAAAAAGAAAAGATCCATGAGCTATGAGCCTATTGACAATGTGCATCACTGTTGTGCCATAGCTACAAGGGTCTTCGCACACAAAAAGGAAGACCCGGGTGCCTTCACTATACCATGCATGATTAGTAATGTTGAGTTCGCAAGGGCACTCTGTGATTTGGGAGCAAACATTAATTTGATGCCCTTGGCTGTATTCAAGAAATTAGGATTGGGAACTCCTACACAGACCAACATGTGGATATTGATGGCCGACAGAACAGTTAAGAAGTTAGTGGGGATCCTAATCGATGTGCTTGTCAAGGTAGATAAATTTATATTCCCAGTGAACTTCGTGATTTTCGATTGCAAGGTTAAATATGAGGTCCACATCATTACGGGACGACCATTCCTTGCAACCGGGAGAGCTCTAGTAGATGTAGAAGCTGGCCTATTGAAGTTTAGGCTAAATCAAGAGGTCACATTCAACATCTACAATACAATGAAGCAACCCAAGGAATTTAGTGTGATCTCAGCACTGTAGGATGAGTATGAATCACTTGACGAATTCTGAGTAGTCAAGAGATTTGCGTCATGCCGAGATGTTAAATCAGGCGCTCTTTGGGAGGCAACCCAAGTGGTGAACTGTCGAAGTCTGAGTAACTAGCCTACCTACGTCGTGCCGCGATGTTAAATCAAGCGCTTCTTGGGAGGCAACCCAAGTTATTAAACTAATGTGTGCTCAGTGTGAATGGAAAATTGAAAACAGGAGGCTGAAACATTAGCTGCTATGGCTCTCAATATGACCCATAATAAGATCCTAGAAGTCGTAGCAGCAATCGTGGTGAGGTTCAGAACAAAATGATTCCAAGCCCTAACCTACGAGTCATCCTACGGATCATATCTCAATGGTACGAGTCGTGGGGTGTATTCGTAGGTCGTCAGGTAAGTTTTTTTTAACAAGTTTCCCATGAGTCCAAGGGACGAGCCTTAGGATCTTCCTACGACTGGTGGTACGAGCTGTGACGGGTTGAAATTAGCATTAATACCCGACTTGGCCCAAATTTTTAAAAATTTTTCCTTACCTATTTAAACTTCCTCAACCCATTCTCCCACAATCAAACATTCAAAAACAAGACTCCACTCCACTTCCCCTACTCGTAACTCAACAACACTCAAAGAATCAAGCAAACTTCTTGCTTGATTCAAGCTCAGAAAACCCTAGGATTGTCAGCTACCATTGATGAAGTATCAATCAAGTAAGTGTGTTGGGTTAAAAATTGTTAAAGAATCACTTTTTGAGATTGAAGGTGTCAAAACCCCTATGAGTTAGTGACTTGAATTGAAATTTGATGTTGATAATGGAAAATGATCAGGGTGTTGTTACTGTGCTTCTTCGACCAAAAGAGATGCTAGATTCTAGATGAATTAAATTTTTAAAAATAAATGAGTTACGGATAGTGGGTTAAGAAAGGGAAAGATTGGGCTTGCGTTAAATTGAGTGATTGATATGCCTATACCTGGGGAAAAGTCTGAGTACCCTAAAAATTTTAAAAAAAGGGTCCTTGCAAAAAAACTGAGAAAAGAAAATTTGAAGTGGTACGAGGCACAGTATGGACCGTAGAATTCCACTACGAGTTGTATTAAGCACTCTTTCCACCAATCTGAGCATACTAAGCACTCTTTCCACCAATCTGAGCATAGTTTCATGAAAAAAGTCCCTCCTACAACTCGTGGAATCGGCCTACGGGTCATACCATGAGTCGTGAAAGAATACAGAACAACGTAAAATCAAGGCTTCATTAGACGACTCGTAGTCCAGATCGTACTCATGTGGTACAAGTCGTGCCTGCGAGTCATAGTGAAAACAAGCTGCAAATCTGGGACTTTCCACAGGTCGTACCTTCGTGGTATGACTCGTACTATTGACCTGTGGTGAAAAACTACAACTTTATTTTCTAACTTCTCTTTATCAAAAACGGAATGCTAACTTCTTTCTCTACAGGTACAATGACATACAAACGTAGGGAAAATAAATTAGTAGCCCAAAGGAGATTGATTGATGAAGCAACTGACTTAGAGTCTGACAAGGCCAGAGACTCACCTAGTGGTTCGGTTGAGGAGTATCGAATAGACACCTTGGACACCATTGGAACCATAACAGCTAGGGCGAGAGCAAAGGCCCAAGCTGAAGCAACCACTGCCACATCCACTCAAGCTCCCTAGTCTGAAGAGGGAGTTAGAGAGGAACATCAAAAGTCAGGGAGCGACTCCAATGCTGAGGAAGGGTTAGGAGAGACCCAGAGTGAAGAGGAAAGCGACAGTGATGAGTCAGAGGAAGAGGCTCCTACTGTTGTACAAGAGCAAACTGCACAATCCAGTGGAGTATGCCGGGAGCCAAAGAGATATATGAACAAGGCATCTCTCTCACCACAAAAAATAAGCCATGGCGGAGTATTCAAGAAGAACCACGGATCCTCACAACCGCATTGAATGAAGTTGAGGAGATGAAGCGGATTTTTAGGTTTCTATGGTTTTGATTGGATGGCTAAGATTCCAACACAGTACACAGAAAACATAGTTCCGGAGTTTTATGCCAACTACTTCGCCACAATGGAGGTAAAGGCAAAAGAAGGGCAGAAAATAAAAGACCAGCCTCAACTGGAGAGTGTTATGATCCGAGCTCAAGAAGTTGATATATCCAAGTGAACCATTGCTCGATTTTTGTATGGCCCATAGTTCTTGCCTACCAGGATGATGCCAGAGTATGATTACAGGGTGGAGGCGATGAAGCGGATCAGATCCTTAAGTGTGCAGGAGCGACAGAGGCAGCTGCAATGGCTAGCTGAGGTGATTGCTGCTAATAAGGATGAGGCTGAATGGGTTATAGTAGGAAAGCAGGTGACAAAGAATTCACTGAACTTTATTGCAAAAGCCTGTTGGACACTAGTGCGCCATCGGTTAGCACCTATGGTCAACGAAAACACATTGAGTGCTGACAGAGTGGCTTTGGTTGCGTGCCTCGTGTGTAGTTACCCCATTAATATTCCAAGGATCATATCCGAGGAGATACAAGATTGGGAAGTAGGAGTAAGAACTACTATCCCATTCCCGAGACTGGTATTCAAATTATGCATGGAGGCAGAAATTCCACAGGGTGATGAGCAGTTGATTGAAGGCCAAAGGACTGCAGACATAGGCCTTATCCGAGATGAGATGAACCTGGTAAGTAGATCCAGGATTCCTACAGCTATCCCGATAGCCCAGCCAGCAGGGGACATACAGGTGAATGTCCTCTTGATACAAGAGCAAAGCGAGACACCAACTACAGACACCGGTCATTCAGAGTCAGCTCCCAGCACCTCAGCTACACCACTGCCCAGCATACAAGCTCAAACACCAGCAGGGTACGTCTTGGTACCACAGGACTTCCTCCAAAATCTAGCTAAGAGATTGACCATGGCAGAGTGTAAGATTAAGGCCATGATGGATAATGTCGAACCATGGGTCAAGTCAGAGATAAAAGCAGCAGCTCAGGCTCTACATGCCCACCTAGATAGTTTTGACAGCCGTTTCAATGATAGAATGGCGGAGCAGACCAATACTAGCAGTCTCCGTGCGGAGTTGGGGGCTCTTTGGAGCCAAGTAGTTGAGTTGTCATCACGATAACCAATAGTTTTAGCAGCCGCTACTCTTCCAGACCTAGATGCCGATCTTGATGAGGATATTGATTTGGCAGCATACTGGGAGCCGACTGCAGCTGGTGATAGAGGCAAGAAGAGAGCTACTGAAGATGCTAATTAGGAGAGTTTGAGAAAAAGAAGAAAGAAGGAGAGGAAAGAGCACAAGCGGGCTAGAGCAGCGAGCATGCAGACTCATGACACACATATGACTGAGCTACATGAGAGAGCTAGAGGAGTAGGCAGCTCCACCACACGCCATCCCAATCTTGCCCGTGGCCATGACCCTTCGGGAGAGCCAAATTCAGCCCAGACATTTTCAGATGTCGTCCAAGCAGCCACGACTACTGAAGGGGGGGCCACTCCCCCTATTGACACACAATTGAGCGCGTCGGCCACCACTACTGCCACTATTGTAGTTAAGGTACAACCTCCGCGAGATGACAGGAGCAGCTAATGCGCCACAGGTATGTTCTCTTCCCTATGATATTCTAGATGATGCTTCAGGGACGAAGCTAACTTTTAAAAAAAGAGGAGAGGATGTACTTGTGATTTTTGGGATTTTTGTTCCGTCTAAGGTTTTCTCTTGTCGTGTTTCTTTTCCCTCAGACATGCTATCTAGTAGAACCAGCATGTGTAGTATTTTTATTTTTAGTTTGTGATTTTTGTTTAATTAGAAAGTAGCTTAGGAGTACTCAGCCAAGAAAATTGCACTAGTTTTTTTTTTGTAAAAAATTGACCCTGTTTAAAAATTTTCTGATATAGTAGCTATGTATTTGTGACAATATGCATGATTGTTATGGATCTTTGGATGTCGTTTACTTTGTCAGCATGAGTAGTTTTGTTAAGACATGTATAAACTAGACAAGTGAGGTGAAAATAGTTCATGTACCATGTGTGAGTGAGGTATATTAGTCAATTCGATATTGTGTTGTAGATCTAGAACTTGCCTGGTTGGTCTCTGCATAGGCTAAGGATGGTTGATTAGGATATGATCATAGGCCATTGTTTGTTTAGCTCACGTTTAGCCTATATTGCCCTACCAAAAGTTGCATGAATCCCTTGATCCCAAGTTTGAGCCTTAATAGACCATGTTTCTTTGATTTACCAATTAACCGTATTAAATTTTTGTAATGAACCTATTTTGGCCCTGGTCCTTCCTTGAATATTGCAAACCTCAACATAAGCAAAATCCTTAAGTTGAGGATGGCTAGAGTAGGGGTGCATAAAAGGTGGGAATGGAAGAAAGGAAAAAAAACGAAAAGAAAGAAATGGTGGAATATGAGGTGTGGTGAGATGAAAAGAAAAGGATGAAAAATATGTTGTAAATTTTGAAAAATAAAGCTCAAAGAAATTTTGAAAAAGCTGAAAAGTAAAAACCCACCACATCCATGCAAATGAGAATAAAAAGGAGAAAAAGGGAAAAAAGGGGAATGAAAGAATAAAAGGGTGAATTAGGTGAATGGTGTAGCCGATGTATGTAGTGCCAAGGAAGGAATAGTCACTTATAAAATCTTCCATCTTTATCATGTCCATCCCTGAGCCTACATTACAAGTCATACCAAGTCCTATAGTGATCTTAACTCGACCATTTGAAAAAACCAACCGAGAGAAAATAAGGGAAAGCCTATGGTATCTAACACATAATACTCGTAACTTCTTTTAGAGAGTGAGCGCCTTACTTTCTTAGTTCCATATCATGTTTGACATATCACATTTGAGTGGGGACTTCATTTGTGTGAGGGTACATGGATTATGTTTGCTTTTACTGTTGGTCTGTGTGAAAAGCATTGGTGATGACTTGACTGCCTGTTGATAGCTATATAACATATTTTGATCCCTGTTTATGATGTTTTGAGTATGACTCTTGCTACGAGAAGCAAGTACGACCCGTGAGATGAAGGTACGAGTCATACCATTCTGGTCGTGATGAACTTCAAAAAAAACTTCAAAATCTCTGATTCAAAGTACGGGAGCTCAGTACGAGTCGTGAGTTGATTCTACAAGTCATACCCAGATCTAACACTTAGCCAGAATTTTGCCAGCCGAGATTGTACGAGAGGAAGCTCCTGATCGTAGGAGCATGCTGCGGATCGAAGGTCGAGTCGTGGCACTGGCGGTGACAGATATGGAAGTTCACCCTGTTGATTTAGGAAAAGGATTCTTGTGTCTGTATAAATATGTTTTTGGTTTTATTTTTATAGGAGACGTCAGTTTTGAGAGTTTTAGAGAGTAGAAACCTTGAGAAAGAGAGGATTGAGTTGGTCTTAACTTGTGATCAACCTGTTCTTGAATTATTCTTGTTCTTACTACTTGTTCTTCAAGATTTTGCGGATTAATCAAAGGAAGTGTTTTTCTCGTCCATAAGTGTAAGTATTGTTTTACGTCTTTAATCATGAATGCAATTCACAACCTTACAAATATAAGAGGCTAAAACCTCCATAGCTAGGGTTGTGGGAACCATGGTGGATTAACAAGCTAGGGTTGCACAAAGTGATCTTAAAACCAATACAAACACTTATATTGTATTCTCTTAATGTTTCAACATTTCTTAACGGTACGCAACATTAGGACATGTCCGAATTCTTTACTTTCTTTGGTAGAAGAGGTAGAGATTAGGAAAAGAGAATTACAACAGAGCCTTCATTTTGATAATCATTTTATTAACTTGAGTTGTGGTCACAGGATAGTTAAATCTGGAAATTAGTGATAACGGATAGTTTTGAAACCGCTCATGAGACTTGGTTGAGTGATTGAGTATAGTCGTTCAATAAGGATTGGTCGGTCGTTTGAATGAACCTAAGTTATCAGTTATATAAGTATTGGTGATAATCACGAGTATACCCGAAGTAGTTATGAACCCATGGGGAACTCAAACCCTAGTTATCCTTTGATATTGATTTAACATCAAAAATTTGATATTTACTTTTATTATTGATTTTCTTTAGAATCCCCCTATTTTGAAGTAACTACCTTACAAGTTCAATTACCGGCTATAATCCATTCTCCCTATTCCCTGTGAGTTCGACCCCAACCTCTAGTTGGGTTCTTTATTGACAACGTCCGCTTCTCACTTCAATAAGAGGTGTGGTTTGAGCGTTATCAAAAAGTTGCGTCATTGCCGAGGAATACGGCTGAAACTAGGTTATTAGATTGTAATTACCTTTTTGGTAGTTATTTCTTTAATTACATTTATTTTTATGTTTTTGATACCCACAGGTTGTTCTCCGATGAATGCCAAGAACTTAGAGTAGAGGAGATCCTCTTGTTCCATTAAATCCAAAAATTGAAAGAGCACTGTGTAACATGGAAAACCACGAGCAAAGAGAGGCCCGTATAGCTGAAAAAGCTATGCAAGCCGAGCTAGCTCAGCAAGCTGCACTACAGCATGCGGAAGATAAGAGAGAGGAACTGGTAAATGCTAGTCGACAAGGGAGGGGCAATAGAGCTCATAGATTCACCTCTAACTACTTTGACGATGATGATGACCCAGATATTGATGATGTCAGGTCAATTGGAGTAATTGTGCCACCACCACTGCCCGCTGGGGTCAAATTCGACATTACAGGCACCATGATTCTGTTACTAAATATGAAAGGGGTGTTTGTGGTCACGCAGCGGATGACGCCAACCTGCACCTAATGAACTTTGTAGGCATATGTCACGACCCGAAAGGGGACCCGGATCATAGTCACGGGACAAGGGACCCCAAGAGACCCCAAGTCAACCCATGGCATAAGCATTCACTATCTCATTCAATAAACATTGGGGAAACATAAATATAACTCAATGGAAGTCTAATTTAGCATAACAACAGAATAAACATTTGAGCTGAATACATGTCTAAGTCTGATAAGCCTCTAATCTGGATGGGCTGATGGGACAACACCCCAACTAGCTCGGAAATACTGAAACTGAAAGTACGCTCAAAATAACTTAAAGTCTAGTCCTCGGAGGATGAGGACTCACCAAGCAAGCGAATGCTAACTTTGATAAGCGGCTACCTATGGGGCTGAACCTGAGAACCGGATCCTGCATCATGAAATGATGCAGCATAGAAAGTATGTGGTCAGTACGTGGAATGTACCGAGTATGAAAGATAAGTATAACCGCTTTGATATTATAACTCATTTAAATTCACTCATACATATAAGAAGCATTAATAGTAAGTAGAGAACCACATGCATTAATTCTGAAATCGAACTTTACAATAACATGTTCATGCATGGATATAGAACATCATAACTCAATCGAATGACTCAAATATAAATCATAACATTTATCTCAAAAGCTGAATAATGAGTCAAATCTTTCTTTTCGAACATGCATGCATAAGATAATCATCATGAGTAGCAGATATGCAAATTCAAATGATATAGATAATGGGAGGCTCATCACTTAACCGACATACCACGATAGAGCTTAAGTGGTCCCAACTATCACAGTCAAGTGGGTAGAGTCATCCATAACCATGCCAGGGCGATGGACGATACCATGATATCGATATCAAGCTCAAAGGGCCAATCGGACCGGGGATAGCCCACAAGGGAGGTCCCAATAATATAATAGAATCAATCCAACGTTGGCATATAGTTCTGGGGCATAGGGTAGTCGACCCTCAGCCCACTCGGTGCTACACTCTTCTCCCAAAACATGCAATGCTCTACATCGTATAAATAAGAAGCTCAACATCATCTAGTGACGAAGCTCAACATGAAGTCATGCATGAACTCAACATCGTACGAAATGAAGCTCAACATTTTCTATTGACAAAGCTCATTATGAAATCATGCATGCATTAGACATCATATAAATATAAAGCTCAACAATATCATCTCGACAAAGCTTAGAATAGAATCATGCTTAAACTCAACATCATGTGAAATGAAGCTTAATGGCGACATACATCTCAATTACGAACTCATGCATATGAGAAGCCTTACTAAGACACATACCACAATCTCAAGAATAGTGGAAGGCTTTACTCCAAAATCATGTGGTAAGGCTACTTTAGAATTATCACTTCATTTTCATCAACATAGGGGCCTTTCCCAAAACCTTATCACGCTTGAACCCATTCAAATCATTTGGAAACATTATAGTTTGGGAGATTTCACTCCGAAACAAGTAATAAAATCAATTCAAGATAAAAATCATCCATAATCAACATTGGTCACTACCCAAAGCTTCATTACACTCGGGTCAATTCAACCTTCTTTGAAAACATTATCAAAATCATGGGTAAGTTTGGAAACATGCTTTTCGTCATCTATTCCATCATCATCACATTCTATTGGAAACTTCCCACACATGGGCATTTTAGATTCAATTTCTAGAAAACAATTTTGTAAAATAATTTAAGATAGAATCTGCCCAAGCTCAATAAATCATCAATATCAACTCAATTAATCATACCCATGAGAAGAAATGTAAGAATCATGCAGTTGAGTGAAAACACATACTTGATCATCACAATTAATCACAAATTGATAGGGAATGGGCATGGGTGTGGAATAAAGCACCCACTCATAGCCCTACATACCTGAGAATGAAGAATTCTACTCTTCCTAATTGCCCAGCTGAGATCTCCCTTGAAAACCTTGAATTTCTACTCACTTTCTTCCCTTCAAGCTCTTACCCTTACATGCATGAAGAAAATGGCCTAGATGGGTCTTTCTCAGCATAAAACGATGTAGTATAGGCCCTTAGAACTTAGGAATCACCGAAAAGCCCTTACTAAAATCGCTGAAAATAACTGTCAGGGGTTCCTAACGGACGACCTGACAACTCGTTACTAAGGGTCACGATCCGTTGGTTCACCCGTCAATTACACTGCCTCATCTCTCAAGAAATTTCCACTGGCTTGGTAACAGTCCACCTAACGGGTCGTTAGGACTGACGACGAGTCGTTGGGTGCCATCCATCAAGTACACTGGATAACTTTCACTGTCCTTTTCTAGAAACACCCCACGACCGACCTGACGAATCATTACATCGCCCGTGAAGACCTTGAGTCCTCCATTATCCCAGGCCTTTCCCACGAGTCACTTGACGACTCGTTTGGCCTCTTCACGAGTCGTTAAGTGACCCATTTTGTAACTGCTGCAACATTTTTGAGTTTTTCTCCTAATTCACTTGCGGGTCTGATTTTTGAATTCTCGAGGTATAACAATATCTCCCCCTTGGGAATATTCGTTCTCGAATATTAAAAACAAGCAAAAACAACCAAAAACAACAATCACCATGTATATATAGATTCCAATCATTGATTTTCAAGTAGAAAACTGACGGAACGACTACTCTCGAAGAGAACCACGTAGTTGGTCATACTTCAAACATCACATACATATTTCATATCATAAAACAAACTTATTCTCATACATAGAACATGAAAAACTAAATAGAGGTTTAGGGAAAAAAATTTATACCTCAAACTGAAACTGAGCCGATAGGGAACAAATGGGGGTATTTAGCCATCATATCCGCTTCGGCCTCCCACGTAACTCCTTTAACATGCTAATTCCTCCATAAAACCTTAAATGAAGCTAACTCTTTGTTCCTCAGCCTTTGAACTTGTCAATCCAAAATTTCAACCAGAATTTCTTCACAACTGAGGCTGTCTTTTGATCTTGGGCAGATTTATATGCGCAAGTGATACTCAAAAGTATCATTTTCGCCTTGTTTATCTATCAATGTGTATACATTCTCATGTAATTGGTAATAAAATG
Organism: Datura wrightii; assembly: GCA_035772735.1. Lineage (NCBI taxonomy): Eukaryota > Viridiplantae > Streptophyta > Magnoliopsida > Solanales > Solanaceae > Datura > Datura wrightii. The sequence continues at coordinate 131,188,890 of JASDFA010000006.1, forward strand.
TGAATTTATACTGACCAACATGATTAGCATTGTTTTGCAGGTAAAATGTGATTTAGGGAAGCTAAAATGCATGTTGAAGGATATCGGAGTTGGACTTGGATGCGAGCAAGGGAAAAAGCATTGGACAGCATAAAATAAAGGGCCTCCACGATGGAGCCGTGTCACGCTGCCATCGCGGAGGCATTTTGCCTGGATGGGGAAAATTCACCCAATTTCCAGTGGAGGTCCGCGTTTGCTCCGTGGCACAGAGCCAGTGCTTCACGATGCACGCCATGCCACGTTGAGCCTGAATTCCCGTACCCCCAGTTCCAGTGAGGGTCTGCGTTCATGGCGTGTCACGGAGGCAGTGCTCCGCGATGCACTCCGAGACACGTTGCTCATTATTCCGGGAAAAATTTCCAGCAGTATAAATAGAACACTTATGTTCATTTTTTCATAATTCTGACTTGGTGGAGCAAGGATGTGGGTTACAGGCAGTTGAGGGACGAAAAGTTCAGGGTTTTTTCTCTCTTTCTTTCTTCTTTAATTCAATTGCTTGTATGATTAACACTCATTTTATGATGATTAATCCACAAATGAATGGCTAATTCCTCTCCTTGATGAGGTTATGAACAATTGTGATGAAATTTGATTATTGATTCTATGGGTTTTCATCTTTTCTTCCATGTTGTTCTATTAATTCTTATTTTTACTGCATTGGTGTGTGGCCTACATTAATGTACATCTAAAAAGTCCAGTTTCACTCGAGAGAGAACGAAATTGGAAAGTTGTGAATTAATAGGTTATGTTCTTTACTTGATTTGGGAAAATTGAGTCTTGATTTGCTTTCAGGATAGAAATATACCTAAAAGTCGTATTAGTCAATTTAGGAACCGGAATTGTATAGCTAGGACATGAATTGCATTTGATCACAGAAATGTGACGGATGGTTCATGATTCCTAAGTGAGGTTAAATACGAGAGTTTTAATCTCTTGGCAGATGTTCTTGGCTAGCAACTGGAGGAAAAGATTAACCAATTTATGATGATAATTAGTTTTATTACATGTTCGTTTAACCTCAGCATGCTTTCATTCATAGTTCAGATTCAAAGTAGATAATTGTTCTTAGTTTTAGTATAGACATTTATAAAACAAACTATCAACTTTTTGGTTACGCTGTTGTCTGCATTTTTAGAAGTAAAATATAGTACACTTGAGCAATTTGCACTTCATCCAAGTCTCTGTGGGATCGATACTTGGCTTACTAAAGCCACTTACTACTTGTTTGACCACATGCACTTGCGTGTCGGTTTTATAACCCATATAACACCCCGAACAAGTTCTTGGCGCCATTGCCGGGGACTTGGCAATTGGTGAAATTGTTTTAAGTGTTAATTTACTGTATTTTTATTTTCTTAGTGTTGACAACTTGGTCTTAGCCTGTATTTTGCAGACTTAATTGTTATGAACACTGGCAAGAGACAAGGAGCTGGTGGAATCTTATATAGAGCCAGAAAGAATATTTCATAGTAAACAGAGAGAAGCTCTACAGAGAAAGCTGCAGTTGCTCAGACAGACGATCATGGAGCAACAACAGAATCCACCGGTAGTACGGGCAGTGTTAGTGCCCGAAGAAGCAGCAGCACGGTCGGTTCGCGATGTGGGAATCCCACATGCCAATAATGTTACATCAAGTATCCGCAAACCAGAGCCCAGAGGGAGATTTGAACTTAAACAAAATATGGTGCAGTTGTTGCACACAAGAGGGAAACTTACCGGTCTCCCTCATGAAGATCCACAGCAGCATCTCCAAAACTTTTTGGAGATAAGTGACACTTACATACCCGCGGGAGTGTCACCAGACTATGTCTAGCTTACATTATTTCCATTCTCATTACTAGGAGAAGCCAAGAGGTGGTTGAGAGCTGAGCCACCGAATTCTATTTCTACGTGGGATGATGTTGCACGGAAGTTCTTGATAAGGTTTTTTCCCTCTGGTAAAACAGCAAGACTTAGAAGTCAAATTCTAAGTTTCAAACAGAGAGAGGGAGAAAATTTATATCAGGCCTGGGAGAGATTTAAATCCATGTTGCGGGACTGTCCTCATCATCATCAATCCAATGATGTGTTGGTGCACACATTTATTGAGGGTAACCCCACACCAAAATATTGCTAGATTCAGCAGTTGGAGGGCAAGCGCTAGAGAAGACTTATGAGGAGCTGTATACCTTGTTGAACCGGCTTTCACAGGGCAATCCAGAATGGAATGCTGATTCATCATGAGGTGGGACAAGGAAAGCAGCAGGAGTGCTTGAAGTGGATGGGTTTACAGATATCGCTGCACAGATAGCTGCATTGCAAAATCAATTGAACAATCACTTCAGCAACATGACATTGAACCAGCCTCCAGCCCCAGTTAATGCAGTCCAGAAGATGTGGTGTGAAGTGTGTGGAAGCAGTGAGCACTCAGTTGAGTGTTGTGGAGCCAATCCTTACTCGGTAAACTTTGTGGGTAATGCACAAAGGAACCACCAGCAGTATGGTAGTAGCTACAAATCCAATTGGAGGAATCATCCAAATTTCTCATGGGGTAGCAACAACCATCAGGGCCAAAGTTTGGGTCAGGGTGTGCAAAGGAATCAAGGAGGGCAGCAGAACTATCAAGCTCAATTTAGAAACAACAATGCACCTCCTCCACCACCATCACCCAGCATTGAGGAGATGTTCAAGACCATGATAGCTAACCAAGCTCAATTGCAGGCTGACTATGTGAAATTGGCAGCCGAAGTGAAAAACAACCAGTTAGCTACCAAGGCACTTGAATATCAATTTGGGCAATTTTCTAGTTCCCAACACACAAGGCCTAGAGGAGGACTGCCAAGCGACACGGATCCCAATCCCAAGCAGGTAAATGCAATGACCACAACGAGTGGTTTGCAACTGAAAGAGGTGGAACCAGAAAGACCACCTCAACAGTCAGGAGCAGCAGAAGTTGAGAGGGGGCAAAGTTCTGAAAGGGGGAAGACCAAAGAAGCTGAATCAGAAAGACCTCCACCCCCGTTCCCTCAACGACTAAAGAAACACAAGGAGGAGGCGTGTTTCAAGAAATTCATAGAGGTGCTGAAACAGGTACATGTTAACTTACCTCTTGTTGATGTCTTGCAGGGAGTGCCGAAATATGCGAAGTATATAAAGGACATCGTGGCCAACAAAAGTCGGTTGACTGAGTATGCTACGGTGGCTCTAACGGAGGAGTGCACTTCCCGGATCCAAAATAGACTGCCCACAAAGTTAAAAGACCCTGGGAGTTTTACTATCCAACTTACTATTGGGCAGAGCATCCGAGCTCGTGGATTGTGTGACTTGGGAGCGAGCATAAATTTGATGTCGTCTTCGGTATTCAGAAAGTTGGGTCTAGGGAGTCCTAGACCCACAACGGTAATCTTGTAGTTGGCGGATCGATCCTTAGCTAGGCCGGATGGCATTGTTGAGGACGTTCTGGTTCAAGTTGGCTCCCTAATTTTCCCGGTAGATTTTGTCGTGCTGGATTTTGAACCAGACGTGGAAGTCCCATTTATTTTGGGACGTCCCTTCTTGGCAACCGGGAAAGCATTAATCGACGTAGCTGCAGGGCAACTCACAATGCGAGCACACGACAAGGTAGAGGTGTTCGATGTGTACAAGGCACCCAAGCTCCCAATGGTGCATGAAGAACTCTCGGTGATCAATGTGATTGATTAAGGTGATGATAAGCAGATGAAGGATGCCCGAGAGTGAATGGGAAAACCACCGGAAAGGTGTAAGCACTACCGGGGGGAGGACGGTGATTGAGAGAAATCGTCCATCACCCTGGCGGACAATTGAGCTTAAACGACGTCGAGCCGTGACGGTAAACCAGGTGTTGTACGGGAGGCAACCCGTGAAAAAAAAATGCTTTTATTTTGTAAAGTGTAAATAGATTTTTCTTTTCTTTTTCTTTTTCTTGATTTACTACAAAATTTTTCGTTTTAGTTTTAGTTTTATTTGTATTTAATGTGAAACCTATAATTCTAACCAATTTTGTATAGTGAGATGATTTTCAGGTCAAACGGAGAAAAATATGCACGGAATCGCGAAGGAAAAGTTGAGGTATGAAAAATTAATAAAAAGTGGAAAATAGTGAGCTGGGGCGATAGCTCCGTGTCACGGAGGAGGACCTCCGCGTTACCCTCCGTGACACGTTGAGGTATAACCCGAAAATTTTAAAAATTTCCAGAACAGCCTCGCGATGGCTCCGTGTCACGGAGGCAGTGCACCGCGATGCACTCCGTGACACGTTGCCGTGTATATCGCGACGGGTCACACCGGGTCGCCGGGTGACCCGTGCGATTTTCTTCCTTTCTAACCCCGAAAACCTCCCCTTTTCCCTCATTTTCTAATCCCTCCGCGACCAAACCCCCCAAAACCCATCCCTCATCAACGTTCCACAGATTAAGGCAAGAAACTCACCAAGTTTTCTTCGATTCTTCAAAAACATGGTATGTTCTTCGATTCCCTCTCAAATTCTTGTCGATTTTCTTTGATTTCTAGCATGGGAGGTGAGCTAAATTGCCCTAAGTATAAATTGATCATGAATTTGATTTCATTATTGATTGATGAATGTTCGGAATGTCGTATGATTGTTTGAACTTGTCGATTGCATAATTTGATTGAATTTGATTGATAAAATCAATTCTAGGGCTTGTTTGTTGGAATTTGAAGTTGAAAAGGTATTGAACTTGAGAATTCTATGCCGGGGTGTACGTGGTGAATGAGATGAGTCGATGTACAAATTGCTAGGATGTTAATAGAACGACGGATTCTCGGGTTGGGGGAAATGTTGAAATTTTTTAGAATTGGGTTGGTTGGATAGGTTCGTGTGTAGATATATTTTTGGTGTTATTTTTGTTTCTTCGTTTTTCTTTGCTAAGTGTGATGGTTAAAATGTTAGAGATGGTAGTGATTGTGATTAGTTGTATGAAGTCTGAGTAGTACGCAAAAGTTATACCGTCGAATTTTTCAAACGCACTAAGCATGATTGTATAGTTGTTTGTTTTGTGTAAATAAAGATATTTTTGCCGTATTGTTGTAACTGTAGCTAAGGACTAAGTGTGGGGTAACCTAGTGTAACCCTACCTTAGCCGAAGTTAATATCCGTGAGCTTAACATTGATCTTGTTTACTTGGGTTGACAGGTGAAATGGCAAGCCGGCAAGATAAAGGGAAAGGCGCGTTAACTTCAGGCGCCGGAAGGAAACGGATCAGACTGGGCACAGCAGTCCCAGCTGCACCAGCAGTTCCACGCGGCCAGCGCTGCCAGTACGGAACAAGATGGGTGACCGATGAAGGGAAAAAGTGGTACGCGAAGCACAAAGAAAATAAATATTTCCCCGAGGAGCATATAACACGGGAGCCATTGGCACAGGAGTTCCCTAGAATGGTTCACCAGATCGAGGCAACTGGGCTCAAGTTCATATTTGAGGAGCCCAAAGAATGCAATCTGCACTTGGTTTGGGAGTTCTATGCCAATTGGAACCCGACGATCAGGAGTCACACCATCAAGATCAGAGGGCAAATAGTCACTCTGGAGCCCCACCACCTGAATGCCATCATAGGAGCGCGGGACACAGACGCCCACGTCCTCCGACAGCTGAAAATTACCCCACCGTATGCGGACATCAGACGCATATTGTGTGGGACCCAATCAACAGCTAGATGGAGCAGACACAAAGAAAGGGGCTACCACCAGATGTTTCCCTATTCACAGATGAACAGGGAAGCCCGAATCTGGCTGAAGATAGTCTTCTCATGCCTCATCCCGGGGGTACATATGACTGATGTAACCCGGGATGGTGTTTGCCTGGTGTACGCCTTGATGAAAGGGCTAGAGATAAATGTCGGGGAAGTTATTATATCCGCCATGAAGAGAGCCCAGTTGCACCAGGGGCACAGGTATGGTTTTGGTGGACTACTAACCACCTTTCTCAGGGGCCTCGATGTTGAAGAGGAGGCCCTTGACTATATCCCGCAGTTGGAGCGGCGGGCCTTAGACGTTACTAAAACTAAGGCTCCCGACACCACCCACGGGCCAGTGCTTACACTTGCCGAGCGACATGCTCGTGATGACCAGTACATGGCTCGGATGTATGGGATGCAGATGCTCCACCTAAGGATAGGTGGGAGGCCGACGACAGAGGAGGAGCTATGGCAGCTCGAGCTAGACTACCCTTTTGGCGAAAACGCCAGGGCTCTATGCCGAGTGGGGCCAGCATTTGTAGAGCCCACAGATGATGATGTCCCCACAGATGAGGAGACGCATTGGGAGGACTCCGATGTGGAGTCTGATGATGACGACAGAGGCGACTCGGACATGGGAGATGAAGCAGCAGCACCCGACGAAGAAGTGGAATACTTTGACTGATCAGGGAGTTCCACCACTCGAATTTGTGCTATTCTGAATTTTTGTGAACACTGGGGACAGTGTTCGAGCTAAGTGTGGGGTGGGAGTAGTTAGGTGCTGGGCTGGGCTGTTTTGCATGTATGCTCTATTTTGCTGTCGTGTATGTGAAAATGTGTTTGTCCCTGTGAGTTGTGATTTTTCAAGTTATTATTTCGTATTTGTAAATGTTTGTGAAAGTGATGTGTGTGGCCGAATGGTTGCTAGCTGATTCTGATTCTGTACATATTTTTGTTATCGAAATGATTGATATTTTTAAAATTCTTAAAATAGTTTGTAAATTTTAAAATATTTTGTAAATAATTTTTCTATCGAAATGATTGATATTTTCGACATTTTTAATTTTGGGTTTCTCGGCGTTTGTTTTCGGTTCTTTTACCGAGAATGGTCCCATTGAACCGACGTCTTGAGTAGTGATCGTTCCCTATGATGGATGGATGACGACCGTCTTAAGGGAAATGTAGTCGTTAGGAGTAGTTTTTTTTCAATTATTTTTCAAGTTTTTTTCTTTGGTGGATTGCATCCCGGAACTTGTAGTTACTCTATGGTTGCAAAATTTTGGTTGCATGTTGTACATGATATTCAAAATGCAAGGGTGATTCGTACGAAAGCATGCAAAATTGTAAATATGTTGAGATACCTAGGCTGTAGAGTTCGATTCAGTGTGATTGAGGCTTAATGTTTGAATTCATGTAATTAGCTGATTGAAGAGTCTGTGAATACATCTTGAATCGAGCATGTGCAGAAAGTGTGAAGTGAGGTGTTGATATTCCATGCTATTGTGAAGTGTCTAGAACTTGCCTGGTGTGTGTACAAAACGAAATGAAGGAGGTGTATTGTAGGAAAGGATGTAGGCATTTCTTTGTTTTAACCGAGAGTTTCTATTTTTTTTTCCTTGTCATACCCCCCTTTTTGTGATTGTATACCCTAGTCAGCCCTTTGAGCCTTTAGCCTATTATTTCTTTCTTTTGTCCAAAAAGTGTAAACCGAGCTTAATTCCTGCTTTTCATTAGCCGGAAAACCTACACAAAACTCTTAAGCGCTTAAGAAGAGAAAATCATTTTCCCAAAGTGTCAAAGAGTGAGAATGGTGAAAAGAAAAAGAAAAGCAGAGTGAGGGAAGAAAAGAAAAGGTTGAAGGTGCACTTGCTATAAATAAACGATAATGAAGGTGCATGAATAATCTTTGTTGTTGTGTCAAGTGTGTTTAATGAAATGGGCCATACTAAAGAAAATCATCAAGAATGGGATGATGAAAAAAAAAGGAGAAACAATGTCCATGAGTTGATGGGATGTGTTGAAAAGGCGCTTAAGGATGCTAGTGGCTATTATTGGATAATCCAATATTTACTAGTTCTGTAGCTTCCATTACAACCCATTAAAGTCCTACGTGATGTTACATCACACTTCTTTATATTAGTGGAGTAATACACTAAGGGCAAGCTTATGGGTCATGACATGATGCATGTGAATTCTTTTGGGAGAGAGAGTGAAATTGTGTGTACATGCCCCTGTTTGAATGTTTGTGAGTCATATGAGCAAAAAGGGGAGGATTCTCTTGTGTTGTGAGGGCACATGCTTGATGAAAGATTAATTTTCGTGTCGGATATCTTGATCAGCTAATTTGCATGAGTTTGCCGATATCGAGAGTCGATTCTTAAAGTCTAGGAGGTCTTAAGGTATTGAAGGTCATTACATTGATAAGACCATACATGTTTTCTTGATGATTTGTTGTATTGAATAATCGGTATGACCGTAGCCTAAATTGTCGAACCAAAGTAGCGAGGTTGGGATGTAAATTGCATGAATTGTATGTTTGTTGTTCGAGGACGAACAAGGATTTAAGTGTGGGGTAAGTGATCTTGGGCAGATTTATATGCCCAAGTGATACTCAAAAATATCATTTTCGCCTTGTTTATATATCAATGTGTATACATTCTCATGTAATTGGTAATAAAACGTGAATTTATACTGACCAACATGATTAGCATCGTTTTGCAGGTAAAATGTGATTTCGGGAAGCTAAAATGCATGTTGAAGGATATCGAAGTTGGACTTGGATGCGAGAAAGGGAAAAAGCATTGGACAGCATGAAATAAAGGGGCTCCGCGATGGAGCCGTGTCACGCTGCCATCGCGGAGGCATTCTGCCTGGATGGGGAAAATTCACCCAATTTCCAGTGGAGGTCCGCGTTTGCTCCGTGGCACGGAGCCAGTGCTTCGCGATGCACGCCGTGCCACGTTGAGCCTGAATTCCCGAACCCCTAGTTCCAGTGAGGGTCTGTGTTCATGACGTGTCATGGAGGCAGTGCTCCGCGATGCACTCCGTGACACGTTGCTCATTATTCCGGGAAAAATTCCCAGCAGTATAAATAGAACACTTAAGTTCATTTTTTCTTAATTCTGACTTGGTGGAGCAAGGACGTGGGTCACAGACAGTTGAGGGACGAAAAGTTCAGGGTTTTTTCTCTCTTTCCTTCTTGTTTAATTCAATTGCTTGTATGATTAACACTCATTTTATGATGATTAATCCACAAATGAGTGGCTAATTCCTCTCCTTGCTGAGGTTATGAACAATTGTGATGAAATTTGATTATTGATTCTATGGGTTTTCATCTTTTCTTCCATGTTGTTCTATTAATTCTTGTTTTTACTGCATTGGTGTGTGGCCTACATTACTGTACATCTAAAAAGTCCGGTTTCACTCGAGAGAGCACGAAATTGAAAAGTTGTGAATTAATAGGATATGTTCTTTACTTGATTTGGGAAAATTGAGTCTTGATTTGCTAGGACATGAATTGCATTTGATCACAGAAATGTGATGGATGGTTCATGATTCTTAAGTGAGGTTAAATACGAGAGATTTAATCTCTTGGCAGATGTTCTTAGCTAGCAACTGGAGGAAAAGATTAACCAATTTATGATGATAATTAGTTTCATTACATGTTCGTTTAACCTCAGCATGCTTTCATTCATAGTTCAGATTCAAAGTAGATAATTGTTCTTAGTTTTAGTATAGACATTTATAAAACAAACTATCAACTTTTTGGTTACGCTGTTGTCTGCATTTTAAGAAGTAAAATATAGTACACTTGAGCAATTTGCACTTCATCCAAGTCTCTGTGGGATCGATACTTGGCTTACTAAAGCCACTTACTACTTGTTTGACCACGTGCACTTGCGTGTCGGTTTTATAACCCATATAACACCCCGAACATCTTTTACACCACTAATGTTTATCAGAACCACCAAGGCTAGATCACCCAAGCACATCTTCAAAAGCGATACATGGAACACGGGATAAACTGAAGCCAATTCTAAAGGCAAGTCCAACTCATACACCACCTTACCAACTCTTCTCAGAACCTGATACGGACCAACATAGTGGGGACTTAGTTTACCTTTCTTTCCGAACCGCATGACTCCCTTTATGGGAGATACCTTTAGAAACACCCAGTCGTCAATATCAAACTCCAATTCTCTTCTTCTCACATCAACATACGATTTCTGACGACTCAGAGCAGTTTTCAATCGGTCCCTTATCAACTGAACCTTCACCATCGCCTCATGCATCGAATTTGGACCTATCATGGCTGCTTCACCAACCTAGAACCATCCGATGGGAGATCTACACCTTCGCCAATAGAGAGCCTCAAACGGTGCCATCTGGATACTAGAGTGGTAACTATTATTATAAGCAAAATCGATCAAGGGCAAATGATCATCCCAACTACCCTTGAGATCCATAACACATGCGCTCAACATATCCTCAAGAGTCTAAATGGTTCGTTCTGCTTGGCCATCCGTCTGCGGGTGAAAAGTTGTGCTTAGCTTAACCTGAGTCCCGAGCCTTTTTTGAAACGAACGCCAGATCTGTAAAGTAAACTGAGTACCTCGATCCAAAATAATAGACAAGGGCACTCCATGAAGATGAACCAACTCACGAATATACAACTTAGCATAATCATATGCTGAATCTGTGGTCTTGACCAGTAAGAAGTGTGCAGCCTTGGTCAACCTACCCACCACAACCCAAATGGATTTGTATTGCCGGCGAGTACGAGGTAGACATGTAATGAAGTCCATATTAATTTCTTTCCACTTCTAAGTGGGGATGGAAATTTCTTGAAGTACACCTCCAGATCTTTGATGCTCGGCTTTTATTTGTTGATAGTTTGGACATTTTGCTATGAACTCCGCAATATCCCTTTTCATACCATCCCACCAATCAATTTCTCACAAATCCCAAAACAACTTCGTGGATCCTGGAGGAATAGAATATCTGGTACCATGTGCCTCATGCAATATCCGAACTCTCAAATTATCAACGTCCGGAACACATAGTCGATCCTGGTATCGTAGCACACCATCTCCCCCTTGGGAGAAAACCTCTACCTTCTAACTCCACACTGCCTCCTTCAGTTTCCTCAATATTGGATCCTCATCTTGCCTAGATTTAACATCAACTACCAAGGACGATTACCCATTATGCACAACAACACTGCCATCGATCGAATCGATCAATCTAACTCTCAATTTTGCAAGCCAATGAACATATTTCACCAATTCCTTCTTCCCCTCATCCACATAGGACACACTCTCCATTGAGAGCCTACTAAGCGCATCCGCAACCACATTAGCCTTGCCCGGGTGGTAAAGGACACTCATGTCATAATCCTTAAGTAACTCCAACCACCTCCTTTGCCGAAGATTTAGATCTTTCTGTGTGAACACATATTGCAAACTCTTGTGGTCCATAAATACATCCACGTGGACCCCATACAAGTAATGCCGCCATATCTTCAATGCAAACACCACTGCGACCAATTCAAGATCGTGGGTTGGGTAATTCTTTTCATGCACCTTCAGCTGTCAAGAGGCATAAGCTATCACTCTCCCCCGCTGCATCAATACACATCCAAGTCCACAACTCTGGAAGCATCACAATACACCACGAAAACCATCGTTAACCTCGGGTAGGGTCAATACTGGTGCTGAGGTAAGTCGAGCCTTCAACTCTTGGAAGCTTTTCTCACAAGCCTCCGACCACTGGAACTTCACCTTCTTCTGAGTCAACTTAGTCAAAGGCGCTGCAATGGTTTAGAAACCCACAAAAAACCTCAGATAGTAGCCAGCAAAGCCCAAGAAACTCCGAATATCTGAAGGATTCCTTGGTCTGGGCTAATTCTTCACCGCCTCAATTTTCTGCGAGTCTACTTTTATGCCTTCGCTAGACACCACATGGCCCAAGAATGCCACGGAGTCCAACCAAAACTCATACTTGTCGAACTTTGCATAAAATTGGTGGTCTTTTAGGGTCTGAAGCACTACTCTCAAGTGACCAGCATGCTCCTCCTCGCTCTGAGAGTACACCAAGATGTCATCAATGAACACAATCACGAACATGTCCAAATATGGATTGAACACCCTATTCATCAGGTCCATAAAAGCTGCAGGAGCATTCGTTAGTCCAAAAGACATAACCAAAAACTCGTAATGACCATACCGTGTTCTAAATGCCATCTTCGGGATATCATTCTCCCGAACTCTGAGCTGATGATACCCAAATATGAGATCTATCTTCAAGAAATACTTCACACCCTGAAGCTGATCAAACAAATCATCGATCCTGGGTAAGGGATACCTGTTCTTGATCGTGACTTTGTTCAACTGTCGATAATCAATGCACAGGTGAAGGGAACCATCTTTCTTTCGAACAAATAATACTGGTGCACCCCATGGAGACTAGCTCGGTCTAATAAAACCCTTATCTAGCAAATCCTTTAAGTGATCCTTCAAATCCTCTAGCTCGGCTGGAGTCATCCTATAGGGTGGAATAGATATAGGTTGCATATCGGAAAGGAGGTCAATACGAAATCAATCTCTCGCTCTGGAGGAATACCTGGAAAATCATCAGGAAAGACCTTTAGATACTCACGTACTATTGGAACAGACTGAATAGTTGGGGTTTCGGACTCCACGTCCTTAACCCTAACTAGATGATAAATACAACCCTTAGAAATCATCTTTCTAGACTTGAGGTAGGAAACGAAGCGACCTACAAGCACAGTTGTACTACCCTTCCATTCTAAGACTAGCTCACCCGGGAATCTGAACTCTACTGACCGGGTCCTACAATTAATGGAAGCATAAAAAGCATACAACCAATCCATGCCGAGAATGAAATCGAATTTGGCCATGGCTAGCTCTATCAGATCTGCTAAGGTGACCTTATAAGGAACCAAGACTTGGAAATCTCTATACACCCGTCTAACTATAACTAAGTCACCTACTGGAGTAGAAACTAAGAAGGATTCTAACGAGACATCGGGATTGTCTCCGAAGCTACTGGTTACATAAGGTGACACAAAGGACAAGGTGGCCCCTGGATCTAACAATGCATAAACATCAACATGGAAGACTCGTAACATACCAGTAACCACGTCCGGGGAGACCTCCTGCTCCTGACGAGATGCTAGGGCATAGAATCTGTTCTGGCACTGACCGCCAGCTGCACTGGTAGATGCCCCCTGATGCACTGAGCGAGGGGGTGGGGCTGCTAAACTAGAAGCTGGGCCACGGCCCCCAACCTGATCCTGTCTTGCCGCTGGATAATCTTTAAGCATGTGTCTGGGTTTCCCGCACCCGAACCTGCCAAGCATTGGCCTGTATGCCCTCAGCCACATCTGCAACAAGCTGGAACACCTGAATCTACGGGCCTGTTGCTCTAAACCCTCGAGCTTGATGCTCATCCTCTCTGATCATGTCTAGGCCGAGATGGCACATTCAGGGCTATGAAGCTGGGGCGGATGATCTCTGGTGGGTCTGCAGACGGTGCCCACTGTTGGACCTCTACTGGGAAAATCTATGGTCCTCAGTCCTGGCCCTCTTGGCATCTCTCTCTCTCGAATATGCCGCCTCCATCTGCTGGGCGTACAACACCATCCGAGAGAAGTCCATATCTTGATGGAGCATAGCAATCCTGCATAACTTATCCAACTAACCTGTAATCCTATGCACAAACCTGCTCACTCGCGCCCTCTGGTCAGCCACTAACTCAGGAGCGTACTTCGACAGGCAGCCACCACTTCCCGCTGGGGCCAAATTCGACATTACAAGCACCATGGTTTAGTTATTAAATATGAAAGGGGTGTTTAGTGGTCACGCAGTGGATGACGCCAACCTGCACCTAATGAAGTTTGTAGGCATATGCAAGGCGTACAGGTTGGTCAGAGTAAGCCAGGATGCAATACGGCTCAGACTCTTCCCTTTTTCTCTATCTAGGGAAGCTACTTTGTGGTTATCAGAGTTGCCCAACGACTCCATAACCAATTGGAGGGAGCTTAAACAGGCCTTTTTGGAGAGATTCTTTCCCCCATCCAGGATGTTACAGCTAAAAGATGAGATCTATAATTTTTGACAGATGAAGACTAAGGCACTTCATGAAACTTGGTTGAGATTCAAAAAAAAGTTGACTAAGTGCCCCAACCACAAAATTCCATATGATAGTTTGTTGAAAATTTTATCCAAGTCTCTAACAATAGTACCAAGGTTGTAGCAGACACAGTAGCTGGAGGAGCATTGTTGAGTCACACCTGGGAGCAAGCTGCTACAATTCTTGACAGGGTGACTAAGACAAATAGAGCCTGGCATACGAGGGAGGCTAATGCAGTGGCAGGCACATATGTTGTTGGTCTGACTACAGAACAACAATGAAAATAAGAAGAGTACGACCAGGAGTTGGCTCACATGCGCACATCATTGGACTTGCTGACAAAGCATATTATGGGAGCTGAAGCCAAGTAGGTTAATGCAGTGGGTACTCAAGGAAGGGAGAAAGGAGCTGATCACTCTAATTCTGAGGAGGAGGCAAACTTTTTGGATAGCTAGGTTTGCGAGTTTTCGAACCAACGCCCAAGCGTATGGACAAGACAATTGGCACCAAGGTTCTGGAAATCAAGTTCGGAACCAGTGTAGAGACAACTACAACAAAAACAGGTTCAGAGATAGGAGCCGAGGTCGTGAGCGCGAAGGTGATTGGAGGCGCAATGATGGCTATCGCAATGACCGGGTTGAATTCTATGTGCCTCCCAATGCACGAGAAGGGGAAGCTGGTCAATCAAAGTTGGAAAGCATGATGGCTGAGATGTTGAAAAAGGTGAGGTCCACTAATGATCAGCTGAAGGAGATCCGAGGAGATTTGTCAAGTATGGGTCAAAAGGTTGAATCACATGCTACTGCCATCAAGCAAATTGAACACCAACTTGGGACTTTGTCAGCATCAATGAACCCTAGACAAAATGGCACACTTCCTAGAAACACTGTCCAAAATTTGAAGAACGATGCACATTGTATGGCGGTAATGACTAGTAGTGGTAAAACCACAGTTAACCCCGCGTTTCCAGTTGAAGGTTAATGGAAGAAAGAGAGCATAATGGAGGACGATGACACAAGTGCTGAGAAAGAGACTGGTGAGTTGCACGAGGCCCCGAGAGGTGAGAAGGAACCTTCCAAGGATCAAGGGGCAACGCAAGTACGAAAAGCTATCGGACGACCACCACCACCATTCCCCCAAAGGATGAAAAAGAAGGCGGAGAATGGTAAGTTCCAAAAATTCCTTTCAATGCTTAAGAAGTTGTCTATGAACATACCATTGGTTGAAGCACTAGAGCAGATGCCAGGATATGTAAAGTTTTTGAAGGACCTGATGACAAAGAAAAGATTTATGAGTTATGAGCCTATTGACAATGTGCATCACAGCAGTGCCATAGCTACAAGGGTCTTAGCACAGAAAAAGGAGGACCCAGGTGCTTTCACTATACCATGCATGATTGGTAATGTTGAGTTCTCAAGGGCACTCTGTGATTTGGGAGCTAGCATTAATTTGATGCCCTTGGCGGTATTCAAGAAGTTAGGATTGGGAACTCTTACACCGACCAACATGCGGCTACAGATTGCCGACAGAACAGTTAAGAAGCCGATGAGGATCCTGATCGATGTGCTTGTCAAGGTAGGTAAATTTATATTCCCAGCAGACTTCATGATTTTGGATTGCGAGGTTGATTATGAGGTCCCTATCATTTTGGGGCGACTATTCCTTGCAACCAGGAGAGCTATAGTAGATGTAGAAGTTGGCCTGTTGAAGTTTAGGCTAAATCAAGAGGAGGTCACATTCAACATCTACAATACAATGAAGCAACCCAAGTAATTTAGTGTGAACTCAGCATTGGAGGATGAGTATGAATCACTTGATGAATTCTGAGTAGTCAAGAGATTTATGTAATGTCACGACATTAAATCAAGCGCTTTTTGGGAGGCAACCCAAGTGGTGAACTGGTGAAGTCTGAGTAACTAGCCTACCTACGTCATGTCGCGATGTTAAATCAAGTGCTTCTTGGGAGGCAACCCAAGTTATTAAACTAATGTGTGCTCATTGTACAGGGAAAATTGAAAACAGGAGGCTGAAACATCAGCTGTTATGGCTCTTAGTACGACCCATAATAAGATCCTATGAGTCGTAGCAGCAGTCGTGGTGAGGTTCAGAAAAAATTGATTCCAAGCCCCGACCTACGAGTCATCCTACGGATCTTATCTAAATGGTACGAGTTGTGGGATGTATTCGTAGGTCATCAGGTAAGTTTTCTTTAGAAAGTTGCCCACGAGTCCAAGGGACGAGCCGTAGGATCTTCATATGACTCGTGGTACGAGCCGTGACGGGTTGAAATTAGCATTAATACCCGACTCGGCCCAAATTTTTTTAAATTTTGCCCTTACCTATTTAAACTTCCTCAACCCATTCTCCCATACTCAAGCATTCAAACACACGACTCCACTCCACTTCCTCTACCCGAAACTCAACAACACTCAAAGAATCAAGCAAACTTCTTGCTCGACTCAAACTTAGAAAACCCGAGGACTGTCAGCTACCACTGATGAAGCATCAATCAAGTAAGTGTGATGAGTTAAAAATTTTTTAAGAATCACTTTCTGAGCTTGAAGGTGTCAAAACCCCTATGAGTTAGTGACTTGACTTTAAATTTGATGCTGATAATGGAAAATGATCAAGGTGTTGTTACTGTGCTTCTTTGACCAAAAGAGATACTAGATTCTAGATGAATTAAATTTTTGTAAATAAATGAGTTACGGGTAGTGGGTTAAGAAAGGGAAAGATTGGGCTTGAGTTAAATTGACTGATTGATGTGCCTATACCGGGGGGAAGTCTGAGTACCCTGAAAATTAAAAAAAAAGGTCCTTGCAAAAAAACTAAGAAAAGAAAATTTGAAGTGGTACGAGGCACAGTACGGACCGTCGAATGCCACTACGAGTTGTACTGAGCACTCGTGCCACCAATCTAAGCATAGTTGCATGAAAATGGTCCCTCCTAGGACTCGTGGAATTGACCTACGGGTCATACCATTAGTCGTGGAAGAATACAGAACAACATAAAATCAGGGATTTATCAGACGACTCATAGTCCGGATCATACCCATATGGTACGAGTTGTACCTGCCAGTCGTACTGATAACTTTCTTTTCTAACTTCTCTTTTTCAAAAACAGAATGCTAACTTCTTTCTCTATAGGTATAGTGACATACAAAAGTAGGGCAGATAAATCAGCAACCCAAAGGAGATTGATTGATGAAGCGACTGACTCAGAAGTTGACAAGGCCAAAGACTCACCTTGTGGTTTGGTTGAGGAGTATCAAATAGACACCTCAAACACCGATGGAACTAGAACCCCCAGGCGAGAGAAAAGGCCCAAGCTAAAGAAACCACTACCACATCCACTCAAGCTCCCCAGTCCAAAGAGGAAGTTAGAAAGGAACGTCAAAAGTCAGGGAGCATCTCCAATGCTGAGGAAAGGTCACGAGAGACCCAGAGTGAAGAGGAAAGCAGCAGTGATGAGTCGAAGGAAGAGGCTCCTACTATTGCACAAGAGCATACCCCACCCAAGGAAAATCGTACAATCCGGTGGAGAGTTCCTTGAGCCAAAGAGATATATGAACAAGGCATCTCTCTCACTACCACAAATAAGCCATGGAGAAGTATTCAAGAAGAACTGCGGATCCTCAAAACCGCATTGAATGAAGTTGAGGAGATGAAGCAGATATTTAGCTTTTATTGTTTTGATTGGATGGCTAAGACTCCAACACAGTACACAGAAAACATAGTTCGGGAGTTCTATGCCAACTACTTGGCCACAATGGAAGTAAAGGCAAAAGAAGGGCAGAAAATAAAAGACCAGCCTCGTCTAGAGAGTGTTATGGTCCGAGGTCGAGAAGTTCATATATCTGAGCGTACCATTTCTCGATTGTTGTACGGCCCACAATTGTTGCCTACCAGGATGATGCTAGA
Organism: Datura wrightii; assembly: GCA_035772735.1. Taxonomy (NCBI): domain Eukaryota; kingdom Viridiplantae; phylum Streptophyta; class Magnoliopsida; order Solanales; family Solanaceae; genus Datura; species Datura wrightii. The sequence continues at coordinate 131,206,696 of JASDFA010000006.1, forward strand.
GTATGATTATAGGGTGGAGGCAATGAAGCAGATCAGATCCTTGAGTGTGCAGGAGCGACAGAGGAAGCTGCAATGGCTAGCTGAGATGATAGCTGAGAACAAGGATGAGGCTAAATGGGTTATAGGAGGAAAGCAGGTGATAATGAATTCACTGAACTTTATTGAGAAAGCATGTTGGACACTAGTGCGCCATCGGTTAGCACCTACTGTCAACGACAACACACTAAGTGCTGACAGAGCGGCTTTGGTTGCATGCCTCATGTCTCGTTACCCCATTAATATTCTAAGGATCATAGCTGATGAGATACAAGAATGGGCAGTGGGAGTAAGCACTACTATCCCATTTCCAAGTATAGTATTCAAATTATGCATACAGGCAGAAGTTCCACGGGGTGATGAGAGATTGATTGGAGGCTAAAGGACTGCAGACAAAGGCCTTATCTGAGATGAGATGAACCCAGTAAGAAGATCCAGGATTCATATAGCTATCCAAGCAGCCCAGCCAGCAGGGGACATATAGGTGAATGTCCCCATGACACAAGAGCAAAGCGAGACACCGGCTATAGATGTCGGTCATTCAGAGTCAAGCTCCCAGCACCTCAGCTACACCACTGCCCAGTATGCAGGCTCATACACCAGCAGGGTACATCTTTGTGCCACAGGGTTTCCTCCAAAAGCTAGCAAAGAGATTGAACATGGCAGAGCATAAGATTTAGGCCATGATGGCTAATGTCAAACCATGGGTCAAGTCAAAAATAGAAGCAGCAACTCAGGCTCTACATGCCCTCCTAGATAGTTTTGAGAGTCGTTTCAATGAGAGAATGGTGGAGCAGAACAATACCAGCAGTCTCTATGCGGAGTTGGTGGCCCTTTGGAGCCATGTAGTTGAGTTATCATCACGACAACCAACAGTTTTAGCAGCCCCTACTCTTTCGGACCTAGATGTCGAGCTTGATGAGGATATTGATTTGGCAGCACACTGGGAGCCGACTGCAGCTGGTGATAAAGGCATGAAGAGAGTTTCTGAAGATGCCAGTGAGGAGAGTTTGAGAAAAAGAAGAAAGAAGGAGAGGAAAGAGAGAAAACGGGCTAGAGCAGCGAGCATGAAGACTCAAGACACACATATGACTGAACTGCATGAGAGAGCTAGAGGAGCAGGCAGCTCCACCGCACCCCAACCCGATCTTTCCCGTGGCCGTGACCCTTCGGGAGAGCCTCATTTATCCCAGACATTTTCATAGGCCGGCCAAGTGCCCATGATTGCTGAGGGGGGGACCACTCTCCCTATTGAGACACAATTGAGCGCGCTAGCCACCGCTAGCGCCACTATTGCAACGGAGGTACAACCTCCACGAGATTACAGGAGCGCCTAGTGCATTAAAGGTATGTTCTCTTCCCTTCCCTATGATATTCTAGATGATTCTTTGGGGATGAAGCTAACTTTTCAAAAAAGGAGAGGGGGTGTACTTGTGATTTTTGGAATTTTTGTTCCGTCTGAGAGTTTTTCTTGTCGTGTTTCTCTTCCCTCATACATGCTATCTAGTAGAACCGGCATGTGTAGGATTTTTATTTTTACTTTGTGATTTTTGTTTAATTATAAAGTAGCTTAGGAGTACTCAGCCAAGAAAATTGCACTATTTTTGTTTTTTTTAAAAATAAATTGACCCTGTTTAAAAAAATTCTAATACACTAGCTATGTATTTATGACAACATGCATGATTGTTGTGGATCTTTGGATATCATTTATTTTGTCAGCATAAGTAGTTTTGTTAGGCCATGTATAAACCAGATAGGTGAGGTGAAAATAGTTCATGTACCATGTGTGAGTGAGGTATATTAGTCAGTTCGGTATTGTGTTGTAGACCCAGAACTTGCTTGGTTGGTCTCTGCATAGGCTAAGGATGGTTGGTTAGGATATGATCATAGGACATTGTTCGTTTAGCTCACTTTTAGCCTATATTTCCCTACGAAAAGTTTCATGAATCCCTTGATCCCAAGTTCGAGCCTTAATAGACCATGTTTCTTTGATTTACCGATTAACTGTATCAATTTTTTGTAATGAACTTGTTTTCGCCCTAGTCCTTCCTTGGATATTGTGAACCTCAACATAAGAAAAATACTTAAGTTGAGGGTGGCTAGAGTAAGGATGCAAAAAATACGGGAATGGAAGAAAGGAAAAAAACTAAAAGAAAGAAATGGTGGAATATGAGGTGTGGTGAGATGAAAAGAAAAGGATGAAAAATATGTTGTAAATTTTGAAAAATAAAGCTCAAAGAAATTTTGAAAAAGCTAAAAAGTGAAAACTCACCACATCCATGCAAATGGGAATAAAAAGGAGAAAAAGGGAAAAAAGGGGAATGAAAGAATAAAAGGGTGAATTAGGTGAATGGTGTAGCCGATGTATATAGTGCCAAGGGGGGAATAGTCACTTATAAAATCTTTCATCTTTATTATGTCCAGCCCTGAGCCTACATTACAAGCCATACCAAGTCCTATAGTGATCTTAACTCGACCATCTGAACAAACCAATGCAGATAAAATAAGGGTAAGCCTATGGTATCTGACACATAATACTCGTAACTTCTTTTAGAGAGTGAGCGCCCTACTTTCTTAGTTCCATATCATGTTTGACATATCACATTTGAGTGTGGACTTCATTTGTGTGAGGGTACGTGAATTATGTTTGCTTTTACTGTTGGTCTGTGTGAAAAACATTGGTGATGACTTGACTACCTGTTGATAGCTAGATAACATATTTTGATCCCTGTTTATGATGTTTTGAGGTTTCTTGTAATACATTAGCTGATGTGGTTCCATGAGAAAGGGTCAATAGAGTTTGTATAGAAAGTGCAGGTTTGTTTGAGTATTGGCTGTAGTATCTTAAGCCTATTTTCTAGTTGAGCATTGTGTTTTAGTTTTTCTTTTATTTACCTAAGGACATGCAAAAGTCTTAAGTTGAGGGTGTTGATGTGTTGTGGGTTTACAGCACATTCACCGCTCAAAACTAAGAAAATAACATGGCTTTGGGTTTATTTATATGGATATGAGGTACTTTTCCTTTTGTTACAGGGTAAACAGGTGTTGGAACTGAAGATTGCAAAAGATAGCTTAAAAAAGTGCAAAATGGGCAAAAAGTTCAGACCATAGTATAGATCGTAGGAAGGACCTATGAGTCATACTGATGGCTGTGAGATGTTGCTGGAAGTTAAGGTTGAGTAGATGTGACCCACGAGTCGTAGTACAATTATTAGCAGGCTTGTACGAGTCGTGATGCGGAAGTTGTGATGAAATCTAGAAGAATTGCATTTGAGCCTGACTCCTTCTACGAGAATCAAGTACGACCAATGAGACGAAGGTACCAGTCGTACTGTTCTGGTCGTGATGAACTTCAGAAAAACTTCAAAGTCTATGATTCAAAGTACGGGAGCTCAGTACGAGTCGTGAGTTGATGGTACGAGTCATACCCATATCTAACACTTAGCCAGAATTTAGCCAACCGAGATTGTACGAGAGGCAGCTATGGATCGTAGGAGCATGCTACGGATCGTAGGTCGAGTCGTGGCATTGGCGATGACAGATATGGAAATTCACCCTGTTGGTTTAGGAAAAGGATTCTCCATTGAATGCCAAGCACTCGGAGTAGAGGAGATCCTCTTGTTCCATTAAATCTAGAAATCGAAAGAGCACTGCGTTACATTGAAAACCACTAGCAAAGAGAGGCCTGCATAGCTTAAGAAGCTAGTCAAGCCGAGCTAGCTTGGCAAGCTGCACTACAGCATGCGAAAGATCAGAAAGAGGAAGTGGTAAATACTAGTCAACAAGGGAGGGGCAACAGAGCTCATAGATTCGCCCCTCAGTACTTTGATGATGATGATGACCCAGATATTGATGAAGTCAGGTCAACTGGAGCAATTGTGCCACCACCACTACCCACTGGGGCAAAATTCAACATTACAAGTACCATGATTCAGTTACTAAATATGAAAGGGGTGTTTAGTGGTCACGCAGCGGATGATGCCAACCTGCACCTAATGAACTTTGTAGGCATATGCAAGGCGTACAGGTTGCCTGTAGTAATCCAGGATGCAATATGTATTCCCCAACAACAGCGCCACTTTTTGATAATGCTCAAACTCACACTACTAACAAAGTATGAAGCGGACGTTGTTAATAAAGAACCTAACATAGAGGTTGGGGTCGAACCTATAGGAAATATGGTAAGAACTAAACTAATACCTTTGGTGTGTTATCTCCAAATTGGGGGGTTTATAGAAAAACAATTATAAAACAAGCGTAAAAACAGTTGTTGTTAATCAAAATTTTCAATTAACTAGGGTAAGTGTTCCCTACAGGTTCATAACTACTTCGGGTTTGCACTCGTGATCAATCCCAATGCTTACTTGTAGAACTAATATCTAGGGTTCATCCAAATGACTGGTTCGTCCACATTGGATACCTATACTCAATCACCAGGTTAGGTCTCATGAGCGCTTTCAAATTAACTGTTATCAATTTGTTCTAAATTAACTATCCTGCGACCGCAGCTCAAGTTATACAATGATCATAAAAATCAAGGCTTTGTTGTAATTCTCTTTTCCTAATCTACACCTCTCTAGGTTTAAGAAAGTAAAGAATTCGGGCAAGTCTTAACATTGCGCTTCGTTAAAAAAAATTAAAGACGAAGAGAATACAATACAAGCATTTAGCATTGGTTTCGAATCACTTTGTGCAACCCTAGTTCATTAATCCACCATGGTTCCTGATGTGTCGTGATTTTACGGCACTTTTGACACTTAAAACTAAGAAAATATGCTAATCTTGGGTATGTTTATATAGATATAATGTGTTTTTGTTAAGTGTTGCAGGAAACAGGTTCAGATAGTGAAATGGGCATAATGAGCCTAAAATGGGCTAAATATGGACTGCCAGCAAGGTAACGATTCATCATGTTACTGGACGACTCGTTCCCTAGCCATTAGGAGAAGAAGAGCTTGAATGCACGAAACCTAGGCTGGAAACAGTGGTGAAAACGAAATAACATCACAAGTCGTTATGTCTGACAATGAGTCGTGAGGACTGGAAGCTAAAACTATCACAAGACCAGTGAGTCATAATGGAAGGAGTAACGAGTCGTTGTACGACTTCACGACTCGTCAAGAGAACTCGTCAGCTGGAATTCAGAAGTTAAGTATCAAAGGATGAGTATCAGGACAGGAGGAACAATGAGTCGTCATGAGACTCAATGACTCGTCATGAGTAGGCTGGTGGAGTCATCCAAAACACTGGAAGTTTAGGACTCAAAAGCAACGGGGGACTTCATGACTCGTCGAGTCACTTAACCAAGTCATTAGGTGACCCGTCATCTAGGAGGAGCTTCTTGCTGAGCATGAGTCATCACTGCACTTCACAATTCGTTAGGGTTGCCACTACCGACCTGCATTCCTTGTTAAAATAAGAAAGGATTTGTTTAGTGTCTATAAATACCTTTTTTGGGTTTATTTTTGTTCGGGATGCTTTATTACTAATTTTTACCACATCTTTCATTGTTGTTGATCGACATTAAAGTTCAAGAAACAACTTTCATAATTTTGCTCTTGAATACGGGGATTCAAACAACTTTGGATTATTGATACTAGATTCTTGCTGATTTATTCAAGACATTTGGTTTCGTATACGAATTATTGTAAGTTACAATTATGATTTCATCTACAATTCTTAATTGTGATTTTTCAAGCATGAGTAGCTAAACCCATAATTAGGGTTGTGGGAACTATAATGAATTAAAACATATAGGCAAAAATACTTAGTGAATCTTGAATGGGGTTTATGCATGTATTTATTTTTTTCCTTCGTTTTAATTGTTTCTTAACGGTTGCAAACATTGAAATTCGCCTTCTTCTTATTCACTGGATCAAGGGGGTAATGAATAAGAAAAGGAATTAACAACGGAGATTTGATGCTATCAACCTTCATCCAATAGCTTGACCTTGTCCGGAAATAGATAATACGATATCAAGGGTAAGGGTTAATTAAGTATACATCCACATACGGATCAAGTTTCATGGTGAAAATCATCTAAGTAGGGAACCAACCATTTAGGTGAAGTTAACTTAACGATATTGCATGCTAAACACCAGAATAGATTACTAGTATAAAACGCCTTGTGCTTATGAAGTCATGGGGAACACAATCCTAGTCAACTCGCTCTTTGAATACAATCAATTTTAAATCAAGGATCTACTCATTGCTCTCTACTTTTTTCTATTATTTCTTGTTACAATTTCCCCCCAGGAAATAAGAAGCCAATAGTAGTAGCTAAACGCATTAACTGAGGTCCTTGCCATATTTCTCATGGGATTCGACCCCAACCCTGTTTGGGTTCTATATTTGAACATTGACCTCTTGATATCTCATTACGAGGTGTAATTTGGGTGATATCAATTCCCACAATCCTAGTTGTAGAGGTTTATCCTCTCATGATTTTAAGATTGTGATTAGTATTCATAGAAAAACACATAATTAAGTACTTACAATGATAATTGAAAGAAAACCTGCTTTGAATATTGCAAGAGAATATGATGAACAAAATCAAGAACAATTAAAAAATCCAAGTTTTGATTCTCAAGAATTGCTCTCCAATGTTGTCAAAAACTAATTACAAACTTGATAACAATTGATGACCAACTAATTCTAAGATTTTTTTTTCTCCTAAAAGAAACATAAAACATATTTATACAGATAAATAAAAAATCTTTCCTAAGTTAACAGGGAAATAACCAATTCTAGCGCCGACACATCCTACAACTCATCATATGACCCGTAACAGGATTGTACTAGTCATGCCTTATCTCGTACATTCCTTCGATTCTACAGAATTGGCTAAGTGTTGGCATCTAGTACAACTCGTAACATGATTCCACGAGTCATACAATCTAGTCGTGGTTTGGCTCTGAGAACTTTGACATCTTCTGAAGTTTTCTACAAGTGTCTTGATACGCCTCGTACCCTACTCCCACGACTCATAACAGCTTGTCGTATCATGAGTTTTTCCAAGTAGGAAAAAATCATTGAAGCTTTCTATGGCTCCTGGTAGGGGTCATAGGTAGATGCTACGATCCGTAGGTGCTGCCCGTATCAGGAGACTTCCATTGTGCAAATACCTTTAAAGTATTCTAAGACTCTAGTTACGGCTCGTACCAGCTTGGTATGGCTCATACTGAGAGACGTACTTTGCCTTTGCATTATTTCAGCCTTATGAGTTTTTCCACGAGTCTCAGTATGGCTCATACAACATAGGTACGACTCATACTGAGATCAGTACTTTCCTGCTTTTCTGCAACTTTTGCACATTTTTGCTCCAATACCTATTTTCCTTGAAAACAAAGTAAAAATACTTCATATTTATATAAACATACCTAATTCCATGCTATTTTCCCAATTTTAAGCATCAAAAGTTTGTAAACAGCACATCAATTAGATGGCAAAAACTCCTAATAGTTACAGTGCAAATATGGTCAAGGAGTTCTACGCCAATTATTTGGCCACCCTGGAATAGCAAACCCCAGAAAAGCAAAAAGTAAAGGAACAGCCCACAATAGATAAGGTAAAAGTTCAGGGCTGCAGGGTGGACTGCTCCGAGCGGGCCATTACCTGAATGTTATATGGGTCGGCATACATAACCCTATATGAGACAGTAGAGTTTGACCACTGATTTGACTCTGTAAAAAGGGTTAAGCATTTCACACCAAAGGAGAGATAGAGGCAGGTTAGGTGGTTATCTCAGGTGCTAACGGAGGACAAGGAGGAAGTAGAATGTGTGACTAGTGGACGGCAGGTCACCAAAGCTTCGCTCAACTTCATAGCAAAGGCTTGTTGGACACTAGATCACCACAAGTTGGCATCGACGACGAATGACAACACCCTGAGAGTCGACAAAACTGCGTTACTGGCATGTATCATGTCCAGATATACCATTAACATATCGAGGGTGATAGCTGAAGAGATTCGACAAAAAGCTCTAGCACTGAACACCACTATTCCATTCCCAAGACTTATCTGCATATTGTTCATAAAGTAGGGTGTGAGGGTGATTGAAGAGGTGGATGCCAAAGTAGGAGGAAATCGGATTACGGACATAGGGCTGATCAAAGATGACATGAATTCAGTCAACGAGGTCAGACTACCACAGCCAGCTAAGAGCGAACAGGTTGATGCATCCACCTCTGTGGAGCACAATGATACACCAGCCACTGAAGTCGGCCCCACAGCAGTTTCCCCTAGCATGTCTTCATCACCTCCACTGCCACGATGGGGCATGTTCCTTCAGGTTGGATATTGGTGTCCCATGACTTCTTACAAAAACTAGACAAAAGATTGATATTGACTGAGAAAAAGGTAAGCTTGACAATGAAGAATGTCAAGCCATGGGTGAAAGCTAAAATAGAAGTGGTTGTTAGAGGATTACATGGGCGTATGGACAGCTTTGAGCTCCATTTCAATTAGTGCATAGTTGAGCAGCCAGACACGGCACCCTGAGAAGTGAGTTGGGGGCTCTTCAGAGTCAAGTTACCGAGTTGTCTACCAAATAGCCTACTATTTTAGCGGACCCCACCATCCCTGGGTTGGATGAGGAAATGGATGATGAGCTAAACCTCAGGGCATTCTGGGCTCCGAAAACAGTTGGTGGAGATAAAGGAAAGAAAAGGGCTTCAGAGGTAGTTAAAGATGAGCCCTCAAAGAAGAAGAGAAAGAAGGAGGAGAAGAGAGAGCGCAAGCGAACGGTAGTCGATATCTTGCAAACTCATTACTAGCATATGTCAGAGTTGCAGAAAAGAGATAGATGAGCGAGGAGCTCCGCCAGTGTCCCGAGTGAGCTTATGAGTGGCAAAGACCCTTTGGGTGAGCCACATTCAGCCCGAGATGATGTTGAAGTCGCTGAGGTGACTACTACTATTGAGGGGTTGACCGCTACCTCGAGTAATGTTCCATTGAGTGCGTCGGCCACCACTAAAGCCACTACTACAGTGGCGGAAAGTGAGATTGCACACTCACCTCCGTAGGATAACAGGAGTGCTTAGAGCACAACAGGTATGTCCCTTTCCCTGTTCTTACATTTTATGCTTTGGGGACAAAGCATTCTTTTAAAATGGGGGGGTTTACTTGTATTTTTTGGTTTTTAACATTCATCCGAGGGTTTTTGTTGTCGTGTTTCTTTTCCCTCGGACATGCTATCTAGTAGAACTGGCATGTTAAAGATTTTATCTTTGTGTGTTTTGTTTATCTAGAAGTAGTTTAGGAATACTTACATCCAATAAATTACACATGTTTTGAAATGTTAAAAGTTACCCTTTTTTAAATTTTTTTGGTGTTTAGCTATGTTTGGTAATGGCAATGCATGACTTCTGTGGATCTTTGTATGGCATTTAATACATTAGTATGTGTAATTGTAGTTTAGTTGTGCATGAGCCAGATAGGTAGAATCAATGCAAACCTGTACCATGAGTGAGTGAGGATTCATACTTAGTTCAATACTGTGTAAAGGATTTAGAACTTTCCCGGTTGGTCTTTACATAGGTTGTAGGATAGTTGGTTAGGAAAGGATCATAAGTCATTTTTATTTTAGCCCACTTTAGCTTAAATTACCTTACCAAATAAAAATTATTCCCTCTGTCCCATCTTTGAGCCTAAAAGTTGACCATGTGTAATACCCCGAAAGTGCCTAAGATTAGACCCGGGAGTTAAAAATTTAAAACTGCTGAAACTGGGGAAATTGTTGTAGAATGAGAGGTCCTACGGATCATTGGTTCAACCAAAGACCCGTTGGAGTGAGCCATGGAAGGTGTCTGGTGTTGGGGAAGTGGAGACAACGACCGACATAACGACTCATTATGGGAAACAATAAGCCATTGTTGGTAGCCGTGGTAAGATGTGGACTTGAGATTCAGGGAGTAATAGGCCACCCAACGACCCGTCATGAGGTACCACGGATCGTGGTGAGCAGTCATTGTTAGGATGGTGAGATGGCCAGTGTATGTAACAGAATGAGACCACGACTCGTGGGTTCTAATAAAGAGTCATGGTAAGGCTCGTGGTTTGAGGAAGTATAAAGTTGGTAGAAGGAAACCATGGTCGAATGAACGACCCATTGAAGGTACGATCGAGTCATTGTTTCAGTTGTTGTTTGAGACAAGGCCTAAGCCTGGGCAGTGCATAGCACGGATAGATACCACGGGTCTTGGTATCCTCCAACGACCCGTTGGGTCGTCCATTGTTTGTTTTTCTGCATGATCAGTAAGGGTATTTCCATCATTCTTACATCCTAAGGCCCTATAATGCATCGTTTAAGGCTCGTTTTAGTGGGTTTAAGGAGAGGAAAACCTATTCTAAGTTATTTTCTTTCATGCATGCAAACTTGAGAGGTTGAAGAGGTGATTCAAGGCTAGTGTGCAAGGTTTCCATCTAATTTCCTCTTGGGAAATCAAAGATTTGGTGGAATCAATCCTTTTCAGGTATGTAGGGTTATGAGTGGGTGTCTTCTTCCACATTCATGCCCAATTTCTATCTAAATATGAGAAATTCCTATGACCAAGTTATGGGGTTTTCACCCAATTGCATAATCCTTCAATTTCTACACATGGGTACGATTAGATTATGTTTCTATTGATGAATTGTGAAGCATGGGAAAATTTTAAATTGTTTTCAATCAAAATTGTGTTTTCTAGTTTTATGAAATTAAAGGCCCCTAGATGAGAAGTTCATAAAAGAAAAGAATGATGATGAATGTATGTTGACTGTCACCCCCCACCTTAGGAGGCATGACTGGCACCTGGTGCCCTTACTAAGATCTAAACTGGCCTGACTGAGCTTACGCACCTCTGGTGCATGACTAACACTAAATATCAAATTAAGAAAACAATGGGCTATATCTTAGCTGTAAACACAGTCTCCGGCCGACAAGGCCTTATAGCCACCTGTAAAAGAAAACAGCTAATCAGAAATAGGTAATAGCAGGGAATCCTATGCTGGCCGACAAGACCACCATAATGTCTAGTTATGAGTGTAAAATAAATCCAGCACTAAACTAAGCTATGGCCGACAAGGCCGCTAACAAACAGCTAAACAAGGCCCCATACGGCCAACACGTAAGATAAAGCATACTCGAGCCCCACACGGCCATCAACAGCTAACCACAGGGAATCCAAAATATTCTGCAAGCCTCTAGGAGTGATATATTGGTAGGGACAGGGCCCCGACCTACCCGTAAACTATACACACAAAAAGAGAGTCACCTTCTAACTATGAGCTCCGGAGGAAAGGAGCCGACTACACTGCTAATCTGGCTGGAAACTAGGAAGATCCAGATCTGCATCTATCCGTACCTGTAGGCAAGTGATACAGTGCCTCAGGAGGGTGTCAATACAATATGTACTGAATATGTAAGGCAGTAACTGTAAATAACTGAATGAACTAAAATGAAACTTAAAGTAATTACAAGGAAGGAATAGAAATACCACCTGAATAGTTGTACTTCTTACAGCCTAACCTATTAGTAACTAATGCAAACAAGAACCTTACCTGGCCCCCATAAGCCGGAAGGTACAGCCAGCACAAAATAACTCATCCGGGGCCCCCATAATCCCTAGTGAGTACGCTTCAATCTATATACCCCTAACAAGGTCATACTGAGTCATCTAGCAACTATAACCATCCTACTAGTCCCCTGGGTCTGCAATTGAGCCCGCTCGTCCCTTGAACTATAATTGTGTCTGAGTCTGGTGGACTCCTAATATCTGACACCTACACCCCGGACACCAGGCTCGATAGGGGGTGTGGTGTAGTGTCGGTCGGTATAAAATAGTCCAACTATGGAATGGACTGTATGAGGACCTTGGACCCCATCTTCTTCCCTTGCGGAAGGCATACCGCTCCTTAAAGCAATGTCATCTCGCCCCTGGCAAGCGTCGACATAGCTAGTAACCCTGGAGTTGGTCAGGGAAGGCTATACAAGCGTAATCAATCCCCAAACTAAACATGGAATACTGATCTCAGCTAGTAACAATAGCTAGCCATAATAGATATGCTTCTGATCTTCTTATTGGGATTTAGACTGAGTTATAATACTAAAAGAACTAACTTGCCGAAGACATTTGCCTTAACATACATGGATCGCCGATTTCTAATTAGCTGGCAAGTTTCAATCCATATGCAACAGCTTTTTCTAACTGTAATCATATTACTGGGAGAATGAGACTAATTTTAGTATTAAATTCGGAAAAAATGATAACTTTCTATATAAATATTAACTATATTTCAACTTAATGGAACACGGTCGAAAACGTATAAGTTCTCGAAAGTTTAGAAGGGAGAAATACTTAGTTGAAGCCTGTGATCATATAGAAATTAGTTTGGGGCAATTCTGACAACTTTGGCTCGAAGGGATTACGATTTTCCGGGTGAATTTTAAGAAACTAACTCCATAATAATGCTCCCTACGGACTTAAACGTCGATATCCGAAGTTAATTTGAATTCGGGCTGAGTTTCATAGCGTAAACGGAGGAACATTAACTGAAAATGTCATTTCTACTCTTCTCTGGATGAAGCTTTACTTTTGAATATATATCAAATGAACAAGGCGCTATATATATATACTTGGGTGGTGGACAGGGGGTCTGTGGCACGGACCCCAATGCGCCAATTTATGGGTGTGCCACGGAGTCCAACACGCAGGGAGGGGGTCTGTGACACGCCACCCCTGTCGTGGCCTGCTCCAGCCTTCTTCCGTGCAATCCCGATTCCACGCTCGTTCAACCTTCCTCCGGGCCTATTCTTTTATGCGTTGTACTCTAAAACTCTTGACTAACGTACGAATAGGCCGACTAAACATTAAAAATTTATGAGGTATAACAATGACGACGAGATTTGATGATGAAAAGCATGTTTCTAAAGTTACCTACGATTATGATATTGTTTTCAAAATGAATTGGGTAGATCCAAGAATGATAAGGTTTTTGGCAAAGCCCTCATATCGAGTATGATGGTGTAGTATCTCTAAAGTAAGCTTACCGTATGGTTTTGGAGTAAAGGCTCCCACTTATCTTTGAGCTTGTGGTATGTTTCGAAATAAAGCTTCTCATATGCATGAATTCACAATTGAGATGTATGTTATTATTGAGCTTTGTTTTCATACGATGTTGAGTTTATGCATGATTTCATTATTGAGCTTTGCCAATAGACAATGTTGATCTTCATTTTCATACGATGTTGATTTTATGTATGATTTCATCTTGAGCTTCATCAATAGACGATGTTGAGCTTCATTATATATGATGTAGGTCATTGCATGTTTTGGGAGAAGAGTCTAGCACCGAGCAGGCTAAGGGTCGATCACCCTATGACCTAGAACTACGCGCCGAAATAGGTTGATACTGTTATATTATTAGGACCTCTCTTGTGAGCTATCCCCATCCCAAATGGCCCATGAGCTTGATATCGATATCATGGTAGCATCCTTAGCCCTGGCAAGATTTTGGACGGCTCTGCCCACTTGAGTGTAATAGTTGGGACCATGTAAGCTCTATCGTGGTATGTCGGTAAAGTGACGAGTCTCCCATTTTCTATATGATTCAAATTTGCACATTCATTACTCATGGTTATTATTTTATACATGCATATTCTAAAAGCAAGGTTTGACTCATTGTTCATCTTTTCTTATAAATGTCATATTTCATCTTTGAATCATTCAAGTCGGTTATGATGTTATGAAGCTATGTATAGTCATGTTATGAAAAGATTATGATTTTGGAAAGAATGCATGCAATCCCTCCTCTCAGATTTGAAAGCTTATGATATGTTATGAAATGCTTAAAATGATTTACTTTAATTAAGAAGTTTTACTTACCTTGCATACTCAGTACATTCCACGTACTGACTGCATACTTTCTATGTTGTATCATTTTATGATACAGGACCCGGCTCTCAGGTTCAGCCCCGCTCTTAGACAGTTCATCGGAGTTAGCGTCTGCTTATTGGTAAGTCCTCATCTTCCGAGGACCAGACTATCTATCTTTTCCTTATGTATTTCAGTTTCCCTTATGTTTTTCCAACTTCAGTACTGTTGAGTTAGTTGGGGTCTTGTCCCATCAACTCGACTTGATTAAAGGCTTTTCAAACCTATGTATGTGTTCAGCTTCGGATGCTTATTCTGATGTTATGTTGAGTTAGATTTCCGCTGAGATTATATTGTTGATTCTTCAGTTTATTGATTGAGTTAGATGTATGCTTATGCCATGGGTCGACTTGGGGTCTCTCAGGGTCTTTGTCCCGTGTCTACGATCCGGGCCTCCGTTCGGATCATGACACCATGTTTCTTTGATTACCCATTCATCTTTCCCATGTTTATAATAAACATGTTTGGCCCTGGTCCCTCCTTGGACATTTTGAACTTCAACTCAGGCAAAATGCCTAAGTTGAAGGTGGCTATAGTAGGGGTGTGTAGACTGTGAGGAGGTGGAAAAGAAAGAAAAAGTCAAAGAAAAGTGGGGTGTAGTATGAAAAGACAAAAATGAATAAAAAGAGATGAAATGAAAGAAATAAAAAGAAAGAAAAATAAAAAGAAATGAAAAAAGATGATAAATACATCACACTCATACATTGCATTTGAACGGAGAAAAAGGGTGGAAAAAGCTGAAAAAGATGAAAAAGAAAAAGTGTAAAAGTGAAAAGTGAAGCAAAAAGTATGTAGTCCCAAGGAGGGATTAGTTACTAAATTTCATATCTACCATACCCAACCCAAATCCTACATTACAAGTCAAACAAAGTCCTACAGTGATTCGAGCCTAACTGTCTGAAAAGTCATAGTAGAAAAAATAAGCAAGCCTACGACATTCCAATATGCGGTATTTGAACTTCTTTGTGAGAGGAAGAGTCTTACTTGATTAGTCCCAAGATTCATATTTGTATATATCTGTGAGTTTTGGGGACTTCATTTGCTGTGAGGGTACATGGTTTGTATTGCATTTTGCCAATTGTCTGTGCGAATACCACTAATGATAGCTTGATTCTCTACTAATAGTTAGTTGTCATATCTTGATCCCTGTATGTCATGAGTTGTAGTTGCATGAGTACATAGCTAACTTGGTTCGAATGAAAAAGGGGTCAAAATCCGATTATGGTTTGTGTGCACAGTTTGGTTGTGTTGGATGTAGGTCTTCTACTTCACTTTCTAGTTAAGTGTCGCTAAAGTTTTTTTTTGTTTACCTGAGGACATGCAAAAGCATTAAGTTGAGGGTGTTGATGTGTTGTGGGTTTACAGAACTTTTGATGCTTAAAACTAAGGAAATAAGCATGGTCTTAGGTGTGTTTATATGGATATCATGCACTTTTACTTTATTTTTAGGAAAATTAGGTGTTAGGGTTGGAATATGCAACAGAAGTGAAAAGAGTGTAGAAAAGAGCCAAGTACAGACCTCAGCCCGAGCCGTACGATCATGATGAGTCGTGGAAAAGTCCAAAACATGTGCTGAAACAAAGAGCCAAAGTACAACTCTTGGTATGAGCCGTACAATCCTGGCACGACCCGTACCAAGGCAATCGTGATAAACTTCAGAAGAAACTGCACTGGGTTAGTCTCCTAGAACGGGTAGCAACCACAGATCGTGATATCTACCTACAACCTATACCAAGGTTCCGTGGTAAAGTACAAAAGGATTGAGGAAAGGCAGATCTCAAGATACGACAAGCAGTCATGAGTCATAGGAGGAAGGTACAAGTCGTACTAAGACAGTCCTGAAAAGATTCAGAGGATGCCAGAAATCTCAAATTCAGACCATGACAAGATAGTATGACTCGTAGGTACATTGTATGAGTCATACCAGCTTCCATCACTTGGCCAAAATCATAGTTGTCAGCCATTGTACAAGTAGAAGTATGACTCGCACAATCATGGTACGAATCGTAGGTAAAGGCGGCGACAGTTATTTCAGATTTCCTGTTAACTTAGGAAAAGTTTCTAATTATTTGTATAAATACTTTTCTAGATTATTTTTGGTGAAAGGTCGATTATTGTTGATTAGCAATCGATATTATCAACTTCTTGGGAGATTTTCTTGGAAATCATTCCATTATTCTTGAATTGTTCGTCATTGATCTTTTGCAATAATCAAGTGGGTTTATTTTCAATCATCATTGTAAGTTGATAATTATGTTTTCATTTATGAATTTTCAATCTTCTCTTACAATCATGAGAGGCTAAAACCTCCACAACTAGGATTGTGGGAACCATGGTGAATTAACAAACTAGGATTTGCACAAAGTGATTCTAAATTAATGCTAATACTTGTATTATATTTTCTTCATCTTAAATGTTTCTCAATGGAGTGCAACATTAGGACTTGCCCTAATTCTCTACATGCTCGAATCTAGAGAAGTAGAAATTAGGAAAAGAGAATAACAACAAAGCCTTCAATTTTATGGTTCATTGTATGACTTGAGTTGCGGTCATAAGATAGTTAATTTGGAACAAATTAATAACAGTTGAAGTGAAATAACTCAAGAGACCTAATCCAGTAATTGAGTGTAGTCATCCAATAGGGACGAACCAGTTGTTTGGATGAACTTATGTTATTCGTGCTATAATCAAACATTGGGATAGATCACAAGTGTAAAATTCGAAGTAATTATGATCTCATGGGGAATACTTCCCTAGTTATCTGCATCAACTTGATAACAACAATTAATTTTCAAAATGGTTATGTGCTTACTTCCTTATAAAACCCATTTGAGGAGATAACAGACTTAAAAGCTTAAATACTAGTGTTATTCTATATCTTGATCATATTCAATGTGAGATCAGTCCCAACCTTTGTTGGGTTATATATTGACAATGACCACGTCATACTTTTACAAGAGTGTGATTTGAGCATTATCAAAGCTATGATTTTGAAAATTCTCTTATCCCTCACCACGGATGCTCAGTACGGCTCATACCATGGTGGTACAATTTGTACTGAAGCTGGTATGATGCATTTTTTGCACTTATCCATTCTTTTCAAAAATCCAACTCCCGAAACTTGTTTTCCCTGCAAAATTAACAAAAGAACCTCATATCAACATAAATGTGCCTAAGTACTCACATATTTTCTATCTTTTAGGCGTCGAAAGTGCCTCAAAACCATGGCATATCACATGCGCTCAATTCTGAAGTATGCTAGTGAGCCTTTGCTCAAAATCTGTATAAAATTGGTGAGCTTATATGCTCAAAAATTTATTTTTCAAAAATAAGACTTTACTTTATTTTTGAAAATCACAATATAAGCTGAGCTAGCTGACTGAGATTCTATTATGAAAACTCTCTAAAATCTGCTATTACTTTAGTTATGAAAATAATGCATATATCTGATAATACAAAGTCTACAAAACATAACTTTTCATGCAACTAGGGCCCATCGGATAAAATGAAATGTACCATAATCAATAATCAAAAAAATAAAGATATAATACTGTGTAATGAGGAATCAACAATGAATACTCAAGTTGTAGTGAAAATAGAGCAAATTTATAGAATTGGGCAAAAACCCTAACTTTTGAGTTCTCTAAAAACTGAACTAGAGATTTAGGGTGTGAGGAAGAATGGAGTTCCTCATTATGAATAGCCTTACATACCTTTAGACGCTCCAAATGTCGAAGAAGAATCTGATCTTGGAAGGAAAATGACCACAAGAACCTTTCTTGAACCTTGGAGATGAGATCTCTCAAAAATCCTAAGTTTTGACCATAGATTCTTGCTTAGGATACATAATCAATTGTTAGAGTAACTTAAATATCATGAGAGCATGATTAACTTGGTGTGGAAGGAGGTATATTCTCCTTGATAGATGATGGGTCTTGCTAATAATCAAGTCTTGAACCTTAGAAGTGAGTTCTTGATTCTTTCTAGAGATAGGAAGGTGATTGGATGTTAGAATCATAAAGATATTCATGGGTTTAGTTTGTAGGATCATGGAGAATACTTATCTAGCCTTAGAAGGGCTGAAGAGAGCTCTAGAAACTGATAAAATTGATCTAGAGGTAGAAAAATATTAAAGGAATGTTCAAGGTGACTTTTAAAAGTCTTGGAATCCCCAAAGGACGAGTCGTGGTTTGGTCGATGGACCGTGGATTTTTCCGTGGTTTTTAGGTGAAAATCACTATTTTAGGAAATTTTTCACTGTCCAAAGGATGAACCGTCCTCTATTCATAGGCCACAGGATGAGTCATCCTTCTATTCACAGTTCGTCCTTCTGTCTAACGGACTTCACTAAATTGCCTATAACATTTTACTCCGAACTCTGATTGGCGCAAGGTTGGATGCATTAGAAATAAGACTGAAAGGGATTCAATTTGAAGGGTTGAATCACCCAAAAATATGTTTTTCAAGAATACATATGTGAGAATGTTCTTCTTAGAAAATACATAATTATGATCAAGTTCTCAAATCTAGTCATCTAATGGGTTTCAATGAGAAGAAAGTTAGTGTCTGTAGCAGATTAAGTTTAAGTAAACTTACCAATATTTCTTAGTCGTGTGAATCTAGTTGTCTTGTACAAGCTAGTAAAGACTGAATTTTCTAAAGCCTACTGACTTAGGAAACTTACAAGCTTTGTTTGAATCAAAGGTGAATTACTACAAGCTTACAAACCTTGTGTAGTTAGCCTATTTGTATCAAGATGAAGATGTAAGTGTTATACAACAAAGGAACAAGCTCTTAGAAGGAAGATTGTTAACATAGAATTTTGAGCTTAAGGGGGAAAATGCATGTCATGAGCTTATGAAGATTGAATATACTATATGAGTGCACATAAAGACATATGAAGCTACTATGGGTTTTCATCATCATATAGGTGAAATTTGTTGAAGTAGTATGATCTTTGAATCTACATTAAAAATCATGTATATTTTGATGATTGACAAACTATGTACAAGAGATTATTTATAGAACTAAAGATTGAAGATTCAAGAACCAGGTCCTCGCAAATCTCCAAGAAGAAATAAATAAGTTAGCAACATTGTCAGTAGAACTCATCAAAGAACCGGTTCATCTAACCAAAAATAGAAGATTATCAAGATGGAAGTTATTTAACATGTACACTAGGAATTATTAGAAAACTGCAATGCAAGGGAATTCATGTTTACAAGGAACTAAAAAAATATACAAGGAAAGTAACGTACGTTATTCCCATGGAATTAGTTTAAAGATAGGAAAAGCCAGACATGTGAAAGAAGAAATCAAGTCAAATTAGGATTTGAGTCATAGAGAGACTTGAAAAAATTCTAATTAGGTTAGAGAAATTGGAAGGAGGATACTTATTCCTATATAAACAACATGAATCATACTTTGAAGTTGGATCACACCTAAAGACAGAGATTAGAAAAGTTCTATACAAGGAGTCCCAAAGAAGATGATGCTGCTAAAATGAAAGAACATATTCTTATCAAGATTTATTCATATAGTTCTTGAGTTGCAATAGCAGTTTCTTGTGTTGATTTCAGAATAATATCTTGATTATTTTCATAGTTGATCATAGTAGGTGTTTTTTTGTATTGTCAGGGTAGAGGTTGGTATTGTTGAAAATAATTTCTTAGGTGTTACAAGGGAGGTTGTAAGCTTGAATATCTGGTCTCGAGTTTAGAGAAAGAATTTGGAGAAAAGTCCTACAAAGGTAAGTCATGATTTTTGACTCCTTTGAGCAAAGAGTTTTCTGTGCTAAATACTTATGTTGATTTATATTCCACATTTACCTTCTTTCATAGTTGCTCAAAAAAACTAGTTTCTTGAGTGCTTAGGTCGCATCCAAACTAATAGGTTGTATTGGGATCTTATTTCTATTATTTTAGACCGAGGTAAGTGTTGTGCCCGCAAGTGTACGAGTCGTACAAGTAATATAGTGGCCCTTTATAAGAGCCGAATGTCGAACCCACAGGGACATGACCAATTCAGTTAACTATCAAGTTCAAGTGTAATATTAAATGTTGCAAGTGTTGATTATAGAAGTTTTTGATAGAGTTTAATTAA
The DNA here is from genome assembly GCA_035772735.1 of Datura wrightii. NCBI lineage: Eukaryota > Viridiplantae > Streptophyta > Magnoliopsida > Solanales > Solanaceae > Datura > Datura wrightii. The sequence goes on from JASDFA010000006.1 coordinate 131,226,744, forward strand.
GTCTAAATGTGGTCAACGAAATACTCTGAATTCATTCAAGGAGTAACAAAGAGTTAAAGCCGGATAATCATGCGATACTACGATTTGCAATGGTTTAAGTATGAAACTATCAATTTTCATCTCACATAATTAGAATTGCATATTCATGGTCTTCTAAACCTCTAAACACGACAAACTAGCCTCACTACTACATTGTGAGCGAGGATGCTAATTCTAGTTCGTAAGCAATTAACTACGTGGATGTTGTTTATGGGGTTATGCCATTGATTAGGGTACTTTCGTACCTACAACCATTTAACCAAACATAGCTTCACAACTACTTCTGCGAGTGGTGGAGTGACAAATCTAAGCCGGTTTCTTTCTCTCTTCCCATTTTATCAACCAAGCAAAGTATTAGGTATATTTCTATCCTAACCAAAAAATCTTATCAAAAGACAAGAACTTGCTTCCTACATTCTTATGTTCTTCCCTAAGTTTGCTTTCTCAAGCATTTTCCTAAGTTTAACGTGTGTGTTTTCATGGTGATCAATCATAAAAACAACCATAATTAAGAATGCTAGACAAAACAACAATCAATAACTTAATTCCAATGCAAATTCGTAAAAACACACTCATAACTCATGGCTTCAACCCTAGAGGAAAGGTTCTAACTGTTACACACCATAAGATTTCCAACACATAGATGGCCTATTCACGTGTTGATTAAGAGTATTTGAAAGCCGTACATGCTAGAAAAGGCCCGGGAAAAGACCGTACGAGAAACCTGTCGAACCATCGCGGAAGCAGCCGGGGTAGAGCCCCTCCGCGATGGCAACGTGTCACGGAGGTGGAGCCTCTGTGTTGGCTCTGTGACACATTGGCCCTGTCCAGGCCCAAGTATATAAAGCCTCCACTTCAGTTCATTTCATTATTATATCAAATAATTTCCAGAAGCTCGTGAGAAAACAGAGAGGGTGAGAAAGTATTGTTAAATTATCGCTCGATTACGCTGTCAAACGTAGTCCAAATCCAAATTAACCTTAGATACCGAGGTATTTAGCAGCAAGGAGCATTCCTACGGATTTAGTTTCGTGAAAATCGACCGGCGAATCGTCGTGCTACCAAACTAAGGTAAGTGGAATTGCTCCAAACTAGTGTCAATATACTCCTAGCCTTAAAGTGAATATTTCTCCCTTCTGGACTTTCGAGAAATAGCAAGTTTTTGACCGTCTTTCAATAAGCCAAAGTTTAGGCTATAAATATATCGAAAGTGACGTTTTCTTTCAGAATATTGGTGTATTTAGTTCTAATTGACATATATGTAAATGCAGTTGGGAGAAATAGCTGGAGTACTGACCGAGCTTCATTTGTTAGTCGGATAAACCGAGGTTAAGGCATGTAAAGCCAGTTTCTTCGGCAAGTTAGTAGTTTTAGCCTTGTATAGCACAGTAAACTCCGTAGTAGAATTCCCAGAGTTGAATATTGAGTATTGTGCAAGTTCAGTAAATCTGGTTTGCGTTGTTATATCGTACTCAGTCCGAAAGTTAGTAAAGCATGCGCCAAAATGGCAAATTAGCATTCCAGACTCAGTATATCCCAGTATGTGATTAGCAAGCATGCTTCTAGAACAATATGACGGATATTTAGAATAAGAGTTAGTAAAGTAAAATCAGACAGTCAGATAGTATCTTGGCTACAGATTAGCCATACAGATAGATGATATCTTGGCTACAGTATAGCCTCAGTTAGATAGTATCTTGGCTACAGATTAGCCATACAGATAGATGATAACTTGGCTACAGCATAGCCATACAATTAGATAGTATCTTAGCTACAGATTAGCCATGTAGTTAGATAAAGATCACAGATTCAGTATAAAGCAGTATGAGAATCAGTATAATACAGAAAGAGATCAGAATAAGAAATCAGAATTTAGATAGTATTTTTCAGTTTAAACATGCTTGCTATATATGTGCTTATTGTTTGTTGAGACTTGGTTGTGTCATGAGGGCACCCTTTTGAGCGTCCTCGCCACCCCTGGGTTGGTAACTGTGCCGCCCACTAAGCGGGTTGGTTTACGTCACTCCAAGGAGTGGCATGCCGTCCCCAGTTTAGACGAAGATGGGATGAAGCTTTCCCCATATCAGGCTGATCAGCATTACAGTATAGATAGCCCTGTTGTGCTCAAGCGCCTAGGAAATAGATTCAGATACAGTTACAGCTACAGATACAGTATAGGAGTCCTCCAGACTCAGACACGGTTATTTATATCTGAGGCTATGGCCCCAGCCGGAGACCCAGGGGGCCAGCAGAGTTGCTCGTAGTTAGCAGATGAGGGGAGTGACTTATTTTTGGTTGGTTTTGACCCGGGTAGAGGTATATAGATTATTTGCTTGCTTGGCGCCATCCGGCTTATGGGGGTTGGTATTGGATCTTGTTTGATATATATATATATATATGTATTTATGTGCTATATATTAGTTAATAGATAGCAGGCCGCCGCGTCTACAGGTACGCTCCTGCCCTATCATAGCACAGAAAGTCTGATTCAATTCATATCAGTTCTTACAGATTCAGTTATCTCCTACTATTCAGAATTTCTAGTTATGTATTTGTATTCAGTTGTATCCAGTTGCTTTGCATACTCAGTACCAGTGGTACTGACGCCCGTTGGGGGCACTGCATTACTTGCCTGCAGGTACTCACAGGCGAGGAGCTGATCCCTTGTGATCCTAGCCAGCATAGAGTCATCAGCTCCTGTCATCTGGAGCTTGATATTCAGAGGTGTATTTCATTTTCTTTTGTTGCATAGTACGGTTAGCTCGGGGCCCTGTTACGACCATCTTATCAGTATTCTTAGAGGCTTGCAGATGGTGTATATATTTCCCTATGGTTAGTTGTGCCGGTCGTGTGAGGTCGTGCGTTTTGTTTAGCTGTTTAGCATTGTTGATTTTGTTGGTCGTGTGGGGCCGTATTCAGATAGTAGTGGTGACCTTGCCGGTCACGTAGATGTTCAGTATTCATTATATTGAGTTAAAGATAACTAGGTAGCATGGTGGCCTTTTCGGCCCGCATAGGTTTCCCTATATGAGATGATTCTGGTTAGCTCAAGTTTTATACAGGTGGCTATAGGCCCAGTCGGCCGGAGGCTGTGTTTACAGCCGTTATATAGCCCGTTGTTTCCAGAAATCTGAGTTAGAGCTAGCCAGGCACCAGATGTGCTTAGGCTCACCAGTTAGCAGTCTAGGTCCTACTAGGGCACCAGGTGCCAGTCATACCTCCCCCCCCAAGGCGGGGCGTGACAAACTTGGTATCAGAGCAAGTCGTGTCCCAGGGAGTCTGCAAGCCGTGCTAAGTAGAGTCTCGTCTATGGATGTGTTGTGCACCACATACTATAGGCAGGAGGCTGCGAGGCATGATAGGATGGTTACTCTTCTTTTTCATTCAGTCGTGCTATAGAGCGATACAGTATAGGGTTGGGTCCCTAAAACTTATCATATTCTTTGTCTACAGATAAGAATGGCAGACTAGCGTCACCCTGCCATCGGTAGAAGATTAGACACAGCAGCAGGAGAAGGCACCAGTAGGATGCCTCAGTTCCATTCAGAGTCAGCCCGATCTGAGGGCGATATAGAGGCTTCATCACAGCCCTCTCAGCAGTCCCCCTCACATCAGGAGTCGTTGGGCATGACACCGCCTCCGATAGCTCCTGTACCTTCGCCATCAGACCAGGAAGTTCGGAGCGCAGTGGTTATGTTGGCACAAATGATGGCCACACAGTGCCAGTCAGTGCCACCTGTAGCAGCAAAGCCTTCAGGTGGGTCAGGTAGTTCCAGGGTCAGGGAGTTTTTGGCACTAGGTCCCCCACAGTTCACTGGGTCAGACCAAGCAGAGGACCCCCAGGATATCCTAGATCAGATGCACAGAATTTTCCTGGTTATGCATGTGACCCCTACAGAATCAGTTGAGCTGGTAGTGTTTCGGCTGCGGGACATAGCTGTATTATGGTACGAGAGTTGGGAAAGGTCTCGAGGGAGAGATGTTGCCCCTCCGACCTGGTCTAGCTTCTCGGAGACCTTCCTGGATCATTATTTTCCACGGGAGATTCGACAGGCCCGGATGGATTAGTTTTTGCATTTGGAGCAGGGGGCGAGGAGCGTACGAGAATATGCCCTATAGTTTGACGCCCTAGCCCGCTATGCTCCAGCTTTTGTGGACACCATGCCATCCAGAGTCCACCGATTCATTATGGGTCTGAACCCAGAATATATTGAAGCCTTCATGACGGCTACGTTACGAGAAGATGTGGATATTGCCCGAGTACAGGCCTTTGCCCAGACCATTGAGGGCCTTAGACAGCGGCAACAGGGCAGTAGACAGACAAATCAGGAACAGCGCCGCAGAGACAGATCGGATGGAATGCAGAGGGAGGTTCAGAGAGGACCCAGGCCCCGATTGTCAAACAGACCCCCTAGACCCCCACCTCCATCATAGCAGCAGCAGCGAGGTAGATTTTCTCGTCGAGGGCAGTCAGAGTCTGGTCGCAGTTCTCGAACAGTAGATTCCTCGCAGCAGAGAAGGGAAGAGCAGAGCAGATTTACACCCCCACCCTGCCCTAATTGCGGCCGACCTCACATCGGAGCTTGTAGATATGGCTCCTCGGGGTGTTATATTTGCAGGCAGGAGGGGCACCGCATAAGAGATTGTCCGGCCAGGGGACAAGAGAGTAGAGATAGTCAAGACAGGGGATCCGTAGGGCCACGAGCTCCAGCAGCCTTGGCAGAGCGTAGGCCCTCAGGTATAGCAAGTAGAGGTCGAGGTAGATTAGGAGCCTCCAGTTCAGGTACGGGCTCAAGTCGTACCTATGCATTACCAGGGAGACAGGACTCAGAGGCGTCTCCAGATGTGGTAACAGGTATAATGACTATCTGTTCATGCCCTGCTTATGTATTGATTGATCCAGGGTCCACTCTGTCATATATTACCCCATTTGTGGCTCAAAAGTTTAATGTCGCACCAGAGTTATTACAGCAGCCCTTTTCAGTATCTACACCCGTCGGTGACTCCATTATAGCTAGTAGAATTTATCGAGGGTGTACAGTAGAGGTTGCTGATCGCCAAACTACAGTAGATCTGGTAGAACTAGAGATGATTGATTTCGATGCCATTATAGGTATGGATTGGTTGACGCCATGCTATGCCAATGTAGAATGTTGGACTAAGACGGTCCGATTCCACTTTCCAGAAGAGGTAGTGCGAGAGTGGAAAGGCAGCATAGCTACTCTAAAAATTAGGTTTATTTACTACCATCAGGCGAGGAAATTGATAACTAAGGGATGTATCTACCACCTAGTCAGGGTTCAGGATGTTCGGGTAGAATCTCCGACACTTCAGTCTGTTCCGGTGGTGAATGAATTCCTTAATGTATTTCCAGACGAGTTACCTGGTATTTCCCCAGAAAGGGAGATAGATTTTGCAATTGACTTGCTACCAGGCACTCAGCCTATATCAATTCCTCCGTATCGCATGGCTCCTGCTGAACTCGGAGAATTAATGGAGCAGCTGAAGGACCTGCTAGATAAGGGTTTTACCAGGCCGAGTACTTCACCGTGGGGTGCGTCAATTCTATTTGTGAGAAAGAAGGATGGCTCGCTCTGCATGTGTATAGATTACCGGCAGCTGAATAAAGCTACAGTAAAGAATAAGTATCCGCTTCCCAGAAAAGATGATTTGTTTGATCAGTTACAGGGGGCCAGATATTTCTCCAAGATTGACTTGCGGTCCGTATATCACCAGGTTCAAGTTCGTGAAAGAGACATCCAAAAACGGCTTTCCAGACCCGATATGGACACTTTGAATTCCTTGTTATGCCCTTTGGGTTGACGAATGCCCCAACAATATTCATGGACGTGATGAATAGCATTTTCAGACCATACCTGGACCTGTCGTGATAGTGTTTATTGATGATATTCTGGTGTATTCTCGCTCTGAAGCAGATCACCAGGCTCATTTACAGACAGTGCTCCAGATTCTCAGGGACCGTCAATTATATGCTAAGTTCTCCAAGTGTGAATTCTGGCTGAACTCAGTAGCCTTCTTGGGGCATATTGTGTCGGATGCTGGTATACAGGTTGACATGCAGAAGATAGCAGCAGTTAAAACCTGGCCTAGGCCTACCACTCCGACCGAAGTCCACAGTTTTCTGGGGTTAGCGGGATATTACAGGAGATTTGTTGAGGGATTCTCTACTATAGCGACACCTCTAACCAAACTGACGCAGAAAGCAGCGAAGTTTCAGTGGACAGAGGCATGTGAGCAGAGCTTCCAGGAGTTAAAAGACAGATTAACCTCTGCCCCAGTGTTAGCATTGCCGGAAGGTTGCGACGCATTAGGCGTTGGGTTGGGTTGTGTGTTGATGCAGCATGGTAAGGTAATTGCATATGCTTCTAGACAGCTGAGGAAACACGAAAAGAATTACCCTACCCACGACCTGGAGTTAGCCGCAGTGATCCACGCCTTAAAGATATGGAGACATTACTTGAATGGCATCCATGTGGATATTTTCACGGATCATAAGAGCATACAGTATATCCTCACCTGGAGGGAGTTGAATCTGCGACAGCGTCGCTGGTTGGAGCTATTAAAAGATTATGATGTGGATATTCTGTATCATCTGGGAAACGTTAACGTAGTAGCAGATGCTCTCAGCCGTAAATCCATGGGAAGTTTGGCATATTTGCAGCCCGAGCAGTGGGAGTTGGTCAGCGGGATACATCAATTAGCCAGCCTAGCCGTTCGTATAGCAGACTCAGAGGACAACAGAGCGGTAATTCAGAACACCGCCATGTCATCATTAGTTATGGAAGTAAAAGAACGGCAGTATGAGGATCCTGACCTGATCCAGCTCAAAGACAGAATCCAGCAGGGTAAAGCGCCAGATTTTCAGATAACTGAGGAAGAAGTGTTGTTATGTAAGGCCACCTCTGTGTTCTAGATGTTTCAGGGCTTCGCCAGCAGATTATGAACGAGGTACACTACGCCCATTATTCTCTTCACCCCGGTGCGACGAAAATATACCATGATATCAAGGAGAATTATTGGTGGCCAGGAATGAAAAGAGAAATTGCCAAATTTGTAGCCCGGTGTCCTAACTGCTAACAGGTAAAAGCGCAACACCAGAAACCAGGCGGGTTAACTCAGGACATAGTTGTGCCTCTCTGGAAATGGGAAGCAGTGAATATGGATTTTGTAGCAGGATTACCCCGTACCAGACATAGACACGATTCTATTTGGGTAATAGTTGATAGGCTAACAAAATCAGCTCATTTCTTGCCAGTAAAAGCTACCTTCTCGGCCGAGGATTATGCTGAATTATATATTAGAGAAATAGTTAGATTACATGGTGTTCTAGTATTTATTATCTTTGACATAGGAGCACAATTTACAGCTAGATTTTGGCAGTCATTTCAGAGAGGTCTGGGAACGCAGATTAATTTGAGCACAGCATTCCACCCTCAGACAGATGGACAGGATAAGCGCACTATTCAGACGCTCGAGGACATGTTACGAGCGTGTGTGCTAGATTTTGGAGGTAGCTGGGACGAGCATTTGTCGTTAATTGAATTTGCTTATAATAATAGTTATCACTCAGCCATCCAGATGGCGCCCTTTGGAGCATTGTATGGGCGAAAATGCAGATCGCCGGTTGGCTGGTTTGAAGTGGGAGAATCAGCGTTGAGTGGGCCAGACATCATTCAACAGTCAGAGGAGAAGGTAAAGCTTATCAGAGAACGCCTACTAACTGCACAGAGCCGCCAGAAATCATATGCTGATGTGCGGCGCAGAGACCTGAAATTTGATGTGAATGACTGGGTATTTCTGAAAGTATCTCCGAAGAAAGGGGTGATGAGATTCGGCAAGAAAGGTAAGCTCAATCTGAGATTTGTTGGGCCTTATCAGATTCGTCGAAGGATAGGCCGAGTAGCATATGAGTTGAACTTGCCTCCAGAATTGAAATCCGTTCATTCGGTCTTTCATGTATCTATGCTGAGGAAATGCATAGGAGACCCATCCAGGTCAGTCCTAGTCCAGGATATCCAGGTTACAGAAGAGCTGGCCTATGAAGAGGTTCCAGTAGCCATCTTAGACAGACAGATTCGTAGATTGAGAACTAAAGATATTGCATCTGTCAAGGTATTGTGGCGTAACAGGAACCGAGAGGAGATGACTTGGGAGGTGGAGGAAGATATGAAGACCAGATACCCTCATTTATTTCAAGCCTAGTGAGGCGACAGGTATGTTAGTATTATTATCCTACGCAGTGCCTTATAGTATATATAAATGAGAAGGTCTATTTTAATCTGTCATTTAAATACTATAGTATTGTGTGGAGTATCTGTATTGGACTTTTCTGCATTTTAGGTTTTTGGGATAGTCCATATTACAGGGGAAACTCTGTCGAAATATTTCTAGAAACAAGTTGAGTAAGTTGAGAAGTCCTCTAGATAGAAGTTTACATTTGAGGACGAATGTTCTTAAGGGGGGATAATGTTACACCCCATAAGATTCCCAACACATAGATGGCCTATTGGCGTGTTGGTTAAGAGTATTTGAAAGCCATACATGCTAGAAAAAGCCCGGGAAAAGACCGGAGGAGAAACCTGTCGAACTATCGCGGAAGGAGCCGGGGGAGAGCCCCTCCGTGATGGCAACGTGTCACGGAGGTGGAGCCTCCGCGTTGGCTCCGTGACACGTTGGCCCTGTCCAGGCCCAAGTATATAAAGCCTCTACTTCAATTCATTTCATTATTATATCAAATAATTTCCAAAAGCTCGTGAGAAAATAGAGAGGGTGCGAACGTATTGTTAAATTATCGCTCGATTACGCTGTCAAACGTAGTCCAAATCCAAATTAACCTTAGATACCGAGGTATTTAGCAGCAAGGAGTATTCCTACGGATTTAGTTTTGTGAAATTCGGTCGGCGAATCATCGTGCTACCGAACTAAGGTAAGTGGAATTGCTCCAAACTACTGTCAATATACTCCTAGCCTTAAAGTGAATATTTCTCCCTTCTGGACTTTCGAGAAATAGCAAGTTTTTGACCGTCTTTCGATAAGCCAAAGTTTAGGCTATAAATATATTGAAAGTGACATTTTCTTTCAGAATACTAGTGTATTTAGTTCTAATTGACATATATGTAAATGCAGTTGGGAGAAATAGCTGGAGTACTGACCGAGCTTCGTCCATTAGTCGGATAAACCGAGGTTAAGGTATGTAAAGCCAGTTTTTTCGGCAAGTTAGTAGTGTTAGCCTTGTATAGCACAGTAAACTCCGTAGTAGAATTCCTAGAGTTGAATATTGAATATTGTGCAAGTTCAGTAAATCTGGTTTGCGTTGTTATATCGTACTCAGTCCGAAAATTAGTAAAGCATGCGCCAAAATGGAAAGTTAGCATTCTAGACTCAGTATAGCCCAGTATGTGATTAGCAAGCATGTTTCTAGAACAATATGACGGATATTCAGAATAAGAGTTAGTAAAGTAAAATCAGACAGTCAGATAGTATCTTGGTTACAGATTAGCCATACAGATAAATGATATCTTGGATACAGTATAGCCATACAGTTAGATAGTATCTTGGCTACAGATTAGCCATACAGATAGATGATATATTGGTTACAGTAGAGCCATACAGTTAGATAGTATCTTGGCTACAGATTAGCCATGTAGTTAGATAAAGATCACAGATTCAGTATAAAGCAGTATGAGAATCAGTATAATACAGAAAGTGATCAAAATAAGAAATCAGAATTCAGATAGTATTTTTCAGTTTAAACATGCTTGCTATATATGTTCTTATTGTTTGTTGAGACTTGGTTGTGTCGTGAGGGCACCCTTTTGAGCGTCCTCGCTGCCCCTGGGTTATTAACAGTGTCGCCCACTGAGCGGGTGGGTTTACATCACTCCAAGGAGTGGCATGCCGTCCCCAGTTTGGATGAAGATGGAATGAAGCTTTCCCCATATCAGGCTAATCAGCATTACAGTACAGATAGCCCTATTGTGCGCAAGCGCCCAGGGAACAGATTCAGATACAGTTACAGTTACAGTTACAGATACAGTATAGGAGTCCTCTGGACTCAGACACTGTTATTTATATCGAAGGCTATGGCCTGAGCCGGAGACCCAGGGGGCCGGCAGAGGTGCTCGTAGTTAGCAGATGAGTGGAGTGACTTATTTTTGGCTGGTTTTGACCCGGGTAGGGTTATATAGATTGTTTGCTTGCTTGGCGCCATCCGGCTTACGGGAGTTGGTATTGGCTCTTGTTTGCTATATATATATATATATATATGTATTTATGTGCTATATAATAGTTAATATACAGCAGGCCGCCGCGTCTACAGGTACGCTCCTGCCCTATCACAGCACAGAAAGTCTGATTCAGTTCATATAAGTTCTTACAGATTCAATTATCTCCTGCTATTCAGAATTTCTAGTTATGTTATTTATATTCAGTTGTATCCAATTGCTTTGCGTACTCAGTACCAGTGGTACTGACGCCCGTTTGGGGCACTGCATTACTTGCCTGCAGGTACTCACAGACGAGGAGCTGATCCCTCGTGATCCTAGCCAGCGCAGAGTCATCAGCTCCTGTCAGCCGGAGCTTGATATTCAGAGGTGTATTTCATTTTCTTTTTTTGTATAGTACGAGTAGGTCAGGGCCCTGTCCCGACCATCTTATCAGTATTCTTAGAGGCTTGCAGATGGTGTATATATTTCCCTGTGGTTAGTTATGCCGGTCGTGTGAGGCCATGCGTTTTGTTTAGCTGTTTAGCATTGTTGATTTTGTTGGCCATGTGGGGCCGTATTGAGATAGTAGTGGTGACCTTGCCGGTCACGTAGATGTTCAGTATTCATTATATTGAGTTAAAGATAACTAGACAGCATGATGGCCTTGTCGGCCCGCATAGGTTTCCCTATATGAGTTGATTCTGGTTAGCTGAAGTTTTATACATGTGGCTGATAACGGACAAAAATAGCATGCCCGAGATACGCTTTATGACTTAAATTAGTCTTGTTTATCTAAGTTATCGTATTTATTTTCATGTAATTTTATATGAAGTGAAGATATGTGCTAACCAATATGATTAGCCTTTGTTTTGTAGGTTTTGGTGACTTTTGAGTAACTAATCCATGAGTTGGTGAAGTAGAGGCTTGGAAACGGAATTAACACGCAAACGTCGGCAAAGAGGAGGCACAAAACAGCCCACCTGCGCGTTGGCAACGTGCCACGGCAGGCAGGCCGACCACAACAGCCCACCTGCGCGTTGGCAACGTGCCAAGGCAGGTTGGCTGCGTGACCAAGAGGTGGCAACGCGCTGCCCAAGCAGCGTGACACGCTGCCAACGCGGCAGGGTGCTTCTGGGGCCAAGTTCGGGTCATTTCCAGAGAGCCTCCGCGTCCGTAGTGTGTCACGGAGGCAGTGCTCCGCGATGCACTCCGTGACACGTTGCTTGTTATTCCGGGAAAGAGTCCTACTACTATAAATAGCACACTTAGGTTTATTTTTCAGAATTCTGACTTGGTGGCGCAAGGATGTGGGTTACAGGCAGTTGAGGGACGAAAAGTTCAGGGTTTTTTCTCTCTTTCTTTCTTCTTTAATTCAATTGCTTGTATGATTAACACTCATTTTATGATGATTAATCCACAAATGAGTGGCTAATTCCTCTCCTTGCTGAGGTTATGAACAATTGTGATGAAATTTGTTTATTGATTCTATGGTTTTTCATCTTTTCTTCCATGTTGTTCTATTAATTCTTGTTTTTACTGCATTGGTGTGTGGCCTATATTAATGTACATCTAAAAAGTCCGGTTTCACTCGAGAAAGCACGAAATTAGAAAGTTGTGAATTAATAGGATATGTTCTTTACTTGGTTTGGGAAAATTGAGTCTTGATTTTCTTTCAGGATAGAAATATACCTGAAAGTCGTATTAGTCAATTTAGGAACCGTAATTGTATGGCTAGGACATGAATTGCATTTGATCACAGAAATGTAGACGGATGGTTCATGATTCTTAAGTGAGGTTAAATACGAGAGTTTTAATCTCTTGGCAAATGTTCTTGGCTAGCAACTGGAGGAAAAGATTAACCAATTTATGATGATAATTAATTTCATTACATGTTCGTTTAACCTCAACATGCTCTCATTCATAGTTCAGATTCAAAGTAGATAATTGTTCTTAGTTTTAGTATAAAAATTTATAAAACAAACTATTAACTTTTTGGTTACACTGTTGTTTGCATTGTTAGAAGTAAAATATAGTATACTTGAGCACATTGCACTTAATCCAAGTCTCTGTGAGATCGATACTTGGCTTACTAAAGCCACTTACTACTTGTTCGACCACGTGCACTTGCGTGTCAGTTTTATAACCCAAAACCACCCGAACAGTGGCTATAGGCCCAGTCTGCCGGAGGCTGTGTTTACAGATGTTATATAGCCCGTTGTTTCCAAAAATCTGAGTTAGAGCTAGTCAGGCACCAGATGTGCTTAGGCTCACCAGCTAGCAGTCTAGGTCCTACTAGGGCACCAGGTGCCAGTCATACCCCCCAAGGCGGGGCGTGACACTAGCCATTCAAGTTCGTAAAATTACAAGAAAATATTGTTAAAGTAACATTCTTACAATAATTGGTAGAGGAGAAGATGAAATTGATAAACCCTAGGTGAGTTCTCCCACTTCTCCCTTCACTCCTTGGTGGTTTATCAGAATAAAATCGTGACAAAATGATTTTAGGAGCTAAGGGACCTATTTATAGTAAATGAGAAATGTACAAAATTATGCCTGTCGTGGAATGGCTCCGTGTCATGAAATGTATCGCGGAGCACTACCTCCGTGACAGGGAGGTAACTCAAATGCACACTGGAAATTCACAAAACTGTCGTCAGGCAGCCCCTTGCCGCGTTGGCAGCGTGTCACGCTGCTTGTGCAGCGCGCTAGGAGGCGTGTCACGGCCTTGGTCGCGCAGCCTGCCTGCCGTGGCATGTTGCCAACGTACAGGTGGCTGTTTCGCGCATCCTCCTTGCCGACGTTCGCGTTTTAATTCCGATTCCATGCCTCCACTTCACCAACTCATGGATTAGTCCCTCAAATTCATTTTGAACCTACAAAAACATGAACTAATCATGTTGGTTAGTGTATATATTCACATTTACATAAAATTACATGAGAATGCATCTAATTAAGTCGATGAACAAGAAAAAACTAAGTTATAAAGCATCACTCGGGCATGCTATTTTGCCCGAGATCAGTAAGCAGTTCACTTATATTTTTGGAAGTCTATACAAAAGGAGTTGGGTACACAGGTTGAACTCAACACAATGTTTCATCCAATAATTGATGCCCAATCTGAGCGGAATATTCAAATCCTTGAGTACATATTCAAACAATGTAATTGACTTTTGTGGTATGTGGGACCATTTCTTGACATTGACGGAATTTGCATATAATAACAGTTACCAATTCAACATTCAAATAATATTGTATGAGGCTTTATATAGTAGAAGGTATTGTTTGTCAATTGCTTATTTTACGTCCTTTACGGTTAGGATGTGGGATGCAGATCTACTGAAAGAGGCCTTAGAAAAAATCAAATTAGTTCTATAGTGTCTTCTCACAGCTCAAAGTAGGTGAAAGAGATATACTGTTCAAATGGTTTGTGATGTATATTTCATGGAGGGTTGATGGATATTGTTAAAAGTCCACCCATTAATGGTGTAATGAATTTTGGAAAAAAAGACAAGTTGAGCCGAGGTTCATAGGCTAATTTAAGATTTTACGAGCATATTAGGAAGGTGGCAACGAGCAAGCATTGCCACCTAGGTTGGCAGGTGTTCATCTGATTTTTCATATGTCTACGTTTTGAAAGTACCATTAGCATAAGTCTCATGTGCTATAATTGGATTTGGATCAACTTAATCAGAATTTGACATTTGAAAAAATAGCACACAACAACATTATAAAGCTTCAACAAGTATAAAATAATATACAAGTAATCAGTAAATCATGGTATTAAAGCAAGATATACATATAATCTCAAACTATTGAACAGATAAACATCATATTCTTGTTGCTAAACAACGCTGTGAAATATAGGGTTCATTATTCCATATGTCTTATCCGTCTTTGGAGCTTTTGGTGCCTATCTTACCCTCCTGGGATGCATCGACCACTCATCTTACCTGATAAGCTTTCAGTATTGTCAAGTCGCTATCTATTTTATGGCATTTTATGCCCAGTTAAAAGAAAACACGAATTTCTATCCCAATGTCTTACCCCACAAGTAATGTGGTGCAAACATCAGAGAAGTATTACAATTGCTAACTCATATATCTCATATATCATAATCATTTCCACAAATTCGGATTTAAAATCCCAAAAAATAGGAATTTTCAAGCGCTAAGTTCAAGAGCAAGGAAGTTCTTGGAATTTTCGTCCAACTTTGGTCCATCCAACATTATCTATTTGAAATTTTAGCTCTAGAGTTTGTATTGAATCTGGTAAAAAACAACAGCCACACGATTCAGGTTCAAAGTGAAGGATCTCAGTGTGTAGTTGTTGCACATGTTCGAGAGATTGAGATTAAATGGAAAGTTGAATCAAGTCAATGAAATTTGTAAGTGGAGAAGTGTAAATACGTCCAATATTTGTTGAAATTTAAAATAGTTTACTTTTATACAATATATTACTTAATATACCTTTGATTTATATATATAACTAACAAAATACCATGATATACTATTTAGTATATCAGGTCAACTTTAATTTCTATTAAAGCATATTGGTATATCGTGTAGTATCTTATGAATTCTTTTGAATTATGATGTGATATGATATTCACTATATATCAATGTTATATCAAATAGTTAAATGGTAAGAAGAAAATGTCATGAGTAAAAAAAGAAGGTTAGATCTTATTTAGCTTAGCTGTGAATAAAGAGTTTGATAGAAGCAGTTGGAGTACTCAGTAATTGGATTGAGATTCAGTCAAGTACTATTTCATCAAGTATTGTTCAATGAATATCTAAGATCATGCCACATCATCAAGATTAAATCTGATGGCTCCAAATGTACTTGTATTAAATTACAAAAGACAATAACTACTTACTTTCCTACTAACACTGAATTATGTTAATTTAGCTTGGTGGAATAGAAGAAAAAAAGACAATAGTGGAAGTCCCTCTTTTCAGTAATCTCACGTACACATTCCTCATTAATGAATCAGAATAGTTAATTTCAAGAGAGAAAAAAATCAAATTTATTGATAACTCAGCCCAAGTCATGAGCGCAATAGTCCCACCAACTTCTACACTATGCTTCTCAATTACAAAGCAATCTTACTGGTTTCTAAAGGAAGAAGATGCTGAGGGGATAGTTTTGAAATCTTTGATTTGAAGAAAAAAAAGTGGAGAGACATAGGAAAGAGAAAAGGATTATGAATTATCTTTTGTAATTTAATACAAATAAATTTAAAGCCATCAGATTTTATCTTAAATGATATGGTATAATCTTAGGTATCGATTGAACAATACTTAATAGAATAGTACTTGACAGAATCTCAATCCCAAGTAATCATACTATTGAATGATAAATAAAGAAGCCATTGTAAGAGAAGAAGACGAATCCAACACCGTGATTACTATTGAATCAATAATCATAGTAGTATATCATGATTACCATTGTATCGTGGTATAATGTGAGTACTGATATGCTAAGAATATTCACAATATCTCAAGCATATTGCGTGGTATATCATGTTTATTATTTAACAAACCTATTAGATAAAAAACATGAGTCCTCTTTTAATATTATATAATAAATATATAGTTTAAGATAATTTTTTGAGTAAGAAGGCGTAAATTTTATTTGAAATTTAAAAAAACCCTCTGACTACCAAATAAACTAAATCCAAAGGCAAATTAAAATAAAGAGGGACAAGACCACTCTTTTATTACGATTAAAACATATAGGAACTGAGTAAATTTCACGAATGGTCATTCAATTTTATATTTATTAATTAAAAATTATTTTTTAAAATTTATTATATAAAAATAATTTAATTTTACCTCATCTTTCACAAAAATAACTTTGATAAAATTTAATAAAAATCCTAACTAAAATGAGGCCTTATATTTGAATATAGGTTTAAAATGGTCTTTTAGATATATTTTTGAACAGTTTTGAAACTTTAAACTTGCTGGATGTGAGCACATTTGGTCTCCATCAAATACTTGAGTTAATTTTATAGAACTATGAAAAATATATTTAATATGGACCCACATCTAGATGCTTCTTTGCACTTTTAACTTTTTTAGTTTATTACAGGATTTGGTAACTTTTAGGTGTTAATTTACGCTACTTTCAGAATAATTTTATAGACATCTCCCCAAGTTTCGCTTAATAACATTGACCTTCCATATGACATATGTTACAACGCTTACTTTGGCTATTTTTATCTTTGTAACAATTTCTTTAACGTATTTATCACTAATGCAAAATTATATACTTAAATTTATTTTTTCATACTAATAGTACTATTTTGTTTAATTAATTTTATGAACATATTTTATTAGCTTTCGCTCTTTTATTTATTCTATTCACTATTACTGCTCAATAAAAATGAAGAGTATATGTTTCCTCTCTTTATTGTTGTTGGACACAAATTTAAAGGTATCGATTGTATAAATCCTCATAAAAATGAGGTTTAGATAGAATCAATTTATTTATGAAATAATTGAAATATCAAAAGTGAAACACTGTGTATACATTTTTAAAAATTTTCAGCATGCTATCATATTTAATTTTTAACAAATTTTTCAGTTCTGTCCTCGGCCCCTCAAAAAAATCTCTCATCCAAAACTTTTTAGATTTTTTAATTTAATAATAAATAACTTTATTTATTTTAAAAAATTTTATAACTTTTATTTACTAAAAATAATATAGTTTAGGTCGCATGTTCAATGTGTTGGTACTAATATTTACAAAAACTATTATATAAATAATTTGAAAATTATATTTATTTACTTAATAAATGTATAGATAGTATGAACAAAATAAAATTATGTTAAAAAGAAAAGAAAAAACATCTAAAATTAATTAAACAAAATAATATATTGGTAAAAGGTAAGTAAGTGAAAATGTAAATATTTACATTAATGATAAATAGATTTAAAGATTTATTTATTTATTTGTTTATTAATTTATACTTTTTGTTCAATTTTTTTGTTAAATTTATTAGGTAGAGTTTGATAAATATATGAAATAAAAAGGGCTCATTTTTTAGTAAAATAGTGAACCAAAAATGCTCAAAAAGTATATTTAAGAGACCATTTTATACCTATCCTTAAACATAAGGGATATTTTTGTAATTTTCTCTCACATTTTGGGTAAGAATTTTATTTAAATTTTAGAAAAGTTACTTTTGTGAAATATGAGGCAATGTTAAAAATTTTTTATTTAATAAAATAAAGAATAATGACTTTTGAATAATAAACACAAAATTAGATGCATGACCAACTATGAAATTTACTCTAGGAACTGAATAGAATGATAAAGATTTTGAATGGAGGAGTTCTACTGGACAGAATATGTCACACCCCAACTTGGGGGGTATGACGGGCACCTGGTGCCTGCTAGACTCTGGGCTGCTAAACGGTCCAGCCTGAGCACATCTGGTGCTTTGGCTGACTCTGGCTCAAATTTAAGGAAACAACGGGCTATATAACGGCTGTAAATACAGCCTCCGGCAGACTGAGCCTATAGCCACCTGTACTGTATCATCAGCTAACCAGAATCATCTCATATAGGGAAACCTATGCGGGCCGACAAGGCCACCATGCTGTCTAGTTATCTTTAACACAATATAATAGAATACTGAACGACTACATGACCGGCAAGGTCACCACTACCATCAGACTATGGCCCCACACGGCCAACATAATCAACAAAGCTAAGCAACTAAACAAAACGCACGGCCTCACACGATCGGCACAACTAACCACAGGGAAATATATACAGACTACAAGCCTCTAGGAATACTGATAAGATGGTCGGGACAGGGCCCCGACCTACCCGTACTATACAACAAAAGAAAATGAAATACACCTCTGAATATCAAGCTCCGGATGACAGGAGTTGATAACTCGCGTTGGCTAGGATCACGAGGGATCGGCTCCTCGTCTGTGAGTACCTGCAGGCAAGTAATGCAGCGCCCCTACGGGCGTCAGTACCACAGGTATCGAGCATGTAAAGCAAACTAAAATATACAACTGAAATGGGTAACAACAATAACATGACATATAAGCAGGAAGTAGCTGAGTCTATCTGGCTGAGGATAATTGGGGAGAGTTTATCTATTCTGTAACTAAACTGGGTGTACCTGACGACGTGTCGTCCTACTGCCTATCAGTATCTAATAGCACATATAGATATACATATAAATACACACAATACCTGACCGACCCCCATAAGCCGGAAGGTGCCAACCAACAGAACAATCTATTTACCCCTACCCGGGTCTAAACCAACCAAAAATAAGTCACTCCACTCATCTGATAACTGTGAGCTCCTCCTACCGGCCCCCTTGGGTACGTAGCTCAGGCCTTGGCCTCTGACAATGAATTGTGTCTGAGTCCGAAGACTCCTGCCTCTGGGCGCAAGCGCTCAACGAGGTAATCTGCTGCTGTATCTGTGACTGAAACTGCCCCTGGGTGTAAACACACAACAGGGTAATTTTATAAAAATCTCTATCTGAAACTGCCCCCGGCCACAAGCGCACACAGAGTAGTCTGCCCCTGTAAACAGGGTAATGTGGCTCTGCGTAGAGTGAACTGAATTTCCCCTGCAAGCAGGGTAATCTGGACCGTATTATTATGGTGGTCGGCCATCATCGTCCTCTAGGCGGACGACATCGCCCAGCTGGTGGCGGAATCTGAATCTGGTATCGACACAGCTATAACCCAGGGGCGGGGGGGATGCTAAAGGGTACCCACATGCCATAACAAGTCTCAACATGCAAAACACATACACAGCAAGCATGCTCAAATGAAAAATACTAATCGTATTCTCTTCTTTTATTTCAAGGCGAGTCCGTGTTAAACAACTGATGTTATATTCTGTTTTACACTGTTTTTGATTGCTGGGCTAACTGTTACCTGGCCTTTATCGGTTTATCTGATTATTATTATCCGTGATATGAAGTTATATCAATTTCTAGAGCCATATCTGTTTCTGGAGCTATATCAGTGTCTGGAGCTATTTTTATATCTGATTACTGATCTGATTATATCTAGATATAACTCAATAACATAGAACATGCCATCTATAACTGGATATAGCTCAATAATATAAAATGCGCCATCTATTACCGGATACAGTCTCAACAGATGTAATACATACTATCTGTAATCTTGCTAATTCATTATACTGCTTTTACAACTTTCATTCTGGGTATTACGTAAGAACATGCTGAGCTACTAGCGGATACCACATTACTATCTGAAATCATCTAACTATCCATTATTCTGATTATCGAATGATACGTAATGATATACTAGCATGCATGCTGGAAATTGTACTGAAATCCTTCCTGTACGATGGGTATCTGTTAATAGTCTTTATTCTATTTATTTTCTAGACTGTACTTCCTGGCTTGCTGAAAGAATAGCTTTACATACCTGGTTTTTGAGTACCCGACTGACCGATGTGATTTCCGTCGGTACTTCTGCAAAATGATCGAAAACTCGTTATTTCTCGATAGTCCAGAAGGGATAAATGCTCACTGCAAGGCTAGGAACACATTGGTACTAATTTAAAGCAATTCTATTTACTTTACCTCGGTAGCACGACGTTTCTCCGGCCAAATTTCACGATACCAACTCCGTAGGATTGTTCTCTGCAGCTTTATACCTCGGTATCTAAGCCGGAACAGAGTTTAGACCGCGTTTCGTAGCGTAATTAGAAGGAATTATATATAAATATTATGGTTTTGCCTTAATATTGGCTTAACCCTCTGTTTTTATGGAAATTTTGGTTATATTGAAAAGAAAACCGACTTTCCCTTTTTTTTTTCTAAATCCTTAACCAACATGCCATTAGGCTATTTATTCATTTAAAATTTATGGGGTGTAACATCCTCCCCCCCTTAAGGACATTCGTCCTCGAATGACATTCTGACTTATAGAAATCTTAACTGGCTGACTTATCCCTGGAAAAATTTCGGCAGAGTTTCCCCCTGTATTATGGACAATCTCAAAATTCCTGAAAAGCAGAAAAGCCCAATACATGTACTCCACACAATATAATATTATTCACATATATTCGTCTATAATCAATCGCCTATTTTCATATATGAAGTATAAGCATTAATAAGGAAAAACAGTTCTATCATACCTCCTGTTTGCCTATGCCTGGAATAAGTGGGGATATCTGGCTTTCATGTCCTCCTCGGCTTCCCAAGTAATCTCTTCTCGGTTCCTGTTATGCCACAATACCTTGACAGACGCTATATCTTTAGTTCTCAGTCTACGGATCTATCTGTCTAGTATAGCTACTGGAACCTCTTCATATGCTAATTCTTCTGTGACCTGGACATCCTGAACTGGAACAACTGTGGAAGGGTCTCCTACGAACTTCCTCAACATAGATACATGGAATACTGGGTGAACAGACGCTAACTCTGGAGGCAAGTTCAGTTCGTATGCAACTCATCCTATTCTCCGCCCAATCTGATATGGCCCAATGAACCTCGGGCTAAGCTTGCCTTTCTTGCCAAATCTCATCACCCCTTTCATCGGAGACACTTTCAAATATACCCAGTCATCTACTGCAAATTCTAGATTTCTACGCCGCATATCTGTATAAGACTTCTGGCGGCTCTGAGCAGTCAGTAGGCGTTCTCTGATAAGCTTCACCGCCTCTTCTGACTGACGAATAACATTCAGCCCAATCAGCGTTGTCTCCCCCACTTTAAACTAGCCGATGGGTGATCTACATTTCTGCCCGTATAATGCTGTAAAGGGCGCCATCTGGATAGCTGAATGATAATTGTTATTATAGGCAAATTCAATCAATGGCAGATGCTCATCCCAGCTACCCCCAAAATCTAGTACACACGCTCGTAGCATATCTTCGAGCGTTTGGATAGTTCGTTCTTCTTGCCCGTCTGTCTGAGGATGAAAGGCTATACTTAAGTTAATCTGTGTCCCCAGGCCTCTCTGGAACGACTGCCAGAATCTCACTGTAAATTGTGCTCCTCTATCTAAGATAATAGACACTGAAACACCGTGCAATCTGACTATCTCTCTGATATACAGTTCAACATAATCCTCAACAGAGAATGTAATTCGTGCTGGCAGGAAATGAGCTGATTTTGTTAATCTATCAACGATTACCCAAATAGAATCATTTCTACATCTGGTACGGGGTAACCCTGTTACAAAATCCATATTTATCGCTTCCCACTTCCACAAGGGCACAACTATATCCTGCGTCAGACCGCCCGATTTCTGGTGTTCTGCTTTCACCTGCTGGTAGTTAGGACATCTAGATACAAATTCAGCTATTTCAGCTTTCATACCTGGCCACCACTAGATGTCTCTGATGTCGTGGTACATTTTCGTTGCTCCTGGATGGAGAGAATAGGGAGCGTAATGTACCTCATGCATGATCTGTTGGCGAAGCCTTGAAACATTCAGGACACATAGGCGATCCTTACAACGTAGCACTTCATCCTCAGTCACTTGGAAATCTGGCTCCTTACCTTTCTGAACTCTATCTCTGAGCTGGACTAAGTCAGGGTCCTCGTACTGCCATTCTTTTACCTCTGTAACTAATGATGACACAGTAGAGTTCTGAATCACCGCTCTGTTATTTTCTATTTCTACTACTCGAACGGCTAAACCAGCTAGCTGATGAATTTCCTTGACTAACTCCCGCTTCTCGTGTCGCAAATACGCCAAAATCCCCATTGACTTACGGCTCAGGGCATCTGCTACTACATTAGCTCTCCCCGGGTGGTAGAGAATATTTACGTCATAATCTTTCAGCAATTCTAACCAGCGACGCTGCCACAGATTTAACTCCCTCTGTGTGAAAATGTACTGCAGGCTTTTATGATCTGTAAAAATGTCTACATGAACGCCATACAGATAATGCCTCCAGATTTTCAGAGCGTGGATCACTGCGGCCAATTCCAGGTCATGGGTTGGATAGTTCTTTTCGTGCTTCCTCAGCTATCTGGAAGCATAAGCAATCACCTTACCATGCTGCATCAACACACAACCCAGTCCCAAGCCTAAAGCGTCACAATACACCGCATACCCATTTGTTCCCTCTGGCAATGCTAGTACTGGGGCGGAGGTCAATCTGCCTTTCAATTCTTGAAAACTCTGCTCACATGCCTCCGTCCACTGAAATTTCGCTGCTTTCTGTGTCAGCTTTGTCAGAGGTGCTGCTATAGTGGAGAATCCTTCAACAAATCTCCAGTAATACCCTGCTAAACCCAGGAAACTGCGGACCTCGGTCGGAGTGGTAGGTTTGGGCCATGTCTTGACCGCCTCTATTTTCTGTGTGTCCACCTGTATCCCAGCATCCGACACGATATGCCCCAAAAAGGCAACTCAGTTCAGCAAGAACTCATACTTAGAAAACTTGGCGTACAGCTGACGGTCTCTAAGGATCTGGAGTACTATTCGTAAATGGTTCTGGTGATCTATCTCTGAACGAGAATATACCAGAATACCATCGATAAATACTATCACGAACAGATCCAAATACGGTATGAATAAGTTGTTCATCAGGTCCATAAACATTGCGGGTGCATTCGTCAGCCCAAAAGACATGACTAGAAATTTAAAGTGACCATATCTGGTCCTGAAAGCAGTCTTTGGAATGTCCCTCTCACGAACCCGGACCTGGTGGTATCCGGACCTCAGATCCATCTTAGAGAAACATTTGGCCCCCTGCAACTAGTCAAACAAATCATCTATTCTAGGGAGCGGGTATTTGTTTTTAACCGTTACCTTATTAAGCTGCTGGTAGTCTATACACATACGAAGTGAGCCATCTTTCTTTCTTACAAACAGAACTAGCGCACCCCACGGGGAAGTACTAGGCCTGATAAAGCTTTTGTCGAGCAAATCTTTTAACTGCTCTTTCAACTCTCTAAGCTCAGCTGGTGCCATGCGATACGGGGGAATGGATATGGGTTGAGTCCCTAGCAACAAGTCAATTGCAAAATCTATCTCCCTTTCGGGAAGGATACCAGGCAACTCATCCGGAAATACGTCAGGGAATTCATTGACCACTGGAATAGACTGAAGAGTCGGAGGTTCCACCCGAACATCCTGGACTCTAACTAGGTGATAAATACATCCCTTTGCTATTAATTTTCTCTCCTGAAGGTAGGAAATAAACCTACCTTTTGGCGTAGCTG
Source organism: Datura wrightii (assembly GCA_035772735.1). Lineage (NCBI taxonomy): Eukaryota > Viridiplantae > Streptophyta > Magnoliopsida > Solanales > Solanaceae > Datura > Datura wrightii. The sequence continues at coordinate 131,250,210 of JASDFA010000006.1, forward strand.
TGCTCCCTTTCCACTCTCGCACTGCTTCCCCCGGAAAGTGAAATTGGACCTTCTTGGTCCAGCATTCTAAGTTGGCATAGCATGGCACTAACCAGTCCATACCCATAATGGCATCGAAGTCGACCATCTCAAGTTCTATTAAGTCTACTGTGGTCTGGCGATCAGCAACTTCTACCGTACACCCTCGGTAAACTCTTTTAGCTGTAATCGAGTCACCGATCAGTGTAAACACTAAAAAGGGATGCTGAAGCAATTCTGGTTCGATACCCAACTTCCGGGCCACAAATGGTGTAATATATGACAAGGTAGACCCTGGATCAATCAATACATAAACAGGGTATGAGCAGATAATCAATATACCTGTGACCACGTCGGGAGATGCCTCTGAATCCTGCCTCCCTGGTAATGCATAGGTACAGCTGGGGCCTGCACCTGAGCCAGAGGCTCCTGCTCTACCTCGGCCCCTATTTGCTGAACCTGAGGGTCTGCGTCCTGCTGAGGCTGCTGGAGCTCGTGGCCCTGCTGATGCTCTATCCAGACTATCCCGGCTACCCTGTCCTCTGGCCGGACAATCTCTCATTAAATGCCCTTCCTGTCCACAGTAATAGCACCCTGAGAAGCCTTTCCTACAGGCTCCAGAATGGGGTCGGTGGCATATAGGACAAGGGGTAGGTGAAAATCTACTCTGTTCTGCCCTCCGCTGCTGAGGTGATGCTACGGTCCGTAAACTGCTACCGGACTCTGACTGACTCCGGCGAACAAATCTACCTCTCTGCTGTTGTACCAGAGGTAAAGATTTGGGTGGCCTATCTAAAAACCGTGGTCTCAGCCCCCTAGGGATTTCCCCCTGAATCTCAGCGGGTCTGTTTCTACGGCGCTGCTCTGAAGTCGCCTGCCTGTCGCCCCGCTGCCACTGTCTCAGGCCCTCAATTGTCTGTACGAAGGCCTGTACCCTAGCTATGTCCATATCCTCTCTCAAAGTAGCTGTCATGCACGTCTCTATGTAATTTGAATTCAGGCCCATAATAAAGCGATGGACTCTGGATGACATGGTGTCCACAAATACTGGAGCATAGCGGGCTAACGAGTCGAACTTTAAAGAATACTCACGAACGCTCCTGGCCCTCTGCTCTAAGTGTAAGAACTGGTCCGTCCGGGCCTGTCTGACCTCCCGAGGTAAGTAGTGGTCTAGGAAGGCCTCTGAGAATCTGGACCAAGTAGGAGGGGCTGCATCTCTTCCCCGAGATCTCTCCCAACTTTTGTACCACAAAACAGCAATATCCCTCAACCGAAACACTGCCAGCTCAACTGATTCTGTAGGGGTCACATGCATAACCCGAAAAATTCTCTACATCTGGTCTAGGAAATCCTGGGGGTCCTCTGCTTGATCTGACCCAGTGAACTGCGGGGGTCCCAATGCCAAGAATTCTCTAACCCTAGAACTACCTGGCCCACCTAGAGATTCTGCTGCTGCAGGTGGTACTGGCTGACGCTGAGTAGCTAGCATCTGGGTTAACATAACCACCGCACTATGTAGCTCCTGATTAGATGGAGTAGGTGCAGGAGCTGTGGGAGGCGGTGCTGCCTCAAATGGTGTCTGGCGAGGCGGAGACTGCTGGGAGGGTCGAGATGACACCTCCGTATCGCTCTCAGACCGGGCTGAATCTGGCTGTAAGTGAGGCATCCTGATGGTGCCTTCGCCCGCCGCTATATCCAATCTCTTGCCTGTAGCTGGGTGCCACTGATCTGCCATAGTATCTGTAGACAAAGAGGGTGGTAAGTTTCAAAAGAACCAACCCTATACTGTATTGTGCTATGGTACGACTGAGTATGAAAGAAGGGTAACCATCCTATTATGCCTCGCAGCCTCCTGCCTATAGTATGTGTTGCACAACACATCCATAGACAAGACTCTACTTAGCACGGCTTGCAGACTCCCTGGGACACGAACCGCTCTGATACCAAGTTTGTCACACCCCATCTTGGGTGGTATGACGGGCACCTGGTGCTTGCTAGACTCTGGGCTGCTAAACGATCCAGCCTGAGCACATCTGGTGCTTTGGCTGACTCTGGCTCAAATTCAAGGAAACAACGGGCCATATAACGGCTGTAAATACAGCCTCCGGCCTACTGGGCCTATAGCCACCTGTACTGTATCATCAGCTAACCAGAATCATCTCATATAGGGAAACCTATGCGGGCCGACAAGGCCACCATGCTGTCTAGTTATCCTTAACACAATATAATAGAATACTGAACGACTACGTGACCGGCAAGGTCACCACTACCATCAGACTATGGCCCCACACGACCAACATAATCAACAAAGCTAAGAAACTAAACAAAACGCACGGCCTCACATGACCGGCACAACTAACCACAGTGGAAATATATACAGACTGCAAGCCTCTAGGAATACTGATAAGATGGTCGGGATAGGGCCCCGACCTACCCGTACTATACAACATAAGAAAATGAAATACACCTCTGAATATCAAGCTCCGGATGATAAGAGTTGATAACTCTGCGCTGGCTAGGATCACGAGGGATCGGCTCCTCGTCTGTGAGTACCTGCAGGCAAGCAATGCAGCGCCCCTACGGGCGTCAGTACCACAGGTACCGAGCATGTAAAGCAAACTGAAATATACAATTGAAATGGGTAACAACAATAACATGACATATAAGCAGGAAGTAGCTGAGTCTATCTGGCTGAGGATAATTGGGGAGAGTTTACCTATTCTGTAACTAAACTGGGCGTACCTGACGACATGTCGTCCTACTGCCTATCAGTATCTAATAGAATATATAGATATACATATAAATACACACAATAACTGACCGACCCCCATAAGCCGAAAAGTGCCAACCAACAGAACAATCTATTTACCCCTACCCGGGTCTAAACCAACCAAAAATAAGTCATTCCACTCATCTGATAACTGTGAGCTCCTCCTACCGGCCCCCTTGGGTACGTAGCTCAGGCCTTGGCCTCTGACAATGAACTGTGTCTGAGTCCGAAGACTCCTGCCTCTGGGCGCAAGCGCTCAACGGGTAATCTGCTGTTGTATCTGTGACTGAAACTGCCCCTGGGTGTAAACACACAACAGGGTAATTTTATAAAAATCTGTATCTGAAATTGCCCCCGACCACAAGCGCACACAGAGTAGTTTGCCCCTGTAAACAGGGTAATCTGGCTTTGCGCAGAGTGAACTGAACTTCCCCTGCAAGCAGGGTAATCTGGACCGTATTATTATGGTGGTCGGCGATCATCGTCCTCTAGGCGGACGGCATCGTCCAGCTGGTGGCGGTATCTGAATCTGGTATCGATACAACTATAACCCAGGGGCGGCGGGGATGCTAAAGGGTACCCACATGCCATAACAAGTCTCAACATGCATGCTCAAATGAAAAATACTAATCATATTCTCTTCTTTTATTTCAAGGCCAGTCCGTGTTAAACGACTGATGTTATATTCTGTTTTACACTGTTTCTGATTGCTGGGCTAACTGCTACCTGACCTTTATCGGTTTATCTGATTATTGTTATCCGTGATGTGAAGCTATATCAATTTCTAGAGCCATATCTGTTTCTGGAGCTATATCGGTGTCTGGAGCTATTTCTATATCTGATTACTGATCTGATTATATCTGGATATAACTCAATAACATAGAACATGCCATCTATAACTGGATATAGCTCAATAATATAAAATGTGCTATCTATTACCGGATACAGTCTCAACAAATGTAATACATACTATCTGTAATCTTGCTAATTCATTATACTGCTTTTACAACTTCCATTCTGGGTATTACATAAGAACATGCTGAGCTACTAGCGGATACCACATTACTATCTGAAATTATGTGACTATCCGTTATTCTGATTATCGCATGATACGTAATGATATACTAGCATGCTTGCTGGAAATTGTACTGAAATCCTTCCTGTACGATGGGTATCTGTTAATAGCCTTTATTCTATTTATTTTCTAGACTGTACTTCCTGGCTTGCCGAAAGAATAGTTTTACATACCTGGTTTCTGAGTACCCGACTGACCGGTGTGATTTCCGTCGGTACTTATGTTGTTTCTCCCAACTACATTCATATACATGTCAATTAGAACTAAATACATTAATATCCGGGAGAAATTATCACTTTTGATATATATTTATCCCAAACTTTGACCTTTCGGAAAACGATCGAAAACTCGTTATTTCTCGATAGTCCAGAAGGGATAAATGCTCACTGCAAGGCTAGGAACACATTGATACTAATTTAAAGCAATTCTATTTACTTTACCTCAGTAGCACGACGTTTCGCCGGCCAAATTTCACGAAACCAACTCCGTAGAATTGCTCTCTGCAGCTTTATACCTCGATATCTAAGCCGAAATGGAGTTTAGACCGCGTTTCGTAGCGTAATTAGAAGGAATTATATATAAATATTATGGTTTTGCCTTAATATTGGCTTAACCCTCTGTTTTTCTGGAAATTTTGGTTATATTGAAAAGAAAACCGACTTTTTCTTTTTTTTTTTCTCTAAATCCCTTAACCAACATGTCATTAGGCTATTTATTCATTTAAAATTTACGGGATGTAACAGAATAAATCGTAAAAAGAATAAAATAAAGTGAAGAAAAACAACAAAACAAACGAAGAAAGTGAAAAGCAGGGATAACTTTTACTAGAAAGAACACAAAAAGGGAAAAATAAAAGTTATTTGTTTGGATAAAAGTATTGAAGTTGAAAAAAAGTTATTGATGTGTTTGGATAAAAATGCTGAAACTGAAAAAAAGTTATTGATGAGTTTGGTACATAAGTGATGTTAAACACTTATTTTTGCTCAAATGACTGAAATGTCATTAATGCTATTAAGACTATAAAAGCAAATTACTATGATATTTTTATTTCTAAAATAATTAAAATTTAAAATAATTTATTTATTTTTAATATAAACTAATTATTTAAGTTATTTTTAATTTTTAAAATATATAATTTTAACTTTTCTATAACCGAGTGGAAAATGTAATTTTTGCTCAGGTTCAATAATCGGTTAATTTATTCACTTTAAAAAAAAAACTAATGTACGCAACAATCACTTAGGTTTAAATTTGGATTTCATTATATAATCAACAAAAAGTAGCAGACCCAATAAAAACAAACCTTCAATTGATAATTATTGAGCAAACAAACTAGCAAAACCTGAACGGAAGCTCCAAGGACCTTAAAATTCTTGTTTCATCGGAAAAGTAAATTAAGCGGCGGAAGGCGGACAAAGAAATGTGTGATTGGCCGGAAGAAAATGAAAAGAAGAGAAAGAGTTCTAGGATTTTATTTGAGTGAGGATATTATTGAAAATAAAAAAATATTATGGGAAAAAAAAAATAATTGGGCCAAACATAAATGGCTTATGAATCAAAAAGTAAAAAATTGATACGAGCCAACTTTTGACTTTTGACTTTTGATTTTTTTAAATCACTTTACTTTTTTACACACTTTTTGATAAAATTATATATTATAAAAAATTAAAAAGTGTTAAACCAAACACTCTCATAGAAAGTGTATAAGTAATGAAAATTTTACAAAAAGAGAAGAAAAAAAGAAAAAAATAAGGGAAATAAAGAAAGAAAGCGAGAGATCTTACTAAAAAGAACAAAAACACAAAGAAAGAGGTAAAGTGAAAAAATAATAATAAGGATAAAGTAAAAGAAGTGGAAAAAAAAATAACAAAAGAATTTTATTGGACTGAGCAAAAAAAAAAAAAGTGAAAAAATATAAGAAAAGAAAAGAAAAGAATGAAAAAGACGGGGCCATTTTGGGGAGAGGGGGTGCGGAGGGCAGGGGAAAGGTGGAGAAAGAGAGAAATGTTTCACTTTTCAAAGTTTTGAAATGAGAAAATCATGCTTAAAAATAAGAGATCTTGAGTAATAAATAAGGCATTAAATTAATATTTAAAAATATTTGAGCAGTTTAATAATTAAATCTTTGAAGGGGGGTTTTCTGTGTAAATTTTCTTTTTTGTGATTGTTAAAATTAGATATTTTCTTTAATGTGTTTAGAGTGGTGAAATATAAGCTAATTTTTGTAAATAGATATAATTTAGATTATTATTAGTAATAGTAGTGGTTAAAATTTGAGAATTTATTATTCCTGGCAATTATTTGAGGTCTTATAATTTCTCTCAATCTCTCTCTTTTTTCTCTTCTCTCTCGCTTGACCCAAGCCCCCCACCCCTCCCCACTCCTCCCACCCCAACTAGCTTCTCTCCTTTTCCTTCCCTCCTCTCTCGCACCTTTCTCTCCCAGGTAATGACAATGACATTTGTTGTATATATATAAATACAGTCTATATCTATGAATATAATTCAGGTGTATAAAAAGATATAAATAATAAAAATATAGGGGATCATACTTATTTGTTGTAATATCACTTGTTTTCATTTGCTCTATTATGTCAACTGTTACCAGTTTGTATCACTTGTATTCATTCATTCAAATGCTTGTATCAACGCATACAATCTTGATGGGTACACTCATGATAGGTTGTATACGTTCACTTAATTGATGAATACTATATGGAGTGTATATAAGGATACAAACAACAGAAAATACATGAGACTATTTATTCTTTCTAATTTCATTCATTCTTATATCACTTATATTTATTTTCTCTAATTTCATTTGTACTCATTTGCTCTTGTATCACTTGTATCTGAAAAAAAGTTTTAAAGATGCAAATCAAGGCAAAAGTACAAAATACAGAGATTTACCAAAAAAATTCTCCTTCGACATACAAAAATACAGTAAAAAAAAATAAATTATTCAGAGAGAGGGGGAGAGGGAGAGAAAGGCGAGAGGGGGGAGGAGGAGGAGAGGGGCAAGCGAGAAATTGAGAAAAATTAGGAGACTTTTTCTTATTTGCTATTAAATACAAAGTATAGATATAAATAGTAATTATTTTAAATATTAACTGCTAATAGTGAATACATAGCATAAGTTTGTTATATTTTAAAGTATAATCGAGCTATTAGGCTCATTAGATATCGATTTGGAGTCCTTAATAGTTTTAAGAGAAAATTACACTATATATCATGTGAGGCAATAATGCTACAAAATTTAACCCATGTTTTAACTTATTACCTAATTTAGCTCAATTTCTATGTAAATTGAAACTTACATTTCATCCTTTAACCCAACAATCTAAAAACACTGATCTATTTCTCCTTTCTCATTCTTCTTCCTCTGCATTCCCATTTTTTTCTTTCATTTATGTTTTGTTGGTATTATTGTAAGCAAAAACTTTATAGGCATCCATTTTGAGGTTCAGAGTTTCAAAGTTTGAAAATTAAATTTTCGTAAATAAGCTTTGCTTTGAGTAATTATTATTATAAAAGATTGAGTATGTATTGAAGAGCCTAAATCTGAAATTTAGGGTGATTTGGTGTAATTTTTGAGGTATTTTCGATGGATCTGGTGATTGAATTCAAGGAAGGAGATGAAATCAGTTTTTCATATAATAGTGTATAGTATTATAAATGAGTGTGTAAACACATTTTATAATTTTGTGTAATATTTATATATTGAGTGTATAACATTATATATCAAATTTTTAGATGTTGTAAAAGAAAAAAATAAAACTTTTGTATAATATTATACATCAAAATTTTTAACTATGACTTTAAAAAAATAATAAATTATATGATTGAAAACTTAAAAATTTTATTACATAATTACAGTATAATGTCATAAATGGTATATTTGCACAATTATCCCTAAATTTTAAGGATCACCAAATATAGAACAAGACAAATATAAATTCAAGTTAATATCAATTTAATTTATAATCCTAAGACTTCAAGAAAATCATTCTGATATTGGACGTATGCGAATGATTTCTTGTCACATGACATCAAAATTATAGAATAGCGTTACATCACATGATTTAGGAGTTTTAATTATATCAATTTAATATAAGATTAAAATTATTTTTAAATTACGTAAAATTAAAAAGATATATATATTTTGTTAATAGTTTGATTTAAAAAATTTTCTGTTATTAATATTTTGATTTAAAAATATTTTTATTGTTAATAGTTTGATCCAAAAATGTCTCTATTATTATTATTGGAGAAAAAATATGCTTTTTCTGATAATCATATTATTTTTTCTCTTTTTAAAAATATTCTTTTTCTTATAAAATATTACTTTTAAAGAACACTTTTCTTATTTCTTTTCTTTTAAGGTCTCTTTCAGTAATAAAAAAGTGAGAAGTAATCTTTTTCTTCTTGATCTCGTTTTACCAATTAAAATAGAATATTCGTATATATTTTTTAAACTGATAATATAGGTTATATATATATATATATATAACTTCATCATTAATTTTTATTTAAATAATAGTAATAAAATTTTTCTAATAAAATAGAAAATATTTCATTTCTTGATTCTTTTTTACAAATTGAAGTAGGATAAGCATTTGCTAATATATTTCTTAATTTTAAAGTTAAAATGAAAAAAAGGATTGACAATAACTCTATCTACGATATTTTTTGATTCGAAGCAATATAATAAATGTTTATTTTTTTATAGTGTTATCTTAACTTTAAAACCAAAGATAATATTAGATAATATTTATCTTTCTTCAATTATAAAAGCTTAAGAAATAAAAATATTTTCTATTTCATTAGAATTTTTTTATTGTATCAAAATAAAAATTAATGATGAATAATGGTTATAATATTTTTATTAAGGTGTTTTTTTTTTAAAAAACATAATTATTAAAAAAGGCATTTTTAACCCAAAAGTAACAATAGGGACATTTTTGGATCAAACTATTAATGGAGGGCATTTTTGTTCAATATCGAATAGTTTAGAGCATTTTTGACCTTTTTTTCTATTAGAATATTACAATATTCACATAAAACATATTTTTATATCACACCCTTATAACCCCCTTTTCTTTAAACAATGCTTATACATGCTATATAATATTATACATATTTTATATACAAATATATGATAATATAAGAGGTGCTTATACATACTTTTACACTATTATACAAAATTATACAATTTATACAAAAAATTATATTTGATCTTACTAACTTCAATTGAGAAACTCCATTCAAAATGGGCCAAATCTTTTTCAAATAACTTCAATTTTTATGATAATTTTGAAAAGACACCACCAACGAACCACAATCATTAACTTATTAAAATTTTCAACAAATTCAAAATCCACTTAAAAACTCCAAAAATGAAGTTTTAATTCTTTTAATTTAATTCACCCAATGATGTTTAAATTTGTCATGATAAATATGGGTATCACTCTCAATTAGATTCTAAGCATCAAACGAAAATCATAATCACATTAAATACATTAGATATCAACAATACAATATCAATGATTAATAAATATATCTATATAATAACATATCTATAAAATTTACACACTTGCTTAAAAATATATATAAGCGTACACGTAATGTCTATAGATCTGAATATATAAATATGAAATATGAAGAAAGAGAACAAAGTGGAAGCATTAGTAATCAAAAAAAAAAAGAGCAACAGCTGGAGGAGAAGAAGAAGAAAAAAAAGAAGCAACAAAAAAAAAAGAAGCAATGCAGAAAAAGTAAGGAATGATCAATACAACAGATCTAAAGTTTAAGTGTTGCTCCGAATTTTTCGAACCCTAGTTTGCCTAATCCTTGGTGCCGCCGATGAACTTTTTTGGTGGCGATGGACACCTTATCATCTGGACAGCCTCCTTGAGGCTATTCCCCTACCCCTCACTATACTAAATCCTACATTAGACTTTGCTTCAAAACTACACCCAACCCCGATCAACATAAAGCCTGTTCCGGTAAAACTAATTACCTAACTTCATGGAGAACCTAAAGTTATTTGGAAGGAAGATGAGGTTTCTCAAATGATATTGAAAGAGAATTTACAATACGTTGTTATTGAAAAATTTCTCATGGTTGGCCGACATTGAAGAACTTAGGAAAATGATTCCGAAATAATGTGAGTTAAAAGGAGAATGCAACATAGGTCTTCCAAGTAATAGACACATTTTTATAAGGGTCTCTATCATAGAGGATTACGTGAATTTATTATCAAAGCCTGCATATTATTTGATCCACAGATAATGGACCTATCCGATGCGTACATTGATGTGGGATCCACTATTTGACCCGAAGTGGAAACGACGACAACAATTGGTTGGATCTCATTCCCTTTAGTACCTCCTAATATCTTCATGAAAGAGGTTGTTTTCTTACCAGCGGCTGCAGTAGATAAACCTTTGCAGGTGGATATGGCCACAAGGAATCAAATCAGGCCAAGTTGTGCAAGAGTAAATGTGGAAGTGGATCTTTTAGGCGATTTTCCTAAAAGAATCACTATTGATAAAAGGAAGCATACAAGTGAGATTATGGAGAAGTGGATAAGGATAAAATATGATCATGTTCCAAAGTATTGTGTAAATTGTAAAATTTAGGGTCATAATGAGCAATAATGTTTTGTATTACACGCTAAATTATACCCTAAGAAGAAGGAAGTGGACAAGCAACAAATAGGGACCCAGACAGTAATGGAGACTGGTGAAAATAAGGACAGAAACAAGGTTATAGGGGAGAACAACACTACAAAGAATGAAGATGTGTACAAAATACAAGGTAGGAAAAATGGGAGAAACGAGAAACAGGAAATAGGTGTGAAATCAAAAGAAGGCTTAGAAGGGGTTTAATGATACCAATCAGTTTGATGTACTGAAAGATCAAGAAGAAGGAGAAAGGAAAGACCAACAGATAAATAACTTCAAAGAATAAAATGTCGGGGATAAGGAAGAAGAAGGAGATCAGGAAACACCAAAGAGGAGAGATAATTTGATTAATACAATAGATACTGCATCACAGGGCTCTATTACAGCTCACAAGACAAGGGAGAACAAATAAATAGTAAATGACACAACATTGGTAGTATGGAACTCTGAAATGGTAAAGGAGAAGGTGAATGATCAATTGGGTTCAACTGGAAGAGGTGATGAAATGCAGAAAATTATTGATGATGAAGTTCAAGGGAGGAAGGAGATTCTAGATTTACAAAAGTTACCATGGATGCAGAAGGAATTCTTACAGGAACAGAGGGAGGATGAGGTTGTGCAGGAAAATATTACAAATGCAGGTAGAGAAGGTGATCTATCACCAAGGAGAATTGATGAATTGCATAGTAAAGCAAAAAAGGGTAAAGCTAGGCAAGTTATTATTCTGTTGCAGGTTCAAATAAGGAGCAATAAGGATAGACAATCTAGTAGTGATCAATAATTGAAAAACTACTATTTTAAAATATTAGGTCTATTAACACTCTCTTGAAAGGTTAATGGAGATGAACAGAAGACATCATTATTCATTCATTGCATTAATGGAACCTTTTTCAGGAGGCGGAACATATTGATCAAGTTAAAAGTTGTTTAGGTTTTCAACATGGTATAGCAAATTTCTCTTCCAAGATTTGAGTATTTTGGAGAGTTAATTGGGAGGGTCAGGTCTTGTTAGACACAACACATTAAATTACTATTTCTCTTTCGGGTTACAACAAGCAGTTCATGGTGACAACGGTATATGCTAGGTGCAATGAGGTAGAGAGACTGGAGTTATGGGTTAATTTGGAGGAATTGGTTTCTATATTCATGACCCCTGGATTTTTGGGGGGGATTTCAATGCTAGTTTAAATGAACAGGAGAAACAAGGTGGATTACCCTTTATGCAGAGTGAGGCTACTGATTTTGCACAATACCTGAGCAGCTGTGTGCTCGGTGCTTTGGGGTACGGGTAAAAACCGACACGCAAGTGCACGTGGTCAAACAAGTAATAAAGTGGCTAAGTAGCCAAGTATCGATCCAAGGAGGCTCAAGATATGTAAAATTGCCTAATTTACTATATTTCTATTTAACTTCTAATTATGCTAACAACAACGTACCCAAGAGTAATTGAATTTTTGTTTCTAAACTATATACTACAATTAATACAAACTATTTACTTTTGAATTCAGACAATGGATATGAACATGCCAAGGTTAAGAACAAGTAATGAACTTGATAATCATGATAATTTTGGTTAATTCTCTTCTTCATGTTGCTAGCCAAGAACATTTGCCTAGAAATTAAAACTCTCGTATTTAATTTCACTTTAGAATCATAAACCATCCGTCTACATTTCTGTGATCAAATGCAATTTATGACCTAGCACTACAATTCCGGTTCCTAAATTGACTAATACGGCTTCCAAGTATATTTCTATCAGGAAAGCACATCAAAACCCAATTTTCCCAAATCAAGTTAAGAACAATACCCTATTAATTCACAACTTTCCAATTTCTTGCTCTCTCGAGTGAAATTGGACTTTTTAGATATACATTAATGTTGGCCAATCACTAATGCAGTAAAGAACAAGAATTAATAGAACAACATTAAAGAAGAAGAATAAACCATATCAATGAAAATCAAAATTCATTACACATGTTCAAAACCTCAGCAAGAAAGAGAATTAGCCACTCATTCTTGGATTGATCATCCTAAAATGAGTGTAAATTATACTTACAATTGATAGAAAGAAGAAAGGAAGAGAAGAAATCCCTTAGCTTTTTCAATCTTCAACTGCTACTAACCCACGTTCCTGCTCTCCACTCCTGAACTCAGTCTAAAAACTGAAAAAAACTTAAAATAAACCTAAGTGTGCTATTTATACTAGTGGGAAATTTTTCCCGGAATAACAAGCAACGTGTCACGGAGGCCAACGCGGAGCAATGCCTCCGTGACACGGCGTGGACGCGGACCCTCACTGGAATTTCCAGGGTCCAGTAATTTAACCTCAACGTGGCACGGAGGCCATCGCGGAGGCCTATCTCCGTGCCACGGAGCTGATGCGCATGCACACTAGAAATTGCAAATTTAATTCCTGCTCAGGCAGTGTGCTACCGCGATGGTAGCGTGGCACGGAGCCATCGCGGAGCCCCTATAAATCCTGCATTCCCGGGTCTTTTCCACGCTCGCATCCAAGTCCAACTCCGACATAGTTCCAACATGCATTTTAGCTCCTAAAAATCACATTTTCCTGCAAAACAAATGCTAATCATGTTGGTTAGTATAAATTCGCATTTTATTACCAATTACATGATATTATATACACATTTCACAACAAACAAGGTAAAAATGATACGTTTTGAGTATCACTTGGGCATATAAATCTGCCCAAGATCACTTACCCCACACTTAAATCCTTGTTCGTCCTCGAACAACACATACACAACTCATGCAAATTACATCCCAACTTTCGTCACTATGGTGCAACAATTTACGCTACGGTCATACTGATTATTCAATTTTTGCAAATCATCAAGAAAACATGCTTGGTCGTACAAGACAATGACCTTAATACATCAAGGCTTCCTAGACTTTTAAGAATTGATTCTTGATATCGGCAAACTCATGCAAATCAACTAATCAAGAAATCCAACACGAAAATCAATCTTTCATCAAGCATGTGCCCTCACAACTCGAGAGAAACATCCCCTTTATGTTCATGCAACACACAAACATGCAAGTAGGGGCATATAAAAATTAATTTCACTCTCTCTCCCAAAAGAATTCACATGCATCATGTCATGACCCATAGGCTTGCCCTTAATGTATTACTCCACTAATATAAAGAAATGCAATGTAGGATCAAATAGGACTTTTAATGGGTTGTAACGGGGCTATGGATCTAGTATGCATATATTGGATTAGCCAATAATAATCGCTAGCATCCTTAAGCGCCTTTTCAACTCATTCCTATCGACTCATGGACATTGTTCCTCTCTTTTCTCTTTTTCTCCCATTCATGCTGGTTTACTTTCATACAGCCCATTTCATCAACCACACTTGACACAAAACAGAGGGTTTTCATGTACCCTCAATATCAATTAATTACAACAAGTGCCTCTTCAACGTCATCTTTTCTTTCCTCACTTTGCTTTTCTTTTTCTTTTCACTCTTTTCACTCTTTAACACTTTGGGAAACATGTTCTGTTCTTTGTAAGCGCTTAAGAGCTTCTTTTAGACTTTAAGGCCAATGAAAAGAAGGAATAAAGCTTAGTTGATACAATTTTGGTCAAAAGAAAGAAATCGGCTAAAGGCTCAATGGGCTGACTAGGGTATACAACATATAAAAAGGTAGAATTTGACAAGAAAAGAAAAATATGGAAACTATCGGTTAAAACAAAGAAATGCCTACATCCTTTCCAACACTACACCTCCTTCATTTCGCTTCGTATACACACCAGGCAAGTTCTAGACAATTCACAATGACATGGAATAGCAAATCCTCACTTCACACTTCATGCACATGCTCGAATCAAGATGCATTCACAGACTCTTTAATTAGTCAATTACATGAATTCAAGATTAAGCCTCAATCATAATGAACCAAATTCTATAGCCTAGGTAACTCAACATATTTATAGAATTTCATGCTTTCAAACGAATCATTTTCACAATTTGAACATCAATTACAACACGCAACGAAATTTTAGCAACCATAAGCAACTACAGTTCATTGATGCAATCCACCAAAGAAAACTATAAAAAAAAACAACTAAAAATCCTACTCCTACCGACTACATTTCCCTTAAGACGGTCGTCATCCATCCATCATAGGGAACGTTCACTAACTATGACATCGGTTCAATGGGACTATTCTCGGTAAAAGAACCGAAAACAAACTCCGAGAAATCCAAAAAAATAAAAATCGATAAAATTTTTGCAACACATCGATCATTTCGATAGAAAGAAAATATTTACAAGTGCAATATATTTTCACAAAAATTTTGAAAAATATCGATCATGTCGATAGAGAAAAAAAATTATTTACAAAATTTACAAAATATTTACCATTGCAACCATAACTTTCAAAAACACACATCATTAGCCACAAAACAAATATATACGTACATCACAAATCAGTTCACAAAAGGGAAGGCACAACATACATAAACAGCAAGGAAACACGGTGTGACCCGGCACTGGATAAAGGGCAACGTGTCACAGAGGGTAACGCGGAGCCCCTCCTCCGTGACACGGAGCCAACGCGTTGGCTTACTGGAATTTTGAAAAATCCAGATTTGCCTTCAACGTGTCACGGAGCATTGCCTCCGTGACACGACGCCAACGCGCCAGTGCTCTGTTTCACCAATAAATTTAATTTTCATACCTCGCCTCATTTTCTCGATTCCATGTATATTTCCTCCATTATACCTAAAAATCACCTCACTAAACAAAAATTGGTTAAATTAATAGATTTCCCTAACTAAAAATAAAAGATACTAACTAAAATGCAAATCTAAACCTAGTCAAGAAAAAGAAAAGAAAAGTAAAAATTATTTACACTAAAAAGAAAGAAAGAAAATATTTTTCACGGGTTGCCTCCCGTGCAGCGCCTGGTTTACCGTCGCGGCTCGACGTCCTTTAAGCTCATCTACTAGGGAGATGGACGATTTGTCCCGATCATGATCATCCCCCCAGTAGTGCTTGCATCTCTGCCCATTTACCAAGAACGTAGCACTCCTATCTTCTTGCCACAGTTCTACCGCCCCGTGAGGGGTCATTCTCACCACTTCAAACGGTCCAGACCATTTAGACCTCAGCTTACCAGGAAACAATTTCAATCTTGAATTAAAAAGCAAAACTTTCTGTCCTGGTTCGAAAATGCGATGCACCACATGCTTGTCGTGCCATCTTTTGGTTCTTTCCTTGTAGTACTTCGCACTCTCATAGGCATGCCAGCGAAATTCATCAAGTTCGCTGAGCTGCATCAATCTCTTTTTACCCGCCAGCTCTAAGTCCATATTTAGCTTTCTGACAGCCCAGAAAGCTCGATGCTCAAGTTCAACCGGGAGATGACATGCTTTGCCATAGACCAATCGGTATGGTGACGTTCCAATCGGTGTCTTATAAGCAGTTCGGTAGGCCCACAACGCATCATCAAGTTTACCAGACCAATCATTCCGTTGTGTGTTCACCGTTTTCTGAAGAATCTATTTTACCTCCCTATTTGACACCTCTACTTGCCCACTAGTTTGTGGGTGGTATGCTGTGGCCACTTTATGGCGCACCCCATACTTAGCCAATAATTTCTTGAAGCTTGCATTGAGAAAATGAGCTCCTCCGTCATTGATAATTGCTCGGGGTATCCCAAACCTTGTGAGAATGCGTTTCTTCACAAACTTCGTTACTACCTTGTTATCATTCCTAGGGCAAGCTATTGCTTTCACCCATTTTGATATATAATCTACAGCTACCAAGATGTAACGATTTCCAAATGACGGTGGGAATGGACCCATGAAATCAATGCCCGAAACATCAAAGGGCTCAACTTCCAGTATGTTCTGCAAAGGCATCTCTTGTCTTCTACCAATTGTTCCTGTCCGCTGACATCTATCACACATTTTGACATACTCCATAGAATCTCTAAACAGGGTCATCCAAAAGAAACCTGACTGAAGAACCTTGTGTGCTGTTCTCTCACCTCCGTGATGCCCTCCATACAACAAAGAATGGCAGCCCCTTAGCACCTCTGCTATCTGACTCTCTGGGATGCATCTTCTCATCACCTGGTCTGGTCCCTGCTTGAACAAATATGGCTCGTCCCATACATAATATCGGCTGTCATGCCTCAATTTTCTTCTTTGCTGGTCTGTTGCTTCAGGTGGGTAAACTCCACTCACTAGCAAGTTGACTATGTCAGCATACCAGGGAACTTCTGCTTCTCCCACTGCCAATAGTTGCTCATCTGGGAAATCCTCATTAATATCATCACTTTCCATCACATGCGACCGACTCTCCAGTCGTGATAGGTGATCTGCTACCTGATTTTCACTTCCCTTTCTGTCTCTAATCTCAAGGTCGAACTCCTGTAGCAATAAGATCCATCTGATCAATCTGGGCTTAGCATCTTTCTTGTTGAATAGGTATCGAATAGCTGCATGATCAGTGTACACCACCACTTTCGAACCCACCAAATAAGACCGGAACTTGTCAAATGCAAACACCAGAGCTAGCATTTCCTTTTCTGTGACTGTGTAATTGCTCTGAGTCGTATTCAGCATCTTGCTTGCATAATAAATAGAATGAAAAACTCTATTCTTCCTTTGTCCCAATACAGCTCCCACAGCCACATCACTGGCATCACACATCAGCTCAAATGGTTGTTCCCAATCAGGAGAGGTAAGTATGGGTGCTTCTATCAATTTCTGCTTCAACTTTTCAAATGCTACAACACACTCATCATTTAAATCAAACTTAACCTCCTTTTCTAGCAGCCTGCATAGCGGTCTAGAAATGTTGGAAAAGTTTTTAATGAATCGTCTGTAGAATCCTGCATGTCCCAGAAAACTGCGTACACCTTTCACGGATACTGGTGGTGGCAATTTCTCAATAACCTCAATTTTAGCACGATCGACTTCCAACCCCTTTTTAGACACTTTGTGGCCCAGGACAATCCCCTCCTTCACTAAGAAGTGGCATTTCTCCCAGTTTAACACAAGGTTGGATTCTTCACATCGAGCCAGCACCCTGTCAAGATTCTGCAAACAAGTAGCAAACGAATTACCAAAAACAGAAAAATCATCCATAAATACCTCAACAAAATCTTCAACCATGTCATGGAAAATAGCCATCATGCATCTC
This sequence comes from Datura wrightii, assembly GCA_035772735.1. Classification (NCBI taxonomy): domain Eukaryota; kingdom Viridiplantae; phylum Streptophyta; class Magnoliopsida; order Solanales; family Solanaceae; genus Datura; species Datura wrightii. Next base: position 131,267,937 of record JASDFA010000006.1, read on the forward strand.
TGGAATGTGGCGGGTGCGTTGCATAACCCAAACGGCATCCGCCTGAAAGCATATGTCCCATAAGGACAGGTGAAAGTCGTCTTCTCTTGATCCTCAGGAGCGATGGCTATTTGGTTATAGCCGGAGTACCCATCAAGGAAGCAATAATATTCCTTCCCTGCCAACCTGTCAAGTATTTGGTCAATAAAAGGAATGGGGTAATGGTTTCCTCGTGGCTTCATTTAGTTTTCGGTAGTCCATACAAATTCGCCAGCCTGTGACGGTTCGTGTAGGGATTAACTCATTTTTCTCATTAGTGATTACAGTCATCCCCCCTTTCTTAGGAACACATTGAACGGGACTGACCCACTCACTGTCTGAAATTGGGTAGACTACACCTGCATCAAGCCACTTGATTATTTCCTTCCTTACCACATCTTTCATTGCTGGATTAAGTCTCCTCTGCGGCTGAACAGTTGGCTTGGCTCCTGTCTCCATGAATATCCTGTGCGTGCAGAAAGCTGGATTTATACCCTGAATGTCGGACATTTGCCAACCCATTGCTTTCTTCCTCTTCCTTAAGACCCCAAAAGCTGCCTTTTCCTGTTCCTCTGTCAAGTCTGCAGAGATAATAACTGGTAACGTCTCTCCCTCCCCCAAAAAGATATATTTTAAATGGGGAGGCAATTCTTTCAGCTCCAATTTCGGTGCCTCCTCAACAGACGGTTTCGGCAACGGCTCTAGTGATCTCATCAAGGACTGAAATTCCTGTCTTCTCAGATGATTAGGTGCTCCATCCAACAATTGAACCATTCCACAAGCTTCTCCATCCCCAAAATGATCAGAATGCGTCAGCGCTCTCTCCAATGGGTCTTGAGATTCAACAGCCTGCTTACTTTCTCCATGTTCAACCACGCTGATTTCCGAAAGCTCCTCATGTATAGCCGGCAGCTTCATGGCTTTTAACACATCAAAGCCTCTACCTTGTCATGTGCTTGCATTGTAAGTTTACCCGTAGCTACATCAATCAATGCCTTTCCAGTTGCCAAAAAGGGTCGTCCCAAAATAAATGGGACTTCAGCATCTGGTTCAAAGTCCAGAACAATAAAATCGACCGGAAAAATGAGGGAGCCTACTTGCACCAACACATCCTCAACAATGACATCCGGCTTAGCCAAAGACCTGTCGGCTAGCTGCAAGATTACCGTTGTAGGTCTAGGACTCCCTAGACCTAACTTTATGAATACCGAAGAAGGCATCAGATTTATACTTGCCCCCAAGTCGCATAATCCACGCGCTCGGATACTTTGCCCAATAGTCAGCTGGATAGTGAAACTTCTAGGGTCTTTCAGTTTTGTGGGAAACCTATTTTGAATACGGAAGTGCATTCCTCCGTTAAAGCTACTGTGGCATACTCAGTCAAACGACTTTTGTTAGCCACGATGTCTTTAATATACTTCGCATATTTTGGCACTCCCTGCAAGACATCAACAAGAGGTAAGTTAACATGTACCTGTTTAAGTACCTCCATGAATTTCTGGAAACACGCCTCCTCCTTGTGTTTCTTAAGTCGTTGAGGGAACGGGGGTGGAGGCCTTTCTGGTTCAGCTTCTTTACTCTTCCCCTTATCAGAACTTTGCTCTCCCTCAACATCTGCTGCTCCTGACTTTTGAGGTGGTCTTTCCGGTTCCACCTGCTTCAATTGTAAACCACTCCTCGTGGTCACTGCATTAACCTGCTTCAGATTTGGATCCGTGTCGCTAGGTAGTCCTCCTCTGGGTCTAGCAAACTGCCCAAACTGATATTCAAGAGCCTTGGTCGCCAATTGATTGTTCTTCACTTCAGCTGCCAATTTGACATAGTCAGCCTGCAATTGTGCCTGATTAGCGATCATGGTTTTGAACATCTCCTCAATTGTCGGTGATGGTGGTGGAGGAGGGGCATTGTGATTTCTGAATTGAGCTTGATAATTTTGTTGCCCTCCTTGGTTTCTATGCATACCCTGCCCTAAACTCTGACCTTGTTGATTGTTGCTACCCCACGAAAAATTCGGATGGTTCCTCCAATTTGAGTTGTAGCCACCACCAAACTGCTGTTGATTTCTCTGTGCATTGCCCACAAAGTTAACAGAATCAGGATTTGCACCACAGCATTCAGCTGAATGCTCACTACTACCACACACTTCACACCACATCTGTTGAACTGCATTGACTGAAGCTGAAGGCTGGTTCAAATTGATATTGCTGAAGTGAGTGTTTAACTGATTTTGCAAAGCAGCTATCTGTGCAGCGATAGCTGTGAATCCATCCACTTCAAGCACTCCCGCTGCTTTCCTTGCTCCACCTGTTGAAGAATCTGCATTCCATTCTGGATTGCCATGTGAAATTCGGTTGAGCAAAGTGTACAGCTCCTCATAAGTCTTCTCCAGCGCTTGCCCTCCAGCTGCTGAATCTAACAGAATTTTTGTGTGGGGTTCCAAACCCTCAATAAACGTGTGTACCAATACCTCGTTGGACTGATGATGGTGAGGACAGTCCCGCAACATGGATTTGAATCTTTCCCAGGCTTGATATAGATTTTCCCCTTCCCTCTGTTTAAAACTTAGGATTTGACTCCTAAGCCTGGCTGTTTTACCAGAAGGGGAAAATCTAATAAGAAACTTCCGTGCAAGATCATCCCACGTTGATATAGAGTTGGGTGGTTCAGCTTTTAACCACCTCTTGGCTTCACCAAGTAAGGAAAATGGAAATAAGGTGAGCCGAACATAATCAGGTGACACTCCAGCGGGTATATAAGTGTCACTTATCTCCAAAAAGTTCTGGAGATGTTGTTGTGGATCTTCATGAGGGAGACCGGTAAATAGCCCGCTTGTGTGCAAAAGTTGCACCATATTCTGCTTTAATTCAAACCTCCCTCCAGGCTCTGGTTTACGGATGCTAGAATGGACATTATTAGCGTGTGGGATTGCCACCTCGCGAACCGGCCTTGCTGCTGCTTCATCGAGCACTAAAACTGCCCTAACAACTGGTGGATTTGGTTGCTCCATCATAGTCTGTTGAAGCAACTGCAGCTTCTTTCGAAGAGCTTCTCTACGTTGACTATGAAATTCACGCTCGGGCTCTAAGTAAGATTCCACCAGATCTTTGTCCCTTGCCAGTGTTCACAGAAACAAAATCTGCAAAATACAGGCTAAGACCAAGTTGTTAACACTTAAGAAAATAAAAATACAAATACAGTAAATTTACACTAAACACAATTTTACAAATCGCCTAGCCTCCCCGGTAACGGCGCCAAAAACTTGCTCGGTGCTTTGGGGTACGGGTAAAAACCGACACGCAAGTGCACGTGGTCAAACAAGTAATAAAGTGGCTAAGTAGCCAAGTATCGATCCAAGGAGGCTCAAGATATGTAAAATTGCCTAATTTACTATATTTCTATTTAACTTCTAATTATGCTAACAACAACGTACCCAAGAGTAATTGAATTTTTGTTTCTAAACTATATACTACAATTAATACAAACTATTTACTTTTGAATTCAGACAATGGATATGAACATGCCAAGGTTAAGAACAAGTAATGAACTTGATAATCATGATAATTTTGGTTAATTCTCTTCTTCATGTTGCTAGCCAAGAACATTTGCCTAGAAATTAAAACTCTCGTATTTAATTTCACTTTAGAATCATAAACCATCCGTCTACATTTCTGTGATCAAATGCAATTTATGACCTAGCACTACAATTCCGGTTCCTAAATTGACTAATACGGCTTCCAAGTATATTTCTATCAGGAAAGCACATCAAAACCCAATTTTCCCAAATCAAGTTAAGAACAATACCCTATTAATTCACAACTTTCCAATTTCTTGCTCTCTCGAGTGAAATTGGACTTTTTAGATATACATTAATGTTGGCCAATCAATAATGCAGTAAAGAACAAGAATTAATAGAACAACATTAAAGAAGAAGAATAAACCATATCAATGAAAATCAGAATTCATTACACATGTTCAAAACCTCAGCAAGAAAGAGAATTAGCCACTCATTCTTGGATTGATCATCCTAAAATGAGTGTAAATTATACTTACAATTGATAGAAAGAAGAAAGGAAGAGAAGAAATCCCTTAGCTTTTTCAATCTTCAACTGCTACTAACCCACGTTCCTGCTCTCCACTCCTGAACTCAGTCTAAAAACTGAAAAAAACTTAAAATAAACCTAAGTGTGCTATTTATACTAGTGGGAAATTTTTCCCGGAATAACAAGCAACGTGTCACGGAGGCCAACGCGGAGCAATGCCTCCGTGACACGGCGTGGACGCGGACCCTCACTGGAATTTCCAGGGTCCAGTAATTTAACCTCAATGTGGCACGGAGGCCATCGCGGAGGCCTATCTCCGTGCCACGGAGCTGACGCGCATGCACACTGGAAATTGCAAATTTAATTCCTGCTCAGGCAGTGTGCTACCGCGATGGTAGCGTGGCACGGAGCCATCGCGGAGCCCCTATAAATCCTGCATTCTCGGGTCTTTTCCACGCTCGCATCCAAGTCCAACTCCGACATAGTTCCAACATGCATTTTAGCTCCTAAAAATCACATTTTCCTGCAAAACAAATGCTAATCATGTTGGTTAGTATAAATTCGCATTTTATTACCAATTACATGATATTATATACACATTGCACAACAAACAAGGTAAAAATGATACGTTTGAGTATCACTTGGGCATATAAATCTTCCCAAGATCACTGTACATTGATGGAATTGAAATCTAGTGGCAGCAAATTTACTTGGTGAAATAGAAGGGTTGGAGATGAATATATTATTAAGAAATTAGATAGAATTATTGTGAACCAAGATTTTTTGAACCTATTGTCATCCAGTGAGGTTCATAACTTGTTCCGGCAAGGATGAGATCATGCTCCATTACATGTTATATGTAATACTGACGAGGAGCCTGCAAACAAACCTTTCAAATTTCTAAACTTTTGGAGTAAGCACAATAATTTTTTAGAGGTGGTGAGGGATAACTGGAAAGCTGATTTCATTGGAAACCCTTTTGTGGAGTTAGGGCCAAACTCAAGAGAGTTAAAAATGCATTGATCCATTGGAATAAGCAGGTGTTTGGTAATATTTTTCAACGAGTTGCAACTTTGAAATATGTTATCAAAGCGAAAGAAATCCAGTCTGAGATACAACCTTCTCCTGATAATAGAATGGAGTTAAGTAAAGCTGAAGCTGATCTGAAGAAGGTTAGACATATGGAAGAAGAGTTCTGGAAATAAAAAGCAGGAATGAAGTGGTTTTTTGATAGTGACAGGAATACTAAGTTTTTTCACTCCTATGTAAAGGGTAGGAGGAGAAAACTTCATATTTATGAGATTCAATAGGGTGAAGGTGAGTCGTTAAGTCAACAGAAGATATTGGTGATGCAGTTGTTCAGTTTTTCTCAGAACAGTTTAAGGAGGAAGACTAGAGTAGGAGCTATAATATGATTGAGAATATTCCTCCTTTAATCTCTCAAGAGCAGAATGATGTAATGATTAGGATGCCTAATGCTGAGGAAGTTAAGAAGGTAGTATTTGAAATAAATGGGGATAGTACTAGTGGGCCAGATGGTTTTTCTGGAATTTTTTTCAGGTGTATTGGGAAATTATAGGTGAAGACATTACTAGAATGGTTAAGGCCTTTTTTTTGTGGATATGAAATTCCAAGATTCATAACTCACACCAACTTGGTCCTTATTCCAAAGAAACAAAGAGTGATTAACTTTTCAGATCTTAGACCTATCAACCTGAGTATTTTTGCAAACAAGATTTTATCTAGAGTGTTGCATGACAGAATGGCCATGTACTTACCTCTCATTATCTCAAGGAATCAGAGTGGCTTTATTAAAGGAAGAAGCATCACTGAGAATGTCCCTCTAGCACAGGAAATTATTAAAGACATCAATTTGAGAAACAAATAACACAATGTGGTTGTGAAGTTAGATATGACTAAAGCGTATGATAGAGTTTCATGGATCTTTCTCACTAAGGTGTTGAGAAAGTTTGGTTTCTCAGAGATCATTATAGATAAGTTATGGAGGTTAGTCTCTAACAATTGGAATTTTGTGTTAGTGAATGGACATTCCTATATTTTTTCCAATCATCTAGAGGTTTGAAGCAGGCAGATCCAATATCACCATTATTATTTATTATTGTTGTTGAAGTGTTGTCTAGAGGATTAAACAAGTTAAGTAAAGATACAAATTTTAAAGGATATGGAATACCTAAATGGAGTACCTAAATGGAGTACAGATATTAATTACCTTGCATATGCTAATGATACAATTCTTTTTTGTTTAGGGATAAAATGAAAGTAAAGAAGATGGTGACTGTTTTGATACAAAATGAGCAAGTTTCTGGACAAAAAGTTAACAAGAGTAAGAGTTTCTTCTATATTCATGAGAAGACACCAAGGGTGCTTGGTCAGAATCTGAAGAGATGGACAGGGATTAATCAGGGAGGTTTTCCTTTTGTGTATCTGGGATGTATAATATTCTATAATAGGAAGAAAAAGTCCTACTTTGAAGAATTGGTGAGGAAAATATCAAGGAGAATTTTAATGTGGAAAAACATATTCTTATCCTATAGTGGAAGATTCATTCTGATCTCTTATGTGTTGCAAACAATGCATGTGTATCTGTTATCTGCAATGAATCCTCCCAAAGGCATTCTAAATCAGATTCATAAGCAGATGGCAAAATTCTTTTGGAGGAAAAATGAAGGAGGCAAAGGAAAGCACTGGGTAGCTTGGGAAGAACTGTGTTATCCTAGAAGTGAAGGGGGTCTGGGATTCAAATCTCTTCATGATGTTTCTAATACTCTCTTTGCTAAATTATGGTGGAACTTTAGGGTATCAACTAATTCTCTTAGGAGTGCATATACGTAGAATAAATACTGCAAAAAGAAACATCCTACTGTGGCTACTGGAAGAGGGGCATCCTATATATAGAAGAAAATGTTAGACGTCAAAGAACATGTAGAACATGATATTTGGTGGAAGATTAAATCAGGGATAGCCAGTTTCTAGTATGATAACAAGACACAACTGTCACGCCCCAAAATTGGGGTAGGGCGCAACTGGCACTCGATTCTTGATTGATCGAGAAGATGGCTATATGACATCTGTAACTGTAACACTTAGGCCATCCAGGCACCTGTCACAATCAACTGGAGTATAAACTGGACCCATAGTGTCTCAACAATACAGGGTAAACAACTGAAATGCAATCAAGTCAATGAGTATGCTAAACCAAGCAATAATAATCCGATGAGGCCACAAACTGAATAACAATATACACACTAAGTCCACAAAGCCTCTAAAGAGTAAACTGACTGATGGTCGGAACAGGGCTCCGACCTACCCATAACTACATCTCAAAACTCAAGCATAAATAACTAAGCCCTATCTCTAGGAAGAAAGGAGCATACCAACACCGTTGATCTCACAAACTACTACTCAACTGGCAATCCTGACCTCTACCTGCACTTGCGGCACGAATGCAGGTCCCCAAGAGAAGGGACGTCAGTATGAATGAAATATACTGGTATGTAAGGCTGAAACTGTAAACATGAGATAACAATCCTGTAATAACTGACTCAACACATGAACATATATTGGATAGATATAATCTAGAACTCTGCAACCTGTAATTGATAACAACTTACTATAAATAACTGAACTCAAGATAACTAGACTAGGAATAAGGAATAGTAACAACTTGGAATCCTGAAAATCGAAACCTGATAGTAACTCTATAATGAGATGAAAATGCAATTAAGAAACTCACAAGAAAGAAACTATAACTGTAATGCCAGGGACCAACCAACCATAAATTAATATATCAAATTCGTCCAGCCGGTGTACCACACCGGGATAAAATAAAAATCTCCAGCCGATGTACCACACCGGGATAAAATAAAAATATCTCCAGCCGATGTACCACACCGGGATAAAATAAAAATATCTCTAGCTGATGTAGCACAACTGGGTAAAATAAAAATATCTCCAACCGATGCACCACACTAGGGTAAAATAAAAATATCTCCAACCGGTGTACCACACCGGGATAAGATAAAAGTATCTCCAGCTGGTGTACCACACCGGGATGAAATAAAAATATCTCTGATCAGTGTACCATACCGGGGTAAAAATAAAAATAAATCTCAATTGCAATCATAAAATAGTGCTGATAGGGCTCATATAGACAATCTGAATACTGACAGCCATGAAATATGTCGACTCAGTAACTATAACATGTGTAGGATTTTACCACATCCCCTAATACTACAATTATTCCATACACATATAGGTCTTTCATTTAACATTTAAATACATATATATGTTGTGAATGAATTCTAGGGAAGTTCCTAGAACTGAAATATCATAAAGCCAGTGTAGATACACGTTCATGATTGTAAACATGTCCTAACAATACTAACACGAGGAGTAGAAAGGAATAGCTTAACTTAAAATTTTCTACTAATAATCTTAGCATTCATTTCGTGCTTATACTCGTTTGACTTTCATACTTTCATATCAAGAATTGTGAGCATACCTCATTCATTGCACATCATATCACATCTCGAGGTAACTTATGAACAGGAAGACATAACTTGCGTATCTCAAACTTGGAGCTCTTTAACATAAAAATGTTAGGCAACTGTCTAGGGGCTGCCTTAAGATAAATAAAGACTTATAGTCATGCTTTAGACAATGTAGGAAAAGCTCATATAAAACTTTGCAATATATGAGGAGCTTAGAAAAGCTTAGCGGCATTATAAACAGTTTAGAAACATCCAAGAAAAAAAGATTTTAAAACTTAAAAAAGTCACTCAAACTCTTAGAACAAATAATCAAAGATAATTATTTAAAAAGTATGATGAAGAAATTCTTCTTAACTTGAGTCACTATCTCAAAATATTCGATTCTAATCATTTCTTAAAAAGTTAACACTTTACTATTCTTTCATTAGCTTAACACAATTGAACATAAACAACTTTATGTATAACTTTTTTTGCTAAACGTCTTTAGAACAGGGTAAATCTTGCTAGCCATTTTCCTAACTCATTAACAATCGTAACACTTATCATCTAAGTTAACAACCTTTAACTTTACTTTTTGTATTCATCATAATTTTTTTTTCAAATAGGATTCATGATTCCCTACTTAATTATTTACTCTCGTGTTTATTATTCCAGCATTTCTTATATGCACTTACCTTTTTACCTAATTGCCAACCTTATCTCTTAAACATCATCTTGCTCATATTTTACTATCATTCAAAGGTTCTTGAAATCAACTATGGACAGAGGGCATATAACTCACATATTACCTTAAAAGGTCTAACATTTACTTTTATCTCTCCATTTCTACTAGCACCTCTACTTTTACACTTTTAGGTTAATTTTCTTTAACATTTATAACTTTCAAAGAACATACGACGTATCTACCTAAAGCCTTAAGAAATTCTCAGGAGGTCTAGATAACTCAAGAACTCTAACAAACATATAGCGATTTTCTAAAGGCAATCCTTGACGTTTTAGCTAGTAACTTGAACGTAAGCATAAACGTATATATATTATGATTTTCGTATAACCTGTTAAAATTAAGATATTCTGAATAAACTACCAATAAAGATGGTTCTATATAAATATCAATAGTTTACCCATTCGTGTTTTATTTTCCAAGTTTGACGTATGATTAATTAAGAAACACATTAATTAGTCTCTTAGCTTAAGGGAGAGGGATCGGGGAACCTTCTCATGGCCCTAGGTACCTTAAAACAAGAATATGAGAGGGTAGGTAACTATTGTAAGGAAATTCCATTTTGTTATCCTCATTAGCCCTTATTGAGTTAAAACCGATTTCAATTATTAGGTTTGCCCGCGCGTCGTCGTCTTGCCATGTTTACCAATTTCCTTAGCAACCACAATGTGAAAAAACTTTTACACCACAAATGCATAATATAATGACCATCTCACAGTGCCCCCGCTGAGGGGACTTCAGACTCAATTTACAACTATGACCATAATCAAAGGCAATTGCCCTCTCCGCTTTACATTCATGTGCTCTAACTCTTTAGCAAATACATATCTTAATACCAAGTAATTCTAACAACTGGGAAGAACCGTAATATGCTACTATAGAAGCTCAAGTATAGGGGAATTTCGGATAACTCCTCTGCATGAAGTCATGCTTGAAAATCAAAAGACAAAAAGCGCCTTACATACCTTTTTTTTCGGCGAGCTTTCTTATGTCGTTCTTTCTTTCAACGACCAGAAATTTATCCCCTTAAATTATTTGAGTTTATCACCAAGTGACAAGCCTGTTTCAAGCCAATTTATCCAGCCAAAATGTTACATCAATAGGCAGTCACAACACAAACAAATAAGGCGACACTTAGCATTTCTTATTTTAACTTGTTTCTACAACTTTGGAAAAAATAGAGGTAGAAAATTACCTCACTTTTATCATTAAAAACTCCCAATAATATATAGTATATTCTCAGCAAAATACAGTTGTTCCAACCTTCAAAAACGAGTAGAACTTGAACAACAACATACCAACAACGGCAGCCCAACACAACCTCGAACTTCTAACTTTAGCTAGGATTTTTAGGCAAGTTTAGCAATTAGAAACACTTATTCTTTGCATGATAATATTCTTGGATATAATAGGAGTATTTTTCTCTAAATCACTTCCCAATAATGCAGCAATCTTGCTGCTCAAAATGTAGCAGCATAACAGCACAACAACTACAATAAGTCAACATACAAATCATAACTTTCTTCTAGTTTTCCTTCAAAAATTCATACACTTATTAGAGATTTCAAAAGAGAGAATTGACTTACTATTTATTATGAACAATTCCACTAAGATGGAGTATAACTTTATCTCAAAATAGTCCAAAACACGAAACAACAACACTGCCAAAATGAAGCTACAAGGCAGCAACAACTTCACCACAACGTTGCCTTCACTTCCATCAACACTTTCTTGAGTTTTGATGGTGTTTTCTTGAGGGATATTCTCTTGATTTCTAAGGCTTTGCTACTATAAAAGAGATAGAAATTCAGAGGGTAAGCAAGCACCTCAAACCTGAAAAATTTGAAAATGATTTCATAACAAAAAACTTAAAATATAAAGGTGTTTGACGGTGGCCATGTCACTGCTCGATAGTGCCATCGTAAAATGCATATAAATTTTTATTCCGAACTCCGATTGATGAGTCGTTTGATGTTATTAAAACTAGACTCGAAGATCTTTAATTTGATAGATTTTTGGGTTTCTAGTTCATTATATATTGGGAGATATGGTCATTTAAATTTGACCTTAACTTGTAAACTTTACATACTCTTTGTTTTTCCATTCGTACACATTTCTCTTGTCATCTACGATCAATATACAACCCGTACTTACCTTAACATAGCATAGTAATATGAAATAATCACCAAAAAACTTTTGGTGTGTAACATCCTCCCCCCCCCCCCTTAGAAATATTCGTCCTCGAATGTCATAACACTTTTAACTCATCTTTATCTTCCGTCATAAACATACATTCCATATATTCGTAAACATATCCTTTCCAGTCGTTGCTTCATATCAAACTATACTTATTCAACTCAATCTATTTATCTAACATAAGACAGACGTGCCTTAACACCACATAATCGATGACCTTTTCTAACCATAAGCAAATTTATACACTACCACAACAGATGATTAACTCCAATACCACTTTCCATTCACCACTTAAGATACAAGATCAATGTTAAATCTGAAGCTGCCCTTTTACCTTTGATTTTACCATGGCCATTATTGACGGTCCTGATAACAGAAACAAAAGCCTGATCTAGGGACAAAGAAGGAACTAAATCTCCAGGAGAAATTTGAATATCTGGCCACACCCAGGGCCTTGAAACGCTACATGGGGCCTTAAATAATCCTGTTGACCTGGTCTCCCCACTTTATTCTACTTCTTTGTCGGTACTTGGAAACGGTGAATCAGATTCCTCTATCTTCTGAGAAAATGCTTATATCTGAGCAACAGTCATTTTTGTATGGGTTGACATTCCTAAACACTCTCAAACTAGATAGGGTCCCAAACCTAATACAATTGATGATACTCTATCCCTCATATTCTACACCCTATCTTAAGCATATCGGACCAAAGAATTAAACCTGAGACCATATTCGTGAATACTTATGCTGCCTTGCTTTAGGTACAAAAACATACTAACTCGAACTCGTTGAAGTTACCGTGGTAAGTACTGATCCGTAAAGGCTAGGGAATTTAGGCTCAAAACCCACGGGCACTAAAGCTCTCAGAAGTATTCCCCTAGATCCTGCCATTAATTTCAACAGCTGATTTTTTGAAACATCACTATTCGGGTTAACATTTGAATGCTTTCTCAAAATCTCATCCCTTTGATATAGCTGAAGGTGCTGGAGGATAAACAACTCTACCTCCTCCTGGCTCTACTGAAATTGGGACAACATGAGGGCTGAATCCCTTCCCATGGTAGCTCTGACTAAAACCAAAGGAATAGTAACACGGGGAGTAAAACAAAACTCACTTCGAGCATATAATCTATTTCTCGAATCAACTAGAGGGCGACTGGGTCCATTTCAAGCATCAGTGTTGATAAATCTCGTAGCCATCTGCCTTACCCCAGGTGAATTTTAAAACATAAGCACGATTGAGACTTCAAACAACCCTTACATCTTTGCTCTATAGCACGATCTATTAATGAACAAAGTGAAACAACTCATAAATGCCCTATAGCCTCTTGATTATAAGTATGGTGCACAACATACCCATAAAAAAGACTCTACTAGACATGGCTTGTGGACTCCCTAGGATACGACTTCACTCAGATACCAAGTTTTTCACGCCCCAAAACTGGGTAGGGTGCAACTGGCACTCGATTCATGATTGATCGAGAAGCCGACTATATGACATCTGTAATTGTAACACTTAGGCCATCCAGGCCACCTGTCATAATCAACTGGAATATAAATTGGACCCATAATGTCTTAACAATACAGGGTAAACAACTGAAATGCAATCAAGTCAATGAGTATGCTAAACCAAGAAACAATAAGCCAACGAGGCCACAAACTGGATAACACTGTACACACTAAGTCCACAATGCCTCTAAAGAGTAAATTGACTGATGGTCGGAACAGGGCTCCGACCTACCCATAACTGCATCTCAAAACTCAAGCATAAATAACTAAGCCCTAGCTCCAGGAAAAAAGGAGCATACCAACACATCCATTGATCTCACAAACTGCTACTCAACTGGCAATCCTGACCTCTACCTGCACTTGCTGCACAAACCCAAGTCCCCAAACGAAGGGATGTCAGTACAAATGAAATGTACTGGTATGTAAGGTTGAAATTGTAAATATGAGATAACAGTCCTGTAAGAACTGACTCAACACTTAAAAATATAAAGGATAGATATAACACCGGGAACTTTACAACCTGTAATTGATAACAACTTACTATAACATAACTGAACTCAAGATAACTGGACCAGGAATAAGGAATAGTAACAACTGAATACCGGAAACTAAAACCTGATAGTAACTCTATAATGAGATGAAAATGCAATTAAGAAACGCACAGGAAAGAAACTATAACTGTAATGCCAGACCAGCCAACCATAAATCCATATATAAAATTCATCTAGCCGGTGTGCCACACCGGGATAAAATAAAAATATCTCCAGCCGATGTACCAGACCTGGATAAAATAAAAATATCTTCAGCCGATGTACCACACCGGGGTAAAATAAAAATATCTCCAGCCAATGTACCATACCGGGGTAAAATAAAAATATATCCAGTCGGCATACCACACTGGGGTAAAATAAAAATATCTCCAGCCGATGAATCATACCATGGTAAAAGTAAAAAGAAATCTCAATTGCAATCATAAATGGAGCTGATAGGGCTCATACAGACTACCTGAATACTGACAATCATGAAATATGCCGACTTAGTAACTATAACATGTGTAGGATCTTACCACGTCTCCTAATACTACAATTATTCCATACACGTATCGGTCTTTCATTAACATTTAAATATATAGTTATGTTGTGAATGAATTCTAGGGAAGTTCCAAGAACTGAAATATCATAAAGACAGTGTAGACACGCGTTCATGATTTTAAACATCTCCTAGCAATACTAACACGAGGAGCAGAGAGGAATAACTTAACTTAAAATTTTCTATTAATAATCTTAGCATTCATTTCGTGCTTATACTCATTTGACTTTCATACTTCCATAACAAAAATTGTGAGCATACCTCATTCGTTGCACATTATATCACATCTCGAGGTAACTTATGAACAGGAAGGCATAACTTGCATATCTCAAACTTGGAGCTCTTTAACATAAAAATGTAAGGCAATTGTCTAGGGGCTGCCTTAAGATAAATAAAGACTTATAGTCGTGCTTTAGACAATGTAGGAAAAGCTCATGTGAAACTTTGCAATATATGAGGAGCTTAGAAAAGCTTAGCGGCATTATAAACAGTTTAGAAACATCCAAGAAAAAAATTCTTTAAAACTTGAAAAAGTCAATCCAACACTTAGAACAAATAATCAAAGATAATTGTTTAAAAAGTATGATGAAGAACATCTCCTTAAATTGAGTCACTATCTCAAAATATTCGATTCTGATCATTTCTTAATAAGTTAACACTTTACTAGTCTTTCATTAGTTTAACACAACTGAACATAAACATCTTTAGTAATAACTTTTTTTACTAAACGTCTTTAGAACAGGGTAAATCTTGCTAGCCATTTGCCTAACTCGTTAACAATCGTAACACTTATCATCTAAGTTAACAACCTTTAACTTTACTTTTTGTATTCATTATAAATTCTTTTCCAAACAGGATTCGTGATTCCCTACTTAATTATTTACTCTCGTGTTCATTATTACAGCAATTCTTATACGCATTTACCTTTTTACCTAATTGCTTATCTCTTAAACATCGTCTTGATCATATTTTAACGTCGTTCAAATGTTTTTGAAATCAACTACGGAAAGAGGGAATATAACTCACATATTACCTTAAAAGGTCTAACATTTACTCTTATCTCTCCATTGCTACTAGCGCCTCAACTTTTACACTTAGGTTAATTTTCTTTCACATCTACAACTTTCAAAAAACATGCGACATGTCTATGTAAAGCCTTAAGCAATTCTCAGGAGGTCTAGATAACTCAAAAGCTCTAATAAACATATAGCGACTTTCTAAAGGCAATCCTTGCCGCTTTAGTGTGTAACTTGAATGTAAGCATAAATGTATATATATTATGATTTTCGTATAACCTGTTAACATCAAGATATTCTGCATAACCTGCCAATAAAGATGGTTCCATAGAAATATCAATAGTTTACCCATTCGGGTTCTATTTTCCAAGTTTAACATATCGGTTAATTAAGAAACACATTAATTAGTATCTTAGCTTAAGGGAGAGGGATCGGGGAACCTTCTCATGACCCTAGGTACCTTAAAACATGAATATAAGAGGGTAGGTAACTATTGTAAGGAAATTCCATTTTGTTACCCTTGTTAGCCCTTATTGAGTTAAAATCGATTTCAATTATTAGGTTTGCCCGCGCGTCGTCGTCTTGCCATGTTTACCTATTTCCTTAGCAACCATAATGTGAAACAACTTTGACACCACAAATACATAACATAATTTAAAGGACCAGCTCACAGTGCCTACGCCGATGGGATTTCAGACTCAATTTACAACTATGACCATAATCAAAGGAAATTACCCTCTCCGCTTTACATTCATGTTTTTCAACTCTTTAGCAAATACACAACTTAATCCAAGTAATTCTAACAACTGGAAAGAACTACAATATGCTACTATAGAAGCTCAAGTACATGGGAATGCCGGATTAATCCTCGGCATGAATTCATGCTTGAAAATCAAGAGACAAAGAGCGCCTTACATACCTTTTTCTTAGGCGAGCTTTCTTATGTCGCTTATTTCTTTTAAAAACCAGAACTTTATCCCCTTAAATTACTTGATTTTATCACCAAGTGACAAGCCTGTTTCAAGCCAATTTATCCATCCAAAATGTTACATCAACAGGCAGTCACAACACAAACAAATAAGGCAACACTTAGCATTTCTTATTTTAATTTATTTCTACAACTTTGGGAAAAATAGAGGTAGGAAATTACCTCACTTTTCTCATTAAAAACTCCCAAAAATATAGAGTATATTCTCATAAAAACACAGTTGTTCCAACCTTCAAAAATGAGCAGAACTTGAACAATAACATTCCAACAACGGCAGCCCAACACAACCTCCAACTTCTAGCTTTAGCTAAGATTTTTAGGCATGTTTAGCAATTAGAAACACTTACCCTTTGCATGAGAATATTCTTGGATATAATAGAAGTATTTTCTTCCAAATCACTTCCCAATAACGCAGCAATCTTGCTTTCCAAAATGCAGCATCATAACAACACAACAACTACAACAAGTCAACATACAAATCATAATTTTCTTCTAGTTTTTCTTTAAAAATTCATACACTTATTAGAGATTTCAAAAGCGGGAAGTGACTTACTATTTTTTATGAACAATTCCTACTAAGATGGAGTATAACTTTATCTCAAAATATTTCCAAACACGTAGCAACAACACTGCTAAAACGAAGCTACAAGGCAGCAACAACTTCACCACAACATTTCCTTCACTTCCATCAACTTTTGCTTGAGCTTTGATGGTATTTTCTTGAGGGGTTTCCTCTTGGTTTCTAAGGCTTTGCTACTAGAAAAGAGAGAAGATTTCAGAGGGTAAGCAAGTACCTCAAACCTGAGAAATTTAAAAGTAATTTCATAACAAAAAACTTAAAATATAAAGGTGTTTGGGCGGTGGCCGTTTTTAGGGAGGTGGCCATGTCACTACCCGATAGTGCCGCCATAAAACGCCTATAACTTTTTATTTCAAACTCCGATTGATGAGTCATTTGATGTTCTTAAAACTAGACTCGAAGACCTTTAATTTGATAGATTTTGGGACTTCTAATTCATTATATATTGGGAGATATGATCATTTATAGTTGACCCTAACTTGTAAACTTTATATACTCTTTGTTTTTCCATTCGTACACATTTCCCTTGTCATATACGAGCAATATACAACCTGTACTTCCCTTAACATAGTATACAAATATCAAATAATCATCAAAAATATTTTGAGTTGTAACACAACAAAGGGCATTGTGTTTCATAGAGCGGGACAATAATGGAGAAGAAGGGGAAAAGGAGGTGAGAGATTTTATTAGCAATGGAGTATAGAATAGGGAGAAGCTGAGATGCATGATCTCAAAGGAGATGATGACTCATATTTTAGAATCTATCTCTCCACCAATATCTGATGAGGTTGATAGGATATGGTGTATGAGTAGTTCTAAAGGTATTTTCTTAGTTTAATCTGCCTATCAACTTATGAGAAGAAAGATGGAAGAGATGGGTTGGCTCTCTAATGTATGGATAAATGGTCTTCCTTTTAAAATCAGTTCTCTGCTTTGGAGAGTACTGAAGGGGAGAGTTCCTACAGATGATAATCTCAAGAAATTGAGGTTGCAATTGGTGTCCAGATGTCACTGTTGTGACAATGATCATCAACAAGAAACAATGACTCATTTATTTCTAACATCTTCCATATCTAATAGACTATGGAAGTATTTTACTACATGTGCAGGTATAAGTATTGAGAAGAGGGATCTACACCAGGTTATTGCTAATTGGTGGAATGCACTAGGTTCTAGCAAAAAGTAGAGAATCCTAAAAGGCCTTACCAACTATCATTATGTGAGAATTATGGAAGAGGAGAAATTTTAGGAGGCATGGAAAAGAGGTAACCTTTTATAGGATGGTTAAGTTATGTCAACAATCAACTATTAGCTATTAAAACTTAATTATCCATAGATCAAAAGTCCTATATTGTGGGGTAAGATGTTGGATTGCCTTCAAGCCTACAAGCCAAGACTTTATTTTCGAATTGTTCATTGGGAGCTTCCACCAAGACGGTGGGTCAAATGCAACACGGATGGTGCATGCAAAGGCAACCCAGGGGAGAGTTCTTATGATTTTTGCATTAGAAACTCTAATGGAAACCTAATATATGCAGAGGCTATGGCTATTGGGGAAGCAACAAATATGCAAGTAGAAGTGATGCCTATTTAGTGTGCCCTAAGATATTGTACTTCCCTAAATTACAACATATTTTAGAGACTGATTCCCTCGGTCTTAAAAATATATTGTTAAAGGTATGGAGAATACCTTGGGAAGTGGCTAATACAATGGATAGCAGATAGGACATGTTGAACCAGTGAAATACAGAGATAAAGCATAGTTTCAGAGAAGCGAACAACTTAGCAGATTCATTGGCTAATTATGCACTAAAAAATGAAGGCAAATACATATATACAAACTCTATTGAGCTACCAACAACATGCAAGAGGATCCTCAACGTATAAAAATCACAAATCCCATACGTGAGGATTAAAACATGAAAAATAAGGGAGTCTAGATACATTCACATTCATCCCACAGTCACAGATTAGATTATATTCATTAATTCTTGCATTCAGTTACAAGATTACTGCGACATTTTCCAATATAGACTAGGAGAGCAAATAAAAAAGGTGTTATTTCCAGCAAAAAGGGCAACTAGGTCAGATCTATATGTCAATGTTCATACCTAGCGAACACAAACCTCTGAAGGAGTGTAGGGCGACTTGGATTTCCCTATTTGAGCTTTAGTGGCATCTTCAACTAATGGTAGGTGACCGATGCCTCGGAGTAATTTACCAGACAGCTACTTGCATAAAGAGAAGAGATTACAACAAAAGAAATGAAGGAGGAGATGATAGTTGTATACCTCTCTGAGTTGCTGGTTTCAGCATCAATGGTGGTCGATTTATCACCCAAAGGTGAAAAAGAGTGAACTGGGTATTGGTGAAAGGAGGCGACATGATGGATTAGGAAACCCTTTCAGGAGATTTTTAATTTCTTATAAGAAATCTGGTATGTTGTCCGGACAACATAGTGTATTGTTTGGGCCAGTATTGGGTTGTTTATTAATAAAATGGACTAGACCCATATTTATTTTTTTTTAAAAGCAATGCAAAAAAAAAAAAAGAAGAAAAAGAAGCAATAGAAATAAAGAAAACAAGAAAAAAGAAGCGACATTCTCCTCCTTCAATTTTGCTTAAAAAATCAAACTCCCCCCTCAATTTTGAATAATAGACATTCTCTCCCCCTTTATTTTAATTGACTTTCTAAAATTCTATTTTACCCTTATTAGTTTCAATCTTCAATTTATGTAATATCTTTTTATATTATATATAATATTTATTTTTTAACTTAGGTATTTATAGTTTCTTATTTAAATTCACTAACATTATAAGTAGAATAATACTTCTATAAATTTGTCACAAAACCTAATGCTATTTGATTTTTTTTAATTATTGTTATTAAAATATTATATGCATTAAATATGTACATATGTATGTGCATGCATGTGCGTGTATTTATGTTTCGCCTCTTTCTTATCCTCTATTGTCTATATAAATAAATTAAATCTGATTGTTATAAATAGAATATTTTGTAAATTATAATTTAAAAATTAATTTATATTGTAAATAAATAATGTTTAAATTTGTCTTTATTTTATTGACTTTTTGTATTTCATACATTGAAATATATTTATGAAATTATTATTAACTTTTATTTTCATTAGTATAAATAAATATTAGAGTTTTGATTATTAATAATAAGATTATTTTTTTATTAACTTAATTTACTTCATTATAGAACGTCATTAATTTATATACTCAACTAGTATTTTTAATTTTATTTTTTCCCAAAAGTTAATATTTATTTTTTTAATTAAAAAAATTATTGCATAGATTAAAAATATATATTATGATTTTAAAAAAATAAAAAGAAGAAGACAAAGTTGATAATGTAAGGATAAAATAGATATGTTAAACAGTCAATCAGGATAAAAGGGAAGAATATCTATTGATCAAAATTGAGAGGGAATTTAATTTTTAAAAATAAAGTTCGGGGATAAAAATTATTTTCACCCGTAAATTAAAATATGAGATAAAATAAATTAATTATTTTATTCTAATTATCATATAGTGTAATTGTCCCTATTTTGTATAAACACTTTCAAATAATTACCCTACATAATAAGGCTTTTCATTTTATAGCAACATAAGAAAAACAATGTATTATTTTAGACTCTAATTTTGATAAAATTTTCACCCCCCACCCCCCCCCCTTCAAGAAGTTTCTCTTCACTGTGTTATTATATTCTTTCTCTCTCTAAACCAATGTCTTTATATAGAATCTAGGGAAAAGATGTAAGGAATCACTTGAACTATAATCATATCTTTAATTACATACCTTTTTTTAGGGTATCCTATTATTCCTTTAAACTATTTCAAAATAGAATAAATATATCTTTAGATATTGATGTGGCAAAAAGAGTGTGTTCACTTTTTTGGAGACATGTGAAAGATCAAAAATAACTTAAAATTTAATTAGTATGAACACATGTTATTGTTTAATATGATACTTTATAGTTAATTAATATTAAAATTTAAGCATATATTTTTTAGATTATTTTTCTTTCTTTCTTTGTGAAATAACGTCAATTTTTCTAATAATTGACGCTACTATTGACTTTGTCTTTTCTTCAAAAAATAATTGTGATTCTGTTGGCAATTTAGCCGTTGAATTAGTTTTAACAAATTATTTTTTGAAAAAAATTAGGTTTTAAAAAAAGTTAAGGTTCAATTTATTTTTAGTGCTTAATTTATTTTACATTGATTTTCTAAAAATAAATTTACCTTTTCAATTTATATATATTTGATTTTCTGAAAATTCTTACCTAGTAATTTGTGTTACTATTGAATTTTCCTTTAGTAACATTAATTACTTTAACAAGAATAAAATAATAAATTTGATCATGCACTGATAATAATATCAATAAAAATTTATAAAATTTTTAAATTTGAATTAGTTATTATAGGAATATTAATACATTTATATGTTGATGTAATATTAATAAAAAAACTACTACAAATTATAATTTTTATAATAAATTAATACCATTTTAGACAATTTAAATTTAATTTAATTTCTATTATTTTTTAGTAGCAATTACAAAAATAATAAAATTTGATTATATTTTAAAAACAAAGAAAGAAAAACAAATCAAAATATATTAATTTAAGTTTTCATGTTAATTAATTATGTGTATTAATTAATTATAAAGTATCAAACTAAAAAATGATATGTGTTCATATTAATTAAATTTTAAGTTATTTGTTGGACTCTCACATGCCTCCAAGAGAGTGAGCACACACTCTTAACCACATCAACTCATAAGGGTGTATTTATTCCATTTTAAAATAGTTCAGAGGATAATAAAATCCCCTAAAAAAAAGATGTGTAATTAAAAATATAGTTATAGTTCAAGGGGTACTTATACCTTTTCCCTAAAATCTATATAGTATATAAGTACGTATATATGTATTAAAATGGGGAAGTGGTGGGGGTAAGGAGTGAAACCTAAAAAACGCAACTCAAACTTAGCATTTAACAATATATGTGAAAAGGGGGTCGGATCCAAATGGTTGCAGTAGTGCTTTTACAACATCAATCGTTTTTTTTCTTTGCGCGCGCGTGTATTGAAATGATTTTTACGTATGTTGTTATGGTGGAATGACTAGTCATTAAGTGATAGATAATATATGAAAATAAGGGGTAACGGGTTTCGTGGCATAAAGTGTGTGTCGTTAAGTGATGTATATACCGTTGTTATAATTTTCCATATTCAAATAGCGGAGATTCACGAAGAAATATTGCCCTATTTACCAGTAAGTGGTATTATTGGACTTCTCTTTTGGTGGGAGATGTTCTTTATTTTAGATAATGAAAGCATTCCATTACTACCAATCCAAAGAAATACGACCTCTCTGAGATATACGGTTTATGCCGGAACGGTACGAAGTTGGACTAATTTGGGAACATTGGGCAATTTATTTTATACCTACTATTTCGTCTGCTTTTTGGTTTCTAGTCTTATTTTATTAGTAGTCATGATTGGGGCTATAGTACTGACTGTGCATAGGACTACCAAGGTGAAAAGACAGAATATATTTCGATGAAACGCCCTGAATTCTAAAAGGACTATAATGAGGAGAACGACAAACCCGCTCACAACAATAACATGGACATCATTGTATGTCATGTTATGTCCATCAGTATTATACATTATATGGTTAACTTTAGTGAAAAGAAAATTTGTGATTTCATGTTTATTCAGATAACTGATTTATTAAGAATTTGACATGTCTATCTAATCAGATTGGTTGCTAGTAAATTGGAAAAGTTGAAATTAACTATTATTTTGTCATCACCTTCGGTTTGTTTGTTTATTAATCTGATGCTACAAGGAGGTTATTCTTACCATCCAAATATTACAAACAAGTTATTCTTGAAAACATTTCACTTGTCAATTAACTGCAATGGAAATTTGCTATAATATTCTTTTTATATTTAATCTTATCTCCTCGATCGTAGAAATCACCTCATGATTTTCTTTTCAAGTTTTTATTTTTGATAATCACCTAGTAATATGTGTTTATCATTGAAGTCTGGATGCTTTTTATAAAAGGATTTGTTCCATCAAAAGGTAGAAGTTGAAAAATTGATTACTCAAAGCTGTATTGGTATGTGATTAAGTTGAAAGTAGAGTTGGATAAAGAAAATCAAATAAACTGTAACAATTCAATAATTTGAGTTAAATGAAAAAAAAATTCAATTAGTGGGTTGATGTTGAAAAAAAAAATTGATCATAAGTAATTTGATTTGATTTTAACTAAAAGAATCAAATCGACTCAAGTTAACCTTATATTATATATATTTATTTTTTATAAATATTTTATATAATTTATAAATATTTCTTGAACTTGTTTATAATTTTCAAATACACAGCTTTGAAAAATTACATAAATAATATATTTGAGTTACAAAATAAATATAAAAAAAAAGTTTAAATTCCTTAAAATGATCAATATTGATCCGATTTAGCTACCTTAATAAACAGATAATATTATTTTTTTAAAATTTATAAATTAATTAATATTTAAACTTTAAAATAAATTGAGAACTTGCTATTTTAACTATTCTATAACTTATCATCCTTTTTAATTAATAAAACACAATACTATTTTATAGGTTTTTGAGTCCAAGATTGATATCCTAATTAACATATAATTATTACAGTACAAAATAGTTGTTGAATTTTATTAATTATATGAAAATGAAATCTTTATTTTATTACGTAAGCAAATTCTACAAACCTATTTCTAAATAGTTTAAATAAAAAAAAGTTAATAATAAAATTTAGTTAATTTCAAGGTCTTAAATATTAGAAAATAATAAATATATTTTTCTTATATAATTTGAATAATAAAAGATTTAATAAGTAAAAATTTAGTTCATTTCAAATTTTTAAATACTAAAAACTAATTAAATAATAATTTAGTTCAATTTGTAATTTAGTTTTAGAAAAAAATATTCA
Source organism: Datura wrightii (assembly GCA_035772735.1). NCBI lineage: Eukaryota > Viridiplantae > Streptophyta > Magnoliopsida > Solanales > Solanaceae > Datura > Datura wrightii. Next base: position 131,291,621 of record JASDFA010000006.1, read on the forward strand.
AGTATAGACTCAAAATCCAATTATTTTAGCAAAATGGTGTTAGCTAATGAATAATACAACATAAAATAAAATCACGTTATAAAAATTTGACTTTAGATAAATAAAATCATTAAAATTTTTGCTTGATTATGTCAAATCGTACTGGTATAATATATTGAATATATAAAGTTACTAAGTGAATATTGCAATTTACAACCTTAACTTCTTAATATAATATCTAACGGGATAATGATCTTTTCTTTTTATTTATAAAAGATTAACATTTCATATGTTACAATATATAGTTCAAATAAGAAAATAATTGTAGCGACCTGTCCAATAGTTATAGCACCCTGACGATCAAAGCATAAGTAAATTTAAATTTTTTGCAAGCTTGGGTTAAATCCTCAGAATTAAAGGAGGACAATTTCAAATGGACTAAGTTAAAATCAAGTGGGCCCAAGTGTAGGGTCGTCGCAGCATACTGTTTCCACTATAACAGAACCGCGACAGTGGATGACTCCTCACTGCAGCAGGCAACGCAGAATAGAACCCCGCAATTCTGTCCAGGTTGGGATTTTAAAATCCATTTCCATAAGGAGTGGTGAATAAAAAACGCCAAGGAACAAAAATTAGGATTTCTAATAAGGAGAAAGAAATAAGGAGACTAGAGGAGGCAAAGACTTCATCCTCTACCACGATAATTTTCTGCAAGAACTCGGAAAATGAGGTGAGCACGCAGCTGAAAACTTCTTGATGATAGCTTATCGCCCAAGTACACTATGACTTACTTATATATTAGACTTTGATTAGCAAATCATATATGTGCATATGCTTGACGTGCCATTGATAAGCAGGAAGGAAATTTGCATGTTATTCACCATTAGCTAGATTATAATTCGTAAGTAATTACGAGATGAAAGTAATCGGAAGAAAATAAGAAAGAGGTGATAAAGTTATCATAATAGGCAATTTAGAGTCTTGAGTCTAGACCGTGGAATTCTGGTTTAGGTGGGAGTTCATAAAGGGCTACTCATAAGGTATGTCCCAAGTAAGGGACCAGGGGATAGTCACAGGTATGGGTATCGGACAGTGCATGCACTTGCATAAGCTAATGGACTAATAAGTTTACTTTTAATATGTTTATGTGTTATGATTGTTATGGTTCATGTCGAATTGATTATCGTTACCTGAGGGAGAAGGGTGAATTGGCAATAGGGATTGAATAATAGGTACATGCATAGTAGGTGAGCTGATTGCGAAGAACCATTACGAGGGAAATCTAAATGGAAAGCAGGGCTGTAGTACTGCCTGAGCAGTACCACTGTAGCGGCGCTGTAACCGCTGTAGCGAGACCACAGTGGCGACAGTGTTGCCGTTGTAATGAAGCCCAATCTCACACGGGCCAGTTGCACCACATCTTGTTGAATTTGGGTATGGGAGATGCAATGAATAACTAAATATGAATTGTCCTGGCCATGTTGTGTTATAACTTGTAATGTGTAATTCGTGTTGTGTATGTAATTTTGTTAATAAATTCCACTATGATATACTATGCCAGAAATGATGGGTGGAATCTGTGATAATCAAGTGAGAAAATGAGGTGGTATGTGAAATAGGAAAGTGAATCATTTGTTTGTTGGGAATGAGGGGCTCGTGTCCTAGGTAAGTATTTGAACGAGTTAGTTAGTATGATTAAGCTTGTGACTGAATACTTGCGTATGAGTGGCTCGTGCCCAAGGTAACCATCCAGGGAGAACAGGATGAATGGGTATACAAACAGGTATGACTAAATGTTCATACGGCTGAGTGTACAGTACATGGATTTCTAGAGTTCATGACTGGAATGGTAAACATAAGACCCTCTGACATGTGTGTACAGTGATGTGACAGAGATGTGTGCCCGACATATCATAGATGGTATGATTGTGAAGCAGAGATTTGTGTAGGTATGGTATGATATCCATACAACTGCGATGACAAAGTCATACAGATATACAAGTATAATATAAGATATACCGACATGATTCGAGCATGATGTGAGAGACACAGTTGGGAGGTAATACATAGTGATACAGTACATGTATGGTACTACATGACATGAGTGTGGTGGTGAGATGTAGTGTGGAATTCAGGAGAGGCAGGTTTGAAGTTTCGTGAATGGCGTGGAGTACTCAGCATCAGCTTCCGCATTTTGCTCCATAGACGAAGCTATGTTAATTTATTTTATTAATATTCTATTAGAGCTCTTGTGTCTATTTAGGCTAGATCTTAGGGAGGTCATGGTTCGGGAGGTTTTATTTTAATTTTTAGAATCATTTTGTATTCATGCAAGTTAAGTAGTCTTGAGTTTACTTCATTCGTAGGTTAAGAGAAGGGTTCTCCTATCGAGCTAGAATCGATGTAGGTGCCCGAGTGACTCGCCCATTAGAGTCATGACAAGTTGGTATCAGAGCGTCTAGGTTATCAGTCTCATATGTACAAGAGCAATGTCAAGTAGACTCCTGCGGATTGATGTGTACACATCCACATCTAATCTTTGGGAAGCTATAAAACATCTAGGAAGTTTCACTTTATTTTCTTTCCATCGTGGGGTCCGAGTATGTTGGTCGCCTGGGTTGTGTTCAATTGGTATATGCAGGATTTCAATTAGTATCTCGACGGTCCCAATTGGTATCTAACAATATGAATCTAGAAGATGCGGAATACACTTGGGATGAAATTGACTTAGAACCGATTGGAAGGAAAAAACCTTGTCAGTGTTCAGCTGACTGAGCTCCGCTTCGGTGAATGCCTCGCTGTAGCGAGCTCGCTGCAGCGAGTAAGGGACTGCTATAGCGGGTTTGCTGCAACGAAAGTGAGATTGCTGCAGTGGACCCGCCAGGAAGAATCCCAGGAACAGAATCCCCTGTTTTGAGACGACAGCAATACAAGATGATCATGAAAAACAAGCAATACAAATCCAGGAAAAGCAACGGCTAATATAATAAATAGAAAGGGGCCAAAACACGACTATTGTTTGATAATGTCAAACGGACATCCGTACACCAACAGAAATAAATACCGATATCCAAAAATAAGAAAGGGAAGTGATATTGTCTTACAACCCCCAACAGGGGCTACCCAAATCTAAGTCAGTATATGCAGAAAATAGGGGAGGGGGGACACTGCGGCCCTGCCTAACTAGAGGCCTCGTCACTACCGTTGCTGGAATCACCGATCATTTCCTCCTCGAATCCGTTGAGAAAGGAAAACTCTGGGAGGTCCCGCCTGATCGCCTGGGGTGTCCTGGTATCTTGAGAGAGGTGCTTGAGGATCGCCTTGACCTCCTTCTACATGCGGACCAGGAGCTTGTCACGAGAATGTTGCTTCTTCTTATCCTTCTCGAGGTCCTCCCGGAGCTTCACATAGGTCTAGGCTAGGGTAAAAATCGCCCCCTGCATCCCTTCTGGGTCCATAGTTGCTGCATTGGAGGGTCTGATGCTGGATGGAGGTCTGGGAAACCCTCCCAGTAGCTCACGCATGGCGACTATCTTCGTCTCTATCCACTCCAGAGGGCCCATAGGCCTGAAGTGCTAGCCCCACCATCCCCATCATCAAAGGCGGTCTTCCTCTTTTTCCTACCTCTACCCGAAGCTTCCTTCACCCTCAAAGGATCGAAGGGCACATCATAGGCCACCATGACATTCCTGGCCTCCCGATGTACCCTGGCCTGCTTGCACAATAGGGTAATCAGAGAGGGAAAGGGCAGGCCAATGATAGTCTTGGAGGCAAATTACCTCCACTCCTCTAAGATTTGCGCCCCCACATTCACCCGCAGCCCGCCCATAATGCAAGCCACCACTAGTGCACGGTCGTAGGTCACGTCGGTGATATTGGTGGACAGGAGAATCCTTTGGGACACCAATTTTAGCCACCTGGGGGTCTCCACAGTGAAATGGGTGCCCTGAATGCCCGTTTAAGTAATGCCACAATTTGTCGAGGTCTTGTGCTCCTCTGCCACTAAGGTGTCCACTAGCCACCGCCCATTCCCGTCCATATCCTGGGACTTCAGCTCATTCTGTAGAGGGTTTGGCAAACCCAAAGCCTTATTGATAGCAGCGGGAGTCAACAGGATCTGCCTCCCCCTAATGTAGGCAACCGGATCCCTCTGTTTTTCCCTAATTAAACTACAGATCGGGCAAAGGGTAGACTTACCCATGCCCTACCAATAATTTTCCTACCCTGATAAGGTTCGGATTCAAGCTCGAAGGGCTCGAGAAAATTAAACCATCACCCTAAGCAAACCCCACCATTTCTAGCGTGAAACCCCTCATGAAAATAGTCTATAGAACTTAGAGAACGATCCAAAGGACTTGAGGACGTAAAAACTAGTAGCAAGCTTCGTAAAATCACCCCAATAATACCAAAAAGGAAGTTGGGTATCCCCCCCCCCCAAAAAAACAACCCCTTCAAATCAATCAAATGGAATGGAGTAGGCAACCAATATGAGTAAAATAGTATAATAAAATGTAAGAATGAAAATTACCAGAGCAAAGTTGAGAAGATTGCCAGAAGGTTGAGAGAATTCGCACAAGTCGAAGTGAGAATTTTGAAAATGAACTCAAGATAGTCAATTCTGGCCCTTAAAATGACTTTATTTTTCGCTGCAACTGACTGGTTTTCACCATGGAGGGAAATAAATCGTTGCAGCAGATAGGCTAAAAAAGTGACATTTTAAACTCCATCATAGGTTCCCCATATTTTGAATACACGCTAAAGAATGCTTTATGAAAATCAGGGACGCCTAGGGAGTATGGGCCATGAGTAAATATCGTAAGATCCAAAGGAGAAATTCAAAAGACTCAGAGTCAGTCAGGTCAAGCCACCACAAAGCTAGAAAAAAGGGCGGCAATACCCTGAGATTGCTTCCGAAAATAATATTAGGGGAATAGGATGAAGAGAGGTGCACCATGCGATTTGGGTTGTTTCATTATGGGTAAGCATAACCTGAAAGAAAATTTTCATATTTGACTCCGGAGCTCGGGGAGACTTTTTCTGATTTGACTTTTCAAGTAGAAAATGAATATAGCAATATGAGTGTCATTAGATTCGTATTGTCATGCCCACCCTGAGGGGCATGACTGGAACCTGGTGCCATACTGGGATCTTAACTGACCTAGCTAGGCTCATGCACCTCTAGTGCATACCAGCGATTCAAATTAAGAAAACAACAAGCTATATTTCGGCTGTAAACACAGCCTCAGGCCGATAAAGCCACCTGCAAAAGAAGACAGTTAGCCAACAACAAGGTAATAATGGGATCCTATGTGGGCTGACAAGATTACCATGCTATCTAGTTATACCAGAATGAAAACAGGCGGTCACAATCATGCTATAGTCAACAAGGCTGCAAACTAACGCTAAACTAGGCCCCACAGGCCAACACATAAAAGATAACATACATAGGCCCCACACTGCCAACAATAACCCAAATATGAGAATCTACAGTCTGCAAGCCTCTAAGAGTGGAATAATGATCGGGACAGGGCCCCGACCTACCCAAAAGCTGTACAACAAAAGAACAAACCTTCTCTAACTATCAACTCCACAGAAAAGGAGCTGACGGGACTACGGACTCTGGATGGCTCTAGGAAGGTCTTGAACCACATCTATCCGCACCTGCAGGCAAGTAATGCAGCTCCCCAAAGATGGGCATCAGTAGAATATGTATCGAATATGTAAAGAAGTAATGAAAATGACTGAATAATACTGATAATAAAATTGAAAGGATTAGAGTTATAACCTGAATAGCCTCACAACCTGTTGTATAACTAACAATAAATAATGCAAACAAGAACCTTACCTAGCTCCCATAATCTTGGAAGGTACAACCGACACAAAATAACCCAGCTGGGTCCCCATAAGCCCTGGCGAGTTCACTTCAATCTATATACCCCTAACATGGTCAATATGCGTCAATGGGTAACTATAACCAACCTACCTAGCCTCTGGGTCTGCAACTGAGCCTGCTGGGCTCTTGTAGCTGTGTTTGAGCCCCATGGGCTCTTGTAACTATACCCTGGCACACAAGGCTCAACAAAGGGTCAGTGATGCCGATACGACATAAAAATAGAAGACTATTTGTGGATGGACTATAATATGGCCCTTCCGCTTGAATATAGTCCTGTTGGATAACATATAGCTCTTTTGAGTGATCTATATAGCCCCGTAGGTGATGACACGGCTAGTAATCCTAAGGTAGGTCGATGGAAGGCTATATAAGGTAGGGTCAGTCTCGACTGGAATTGTAAACACTAATCTCAAACTAATGATAGTAGCTAATCACAACATACATGCTTCTGGCTTTCTACAAGGATATAGGTCATTTTACTATACGATAGGAATAACTTGTTGAAGAGATTGGCCTTAACATACTTCGAGTGCCAATTCTCGCTTATCCGATTAGTTCCAACCTATAGCCGGCGATTTCACTCAACTGCAGCCCTTACGCTGAGAGAATAGGGATATTTTCAATACTAAAACTCAGCAAACAACAATATCTTTCGATAATAATATTAACTATAATTCACTCTGTTTAACTTGGCCAGAAACTCACAATTTCTCGAGAGTTCAGAAGGGAGAAATGCTTACCTATTGCCTGTAGCCACTTAGGGCTCAATTTGAAGTAATTCTAACAACCTTTACTCGGTGGGGTTCCCGTACACCGAGCGAATTTTCAAGAAATAACTCCACAAAGATGATTCTCCTAGGCCTAAAACTCGTTATCCAAGGTGAATTTGCATTTGGATGGAGTTTAGCGGCCTAATTTGACGAAAAACGAAAGAAAAGTCGAGAAAACTTATCATAGGGTTGCGTCTCTATTTTGGGGAAATGATAAATGATCTGATTTGAACTTTAAGTTGTATATATAGGTGGAGAGGTCGGTGGAAGTGAGGCCCCTCTGCATGGCCCATCACGCCATCAGGCTGCTGCGCCGCATTGCCCACTGCGCTAAGTGACTGCCGCGTCGCGCAGGCCCTTGCGGCCTAGCCTCGCCTAACCCTGCTAATCCATTCGACGATGTCCTTTCTCATCCTGCCTTCGAGACTTCTCCCACAAGTGTCATGCTCTCATTTCTCACTGTAATCCCACACGCACGCACACTAGCCGTTAACATCTTACGTGGTGTAACATCATCCCCCCCTTAGGAACATTCGTCCTCAAGTGTAATTTTAGGCTTAAAAGACTCAACTCTTTTAGCTACTGATAGAAAAATTTCGGCAGAGCTCCTCTGTAATATGGACTATCCAAAAATCTAAAACGCAGAAAAGTCCAATATATGCGTCTCATAGGATACTATAGACCACTACTCCACCACATAGAAGTGAACAACTGAACAGTACAAATAATATAAGCAACAAAGTAACATTTGAACAACAATTTCACCTCAACTGTCAGGTCTAGAATAAGTGAGGATATCTAACCCTCATGTCATCCTCGACTTCCCAAGTCATCTCTTCTACATTTATGTTCCTCCACAGGACTTTAACGGAGGCTACATCTTTAGTCCTTAATCTATGAACCTACCGATCTAGTATAGCAACTGGAGTCTCTTCATAGGATAATTCTTCAGTAACTTGAATGTCTTCAACTAGAACAACCCAAGAAGGGTCTCCTATACACTTTCGTAGCATTGACACGTGAAAGACTGGATGAATAGATTCTAGCCCTAAAGGCAATTTTAATTTATATGCCACTCGGCCTATCCTTCGGAGGATCCGATATGGGCCAATGAACCTAGGGATAAGCTTTCCCTTCTTGCCAAATCTCATCACTCCCTTCATCGGCGAAACCTTGAGAAATACCCAATCATCAACATTAAATTACAAGTCTCTGTTCCGCACATCGGAATAGGACTTCTAACAACTCTGGGCTGTCAGCAAACATTCTTTGATGAGTTTCACTTTCTCTTCTGACTGGTGGATCATATCAGTTCCGATTAACCCTGACTCCCCTATTTCGGACCATCCTATGGGGGACCTATATTTCCGCCTATATAAGGCCTCATAAAGCGTCATCTGGATAGCAAAATGATAACTATTATTGTATGCAAATTTGATAAGGGGTAGATGCCCATCCCAACTTCCTCCAAAGTCTATCACACACGCTCGTAGCATATCCTCGAGCGTCTGAATGGTGCCCTCTTCCTGACCGTCTATCTGAGGATGGAAAACTGTACTCAGATTAACTTGTGTCCCCAACCTTTTCTGAAATGACTGCCAGAAGGTAGCTGTGAATTGTGCCCCTCGGTTAGAAATAATGGATACTAGAACACCATGTAATTGGAATATCTCCTTGGTATACAACTCAGCGTAGTCTTCCGCTAAACAAGTAGTCCTAACTGGCAAGAAATGGTCTGACTTCGTAAGTCTATCGACAATGACCTAAATGGAGTCGAATTTACACCTAGCGCGAGGTAATCCTATCACAAAGTCCATATTAATTGCTTCTCATTTCCACATAGGCACCACTATCTCCTGAGTCAATCCGCTAGGTTTCTGATGTTCATCCTTTACCTACTGGCGATTAGGACATTGTGCTACAAATTCAGCTACACCTTTTTTCATTTCAAGTCACTAGTATATCTCCTTTATATCATGGTACATCTTCGTTGAACCTGGATGAAGAGAGTAACGAGAATAATGTACCTTTTCCATAATCTGTCAGCGGAGCCCTACTACAATGGGAATGCACAGTCGACCTCTTAATCTTAAGATCCTGTCTTCCCTTAACTCGAAGGCCGATAATTCCCCCTGCTGAACCTTATCTATGAGATGTACTAGATTAGGGTCCTCATACAACTAAGGATGATACTGCTGTATTCTGAATCACAACCCCATTATCCTCTAAATCTATTACCCGGACTGCTAAACTGGCTAACTGGTGTAGCTCTCGAGCCATTTCTTGCTGTTCTAGTCTCAGATGTGCTAAACCTCCCATATATCTGCGGCTAAAGGCATATGATACAATTCTAATCAACAACCCTGCCGCAAATACTCTTTCTACTATATTGGAGGCTCTTATGATCGGTAAAAATATCCACATGCACGCCATACAAGTAATGCCTTCATATTTTCAGAGCCAATGAACCACTGCAGCTAACTCCAAATCATGGGTGGAGTAGTTATTTTCATGCTTCCTTAGTTGCCTCAAATCATAAGCAATTACCTTACCGTGTTGCATCAGAACACACCCTAACCCAACGTCTAAAGCATCACAGTACACAACATAACCCTCTTAACCTTCCAGCAAGGCTAACACTGGTGCGGATGTCAATCTATCTTTCAACTCTTGGAAACTTTGCTTATAGTTCTCAGTCCAGTGGAACTTGGCCACTTTCTGAGTCAATTTGGTTAATGGCGCTGATAGGGTAGAAAGTCCTTCCATGAACCTTCTTAATACCTGACTAACCCTAGAAAGCTGCAAACTTTAGTTGGAGTTGTAGGTCTAGGCCATGTATTTACTGCCTCAATTTTCTATGAGTCAACCTAAATACCAGCATCTGATACAATAAGGCCCAAGAAAGCTACAAAATTCAGCCAGAACTCACATTTAGAGAATTTCACATATAACTGACGATCTCTGAGAATCTGGAGTACTGTTCACAAATTATCTCTGTATTCAGCTTCTGAGCGAGAATACACTAGAATGTCATCAATGAACACTATCAATAACATATCTAAATATGGCCTGAAGATGTTATTCATCAGATCCAGATCCATAAACACTGCTGGGGCATTCATCAATTCGAAGGACATAACCAAAAATTCAAAATGACCATACCTAGTTCTAAAAGCTGTCTTCGGGATATCTTTCTACCGAACCCGCACCTGGTGATATCCTGACCTTAATCGATCTTGGAAAAATATTTCGCACCTTGCAACTAATCAAACAAATTGTCTATCCTCGGAAGAGGGTATTTATTCTTAATAGTAACTTTATTCAACTGCCAATAATCTATACACATGCGTAGGGAGTTATTTTTCTTTCTTACAAATAGAACTGGTGCACCCTATGACGAAGTACTAGGCCTGATAAAACTTTTATCTAACAAGTCTTTCAATTGTTGTTTGAATTCTTTCAATTCTGTAGGAGCTATTCGATATGGAGGGATGGATATAGGCTGAGTACCTGGTAGCAAGTTGATAGAGAAATTGATTTCATGCTCAGGGAGAATACCAGGAAGTTTATCTGGAAACACATCTGGAAACTCATTAATCACTGGGATGGACTGAAGAGTCAGGGATTCTGCTTGCATATCCTGAACCCTAACAATATGGTAAATACAACCCTTCGCTATCGACTTCCTCGCCCCCAAGATAGGATATGAACCTACCTTTTGGCGTAGTTGCATTGCCTTTCCACTCTCGCACTACCTCCCCTGGAAAGTGAAATTGGACAGTCTTGGTCCAAAACTCCACATTGGCATAACATGGCGATAGCCAATCCATACCCATTATTACATCAAAATCAATCATTTCTAGCTCCACTAAATCTGCTAAAGTCTGGCGATTGACAACCTCTACTGTGCAACCCCAATAAATTCTTTTAGCTATAATAGATTCACCAATGGGTTTAGATACCTAGAAGGATCACTGAAGAAATTCCGGCGTTATACCAAAATTTTAGGCCACTAATGGAGTAACATAAGAAAAAGTGGAACTTGGATCTATCAAAGCATAAATTGAGTGAGAGAAAATGTCCAGCATACCTATCACAACATCTGGTGAGAACTCTGACTCTTGTCTCCTTGATAAGGCGTAAGTGCAATCCGAACCACTACCAAAACTAGATGCCCCTGATCTACCTCAGCCTCTACCGGCTGGAGTTGAGGGCCCGCGCCCTGCTGAAGGTGTTGGGGCATGTGACCCTGCTGAAGACCTATCCTGCCAGTTCCAATCACCCTGACCTCTAGCTGGACAATCCCTTATCATATGACCCTCTTGTCCATATGTATAACAACCAGTAGAACTGTACCTGCACGTCCCAAAATGACGTCGGCTGCAATGGTATAACATGGTATAGTGGACCTGCTCTAGTCTAATCCCCTCTGCTGTCGGAGCCTGATTCTCATAAGCTTTCAAGGACCCTGACTGTTCCCAATGGTTTGGTCTACCACCCTGCTGCTGCGAAGGTGGGGGCCTGCGTGGCCTGCCTAATATTTGCAGCCTAGGTCCGCACTGGAAATTTGCATGCGTGTCGCTGGGCCTGGTCCTCTGGTGCTGCTCCTGATTCACCCTTTCTACTTCTCATTGTTGCTGCCTAATCCCTTTAATATTCTGAGCAAAATCCTGAATGCAGCCCGTAAGGTAGCTGTAACACAAGTTTCCAATACTCTAGGAGCATCCTTATAATAAACCGATGTACCCTGGCTGGCATGGTATCCACAAAGTCTGTCGCATATCTAGATAAGGAGTCAAACCTTATTGCATATTTCCAGACATTCATCGAACCCTGTTTAGGTGCAAAAACTGATCCACCCGGGCATATTGGATTTCTCGTAGTAAGTAATGATCTATGAAGGCCTCTGAAAAGCTAGACCAAGTCGGAGGGGGTACGTCTCTGCCTTGGGACCTTTTCCAAATCTCATACCACAACACTGCTATGTCCCATAATCGAAATACTGCTAACTCGACCGACTCCGCGGGCGTAGCATGCATCACCGTAAAGATCCGCTGTAACTGATCCAGAAAGTCCTGAGGGTCTTCTCCACAATCTGTCCTCGTGAATTGCTGGGGACTCAGGGCAAGGAAATCTCAGACCCTCAAACTTCCAGGTTCCACCATAGATTCAGCAACAACTGGTATCACCGACTGGCGCTGAGCGGCCATCATCTGAACCAGCATGTAGACAGCGCTCCTAACCTCCTAATCTGATGGTATAGGTATAGGGACCGCTGGGGGTGGTACTGACATGTCTACTTCCCTGGGGGATCCTGGCATGGTGGAGAATGCTAGGGAGACCGAGACGAAGTCTCCCTGTTGCCCTCATCGAGCCGGCTCTGACTATGATACTTGATTTTGGGCAGATTTATATGCCCAAGTGATACTCAAACGTATCATTTTTGCCTTGTTTATCTAGCAATATGTATACATTTTTATGTAATTGGTAATAAATTGTGAATTTATACTAACCAACATGATTAGCATTGTTTTGTAGGTAAAATGTGATTTTGAGGAGCTAAAATGCATGTTGGAACAATATCGAAGTTAGACTTGGATTCGAGCACGAAAAAGGCATTGGACTGCACCAATTAAAGGGGCTCCGCGATGGAGCCGTGTCACGCTACCATCGCGGAGGCATTCTGCTTGGAGGGTGAATAATTAGTCAAATTCCAGTGGAGCCTCGCGACAGCTCCGTGGCACGGTGGCAAGCCTCCGCGTTGCATGCCGTGCCACGTTGAAGCTTTATTCCCGGACCCCAAATTTCCAGTGAGGGTCCGCGTCCAAGCCGTGTCACGGAGGCAGTGCTCCGCGATGCACTCCGTGACACGTTGCTTGTTATTCCGGGAAAAATTTTCATTAGTATAAATAGAACACTTAGGCTTATTTTTCATAATTCAGACTTGGTGGAGCAAGGACGTGGGTTACAGGCAGTTGAGGGACGAAAAGTTGAGGGTTTTTTCTCTCTTTCTTTCTTCTTTAACTCAATTGTTTGTATGATTAACACTTGTTTTAGGATGATTAATCCACAAATGAGTGGCTAATTCCCTTCCTTGATGAGGTTATGAACATTTGTGATGAATTTTGATTATTAAATTATATGGTTTTTCATCTTCTTCTTCCATGTTGTTCTATTAATTCTTGTTTCTACTGCATTGGTGTGTGGCCGACATTAATGTACATCTAAAAAGTCCGATTTCACTCGAGAGAGCACGAAATTGGAAAGTTGTGAATTAATAGGGTATTGTTCTTAACTTGATTTGGGAAAATTGAGTTTTGATGTGCTTTCCTGATAGAAATATACTTGAAAGCCGTATTAGTCAATGTAGGAACCGGAATTGTATTGCTAGGTCATGAATTGCATTTGATCACAGAAATGTAGACGGATGGTTTATGATTCTTAAGTGAGATTAAATACGAGAGTTTTAATCTCTTGGCTAATGTTCTTGGCTAGCAACTGGAAGAAGGGATTAACCAATTTATGATTATAATCAAGTTCATTACATGTTCTTAACCTTGGCATGCTCATATCCATAGTTTAAATTCAAAGTAGATAATTGTCAGTAGTTTTAGTATATAATTTATAAAACAAACTTTACAATTGTTAGTTACGTTGTTGTCAGCATATTTAGAAGTGAGATAGAATATAGTATACTTAAGCAATTTTCACTTATCCAGAGTCTCCTTGGATCGATACTTGGCTTACTTAAGCCACTTACTACTTGTTTGACCACGTGCACTTGCGTGTCGGTTTATATACCCCACAAAGCACCGAGCAACACTCTACTAGTTCCCTCTCCTACCACGAGATCCAGTTCTTGACCAGTCGTGGTCAGTCGTGCATCAGGCATTTCCTATGAAAATAAGCAGAATGATGTAAGCTTAGGGAGTTACCCTATACAACATAGCTCTATAGCACGACTGGAGAAGAAAGGAGGGTAACCACGCTATTATGCCTCGTAGCCTCCTGCCTATAGAATGTGGTACACAACACACCCATAGACAAGACTCTACAGACACGGCTTGCAGATTCCCTAGGATAGGACCTACTCTGATACCAAGTTTGTCTCTCCCCACCCTGAGAGGCATGACTGGCACCTGGTGCCATACTGAGATCTGAACTGACCTGGTTAGGCTCATGCACCTCTGGTGCATACCAGAGATTCAAATCAAGAAAAAAACAAGCTATATCCCGGCTATGAATATAGCCTCAGGCCGATAAGGACACCTGCAAAAGAAGGTAGCTGACCAACACAAGGCAATAAAGGGATCCTATGCGGACTAATAAAACCATCATACTGTCTAGTTATACTAGAATTAAAACAGGCGGTCATAATCCTGATATAGCCAACAGGCTGGTAACTAATAGCTAAACTAGGACCCACATAGCCAACACGTAAAAGATAACATACATAGGCCCCACACGGCCGAGAACAACCCACAATTGAGAATCTGTAGCGTGTAAGACTCTAAGAGTGGAATAATGATCGGGACAAGGCCCTGACCTACCCAAAAGTTGTACAACAAAAGAACAAACTTTCTCTAACTATTAACTCCGGAGAAAAGGAGCTGACATGACTGCGGACTCTGGCTAGTAGCTAGAAAGGTCCTAAATCACGTCTATCCGAACTTGCACGTAAATAATGCAGCACCCCAAAGATAGGCATCAGTACAATATGTACCGAATATGTAAGGCAATAATGAAAATGACTGAATAATACTGATAATAGAACTGAAAGTGATTAATAAAAAGGATATGAAATATAACCTGAATAACCTCGCAACCTGCTGTATAAATAACAATAAGTAATGTCGTAACAATCGATAAACAAATATTGGTAAGACTACATTGCCGGCTAGAAGCAACGAAAGTATGACCAATGTCAGGGTCAACATAGGGAAACTAGAAACCTTCACCTATATCGTAGAGCTTTCTGGGGACGAATAAATTTTTAATTGGTGTATGATGTAACAATCCGTTCGATCATTATAGTACCCTGACGATATAAGTATGGGTAAATTTAAATTTTTTGTAAGCCTGAGTTAAGTCCCAAAAATTAAGGAATTATGTGGCAGGCAATTCTGAATGGGCTAAGTTAAAATCAGGTGGGCCCAAGCATAGGGCCACCGCGGTAGACTGTTTTCTCTATAAACAAATGGCTGCAGCGGAAGACCCCTCACTGCAGCAGGCGACGCAGAACAAAACCCCACAATTTTATCCAGGTTGGGATTTAAAAATTATTTTCATAAGGGGTGGTGAATAAAAAATACCCAAAAACAGAAATTATAATTTCTAACAAGGAGAAATAAATAAGGAGACTAGAGGAGGCAAAGACTTCACCCTTTGCCATGACAATTTTCTGCAAGAACTCAAAACATGAGGAGAGCACGCAGCTGAGAACTTCTTGATGATAGCTTGGCGCCCAGGTAATCTATGACTTACTTATATGTTAGACTTTGATTACAAAATCGTATATGTGTGTATACTTGATGTGCCATTGATGAGTAGGAAGAAAATTTGCATGTTATTCACCATTAGCTAGATTATAATCCATACGTAATTACAAGACGAAAGTAATCGAGGGAAAATAAGAAAGAGGTGATAAAGTTATCCTAATAGGTGATTCATGGGTACGAATAATCTTGCTTCTAGACTGTGGATTTGTGGTTTAGGTGGGAGTTCGTAAAGGGTTACTCATAAGGTATACCCCGAGTAAGGGACCAGGGGATAGTCACAGGTATGGGTGTCAGACAGTGCTTGCGTTTGCATGAGCTAATGGACTAATAAGTTTACTTTTAATATGTTTATGTGTTATGATTGTCATGGTTCGTATCAAATTGATTAATGTTACTTGAGGGAGAATAGTGAATTGACAATAGGAATTGAATAATAGGTACATGCATAGTGGGTGAGCTGATTGCGAAGAACCATTACGAGGGAAATCTAAGTGAAAAGATGGGTTGGAGTACTGCCTAAGTAGTACCGCTATAGCGAGACTGCGGTGGCGGCAGTGTTGCCGTTGTAGCGAAGCCTAATCTCGCAAATGGGTCAGTTGCACCACATCTTGTTGAATTTGGGCATGAGAGATGTAAATAACTAACTATGAATGGCCTTGGGCCATGTTGTGTTATAGCTTGTAATGCGTAATTCTTGTCGTGTATGTGACTTTGTTAATAAATTCCACTGTGATATACTATTTTTGAAATAATGGGTGGAACCTGTGATAACCAATTGAGAAAATGAGGTGGCATGTGAAATGAAAAAGTGCGTCATCTGTATGTTGGGAACGAGGGGCTCATGTCCAAGGTGAGTATCCAGACGAGCAGGTTAGTATGATCAAGCGTGTGACTGAATACTTGGATATGAGTGGTGGCTCATACTCGAGGTGAGCATCCGGGAGAGCAGGATGAATGGGTACACATACAGTATGACTAAATGTTCATATGACTAGGTATACAGTACATGAATTTCTAGAGTCCCCTGTAGGTCATGACTGGAAGGAAAAATATAAGACCCTCTGACATATGTGTATAGTGATGTGATGGAGGCATGTGCCAGATATATAACAGATGGTATGAATGTGAGACATAGATGTGTGCAGGTATGGTATGATATCCATACGGGTGCAACGACAAGTCGTACAAATATACAAGTGTAATTCAAGATATATCGACATGATTCAGGCATGATGTGAGAGACAAAGTTGGGAGGTAATACATGGTGATATGGTATAGGTATGGTACTACATAGCATGAGTATGGTGTCGATACGTAGTGTGGAATTCAGGAGAGGTAGGTTGTGGTAGGTTTGAAGTTTCATGAATAGCGTGGAGTACTCAGCATCAGCTTTCGCATTTTGTTCCGTAGACGAAGTTGTGTCATTTTATTTTGTCAGTATTCTGTTAGAGCTCTTATACCTATCTAGACTAGATCTTGGGGAGATCATGGTTCGAGATTGTTTATTTTAATTTTTAGAATCATTTTGTATTCATGCAAGTTAAGTAGTCTTGCATTTACTTCAATCGTAGGTTAAGAGAAGGGTTCTCCTATCGAGCTATAATCAATGTAGGTGCCTGCACGACTCGCTTATTTGGATTGTGACAATAGTTATATAAGGTAAAAACTTAATTGATAAAATTAATTTTTATTTAATGAATTACTATTTAGGATTTTAAAATAAACTGAGAATCTGCCACTTTGACTTTCCTATAATTAGCCTTAACATATAAGTTATTATAAAATTATTGAAATCATGGTGACAGAATTTCAATCATTAACTTGGTTGTGTTTCAATTTCATGGTGTGTTCAATTGCGCTTTGAGGTGATTTTAATTATTATTATTTCGTAATTTTTAGAGTCAGAGATTTTATTGGTATCTTAACATGTAGTTAGCACAGAAAATAATTAAAAAATCTCTATTTTTATTACGTATATTGACCTCTACAAACTCCTCTCTAAATATTAGAATTTCAGTGTAAGTAACAAAAGATTTATTTAATTTTAAAGTCTTAATTATTATAAAAAAATAATTAAATTGCAATTTTATTAAATGTGAAATTATTTTAAAAGGTAAGAGAAAAAGTTAAAGCAAATTTGATTAGAATTTATACAACGGTCATTTGTTCACATCTTCGACTCACAATAAAGAGTGTGATGATATTCGTGCGATTACGTCAACTAATGTTTTGTTCTTCATTCTCCTATCGAAGTTCTCGACATAACTCTAAACGAATACACATCTAATAGTCTCGAACGAAGAGCATGCATCGAAAGCAATTTTGTGACTGATTTGTTTAGAAAATATGGGTCATTGGTGGCTTTGGCTAATAGAATGCTAGTAGAGTACTATTGTTTAACAGTTTTATTAAAAAAATATAATTTTTTTTATTAAAATTAACTTGAGCAAGAAACTAAGATGCTAAATTTAAGAAAATAACTCATAGAAAAATATGTTAATATTTTAATGGTAGTTTCAAAAAAATTTGTGACTCTTATTAAAATTAACTTCCAGTCTTGAGAGAATTATAGAAAGATTTTAACTATGACAAGTCGAAGACTCCTATTTGATGGCAATAAAATTATTTGAGGTGGAGTTTTTTTTTTACTAACTCATGTTAGCATCCTTGTTTTAAGAAAAAAATAAATAGGTGAGGACATTTTTTCTTTTGGTCGATATAATTGAATTTTTTTAATAATTTATTTTAAATTTTTTAAAATTGATTTTAAAGTTTTATATTTTAGGTATATAATTCAAATAAGGTAAAATTCACCCGAGGCCACGCAACACTGACATATCTTTTAAAAAAATTAGAAAATTTAAACTTTCTTTTAATATTTTCCGTAAGATCAAGATTGCGCAATTAATATTCTATCTTGGCATTTTAATTTTATCTTATTACATATAAATTAAGACTGAAATATTATTTTATGGAGTTTTATAATGTCTTATTTGCATGACACTTATGTTTAATTTGTATATAAATTAACTTTAAACTTTTTGTAATATTTAAATTAAATAAAAATGATATAACTTCTAGTAATGGTGATGTTGTGTTCTTCCTTTCCGTTTGTGTCTATTCTCCATCTTAACTTTTTCTTTGGTAATTCTAATTTCTAAAGTCCTAAACAAAATTAAATGCATTACATAATGATTTTTGTATAATATTAATTATTCTCTTCATTAATTAAAACACTAGAAGAATTTCTTAATCACACATGAACAAATACGAATTGTGAAAAGTTTCTCTCGATAAAGAGATCAAGCGGAAGTTATTATATGATGTTTTAAACTAATCAACATGCAATTATAAAGTTATAAGAATTACAAAATTTCAAATTGTAAAACTAAGTTTATAACGACATTGAAATTTGAAGGATTACAAAAAATATGATTCCTTGTTAATTATGTTTTAAATATTTATATAAGGTAAATTTTAATAAATTTTTAATTCTTAAATATTAGGAATTCTTACATAAATCAAATAAGGAAATAAGGTAATAAATATTTATTGTTTTTACATTTTAAAAATAAGTAAGAATTTAATAATTACATCTTAAATTAATTTTCGAGTCCTAAATATTGGGATACTAATTAATGATAATTATTTGAGAAAAATTATAAATACCAATTTTGTCTATTATAGAGCCTTTTGATGAAGAGTAAAAAGTTCAATCAACATTTATAAGGGTTTTTATGCTTTTAATATACCATAGATAGATTATTTCAAGTTTGGACTTGAATTTTGAATGATCAAATAAGTTTTATAGTTCATAGATGCATGTTAATAACTCAAATAACGTTCAAATTTAAACCAAATCAATATTAATACTAACAAAAGAAATGATTGCTACACTAGGAACGATAACAATATTAGATATCTATTCTTTAATTTTGCAGGTTAATTTATACAGCGAAAATACATAACTTGGTTTTTTTAATATTTAATTATGTAATTAATACTTATTAATCGTACTTTATTTGGCATGCCTTAGTACTTTTAGAGTATGATCATTTTCATTATGACTTATTGATTAGCAATATTTGTTTTATGTGATTTCATTATCTTTTTTGTTTAATATTTTAGGATAATGTCATCACTCATCACTCATCTCATATTTTGTGTTATTTTTTTTAATTAAGAAACACCTTAATAGTTGGATGTTACTAGGATTAAAAAAATATTTCTAGTATAAATTATATATTTTATATGAAAACTTTATGAGAAAAAAATCAAGAAATCCGAAAAACTATTGGGCATTTGCTTACTTTTTGTGGTGACTATCTACAATATATGCACTTTTTGTGGTCACTCTCAGATGTCGTCACAAATAACTTTTAATTACAGAAGTATTTCGATCCTAGCATCATCATAAAGCCATATAGTGGCGACATTATGGGTTTAGTAGCAAGTTTTATCGCACTATCTTTTTTGTAGTTCGGGATCTAGTTACTTATATATATGTAAATCTCCCATAATTTTAAGATTTACACAATTAATAAAATTACTTAGAGCCGTCAATATGAACTAGATCTAATGGGCCGGTTTAGCTCAACCCGTAATTTAATAGAATTGGATTGTGATTTTTGAAGCTCATTTAAGAACGAAACTTTTAGCCCGATCCAGATAAGCACGCTGACCCGTGGGGCTTGATTGAAGTGGGTAGGGTTGGCCCGTGGGATAAATAAAGAATAAATTAAAATAAAATATTACTAAAAATAACCAGAGAACTCCAAACATAAAGTCTCCTTAAACCATCATTGTAATGGGTGAAATATTGTCATCTGATTTCGTATTTTATTGTGATCTAGTGTAACAAAAGTAGGTTAATATTTCTATTTAGCTAGTTATATTATTACTCATTAGATGTTTGGTTTGCTTATTACTATCTCTATTTGGTTCAAGTGCTATCATATCAAAAGTTATTCAGTTTCACAGAAATTTTATATCTACCAAAATCATTTTCTTGTACCCAAGATATTTGCATAGACTGACAATAATTTTAGATTGAAGTCATATAACTAAATCTTTACTCAGAAGCTAAACTTAATAATTATTATTAGGATCATATTGTTGGTAGATTTGAGACTTGATTAACAAGTAGTAACATCATGTAATATTATCTTATAGATATTTATGTTTAGCATTTTAAAATTATAATTTTTACTTTTACAAAAAATGAGGGCCCGCCGCAGCTCGCGTAGCAATGGGTTGGGCTTATTGTTTTATGACCCATCAAAATAATGGGTCAACCCGGCCTAATTTGTCAAATTACCAAGCTCATATGAACTGAACCGACCCATATTGACAGCTCTACGATTATTCCAAAGTTATCTAAAGTTATTTGCATCAACTATTTATATAAAGTTATTTGCATTAATTTTAGATTACTCTTCGCCTGATTATGTGTAGTTATCTTCCTTACCATTTAAAGTAATTTGATAGTGTAAATAAAATTCGTATGATTCTTTTCAACTTATAAAAGTTGATAGTTAGAATGAAAAAAACGAAAAAGGAATAGGGTTGAAAATATTTCAGAATTATTTGAATTCGGTTAATTGTACTATTCATTTTATTTTTTGGCTCAAAAATATTCTCGTTGTTAGTCGACTAGCTCAAAATTCCTTTCAATTAGCAAAATAACTCAAAGATACCCTTCTTACTAACAGTTTCTTCAAAAAAAAAAAAAATTAGCCAATTTTTCCCTTGAAGTATTCAAAATGCGACAATTTTATCGTTCATTTAAAGTTTTGCACAAGTGTTATTACTTTGACTATTTTAAATGACAATTTTTATACTATGTCAATTTTATGTAATATAGAATCTAAGTACCAATATTAATTTTTTTAATAAACGTTTATTCTACCTTTCAACATTATTATAGTTTCAACTGAAATATGAAATAACTTAAAGTTACAAAAAATAATATAACATATCAAGGTATAATTAAAATTTTATTTCATTTATTATATCATTCTTAGAATTAATAAAATATATATATATTATTATTGATATAGAAATTTTAATTAATTCTATAAAAAAAATATTTGATTTCTTGTTAAAAAGTAAAATTAATAATAACTCATAGCTGACGCATAAGAAACTAGACCAAAGCACTGTTATATGCCATCAACTTTTGTTTGTTCAAATAAAAAGTTCTTATACTAATTATTTTCTTTATATTGGGTAAGATAAATTATTATTTTTTTATTTAGAAATAACTGTAAGTAGGAATAATATTTTTGCATTATATAGCTAGTTGAAGTGTATCTTTTAGCTAATTAACTAACAATAAAGATAATTTTGAGCCAAAAACTTAAAAAAGCGTAAACTTAACCAATTTCAAATAATTAGAGGTAATTTTAGCCTTATTCGCAAACGAAAATAGCACTGTGAACTGGCAGAGTAGGGTGGTATAGGGTCCACTGAGAGGCTAGTAAATGGGCTAGTGTTGAGTTAAAAAGAAAAAAAACAAAGACGACAAAAGAAGTCTTGGGATGCTCATGCTAGGACATGCTGTATGTTGCTTATTTGTTACACGTCCAGCAAATTGTAGACAGAATACTACTGAATGAAGATGGTCCATGAGAATGACCTTAGAATTGTGTGTGCGAATGAATGAATAGTACACAAACACAAACATTTACAAAAAGATCATTCAAATTTCATAGATAAAAATTTATCATTTCTGCTCATTGCCCTGTTTCCAGTGTCCTTTTTCAGTATCATGCATTGCTCCACATCTTGTCATTTGACATGTCCGTGTTGCACGTGTCAAAAGGTAAAAAAAAATCTAAGCAAGCAAACTAAACTGTTAGAGCTAGATAGGACTTATACCATAGTCCCCGGCAACAATATCATATGTCATTCAAATCAGAGGCGGATTCAGAATTTGAAGGTTATGAGTGACATATCATTTAAACACAAATGTGTTAATTAAATCGATTAAATATTTAATCTATTTTCGATCATGTAAATAGCAACTTAGGACGACTCTGATTCGATTATTCGTCTGTTTGTTTTATAAAGCCAAATAAAATGAATAAAAAAATAAAATAATTATGATAATTCAGCGAAAAAAAACTTCCAATAATATTAATATTTACACACACACACACACATATATATGTCATTCATTAATAAATGTACTCGATGAGTTTTCATATTCTTAAAACACTCAATGATGACATAATTATTTATATTATAAATACTTCACGTTTTATGTAACTCGATTAAATATAAAGAGGTTGAAAAATTTCACATATATAATTTCAGTAACAGAGACGAAGTATTATGTTAAAGTATTGACTCACACCAATAGAAAATCTAAAAAGGTCAAAGAAATCAAATGAAATTTCACTATAATTTTCATGTCGACCTTTATTGCAACATGCATTTATTTTGTAAATTATAATTTTCTACAAGATTTAAATAATCATAGCCTAAACTATTTTTTATATGCATTTTATTCGAATGATTTAGATAACAAAATAAAAAAGTAATGGAAAATCATTGTCGGGTTTTTGAAAATTTCATGAAAAGAGAGGAGAAAGAATTTATTGGAAGAAGAAAATTATTAGTCTCATGCCTCAATTTGTGTGACACCGTTTCACTAGACTCAAAATTTAAGAAAGAAAGGAAGACATTTGAAATTTGTTGTTTAAATTTAATAAACCTTAGAAATTTGTGTAGCTATAAAATAGTTCATTAAGAATAAAGTTAAGTTGATTCTAATTATAGAAGAGTAATATTCTTTTTGAAGAAGATCAAAAGAAAAGATATCGTATAAGTTAAGACGGAAAGAGTAATATTTTATGCTTAGAATAAAAAGAAAGGAAAAGAAAATCAACAAAAATTAAACAAAAAATTGTCGGCAAAAATCAAGTGAAGAAAGCAATTAGATGAACGTAATAGTAAATATAAAATGGTAATATTTATTAAGAATGTATGACCTCCTTGGCCTAATGGATAAGGTGTTAATTTTTATTGTAGTGGTTGAGAGTTCGAATATAATGTGAAGCTTTTAATATTTTGAGGAAAAGAAATGAATGGAGGCGGCACTACACACCAACTTGTTATTGTGGGTGGCAAGTTTTTATATTATAAGATGTTCTATACATATACACATATATATTCAAAATTTCAACTGAAGTGTCCGGGTGCTGTGGCACCCCTACCTTAATAAATAGATCCGCCCCTGATTCAAATCCGCTCTCAATGTAGGGTAGTGTAAACGATCGATGCAAATATAGAAACCCAATAAGGAGTTGGGGTCGAATCCCAAAGAGACTACTCGAAGCCGAGACTATCTAGTGCTAAACAGTAAAGTATTGCAAGATTAAAACTATTTGGATTGGGAGTAAAAAAATTTAACTACAACTATCAATTGTATTAAGTTAGGATTGTAATCAATTAGAGATAATTCTAGGGAAGTGTCCCTAATATTGGGTCGATCCCCCTAAATCACCCAATGTGAAAGAATTGAGATAGGGCTAGGTCCGAACATGCAAGCAATATACTTAGGCAACTCATGGGGCGCCTTTCAACATCACCATAGGTGTCAATCTATATCAAATTTGTCAAATTGAAGAGAATTTCATTCTACCCAATTGCTTGTTTGCCCATTTGGAATTCAACCTATGTCTAGGAGAATCCATTAAACAAGGTTATGCCTTGAGTCGTTATTGATTGATGCTAACGCAACCCAAATTCTCTCTCTCAAGCCTCATAAGATAATTGGGTAGGATTTGATGTCTCTCATCACCTATCACAAGCTAAAAAAGCAAAAATCAATCAAACTTTCAATAACCTAAACTCAATTGGATCATTAGGGTTCACAAGCCTAGATCTGAGTTTAGTTATCCATGGCTAGAAGAAGAAGATAAGAGAAGTAATGCGACATTCTTACCAAAAGGAATAGAGATCTCTATTTGATTGGTGATAATCTTCAATTTCAAGAATTAAATCTCCAATCTATTTGAGACTAGGTCTAGAATCTACTCTCTATGCTAGCTATGAACTAAGGAAGGAAAAGCTCCATAAAATTACAAGAAAAATCTATTTATACAATGCTCCAAAAAGCCCATTAAATTTGAGTATCGGAGTACTGAGTGTGCAGGGACGGTTCCTTTGGAAGGATGGACTATTCTTTGGAAGGATGGACTATCCTTTGGACCGTACTCTACATTGCTGCATTTGTGCCTAGAGCTATCGTCCTTTGAGAGACAGACTTTTCTTTGGAGAGACGGTCCATACGAAGTGCGTCATTTGAGAAACGGACCGTCCTTTGGAGAGACGGTCCTTACTTCACTTCGTACTGGAGAAATCTCATTTTTCCAAGATTTGATCTACCTGTCAACCGATGGGACGTCCTTTGAAGGGATGAACCGTCCTTTCAACTGTACTCTAGAGACCCAAATTTCTGAGTTTCTAGAACTTGCAGCTGGAAAGGGACGGACCATTCTTTAGACTGATGGTCCATCTTTTTCCTCATCTTTGGGCCTTAGCTCCTTTCTTTATCCAATATTTTGGAACTCTAAAACATACCACAAATAGGTTAGTTTTTTCTTAATTTCACTCCTAATGACATGCATAATGCTATAAAAATGAAGCAAAAATATGTCGCTAATCTCCGACATATCAACATTCCGATTATAATTATCAACTCCAAAACTCGAGGGAGGAGCAATATTTTCTCCATTAAAGAATGTTCCAACATGATTCATCTATCTAGACAGAGAGGATCGCTCGATATTATGCTCTTGTGCATAACTTCTGATATTATTCATATTATATTGATAACCCCTAAAGAAATATAAACATCATCAATAAAAATATGATACTAGACATAACAACAACAACAACAACAACGACGACTACGACGACAACAACAACAACAACAACAATAACAACAATAATAATAGTAATAGTAGATAATTTTCCTGATAAGTTTGTTTCAGATCAGGCCTTAATGCTACCATTGGTATTTGACCTTAAAAAATATCTCTATAAATATTCATGTCAGGATAAGCACTAGCCTAAGCAGGAGGGACTTCACGACGAGTCCTAAAAATCTTCTTGACATACATTTCAAGCATTGTTACGCTGATTTGATCTTTAAAATCACTCGGTGCCCTAAAAAAATCATTGAACGACTCATTATCCTCGATATTAAACACAACATAATTGACTAAACTTTGTGGTGAAAAAGATATATTCAACCTCAAAAATATTCTCAAGTGATCAATTTTGGGTATCTCCCTATTACAAATAAATCAAACTTTTATTTACTAATATTTTTTCTTTTCTTAAATCAATTGAGTAATGCTGGGTACTTCAGTGTAACTGAACACTTAATATCAAATTGTGGTGGATAGCTATACTAAAAAATATTTTTGTCATGAATGATCTCATCGACTCAAAATAATGTAACCCTAACAGTTTGATTATTCGACATTTTCCAAAAAGATGTTAAAAGTATTAATAAATGAGTAGATTAAACAAAGTTCTTTGAATAGGATGGATAAATTTTAAGCTCATCTAAAGTCTGTTTTAAAAAGATTTTGGATGAACGTTGAAAAAAAAACTGATGAAAAAGTACAATATAGCGCACTAAATTTCGCAACTATGCATTTCATGGTCAAATCAAGTACAAATATAATGGAAAAAAGTCTGAAAAATTATAATATAAAATTAAAACTTTACTCTAGTTTTAAGACTCATATAGCGCGCTAAATTAGTGTATTATACGAGTTCATGGACCTTAACGGTTGCCAAGACCTTGTCCGTTTACACAAGGCATACAATGCACTAAACTAATGCGCTACAAGTAAAAAATAAAAATTTTATTTTCGCCCATTACTTTGATCAACTTTATCTTTTTTTAAGTCATTTAGTTTCCGAACTCGGATGAAGACAACTTGTTATGAAATGATACAAGCAGTAAATATTCACGTAATCAATCCAACTTTCTTGAAATTAAAGTACAATAATAATAGTCGATCCAACTTTCTTCTTGGGATTGATGTGCAAATAGTAATACTCCTTTCATTTTAAAATAAATGGTGTTTTATTTTTTTTTAATTTTGTTTCAAAACAAGTAGTATTTTTGCTTTTTCATTTTAATTTAAATCAGTGGTTTTTTACATAATTAAGAAGACATTAATGATGTTCTTCTAATTTTATCTTTATTTAAATAAAAAGAGTATTACATAATTAAAGAACTACTAAAGAGGTACATCTTTTTAAAGATATTTATTAAAACTAACTTAGTAAAAGTATATCTTACTTTTTAGAAATAAATAATTTTTTAAAGATGTATGCCAAAATTAAAAATATCATTTATTCAAACAAAGGAAATAATATTTATTGTACTCGTATACATCACTTTTAGATTTTCTGTCTTGCATTCTAAAAGTGTAATATTTGATTCTCACCAAACTCTACCCCTCCTATGACAGGCCTTCTCAGTCCAAGAAATAAGGGAAAAAGATTTTAACATTTGTGCTTTTTTGACATTATGATTTAGGTCCTGGTCTATTGTTCTCAACACATTAAACTCCTCCTGCTCGTGGATATAACACATTAAAAACATTAATAGGGCTCTAATGGTATCACTACCCCTTTTGCCCAAAAGGAAGTTTTTTTTCAAATAAAGAAATAAAAGAAGATGAAGATATAAAAATGTGTACCGTAATTATTATTATAAGATTTTTGGCTAGCTCCAGCCAGAGTGAAAAGGATTTTGAGCAGCACTCATTCAGTACAGTTGTAAAGAGAACCTTTGTGGACCATAGCACATGAACCTTTTATAATCTCCCAACTATATAATTCAAAAACACTCCATTTCTAGCCTGAAAATCAAGAAAGTCATTGACAAATCATCCCCACAGCTAGCTACCTTTAGAATCCACTAGCTTAGAAAAAAATTTCTTTGTTATTATGTACAACTGCACAACAAAGCTCATTTTCCAATAATTCTCAATCAAACAAAATTTAGTGTAAATGTTTCCCGTTCACTAGATTTTCCCTTATCCTTTCGGTTCTAATTTATGTAATATTGTTTCACTTGATATAATTTTTTCTTTTTAAAGTAAATTTTTATAATTATAAATTCTTTTATTAAGAATAAAAAAAATTTAAGATTAAATTATTTTTAATTATTAAATATTTTTTATAATACAAATTAAAGAAGAGAAAAATATCACGTGAATTAAGACACAAGTAGTAGTATTTTGCCTCTTTTGATGTGGGGTCAGGGAGGGGGTCAAAAGAAAGATATAGAGAATTTAGCATTTTCCAATCATTAAAGGGTGTGAATAGATATCACATAAAATATTTAAATATGAAAGTACCTACTTTACTAAATTTTGTGCATTTGCATTTAGGTACGCTTAATTAAATTCAGGATAATGTGTATAGTGATAGTGTGCATACTAATGGTCCTAGTATTCTTATGTGTTTAGTGGAGGAAAATATTTCTTGAGTTTTACATGCTTCAAACTCCAATTGAATTTTTCCGTGTTCTTTAATTTCTCGGAATGATAAGCTCACAAGTCAAAAATCTATATAATATATATATATATAACTTTTCATCACTTATTTGAATATAAAAAAAATGATTGCATCAAAAATTGATGAGGAAAAAAGATAGATACGCTTCTAGTCATGTAAATCTCATGTGAAATTTATTCTAAAGTATCACAAGTGAGTAGCTGTTTTATATAGACGCTTTTCCAGACTTTGATTTTTCGCCTTCTTCTAAATACTACAACCAAGTGGAGTTATTAATACATCGTTAATTTGCCTAAGATCATAATTTTTTTTAACAATGTATCTGCATGGGTAAAAACAATCTCGACTAGGTGGACTAATAATACAGTAATGCGCATGATGAGTATGGCCGATTATAACAATTCGGTAAGAAGCATTGAATAACATCTTCGGGATGTGGCAAATGAGTGCAGGTCCAGGAAGGTTCTGGAATCAATAATACCATGATAGTGTCTTGCCGATAAGACCCAGCTAGCTCCGGAGACACAAGATCGAAGACGGAACCACAACTGAGCGGGTTAGGCTTGACGGTCTACAAATCACGAAAGGTGCCGAGATCCTCATCGTCCGGTACGCAACAACATAGTTCGTGACCAAGTGGAAGACTACCAGAGGGGTGAATTCCATAGAAGATGCCCCTTAGGATTTCTTTATAAATATCCACTTAACCGTTTGTATTAGGGGTTCTATAATTTCTGATTAACAACATATACTCATTATATCTTAAGCTTCAAAGCTCATTATTCTTTAGCTCTCTAGCGACTACCACATGGTTGACAATTTTGGTTATAATATAAACTTCACATTTTATTTAATTCATTACAGCTCTCGCACACATTATTCAATTACTATTGTTTGTTTTAGTATTATTACATTATAAGATTAATTCAATCACGTGTCCTTAGGCCATATTCATAAGTTTCACTTACCGTTTTATGGCTACACACTTTGACGCCCACCATAGAGTTAGGGAAATTGCTAACTTGTTAGAATTTTCTTTGCAAGAAAATTCCACCAGCATCACAACAAACATCGTGGATAACACTAATCATCAGTTAACCACTAACCAGGTCACAATGAGCAAACGCCTATCGGGCCATGAGGGCAACTGCCAATTGAGAAAAAGACTCCACCCAGTAGCGGCACGGTGATGTGCCTCTTGGGGAGTTTGGTCTGTAGGGCGCTAAGGAATAGATTTCCGAAGATACAGAAGAATTTGAGGATAAAGGTCATAGAAATAAACCAAATAGTGGGGATGTGATCATGGAGGAAATAATAAGTATCTTGGTTCCTCAGTAGGGTGAAATATTGAAGCTCCTCGCAAAGGTAAGATCACAACATAACTATGCTCTAGCAAACCGCGGGTTCCCACAATCTGACTCTAGAAGTCTCAACTCCACCATCAAAGATAACTATGGTAAGGTGATTGAAAATAATAGGGTTAGAGGTTCCGATATGGGTTTTGGAGTCGAGAATGTCCAAAGGATCCTTTAAGGATTGAGTTTCTGATATGCGTTAAGGAATTTCACACTAGAATAAACCAAATTCGTAGAGCACCTACGGTCATGAAGGGGACCCATTTGAGAAAATACACTCAACTACCGTACAAGCTAGATGATACACTGATATTAATATCGAGGTTCAAGATGTCGAATATCACCAAGTATGATGGAGCAACCGGTCTACATCAACACGTGACAACATGTAGTATGGAAATTAAGTGAAACGATTTGACTTTGAATGAAATTGAGTTGGTTTAGTCAAGAAGTTCGGTGAAGCATTAGTCGTTGAGCTCTAACATGGTATTCTCTTTTACCTGAGCATTGAGTTGACTCCTTTTTTATGCTTGTAGACCAGTTTATAAAGGCACATGTCGGGGCTCAAAAAGTACAAACTCAAAAAAAAGACATCTTCAAGATAGTGAAAAGTGACATGGAGCTTCTTTGGGAGTTTGTGACAAGGTTTCAAGGGAATAGAACATTGCTACCAACGGTGCCTAATGACTGGTCAATAGAGGCTTTCACCAAGGGATTGAATCCCCTAAGTTTAGACCCCTCTTGAAAGTTAAAGGAAAATTTAATAGAATTCAAGGTGGCTACTTCAGTGGATGTGAAACAACCGATATGAGTCCAAAATATGACTTGAGGATGACTAGGTGAACCCCATAATGATTTGTATACCAGCAAGTCTGCTGAAGAGGCACCTTGGAGAAATTTTGAGGTGAAACTAAAGAGGCACCAATTCCAACCATATGTTGTAGCGAAAAGATCAATTTAGGAAAGATACTTAAAGCAAGAAAGAAACAGTTTAGGTTATCAATCATTATAAATATCTTATTCAGACAGAAGGTAAAGTCATGGCCAGAGTAATAGGGTTTTGCAGAATAGAGAACCTATAAGGCCTTCGTAACCACTAGTCAGGGACTCTGATGCTCTACCACTTTCTGAATCTAGCTTCAACATAAGTACCTTGGATCTGGTATTAACCATGAGGGATACCAATGAATTTAAATGGAAGAAGGATATTCAGTCATATCCCAAGATAAGGGACCAAAGCCTGTAGTGTAATTTTCATGGTACTCACGGGCACAAGATTGGGAATTGCAAGATCTATGCGAAGAAGTAGCTTAGTTTCTCAAAAATGTCCATAAAATGGAGTTTTTTAGTGATAGGCCAAGAACAGTTAAGGAAGGATGAGGGGCGGAGTGGTGCAGAACAAGCTTCCCTATGTAACACTATAAATATGATATTTAGAGGGGTAAAGGTGGTGTAATATATTCAGCAGCAAAAGATACAAAGGTCTTGATCACATATGAAAAGAGAATGCGAGAGGCTCTGGACTCTGAAGATGTGATCACTTTCAAGGATGCAGATGTAGATGGCCTCACCCTACCTTACAACGACACACTGGTAATTTGTGTTAACATTTTAGATACTAATATTAAATATGTGCTAATTGATTTAGGTAGCTCTGTCAATGTCATACAACTAAGGGTACTCAAGTAAAGAAAGATGGTGGACAAGATTATCTTGGCCACAATATTACTAGTCCGTTTTAATATGTCGAGTGCAATGAATCGAGGTGAGATAAGGATACCAATATGTACTGAAGGTGTAATCAAAGAAACTTTTTTCAACATGATGGATGGATACATGGGGTACAATATCATCATTGATAGGTATAATTCCATGAAAACCCTAAGATCAGATCCAGGAGTTGAAAAGGAGAAAATAGAATTTTCTGCACCAGGTCACAGAACGAGTCGTCCCATGACCTGTGGGGTAGACCACGAGTCGTGGAGTGACTCGTGGTGAGGTGATAGACTTAAGTTGGAAATTTAGAGTTTGGGGTGACCACGGACATGACCAGGAGTCCTGGTTAGCTCCACGACTCATTGAGCCATTCGTGGTCAAGGATGAGTTGAAGGTAGGAGAATTTGGATAGTGCACCTAACGGTGGGTCACCACAACTTGTTGGATGCACCACAAGTCGTGGTGTGCCCCGTGATGAGCCCAGGTATATTTTTGGTAGTGAGGACCATGAGTCGTGGTCACCAGGAACGACTCGTGTAGTTCCCCGCGATGAGCCCTAGGTGAAATGTTGGCAGTGTACTCGATGGTTGGTGGACACGAGTCATGGCCTTGGACGATGACTCGTCCAGTCCCTCGTTGGGACTGGTAGTCAGCTTTTCTCTAGGAATTTAGTAAGGGATTTTCCGTAATTCTTATGATTCTAAGGCCTAAACTACGTGTTTTAAGCTATGCATAGTGAGTATTAAGAGGGGTAAGTTCATTCTAGGCCATTCCTATTCATACATGCAAGAGTAAGGTCTAGATAGGTGATCAAGCTCAAGTTATTCCATGTTTTTCATCAATTCTTCATTGGAAAATCAAGGGAATTGTAGAATCAATTCTTCTCAGGTATGTAGGGTTATGAATGGGTGAATTTATTCACACCCACGCCCAATCTCTCCCTAATTCATGAAATGCTATTGACAATTCTATGGGGTTTCATCTCAATTCTTATGAAATCCTTATGATCTATCTATTGGTTAATTCCCCTCATGTTTAACTTAATGTTTTACTAATTATGGGCAGATTTTATAACTATTTAGATTAAAATTTTCTAAAAAACTTGCCCAATTATATATGCTTCATGATAATTCAAGTTATGACTCTTTCTTGATTTTGATGTTCATTAACCCATTATGATTTATAACTTATGATGTGATTTATCTCAAATGCTCATCATTAATTTATGAATATCAAGTATATACATGTTCTACAAGTATGCATGAACCTTATGATTTATGATTATGGTCGACTCATGAGCCTTACTTTCATGGCTAGTTCACGTATTTCAAGCATGCTTATGATAATCATGATTTTAATTAGCCTATAAATTTCATGTATATTATCCTATTAGCACTATATATATTTTGGGAGTAGTATTTAACACCGAGTAGACCCGGGATCCAAGCATGCCCCGAGTCTCAGAACTACACACCAACGTAGCCATGATGGGACCTTCTTTGTGACTGTCCCTTTCGCCCAAATGGGCCTTTCACGAGTGATATCACACCTCTTTCATGGTTCTACCCTTGGCAATATACGAATGCCCTCCCGACTAGGGGTTTACAAGTCGGGCTCCATGTATACTCATATGGGGTATATCGGTTATAAGAATCTCCTACTGTTCCTCATGATTTATGTATGATTATGTTTATATACTTTGGCTAAAGTCATGTTTCATAAAGCTTTTCTCATATAATTATGATTATGAATGATTTATGAATGTTTTGAAAACCTTGAGTCGTACGTTTGCATTATGATATTTATGTTATGATCATGCTGTCCTACTCTTATGAGCTTTTATGTATTTTAAATGTCCATTTTACTTACCTTGCATACTCGGTACATTCTACGTACTGACCACATACTCTATGCTGTATCATATCATGATACAGACTCTGATCTTCAGGCTCTGATCTTCAGACTCAGCCTCGTCACTAGCCAATTCTCCAAAGTTAGCATTCAACTTCAGTGGTGAGTCCTCATCTCTCGAGGACTACTCATTACCAGTTATCTTGTATTTTTCAATTTTTCAGACTTGTTAGGTTAGTGTCCCATCAAACCCATCAGATTTGTTAGAGGCTTTCAGACTATATGTAGTAATCATCTTGTCATGTTTGAAGTGAATTCCGGTTCTAATGTCATGTTATGATTAGACTTCAGCTATGTTATTATGTTAACTCTTCCGCTTTACTTGAGTGAATTAGATGTATGTTCATGCCATGGGTCAATTTGGAGTCTTTTGGGCTTCTTGTCCCATGTCTTGATCTGGGCCTATGTTCGGGTCATGACAAATTTGGTATTAGAGCAATAGGTTTGAAGTGTCCTAGGGTGTCTGATATCCGCGTTAAATAGAGTCTTTTTATGGGTATGAAGCCGCCACACTTATGATAAAGAGGCTACGAGATGTTTAGGAAATGTTCCCTTCTTTCATGATCTATGTCGTGTGGTGAAATGTTTCTCTATCCTTCTAATTCTTGCTATTCGCATTTGCAGAATCATGCCTCCCCATAGATTTAGCTACAGAAGATGGAAATGGAAATGGCCACGAGGATGGCAACGGAGACAGGCACCAACCAGCCCCACTAGCCCATGAGCACCATGCATTGGAGCCGGTTGCCCATGCCGAATCAGGGCAGCCATTCAGATGCTAGCACAGGCCTTGACCGCCAGGTCACCCAGCAGGCAGTAGCACATATCCCGCAGAATGGGAATGCAGCGACAACGAGGGTTAGAGACTTTCTGAGGATGAACCCTCCTGAGTTCCTTGGATTGAATGTGGATGAGGATCCATATGATTTCGTTGAGGAGATTCTGAAGATCACCAAAATTATGGGGTGACTGGAGAGGAGTGTGCCGATTTTGCCTCATATCAGTTAAAGGGGGTCGCACACATTTGGTTCAAATAGTGGAAGGAGAGTAGGGCAGTCGAAGCAGGCCCTATTAGTTGGGATGAGTTCCACGCTGCTTTTCTTGATCGGTTCTTCCCTCGGGAGATGAGGGAGCTGAAAGTGGCTGAGTTTGTGAATCTCAAGTAGGGAGAGATGACGGTTCAAGAGTATGCCTTAGAGTTCACACATTTGTCCAGGTATGCACTTGAGTCAGTGGTGGATCAGAGAGCCCGTGTGAGCAGGTTCATACACGGGATAACATACTCCTTGGTCAGGGATTGCCAGACCTCAATGCATCTCTAGGATATAAACTTTGCTCGAATTGTCTTGTACACCCACTGGATGGAGGCAGTACAGATGAGTGAGTGGGAGAGGGAGGCCAAGACGACTAGGACTGATAGCATTAAATTCTCCCAGCTGAGGACTAGTGGGCACTTCCAGCAGTCCCACCAGAGATTTTTAGCCCTAGCACCATCATCAGCTAGTGATTTGTCCCGACCTAGACGTGATCAAAGGGGTAAAGCATCATGCTCAAGGAGCCGAGGGAGCATTTCAGGAGATTACACTTTACCAGCCTATACGAATTGTGGCAAGAACCACCCAGAGAGGTGTTTAATTAGGTCAGATGCTTGTTTTGGGTGTGGCAAACCCAGACATAGGCTCAGAGATTTCCCTTCAGCCAGATCAGGTGATGGTGGAGCTCGTACTCTAGCTTCTAGTTCAGTAGCTCCACCAGCACGCCCTACTCAACAGGGGGCTTCTACTAGCACAGGTGGTGGACAACACCAAAACAGATTCTATGCCCTAGCATCCCGCCAGGAGCAGGAGGCCTCCCCAAATGTAGTCACTGGTATGTTACGTGTTTTTCACCTTGATGTATATGCATTGTTAAATCCAGGGGCTACCTTGTCGTTTGTGACTCCTTATGTGGCTAGTAGTTTCGGAGTCAGTCCCGAAATCTTGTTAGAACCTTTCTCAATCTCTACTCCAGTCGGTGATTCAGTTATAGCTAGATGGATGTATAGAAGTTGCCCGGTCATAGTCCTTCAGAAAGACATCGCAACAAATCTAGTAGAGTTAGCCATGATCGATTTTGATGTTATCCTCGGCATGGATTAGCTATTTGCATGTTATGCCTCAGTCAATTGTAGAACCCGTGTGGTAAAATTATGATTTTTGGGTGAGTCAGCCTTAGAATGGAAGAGTAGTTCAGCTGTGCCTGTAGGTCATTTCATTTCCTACCTTAAGGATAGGAAGATGATCTCCAAGGGTTGCGTATACCATTTAGTTAGGGTTAAGGATGCTACGTCTGAGACCCCAACTATCCAGTCCGTTCCGGTAGTATGTGGGTATCCAAAAGTGTTCCCAGACGACCTACCGGGAATTCCTCCCAAGTGGGAGATTGATTTTGGTATTGACCTTCTTCTCGATACGTAACCTATTTCTATTCCTCCTTACAGAATGGCTCCAGCCGAGTTAAAGGAGTTGAAGGAGCAATTGAAGGACCTGCTAAACAAGGGTTTCATTAGACCGAGCAAATCCCCATAGGGTGCACCAGTTCTCTTTGTCCGAAAGAAGGATGGTTCTCTTCGTATGTATATTGATTATCGATAATTGAACAAGGTCACCATCAAGAACAGGTATCCTCTTCCGAGGATTGATGATTTGTTTGACTAGATTCAAGGTGCAAGGTGCTTTTCGAAGATAGATCTTAGGTCTGGATACCATTATCTCAGGGTCCGGGAGAGTGACATCCCGAAGACAGCCTTCGGGATGCGGTATGGTCATTATGAGTTGGTAGTCATGTCTTTTGGACTGACGAATACTCCTGCAGCCTTTATGGATTTGATGAACAGGGTGTTCAAGCTGCACTTGGATATGTTCGTGATCGTGTTTATTGATGACATACTGATATACTCTTGGAGTGAGAGGAGCATATCACTCATTTGAGGGTGGTACTAGAGACTCTCAAGGACCGCTAACTATATACAAAATTTAGCAAGTGCGAGTTTTGATTGAGCTCTGTGGTGTTTTTGGGCCATGCGGTATCAAGTGAGGGCATAAAGGTGGACTCTCAGAAAATAAAAGCGGTGAAGAATTGGCCTAGACTGGTGAATCCTTCAGATATCAGGAGCTTCTTGGGCTTAGCTAGATACTATCGAAGATTTGTTGAGGGATTTTCATCTATGGAAGCGCCATTGACCAAATTGACCCAAAAGAAAGTGAAGTTCCAATGGTCGGAGGCTTGTGAGAGGAGCTTTCAGGAGTTGAAGACCCGACTCACCTCAGCATCGATGTTAACCCTACTGGAGGGTACCGATGGGTTCGTGGTGTATTGCGATGCTTCTAGAATCATCCTTGGTTGTGTATTGATACAACACAGTAAAGTTATAGCATACGCTTCCAGGCAGCTGAAGGTTCACGAAAGGAATTACTTGACCCATGTCCTTGAATTGGCGGCGGTGGTATTTGCTTTGAAGATTTGGAGACACTATTTGTACGGGGTCCATGTAGATATGTTTATGAACCACAAGAACCTGCAATATGTGTTTACCCAGAAGGACCTAAATCTACACCAAAGGAGGTGGTTGGAGCTACTCAAGGATTATGATATGAGTATCTTTTACCATCCGGGTAAGGCCAATGTAGTATCGGACGCACTTAGTAGACTCTCTATGGAGAGTGTGTCCCATGTGGATGAGGGGAGGAAGGAGCTAGTGAAGGATGTGCATCGACTTGCAAGGTTGGGAGTTTTTCTGGTTGACTCGACTAATGGTGGTGTTATAGTTCAGAACGGGTCAGAATCATCCTTGGTGACTGATGTGAAAGCTAGACAAGATGAGGACCCTATTTTTGTAAAGTTAAAGAAAGCCATTCAGAATCATAAGGTAGAGGTCTTCTCCAAAGGGGGAGATGGTGTGCTTCGGTATCAGGGTTGCTTATGTGTCTCGGACGTTGGTGATTTAAGAACCCAGATGTTGCATGAGGCTCACAGTTCCAGATATTCGATACATGCAGGTGTCACCAAGATGTACCGTGACTTACGTGAAATCTATTGGTGGAATGGCATGAAGAAGGACATCGCTGAATTTGTGGCTAAATTTCCAAATTGGCAACAAGTGAAGGTTGAGCACCAAAGATCGGGAGGTTGCTTCATGACATAAGTATCCCTACTTGGAAGTGGGAGGAGATCAATATGGACTTCATCACAGGGTTGCCTCACACTCGTCAATAGTATGACTCCATTTGGGTGGTTGTGGACAGGTTGACCAAAGCCGCTCATTTTCTACCAGTCAAAACCACTGATTTAATGGAGGATTACGCCAAACTATACATGCGAGAGCTAGTTCGTTGCATGGAGTGCCCTTGTCCATCATATCAGACAAAGGTACTCAGTTTACCTCTTAGTTTTGGAGATCGTTTCAAAAAGGACTTGGTACTCAGGTCAAGCTCAGTACAACATTTCACCCGCAAACGGATGGGCAGGCAAAGCAGACAATTTAGACCTCTGAGGACATGTTGAGAGCATGTGTGATTGATTTCAAGGGTAGTGGGATGACCATTTTCCTCTTATTGAGTTTGTACATAATAACAACTATCATTCCAGCATTCAGATGGCTCCGTTTGAGGCTCTCTATGGGCGGAGGTGTAGATCGCCTGTTGGTTAGTTTGAAGTTGGTGACGCTGCGATGATAGGACCAGATTCAGTCCATAAGGCCATGGGGAAAGTTTAGCTCATAGGGACAGGTTGAAAATAGCTCATGTCACACCCCGCTTTGGGGGGTATGACTAGCACCTGGTGCCCTACTAGGACCTGAACTGCTAGACTACTGAGCCTGAGCATATCTGGTGCCTGGCTGGCTCTAACTCAGATTCAGGGAAACAACGGGCTATATAACGGCTGTAAATATAGCCTCCAGCCGACTAGGCCTATATCCACCTGTACCTGTACTAACAGCTAACCAGAAACATATCAATATAGGGGAGCC
This sequence comes from Datura wrightii, assembly GCA_035772735.1. Lineage (NCBI taxonomy): Eukaryota > Viridiplantae > Streptophyta > Magnoliopsida > Solanales > Solanaceae > Datura > Datura wrightii. The sequence continues at coordinate 131,329,306 of JASDFA010000006.1, forward strand.
TATGCGGGCCGACAAGGCCACCATGCTGTCTAGTTATCTGTAACTTAACAATGAACTATTAGAAAGCTACTTGACCGGCAACTGTTAAGCTATGGCCCCACACGTCCAACATAAAAGAAACAGAAGTACTGACAGCTATACAACTGCACGGCCTCACACGACTGACTCATCTGACCAATGGGAAATATATACAGACTACAAGCCTCTAAGAATACTGATAAGATGGTCGGGACAGGGCCCCGACCTACCCATGCTGTACAACAAAAGAGAAGGGATAAACCTCTAGCTATCTAGCTCCGGATGACTGGAGCTGATGACCCTGTGAGCTGGCTGGAATCACGAGGTATCAGCCCTCCGTGTATGAGTACCTGCAGGCAAGTAATGCAGCACCCCAAAGGGGCGTCAGTACCACTGGTACTGAGTAGGTAAAACAATAACTGAAAGAAATATCTGAAAACAGCAACACAACTGATGGAACTGAAATAGGAAGGAATAGACTAACTGACTGAAAATGTAAAGCTATGCCTACTCTTAACTATACTGGAAGGAGTAGGAGTCATACCTGGAGATGTATCGTTCTACTGTCTATCTACTCGTATCATGGCGTAACATAATATAACATAACATAACATAACATAACATAACATAACACACACAAACCTTACCCGGCCCCCATAAGCCGGGAGGTACAATCAACACGCAATCTATACCCCTATCCCAGTCGTCCCATCTCCTATAATAACTATAAGCATCCTGCCGACCCCCTGGGTATGCACTTGGGCTCGCTGAGCCCCTGACTATAACCGTACCTGAGTCCGGAGGACTCCTGAATCAACACCCCGGCGTATCCGCTCGACGGGGGTGCATAAGGGCCGACCAAGGCACAATATGGGGAAAACTGGCATCCCATCTTCGTCCCCTGTGGGACGGCATGCCACTCCGTAGAGTGACGTATCCTCGTCCTCTGGCGGATGAGTCGATGCAGCTATTAACCCTGGGGCGGTCATGGATGCTAGGTAATCCAACCCCAAGACAATACAGTGGTCTCAACTAGTAATACTATCTGCATATACCACATACTGAAGCTAATGATAATAAAGTATTTGTACATACTGTATGCTGAACTAGTGATAGTGATATGTACGTATTTAATACATGCTGAGACTGATAATAGTATATATATAAATATAATATTCTGCCATACTATACTGAGTATATTGTTGAACAAGATGTAGTTTTTCTGCTGGAAACCATGCTGTATAACTGAGTTTCTATAGTAACATGATTTACTATTTCTAACATGCTTTCTAAACTTCATTTTAACCTATCATTCTACTTCTGAGATACCTTACATGTATTTACATTGCTTTACTAGGTTTTAGCTGAGTACGATAATATCCTAACATTCTTTACTAAATCACATACTGGGCATGTTGTACAGTTCCTAACACTCGTATTAGAATTTATATCGTGCTAGCAAGTTTCACGCTATACATAATATGATGCTTCCAATATCGTACCAACATTCTTAATAAACATAACACACGACTTCTGAACATTCTACTGGCCTTTAAACTACTTTACTATACCGAGACTACTAACTTGCCGAGGAAACTAGCTTTACATACCTTCACTTTTGATTTCCCGACTAACCGGCGTAGCTTGGTCAGTATTTCAGCTATTCCTCCCAACTGTATTCATATATATATATATATCAATCAGTACTAAATACAACTTTATTCTGAAGGACGACATCACTTTCGATATAATTATAGCCTAAATTTAGGCTTATCGAAAGATGGTAGAAAACTCGCTATTTTCCGAAAGTCCAGAAGGGAGAAGTATTCACTTCACAGCTAGGAACACATAAACACTAGTTTGGAGCAATTCCACTTACCTTAGTCCGGTAGCTCGACGATTCATCGGCCGTATTTCGCAAAACTAAACCCGTAGGAATGCTCTCTGCTGCTAAATACCTCGGTATCTGAGGTTAATTTGAGTTTGGACGACGTTTGGGAGCGTAATCGAGCGATAATATATTTACCCTCTTCGTCTTCCTCTGTTTTGCTGCGTTTTCTGGAAATTTCAAATGTTTTAAATGAATTAAAACCGAAGTGGGGCTTTATATACTTGGGCCTGGATAGGGCCAACGTGTCACGGAGCCAACGCGGAGGCTCCACCTCCATGACACGTTGCCATCGCGGAGGGGCTCTGCCTCGGCTCCTTCCGCGATGGCTCGACAGGTTATCTGTCTGATCCTTTCCCGGGCCTTTCTCTAGCACGTATGGCTTTCAAATATGCCCAACCATCGTGTGAATAGGCCATCTAGGTGTCGGAAATCTTACGGGGTATAACATTCTCCCCCCTTAAGAACATTCGTCCTCGAATGGAAACTGCTATCTAGAGGACTTCTCAATTTACTTATTTAGAAAAATTTCGGCAGAGTCTCCCCTGTAATATGGACTATACCAAAAACCTGAAATGCAGAAAAGTCCAATACAGGTACTGCACACAATACTTTAGGATTCACTGGATAGCTAAGCATCAATCTTTCTCATTTATTCATATACAACTATAAGGTATTGCATAAGTAATAATACGGACATACCTGCCGCCTGACTAGGCCTGGAATAAGTGAGGATATCTGGTCTTCATATCTTCCTCCGCTTCCCAAGTCATCTCCTCTCGGTTCCTGTTACGCCACAATACCTTGACAGACGCAATATCTTTAGTCCTCAACCTGCGAATCTGTCTGTCTAGGATAGCTACTGGAACCTCTTCATAGACCAGCCTTTCTGTAACCTGGATATCCTAGACTGGGACTGCTCTGGATGGGTCTCTTATGCCTTTCCTTAGCATAGATACATGAAAGACCGGATGAACGTATTTTAATTCTGGAGGCAAGTTCAACTCATATGCTACTCGGCCTATCCTTCGACGAATCTGATAAGGCCCAACAAACCTCGGGCTGAGCTTTCCTTTCTTGCCGAATCTCATCACCCCTTTCATTGGAGACACTTTCAAAAATACCCAGTCATTCACATCAAACTCCAAATCTCTGCGCCGCACATCTGCATATGATTTCTGGCAGCTCTGTGCAGTCAGTAAACGTTCTCGGATAAGCTTTACCTTCTCCTCTGATTGCTGAACAATGTCTGGCCCAACTAGCGCTGATTCTCCTATTTCAAATCAGCCAACCGGCGATCTGCATTTTCGCCTGTATAAAGCCTCAAAAGGCACCATTTGGATGGCTGAGTGATAGCTGTTATTGTAGGCAAATTCAATTAACGGCAAATGCTCATCCCAGCTACCACCGAAATCTATCACACACGCTCGCAACATATCTTCGAGCGTCTGAATTGTGCGTTCAGCCTGTCCATCTGTCTGAGGATGGAATGCTGTGCTTAAATTAATCTGCGTTCCCAGACCACTCTGAAACGACCGCCAAAATCTAGCCGTAAACTGTGCTCCTCTGTTTGAAATAATGGATACTGGCACTCCGTGCAATCTGACTATCTCTCGGATATACAACTCAGCATAATCTTCAGCCGAGAAAGTAGCTCTTACTGGCAGGAAATGAGCTGATTTTGTCAATCTGTCAACTATCACCCATATAGAGTCATATCTGTGCTTAGTACGGGGTAATCCTGCTACGAAATCCATATTCACTGCTTTCCATTTCCAGAGAGGTACAGCTATATCCTGAGTCAAACCGCCTGGTTTCTGATGTTCTGCTTTCACCTGTTGGCAGTTAGGACACTGGGCTACAAATTCAGCAATTTCTCTTTTCATACCTGGCCACCAGTAGTTTTCCTTGATATCATGGTACATTTTTGTCGCACCGGGGTGAAGAGAATAACGGGCGTAATGTACCTCGTTAATAATCTGCTGGCGGAGCCCTGAAACATTTGGAACACATAGGCGACCTTTACATAACATCACTTCTCCCTCAGTTACCTGAAAATCTGGCGCTTTACCCTGCTGGATTCTGTCTTTGAGCTGGATCAGGTCAGGATCCTCACATTGCCGTTCTTTCACTTCCACAACTAATGATCACACGACGGTGTTTCGTATTACTGCACTACCGTCCTTTGTTTCTGCTACACGAATGGCTAGGCTAGCTAACTGATGTATCTCCCTGACCAATTCCCGCTGCTCGGGCTGCAAATATGCCAAACTCCCCATGGACTTACGACTGAGAGCATCTGCTACAACATTGGCCTTTCCTGGGTGGTATAAAATATTCACATCATAATCCTTTAACAGCTCCAACCAGCGACGTTGCCGCAGATTCAACTCCCTCTGAGTGAAGATGTACTATAGGCTCTTGTGAAAATATCAACATGGATGCCATACAGGTAATGCCTCCACATCTTCAAGGCATGGATCACTGCGGCTAATTCCAGGTCGTGGGTAGGGTAATTCTTTTCGTGTTTCCTCAGCTGTCTGGAAGCATATGCAATCACTTTACCATGCTGCATCAACACACAACCTAACCCGACGCCTGATGCGTCGCAATACACGAAATAACCTTCTGTACCTTCCGATAATGCTAACACTGGGGCGGAGGTTAATCTGTCTTTCAGTTCCTGGAAGCTCTGCTCGCATGCCTCTGTCCACTGAAACTTTGTTTCCTTCTGTGTCAGTTTAGTCAGAGGTGCCGCAATAGTCGAGAACCCTTCAACGAACCTCCTGTAATATCCTGCTAATCCCAGAAAGCTACGGACTTTAGTCGGAGTGGTAGGCCTAGGCCATGATTTAACTGCTTCTATTTTCTGCTTATCATCTTGTATACCAGCATCCGACACAATATGCCCTAAAAAGGCTACTGAATTAAGCCAGAATTCACACTTAGAAAATTTAGCATATAACTGGCGGTCCCTGAGGATCTGGAGCACTGTCCGCAAATGAGTCCGGTGATCTGCTTCAGAGCGAGAATACACCATAATGTCATCAATGAATACTATTACGAACAAGTCCAGGAAGGGTCTGAAAATACTGTTCATCAGGTCCATGAAGATTGCCGGGGCATTCGTTAACCCGAAGGACATGACTAGAAATTCAAAGTGTCCATATCGGGTCTTGAACGCTGTCTTAGGAATATCTTTTTCACGTACTCAAACCTGGTGATATCCAGACCACAAGTCAATCTTAGAATAGTATCTGGCCCCCTGCAACTGATCAAATAAGTCATCAATTCTGGGAAGCGGGTATTTTTTCTTCACTGTAACTTTGTTCAATTGCCGGTAATCTATGCACATACGGAGTGAACCATCTTTCTTTCTTACAAACAAAACTGGCGCACCCCATAGTGAAGTACTCGGTCTAATAAAACCTTTATCCAACAAGTCTTTCAACTTCTCCTTTAATTCTCTGAGTTCTGCAGGAGCCATACGATAGGGAGGAATTGATATCGGCTGAGTGCCTGGTAACAAGTCAATAGCAAAATCTATTTCCCTTTCTGGGGGAATACTAGGTAACTCATCAGGAAACACATCAGGGAACTCGTTCACCACCGGAACGGACTGGAGTGTCGGAGATTCTGCTCGGACATCCTGAACTTTGACCAGATGGTAAATACATCCCTTAGATATCAATTTCCTCGCCTGAAGGTAGGAAATAAACCTACCTTTTGGCGTAGCGGTGCTGCCCTTCCACTCCCGCACTGCTTCTCCTGGAAAGTGGAATCGGACCGTCTTGGTCCAACATTCAACATTGGCAAAGCACGGCACTAGCCAATCCATACCCATTATGGCATCGAAGTCTATCATTTCTAGCTTGACCAGATCTACTGTGGTCTGACGGTCAGCAACCTCTACTGTACACCCTCGGTTATATTCTGCTAGCTACGATAGAGTCACCGATGGGCGTGGATACTAAAAAGGGCTGCTGCAATAATTCTGGTGCAATATTGAACTTTCGTGCCACAAATAGAGTAATGTAGGACAAAGTAGACCCTGGATCAATCAATACATAAGCAGGGTGTGAGCAGATCGTTAGCATACCTGTCACAACATCTAGTGACGCTTCTGAATCTTGTCTCCCTGGTAAGGCATATGTGCGGCTTGGACCCGCACCTGCACCGGAGGCCTCTGATCTGCCCCGACCCCTGCCTGCTGAAACTGAGGGCCTGCGCTCTGCCGAGGATGCTGTGGCTGGTGACCCTACAGATGCCCTGTCCTGTCTATCCCGATCCTCTTGACCTCTGGCTGGGCAATCTTTCATCAAATGGCCTTCTTGGCCACAAATATAACATCCGGTGGAGCCATACCTGCATGCTCCAGGATGGCGTCGGCTGCATATAGGGCAAAGTGGTAGGGTATACCTACTCTGCTCCGCCCTCCTCTATAATGGTGAATCTGCCCATCTGCGAGCCTCTGCCGGTCTCTGATTGCCCCCTGCGGCTAAATCTACCCCTCTGCAGCTGTGGTGGAGGCGGGGGCCTAGGTGGCCTATCTAACAATCGTGGCCTAGGTCCTCCCCGAGCCTCCCTCTGTAACTCAACTGGCCTATCCCAGCGGCGCTGTTCCTGATTGGTCCTCCTGATCTCCCGATGCCGCTGCCTGATGCCCTCAATATTCTGGGTAAATGCCTGAACTCGGGAAATATCCATGTCCTCTCGCAGTGTGGCCATAATACAAGTCTCAACATATTCTGGGTTCAATCCCATGATAAAGCGGTGTACTCTGGATGCCATGGTATCAACAAAGGTCGGTGCGTACCAGGCCAAAGAATCAAACCGCAAGGCATATTCCCGAACACTCATGGCCCCCTGCTCTAGATGTAGGAACTGGTCTACCCGGGCCTGTCGAATCTCCCGCGGCAAATAGTGATCCAAAAAGCTCCTGAGAAGCTAGACCAGGTCGGAGGGGAAACATCTCTCCCTCGGGACCTTTCCCAGCTTTCATACCACAATACGGTGATGTCCCGTAATTGGAATGCTGCCAACTCAACTGATTCTGTAGGCGTGGAATGCATAACCCTGAAAATTCTCTGCATTTGATCTAGAAATTCCTGAGGGTCCTCTGTCCGGTCCGTACCTGTAAACTATGGGTGATTCAGAGCCAAGAACTCTCGGACCCTCGAACTACCGGGCCCTCCTAATGACTCCGCAACTGTAGACGGCATCGGCTGACGCTGAGCAGCCATCATCTGTGTTAACATGACTACCGCACTCCTAACCTCCTAGTCGGAAGGTATCGGTATGGGGACTGCCGGAGGTAGTGTCGTCCCAAGTGGCTCATGATGTGGTGGAGACTGCTGAGAAGGCTGGGACGATGCCTCTGTATTGCCCTCTGATCGGGCTGTTTCTAAACGAGGGTGAGGCATCCTACTGGTGCCTTCCCCTGCGGCAATATCTAAGCTCCGGCCTGTGATAGGATGTCGCTGGTCTGACATTATCTGTAACCAAAGAATACAGTAAGCTTTAGGGACTCAACCCTATATTGTACCGCTCTACAACACGACTGAATAAGAATAAAAGACAATCATTCTATCATGCCTTGCAGCCCCCTACCCATAGTATGTGGTGAACAACACATCCATAGGCAGGACTCTACTTAGCACGGCTTGCAGACTCCCTAGGATACGACCTGCTCTGATACCAAGTTTCTCACACCCCTCTTTGGGGGGTATGATTGGCACCTGGTGCCCTATTAGGACCTGAACTGCTAGACTACTAAGCCTGAGCACATCTGGTGCCTGGCTGGCTCTAACTCAGATATAGGGAAACAACGGGCTATATAACGGCTGTAAATACAGCCTCCAGCCAACTAGGCCTATAGCCACCTGTACCTATACTAACAGCTAACCAGAAACATATCAATATTGTCACACCCCGCCTTGGGGGGTATGACTGGCACCAGGTGCCTTACTAGGACCTGACCTGCTGGACTGTTAAGCCTGGGCACATCTGGTGCCTGGCTGGCTCTAACTCACATTTCTGGAAACAAAGGGCTATATAACGGCTGTAAACACAGCCTCCAGCCCATTGGCCTATAGCCTCCTGTACCTGTAATAACAGCTGTCCAGAACAAGCAACTATAGGGAAGCCTATGCGGGCCGACAAGGCCACCATGCTGTCTAGTTATCTGCATTCAGCGGTAAAATACTAGAAGGCTACGTGACCGGCAAGGTCACCACTACTGTCAAACTTATGGCCCCACACGGCCAACATAAAAGAAGCATGAGTACTAACAACTAACACTGCACGGCCTCACACGACCGACTCAACTGACCACAGGGAAATATATAGACTGCAAGCCTCTAGGAAAGATAATAGAAATGATCGGGACAGGGCCCCGACCTACCCGTATTGTACAACAAAAAGAACTGGACTACACCTCTAGAAATTCAGTCTCCGGATGACAGGAGCTGAATACTCAACCGCTGATGGGGATCACGTGGTATCGCCTGCTCGTCTATGGGTACCTGCAGGCAAGTAATGCAGCGCCCCACTGGGCGTCAGTACCGCTGGTACTGAGTATGTAAAGCAACAACTGAAAGAGATATCTGAAATCAATAACATAACTGATGAAACTGGAATAAGAAGAACTAGATTAACTATCTGATGATGTAGATCGTACCTGTTCATTATCATGCTGAAGGGAATAGGATTCATACCTGGAGACGTATCATTCTACTACTAATCTGCTCGTATCTACTGTAATATAGCATAACATACATAACATAACATGGCATACACAACCTTACCCGGCCCCCATAAGCCGGGAGGTACATTCAACACAGAATCTATACCCCTACCCCGGTCATCCCATCTCCTATAGTGGCTATAAGCATCCTGCCGGTCCCTGGGTATGCACTTGGGCTCGCTGAGCCCCTGACTATAACTGCATCTGAGTCCGGAGGACTCTAAAATCAACACCCCGGGCGTACCCGCTCGACGGGGGTGTATAAGGGCCGACCAAGGCACAATATGGGGAAACTGGCATCCCATCTTTGTCCCCTTGCGGGACGGCATATCACTCCGTAGAGTGACGTATCCTCGTCCTCTGGCGGACGAGTCGATATAGCTATTAACCCTGGGCGGTCAGGGATGCTAGGTAATCCAACCCCAATAAATACAACGGTCTCAACTAGTCATGCTGTCTGTGTATCTCATAAGCTAAGGCTAACAGGTGTAAGGTATCATATAAATCACATACTGAGCTAATAATAGTAATCTGTAAGTGTCTGATACATGCTGAGACAGGTAAATATAAATATAAATATAGCCTCCTGTCAAACTGTACTGGGGCAAAGGTTATACAAGAAGGTGTTTCTGCTGAAAGCAATACTGTTTACTGAGTTTCTGTATTAACATGATTTCCTACTTCTAACATGCTTTCAAAACCTTATCTAGTTACTATGCTATGTCTGAAATGCTTTACGGATACTGTACTACTTCGCGAGGCTTCAGTTAAACACAACAATATCTTAACATGGCATATTACATCACATACTGAATATACTGGGCAATCTTAACCACTTACGTCCGAATCTATATCATACGGATAGGTATTGTACACGTTACAACCCAAAACTTCTCATATTGCACCAATATTCATAATAACACAATAATCGATTTCTGAACATTCTACTGGTCTGTAAATTACCATACTGTCTCAATATTACTTAACTTGCCGAGGAAACTAACTTTACATACCTTATCTTCGACTATTCATCCGTCGGACGAGGCTCGGCCGGTACTTCAACTATTTTCTCCCAACTGCATTCATAAATACGTCAATCAATACTAAATACAACTTTATTGTAAAGAGCAATGTTACTTTTGATATAGTTTATAGCCTAAACTTAGGCTTATCGAAAGACGGTCGAAAACTCGCTATTTTTCAGCGGCCCAGAAGGGAGAAGTATTCACTTCTCAGCTAGGAACACACAGACATTAATTTAGAGCAATTCTACTTACTTTAGTTCGGTGGCTCGCCGATTCGTCGGTCGTATTTCGCAAAACTAATTCCGTAGAAATGCTCTCTGCTGCTAAATACTCGGGTATCTGGGATTAATTTGAGTTTGGGCAGCATTTGGCAGAGTAATCAGACGAAAATTATTTAATTCCTTCGTTCCTCTTTCTTTTCTCAGCGTTTGCCTCTGTTTTCTGGAAAGTTTTTAAGTGTGGAATGAGTTTAAACTGAAGTGGGGGCTTTATATACTTGGGCCTGAACTTGGGCAACATGTCACGGAGCCATCGCGGAGGCCTCACCTCCGTGACACGCTGCCATCGCGGAGGGGCTCTGCCTCGGCTCCTCCCGCGATGGTTCGACGGGTTTCTCGTCCGATCTTTTCCCGGGCCTTTCTCCAACACGTATGACCTTCAAATATGCTTAACCAACGTGCGAATAGGTCGTCTAGGTACCGGGAATTCTACGGGGTATAACATTCTCCCCCCCTTAACAACATTCGTCCTCGAATGTACACTGTTATCTAGAGGACTGCTTACTTTACTTTCTGGAAAAATTTTGGCAGAGTTTCCCCTGTAATATGGACTATCGCAAAAACCTGAAATGCAGAAAAGTCCAACACAGGCACTGCACAATTCACTGGATAATTAAATATCAATCTGTTTCACTTATACATACCAGACCATAAGATACTACATAGCAATAATACGGACATACCTGTCGCTTAAATGGGTGAGGATATCTGGTCCTTATATCTTCCTCCGTTTCTCAAGTCATCTCCTCTCGGTTCCTGTTGCGTCTATCAACGCCTTGTGACAAATATAGGGGAGCCTATGCGGGCCGACAAGGCCACCATGCTGTCTAGTTATCTGTAACTTAACAATGAACTATTAGAAAGCTACGTGACCGGCAAGGTCACCACAACTGTCAAGCTATGGCCCCACACGGCCAACATAAAAGAAACAGAAGTACTGATAGCTATACAACTGCACGGCCTCACACGACCGGCTCATCTAACCACAGGGAAATATATACAGACTACAAGCCTCTAAGAATACTGATAAGATGGTCGGGATAGGGCCCCGACCTACCCATGCTGTACAACAAAAGAGAAGGGATAAACTGCTAGCTATCTAGCTCTGGATGACTGGAGCTGATGACCCTGTGAGCTGGCTGGAATCACGAGGTATCGGCCCCCCGTGTATGAGTACCTGCAGGCAAGTAATGCAGCGCCCCAAAGGGGCGTCAGTACCACTGGTACTGAGTAGGTAAAACAATAACTGAAAGAAATATCTGAAAACAACAACACAACTGATGGAACTGAAATAGGAAGGAATAAACTAACTGACTGAAAATGTAAATCTATGCCTACTCTTAACTATACTGGAAGGAGTAGGAGTCATACCTGGAGATGTATCGTTCTACTGTCGATCTACTTGTATCATGGCATAACATAACATAACATAACATAGCACACACAAACCTTACCCGGCCCCCATAAGCCGGGAGGTACAATCAACACGCAATCTATACCCCTACCCCGATCGTCCCATCTCCTATAATAACTATAAGCATCCTGTCGGCCCCCTGGGTATGCACTTGGGCTCGCTGAGCCCCTGACTATAACTGTACCTGAGTCCGGAGGACTCCTGAATCAACACCCCGGGCGTATCCGCTCGACGGGGGTGTATAAGGGCCGACCATGGCACAATATAGGGAAAACTGGCATCCCATCTTCGTCCCCTGTGGGACGGCATGCCACTCCGTAGAGCGACGTATCCTAGTCCTCTTACGGATGAGTCGATACAGCTATTAACCCTGACCGCCTCTTACGGATGAGTCGATACAGCTATTAACCCTGGGGCGGTCATGGATGCTAGGTAATCCAACCCCAAGACAATACAGTGGTCTCAACTAGTAATACTATCTGCATATACCACATACTGAAGCTAATGATAATAAAGTATTTGTACATACTATATGCTGAACTAGTGATAGTGATATGTACGTATTTAATACATGCTGAGACTGATAATAGTATATATATAAATATAATCTTCTGCCATACTATACTGAGTATAATGTTGTACAAGATGTAGTTTTTCTGCTGGAAACCATGCTGTATAACTGAGTTTCAATAGTAACATGATTTACTATTTCTAACATGCTTTCTAAACTTCATTTTAACCTATCATTCTACTTCTGAGATACCTTACATGTATTTACATTGCTTTACTAGGTTTCAGCTGAGTACGATAATATCCTAACATTCTTTACTAAATCACATACTGAGCATGTTGTACAGTTCCTAACACTCATATTAGAATTTATATCGTGCTAGCAAGTTTCACTCTATACATAACATGATGCTTCCAATATCATACCAACATTCGTAATAAACATAACACATGACTTCTGAACATTCTACTGGCCTTTAAACTACTTTACTATATCGAGACTACTAACTTGCCGAGGAAACTAGCTTTACATACCTTCACTTCTGATTTCCCGACTAACCGGCGTAGCTTGGTCAGTATTTCAGCTATTCCTCCCAACTGCATTCATATGTATATCAATCAATACTAAATACAACTTTATTCTGAAGGACGATATCACTTTCGATATAATTATAGCCTAAAATTAGGCTTATCTAAAGACGGTCGAAAACTCGCTATTTTCCAAAAGTCCAGAAGGGAGAAGTTTTCACTTCACAGCTAGGAACACATAAACACTAGTTTCGAGCAATTCCACTTACCTTAGTCCGGTAGCTCGATGATTCGTAGGCCGTATTTTGCGAAACTAAATTCGTAGGAATGCTCTCTGCTGCTAAATACCTCGGTATCTGAGGTTAGTTTGAGTTTGAACAACGTTTGGCAGCGTAATCGAGCGATAATATATTTACCCTCTTCGTCTTCCTCTGTTTTGCAGCGTTTTCTGGAAATTTCAAATGTTTTAAATGAATTAAAACTGAAGTGGGGCTTTATATACTTGGGCCTGGACAGGGCCAATGTGTCACGGAGCCAACGCGGAGGCTCCACCTCCGTGACACGTTTCCATCGCGGAGGGGCCCTGCCTCGGCTCTTTCCGCGATGGCTCGACTGGTTATCCGTCCGATCCTTTCCCGGGCCTTTCTCTAGCACGTATGGCTTTCAAATATGCCCAACCATTGTGCGAATAGCCCATCTAGGTGTCGGAAATCTTACGGGGTATAACAGCTCAAAGTAGCCAAAAGTCCTTTTCTGATGTGAGGAGGAGGGAACTTGAGTTCGAATTTGATGATTGGGTGTTTCTAAAGGTGTCTCCCATGAAGGGAGTGATGTGGTTAGCAAAGAAAGGAAAATTCAGTCCCTATTATGTTGGCCCATACTGGATTGTGAAATAGGTTAGCAAGGTGGCATATGAATTGGAGTTGCCCTTAGAATCAACTTTCGTTCATCATGTTTTTCATGTATTGCTCTTAAAGAACTGTTTAGGAGATCCAACTCTAGTTGTTCCAGTAGAGAGTGTAGGTGTGAAAGACAACCTTAGTTATGAGGAGACTCCAATGCAAATACTGGATCATTAGGTTTGAAGGATAAGAAACAAGGAAGTAGCTTCAGTCAAAGTTTTATAGAGGAAGCAACATGTTGAGGGAGCTACTTGGGAAGCCGAAGCAGATATGATGGCTAGATACCCACATTTATTTCCTACTGGATCAATTCCAGCTTGAGGTATTAGTTTTTTCCCTAAAAATCTATTCAGTTTCATGTTCAGTTTATGTGCCCCAGTGTCTTTCATGTATATTGATGTATGTATGATTCATGAATTCAGTTCAGTCATGTAGTTTAAATCGGAATTAGTCATTCCATCAGTTTTCAGCTTATATGATCAGTGTTTGGAATATGATGATTGCATTTCTCTACTTTTCTATATGATTTTCAACATTCAAGGATGAATGTTCCCAAGGGGGAGATATTGTAATGCCCCAAAAACCCTAAGATCAGACCTGGGAGTTAAAATGAAGAAAATAAGATTTTCTGCACCATGTGACAGAACGAGTCGTCCTGTGATCCGTGGGGTAGACCACAAGTCGTGGAGTGACTCGTGGTGAGGTGCTAGACTTAAGTTGGAAATTTTGAGTTTGGGGTGACCACTGACATGACCATGAGTCATGGTCAGCACCACGACTCGTTGAGTCAGTCGTGGTCAAGGATGAGATGAAGGTAGGAGAATTTGGGCAATACACCTAATGGGTGGGTCACCATGACTCATTGGGTCCACTACGAGTCGTGGTGTGCTCCGTGATGAGCCCAGATATGTTTTTGGTAGTGAAGACCATGAGCGGTGACCACGAGTCATGGTCACCAATAACAACTCATGTAGTTCCCCATGATGAGCCCTAGGTGAAATGTTGGCAGTGTACTCGACGGTTGGTGGCCACGAGTGGTGACCTTGGATGATGACACGTCGAGTCTCTCGTTGGGACTGGTAGTCAGCTTTTCTCTGCGAATTTAGTAAGGGCTTTTCCGTAATTCCTATTATCCTAAGACCTAAACTACATCGTTTTAAGCTATGAATAGTGGGTATTATAAGGGGTAAGTTCATTATAGGACAATCCTATTCATGCATGCAAGAGTAAGGTCTAGAGAGGTGATCAACCTCAAGTTCTTCCAAGTTTCTCATCGATTTTTCATTGGGAAATCAAGGGAGTTGTAGAATCAGTTCTTCTCAGGTATATAGGGTTATGAATGGGTGAATTTTTTCACACCCATGCCCAATCTATCCCTAATTCATGAAATGCTTGTTCGCGTGATTTGTGGGGTATATAAAATGACACGCAAGTGCACGTGGTCGAACAAATAGTAAGTGGCTTTAGTAAGCCAAGTATCGATCCCACAGGGACTTGGATGAAGTGCAATCTGCTCAAGTGTACTATATTTCGATTCTAAAAATGCAGACAACAGTGTAACCAAAAGTTTGATATTTTGTTTTATAATTTCTATGCTAAAGCTAAAACAATTATCTACTTTGAGTCTGAACTATGAATGAGAGCATGATGAGGTTAAACGAACATGTAATGAAATTAATTATCATCATAATTTGGTTAATCTTTTCCTCCAGTTGCTAGCCAAGAACTATTGCCAAGAGATTAAAACTCTCGTATTTAACCTTACTTAAGAATCATGAACCATCCACCTACATTTCTGTGATTAAATGCAATTCATGTTCTAGCCATACAAATCCGGTTCCTAAATTGACTAATACGACTTTCAGGTATATTTCTATCCTGAAAGTAAATCAATTCCCAATTTCCCCAAATCAAGTAAAGATCATATCCTATTAATTCACAACTTTCCAATTTCTTGCTCTCTCGAGTGATACCGGACTTTTTAGATATACATTAACGTAGGCCACACATTAATGCAGTAAGAACAAGAATTATAGAACAACATGGAAGAAAAGATGAAAAACCAAAGAATCAATGATCACATTTCATCACAATTGTTCATAACCTCAGCAAGAAGAGGAATTAGCCACTCATTTGTGGATTAAACATCTTTAAATGAGTGTTAATCATACAAGCAATTGAATTAAAGAAGAAAGAAAGAGAGAAAAACCCTGAGAATTTTGTCCCCTCAACTGCCTGTAACCCACGTTCTTACTCCACCCAGTCAGAATATTGAAAAATGAACCTAAGTGTTCTATTTATACTGGTGGGGATTTTTCCCGGAATAACGAGCAACGTGTCATGGAGTTCATCGCGGAGCATTGCCTTCGTGACACGCTACGGATGCGGAGCTTCACTGGAACTGGGGGTCCAGGAATTAAAGCCCAACGTGGCACGGCGTGCAACGCAGAGCCAAGCCACCGTGCCACGGACCGGATGCGGACCCTCTCTGGAATTTGGGCGAAATTCCCTATCCATGCAGAAGGCCTCCGCGATGGCAGCGTGCCATGGCTCCATCACGGAGCCCCTTTAATTCATGCTGTCCAATGCCTTGTTCCTTGCTTGCATCCAAGTCCAACCCCGATATCCTCCAACATACATTTTAGCTTCCCGAAATTACATTTTACCTGCAAAACAATGCTAATCATGTTGGTTAGTATAAATTCACATTTTATTACCAATTACATGAGAATGTATACACATTGATTGATAAACAAGGCGAAAATGGTACTTTTGAGTATCACTTGGGCATATAAATTTGTCCAAGATCACTTACCCCACACTTAAATCCTTGTTCGTCCCCGAACAACAATCCTACACTTTATGCAATTTACATCCCAACCTCGGTACTTTGGTTCGACAATTTAGGCTACGGTAATACCGATTATTCAATACAGCAAATCATCAAGAAAACATGCATGGTCGTATCAATGCAATGACCTTCAATACATCAAGACCTCCTAGACTTTAAGAATCGACTCTCGATATTGGAAAACTCATGCAAATCAGCTGATCAAGATATCCGACACGAAAATTAATCTCTCATCAAGCATGTGCCCTCACAACACAAGAGAGTCTCCCCTTTTTTTTTTTGCTCATATGAACTCACAAAAATTCAAGCAGGGGCATGTAAACACAATTTCGCTCTCTCCCAAAAGAATTCACATGCATCATGTCATGACCCATAAGCTTGCCCTTAGTGTATTACTCCACTAATATAAAGAAGTGCTATGTAAGATCACATAGGACTTTAACTGGTTGTAATGGAAGCTACGGAACTAGTAATTATTGGGTTAGCCAATAATAGCCACTAGCATCCTTAAGCGCCTTTTCAACACATCCCATCAACTCATGGACATTGTTTCTTTTTTCATCATCCCATTCTTGATGTTTTTCTTTAGTATGGACCATCGTATTAAGCACACTTGACACAACAACAAAGATTATTCATGCACCTTCATTAAAGTTTATTTATAGCAAGTGCACCTTCAACCTTTTCTTTTCTTCCATCACACTGCTTTTCTTTTTCTTTTCACCATTCTCACCCTTTGACACATCGGGAAAATGATTTTCTCTTCTTAAGCGCTTAAGAGTTTTGTGTAGACTTTACGGCTAATGAAAAGAAGGGATTAAGCTCAGTTTACAATTTTTTTGGACAAAAAGAAAAAAATAATAGGCTAAAGGCTCAACGGGCTGACTAGGGTATACAATCAAGGTGGGTACGACAAGGAAAAATAGAAACTCTCGGTTAAAACAAAGAAATGCCTACATCCTTTCCTACAATACACCTCCTTCATTTCGTTTTGTGCACACACCAGGCAAGTTCTAGACACTTCACAATAGCATGGAATAACAACACCTCACTTCACACTTTTTGTACATGCTCAATTCAAGATGTATTCACAGACTCTTCAATCAGCTAATTACAGGAATTCAAAATTAAGCCTCAATCACACTGAATCGAACTCTATGGCCTAGGTATCTCAACATATTTACAAAGTTGCATGCTTTCATATGAATCACCTTTGCATTTTAAATATCATGTACAACACGTAACCAGAATTTCGCAACCATATAGTAACTATAGGTTTTGGGATGAAACCCACCAAAGAAAAAAACTGAAAAATAATTGAAAAACTACTCCTAACGACTACATTTCCCTTAAGACGGTCGTCATCCATCCATCATAGGGAACGGTCACTACTGTGACTTCGGTTCAATGGGACCATTCTCGGTAAAAGAACCAAAAACAAACGCCAAGAAACCCAAGAGTAAAAAAATGAAAAATACCGATCATTTCGATAGAAAAAATATGTCCAAAATATTTTAGATTTTAAAAAATAATATCGATCATTTCGATAACAAAAATATGTACAGAATCAGCTAGCAATATTCAGCAACACACATCAATTTAACATAAATTTACAAATACAGAACACAACTTAACAATTCACAAATCACAGGGAACAACAAAATTTCACATGCACGACAACAGATTAGAGCATACATACAAAACAGCACAGCCCAGCACCTAACTACTCCCACCCCACACTTAGCTCGAACACTTTCCCCAGTGTTCACAAAAATTCAAATAGCACAAAATCGGGTGGTGGAAATCCCTGATCAGTCAAAGTATTCCACTTCTTCGTCGGGTGCTGCTGCTTCATCTCCCATGTCTGAATTGCCCCCGTCGTCTTCATCGGACTCCACATCGGAGTCCTCCCGACGTGTCTCCTCGTCTGTGGGGACGTCATCATCTGTGGGCTCTACAAATGCTGGCCCCACTCAGCATAGAGCCCTGGCGTTTTCGCCGAAGGGGTAGTCTAGCTCGAGCTGCCATAGCTCCTCCTCTGTCGCCGGCCTCCCGCCTATCCTTAGCTGGAGCATCTGCATCCCATACATTCGAGCCAAATACTGGTCATCACGAGCATGTCGCTCGCCAAGTGTAAGCACAGGCCCGTGGGTGGTGTCGGGAGCCTTAGTTTTAGTAACATCTAAGGCCCGCCGCTCCATCTGCGGGATATAGTCAAGGGCCTCCTCCTCAACATCTAGGCCCCTGAGGAAGGTGGTTAGTAGTCCATCAAAGCCATACTTGTGCCCCTGATGCAACTGGGCTCTCTTCATGGCGGAGATAATTACCGCCCCCACGTTGATCTCTAGCCCTTTCATCAGGGCGTACACTAGGCATACATGATCCCGGGTTACATCTGTCATATGTACCCCCGGGATGAGGCAGGAACATATAATCTTCAGCCATATTCTGGCTTCCCTGTTCATCTGTGAATAGGGCAAAGTCTGGTGGTAGCCCCTCTCTTTGTGTCTGCTCCATCTAGCTGTCGATTGGGTCCCACACAATATGCGTCTGATGTCCGCATACGGTGGGGTAATGTTCAGCTATCGGAGCACGTGAGCGTCTGTGTCGCGCGCTCCTATGATGGCATTGAGGTGGTGGGGCTCCAAAGTGACTATTTGCCCTCTGATTTTGATGGTGTGACTTCTGATCGTCGGGTTCCAGTTGGCATAGAACTCCCGAACCAGGTGCAAATTACATTCCTTGGGCTCTTCAAAGATGAAATTGAGCCCAGCTGCCTCGATCCGATGTACCATCCTAGGGAACTCCTGTGCCAATGGTTCCCGTGCTATGTGCTCCTCGGGGAAATATTTATTTTCTTTGTGCTTTGCGTACCACTTTTTTCCCTCATCAGTCACTCATCTTGTTCCATATTGGCGGCATTGGCCGCGTGGAACTGCTGGTGCTGCTGGGACTGCTGTGCCCAGTCTGATTCGCTTCCTTCCGGCGCCCGAAGTTGATGCGCCTTTCCCTTTCTCTTGCCTGCTTGCCATTTTACCTGTCAACCCAAGTAGACAAGATCAATGTTAAGCTAACGGATATTAACTTTGACTAAGGTCGGGTTAAGCTAGGTTACCCCACACTTAGTCCTCAGCTACAGTTACAACATACTGGCAAGATTATCTTTATTTACACAAAATAACCAACTATACAATCATGCTTAGTGCATACGAAAAATTTCGACGGTATATCTTCTGTGTACTACTCCGACTTCGTACAGCCAATCACAATCACTACCATCGCTAACATTTTACTCATCGCATTTAGCAAGGATAAACAAAGAAACGAAAACAACCCAACAATTTATCTACACGAACCTATACAACCAACCCAGTTCTTACAAATTTCAACATTTCCTTAACCCGATAATCCATCGTTCTATTAACATCCTAACAATTAGTACATCGACTCATCTCATTCAACATGTACATCCCGACATGAAACTCACAATTTCACTACATTTTCAACTTCAAATTTAAAAACAAGCCCTAGAAATGCTATTATCAAGCAAATTCGATTAATATATGCAATTGACAAGTTCAAGCAATCATAACGACATTCCGAACATTCATCAACAACAATTAAATTGAATTCATGATTAATTTCTACTTAGGGCAATTTAGCTCACCTCACATGCTCAATATCGAAGCAATTCGACAAGAAATTGAGGTGGAATCGAAGAACATACCTTGAAGTTGAAGAAATTATGCAAATTTGATGATTTTCTACACCTCCTCCGTGTCACGTTAAAGGGGAATGGGTTTTGGGGGGTTTTGGTGGCGGAGAATTGAAAAATAAGGAAAGGAAGGGGTTTTTCGGGGTTAAAAAGTAGGGAAAACGCGCGGGTCACCCGGCGACCTGGTGTGACCCGTCGCGATATACACGACAACGTGTCACAGAGTGCATCGCGGTGCACTGCCTCCGTGACACGGAGCCATCGCGAGCCTGTTCTGGAAATTTTAAAAAAATCCATATTGTACCTCAACGTGTCACGGAGGTAACGCGGAGGTCCACCTCCGTGACACGGAGCTATCGCCCCAGCTCACTGTTTTGCCACTTTTTGTTAATTTTCCTACCTCGAATTTTCCTTTGCGATTCCGTGCATATTTTCCTCCGTTTGACCTAAAATTCATCTCACTATACAAAATTGGTTAGAATTATAGGTTTCCTCTAAATACAAATAAAACAAAAACTAAAACGAAAAATTTTGTAGTAAATCAAGAAAAAGAAAAAGAAAAATCTATTTACACTTTACAAAAAGAAAGAAAATTTTTTGTTCACAGGTTGCCTCCCGTGCAGCGCCTGGTTTACCGTCGTGGCTCGACGTCGTTAAGCTCAGTTGTCCTCTAGGGTGATGGACGATTTCTCTCGATCACCGTCCTCCCCCCAGTAGTGCTTACACCGATCCAGTGGTTTTCCCATTAACTCTCGTGAATCCTTAATCCGCTCATCATCACCTTGATCAATCACATTGATCACCAAGAGTTCTTCTTGCACCATCGGGAGCTTGGGTGCCTTGTACACATTGAACACCTCCACCTTGTCGTGTGCTCGCATTGTTAGCTCCCCGCAACTACGTCAATTAGTGCTTTCCCGGTCGCTGAGAAAGGACGTCCCAAAATAAATGGGACTTCCGCGTCTGGTTCAAAATCCAGCACGACAAAATCTACCTGGAAAATTAGGGAGCCAACTCGCACCAGAACGTCCTCCACAATGCCATCAGGTCTGGCTAAGGATCGATCCGCCAATTGCAAGATTACTGTTGTGGAACTAGGACTCCCTAGACCCAACTTTCTGAATACCGATGAAGGCATCAAATTTATGCTCGCTCCCAAATCACCCAGTCCACGAGCTCGGATGCTCTGCCCAATAGTAATCTGGATAGTAAAGCTCCCAGGGTCTTTGATCTTTGTGGGCAGTCTATTTTGAATCCGGGAAGTGTACTCCTCCGTTAGAGCCACCGTAGCATACTTAGGCAACCGACTTTTGTTTGCCACGATGTCCTTTATATACTTAGCATATTTTGGCACTCCCTGCAAAACATCAATAAGAGGTAAGTTAATATGTACCTGTTTCAGCACCTCCATGAATTTCTTGAAACACGCCTCCTCCTTGTGTTTCTTTAATCGTTGAGGGAACGGGGGTGGAGGTCTTTCTAATTCAGCTTCCTTAGTCTTCCCCCTCTCAGTACTTTGCTCCCTCTCAACTTCGGCTGCTCCCGACTGTTGAGGTGGTCTTTCTGGTTCCACCTCTTTCAGCTGCAAACCACTCATTGTGGTCACTGCATTTACCTGCTTGGGATTGGGTTCCGTGTCGCTCGGCAGTCCTCCTCTAGGCCTTGTGTTTTGTGCACTAGCAAATTGCCCAAATTGATATTCAAGTGCCGTGGTAGCTTACTGGTTGTTTTTCACTTCGGCTGCCAATTTCACATAGTCAGCCTGCAATTGAGCTTGGTTAGCTATCATGGTCTTGAACATTTCCTCAATGTTGGGTGATGGTGGTGGAGGAGGTGCATTGTTGTTTCTGAATTGTGCTTGATAATTCTGCTGCCCTCCTTGGTTCCTTTGCACACCTTGACCCGAACTTCTCCCCTGATGGTTGTTGCTACCCCATGAGAAATTAGGGTGATTCCTCCAATTGGAATTGTAGCTATTACCATACTGTTGGTGGTTCCTTTGCGCATTTCCCACAAAGTTTATCGAGTCAGGATTGGCTCCACAACACTCAGCTGAGTGCTCACTGCTTCCACACACTTCACACCACAATTGCTGCACTGCTTTAACTGGGGCTTGAGGCTGGTTCATTGTCATGTTGCTGAAATTGGTGTTAAGTTGATTTTGCAATGCAGCTATCTGTGCAGCGATAGCTGTAAACCCATCCACTTCTAGCACTCCTGCTGCTTTCCTTGTCCCGCCTCTTGATGAATCAACATTCCATCCCGGATTGCCCTGCGAAATACGGTTCAACAAGGTATACAACTCCTCATAAGTTTTCTCCAGCGCTTGCCCTCCAGCTGCTGAGTCTAGCAATATTTTGGTGTGGGGTTCCAAACCCTCTATAAAAGTGTGCACCAGCACATCATTGGACTGATGATGATGAGGACAATCCCGCAACATGGATTTAAATCTCTCCCAGGCCTGATATAAATTCTCTCCCTCTCTCTGTTTGAAACTTAGAATCTGACTTCTAAGTCTTGCTGTTTTACCAGAGGGAAAAAACCGTATCAAGAATTTCCTTGCAAGATCATCCCATGTAGAAATAGAATTCGGTGGCTCAGCTTTCAACCACCTCTTGGCTTCTCCCAATAGTGAGAATGGGAACAATATAAGCCGGACATAATCTGATGACACTCCAGCGGGGATGTAAGTGTCACTTATCTAAAAAATTTTGGAGATGCTGCTGTGGATCTTCATGAGGGAGACCGGTAAACTGCCCGCTAGTGTGCAACAATTGCACCATATTCTGCTTAAGTTCAAACCTCCCTCCTGGCTCAGGTTTGCGGATGCTAGATGTGACATTATTAGCATGTGGGATTGCCACCTCGCGAACCGGCCGAGTTGCTACTTCTTCAGGCACTAACACTGCCCGTACTACCGGTGGATTCTGTTGTTGCTCCATGATCGTCTGTCTGAGCAACTGCAGCTTTCTTTGTAGAGCTTCTCTCCGTTTACTGTGAAATATTCTTTCTGGCTCTATATACGATTCCACCAGCTCCTTGTCTCTTGCCAGTGTTCAACAGAAATTAAGTCTGCAAAATACAGGCTAAGACCAAGTTGTCAACACTAAGAAAATAAAAATACAGTAAATTATCACTTAAAACAAATTCACCAATTGCCAAGTCCCCGGCAACGGCGCCAAAAACTTGTTCGCGTGATTTGTGGGTTATATAAAATGACACGCAAGTGCACGTGGTCGAACAAGTAGTAAGTGGCTTTAGTAAGCCAAGTATCGATCCCACAGGGACTTGGATGAAGTGCAATCTGCTCAAGTGTACTATATTTCAATTCTAAAAATGCAGACAACAGTGTAACCAAAAGTTTGATATTTTGTTTTATAATTTCTATGCTAAAGCTAAAACAATTATCTACTTTGAGTCTGAACTATGAATGAGAGCATGCTGAGGTTAAACGAACATGTAATGAAATTAATTATCATCATAATTTGGTTAATCTTTTCCTCCAGTTGCTAGCCAAGAACTATTGCCAAGAGATTAAAACTCTCGTATTTAACCTCACTTAAGAATCATGAACCATCCACCTACATTTCTGTGATTAAATGCAATTCATGTTCAAGCCATACAAATCCGGTTCCTAAATTGACTAATACGACTTTCAGGTATATTTCTATCCTGAAAGTAAATCAATTCCCAATTTTCCCAAATCAAGTAAAGATCATATCCTATTAATTCACAACTTTCCAATTTCTTGCTCTCTTGAGTGAAACCGGACTTTTTAGATATACATTAACGTAGGCCACACATTAATGCAGTAAGAACAAGAATTAATAGAACAACATGGAAGAAAAGATGAAAAACCAAAGAATCAATGATCACATTTCATCACAATTGTTCATAACCTCAGCAAGAAGAGGAATTAGCCACTCATTTGTGGATTAAACATCTTTAAATGAGTATTAATCATACAAGAAATTGAATTAAAGAAGAAAGAAAGAGAGAAAAACCCTGAGAATTTCATCCTCTCAACTGCCTGTAACCCACGTTCTTGCTCCACCCAGTCAGAATATTGAAAAATGAACCTAAGTGTTCTATTTATACTGGTGGGGATTTTCCCAGAATAACAAGCAACGTGTCACGGAGTGCATCGCGGAGCACTGCCTCCGTGACACGCTACGGACGCGGAGCTTCACTGGAACTGGGGGTCCAGGAATTAAAGCCCAACGTGGAACGGCGTGCAACGCGGAACCAAGCCACCGTGCCACGGACCCTCTCTGGAATTTGGGCGAAATTTCCCTATCCAGGCAAAAGGCCTCCGCGATGGCAGCGTGCCATGGCTCCATCACGGAGCCCCTTTAATTCATGCTGTCCATTGCCTTGTTCCTTGCTCGCATCCAACTCCAACCCCGATATCCTCCAACATACATTTTAGCTTCCCAAAATTACATTTTACCTGCAAAACAATGCTAATCATGTTGGTTAGTATAAATTCACATTTTATTACCAATTACATGAGAATACATACACATTGATAGATAAACAAG
This sequence comes from Datura wrightii, assembly GCA_035772735.1. Taxonomy (NCBI): domain Eukaryota; kingdom Viridiplantae; phylum Streptophyta; class Magnoliopsida; order Solanales; family Solanaceae; genus Datura; species Datura wrightii. Next base: position 131,353,721 of record JASDFA010000006.1, read on the forward strand.
GCGAAAATGGTACTTTTGAGTATCACTTGGGCATATAAATTTGCCCAAGATCAATGCTATTGACAATTCTATGGGGTTTCATCTCAATTCTTATGAAATCCTTATGATCTATTTGTGGGTTAATTCCCCTCATGTATAACTTTATGTTTTACGAATAATGGGTAGATTTTTATAACTATTTAGATTTAAATGTTATACAAAACTATGCCCAATTATGTTTGTTTCATGATAATTCAAGTTATGACTCTACCTTGACTTTGATGTTCATTAACCCATTATGATTTATGACTTATGATTTGATTTATCTCAAATGATCATCATGAATTTATGAATATCAAGTATATACATGTTCTACAAGTATGCATGAACCTTATAATTTATGATTTATGATTATGGCCGACTCACGGGACTTACTTTCATGGCTAGTTCACATATTTCAAGCAAGCTTATGATTATCACGATTTTAACTAGACAATAAATTTCATGTATATTATCCTATGAGCACTATATATTTTTTGGAAGTAGTATTTAACACCGAGTAGAGTCGAGGTCCAGGCATGCCCCGAGTCTCAAAACTACGCGCCAACGTAGCCATGATGGGACCTTCTTTATGACTGTCCCTTTCGCCCAAATGGGCCTTTCCTGAGTGATATCACACTTCTTTCATAGTTCTACCCTTGGCAAGGTACGAATGCCTCCCGACTAGGGGTTTGCAGGTCGGGCTCCATGTGTGCTCATATGGGGTATGCCGGTTATTAGAATCTCCCACCGTTCCTCATGATTTATGTATGATTATGATTATATACTTTGACTCAAGTCATGTTTCATAAAGATTTTCTCATATGATTATGATTATGAATGGTTTATGAATGTTTTGAAAAACTTGAGCCGTACGTTTGCATTATGATATTTATGTTGCGATCATGCTGTCCTACTCTTATGAGATTTTATGTATTTTAAATGTCCGTTTTACTTACACTGCATATTCGGTATATTCCACGTACTGACCTCATACTCTATATTGTATCATTTCATGATACAGGCTCCGATCTTCAGACTCAACCCCGTCACTAGCCTATTCTTCGGAGTTAGCATTCAGTTTCAGTGGTGAGTCCTCATCTCTCAAGGACTACTCATTACCAGTTATCTTGTATTTTTAGTTTTTTAGACTTGTCGGGTTAGTTGGGGTGTTGTCCCATTAATCCATCAGATATGTTAGAGGCTTTCAGACTATATATAGTAATCAACTTGTCATGTATGAAGTGAATTCCGATTCTGATGTCATGTTATGATTAGACTTCCGCTATGTTATTATGTTAAGTCTTCCGCTTTACTCGATTGAGTTATATATTATTCATGCCATGGGTCGACTTGGAGTCTCTCGGGCTCCTTGTCCCATGTGTTGATCAGGGCCTATGTTCGGGTCGTGACAATAGATCATAGATTCCTAACATAAAAGTAGTGTCTTTCCACCTACCACAAGATTCTTATGTTTCCCGCTCCTAATAGCATTAGACCATTCATAGGGAGAAACATGCAGCTCTGGGATGCGGAGGAGCTATTATCATCCATCTCCTTAACCTAAAGCAACACCAGGTTTGGACCGTAGGGAACCGTAGCATCTGGAAAATTTGTAGTAAACATAGCTGGTTCAATAAGTGGAAAAAAGTGTGAAATAGCAATCATAGGAAGTGCCTCCATATCTTGATCCAAAGTCGGGAAGCTTTGGAATAGGTAAGAACTGATGAAGAGTTACCTGAAAAGCACTAGGTACTGAGATATTTACTAGCACCATAGGACTCATACACCACCAATTCAATTAAAAAGGAGCTTGATAAAGTCATTTTGTTTGTCCACTTCTCGAAAAGAAAGGTATACCCCAAGCTCAGGAAAAAGCTTATTGATTTTCTTAAAGCTAATACTGGTTGTTTTGCCTCATCATATTTAGACATAATAGGCATACTACCAGATTTCACAATTCACAAGCTAGGAATGGACCCAAATTTCCTTTCAATAAGGCGTAAGCAGCGCCTACAACTATTGCCTATAACCAGAAAACAAGAACATGTTTGTTAAGGAAGAGAACAAACTGCTTAACATAAGATCCATCTGGGAGGTAAAGTACCTTGAATGGCTGGCAAATGTAGTCGTGGAATACAAAAATCTTAACAAGTCTAGAATGTGCATTGACGTCAAATACTTAAACAAAACATGCTCAAATGAATTGTTTTCAATACTTGAAATCGATCAGATGATTGACGCCACGACTGGACTTGAGGGTGATGAGTTTCCTTGATGCATATTTCGGGTATAACCAAATACGGATGAACCTGGATGATTAAAATAACTTTGTTCACCATCAAATTTGGCTCAAATTCACCTATATACTTTCCTCAAGTCATGATACATCGTAGTGGAACCTGGGTAGAATATCTAGAGCTTTGTGCTTCTGCCATGATCCTCCCTTTGAGACCATCTACATTTAGGACACATAATCTTCCTTGATACCTCAGGATACCATCTCACCCTTGTGCAAAAATCAACACCTTCTACTTGTGAACATCTTTCTTTAACTGAAGCAAGAGGAAATCTTTTTCTTGATTTTCCTTAACTTCTGTTACTAGAGATGATTCAACCTCATTGTGAATAAACACACTACCTTTTTTTGAGTCTAGATGATGGGCTCCCAAACGTGAGAGCCTGTGCACATCCTTAACCAACTCTCTCTTCTACTCCTCTACATGAGTTGTGCTTCCCATATATAGCCTGCTAAGAGCATTACCAACTACATTAGCATTACCTGGGTGGTAAAGAATTCTCATGTTATAATCCTTGAGCAATTCAAGCCACCTCCTCTATCTGAGATTCAACTCCTTTTGGCTGAATGCATATTGCAGACTCTTATGGTCTATGAACACATCAACATGCGCACCATAGAAAAAATGACACCAAATATTTAATGCAAATGCTACTACTATCAACTCAAGGTCATGAGTTGGATAATTCTTCTCATAGACCTTAAGTTTCTTAGAGGCATAAGCTATAACATTACCATTATGCATCAATACACAACCAATACCTACTTTGGATGCATCACAATATACAACAAAACCATTTGTACCCTCTAGTAGGGTCAACACAAGAGCAGTAGTCAGATGTGTTTTCAATTCTTGACAGATTTTCTCAATGTTTGGCAACTTCTGATTTTGGCTAAGTGTTGGAAATTGGTACGACTCGTACATTGATCCTACGAGTTGTACAATCTTGTAGTGGGCTGCATCTGAGGTTTCTGGCATACTATAAATAATTTCATGAGTGTCTTGATATGACTCATACCTTTCTCTTACGACTAATAACTGCCTCTCATACCTTGAGATCTGCCATTCCTTAATCCTTCTGAACTTTACCATGGCTCTTGGTATGGGTCATAGGTGATCTTGAGCAAATTTATATGCTCAAGTGATACTCAAAGGTGTCATTTTAGCCTAGTTTATCTATCAATGTTTATACATTCTCATGTGATTGATAATAAAATGTGAATTTATACTAACCAACATGATTAGCGTTGTTTTGCAGGTGAAATATAATTTTGGGAAGCTAAAATGCGTGTTGGGAGAGATTGGGGTTGGACTCGGATGTCAACAAGGAAAAAATGCAAAATTTGGACTGTGGTGGAACAACAACGTGTCAGGGAGGCAGTGCTTCGCGATACACACCGTGTCACAGAGGCAGTGCTCCGCGATACACAACGTGTCACGGAGACAGTGCTCCGCGATACACAACGTGTCACGGAGGCAGTGTTCCACGATACACTCCGTGACACATTGCTTGTTATTCCGGAAAAAATTCCCACTAGTATAAATAGAACACTTAGGTTCATTTGTCAATATTTTGACTTGGTGGAGCAAGAACGTGGGCTACAGGCAGTTGAGGGACGAAAATATCAGGGTTTTTTTCTCTCTTTCTTTCTTCTTTAATTCAATTGCTTGTATGATTAACACTCATTTAAAGATGTTTAATCCACAAATGAGTGGCTAATTCCTCTTCTTGCTGAGGTTATGAACAATTGTGATGAAATGTGATCATTGATTCTTTGGTTTTTCATCTTTTCTTCCATGTTGTTCTATTAATTCTTGTTCTTACTGCATTAATGTGTGGCCTACGTTAATGTACATCGAAAAAGTCCGGTTTCACTCGAGAGAGAAAGAAATTGGAAAGTTGTGAATTAATAAGATATGTTCTTTACTTGGTTTGGGAAAATTGAGTATTGATTTGCTTTCAGGATAGAAATATACCTGAAAGTCGTATTAGTCAATTTAGGAACCGGGTTTGTATGGCTAGAACATGAATTGCATTTAATCACAGAAATGTAGGTGGATGGTTCATGATTCTTAAGTGAGGTTAAATACGAGAGTTTTAATCTCTTGGCAATTGTTCTTGGCTAGCAACTGGAGGAAAAGATTAACCAAATTATAATGATAATTAATTTCATTACATGTTCGTTTAACCTCAGCATGCTCTCATTCATAGTTCAGACTCAAAGTAGATAATTGTTTTAGCTTTAGTATAAAAAATTATAAAACAAAATATCAAACTTTTGGTTACACTGTTGTCTGCATTTTTAGAAGTAAAATATAATACACTTGAGCAGATTGCACTTCATCCAAGTCTCTGTGGGATCGATACTTGGCTTACTAAAGCCACTTACTACTTGTTCGACCACGTGCACTTGCGTGTCATTTTATATACCCACAAATCACGCGAACAAGTTTTTGGCGCCGTTGCCGGGGACTTGGCAATTGGTGAATTTTTCTTAAGTGTAAATTTACTATATTTTTTTTTCTTAGTGTTGACAACCTTCTCTTAGTGTTTGTTTTAATTTTTTTATTCTTTTCAGATACCCTTATTGACATGACATCATGGAATACAAATGGTTTAAATGGTGGATACTCATATTTTGGCGAATCTTGTCTGAATTGTGGAGGACACCACACGTGGAAACACTGTAATACGTGCAATATATGTGGTGGTCAAGATGGCCATTGGGATGGCTATCCGAATGCATATTCCCCTCCCCCAAGCCCCTACTATGATCCTTCTGTTGTTTTTTCTGAATATAGGCATGCTGAAAATGAGGACTTGGGACGTCAATCTCAAATAGAAGACATGCTGAAACAACTCCTGAAGCAATCAGAAGCAATGAAGGAGGCTATGGCAGTATTGAGAATTCAGCAAGAAGAGAATGCAGAGACTCTAGAAAGGATGAGCATCAAATTCATGGAGATGATTGCTGAGGTTGAAGCTTGTGATAAATTACAGGTAACAGTTTTAGCCGATATTCAAGAGGAACTACAACAGGAAGACAAGGGTGAATTTTTGGATGAAGCCCAACAATTAGAATCTCTTGAGTGTCCCTGTGATGGGCTCACACTTATGGAAAATCCATTCATGGAAAAAGAGATAGAGTATCCCCCAGTTGACATTAATGGAGAGATAGATGTCGATGCTGAGAAGGTGTATACAAGTAAGGAGGTCAAGCACAATGCAGTTTCAGAGTGGAGGTTTATTGGACCACACTCGAAGCATTTTTCGACATTAAGTTTGGTTGACAACCGAGAAATAGAGTCTTCCAAGCTTATAGAGAAATGTCTAGAGGAGGACCAAGCCCCGTATATTTTGAAATTTGCTAACTCGGAGACACAAAATGACTTCGCTTACTTAAGGGCCAATAAGTTCAAAAGGCAACATCTACTGCTTGGTCCTTACAATTTTTCACCACCACCCCTGGAGCATAAGAGGAAATTATAGAAGAAATTAGGGGTGAGATTCATATACTCAAGGTGGAGGAAAAAGCGGTGAAACTTGATACGTCGTGCCGCGACGTAAAATTAGGCGCTGCTTGGGAGGCAACCCAAGGGTACCATGGGTACCATTTTAATTTCTTGCATTTAAGTTGATTTTATTTATTTTTCATCTTGTGTTGTTTTGGTGGAAAGTTAAGCACAAATGGAGGGGAAGTCTGAGTACCCGTGGAGGAGGAAGCTAACAAGCATGGAAGAGAAAAAGTGTAGGGTCGAACACCCACTTGTGCAAAGTTGAAGAAAGGCATGTTGTTAGCTAGGCCTAAAGGCCTCAAGGAGTATTTCTCACCCTCTTTAAATGTTAAGTTGATGCTATGGGGACATAGCATGATTGAAGTGTGGGGTGAAGAAAATTTTAAAATTTTTGTGCTTTACGATTTTTGGTGAATGTAATGCTTGTTAGAAATATTTGAAATTTTTTTTTGTGAGTCAAGCATGACTTCATCACCCGTTGGTTTTTCTTTTCGGTTCTTTTCCGACAGGGGGTCTTTGAACCGAAGAATAAAATTTTTTTCTTTGTCTGTATATAATGTTTTTAGTCATAGTTAGAGACTGTTTCCAACGATGGATGGATGACGACCGTCTTGAGGAAAATTAGTCAGTAGGTTGGTTTTTGAACCCGTAGCTAATTGATTGCTTGATATTCTTGTTATGTGCTATAAATGATTGTAAGATGCAAGGATGTGTAGTGTTGAAGCATGCAAGTGGTACACCTATGTTTGAGACACCTAGGCTCTTGAATTTGACTTGATATGATTGAAGCTTAATTTTGAATTCTTGTGATTAGCTGAGTTAAGAGTCTGCGGAATGTGTCTTGAATTGAGCATGTGCTGTGAGTGTAAGTTTTTCGAATATTCGGTGCTATTGTGGAATATCTAGAACTTGCCCGGTGTGTATATAAAACGAAATGAAGGATGTGAATTGTAGGAGATGATTTAGGCATTTCTTTGAATGAACATAAATGTTATCCCTCACTTGTTATACCCCGTAAGATTTCCGACACCTAGGTGGCCTATTCGCACGGTGGTTGGGCATATTTGAAAGCCATACATGCTAGAGGAAGGCCCGGGAAAGGATCGGACGGATAACTTGTCGAACCATCGCGGGAGGAGCCGAGGAAGAGCCCCTCCGCGATGGCAGCATGTCACGGAGGTGAAGCCTCCGCGTTGGCTCCGTGACATGTTGGCCTTGCCCAGGCCCAAGTGTATAAAGCCCCACTTCGATTTTAATTCATTTAAACTTATAAATTTCCAGTGAAACAGAGAGGAAAAACTAGAGGAGAGGAGAGAATGAAGTGGGTAATATAATTTCTTCCGATTACGCTGCCAAGCATTGTCCAAACTCAAATTAACCTTAGATACTGAGGTATATAGCAGCAGAGAGCATTCCTACGGATTTAGTTTTGTGAAATACGGCCGACGAATCGTCAAGCTACCGAGCTAAGGTAAGTAGAATTGCTCCAAACTAGTGTCTATGTGTTCCTAGCTGTGAAGTGAATATTTCTCCCTTCTGGACCTCTGAAGAATAGCGAGTTTTCTACCGTCTTTCGATAAGCCTAAGGTTAGGCTATAAATTATATCGAAAGTGACGTTGTTCTTTAAAATAAAGCTATATTTAGTATTAATTGACATATTTATGAATGCAGTTGGGAGAAATAGTTGAAGTATTGGCCGAGCCTCGTCCGACAGACGGATAGTTGAGGATAAGGTATGTAAAGCTAGTTTCCTCGGCAAGTTAGTAAGCTCGGTATAGTAAAGTAATTTAAAGGCCAGTAGAATATTTAGAAGTCATGTGTTATGTTTATTACGAATGTTGGTGCAATATTAGAAGCATTATGTTATAATTAGCATGAAACTTGCTAGCACGATATAGATTCTAATACAAGTGTTAGGAACTGCACAGCATGCCTAGTATGTGATGTAATACAGAATGTTGAATATTATCGAATTCAGTTGAAACCCAGTAAAACAATGTAATATCTGTAAGGCATCTCAGAAGTAGAATGATAGGTTAAAAATGAAGTTTAGGAAGCATGTTAGGGATAGTAAATCATGTTATTACAGAAACTCAGTATACAGTACAGTATGGCAGAAGATTATATTTGTACATATACACTATTATCAGTCTCAGCATGAATTAAGTACATACATATCGCTATCACTAGTTCAGCATACAGTAGACACAGATACATTATATTTATTATCTTCAGTATGTGATATGTGCATAAAGTATTACTAGTTGAGACCACTGTATTGTCTTGGGGTTGGATTACCTAGCATCCCTGACCGCCCCAGGGTTAATAGTTGTATCGACTCATTCGCCAGAGGACGAGGATACGTCGCTGTACTGAGTGGCATGCCGTCCCACAGGGGACGAAGATGGGATGCCAGTTTTCCCCATATTGTGCCTTGGTCGGCCCTTACACACCCCTGTCGAGCGGATACACCCGGGTGTTGATTCAGGAGTATGCCGGACTCAGGTACAGTTATAGTCAGGGGATTAGCGAGCCCAAGTGCATACCCAGAGGACTGGCAGAATGCTTATAATTACTTTAGGAGATGGGATGATCGGGGTAGGGGTATAGATTTTGTGCTGGTTGTACCTTCCGACTTATGGGGGCCGGGTAAGGTTTGTGTATGCTATGTTATGTTATGTCATGTTATGCCATGTCACATTAGATGCGAGTAGATCGAAAGTAGAACGATACATCTCCAGGTATGACTCCTACTCCTTCCAGTATAGTTAAGAGTAGGCATAGTTCTACATTATTAGACAGTTAATCTTTTTCTTCCCATTTCAGTTTCATCAGTTGTATTGTTGTTTTCAGACATCTCTTTCAGTTATTTCTTTACATACTCAGTACCAGCGGTACTGACGCCCGGTGGGGCGCTGCATTACTTGCCTGCAGGTACTCATAGACGAGGAGGCGATCCCTCGTGATTCCTGTCAGCGATTGAGTATTCAGCTCCTGTCATCCGGAGACTGAATTCCAGAGGTGTATTTCGTTTTCTTTTGTTGTACAGTACGGGTAGGTCGGGGCCCTGTCCCGATCATTTCTATTGTTATTCCTAGAGGCTTGCAGTCTGTATATATTTTCCTGTGGTCAGTTGAGCCGGTCGTATGAGGCCGTGCAGTTGTATAGCTGTTAGTACTTTTACTTGTTTTATGTTGGCCGTGTGGGGCCATAGCTTGACAGTAGTGGTGACCTTTCCGGTCACATAGCTTACTAGTATTTCATTGTTGAGTTACAGATAACTAGACAGCATGGTGGTCTCGTCGGCCCGCATAGGCTCCCCTATTTGAATGTGTTCTGGTTAGCTGATAGTACAGGTTCAGGTGGCTATAGGCCAGTTGGCCGGAGGTTGTATTTACAGCCGTTATATAGCCGGTTGGTTTCTTGGAATAGAGCCAGGGCCAACCAAAAGCACCAGACGTGCTTAGGCTGGACCATCTAGCAGTCCAGAGTCTAGCAGGCACCAGGTGCCCGTTATACCCTCCAAGGTGGGGTGTGACAAACTTGGTATCAGAGCAGGTCGTATCCCAGGGAGTTTGCAAGCCGTGCTAAGTAGAGTCCTGTCCATGGATGTGTTGTGCACCACATACTATGGGTAGGGGGCTGCAAGGAATGATAGGATGGTTGTCTTTTATTCTTATTCAGTCGTGCTGTAGAGTGGTACAATATAGGGTTGAGTCCCTAAAAGCTTACTGTATTCTTTGGTTACAGATAATGTCAGACCAGCGACATCCTATCACAGGCCAGAGTTTAGATATTGTAGCAGGGGAAGGCACCAGCAGGATGCCTCACTTTGCCCTATATGCAGTTGACGCCATCCTGGAGCATGCAGGTATGGCTCCACTGCATGTTATATTTGTGGCCAAGAAGGCCATTTGATGAAAGATTGCCCAGCCAGAGGTCGGGAGGACCGGGATAGACAGGATAGGGCATCTGCAGGGTCATGAGCCACAGCATCCTTGGCAGGGCGCATGCCCTCAGTTTCAGCAAGCAGGGGTCGGGGCAGATCAGAGGCCTCCAGTACAGATGTGGGTCCAAGCCGCACATATGCCTTACCAGGGAGACAAGATTCAGAAGCGTCACCTGATGTTGTGACAGGTTTGCTAACTATCTGCTCAAACCCTGCTTATGTATTGATTGATCCAGGGTCTACTTTGTCCTACATTACTCCATTTGTGGCAGGAAAGTTCAATATTGCACCAGAATTATTGCGGCAGCCCTTTTTAGTATCCACGCCCGTCGGTGACTCTATCATAGCTAGCAGAATCTACCGCGGGTGTACAGTAGAGGTTGCTGACCGTCAGACCACAGTAGATCTGGTCGAGTTAGAGATGATAGACTTCGATGCCATAATGGGTATGGATTGGTTAGTACCGTGCTTTGCCAATGTTGAATGTTGGACCAAGACGGTCTGATTCCACTTCCCAGGAGAAGCAGTGCGGGAGTGGAAGGGCAGCACCGCTACGCCAAAAGGTAGGTTTATTTCCTACCTTCGGGCAAGGAAATTGATATCTAAGGGATGTATTTACCATCTGGTCAGAGTTCAGGACGTCCAAGCAGAATCTCCGACACTCCAGTCTGTTTCGGTAGTGAATAAATTCCCTGATGTGTTTCCGAATGAGTTACCTAGTATTCCCCCAAAAAGGAAAATAGAATTTGCTATTGATTTACTACCAGGCACGCAGCCGATATCGATTCCTCCTTATCGCATGGCTCCTGCGGAACTCATAGAATTAAAGGAGCAGTTGAAAGATTTATTGGATAAAGGTTTTGTCAGGCCGAGTACTTCACCATGGGGTGCGCCAGTTTTATTTGTGAGGAAGAAAGATGGCTCGCTCCGAATGTGCATAGATTATCGACAATTAAACAAAGTTACAGTAAAGAACAAGTACCCGCTTCCCAGAATTGATGACTTATTTGATCAGTTGCAGGGAGCCAGATACTTTTCTAAGATTGACCTGCGGTCCAGATATCACCAGGTTCGAGTACGTGAGAGGGATATTCCTAAGACAGCGTTCAGGACTCGATATGGACATTTTGAATTTCTAGTCATGTCCTTCGGGTTAATGAATGCCCCGACAATCTTCATGGACCTGATGAACAGTATTTTCAGACCCTTCCTGGACTTGTTCGTGATAGTATTCATTGATGACATTCTGGTATATTCTCGCTCTGAAGCAGATCACCGGACTCATTTGCGGAAAGTGCTCCAGATCCTCAGGGACCGCCAGTTATATGCTAAATTTTCTAAGTATGAATTCTGGCTTAACTCAGTAGCCTTTTTAGGGCATATTGTGTTGGATGCTAGTATACAAGTTGACAAGCAGAAAATAGAAGCAGTTAAATCATGGCCTAGGCCTACCACTCCGACTGAAGTCCGTAGCTTTTTGGGGTTGGCAGGATATTACAGGAGGTTCGTTGAAGGGTTCTCGACTATTGCGGCATCTCTGACCAAATTGACATAGAAAGCAGTAAAGTTTCAGTGGACAGAGGCATGCAAGCAGAGCTTCCAGGAACTGAAAGACAGATTAACCTCCGCCCCAGTGTTAGCATTGCCGGAAGGTACAGAAGGTTACTCGGTGTATTGCGATGCATCAGGCGTCGGGTTAGGTTGTGTGTTGATGCAGCATGGTAAAATGATTACATACACTTCCAGACAGCTGAGGAAACACGAAAAGAATTACCCTACCCACGACCTGGAATTAGCCGCAGTGATCCACGCCTTGAAGATGTGGAGGCATTACCTGTATGGCGTCCATGTTGATATTTTTACAGATCACAAGAGCCTACAATACATCTTCACTCAGAGGGAGTTGAATCTGCGGCAACGTCGCTGGTTGGAGTTGTTACAAGATTATGATGTGAACATTCTGTATCACCCGGGAAAAGCTAATGTAGTGGCAGATGCCCTGAGCCGTAAGTCAATGGGGAGTTTGGCGTATTTGTGACCTGAGAAGCGGGAGTTAGCCAAGTAAATTCATCAGCTAGCTGGTTTTGCCGTTCGAGTAATGGAAACAGAAAATAATAGAGCAGTAATTTAGAATTCTGCTGTGTCATCATTAGTTACAGAGGTGAAAGAACGACAGTACAAGGACCTTGACTTAGTCCAGCTCAGAGATAGAGTTCAGGAAGGTAAGGAGTCAGATTTCTAAATGACTAAGGATGATGTGCTACGCTGTAAGGGCCGCCTTTGTGTTCCGAATGTTTCAGGGCTTCGCCAACAGATTATGCATGAGGTACATTACGCTCGCTATTCCCTCCATCCAGGAGCAATGAAAATGTACCACGACATCAGAGACATCTACTGGTGGCTAGGTATGAAAGCTGAAATAGCTAAATTTGTATCTAGATGTCCTAACTGTCAGCAGGTGAAAGCAGAGCACCAGAAACCGGGCGGTTTGACGTAAGATATAACGGTGCCTACGTGGAAATGGGAAGCAATAAATATGGATTTTGTAACAGGGTTACCCCGTACCAAACGCAGAAATGATTCCATTTGGGTAATAGTTGACAGGCTGACAAAATTAGCTCATTTCCTGCCAGTGAAGGCTACCTTCTCGGCTGAGGATTATGCCGAATTATATATCAGAGAAATAGTTAGATTACATGGAGTGCCAGTATCCATCATTTCAGATAGGGGAGCACAGTTTACAGCTAGATTCTGGCAGTCATTCCAGAGGGGTTTGGGAACGCAGATCAATTTGAGCACAACATTCCCACCCTCAGACAGATGGGCAGGCTGAGCGGACTATCCAAACGCTCGAAGATATGCTACGAGCGTGTGTACTAGATTTTGGGGGTAGATGGGATGAGCATCTTTCGTTGATTGAATTTGCTTATAATAACAGTTATCATTCAGCAATCCAGATGGCGCCCTTTGAAGCATTATATGGGCAAAAATGTAGATCGCCGGTGGGCTGGTTCGAAGTGGGGGAATCAGCGTTGATTGGGCCAGATATCATTCAACAGTCAGAGGAGAAGATAAAGCTTATCAGAGAACGCCTGCTGACTGCTCAGAGCCGCCAGAAGTCTTATGCAGATATGCGGCGCAGAAATCTAGAATTTGCGGTAAATGACTGGGTATATCTGAAAGTGTCTCCGATAAAAGGGGTGATGAGATTTGGCAAGAAAGGCAAGCTTAGCCCGAGATTCATTGGGCCATATCAGATTCGGCGAAGGATAGGCCGAGTTGTATACGAATTGAACTTGCCTCCGGAGTTAGCATCTGTTCACCCAGTATTCCATGTATCTATGTTGAGGAAGTTCGCAGGAGACCCTTCCACAGTTGTTCCAGTTCAGGATGTCCAGGTCACAGAAGAGTTAGCATATGAAGAGGTTCCAGCAGCTATCTTAGACAGACAGATTTGCAGGTTGAGGACTAAAGATATTGCGTCTGTCAAAGTATTGTGGCGTAACAGGAACCGTGAGGAGATGACGTGAGAAACTGAAGAAGATATGAAAGCTAGATATCCTCACCTATTTCAGGCCTAGTCAGGCAACAGGTATGTCCGTAATATTACTTATGTAGTACCTTATGGTTGTATATAAATGAGAAAGATTGATACATAGCCATCTAGTGAATCTTAAAATATTGCGTGCAGTACCTGTGTTGGACTTTTCTGCATTTCAGGTTTTTGGTATAGTCCATATTACAAGGGAGACTCTGCCGAAATTTAGTTTTCAAAAAAGAGTAAATTGAGAAGTCCTCTAGACCGCAGCTTCCATTCGAGGAAGAATGTTCTTAAGGGGGGGGGGAGAATGTTATACCCCGTAAGATTTCTAACACCTAGGTGGCCTATTTGCACGGTGGTTGGGCATATTTGAAAGCCATACGTGCTAGAGGAAGGCCCGGGAAAGGATCGGACGGATAACCTGTCGAACCATCGCGGGAGGAGTCGAGGCAGAGCCCCTCCGCGATGGAAGTGTGTCACGGAGGTGAAGCCTCCGCGTTGGCTCCGTGACACGTTGGCCTTGTCCAGGCCCAAGTATATAAAGCCCCACTTCGATTTTAATTTATTTAAACTTATAAATTTCCAGTGAAACAGAGAGGAAAAAATAGAGGAGAGGAGAGAACGAAGGGGGTAATACAATTTCTTCCGATTACGCTGCCAAACATTGTCCAAAATCAAATTAACCTCAGATACTGAGGTATTTAGCAGCAGAGAGCATTCCTACGAATTTAGTTTCGTGAAATACGGCCGACGAATCGTCAGGCTACCGAGCTAAGGTAAGTAGAATTGCTCCAAACTAGTGTCTATGTGTTCCTAGCTGTGAAGTGAATATTTCTCCCTTCTGGACCTCTGAAAAATAGTGAGTTTTCGACCGTCTTTCGATAAACCTAAGTTTAGGCTATAAATTATATCAAAAGTGACGTTGTTCTTTAAAATAAAGCTATATTTAGTATTAATTGACATATTTATGAATGCAGTTGGGAGAAATAGTTGAAGTATTGGCCGAGCCTCGTCCGACAGACGGATAGTCGAGGATAAGGTTTGTAAAGCTAGTTTCCTCGGCAAGTTAGTAAGCTCGGTATAGTAAAGTAATTTAAAGTCCAGTAGAATATTCAGAAGTCATGTGTTATGTTTATTATGAATGTTGGTGCGATATTAGAAGCATTATGTTATAATTAGCATGAAACTTGCTAGCACGATATAGATTCTAATACAAGTGTTAGGAACTGCACAGCATGCCCAGTATGTGATGTAATACAGAATGTAGGATATTATCGGATTCAGTTGAAACCCAGTAAAACAATGTAATATCTGTAAGACATCTCAGAAGTAGAATGATGGGTTAAAAATGAAGGTTAGGAAGCATGTTAGGGATAGTAAATCATGTTATTACAGAAACTCAGTATACAGTACAGTATGGCAGAAGATTATATTTTACATATACACTATTATCAGTCTCAGCATGAATTAAGTACATACATATCGCTATCACTAGTTCATCATACAGTAGACACAGATACATTATAATTATTAGCTTCAGTATGTGATATATGCATATAGTATTACTAGTTGAGACCACTGTATTGTCTTGGGGTTGGATTACCTAGCATCCCTGGCCGCCCCAGGGTTAATAGTTGTATCGACTCGTCCGCCAGAGGATGAGGATACGTCGCTGTACGGAGTGGCATGCCGTCCCACAGGGGACGAAGATGGGATGCCAGTTTTCCCCATATTGTGCCTTGGTCGGCCCTTACACACCCCTGTCGAGCGAATACACCCGGGTGTTGATTCAGGAGTCCTCCGGACTCAGGTACAGTTATAGTCAGGGGCTCAGCGAGCCCAAGTGCATACCCAGGGGACCGGCAGAATGCTTATAGTTACTTTAGGAGATGGGATGACCGGGGTAGGGGTATAGATTTTGTGCTGGTTGTACCTCCCGGCTTATGGGGGTCGGGTAAGGTTTGTGTATGCTATGTTATGTTATGTCATGTTATGCCATGTCACATTAGATGTGAGTAGATCGACAGTAGAACGATACATCTCCAGGTATGACTCCTACTCCTTCCAGTATAGTTAAAAGTAGGCATTGTTCTACATTATTAGACAGTTAATCTTTTTCTTCCTATTTCAGTTTCATCAGTTGTATTGTTGTTTTCAGACATCTCTTTCAGTTATTGCTTTACATACTCAGTACCAGCGGTACTAATGCCTGGTGGGACGCCACATTACTTGCCTGCAGGTACTCATAGACGAGGAGGCGATCCCTCGTGATTCCTATCAGCAATCGAATATTCAGCTCCTGTCATCCGGAGACTGAATTCCAGAGGTGTATTTCGTTTTCTTTTGTTGTACAGTACGGGTAGGTCGGGGCCCTGTCCCGATCATTTCTATTGTTATTCCTAGAGGCTTGCAGTCTGTATATATTTTCCTGTGGTCAGTTGAGCCGGTCGTATGAGGCCGTGCAGTTGTATAGCTGTTAGTACTTTTACTTCTTTTATGTTGGCCGTGTGGGGCCATAGCTTGACAGTAGTGGTGACCTTGCCGGTCACGTAGCTTACTAGTATTTCATTGTTGAGTTACAGATAACTAGACAGCATGGTGGTCTCGTCGGCCCGCATAGGCTCCCCTATATTGAATGTGTTCTGGTTAGCTGATAGTACAGGTTCAGGTGGCTATAGGCCAGTTGGCCGGAGGTTGTATTTACAGCCGTTATATAGCCGGTTGGTTTCTTGGAATAGAGCCAGGGCCAGCCAAAAGCACCAGGCGTGCTTAGGCTGGACCATCTAGCAGTCCAGAGTCTAGAAGGCACTAGGTGCCCGTCATACCCTCCAAGGTGGGGTGTGACATCACTTTACCTACCTTTAATATTTAATCCTAGTTAGCCCCATTGAGCCTTGAGCCTATTCTTTGATAGCTACAACATAAGCTTAATCCTTTTTCTTTCATTAGCCTTGAATTTGATCCAAAACTCCTAAGCGCTTAAGTGAAAAAATTCCAAAGAATGAGGGAGTGAGAAGCGTGAAAATGAAGGAAAAGTAGAAGTTGTGAAAGTTGAGAAAAGGACAAAGGTGCACTTGTGTAAAAATGGTTGATTATTAGTAGGGAGTAACAAAATAAATGAATGAAATTTTTTTTTTTGCTTAAGTACTCCTTACTACTAAGCTAAGTGTGCTTAAAGAAATGAGAACAAGAAGAGAAAATTCAGGATTGAAAAGAATGAGGGTGAAGTAAGGGAAGATATATCCTTAATGAAGGTTGAAGTTATTAAAAGCGCTTGGGGGAAGATAGTCACTATTACTGGCCAGAATAGTACCTACCCGTCCCTTAGCTTACATTAAAATCCATTAAGTCCTACTTGATCTTACGTTCAAACATCCTTAAATTAGTGGAGTAAAACACTAAGGGCAAGCTCATGGGTCATTACATGATGCATGTGAATTCTTTGTGAGAGTGAGCATAATTCTATTCATTTACCCATACATGTTGTGATTTAAAAATTTGCGTGTGAAAATGGGTAACTCTCTTGTTGTGAGGGCACATGTTTAATGAAGGATATAATTCATGTTGGATTTCTTGATCAGTTGATTTGCATGAGTTTTCTAAGATAGAGACTCAATTCTTGAGTTAGGAAGTCTTAACATAATTGTATTCCATTTCAATGATTAAATCGTGCATGCTCTATTTTTAACTTGCTATCTTAAATAGTCATTGTAGCTGTAGCTTGAATTGTCTTGCTAAAATTAGCTGTGTGTAAGTCTTCATGTGCATGAGATGTAAAAGGTTTGTTCAAGGAAGAACAAGGCTTTAAGTGTGGGGTAAGTGATCTTGGGCAAATTTATATGCCCAAGTGATACTCAAAGGTGTCATTTTAGCCTTGTTTATCTATCAATGTTTATACATTCTCATGTGATTGATAATAAAATGTGAATTTATACTAACCAACATGATTAGCGTTGTTTTACAGGTGAAATATAATTTTGGGAAGCTAAAATGCGTGTTGGGAGAGATTGGGGTTGGACTCGAATATCAACAAGGAAAAAATGCAAAATTTGGCCTGTGGTGGAACAACAACGTGTCACGGAGGCAGTGCTCCACGATACACACCATGTCACGGAGACAGTGCTCCGTGATACACAACGTGTCACGGAGACAGTGCTCCACGATGCACTCCGTGACATGTTGCTCGTTATTACGGGAAAAATTCCCAGCAGTATAAATAGAACACTTAGGTTCATTTTTCAATATTCTGACTTGGTAGAGCAAGGACGTGGGTTACAGGCAGTTGAGGGACGAAAATATCAGGGTTTTTTCTCTCTTTCTTTCTTCTTTAATTCAATTGCTTGTATGATTAACACTCATTTTAAGATGTTTAATCCACAAATGAGTGGCTAATTCCTCTCCTTGCTGAGGTTATGAACAATTGTGATGAAATTTGATCATTGATTCTTTGGTTTTTCATCTTTTCTTCCATGTTGTTCTATTAATTCTTGTTCTTACTGCATTAATGTGTGGCCTACATTAATGTACATCTAAAAAGTCCGGTTTCACTCGAGAGAGCAAGAAATTGGAAAGTTGTGAATTAATAGGATATGTTCTTTACTTGGTTTGGTAAAATTGAGTCTTGATTTGCTTTCAGGATAGAAATATACCTGAAAGTCGTATTAGTCAATTTAGGAACCGGAATTGTATGGCTAGAACATGAATTGCATTTGATCACAGAAATGTAGACGGATGGTTCATGATTCTTAAGTGAGGTTAAATACGAGAGTTTTAATCTCTTGGCAAATGTTCTGGGCTAGCAACTGGAGGAAAAGATTAACCAAATTATGATGATAATTAATTTCATTACATGTTTGTTTAACCTCAGCATGCTCTCATTCATAGTTCAGATTCAAAGTAGATAATTATTTTAGCTTTAGTATAAAAAATTATAAAACAAACTATCAAACTTTTGGTTACACTGTTGTCTGCATTTTTAGAAGTAAAATATAGTACACTTGAGCAGATTGCACTTCATCCAAGTCTCTGTGGGATCAATACTTGGCTTACTAAAGCCACTTACTACTTGTTCGACCACGTGCACTTACGTGTTGTTTTATACCCCACAAATCACGCGAACAAGTTTTTGGCGCCGTTGCCAGGGAATTGGCAATTGGTGAATTTGTTTTAAGTGTTAATTTACTGTATTTTAATTTTCTTAGTGTTGACAACTTGGTTTTAGCCTGTATTTTGCAGACTTAATTGCTGTTGAACGCTGGCAAGAGACAAGGAGCTGGTGGAATCGTATATAGAGCTAGAAAGGATATTTCACAGTAAACGAAGAGAAGCTCTACAAAGAAAGATGCAGTTGCTCAGACAGATGATCATGGAGTAACAACAGAATCCACCGGTAGTACGGGCAGTGTTAGTGCCCGAAGAAGCAGCAGCTCGACCGGTTCGCGAGGTGGCAATCCCACATGCCAATAATGTTACATCTAGTATCCGCAAACCTGAGCCAGGAGGGAGATTTGAACTTAAACAGAATATGGTGCAGTTGCTGCACACTAGCGGGCAATTTACCGGTCTCCCTCATAAAGATCCACAGCAGCATCTCCAAAATTTTTTGGAGATAAGTGACACTTACATCCCTGCTGGAGTGTCATCAGACTATGTCCGGCTTACATTGTTCCCATTCTCATTATTGGGAGAAGCCAAGAGGTGGTTGAAAGCTGAGCCACCGAATTCTATTTCTACGTGGGATGATCTTGCACGAAAGTTCTTGATACGGTTTTTTCCCTCTGGTAAAACAGCAAGACTTAGAAGTCAGATTCTAAGTTTCAAACAGAGAGAGGGAGAAAATTTATATCAGGCCTAGGAGAGATTTAAATCCATGTTGCGGGATTGTCCTCATCATCATCAGTCCAATGATGTGCTGGTGCATACATTTATAGAGGGTTTGGAACCCCACACCAAAATACTGCTAACTCAGCAGCTGGAGGGCAAGCGCTGGAGAAAACTTATGAGGAGCTGTATACCTTGTTGAACCGTATTTCATAGGGCAATCCAGAATGGAATGCTGATTCATCAAGAGGTGGGACAAGGAAAGCAGCAGGAGTGCTAGAAGTGGATGGGTTTACAGCTGTCGCTGCACAGATAGATGCTCTGCAAAATCAACTTGACACCCACTTCAGCAACATGACATTGAACCAGCCTCAAGCCCCAGTTAATGCAGTACAGCAAATGTGGTGTGAAGTGTGTGGAAGTAGTGAGCACTCAGCTGAGTGTTGTGGAGCCAATCCTGACTCGGTAAACTTTGTGGGTAATGCGCAAAGGAACCACCAGCAGTATGGTAGTAGCTACAACTCCAATTGGAGGAATCACCCTAATTTCTCATGGGGTAGCAATAACCATCAGGGCCAAAGTTCGGGTCAGGGTGTGCAAAGGAACGAAGGAGGGCAGCAGAATTATCAAGCACAATTCAGAAACAACAATACACCTCCTCCACCACCATCACCCAGCATTGAGGAGACGTTCAAGACCATGATAGCTAACCAAGCTCAATTGCAGGCTGACTATGTGAAATTGGCAGCCGAAGTGAAAAATAACCAGTTAGCTACCAAGGCGCTTGAATATCAATTTGGGCAATTTGCTAGTGCCCAAAACACATGGCTTAGAGAAGGACTGTCGAGCGACACGGATCCCAATCCCAAGCAGGTAAATGCAGTGACCACAAGGAGTGGTTTGCAGCTGAAATAGGTGGAACCAGAAAGACCACCTCAACAGTCGGGAGTAGCTGAAGTTGAGAGGGAGCACAGTACTGAAAGGGGGAAGACTAAGGAAGCTGAATCAGAAAGACCTCCACCCCCGTTCCCTCAATGACTAAAGAAGCACAAGGAGGAGGTGTGTTTCTAGAAATTCATGGAGGTGCTGAAACAGGTACATATTAACTTACCTCTTGTTGATGTCTTGCAGGGAGTGCCGAAATATGCTAAGTATATAAAGGACATCGTGGCAAACAAAAGTCGGTTGCCTGAGTATGCTACGGTGGCTCTAACGGAGGAGTGCAATTCCCAAATCCAAAACAGACTGCCAACAAAGTTAAAAGACCCTGGGAGTTTTACTATCCAGATTACTATTGGGCAGAGCATCCGAGCTCGTGGATTGTGTGATTTGGGAGCGAGCATAAATTTGATGCCATCTTCGGTATTCAAAAAGTTGGGCCTAGGGAGTCCTAGACCCACAATGGTAATCTTGCAGTTGGCAGATTGATCCTTAGCCAGAACTGATGGCATTGTAGAGGACGTTCTGGTGCAAGTTGGCTCCCTAATTTTCCCGGTAGATTTTGTCGTGCTGGATTTTGAACCAGACGCGGAAGTCCCATTTATTTTGGGACGTCCTTTCTTGGCAACCGGGAAAGCACTAATTGACGTAGCTGCGGGGTAGCTAACAATGCGAGCACATGACAAGGTGGAGGTGTTCGAGGTGTACAAGGTACCCAAGCTCCCGACGGTGCATGAAGAACTCTCGGTGATCAATGTGATTGATCAAGGTGATGATAAGCAGATGAAGGATTCCCGAGAGTTAATGGGAAAACCACCGGATAGGTGTAAGCACTACTGGGGGGAGGACGGTGATTGAGAAAATCGCCCATCACCCTAGAGGACAATTGAGCTTTACGACGTCGAGCCACGACGGTAAAACAGGCGCTGCACGGGAGGCAACCCGTGAAAAATTTTTCTTTCTTTTTGTAAAGTGTAAATAGATTTTTCTTTTTTTCTTTTTCTTGATTTACTACAAAAAATTTTCGTTTTAGTTTTTGTTTTATTTGCATTTGGAGTGAAACCTATAAGTCTAACCAATTTTGTATAGTGAGATGAATTTCAGGTCAAACGGAGAAATATGCATGGAATCGCGAAGGAAAAGTCGAGGTATGAAAAATTAATAAAAAGTGGCAAACAGTGAGCTGAGGCAACAGCTCTGTGTCACAGAGGTGGACCTCCGCGTTACCTCCATGACATGTTGAAGTAGAATCCAAAAATTTTAAAAATTTCCAGAATAGTCTCGCGATGGCTCCGTGTCACGGAGGCAGTGCACCGCGATGCACTCCGTGACACGTTGCCTTGTATATCGCGACGGGTCACACTGGGTCGCCGGGTGACCCGCGTGATTTCCTTACTTTTTAACCCTGAAAAACCTTCCTTTTCCCTTATTTTTTAAGCTCTCCGCGACCAAACCTCCCAAAACCCATCCCCTATCAACGTGACATGGAGTAAGGCAAGCAATTCAACGATTTTTCTTCGATTCTTCAAAGATAAGGTATGTCTTTCGATTTCCTCTCAAATTCTTGTTGATTTTCTTCGATATTGAGCATGGGAGGTGAGCTAAATTGCCCTACGTAGTAATTAATCATGAATTCGAGTTAATTGTTGTTGATGAATGTTCGAAATGTCGTTATGATTTTTTGAACTTGTCGATTGCATAAATTAATTGAATTTGATTGATAATATCAATTCTAGGGCTTGTATGTTGAATTTGAAGTTGAAAATGTATTGAACTTGTGAATTTCATGCCGGGATGGATGTGTTGAATGAGATGATTCGATGTACAAACTGTTAGGATGTTAATAGAACGACGGATTCTCGGGTTAAGGGAATGTTGAAATTTGTAAGAATTTGGTTAGTTGTATAGGTTCGTGTAGATAAATTTTGGTTGTTGTTTTTGTTTCTTTGTTTTTCTGTGCTAAGTGTGATGGGTAAAATGTTAGCAGTGGTAGTGATTGTGATTAGCTGTACGAAGTCTGAGTAGTACGCAGAAGATATACCGTCGAATTTTTCGAACGCACTAAGCATGATTGTATAGTTGTTTATTGGGTGTAAATAACGATGATCTTGCCGTAGTGTTGTAGCTGTAGCTAAGGACTAAGTGTGGGGTAACCTAGCGTAACCCGACCTTAGCCGAAGTTAATATCTGTTAGCTTAACATTGATCTTGTCTACTTGGGTTGACAGGTAAAATGGAAAGCCGGCAAGAGAAAGGAAAAGGTGCATCAACTTCGGGCGCCGGAAGGAAACGAATCAGATTGGGCACAGCAGTCCCAGCTGCACCAGCAGTTCCACGCGGCCAACACCACCAATACGGAACGAGATGGGTGACTGATGAGGGGAAAAAGTGGTACGCAAAGCACAAAGAAAACAAATATTTCCCCGAGGAGCATATAGCACGGGAACCATTGGCACAGGAGTTCCCTAGGATGGTCCACCGGATCGAGGCAGCTGGGCTCAATTTCATATTTGAGGAGCCCAAGGAATGCAATTTGCACCTAGTTCGGGAGTTCTATGCCAATTGGAACCCGACGATCAGAAGTCGAACCATCAAGATCAGAGGGCAAATAGTCACTATGGAGCCCCACCACCTCAATGCCATCATAGGAGCGCGGGACACAGACGCCCACGTACTCCGACAGCTGAACATTACCCCACCGTATGCGGACATTAGACGCACATTGTGTGGGACCCGATCGACAGCTAGATAGAGAAGACACAAAGAGAGGGGCTACCACCAGACTTTGCCATATTCACAGATGAACAGGGAAGCCCGAATCTGTCTTAAGATAGTCTGCTCATGCCTAATCCCGGGGGTACATATGACAGATGTAACTTGGGATCGTGTATGCCTGGTGTACGCCCTGATGAAAGGGCTGGAGATCAACGTGGGGGCGGTAATTATCTCCGCCATGAAGAGAGCCCAGTTGCACCAGGGGCACAGGTATGGCTTTGGTGGACTACTCACCGCCTTGCTCAGGGGCCTAGACGTCGAGGAGGAGGCCCTTGACTATATCCCGCAGATGGAGCGGCGGGCCTTAGATGTTACTAAAACTAAGGCTCCCGACACCACCCACGGGCCAGTGCTTACACTTAGTGAGCGACATGCTCGTGATGACCAGTATATGGCTCGGATGTATGGGATGCAAATGCTCCAGCTGAGGATAGGTGGGAGGCCGGCGACAGAGGAGGAGCTATGGCAACTCAAGCTAGACTACCCCTTCGGCGAAAACGCCAGGGCTCTATGCCGAGTGGGGCCAACATTTGTAGAGCCCACAGATGATGATGTCCCCACAGATGAGGAGACACGTCGGGTGGACTCTGATGATGACGACGGAGGCGACTCGGACATGGGATATGAAGCAGCAACACCCGACGAAGAAGTGAAATACTTTGACTGATCAGGGAGTTCCACCACCCGATTTTGTGCTATTTTAATTTTTGTGAACACTGGGGACAGTGTTCGAACTAAGTGTGGGGTGGGAGTAGTTAGGTGCTGGGCTGGGCTGTTTTGTATGTATGCTCTCTTCTGTTGTCGTGTATGTTGTTTGTCCCTGTGAGTGTGAATTGTTAAGTTGTTTTGTATTTGTAAATTTATGTGAAATTGATGTGTGTTGCTGAATGTTGCTACCTTATTCTGATTCTGTACATATTTTTGTTATCGAAATGATCGATAATTTTTTTTTAAAAATTGTACATATTTTTTTTTCTATCGAAATGATCGATATTTTCAACAATTATTTTACTTCTTGGGTTTCTTGGCATTTGTTTTCGGTTCTTTTACCGAGATTAGTCCCATTGAACCAAAGTCATAGTAGTGACTGTTCCCTATGATGGATGGATGACGACCGTCTTAAGGGAAATGTAGTCGTTAGGAGTAGATTTTTTGCAAATTATTTTTCAGTTTTTTTCTTTAGTGGATTGCATCCCAAAACCTGTAGTTACTATATGGTTGCGAAATTCTGGTTGCGTGTTGTACATGATATTCAAAATGCAAAGGTGATTCGTATGAAAGCATGCAACTTTGTAAATATGTTGAGATACCTAGGCCATAGAGTTCGATTCAGTGTGATTGAGGCTTAATGTTTGAATTCCTGTAATTAGGTGATTGAAGAGTCTGTGAATACATCTTGAATTGAGCATGTGCAAAAAGTGTGAAGTGAGGTGTTGATATTCCCTGCTATTGTGAAGTGTCTAGAACTTGCCTGGTGTGTGTACAAAACGAAATGAAGGAGGTGTATTGTAAGAAAGGATGTAGGCATTTCTTTGTTTTAACCGAGAGTTTCTATTTTTCCTTGTCGTACACACCTTGATTGTATACCCTAGTCAGCCCGTTGAGCCTTTAGCCGATTATATTTTTCTTGTGTCATAAAGTGTAAACTGAGCTTAATTCCTTCTTTTCATTAGCCATAAAGTCTATACAAAACTCTTAAGCGCTTAAGAAAAGAAAATCATTTTCCCAAAGTGTCAAAGAGTGAGAATGGTGAAAAGAAAAAGAAAAGCAGAGTGAGAGAAAAAAAAAGATGTTGAAGGTGCACTTGCTATAAATAAACGATAATGAAGGTGCATGAATAATCTTTGTTGTTGTGTCAAGTGTGCTTAATGCAATGGGCCATACTAGAGAAAATCATCAAGAATGGGATGATGATGAAAAAAAAAGAAACAATGTCCATGAGTTGATGGGATGTGTTGAAAAGGCGCTTAAGGATGCTAGTGGCTATTATTGGCTAACCCAATATTTACTAGTTCCGTAGCTTCCACTTCAACCCGTTCAAGTCCTACGTGATCTTACATCGCACTTCTTTATATTAGTGGAGTAATACACTAAGGGCAAGCTTATGGGTCATGACACGATGCATGTGAATTCTTTTGGGAGAGAGAGCAAAATTGTTTTTACATGCCCCTGCTTGAATGTTTGTGAGTCATATGAGCAAAAAGGGGAAGATTCTCTGGTGTTGTGAGGGCACATGCTTGATGAAAGATTAATTTTCGTGTCGGATATCTTGATCAGCTGATTTGCATGAGTTTGCCAATATCGAGAGTCGATTCTTAAAGTCTAGGAGGTCTTGATGTATTGAAGGTCATTGCATTAATAAGACCATGCATGTTTTCTTGATGATTTGCTGTATTGAATAATCGGTATGACCGTAGCCTAAATTGTCGAACCAAAGTAGTGAGGTTGTGGTGTAAATTGCATGAAGTGTAGGATTGTTGTTCGAGGACGAACAAGGATTTAAGTGTGGGGTAAGTGATCTTGGGCAAATTTATATGCCCAAGTGATACTCAAAAGTACCATTTTAGCCTTGTTTATCTACCAATGTGCATACATTCTCATGTAATTGGTAATAAAATGTGAATTTATACTAACCAACATGATTAGCATTGTTTTACAGGTAAAATGTGATTTAGGGAAGCTAAAACGCATATTGGATGTTATCGGGGTTGGACTTGGATGCGAGCAAGGGATAAAGCATTGGACAGCATGAATTAAAGGGGCTCCGCGATGGAGCCGTGTCACGCTGCAATCGCGGAGGCCTTCTGCCTGGATAGGGAAATTTCGCCCAAATTCCAGTGGAGGTCTGCGTTTGCTCCGTGGCACGGTGGCTTGGCTCCGCGTTGCACGCCGTGCCACGTTGAGATTTAATTCCTGGACCCCCAATTCCAGTGAGGGTCCGCGTCCGCAACGTGTCACGAAGACAGTGCTCCGCAATGCACTCCATGACACGTTGCTCGTTATTTCGGGAAAAATTCCCAGCAGTATAAATAGAACACTTAGGTTCATTTTTCAATATTCTGACTTGGTGGAGCAAGGACGTGGGTTACAGGCAGTTGAGGGACGAAAATATCAGGGTTTTTTCTCTCTTTCTTTCTTCTTTAATTCAATTGCTTGTATGATTAACACTCATTTTAAGATGTTTAATCCACAAATGAGTGGCTAATTCCTCTCCTTGCTGAGGTTATGAACAATTGTGATGAAATTTGATCATTGATTCTTTGGTTTTTCATCTTTTCTTCCATGTTGTTCTATTAATTCTTGTTCTTACTGCATTAATGTGTGGCCTACGTTAATGTACATCTAAAAAGTCCGGTTTCACTCGAGAGAGCAAGAAATTGGAAAGTTGTGAATTAATAGGATATGTTCTTTACTTGGTTTGGGAAAATTGAGTCTTGATTTGCTTTCAGGATAGAAATATACCTGAAAGTCGTATTAGTCAATTTAGGAACCAGAATTGTATGGCTAGAACATGAATTGCATTTGATCACAGAAATGTAGATGGATGGTTCATGATTCTTAAGTGAGGTTAAATATGAGAGTTTTAATCTCTTGGCAAATGTTCTTGGCTAGCAACTAGAGGAAAAGATTAACCAAATTATGATGATAATTAATTTCATTACATGTTCTTTTAACCTCAGCATGCTCTCATTCATAGTTCAGATTCAAAGTAGATAATTGTTTTAGCTTTAGTATAAAAAATTATAAAACAAACTATCAAACTTTTGGTTACACTGTTGTCTGCATTTTTAGAAGTAAAATATAGTACACTTGAGCAGATTGCACTTCATCCAAGTCTCTGTGGGATCGATACTTGGCTTACTAAAGCCACTTACTACTTCTTCGACCACGTGCACTTGCATGTCGTTTTATATCCCACAAATCACGCTAACAGTTTATCCCTTTTCTTTTATTGTACAACATGGGTAGGCCGGGGCCCTGTCCCGACCATCTTATCATTATTCTTAGAGGCTTGCAGTCTGTATATATTTCCCTGTGGTCAGATGAGCCGGTCATGTGAGGCCGTGCAGTTGTATAGCTGTTAGTACTTCTGTTTCTTTTATGTTGGCCGTGTGGGGCCATAGCTTGACAGTAGTGGTGACCTTGCCGGTCATGTAGCTTTCCAATATTTCATTGTTGAGTTACAGATAACTAGACAGCATGATGGCCTTGTTGGCCCGCATAAGCTCCCCTATATTGATATGTTTCTGGTTAGCTGTTAGTATAGGTACAGGTGGCTATAGGCCTAGTCGGCCGGAGGCTGTATTTACAGCCGTTATATAGCCCGTTGTTTCCTTGAATCTGAGTTAGAGCCAGCCAGGCACCAGATGTGCTCAGGCTCAGTAGTCTACCAGTTTAGGTCCTAGTAGGGCACCAAGTGCCAGTCATACCCCCCCCAAAGCGGGGTGTGACAGTTTCTTTCACCCTCATGCTCAAAATTCTTATCCATTCCATGAATCTCACTTCTAGATTTAAGCTTCATGATCTTATGGGGTTTATCCTAATTCTTATGAAATCTTCTATGATTTATCTATGGGTCAATTTTCTTCATGTATCAAATTCATGTATTATAATCTATGGGTAGAATTTGTAACTATTTTTGATTGTTAATCTATATTTTCAAATTTTAATTAAAATATGCCAAATTATGCATGCTTCATAAAAAGTCAGGTTATGATTCTATTATGATTATGATCTTATCAAGTCCAAATTATGATTTATGATTTATGTTATGAATTCTCTTCAAGCATTCATCATGGATTTATGAATATCAAGTATATACATGATTTACAAGTATGCATGGATTTCATAATTTATGAATTTCTGACTCTTGGCCAACTCATGGGCTCTTATTCATGAAAAATCACGTATTTCAAGTATGATCAAGTATGTTATGATGTAATTGGCCATGAACTTCATGAATGATTTATTATTATGATATGAGCCTCATGTTCATGTTTTTGGGAGCAGTGTCTAGCACCGAGTAGACCCGATGTTTAGGTAAAACCCGTGGTCTCAAAACTATGTGCCAGCATATGTTTATATATACAAATGTTAATGTTATTAGATCCCCGTGATATTACATAATGCACGTCTTTTGCTTGGAAAGCCTGGGACGACTCTTCCCACTTGAGCGATATAGTTGGGGCATTATGTAAGCTCTACCATGATGGTGTCGGTTATGAAGAGTCCTCCCATTATTCCTCATGATTTATTCATTGTCATATTATGTTATTTTGGCTCAAGTTATATTTTTATAAGGTTTCTCTTACGATTATGATGGCAAATAAATTATGAATGCTTTGAAAACCTTGAGCCCTCATGAGATGTTGTGATATTTACTTCACGCTCATGCTATCCTATTCTTATGACCACTTATGTGTTTTAACTGTCTATTTTACTTACCTTGCATAATCGGTACATTCAAGTGTTGACCATATACTCTATGCTGTATCATTTCATGATATAGGTCCGAGAGATCAGCCGCAACCGCATCACTAGTCTTGCTTTCCTCTCAGACCTGTGTTAGCCGGGATTGGTGAGTCCTCATCCTTTGAGGACATTCAGTTATCTGTAGTCATGTTATTTCAGTTACAGTCTCTCTTTTGTCGAGCTAGTTGGGGATACTGTCCCGTTAGCTCATATGTTATGTTAGAGGCTATTCAAACATTATGTAGAAATCAACTTGTCATTGTTGACTCTGTTCTAGATTGATATGTATGTAGACCTCCGCTTAATTATGTTTTATTATTATATCGGTATCTTCTTATGGTACCTTCGTAGTTGTTATGTTCATGCCATAGGTCGACTTAGAGCTTCTTAAGATTTCTTGTCCCATGTTTCTATCCGGGCCTATGTTCGGGTTGTGAAACTAAGAGACAACTTGTGGGTGTCAAAAACACAAGAAAACATAAATAAGGAAATAACAACTAAATGTTAAACACAGGCAATTAGTCTAATCCAAATCCTTTCCCCAGTAATGGGGCCATTTTTGATAACGCTAAAATCACACTCCTATAAAAGTATAACGCGGTCGTTGTCAATAAAGAACCCAACTAGGTTGGGGTCGATCCCACATGGAATATGGTCAAGATATAGAATAAAGCTGGTATTTAAGCTTTTAGGTCTTTTATTTCCTAAACGGGGTTTTGTAACGAAGTAAATATGTAACCAGTATTGACAATTGATTGTAGTTATCAAATTAATGCAATTCACTAGGGAGGTGCTACCCATGGGTTCATAACTACTTGGAGTTTTACACCGTAATCTATCCCAATACTTGACTTGTAGAATTGATAAAATAAGTTCATCCAAATGACTGGTTTGTCCCTATTAGATGACTATACTCAATTATCAGATTAGGTCTCTCGAGAGATTTCACTTTAACCATTATCAATTAGTCTCAAATTAATTATCCTGCAACTACAGCTCAAGTCATGCAATGAACCAGAAAGTTCAAGGCTTTGTTGTTCTTCTCTATTTCTAATCTCTACCTCTCTAGATTCAAGCAAATAGAGAATTCGGGCAAGTCCTAATGTTGCGCTCTGTCAAGTAACATGTAGGATGAAGAGAATACAATACAAGCATTAGTATTGATTTAGAATTACTTTGTGCAAACTCTAGTTTGTTAATTCACCATGGTTCCCACAACCCTAGTTGTGGAGGTTTTAGCCTTTCATGATTGTAAGGAAAAAATTAGCATTCATAGATGAAAACATAATTTAGAACTGTCACACCCCAAGACTACACCCTGGACGTAACACGGTACTTGAAGTCACAAGTGACCCCAAGTCAACCCTTGATCTATCATACACTGATATTCTGACTAAACATGCACAACAGAACTTTGGAACAATATCATAAAGTATTTATGAAAAACAAGTCTGAGAACATAAAGTTCAAAACACTTGTATAATACTGATAAATCTGAAAATCATGTCTGTCTGAAAGCCATCTAATATAGGAGTTGATGGGACAAGCCCCCAACTAACTCTAAGTCAAATAGAAACTAGTAAATGACTGAAAGAAAGAAATAATGCCCTTGGATGATGAGGAATCACACTTCACTGCTGAGGTGGAAAATTTGAACTGCGACAACTAACAGTGCTGAGTCTGAGAACCTGCAGTTGTATCATGAAACGATACAACATAAAATTATGTGTCAGTACTTTGAATGTACTGTGTAAGTGGGAGAAACATAACTGAATATAATGCCTGAACTGATATGACATGCAATGACCAACAAGTAACTGAACTACTAAAGTAAACTGTGGTGGTCAAATGACCCCGTCTGATGTTCGAGGCATATCCTAAGTCTGAAAGTACTGAGTCTGAGATGCTGAACTGAACTGAGCTAAACTGATAGAATTAGAACTGAATTGAGCTTCCTATTCTGAAATTGGACTGAACTGACTAGTGGGAGAGTCTGAACCGACATTTAACCACGTGAGCTAGACGTGGAGCCCAATGTATACACCCCATCGGTAGGACCCAATATACCTTGCCAGGGTATAAAGGCATGAACTAGGTGATCACAAAAGTTTGTGGCCAATCAGGCCAGGTAATGGTGTAACCTACACTGGCAACAGAGTTTTGGGAACCTGGGTGTGCTGGAACCCCAGCCCGCTCGGTGCTAAGTTCTACTCCCACTGGAAAACCTAAACTGAACTACTAGGCTGATAGCTCAAAACTGGGGCCCAAGACTATTCAGGGACATATAACTGAAATTACCTTGAGAGTCTTATCGGAACAGATTCTGAAACTGGGTTCTAGACTGGTCAGAGCTGCTTATCTAGAAGAGTCGTAACTATCTAAGAATGAGCTGTAGCTGAACTGGGGTCTTGGGGCTGGTCAGAGCTATATACTAGAATGTCATGACTGCCTAATGGACCAAATAACTATAATCTGAGTCTAATTCTTATAACTGAGAGGCACCACTGACACCTCGAAATAAGACTGAAGTCAAACTGATCAGTTGACACTTTTCTGAAAGATTCTAAAAATATTCTACGTTCTAACTGAACTGAGCTACTAAGCAACTAATAGAGAACTCAACTCATTCCAACAACACGGGAATCTCATAATATGGCAAAAATTCAAGAATTAAAGAAATCTCATTTGACAAGGAAAAAATCATTCTTATCAATGGAATTATTGCTCAATATATATAGCAAGAATTTCTAGGAAATTTAGCCCATAACATTCTTCATTCACTAGATGGGATTTGATAAGCAAAAATCATTACTCAAAAGTTAGGGCTTAAATTCACTTTTGTTAGAACATTGACAATTTAATTAGGAATTGATATAGATAATATGGAAAATCAGCATGGATATTATCCCGGGTGAAATTAACGAAAAAATATGGAATTCATTCATATTCGAAGACTCGGAGTTAAAACTGATAGGGAAATTATGGGAGGATCTTGGGGGACACAATGGAAGAACAATTCCCTTATTGAATTCTCACATACCTGACTAATATTCTCCGAGAGAAGAGAACTTGAACTGCTGCAATGGAGGGCAACCCTAATCTTGCTTGAGAGTTTTGTTGAGGAACTCTTCGATAGTTTTCTATGAATAAACGTGAGAATGAGGGGAGGAACCGTCCCAACCCTATAATAAGTCTGATTCTATGTCCAAAACGTCGTAGTTTAAAGCATAGGAGAATAGGAAATTACTAAAGAGCCCTTAGCAAATCGTGGGGAAAAACTGTCAGGTGCCCCTAACGGGTGACCTAATGGGTTGTGGTGACTGACCACGACTCATGGACACTCCTGTCAGGTACATTGCCTGGGATCCTCAGTAGGTCACCATGAGGGACCTAACGAGTCATGGTCAATGACCACGACTCACGGTCACCAGTCGTGGACCACACTGTCTCATTCTGGAGATCTAATGCTAAGTCCAGTAACAAGTCACTTAACGAGTCATTGGCACAGATAACGAATCATTGCACCCAATCGTCACGTACACTGGTCAACTAAATATATTCCCAACTCAAGCCTAAAAATGAGTGACTTAATGGGTTGTGGTCAATGACCACGACGTGTGATGTCCCTCGTTAGGTTCACTACTTCTCATTTTCAAAACTTACTCCTTCCTTTCACGACTGACCTAACGAGTCGTTGGGTCTCATAACAACTCATTAGGTGAGTCGTCCTAAAGCATTTCTGCAGTTTTTTTGGATTTTCTGATTGAAGTCCCGAAATTAGATTTTGAGTTTTCGGGGCATTACTAGAACTTACAATGATGATTGAAATAAACCCACTTGATTATTGCACAAAACTAATGAAGAACAATTCAATAACAATGGAATAATTAATTCAAGAAACTCTCCAAAAGCTGTTCTCAATAGTCCCAAAAGTCGGATACTCAAAAGAATCAAATTCTGTTCTTTTCTAACAAAAATAACCTAGACAAGTATTTATACAAATAATTAAAAACCTTTCCTAAATTAACAAAAAAACTAATAAACTGTTGCCGCCTTCACCTACGACTCGTACAATGATTGTACAGGTCGTACCTTTGCTCGCACATTGTTTGGCAACTTCTGATTTTGTCTAAGTGTTGGAAATTGGTATGACTCATACATTGATCCTCTAAGTCGTACAATCTTGTCGTGGTCTGCATATGAGGTTTCTAGCATTCTCTGAATAATTTCACGAGTATCTTGTTACGGCTCGTACCTTCCTCCTATGACTCGTGACTACATCTCGTACCATGAGATCTGCCATTCCTCAATCCTTTTGAACTTTACCATGGCTCCTTGGTATGGGTGGTAGGTAGTTATCATGATCCGTGGTTGCTACCCGTACTAGGAAACTATAATGTGCAGCTTCTTCTAAAGTTTACCACGACTGCCTTGGTACAACTCGTATCATAAGTCGTAACTTGGCCTTTGCCTTAGCACACCTTCTGGACTTCTCCACGACTCTCAGTACAACTTGTACCATCAAGGTATGGCTCGTACTGAGACCTGTACATGGCCCATTTTCTGCACTCTTTTCACTTCTTTTGCGGATTTCAACTCCAACACCTAATTTTCCTTAAAGCAAAGCAAAAGTGCATCATATCCGTATAAACACACATAAGAACATGCTTATTTCCTTAGTTTTAAGAGTTGAAAGTGCTGTAAACCCAAAACACATCACCCTTCCTCAGAATCTGACTGCTCAAGCCCCTATTCTTGACCCTGAGCTCTAACTGCATTCATGTCTGAGCTTCAGATCCCATAATATGCTCCGTGAGTAGGTCTAAAGATGTCCTCATGTAAGCCAATTCCTAATCATGTTACTCTTTTCTGCGTTGGTATGTAGTTATCCCTATGACATATGTACCTGCAGCTGTCTCAGCTTTCCTGGTGTGCCAGGCCCTATTTGTCTTGGTCATTTGGTCAAGTATGATAGTTGCTTTCTCCCTCAAGTGACTCATCAATTCTCCTCCTACCACCGTATCTGCTACATCCTTGGTGCTGTTGTTCAAAGACTTGTAAAAAAATTTCAACAAATTGTCGTTGAGAATGTTATGATTCGGGCACTTAGTCAGCTTTTTCTTAAATCTTAGCCAAGTCTCAGGTAGTGCCATAATCTTCAACTGCCAAAAATTATAGATCTCATCCTTTAGCTGAAGCATCCTGGAAGGTGGGAAGAACCTTTCTAAGAAGTCTTGCTTTAGCTCCCTCCAGTTTGTAATGGAGTTGTTGGGCAATTCCGATAACCATAATGTGGCCTCTCTAGACAGATAGAATGGGAAGAGTCTCAATCGTATGGCATCCTGTCTTGCAACTAGTAATCTATACACCTTTCATATACCAATGAAATTCATCAGGTGCAGATTAGCATTATCAGCTGCGTGACCAGTAAACGCCACTTTCATGTTAAGCAATTGGATCATGGTACTAATGATATCAAACTTTTCCCCAACAGGCAAAGATGGAGGTACAATGGTTCTTGCTGACTCGACCTCATCAACATCCTGGTCATCATCATCATAAAAATAAGGAGCATGTCTTTAGACTCTATTACCCCTTCCATGGCGGCCAACATTTACTACCTCATCGCGAGCATCCTCGGCTTCCTGAAGCACTGCCTGCCGAGCTAACTCAGCTTGATGAGCTTCTTCCACCAATCATGCCTTTGCTTAGGGTTTTCCATTTTTCAGGAATATCCAAATATTGTGCATCGTTAAGAAATATTAAAGATGAAGAGAATACAATACAAGCATTCATATTGATTTAGACATATTGTGCAAACCCTAGTTGGTTAGTTCTCCATGGTTCCCACAACCCTAATTGTGGAGGTTTTAGCCTCTCATGATTGTAAGAAAAAAATTTGCATTCTTTAAAGAAAACATAATTAAATAACTTACAATGAAGATTGAAATAAAAATCCACTTGATTATTTCACAATACAACTTTGAACAATTCAAGAACAATGAAGTAAAACCCAAGAATATTGGAAAACTCAAGAAGAATCTCCCAAAAATTGAATTCTCCCTCAAATTATTCGTCCTATAATATCTACTAACAAAAATAACCTAGAAAAGTATTTATACAAATAATTATATTGCTAAATTAACAAGGAGAACAAATTAACTTCCGCCGCCTTCTCTTACGACTCGTAATTTGATCATACAAGTCGTAGCTTCACTCATACAATTCCTAGTAGCTCTGAATTTGACTAAGTGCTGGGAGCTGGTTGATGTCTCCCAAGTGCATGCAAGCGCACATGATCATAAAGTAATATAGGATTGTTAAGTCTAGATATCGTACCTATAGGGACTTGTCAATTTAATCGTTATAAGGTTGCACTTTGATTTCACTAATCTGCGAAACAAATAAATTGGAGATTGGTTTCAGAAAATTAAAATACTAAAACTTCAATGTAAAAATTAACTAAAACAAATGCAAGCTTGATTATATTTCGATAATGATGATAGACTAGGGCAATGACACTTGGTTTATTTCAGGTTGAGTTACGTTTACGTAATTAAACTAGCATGATTCTTCCTACGGTTGTTAGTTGCGAGTTACTATCCCATTTCTTTCCACTATCCCTAGCATTCAAGAACTATCTCATGCTCCCTAATGCCTATATCCCTATAGTCGTAGGAGAACATGAAATGACAATTATGCCTACTTGTATTCACTAATCTACGAAACAAATACATTGGAGATTGGTTTAAGAAAATTAAAATACTAAAACTTCAAATGTAAAAATTAACTAAAACAGATGCAAGCTTGATTGTATTTCGATAATGATGACAGACTAGGGAAATGACACTTAATTTGTGTTAGGTTGAGTTTTCCAGACGTAATTAAACTAGCATGATTCTTTCTAAGGTTGTTAGTTGCAAGTTACTATCCCATTTCATACCACTATCCCTAGCATCCAAGAACTATCTCATTCACCCTAACGCCTATATCCCTATGGTCGTAGGAGAACATGAAACGATGATTATGCCTACTTGTATTTCAACTAAACGGGGTTGAAGGGTATATTCCTATCCTCAACAACAACTTTTATCCTATCACCAATGGGTTCAAGGGTATTTGAATTCCCGTTCTGTATTTATCTTTAACCCTTTCAATTGCCTTTCCAAAGTTCAATTGAAAGCCAACAGATTACTTACAGGGTGATCAATCACATAAATAATAAATTAAAACAAATAAAACAAACAACCATAAAAAAAAATAAAACCCAGTTTATTACGCTTTCAAACAATTAACCATCGACCATGGCTACAACCCTAGATTATAAGTTTAGCCACTCATAGATAAGCGGAAAAACAGATAAGTAGTCATCATCATACAAAAGTACAAAGTAAAGAAGAGAAAACCTAGTTTTAGAACTTTGTCTTCCTTCCAAATGACTTACAAGCTTTCATGAACAAAATACAGAAAAGAAAATAAGAGGAGATTCCTCTCTGGTGTCTCAGCCTCTTCCGAATGTCAAAAGTTGTCAAAAAATTAATAAAAGATATGTAACAAACAACCTAGTCCACATATTTATAGATGAGCCTTCAAATGACGCTTCTTCCCTTCAAGACTTGGCTTAAAAATCAGCATTTTCACCTCGAAATGGGTCTGGCGCGCCACCCCTCCTATCTCTCTGCATACTTAGTCAAATTTTCAGCTCCAGATAAGGCCTGATGTGCCGCCCCAGCCATAGAAGTAGCCTGAGATTTTTTCTCTGATGTTTGAGAGTTGGTGCGGGCGCCAACCATAGCACCAGAATGTGAATTTATTTCTCTAAAGTTTGGGACTTGGTGTGGGGCGCCATCCATAGCACCAAACCCGTCAGAATCTCAACTTTGCATTCCGTGCATCATTTTGAGCTCCTTTTGCTTAGTTTTCCGCTCAAATTAACTAAAATCTTTTGTTAGCACATAAATCACACACATACATGAAGGATAAATTAAGGATTATGAACTCAAAACATGATCAAATATGGCTATAAACATGGTAAATGTGCTTCAAAATATGTCCAACATCACCACCCTACACTTAAACCATTGTTCGTCCTCGAACAATCCTTGAAACACACCTAAAATCATAGGTAGGATTGATATTTCATTTAATAGTGACTACCACCCTGAGCACTTTTAAGACATATTTCACTTTACTTGTCCACCATCTCTTTCCTTCTTTGTTCACCTTTCCTCTACTCACTCTTGTCTTTTCTTTTCATGCCCCATTTTTTCATTACTTGGTTGCTAGTTTTTTAATTATAGAATAACTAAGGATTTTTCAATTAGAGCTCTCTTTTTTAATTCCTTAGCAGCAAGTAGACAACACAATATTTTTGTGCACCCCTTCTTCTCACTTTTCTTTTCTTACCACAAATTTTCTTTTTCCCTTAACATTATACTTTGGTGGACCTTACTTTCAAGTATTAAAGTGCTTAAGACTACTTCGGATCAATAAGTTCGGGGTATCACAAAAAGACGGATTAAGCTACTATTGAGGCTAAGAAAGAAAAAGGCTTTTAGGCTCAAAGGGTTTAACAAGGGAGAATGACTAGGAAGGTAAAACAATTATGGGAAAATATGGCTTTTCAAAGAAATGCCTTGATCATTACTCAACTCTCTACCAACTAGTTATCCTACATACACTAAGGCAAGTTCTAGATGCTACAATATATACATACAAAACAATTCAGCTCACCTCTCATGGCAATAAGAATCTAATCAGTTTCTATAGCTACACACTCACACAATCATATTGAATGACAAATTAATTTCATAATTAAGCCCTAAGGAAATGTTAAGTTAAATTAAAGAGATATGTGCATTTATGAAGGAATCTACTCGTGCAATCAAAATGGCCACTCTATTTACTCGAGCATAGAAGCTAAGCAGAATATCAACAATCATACAAGTGGATGATCTACGACTCAATCCTAGAAAATAAAAATGTGACGAAACTTCCCTTAAGATGATCGTCATCCATCTATCATAGGGAAATGTCATTACTCTACGATGACACGACCCTTAAAAATGAAAAATTTACCCGATTCCAAGAGCTCCCCTTCAGAAAAGAACTGAGGCCATAAGAAAAATCAAAGGGTGGGTGAGACATGCCATTTTCAAAAATTATTTCAAACAAAAAATGATAACATACTCACCCTATACACAACGACTCAAATTAAATGAAATAAAAATTTTAAAAATTACCCTAAAATAAAGAAAATCAAACCTAACATAGTTAAGACGAACATACAAAGTCAAACATCCAAGGAATCCAGGTAGTCAACATGATCATACTGTTTATTACAGACCAATACCTACAAATCATCAAGCTACTGCTACCAGGAATATAAAAATTCTATGACCTACAAATATAGCAATTAAAGATTAATAGGAATCTAACTTTCCTCCACCCCACACTTAAAAAGGTGCACTGTCCTTAGTGCACACACAATCACATCATAAGGGAGAGAAAATAAACTTCCCGGTCCTAAGCATTATCCCTCATGAAAATCTATAGCATCCTCCTCATCCTCCATGTCTAGATCATCAACACCATCATTTAGGATATTAGCCTCATCATCATCAATTGGCTCCTCAAAAGCTGACACCACTCTGCACACCAATATGGCACTCACTGTGAGCGGGTACCGTGCCTCCAAAACCGACATCTCCTCTGTAGTCGCTGATCTTCCTCCTATCTTCAACTGTAGCTCCATCATGCCAAACATACGACCCTGCCAACTCTCATCTCGGGCCTATCGATCAACTATATTAAGAGAGGGGCCTGCAGAAGGGGCAATCTCCTTTACCTTGGTGACGTCTATCATTTGTCCAGCCAAGTGTCCTGCTAGAGGTAAAATGAGGTCTACATCCTCCTCCTCGATACCTGCCTCCCTCAAGTACATGGTCAGGAGACTTCCATGAGAATATTTCCATATATAGTTGTCTCATGATCTCCGCATAATGTGGCAAATCATAACACCAAAATTAACCGGTATCCCCTTCATCAGCATGTACACCAAAACAATCCGCTCGCGGGTCACCACTATCAAATGTGTCCCAGGGAGAAAAACAACACATACCAACTTCACCCACACCTTTGCCTCCCTATTCAAATATGCAAATGCAAGTGTGAAATGGAGTGCCATTTTGATCCTTTGCCCGCCAGGTGGATGAGTGCTCCTCACACAAAATGTGGCAGACGTCTCTGTTTGGTGGCTTCTTCAATAAGATGAAATATTGCGAAGGGTCTACTGCATGTGTCTCTAAGAAAGCATTGAACCTGTTGGTTGTGAATCACACCACCTGTCCTCTGATTTTGATCTTTGTACTCTTTTTGAATGAGGTGTCCCAGTTTACGTAAAATTCTCTCACCAGAGTGAGGTTGAAACTCTCCGGCTTATTGAAGATATAGCCAGTTCCCAACTCACGTATCTTTTCTCGAATAGCTAGGAACTCCAATGCCAAGAGACCCTCATCTATCCAGTTCTTGGGGGCATACATGGCTTCTTTTTGAGTGTTAAACCAAGTAAGCCTATGAGGTTCAACTACTCTTTCTCTAATTCTCCTTGCGGGGCCTACTTTGGGAGCCGAGGAACTAGCATCCGTCTTCCTTAGTCTACCCTTTTTTGGCTTTTCTGTGCTACATTCACCTTCTTTCCTTTTGATGCCATTGTACCTATCAAGCAAAAAATCAAGAACTTTACAACATTACTTTGTGAACCAAATGGCTAACTAATTAAGTGTGAAAAGTGCAAAATCCACCCCACACTTAATTTGCTAGCCTACATGTGAGACTTAGTCAAATAAGGTACTCAAGACTTCCCCATCATCACCTAATCTTATCAATCTACTTTTAATTCACTAACTCATACTACACCAACTTCATGCATTTTTTTTCTTTTCAACTCTCCTCTAGCTTTTATCTTTTAATCAAGAATGCACAATTTAAGCTCTCCCTCACACTTTTCTTCTCCAATTCCCAATATAAGCGATTTCATGTAATGGAGTGACAACCTTCAATTAAATCAACCAACCACAAATAATTTACTACCATTCACATGAATTAATCAAGAAATTCACCAACTCAAGCAATTATCACATTCAAGAATTCAAAGCTTCATGTACTTTCTCTTTCTACAATCAATACATCTACCCACCAACATTTAAGAATTCAATTCACCTACCCAATCATTCTCACAAGTTGAAATTAACATATTCAACTAAGAATCAAGCTAACCATCAGAGAGATCATACAATCATGGAAGAATTTAAGACTTGTAAACTCATAAAACCCAAAACATGAAGTTCAAGCTTTTCACTAATATTAGTGATTTTTCGGTTTTAAATCTTGGGGAAGAAGGGTGTGGGAGCATGCTTGTACCATTAATCAACTAAGGGAGAAGAAATATACTTACTTGAGTTGAAGATGAGAGCTTCACCAACTTGTTGGAGAAGACAACAGTGGAGGGAAAAATAGATGGGAGAGTTATGACTTTAGGGAGAGGGAGAGAGAATTTTTTTTTTTGTCTTTCAACTTTGTGACAGAAAAAGGATGAGTGGGATTTTAAATAAAAGATGGGGCATGTCTTTTATGTAATTTTAAGGTCTTTTGAGTCAATATTGACTCAAATTTACCAATGATTTTCAGCCATTTTCCCTTTGGTGCGCCGCCCCTCCTACCTCACCACAGACTTAGAATTTTTTTTTTCCTTTTGGAGATCGAGGTTGGCGCGGCGTGCCACCCATAGCCTCACCTGAAATTTTTTTTCTTCTAGGAATTAAATCCTAGCATCCAAGCTAGACATCTTATCCCAGACTTATACTTTTTAGTTCAATGTCCCAGCTTATTCTTGTCTCTTACGCCCTGTTCTTCTCTACGAAACAAATAATAAAACTTACAAAATGTCAAAAAAAGAAGGGATGTGTTGCCTCCCACCAAGTGCCTCATTTAATGTCGTGGAATGATATTCATGGGTGGTCTCCCATGCAGCACCTGATTTAATGTCGCGACACAGCTATGGTCCCCATCACTCCTTCATTTGAGTGGACTTGTGGTCAGACCACAGATCTGAATAGCTATCATGCAGCACTTGCTACTCCATCAACTGATTACACCCTGCAGGTTTTCGCAAAGATTTCATTTTGAAGTCCTCATAATGAGGTGGCATTCGTGCTGCTGTGAACACTTCGAACGCTGCCTCCTGAAAATCTACTTTCATAGACATCTTGCCCAATAAAACATGTATAACTGCATCGGCGGTGGCTAAAAATTCTCTACCCTGAATGAGGGGAACTGTTGCATCTACTTTATAGTCCAAGATTATAAAATCCACCGGTAGAATGAAAGGTCCTACTTAATCAAGACATCTTTAATGATTCCTTCAGGATAGGCTAGAAACTGCTCCGAAAGCTACAACGTCACTGTGGTAGGATGTGGTTCAGCTAATCCTAATGTTTTGAATAGGGTTGCAGGCATTAAATTTGTGCTATCACCCAGATCACACAAGACTAAACCAACTTCCTTGCTTCCAATAGTGACTGGAATAGTGAAACTCCCAGGATCCTTAAGCTTTTTAAGAATTTTGTTCTTGATTCGGGAATTGCTCTCTAACATAAGAGCCACGGTTTCAAGCTCTGTATGCCTCCTCTTATTTGCCACAACATCACTGAGATACCTAGCGTACTTTAGAACTTCCTGCAAAAGCTCCACCAACGAAATATTCACATGAACCTGCTTCAACAATTCAAACTTACCACAGACTATGTCCTCTGTCTTTTTCTTCAACCTTTGAGGAAATAGGGAAGGTGGTGTAGCTACTGCCATTTTCGGTTGTCAATTGCTAGATTCCCCTACCTCAGCCTTGGATTTCACTGCTTGCTCCTCATCAACTTTTTCTTTGCTGGGGACAACCTCATCCAACTCCTTACCACTGCGCAGGAAAATATCATTTCGGTATTACCTAGAGTGCCCCCTGTGGTCTGTTGCTCTACTGTAGAGCCAATTGTCTCATTTGCCTTTCAATCTCATAGATGCATTTTTTGCATTTCACTTACCACTTGCGTCTGCTGCACCATCCATTGCTTCATTGTCTCCTCAAAAGAACTGCTCTGCTGCTGTCCCTATGGCCTTTGATAATTGTTTTGGGGCCTCTGGAAATTTGGTCCCTCTCTATGGGAGATTTGCTCCATTTCGGTATCCCTGATTATAACCATTACCTGCAAAACCTATACCACGACCTTGTTGTCCCACAAAATATATAGACTCAAGATAAAGAGGAAAACCTGAAAAAGCATGGTCTTCACCACATGCCTCACATGATTGTGGTGGGATTTGTACTAGTTGTACCTGCTGCACTTGGCCTCCTGCTGGTATGGTTACCAACTTACGAACCACATTCACCAACTGGCTAATATATGCTCTGATTGTCGCTACATCATCTACCTCAAGCTTTTCCGGCACCTTTGCTACTGTAAATCCTCTATCTGAATCCTGAATCCCTACAGACATGAGTTCAAGAGAGCCTCAATTTCATCATAACTTTTGGACAAAATCTATCCCAGTGCTATAACGTCAAGAAGTATCTTAGATTCGGGCTTTAGACCCTCAATGAAATTGTTCCCAATTATCTCCTTAGGTTGCATGTGGTGTGGACAATCCCTTAAGTAACCATTGTAACATTCCCATGCCTGAGCTAGTGTTTCTCCATCTCTCTGTATGAATATGGAGGTCTTTCCTCTCAGTTCTTTAGTTCTTCTCGAATAGAAAAATGATTGATGAACTTGTTGGAGAGAATCTCCCAAGTTTTGATGGATCCTAGAGGCTCATTTTGAAGCCACTCCTTGGCCTCTTCGATTAGTGAGAACGGAAATAGAGTCAACTTGACATATTCATCTGATACATTCTAATAGTGGAAATTTTCACTCAGTTCTACAAACGTCATCAGATGCCTGTGGGGATCCTCGTGCGACGTGCTATGAAATTGACAAGTGTTTTGGACTAACCGCAAGTCCCTTCTTTTAGTTCAAAGTTTCTAGTTATTTCCGGTATAATAATTCCTTTGGAAGCATTCCCCACATTCAACCTATTTCTGG
This sequence comes from Datura wrightii, assembly GCA_035772735.1. Lineage (NCBI taxonomy): Eukaryota > Viridiplantae > Streptophyta > Magnoliopsida > Solanales > Solanaceae > Datura > Datura wrightii. Next base: position 131,396,183 of record JASDFA010000006.1, read on the forward strand.
TCATCAAGTAATATAAGATTGTTAAGTCCGAATATCGTACCCATAAGGACTTGTCAATTTAATCATTATAAGGTTGCAATTTGATTTCACTAATCTATGAAACAAATACATTGGAGATTGGTTTGAGAATATTAAAATACTAAAACTTCAAATGTAAAAATTAACTAAAACGGATGCAAGTTTGATTGTATTTCGATAATGATGATAGACTAGGGCAATGACACTTAATTGGTTTCAGGTTGAGTTTTCCAGATGTAATTAAAGTAGCATGATTCTTTCTAAGGTTGTTAGTTGCAAGTTACTATCCCATTTCGTACCACTATCCCTAGCATTCAAGAACTATCTCATTCATCCTAACACCTATATCCCTATGGTCGCAAGAGAACATGAAATGACGATTATGCCTACTTGTATTTCAACTAAACGGGGTTGAAGGCTATATTCCTATCCTCAACAACAACTTCTATCCTATGACCAATGGGTTTAAGGGTCTTTGAATTCCCGTTTTTTATTTAACTTTAACCCTTTCGGTTCCCTTTCCCAAGTTAAATCGAAAGCCAACAAATTACTTACAAGGTGATAAATCTCTTAAATAATAAATTAAAACAAATAAATACAAACAACCGTAGAAAAGAATCAAAATCAAGTTTATTACGCTTTCAAACAATCAAATATCCACCACGGACACAACCCTAGAATAAAGTTTAGCCACTCATAGACAAGCGGAAAAATGAATAATAGTCATCATCATACGAAAATACAAAGTAAAGAAGAGAAAACCTACTAGTAGAACTTTTTGTTCCTTCCAAACGACTTACAAGATTTCATGAATAAAATACGGAAAATAAAATGAAAGGAGACTCCTCTCTAACATCTCAGCCTCGTCAAAATGTCAAAAGTTGTCAAAACATTGATAAAATATGTGTGACAAACAACCTAGTCCTCATATTTATAGATAAGCCTTAAAATGGTGCTTCTTCCCTTCAAGAATTGGCTAAAATCATCATTTTTTGCCCAGGAATGGGTCTAGCGTGCCGCTCCTCCTATCTCACCACAGACTTCATCAAATTTTCAGCAATTTTCAACTCTAGATAAGGCCTGGAGCACTGCCCCAGCCATAACACCAGCCTGAGATTTTTTCTCTGAAGTTTGAGGGCTGGTGTGGGGTGCCAGCCATAGCACCAGAATGTGAATTTATTTCTCTAAAGTTTTGGACTTGGTGCGGGGCGACGACCATAACACTAAACCCGTCAAAAAATTCAACTCTTCATTCCTTGCATCATTTTGAGCTCCTTTTGCTTTGTTTTTCTGCTCAAATCAACTAAAATCATTCGTTAGCACATAAAACACACACATACATGAATTTAAGCATAATTTAACGATTATGATCTCAAAACATGATCAAATATGGGTAAAAACATGGTAAATGGGCATTAACATATGCCCAACATCACTAGTACGACTCGTACAATGCTCTTCTGAGTCGTATAATCCCTTCATAGTTTCAACCTGTGACTTCTGGCATTCTCTGAATATTTCCACGAGTATCTTAGTACGGCTAGTACCTTGTTCCTACGACTCGAGGTTGCCTGTTGTACCATGGGATCCGCCATTCAACTATTTTTTGAACTTTACCATGGCTTCTTGATACGAGTTGTAGGTAGTCATCACGACTCGTGGTTTCCATCTGTACCAGGAGACTAATCAAGGTGCATCATTCTGATATTTTCCACAACTCACAGTACAACTTCTACCAGGATGGCACGACTCGTACTAAAGCCTGCACTTGGCCCAATTTTTGCACTCTTTTTCCTTCTTTCACAACTTTCAACTTCAACACCTTATTTCCCTAAAAAGCAAAGCAAAAATGCATCATATCCATATAAACACACCTAAGACCATGCATGTTTTCTCAATTTTAAGAATCGAAAGTGCTATAAACTCAAAACACATCAACACACCCCTACATTAGCCACCGTCAACTTAGGCATTTTTCTTGAGTTGAGGTTCACAATGTGCAAGGAGGGACCAGGGCCAAAACAGGTTCATTATAAACAAGTGGGAAGGTGAATAGGCTAATCAAAGAAAGTGGTCAATTTAGGCTCAGACATTTGAATCAAGGGATACTTATTTCATATGGTCAGGTAATATGGGCTAAAAGTGAGCTAAGACAAAAAGAACCTATGATTCTTTCCTAACTAACTATTTTCTAACCTAAGCAAAGATTAATCAGACAAGTTCTAGATGACCTACATGACATCGAACTAAGTAAGAACTCACTCACACATAGTACAAGGCTATAACGCACTACCTATCTAGTTCATGCACAGTTACACCATAGTTAATTGATCACGGGAAAAAATATATGCCCGAGATACACTTTACGACTTAAATTAGTCTTGTTTATCTAAGATTATTATATACATTTTCATGTAATTTTAGATAAATTAAAGATATGTGCTAACCATCATGATTAGCCGTTGTTTTGTAGGTTTCGATGACTTTTGAGTAACTAATCCATGAGTTGGTGAAGTAGAGGCTTGGAAACGGAATCAACACGCGAATGTCGGTGAAGAGGAGGCACAAAACAGCCCACCTACGCGTTGGCAACGTGCCACGGCAGGCAGGCCGCTCACAACAGCCCACCTGCGCATTGGCAACGTGCCACGGCAGGTGGCCTCCGCGACCAAGGGCTGCCAACGCGCTGCCCAAGCAGTGTGACACGCTGCCAACGCGGCAGTGTGCTGCCCGGGCCGATTTCGGGTGATTTCCAGAGGGCCTCCGCGTCCGTAGCGTGTCACAGAGGCCGTGCTCCGCGATGCACTCCGTGACACGTTGCTTGTTATTCCGGGAAAGAGTCCTACTACTATAAATAGCATACTTAGGTTTATTTTTCAGAATTCAGACTTGGTGGAGCAAGGACGTGGGTTACAGGCAGTTGAGGGACGAAAAAGCTCCGGGTTTTTCTCTCTTTCTTTCTTCTTTCAATCAATTGTTTGTATGATTAACACTTGTTTTAGGATGATTAATCCACAAATGAGTGGCTAATTCTCTTCCTTGCTGAGGTTATGAATAATGGTGATGAATTGTGATTATTGAATTATATGGTTTTTCATCTTCTTCTTCCATGTTGTTCTATTAATTCTTGTTTCTACTGCATTAGTGTGTGGCCGACATTAATGTATATCTAAAAATTCCGATTTCACTCGAGAGAGCACGAAATTGGAAAGTTGTGAATTAATAGGGTATTGTTCTTAACTTGATTTGGGAAAATTGGGTGTTGATGTGCTTTCCTGATAGAAATATACTTGAAAGCCGTATTAGTCAATTTAGGAACCGGAATTGTATTGCTAGGTCATAAATTGCATTTGATCACAGAAATGTAGACGGATGGTTTATGATTCTTAAGTGAGATTAAATACGAGAGTTTTAATCTCTAGGCTAATTTTCTTGGCTAGCAATTGGAAGAGAAGATTAACCAAATTATGATTATAATCAAGTTCATTACTTGTTCTTAACCTTGGCATGCTCATATTCATAGTTTCAATTCAAAGTAGATATTTGTTAATAGTTTTAGTAAATAATTTATAAACAAAAATTATTTAACTTTTGGTTACGTTGTTGTCAGCATATATAGAAGTAAGATAGAATATAGTACACTTGAGCAATTTTTACTTATCCAGAGTCTCCTTGGTTCGATACTTGGCTTACTTAGCCACTTTATTACTTGTTTGACCACGTGCACTTGCGTGTCGGTTTTTTACACCTAACCAAAGCACCGAACATTAATCATGCTAATCTATCAAATACCATAAAAAGATTAACATTGGTCATGCTTTGCAGTCAACACACACAACTAATCACAATTTTTTAAAAAGGGGTCATTTTTTTAAAAACTACAAAACATCACATACATGTGCAGTTTATTGGTTGTTAAGTATTCCTAATTACTTCTAATTAAACAAAACAAAATAATCTTAACATACCGGTTCTACTAGATAGCATTCTTGAGGGAAAAGAAACACAACAAAAAAAACCCTCAGACGAACAAAAACAAAATAGACACACACCCTTCCCCCCAACACAAAATCATGCTTTGTTCCCAAAGAAGTGGAATAAAAACTAGGGAAGGGGCATAATTGTTGCATTCTAAGTGCCCTATCATCCTCAGCAAACTACGCAGACTTCACCAACTACCTATGGGTTGCCTCCCATGCAGCGCCTGATTTAATATCCTGGCACACGTGAATCTCTTGGCTATTCAGGCTTCATCAAGATACACCGACTCAATTCCTTTCACCTCATCAGTGGTTCTAGATACTTTTTCACCGCCTGGCCGTTCACTTTGAACCTCTTTCTATCTTTATTTTCTAGTTTAATGGCACCATATGGAAACACTTCCACCACTCTATATGACCCCATCCATATGGACTTCAATTTTCCTAGATTCAAATGGAGTCTGGAGTTAAACAACAGGACCAGATCACCAGCATTGAAGCCCCTCTTCGCAATCTTCCGGTCATGTTATATCTTCATTCTTTCCTTATATATGGCTGTAGTCTTATAGGCTCGGTGTTGGAACTCATCCCTCATTCAACTGATCCAGCCTCAACTTGGAATCTTCATTCTAGTCCAGATTCAACTTCTTGAGTGCCCAAGCTCTACCCGTAGATGGCATGAATTGCCATACACCAGCTAATATGGTGAGGTACCAATAGGGGTTTTAAAAGCTATCCGATATGCCAGAGTGCATTATCTAGCTTTCTAGACCAGTCCATTCGATTGTGTTCACTGTTTTAGCTAGGATAGTCTTAATTTTCTTGTTGGAGACCTCTACTTATCCACTTGATTGAGAATGATAAGGTATTGCTACTTTATGCTTCACACCGTACTTTTCAAGTAAAGCTCTAAAGAGGCAATTACAAAAGTGAGACCTACCATCGCCAAAGATGGCTCTAGGGATATCGAACCTTACAAATATGTGCTTTCTCAGGAATGTTGTGACACTCTTTTCTTCATTGTTAGGGATTTCAATGGCCTCCTCCCACATTGAAACGTAATCCACAGCTACTAGGATATACTTCATCCTATACGAGCTCACAAATGGGTCCTAAAGTCAATACCACATACATTGAATAACTCCACCTCCAGGATTGGGGTTAGTGGTAATTCATGCTTACAAGTAATGCCCCCTTGTCTTTGGCATTGATCACAGGCTTTAGAAAAATCATAAGCATCCTGATGGGTTGTAGGCCAATAATATCCGCAGTTCAAAATTTTATGTGCAGTCCGAGTACCTCTATAATGACCCCCAACTGGGGATGAGTGGCATGCCTCCAGTATATTTAGCATCTCAACCTCTGGGACACATCTTTGAATTAGCCCATCTGCATAGATATAGAAAAAATATGGCTCACCCCAATAGAATCTTTGTACATCAGACAAGAATTTCTTCCTTTGCTAGGAGGTCAGATCTACAGGAATAATGTAACGCACCAAATAGTTCGCATAATCAGAAAACCATGGGATCATATCTTGTGATGCAGCCAACACCTGCTCATCCAGAAAAGTATCATTAATATCAACATCATCCTTTGATCTTGCCTCTGCCTCCAATATAGATAAGTGATCTGCCACTTGATTTTGATCTCCTTTCAATCCTCTACCTCGAACTCAAACTCTTATAAAAGCAACACCCATCTGATGAGCCACGGTTTAGCATCCTTCTTTGGCATTAAATACTATAGAGCTGCATGATCACTATGGTAATTACCCTATTTCTGTGCAAATATGCCCGAAAACTCTTAAAATGAAAATACCACTGCTAACAACTCCTGTTCAGCCACTGTATAGTTCTTCTGAGCTGCATTGAGTGTCTTGCTAGTATAATAAATAGGGTCAAAATTTTTTCTCTCCTTTGGCCCAAGACAACACCTAAGGAAACACCACTGGCATAACACATCACCTCGAATGGAAAAGACCAGTCTGGTGCCATGATAATGGGGGCTAAGGTAAGTCTTTCTTTCAGGCATGTGAAAGCCTGCAAACATGCATCATCGAAAAAAAAATTTCACCTCCTTCTCCACCAACTTGCATAATGGTTGTGCAATCTTTGAGAAGTCTTTGATGAGCCTCCTATAGAAACTTGCATGCCCCAAAAAGCTCCGGATACCTTTGATAGAAACAGGTGGTGGAAATCCGGCTATAACTTCGATTTTTTCTTTGTCCACCTCTATGCCTTTTCCTGAAATCTTTTGGCCTAGCATAATCTCCACTTTCATCATGAAATAGCACATCTCCCAGTTGAGTACCATATTGATTTCTTCACACCTACTAAGCACTTTGCTCAGGTGTTCATAACAATCTTCAAAAGGAATCCCCCACATATGAGAAATCGTCCATGAATACTTTAATGGTGTCCTCCACCAAGTCCAAAAAGATGGAGATCATGCAGCGCTAAAATATGGCAGGTGCATTCTATAATTCGAAGGGCATTCTCCTGAAAGAAAAAGTCCCATAAGGACAGGTAAAGGTTGTTTTCTCTTGGTCCTCCAGGGCTATGGAGATCTGATTGTACCCTGAATAACCATCAAGAAAGTAGTACCATCCTCTGCTTGCCAATCTGCCAAGCATCTAGTCCATGAAGGGCATCGGAAAGTGGTCCTTCTGTGTCTAGTGGTTGAGTTTTTGATAATCCATGCAAACATGGCAGCTTGTGGCTGGCCTCATCAAGACCAGCTCATTCTTTTCATTTAGAACCACCATGATTCCACCCTTATTTGGTAAAAATTGCACCAGATTCACCTACTTACTATCAGCAACAGGGTAGACAACACCATCGTCCAGCCATTTGATGATCTCTTTCTTCACCACCATTTACATGGGTGTGTTCAATCTTTGCTGATGCTTTATACTTGGTACATAGTTTGGCTCAAATTGAATTTTGTGTGTGTATATGCCTGGAGGAATCCCAATGATGTCAGCAATGGCCTAACCAATTGCCTTTTTGAACCTTCTCAGAATTGATGCTAGGGATTTAACTTGCAACTCTACAAGGTCCGCAACAATAATTACCGATAAGATACTGTTCTCCCCCAATAATGCAAATCTTAGATTTGGAGGTAGCGCTTTAAGCTCCAAGACTAGGGGTACTTCAACTAAAGGTTTTGTTGGAGAGGTCGCATGATATTTTAGATCAAGGTCCAACTTTTTTGGTCTGAAGTTGTAAGACCCATTCGTCTAGTGCATTTACCATCTCAGCGTACCCCTGGACACCATCTTCCTCAAAATTCATAATTATGGCTGCTAGTGTCTCAACACCCGCCTCTCCTTCATGGGCACTAACAACCTCTTATCATCCATAGGGCTGGTCACGGAGGTTGCTTTCAGCTTAGGAGATCTCTATTACTTTAAGTGCTTAGCCCTTGCCACACAGTAGCCTCAATAAAACAAAAACTAAAGAAAACATAAACGAGAAAATAAATACTAAAAGTTAAATAAAAGAAAATAATCTAATCCTAATCTATATTCCTTGGCAATGACGCCAATTTTTATAACGGTCAAATTACACCTCAGAAAAAGTATAAACCGGTCGTTGTCAATGAAGAACCCGACTAAAGTTGGGGTCGATTTCACAGGGAATAGGGTCAAGATATAGACTAATGCTAATATTTAGGCTTTTAATTCAATTATTTCCTAAGGGGGGTTTGATGAGAAATAATTACACCTCAGAAGAAGTATAAATTGGTCGTTGTCAATAAAGAACCCAACTAAAGTTGGGATTAATCTCACAGGGAATAGGGTCATATAGACTAATACTAGTAATTAGGCTTTTAATTCAATTATTTCCTAAGGGAGGTTTGAAGAGAAATAATTAACTGACAATATTGTAAAATGGTGTTGTTATCAAAGTTATGCAATTAACTAGGAAAGTGTTCCTTATGGCTTCTTAACTAGGTCGGATCATTACACTTATGATATATTCCAATACTTATCTTGTAGAATTGATATACTATGTTCATCCAAACGTCTGATTCATCTATATTAAATGGATGTACTAAATTACTGGGTTAGGTCTCATGAGTGTTTTCAATTGACCTTTATCAATAATTCGAAATTTACATTCCTGCAACCACAACTCAAGTTATTCGATGAAAATTACTTTCAAGGCTTTGTTGTTCTTCTCTTTTCCTAATCTCTACTTCTCTAGATACAAGCAAGAAGAGAATACGAGATAATCCTAGGGCTGCGCACCGTTATGAAATAATTAACATGAAGAGAAGAACAATACATGCATCCGTATTGGTTTAGAATCAGTCTATGTTAACCCTAGTTTGTTATTCCATCGTGGTTCCCAACACCCTAGTTGTGGGGGTTTTAGCTATTCATGGTTGTAAACAAGAAATCAGATTCATAGAAGAAATCATAATTAAACACTTACAATATTGATGGAAGAAAAACCCGATAATCAATTGCACAATAATCTTCAAAAATCAAGAACACAATAATGAACTAGATTAAGGTTTTCATGTATTTGTTCTCCAGGTTGGGTGGGAAAACTTAAAAACACAATTATAATGAAAAAGAATTGGCTCTTTGAGAAAAAAAATAAAAGAAAAGTATTTATACAATTAATGAAATCCTTTCCTAAATTGACAGGGATTCTGCCGCCCGGTTGACCTACGAGTTGTAGCATCTTGCTATGAGTCATGATGTATACTCATAGTACAATTCTGCAACTACTGGATCTATCAAGTACTGAGGGTTGGTACGAATCTTACATTGCTCCAATGAGTCATGGGTATCTGCCGTAGTATGGACTTTTGAAATCTGGAATCTCTGATGATTCTCCCATGGGTCCTTTATACAACTCATACCACTCTGGTACGACCCATGCAATCCACTCATTCCCTCAGTATGCAAAGTATATGATCCTTTGAATCTCACCACGAGTCTATTAGTACAATTCATACAATGGTGTCATGACTTGTGGCATCATTTCATACCTTGGGATTTGCTAGTGAACATATTTTGGAACTCTACCACAAACATGCAGTACAGCTCGTACCTTGGTGGTGTGGCTCATACTGCCAGTCGTATATCTACTCAGCACTTGCGCATATTCTCTGAAGCTCTACTATGAATGTTAGGCACGGATGATACCAGGATTGTTATACCCCGGAAGCCCAAAGATCAGACCCGGGAGTTGAAACAGAGAAAACTTAAAATTTTTACACCAGGTCACAAAACGAGTCATTTTGTGACCTGTGGGGAGGACCATGGGTCGTGAGGTGACTCATGCTAAGGGCTGGCTTGAGTTAAAGGAATTGTTGAAGGGAGTCATCACGAGCATAACCACGAGTCGTGGTCAGGCCCCACAACTCATCAGTTCAGCCATGGACAAGGAGTTTAAAAAGGGAATAATATGAGGCAGTGCTCTTAATGGTAGGTTCCACAAATCATGGTCAGTCACAACGATTCGTTGGGTGGCTCGTGGTCATCAGGAAGATAATGATTTAAGGTTGAGGCAGTGGAAGCGACGGATGGTGACCACGAGTCATGGTCATCGGTAAGGACTCGTGGGATGGCCTGTTATAAGTTCCAGGAAAAATTTGGCAGATGTAACCAATGACCAAAGTGACGACTCGTGCAAGGTGGCAACGACTCGTTAGGTCCCTCGTGGGGACTGACAAGCAGTTATTTTCTACGAAATTATTACGGGTATTATCATCATTACTTTGCTCTAAGGTCCTATGCTACATCATTTTAAGTTACTTTCAGAGTGTATTGAGATAGGTTAAGTCATCTAACCTATTCAAAACTCATGCCTGCAAGTTAGAGAGAGTTAGAGAGGAGATCAAGCCTTAGCCCTTCCAATTCTTCTAAAATTCTTCTTGGGCAATCAGGAAAGCATAAGAATCAGCTATAATCAGGTATGTAGGGTTATGAATGGGTGTTTTTGTTCACACCCATGCCCAATCTCTCTTAATTCATGAAGTTTTGTTTAAAAATCTTATGGAGTTTTATCTCAAATCTTATGGAATTCTAATGATCTATTCATGGATTATTACTTCTCATGTTTTAAATCATATGTTATGAATCATGATCAAATTTTACATCTAATTTGATTATAAATTTATTTATTTCAATTTCTATTAAATTATGCCTAATTATGCAAGTTCTATGATGAATCAAGTATGATCATTACTTCTATGATTGATATTCATAAACCCATCATGAATTATGAGTCGTGGTATGGATTTATTCAAAAGCCCATCATGAATTTGCAATTCAAAAATCATATACATGATCTACAAATATGCATAAACCTCATGATTTACTAATTATGATTTTGGCCGACTCACGGACCTTACTCTCATGGCTAGTTCACATATTTACAAGCATGCTTATGATTATCATGATTTAAATAGGCCATGAATATCATGTACATTATACTATGTGCACTATATATGTTTTGGAAGTATTATTTAACACCGACTAGGTTTAGGGACCAGATTTTGCCCCGAATGTCAGACTACGTGCCACTGTAGGACATGATGGGACCTCCCTTGAGACTGTCCACTTTTCCCAAATGGGCCTTTCATGTGTGATATCACACCCTTCATGGTTCTACCTTTGGCAAGGTACGAACATCCTCCTGACTAGGGATTTATAAGTTAGGCTCCATGAGTGCTCATATGGGGTATGTTAGTTATAAGAATCATCCATTGTTCTGCATGTTTTATGCATTATTATGTTTATGTTATTCTAGCTCAAGTGATGATTGATCTTGGGCAGAATTATATGCCCAAGTGATACTCAAATGCTTAATTTCGTCTTTGTTATCTATCGTTATTTGTGCATTCTCATGTGATTTGTAGTTAAAATGTGAATTTATACTAACCAACATGATTAGTGTTGTTTTGCAGGTAAAATGGAATTTTTGGAAGCTAAGATACATGTAGGTAAAAATCGGGAATGGACTTGGAAGCAAGGAGTGGAAAAGGTCAAGAAAGAGCAGCAAAAATAAGGGCTCCGCGATGGAGCCGTGTCATGTTGCCATCGCGGAGGCATTCTGCCTCGGGTGATTTAATTTTGGCCATTTCCAGTGAAGCCTCGTGTTACCTCCGTGACACAGAGGCAATGCCACGCGATGCAAGCCGTGGCACGTTGAGTACAATTACCTGGGACATCAATTTCCTGTGTAGGTGCGCGATAGCATCGTGGCACGTTGGCCAGGCTCCGCGATGCAGGCCGTGGCATGCCAAGGTGAAAATTATGAGCCTAATTCCAGAGAGGCCCTGCGATACACTCTGTGCCACGTTTCTTGTATAAATAGCACACTCAGGTTTATTGTTAAAAAATCTGACTTGGTTGAGAAAGAACGTGGGTTACAGGCAGTTGAGGGGATGAAAATTCTAGGGTTCTTCTCTATTTCTTTCTCTTTTATCTCAATTGTTTGTATGATTTATACTCATTTGATGATGTTTAATCCACAAATGAGTGGCTAAATTCACTTCTTGCTGAGGTTAAGAACAATTGTAGTGGAATGTAATTGTTGATCATTTTAGTTTTCATCTTTTCTTCAATGGCTGTTCTATCAATTCTTGTTCTTACTGCATTAATGTTTGGCCAATGTTAATGTATATCTAAAAAATCCAATTTTGATTTTGAGAAGGAAAGAAATTGGAAAGTTGTGAATTGGTAGGATATGATCTCTTCTTAGTTTGGGAAAATTGAGAATTGATTTACATTCAGAATAGAAATATATCTGAAAGTCTTATTAGTCAATTAAGGAATCGGTTTTGTATGGCTAGAACATGAAATTCTTTTATCACAGAAATGTAGATTGAAGGTTCATGATTCTTAAGTTGGATAGGAGACCAAAGTTCCAATCCATAGGCAATAATTCTTGACTAGAAACCGAAGGAAAGATTAACTGAATTGTATCGATAAATTAATTCCCTGCATGTTCATTTTTGTCACACCCCACCTTGGGGGGTATGACGGGCACCTGGTGCCTGCTGGACTCTGGGCTGCTAAGCGGTCCAGCCTGAGCACATCTCGTGCTTTGGCTGACCCTGACTCTATCTCAAGAAATGAACCGGTTATATAGCGGCTGTGAATACAGCCTTCGGCCGACTGGGCCTATAGCCACCTATATAAAACTTCAGCTAACCAGAAACATACTTACAAAAGGGAAACCTATGCGGGCCGACAAGGCCACCATGCTGTCTAGTTATCTCTAACTCAATATAAAAAATGCGGAACAGCTACGTGACCGGCAAGGTCACCACTACTGACTGGATAAGGCCTCACACGACCAACATAAGCAACTAAACATACGCACGGCCCCACACGACCGGCACAACTAACCACAGGGAAATATATACAGACTGCAAGCCTTTAGGAATACTGACAAAATGGTCGGGACAGGGCCCCGGCCTACCAGTACTATACAACAAAAGAAAATGAAATACACCTCTAAATATCAAGCTCCGGATGACAGGAGCTGATGACTCTGTAAGCTGGCTGGAATCACGAGGGATCGCCTCCTCGTCTGTGAGTACCTGCAGGCAAGCAATGCAGCGCCCATACGGGCGTCGGTACCACAGGTACTGAGCATGTAATGCAAAATGAAATATACAACCGAAATGGGTAACAACAACAACATGAAATACAAGCAGGAAGTAGCTGAGTCTATCTAGATGAGGATAATTGGGGAGAGTTTACCTATTTCGTAACTAACTGGGCGTACCTGACGACGTGTCGTCCTACCGTCTATCAGTTCTAATAGGACATATAGATATACATATAAATACACACAATACCTGACCGACCCCCATAAGCCGAAAGGTGCCAACCAACACACAATCTATTTACCCCTACCCGGGTCTAAACCAAACAAAAATAAGTCACTCCACTCATCTGATAACTATGAGCTCCTCCTACCGACCCCCTTGGGTACATAGCTTAGGCCTTGGCCTCTGACAATAAACTGTGTCGGAGTTCGAAGACTCCTGCCTCTGGGCGCAAGCACGCAACAGGGTAATTTTATAAAAATCTATATCTGAAACTGCCCCCGGCGACAAACGCACACAGAGTAATATGCCCCTGTAAACAGGGTAATTTGGCTCTGCGCAGAGCAAACTGAACTGCCCCAGCAAGCAGGGTAATCTGGACCGTATTATCATGGTCGTTAGCCATCATCGTCCTCTAGGCGGACGGCATCGCCCAGCTGGTGGCGGTATTTGAATCTGGTATCAACACAGCTATAACCCAAGGGCGGTGGGGATGCTAAAGGGTTCCCACATGCCAAAACAAGTCTCAACATGCAAAACACATACACAGCAAGCACGCTCTAATGGAAAATACTAATCATATTCTCTTCTTTATTTCAACGCCAGTCTGTATTAAATAACTGATGCTATATTCTGTTTTACACTATTTCTGATTGCTGGGCTAACTGCTACCTGGCCTTTATCTGATTGTCTGATTATATCTAGATATAATTCAATAACATGGAACATGGCATCTATAACTGGATATAGCTCAGTAAATGTAATACATACTATCTGTAATCCTGCAAATTCATTATACTGCTTTTACTACTTCCTTTCTGGATATTACGTAAGGACATGCTGAGCTACTAACAGATATCACGTTACTATCTGAAATCATCTGACTATCGCACAATACGTGATGATATACTAGCATGCTTGCTGGAAATCGTACCAAAATTGTTCCTATACGCTGGGTATCTATTAGTAGCCTTTATTCTATTTATTTTATAGACTATACTTCCTGGCTTGCTCAAAGAATAGCTTTACATACCTGGTTTCTGAGTACCCGACTGACCGATGTGATTTTTGTCGGTACTTTTGCTGTTTCTCCCAACTACATTCATATACATGTCAATTAGAACTAGATACACCAATATTCTGAAAGAAAACGTTACTTTCGATATATTTATAGCTTAAACTTTGGCTTATCGAAAGACGGTCAAAAACTCGCTACTTCTCGAAAGTCTAGAAGGGAGAAATATTCACTTTAAGGCGAGGAGTATATTGACATTAGTTTGGAGCAATTCCACTTACCTTAGTTCGGTAGCACGACGATTCGCCGACCAAATTTCGCGAAACTAAATCTGTAGGAATGCTCCTTGCTGCTAAATACCTCGGTATCTGATTGAGTTTGGACCGTGTTTGACGGCGTAATCGGATGATAATTTAGTAGTACTTTCGCACCCTCTCTGTTTTTCTCAATTTCTTTAGAAATTATATGAAATATATCATTTAAAACTGAAGTGGAGGGCTTATATAGTTGGGCTTGGACAGGGCCAACGTGTCACGGAGCCAACGCGGAGGGTCAACCTCCGTGACACGTTTCCATCGCGGAGGGGCTCTGCCCCGGCTCCTTTCGCGATGGTTCGACAGGTTTCTCGTCCGGTCTTTTCTCGGGCCTTTTTCTAGCATGTATAACTTTCAAATACTCTTAACCAACACGCGAATAGGCCATCTATGTGTTAGGAATTTTACGGGGTATAACATTCTCCCCCCTTAAGAACGTTCGTCCTCGAATGTAAACTTCTATCTAGAGGACTTCTCAACTTACTCAACTTGTTTCTAGAAAAATTTCGGCAGAGTTTCCCCTGTAATATGGACTATACCAAAAACCTGAAATGCAGAAAAGTCCCATACAGGTACTCTACACAATACCAAAGTATTTAAATGACAGATTAAAATAGACCTTCTCATTTATATGTATACTATAAGGCACTACATAAGATAATAATACCAACATACCTGTCTCCTGACTGGGCTTGGAATAAATGAGGGTATCTAGTCTTCATATCTTCCTCCGCCTCCCAAGTCATCTCCTCTCGGTTCCTGTTACGCCACAATACCTTGACAGACACAATATCTTTAGTTCTCAATCTACGAATCTGTCTGTCTAAGATGGCTACTGGAACCTCTTCATATGCTAACTCTTCTGTGACTTGGACATCCTGAATTGGAACAACTGTGGAAGGGTTTTCCTACAAACTTCCTCAACATAGATACATGGAATACTGGGTGAATAGACGCTAACTCTGGAGGCAAGTTCAATTCGTATGCAATATGGCCTATTCTTCGCTGAATCTGATATGGCCCAATGAACCTCGGGCTAAGCTTTCCTTTCTTGCCAAATCTCATCACCCCTTTCATCGGAGATACTTTCAAATATACCCAGTCACCCGATGCAAATTCTAGATTTCTGCGCCGCATATCCGCATAAGACTTCTGGCGGCTCTGAGCAGTCAGTAGGCGTTTCCTGATAAGCTTTACCTTCTCCTCTGACTGTTGAATGATGTCTGGCCCAATCAACGCTGATTCTCCCACTTCAAACCAGCCAACCGGTGATCTGCATTTTCACCCATATAATGCTTCAAAGGGCGCCATCTGGATGGCTGAGTGATAACTGTTATTATAGGCAAACTCAATCAACAGCAGATGCTCATCCCACCTACCCCCAAAATCTAGCACACACGCTCGTAGCATATCTTTGAGCGTCTGGATAGTTCGTTATGCTTGTCCGTCTGTCTGAGGATGAAAGGTTGTACTTAAGTTAATCTGTGTCCCCAGACCTCTTTGAAACGACTGCCAAAACCTAGCTGTAAACTGTGCTCCTCTGTCCGAAATAATAGATACTGGCACTCCATGTAATATAACTATTTCTCTAATATATAATTCGGCATAATCCTCGGCCGAGAAGGTAGCTTTCACTGGTAGGAAATGAGTTGATTTTGTCAGCCTGTCAACTATCACCCAAATAGAATCGTGTCTATGTCTGGTACGGGGTAATCCTGTTACAAAATCCATATTTATCGCTTCCTATTTCCACAAAGGCACAGCTATATCCTTCATTAGACCGCCCGGTTTCTGGTGTTCTGCTTTCACCTGCTGGCAGTTAGGACATCTAGATACAAATTTAGCCATTTCAGCTTTCATGCCTGGCCACCAGTAGATGTCTCTGATGTCGTGGTACATTTTTGTTTCTCCCGGATGGAGGGAATAGCGAGCGTAATGTACCTCGCTCATAATCTGCTGGCAGAGCCCTGAAATATTCGGGACACATAGGCGGCCCTTACAATGCAACACTTCATCATCAGTCACTTGGAAATCTGGCTCCTTACCTTTCTGAACCCTATCTCTGAGCTGGATTAAGCCAGGGTCCTTGTACCGCCGTTCCTTTACCTCTATAACTAACGACGACACAGTAGAGTTCTGAATCACCGCTTTGTTATTTTCTATTTCTACTACTTGAACAAGCCAAAGCAACTAGCTGCTGAATTTCCTTGGGTAACTCCCGCTTCTCGGGTCACAAATACGCTAAACTCCCCATTGACTTACGGCTGAGGGCATTTGCTACTACATTGGCTCTCCTTGGGTGATAGAGAATATTTACATCATAATCTTTTAGCAATTCTAACCAACAATGATGCCGCAGATTATACTCCCTCTATGTGAACATGTACTGCAGGCTTTTATGATCTGTAAAAATGTCTACATTAACGCCATACAGATAATGCCTCCAGATTTTCAGAGTGTGGATCACTACGGCCAGTTCCAGGTCATGGGTCGGATAGTTCTTTTCGTGCTTCCTCAGCTGTCTGGAAGCATAAGCAATTACCTTTCCATGCTGCATCAGCACACAACCCAGTCCAATGCCTGAAGCGTCGCAATACATCGCATACCCATCTGTTCCCTCTCGCAATGCTAGTACTAGGGCGGAGGTCAATCTGTCCTTCAATTCTTGAAAACTCTGCTCACATGCCTTCGTCCACTGAAATTTTGCTGCTTTCTGTGTCAGCTTTGTCAGAGGTGTTGCTATAGTGGAGAATCCTTCAACAAATCTCGGGTAATACCCTGCTAAACCCAGGAAACTGCAACCTCGGCCGGAGTGGTAGGTCTGGGCCATGTCTTGACCGCCTCTATTTTTTGTGTGTCCACCTGTGTACCAGCATCCGACACGATATGCCCCAAAAGGCAACTGAGTTCAGCTAGAACTCACACTTAGAAAACTTGGCGTATAGCTGACGGTCTCTAAGGATCTGGAGTACTGTTCGTAAATAGTTCTGGTGATCTATCTCTGAACGAGAATATACCAAAATATCATCGATAAATACTATCACGAACAGATCCAAATACGATCTGAATATGCTGTTGATCAGGTCCATAAACACTGCGGGAGCATTCGTCAGCCCAAAAGACATGACTATAAATTCAAAGTGGCCATATCTAGTCCTGAAAGCAGTCTTTGGAATGTCCCTCTCACGAACTCGGACCCAGTGGTATCCGGACCTCAGATCTATCTTAGAGAAACATCTGGCCCCCTGCAACTGGTCAAACAAATCATCTATTCTAGGGAGTGGGTATTTGTTTTTAACCGTTACCTTATTCAGCTGCCGGTAGTCTATACACATATGGAGTGAGCCATCTTTCTTTCTTACAAACAGAACTGGCGCACCCCACGGGGAAGTACTAGGCCTGATAAAACCTTTGTCGAGCAAATCTTTTAACTGCTCTTTCAACTCTCCAAGCTTAGCTGGTGCGATGCGATATTAGGGAATGGATATAGGTTGAGCCCCTGGTAACAAGTCAATTGCAAAATCTCTCTCCCTTTCGGGAGGGATACCAGGCAACTCATCTGGAAATACGTCAGGGAATTCATTGACCATTGGAATAGACTGAAGAGTCAGAGGTTCCACCCGAATGTCTTGGACTCTAACTAGGTGGTAAATACATCCCTTTTCTATTAATCTTCTCGCCTGAAGGTAGGAAATAAACCTACCTTTTGGCATAACTGTGCTCCCTTTCCATTCTCGCACTGCTTCCCCTGAAAAGTGAAATTGGACCGTCTTGGTCCAGCATTCTAAGTTGGCATAACATGGCTCTAACCAGTCCATACCCATAATGGCATCAAAGTCGACCATCTCGAGTTCTATCATGTCTACGGTGGTCTGGCAATCAACAGCATTTACCGTACACCCTCGGTAAACTCTTTTAGCTGTAATTGAGTCACCAACCGGTGTAAGCACTGAAAAGGGCTGCTGAAGCAATTCTGGTTTGATACCCAACTTTCGGGCCACAATTGGTGTAATATACGACAAGGTAGACCCTGGATCAATCAATACATAAACAGGGTATGAGTAGATAATCAATATACCTGTGACCACGTCGGGAGATGCCTCTGAATCCTGCCTCCATGGTAATGCATAGGTACGGCTAAGGCCTGCACCTGAACCAGAGGCTCCTGATCTACCTCGACCCCTATTTGCTGAACCTGAGGGTCTGCGCCCTACTGAGGCCGCTGGAGCTCGTGGCCCCGCTAATGTTCTATCCAAACTATCCCGGCTACCCTGCCCTCTGGCCGGACAATCTCTCATTAAATTCCCTTCCTGTCCACAGTTATAACACCCTGAGAAGCCTTGCCTACAGGCTCTAGAATGGGGTCGGTGGCATATAGGACAAGGGGTAGGTGCAAATCTATTCTGTTCTGCCCTCCGCTGCTGAGGTGATGCTACTGTCCGTGAACTGCTACCGGACTCTGACTGACTCCAGCGAACAAATCTGCCTCTCTGCTTCTATACCGGAGGTAAAGATCTGGGCAACCTATCTGAAAACTGTGGTCTCGGCCCCCTATGAATTTCCCCTTGAACCTCAGTGGGTCTGTGTTTACGGCGCTGCTCTAAAGTCACCTGCCTGTTGCCCCGCTGCTGCTGTCTCAGGCCCTCAATTGTCTATGCGAAGGCCTATACCCTGACTATGTCCATGTCCTCTCTCAAAGTTGCCGTCATGCACGTCTCTATGTAATCTTAATTCAGGCCCATAATAAAGTGTTGGACTCTGGACCACATAGTGTCCACAAATGCTAGAGCATAGCAGGCTAAGGAGTCGAACTGTAAAGAATACTCACGGACGCTCCTGGCCCCCTGCTCTAAGTGTAAAAATTGGTCCATTCGGGCCTGTATGACCTCCCGGGGCAAGTAGTGGTCCAAGAAGGCCTCTGAGAAGCTGGACCAAGTAGGAGGGGCTGCATCTCTTCCCCGAGATCTCTCCCAACTTTTGTACCACAAAACAACAATATCCCTCAACCGGAACACTGCTAATTCTACTGATTCTGCTGGGGTTACGTGCATGACTCTAAAGAATCTCTGCATCTGGTCCAGAAAGTCCTGAGGGTCCTCCGCTGAATCTGACCATGTAAACTGAGGGGGTCCCAATGCCAAGAATTCTCTAACCCTAGAGCTACCTGGCCCACCTAGGGATTCTGCTGCTACAGGTGGTACTGGCTGACGCTGAGTAGCTAGCATCTGGGTCAACATAACCACCGCACTACGTAGCTCCTGATCAGATGAAGTGGGTGCAGGAGTTGTAGAAGGCGGTGCTGCCTCAAATGGTGTCTGGCGAGGCAGAGACTGCTGGGAGGGTCGAGATGACACCTCCGTATTGCCCTCAGACCGAGCTGAATCTGGATGTAAGTTAGGCATCCTGCTGGTGCCTTCACCTGCCACTGTATCTAATCTCCTGCCTGTAGCAGGGTGTCGCTGATCTGCCATAGTATCTGTAGACAAAGAGGGTGGTAAGTTTCAAAGAACCAACCCTATACTGTACTGTGCTATGGCACGACTGAGTATGAAAGAAGGGTAACAATCCTATTATGCCTCGCAACCACCTGCCTATAGTATGTAGTGCACAACACATCAATAGACAGGACTCTACTTAGCACGGCTTGCAGACTCCCTAGGACACGAACCGCTCTGATACCAAGTTTGTCACACCCCACCTTGGGGGGTATGACGGGCACCTGGTGCCTGCTGGACTCTGGGCTGCTAAACGGTCCAGCCTGAGCACATCTGGTGCTTTGGCTGATCCTGGCTCTATCTCAAGAAATGAACCGGCTATATAGCGGCTGTAAATACAGCCTCCGGTCGACAGGGCCTGTAGCCACCTATATAAAACTTCAGCTAACCAGAAACATACTTACAAAAGGGAAACCTATGCGGGCCGACAAGGCCACCATGCTGTCTAGTTATCTCTAACTCAATATAAAAAATACGGAACAGCTACATGGACAACAAGGTCACCACTACTGACTGGATAAGGCCTCACACGACCAACATAAGCAACTAAACATACGCACGACCCCACAAGACCGGCACAACTAACTACAGGGAAATATATACAGACTGCAAGCCTCTAGAATACTGATAAAATAGTCAGGACAGGGCCCCGACCTACCCGTACTATACAACAAAAGAAAATGAAATACACCTCTCAATATCAAGCTCCGGATGACAGGAGCTGATGACTCTGTAAGCTGGCTGGAATCACGAGGGATCGCCTCCTCATCTG
Source organism: Datura wrightii (assembly GCA_035772735.1). Lineage (NCBI taxonomy): Eukaryota > Viridiplantae > Streptophyta > Magnoliopsida > Solanales > Solanaceae > Datura > Datura wrightii. The sequence goes on from JASDFA010000006.1 coordinate 131,416,579, forward strand.
TGAGTACCTGCAGGCAAGCAATGCAGCGCCCCTACGAGCGTCAGTGCCATAGGTACTAAGCATGTAAATCAAACTAAAATATACAACTGAAATGGGTAACAACAACAACATGAAATACAAGCAGGAAGTAGCTGAGTCTATCTAGCTGAGGATAACTGGGGAGAGTTTACCAATTCCGTAACTAACTGGGCATACCTGATGACGTGTCATCCTACTGTCTATCAGTATCTAATAGCACATATAGATATACATATAAATACACACAATACCTGACCGACCCCCATAAGCCGGAAGGTGCCAACCAACACACAATCTATTTACCCCTACCCGGGTCTAAACCAACCAAAAATAAGTCACTCCACTTATCTGATAACTGTGAGCTCCTCCTACCGACCCCTTGGGTATGTAGCTTAGGCCCTGGCCTCTGACAATAAACTGTGTTTAAGTCCGAAGACTCCTGCCTCTGGGCGCAAGTGCACACGGGGTAATCTGCTGTTGTATCTGTGACTGAAACTGCCCCTGGGTGCAAGCACGCAACAGGGTAATTTTATAAAAATCTGTATCTGAAACTGCCCCCGGCCACAAGTGCACACAGAGTAATCTGCCCCTGTAAACAGGGTAATCTGGCTCTGCGCAGAGCGAACTGAACTGCCCCTCCAAGTAGGGTAATCTGGACCGTATTATCATGGTGGTCAGCCATCATCGTCCTCTAGGCGGACGACATCGCCCAGCTGGTGGCGATATCTGAATCTGGTATCGACACAGCTATAACCCAGGGGTGGTGGGGATGATAAAGGGTGCCCACATGCCACAACAAGTCTCAACATGCAAAACACATACACAGCAAGCATGCTCAAATGGAAAATACTAATCATATTCTCTTCTTTTATTTCAAGGTCAGTCTGTATTAAATAACTGATGCTATATTTTGTTTTACACTGTTTCTGATTGTTGGGCTAACTGCTACCTGGTCTTTATCTGACTGTCTGATTATATCTGGATATAATTCAATAACATAGAACATGCCATCTATAACTGGATATAGCTCAGTAAATGTAATACACACTATCTGTAATCTTGCGAATTCATTATACTGCTTTTACTACTTCCTTTCTGGATATTACGTAAGGACATGCTGAGCTACTAACAGATATCACGTTACTTCCTGGCTTGCTGAAAGAATAGCTCTACATACCTGGTTTCTGAGTACCCGACTGACCGATGTGATTTTTGTCAGTACTTTTGCTGTTTCTCCCAACTACATTCATATACATGTCAATTAGAACTAAATACACCAATATTCTAAAAGAAAACGTTACTTTCAATATATTTATAGCTTAAACTTTGGCTTATCGAAAGACGGTCAAAAACTCGCTACTTCTCGAAAGTCCAGAAGGGTGAAATATTCACTTTAAGGCTAAGAGTATGTTGACATTAATTTGGAGCAATTCCACTTACCTTAGTTCGGTAGCACGACGAATCGCCGGCCAAATTTCGCGAAACTAAATCCGTGGGAATGCTCCTTGCTGCTAAATACCTCGGTATCTGGAGTTAATTTGAGTTTGGACAGCGTTTGACGACGTAATCGGATGTTAATTTAGTAGTACTTTCGCACCCTCTCTATTTTTCTCGATTTCTCTGGAAATTATATGAAATATATCATTTAAAACCGAAGTGGATGGCTTATATAGTTGGGCGTGGACAGGGCCAACATGTGACGGAGCCAACGCGGAGGCTCCACCTCCGTGACACGTTGCCATCGCGGAGGGGCTCTACCCCGGCTCCTTCGGCGATGGTTCGACAGGTTTCTCGTTCAGTCTTTTCCGGGCCTTTTTCTAGCATGTATAACTTTCAAATACTCTTAACCAATACGTGAATAGGCCATCTATGTGTTGGGAATTTTACGGGGTATAACAGTTTTAACCTCAGCATGCTCATTACTATAGTTCAGACTCACTTTATAATTTTGCCTTAGATTCTTATTAATTAGTAAACTCAAACTCTTAAAATATTATTTATTTGGTTGTCTTCATTCTTAAAGATATAGTTCATTAACACTTAAGTAATTATTACCGTATCTCATTCCCTGTGGGATCGATACTTGGCTTTACTTAAGCCACTTTACTACTTGTTCGACCACGTGCACTTGCATGTAGTCACAGAAGCTCCGAACAAGTTTTTGGCGCCGTTGCCGGGGACCGGCAAATGGTAAAATTATTTTCTTAGTGTTAGTTTACAAATTCTATTTAAGTGTTGAGAACTTGATCTTAGCCTTTCCCTTGCAGATATTGAATTCTTCTGAACACTGGCAAGAGACAAGGAGTTGGTGGATTCATACATAGAGCCGAAAAGACAATTTCATCGTCAAAGAAGGGAAGCTCTAGAGAAAAAGTTACCGTTGCTCAGATAGGAAATTCTGGAGCAACAACAGAATCCACCACTTGTGAGGGCAATGTTAGTGTCCGAGGAAATGGCAGCAAGGCTGGTTCGCGAAGTGGCAATCCCACATGCTAACAATGTTACATCAAGTATTCGCAGACTTGAGCCAGGAGGGAGGTTTGAGCTTAAACAGAACATGGTGCAATTGCTGCACACCAGCAGGCAATTCACAGGTTTCCCTCACGAAGATCCACAACATCTCCAAAACATTTTGGAGATAAGTGACACTTACATCCCCGCCGGAGTATCATTTGATTACGTAAGTCTTACATTATTCCCATTTTCATTATTGGGAGAAGCAAAGAGGTGGTTGAAAGCTGAACCATCTAATTCTATCACCACTTGGGATGATCTTGCAAGAAAATTTCTGATATGGTTCTTTCCATCCGGGAAAACAGCAAGACATAGAAGTCATATTCTAAGTTTTAAACAAAGAGAGGGTGAGAATCTGTATCAAGCTTGTGAAAGATTCAAATCTATATTACGGGATTGTCCTCACCATCACCAGTCTAATGATGTGCTGGTGCATACTTTCATAGAGGGTTTGGAACCCCACACAAAAATTTTTCTAGACTCAGCAGCTGGGGGACAAGCATTAGAAAAGACGTATGAGGAGATGTATACTTTGTTAAATCGTATTTCGCAGGGAAATCCAGAGTGGAATGCGGACTCTTCTAGAGGAGGAACAAGGAAAGCGGCAGGAGTGTTTTAAGTTTATGGTTTTACAGCGATCGCTGCACAGATAGCTGCATTGCAAATCAACTCAACACCCACTTCAGCTATATGAGCTTGAATCAACCGCAAGCCCCAGTTAATGTAGTGCAGCAGATTTGGTGTGAAGTATGCGGTAGTAATGAACACTCAGCTGAGTGTTGTGGTGCAAATCCAGATTCAGTGAACTTTGTTGGGAATGTACAGAGAAATAAGCACCAGCAGTATGGCAACAACTACAACTCAAATTGGAGGAATCATCCGAATTTCTCTTGCGGTAGTAACAACCATCAAGGGCAGAGTTCGAATCATGGTGCGCAGAGAAATCAAGGGAGGCAACAGAACTATCAGTCTCAATATAGAGGCAACAACGCACCTCCTCCACCACCCACCAGCATTGAGGAAATGTTTAAAACAATGTTAGCTAACCAAGCTCAAATGTAGTCTGATTATGTGAAATTGGCGGCAGACATAAAAAACCAGTAGTTAGCTATAAAGGCGTTGGAGTACCAGTTTGGACAACTAGCTGGAGCTCAAAACACCAGGCCAAGAGGAGGACTACCGAGTGACACTGACCCGAATCCCAAGCAGGTTAATGTAGTGACCACAAGGAGTGGTTTACAACTCAAGGAGGTGGAATCAAAAAGACCACCTTAGCAGTCAGGAGCAGTGGAGGAAGATAGGGAACATGATGATGAGAGGGGGAAGGAGACGGCAGCTGAAGCAGAAAGACCACCACCCCTGTTCCCTTAAAGATTAAAGAAACACAAGGAGGAAGATTGTTTCAAAAAGTTTATGGAGGTGCTTAAATAGGTACACATTAATTTACCTTTGGTTGATGTTTTGCAGGGAGTGCCGAAATATGCAAAGTATATCAAGGACATCGTAGCTAACAAAAGCAGATTGACGGAGTATGCTACGGTGGAACTTACTGAGGAGTGCACTTTCCGAATACAAAACAGGTTTCCAACAAAGCTCAAGGACCCTGGGAGCTTTACAATTCAGATCACAATCAGGCAAAGCATCCGAGCTCGCGAATTGTGTGACTTGGGAGCGAGTACTAATTTGATGCCGACATCGGTGTTCAAGAAGTTGGTGTTGGGCAGTCCTAGACCAACTACAGTAATCTTGCAGTTAGCGGATCGTTCCTTGGCCAGACCAGATGGCATTGTGGAGGATGTACTGGTGCAAGTGGGCTCCCTTATCTTCCCGGTAGATTTTATTGTTCTAGATTTTGAGCCGGATGCGGAAGTCCCATTTATTTTGGGACGTCCTTTCTTGGCAACAGGGAGAGCTTTGATTAATGTAGCTGCAGGGCAGCTAACCATGCGAGCGCATGACAAAGTGGAGGTATTTGATGTATATAAGGCCATAAAGCTTCCGGTAATATATGAGGAGCTTTCAGCAATCAATGTTCTAAATCAAGAAGAAATTCTTCAGATTGTTGATTCTCGAGATCCATTGGAAAGAGCATTGATGAGCTCCGACCATTTTGGAGATAAAGATACTTATGAGATGGTGCAAATGTTAAATGAACCAAAGTGGTATCTCAGGAAGCATGACTTTCAGCCTTTAATGAGGTCCCTGGAACCATTGTCGAAACCATCTATTGAGGAAGCACCAAAACTGGAGTTGAAAACATTACCTCCCTATTTAAAATATATATTTTTGGGGGAAGATGACACTTTGCCATGCATCATCTCCGCAAAATTGATGGAGGCACAGGTAAAGAAAGCATTGGTGGTTCTCAAAAGAAGGAAGAAAGCGATGGGCTGGCCGATGTCAGATATTCGGGGTATCAATCCAGCTTTTTGCATACAAAAAATTTTTATGGAGACAGGAGTAAAGCCAACTATACAACATCAGTGGAGGTTGAATTCGATGATGAAGGATGTGGTTAGGAAAGAAGTAATTAAGTGGTTTGATGCAGGTGTAGTCTATCCTATTTCAGACAGCGAATGGGTCAGCCCCGTTCAGTGTGTCCCAAAGAAGGGAGGGATGACTGTGGTCACCAATGAGAAAAATGAGCTGATTCCTACACGCACCGTCACAGGCTGGCAGATTTGCATGGACTATAGAAATCTCAATGAAGCCACAAGGAAAGATTACTATCCTATCCCGTTCATTGATCAGATATTGGACAGATTGGCTGGACAAGAATATTATTGTTTCCTTGATGGGTACTCTGGCTATAACCAAATAGCCATAGCACCGGAGGACCAGGAGAAGACTACTTTCACATGTCCTTATGGGACATATGCTTTTAGGTGGATGCCATTTGGTTTATGCAATGCACCCGCCACATTCCAGAGATGCATGATAGCGATCTTTCACGACATGGTGGAAGATTTCGTCGAGGTATTTATGGATGATTTTTCTGTTTTCGGTAATTCGTTTGCTACTTGTTTGCAGAATCTTGACAGGGTGCTAGCTCGCTGTGAAGAATCCAACCTTGTACTCAACTAGGAGAAATGCCATTTCTTAGTCAAGGAGGGTATCGTCCTTGGCCATAAAGTGTCTTGCAAGGGGTTGGAGGTCGATCGTGCTAAGATAGAAGTTATTGAAAAGCTACCACCACCTGTGTCAGTGAAGGGTGTTCGCAGTTTTCTCGGGCATGCAGGGTTCTACAGACGGTTCATTAAGAACTTCTCTCAAATTTCTAGACCAATATGCAGGTTGCAAGAAAAAGAGGTGAAGTTCGAGTTTGATGAATATTGTGTCAAAGCATTCGAGGAGTTTAAGCAGAAATTGATAGAAGCACCTATCCTTATTTCTCCAGACTGGGAACAACTGTTTGAATTGATGTGTGATGCGAGAGATGTGGCAGTGGGAGCTGTATTGGGGCAGCGGAGGAATATAATTTTTCATTCTATTCATTATGCAAGCAAAACACTGGACGCTGCCCAAGTTAATTATACAGTCACAGAAAAGGAGATAATAGCATTGGTGTTCGCGTTTGATAAATTCAGGTCCTATTTGGTGGGTTCTAAAGTAGTGGTTTATATCGATCATGCAACGATTCGGTATTTGTTTAACAAGAAGGATGCAAAGCCCAGGATAATCAGATGGATCTTGTTGTCGCAAGAGTTTGACCTAGAGATTAAGGACAGAAAGGGGAGCGAGAATCAAGTGGCAGATCACCTATCGCGATTGGAAAGCCGGTCGCATGTGAAGGAAGGTGACAGCATCAAAGAGGAGTTCCCAGATGAGCAGCTCTTGGCAATAAGGGAAGCTAAAATCCCTTGGTATGCATACATAGAGAATTTTCTAGTGAGTGGAGTCTATCCACCGAAAGCTACGGCTCAACAGAGAAAAAAGTTGAGGCATAATTGCCGGTATTTTATTTGGGATGAGTCGTATTTGTTTAAACAGGGACCGGATCAAGTGATTAGAAGATGCATCCCGGAGAGCCAGATTGTAGAAGTTTTGAGGAGTTGTCACTCTTCATTATATGGAGGGCACCACGGAGGCGAGCGGACAACGCACAAGGTGCTACAGTTAGGTTTCTTTTGGCCTAAACTGTTTAGAGACTCTACGGAATACGTAAAAATGTGTGGCAGATGTCAAAGGATAGGCACAATTGGTAGGAGGCAAGAGATGTCACTGCAGCAGATATTAGAAGTGGAGATCTTTGATGTATGGGGCATAGATTTCATGGGCCCGTTCCCACCGTCATTTGGTAATAGTTACATCTTGGTGGCCATTGATTATATATCAAAGTGGGTTGAAGCAACCGCTTTCCCCGGGAATGACAATAAGGTGGTAACGAAATTTGTGAAAAAGCACATTTTCACCAGGTTCGGGACACCTCGAGCCATTATCAGTGATGGAGGGGCTCATTTTGTCAATGCAAGTTTCAAGAACTTGCTAGCTAAGTATGGGGTGCGCTACAAGGTAGCAACAACATATCATCACCAAACTAGTGGGCAAGTGGAGGTGTCGAACAGAGAAGTGAAGCATATTCTCCAGAAAACAGTGAATGCACAACGTAGTGATTGGTCAAGCAAACTCGACGGTGCGCTGTGGGCTTGTAGAACTGCTTACAAGACACCAATTGGGACTTCTCCGTACAAATTGGTCTTTGGAAAGGCGTGTCATTTTCCTGTAGAGCTAGAACACCGAGCTTTCTGGGCCGTGAGGAAATTGAACATGGATTTAGAGCTAGCGGGCAAGAAGAGGCTGATGCAACTCAGCGAACTTGATGGGTTTTGTTGGCATGCTTATGAAAGTGCCAAGTGCTACAAAGAGAAAACAAAGAGGTGCATGATAAGCATATGGTGCATCAGATATTCGAGCCGGGGCAGAAAGTGTTGCTTTTCAATTCAAGATTGAGGCTGTTTCCAGGGAAATTGCGATCCAAATGGTCAGGGCCATTTGAGGTAGTGAGAATGACCCCGCACGGGGAAGTGGATTTGTGGCAAGAAGATCGAAGTGCCACGTTCTTGGTTAATGGGCAACGTAGTAAGTATTACTGGGGTTAGGACGTTATTCGAGAGAAGACGTCCATCACTCTAGAGGATGATTGAGCGTAAATGACGTCAAGTCGCGACTATAAACCAGTCACTACACGGGAGGCAACTGTTCGGTGCTGTGGTAGGGGTTAAAAACCGACACGCAAGTGCACGTGGTCAAACAAGGAATAATGTGGCTAAGTAAGCCAAGTATCGAACCAAGGAGACTCTGGATAAGTAAAATTGCTTAAGTATACTATATTCTAGCTTACTTCTAATTATGCTGACAACAACGTAACCAAAAGTTAAATAATTTTTGTTTATAAATTATATACTAAAACTATTAACAAATATTTACTTTGAATTGAAACTATGGATATGAGCATGCCAAGGTTAAGAACAAGTAATAAACTTGATTATAATCATAATTCGGTTATTCTTCTCTTCTAGTTGCTAGCCAAGAACATTAGCCTAGAGATTAAAACTCTCGTATTTAATCTGACTTAAGAATCATAAACCATCCGTCTACATTTCTGTGATCAAATGCAATTTATGACCTCGCAATACAATTCCGGTTCCTAAATTGACTAATATGGCTTTCAAGTATATTTCTATCAGGAAAGCACATCAAAACCCAATTTTCCCAAATCAAGTTAAGAACAATACCCTATTAATTCACAACTTTCCAATTTCGTGCTCTCTCAAGTGAAATCGGACTTTTTAGATGTACATTAATGTCGGCCACACACTAATGTAGTAGAAACAAGAATTAATAGAACAACATATAAGAAGAAGATGAAAAACCATACAATTCAATAATCAAAATTCATAACCATTGTTCATAACCTCAGCAAGGAAGAGAATTAGCCACTCATTGGTGGATTAATCATCCTAAAACAAGTGTTAATCATACATACAATTGATTGAAAGAAGAAAGAAAGAGAGAAAATCCCTTAGCTTTTTCGTCCCTCAACTGCCTGTAACCCACGTCCTTGCTCCACCAAGTCTGAATTATGAAAAATAAACCTAAGTGTGCTATTTATAGTAGTATGATTCTTTCCCAGAATAACAAGCAACGTGTCACGGAGTGCATCGCGGAGCACGGCCTCCGTGACACGCTACGGACGCGGAAGCCCTCTGGAAATCACCCGAAATTGGCCCGGGCAGCACCCTGCCGCATTGGCAGCGTGTCACGCTGCTTGGGCAGCGCGTTGGCAGCCCTTGGTCGCGGAGGCCACCTGACGTGGCACGTTGCCAACGCGCAGGTGGGCTGTTTTGTGCCTCCTCTTCACCGACGTTCGCGTGTTAATGCCGTTTCCAAGCCTCTACTTCACCAACTCATGGATTAGTTGCTCAAAAGTCATCAAAACATACAAAACAAAGGCTAATCATGTTGGTTAGCACATATCTTTACTTTATCTAAAATTACATGAAAATGTATATAATAATCTATGATAAACGAGACTAATTTAAGTCATAAAGTGTATCTCGGACATATATTTTTGCCCATGATCACAACCCCACACTTAAAGCCTTGTTCGTCCTCGAACAACCTTTTACATATCATGCATATGGAGACTCCCACATAACTAATTTAGCAAGAGAATTCAAGTTACGACTATAATGATTACATAAGATACAAGCTAAAAATAGAGCATGCCTGATTTGATCATTGAAATGAAGTACAACTATGTTAAGACTTCTTAACCTCAAGAATCGACTCTCAATTTTAGCAAACTCATGCAAATCAACTGACTAAGAAATCCCACATGATTTATATCCTTCATTCAACATGTGCCCCTCACGGAAAGAGAGTTACCCATTTTCACATGCAAAAACAATTTTTATATCACAACATCTGTGGGTACATGCATAGATTTACACTCACTCTCACAAAGAATTCACATGCATCATGTAATGACCCATAAGCTTGCCCTTAGTGTTTTATTCCACTAATTTAAGGATGTGTGAATGTAAGATCAAGTAGGACTTTTTAGGTTGTAATGTAACTCAGGTGCAGGTAAGTACTATTATGATCAGTAATAGTGACTATCTTTCCTAAGCGCTTATAATACATCACGCCTTCATTACAAACTTCCCTTCCTTCACTTCACCTTTTTCTCTTTTCATCTTTCTTTATCCTCTTTTGTTCCCCCATTTCTTTAGGCACTTTTAGCTTATTAGTAAGGAGTTCTATAAGTAACTTTTCATTCATTTATTTTCTTACTCCCTACTAATACGCACCCATATTCAAACAAGTGCACCCTCGACCTTTCTCAACTCTTACAATTGCTACTTTCCCTTCTTTTTCATTCTTCTCACTCCTTTACTCTTTCGGATTTTTCCTTTAAGCGCTTAGGAGTTTTGGTTCAATTTCAAGGATAATGAAAGAAAAAGGATTAAGCTTATGTTGCAGCTGTCAAAGAATAGGCTCAAGGCTCAATGGGGTTAACTAGGATTAATTTTTCAAGGTAGGTATAATGAGGAATAAAAGTTTGGTTCATTCAAAGAAATGCCTAAATCATCTCCTACAATTCACATCCTTCATTTCGTTTTATATACACACCAGGCAAGTTCTAGACATTTCATAATAGCACAGAATACTCAAAAACCTTACACTCATGACACATGCTCAAATCAAGACACATTCAGCAGACTCTTAACCCAGCTAATCACAAGAATTCAGAATTAAGCTTCAAACATATTGAGTCAAATTCAAGAGCCTAAGTGTCTCAAACAAAGTTATACGCTTGCATGCTTCACACTGAACATACTTGCCTCTTACGAACATTTATAGCACATAACAAGAATATCAAGCCATCAATTAGCTACGGGTTCTAAAACCATCCTACTGACTAATTTTCCTCAAGACGGTCGTCATCCATCCATCGTTGGAAACAGTCTCTAACTATGCTAAAAACATTATATACAGACAAAGAATTTTTTTTTTATTCTTCGGTTCAAAGACCCCCCGTCGGAAAAGAACCGAAAAGATAAACCAACGGGTGATGAAGTCATGCTTAATTCACAAAAATTTTTCAAATTTTTCAAATTTCTCACAAGCATTACATTCACCAAAAATCGTTAAGCACAACAAAAATTTTTGAAATTTCCCTCACCCCACACTTAAATCATGCTATGTCCTCATAGCATCAAATTAAAATTTAAAAAGGGTGAGAAATACTCCCTGAGGCCTTTAGGACTAGCTAGCAACATGCCTTTCGTCAACTTTGCACAAGTGGATGTTCAACCCCACACTTTTTCTCTTCCATGCTTGCTAGTTTCCTCCTCCAAGGGTACTCAGACTTCCCCTCCATCTGCGCTTAACTTTCCACCAAAACAACACAAGATAAAAATAAACAAAAATTAACTCAATTGCAAGAAATTAAAATGGTACCTGTGGTACACTTGGGTTGCCTCCCAAGCAGCGCCTAATTTTACGTCGCGGCACGACGTACCAAGTTTCACCACTTTTTCCTCCACATTGAGGATATGAATCTCACCCCTAATTTCTTCTCTAATTTCCTCTTATGCTCCAGGGGTGGTGGTGAAAAATTGTAAGGACCAAGCAGTAGATGTTGCCTTTTGAACTTATTGGCCCTCAAGTAAATGAAGTCATTTTGTCTCTCCGCGTTGGCAAATTTCAAAATATATGGTGCTTGGTCCTCCTCTAGACATTTCTCTATAAGCTTGGAAGACTCTCTTTCTATGTTGTCAACCAAATTTAATGTCGAAAAATGCGTAGAGTGTGGTCCAATACACCTCAACTCTAAAACTGCATTATGCTTGACCTCCTTACTTGGAAACACCTTCCCAGCATCGACATCTATCTATCCATTAATGTCAACTGGGGGATACTCTATCTCTTCATCCACGAATAGATTTTCCATAAGTTTGAGCCCAACACGGGGGCACTCAAGAGATTCTGATTGTTGGGATTCCTCCAAAAATTCACCCTTGTCTACCTCTTGTAGTTCCTCTTGAGTATCGGCTAAAACTGTTGCCTGCGATTTATCACACGCTTCAGCTTCAGCGATCATCTCCATGAATTTGATGCTCATCCTTTCTAGAGCCTCTGCTTTCTCTTCTCGCTGAATTCTCAATACTGCCATTGCCTCCTTCATTGCTTCTGATTGCTCCAAGAGTAGTTTCAGCATGTCTTCTATTCGAGCTTGGCATCCCAAGTCCTCATTTTCAGCATGCCTATATTCAGAAAAAACAACAGAAGGATCATAGTAGGGGCTTGGGGGAGGGGAATATGCATTCGGACAGCCATCCCAATGGCCATCTTGACCACCACATATATTGCACGTGTTACAGTGTTGCCACAAGTGGTGTCCTCCGCAACTCAGAAAAGATTCACTAAAATATGAGTATCCACCATTGAAACCATTTATATTCCACGATGTCATGTCAATAAGGGTATTCGTAAAAGAAAAAGTAAAATGGAAAAGAATTAAAACAAACACTAAGACTAAGTTGTCAGCACTTAAGAAAAATAAAAATACAGTAAATTATACTTAAAACAATTTCACCTATTGCCAAGTCTCCCCGGCAACGGCGCCAAAAACTTGTTCGGTGCTGTGGTAGGGGTTAAAAACCGACACGCAAGTGCACGTGGTCAAACAAGTAATAAAGTGGCTAAGTAAGCCAAGTATCGAACCAAGGAGACTCTGGATAAGTAAAATTGCTTAAGTATACTATATTCTAGCTTACTTCTAATTATGCTGACAACAACGTAACCAAAAGTTAAATAATTTTTGTTTATAAATTATATACTAAAACTATTAACAAATATTTACTTTGAATTGAAACTATGGATATGAGCATGCCAAGGTTAAGAACAAGTAATAAACTTTATTATAATCATAATTCGGTTATTCTTCTCTTCTAGTTGCTAGCCAAGAACATTAGCCTAGAGATTAAAACTCTCGTATTTAATCTGACTTAAGAATCATAAACCATCCGTATACATTTCTGTGATCAAATGCAATTTATGACCTCGCAATACAATTCTGGTTCCTAAATTGACTAATACGGCTTTCAAGTATATTTCTATCAGGAAAGCACATCAAAACCCAATTTTCCCAAATCAAGTTAAGAACAATACCCTATTAATTCACAACTTTCCAATTTCGTGCTCTCTCGAGTGAAATCGGACTTTTTAGATGTACATTAATGTCGGCCACACACTAATGCAGTAGAAACAAGAATTAATAGAACAACATATAAGAAGAAGATGAAAAACCATACAATTCAATAATCAAAATTCATCACCATTGTTCATAACCTCAGCAAGGAAGAGAATTAGCCACTCATTTGTGGATTAATCATCCTAAAACAAGTGTTAATCATATATACAATTGATTGAAAGAAGAAAGAAAGAGAGAAAATCCCTTAGCTTTTTCGTCCCTCAACTGCCTGTAACCCACGTCCTTGCTCCACCAAGTCTGAATTATGAAAAATAAACCTAAGTGTTCTATTTATAGTAGTAGGATTCTTTCCCGGAATAACAAGCAACGTGTCACGGAGTGCATCGCGGAGCACGGCCTCCGTGACACGCTACGGACGCGGAAGCCCTCTGGAAATTACCCGAAATTGGCCCGGGCAGAAACCCTGCCGCGTTGGCAGCGTGTCACGCTGCTTGGGCAGCGCGTTGGCAGCCCTTGGTCGCGGAGGCCACCTGTCGTGGCACGTTGCCAACGCGCAGGTGGGCTGTTTTGTGCCTCCTCTTCACCGACGTTCGCGTGTTAATGCCGTTTCCAAGCCTCTACTTCACCAACTCATGGATTAGTTGCTCAAAAGTCATCAAAACCTACAAAACAAAGGCTAATCATGTTGGTTAGCACATATCTTTACTTTATCTAAAATTACATGAAAATGTATACAATAATCTTTGATAAACGAGACTAATTTAAGTCGTAAAGCGTATCTCGGGCATATATTTTTGCCCGTGATCAGCAACCCATGAAATTGTTGTAATAGATAAGTAGAATTAGTTGAGAACAAAAAAACAAAACAAAAAAAAAGAGAAAAATAAAAAATAATAAAATTATAATTTTTGCATTGAAACCTACGAATTCTAACCAATTTCTTGTTGTGAAATGATTTTCAGGTGGAACGGAGGGCAAAAATGCAAAGAAGCGCAAAGGAAAAAAATTGAGGTGAGAAAAATAAAATTTGGCATTACAGTGAGCCTACGCTATGGCTCCGTGTCACGGAGGAGCTGCTCCGCGTTACCCTCTATGACACGTTACAGCCTATTCCAGAATTTTTAAAAATTCCAGAATGCTGGCGCGATGGCTCCTTGTCACGGAGGGGGTGCTCCGCGTTACCCTCCGTGACACGTTGAGTGTTATTTCGCGTCGGGTCACACCAGATCACCGGGTAACCCACACGAAAAACACTTTTAAAACCCCAAATCCCTTCAATTTTTTTCCTTATTTTCCATACCCTTCCCGACCAACACCCCAAATTCCCTCCTCCCCCAACGTGACACGGACCTAGGCACAAGTTTTCTTCAAGTTTTCTTCAATTTCATCGGATTAAAGGTATGTTCTTGAACTTTACCTCATTTTTGCTTGAATTTTCGATTCTTGAACATGTGTAGTGAGTAAATCTTTCCCTAAGTGCAAATTAAGCTTGAATTGATTTAAGTTATGTTTGATTGATGTTCATAATATCGTTGTGAGTATATGAACTTGATGAATGCATGTTTTATTGAATTTTTGCGAAGTTGGTAGCTAGGGTTGGAATTTGAATAGGAAGAAGAATAAATTTGTTTGAAATGTGAAAAAAAATTGGGTTGTGCATGTTGGATGATGTGAATTATGATGTGATTAATGTTGAATATGGTATGTAGACAAGGGAATTTCGAAAAAATGAAATTCGTGAATTGCATAGGTTGTTGAGAACAAAAAATTGGCTAAGTACTATGATGATATAATGTAATCGATGGTGATATTGTTATTCTTTGTACGAAGTTTGAGTAGTACATAGTAATTATTCCATCTAATTATATGAAGGCACTAAGAATGTTGAATGTAAAGATTGTGAAATCATGAATGTCTTGCCGAATTGTTTTAATTGCAGCCAAAGACTAAGTGTTGGGTGATTCAACTAAACCCAACCTTAGTCGTAGCTAGTTATGATTTAAATAACATTGGGATTTTATGGTTATATGTGCAGGAACAATGTCGGGCAGACAAGATAAAGGAAAGGGCGCATCCACATCGGGTGCCGACAGAAAAAGAATAAGATTGGGAACAGCAGTTCCAGCAGCACCAGCGGTTCCAAGAGGCCAACACCAACAATACGGAACCCAATGGGTGACTAGCGAAGGGAAGAAATGGTATGCAAAACACAAAGAAAACAAATACTTCCCAGAGGAGCAAATTGCTATGGAGCCGCTGGAATAGGAATTCCCGAGGATCGTACAACGGATTGACACCGTCGGGCTGAACTTCATCTTCGAAGAGCCCCGGGAGTGCAATCTCCATATGATTCGGGAGTTCTATGCCAACTGGAACCCGACCCTCCGCAGTCACACTGTCAAGATCAGGAGGTAGGTTGTCTCCTTTGAGCCCTATCACCTGAATGCTATATTGGGGGCGCGGGACACAGACACCCATGTACTCCGGTAGCTGAACATAACTCCACCTTATGCGGACATCAGATGCACTCTATGTGGAGCCTATTCGACAGCACGGTGGAGCAGGAACAAGGAGAGGGGCTACCATCAGACGCTGCCCTACTCTCAAATGAACAAGGAAGCCAAGATCTGGCTAAAAATTGTGTGTTCCTACCTGATCCCGGGGGTGCACATGACAGATGTCACCCGGGATCGAGTGTGTTTGGTGTATGCCCTGATAAAAGGGCTTGAGATAAATGTTGGGGCGGTAATCATTTTCTCCATGAAGAGAGCCCACTTACATCAAGGGCACAGGTACGGGTTCGGTGGTTTGTTTACCATGTTCCTGAGGGGCCATGATATCGAGGAGGAGGCCCTGAATTACATCCCAAAAATTGAAAGGCGTGCCTTGGATGACACAAAAACCAAGGCACCCGACACTACTCACGAGCCTGTTCTCTCACTAGCCGAGCGACATGCTCGGGATGATCAGTATATGGCCAGCATGTACGGGATGCAGATGCTGTAGTTGCACATAGGCGGGAGGCCAGCAACAGAAGATGAGCTTTGGCAGCTCGATTTGGATTACCCCTTCAGCGAAAATGCTCGGGCTCTATGCAGAGTGGGGCCAGCATTTGTGGAGCCAGTAGATGATGATGTCTCCACTGATGAGGAGACACGCCATGAGGACTCAGATGTTGAGTCAGATGAAGACCGCGGGGGCGATTCTTATATGGGAGACGAGGCAACGACACCTGATGAAGAAGTTGAATACTTCGATTCATCAGGGAGTTTCACCACCCACCTTTGTGATATGTTGAATTTTGTGAACACTGGGGACAGTGTTCGATTTAAGTGTGGGGTGGGAGTAGTTAGGTGCCAGCTGTTTCGTTGTTGTTTTTGTTTATGTGTATGTGTTGTGTTATTGTGCTTGTGAAAAATGTGACCCTGTGACTTTGTGTTATGTGTTCTGTAATTAATTGGTGTTGTAATGAATGTTAAGCTGTTGTGTGTTGTGTGAGCTGTTGTTGAATGGTTGTTGTGTAAATATTTTGTTTTCTATTGAAATTATCGAAAATTTTAAAATATTTCGTTAAATTTCTTTTATTTTGGGTTTCTCGGCCTTTGTTTTCGATGCTTTTACCGAGAATAGTCCCATTGAACCGAAGTCGTAATTAGTGACCATTCCCTATGATGGATGGATGACGACCGTATTAAGGGAAATGTAGTCGATAGGAGTAGTTTCTCTTTATTTTCTTTCTTTTGTTTGTTTCCCAAACGTGTCGCTACTTCATGGTTTGGAGTTCTCGTTACGTGTTGTACATGATATTAAGTTGCAAAGGTAATTCGTATGAAAGCATGCAAATGCATAAACACGTTGAGATACCTAGGCCATAAAGTTCAATTTGGTGTGATCGAGGCTTAATATTGACTTCTTGTAATTAGCTGATTGAAGAGTCTGTGAATATGTCTTGAGTTGAGCATGTGCAATGAGTGTGAGGTGAGTTTTCAATTATTCCATGCTATTGTGAAGTGTCTAGAACTTGCCTGGTATGTGTACGAAATGAAATGAAGGATGTGTATTATAGGAAAGGATGTAGGAATTTCTTTGATTAAACCAAAAGTTTTTCCATTATCATACCTACCTTGAATGTACATCCTAGTTAGCCCCATTGAGCCTTTAGCCTTTTTTTTTCTTTCTTTGAAGAGGTACAAACTGAGCTTAATCCCTTCTTTTCATTAGCCTTGAATTTGATCCATAACTCTTAAGCGCTCAAGAAAAACACTTTTCCCACAGTATAAAGGAGTGAGAATTGTGAAAAGAAAGGAAAAGCGGAAGTGGTGAAAGTTAAAGAAAAGGTCAAAGGTGCACTTGATGAAATTAAATAAAATAAAGATGTATAACTAATCTTAGATATTAAGTCGAGTGTGCTTAAAGAAATGGGAAAAAAAACACAGAAAAATTTCATTTTGGGAAGTTGTGAATTGGTAGGATATGATCTCTGCTTAGTTTGGGAAAATTGAGAATTGATTTACATTCAGAATAGAAATATATCTGAAAGTCTTATTAGTCAATTAAGGAATCGGTTTTGTATGGCTAGAACATGAAATTCTTTTATCATAGAAATGTAGATTGAAGGTTCATGATTCTTAAGTTGGATAGGAGACGAAAGTTCCAATCCATAGGCAATAATTCTTGACTAGCAACCGAAGGAAAGATTAACTGAATTGTATCGATAAATTAATTCCCTACATGTTCGTTTTAACCTTAGGATGCTCATTACTATATTTCAGACTCACTTTATAATTTTGCCTTAGATTCTTATTAATTAGTAAACTCAAACTCTCAAAATATTATTTATTTGGTTGTCTGCATTCTTAAAGATATAGTTCATTAACACTTAAGTAATTATTACCGTATCTCAGTCCCTGTGGGATCGATACTTGGCTTTACTTAAGCCACTTTACTACTTCTTCGACCACGTGCACTTGCGTGTAGTCACAGAAGCACCGAACAATGATTTATAAAGTTTCTCTTATGGCTATGGCAATGAATGGATTACGAACGATTTAAAAACCTTGAGCCTTATGTCATGTTATGATATTTATAATATGAGCATATTGCCCCATTCTTATGATCTCTTATAGGATTTTATGTATATTTTAAATGTGCATTTTACTTACCTTGCATACTTGATACATTCAACGTATTGACTGCATACTCTGTGCTGTATTGTTTCATGATACAGGCTCCGATCTTCAGTTGTAGCACCGTCAGTTGTTCATCTCGGAGTATAGAATTCAACCCTTTTGGTGTGTACTCATTCTCCAAGGACTAGTTTGATGTCAATTATCCTTTCATGTTCAATTTTCTATACTTGCCGGGTTAGTTGGGGATGTTGTCCCATCAACCCATCGGATATGTTAGATGCTTTCGGGCTATATGTTGTATTCAGTTGTTTTGTATGTAGTACATTCCGCTTACCATATTATTGTATGTTTATGCTTCCACTATGTCATTATGTCACGCATTCCACTTTATTAAAATTGAGTTAGATGTATGTTCATGCGATAGGTCGACTTGGAGTCTTATGGGGCTTATTGTCCCGTGTTACGATCTGGGTCTACGTTCGGGTCATGACAAACTTGGTATCAGTGCCATAGGTTTGAAGTGTCTTAGGGTGTCTGAAAGATGCATTAAGTAGAGTGTTTTTCATGGGTGTGAAGCGCACCACACTTATGACGAAGAGGCTACGAGACGTTTAGAAAATGTTTCCTTCTTTCATGATCTATGTCGTGCGATGAAATGTCTCCCTATCCTTCTAATTTGTGCTATTCGTGATTGTAGAATCATGGCTCCCCACAGAGTAAATGGTAGGAGGAATGGAAATGAAGACAACCACGAGGATGGCAACAAAAATGGGCACCAACAAGCCCCACCAGTTCAGGAGCACCATGCACCGGATCCGGTTGCCCACTGAGTTTTGTACAGCTATTCAGATGCTCATGCAGGCCTTGATCGGTCAGGTCAATCAGCAGGCAGTTACGCATGTTCCGCAAAATGGTAATGCAGTGGAGCTCGAGTCAGGGATTTCTTAAGAATGAACCCGCCATAGTTCCTTGGGTCAAAAGTAGATGAAGACCCGCATGAATTCATCGATGAGATTCTAAAAGTCACCCAGGTCATGGGGGTGAAAAATGGGGCGTGCATTGATTTGGCCTCTTATTAGCTGAAAGGTGTTGTGCATATTTGGTTTAAACAGTGGAAAGATAGTAGGGTAGTGGGAGCAGGCCTTATCTGTTGGGATGAGTTTCATGCAACCTTTTTGGATCGGTTCTTCCCTTGTGAGATGAGGGAACTAAAGGCGGCTAAGTTTGTAAATCTGAAGAAGGTTAACATGTCGGTTTAGGAGTAAGCTCTAGAGTTCACCCACTTATCCAAGTATACACAAAAGTTAGTGGAAGACCAGAGGGCTCGGGTGAGCCGATTTGTGCATGGAGTTGTGGACTACCTGGATAAGGATTGTAGGATCACCATGCTGCATTGAGATATAGAATTTCCCCACATAGTGTTGCATGCCTAGTAGATGGAGATAGTGTACCAGAGGTAGAGAGAGGCCAAGAGGGCCAGGGCATACAATTATGGGATTTCTCAACCTAGATCTGGGGGTGGACAGTGCCAGCAGTCTCATCACAGGTCTTTTGCTCCAACACCATCGTTTGCTAGTACACCATCTAGATCACGAGGGGCTCAGAGGAGCAGGGCTTCAGATTCGAGGGGTCAGGGTGGCATGTAGATAGATCGCACCTTCCCAGCCTGTGCAAGGTGTGGCAAGAATCACCCAGGGAGGTGCCTAGTTGGCTCAGACGCTTGTTTCGGGTATGGAAAACCAAGACACATACTCAGGGATTGCCCTTCGAACAGATCAGGGGGCGGAGGAGCCCGTATACCATCCGCTAGTTCAACTGCTCCAGTAGTACGTCCCTCCCAACAGGGCGCTTCGACTAGTTCAGCTGGCGGTCAACGCCAGAATAGGTTCTATGCCCTTGCGACCCATCAGGAGCAGGAGATTTCACCAGATATGGTTAAGGGTATTTGCGAGTGTTTCACCTTGATTCTTATGCTTTGTTAGATCCAGGGGATACCTTGTCTTTTGTGACACCTTGTATTGCTAGTAGCTTTGGAGTCAGTCCCGATATTCTGTCAGAACCATTCTCAGTCTCTACTCTCGTTAGTGATTTAGTTGTAGCTAGGTAGGTGTATAGAAGTTTCCGATCTTAGTATTGCATAAAGTTACCTCCGTAGACCTTGTAGATTTATCCATGACTGACTTTGATATTATTCTCGGTATGGATTGGTTGTATACGTGTTATACTTTTGTTAATTGTAGAACCCGTGCGGTGGAGTTCTGCTTTCCAGGTGAGTCAGTCTTGGAGTGGAAGGTAGTTCGGCCGTGCTTGTAGGTCATTCCATTTCCTGTCTTAAGGCTAGGAAGATGATTTACAAGGGTTGCATGTACCATCTAGTTAGGGTTAAGGATGTTGAGTCTGAGACCCTAACTATCCGGTCAGTTCTTGTAGTGCGTGAGTACCCAGAAGTATTCCCTGATGATTTATCGGGTGTTCCTCTAGAGAGGGAAATTGATTTTGGTATTGACCTTCTTCCCGACATGCAACCTATATCCATCCCTCCCTACAGAGTGGCTCCAGCTGAGCTAAAGGAGTTGAAGGAACAGTTGAAGGACCTATTAGATAAGGTTTTCATCAGACCAAGAAAGTCTCCATGGGGTGCACCAGTTATGTTTGTCCAAAAGAAAGATGGTTCTCTTCGCATGTGTATCGATTATCGACATTTGAACAAGGTCGCCGTCAAGAACAGGTATTCTCTACCCAATATTGATGATTTATTCGACCAGCTTCAGGGTGCCAAGTGCTTTTCGAAGATAGATCTTAGATCCTGGTACCATCAACTCAGAGTTTGGGAGAGCGACATCCCGTAGACAGCCTTCAAGATTCGGTATGGTCATTATGAGTTTGTAGTTATGTCTTTTGGACTAACGAATGCTCTTGTAGCTTTTATGGACTTGATTAATAGGGTGTTCAAACCATACCTGGACATGTTCGTGAATGTGTTTATTGATGACATCTTGATATACTCTCAGAGTGAGGAGGAGCATTGTTGCTCATTTGAGAGTAGTGCTGAGACTCTCAAGGATCACCAATTATATGCCAAATTCAGCAAGTTCAAATTTTTGTTGGAACTCAGTGGCATTTTTGGGCCATGTGGTGTAAAGTGAGGGTATAAAGGTGGACTCTCAGAAAATAGAAGCGGTGAAGAATTGACCTAGAACGGTGAATCCTTCGGATATTCGGAGCTTATTGGGTTTAGCTGGCTACTATCGAAGATTCATGGAAGGTTTCTCATCGATTGTAGCACCTTTGACCAAATTGACCTAGAAGAAGGTGAAATTCTAATGGTCGGAGGCTTGTGAGAAGAGCTTCCAAGAGTTGAAGACTCGACTAACTTCAACACTAGTGTTAACTTACCCGAGGGTACCGATGGGTTCATGGTGTGTTGTGACGCGTCAAGGATCAGACTTGGGTGTGTGTTGATGCAGCATGGAAAGGTTATAGCAAATGCCTCTAAACAGCTAAAGGTTCACGAGAAGAGTTACCCGACCCATGATCTTGAATTGGAAGCAATGGTATTCGCCTTGAAGATATGGCAACATTATTTGTATGGGGTCCACGTGGATGTGTTTACGGACCATAAGAGTCTACAATATGTATTTACCCAGAAGGATCTCAATCTTCGGCAAAGGAGGTGGTTGGAGAACTCAAGGACTATGATATGAGTGTCCTTTACCATCTGGGCAAGGCCAATGTAGTAGCGGACACACTAGTAGACTCTCTATGGAGAGTGTGTCTCATGTGGATGAGGGAAGAAGGAGCTGGTGAAGGACATGCATCGACTCGCAAGGTTGGGAGTTAGGTTGGTTGACTCTACCGATGGCAGTGTTGTTGTTTCGAAGTTTTCATTGGTGAGTGATGTAAAAGCTAGACAAGATGAGGACCCTATTTTGGTAAAGTTGAAGGAATCGGTTCAAAACCAGAAGATAGAGGTCTTCTCCAAAAGGGGAGATGGTGTGCTTTGATACCAGGGTCGCTTATGTGCTCCGGATGTTTCACGAGGCTCATGGATCCAGGTATTCTATTGATCCGGGTTCCACCAAGATGTACCATGACTTGCAGGAAGTTTAATGGTGGAATGGCATGAAGAAGGACATCACAGAGTTTGTAGCTAAGTGCTCAAACTATTAGCAAGTAAAGGTCGAGCACCAGAGACCGGGAGGTGTGCTTTAAGATATCAGTATTCCTACTTCGAAATGGGAAGGAATCAATATGTCCTTCATCACAGGTTTACCTCGCACTCGTCGACAATATGACTCCATTTTGGTGGTGGTAGACGGGTTTACCAAGGCCGCTCATTTTCTATCGGTCAAAACCATGGATTCAATGAAAGATTACACCAAACTATATATCCTGGAGCTAGTTCAATTGCATGGAGTGCCCTGTTCCATCATATCAGCAGAGGTACCTATTTTACCTCTCAGTTTTAGAAGTCGTTTCTGAAAAGGACTAGGTACTCAGGTTAAGCTCAGCACCACATTCCACCCGCAAATAGATGGTCAAGCAGAGCGGACAATTTAGACATTAGAGGACCTGCTGAGAGCATGCGTGATTGACTTTAAAGGTAGTTGGGATGATCATTTGCCTCTTATCAAGTTTGCATACAACAACAGTTACCATTCCAGTATTTAGATGGCTCCGTTTGAGGCTCTCTATGGGCAGAGATGTAGATCGCCCTTGGTTGGTTTGAAGTTGGTGAAGCTGCGATAGTAGGACAAGATTTCGTCCATGAGGCTATGGAGAAGGTTTAGCTCATACGGGACAGGTTGAAAATAACTCAAAGTCATCAAAAGTCCTATACTAATATGAGAAAGAGGGAGCTTGAGTTTGATATGGATGATTAGGTGTTTTTTAAGGTGTCACCCATGAAGGGAGTGATGCGGTTTTGGAAGAAAGGAAAACTCAACCCTCGTTATATTGGTCCTTACTGAATTGTGAAATGGGTTGGCAAGGTGGCATATGAATTGGAGTTGCCCCCAGAATTAGCTTTTGTGCATCCTATATTCCATGTATCGCTCTTAAAGAAGTGTTTGGATGATCCAGCCCTAGTTGTTCCGGTGGACAGTATTGGTGTGAAAGACAACCTTAGTTATGAGGAGGTTTCGGTGGAAATACTGGATCATTAGGTTCGAAGGCTAAGGACCAAGGAAGTAGCTTCAGTCAAGGTTTTATGGAGGAATCAGCAGGTTGAAGAAGCTATTTCGCAAGTCGAAGCAGATATGATGGCTAAATATCCACATTTATTCTCTACCAGCTCAATTTCAGCTTGAGGTATCAGTTTTTTCCCTAAAACTCTATTTAGTTTTTATGTTCAGTTCATGTGCCCCTGTTTCTTTCATGGATGTAGATGTGCATATGATTCGTGAATTTAGTTTAGCTATGTAGTTTGAATCGGAGATAGTCATTCCGTTAGTTTTCAACTTAAATGATCAGTATTTAAATATGATGATTGCATTTCTTTGCTTTTCTATATGTTTTTCAACATTCGAGGACGAATGTTCCTAAGGGGGAGATATTATTATACCCCGAAAGCCAAAGATCAGACCCGGGAGTGGAAATGGAGAAAACTGAAAATTTTTGCACCAGGTCACAGAACGAGTCGTTCTATGACCCGTGGGCAGGACCATGAGTCGTGAGGTGAATCGTGGTAAGGGCTGGCTTGAGTTAAAGGAATTGTTGAAGGGAGGTGTCACGGGCATGATCATGAGTCGTGGTCAGGCCCTACGACTCATCGGGTCAACCGTGGCCAAGGAGTTCAAAAAGGGAATAATGTGAGGTAGTGCTCCTAAGGGATAGGTTCCACGAATCGTGGTCAGTCACCGCGATTTGTTCGGTAGCTTGTGGTCATCAGGAAGATAATGATTTAGGGTTGAGGCCGTGGAAGCGAAGAATTGTGACCACAAGTCGTGGTCACCACTAATGACTTGTGGTATGGCCCGTTACAAGTTCCAGGCGAAATTTGGCAGTGTACCCATGACCAAAGTGATGACTTGTGCAAGGTGGCAACGACTCATTAGGTCCCTCGTGGGGATTAACGAGCAGTCATTTTCTGCAAAAATTATTAAGGGTATTCTCGTCATTCCTTTGCTCTAAGGTCCTATACTACGTCATTTTAAGTTATTTTCAGAGTGTATTAAGATAGGTTAAGTCATTCTAACCTATTCAAAATCCATGCATGCAAGTTATAGAGAGTTAGAGAGGTGATCAAGCCTTTGCCCTTCCAATTCTTTCCAAATTCTTCTTGGGCAATTAGGAAAGCATAAGAATCAGCTATAATCAGGTATGTAGGGTTATGAATGGGTGTTTTCGTTCACACCCATGCCCAATCTCTCTTAATTCATGAAGTTTTCTTTAAAAATCTTATGGAGTTTTATCTCAAATCTTATGGAATTCTAATGATCTATTCATGGATTATTACTTCCCATGTTTTAAATCATATGTTATGAATCATGATCAGATTTTACATCTAATTTGATTATAAATATATTTATTTCAATTTCTATTAAATTATGCCTAATTTTGCAAGTTCTATGATGAATCGAGTATCGTCATTACTTCTATGATTGATATTCATAAACCCATCATGAATTATGAGTCATGGTATGGATTTATTCAAAAGCCCATTATGAATTTGCAATTGAAAAAGCATATACATGATCCACAAATATGCATGAACCACATGATTTACTAATTATGATTTTGGCCGACTCATGGACCTTACTCTCATGGCTAGTTCACGTATTTACAAGCATGCTTATGATTATCATGATTTAACTAGCCCATGAATCTCATGTATATTATACAATTAGAACTATATATGTTTCGAAAGTATTATTTAACACCGACTAGGTTCAGGAAACAGGTT
Organism: Datura wrightii; assembly: GCA_035772735.1. Taxonomy (NCBI): domain Eukaryota; kingdom Viridiplantae; phylum Streptophyta; class Magnoliopsida; order Solanales; family Solanaceae; genus Datura; species Datura wrightii. Next base: position 131,441,366 of record JASDFA010000006.1, read on the forward strand.
TTGCCCCGAATGTTAGAACTACGTGCCACTGTAGGACATGATGGGACCTCCCTTGAGACTGTACCCTTTTCCCAAATGGGCCTTTCATGTGTGATATCACTCCCTTCATGGTTCTACCTTTGTCAAGGTACGAACATCCTTCCAACTAGGGATTTACAGGTCGGGCTCCATGTGTGCTCATATGGGGTATGTCGGTTATAACAATCTTCCATTGTTCCGAATGTTTTATGCATTATTATGTTTATGTTATTCTAGATCAAGTGATGATTTATAAAGTTTCTCTTATGACTATGGTAATGAATGGATTATGAACGATTTAAAAACCTTGCGCCTTATGTCATGTTATGATATTTATGATATGAGCATGTTGCCCCATTCTTATGATCTCTTATGTTCTTTTATGTATATTTTCAATATCCGTTTTACTTATCTTGCATACTCGGTACATTCCATGTACTGACCGCATACTCTATGATGTATCGTTTCATGATACAGGCTCCAATCTTCAGATCCAACACCGTCAGTAGTTCATCTCGGAGTATAGCATTCAACCCCTTTGGTGAGTCCTCATTCTTCGAGGACTAGTTTGATGTCAATTATCCTTTCATATTTAGTTCTTTATACTTGCCGAGTTAGTTGGGGATGTTGTCCTATCAACCCATCAGATATGTTAGAGGCTTTCAGGCTATATGTAGTATTCAGCTGTTACGTATGTAGTACGTTCTACTTACCATCTTATGTTATATTTATGCTTCCGCTATATCGTTATGTCACGTATTCCTCTTTATTGAAATTGAGTTAGATGTATGTTCATGCCATGGGTCGACTTGGAGTCTCACGGGGCTCCTTGATCCTTGTTACGATCCGGGTTTATGTTGGGGTCGTGACAAGGATGGTACGACTCATATCGTGACTTGTAGTAAGATATTTTTCAGCACTTTTGCAGTCCTTTTCCAAAATCCAACTCTCGTACCTGATTTTCCTGAAAAAAAGTAGAAGAACCTCATATCCGTATAAACACACCTAAGTCCAAGCATTTTTACTATGTTTTAAGCTTTGAAAGTGCTGTAAAACTGCGGCACATCACTATCCCATGCAACTCCACTAAGCCGAGGTTATGCAACATCTCCTGGCAACTCACTAGAAACTCATGGGCATTCTCTCTCGAGGAACCTGAAAACTTTGAAGAACCCAACCTGGTAAATCGACCAAGCATCTTCTGCTCCTTAGAAGACATACCTAGCCTAGCTACAATAGGTTGAGAAATGTCTAGAATTGGAAATACCTCTAAATGAGGAGCCACAATAGCAGGTTGCACTCCTAAACTCAGAATATCATTTGTAGCTAACTAGGCTGAAGTCGGTGCTTTATTTCTAACCTGAGAAGCACTCCTAGTGCCAGGAAAAGCCCCTACGAAGGACATACCCTCTAGGAAGCTGACGATCCTGACCATGGTATCCTGAAGAATCGACGTGGCTAGGAATCCTGCTGGAGGTTGGCTGGCCCCATACCCTTTCCCTGATGAGCTAAATCCTCAAACTTAATCTCCGTCTTAGATGATGGTGCCCAATCCTGACACCAAGCTGGTGCCACAACCTCATGCCCAGCCTTGACCTCTAGGTCTACCTTTGCCTCGCCCCTAGCTAGGGTCCTAGTTGCAGGTGAAGGAGCCTCGCCTTTGCCGGGTGACGACCTCATCTGACCATCTGAGAAAGAACGAAACAAATAGAATTTAGAAGTTGATAGAGTCAACGACGCACAACAAGGAATCAAAGAGGTGGATCTTTCCTAAGAGTGCCCTATGGCCTCCTGAAGATAAGATATAGATTTCATCGTACTGATCCGTGAGATTCTACTAGGCACTTACTTTTGTACTGGTAAGAGTGGTGAACCTAAAGTTCTGATACCAAGATTTCATGACCCGAAATTGGGCCATGATGACACCTATTACAACCCTCGAGTAGGTAAGCCAAAACCCAAAATGGATTCTGAAAGTAAAGATCGACAAAATTAACATGGAATCAGAAAATGGGATAAATGAGCCACCAAGTATAGATATATATATATATATATATATAACTGGTACAAAATATACAACACGAGCTCTAAGGAAATAAGGATAGAAAATATATACACAAGATACAAATTCTGGACTTGGTGTCACAGGTAAAAGAGCCTCTAAAAGTACGAGAGTAAGGCTAAACAAAAATACAACTGTATAGCAGATACAAAATATGGATAGTAGATACAATATTGAAGGTAGTAAATCTTCGGACGCCATGATCTTACAATGATTTGAACAACAAAGGTCCACGAATGAGTAGGGCATCAATGAGGGTGACTCATACCAGACTTTGTATCAGTAAAAGATGCAGAAGTGTACTATGATTACCAAAATATGGGGTACCCAGTTGGCATCATATGCTGATCAAGCTAAGATGATGATATATAATATAAAAGATAATAAAATGAACTATCTATCAGAAACTAACCTAGAAATCACAACAGACCAAGGGTAAAGTGAGGATAGTAGTAATACAAGAATATAGATATATACAAATATACAAGAGTAATGCAGTTCATTATGGGATAATGCGACGTAATATGTGGCCAATAAATGAACAATGGAAGCCCAAAATATTACCTCAGACCTGCCTGGAATCTCATATCAAAATAAAGTAAAGTATAAATGGACTGAGATCTTACATAGGACCGAATAGTAGAAATGGAACAAAATCTTACATCAGGTCAGGTTTATAGACGGTACAACTCTATTATAAAATCAAAAATCAGTAATAGCAGTAGTACACTCCCCTCAAAGCTCAAATGAGTAAAAGATGAGGCATTCTAGTTTAAAATCCAAACATTAGTATTTTTCCTTCAAATCACACTTCAATCCATGTACATGTATATATAGATGTATGCATTCCTACTCAGGTACATATATAACTATATAATTACACACCAAATTGTGTAAATAATCCTCCATGTCACAATCATACTAACTTGGAGTTCAGCTAGTCTAAAACCATAGGTTTAGGCCTATAATCTCATAATAGAAGGGGAAATGAGAAAATAAAGCAATAATAAATCAAACTAATCGATAACGACTAATTCTATCATGAAAACTCCTTCTAAGCATAGCCTAAGGATCCTTAACCTATCCTCAAAATGGTAATGAACAAACTAGACTAAAACTTATAAAGGAATACTACTCTAAGGTCCCTGAAATGACCAATTATCCAGAAAATCACAAGACCTAATTCTACCTAGCAATATACTCTAACAATCATGAAACTTATAAAACATACTATCTAATTGAAATAAGTCTAAAGAAGGGAAACCGTAACTTACCTCAGAATTGAACGACAAACCAAAAACAATCACTTAGGAGCTTTACCTTTTGGAAATGCCTCAAATCACTACCACGCTATCACAAACATGATCTATCATCAAAATGGGACTAACTTACTCATGTTAACATGTTACAATTCGGGTCATAAATTGGGTCAAAAATCAACCCTTGGGGCTCGTTAATGAAAAGTGAAACAAATTTCACCAAAATATTCCTCGTAGGGTCAGGAACCCATAACCAAAATTTGGACGATAATGGGACTCATTTCGGGGTTCAAGTTAGCCCAGAAACCCTATGATCATGAGAGAGGATTTTCTAGGTATTTGAAGTTTAATTCATGGATTAGACATGGAATCAAATCTATAATTAGCTAAGGAATGAAGAGAGGAAAACAATTTACCTATTAGCTAAAGAATTCATCAACAAAAGGTTGAAAATTGCCTCCCACTAAGTTCTCAACAATGGAGGTTGAGTCTTGTATGCATAAAGTGAAACGGGGAAGTGGGTATGCTTAAAACACTGCCAGGCTTAGCGACATCGGCAAGAAGTTCGTTATAGCGACCCAGGCTTTAGCATAGCAACCTCTACCTTACTATGGTGATCTTTCTGGCACCAGCCATACCTCACACTTCAAAAGTATCGTTTGTAATATATTTTGAGTCTCGTGAACCCAAATCATATATATTATCCAACTAGAAATAACATTCTAGACTCAATGGAATTCGACAAAACTACCAACAGAGGTTGTCTTGACGAGATGACTACTAAAGTCAACACTTAACCAAATTACAAACAACTGCCCAAATGCCCAAAATGAGTTTGGAAGTCTTGGAACCCAAACCAAAGGTCCCACTAGCCCAAAATTCATGTTTCAGTGCTAATAGCGTTGATGAAATTCACCGAGCGCATCTACTAAGAATGTTGATTGAAGTCAAACTTAAAAGCTCCAAAGCTAGATAACCTCTATAGAACTCACTAAACACCTTAGGAACTATGCTACCCATCCTCTCAAGTCACAAAAATAATATAGAATCCATAAAGAGGGTCAAAATGGTAAAACGCATGAAAGTAAGAAAATGACTAGAAGGGTCATTACATGAACTATTATTTTGGATTTTGGGATCTAGATTATACTTAAGCTGTTAATGTGATAAACATCAAGTAGAAACAAATAATAATTTAAAAGTAGTTAGCATAAAAAGGATTCACATAAACCTCTAAATTAATTATGGTGTAGTGAATCCTGTAGGCATGGTCTCTAAGGGCTGGCAAAATGATTTATTATCAGCAGATCCTATGATCATATATTCTAATGACAAATTACTAAATATACTGGAAATAATTAACTTTGGGGGAAACAACATCTAACAGTCAATCTTCTACTCAAAATAGTCAAATTAGTGATAACACTCAAATTACACCCCTCTGAAGAAGTATAACATGAACATTGTTAATAAAGAATCCAATTAAGGTTGGGGTCGATCCCACAGGGAATATGGTCAAGATTCAGAATAATTCTAGCATTCACACTTTTAGTCATTTACGTCCTAAAAGGGGGGATTTTAAATCAAGTAACAGTAGTTTGAAATGGAGTTGTGATCAATAGTTATGCAATCAACTAGGGAAGTGTTTCCCATGACTTCTTAACTAGGCCAAATTATTGCACTCATGATCTATCCCAATACTTAGCCTGTAGAACTGATAAATATGCTCATCTAAATAACTGATTCGTTCCTATTGGATGACTCTACTCAATCACCAGGTTAGGTCTCATGAGTGATTTCTCTGTAACCTTTATCAATAGTTCCAAATTAACTCTCCTACAACCGCAACTCAAGCTCTTCAATGAAACTCAATTTCAAGGCTTTGTTGTTCTTTTCGTTTCTTAATCTATACTTCTCTAGGTTTAAGCAAGCAGAGAATTTGGGCTAGTACTAACGTTGTGCACCATTAAGAAAATTAAACATGAAAAAAAGAACAATACATGTATTTGTATTGGTTTAGAATCACTCTGTATTAACCCTAGTTTGTTATTCCACCATGGTTCTCACAATCCTAGTTATGGAGAGTTTAGCTATTTATAATTGCAAGAATAAAATTAGATTCTATGGAAGAAAACATAATTGAGGACTTACAATAATAATGAAAGAAGAGCCCAAGAATCAATCGCACAATCACTTGTCAAAAATCCAAGAACAATGATGAGCTCTATCACAGTAGTCGAGTATTAGCTCTCCAAGAACTTAGGAAACCTAAAAACTATGAATACAAGTCAAAAGTATCGGTCCTATAAAAGAAATTAACCAAAAAGTATTTATATAATTAATGAAATCCTTTCCTAATTTAATAAGGATTCTACTGTCACTTCGGCATACGAGTTGTAGGAGGCTTCTACACCACAGGTCTACAACTTTGGTCTTCTCAGGTACTGGAGGATGGTTCTACTTGTACAGATGCTACGAGTCGCAGGAGTTTTTCATGGTATGAATTTCTGAAACTTCGCATCTCTGTTGTTCCTCATACGGGTCCTTATCATAGTTTGTACCATGCTGATATGAATCATACAATCCTTTCATGCCCTGAATCTGCTAAGTATGCAATCCTCTAAATCTCACCACAAGTCTGTCAGTATGGCTTGTATGTTGTTGCTACGACTCTTGGCTTGTACTCATACAATGGACTCTACATATACACATCTTCTGGATGTCATGTTACGGGCAGTCAGTACGACTCGTACTCTGACGGCACGACTCATACTGTCAATCGTATGTTGCCTCTGCACTTATGTATTTTCTCTAAAGTTCAGTCATGGTTGCCAGGCACAGCTCATACTGATACCTGCGATATGTCAATTTCTTCTCTGTTTCATCTCTCTTTCCACAAAAATCCAACTCCCGGACCTGATTTCCCTGAAAATAAGGTAAAACACCTCATATCTGTATAAACACACCTAAGTAAAAGCATTTTTCCTATGTTTTAAGCATCAAAAGTGTCGTAAATCAGCAGCACATCAACACCCTCAACTTAGAACTTTTGCATGTCCTCAGGCAAACAAAAACACTACTTATAACACGACGCTTAACTAGAGAGTAAAAAGGAAGACTTACAGCCAACAACACCAAAATTTGCATACATGACCATTATCAAGTATTGACCCCTTTATTTTATTCAAAACCAAGCTAGATATGAATACATACAACTACAACTCATGACACAAAGGTATCTAGAGATGGCATCAAACTATTAACAGACAACTGAACTATCACTAATGCTATTTACACAGACAATTGGTAAAATGCAATGTGACCCATGTACCCTAACAACAAATGAAGTCCCAAACACGCACAATGATATATATATGTATGACATCGGGACTATCAAGTAAGTTCTCACTCTCCCAAAGAAGTTCCACATACTGCACAAGTGATACCATAAGCTTGCCCTTATTTTCTCTACTCTGGCTTTTTGTACAGTTAGGTTAGGATCACTATATAACATTTATTGGCTTGTATTATAGGCTAAGGGATAGGTGTGGTACATATGGAAATAGTGATTAACCCTCCCTGGCACTACACAACTCCAACTTCACTTTTAGCTTCCCTTCCCCCCCCCCCCTTTTTTCCTTTTTGCCCTTTATCCATTTTATTCAGCTTTTAACTAGTGGATGTGGTGCATTTTTTATTTTTCACTTTTTTTCAACTTCTTTCTTTTCTTTTTCTTTCTATTCACACCACACCCCACCTTTTACTGACTAGCTTTTTTCTTTTCTCCCCCACCTCATCTATGCACCCCTACAATAACTACACTCAACTTAGGCATTTTGCCCGAGTTGAGGTTCACAATGTCCAAGGATGGACCAGGGAGAAAATAAGTTCATTATAACAAAACAGGGAAGGTGAATGGGCTATTCAACAAAAAAGGCTACTTTAGGCTCAAACTTGGGATCAAGGGATCCATTTTATTTTGGTATGGTAATTTAAGCAAAAGTAGGCTAAATCAAAGACACCCGATGATCATTTCCTAACTAACTATCCTACAACCAAAGCAAAGAATAACCTGGCAGGTTCTAGATCACCAATACAATATTGAACTAAGTAAGAATCCTCACTCACACATTGTACAGGTTTGCAACACACAATACCTATCTGGTTCATGCACAACTACGCTACAGTTAATCATGCTAATCTATCAAAGTCCATAAAAAGATCCACAATATTCATACTTTGCAGTAGACAAACACAACTACTCATACAAAAAATTTTAAAAATGGTCATTTTTTCAAAAATATAAGAACATCAAAGTTATGCGCATTTTTTATTGGATATTAAATACTCCTAAGATACTTCTAGTTAAATAAACAAAATATCCTAAACATGACGGTTCTTATAGATAGCATGTCTAAGGAAAAAGAAACACGACAACCAAAACCCTAGGACGAACCAAATATAGATACACGCGCCCCTAAAAAAGAATGCTTTGTCCATAAAGAAAAGAAATTAAAACTAGGAGAGGGACATACCTGTGGCACTCTAAGGGCTACTGTCATCCTATGGAGAGGGGTGTGACGACACGCTCTCCACCTCTGAAGTTGTGGCACCAGCGATGGCCGACATACTTAACGGCATGATAGTAGGGGTTGAGGTCGCCCCCTCAGCAATCTTGGCCACCTCAGCGACCTCTGCATCTCTTTGGGCTAAATGTGGCTTACCCAATGGGTCCTCTCCACCCGCAAGCTCACTAGGAACAGCAACTGAACTCCTATCTCCTCTAGCTCTCTCCTGCAACTCCGACATGTGCTAGTCAAGAGTATGCAGGGTAGCCGTTATTGCCTGCTTGTGCTCTTTCCTTTCTCTCTTTCCCCTTTTCCTAGAGGCCTTCTCATTAACCACCTCCACAAATTTCCTCTTTCCTCTATCTCCACCAGCTGGCTCATGAGTCCAAAATGCCGTTAAATCAAGATCATCAACAAGATCATCCTCAAATAATGGAATGGCGGGAGCTGGTAATATGGCTAACTGTCGAGATGACAGGTCGACGACCTGACTTCGAATCAACCCTAACTCCTTCTGCAGACTTCGTATATCCAATTAATAAGCTAATATCTCATTGATCTATAGCTCAAAGCTATCAAGTCTACTACTCAACCCTCTAGCTGCCTTCTAAATATCATCCTTGACCCAAACCTTGACCTGCTCTACATTAACCTTTTTCTAAGTCAAGGTCAGCCTCTTGGCCAGCTTTTGTAAGAAATCTTGATGCAGAATGATATATCCGGCTATGATCTGGGCTTGTGTGGCTAATGGAGGGGTGGATGAAGTACTGGGGGCAACTTTTGTGCTGCTAGCCTCATTGGCCAACACCTCTCTCTAATCAACTGATGTGGGCACATCTACCTCCTCTCCCCCTGCAATTTGTGGTGTCGGGACTATTGTTGGTGCTTTAACCTAGCTCACTGGGTTCATCTCATCCTGTGTTAGTCTGATATCAGCAGTCCATGTAACTCCAACTCAGGCATTTATCTTTGCTATCACTCGAACACCTAACTCTCTAAAGAGCCTATTTATGAGACTCGAGAATAGAATCGTGCTGCTCAAAGATAGATATCAATCCCAAATCTCATCTACTATAACCCTCGGGATGTTGATAGCATACCCTGACATAATGCTTTCCAGTAATGCTGCTCTATAGATAATCAATGTATTATTATTCGACGTTGGCGACAACTTATGGCGAACTAGTGTCCAGCAGGTGTTTACTATAAAATCAAGTGAGGCTTTGGTGACCTACCATCCACTAGTCACCCAATCTTCATCCTCCTTCTCCTTAGATATCACCTTTGTTAACCACCTCACATGCCTCTACCTCTCCTCCGCATTCAATTGCTTGACCCTTTTCAGGGCCTCGATGCGGTCGTCAAGTTCTGTTGTGGATGCTAGGGTCTGATAATCTAGCCCCTATAATATTCAGGCAATATCCCGCTCTGAGAAATTTACAGTTGGCCCCCAGACTATCATGCTCTTTAGTCTAGGTTGCTCCTTCACCTTCTGCCTAGCTGGAGTTTAGTGCTCCATGGTCGCCAAGTCGTTGGCATAGAATTCCTTGACCATATCAACACTATAGCTGTTAGGGGTTCTAGTCATCCACTTAAGCCCATTCAACTTCATTCAATGCCCCAGTCAGGATCTGCGGCTCTTCCTAAATGCTATGCCTACAGTTCTTCTTTGATGTGAGGGTGAGGCTATTCTCATAAATCTCTCGAGCACCTGGAACAAAATACTTGATTGTACGACTTTATGGTGTAGGGTCTTATCTTCATCATCTTCCTCAAAATTGGCCTCACCCAAACACTCTCCAGCTTGGGCCTCAGATGACCCTTCCTCTATATTTGAGCCACTACTAGACTCCTAAAGCTGTGCATCATCTCCCTCCTTAGATTGAGGAGCATCTGTTGGAGTGGCTGAGGTAGCTATGGCCTAAGTCTTGGCCTGTGCCCTAGTGGTTCAGGGCTCATCACTTTCATTGGGGTTAAGTTCGTACTCCTCCATTGAGCCACTAGGTGTACTTTTCTCCTACTTAGATGTAGAAGTCTCATCTCTTAGGGCCCTCTGAGCTGCTATCTAATCTCTAGCCCCTTGTCCTAGGAAATTCTTGGTTTCTTGTCATTTGTTTGCCGTTGTACTTGAGGACTCAGAAGACTTATATGGGGACCTGCGAGTGCGTGGTACGATTCGTACCAGGATGTCACAACCCATTCCATGACTTGCAGGTTGGGCATTCTGCACTTCAACATTTGGGACAGGTCATCACTATGGTGGGTACTATGACTTGTACCATATAGGTATGGTTCGTAATGACCAACCGTTGTACTTGAGGACTCAGAAGACTTATATGGGGACCTGCGAGTGCATGGTACGATTGGTAGCAGGATGTCACAACCCATTCCATGACTTGTAGGTTGGGCATTCTACACTTCAACATTTGGGACAGGTCATCACTATTGTGGGTACTATGACTTGTACCATACAGGTATGGTTCGTAATGGCCAACCGTAGTATAAACTTCTGCGTCTGGTCAGGTTTCCGCTTCTATATACGAATGGGACTATGAGTGATACCATCATGCTATGGTTTGTACTAAGGCTCATAATCCAGACTTGCATTGTATTTTTCACCTATCAATTTTTGTTTCACCTACACACTAAACATATATTAATCAAGATACTTGGGTTGCCTCCCAAGAAATGTCTGATTTAACATCGTGGCACGCATAGGTAGTTTGGTTACTTAGAATTCACAAAACCACCTCATGGGTTGCCTCCCATGCAGTGCGTGATTTAGTGTCACGGCACAATGCAAGTGTCTTGACTACTCAGAATTTGTCAAGAAACTTAGAATACGCATCAATCGCTGAGACTACATGAAACTAATTAGGATGTTTCAGTTGTCCCACTTCAATGTCCACTAAAGCTCTCCCAGTTTCAAGGAATGGTCGCCCCAAGATGATGAGAACCTCAAAATCTACCTTGCAATCTAAGATAACAAAGTCAACTAGGAAGATGAATCTATCTAGTTTTCACTAGGATGTTATAGAGAGCACCGACGGGTTTCTTCACTGTGTGGTCTGCCATAAATAGTCGCATTGTCATCGATATGGGGGCACTCAAGCCCAACTACTTGAACTTAGCTAGCGGCATCAGATTGATGCTAACTCTCAGATTACACAGTGCTGTTGCAAACTCAAAATATCCAATCGTGCATGGGATGTTGAAGGCACTTGGGTCTTCCATCTTCTGGGCAAGGACCCGAAGCTATGACACTACAATGGTGTTGATTTCTAACAGTATCATAGCTCACAGATAGTTTCCTGGTCACCAGGTCCTTTATAAACTTTGCATACCTAAGCATCTACTCCAATACCTTGAATAATGGGTTATTTACAGACAAAAACTTTAGCATGGACAAAAACTTTTGGAATTTCCCGTCATCCACCTGCCTTTTCATCCTCTGAGGGAATAGTGAAGGTGGTCGAGGGATAGGCCTAAAAAACTGTGGGGCATCTTTTGCCTTTCCTTTTTCTGCTGCAAACTCCATGGCATCAACTGGAGTCTTGATCAAATCAGTATCTCCTTCAATCACCTATTTTGTAGCCTTATCCTCCTCAAATACATTGATCTTATTCTATTTTCTCATCTCAATTACAACTGGCATGGGCGGATCAACCATAGTTTTTCCACTCCTAGTTATCACAGCCATACAGTGTCTATCATTCTTTGGATTTTGTACTATATTTCTAGGGAGTATACCCTTCTGCCTCGGGTTTAGAGATGCAAACATCTGACCTAGCTGATGCTCAATCTGCTTGATCGTCGTGGCATGCGATTTAACTTTTTGTCTCATGCCAGATATATCTCTCTGAATGTCCTTTAGCTGATCTTCGGTCGACTTTGCTTTTTCAGCAGCTCAGCCATCATACTCTCTAACTTTAAGGGCCCAACATCACCTTCTCGAGACTTAGGAGGGATATAAAGGCTTGTACGATCATTTCTACAACAATCATTCTTCCTCCAATCACCTTCTCACTCTTGACCTCTGCTCCTATCCCTATAACCATTCCTATTGTAATTGTCCCTATAATGGTTCAAACCTTAATTTTCGGAGCCTGCCAAGTTTCTTGACCAGACCCTTGGGCATTGGCCTAAAAACCTGATGACGTCCAAATCCACTCCTCGCTAGGAGAGAGTGTATATGGTCATCTCAATATAATTTACCCAACTCGTGAGTCAGGGTCGAATCCACACAGAATTAAGGTTGATGGCAACAAAAGTAATTTATCAAATTGAACCAAATAGCATCATTGATTCAAAACTAGGAAAGTAAACATTGGGGGATTGTAAGATCACAATTTGAATTCAAACTCTACAACAAAATAGGGAAACAAACTTCAAAGTAACAATATGAGAGAACACTATGGGTCTGCTATTGATGGAGCATTGATAGGATTAGGGTTAACAAGAAATTCAAAGAATTATTAATGAACAAAAAAAGTTGTAGACAAGGCAGCACCCAATGTTTCTCAACCAATTGGATGCCTTTTTCCTCAGGTTTTCTCAAACCCCAAGGTCCCATACACTTCAACCACTACGACTTGGGTAAGAAGTAAGCTATCTCTAGCCTTAATTCTTTAATGGGTGCATGAAAGTGGGTATTGGCTGTCTCTAGCCCAATTCCACACAATCAAAACCCAAATATCCAACATTGTTTTCTCACCCATATTCTATTCCTCTTTTTTAAGCAACAATAGAATTAGTAAACACAATCTATAGTTGCAATTATAGATATTTCAATTATAATTTAGAGAAAACAATATATTGATACTAAATAAGTAATTCTAAGATCAAACTAGCAACACCCAATCCATTCTAGCCCCTATCATGCACACACCCCTAGCAAGAGGTTTAGCTACTCATAGATGAAGAACAAGAGATTAAACCAATAATGAAATCACTATCATTCATCATTAAGAAGAAACTTCAAGCTCAATTTGTTCTTCAATGTGATGTGTTGTAAGTTTACAACACTTTCGATGCTCAAAACTAAGAAACTAGCATGGACTTAGGTGTGTTTATATGAATATAAGACACTTTTTCTTTGGTTACAGGACAAATAGGTGTTGGAGCAAGAATGTGCAAAAGATAGCATGAAAGTGCAGAAAATGGGCTAAAGTCACTGTCTCAATATGAGTAGTAGGATGATTCTACGAGTCGTACTGCAGATCGTGAAAAGTTTCAGATGTCTGAGTTGTGAAGAATGCCTCCTACAACTCTCAGTACAAGTTGTAAAATGCTGGTTTGAGCCGTAGCATTAAGTCGTGGAAATATTCATAAAAATTGCACAAGTGGCTGACTCCTGACACGGATGGGCAGTACGGGTCGTGGCGGCAATGTATGAGTCATACCATCACACTCATGACAAACTTCAGAAAAATTGAGAATTCTCAGAGTCAAGCCACGGAAGAATAGTACGAATCGTAGGAAGCATGTACGAGTCATACCTAGACCCAACACTTAGCCAACTTTCAGCAAGCCAAGGACATACGAGTAGCAGGTACGACTCGTACATTCTTGCTACGGGTCATAGGATACGTCGTGGCTCAGGCGGCACCAGTTATGGAAATTTACCCTGTTAGCTTAGGAAAAGGATTCTTATGTCTGTATAAATACTTTTTATGTTTTATGTTAAGTAGAAGACGTGAGAGGACATTAGAGAACTTTAGAAAACAAATAGACAACATAGAATTGAGTTGATTGGCTTGAACCCTTTCTTGATTTCTTCTTGATCTTTGTGAATAGTTCTTGAGTTATTTCGGGTACAATCAAAGAAGTCTTACTCTCATCTACAATTGTAAGTATTGATTTATGTGTTTAATTATGAATACATATCACAACCTTGCAGCTATGAGAGGCTAAAACCTCCACAACTAGGATTGTGGGAACCATGGTGGATTAACGAGCTAGGGATACACAAGGGTGATTCAATACCAATGCAAAACACTTGTATTGTATTCTCTTCATGCTTAAATGTTTCTTAATAGTGTACAACATTAGGACTATCCCTAATTCTTTACTTGCTTGATCCTAGAGAGGTAGAGATTAGGAAAAGAGAATCACAACAAAGCCTTGATCTTGAAGATCATTGTATTAACTTGAGTTGTGGTCGCAGGATAGTTAAATTTGGAATAAATTGATAACGGTTAATTTGAAATCACTCATGAGACCTGACCCAGTGATTGAGTATAGTCAATCAATAGGGATGAACCAGTCGTTTGAATGAACCCTACTTATCAGTTCTGCAAGTAAGATGGTATTGATCACGTGTGTATACTCGAAGCAGTTATGAACCCATGGGGAACACAAACCCTAGTTAGTCTTAACTCTTGATTTTACATCACAATTTAAATCATCTTTTTTAGTTATTATTTTTCTTAAACCCCCCAAATTCGAGTAACGAACCAACAAGTTCACGTACCGACATTAGTCTAGATCTTCCATATTCCCTGTGGGTTTGACCCCAACTTCTTTGTTGGGTTCTTTATTGAAAATGTCCACTTCATACTTTAGTAGGAGGTGTGGTTTGAGAGTTATCAAAAAGTGGCACCATATTCGGGGAATACGACTTAGATTAGATTAATTGTTTGTATTTGACTTTTGGTAGTTATTTCCTTAACTACGTGTTTTTTAGTTTGTTATACCCATAGGTTGTTTTCCAGTGTATTCCAAGCACTTGGAGTAGTGAAAATCCCCTTATTCTGTTGAACCCCAAAATTGAACAGACACTGCGCAAAATGGAAAACTAGGAACAGAGAGATGCCCGCATAGCTGAAGAAGCTAGGAAAGCTGAGCTAGCTTGACAAGATGCACTTCAGGATGCGGAAGATGCTAGAGAAAAGGTTATTTAAGCCGAACAACATGGCCAGGGAAACAGAGGTCATAGAATTGCCCCTCAGTTCTTCGATGATAAGGAGCAAGACATTGATGATGTTGGGTCAACTCGAGTAATTGTACCACCACCACTGCCTGCTGGGGCCAAATTCGACATCACGAGCACCATGATTCAATTGATAAACATGAAAGGGGTGTTTAGTGGTCACGTAGCGGATGATGCCAACCTGTACCTGATGAACATCATTGGAATATGCAAGGCGTACAAGTTGCTTGGATTTAGCCGAGATGCCATCAGGCTCTGATTATTCCCCTTTTCTCTGTCAGGGGAAGCCACTTTATGGTTATCAGAGTTGCCCAACGACTCCATAACCAACTGGAGGAACTCAATCAAGCCTTCTTGAATAGATTCTTTCCCCCCTCCAGAATGTTGCAGGTTAAGGATGAGATTTATAATTTCCGATAGCTCAAAACCGAGGCATTTCATGAAACCTTGCTGAGGTTCAAGAAGAAGTTGACAAAGTGCCCAAAACCATAAGATTCCAGATGTCAGTTTGTTGGAAATTTTTTATAGGTCTCTCAAAAGCTGTGGAAGACACAATGGCAGGAGGAGCATTGATGATTCACACTTGGGAGCAAGCTTCTACTATCCTTGACAGGGTGACTAAAACAAACAGGGCATGGCATATTAGGGAGGCAAATGCAGTGGCCGGTACATATGCTATTAGTTTGCCTGCAGAACAACATAGAAAGGAAGAAGAATGCGACCAGGAGTTGGCTCATATGCGCACATCCTTGGATTTTCTTACAAAGAACATTATGGGAGTGGGATTCAAAAAGGTAAATGTAGTGGCGACACAAGGACCACAACTATGGGAAGATCACTCTGATTCCGAGGAGGAGGCAAATTTCTTGGACAACTAGGTAGCAGGTTTCCGAGCCAATGCCCAAGTGTCTGGACAAGACAATTGGCGCCAAGGTTCTGGAAACCAAGGTCGGAATAAATACAGAGATAACTACAACCAAAATGGGTATAGAGACAGGATCCAAGGTCGTGAGTGCGATGGAGAATGGAGAAGGAATGACGGCTACCGCAATGATCGAGCTAGAATATATCTTCTTAAGATGCACGAGAGGGAGAGGCTGGGAAGCCAAAATTAGAGAGCATGATGGCCAAGATGCTGAAGAAGGTGACAGTCCACTAATGATCAATTGAAGGAAATTCATGGTGACATATCAAGCATGGGTCAGAGAGTGGAATCTCATGCGACAGCTATCAAGCAGATTGAATAGTAGCTTGGGCAACTGTCAGCATCACTGAACCCTAGACAAAAAGGTACACTACCTAGCAACACCATCCAGAACCCAAAGAATGATGGCCACTGCATGGTAGTGATGACTAGGAGTGGTAAGACCACAGTTGACCCCCTTTTCTGGTTGTAGTTGAACGGAAGAAAGAGAGCATAACTGAGGAGAATGATAAGAGTACTGAGATGGACGGCGCTGAGAATGCTGAGTTACCGGAGGCCCCAAGGTGAGAAAGAACCTCACATTAATCAAGAAGCAACTCAAATATACAAAGCTATCCCACGACCACCACTACCGTTCCCCTAAAGAATGAAGAAAAAAGTGGAAAACAGTAAGTTCCAGAAATTCCTGTCAATTCTTATACAATTATCTATGAACATATCATTGGTTGAGGCATTGGAACAAACGCCGGGATATGCTAAGTTTATGAAGGACTTGGTGACAAAGAAGAGGTCCATCATCTATGAGCCGGTAGATAATGTACATCAATGTAGTGCCATAGCCTACACAGGTGCTGGCTCAAAAGAAGGAAGATTCTGGTGCTTTCACTATACCTTGCACCATTGGCAATGTCGAGTTCACAAGGGCACTTTGTGATCTGGGAGCGAGAGTCAACCTGATGCCTTTGGTAGTGCTCAAGCAATTGGGCTTAGGAGCCCCCACATCAACTATGATGCGGCTACTAATGGCCGACAGAACGGTGAAAAATCAAGTGCGGATCCTATTCGACGTGCTTGTTAAGGTAGATAGATTCATATTCCCAGCTGACTTCGTGATTTTAGATTGCAAGGTTGATTATGAGGTCCCCGTCATTTTAGGGCGACCATTCCTTGCAACCGTGAGGGACTTAGTAGTTGTGGAGGCAGGCCAATTGATGTTTAGAATGAAAAAGAAGAGGTCACCTTCAACATCTACCGGTCAATGCAGCAACCGAAGGAATTTAGTGTAGTCTCTGCACTGGAGGATGAATCTGAGTCACTTGACTAATTCGTAGTAGTCAAGAGACTTGCGTCATGCTACTACGTTAAATCAGGCACTTCTTCGGAGGCAACCCAAGTGGTGGCTTAGTGAATTTTCAGTAACTGGGCCACCTGCGTCATGCCACGATGTTAAATCAAGCACTTCTTGGCAGGAAACCCAAGTAACTTGGTTGATGTGTGTTTAGTGTGCAGAGAAGAAAATATAGGTGGCATAAAAACTACTGAAAAAGTAGTTTCTATGGATCTTAGTATGATTTGTGACAGCATCGTACGAGTCCTAGCAGGAGGCATAGTGAGAATTAGAGAGATGCTTTAGAAAGGGGTTCAGGGTATGCTTGGTCCTACGATTTATAACGTAAGTACACAGATCGTAGAATTCACTGTACCTGTGAACTGGCCAAATCATATGAGATAAAGGCCTACGAGTCATAGTACAACTCGTACCCTCATGGTACAAGTCATAAGATGCATTTGTACGTCCCAGGTAAGTTTCTCAACTCTCTAAAGTACGGGTCCACAGTATGAGTCGTGGGGGCTACCTACGACTCGTAGTACGAGTCATGACTGGTCAAAGTCCATGAAATTACCCGACTCAGCCCAGATATAATTTTGCCCTTTTACTTATTTAAACTTCAAACCTAAACCGACCCTTCTACCATGAAAGCAACACGAAGTCACGACTTGCACTCACTGCTCCCCCATACCCGTAACTCAAAACTAAAGAAAAAGTCGAGAAATTTCTTGCTAAATCGAGTCCCTCTCAACCCTAATCCTTGATTACCAGTTGATGTAAGCGGCTAACAAGTAAGTGCATTGCTGTGACTAATGATAAAAAAATTGTATGCTTGATGTTATGCTACCAAAACTCTTGTGAGTCATCATGTTTGCTAATTTTTTTTTGTGCAAAGACAATGAACAGGGGTGTTATAGAGTTGTCTGGGACTGGGAAAACCTTTAAAAATTTGATGAACTTATGCATTGAACAATGCAAAATGAGTTACGGATAGTGAATAAAAATGGGAGGGAAGAGTATTTGTCAAGCATAGAGTTAAAAATAGATGCCTAAACCTGGGGAATTCTGAGTACCCAAAACATGAAAAAGACTCCCTATAAACTGGACCAAAATCAAGACAGGGACAGACTTCACAAGCCTTCCTATGATTCGCGGTTTGAAACTACGACTCGTAGGATGGCTCGTTGGGACTGTCCCAAGCTAAAATAAGTCAAGGATCGAGGTACGAAACCCAGTACACTCGTGGTTCTCCACGATGAGTCGTACTGTGCATTCGTACCAAAGGCCTAAATAGGGACAAGTCCAGATGAGGCAGAATGGTCCTTCATACAACTCATGGAATCAACCTACGGGTTGTACCATGAGTCATGGAAAAATGTAGAGAAATTTGCAGTGGAGGGCATCCTCAGACGACTCAAGGTATGGATTGTACCTTCGTTGTATGAGTTGTACGTGTGAGTCATAATGTGCACATAGGATTTTTGGGACTTCATACGAGTAGTACTTCCAAGGTACGACCCGTACTTTTGACCCGTGGTTAGATATGGATAGCAGGTACGACTCGTACAATCTTGTTGTGAGTCATCGGATCCGTCATGGCTCAACCGACACCAGTTATGGAAATTTACCCTGTTAGCTTAGGAAAAGGATTCTTATGTCTATATAAATACTTTTTATATTTTATTTTAAATAGAAGACGTGAGAGGACATTAGAGAACTTTAGAGAACAAAGAGACAACATAGAATTGAGTTGATTGGCTTGAACACTTTCTTGATTTCTTCTTGATCTTTGTGAATAGTTCTTGAGTTATTTCGGGTATAATCAAAGAAGTTTTACTCTTGTCTACAATTGTAATTATTGATTTATATGTTTAATTATAAACGCATATCACAACCTTGCAACTATGAGAGGCTAAAACCTCCATAGTTATGGTTGTGGTAACCATGATGGATTAACGAGCTAGGGATACACAAGGGTGATTCAATACCAATGCAAAACACTTGTAATGTATTCTCTTCATGCTTAAACATTTCTTAATGGTGTACAATGTTAGTACTATCTGAATTCTTTACTTTCTTGAGCCTAGAGAGGGATATTAGGAAAAGAGAATTACAACTAAGCCTTGATCTTGATGATCATTGTATTAACTTGACTTGTGGTCACAGGTAGTCAAATTTGGAACAAATTGATAACGGTTAATTTGAAATCACTCATGAGACCTGACCCGGTGATTGAGTATAGTCATTCAATAGGGACGAACTAGTCATTTGGATGAACCCTAGTTATCAGTTCTGCAAGTAAGCATTGGTATTGATCACGTCTGTATACCCGAAGCAGTTATGAACCCATGGAGAACACAAACCCTAGTTAGTCTTAACCCTTGATTTTACATCACAATTTCAATCATCGTTTTTAATTATTATTTTTCTTAAACCCCTCAAATTGGAGTAACTAACCAACAAGTTCACTTACCGACATTAGTATAGATCTTTTATATTCCTTGTGGGTTCATCCTCAACCTCTTCGTTGGGTTCTTATTGATAACGTTCGCTTCATACTTCAGTAGGAGGTGTGGTTTGACTGTTATCACAATGGAGGTTTATCTTAGAAAGATGAAGAAGATGAAGGGAAAACCTCTCACTTCTCTCTATCTTTCTCTCTCTCTAAAATCAATTCAAAAATAATATAATTCAATGGAATGGAATGGAATATTCTATTCTTTAGAGAAGGTGTCCAAACATAGGGTAAGATTGCTCCTCTTTTCTTTTGCATATATGCCCATTTTACCCTAAGAAGCATCCAAAATGTCCTTTTGCCAGAGCAGGATCATTTTACCCTTTTTATCACAACCTCACTACTGCGACACCTGTGTTTCATTGGTGCCCATCCACGAGGCGCAAGTTGCTCGCAACTCTAGGCCAGAGGATCAGACGGGTTTCTGCATTTGGTACCTTTGTTTCGCAGGTGATGACCCGTGTTCCTCAAGTGCTCCTTCAACTTTAATGTAGTGTGTTCCTGCCTTTGGCCTGCATGTTGCAGGTGTCATCTTGCAAGGCACAGTTCCTCTTCCTCCAGCACCATGTTTTTTGTTCAATTCCTTTACATTATCTATTTAAACTATATGCCTATAAAAACTAAAGATAAAGGGCATAAAACCCTCATAAATGATTTGAAAACCAAGCAAAAGCTCATGCTTGAAAGCCTAATGAGTTGGTGAACTACCAACTCATCAAACCCCCAAACTTGTAGCATTGCTTGTCCTCAAGAAAGACATTTATTCACAGTTGAAAAATTGAATTAATCATGTCACACCACATGAGTTATACACAAGGGACTACTAGGACTAAGAAAACCGAAAATCACATACCGACTCAAGAATAAGAAAAGGCTCAATATTTTTGCAAATGCTTCAAGAGGTAACCCCAAACAATTGGCAGGATTCGCAAGTGTTTCTTTCATTTAAAACAAGGGGGAATGGCTAATCACAACAAGCGCACATAGCATCTTAAGTCATTGAAAATTCCCATTCAAAGCTTTCCATGAAGTTCACTACCATTTATCTCAATCACCTCTTCCACTTTGAAACTCACCTAAGCATGTACCCCAAAGGAGTGATGCCACTCACACAAAGAGAGAATCCTATTTCATTTTCCATGCACTTCTCACATAGGGATTATAAGATAACGCAAATACTCTCACTCTCACAATGAAATTCAGATGCATGCAAATTGACCCATAGGCTTGCCCTTCGTGTAACTCGCAACTAATGTAGAGTTGCTACACTCAAAATCATTTAGGACTTAGAGGGTCAAAATGAAGGCTAGGGGTAAAGGTAAGATGACATTTTTGTTCTAGTGACTAGGACCTCCCTAATGCCCTTTTGTGAATATTTTTGCATACCCCATTTCACTATTGGGATCACCCCACCTTATCTCTCCTTGATCAACCTCATCACTTTTGTATCAAGAGCCACTTTTTTAGCACCTTGATTTTCACCATTAGTCTCATCTAAGCAAGAGGTAGAACCTTTCAACTATTCTTTTTATTCTAATGTTTAGAGGTTTTTCAACCAACCATTTCATTAATTTTATCTCAATTTGGTGCTACCTTACATTGAAGCTCACATATTTTTCTCAATTTTCTTGGAAATCCCCAAACATTGGTTTTTGCCTCTTTTCTCCCTTATCTATCCCCAAATTTTGGGCTTCAACCCATTCTTTTATTTCTTTTTACCATTATCACTAGAAAGGATGGATGCCAAAAGAGGGATTACAAAACGGGTAATAGGCTTATAATGTGATTTTCTAAGGAAAGGGTCAAAGGCTCAAACATGGGCTAGCAAGGACATACGTTGAAGGAAGTCATTTTGGTGAAGTGAATATTCAAGGAAAGCCTAAGATCATGTTCTAAGTGTAGCCACAACTAGAATTTCACCTTGAGTCACATTTAGGCTAAGTTCTAGACAATCATGCACAGAAGAGAATTAAGCCAAAAACCTCACCACACAAGACATTACACTTCAAGGAATTCACACAATTTTCACAACCATATCAAGAGCATGAATTTAGAAAGGTAAGCATATGAATCAACAAGAAAAATAAGGAATGTATAACTCATGACAAAAGAGTGCTCAATGTTTAAACACAAATGCCCTTTTTCCTTATAACCCATATTCAATACCATTATTTTAAAAAAATTTGGTGGTACCTCTCAAAAGCAAGTGAATAAAAGACTTAAAGATATGACATTTTCTCTTAAGAACGTCTAATTTCAATCTATCATAGGGAGATGTCACCCGATTCGGCAACAAAAGAAAAGAAAAGGAAATCGCTCCTTGGCAAAGAACAGTGGTATAAAGAAAACCCTCAGAGTTTATTTGTTAAGTACTATGAACAAAGATGATTATTAAGACATGGGTCATGGAACATTTGGAAATTTATCATGGACCCAATTAATGGTACTAACAAGTCAAAGGCAAAATTCCATTCAACACAAGCTCGACAAGGGCATTCAACCAACAAAAGCAAGAATTAAAACTAGCAACATCCACAGCATAAGAAATTTCGCCTGACAAGGGCAACAAAAGAAAACCAAACGTAACCAACCCAAAATAGAGACACATCCCACCCCCAACTATGAAATTACATTGTCCCCAATGTATAGATGAAGAATAAAGCATGGTAAGAACTTCCTGATGTGGCTACTTTTCCTCATGATCATTGGCCTCCTCCTCATCTTAGCCTTCATCTCCAAGGTTTGCCTCAACATCCCCACCTAATACATTAAATAAATCATCAATGGGGCCTCGAGTTGTAGTAGAGTAGCCATGGCTGCATCAAGTAACCTCATGTTTGGGTCCTCCATTGGTGCCCGGCTTCTTAACTCTCTCACTTTGGCTCAGAGAGAGGTGAATGCTCCCTCAATTGCATCCACTTGAGAACATAGCTTGTTTAAGGTATCAAACACAGTATTCATCTCCTTTTTCACCATTTTGATGATAAGGACAAGGAGAGTTTTAGCCAACTTTTAGAGTTGGTTCTCATGAGATTGTGTCCTTTCAGCCAGCTTCTAGATTCCACTTAGACGGGAGGATGTAGAAGGAGGTGAAGGCCCTCTGAATGGTGCCTCATCGGATATATAACCTGATGTTTTGAGGTGTGGCATGTTCAGGTCGAGGACTATGGGATTTTCAACTATGCCATGCAAGGTGGAGCCCTCTTGTCACGACCTGAACATAGGCCTGGATCAAGACACGAGAATAAGAACCCCGAGAGGCTCCAATTCGACCCATGACATGGATATGATAACTAGAAACAACATAAATATATGCAAAAATCTAACGTGGAAAAATAGCGAAAGTCTGAAAATCCAATAACTTCCGAACAACGAAAAACATAATACTGATCTAGAGCTAAATACATGCTATGTCTGATAAGCCTCTATAACCTGACGAGTTGATGGGGCAAGACCCCAACTAACTCACACTAACAAACTGAAACTAAATTTACTGATAAGAAGGTCGTTGAAGGATGAGGACTCACCAAAAGACTGAGAAACGCTAATTTTGAGAATATGGCTAGTGGCGGGACTGAACTTGAACGTCCGAGCCTGTATCATGAAATGATACAACATAGAATATGCAGTTAGTACTTGGAATGTACTGAGTATGCAATGTAAGTAAAACCGCTAGGTAAGTAAAACTAAAAATAATGCATATCATAAAAAATATTCTAGATAAGATTCTGAGAGTAAGGCTTGCATTCTATTATCTGAAAACATGATTTAAACATGATTGAGTATCATAATTGAATCAAATGACTCAAAGCTGAAACTAATAATCATAAGTAAAACTGAACATTGGGTCAAACCTGCTGAAAACATATTATCATAACTGATGATCATGTATAACTGAAAATCATGAGGAACAATGGCAGACTCGTCATATAATCGACATTACCACGATAGAGCATACGTGGTCCCGACTATTACACTTACGTGGGCAGAGCCATCCAAAGCCTTGCCAAGGCAAAGGGTGCTACCATGATATCGATATCAAGTTGAAGGTCCCTCGGGGGTATGAAAAGCTCACAAGGGAGGTCCCAAATAATCTGATCATACCTACGTTGGCACATAGTTTTGAGGCACAGGGTTGATTGAACCCTTAGCCTGCTCGGTGTTGGAAACTACTCCCAAAAACATGCATATGGTCTCCATTATTTTTCAACAAAACTAAACCATTTTCTTGAGGAGAAGATGAATCATACAATACACGCATAATTTGAAAAAATATCATGAGGATCCTTGGCTCAAACCATACCACAAGCTGAAAAGTGGGAGTCTAGACTCCAAAACCATGTGGTAAGCTAATAACATGAAATTGAAGTAAATCATGAGACATACTTGATCACATTGGCTTGCCCAAACTTGTACATGATTTGAGATAGTCAAAATCATGAATATAAACATGGGTAATTCAAAATCATAATTTCATTATATACATCTCATCATACTTGAAAACATAGATCATAATCTCAACCTTCCATAAATTTCATAATTGGGCATTATAATTTTAAGACTTTGAAATCATAATTTGAAATTGAAAGCATTATAAAAGATGCCCATGAATCATGAAACAACATTAGAAACATAAAGATAATTTACTCATGATAGATCCTTAGAAAATTTCACAAATTGGGTTAAGACCCCATAGATTCATCAACTTAGAATTACATGAACTAGAAAAGGATTTGGGCATGGGTGAAGGAATACTCTCATTCATAACCCTACGTACCTACGTACTTCTGATTTCACAACCTTCTTGAACGCCCACAGGAATTTGAGGAGAATTGATGAATTCTAGACTTGATCACCCTTAGGACCCTTCTAGTCTTGCATACAGGAAGAGGGATTGGTTTAAAATGAGTGAAGCCCTCATAAAATAATCCTAACTGAGCTTAAAATGATGTAGTTTAGGTCTTAGGAACTTAGAAATTATGAAAACGCCCTTAACAAATTTGCAGGAAAAATCACACTGCCAGTCCAAATGGGGGATTGGACGAATCGTTACCCATGATGATGACTCGCTGTCTGCTCTCATTGCCAGCACTAGAAACCATAACTCTTCCTGTCACCACGAGGGACACCAGGACTCGTGGTGTATCTAACGACTCATGGTGACCTAGTCGTTGGGAACCTTGCAAAAAATTCAACATCCAAGAAAACCTGTAACCACCACCAACCTAACAACTCGTTGCCCAGACCCCGAGAGGTTGCTTCTTTCATGGTCATCCCTGCACCACGAGTTCCTTCCACACTTACCTCCACTTCATGAGTCACTCCACGACTCATGGGGTACTTCACGGGTCACAGGATGACTCGTCCTGTGACCTGGTGCAAAATTTCATATTTTCTCCATTTGTGCCCTCGAGTCTGATCTTAGGGGCTTTCAGGGTATTACAATATGTCCTTCTTGGAAACATTCGTTCTTGAATGTAGATGAACATACTGAACAA
The DNA here is from genome assembly GCA_035772735.1 of Datura wrightii. Lineage (NCBI taxonomy): Eukaryota > Viridiplantae > Streptophyta > Magnoliopsida > Solanales > Solanaceae > Datura > Datura wrightii. The sequence goes on from JASDFA010000006.1 coordinate 131,466,472, forward strand.
TTGGCAAATAGAACTGACATCTCAAATACTGAACATCTAAAGCTAAAAACTGACGGAGTGAGTGACTCCAAACTGAAATACATGACTGAACTGAATTCATGAATCACACATACATGCATTGACATGAAAGAAACTGGAACACATGAACTGAACGTGAAACTGAATAGAGTACTAAGGAGGAAACTAATACCTCAAGCTGGAACAGAGTTGAGAGGGAATAAATGTGGGTATTTAGCCATCATATCTGCTTCAGCTTCCAACGTAGCCCCCTCTACGTGTTGATTCCTCCACGAAACCTTTACTGAAGATACTTCTTTATTTCTTAGCTTTAGAACCTGATGATCAAGTATTTCGACCAGAACCTCTTCATAGATAAGGATATCCTTCACACCTATGCTCTTGGTCGGAACAACCAAAGTCGGATCACCAACGCACTTCATTAAAAGTTACACATGAAAAACTGGATGTACTAAAGTCATTTCTAAGGGCAACTCCAACTCATAAGCCACCTTTCCAACACGTCTCACAATCCAGTACGAGCCAACATAATGAGGAATGAATTTCCCTTTCTTTCAGAACCTCATCACTCCCTTCATGGGAGACACCTTCATAAATACTGAATCATCAACTTCAAACTCAAGTTCTCTTCTTCTTACACCCGCATAGGAATTTTGACAACTCTGAGCTGTTCTCAACCTCTCCCTTATAAGATGAACCTCTCCATAGACTCATGGACTGAATCCGGTCCTATCAACAAAGCTTCACCGACTTCAAACCAACCAATAGGCAACCTACACCTCCACCCATAAATAGCCTCAAATGGAGCCATCTGAATGCTGGAATGGTAATTGTTGTTATATGCAAATTAAATGAGAGGAAAATGATCATCCCAACTACCCTTGAAATCAATCACACATGCTCTCAACATATCCTCAAGGGTCTGAATGGTCTGTTCTGCCTGACCGTCTATTTGGGGGTGGAAAGTTGTGCTAAGCTTGACCTGAGTGCTAAGTCCCTTCTGAAACAATGTCCAAACCTGGGAGATAAACTGAGTACCTCTATCTGATATGATGGACAAGGGCACTCCATGCAATCAAAATAGCTCCCAAATATACAACTTAGCATAATCCTTCGCTGAATTAATAGTTTTGGCGGTAGAAAATGAGCTGCTTTAGTGAACCTATCTACAACCACCCAAATAGAGTCATATTGTCGACGAGTATGAGGCAACCTTGAAATGAAGTTCATATGGATTTCCCCCCGCTTCCAAGTAGGGATACTAATGTATTGAAGCACACCTACAGGTCTTTGATGCTCAACTTTCACTTGTTGACAATTTAGACACTTAGCCACAAACTCTGTTATGTCCTTCTTAATGCTATTCCATAATAAAATTCCCGTAAGTCATGGTACATCTTGGTATCACCTAGATGTATAGAATATCTGGAACCATGAGACTCATGAAACATCTACTCCCTCAAGTCATCAACACCTGGTACACACAAACGATACTGATATCACAGTACATCCTCTCCTCCTTGGGAGAAAACCTTGACCTTCTGATTCTGAACAGCTTCCTTCAATTTTACCAAAATAGGGTATTCATCTTGCCTAGACTTGACTGCAGTCACCAACAAGGATTCTGATCCGTTCTGAACAATGACACCATAATCTGTCGAGTCAACAAGGCAAACTCCTATCCTTGTAAGCCGAAGTACATCCTTCACTAACTATTTGTTCTCCTCATCTACATAAGACACACTCTCTATAGAAAGCCTAGTAAGAGCGTCTTCCACTACATTGGCCTTGCTCGAATGGTAGAGGAAACTCATATCATAATCCTTAAGAAGCTCCAACCATAATTTTTGACTTAGATTTAGATCCTTCTGGGTAAACACATACATTAGGCTCTTATGATGCATAAACACATCTACATGAACCCCATATAGATAGTGTCACTAAATCTTCAAGGAAAATACTACCACCACCAACTCAAGGTCGTGAGTCGGGTTATTATTTTCATGGACTTTCAGTTGCATGGATGCATAAGTTATAACCTTACCATGCTGCATTAATACATAACCAAGGACGATCCTTGATGCATCATAATATACCACAAACCCATCGGTACCCTCAGGTAAAGTCAAAACTGACGCCAAGGTGAGTCAAGTCTTCAACTCTTGGAAGATCTTCTCATAATCCTTCGACCATTGAAACATCACTTTATTATGGGTAGACTTAGTCAATGGTGCCACAATGGATGAAAACTCTTTAATAAACCTTCGACAGTAACCAGCCAAGCCCAAGAAACTCCTCAAATTCACTGGTCTAGGCCAATTCTTCACGACTTTTATCTTTTGAGAGTCCACCTGTACACCCTCACTTTACACCACATGACCTAAAAATGCTACTGAGTTCAACCAAAACTCACACTTGCTGAACTTAGCATACAACTTGTGATCCTTAAGAGTCTGTAGCACCACCCTCAAAAGAGCGGCATGCTCCTCCTCGCTTTGAGAGTATATGAGAATGTCATCTATGAACACAATCACAAACATGTCCAAATACAGTTGGAACACCCTGTTCATCAAATCCATAAAAGCTACATAAGCATTTGTTATACCAAAAGACATAACTACAAACTCATAGTGACCATACCGAGTCCTGAAGGCTGTCTTTGGAATGTCACTCTCCCTAACCTTGAGCTGATGATATATGGATCTGAAGTCTATGTTTGAAAAACACTTGGCACCCTGAAGTTGGTGAAATAAGTCATCAATTCTGGGGAGGGGATACCTATTCTTCGTTGTGACCTTGTTCAATTGCCGATAATCAATGCACATCCGAAGGGAACCATCCTTCTTTCAGACAAAGAGAACTGGCGCACCTCATGAGGATTTGCTAGGTCTAATGAAACCCTTTTATAAGAGATCCTTTAACTCCTTTAGCTCAGCTGGAGCCATTCTGTAAGGAGGAATACATATAGGCGGCGTATCGGGAAGAAGGTACAAAAATTGATCTCCCATTTGGGAGGAATTCCCGGTATATCATCTGGAAACACTTCTAGATATTCACACACTATAGGAACTGACTAGATAGTTAGGGTTTTGGGTGTAAAATCCTTAACCCTAACTAGATTGTACATGCAACCTTTAGAAATCATCTTTCCGGCCTTGAGGGTAGGAAATAAAATGACCTACAGGCACAGTTGAACTACCCTTCAACTCAAGGACTAGCTTACCCAAGAATCGAAACTCTACTGCACGAGTCCTACACGTTGCTGAGGCATAACATGCATGTAGCCAATCCATTCAAAAGATAACATCAAAATCTATGATGACAAACTCCACTAAATCTTCTGAGATGACTTTCTAAAGGACTGTGACAAGGCAATTTCTATATACCTGTCGAGCTATAACTGAATCACCAACTGGAGTAGAGACTAAGAATGGTTCTGATAGGATTTGGGGACTTACTCCAAAACTACAAGCAACATAGGGTGTCATAAAGGATAAAGTAGCCCCTGGGTCTAATAATGCATATACATCAAGGTGGAATACTTGTAACATACCAATGAACACATCTGATGAAGTCTCATGCTCCTACGAGATGTGAGGGCATATAATCTGTTCTGACACTAACCACCACCTACACTAGTGGAGGCATCCTGCTGACCTGAGTGTTCGGTTGGTTTGGTTGGGGTTATACACAGACACGCAAGTACACGTGGTCAAACAAGTAGTAAGTGGCTTAAGTAAGCCAAGTATCGATCCAAGGAGACTCTGGATAAGTGAAAATTGCTTAAGTATACTATATTCTATCTCACTTCTAAATATGCTGACAACAACGTAACGAACAATTGAAAATTTTGTTTTATAAATTATGTACTAAAACTACTGACAACTATTTACTTTGAATTCAAACTATGGATATGAGCATGCCAAGGTTAAGAACATGTAATGAACTGATTATCATCATAAATTGGTTAATCCCTTCTTCCAGTTGCTAGCCAAGAACATTAGCCAAGAGATTAAAACTCTCGTATTTAATCTCACTTAAGAATAATAAACCATCCATCTACATTTCTGTGATTAAATGCAATTCATGACGTAGCAATACAATGCCGGTTCCTAAATTGACTAATACGACTTTCAAGTATATTTCTATCAGGAAAGAACATCAAAACTCAATTTTCCCAAATCAAGTTAAGAACAATACCCTATTAATTCACAACTTTCCAATTTCGTGCTCTCTCGAGTGAAATCGGACTTTTTAGATATACATTAATGTCGGCGACACACCAATGCAGTAAGAACAAGAATTAATAGAACAACATGGAAGAAGAAGATGAAAAACCATATAATTCAATAATCAAAATTCATCAAAAATGTTCAATAACTCAGCAAGGAAGGGAATTAGCCACTCATTTGTGGATTAATCATCCTAAAACAAGTGTTAATCATACAAACAATTGAGTGAAAGAAGAAAGAAGGAGAGAAAAAACCCTGAACTTTTCGTCCCTCAACTGCCTGTAACCCACGTCCTTGCTCCACCAAGTCTGAATTATGAAAAATACATTTAAGTGTTCTATTTATACTAGTGGGAATTTTTCCCGGAATAACAAGCAACGTGTCACGGAGTGCATCGCGGAGCACTGCCTCCGTGACACGGCGTGGACGCGGACCCTCTCTGGATATTGGGGGTCCGGGAATAAAGCATCAACGTGGAATGGCGTGCAACGCGGAGGCTTGCCACCGTGCCACGGAGCTGTCGTGAGGCTCCATTGGAATTTGACTAATTTTTCACCCTCCAGGCAGAATGCCTCCGCGATGGCAGCGTGACAGGGCTCCATCGCGGAGCCCCTTTATTTGGTGCAGTCCAATGCCTTTTCCGTGCTCGAATCCAAGTCCAACTCCGATATTGTTCCAACATGCCTTTTAGCTCCTCGAAATCACATTTTACCTACAAAACAATGCTAATCATGTTGGTTAGTATAAATTCACATTCTATTACCAATTACATGAAAATGTATACACATTGCACGATAAACAAGGCGAAAATGATACGTTTGAGTATCACTTGGGCATATAAATCTGCCCAAGATCACTTACCCCACACTTAAATCCTTGTTCATCCTCGAACAACAAACACACAATTCATGCAAATTACATCCCAACCTTCGCCACTATGGTGCGACAATTTGAGCTGCGGTCATACCGGTCATTCAATATTGCGAATCATCAAGAAAACATGCATGGTCTCAAAAATGCAATGACATCAATACATCAAGACTTCCTAGACTTTAAGAATCGACTCTCGATATTAGCAAACTCATGCAAATCAGCTAATCAAGATATCCGAATCGAAAATCAATCTTTCATCAAGCATGTGCCCTCACAACTCAAGAGAATTTTCCCCTTTTTGCTCATCTGACACACAAACATTCAAGTAGGGGCATGTAAAAATTAATTTCACTCTCTCCCAAAAGAATTCACATGCATCATGTCATGACCCATAAGCTTGCCCTTAGTGTATTACTCCACTAATATAAAGAAATGCAATGTAAGATCACGTAGGACTTTAATGGGTTGTAATGGAAGCTATGGAACTAGTATATATTGGATTAGCCAATAATAGCCACTAGCATCCTTAAGTGCCTTTTCAACACATTCCCATCAACTCATGGACATTGTTTCTCTCTTTTCTTTTTTTCCATCATCCCATTCATGATGATTTACTTACGTATGGCCCATTTCATCAAGCACACTTGCCACGAAAACAAAGGTTTTTCATGCACCTTCATTATCATTTAGTTATAGCAAGTGCAACTTCAACCTTTTCTTTTCTTTCCTCACTCTGCTTTTCTTTTTCTTTTCACCATTATCACTCTTTGACACTTTGGGAATATTATTTTCTTTTCTTAAGCGCTTAAGAGTTTTGTATAGACTTTACGGCTAATGAAAGGAGAGAATTAAGCTCAATTTAAGCTTTTTGGACAAAAGAAAGAAATAATAGGCTAAAGGCTCAACGGGCTGACTAGGGTATATAATCACATCAAAAGGGGAGTATGACAAGAAAAAATAGAAACTCTCGGTTAAAACAAAGAAATGCCTACATCCTTTCCAACACTACACCTCCTTCATTTCATTTTGTACACACACCAGGCAAGTTCTAGACACTTCACCATAGCATGGAATAACAATACCTCACTTCACACTTCATGCACATGCTCGATTCAAGATGCATTCACAGACTCTTCAATTAGCTAATTACATGAATTCAAAAATTAAGCGTCAATCACACCGAATCGAACTCTATAGCTTAGGTATCTCAACATATTTACAAAATTGCATGCTTTCATACGAATCACCTTTGCATTTTGAATATCAGGTATAACACGCAACCAACATTTCACAACCATATAGTAACTACAGGTTCTGTGATGCAATCCACCAAAGAAAAAAAACTGAAAATAAACTAAAATCACTACTCCTACCGATACATTTCCCTTAAGACGGTCGTCATCCATCCATCATAGGGAACGGTCACTAACTATGACGTCGGTTCAATGGGACTATTCTCGGTAAAAGAACCAAAAACAAACGCCGAGAAACCCAAAAAAATAAAAATTGAAAAATTTTGCAACACTTCGATCATTTCGATGGAAAGATTATTAACAAAATATTTTAATATGAACAAAATATTTTCGCAAGATATTAAAAATATCGATCATTTTGATAGAAAAAAAATAAGAAAATATTTACAAAATTTTTTACAGACTGGCAACATCAACATTCCACAACACACATCAATTCCACCAATATGTACAAATACAGAACAAGTTGCAAATTCATAAACACAGGGAAACATACATACAAAACAGAGGAAGGCATACAAGCAAACTAGCCCAGCCCCAGCACCTAACTACTCCCCACCCCACACTTAAACCGAACACTGTCCCCAGTGTTCACAAAAATTAAAAATCACAAAACTGGGTGGTGGAACTCCCTGATCAGTCAAAATATTCCACTTCTTCATCAGGTGATGCTGCCTCATCGCCCATGTCCGAGTCGCCTCCGTCATCATCATTGGACTCCACATCGGAGTCCTCCCGGTGTGTCTCCTCATACGTGGGGACATCATCGTCAGTGGGCTCTACAAAGGCTGGCCCCACTCGGCATAGAGCCCGGGCGTTTTCTCCAAACGCGTAATCCAGGTCGAGCTGCCATAGCTCCTCCTCCGTGGCTGGTCTCCCACCAATCCTGAGTTGGAGCATTTGCATTCCAAACATCCGTGCCATGTACTGGTCGTCATGAGCATGTCGCTCACCAAGCGTCAGCACTGGCCCGTGTGTGGTGTCGGGAGCCTTAGTTTTGGTCACGTCCAAGGCTCGCCGCTCCAACTGTGGTATGTAATCCAAAGCCTCCTCCTCGACGTCGAGGCCCCGGAGAAAGGTGGTGATTAGTCCACCGAACCCATACCTGTGGCCCTGGTGTAGTCGATCTCTCTTCATGGCGGATATGATGACCTCCCCAACATTAATCTCCAGCCCTTTCATCAGGGCATACCCCAGGCAAACACGGTCCCGGGTCACATCAGTCATGTGTACCCCCGGGATTAGGCACGAGCAGACTATCTTCAGCCAGATTCGAGCCTCCCTGTTCATTTGTGAATAAGGTAGAGTCTGGTGGTAACCCCTTTCTTTATGTCTGCTCCATCTGGCTGTGGATCTAGCCCCACACAGTGTGCGTCTGATGTCGGCATATGGTGGGGTGATGTTCAGCTGGCGGAGAACGTGGGCGTCTGTGTCCCACGCTCCGATGATGGCATTTAGCTGTTGGGGTTCCAGAGTGACTATCTGCCCTCTGATCTTGATGGTGTGGCTTCTGATTGCCGGGTTCGAATTAGCATAGAACTCCCGGACCAAGTGTAGGTTGCATTCCTTGGGCTCCTGAAATATGAAGCTGAGCCCAGCTGCCTCGATCCGTTGAACTATACGGGGGAACTCCTGTGCTAATGGTTCCCTTGATATATGCTCCTCGGGGAAGTATTTGTTTTCTTTGTGTTTGGCATACCACTTCTTCCCCTCATCAGTGACCCACCTAGTTCCGTATTGGCGGCGCTGGCCGCGTGGAACTGCTGGTGCAGCTGGGACTGCTGTGCCCAGTCTAAGTCTTTTCCTCCCGGTGCCTGAAGTTGATGCACCCTTACCTTTATCTTGCCTGCTTGCCATTTTGTCTGTCAACACAAGTAAACGAACGCAATGTCAAGCTAAATGAATATTAGCTACGGCTAAGGTTGGGTTAAGCTAAGTTTGCCCCAAACTTAGTCCTTAGCTACAGTGATAACAATTCGGCAAGAATAACTTTATTTACACCAAAATAACCAGCTATACAATTCATGCTTAGTGCGTTCAACAAAAAAAAATTCAATGGTAGAACTTTTGCGTACTACTCAGACTTCGTACAGCTAATCCCAATCACTACCATCTCTAGCAATTCAAGCATCGCACTTAGCAAAGAAAAACAACAAAATAAAAACACAACAAAAAATATATACATGAACCTATACAACCAACCCAATTTGAACAATTTTCAACATTTTCCCCAAAACCCGAGAATTCGTCGTCTATTAGCATTCAACAATGGTTACAATGACTAATCTCATTTCACAAGCACACCCCGGCATATAATTCACAAATTCAACACATTACCAATTTCAAATTCAACAACACAGCCCTAGAATTGATTTTCGCAAGCAAATTCGAATAATTCATGCAATCGACAAGTTCAAACGCTCATTACAACATTCCGAACATTTATCAATCAATAAATAACTCAACTTCATGCTAAAATTTGATTTAGGGTGATTTATCTCACCTCCCATGCTTAAATTCGAATAAAATTGACAAAAACTTGAGGGAGAATCGGAAAACATACCTCGTAGTTGAAGAACCGAAGAAAACTTGGTAATTCTTTGCCTTAGACCATGGCACGTTGATGGGCAAGGGATTTAGGGATGTTTGGTCGCAGAGGGAATTAAAAATGAGGAAAAAAAGGGGTGAAATCGGGGGTTTAAAATGTAGAAAACACGTGGGTCACCCGGCAACCCGGTGTGACCCATCACAATTTATATGGCAACGTGTCACAGAGTGCATCGCGGTGCACTGCCTCCGTGACACGGAGCCATCGCGATAGCCCTCTAGAAATTTTAAAATTTCCAGGTTACACTTCAACGTGTCACGGAGGGTAACGCGGAGGTCCTCCTCTGTGACACGGAGCTATCGCCCCAGCTCACTGTCTTCAACACATTTTTTTTTAATTTTTTCATACCTCGCTTTTCCTTCACGATTCCGTGCACATTTTTCTCCGTTTGACCTGAAAATCATATCACTAAACAAAATTGATTAGATTAATAGGTTTCACCTAACTAAAATAAAAAATAAAAAAATACTAACTAAAACGCAAAAATTTTGTACTCAATCAAGAAAAAGAAAAATAAAATCTATGTACACTTTACAAAATGAAAGAAAAGAAAAATTTCACGGGTTGCCTCCCGTGCAACGCCTGGTTTACCGTCGCGGCTCGACGTCCTTTACGCTCAATTGTCCACTAGGGTGATGGACGATTTCTCACGATCATTGTCCTCCCCCCAGTAGTGCTCACACCTATCCGGTGGTCTTCCCATCAACTCTCGGAAATCATTCATCTGCTTAACATTACCATGATCAATTACATTGATCACCGAGAGTTCTTCATTCACCATCGGGAGCTTGGGTGCTTTGTACACATCGAACACCTCTACCTTGTCATGTGCTCGCATAGTAAGTTGACCCGCAGCTACGTCGATTAATGCTTTCCCGGTTGCCAAGAAGAGTCGTCCCAAAATAAATGGGACTTCCGCGTCTAGTTTAAAATCCAGAACAATAAAATTTACCGGAAATATTAGGGAGCCTACTTGCACAAGAACATCCTCAAAAATGCCATCCGGCCTAGCTAAGGATCGGACTGCCAACTGCAAGATTATGGTTGTAGGTCTAGGACTCCCTAGACCCAACTTTCTGAATACCGTTGATGGCATCAGATTTATGCTCGCCCCCAAGTCACACAATCCACGAGCTCGGATGCTCTGCCCGATAGTAAGCTGGATAGTAAAACTTCCAGGGTCTTTTAGCTTCGTGGGCAGTCTATTTTGGATCCGGGAAGTGCACTCCTCCGTCAAAGCCACCATGGCATACTCAGTCAAACGACTTTTGTTGGCCACAATGTCTTTAATGTATTTGGCATATTTAGGCACTCCCTGCAAGACATCAACAAGAGGTAAATTAACATGTACCTGTTTAAGCACCTCCATGAATTTCTTGAAACACGCCTCCTCCTTGTGTTTCTTGAGTCGTTGAGGGAACGGGGGTGGAGGTCTTTCTGATTCAGCTTCTTTGGTCTTCCCCCTTTCCGACTTTTGCTCCCCCTCAACTTCTGCTGATCCCAATTTTTGGGGTGGTCTTTCTGGTTCCACCTCCTTTAGATGCAAACCACTCCTTGTGGTCACTGCATTTACCTGCTTCGGATTTGGATCCGTGTCGCTAGGCAGTCCTCCTCTAGGCCTTGTATTTTGGGCACTAGCAAATTTCCCAAATTGATACTCAAGAGCCTTGGTCGCTAACTGATTATTTTTCACTTCGGCTGCCAATTTAACATAGTCAGCCTGCAATTGCGCTTGGTTGGCGATCATGGTCTTGAACATCTCCTCAATGCTAGGTGATGGTGGTAGAGGAGGGGCATTGTGATTTCTGAATTGAGATTGGTAGTTCTGTTGCCCTCCTTGATTTCTTTGCATACCCTGACCCGAACTTTGGCCCTGATGGCTGTTGCTACCCCATGAAAAATTTGGATGGTTCCTCCAATTTTAATTGTAGACACTACCATACTGCTGCTGATTTCTTTGTGCATTGCCCACAAAGTTAACCAAATCTGGGTTTGCTCCACAGCACTCAGCTGAGTGCTCACTGCTTCCACACACTTCACACCACATTTGCTGGACCGCATTGACTGAAGCTGAAGGCTAGTTCACAGTCATGTTGCTGAAGTGGTTGTTCAATTGATTCTGCAAGGCAGCTATCTGTGCAGCGATAGTTGTAAATCCATCCACTTCAAGCACTCCTGATGCTTTCCTTGCTCCACCTCGTGATGAATCAGCATTCCATTCTGGATTGCCCTGTGAAATCCGGTTTAGCAAAGTGTACAACTCCTCATAAGTCTTTTCTAGTGCTTGCCCTCCAGCTGCTGAATCTAGCAAAATTTTGGTATGGGGTTCCAAACCCTCAATAAATGTGTGCACCAACACCTCATTGGACTGATGATGATGAGGACAGTCCCGCAACATGGATTTAAATCTTTCCCAGGCTTGATACAAATTTTCCCCCTCCCTCTGTTTGAAACTTAGAATTTGACTTCTAAGTCTGGCTGTTTTACCAGAGGGAAAAAACCTTATCAAGAACTGCCGTGCAAGATCATCCCACGTTGAAATAGAATTTGGTGGCTCAGCTTTTAACCACCTCTTGGCTTCACCAAGTAATGAGAACGGAAATAATGTAAGCCGAACATAATCAGGTGACACTCCAGCGGGTATATAAGTGTCACTTATCTCCAAAAAGTTTTGGAGATGTTGTTGTGGGTCTTCATGAGGGAGACCGGTAAATTGCCCGCTTGTGTGCAACAATTGCACCATATTTTGCTTGAGTTCAAATCTCCCTCCAGGCTCTAGTTTGCGGATACTAGATGTAACATTGTTGGCATGTGAGATTGCCACCTCACGAACCGGCCTTGCTGCTGCTTCTTCGGGCACTAACACTGCCCTTACAACCGGTGGATTTTGTTGCTCCATAATAGTCTGTCTGAGCAACTGTAGCTTCTTTTGTAGAGCTTCTCTCTGTTTACTATGAAATATACGTTCAGGCTCTATATAAGATTCCACCAGCTCTTTGTCTCTTGCCAGTGTTCACATAGATTAAGTCTGCAAAATACAGGCTAAGACCAAGTTGTCAACACTTAAGAAAATAAAATAAAAATACAGTAAATTTACACTTAACACAATTTCACCAATTGCCTAGTCTCCCCGGCAACGGCGCCAAAAACTTGTTCGGCTGGTTTGGTTGGGGTTATAAACTGACACGCAAGTGCACATGGTCAAACAAGTAGTAAGTGGCTTAAGTAAGCCAAGTATCAATCCAAGGAGACTCTGGATAAGTGAAAATTGCTTAACTATACTATATTCTATCTCAGTTCTAAATATGCTGACAACAACGTAACCAAAAATTGAAAAGTTTGTTTTATAAATTATGTACTAAAACTACTGACAACTATTTACTTTGAATTTAAACTATGGATATAAGCATGCCAAGGTTAAGAACATGTAATGAACTGATTATCATCATAAATTTGTTAATCCCTTCTTCCAGTTGCTAGCCTAGAACATTAGCCAAGAGATTAAAACTCTCGTATTTAATCTCACTTAAGAATCATAAACCATCCGTCTACATTTCTGTGATTAAATGCAATTCATGACCTAGCAATACAATTCCGGTTCCTAAATTGACTAATACGGCTTTCAAGTATATTTCTATTAGGAAAGCACATCAAAACTCAATTTTCCCAAATCAAGTTAAGAACAATACCCTATTAATTCACAACTTTCCAATTTCGTGCTCTCTCGAGTGAAATCGGACTTTTTAGATATACATTAATGTTGGCCACACACCAATGCAGTAAGAACAAGAATTAATAGAACAACATGGAAGAAGAAGATGAAAAACCATATAATTCAACAATCAAAATTCATCACAAATGTTCATAACCTCGGCAAGGAAGGGAATTAGCCACTCATTTGTGGATTAATCATCCTAAAACAAGTGTTAATCATACAAAAAATTGAGTGAAAGAAGAAAGAAGGAGAGAAAAAACCCTGAACTTTTCGTCCCTCAATTACCTGTAACCCACGTCCTTGCTCCACCAAGTCTGAATTATGAAAAATACATTTAAGTGTTCTATTTATACTAGTCGGAATTTTTCCTGGAATAACAAGCAACGTGTCACGGAGTGCATCACGGAGCACTGCTTCCGTGACATGGCGTGGACGCGGACCCTCTCTAGAAATTGGGGGTTCGAGAATAAAGCATCAACGTGGCACGGCGTGCAACGCGGAGGCTTGCCACCGTGCCACGGAGCTGTCGCGAGGATCCACTGGAATTTGACTAATTTTTCACCCTCCAGGCAGAATGCCTCCGCGAAGGTAGCGTGACCTGGCTCCATCGCGGAGCCCCTTTATTTGGTGCAGTCCAATGCCTTTTCTGTGCTCGAATCCAAGTCCAACTCCGATATTGTTCCAACATGCATTTTAGCTCCTCGAAATCACATTTTACCTACAAAACAATACTAATCACGTTGGTTAGTATTAATTAACATTATATTACCAATTACATGAAAATGTATACACATTGCACGATAAACAAGGCGAAAATGATACGTTTGAGTATCACTTGGGCATATAAATCTGCCCAAGATCACTGAGCATGCTGGCAGGGCTCCTGAACTAGTGGTTGGTTCTCGGCCTCTATCATTGCCCCATCTAACTGCTAGGCAATCTCTGAGCATATGTCTGAGCTTCCCACACCCAGAACAAGTACTTGAACCTGCCAAGCACTGACCAGTATGCCTCTTGCCACGCTGTTACACTCTGGAATATTGGGCTCTGCGGTCCTACTCCCCTAACCTCGAGAGCCTAATTCTTGTCCCCTTTGGTCGTGCCTAGATTTGGATGGCACACTTGCTACTGACAGTATTGGGGCTGATGATCTCCGATGGAACTGCTGCTGATGCCCACCACCAGGCCTCTGCTGGGAGAGCCCAAAACTGTCGGTCTTATCCCTCTTGGCCTCTCTCTCCCCCTCACTCTTTCGTACGACCTCTATCTGAACCAACCATAATAAGTCAATATCTTGGTGAAGCATAGCAATCCTGAAATCTTTGACCAAATAGTCTGCTATCCCATGCAAAAACCTGCTCATTGGTGCCCTATGATCTACCACTATCTCTGGTGAATATTTGTATGGTCAGGTGAACTCTAAAGCATGCTTCTGGACCTTCATGTTGTTTTGCATCAGGTTCACAAATTCAATTGCTTTGATCTCCCTCATTTCACGGGGCAAGAACCGATCTAAGAGTATGATATAGAACTCATCCCAGCCAATGGGACCCGCTCCAACTTCTCTGCCATCCTTCCATTGTCTGAACAATATATGTGTAACCCCTTTTAACTAATAAGAGGCTAAATCTACGCACTCCTCCCCCGTCAATCCCATGATTTGGGTAATCTTCTTTCCCATCAATAAACTCGTGTCGATCTTCATGTACCTTCGATTTAAGAAACCCCAGAGGGTTCATCCTATGAAAGTCCCTGACTCTTGCCACTGCCGCATTCCCATTCTAGGGAAAATACGCTACCGCGTGCTAATTGGCTTGGGTGGTCAATGCCTGTGCCAACATCTAGATGGCAGCCCTAAACTCTGCATGGGCAACCTACTCGAGCACATGATCCTCCATGGCTAGTGGGGCCTGTTGGTGCCCATCTTCGTTGCCATTCTCATGGCTATTTCTGTTTCTGTTTCTTCCTCCATTAACTCATCGAGGAGGCATGACTCTGCAATCGCGTATAGCACAAGTTAGAAGGATAGAGAGACATTTCATTGCATGACATAGATCATGAAAGAAGGAAAGTTTCCTAAAACGTTTCGTAGCCTCTTCATCATAAGTATGACACGCTTCACACCTATGGAAAAGACCCTACTTAACGTGGTTTTCAAACACCCTAGGACACTTCAAAACCTAATGCTCGGATACCAAGTTTCACGACCTGAACATAGACCCGAATCAAGACATGGGACAAAGAACCCTGAGAGTGTAATAGCCCCAAAACTCTAAGATCAGGCCTGGGAGTTGAAACGGAGAAAATAGAATTTTCTGCAGCAGGTCACAAGATGAGTCATCTAATGACCCGTTAGGAACCCCATGAGTCATTAAGTGACCCATGGGGAAAGGTTGGGACATGGTTGAAATTTTATGTTCAGAGTGACCAGGGGGTGGGGAGAGGGGTTTGACCATGAGCCATAGTTAGCACCACGATCCGTTAAGTTATCTGTGGTCAAGAGAGGTTGGTGGATCAAGGATTTTGTGTAGTGCACCTAACGACTAGTCACCAAGAGTCATTGGGTACACCACGATTCGTTGTGTCCCTTGTGGTAACCCTCAGGAGGGTTTTGGCAGTGCAAGTTATGACTGGCAGACCATGAGTCGTGGTCCAAGGAAGTGACTCATCCAGTCCCTAGTTGGGACTAGCAGATTATTTTTCTCTATGAGTTTATTAAGGGCTTTTTCATAATTCCTATGTTTCTAAGGCCTAAACTACGTCATTTTAAGCCCAGAATAGAGTGAATTAGGATGGGTTAAGTCATTCTAGCATATTCAAAACTCATGCATGCAAGTCTAAGGGTTTAGATAGTGATCAATCATAGTTCATCAAGGTTCTTCATAAATTCTTCCCTGGGAAATCAAAGAATTTGTGAAATGTAATACCCTGGGAACTCAAAGTTTGGACCCAGGAGTTAAAATAGGGAAAATTGAAAATCTGGGTTGCAGGCACAGGACGAGTCATTGGACGGCTTGTGAAGAGAACCCACAAGTCATCAGGTGCCTCTGGGGAGGCCAGGGAGAATAAGGAAAAAGGAGTCCCCACGGGCTTAGGAACGACTCGTGGTCAGACACCACTAGTTGTAGGTCATCCGTGGGGAGGAGGTATAAGAAAAATATAAAAGCGGAGGCAATGTACTTGGCGAGTGGTGACCACGACTCGTGGACACCTTTAATGAGTCGTTATGTCGTCCGTTAGGACCCCCAGTGATCAGTTTAGACAGTGTACCTAACGGGCAAGGTGGCGGATCATTTGGGCATGTAATGGATCGTCTAGTCACCCGTTAGGGTCACCTGGCAGTTATTTTCTGCGAAATAGTAAGGGTCTTTTCGTCATTTCCTAAGATCCTAAGGTCTAAACTACGTCTTTTTGAGTTATGAATAGAGAAATTTAAAGGGATTAAGTTCAGTTTTCTCTCCATTCATGCATGCAAGAATAGTTAGAGGTAATCTAAGGATATTCTAGGCTCTTCTCTTCAATTCTTCCAATTTCATTCTTGCGTAATCAAGGGAAGTTAAGAATCAGATATCTCAGGTATGTAAGGCTATTAATGGGTGATTTCTTCCACACCCATGTCCCTCCTTTATGATCGTTACAAAGATTTCAACAAAAACTCTTGGGGTTTTGAATTTGATTTACTTAAACTCTTGTGATTTGATAATGAATTTTGTGATTTTAAAATCTCATCATAATCTATGGGTTATAATCAATTTTTATTATTCAAATAATTTATTATTTTATCAATTTCGATTTCTATGTATTTAAGCCTAATTATGCATGCCCCATGATGGATTGATTTATGATCTAGTTACCCATTGATGATATTTATAAACCCATCATGAATTATGATCTAAATCCTGAATTTATTATGTTACCCATTATGATTTTCAAAATTCAAGCTAGATGCATGATCTATAAGTATGTGTGAACCTTATGAATCATGAATTATGTTTTGACTGACTCACGGGCCTTATGTCATGGCTAGTTCACGTATGTACAAGTATATTTATGATTATCATGATTTAACTAGCCCCTGAATTCATGCATGTTATACTATGAGCACTATATATATGTTTTGGGAGTAGCATCGAACACCGAGTAGGTTCAGGGCATAGGTTATGTCCTGCATCTCATAAACTACGTGCCACCATAGGTATGTTGGAACCTCCTATGTGATTGTCCCCGACCCAAATGACCCTCTTCATGGTGATATCACACTTTCATGGTTTTACCTTTGGCAAGGTACGAACATCCCCCGACTAGGATTACAAGTCAGGTTTCATGTGCGCTCATATGGGGCATGTCGTTAAGAGAATTTCTCACTGTTCCTCATGATTTATGCATGTTATGACTATGTATGTTGGCTCAAGTCATGTTAAGTAAAAATCATTTATTATGATCATGATTATGTTATGTTACGAACATTTTGAAAACCTTGAGCCTTATGATATGTTATGATGATTTAAGATATGAGCATGATGTCCTACTCTTATAATCAGTTATGAATCTTATATATGTTGTAAATGGCCATTTTACTTACCTTGCATACTCAGTAGATTCTACGTACTAACCGCATACTTTCAATGCTGTATCCTTTTATGATAAAAGCCCTAGCTCTCAGGCTCACCCTCACCCATAGATTATTTCAGAGTTGTTCTCAGCATACTTGGTGAGTCCTCATGTTCCGAGCACTACGTATTCAAACTTTATGTTGTTCTTTCAGTTTCAGAATTGTTGGGTTGGTTGGGGAGTTGTCCCATCAACCCGTCTTTTTAGGATTAGAGGATTATCGGACTACAAATTGTAATCATCCATATTCTATGAGTCTAGTTTTTCTTTTCCTTCTATTATGTCATGGTTATGTTCTTTTTATGCTATGTCTTTCGCTCATGTGATTGGGATTAGATATATGCTCATTCCATGGGTCGACTTGGGGTCCCTCGAGGCTCCTTGTCCCGTTTCTATGATAAGGATGTACATTCGGGTTGTGACAAACTTGGTATCAGAGCCACAGGTTTGAAGTTTCCTAGGGAGTCTAAAAGCCACGTTAAGTAGAGTTTTTTTCATGGGTGTGAAGCGCACCACACTTATGACGAAGAGGATACTAGACATTTAGGAAATATTCCCTTCTTTCATGATCTAAGTCGTGCGATGAAAGTCCTTTACCCTTCTAATTCGTACTAATCGCATTTGAAGAATAATGCCGCCATGTAAAATGAACGCCAAAAGAACTGGTAACGGTAATGAACATGAGGGTACAAATGGTGAGGAGCATCAGCCAGCCCCAACTAGTTCTCAAGGAGCACACACCAGAGCTAACTGCCCACGCTGGGTTTAGGTCAGTGATTCAGATGTTGGCACAGGCCATGACTGCCCAGGTTCAGAATCAGACAGTGGCACATTTCCCTTAGAATGTGAATGCAGTGGTAGCTAGGGTGAGGGATTTCTTAAGGATGAGCCCTCCGGAGTTCACTTGGTCAAAGTGGATGAGGATCCACACAATTTCATAGAGGAGATTCTGAAGATCACCTAAGTTATGGGGGAAACAATGGAGAGTGCATTGACTTGACCTCCTATCAGCTAAAGGGGGTAGCTCACATATGGTTTAAGCAATGGAGAGATGTTGGGGCAGTGGGTGCAGGCCCAATAGGTTTGGAGGAGTTTCACACAACATTTATGGACCAGTTCTTCCCTAGGGAGAAAAGGGAGCTCAAGGCGACCGAGTTCGTCTATTTGAAGCAGGATAACATGTCTGTGTAGGAGTATACATTAGAGTTCACCCGATTATCTAAGTATGCTCCATAGTTGGTGGCGGATCAAATGGCTCGGGTGAGCCGTTTTGTGCATGGCGTGGCGGATTACTTGGACAAGGATTGCAGGATCGCCATGCTTCACCGAGACATTGATTTTCTCCATATTGTATTGCATGCACAGATGATGGAGTCAGTCTATAGGGGACAGAGGGAGGCCAAGAGGTCCAAGACTAATAGCTATGGGGTTTCTCAGGCCAGGTCAGGGGGTGGACCACATCAGCAGCCTCAGCACAAGTCTATTACTCCAGCTCCATCATCAGCCAAAACGCCATCCAGGTTTAGGGGAGATCAGAGGAGCAGGGCTTTAGGCTTGAGGGATCAGGGTAGCATGCAGGTGGAGTGCACTTTTCCAGTATGTACGAAGTGCGGAAAGAATCATCCCAGGAGGTGCCTAGTCAGCGCTGATGCTTGTTTTAGGTGTGGAAAACCCAGACACAGAATAAGAGATTTCCCTTCATCCAGTTCTACCGCTACAGTAGCACGACCCCCTAAGTAGGTTGCCTCCACTAGTTCAGCAGGCGGTCAGCACCAAAACAGGTTTTATGCCCTAGTGTCCAGCTAGGAGCAGGAGGCTTCACCAAATGGTCACCAATATGTTACAAGTCTTCCATATTGATACTTATGCCTTGTTAGATCCAGGAGCTACTTTGTTTTTTGTGACCCCTTATATTGCTAGTAGTACTAGAGTTAGCCCTGAAATTCTATCAGAGCCGTTCTCCATCTCTGCCCAGTCGGTGAATCAGTTATAGCTAGGTGGGTGTATAGAGGTTGCTCCATCACAGTGTTGCATAAGGTTACCTCCACAGAATTAGGCGACCATGACTGAGTTTGACATCATTTTGGGTATGGACTGGTTGTTTGCATATTATGCTTCAATTAATTGTAGGACCCATGCGGTGGAATTTTGATTTCCGGGTGACTCAGTTTTGGAGTTTGAGGCAAATTTAGCGGTACCTGCCGGTCGGTTTATTTCATATCTTAAGGCCAGGAAGATGATTTCTAAGGGTTGCATGTATCACCTAGTTAGGGTTAAGGATGTTGAGTCTGAAACGCCGACTATTCAGTCAGTTCCTGTGCTGTGATTATATAGAGGTTTTCCCTAATAATTTGCCAAGTGTCCCTCCGAAGAGGGAAATTGATTTTTGTATTGACCTATTGGCCGATATGCAACCTATCTCCATCTCTCCCTACATGATGGCTCCAGCTGAGCTAAAGGAGTTGAAGGATCAGTTGAAGGACCTGCTAGGCAAGGGCTTTATTAGGCAAAGCAAGTCTCCATGGGGTGCACCAGTGTTATTTGTTCGGAAGAAGGATGGTTCCCTTCACATATGTATTGATTACCGACAGTTGAACAAGGTCACCATCAAGAATAGGTACCCTTTACCTAGGATCTATGATTTGTTATACAAGCTTCAGGGTGCCAAGTATTTCTCCAAGATACACCTTAGACTATGTATCACCAGCTCAGGGTTCGGGTGAGTGACATCTCGAAAACCGCATTTAGGACTCGGTATGGTCACTACAAATTTGTTGTTATGTCTTTTGGACTAACCAATGCCCCTGCAAATTTCATGGACTTGATGAAGATGGTATTCAAGCAATATCTAGACATGTTCACGATCGTGTTCATTGTTGATATCCTTATATAATCTCGGAGTGAGAAGGAGCATGCCGCTCACTTGAGAGTAGTTCTTCAGACCCTCAAGGATCATCAGTTGTATGCGAAGTTCAGCAAATGTGAGTTTTGGTTAGACTCTGTAGCATTCTTTGGCCATGTGGTATCGAGTGAGGGCATAAAGGTAGATTCTTAGAAAATTGAGGTGGTAAAGAATTGGCCCAGACCGGTGAACCCATCAGATATAAGGAGCTTTTTGAGCTTAGCGGGTTACTACCGGAGATTTGTTGAGGGTGATCATGGGCAAAATACCATGCCCGTGATACGCTTTATACCTTAATATAGTCTTGTTTATCTAAGTTATTTTACATAATCTCATGTGATTTTATATAAATGTGAATATATGTGCTAACCAACATGATTAGTCCTTGTTTTGTAGGTTAATAATGCATTTGAGGAACTAATTCGCAAGTTGGTGAAAGGAAGGAATGAAGTGGAAGCAAGTGGCGAAAAGTCGACAAGGGGCATGCGTTGGCAAGGCTGGCCGCGCCAAGCAGCGTGCCACGCTGTGCGTGTGCCGCGCCCAGCGCCGTGCCACGCCCTTGCCAAGCGCACGAGGAAAGGCAGCAGCAGGCAGCAGGAGGCAGAGAACCAGCGCAGCAGCGCCGTGTCACGCTAGGCAGCCTGCGCGACAGCAGCTTTCCAATGCGCTGCATGGGCAGCGTGCCACGTTGGCCAGCGCGGCAACCCTCGGCAACTTGTTTTCCTGAGGCAATTTCCAGAGAGCTTTCGCGTTGTCTCCGTGTCACGGAGGCAGTACTCCACGATGCACTTCGTGACACGGAGCCGTTCCCTCTCAGGCTAAATTATGCACATTTTCCATTTACTATAAATAGGACCCTTAGCTCCTAAAATCACGGGGTCACGATTTTATTCTGAAAAACCACCTAGGAGTGAAGGGAGAAGTGGGAGAACTCATCTAGGGTTTATTAAATTCCCTTCTCATCTACCAAATTCATGTAAGTATGTTAGTTTAGTATTAGTTAATTGTAGTGTTACGAACATGAATGGCAAGAACCCTTCCTCTAGGGTTGAAGCCATGGATTATGATTGTGCTTTTATGAATTTATTTTGGAATTAAGTTATTGATTGTTGTTTTCGTCTTGCATTCTGGATTGTTGGTTGTTTTTATGATTGATCACCATGAAAGCATATTTGTTAGCTTAAGTAATAGCTTGAGAAAGCATTACCTAGGTCAGGACATGAGAATGTAAGGAGCATGTTTGTCTCTAGGGAGAGATATTGTGTTAGGATAGAAATATACCTCACACCTTGCTTGGTTGACACACGGGGGTTATGAAAGACCAACTTGGGATGTCACATCACCACTCGAAGAAGTAGTTGTGAGGCTAAGTTGAGATAAATGGTTAGACATACGACAGTCCCTAATCGTTTCCCCGTAAACCACAACATAATTGATTGCCCGCGACTAGAAAATTAAACTCCTCGCTCACAATGATGCAGTGAGGCTAGATTGCCGTGTTTAGAGGCTCGAAAGTCCATAAACATGCAATTCTAATTATGTGAAATAACAATTGATAGTTCCATGCTTAACCCATTGCAAATCGTAGGATCGCATGATTAATTGGTTTTAACTCTATGTTGCTCCTAGAGTGATTTTAGAATATTTCGTTGACCCAAACTTAGACTTAATTAATATCAATCGAAAATGTCTATAACCAACACTTGAGGTATTAAAGATCACAATAGAAATGGATAGTTAGAGGAATGGGTCCATTCCCTGTGGGTTCGACAATCCGGTTCTTAAAAAGAGCCACTATATTACTTGCACGACCCGTACACTTGCGGACGCGCGAATCGGGCACGTCAAGTTTTTGGCGCCGTTGCCGGGGAGACTTGGCAATTGGTGAAATTGTTTTAAGTATAAATTTACTGTATTTTTGTTTTATTTTCTTAAGTGTTGACAACTTGGTCTAGTGTTTGTTTTAATTCTTCTTTATTTTATTTTATTTTTCTGCTTGTTCGTACAAACCGACACGCAAGTGTACGTGGTCAAACAAGTAATAAAGTGGCTAAGTAGCCAAGTATCGATCCAAGGAGGCTGCTCTAGATATGCAAAACTGCCTAGTTTACTATATCTCTATTCTATTTCTAACTATGTTAACAACAATCCAACCAAGATTTGAGTGAGTTTTGTTTCTAAACTAATTATATACTGAAATTAATAACTACTATTTACGTTGAATTTAGACAATGGATATGCACATGCCAAAGTTAAGAACGAGTAATGAACTTGATAATCATGATAATTTGGTCATCCTCTTCTTCATATTGCTAGCCAAGAACGTTTGCCTAGAAATTAAAACTTCCGTATTTAATTTCACTTTAGAATCATAAACCATCCATCTACATTTCTGTGATCAAATGCAATTTATGACCTAACACTCTAATTCTGGTTCCTAAATTGACTAATACGGCTTTCAAGTATATTTCTATCAAGAAAGCACATCAAAACCCAATTTTCCCAAATCAAGTTAAGAACAATACCCTATTAATTCACAACTTTCCAATTTCATGCTCTCTCGAGTGAAATTGGACTTTTTAGATATACATTAATGGTGGCCAATCAATAATGTAATAAACACAAGAATTAATAGAACAACATGCAAGAAGAAGAAGAAACCATATCAATTATTACCAACATTCATTACACAAGTTCAAAACCTCAGCAAGAAAGGAATTAGCCACTCATTCTTGGATTAATCATCCTAGAATGAGTGTTAATCATGCATACAATTGAAGGAAAGAAGAAGGGAAGAGAAGAAAACTCTTATCTTTTCTATTCTTCAACTGCCACAAAACCACGTTCCTACTCTCCACTGCTGAACTCAGCAAAAAAACTAAAACTAAAAACTCCTCTTTTAAAATAACCTAAGTGTGCTATTTATACTAGTGGAAAATTTTTCCCGGAATAACAAGCAACGTGTCACGGAGGACAATGCAGAGCACTGCCTCTGTGACATGGCGTGGACGCGGACCCTCTCTGGAAATTGCAGGTTCCGGATAATTGGCCTCAACGTGGCACGGAGGCCATCGTGGAGGCCTATCTCCGTGCCACGGAGCTGACGCGCAGGCACACTGGAAATTGCCCATTTTATTTCTGCCCAGGCAGTGTGCTACCGCGATGGCAGCGTGGCACGGCTCCATCGCGGAGCCACTGTAAAATGTGCCATCCAAGGCCTTTTCCACGCTAGCATCCCAGTCCAACTCCGACATAGTTCCAACACGCATTTTAGCTCCTCAAAATCACATTATCCTATAAAACAAATGCTAATCATGTTGGTTAGTATAAATTCGCATTTTATTACCAAATACATGATATTATATACACATTGCACAACAAACAAGGTAAAAATGATACGTTTGAGTATCACTTGGGCATATAAATCTGCCCAAGATCAGAGGGTTTCTCATCTATTGCGGCACCTTTGACCAAGTTGACTTAGAAGAAGGTAAAGTTTCAGTGGTTCGAGACATGTGAGAAAAGCTTCCAAGAGTTGAAGACTCGACTCACTTTAGCACCAGTGTTGACCCTACCCGAGGGTACCGATGGTTTTGTAGTATATTGTGATGCTTCGAGAATCAGACTTGGGTGTGTGCTGATGCAGCATGGGAAAGCGTATGCCTCAAGACAGATGAAAATCTATGAGAAGAATTACCCGACCCATGATCTTGAGCTGGCCGCGGTGGTGTTTGCATTGAAGATATGGAGGCACTATTTGTATGGGGTCCACATGGATGTATTTATGGATCACAAGAGCTTGCAATATGTGTTTACGCATGAAGATCTCAATATTCGACAAAGGAGGTGGTCGGAGCTACTTAAGGACTATGAAATGAGTGTTCTATACCACCTAGGGAAGGCTAATGTTGTTGCAGATGTACTTAGTAGACTCTCTATGGAAAGTGTGTCCCACATAGATGAAGGAAAGAAGGAGTTGGTGAAGGATGTCCATCGATTTGTGAGGTTGGGAGTTAGATTGGTCGAGTCAACCGATGGTGGCGTTGTTGTGCAAACCGGATCAGAATCGTCCTTGGTGATGGATGTGAAAGACAGGAAAGATGAGGATCTGATTCTAGTAAAGCTGAAGGGAGTCGTTCGGAGTCAAAAGGTATAGGTTTTCTCCCAAGGGGGAGATGTTGTGTTGAGGTAACAGGGTCGTCTATGTGTTCCCGATGTCGATAATTTGCGATATCGGATATTGCATGAGGCACATGGGTCCAGGTAATCCATCCATCTAGGTGCCACCAAGATGTATCATGATTTGTGGTAAATATATTGGTGGAACGACATGAAGAAGGATATTTCAGAATTTGTAGCCAAGAAGGATATGGATTTCATTAGAATCCTACCTCATACTCGCCGACAGTATAATTCTATTCGGGTGGTGGTAGATAGGTTGACCAAGGTTGCACACTTTCTATCGGTCAAAACCACAAATTTAGCTGATGATTATGCCAAACTGTATATTCTGAGTTGGTTAGACTTTATGGAGTTCCCTTGTCTATTATTTTAGACTAAGGTACTCACTTTACCTCTCAGTTTTGGCGGTCTTTCCAAAAAGGGATTGGGACTCAGGTTAAACTCATCAGAACATATCATCTGCAAATTGATGGTCAGGTGGAATGGACAATCCAGACTCTTGATGATATGTTGAGAGCATGTGTGATGAATTTCAAAGGTAGCTGGGATGATCTCTTGCCCTTGATCAAGTTCACTTACAATAACAACTATTACTCCACCATCCAAATGGAACCATTCGAGTCTCTTCACAAAGAGAGGTGTAGATCGCCCATCGGATGGTTTGAGGTTGGTGAGGCAGCTATGATAGGACCTGATTTGGTTCATAAGGCCATGGTGAAAGTTCAAATGATAAGGGAAAGGATAAGAATTGCTCAGAGTCGTCAAAAGTCATATGCGAATGTGAGAAGAAGAGATTTGGAGTTTAAGGTAGACGATTTGGTATTTCTAAAGGTATCCCCCATGAAGGGAGTCATGCAGTTGGAAAAGAAAGGAAAACTCGGTCCCTGCTATGTTGGTCCCTACCGGGTTATGAGAAGAATTGGTAAGGCAGTGTATGAGTTGGACATGCCATTAGAGTTCTCTTCTGTGCATCCCGTGTTTCAAGTGTCGTTCTTGAAAAAGTGCTTGGGTGATCCATCTTTAGTAGTTTCGGTGGATAGTGATGATGTGAGAGATAGACTCAGTTACGAGGAAACTCCAGTTACTATCTTGGATCGTCAGGTTCGGAGGTTGAGGACCAAAGACGTAGCTTTGGTGAAGGTGTTATGGAGAAACCAACATGTTGAGGGAGCTACATGGGAAGCCGAAGCAGCTATGATGGCTAAATACCCTCACCAGTTCCCTACCGGCTCAGTTTCAGTTTGAGATATCAACTCTTGCCTAATTCTCTAATCAGTTACCAAGTTCATCTCATCTGCACAAGTTTAATTTATGTTATGATAGATGTATGTGATGTCCGAATTCAGTTTAGCTATGTAGTTCTTTTCAGAGGCAGCCATTCCATCAGTTTTCGATTTAAATAATCAGTATTTCCATGTGATGATTGCTTGTTTCTAAGTTTTTGTGTGTTTCTAACATTCGAGGATGAATGTTCCTAAGGGGGAGATATTGTTATCCCCCGGGAACTCAAAGATCAAACCCGGGGGTTGAAACAGGGAAAATAGAAAATTTGGGTTGCAGGCACAGGACGAGTCATTGGACGACTCATGAGGAGAACCCACGAGTCATCAGGTGACTCGTGGGGAGGCCTGGGAGAATAAGGATAAAGGAGTCCCTACGGGCTTGGGAACAACTCGTGGTTAGACACCACGAGTCGTTAGGTCATCCGTGCGGAGGATGTATAAGAAAAATATGAAAGGTGAGGCAGTGTACTTGACAAGTGGTGGCCACACGTAATGAGTCATTATGTCATCCGATAGGACCCCTAGTGATCAGTTTAGGCAGTGTACCTGACGGGCAAGGTGACGCATCGTTTTGGCATGTAACGAATCGTCAGGTCACCCGTTAGGGTCACCTGGCAGTTATTTTGTGCGAAATAGTAAGGGTCTTTTTGTAATTTCCTAAAATCCTAAGGACTAAACTACGTCGTTTTGGGTTATGAATAGGGAAATTTTAAGGGGTTAAGTTCAGTTATCTCTTCATTCATGCATGCAAGAATAGTGAGAGGCAATCTAAGGAAATTCTAGCC
The DNA here is from genome assembly GCA_035772735.1 of Datura wrightii. Taxonomy (NCBI): domain Eukaryota; kingdom Viridiplantae; phylum Streptophyta; class Magnoliopsida; order Solanales; family Solanaceae; genus Datura; species Datura wrightii. Next base: position 131,492,934 of record JASDFA010000006.1, read on the forward strand.
TCTTCTCTTCAATTTTTCCAATTTCATTCTTGGGTAATCAAGGGAAGTTAAGAATCAGATATCCCAGGTATGTATATCAATGGGCGATTTCTTCAACACTCATGTCCCTCCTCAATGATTCTTACAAAGATTTCAACAAAAACGCATGTGGTTTTTAATATGTTTTACTTAAACTCTAGTGATTTGATTATGGGTTTTGTGATTTTAAAATCTCATTATAATCTATGGGTTTTAATTAGTTTTTATTATTTAAATAATTCTTAATTTTATTGATTTTGATTTTTATGTATTTAAGCCTAATTATGCATGTCCCGTGATGGATTGATTTATGATCTACTTAGCCATTGATGATTTTTATAAACCCAACATGAATTATGATCTAAATCATGAATTTATTATGTTTCGCATTATGATTTTACTAAATTCAAGCTATATGTATGATCTACAAGCATGTATGAACCTTATAAATCGTGAATTATGTTTTGGCCGACTCACTGACCTTATGTCATAGCTAGTTCACGTATGTACAAGTGTATTTATGATTATCATGATTTAACTAGCCCATGAATTCATGCATGTTATACCATAAGCACTATATATATATGTTTTGGGAGTAGTATCGAACACCGAGTAGGTTCTGGGCCTAGGTTCTGTCCCGGATCTCATAAACTATGTGCCACCATAGGTACGTTGGGACCTCCTATGTGACTGTCCCCGGCCCTAATGGCCCTCTTCATGGTGATAGCACACTTTCATGATTCTACCCTTGGCAAGGTACGAACACCCTCCTAACTAGGGTTAAAAGCCAAGCTTCATGTGTGCTCATATAGGATATGTCGGTTAAGAGAATCTCCCATTATTCCTCATGATTTATGCATGTTATGATTATGTATGTTGGCTCAAGTCATGTTAAGTAAAACTCTTTTATTATGATCATGATTATGTTATGTTACGAACATTTTGAAAACCATGAGCCTTATGACATGTTATGATGATTTACAATATGAGCATGATGTCCCACTCCTATAATCATTTATGAATCTTATATATGTTTTAAATGTCCATTTTACTTACCTTGCATACCTAGTACATTCCACGTACTGACCGCATACTTTCTATGTTGTATCATTTTATGATACAGGCCCTAGCTCTCAGGCTTATCCTCACCCGTAGATTATCTTAGAGTTGTTCTCAGCATACTTGGTGAGTCGTCATGTTCTGAGGGCTATGTATTCATACTCTACGTTGTTCTTTCAGTTTCAGAATTGTTGGGTTAGTTGCGGAGTTGTCCCATCAACTCCTCTTTTCATGATTAGTGTCTTATCAGACTACAAATTGTAATCAACTATATTGTATGAGTCTAGCTTTGCTTTTCCTTCTACTATGTCATGATTACGTTCTTTTTATGCTACATCTTCCGCTCATGCGATTGGGATTAGATGTATGCTCATTCCATGGGTCTACTTGGGATCCCTCTAGGCTCCTTGTCCCGTATCTATGATTTGGGTGTACGTTTGGGTCGTGACAAACTTGGTATCAGAGCCATAGGTTTGAAAGCCATTTTAGGTAGAGTCTTCTTCATGGGTGTGAAGCCCGCCACACTTGTGACGAAAAGGCTACTAGACTTTTAGGAAATAATCCCTTCTTTCATGATCCAAGTCGTGCGATGAAAGTCCTTTACCCTTCTAATTCGTGCTAATCATGTTTGCATAATAATGCCTCCACACAGAATGAACGCCGGAAGAAATGGTAATGGTAATGAACATGAGGGTGCAAATGGTGAGGAGCATTAGCCAGCCCCCCGCCCCCCCCCCCCCCACAAGGAGCACGCACCAGAGTCGACTACCCACGCTGAGTTTAGGGCAGTGTTTCAGATGTTGGAATAGGCCATGATTGCCCAGGTTCAGAATCAGACAATGGCTCATTTCCCTCAGAATAGGAATGCAGCGGCAGCTAGGGTGAGAGATTTCTTAAGGATGAGCCCTCCGGTGTTCACGGGGTTAAAATTGGACGAGGATCCACACAATTTCACAGAGGGGATTCTAACGATCACCTAGGTTATGGGGTAAACAACGGAGAGTGTGCTCACTTGACCTCCTATCAGCTTAAGGGGGTAGCTCATATAGTTTAGGCAATGGAGAGATGCCATGGCAATGGGTGTAGGCCCGATAGGTTGGGAGGAGTTTCACACAACATTTATTGATCGGTTCTTCCCTCGTCAGATGAGGGAGCTCAAGGCGGACGAGTTCGTCAATTTGAAGTAGGAAAACATGTCCGTGCAGGAGTATGCATTGGAGTCCACCCAATTATCCAAGTATGCTCCAGAGTTGGTGGCGGTTCAAAGGGATCGAGTGAGCCATTTTGTGCATGGGTTGGCAGATTACTTGGACAAGGATTGTAGGATATCCTTGCTTCATTGACTCATTGATTTTCCCCGTATTATATTGCATGCACAGTAGATGGAGTCGGTCTACAGAGGACAGAGGGAGGCCAAGAGGGCCAGGACCGATAGCTATAGGGTTTCTAAGCACAGGTCTATCGCTTCAGCTCCATCATCAGCCAGCACGCCATTTATGTTTAGGGGAGATCATAGGACCAGGGCTTCAGGCTTGAGGGATCAGGGTACCATGCAGGTGGAGCGCACTTTTCCAGTTTGTCAAAGTGCAACAAGAATCATCCCAGGAGGTGCCTGGTCAGCGCGGATGCTTGTTTTGGGTGTGGAAAACCCGTACACAGAATCAGAGATTGCCCTTCATCTGGTTCTACCACTCCAGTAGCACGACCCCCTCAACAGGGTGCCTCCACTAGTTCAGCAAGTGGTCAGCGCCAAAACAAGATTTATTCCCTAGTGTCCCGCCATGAGCAGTAGGCTTCACCAGATGTGGTCACCGGTATATTACAAGTCTTCCATATTGATGCTTATGCCTTGTTAGATCCAGGAGCTACTTTTTCTTTTGGGACCCCTTATATTGCTATTAATTTTGGAGTTATCCCTGAAATTCTGTCAGAATCGTTCTCCGTCTCTACTCTAGTCAGTGAATTAGTTGTAACAAGGTAGGTGTATAGAGGTTTCCCCATCACAGTGTTGCATAAGGTTACCACCGCTGACTTAGTAGAGTTGGCCATGACTGACTTTGACATCATTTTGTTTATGGACTGGTTGTTTCCATGTTATGCTTCGATTAATTGTAGGACCCGTGCGGTGGAATTTCAATTTCCGGGTGAGTCTGTTTTGGAGTGGAAGGGAAATTCAGTTGTACCCGCCGGTCGGTTTATTTCATATCTTAAGGCTAGGAAGATGATTTCTAAGGGTTACATGTATCACCTAGTTAGGGTTAAGGATGTTGAGTCCAAAACCCCGACTATTCAATTAGTTCCTGTGGTGTGTTAATATCCAGAGGTTTTCCCTGATGATTTGACAGGTGTCCCTCTGGAGAGGGAAATTGATTTTTGTATTGACCTATTGCCCACAACCTATCTCCATCCCTCCCTACAAGATGGCTCCAGCCGAGCTAAAGGAGTTGAAGGATCAGTTGAAGGACCTGCTGACAAGGGCTTTATTAGGCCAAGCAAGTCTCCATGGGGTGCACCGGTGTTATTTGTCCGGAAGAAGGATGGTTCCCTTCGTACGTGTATTAATTACTAGTAGTTGAACAAGGTCACCATCAAGAACAGGTACCCTTTACCCAGGACCGAGATTTGTTTTACCAGCTTCGGGGTGCCAATTATTTCTCCAAGATTGACCTCCGATAGGGGTATCACCAACTCAGGGTTCGGGAGAGTGACATCTCAAAAATCTCTTTCAGGATTCGGTATGGTCACTACGAATTTGTTGTTAGGTCTTTTAGACTAACCAATGCCCCTCTAGCTTTTATGGACTTGATGAACAAGGTATTCAGGCAATATCTGACATTTTCGTGATCATGCTCATCGATGATATCCTTATATACTATCAGAGCTAGGAGGAGCATGACGCTCACTTGAGAGTAGTGCTTCAGACCCTCAAGGATCGTCAGTTGTATGTGAAGCTCAGCGAGTGTGAGTTTTGGTTGGACTCTGTAGCGTTCTTGGGCCATGTGGTACTAAGTGAGCGCATAAAGGTAGATTCTCTGAAAATCAAGGCAGTAAAGAATTGGCCCAGACCAGTGAACCCATCAGATATCAGGAGCTTTTTGGGCTTAGCGGGTTACTAGCAGAGATTTGTTGAGGGTTTCTCATCTATTGCGACACCTTTGACAAAGTTGACTCAGAAGAAGGTGAAGTTTCAGTCGTTGGAGGCTTTCGAGAAAAGCTTCCAAGTGTTGAAGACTCGACTCACTTCAGCACTGGTGTTGACCCTACCTAAGGGTACCAATGGTTTTGTAATATATTGTGATGCTTCGAGAATCGGACTTGGGTGTGTGTTGATGTAGCATTGGAAAGTGATAGCGTATGCCTCAAGACAGTTGAAAATTCATGAGAAGAATTACCTGAACCATGATCTTGAGCTGGCCACGGTGGTGTTTGCATTGAAGATATGGCGGCACTACTTATATAGGCTCCACGTGGATGTATTTATGGATCACAAGAGCTTGCAATATGTGTTTAGCAGAAAGATCTCAATCTTCGACAAAAGAGGTGGTTGGAGCTACTTAAGGACTACGATATGAGTGTTCTTTACCACCCGGGCAAGGCTAATGTTGTTGCAGATGCACTTAGTAGACTCTGTATGGAAAGTGTGTCTTACATGGATGAGGGAAAGAATGAGTTGGTAAAGGATGTCCATCAACTTGCGAGGTTGGGAGTTAGATTGGTTGACTCGACCGATGGCAGTGTTGTTGTGCAAAACAAATAAGAATCGTCCTTGGTGACGGATGTGAATGATAGGCAAGATGAGGATCCGATTCTAGTAAAGCTAAAGGGAGCCGTTCGGAGTCAAAAGGTGGAGGTTTTCTCCCAAGGGGGAGATGATATGTTTCAGTACCAGGGTCATCTGTATGTTCCTGATGTTGATAATTTTCGGTACCGGATATTGCATGAGGCACATGGGTGCAGGTACTCCATCCATCTAGGTGCCACCAAGATGTATCATGATTTGCGGGAAATATATTGGTGGAACGACAAGAAGAAGGATATTTCAGAATTTGTAGCCAAGTGCCCGAACTGTCATCAAGTGAATGTTGAGCATAAGAGGCCGGGAGGCGTACTTCAGGATATTAGCATTCCACCTTGGAAGTGGGAAGAGATTAATATGGATTTCATTACAGGCCTACTTTGTACTCGCCGACATTATGATTCAATTTGAGTGGTGGTAGACAGGTTGACCACGGCTGCACACTTTATACCTATCAAAACCACATAATCAGTGGATGATTATGCCAAATTGTATATTGGGGAGTTCTTTGACTTCATGGAGTTCCCTTGTCTATTATTTCAGACCGAGGTACTCAATTTACCTCTCAGTTTTGGCGGTCATTCTGATCTTGGGCAAATTTATATGCCCAAGTGATACTTAAATATGTTATTTTAGCCTTGTTTATCTAGCAATGTTGATACATTCTCATGTGATTGTTAATAAAATGTGAATTTATACTAACCAACATGATAGCATTGTTTTGCAGGTAAAATGTAATTTTGGGAAGCTAAAATGCGTGTTGGGAGAGATCGGGGTTGGACTCGGATGTTAGCAAAGGACAAGGCATTGGAAGGCACAAAATAAAGAGGCTCCGCGATGGAGCCGTGTCACGCTGCCATCGCGGAGGCCTTCTACCTGGATAGGGAATTTTTGGCCAATTTCCAGTGAGGGTTCGCGTTGGGTCCGTGGCACGGTGGCCTAGCTCCGCGTTGCACACCGTGCCACGTTGGGCCTGATTACCTGGACCCCCAATTTCCAGTGAGGGTCCGCGTCGGTGGCGTGTCATGGAGGCAGTGCTCCGCGACGCACTCCGTGACACGTTGCTTGTTATTCTGGGAAAAATTTCCACTAGTATAAATAGAACACTTAGGTTCATTTTTCAATATTCTGACTTGGTGGAGCAAGAACGTGGGTTACAGGCAGTTGAAGGGACGAATTTATCAGGGTTTTTCTCTCTTTCTTTCTCCTTGAAATAATTTCTTGTATGTTTAACACTCATTAAACGATGTTTAATCCACAAATGAGTGGCTAATTCCTCTTCTTGCTGAGGTTAAGAACAATTGTATTGAAATGTGATTATTGATAAATTGGTTTTTCATCTTTTCTTCCATGGTTGTTCTATTGATTCTTGTTCTTACTGCATTAATGTGTGGCCTACATTAATGTACATCTAAAAAGTCCGGTTTCACTCCAGAGAGCAAGAAATTGGAAAGTTGTGAATTAATAGGATATGATCTTTTCTTAGTTTAGGAAAATTGAGAATTGATTTACCTTCAGGATAGAAATATACCTGAAAGTCGTATTAGTCATTTTAGGAACCAGGTTTGTATGACAAGAACATGAATTTCATTTAATCACAGAAATGTAGGTGGGCGGTTCATGATTCTTAAGTTGGGTTAAATACGAGAGTTATAATCCATTGGCATTAGTTCTTGACTAGCAACCGGAGGAAAAGACTAACCAAATTTTATTGATAATTAATTTCTTTACATGTTCATTTAACCTTAGCATGCTCACATTCATAGTTCAGGCTCACATTAGATAGTTGTTTTAGACTTAGCATAAAAATTAGAACTCAATATATCAAATTCTTGGTTACACTGTTGTCTTTATTGTTGGAAGTAAAATATTGTAACACTTGAGTAGTTGATTACCTTATCCCAGTCCCTGTGGGATCGATACTTGGCTTACTTAAGCCACTTTACTACTTGTTCGACCACGTGCACTTGCATTTAGTTATACACCTATATAACAAACAGCCGAACAAGTTTTTGGCACCGTTGCCGGGGACTGGCAATTGGTGAATTTTTCTTAAGTGTTAATTTACTATATTTTTATTTTCTTAGTGTTGACAACTTGGTCTTAGCCTGTATTTTGCAGATTTAATCTCTGTTGAATACTGGCAAGAGACAAGGAGCTGTTGGACTCGTATTTAGAGCCAGAAAGATTATTTCATCGTCAGCGGAGAGAAGCTCTAGAAAGAAAACTGCAGTTGCTCAGATAAACACTCATGGAGCAACAACAGAATCCACCAGTAGTACGGGCAATGTTAGTGCCCGAGGAAGTAGCAGCTCGGCCGGTTCGTGAGGTGGCAATCCCACATGCTAATAATGTCACATCTAGCATTCACAAACCTGAGCCAGGAGGGAGGTTCGAGCTTAAACAAAACATGGTGCAGTTGCTGCACACCAGTGGGCAGTTTACAGGTCTCCCTCATGAAGATCCACAACAGCATCTCCAAATTTTTTTGGAGATAAGTGACACTTACATCCCCGCTGGAGTGTCATCAGATTATGTTAGGCTTACATTGTTCCCATTTTCACTATTGGGAGAAGCCAAGCGGTGGTTGAAAGTTGAGCCACCCAATTCTATTTCTGCGTGGGATGATCTTGCAAGGAAATTCTTGATACGATTTTTTCCCTCCAGTAAAACAGCAAGACTTAGAAGTCAAATTCTAAGTTTCAAACAGAAAGAGGGAGAGAATCTATATCAGGCTTGGGAGAGATTCAAGTCCATGTTGCGGGATTGTCCTCATCATCATCAATCCAATAATGTGCTGGTGCACACTTTTATAGAGGGTTTGGAACCCCATACAAAAATATTGCTAGACTCAGCAGCTGGGGGACAAGCGCTGGAGAAAACTTATGATGAGCTGTATACCTTGTTGAACTGTATTTCGCAGGGCAATCCGGAGTGGAATGTTGATTCATCAAGAGGAGGGACAAGGAAAGCAGCAGGAGTTCTAGAAGTGGATGGTTTTACAGCTATTGCTGCACAGATAGCTGCCTTACAGAATCAACTCAACACCCACTTCAGGAACATGACAATGAACCAACCTCAAGCCCCAGTGAATGCAGTGCAGCAGATTTGGTGTGAAGTGTGCGGGAGCAGTGAGCACTTAGCTGAGTGTTGTGGAGCAAATCCTGACTCGGTGAACTTTATGGGAAATGTACAAAGGAACAACCACCAACAGTGTGGCAACAACTACAATTCCAATTGGAGGAATCACCCGAATTTCTCCTGGGGTAGCAACAACCATCAGGGGCAATGTTCGAGTCAGGGTGTGCAGAGGAATCAAGGAGGGCAACAGAATTATCAAGCACAAGTTAGAAACAACAAAGCACCTCCTCCACCACCATCACCCAGCATTGAGGAGATGTTCAAGACGATGATAGCTAACCAAGCTCAATTGTAGGCTGACTATGTGAAATTGGCAACCGAGGTGAAAAACAACCAGTTAGCTACTAAGGCACTTGAATATCAATTTCGAAAATTTGCTGGAGCCCAAAATACCAGGCCTAGAGGAGGACGACTGAGTGACACAGATCCCAACCCCAAGCAGGTGAATGCGGTGACCACAAGGAGTGGTTTGCAACTGAAAGAGGTGGAACCAGAAAGACCACCTCAACAATTGGGAGCAACAAAAGTTGAGAGGGAGCAAAGTGATGAGAGGGGGAAGAAAAAGGAAGCTGAATCAGAAACACCACCACCCCCGTTCCCTCAACGATTAAAGAAACACAAGGAGGAGGCGTGTTTCAAGAAATTCATGGAGGTGCTGAAACAGGTACATATTAACTTACCTCTTGTTGATGTTTTGCAGGGAGTGCCGAAGTATGCCAAGTATATAAAGGACATCGTGGCAAACAAAAGTCGATTGACTGAGTATGCTACGGTGGCTCTCACGGAGGAGTGCACTTCCCGGATACAAAACCGACTGCCCACAAAGCTCAAAGATCCTGGGAGCTTTACTATACAGATTACTATTGGGCAGAGTATCTGAGCTAGTGGATTATGTGATTTGGGAGCGAACATTAATTTGAGGCCATCATCGGTATTCAAAAAGCTGGGTCTAAGACATCCTAGACCCACAACAGTGATCTTGCAATTAGCGGATAGGTCCTTAGCCAGACCTGATGGAATTGTGGAGGACGTTCTGGTGCAAGTCGGCTCCCTGATCTTCCCGGTAGATTTCATCATGCTGGATTTTGAGCCAGATGCGGAAGTCCCATTTATTTTGGGACGTCCTTTCTTGGCGACCGGGAAAGCACTGATTGACGTAGCTGCAGGGAGCTAACCATGCGAGCACACGATAAAGTGGAAGTTTTCGATGTGTACAAGGCCACAAAGCTCCCGACTGTGTACGAGGAACTCTCGGTGATCAATGTGATTGATCTAGTTGATGATGCGCGGATAAAGGATTCACAAGAGTTATTGGGAAAACCACCGGAATGATGTAAGCATTACTGGGGGGAGGACGGTGGTCGAGAGAAAAAATGTCCATCACCCTAGAGGACAACTGAGCTTAATAACGTCGAGCCGTGAGGGTAAACCAGGCGCTGCACAGGAGGCAACCCGTGAAATTTTTTCTTTGTAAATTATGAATAGATTTTTCTTTTTCTTGATTAACAACAAAATTTTTAGTTTATTTTTGTTTTTATTTTTATTTTGAGTGAAACCTATAATTCTAACCAATTTCTTGTAGTAAGATGAATTTCAGGTCGAACGGAGGGAAAATATGCAAGGAATCGCAAAGGAAAATTCGAGGTATGAAAATCAATAAAAAGTGGCAAAACAGTGAGCTAGGGCGATAGCTCCGTGTCACGGAGGAGGGCCTCTGCGTTACCCTCCGTGACACGTTGAGGTGTAAATATGGAATTTTAAAAGAATTCTAGAACACCCTTGCGTCAGCTCCGTGTCACGGAGGCATGCTCCGCGATGCACTCCGTGACACGTTGCTGTGTATATTGCGACGGGTTACATCGGGTCGCCGGGTGACCCACGCGAATTTCCCATTTTTAAACCCCAAATCCCCCTCAATTTTCCTTATTTCTCACACACTCCACGACCAATCCCCCTAAAACCCCTCCCCCTTCAACGTGACACGGAATAGGCTAAGGATTTCATTGAGTTTTCTTCAATTCTTCGAATTCAAGGTATGTTCTTCAATTCCATCTCATTTCTCGTCGATTTTCTTCGATATTGAACATGTGATATGAGCTAAACTTGCCCTAAGTAGAAATTAAGTGTAAATTCAATTGAATTATTGTTGATGGATGTTCGTAGTATCATTGTGATTGCTTGAACTCGTTAATTGCATAATTTAATTTAATTTTTGATACAATCATAGCTAGGGCTTGCTTTTGAATTTGAAGTGGAAAAATGTAGTGAACTCGTGAAATTCATGTTGGGTTGTACATGTTGAGTGAGATGAGTCGATGTGCTAATTGTTATTATGCTAAGAGATCGACGGATTCTCGGGTTAGGGGAATATTGAAATTTGCAAGAATTGGGTGAAGTGTATAGGTTCATGTAGAAAAAGTCTTGTTGTTTTCGTTTCTTTGTTTCTCCTTGCTAAGTGCGATGGGATAAAATGTCATCGATGGTAATGATTGTGGTTAGCTGTACGCAGTCTGAGTAGTACATAGAATATATACCGTCGAATTATTCGAATGCACTAAACAGGTTTGTTATATTTGGTTGTTTGTTTGTGTAAATAAGTATGATCTTGCCATAATGTTGTAGTTTAGCTAAGAACTAAGTGTGGGGTAGCCTAGCTTAATCCAACCTTAGTCGAAGCTAAAATTCATTGGCTTAACATAGAACTTATCTGTTTAGGTTGACAGGTAAAATGTCAAGCAGGCAGGACAAGGGAAAAGGCGCATCAACATCTGGCGCCGGCAGAAAAAGAATCAGACTGGGCACAGCAGTCCCAGCAGCACCAGTGGTTCCACGCGGCCAACGCCGCCAATACGGAACCAGGTGGGTGACGGAAGAGGGGAAGAAGTGGTATGCAAAGCACAAGGAGAGCAAGTACTTCCCCGAGGAACACATAGCACGGGAACCGTTGGCACAGGAGTTCCCTAGGATCGTCCACAGGATCAAGGCAGCTGGGCTCAACTTCATCTTTGAAGAGCCCAAGGAATGCAACTTGCACCTGATTCGGGAATTCTATGCCAATTGGAACCCGACTCTTAGAAGTCACACCATCAAAATCAGAGGGAAAATAGTCACCTTTGAGCCCCACCACCTCAATGCTATCCTAGGGGCGCGGGACACAGAAGCCTACGTGCTTCGACAGCTGAACATCACTCCACCATATGTGGACATCAGACGCACTTTGTGTGGAACCAGATCGACGGCTAGATGGAGCAGATACAAGGAGAGGGGCTACCATCAGACTTTGCCCTACTCACAGATGAACAGGGAAGCCAGGATATGCCTTAAGATTGTGTGTTCCCGCCTAATCCCGGGGGTACATATGACAGATGTAACCCGAGATCATGTATGCCTGGTGTACGCCCTGATGAAAGGGCTGGAGATCAACGTGGGGGTGGTGATTATCTCCACCATGAAGAGAGCCCGGTTGCATCAGGGGCACAAATACAAATTTGGTGGACTACTCACCACATTCCTGAGGGGCCTAGATGTTGAGGAAGAGGCCCTTGACTACATCCCGCAGATGGAGCGGCGAGCCTTAGATGTCACTAAAACTAAGGCACCTGACACCACCCACGGGCCTGTTCTTACACTTGCCGAGTGACATACTCGGGATGATCAATACATGGCTCGCATGTACGAGATGCAGATGCTCCAGCTGAGGATAGGCGGGAGGTCGTCAACAGAGGAGGAGCAATGGCAGCTCGAGCTAGACTACCCTTTTGGCGAAAATGCCAGGGCTCTATGCCGAGTGGGGCCAGCTTTTGTGGAGCCCATGGATGATGATGTCCCCACAGATGATGAGACACGTCGGGAGGACTCCGATGTGGAGTCCGATGATGACGATGGGGGTGATTCAGACATGGGAGATGAAGCAGCAGCACCTGATGAAGAAGTGGAGTATTTTGATTGATCAGGGAGTTCCACCACCCAATTTTTGTGCTATTTTGATTTTTGTGAACACTGGGGATAGTGTTCGAGATAAGTGTGGGGTGGGAGTAGTTAGGTGCTGGTTGTGCTGTTTTGTATGTTCTAATCTGTTGTTGTGCCTGTGAAAAAAAAAGTTTTTTGTGACCCTGTGATTTGTGATTGTGAAGTTATTGTTCTGTATTGTAATTAATTGTGAAACTGTTATGTGTTGCTGAATGTTGCTAGCTGATTTTGTACATATTTTTGTTTATTGAAATGATCGATATTTTTAAAATATTTTTTCAATTCTTGGGTTTCTCGGCGTTTGTTTTCGGTTCTTTTACCGAGAATGGTCCCATTGAACCGAAGTCCTAGTTAGTGACCGTTCCCTATGATGGATGGATGACGACCGTCTTAAGGAAAATGTAGTCGTTAGGAGTAGATTCTTTTTCATTTATTTTTCAGTTGTTTTTCTTTTGTGGGTTGCATCCCAAAACTTGTAGTTACTTTATGGTTGCAGAATTCTGGTTGCATGTTGTACATGATATTTGAAATGCAAAGGTGATTCGTATGAAAGCATGCAACTTTGTAAATTTGTTGAGATACCTAGGCCATAGAGTCGATTCAGTGTGATTAAGGCTTAATTTTGAATTCTTGTAATTAGCTGATTGAAGAGTCTGTGAATACGTCTTGAATTGAGCATGTGCAATAAGTGTGAAGTGAGGTTTTGTTATTCCATGCTATTGTGAAGTGTCTACAACTTGCCTGGTGTGTGAACAAAATGAAATAAAGGAGGTGTATTGTAGGAAAGGATGTAGGCATTTATTTGTTTGTAACCGAAAGTTTCTATTTTTCATTATCGTACCCACCTTGATTGTATATCCTAGTCAGCCCGTTGAGCCTTTAGCCTATTATTTTTTCTTTTTTCAAAAAGTTTAAACCGAGCTTAATCCCTTCTTTTCATTAGCCGTAAAGTCGATCCAAAACTCTTAAGCCTTTAAGAAGAGAAAATAATTTTCCGAAAGTGTCAAAGGGTGAGAATGGTGAAAAGAAAAGAAAAGCAGAGTGATAAAGGGAAAGAAAAGGTTGAAGGTGCACCTGTTATAAATAAACTATAATGAAGGTGTACGAATAATCTTTGTTGTTGTGTCAAGTGTGCTTAATAAGATGGGCCAAACTAAAGAAAAACTTCAAGAATGGGAGGATGAAGAAAGAAACACTGCCCATGAGTTGATGGGATGTATTGAAAAGGCGCTTAAGGAGGCTAGTGGCTATTATTGGCTAGCCCAATATTTACTAGTTCCGTAGCTTACATTACAACCCGTTAAAGTCCTACGTGATCTTACATCACACTTCTTTATATTAGTGGAGTAATACACTAAAGGCAAGCTTATGGTTCGTGACATGATGCATGTGAATTCTTTTGGGAGAGAGACAGAAATTGTGTTTATATGCCCCTGCTTGAAATTTTGTGAGTTCATAGGATCAAAAAGGGGAAAATTCTCTTGTGTTGTGAGGGCACATGCTTGATGAGAGATTAATTTTCGTGTCGGATGTCTTGATCAGCTGATTTGCATGAGTTAGCCAATATCGAGAGTCGATTCTTAAGTCTAGGAGGTCTTGATGTATTGAAGGTCATTGCATTGATTGGACCATGCGTGTTTTCTTGATGATTTGCTGTATTGAATAATCGGTATGACCGTAGCCTAAATTGTCGAACCAAAGTAGCGAGGTTGGGGTGTAAATTGCATTAGGTGTAAGCTGGTTGTTCGAGGACGAACAAGGATTAAGTGTGGGGTAAGTTATCTTGGGCAAATTTATATGCCCAAGTGATACTTAAATATGTCATTTTAGCCTTGTTTATCTAGCAATGTTGATACATTCTCATGTGATTGTTAATAAAATGTGAATTTATACAAACCAACATGATTAGCATTGTTTTGCAGGTAAAATGTAATTTTGGGAAGCTAAAATGTGTGTTGGGAGAGATCGGGGTTGGACTCGGATGTTAGCAAAGGACAAGGCATTGGAAGGCACAAAATAAAGAGGCTCCGCGATGGAGCCGTGTCAAGCTGCCATCGCGGAGGCCTTCTACCTGGATAGGGATTTTTTGGCCAATTTCCAGTGAGTGTTCGCGTTGGGTCCATGGCACGGTGGCCTAGCTCCGCGTTGCACACCGTGCCACGTTGGGCCTGATTACCTGGACCCCCAATTTCCAGTGAGGGTCCGCGTCGATGGCATGTTACAGAGGCAGTGCTCCGTGAGGCACTCCGTGACATGTTGCTTGTTATTCCGGGAAAAATTCCCACTAGTATAAATAGAACACTTAGGTTCATTTTTCAATATTCTGACTTGGTGGACAAGAACGTGGGTTACTGGCAGTTGAGGGGACGAATTTATCAGGGTTTTTCTCTCTTTCTTTCTCCTTGAATTCAATTGCTTTTATGTTTAACACTTATTTAACGATGTTTAATCCATAAATGAGTGGCTAATTCCTCTTCTTGTTGAGGTTAAGAACAATTGTATTGAAATGTGATTATTGATAAATTGGTTTTTCATCTTTTCTTCCATGGTTGTTCTATTGATTCTTGTTCTTACTGCATTAATGTGTGGCCTACGTTAATGTACATCTAAAAAGTCCGATTTCACTCGAGAGAGCAAGAAATTGGAAAGTTGTGAATTAATAGGATATGATCTTTTCTTAGTTTGGCAAAATTGAGAATTGATTTACCTTCAGGATAGAAATATAACTGAAAGTTGTATTAGTCATTTCAGGAACCAGGTTTGTATGTCTAGAGCATGAATTTCGTTTAATCACAAAAATGTAGGTGGGCAGTTCATGATTCTTAAGTTGGGTTAAATATGAGAGTTTTAATCCATTGGCATTAGTTCTTGACTAGCAATCGGAGGAAAAGACTAACCAAATTATATTGATAATTAATTTCTTTACATGTTCATTTAACCTTAGCATGCTCACATTCATAGTTCAGACTCACATTAGATAGTTGTTTTAGACTTAGCATAAAAATTAGAACTCAATATATCACATTCTTGGTTACACTGTTCTCTTCATTGTTGGAAGTAAAATATAGTAACACTTGAGTAGTTCATTACCTTATCCCAGTCCCTGTGGGATCGATACTTGGCTTACTTAAGCCACTTTACTACTTGTTCGACCACGTGCACTTGCGTGTAGTTATACACCCATATAACAAACTGCCGAACACTTTCCAAAAAGGGCTTGGGACTTAGGTTAAGCTCATCACAATATATCATCTGCAAATTGATGGTCAGTCAGAACGGACAATCCAAACTCTTGAGGATACGTTGAGAGCATGTGTGATGGATTTCAAAGGTAGTTGGGATGATCACTTGCCCTTGATCGAGTTCACTTACAATAACAACGATCACTCCAACATCCAAATGGCACCGTTCGAGGATCTTTACGGGCGGAGGTGTAGATTGCCCATCGGATGGTTTGAGGTCAGTGAGGCAACTATGATAGGACCTGATTCAGTTCATGAGGCCATGGTGAAAGATCAGATGATAAGGGACAGGCTGAAAACCGCTCAGAGTCGTCAAAAGTCATATGCGGATCTGAGAAGAAGAAATTTGGAGTTTAAGGTAGACGATTGGGTATTTCTAAAGGTATCCCCCAAGAAGGAGTCATGCGGTTCGGAAAGAAAGGAAAACTCAGTCCCTGCTATGTTAGTCCCTACCAGGTTATGAGAAGAATTGGTAAGGCAGTGTATAAGTTGGACATGCCATTAGAGTTCTCTTCTGTGCATCCCGTGTTTCAAGTGTCGTTCTTGAAAAAGTGCTTGGGTGATCCAGCTTTAGTAGTTCTGGTGGATAGTGTTGATGTGAGAGATGGCCTAAGTTATGAGGAAATTCCTGTAGCAATCTTGGATCGTTAGGTTCGGAGGTTGAGGAACAAATAAGTAGCTTCGGTGAAGGTGTTACGGAGAAACCAACATGTTGAGGGAGCTACGTGGGAAGCCGCTTCGGCTATGATGGCTAAATACCCTCACCAGTGCCCTACCAGCTCAGTTTCAGTTTGAGGTATCAGCCCTTTCCCTAATTCTCTAATCAATTTCCATGTTCAGCTCATGTGCACAAGTTTGATTTATGTTATGATGGATGTATGTGATGTCCGAATGGAGTTCAGCTATGTAGTTTTTTTCGAAGGCAGTCATTCCGTTAGTTTTCAATTTAAATAATCAGTATTTTCCTGTGATGATTGCTTGTTTCTAAGTTTCTGTGTGTTTCTAACATTCAAGGATGAATGTTCCCAAAGGGGAGATATTTTAATACCCCGGGAACTCAAAGATTGGAGCCGAGAGTTGAAATGGGAAAAACTAAAAATATGGGTTGCAGGCACAGGATGAGTCATTGGACGACTCGTGAGGAGAATCCACGAGTCGTCAGGTGACTCGTGGAGAGGCCTGGTAGAATAAGGAAAAAGGAGTCCCCATGAGCTTGGGAATGACTCGTGGTCAGACACCACGAGTCGTTAGGTCATCCATGGGGAGGAAGTATAAGAAAAATATAAAAGGCGAGGCAGTGTACTTGAAGAGTGGTGGCCAAGACTCATGGCCACCCATAACGAGTAGTTATGTCGTCTGTTAGGACCCCCAGCGATCAATTTAGACAGTGCACCTGACGGGCAAGGTGACGGATCATTTGGGCATGTAAGGAATCGTTAGGTCACCTGGCAGTTATTCTCTGCGAAATAGTAAGGGTCTTTTCGTAATTTTCTAAGATCCTAAGGACTAAACTACGTTATTTTGGGTTATGAATAGGGAAATTTAATGGGGTTAAGTTTAGTTTTCTCTTCATTCATGCATGCAAGAATAGTGAGAGGCAATCTAAGGAAATTCTAGGCTCTTCTCTTCAATTCTTCCAATTTCATTCTTGGGTAATCAAGGGAAGTTAAGAATCAGATATACCAGGTATGTAAGCCTATCAATGGGTGATTTCTTCCATACCCATGTCCCTCCTCTATGATTCTTACAAAGATTTCAACAAAAACTAATGGGTTTTTGAATTTGATTTACTTAAACTCTAGTGATTTGATTATGGTTTTTGTGATTTTAAAATCTCATCATAGTATTCGGGTTTTATATAAGTTTTTATTATTTAAATAATTTATAATTTTATCGATTTCAACTTCTATGTATTTAAGCGTAATTATACATGCCCCACGATGGATTGATTTATGATCTACTTACCCATTGATGATATTTATAAACCCAACATGAATTATGATCAAAATCATGAATTTATTATGTTACCCATTATGATTTTATGAAATTCAAGCTATATGCATGATCTACAAGTATGTATGAACCTTATGAATCATGAATTATGTTTTGGTCAACTCACGGGCATTATTTCATGGTTGTTCACGTACGTACAAGTACATTTATGATTATCATGATTTAACTAGCCCATGAATTCATTCATATTATACCATGAACATTATATATATGTTTTGGGAGTAGTATCGAACACCGAGTACATTCGGGGCCTAGGTTCTGTCCCGGATCTCATAAACTACGTGCCACCGTAAGTATATTGGGACCTCCTGTGAGACTGTCCCCGGCCCAAATGGCCATCTTCATGGTGATAGCACACTTTCATGCTTCTACCCTTAGCAAGGTATGAACACCCTCCCATCTAGGTGTCCCATCAACCCGTCTTTTCATGATTAGTGGCTTATAAGACTACAAATTGTAATCAACCATATTGTATGAGTCTACTTTTTCTTTTCCTTCTATTATGTCATGATTACGCTCTTTTAATGCTAAGTCTTCCGCTCATGTGATTGGAATTAGATGTATGCTCATGCTATGGGTCGACTTGGGGTCCCTCGAGGCTCATGTCCCATGTCTACGATTCGGGTGTACGTTTGGGTCATGACATGAAATTATGTCTATTCAGGTATGTATGGTTATGAATGGGCGAAATAGTCCGCACCCATGCCAAATTTCCCCTCAATTCATGAAAATTCTAATTGTTGAATCTATGGGGTTTTTTCCCAATGTGTGGATTCTCTAAGTATCAATCATGGGTACGATCCAAGCATGTTTCTAAAGTTTTTTTTATGATCTATGGGAAGATTTTGTGATTATTTCAAATATAAGTCTTACAAATTTTAATTTTAAATCCAATGATGCCCAATTATAAATGTTCTAGAAAAGTCAAGCTATGAATTCATGATGATCTTGATCTTAACTAGCCCAATTATGATTTATTCTTTATGATTTGAATTCTCTCAAGTGTTTATCATGGATTTATGAAATAACAAGTTTATACTTGTTTACAAGCATGCATGGATTTCATGATTTATAGATTTATGACTCTTGGCTAATTCATGGGCCCTTATTCACAGCTAAACATATATTTTAAATGGGGATCAATGATGTTGTTATTTATTTGTCCAGGAACTTGATGAATGATGTTACGGTTACTATACGAGGCTAATGTGCATATTTTTGGAAGCAGTGTCTAGCACAGAGTAGCCCAACGTTCGAAGGACTACACCAGTGTCTTAGAACTATACGCCACTGAAGGTTTATATATATATATATATATATATATATTCCAATATTATTGGATCCCCTCTTCTTGATATCACATATTGCATGTCCCTCGCCTGGAAAGCTTGGGACGACTCTACCCACTTGACTTAGATAGTTGGGGCATCATGTAAGGCTCTATCACGATGGTGTCGGTTATGACGAGTCCTCCCATTGTTCCTCATGATATATGCATGGTTATGTTTTTGCACTTTGGCCCAAGTCATGTTTAATAAAGTTTCTTCGTATGATTATGATTACGAATGATTTACGGATGTTCTAAAAACCTTGAGTCTTATGTTTATATTATGATATTTACGCTATGAGCATGTCGTACTACTCTTATGAACTCTTATGCATTTTAACTGTCTGTTTTTACTTATCTTGCATACTCAGCACATTTCACTTGCTAATTGCATTATCTATGTTGTATCATTTTATGATACAGGATTTGATATAAAGACTTAGTCTCGCTGCTAGCCCGATTCTCAGCACTATTCTCTCAGAGTGGTGAGTCCTCATCTTGTGAGGGCCCTTTTATTCGGTTATGTTTTGTATTTTCAAGTTTTTAGACTACCGTGATAGTTAGAAGTATGTTCATGCCATGGCTCGACTTGGAACCTCTTGAGGATTCTTGTCCCGTGTCTCGATCCGGGCTTATGTTTGGGTCGTGACAGACTTGGTATTAGAGCCTTAGGTTTTGAAGTGTCCTAGGGTGTCGAAAAGCCGCATTAAGTAGAGTCTTTTTTCATGGGTGTGAAGTGATCCACACATATGCAAAGAGGCTATGAGATCTTTAGGAAAAGTTCCCTTCTTTCATGATTCTACCTCGTGCTATGAGTTCAACTCCCTCCATTCCTCTAACTCGTGCTATGCGCCTGTGCAGAAACATGTCTCCAAACAACAATGAGAGTCAGCCCGCCCCACTAACTCCAATAGATCCACGTTTGGGCAAGTTATGGATGCAGAACTCGGGGCCGCTGTCCGAATGTTGATATGGGCCATGATCACCTAGCCTAACTAGCCGACTATTGCATTAGTGAACCCTACCGGGAAGGTGACAGCTTCTGGGGTCCAAGAACTCACAAAGAGGAGCCCATCTAAGCTCGGTAATTCGAATATAGGTGGAGAGTTTAAGGGGGAAGAGAGGAGCAACAAAAGGCCCAGGACTGAAAATTGTGTGAGTTCCTAGTAAGGGTCAAGTAGTGGGAGTCACACTCAACCCCAGCAGAGGTCTTTATCTCAGGTTCGGGGAAACAAGCCCCGGGTGAGGGAGATTACTTATCCAGTTTGCGGGCTCTACGGGAAGAACCACCTAGGAAGGTGCTTGGCGGGTTCAAATGTTTGCTTCTATTGTGGCCAGCCCAGTCATAAACACAGAGATTGGCCATCAGCCAAGAGGGATGGCTAGAGAGCTCGTTCCCCAGCTATAAGATCAGCAACCCCCCCCCATATTAGTAGCGCAGGTTACCTAGAGTAGGTGGCATCCAACCACAGATGTAGTCACAGGTACATTATAAGTCTTAATATCAAACCTTGCGTGTTGCTAGACCCAAGAACTACTGTATAAAGTACAATCTCCCTTTATGCATTTTAATATGAGATTTATTTCGTGGAGGGTAGGGAATGGTTATATGTATGAAATATTCAACGATGGTTTAGGAAGTGAATGGGAAGTCGGGAGCTAGCGATATTAGTATAACCTTTATGAAGGATCCTAGAGCCTTAGAATGATGGCCTTAAACTAAGGGGGGAGATGGTAAGTGAAGGGCCAAGTCAAGTATTAAGTTTTCTAGTGAGGAAGTTCTAGGAATAGTATTTAGGGGTAGTCAAATCATTCTCATTTAGATGTTTCCCTTATGTTTCTCTCGATGTTACGCTCTACTCATGCTTATGTTTAGAACCCTGAGATGATAGGTAACCCCATCAGCCATCGATCCCAATACTCCGTGACTCCATGAAAATTCATCTTCATGTCTCTCAGCATGCTCAGCTCTATGAACTCAGTCCTTAAGGTTTGCCTTATCGGCCTATAAGATCGTGCTATATTAGGTATATGCCCAACTTAGATTTCTTGAATGATTCGTGCTCATGATTTCCTTACTCTAAGCCCTATGAATGTTTCCCCATGATGGAAATGATGGTTAAAATTGGTACGTTTAGGGTGACTTCCTATCCCTGCCATAGGTGTAGAGCAGGTAGAAATCTGGGAAGAGCAGTTGTTGGTCAAACCAGGGACTGTAATAACCCGTATGGTCATTTCATGAGTGTTGGTTCGTATCCCTGGGTTGAACCTTTCCATATATTTATTTTGTTATTCATGACTTGTAGAGATGGGTTACACCATATGCGAGATGATCTAATGAAGATTGAGTGAGATTTTTTGTTTTTCGAAGGTTTGAAGTTTGAGGGGTTTGACCAAAGTCGACATTTTAGGTTAACGAGCTAGAATTTGAATTTT
Organism: Datura wrightii; assembly: GCA_035772735.1. Lineage (NCBI taxonomy): Eukaryota > Viridiplantae > Streptophyta > Magnoliopsida > Solanales > Solanaceae > Datura > Datura wrightii. The sequence goes on from JASDFA010000006.1 coordinate 131,513,935, forward strand.
GAAAGCACTGTTGGTTCTAGATGGTGATTTATGACTTAATTGGGTAGTTTACATGGATGTCGAGGTGATTCAGGAGTGATTTGAACCTTTGGTTGAAATTATGATCTTTGAGAAAGCTAAGTTTGACCATGGTCAACTTTTGATCCAAACGACCTTATATCGGTGATTAGATGATTCCAACAGGTTCGGAATATGTTTTATGATTGAATTGCATATTTGGGTTGTGACCGGGGGATTCCAGATGAGTTTGGGTTGGATTTGAATGTTTTGCGTATTTAACATGATTTTAAGCATAAAATGTGATAACTTAGAGGTTCGGGACTTTCAAAATTCATAGCATGAATTATAGGAGTTCATCTTGTTGACTCGATGGATGGTGGTATCATTGTTCAGGATGGATCAGAATCTTCCGTGATGACTGAGGTCAAAGCTAGGTAAGACGAGGATCCTATCTTGGTGAAGTTAAAGGAATTCGTTCCGAATTAAAAGGTATAGGTCATCTCCAAAGGGGGAAATGGTGTGCTTCGATATCAGGGTAATTAGTGTGTTACGGGTGTTGATGATTTGAGAGATCGGATGTCACACGAGGCTCATGGTTCTAGATACTCTATACATTCAGGTGCCACTGAGATGTACCGTGACCTACGGGCAGTCAATTGGTGGAATAGCATAGAGAAGGACAAAGCGGGGTTTATGGCTAAGTGTCCGAACCGTCAACAAGTGAAGGTTAAGCACCAGAGACTAGGAGGTGTAATTCAAGACATCAGTATTCCTAGTTGGTAGTGGGAGGAGATCAAGATGGGCTTCATTATAGGGTTGCCTCGTACTCACTAACAATATGACTCTATTTGGGTGGTTGTGGATAGGTCGTCCAAAGCAGCTCATTTTCTACCGATCAAAACCATCGATTCAATGGAGGATTATGCTAAATTATACATTCGAGAGTTAGTTCGGTTGCATGGAGTGCCATTATCAATCATATCAGATAGAGGTACTTAGTTACCTCCCAGTTTTGGAGATCGTTTCAAAAGGGGCTTGGTACTCAGGTCAAGCTTAGCACAACATTTCACCCGCAAACCAATGGTCAGGCGGAGCGGACCATTCAGACTCTCGAGGACATGTTGATAGCATGTGTGATTAACCTCAAGGGTAGTTAGGATGATCATTTGCCTCTCATTGAGTTTGCATATAACAACAACTACCATTACAACATTCATATAGCTCCGTTTGAGGCTCTCTATGGGCGAGATGTAGATCGCCTATTGGTTGGTTTGAAGTTAATGAAACTGCGATGATAGGTCCAGATTTAGTCCATGAGACCATGAATAAAGTTCAGCTCATAAGGGATAGGTTGAAAATAACTCAGAGTCACCAAATGTCCTATGCGGATGTGAGGAGGAGAGAACTTGGGTTTGAAGTCAACGATTGGGTGTTTCTAAAAGTGTCTCCCATGAACGGGGTGATGAGGTTCGAAAAGAAAGGAAAACTCAGTCCCTGTTACGTTGGCCCATACCGAATTGTAAAAAGGGTTGGCAAGGTAGCATATGAGTTGGATTTTCCCTCAGAATTAACTTTAGTCCATTCAGTTTTTCATGTGTCGCTCTTAAAGAAGTGTTTGAGTGATCCAACTTTAGTTGTTTTGGTGGACAATGTCGGTGTGAAAGACAAACTTAGTTATGAAGAGGTTCCTTATCACAGCCCGAACGTACACCCATATCATAGACATGGGACAAGGGACCCCGAGAGACCCCAAGTCGACCCATGACACATGCACACAACTAGTCTTATTCAAATAAGAGGAATGATAATCATAAAGCATAGCGAAAATGTAATTATAGCATAACATCAAGAAATACTTGGCGTATACACAGCAGAGCACTACATACTTGGCTGAAAGCCTCTAATACATAATATGGGTTGATAGGACAACATCCCCAACTAACCCGACCAAAACTGAACATAAACAACATGAAAGTCTATCAAACGGCCCTCAGAACATGAGGACTCACCAATAAGCTGAAAGCGTAAGCTGAGATGGACTAAGGATGAGGATGAGCCTGAGATCCGGACCCTGTATCATGAAATGATACAACATAGAAAGTATGCAGTCAGTACGTGGAATGTACCAAGTATTCTAGGTAAGTAAAAAGGATATTTTAAAGTAAATTAAAGCTCCTAAATAGTCATAGGAGAAGGACATCATGCTTACATCATAATCTTCGTAATAAAACATAAGGCTCAAGACTTTCAAATCATTCATAAATCATTCGTAATAATAATCGTAAGTAGACATTATCAAAACATAACTTGATGCAATAACATAAATATAACAATGCATAAGGCATGCGGAATAATGGGAGGACTCATCATAACACCATCATGGTGGAGCCTTTCATGATGCCCCACTATCTCGCTCAAGTGGGCAGAACCGACCCTGGCTTTTCAGGCGAGGGTCGTGCATAAGGCGTGATATCACATTTGAGGGGATTATTATCAATACATCATATCATTTAGAAACCCACAGTGGTACGTGGTTATGAGACACCGGCGTAGTCTTTTGAATGCCGGGCTGCTCGGTGCTAGTCACGACTCCCAAAAACATGCATATATGCTCATACATAAATAAATAACATCATGCATTAGGATTCATTGGCTAAAATATAACATTTATCATCATTTATCCCCTTTAAAACATGCTTATCCAATAATCACAGGCCCTTTTCACCGGCCAACATCATAAATCGATAAATCATGTAATTCGATTCACAAATCGTAAATCATTCTTCAACATGTGGGATTTTCCCAATACTTCATCATATTCAATTCTTTCAAAGTATTATCATAAACATGGGTAACTTGGAAATCATGCTTTTCCATCATCACTAAACTCAAATTATAGAGTAGTCATCATAAATCATAACTTTCATGAATTTTCATCAAATTGGCATTTTGGATTTAAAAGATGGAAACATGATTTTTTGAAGAAAATAATATAAAACTATCCCATCATTCATAATTCAATATTTAAAACTCAATTAAATCATACCTATAAAGAATCACATTTTCATGCATTTGAGTAAAACCCCATAGACTTGAATAGGAGGATTCATGATTTAAATCAAAATTGGGCATGGAAATGAAGAATTCCACCCATTTTGGAACCCTACATACCTGGGAATGGATGGACTAAAAGTTCCTTGAACACCCATAACGAAATTGATGAAAATTTAGGGAAGAAGTCCTTGAATCTCCCAAAAACCTCTCTAAGCTTTTGCATGAGAAAGGGCATGCATAAAGGGATTAACCCATCATATCTTACTCAGAAAAATATCCAAAACAACGTATTTTAGGCCTTAGGGACATAGGAATTATGAAAACACCCTTGTTAAAATGTAGAAAATTTCTGGTCATCAGCCCCTACGAGGGACCTCACGGGTCGTTGCCATAGGGCATGACTCGTGTCCATGGTCCATTGAGTCCACTGCCCAAAACATGCAAGGGAAACCCACAGGTGAGGTTGTGAGGTCAGACCACGACTCGTGGCCACCTTCCGTGGCCTACACTGCCCATCCCAACTTGCCAAACCTCCAGGGTTAACTACGGGTGACCTCACGAGTCTTGAGGTCTTACTACGACTCGTGGTCAAGCCCGTGGCGTCCTCACTCAGGCCTTACCACACTATGCAGACAATGAGTCTCCTCACGACTCTTGGTCACTTCTCACGACCAACCTCACGGGTCGTTCTGTGACCTGGTCCGAATTTTTAGTTTTTCTCTATTTTTACTTCCGGGTCAGATCATCGAGTTCCTGGGGAATAACATTCCTGTGCAGATACTAGATCATCATGTTCGTAAGCTCAGAAACAAATAAGTAGCTTTAGTCAAGGTTTTATGGAGGAATTAGCATGTTGAGGGAGCTACGCGGGAAGTTAAAGCAGATATGATAGCTAAATACCTGCATTTATTTCCTTCCTGCTTAATTTCAGCTTGAGGTATCAGTTTTCCCCCTAATACTCTATCTTTTTCATGTTTAGCTCATGTACATCAGTTTCTTTCATGTTAATGAATGTATGTGTGATACGAGAATTCAGTTCAGTCATGTAGTTCAAATCGGAGGCAGTCATTACCTCAGTCCCAGCATGTATGTTCAGTATTTGAGTATGATAATTGCATTTCTCTACTTTTTTTATGTGATTTTCAACATTTGAGGAAGAATGTTCCCAATGGGGAGATATTGTAATACCCTGATAACCCTAAGATCAGACTCGGGAATTGAAACGGAGAAAACAGGATTTTCTGCACCAGGCAGGATGAGTCGTCTAGTGACCTGTCAGGAACCCCACGAGTCATTAAGTAACCCGTGGTAAAAGGTTGGGACTTGGTTGAAATTTTATGATCAGAGTGACAGGGGGGGGTGACCACGAGTCGTGGTCAGCTCTACTACCCGTTAAGTCATCCGTGGTCAAGAGAGGTTGGTGGATCAAGGATTATGGTCGGTGCACCTTACGAATGGTCACCACGAGTCGTTGGGTACACCACGATTCATGGCATCCCTCGTGGTGACCCTTAGGAGTGTTTTGGCAATATAGGTGACTACTGGCAGACCATGAGTCGTGGTCCAAGGCAACAACTCATCCAGTCCCTCGTTGGGACTGGTAGTCTATTTTTCTCTGCAAGTTTATTAAGGGCTTTTCCGTAATTTTCATGTTCTTAAGGCCTAAACTACGTCATTTTAAACCCAGAATAGAGTGTATTAGGATGGGTTAAGTCATTCTAGCTTATTTAAAACTCATGCATGCAAGTCTAAGGGTTTAGAGAGTGATCAAGCATAGTTCATCAAGGTTCCTCCTAAATTCTTCCTTGGGCAATGAAAGAATTTGTGAAATTAGGTCTATTCAGGTATATAAGGTTATGAATGGGTGCAATAGTCCACACCCATGCCCAATTCCCTCTCAATTCATGAAAATTCTAATTGTTGAATCTATGAGTTTTTTACCCAATATGTGAATTCTCTAAGTATCAATCATGGGTACGATCCAAGCATGTTTCATGGATTTCAGGTTTTTACCCAATATGTGAATTCTCTAAATATCAAGTTTATACTTGTTTACAAGTATGCATGGATTTCATGATTTATGGATTTATGACTCTTGGCCAATTCATGGGCCCTTATTCATGAATAAACATGTATTTTAAATGGGGATCAATGATGTTTTTATTTATTTGGCCATGAACTTCATGAATGATGTTACGGTTACTATACGAGCCTAATGTGCATGTTTTTGGGAGAATTGTCTAGCACCGAGTAGCCGACCGTTCAAATAAATACGGCGGTGTATTAGAACTACATGCCACAGTAGGTATATATATATATATTTATGGATCCCCTTTTCATTATAACACATACTGCATGTCCCTCTCCTGGAAAGCCTGGGACGACTCTGCCCACTTGATTGAGATAGTCGGGGCATCATGTAAGGGTCTACCATGATGGTGTCGGTTATGACGAGTCCTCCCATTGTTCCTCATGACTTATGCATGGTAATGTTTATGCATTTTTGCTCAAGTCATGTTTAATAAAGTTTCTTGTTATGATTATGAGTATGAATGATTTACGAATGTTTTGAAAATCTTGAGCCTTATCTTTATATTATTATATTTACGTTATGAGCATGTCGTCCTACTTTTATGAACTCTTATGTATTTTAACTGTACTTTTTTACTTATCTTGCGTACTCGGTACATTCCACTTCCTGACTACATTCTCTATGGTGTATCATTTTATGATACAGGCTCCGATATCCAGACTCAGTCTCGCCGCTAGCTCGATTCTCAGCACTTTCCTCTCAGAGTGGTAAGTCCTTATCTTGTGAGGTCCCTTTTATTCGGTTATGCTTTGTATTATCATGTTTTCCGGCTATAGTGAGTTAGTTGGGGTCTTGTCCTATCAACTCATCGGTTTAGAAGCTTTTTAGACATAGTTGTATTCAACTTTAGACTTGTGCATGTAATCAGATGTTATGTTTTGTTATAATTACACTATTCTATTTATGATGATATTCCGCTTATCTATGATTAAGTTAGATGTATGTTCATTCCATGGGTCGAGTTGGAGTCTCTCGGGGTTTCTTGTCCCGTGTCTAGATGCGACTTTATGTTCGGGTCGTGACAGAGAAGCTAGAATCAACATAAGTAAATGCGGAAATCTAACATGGAAAAATAGCAGAAGTCTAAAAATCCAATAACATTTGAACAACGGAAAACATAATACAGATCCAAAGCTTAATACATACTATGTCTGATAAGCCTTTATAACCCGACGATTTGATGGGACAAGACTCCAACTAACTCACTAACAAGCTAAAACTGAATTTACTGATAACAAGATGATAAGAAGGTCCTTGAAGGATGATGACTCACCAAAACACTGAGAAATGCTAATTCTGAGAATGTGGCTAGCGGCGGGACTGAACCTGAACATCCGAGTCTGTATCATGAAATGATACAACATAGAGTATGCGGTCAATACCTTGAATGTACTGATTATTGAAGGTAAGTAAAACCGCTAGGTAAGTAAAAATTGAAAATCGTGCATATCATAAAACATATTCAAGATAAGATTCTGAGAGTAAGGCTTGCATGCTATTATCTGAAAATATGATTTAAACATGACTGAGTATCATAAATGATTCTAATGATCCAAAGCTAAAACTGATTATAATAAGTAAAACTAAACATTGGGTCAAACCTACTGAAAACATATTATCATAACTAATGATCATGCAAAAATGAAAATTATAAGGAACAATGGGAGACTCGTCATATAACCGACATTACCACGATAGAGCTTACGTGGTCCCGACTATTACACTAAAGTGGGCAGAGCCCTCCAAAGCCTTGGTAAGGCTAAGGGCGCTACCATGATATCAATATCAAGCTGAAGGCTCCTCGGGGGCAGGGAAAGCTCACAGGACAGGTCCCAAATAATCTGATCATACTTACCTTGGCACGTAGTTTTGAGGCACAGGGTTGACTGAGCCCTTAACCTGCTTGGTGCTAGACATTACTATCAAAAACATGCATATGCCCTCCATCATTTTTCAATGAAGCTGAACCATCATCATGCGATGAAGCTGAATCATAACAATACATGTATAATCTGAAAACATATCATGAGGAGCCTTGGCTCAAACCATACCACAAGATGAAAAGTAGGAGTCTAGACCCCAAAACCATATGGTAAACTGATTACATGAAATTGAAGTAAATCATGAAATATACTTGATCATATGGTATTGCCAAAGTTTGTACATGCTTTGAGATAGTCAAAATAATGAATATAAACATGAGTAATTCGAATTCATACTTTCATAATATACATCTCATCATAATTGAAAACATAGCTCATAATCTCAACCTTCTATGAACTTTTGTAATTGGGAATTATAATTCTAAGAATTTGAAATCATAATTTGTAATTGAAAACATTATAAAACATGCCCATGAATCTTGAAAAAATATTAGAAACATGAAGAGAATTTACCTATGATAGATACTTAGAAAATTTCACAAATTGGATTAAGACTCCATAGATTCATCAACTTAGAATTACATGAATTAGAAAAGGAATTGGGCATGGGAGTGAAGGAATACTCTCATACATAACCACACAAAGCTGGGTTCTTCTGATTTCACAACTTTCTTGAATGCCCAAAGGAATTTGAGGAGAATTGATGAATTCTAGACTGGATCACCCTTAGGCCCCTTCTAGTCTTGCATGCATGGAGAGGAATTGGTTTAGAATGAGTTAAACCCTCATAAAATAATCCTAACTAATCTTAAAATGATGTAGCTTATATCTTAGGAACTTAGGAATTATGTAAAAGCCCTTAATAAATTCGCAGGAAAAATCACACTGCCTGTCCCAATAAGGGACTAGACGAGTCGTTACTCGTCGTCTGCTCCTGTTGCCAGCACTATAAACCATAATTCTACCTGTCACCATGAGGAATACCATGACTCGTGGTGTACCTAACGACTCATGGGGACCTAGTCATTGGGAACCCTGCAAAACATTCAACATCCAAACCAACCTCTGACCACGACCAACCTAATGACTTGTTTCCCTCATCACGAGTCATTCCTTCTCTTGTGGTCACCTATGAACCACTAGGTCTTACAACTCTTCTCTCCACTTCACGAGTCAGACTATGACTCGTGGGGTACTTCACGGGTCACTGGATGACTCGTCTTGTGATCTCGTGTAGAATTTCCAATTTTCTCCATTTGAACCCTCGGGTCTAATCTTGGAAGCTTTTGGGGTATTACACCTCTATTGCATCCCATGCTTGCATCCTCTTTCATTTGATTTGGGGAGAATTAGCATCCTATCTTTTTTCAATAGCAATGACACCCTTGGCAGCACTGCCTTGTTCATCAGGAATAGTAGAACACTCACTTCAAGACACAGTTGGTTAATGAGAACAGTGTAGGGAATTGAGGTTGCTTGTTCTCTGGCCTGACATTTCATTGTGGTAGCTACCAATTCACCAAAATTAACAGGCACCTTTGACATGAGCAGGCAATGAGGATAGCAGTCTCGAGGTTCACCCATTGATCATTATTAGATGGTATGAGGTGGCTACAACAAATTCAATCTACAATTGGCCTGATCATTGGCAATAATGCGTGCTAACCAACTAAATTAGTCTCTTTGGGTACCAGCTTTATTGCAAACTATGTCCCTGAGTCAATCTCATATTTAAAAAATATGGCATTTATAGCATCCGGAGTGATGTTGACTTTCACACCTCAAATCATTACCACAAGTAGGCAACGGAACTAATCCACTTTCCCTTTTTGTTTCATGAAATCTTGCCTCGCTTGATACGAGGCATAACATTCTGGCACAAGTTATGTATAGTAGTTTGGGAGAGGCTCTGTGAACATGTGCCACTGCTTGTCAGTAAAATTGGCGTTGATGTGGGGAATTCATTCCCCAGCCCCGCCAGATCGAAGCATTTCTCCACAGTGATAGATCTATTTAGGCAAGTGGTGTAGTGCTCTTTCATGTTAGGCACACATAAGATTATTGCTTCCTTGGTGTTAGCAGAGGCTAGGGAGGCCCTGACTTTCCCTTTTCCTTTGCTTTTAGAAGTTTAAGGTGCATTTCCTTTGTTGTCTTGCCTAGATGAAGTCATGATTCCGTAACATAATTTTAGTGCCACACCAAACAAACTTCTTTTTGTACTTTTAGTAAATGAAAATTAAAAGCGATAACTATTCTAATATAAGGAATAAAAATATAAAAATTGGATAAAAAACAAGTTGAAACATCAAAATCAATATTTGGTAGCACCTGCATTGCAACGACGTAACACATGTGGAGACCAGCGATTGACAGATGAGTTGCAAGACTATGGTAAACAATTGGGCCAACTAGACCTTCTCCTGAATTGAACTTGCGTTTTGCAGGTCTTGATACGAGACTCAAAGGTGTAACGCAGGTGATTGGCAGTGGCCCGAAGCCTCAAACCCATATCCGCGCATCAGCCTGCGTTTCACAGAACCTGACCCACGACTCGCAGGTGAGTGGCAGTGACCAGTATCACTATCTTTCTCATGACTTATCCATTTTCTTGCACAAATATGATGAAAATACAGCTAGTCGGTACTCATACTTTCCCGCAATAACCAACTAAACCATCATGAGGGCTATTGGGACCACTTGATACCTCCCTTTAAGATGGACGTTACCTTGTCTATCATCGGAAAATGTTGAGTGTCCCAACCCAACAAATAATAGCAACTTGTAACACCCCAAAAATTCCCAAGACTAGACCCGAAGGTTGAAATAGAGAAAGAAGACAAATCTGCACCAGATCATAGAATGAGTCATGCAGTGACTCATGGTGTGACCTAATGGGTCGTTAGTAACCTATTAACTGGTTCCTAGCCTGGGAAAATATTACCATAAGCCAGTGATGACGGATGCGATGACGAGTCGTAGTGTCACCTAACTAGTCATTAGGTGTCCTATTAGTTGGGAGGAATTTTTGGAAACCTTAAGATTCAAAGGGTCAGGACGAGTCATTAAGAGACCCTTTATTTGTGATGACAAGTCATTGGACGACCTGTCAAGTGGATAGTAGTGGAGTAAGAGTTGATTTCCAATGTTCCCAACAATTTGGGAAATCAGTCATCGTTTTCCTAATGACTCGTCAAGTTTCTCGTGGGAGAAAAGGATCAGAGAATGGAAATTTCCACTGGTGGCTACGAGTGAGGACCACAAGTCATTAGTGGACCTAATGACTCATTTGGTCACTCCTTGGGACTGGCAGTGTCAAATTTTCCATTTTCTGTCAATTCTATAAGGATGTTTTCATGATTTTCTAAGCTCCTAACTTCCTAATGACGTCATTTTAAGCCCTAAAAGACTGTTTTAAGAGGGTTTAACCTATTCTAAGTTACTAGCTCCCATGCATGCGAGAGATAGAGATTCCCCTATAAGATCAAGCTAGAATTCTCCCCAATTCTGTTGGGCTTTCAAGGCTAATTTGAAGGTCCGCTTGCCTAGGTATGTAGGGTTGTGAATGAGGGTCTTCTTCCACCCTCATACCAAAATTTCTCCTCAAGTTCCTGAATTCAAGTTCATAATCAAATGTATTGATTTCTAGGGTTTAAACCCAATTTTGTGATATTATCTATGATACGTTAACGGGTCTAATTCCCTCATGTTCTAAAGTATCTTTTAAGTCTAATGGGAAGATTTCACACAAAATTTTATTATAAATTCATGATTTTAATTTTTTAGAAATTATACCCTATTATGCAAGTTTTATGAAAAGTCAAGTATATGATTCGTGATTTCAAGTATTATGAGATGTCTAGCATGAAAGAATGTATATGAACTTGCCACTTATGAATCCATGATTATGATTTATAAAATCTATTTCAAGTATGCGTGATTTTGTGATTTGGGAACCATACAAGTTAAGTACGTTTTTATGATTTAGCCAAGGCTAATAGGATCAACATAACATATATTTTGGAGTCAAGATTCCCAATACAACTTATGATATGTTTTGGAGTTAAGACTCCCAATGTTTAGATTTCATGATATGTATAAATTATGATTTTAGCTTCATTGAAAAATGATGTGAGCAATATGCATATTTTTGGGAGTAGTGTATAGCACTGAGCAGGGTTGAGGTCCGATGTTCCCCAGTCTCAGAACTACGCGCCAACATAGGTATATGTATACATGTTTGGGACCTCTCAAGAGAGTTTTTCTTGGCCATAGGGGGCCTTATATTGATATCGATATCATGGTTTAACATCCTTAGCCCTGGCAAGGATGGCTCTGCCCACTTGAGTGTGATAATTGCGGCATCAGGTAAGCTCTATTATGATGGTGTCGGTTGTGACGAGTCTCCAATTATTCCTCATGATTTCAGTCACTCATGTTCATATGTTATGATAACATGTTTTACAATACATTTAACCCAATGATCTGATTATGAGCTTTTACTTATGATTTTAGATATGACAAGTCATATGATTTCTATTTTGAAATCTTGGGTTGATCTTGGGCAGATTTATATGCCCAAGTGATACTCAAACGTATCATTTTTACCTTGTTTGTTGTGCAATGTGTATATAATATCATGTATTTGGCAATAAAATGCGAATTTATACTAACCAACATGATTAGCATTTGTTTTGCAGGATAATGTGATTTTTAGGAGCTAAAATGCGTGTTGGAACTATGTCGGAGTTGGACTTGGATGCGAGCGTGGAAAAGACCTTGGATGGCACATTTTACACTGGCTCCGTGATGGAGCCGTGCCACGCTGCCATCGCGGTAGCACACTCCCTGGGCAGGAATTAATTAGGCAATTTCCAGTGTGCCTGCGCGTCAGTTCCGTGGCACGGAGATAGGCCTCCGCGATGGCCTCCGTGCCACGTTGAGGCCAATTATCCGGACCCTACAATTTCTAGAGAGGGTCCGCGTCCATGCCGTGTCATGGAGGCAGTGCTCCGCGTTGGCCTCCGTGACACGTTGCTTGTTATTCCGGAAAAAATTTCCCACTAGTATAAATAGCACACTTAGGTTTATTTTTAAGGAGTTTTTAGTTTTTAGTTTTTAGACTGAGTTCAGAAGTGGAGAGCAGGAACGTGGGTTTGTGGCAGTTGAAGAATAGAAAAGCTAAGAGTTTTCTTCTCTTCCTTTCTTCTTTCGTTCAATTGTATGCATGATTTACACTCATTTTAGGATGATCAATCCAAGAATGAGTGGCTAATTCCCTTCTTTGCTGAGGTTTTGAGCTTGTGTAATGAATTTTGATGATAATTGATATGGTTTCTTCTTCTTCTTGCATGTTGTTCTATTAATTCTTGTGCTTACTACATTATTGATTGGCCACCATTATTGTATATCTAAAAAGTCCAATTTCACTCGAGAGAGCACGAAATTGGAAAGTTGTGAATTAATAGGGTATTGTTCTTAACTTGATTTGGGAAAATTGGGTTTTGATGTGCTTTCTTGATAGAAATATACTTGAAAGTCGTATTAGTTAATTTAGGAACCGGAATTGTAGTGCTAGGTCATAAGTTGCATTTGATCACAGAAATGTAGACGGATGGTTTATGATTCTAAAGTGAAATTAAATACGAAAGTTTTAATTTCTAGGCAAACGTTCTTGGCTAGCAACATGAAGAAGAGGATGACCAAATTATCATGATTATCAAGTTCATTACTCGTTCTTAACCTTGGCATGTGCATATCCATTGTCTAAATTCAAAAGTAAATAGTTGTTATTAATTGTAGTATATAAATAGTTTAGAAACAAAAACTCACTCAACTCTTGGTTGGATTGTTGTTAACATAGTTAGGAATAGAATAGAGATATAATAAACTAGGCAGTTTTACATATCTAGAGCAGCCTCCTTGGATCGATACTTGGCTACTTAGCCACTTTATTACTTGTTTGACCACGTGCACTTGCGTGTCGGTTGATAATATTTAATACTAACCGAATCAGCACCGAACAAGTTTTTGGCGCCGTTGCCGGGGAGGCTAGGCGATTTGTAAAATTTTGTTTAGTGTAAATTTATTGTATTTGTATTTTTATTTTCTTAAGTGTTAACAACTTGGTCTTAGCCTGTATTTTGCAGATTTTTATTTCTGTGAACACTGGCAAGGGACAAGGAGCTGGTGGAATCTTACTTAGAGCCAGAACGTGAATTGCACTGTCAACGTAGAGAAGCTCTTCGGAAGAAGCTGCAGTTGCTTAAATAGTCTCTGATAGAGCAACCAAATCCACCAGTTGTGCGGGCAGTGTTAGTGCCCGAGGAAGTAGCAGCCAGGCCGGTTCGCGAGGTGGCAATCCCACACGCTAATAATGTACATTCCAGCATCCGCAAACCAGAGCCTGGAGGGAGATTTGAGTTAAAGCAAAATATGGTGCAACTTTTGCACACTAGCGGGCAGTTTACCGGTCTCCCTCACGAAGATCCGCAACAACATCTCCAGAACTTTTTGGAGATAAGTGACACTTACATACCCGCTGGAGTGTCACCTGATTATGTTCGGCTCACCTTATTTCCATTTTCCTTACTTGGTGAAGCCAAGAGGTGGTTAAAAGCTGAACCACCCAACTCTATATCAACGTGGGATGATCTTGCAAGGAAGTTTTTGATCAGATTTTTTCCTTCAGGTAAAATACCTAAACTTAGAAGTCAGATTCTAAGTTTTAAACAGAGGGAAGGAGAAAATCTTTATCAAGCTTGGGAAAGATTCAAGTCCATGTTGCGGGACTGTCCTCATCATCATCAGTCAAATGAGGTGTTGGTACACACTTTTATTGAGGGTTTGGAACCCCACACTAAAATTTTGTTAGACTCAGTAGCTGGAGGGCAAGCGCTGGAGAAGACTTATGAGGAGCTGTATACTTTGCTCAACCGAATTTCACAAGGCAATCCAGAATGGAATGCAGATTCTTCAAGAGGTGGAGCAAGGAAAGCAGTGGGAGTGCTTGAAGTGGATGGATTCACAGCTATCGCTGCACAGATAGCTGCTTTGCAAAATCAGTTAAACACTCACTTCAGCAATATGAATTTCAACCAGCCTTCAGCCTCCGTCAATGCAGTCCAATAGATGTGGTGTGAAGTGTGTGGTAGTAGTGAGCATTCAGCAGAATGCTGTGGTGCAAATCCTGATTCTGTCAACTTTGTGGGCAATGCATAGAGGAATCAACAGCAGTTTGGTGGTGGCTACAACTCGAATTGGAGGAATCATCTGAATTTTTCGTGCGGTAGCAACAATCAACAAGGCCAAGGTTCAGGGCAGGGTATGCACAGAAACCAAGGAGGGCAACAAGGCTATCAGAATCAGTTCAGAAATCACAATGCCCCTCCTCCACCACCATCACCGACTATTGAGGAAATGTTCAATACCATGATTGCCAACCAGGCACAATTGCAGGTTGACTATGTCAAATTGGCAGCTGAAGTAAAGAACAATCAATTGGCAACCAAGGCTCTTGAATATCAGTTTGGGCAATTTGCTAGTGCCCAAAATACTAGACCAAGGGGAGGACTACCTAGCGACACGGATCCCAATCCTAAGCAGGTGAATGCAGTGACCACGAGGAGTGGTTTACAATTAAAGGAGGTGGAACCGGAAAGACCGCCTCAGAAGTCAGGAGCAGCAGATGTTGAGGGAGAACAAACCTCAGATACGGGGAAGACCAAAGAAGCTGAACCAGCAAGGCCTCCACCCCCGTTCCCTCAACGACTTAAGAAACACAAGGAGGAGGCGTGTTTCCAGAAATTCATGGAGGTACTTAAACAGGTACATGTTAACTTACCTCTTGTTGATGTCTTGCAGGGTATGCCAAAATATGCGAAGTATATCAAAGACATCGTGGCCAACAAAAGTCGCTTGACTGAGTATGCCACGGTGGCTTTAACAGAGGAATTCACATCCCGTATTCAGAATAGGTTGCCCACTAAACTGAAGTATCCTGGAAGTTTTACTATCCAGCTGACGATTGGGCAAAGTATCCGAGCTCGTGGGTTATGCGACTTGGGGGCAAGTATAAATCTGATGCCATCTTCGGTATTCAGAAAGTTAGGACTAGGGAGTCCTAGACCTACAACAGTGATCTTGCAGCTAGCAGACAAGTCTTTAGCTAAGCCGGATGGCATTGTTGAGGATGTGCTAGTGCAGGTAGGCTCCCTCATTTTTCCGATAGATTTCATTGTTCTGGATTTTGAACCAGATGCGGAAGTCCCATTTATTTTGGGACGACCCTTTTTGGCAACCGGAAAGGCATTGATTGATGTAGCTGCGGGTCAACTCACAATGCGAGCACACGACAAGGTTGAGGTGTTCAACGTGTACAAGGTACCTAAGCTCCCGACTGTCTATAAGGAACTCTCGGTGATCAACGTGATTGATCATGGGAATTTGAATGGATTGAGTGATTCCCGAGAGTTACTAGGTAGGCCACCAGACAAGGTTGAGAACTACTGGGGAGATGACCAGGATCGGGAAAAATGGTCCATCTCCCTAGTAGACACGTGAGCATAAAGGCTGTCGAGCCGCAACGTTAAACCAGGCGCTGCACGGGAGGCAACCCGTGAAAAATATTTTTTTCTTTCTTTAGTGTAAAGTTTTTCTTTTATTTTATTTTATTTTCTTTTTCGTGACTAGGCTTAGATTTGCATTTTATTTAGTAATTTTTTATTTAGTAATTTAGTATTTTTTTATTATTTTTAGTAGGGAATTTATTAATTTAACCATTTTTTGATTAGTGAGGTGATTTTCAGGTATACTGGAGGAAAAATACTTGGAACCGAGGAAACGAGGCAAGGTATGAAAAATAAAATTTGATGGTGAAATAGAGCACTGGCGCGTTGGCGCCGTGTCACGGAGGCAATGCTCCGCATTGGCCTCCGTGACACGTTGAAGGCAAATCTGGATTTTTCAAAATTCCAGTAAGCCAACACGTTGGCTCCGTGTCACGGAGGAGGGGCTCCGCGTTACCCTCCGTGACACGTTGCCTTTATCCAGTGCCGGGTCACACCGGGTTTTCGGGTGACCCGCATGTTTTCTTAATAAAAACCCCCGATTTCGCCCCTATTTTCCCCATTCCCTCTTCCCTCCGCGACCAAACACCCATTCCCCTACTCCCAAGCTCCGTGCCACGTTAATAGGCAAGGAAAACGTCAAGTTTTCGTCGATTCTTCAAATCCGAGGTATGTTTTCATCGTCTATCTCAAATTTTTGGCGATTTTTGTCAATTTTGAGCATGTGAGGTGAGATATTTCACCCTAGGTAGAAATTAAACATGATGTGAATTATTTTGTGATTGATTATGTTCGGATTGTTGTAGTTGACGTTTGAACTTATCGATTGATTGAATAATTTGATTTTGATTGTCGAATTGTATTCTAGGGCTTGGGGTTGTTGAATTTTAACTTGGGTAACTTGATAGTTTGACGAAATTGATGCCGGGGTGTGTTTATTATTTGAGATAAGTCGTGGTAAATATTGTATAATTGTTGAAAGACGACTAATTCTCGAATTTTTGTGGGAAATTGCGTAATATGTGAATTGGTTGAATTGCTTAGATTAGTTGTATATAAAATGTTTGTATTGTTGTTTCTATTTTGTTGTTGTTATTGTTTCTAAGTGCTATGGGTGAATAGCTGTCGATAGTAGGATTGGGTTAGCGGTATGAAGTCTGAGTAGTTCGCTAGCCGTTATGCTGTCGAATTTCTGTGAACACACTAAGCAATATGTTTATAGTTGATTGTGTTTGGGGTGTAAATAGAGCTATCCTTGCTAAAATGTTGTAAATATTGTTAAAGACTAAGGGTGGGGTAAATTTTGTTTAACCCGACCTTAGCCAAAGCTAAAAAGTTTTTAGCTTAACGTTGTGCTTGTTTGTGTAAATTGACAGGTACAATGGCCAGCCGACAACATAAATGCAAGGGTGCTTCAACCTCAGGCACCGGCAGAAAGAGAATGAGACTAGGCATGGATGTCCCAGCTGCACCTGCTGTTCCACGTGGTCAACACCGCCGATACGGAACACGATGGGTTACCGAGGAAGGGAAGAAGTGGTACGCAAAGCATAAGGAGAACAAATACTTCCCGGAGGAACATATTGCAAGGGAACCACTTGCACAGGAGTTCCCTCGCATCGTACAGAGGATTGAGGCAGCTGGGCTCAGCTTTATCTTTCAGGAGCCCAAGGAGTGCAACCTTCACTTGGTTCGGGAATTCTACGCCAACTGGAACCCGGCCATCAGGAGCCACACTATTAAAATCAGAGGGCAGATTGTCACTCTGGAACCCCAGTAGTTTAATGCCATCGTGGGAGCGTGGGACACAGACGTACGTTGTGTGGGGCTCGATCCACAGCCCGATGGAGTAGACACAAAGAGAGGGGTTACCACCAGACTCTGCCTTATTCGCAGATGAACAGGGAGGCCAGAATCTGGCTAAAAATTGTATGTTCGTGTTTGATCCTGGGAGTTCATATGACAGACGTGACCCGGGACCGTGTCTGCTTGGTGTATGCCCTTATGAAAGGGCTTGAGATTAATGTGGGGGCGGTCATAATATCCACCATGAAGAGAGCCAGACTACACCAGGGCCACAGATACGGGTTTGGCGGACTCATCACCACCTTCCTCTGAGGCCTCGACATTGAGGAAGAAGCCTTGGATTACATTCCGCAGTTGGAGCGGAGGGCCCTCGATGTGACAAAGACCAAGGCCCCCGACATTACACACGGACCTGTGCTGACTCTGGGCAAGCGACATGCTCGTGAAGACCAGTATATGGCCCGTATGTTCGGCATGCAGATGCTACAGCTACGGATAGGTGGGAGACCAGCCACCGAGGATGAATTATGGAAGCTGGAGCTGGATTACCCCTTTGGCGAGAACGCCAGAGCCTTATGCAAGGTGGGGCTAGCCTTCGTGGAGCCGACTGATGACGATGTCCCTACTGATGAGGAGACACGTCGTGAGGACTCCGATGTGGAGTCCGATGACGACGATGGAGCTGATTCAGATATGGGCGACGAGGTCGCAGGACCGGATGAGGAAGTCGAATATTTTGACTGAGCAGGGAGTTCTACCACCCATATGTTGTGCTTTGTATTGTTGTGAACACTGGGGACAGTGTTCAATTTAAGTGTGGGGTGGGGAGTAGTTAGGTGCTGGGTCATAGGCTCTAAATTTGCTGTATAATTTTTTCCTTGACGTTTATGTATGTCTGTGCTTTCCCTGTTGTTGTGAACTGATTTGTAATTTATGTGTATATATTTGTTTGTGGCTAATGATGTGTGTTTTTGAAAGTTATGGTTGCCTTTGTAAATATTTTGTAAATTTTGTAAATATTTTTTTTCTTTATCGATATGATCGATATTTTTCAAAATTTTTGCGAAAAGATTTTGCACTTATCAAAATATTTTGTAAATATTTTCTATCGAAATGATCGATGTGTTGCAAAAATTTTTGAAGTTTTGTTTTTGGGGTTCTCGGAGTTTGTTTTCGGTTCTTTTACCGAGAATAGTCCTATTGAACCGATGTCATAGTTAGTGACCGTTCCCTATGATGGATGGATTATGACCGTCTTAAGGGAACTGTAGTCGATAGGAGTAGATGTTTTGTTTTTAGTTTCTTTGGTGGATTGCATCAATAAACTGTAGTTGCTTATGGTTACTAAAATTTCGTTGCATGTTGTAATTGATGTTCAAAATGTGAAAATGATTCGTTTGAAAGCATGCAATTTTGTAAATATGTTGGAGTTACCTAGGCTATAGAATTTGGTTCATTATGATTGAGGCTTAATCTTGAATTCATGTAATTGACTAATTAAAGAGTCTGTGAATGCATCTTGATTCGAGCATGTGCATGAAGTGTGAGTGAGGTTTTTCTATTCCATGTCATTGTGAATTGTCTAGAACTTGCCTGGCGTGTATACAAAACGAAATGAAGGAGGTGTAGTGTCGGAAAGGATGTAGGCATTTCTTTGTTTTAACCGTTAGTTTCCATTTTTTTCTTGTCAAATTCTACCTTCTTATATGTTGTATACCCTAGTCAGCCCGTTGAGCCTTTAGCCGATTTCTTTCTTTTGTCCAGAATTGTATGAACTAAGCTTTATTCCTTCTTTTCATTAGCCTTAAAGTCTATAAGAAGCTCTTAAGCGCTTACAAAGAACAGAAAATGTTTCCCAATGTGTTAAAGAGTGAAAAGAGTGAAAAGAAAAGAAAAGCAAAGTGAGGAAAGAAAAGATGATGTTGAAGAGGCACTAGTTGTAATTAAATGATAGTGAGGGTACATGAAAACCCTCTGTTTTGTGTCAAGTGTGCCTGATGAAATGGGCTGTATGAAAGTAAACCAGCCTGAATGGGAGAAAAAGATAAAAGAGAGGAACAATGTCCATGAGTCGATGGGAATGAGTTGAAAAGGCGCTTAAGGATGCTAGCGACTATTATTGGCTAATCCAATATATATATACTAGATCCATAGCCTAGTTACAACCCATTAAAAGTCCTATTTGATCCTACATTGCATTTCTTTATATTAGTGGAGTAATACACTAAGGGCAAGCCTATGGGTCATGACATGATGCATGTGAATTCTTTTGGGAGAGAGAGTGAAATTAATTTTTATATGCCCCTACTTGCATGTTTGTGTGCTGCACGAACATAAAAGGGGAAGTTTCTCTCGAGTAGTGAGGGTACATGCTTGATGAAAGATTGATTTTCGTGTCAGATTTCTTGATTAGTTGATTTGCATGAGTTTGCCGATATCAAGAATCAATTCTTAAAATTTTAGGAAGCCTCGATGTATTAAGGTCATTGTCTTGTACGACCAAGCATGTTTTCTTGATGATTTGCAAGAATTGAATAATCGGTATGATCGTAGCGTAAAATGTTGCACCATAGGGACGAAGGTTGGGAT
The DNA here is from genome assembly GCA_035772735.1 of Datura wrightii. NCBI lineage: Eukaryota > Viridiplantae > Streptophyta > Magnoliopsida > Solanales > Solanaceae > Datura > Datura wrightii. The sequence continues at coordinate 131,533,923 of JASDFA010000006.1, forward strand.
GTAATTTGCATGAGTTGTGTATGTGTTGTTCGAGGACGAACAAGGATTTAAGTGTGGGGTAAGTGATCTTGGGCAGATTTATATGCCCAAGTGATACTCAAACGTATCATTTTTACCTTGTTTGTTGTGCAATGTGTATATAATATCATGTATTTGGTAATAAAATGTGAATTTATACTAACCAACATGATTAGCATTTGTTTTGCAGGATAATGTGATTTTTAGGAGCTAAAATGCGTGTTGGAACTATGTCGGAGTTGGACTTGGATGCGAGCGTGGAAAAGACCTTGGATGGCACATTTTACACTGGCTCCGCGATGGAGCCGTGCCACGCTGCCATCGCGGTAGCACACTGCCTGGGCAGGAATTAATTAGGCAATTTCCAGTGTGCCTGCGCGTCAGTTCCGTGGCACGGAGATAGGCCTCCGCGATGGCCTCCGTGCCATGTTGAGGCCAATTATCCGGACCCTGCAATTTTCAGAGAGGGTCCGCGTCCACGCCGTGTCACGGAGGCAGTGCTCCACGTTGGCCTCCGTGACACGTTGCTTGTTATTCCGGGAAAAATTTCCCACTAGTATAAATAGCACACTTAGGTTTATTTTTAAGGAGTTTTTAGTTTTTAGTTTTTAGACTGAGTTCAGAAGTGGAGAGCAGGAACGTGGGTTTGTGGCAGTTGAAGAATAGAAAAGCTAAGAGTTTTCTTCTCTTCCTCTCTTCTTTCCTTCAATTGTATGCATGACTTACACTCATTTTAGGATGATCAATCCAAGAATGAGTGGCTAATTCCCTTCTTTGCTGAGGTTTTGAGCTTGTGTAATGAATTTTGATGATAATTGATATGGTTTCTTCTTCTTCTTGCATGTTGTTCTATTAATTCTTGTGCTTACTACATTATTGATTGGCCACCATTAATGTATATCTAAAAAGTCCCATTTCACTCGAGAGAGCACGAAATTGGAAAGTTGTGAATTAATAGGGTATTGTTCTTAACTTGATTTGGGAAAATTGGGTTTTGATGTGCTTTCTTGATAGAAATATACTTGAAAGCCGTATTAGTCAATTTAGGAACCGGAATTGTAGTGCTAGGTCATAAATTGCATTTGATCACAGAAATGTAGACGGATGGTTTATGATTCTAAAGTGAAATTAAATACGAAAGTTTTAATTTCTAGGCAAACGTTCTTGGCTAGCAACATGAAGAAGAGGATGACCAAATTATCATGATTATCAAGTTCATTACTCGTTCTTAACCTTGGCATGTGCATATCCATTGTCTAAATTCAAAAGTAAATAGTTGTTATTAATTGTAGTATATAAATAGTTTAGAAACAAAAACTCACTCAACTCTTGGTTGGATTGTTGTTAACATAGTTAGAAATAGAATAGAGATATAGTAAACTAGGCAGTTTTACATATCTAGAGCAGCCTCCTTGGATCGATACTTGGCTACTTAGCCACTTTATTACTTGTTTGACCACGTGCACTTGCGTGTCGGTTGATAATATTTAATACTAACCGAATCAGCACCGAACATGGGTCACTATATTTTGTTATGATAACAGCTCATGAATATGTATATTTTAGATACAATTTTTAGCATGTAGTCTTTACTCTCATGATCTTTTGATTTACAAGCATGTTTTCAACTAATGTTTCACTAAGAATGTTTTACTTTCCATACATACTCAATACATTCAAAGTACTAAATGTATACTCTATGCTATATCATTTGATGATATAGGTTCAGGTGATCAAGCTCAGCCTCACCGATAGCTCACTCCTATCTTTGCCAGTTTACCCCTGCCTTGGGTGAATCTTCATCTCCCAAGGACAGTTATCAGTTCTATTTTTTTTGTCAGTTTTGTTTCAGTCTTAAAGATAGCTGGGGGGTTTCTTGCAGCATCTTATCAGATAGTAGAGGCTTCTCAAACATAGACTAGTACGTTCAACTTTGTGATTTTGGAGTTGTGATGTTATCATTTGATATACGTTTATGTTATCCAGTCATCTGTTTATTCATGCTTAAGTTATCAGTTTTCATCTTAATTTATGCTCTTGAGTTGCTATGTATATGTCATGGGTTGTCTTGGAGCCATTCGTGGTTTTAGGTCCTCTGTCTTGATTTGAGCTCCCAGCTCGGGTTGGGACACCACTTAATTACATGCCTTACTCAACTCACGCATACATCACATTTTACGCAACTTCAAGCAACATAAAAGAAAAGAATGATGATTTTCCCTTAAGAAAGACGTCAACCCATCTATCAACGGGAAAATCGTGCACTCTAAGCACATTGGTTACTCAGAAGATAATGTTCATGAGTTCTGATATTATGTTTTCCAGCAAATTTGACCCAATGATCAGATTACAAGATTTTACTTATGATTTCTATTTGGCCACTCTATTCAGATATGATATTTAGCTTATGATTATACATGATTTAGATTCATATTTTAGCATGCAGTCCTTACTCCCATGATATTATGATCTATGTTTATATGCATGATTTCAGTTAATAGTTACTCAACATGTTTTCTTACCTTGCATACTCAGTATATTCCATGTACTGACCGCATACTCTATGCTATATCATTTTCTGATACAGGTTCGGATGATCAGACCTAATTCTGCCATTAGTCCAGCTTCCCGCAGCTTAGTTTAGTTCCTGCTATGGTGAGTCCTCATTTTTTAAGGAACTCCAACTTAGCATTTGGTTACGTTATTTTAGTTTTGACACTTTAGCGAGCTAGTTGGGGTGTTATCCCTTCAGCTTATCAGATAGTAGCAGAGGATCATTAGACATTATGTAGGTTATCAACTTTGTTGAGTATTTACTCTATGTTATATTGTTACATTATTTAGACTTCAGCTTATTCATGTTTTAGTTATCAGATTTCGCTTGATGTGTGCTCTTTAGTTGTTATGTTCATTCCATGGGTCAACTTGGAGCCATCCATGGTTCTAGGTCCCCTTTCCCGATCCGGGCCTATGTTCAAGTCGTGACACTAGGTTCTTACCCTTTTTCATTTGAAGCCTCCTTGCTTTCTTTCTCAATAACAACCTTTTCGGGATTAACATCCGCTTCTCCCTCGATGAGTTCGTCCTATTCATCAACACAATCTGGTGCTCTTGGCACCTTACCACTCATATCATTTCTTGTTTTGGGTTCATCACATTATTGGGCTTAACGTCCTCATTGGCCAACACTTTCCCACTCCTTAAGACAATGGCTATACAATGATTATCCTTCTTCGGATTAGACATTGTCTCACTTGGGAGGGTCTCTTTCATCCTGAGGTTCATTTGGGTAGAAAGGTGATTCATTTTAGTTTCCAAATGTTTAATGGATGCTGAATGAGAACTCACCATTTGGGCCAGGTTAGATACCTCTCTTTTTAGCTCTTTGACACCGCTATCAGTGGACTCAACTTTCTTTAGCACTCTTGCTAACATTTCTTTAATCTTTGAATTACCAACATCACTTACCCCGAGTTGCATTTGGGGTGCATCAGCCTTATGAGGGGGGCACATATGGATTTGAACTCCTATGGTATCTCTCCTCTTCACGATTTGGCTCCCTATTTCCCCATTTTTCATTCCTATCAACCCCACATTGGTTATCACAATTGCTCCAACCTTGATTCTCATCACGTGGAAGCCAAGGGCCTTGGTTGGCACCTTGATATCCCGAGCGACAACCTCCATTTAACCAGACATGAATTGACACTCTTCGTCATATCTTGGCGGTGGTGCTTTCCCCTCATCCTTCATAGGACCTTGGGTCCCTACTGCATTAACATTCTCGGACTCGGTTACCTACACATGCTTTATCATTAGCTCAAGATGGGTTATCATTTTTGCCAAGGTCTCATCTCTCTCGTCATCCCTTTTTCTCATCTCTGCAGCCATAAGGTTGGAAAAGACACTACTTGGGGATGCTTTAGTGTCCCTAGTGTGCCATGCCCTATTCATCTTGGTCATACGATCTAAGAGAGCTTTCGCCAATCCATATGTCTGGTCCATCAAGGACCCACCAACGAGATTATTGGCCACAGACTTATTTATTGAGTCAAGTGAGAGATAAAAGCTTTGTAGAAGAACACCATCAAGCAACCTATGGTATGGATATATTTCCACTTTCTTTTTGAGTCATAGCCAAATCTCATTCAAAGATTCACCCAGAAGTTGTCTAAAATTGGTGATATCATCCCTCAATTGGAGCATTCTCAAAGAAGGGAAAAATTTGTCCAAGAAAGCTTCCGTTAGCTCATGCCATGAGGTAATTGACCAGAGAGGTAGCTCCTCCAGCGAAATAGTGGCTTCTCCTATTTGTGAGAATAGGAAAAGTCTCAGCCATATTGATTCTTGGCTGAGGTTGGTATTTTTGAAAGGTTGGCATATTTTGAGGAAATTTTGGGGGTGTCAATTTGCATCGTCACTCGGTTGCCCTCCAAAGAGTCCTTTCATTTGTAGCAAATGTAGCATAGTTCTCATCACATGAAATACAACATTCCCTACTGTAGGAGGTAGGTGTATAGCACAAACTATGTTGGGTATCATTGGATTACATCCTCATGGTCCATGGGGCCGTCCAAAGAACCTTCTTGAGGCTGTTGGCTCATATAAGTTGTCCTAAAGAACACCAAAAACAATCGCAACGTAAAAAAACACAAGATGCTTAATTAATTTAAATCAACAAACAACTAAGGGTTATCAAATCTCAGTCTCCGGCAACGACGCTAAAATTGATGACATCTAAATCCACTCCTTGCTAGGAGAGAGTGTACACGACTGTCACAATATAATTTACTCAACTCGTGAGTTAGGGTCGAATCCCCAGGGAATGAAGATTGATGAAAACAAAAGTCGTTTATCAAATTTAACCAAATAGCATCATTATTACAACACTAGGAAAGTAGATATTGGGTGATTGTAATATCACAATTTGAATTAAAAGTCAACAACAAAATAGGGCAACAAACTTCAAAGTAATAATATGAGAAAACACTAGGGGTGTCATATTGATGGGGCATTGATAGGATTGGGGTTCACTAGAGATTTAAAGAATTACTTATGAACAAAAATAGTCATGGACAAGGTGGCACCCGATATTTCTCAACTAATTGGGTGCCTTTTGCCTTGGGTTTTCTCAAACCCCAAGGCCCCATACACTTCAACCACAATGACTTGGGTAAGAAGTAAGCTATCTAGCCTCAATTCTTTAATGGTCGTGTGAAAGTGAATATTAGCTATCTCTAGCCCAACACCCCACAATCAAAACCCAAATATCCACCATTATTTTCTCACCATATTCTATTCCACTTTTTCAAGAAATAATAGAATAAGTAAACATAATCTATACTTGCAACTATAGATATTTCAATTATAATTTAGAGAAAATAATGGAGTTATGCTAAATAAATAATTCAAAGATTAAACTAGCAACACCCAATCCATTCTAGCCCCTATCATGCACATACCCCTAGCAAGAGGTTTAACTAGTCATAGATGCAGAACAAGAGATTAAACCAATAATGGAATCGATATCGTTAATCATTAAGAAGAAACTTCAAGCTCAATTTGTTCTTCAATGGATGTTTAACTTAGAAAGATGAAGAACATGAAGGGAAAATCTCTCACTTCTCTCTATCTTTTTCTCTCGCTAAAACTCAATTCAAAAACAATACAATGCAATGGAATGGAATATTCTATTCTTTCCAAATGGTGTATAAAAATAAGGTAAGGCTGCTCCTCTTTTCTTCTGCATGTATGCCCATTTTTCCCTGAGAAGCATCCAAAATGTTCTCATGCCAGAGCTGGATCATTTTACCCTTTTCAACACGGCCTCACTTGTATGGCACCTGCATTTCTCAAGTGCCCATCCACGAGGCACAAGTCACTCGCAACTTCATGCCAGAAGATCAGACGGGTTTCTACATTTGGCACCCACGTTTCGTAGGTTCTACCCTGCTTTCTGTAGGTGCTACTTTAGCCTTAATGCATGTGCTCCTGCATTTTGCCTTTGTGTCGCAGGTGTCATCCTGCAAAGTGTAGGTCCTCTTCGTCCAACACCATGCTTTTAGTTTAATTCCTTTGCTTTATCTATTTGAACTGAATACCTGTAAAAACCAAAGATAAAGGGCATAAAACATTCCTAAATGACTTGAAAACCAAGTAAAATCTCATGCTTAAAAGCCTAATGAGTTGGTAAACTACCAACTCATCAAATACCGCCACCTGGTTATCTAAGAAGTTTGCCTCCTTCTGCACTTCAGACCCCATGATATGTTTTTTGAGCAGGTCTATAGAAGTTCTCATGTGAGATAATTCCTGATCATGCTTCTCCTCCTTCATGCGTTGCTCCGCAATCATCCCTATAGAATCAACTGTCTCCACCACTCTAGTATGCGAGGCTCTGTTTATCTTAGTTACTCAATCAAATATGGTGGTTGCTTCCTCCCATGAATGACTCATCAATGCTTCATCTGCCATGTATCTGCTACATCCTTTGTGCTGTTGTTCAGAGACCTGTAAAATATTTCCAACAAGCTGTCATTAAGAATTCTGTGGTTTCGAGCACTTGGTCAACTTCTTCTTTAATCCCAACCATGTCTCATGAAGTTCCTCTATCTTAATCTCTTGGAGGTTGTAGATCTCATCTTTGAGTTGAAACATCCTATAAGGTGGAAAAAACCTGTCCAGATGGGCATGTTTCAGCTCCCTCCAGTTGGTGATGAAGTCATTTGGCAACTTCGACAATCAAAGAGTAGCTTTACCAGATAGGGAAAATTGAAAGAGCCTTAGTCTGATGGCATCCTGGCTCACTCCAGGCAACCTGTAAGCCTTACAAATATCCACAAAGTTCATCAAGTGGAGATTTGCGTCATCAGCAGCATTATCAGAGAACACACCCCTCATATTAATCAATTGGATCATTATGCTTGTGATATCAAATTTTGCCTAGTAGGCAAATGTTGGGGTACAATAGTTCCTATTGACCTAGCTTCATTAATATTCAGGTCCTCATCATCAATAAAGTGAGGAGAGTATTTATGGAAATGGTGCAGATCACCGCGTATGTTCCCCCTTCTGTTCCGGCGGACATTGTTAACCTCTTCTTAGGTATCATCTACCTATGGAAGAGTAGCATGCTAGGATAACTCATCTTGATGGTCCTCATTAGCACGATGAGCTTCAGTTGCCAACCTAGCCTCTATCTGTTCTGGGGTCTCCAAGCCAATTATTTTTTGCGGTGTTCATTCAAGTTCTTAATCAATAAGTACTAGAGGGTTTCTGCTACTCTACATACTTGGCATTGACCAAGTCATTACCTATGTAAAAACAAAAAGAAAAGAAAATGTAAATAAGGAAGTAATGACTATAAGTTAAATAAAAGCAATTAATCTAATCCTAAGCCGCATTCCCCAGTAATGATGCCATTTTTTATAACGATCAAATTACACTCCTAAAGGAAGTATAACGCAGACGTTGTAAATAAAGAACCTAACTGAGGTTGGGGTCGATCCCACAGGGAATATGGTTAAGATATAGACTAATGCTAGTATTCAAACTTTTAGTTCAATTATTTCCTAAAAGGGGGATTTTAAATCAAGTAACAATATTTTGAAATGGAGTTGTGATCAATAGTTATGCAATCAAATAGGGAAGTGTTCCCCATGGCTTCTTAACTAGGTCAGATTGTTACACTCATGATCTATCCCAATACTTATCCTGTAGAACTAATAAATTATGCTGATATAACGACTAATTCTATCACGCTCCACCTTGGGAGGCCTGACTGGCACCTCATGCCACACTAGACTATGCACTAACCTGGCCGGGCATATACACTTCAGGTGCATCCCAGTAACACATAATCAAGGAAATAAATAGCTATATCTCGGTTGTAAACACAGCCCTAGGACGATAAGGCCACTACACAATGCCTGGAGTAACCAGCTAACCCAGCAGCTGCAATAGTAATATCATCCTATGTGAGCTGACAAGACCACCATGCTCCTAACAGATAATATCACTAGGCTCCACATGGACAAAAACACATATCATATCACATATATGCCCCACATGACCAATAACACATAACTAATCAAAAGTTGTAGTCTGCAAGCCTCTAAGATAAAAAATATTGGCCGGGACAAGGCCTTGACCTACCCAGAAACTATACATCCACAGATAGCCAAACTTTAAATGTCTGGAAACTTCGAAAGAAAAGGAGCTAGCCAATATACTGGATCTGAATAGCTACCGAGACAGTCTCAAACCTTGTCTTTTTGGACCTGCAGGCAAGTATGCAGCACCCCGTGCGTGGGCATCAGTACAATATGTACCAAATATGTAAGGCAGTAAAAAATAATGGAATGAAAGCTGATAAGGTGCTGAAAATAATCACTAATAAGGGCTAGAAGTTAACCACATAGTATGGACTATAGCTAAGAGGTAATGTACAAACAAGAACCTAACCTAGCCCCCATAAGCCTAGAAGGTACAAACAATAGAGAATAACCTACTTGGGCCCCCAAAAGCCTCGGCAAGTGCAAGCAATCAATACTCTTCCTATCTTTACTACTATAGGCCCGTAGGCAAGCTGTAATTAAGGTATACTTGACCTCTGAAGTTGGACTGAGCCTTCTAGGCTCCTGTGACTGTTTCTGAGTCGTCTGGGCTCTTGTAGCTGTATCCAAGCCATCTGGGCTCCTGCAACAGTGTCTGAGCCATCTGGGCTCCTGTTATTGTGCCTGAGCCATCTGGGCTCCTATAATTGTATCTGATCCATTTGGGCTCCTATAACTACATCTGAGCTGTCTGGGCTCCTATAATTATATTTGATCCATCTGGGCTCCTATAGTTTTATCCGAGTCATCTAGGCTCCTGTAACTGTATCTGAGCCGTCTGGGCTTCTGTAGCAGTATCCATAAGTGTAAGGAAGCTACACGATTGCTAACAATAGGTAGTTTACCTAGAAAGCTACCGCCCGATCCATTTGGCAACCTTGGTGCCAATGACTGGAAATAAGGCCATTCTATCATGATTCTAGTCCTATAGGTGTCAAGATACGCGAATTATTTCTATGTGAGCTCTATTATATATATATATATATAATATATAGGCATAGAATAGTACATCATATCACTAAACCATGCCCTATGCTACTTGACTTAACAAAGTACACTAATAGCTATCCTCAAGCCACTTCGGCCTCAATATGGCAACAAAACACTTACTAATTCCCTTAACTGGTATGTAACTAAACGGGAAATCCTTTTGTCGCCTCTGGTGATAATCAAAACTTAATACAAACTTCCGGACAAATTATACTATATTATAACCTCAATTAATCTCATAGTAGCTAACCACAACACTATAAACATAATCTACTTCGAGGTATTGATCGTATCAGCTAAACAACAGGAGTAACTTGCTAAGAGGAGTTAGTCTTAACATACAACTTTTCGTAGGTTCCACTTTACTGGCAAGAATTTCAGCTCAAGCTTGTGATTCCTTTATCCTTTAGCCAATTATACCAGCACATACACCACATCTAAACATCCATATACAGGCGAAAGAACAACAAAAACTTCCACTCACTTACAACCTCCGACAAGAGATAAAACTAGGAATTTATTATGATAGGGAGGTAGAAGTATTTACCTGAACATTTATATAAACTTAAACTTGGAGGATGTTAATTTTCATAACTTCTACCATCTTAGCACGTCCACATCTGAGCTAATTTCGATGAAACTATTCTGTCATGATGCTCTCCACACCCTTAATAACCCATATCCAAGTTGGATTGATATTTGGAGTTGATTTGACCCTTTAATTTTATTCAAAATCATGAAAAACTTAGAGGAAATATTGGGATAAAGGGCTTCTCATCTATTTTGGAAATTACTATGATGAAATAATGAATTTTGGGCCAAAAATTTCCTTAATTAGGTTTCCCAAAAGGCAACCCGACCTGGCTGGTCCGTGACCCGCTTTTTCCCAGACAGTCTGTGCCAAAACACTCATAATTGTTTGCTCTGATGTCGTATTGATTAGCTGTTTAATATTTTGGAAACTAGACTCAAAGATATTCAATTTAATATATTTTAAGTCTCATAATTAATTATAGATTGGGAGAAAATCCTCAAGACATTTGACCCAAATTTCAAAGAATTTCTAAAAGTAACTTGCGATAACTTTGCTGATTTTCATTACAACTTTCTTGACTTCACATTTTAACGTACAATCATTGAGTGTTATGAATAAATCATAACACAACCTTCTTTTGGCTCTAAGAACTCTTGGCCATAGCTCAAAATTATGGGGTGTTACATCTGATCTTGGGCAAATTTATATGCCCAAGTGATTCTCAAAAGTACCATTTTAGCCTTGTTTATCTATCAATGTGTATACATTCTCATGTAATTGGTAATAAAATGTGAATTTATACTAACCAACATGATTAGCATTATTTTGCAGGTAAAATGTAATTTCGGGAAGCGAAAATGCATGTTGGAGGATATCGGGGTTGGACTTGGATGCGAGCAAGGGACAAGACATTGGACACCATAAAATAAAGGGGCTCCACGATGGAGCTGTGTCACGTTGCCATCGCGGAGGCGTTCTGCCTAGATGGGAATTTTCAGCCCAATTCCAGTGTGGGTTCGCGATGGGTCTGTGGCACGGTCGCTTGGCTCCGCATTGCACGACGCGCCACGTTGGGCTTTATTTCCTGGACCCCCAATTCCAGTGAAGGTCCGTGTCCGTAGCGTGTCACGGAGGCAGTGCTCCGCGATGCACTCCGTGACACGTTGCTTGTTATTCCGGGAAAAATTCCCACTAGTATAAATAAAACACTTAGGTTCATTTTTTCAATATTCTGACTTGGTGGAGCAAGAACATGAGTTACAGGCAGTTGAGGGGATGAAATTATCAGGGTTTTTCTCTCTTTCCTTCTCCTTGTATTCAATTGGTTGTATGTTTAACACTCATTTAACGATGTTTAATCCACAAATGAGTGGCTAATTCATCTTCTTGCTGAGGTTATGAACACTTGTAATGAAATGTGATCATTGATTCTTTGATTTTTCATCTTTTCTTCCATGGTTGTTCTGTTAATTCTTGTTCTTACTGCATTAATGTGTGGCCTATGTTAATGTATATCTAAAAAGTCCAGTTTCACTCGAAAGAGCAAGAAATTGGAAAGTTGTGAATTAATAGGATATGATCTTTTCTTGGTTTGGGAAAATTGGGAATTGATTTACTTTCAGGATAGAAATATACCTGAAAGTCGTATTAGTCAATTTAGGAACCGAGTTTGTATGGATAGAACATGAATTGCATTTAATTATAGAAATGTAGGTGGTTGGTTTATGATTCTTAAGTGAGGTTAAATACGAGAGTTTTAATCTCTTGGCAAATTTTCTTGGCTAGCAACCGGAGGAAAAGACTAACCAAATTACATCGATAATTAATTTCATTACATGTTCATTTAACCTCAGCATGCTCTCATTCATAGTTCAGACTCGAATTAGATAGTTGTTTTAGCTTTAGCATAAAAATTATAAAACAAAATATCAAACTCTTGGTTACACTGTTGTCTGCATTTTAGAATCAAAATATAGTACACTTGAGCAGATTGCACTTCATCCCAGTCCCTGTAGGATCGATACTTGGCTTAGTTAAGCCAGTTTACTACTTGTTCGACCACGTGCACTTGCGTGTGAGTTTTATACCCATATAACACCCCGAACAAGATTTTGGCGTCGTTGCCGGGGATTGGCAATTGGTGAATTTGTTTTAAGTGTTAATTTACTATATTTTTGTTTTCTTAGTGTTGACAACTTGGTCTTAGCCTGTATTTTGCAGATTTAATTTCTGTTGAACACTGGCAAGAGACAAGGAGCTGGTGGACTCGTATATAGAGCCATAAAGAATATTTCATAGTAAGCGGAGAGAAGCTCTAGAAAGAAAGCTGCAGTTGCTCAGACAGACGATCATGGAGCAACAACAGAATCCACCGGTAGTACGAGCAGTGTTAGTGCCCAAAGAAGTAGCAGCTCGGCCGGTTCGCGAGGTGGCAATCCCACATGATAATAATGTCACATCTAGAATCCACAAACCTGAGCCAGGAGGGAGGTTCGAACTTAAGCAGCTTATGGTGCAATTGCTGCACACTAGTGGGCAGTTTACCGGTCTCCCTCATGAAGAACCACAGCAGCATCTCCAAAATTTTTTGGAGATAAGTGACACTTATATCCCCGCTGGAGTGTCATCAGATTAGGTCCAGCTTACATTTTTCCCATTTTCTCTATTGGGAGAAGCCAAGAGGTGGTTTAAAGCTGAGCCACCGAATTCTATTTCTACGTGGGATGATCTTGCAAGGAAATTCTTGATACGGTTTTTTCCCTCCGGTAAAATAGCAAGACTTAGAAGTCAAATTCTAAGTTTCAAACAGAGAGAGCGAGAGAATTTATATCAGGCCTGGGAGAGATTCAAGTCCATGTTGCGGGATTGTCCTTATCATCATCAGTCCAATGATGTGCTGGTGCACACTTTTATAGAGGGTTTGGAACCCCACACAAAAATATTGCTAGACTCAGCAGCTGGAGGACAAGCGCTGGAGAAAACTTATGAGGAGTTGTATACCTTGTTGAACCGTATTTCGCAGGGCAATCCGGAATGGAATGCTGATTCATCAAGAGGCGGGATAAGGAAAGCAACAGGAGTGCTAGAAGTGGATGGGTTTACAGCTATTGCTGCACAGATAGCTGCATTACAAAATCAACTTAACACCCACTTCAGCAACATGACAATGAACCAGCCTCAAGCCCCAGTGAATGCAGTGCAGCAGATGTGGTGTGAAGTGTGTGGAAGCAGTGAGCACTCAGCTGAGTGTTGTGGAGCCAATCCTGACGCGGTAAACTTTGTGGGAAATGTACAAAGGAACAATCACCAACAATATGGTAATAGCTACAATTCCAATTGGAGGAATCACCCTAATTTCTCCTGGGGTAGCAACAACCATCAGGGGCAAAGTTCGGGTCAGGGTGTGCAAAGGAACCAAGGAGGGCAGCAGAATTATCAAGCACAATTCAGAAACAACAATGCACCTCCTCCAGCACCATCACCCAGCATTGAGGAGATGTTCAAGACCATGATAGCTAACCAAGCTCAATTGCAGGCTGACTATGTGAAATTGGCAGTCGAAATGAAAAACAACCAGTTAGCTACCAAGGCACTTGAATATCAATTTGGGCAATTTGCTGGAGCCCAAAACACAAGGCCTAGAGGAGGACTTCCAAGCGACACAGATCCCAATCCCAAGCAGGTGAATGTAGTGACCACAAGGAGTGGTTTGCAGCTGAAAGAGGTGGAACCAGAAAGACCACCTCAACAATCGGGAGTAGCAGAAGTTGAGAGGGAGCAAAGTACTGAAAGGGGGGAGACTAAGGAAGCTGAATCAGAAAGACCACCACCCCCGTTCCCTCAACGATTAAACAAACGCAAGGAGGAGGCGTGTTTCAAGAAATTCATGGAGGTGCTGAAACAGGTACATATTAACTTACTTTTAGTTGATGTTTCGCATGGAGTACCGAAATATGCCAAGTATACAAAGGACATCGTGGCAAACAAAAGTCGGTTGACTGAGTATGCTATGGTGGCTCTAACAGAGGAGTGCACTTCTCAGATTCAAAACCGACTAGCCACAAAGCTCAAAGACCCTGGAAGCTTTACTATACAAATTACTATTGGGCAGAGCATCCGAGCTCGTGGATTGTGTGATTTGGGAGCGAGCATAAATTTGATGTCGTCATCGGTATTCAAAAAGTTGGGTCTAGGGAGTCCTAGACCCACAACAGTAATCTTGCAATTGGCGGGTCAGTCCTTAGCCAGACCTGATGGCATTGTGGAGGACGTTCTGGTGCAAGTTGGCTCCCTCATTTTCCCGGTAGATTTGGTCGTGCTGGATTTTGAACCAGACGTGGAAGTCCCATTTATTTTGGGACGTCCTTTCTTGGCGACCAGGAAAGCACTAATTAACGTAGCTGCGGGGCAGCTAACAATGTAAGCACACGACAAGGTGGAGGTGTTCGATGTGTACAAGGCACCCAAGCTCCCGATGGTGCATGAAGAACTCTCGATGATCAATGTGATTGATCAAGGCGATGATGAGCAGATTAAGGATTCACGAGAGTTAATGGTAAAACCACCAGAATGATGTAAGCACTACTGGGGGGAGGACGGTGATCGAGAGAAATCATCCATTACCCTAGAGGACAACTGAGCTTAATGACGTCGTGCCGCGACAGTAAACCAGGCGCTGTGCATGAGGCAGCCCGTGAAAATTATTTTTCTTTTTTTCTCGTTGTAAAGTGTAAATAGATTTTTCTTTTTCTTTTTCTTGATTTACTACAAAATTTTAGTTTTTGTTTTTGTTTTATTTTTATTTAGAGTGAAACCTATAATTCTAACAAATTTTGTATAATGAGATGAATTTCAGGTCAAACGGAGGAAAATATGCATGGAATCGCAAAGGAAAATTCGAGGTATGAAAATTAACAAAAAGTGGCAAAACAGTGAGCTAGGGCGATAGCTCCGTGTCACGGAGGTGGACCTCCGCGTTACCCTCCGAGACACATTGAGGTATAATCTAGATTTTTTTAAAAATTTCCAGAACAGGCTCGCGACGGCTCTGTGTCACGGAGGCAGTGCACCGCGATGCACTCCGTGACACGTTGCCGGGTATATCGCGACGGGTCACACCGGGTCGCCGGGTGACCCGCGCGATTTTTCTACTTTTTAACCCCGAAAACCCCTTCCTTTTCATTATTTTTCACTCACTCCGCGACCAAACTCCCCAAAACCCATTCCCCTTCAATGTGACACGGAGTAGGCTAAGAAAATCATCAAGTTTGCTTCAATTCTTCAATTTCAAGGTATGTTATTCGATTTCATCTCATTTCTTGTCAATTTTCTTCGATAGTGAGCATGGGAGGTGAGCTAAGTTTGCCCTAAGTAGAAATTAATCATGAATTCAATTGAATTGTTCTTGATGAATGTTCGGAATGTCATATTGATTGCATGAACTTGTTAATTGCATAATTCAATCGAATTTTCTTGATATCATCATTTCTAGGGCTTGTTTTTGAATTTGAAGTGAAAAACGTAGTGAACTTGTGAAATTCATGCCGGGATGTACATGTTGAGTGAGATGAGTCGGTGTGATAGTTGTTATCATGTTAAAAGACCGACGGATTCTCGGGTTAGAGGAATATTGAAATTTGCAAGAATTGGGTTGGTTGTATAGGTTCGTGTAGATAAATTTATGTTGTTGTTTTCGTTTCTTTGTTTTTCCTTGCTAAGTGCGATGGATTAAAAGGTTATCGATGATAATGATTGTTATTAGCTGTACGAAGTCTGAGTAGTACATCGAATATATACCGTCGAATTCTTCGTATGCACTAAGCATGTCTGTATAGTTGGTTGTTTATTTGTGTAAATAAAGATGATCTTACTGGTATTTTGTATCTGTAGCTAAGGACTAAGTGTGGGGTAACCTAGATTAACCCGACCTTAGTCGAAGTTAATATCCATTGGCTTAACATTTATCTTGTCTACATGGTTGACAGGTAAAATGGCAAGCAGGCAAGAGAAAGGGAAAGGCGCATCAACTTCTGGCGCCAGAAGGAAGCGAATCAGACTGGGCACAACAGTCCCAGCAGCACCAGCAGTTCCACGCGGCCAACGCCGCCAATACGGAACAAGATGGGTGACAGATGAGGGGAAGAAGTGGTACGCAAAGCACAAAGAAAATAAATACTTCCCCGAGGAGCATATAGCACGGGAACCATTGGCATAGGAATTCACTAGGATTGTCCACCGGATCGAGGCAGCTGGGCTCAACTTTATTTTTGAAGAGCCTAAGGAATGCAATCTGCACCTGGTTCGGGAATTCAATGACAACTGGAACCCGACTATCAGAAGTCACACCATCAAAATCAGAGGGCAAATGGTCACTTTGGAGCCCCACCACCTCAATGCTATCATAGGGGCGCGAGACACAGACATCCATGTGTTTCGACAGCTGAACATTACCCCACCATATGCGGACATTAGACGCACCTTGTGTGGGACCCGATCGACAGCTAGATGGAGCAGACACAAGGAGAGGGGCTACCATCAAACTTTGTCGTATTCACAGATGAACAGGGAAGCCAGAATATGGCTAAAGATTGTATGTTCCTGCCTAATCCCGGGGGTACATATGACAGATGTAACCCGGGATCGTGTGTGCCAGGTGTACGCCCTGATGAAAGGGCTGGAGATCAACGCGGGGGCGGTGATTATCTCTGCCATGAAGAGAGCCCGGTTGCATCAGGGGCACAGGTAGGGCTTTGGTGGACTACTCACCACCTTCCTTAGGGGCCTAGATGTCGAGGAAGAGGCCCTTGACTATATCCCGCAGATGGAGCGGCGGGCCTTAGATGTTACTAAAACTAAGGCACCTGACACCACCCACGGGCCAGTGCTTACACTTGGCGAGCGACACGCTCGTGATGATCAATATATGGATCGCATGTATGGGATGCAAATGCTCCAGCTAAGGATAGGCGGGAGGCCGGCGACAGAGGAGGAGCTATGGCAGCTCGAGCTAGACTACCCCTTCAGCGAGAACGCCAGGGCTCTATGTCGAGTGGGGCCAGCATTTGTAGAGCCCACGGATTATGATGTCCCCACAGATGAGGAGACACGTCGGGAGGACTGCGATGTGGATTCCGATGAAGACGACGGGGGCGATTCAGACATGGTAGATGAAGCAGCAGCACCCGATGAAGAAGTGAAGTACTTTGATTGATCAGGGAGTTCCATCACCCGATTTTTGTGCTATTTTAATTTTTGTGAACACTGGGGACAGTGTTCGAGATAAGTGTGGGGTGGGAGTAGTTAGGTGCTAGGCTTTGCTATTATGTATGTATGCTCTAATCTGTTGTCATGCCTGTGAAATTTTGTTGTTCCCTGTGATTTGTGAATTGTTAAGTTGTTGTTCTGTAGTGTAAATTTATGTGAAATTGTTGTGTGTTGCTGAATGTTGCTAGATGATTTTTGTACATATTTTTGTCTATCGAAATGATCGATATTTTCACAATTTTTTTACTTTTTGGGTTTCTCAACGTTTGTTTTCGGTTCTTTTACTGAGAATGGTCCCATTGAACCGAAGTCATAGTAGTGACCGTTCCCTATGATGGATGGATGACGACTGTCTTAAGGGAAATGTAGTCGTTAGGAGTAGTTTTTTTTTCAATTATTTTTCAGTTTTGTCCTTTGGTGGGTTGCATCCCAAAACCTGTAGTTACTGTATGGTTGCGAAATTCTGGTTGCGTGTTGTACATGATATTTAAAATGTAAAGGTGATTCCAATGAAAGCATGCAACTTTGTAAATATGTTGAGATACCTAGGCCATAGAGTTCGATTCAGTGTGATTGAAGCTTAATGTTTGAAATTGTGTAATTAGCTGATTGAAGAGTCTGTGAATACATCTTGTGTTGAGCATGTGCAATAAGTGTGAAGTGAGGTGTTGTTATTCCATGCTGTTGTGAAATGTCTAGAACTTGCCTGGTGTGTGTAAAAAACGAAATGAAGGAGGTGTATTGTAGGAAAGGATGTAGGCATTTCTTTGTTTTAACCGAAAGTTTCTATTTTTCATTGTCGTACCCACCTTGATTGTCTACCCTAGTCAGCCCGTTGAGCCTTTAGACTATTATTTTTTCTTTTGTCAAAAAGTGTAAACCGAGCTTAATCCCTTCTTTTCATTAGCCGTAAAGTAGATACAAAACTCCTAAGCGCTTAAGAAGAGAAAATCATTTTCCCAAAGTGTCAAAGAGTGAGAATGGTGAAAAGAAAAAGAAAAGCAGGGTGATAGAAGAAAAGAAAAGGTTGAAGGTGCACTTGTTATAAATAAACTATAATGAAGGTGCATGAATAATCTTTGTTGTTGTGTCAAGTGTGCTTAATAAGATGGGCCAAACTAAAGAAAAACATCAACAATGGGAGGATGGAAAGAAGAAACAATGTCCATGAGTTGATGGGATGTGTTGAAAAGACACATAAGGATGCTACTGGCTATTATTGGCTAACCCAATATTTACTAGTTCCGTAGCTTCCATTACAACCAGTTAAAGTCCTACGTGATCTTACATTGCATTTCTTTATATTAGTGGAGTAATACACTAAGGGCAAGCTTATGGGTCATGACATGATGCATGTGAATTCTTTTGGGAGAGAGAGCGAAATTGTGTTTACATGCCCCTGCTTAAAATTTTGTGAGTCATATGAGCAAAAAGGGGAAGATTCTCTTGTGTTGTGAGGGCACATGCTTGATGAGAGATTAATTTTCGTGTCGGATATCTTGATCAACTGATTTGTATGAGTTTGCCAATATCGAGAGTCGACTCTTAAGTCTAGGAGGTCTTGATGTATTGAAGGTCATTGCATTGATAGGACCATGCATGGTTTCTTGATGATTTGCT
Organism: Datura wrightii; assembly: GCA_035772735.1. NCBI lineage: Eukaryota > Viridiplantae > Streptophyta > Magnoliopsida > Solanales > Solanaceae > Datura > Datura wrightii. The sequence continues at coordinate 131,552,463 of JASDFA010000006.1, forward strand.
GTATTGAATAATCGGTATGACCGTAGCCAACATTGTCGAACCAAAGTAGCGAGGTTGGGATGTAAATTGCATGAAGTGTAGGATTTTTGTTCGAGGACGAACAAGGATTTAAGTGTGGGGTAAGTGATCTTGGGCAAATTTATATGCCCAAGTGATACTCAAAAGTACCATTTTAGCCTTATTTATCTATCAATGTGTATACATTCTCATGTAATTTGTAATAAAATGTGAATTTATACTAACCAACATGATTAACATTGTTTTGCAGGTAAAATGTAATTTCGGGAAGCGAAAATGCATGGAGGATATCGGGGTTGGACTTTGATGCGAGTAAGGGACAAGACATTGGAAAGCATAAAATAAAGGGGCTCCGCGATGGAGCCGTGTCACGTTGCCATCTCGGAGGCCTTCTGCCTGGATGGGAATTTTCAGCCCAATTCTAGTGTGGGTTCCCGATGGGTCCGTGGCACGGTGGCTTGGCTCCACTTTGCACGTCGTGCCATGTTGGGCTTTATTTCCTGGACCCCCAGTTCCAGTGAAGGTCCACGTCAGTAGCGTGTCACGGAGGTAGTGCTCCGCGATGCACTCCGTGACACGTTGCTTGTTATTCCGGGAAAAATTCCCACTAGTATAAATAGAACACTTAGGTTCATTTTTTAATATTCTGACTTGGTGGAGCAAGAATGTGGGTTACAGGCAGTTGAGGGGACGAAATTATCAGGGTTTTTCTCTCTTTCCTTCTCATTGTATTCAATTGGTTGTATGTTTAACACTTATTTAACGATGTTTAATCCATAAATGAGTGGCTAATTCATCTTCTTGCTGAGGTTATGAACACTTGTAATGAAATGTGATCATTGATTCTTTGGTTTTTCATCTTTTCTTCCATGGTTGTTCTGTTAATTCTTGTTCTTACTGCATTAATGTGTGGCCTACGTTAATGTATATCTAAAAAGTCCGGTTTCACTCGAGAGAGCAAGAAATTGGAAAGTTGTGAATTAATAGGATATGATCTTTTCTTGGTTTGGGAAAATTGGGAATTGATTTACTTTCAGGATAGAAATATACCTGAAAGTCGTATTAGTCAATTTAGGAACCGGGTTTGTATGGCTAGAACATGAATTGCATTTAATCACAGAAATGTAGGTGGATGGTTCATGATTCTTAAGTGAGGTTAAATACGAGAGTTTTAATCTCTTGGCAAATGTTCTTGGCTAGCAACCGGAGGAAAAGACTAACCAAATTACATCGATAATTAATTTCATTACATGTTCGTTTAACCTCAGCATGCTCTCATTCATAGTTCAAACACAAATTAGATAGTTGTTTTAGCTTTAGCATAAAAATTATAAAACAAAATATCAAACTCTTGGTTACACTGTTGTCTGCATTTTCAGAATCGAAATATAGTACACTTGAGCAGATTGCACTTCATCCCAGTCCCTGTGGGATCGATACTTGGTTTACTTAAACCACTTTACTACTTGTTCGACCACGTGCACTTGCGTGTGAGTTTTATACCCATATAACACCCCGAACAACATCCTCCCCCCCTAGGAACATTCTTCCTCAAATGTAACCTAGATTCGTGAATTCAAGCTTGTAGGAGTTGCCAAAAATTTTGGTAGAGTCTCCCCTGTAATATGGACTATCTAAAACCTGAAACACAAAAAAGTCCAACATAAGCATCTCATAGGATGCTACGAACAACTTTATAACATAGCTCTACGACAAACAAGTGAGCAATCAATAACTATGATGATATAAGCAACAAAACAATATCTGAACAACTGTATCCACTAATAGTACATCCAGACTCTGAGTTTGAGTACTATCATTATGGGGTCTGGAAGAAGTGAGGATATCTAGACCTCATATCTTCCTCAACTTCCCAAGTCATCTCTTCTAAATTTTTGTTCCTCCATAAAACTTTTTCTAAGGCCATATCTTTGGTCCTTAATATGTGGACCTGTCGATGCAGTATAGCTATTGGAATCTCCTCGTAGGAAATATCTTCTGTGAACTAAACATCCTCAATTGGAAATACTCGAGAAGGGTCTCCTACGCACTTATGTTACATCGATACATGAAAAACTGGATGAATAGATTCTATCCCCAAAGGAAAATCTAACTCATAAGCCACTTGGCCTACCTTCCAAAGGATCCATTATGGCCCCATGAATCTAGGGCTAAGCTTGCCCTTCTTTCCAAATCTCATAACACCCTTCATCGGTGAAACTTTCAGGAGTACCCAATCATCGACATCAAAATGTAAGTCTCTATGTTGTACATCGGAATAGGAATTTTGATGACTCTAGGCTCAATAAATTCTCTCCGATGAGTTTAACTTTCTCTTCTAATTGATGTATCATGTCAGGTCTAATCAATTCTGACTCACCTACTTCAACCCATCCTATGGGGGGCCTGCATTTTCGCCCATATAAAGCCTCATAAGGCACCATCTTAATGGTAGAATGGTAATTGGTTTTATATTAAAACTCAATAAGAGGTAGGTGATCGTCCCAACTTCCTCCGAAGTCTAGCACACATGCCCGTAACATATCTTCAAGTGTCTGAATGGTGCGCTCTGCTTGGCCATATGTCTGGGGATGAAAGGCTGTACTCAAGTTAACCTACATCCCAAACCATTCTGAAACAACTTCTAGAATCTAGCTGTTAATTGTGGCCCTCTATCAGAGATGACAGTTATTGGGACACTATGCAGTTGGACGATCTATTTAATATACAACTCTACATAATATTCAGTTGAGAATGTGGTCTTGACCGGTAAGAAATGAGTTAAGTTTGCTAGCTTGTCAACAATGAACTAGATAGAGTCAAATTTATGCCTAGTGCGAGGTAAACCTGTAATAAAATCCATATTGATTGCTTCCCACTTCCACATTGGCACGGGTATCTCCTATGTCAGCCCGTCCAATGGGATGTTCACTTTTACCTCCTGGCAATTAGGACACTGTGCTACAAACTAAGCAATATTTTTCTTCATCCATTCCACCAATTGATCTCCTTTATATTATAGTACATTTTTGTTGAACCCGGGTAAAGTGAATAATGGGAATAATGTACCTCCACCATAATCTGCTGATGGAGTCGTTCCACATCTAGAATGCAGACTCGACCTCTGAATCTCAAAACTCCACCCTCTGTTATCTCAAAGGCTAACAACCCTTCTTGCTGAACCTTTGCTCTGAGCTATGCTAGGCTTGGGTTTTCATATTGTCTTTCTTTCACTTTCATAACCAAAAACGACACTACAGTATTCTGAATCACAACCCCATTATCTTCTAAATCTACTACCCGGATAGTTAGACTAGCTAACTGATGCATCTCTTGAACCATCTCCCACATTTCTAGACTCAAATATGATAAAATGCTTATGGATCTGTGGTTGAGGGCATCATCGACAATATTTTCCTTTCCTGGATGATTCAGGATATTTACGTCGTAGTCTTTCGACAACTCTAACCAACGATGTTGTTACAAATTCGACTCTATCTGCGTAAGAAAATTCTAGAGACTTTTGTGATCCGTGAAATGTCTACATGAACACCATATAAGTAATGCCTCCAAATTTTCAGCGCATGAATAACTGGAACTAATTCTAAATCATGGGTGAGATAATTCTTCTTGTGTTTCCTCAGTTGCCTAGAAGCATAGGCAATTACCTTACCATGTTGCATCAGAACACATCCTAACCCATTGCCTGAAGTGTCACCATACATAGCTTAGACCACTGAACCCTCTGGTAAGGCTAATACTAGCGCAGATGTTAGTCTGTCTTTCAACTCCTGAAAACTCTATTCACAAGCCTCAGTCCACTAAAACTTAGTTGCTTTCTGAGTCAGGTTCATTAACAGTGCTAAGAGGGCAGAGAATCCTTCGACAAACCTTCCATAATACCCAGCAAATCCCAGGAAGCTACGAACCTTAGTTGAAGTTGTGGGTTTGGGCCAAGTTTTACAGCCTCAATTTTATACAAGTCCACCTAAATGCTTGTTTCTGATACAATATGGCCCAAGAAAGCTACAGAATTTAACAAGAACTCACATTTCAGAAACTTCACATACAACTTGCGATCTCTGAGGATTTGAAGTACTATTTGCAGAGGATTTCTATGTTCAACTTCTGAACGTTAATATACTAGAATGTCATCAATGAACACTATCACGAACTAATCTAGAATGGCCTGAATATACTGTTTATCAAATTCATAAACACTGCTGGGGCATTTGTCAACTCAAAAGACATAACAAGGAATTCAAAATGGCCATATTTGGTTTTGAAGCCTGTTTTTGGAATATCCTTCTCCCGAACCCGTACCTAGTTGTACCCTGACCTTAAGTCAATCTTTGAGAAGTATTTTTCCCTCTATAATTAATCAAACAAGTAATCTATTCTCGGTAAAGGATACCTATTCTTGATAGTAACTTTATTAGTTGTCAATAATCTATACACATTTGCAATGAGCCATCTTTCTTTTTCACAAATAGGACTGGAGCAAGCCACGACGAAGCACTAGCCCTAATAAAACCTTTATCTAACAAGTGTTTCAACTGATCCTTCAATTATTTCAATTCAGCAAGGGCCATTCTGTACTGAGGAATAGATATGGGTTATGTATCCGGTAGCGTATCAATGGGGAAGTCAATTTCCCATTCTGGGGGAATACTAGGAAGCTCATCCAAAAATACATCTAGAAACTCATTAACTACCGGAATAGACTGAAGAGCCGGGGGTTCTGCCTGCACATCCCGAGCCCTTACATTAAAATAGGTACAACCCTTTGCAATCAACTTCCTTTCCTGAAGATAGGATATGAACTTACCCTTCAGCATAGGTGCATCTCCTTTCCATTCTCGTATGACTTCTCCTGGAAAATGGAATCTAACAATCTTTGTCCAGCACTCATCATTGGCATAATATGGTGCTATCCAATCCATGCCCATAACGACATCAAAATCAATCATTTCTAACTCTACTAAGTATGCAAAAGTTTGGCAACCAACAATCTCCACTTTACAACCTCGATAAATTATCTTGGAGACAATGGATTCCCCAACAGGAGTAGACATTAAAGACGATTGCTGAAGTAACTCTGGTAATGTATCAAACTTTCATGCAACTAATGGAGTAACGTATGACAAGGTAGAGCCTGGATCTATCAAAGCATAAACTAAATAGGAGTAAACATTCAATGTACCTGTCACAACATCTGGCGACACCTTAGAGTCTTGTCACCCTGCTAATGCATAAGTACGATCTGAACCACTGCCAGAATTGGATGCCCCTGATCTACACTTGCCTCTTCCTGTTGGAGATGAGGGATTGCGTCGTACAGTAGGTGTTGGAGCATATGAACCTATTGAAGACCTATTCTGCTTGTCCTAATCACCCTAATTTCTAGTCGGACAATCCCTCATCATGTGTCCCACCCGTTCATAGGAATAACAGGTGGTGGAGCCATGTATGTATCTCCCAAGATGTCGCCTATTATAGGTACGACAACGTGGTATAACTGGTCTCATCAGATCTGGACCCCTCTACTGTTGTGATCTTGACGCTCGTGAACTCTCACCGGGACCTAACTATCCACAACGATCTGATCTACTACCATGTTGCTGCTGAAATGGGGGCCTAGGTGGCCTCCCTGACAAACGAGGCCTAGGCCCACCTTGGAACTTTACCTGGAAGTTGGTATGTCTAGCCCTCCGACGCTGCTTCTAACCTGCCCTGTTAATCACATACCGACACTACCTGATTCCCTTTATGTTCTGAGTAAAGGCCTAAATCCGTGAGATATCCATATCGTCTCGTAATGTAGCTGTGATATAAGATTCCACATACTCTGGTGCAAGCCCCATAATAAATCGATGTACCCTGGCTGACATGATATCAACAAATGCTGGCGCATATCTAGACAAGGAATCAAATACCAACGTGTATTTGCTGACCCTCACTCAGACATGCTCCAAGTGTAATAACTAGTCTACTCTGTCTTGTCAGATCTCTCGGGGCAAATAGTGGTCTATGAAGGCTTTAGAGAAGCTAGGTCATGCAGATGGAGGTGCATCTCTTCCTCTGGTCCTCTCTCAACTTTCATACCATAAAACTACTATCTCTCGTAATCACAACACTACTAAGTCAATATATTCTATGGATCAAGCATGCATGTCATGACCCAAATGTAGGCCCGGATTGAGACACGGGAGAAGAAATCCCGAGAGGCTCCAAGTCAACCCATGACATGAACATAACATCTAAAGTCAACATAACAAAATGAATAATCAACATAATCAACATAGAGGAAGTCTACATACATATATCAACATCAATCTAGAACTGAATCTACAACGACAAGCTGATTTCTACATAACGTCTGAAAAGCCTCTAACATAACTGATGAGGTGATGGGCCAACACCCCCAAGTATCTTTATAAAGTATGAAACTGAAAGGAACATAATAAATATAAATGACTAAACATCCTCGAAGGATGAGGACTCACCAACACCGGCTGGACAGGTCAGAGAGGGAAGCAGGGGCTAATGATGCGGCTGAGACTAATCCCTCGGACCTGTATCATGAAATGATACAACATAGAGTATGTGGTCAGTACTTGGAATGTTCTGAATATGCAAGGTAAGTAAAATCGAACAGTTAAAATACATAAGAGTTCATAACAGTAGGACAACATGATCGTAACGTAAATATCATAATGTAACATAAGGGCTCAAGGTTTTCAAAATATTCATAAATCAGTCATAATCATAATAATAGGAGAAAAGCTTCATTAAACATGACTTGAGCCAAGGGAACTTAAACATAGCCATGCATAAATCATGAGGAATAATGGGAGATTCTTATAACCGAGATACTCTACATGAGTACACATGGAGCCCGACCTATAAACCCCTAGTCGGGAGGGTGTTCGTACCTTGCCAAGGGTATAACCATGAAAAGAGGCGTGATGTCACTCATGAAAGGCCCATACGGGCAAAAGTGAATGGTCTCAAGGAAGGTCCCATCATGACTATGTTGGCAAGTAGTTCTGACACTGAGGGTATGCTTGGACCTTGAATCTACTCAGTGTTAAATAGTACTCCCAAAACATATATAGTGCTCATTTTATATTAGGAAAAATATACATGAGATTCATGGGATAGTTTAAATCATAATAGTCATAAGCAAGCTTGAAATACGCGAACTAGCTATGTAATAAGGCCCATGAGTCACCGTAATCATAAGTCCATAAATCATGAAATTCATGCATATTTATAAAACATGTACATACTTGATATTTCATAAATCCATAATAAGTACTTGAGAGAAATCATATCATAAAGTATAAATCATAATTAGGCCAATTTCGATCAAGATCATAATGAAATCATAACTTGACTTTTAATAAGAATATACATAATTGGGCATAATTGGATTTAAATTCAAATCTATAAATTTATATTCAAAATAGTCATTAAATACGCCCATAGATCATAAAACATGATTTAATACATGAAAGGACTTGACCCATAGATAGATCATGGAGAATTTCACAAGAATTGGAATAAACCCCATGAGAATCATGAAACTTGAATCTAGAATTCAAATCCATGGAAATTGAGAAGAGTTTTGAGCATGAGAATGAAAGGAACTCTCATTATAGCCTTACATACCTTGGTAAATCAAATTCACACACCTACTTGAAAGCCTAAAGGAAATTGGAAAGAATTTGGTGAAATCTCTCAAACTTGATCTTCAAGGAAGGTTCTAGGTTGCATGAATGGAGAAGAATAAGCCTAGAATGAACTTACCCCTCTTAAAACACTCTATTCTGAGATTAAAACGACGTATTTTAGGCCTTAGGAACGTAGAAATTACGAAAATCCCTTAATAAATTTGAAGGGAAAAACACACTGCCAGTCACAAGGAGGGACTGGAGAACTCGTGCTCACTGACCACGACACGTGATCTTTAGTACTCATGATCAACACTGTCATTTCTCTTCTGTGGGTCACCACAAGGGAACCACGACTTGTGGTGACCAAGCCGTTGCCAACACTATCGAAAATTTTTATCCTTCAAACCACTCTTGACCACAGTTGACCTAACGAATCGTGGTGCTGACCATGACTCGTGGTCACACCCGTGGTCACCCCAAATATAAAAATTTCAACAAAGGCCAAACACCTCCGCACGAGTCACTCCATGACTCGTGGTGCACCCTACGGGTCATGGCATGACTCATCTTGTCACCTAGTGTAGAAAATTTAGCTTTCTCCGTTTCAACTCCCTGGTCTGATCTTAGGGTTCTCGGGGTAATACAATATCTCCCCTTTGGGAACATTGGTCCTCAAATGTTGGAAAAACATACTGAAACATAGAGAAATGCAATCATCATACTAAAATACTAAACATATAAGCTGCAAACTGATGGAATAGCTTACTCCGAACTGAACTACATGACTGAACTGAATTCCTGAATCACACATACATTCATTTTCATGAAAGAAATGGGGGAACATGAACTGAACAAGAAACTGAATAGGGTACTAAGGAAGAAACTGATACCTCAAGCTGAAACTGAGACGGAAGGTGATAGATGTTGGTATTTATCCATCATATCTGCTTCGACTTCCCACGCAGCTCCCTCAACATGCTGGTTCCTCCATAAAACCTTAACTGAAGCTACTTCTTTGTTTCTTAGATTATGAACCTGCGATCAAGTATTTCTATTGGAACCTCCTCCTAACTAAGGTTATCTTTCACACTAACACTATCTACCAGAACAACCAGAGCTAGATCACCCAAACACTTCATTAAGAGCGGTACATGGAAAACTGAATGGACTGAAGCAAATTCTGAGGGAAACTCCAACTCATATGCTACCTTGCCAATCTATTTCATAATCCGGTATGGACCAACATCAAGGGGACTGAGTTTCCCTTTCTTTTTTAATCTCATCACTCCCTTCATGGGGGATACCTTTAGAAACACCCAATCATCAAATTCAAACTCAAGCTCCCTCCTTCTCACATCCGCATAGGTAATTTGATGACTCTAAGATATTTTCAACCTGTCCCTTATAAGTTGAACTTTCTCCATGGTCTCATGGACTAAATCTGGTCCTATCAAAGCAGCCTCACCTACCTCAAACCAACCAATAGGCGATCTACACCTCTACCCATAAAGAGCCTCAAATAGAGCCATCTAGATGCTAGAATGGTAGCTGTTGTTATACGCAAACTCAATGAGAGGCAAATGATAATCCCAAAATCCCTTGAAATAAATCACACATGCTCTCAACATATCCTCAAAAATCTAAATGCTCCACTCAGCCTGACCATCCATCTACGGGTAAAATGTTGTGCTAAGCTTGACCTGAGTACGAAGTCCTTCTAAAATGATTTCCAAAATTGGGAGGTAAACTGAGTACCTCTATCTGATATGATGGACAAGCGCTCTACATGCAACTGAATTAACTACTGAATGTACAACTTAGCATAATCCTCAGCTGAATTAGTACTTTTGACCAGTAGAAACTGAGCTGCCTTAGTCAACCTGTCCACAACCACCCAAGTAGAGTCATATTGCCGACAAGCATCAGGTAACCCCGTAATGAAGTCCATATTGATCTCCTCCCACTTACAAGTAGGGATACTAATATCTTGAAGTACACCTCCGGGTCTTTGATGCTCAACTTTCACCTGTTGACAATCCAGACACTTAGCGACAAACTCTTCTATGCCCTTCTTCCCGCCATTCCACCAATAGACTTCCTGCAGGTCATGATACATCTTGGTGGCACCTAGATGTAAGGATTATCTGGAACCATGAGCTTCATGCAACATCCGCTCCCTCAAGTCATCAATATCCGGTACACAAAAATGACCATGATATTAGAGCACACATCTCCCAATTTGGAGAAAACCTCAAACTTCTGATTTTGAATCGTTTCCTTCAACTTCACCAAAATAGGATCCTCCTCTTGTCTATCCTCAACATAGATCACCAATGATGACCCTGATCCATTCTGAAAAATGACACCACCATCTATCGAATCAACCAGACAAACTCCTAGTCATGCAAGTCAGTGCATATCCTTTACTAACTCTTTCCTCTCCTCATCTACATGAGATACACTCTTCATGGAAAGCATACTAAGAGCGTCTTCCACCACATTAGCCTTGCCTTGATGATAGAGAACACTCATATCAAAATCCTTCAAAAGCTCCAACCACTTTCTCTGGCATAGATTCAAATCCTTTTGGGTGAACATGTACTGTAGGATTTTGTGGTCGGTAAACACATCCATATGGACCCCACACAGATAGTGCCTCTAGATCTTCAAGGAAAATACTAATGCCGTCAATTTGAGATCATCAGTTGGATAATTCTTTTCATAGCCCTTCAACTGCCTGGAAGTATATGTTATAACCTTACCATGTTGCATCAATAACCAAGGCCGATCTTCTAAGCGTCACAATATACACAAAAGCATTGGTACCCTCATGTAGGGTTAATACTGGTGTTGAGATAAGTTGAGTCTTCAACTCTTGGAAGCTCTTCTCACAAGCCTCCTATCATTGAAACTTCACCTTCTTGTAAGTCAACTTAGTCAACGTGGTTGCAATGGATGAAAACCCCTCAACAAATTTCTGATAGTAACCAGCTAAACCCAAAAAACTCTTGATATTTGAAGGACTAACTAGTCTAGACCAATTCTTCACCGCTTCTATCTTTTGAGAGTCCACCTATACGCCATCACTTGACACCACATGACCCAAAAATTCCTCTAAATTCAATCAAAACTTGCATTCTCTAAACTTATCATATAACTAGCGATCCTTAAGAGTCTGTAGCACTACCCTCAAATGAACGGCATGCTTCTCTTTGCTCCGAGAGTACATAAGGATGTCATCTATGAGCACAATTATGAACATATCCAAGTAAGGCTTGAACACCCTGTTCATCAAATCCATGAAAGATGCAGGAGCATTCATTAGTCCAAAAGACATAACTACAAACTCATAGTGATGGTACCGAGTCCTGAAAGTTGTCTTCGGGATGTCATTCTCCCGAACTCTTAGCTGATGGTACCCTGATCTCAGGTCTATCTTCGAAAAGCACTTAGCACACTGAAGTTAGTCAAACAAATCATTAATCCTAGGAAGAGGAACCTGTTCTTAATGGTAACCTTATTCAATTACCAATAATCAATGCATATACGAAGAGAACCATCCTTCTTGTGGACAAAGAGAACTGGCGCACCCTATGGGGGTTTGCTCAGCCTGATGAAACCCATGTCTAAGAGGTCTTTCAACTACTCCTTTAACTCGACTAGGGCCATTCTGTAAGGAGGAATAGATATAAACTGCATGTCGAGAAGAAGTTCAATACCAAAGTCCATCTCCCGCTCGAGAGGGATTCTCGGTAAATCCTCTGGAAACACCTATGGATATTCACACACCACAAGGACTGACTGGATAGTCGAGGTCTTGGATGTAGCATCCTTAACCCTAACTAGACGGTACACACATCCCATAGAAATCATTTTCCTAGCCTTAACGTAGCAAATGAAGAGACCTATAGGCACAACTAAACTACCCTTCCACCCTAGTACTGGCTTACCCGGAATCCGAAACTCTACCGTGTGGGTTTTACAATTCACTGAAGCATAACATAAATGTAGCCAATCCATTCCAAAGATAACATCGAAGTCAGTCATATCTAACTCTACTATGCCGGCTGAGGTGACATTTTGACGGATGGTGATAGGGCAATCTATGTATACTCATCTAGCTATAGCTGAATCACCAACAACATAGAGACTAAGAAGGGTTCTAACAGGATTTCGGGGTTGACTTTGAAACTATTAGAAACATAGGGCATCAAAAAGATAAAGTATCCCCTGGATAGAACAATGCATAAATATCAAGGTGGAATACTAGAAACATAATAGTCACCACATCGGGCGAAGTTTCCTGCTCCTGTCATGACGAGAGTGCATAGAACCTATTCTATCACTGGCCGCCAGCTGAGCTAGTAGAAGAACCCTGCTGGAAGGAACATGCTGCCGAAGCTACTGAACTAGAGACCGAAATACGGGCTCCACCATCACCTGGTTTGGCTGAAGGGTAATCCCTGAGTCATGTTCGAGTTTTCCACACCCAAAACAAGCATATGAGCCAACTAAACACCTTGTCGGGTGATTCTTGCCACACTTCGTACAAGATAGGAAGGTGTGATCTCCCGTAGTGCTTCCCTGACCCCTTGAGCCTGTCACTCTACCTCTCTGATCACGTCTGAGTTTGGATGGGTAACTAGACGATGATGGCGCTGGAGCTAAGGACCTCTGATGAGACTGCTGGCAATGTCTGCCTCTTAATCTCTATTGAGAGAACCTATAACTGTCTGTCTTGGCCCTCTTGGCCTCTGTCTCTCTCTTAGATGCACCGCCTCCATTTGCTGGGCGTGCAAAACCATCCAGGGAAAATTAATATCCTTATGAAGCATGGCGATCTTACAATCCGTGTCCAGGTAGTCCGCCACTCCATGCACAAACCTGCTCACCCAAGCTCTCTGATCAGCCACTAGCTCTGGTGTGTACTTGTACAAATGAGTGAACTCTAAAGCATACTCCTGAACTGTCATGTTACCCTACTTCAGGTTCACAAGCTCCATTGCTTTAATCTCCCTCATCTTACAAGGGAAGAACCGATCTAGAAATACAATATGAAACACCTGCTAACCAATAGGGCTTGCTCCAACTGACCTGCTATCCTTCCATTACTTGAACCAGATGTGCATAACCCCTTTCAACTAATACAAGGCTAGATAGGCGCACTCCTCTCCAGTCCCCCATGATTTGGGTGATCTTAAGAACCTCATCAATGAACTCGTGTAGATCCTCGTCCACCTTTGGCCCAAGAAACACCGGAATGTTCATCCTTAGAAAATCTTTGACTCTTGACGCCGCTGCATTCCCATTCTGAAGGTCATGTGCTACCACCTGCTGATTGACCTGGGTGGTCAAGTCTTGAGCTAGCATCTGTATGGTTTCCCTGAACTTAGCATGGGAAACCTGCTTGGGTACGTGCTCCTCATTAGCTAGTGGGGCCTGTTGTGCCCATCTCCATTGCCATTCTCATGGCCATTTTCATTCCCAGTTCTTCTTCCATTAACTTGGCGAGGAGGCATGATTCTGCAAACACGTATAGCACAAGTTAGAAGGATATAGAGACATTTAATCGCACAACATGAAAGAAGCGAACATTTCCAAAACGTCTCGTAGCCTCTTCATCATAAGTGTGGCGTGCTTCACACCCATGAAGAAGACTCTACTTAAAACGTCTTTTAGACACCCTAGGACACTTCAAAACGTAATGCTGTGATACCAAGTATGTCACGACCCAAACATAGACACGGATCGAGACACGGGACAAGAAACCTCGAGAGGCTCAAAGTTGACCCATCACATGAACATAATATCTAAAATCAACATAATAAAATAGAGAATCAACATAATAAACTAGAACTTAATCAATAACGGCAAGCCAATCTATACATAACATCTGAAAAGCCTCTAACATAACTAATGAGCTGATGGGGCAGCACCCCCAACTAGCTCGAAAAAGTCTAAAACTGAAAGGAACATAGTAAACTATAAATGAATGAACGTCCTCGAAGGATGAGGAGTCACCAACACTGGCTGGACAGGTCAGAGAGGGAAGGAGGGGCTAATGATGTTGTTGAGACTGATCCCTCGGACCTGTATCATGAAATGATATAACATAGAGTATACAATCAGTACTTGAAATGTATTGAATGTGCATGGTAAGTAAAATCGGACAGTTAAAATACATAAGAGTTCATAAGAGTAGGACAACATGATCATAACATAAGTATCATAATGTAACATAAGGGCTCAAGGTTTTTATATCATTCATAAATCGGTCATAATCATTATAATAGGAGAAAAGCTTCATTAAACATGGCTTGAGCCAAGGAAATATAAACATAATCATGCATAAATTATGAGGAACAGTGGGAGATTCTTATAACCGACATAACCAACATGAGCACACATGGAGCCCAACCTGTAAACCCCTAGTTGGGAGGGTGTTCATACCTTACCAAGGGTAAAACGAGGCATGATATCACTCATGAAAGGCTCAAATGGGCAAAAGGGGATTGTCTCAAGGGAGGTCCCATCATGGCTACGCTTGCACGTAGTTTTAAGACTCGAGGTATACTTGGACCCCGAATCTACTCGGTGTTAAATACAATTCCTAAAACATATATAGTGCTCATATTATAGTAGGGAAAACATATATGAGATTCATGGGATATTTTAAATCATAATATTCATAAGCATGCTTGAAACAAGAACTAGCCATGTAATAAGGCCCGTGAGTCGACCGTAATCATAAGTCCATAAATCATGAACCTAATGCATATTTCTAAAACATGTATATAATTGATATTTCATAAATCCATGATAAGTAATTGAGATAAATCATATCATAAATCATAAATCATAATGGGCCTTTCTAGATCAAGATCATAATGATATCATAAATTGACTTTTCATAAGAACATACATAATTGGGCATAATTGGATTTAAATTCAAATCTATAAATTTATATTCAAAATAGTCATAAAATCTTCCCATAGAACATAAAACATTATTTAATACATGAAAGGACTTGACCCATAGATAGAACACGGAGAATTTCACAAGAATTTGAATAAACCCCATGAGAATCATGAAACTTGAATCTAGAATTGAAATCCATGGATATTGAGAAGAGGTTTGAGCCTGAGAATGAAAGGAATTCTTATTCATAGCCTCACATACGTAGGTAAATTAAATCCACACACCTACTTGAAAACCCAAAGGGAATTGGAGAGAATTTGGTGAAATCTCTCAAACTTGATCTTCAAGGAAAGCTCTAGATTGCATGCTTGGAGATGAATAATCCTAGAAAAAACTTAACCCTATTAAAAGACTCTATTCTAAGCTTAAAACGACGTATTTTAGGCCTTAGGAACTTAGGCATTACAGAAAAGCCCTTAATAAATTCATAGGAAAAAACACACTGCCAGTCCCAAGGAGGGACTGGACAACTCGTGACCACTGACCACGACTCGTGGTCCACACTTGTGATCAACACTGCCATTTCTCTTCTACAGGTCACCACGAGGGACACCACGACTTGTGGTGTACCCAATGACTCATGGTGACCAAGCCATTTCCAAAACTACTGAAATTTTTTATCCTTCAGATCACTCTTGACCATTGTTGACCTAACGAATCATGGTGCTGCCCACAACTCGTGGTCACACCCATTGTGACCCCAAATCTAAAGCTTTCAACCACGGCCAATCTCCTTCCCATGAGTCACTCCACGACTCATGGTGCACCCCATGGGTTATGGGACGACTCGTGCTGTGGCCTAGTGCAGAAAAGTCAATTTTCTCTATTTTATCACCCCATTCTATCACGAATCTAGTCCTTTAGGTGTCAAGATACGCCAACGATTTGTAGCGAGCTCTACTGTATATATATATATAATATATAGGCATAGAACAATACATTGTATCGCGAAACTATGTCCTATGTTGTTTGGCTTAAAAATGTTTTCTAACAGCCACCCTCAAGCCTCTTCGGTCTTAATATGGCAACAAAACACTTACTAGTTCCCTTAACTGGTAAATAACTGAACAGGGAATCCCTTCGTCGCCTCTAACAATAATAAAAACTAAATACAAACTTTCCGACAAAGGATACTATGTTATAACCTCAATTCATCTCATAGAAGCTAACCACAATAGTATAAGCATAAGATACTGTAAGGTATTGATCGTATCAGCTAAACAACTGGAGTAACTTGCCGAGAGGAGTTAGCCTTAACATACCGCTTTTCGTAGGTTCGACTTTACCGACAAGAATTGTAGCTCAAGCTTGTAATTCCTTTATCCTTTAGCTAATTATACCAGCACATACACCATAGCTAAATATCCATATATAGCCAACAAGAACAACAAAAACTTTCAATCACTTAGAACCTCCGACAAGATGTAGAACTCGGAATTTCTTACGATAGGGAGGAAGAAGTACTTATTCAAACTTCTACATAAACTTAAACTTGGAAGATGTCAATTTTTAGAACTTTTACAATCTTAGCATGCCCACATCCGAGCTAATTTCGATGAACCAATTCCATTGCGATGCTCTCCATACCCTCAATAACCCATATCCAAGTTGGATTGATATTTAGAGATGATTTGGCCCTTTAATTTTATTCAAAATCATGAAACATTTAGAGGAAATATTGGGTTAAAGATCTGCTAAGATAATCTGGAAATTATCACATTGAAATAATGAATTTTGGGCCAAAAGTTGACTTAAATAGTTACCCAAAAGGAAACCCAACCCGGTTGGCCCGTGACTCGCTTCTACCCGGACAGTCCAAAGTAAAATACTCATAACACTTTGCTCGATGTCGGGTTGACGAGCGATTTGATGTTCTAGAAACTAGACTCAAGGATCTTTCATTTGATATATATTTTAGGTCCCCTAAATCATTACAGATTAGGAGAAAATCTCCAAGATATTTGACCCAAGTTATAAAGAATTTCTAAAAGTAACATGTGATAACTTTGCCGATTTTCATTTTACAACATTTGCGACTTCAAATTTTAACGTACGATCATTGAGTGATATGAATAGCTCATAACACAACTTTCTTGTGTCACTAAGAACTCTTGGCCATAGCTCAAAACAACAAGTTTATCGCTTAAATTATATGGGGTGTTACAGATTCGTTCCTATTAGATGACTCTACTCAATCACCGGATTAGGTATCATAAAAACTTTCTCTTCAACCTTTATCAAAAGTTTCAAATTAACTATCTTGTGACCGTAGCTCAAGCTATTCAATGAAACTCAATTTCAAGGCTTTGTTGTTCTTTTCGTTTCTTAATCTGTACTTCTCTAGGTTCAAGCAAGCAGATAATTTGGGTTAGTCCTAACATTGTGCATTATTAAGAAATATTAAACATAAAGAAATGAATAATACATGCATTCATATTGGCATAGAATCACTCTATGTTAACCCTAGTTTGTTATTCCACCATCATTCCCACAATTCTAGTTGTGGAGGGTCTAGCTCTTCATAATTGCAAGAATAAAATCAAATTCAATGGAAGAAATCATAATTGAATTCTTACAACAATAACGAAAGAAGATCCCAATAATCAATTGCACAATCACTTGTCAAAAATCCAAGAATAATGATAACTCTATCAAAGTAGTCGAGTATTTGCTCTCCAAGAACTTAGAAAACCTAAAAACTATGAATACAAGTTAAATGTATCATCTCTTGTAAAAGAAATTAACATAAAATAATTTATACAATTATTGAAATCCTTTCCTAATTTAACAGGAATTATGCTGCTGCTTCGTCCTACGAGTCGAAACATGATGCTTCAAGTCGTAGGAGGATTCCATACCACAAGTCTGCAACTTCTATCTTCTCAGGTACTGGAGGATGGTATGACTCGTACAATGATTCTACGAGTCATAAGAGTTTGTCACGGTATGAAATTCTGAAGCTTGGTATCTAGGTTGTTCCTTATACTAGTCCTTATAACAGTTTGTACCATGCTAGTACGAATCGTACAATCTTTCCATGTCCTAAATCTGCCAAGTATGAAATCCTCTGAATCTCACCACGAGTCTGTTAGTACAGCGTGTATGTTTTTTTATTGCTCGTGGCTTGCACTCGTACTATGGAGTCTGCATATACACATCTTCTGTATCTCATATTATGGGTAGTTAGTACGACTCGTAATAGGATGGTATGACTCGTACTGTCAGTCGTATGTTGCCTCTACACTTGTGTATTTCCTCTGAATTTCAATCACGGTTTTCAGATATGACTCATACTAAGACCTACAACATGTCAATTTCTACGCTATTTCAGCTCCTTTTACACAATCCAACTCCCCGACCTGATTTCCCTAAGAACAAGGTAAAATCACCTCATATATGTAAAAACACACCCAAGTATAGCATCTTTTCTATGTTATAAGCGTAGAAGGTGATGTAACTCAGCCGCACATAAATTAGCATGTGGAAAATAAACCCCTATATGCAAGTTCCTAATGTGCAGCAAGAAGGTCCCTGTAGACAGGATTTTCTATATGCTGAGAATGTGTTCTCTATAAACAAAATTTCTGTATGTTGATAATGTAATTCCTATATACAGGATTTGTTTGTGCCAAGCATGTTGTTCCTATAGGCAGGAATTCTAATGAATAAATATCACATTACTTAAACAGACTGGTATTGTAGCTAGAAAACAGATTAAAAGATGACACAAAGGTAAACAAAATACTATATTCTTACATGTCTAATTAATACGAGCAGATATAAAATTCCTAGATAGGATATCTAGTTGATTGTCTTATCCTTATAGATGGGGTATCTAATTATCAATTAATATGCTTAATGTTGTATTTAACATTCTCATTAAATCCTATAGGGATAATATCTAAAATACATATCATGTTTATTGAAAATGCTTCAGATCATTAATACAACCAACTTAATTTCAATTAAGCATGATATCTATTATGATTAATCCAATAGTCATAATTTCTAATGCAATGAATATATTATTGGGCATAAAATAATCTTATAGACAGATTCTCTAAATCATTGAACATGCTAAAACAGAAAATCTATAGACATAATATTTGTATAATCCTATAAAATATGATTTCTATTGTAAAGACACAGTATATGGAATATGAAATTATATCATCCAACCTTAAGTGTACTTCCTAATTCAATAACACACATTGATAATCGTATAGGCAAGGTTTTTAAGTATGCTAATATTATGCACACTATTAACTCCTACAAGCATGATCTCTACAAATTAAGTATAAACCACGCATATCAAGTAGTTTCCTTTAGGAATGGTTCCTGTTGGCGCATAACAAACTAAATGGGCTATTTGGAAAGGAAAAAAGGAGAAGGATGTCAGAAGCAAACATATGTTCCCCGCCCCCTTACAATAACCCCTTTTACTATATATATTTTATATAATATTTTATAGAAGAAATTCATCAAATAGAAAGGAACATGAAAATTTAAATATAAACTATCCTAATAGGTTCCTGCCCTCCTTATCTTCGGAGACTCTCCATCTCATTCGAACAAATACAAGGGATGCCTATTTTAAACAAGACTAAACAAACATGAGCACTTATGTATATATACAAACACTAACAACATGTATATACATATATATATATATATATATATATATATATATATATATATATATATATATATATATATATATAATAGTAATATCACAATTATAAATAAAACTCAAATATTGGTACTTTTTATATAGACATAAAGAAACTAGTGAATAATAAATCAAGTAAAGTCATACACATTAAGCATAAATCATGTTAAATCTGCTAAAAAATTAGTTGAACTAGAGAAATAATGAAAGTGGCATAGTTGGATGACTAAGCAGTTAAGAAGTATGTGGTCTAATGTTGAAGATTAGAAACTCAACGAAAACTTTTGCAAAATAAAGAGGTTTGAGTTTTTAGTAAGAGGGTAAAAAGAGAGAAGACAATATTTCTTTATTACTAGAGAGCTATAATGTTCGAATGCTTTAGAAGAGCAGAGAAGGTATGTTTATATAGCCAAATAATATGGATCATGGAAGAAAAAAATATGAGAAAAAATATTCAAGAATCAATCAAGAGACAATCTTTCCTTAATTAGTATAGAAGAAATCACATATCTGTATGACTAAACAAAAGTTACTATAATCAAGCATGCACTGAATAAGTTAAGGAAAAGAAATAACCAGTCGCACCATTCTTTCTCTAATTAATTAACATAATTGAATTGATAGATGCAAAATATAACAAACTTACCATAACATTCCAACACAGCAGTTGTCACTACTAATTATATGGAAAGGAAAGGGAAGAATAGATCAGAGAATCAAAATAAACAAGTATGAAACCTGTCACATACTTACCATATAAGATTTATTTCAAATTAAACTTTAAGGAGGAAACACACATATTGATCAAAACTATCTATTTGCCAGTATCATAATTTACCAAATAACAAGTGGTTACATAAGGCAAGTCTATGATTTTGACTTACAACAAATCATCACAACATTTTGAATCCTTTTTTCCTTTTCAAATAATATAAGCATATATTAAGGTTTATAAGCATAGGTTCAGGAACTAAGATTATACACCATACAACATTAAGGCTAAAAATTGAGATCTAGACATACTGAGATAATTTTAAGAGAAATCATCAATAGATAGAACCAATTTTAGATCTAGCTCCTGCGTAAAACAAAAATGAGAATAAAATGGGAGAGAGAGGAATGATATGTGAATAATAATAGAACCATACCGTAGATGAATTCATAAGAATATATTATTGTATGAAGTTTTGAGTGTGATTTGAATCGTGTTATAAAGGTCTGGTTGTGCTACTCATATCATTACCTTTATCTGGGATTGCTAGAGGCAGCATCAAGCGGTGGTGTTTCTGTTTTGTGAAGGTTCTCTAGTGATGGTGGTAGTGATGAGGAGATGGAGAGAAGAGGATGATTATATATATTCATTTGGCCTGTATGGCCGAAATCTTATGGAAGAGGACGACGCTGTTAGAGTTTCTAGCAAGAGAGGAGAAAAGAAAGAAAAATGAAGAGAAGATGAAGGAGACAACCTGGAATTGTGGCAGTGACTAAGGGAGAGGAGAAAAGGACGAAGAGGTAGAGGTGGCTCTAGCCAGAGGTAGCTAGAGGTAAAGGGATTGGGAGGCGATAAGGAGAGAGATAGAGATGTAATGGGTCTGTTTAGTAGTGGACCGGTAGAAGTGAGAGGGATGAATGGCACTGTCTCTAGTGAAGATAAATGAAAGTAATGGTGTCTGACCGGAGATGACGTGAAAGATGAGATGGAGGGGAGAAGTTTGTGCAATGGATCTGTAAGGGTGAGAATGAAAAGTGATTAGGGTTTGGGGTATTAGGGGTTACAAAAAATAAAGGTTGCGATTAATTATGGACTGTAGGATCATTGTAGATGAACGGATAGGATTAAGTCTAATGATATAGGATGGTTAGTAGGTTATTTGACGTGTCACGGGTAGTGTTATGTGTAGGATTGAATTAAGGCGGAATATATGGTCATATTAATTTAAATGGGCTAGATTTGGCACAAATTGAGTATAAAATGATCAGATTTTAAATAAATTGAGAGAAAATAGATTAGAAACTATATAATTAATAAAAATACTACATTAAACAAAATTTAACAAATAACAAACATGATAGTGTAATTCACGATAAAAGTATATATAAATATTATTATTGTTATGAAATTAATTATAAATAATTTATAAAACTAAATAAAATTATTTTTGAAATACAAATTCATTTAATTGAATATATATATATATATATATATATATATGTGAATGGCATGATAGATGTGAAAATAATAATGCGTACTTTTAAATCAATGCATAATTACATATGACACTAGAGAAATTAATAAATAAAAATTGTTGGGATAAAGCATTTAAAATTATAAATGTAAATTAAAAGGTGCATAAACGGTAAATAATTATGTAAAAAACTAATTACCTACGACAATTAATAACAAAATAGTTAATGAAAAGATATATTAATATTATG
The DNA here is from genome assembly GCA_035772735.1 of Datura wrightii. NCBI lineage: Eukaryota > Viridiplantae > Streptophyta > Magnoliopsida > Solanales > Solanaceae > Datura > Datura wrightii. Next base: position 131,574,244 of record JASDFA010000006.1, read on the forward strand.
CACATCAATCAAAAAGATATTTTATATTACGCAAAAAAGACAATTTTAACAGTATATATTTTAATAGGCAACTCATAAGAGACATGGGGAGGTTAAAATTGAGTGTCAACAACAAGACTTTGAAGAATAAAATGATCTCTATTATCAATTTTCATATTGTTTTACGCAATCCACTAAACACATGGGAATTAAAGTTTTCATAAAAATGTGACAATAGTGAATTTTCATCCTATATAACATTTCCTGGACCATATCAACCCTCTTCCACAAATTGGAGGCATATCCATCTGGCATCTTCAAGATATTTACCAATTCATAGATTTTTCGCATATAATTCATTATGAATGAATAACTGGTCTTGGGTTTAAATAAGCTAGTGTGGGGTGACTCCTGCAACCATCACTCTGTTCGACTATAATATTCTGGTAAGTCAAGTCTAGCCTTGACAATATATTTTGTCTTTCTTTGACATTTATCATTATGTTGAACATAATATTAATTTAATTTTTTTAATATGTAAGACATCAAAATTATGTAAGAGAAAATTATCCTTCCAATATGAAAACTCCTAGAATGTGCCCTATTTACTTCAGTTATGTGCAATACTATATCAATCAGATATATATGGTGGTTCTTCAATAACTTTTGGAAAGTGTTGAACCCTCTACAAATATCGTCACTAATAATATTGGGGGTGGACAGTTGTTGAACCCTAATGTGCCGCAGATTTACGACACTTTTGATGCTTAAAACATAGAAAATATGTTGTGACCTAGGTATGTTTATACAGATATGAGGTACTTTTACTTTGTTTTCAAGCGTGAATTGGATTCTGGAAAAGTTGAGAAAAAATTACAGAAAATGGTCTAGTGCAAGTCTCAGTAGGAGCCGTAACCTAGCACCCGTAGCTAAAAGTTTAGCGAAATTGCATAAGTGCTGAGGAAAAGTACAACTCGTGGTACGAGTTGTACCATCCAAGTACAAGCCATACCAAGCAGTCACTAAAAACTTCAGTGGAGATGCACTTGCAGAAGATCCAAGAACGAGTGGAAGTTACAAATCATAGTGGCTACATACAAATAGTATGGACGAGTCGTGGAAAATTTTAGAGAATATTTCAACTGGCAGAGCCCAAAGTACAAGAAAATTCCATAAGTCATAATACTAAGGTACGAATCGTACCAATGGCTCGTGGTGAGATTTAGAGGATGCCAAATTCTAGAATCCTAGACCATGATGGGCACTTACTACTCGTACCAACATTGTAGAAGTTGTACCAACTTCCTATACCTTAGAATATGGAAGAAGCAGATTTACATCAAGAAAGCCTCCTACAACTCATGGTTTTGAACTACGACTCGTAGGTAGTGTCGGCAACAGATTTCCTGTTAACTTAGGAAAGGGTTTTAATATTTGTATAAATACTTTTTAGGTTATTTTTCTTAGAGGGACATATACTTTTCTGTATAAATGTGATTTGTGAGCCTCCTAACACAACTTGGAGATCAGATACACGAATTACTTAGGAGAATCCATCATTATTCTTGACTTGTTCATAGTTTGATTGTGCAAATATCAATTAGGTTTTTCTTTCATCATCATTGTAAGTTGTTAATTATGTTTTCTTCTATGAAATCTAATTTCTTTCTTGCAAATATGAGTAGCTAAATCTTCCACAACTAGGGTTGTGGGAACAATGGTGGAATAGCCAACTAGGGTTAACACAAAATGATTCTAACCAATACGAATACCTGTATTGTTCATCTCTTCATCATAAACTTTTTTTAACGGTGCACAATATTAGGACTTGCCTGTACTCTCTACTTGGTTGAACGTAGAGAAGTAGTGATTAGGAATAGAGAAGAACAACAAAGCCTTGAACTTCAGTTTCATTAAATAACTTGAGCTACAGACACAGGATAGTTAATTTGGAAAAAAATTTATAAAGGTCAAAGTACAACACTCAAGAGACCTAATCCGATAATTGAGTATAGTTATTCAATAGGGACAAATCAGTCATTTGGGTGAATGATGTGTTGTGGATTTGCAGCATATTCGACGCTCAAAACTAAGAAAGCAACATGAACATAGGTGTATTTATGTGGATATGAGGTACTTTTCCTTTTGTTATAGGATAAACAGGTGTTGGAACCGCAAATTGAAAAATATAGCTTAAAAAGTGCAAAATGAGCAAAAAGTGCAAACCACAGTACGGATCGTTGGAAGGACCTACGAGTCACACTGGTGGCCGTGAGAAGTTGATGAAAGTTATGGATGAGAAGATGCGACCCACGAGTCCCAGTTTGATTTGTAGCAAGCCTGTAAGAGTCATGATGAAATCCAGAAGAATTGCATCTGAGTATGGCTCCTGCTATTAGAAGAAAGTACGACCCGTAATACGAGGGTACGAGTCGTACCATTCTGGTCATGATGAACTTCAGAAAAACTTCAAAATCTCTGATTTAAAGTACGGGAGCTCAGTACGAGTCATGAGCTGATGGTACGAGTCTTACCCAGATCCAACACTTAGCTAGAATTTATCCAGCTAAGATTGTACGAGAGGAAGCTACGGATCGTAGGAGCATGTTACGAATCGTAGGTCGAGTCGTGGCACTGGTGGCGAAAGATATGGAAATTCATCCTGTTTGTTTAGGAAAAAGGATTCTTCTGTCTGTATAAATATGTTTTAGGTTTTATTTTTATTGAAGGATGTAGTTTTATAGTTTTAGAGAGTAGAAACCTTGAGAGAGAGAGAGTCAATTGAGTTGGTATTAACTTGTGATCAACTTGTTCTTGAATTCATCTTGTTTTTGCTACTTGTTTTTCAAGATTTTTGTGGAGTGATTGAAGGAAGTGTTTTTCTCAATCATTATTGTAACTATTGATTTTTATTCTTAATCATGAATGCAAATCATAACCTTGCAACTATGAGAGGATAAAACCTCCATAGCTAGGGTTGTGGGAACCATGGTGAATTAACAAGCTAGGGTCACACAAAGTGATCTTAAAACAAATACAAACACTTATATTGTATTCTCTTCATGCTTAAATGTTTCTTAATGGTGCGCAACATTAGGACATGCCCGAATTTTTTACTTTCTTTGGTCGAAGAGGTAGAGATTAGGAAAAGAGAATTAGAACCGAGCCTTGATCTTGATGATCATTGTATTAACTTGAGTTATGGTCGCAGGATAGTTAAATCTGGAATTTAGTTATAACGGATAGTTTGAAACCGCTCATGAGACTTGGTCGAGTAACTGGGTATAGTCATTCAATAGGGACTAGTCGGTCATTTGTATAAACCCAAGTTATCAGTTCTATAAGTATTGGTGATAATCACGAGTGTATACCTAAAACAATTATGAACCCATGGGGAACACAAACCCTAGTTATCCTTTGAAATTGACTTAACATTAGAATTTTGATATTTTATTTTATAATTGATTTTGTTTAGAATCCCCCTATTTTGAAGTAACTACCTTACAAGTTCAGTTACTGGCTATAATCCAGTCTCCCTATTTCCTATACGATTGACCCAACCTCTAGTTCGGTTCTTTATTGACAATGTCCACTTCTCACTTAGGTAAGAGGTTTGGTTTGACCATTATCAAAATGTGGTACCATTGCTAGGGAATACGGCTGAAACGAGGTCATTAACTTGTAATTAACTTTTTGGTACTTATTTCTTTAATTACGTTTATTTTTGTGTTTTTGATATACACAAACTGTTCTCCAATGAATGCCAAGCACTCGGAGTAGAGGAGATCTCCTTGTTACATTAAATCTAGAGATCGAAAGAGTATAGCGTAACATGAAAAACCACAAGAAAAGAGAGGCTCGCATAGCTTAAGAAGCTAGGCAAGACGAGCTAGCTCGGCAAGCTGCACTATAACATGCGGAAGATGAAAGAGATGAAGTGGTAAATTCTAGTCGACAAGGGGGGGGCAACAGAGCTCATAGATTTGCCCCTCAATTCTTTAATGACGATGATGACCCATACATTGATGAAGTAGGGTCAACTAGAGCAATTGTGCCACCACCATTGCCTGCTGGGGCCAAATTCGACATTTCTAGCACCATGATTCAGCTGCTAATTATGAAAGGGGTGTTTAGTGGTCATGCATTGGATGACGCCAACCTGCACCTAATGAACTTCGTAGGAATATACAAGGTGTACAGGTTGCCCGGAGTAAGCCAGGATGCAAACGACTCAAACTATTCCCTTTTTCTCTATCAGGGGAAGCTACTTTATGGTTATCGCAGTTTCCTAATGACTCCATAACCAACTGGAAGGGAGCTTAAACAAGCCTTTTTGAAGAGATTCTTTCCCCCATCCATGATGTTGCAGCTGAAAGACGAGATCTATAATTTTTGATAGATCAAGACTGAGGCACTTCATGAAACTTGGTTGAGATTCAAAAAAAAGTTGACTAAGCGCCCCAACCACAAAATCCCAAATGATAGTTTGTTGGAAATTTTTTACAAGTCTCTGAACAATAGCACCAAGGCTATAGCAGACACGATAGCTGGAGGAGCATTGATCAGTCAAACCTGGGAGCAAGCTGCCACCATTCTTGACAGGGTGCCTAAGACAAATCGGGCCTGGCATACAAGGGAGGCTGATGCAGTGGCAGGCACATATGTTGTTGGTTTGACTGCAGACCAACAAAGAAAAGAAGAATAGCGTGAACAGGAGTTGGCTCATATGCGCACATCATTGGATTTTCTGATAAAGCATATTATGGGAGCCGGAGCCAAACAGGTCAATGTAGTGGGTACTCAAGGAAAGGGGAAGGAGCTGATCACTCGGATTCTGAGGAGGAGGCAAACTTTCTGGATAGCCAGGTGGCGGGTTTCCGAGCCAATGCCCAAGCGTATGGACAAGACAATTGGCACCAAGGTTTTGCAAATCAAGGTCAGAACCAATATAGAGACAAATACAATAGAAATAGTTCAGAGATAGGAGCTGAGGTCATGAGCGCGAAGGTGATTAGAGGTGCAATGATGATTATTGCAATGATCGGGATGGATTCTATATGCCTCCCAATGCACGAGAAGGGGAGGCTGGTCAACCAAAGTTGAAGAGCATGATGGATGAGATGTTGATGAAGGTGAGGTCCACTGATGATCAGCTAAAGGAGATACGAGGTGATTTGTCAAGTATGGGTCAAAAGGTGGAATCTCATCCTACCACCATCAAGCAAATTGAACACCAACTTGGGCAACTGTCAACATCAATCAACCCTAGACAAAAGGGTACACTTCCTAGAAACACTATCCAAAATTTGAAGAACGATGCACATTGTATGGAGGTAATGACTATGACCCCGTTTCCAGTTGAAGTTGAATGGAAGAAAGAGAGCATAATGGAGGATGATGATACTAGTGTTGAGAAAGAGACTGGTGAGTTGTAAGAGGCCGCGAGAGGTGAGAAGGAACCTTTCATGGATCAAGGGGAAACACAAGTGGAAAAAGCTATCCCATGACCACCACCACCATTCCCCCAAAGGATGAAGAAGAAGGTGGAAAATGGTAAGTTCTAGAGATTCCTTTCAATGCCTAAGCAGCTATTTGTGAACATACCATTGGTTGAAGCGTTAGAGCAGATGTCAGGATATGCAAAGTTTATGAAGGACCCGGTGACAAAGAAAAGATCTATGATCTATGAGCCTATTGATAATGTGCATCACTGCAGTTCCATAACTACAAGGGTCTTAGCATAGAAAAAGGAGGACCTAGGTGCCTTCACTATAGCATGTATGATTGGTAATGTTGAGTTCGCAAGGGCACTCTGTGATCTGGGAGCTAGCATTAATTTGATGCCCTTGGCAGCATTCAAGAAGTTGGGATTGGGAACTCCTACACTGACCAACATGCGGCTACTGATGGCTGATAGAATAGTTAAGAAGTTGGTGGGGATCCTGATCGATGTACTTGTCAAGGTAGATAAATTTATATTCCCGGTAGACTTTGTGATTTTGGATTGCGAAGTTGACTATGAGGTCCCCATCATTTTGGGGCGACCATTCCTTGCGATCGGGAGAGCTCTTGTCGATGTAGAAGCTGGCCTATTGAGGTTTAGGGTGAATAAAGAGGTGGTCAAATTCAACATCTGCAAGACAATGAAGAAACCCAAGGAATTTAGTGTGATCTTAGCACTGGAGGATGAGTATGAATCACTTGATGAATTCTGAGTAGTCAAGCGATTTGCATCGTGCCGCAATGTTAAATCAGGCGCTTCTTAGGAGGCAACCTATTATACCTTGGGAACCCAAGGATCAGACCCGCGAGTCAAACAAAAAAATTTGGGAATGTTGCACCAGTGCAGGACTAGCCGTTAGATAACTCTTGAGGAGACCCAATGAGTCGTCAGGTAGCTCGTGGGGAGGCTGGAATGGGCTGAGGACCTAAAGTCCCCACGAGTGTGGGAACAACTTGTTGTCAGCTATCATGAGTCGTCACATCTCCCTTGGGGTGAGGTTAAAGGTTACGGGGTAGGGTTGACAGTGTACCTAATGTATAGGACCCTATGAGTCGTGGTCAGTCCCAACGACTCGTGAGGTGGGTCATGAGCGAGCCTGTGGAAATTTAATTAGGGATGAGGCAGTGTACTTGAAGGGCGACACAACGAGTCATTTCCCATCCTGAAGAGTCATCAGGTCACTCGTTAAGGTCACCTGGTAGTTAATTCCTACGAATTAGTAAGGGCCTTCTCATAATTTCCCAAACCCCTAGGGCATAAACTATGTCATTTTGAGGTCGGGACAGGGACCTTTTATGGGAGATAATCCATGTTAAGTCTCATTTGATGCATGTAAGAGTAGAGAGGGAAGTGGAAAGGGATTCAAGCGTTCTTCTTTAAATCCTCCAAGTTTCTATCTTGGGCTTTCCAGGAAAGTTAAGAATCAAGTGTTTTCAGGTATATGGGGTTTCAGAATGGGTGGTTTAGTCCCTAACCATGCCCAATTCTTCCTAATTGCTATGTTTAAAGTTACTAAATCTTTGTGGGTCTTAACCCAAATGCATGATTCCTCAAAAATTGATATGAGCTTGTTGTGGTATGTCTAAATTATGGGTTTTGAATTATTCGGCTATTTTTACTTGTTTTATTCAATATTTGATGATCTAATCCCTAAGGTCATAGGTGCCCAAATCATTAGAATTTTAGTGAATTTCATGTTTATGGTGATTCCTCAAGCGTGATATGAACTTTTGAATTTTAATAATGTATTCAATCTACCATGTTAATATGATCATGTTTTCTATAAATTAAGCATTTCAAGTTTGTTGAAAATATGGGCAATTCCCACATGTGGCTTATGAATCATGAACTGTGATTTTGGCTGACCCACGGGCCCGATTCCATGGATAGTATTGCGAATCTCAAGTATGTTATGATTATTACAATTTAACTCGCCATGCATGTCGTGTACGAATTTCTATGTGCACATTTCATGTTTTGGGAGTAGTACTTAACATCGAGTAGGTTTAGGGCCCAGGTTATACCCCGAATCTCAGAACTACATGCCACTGTAGGATATGTTTAAGACCTCCTCAGTGATTGTCGTCTATGCCCTACGGGGTCTTCATGAGTGATATTACTCCCTTCATGGTTCTACCCTTGGCAAGGTATGAACGACCGCCCGACTAGGCTTATAGGTCGGGCTCCATGTGTGCTCAAATAGGGTATGTCAGTTATGGAAATCTCCCACTGTTAATGCATGTATGATTATGTTCTTTGGATCAAGTCATGTTTAATGAAATATTTTTCTCTCATGTTGTGAATATGGCAGGTTTAGGAATGCTTTTGGAAAAACCTTGAGCCTTACGTTATATTTGTGATTTCAGTATATATGATCATGATGTACCACTCCTCTAACTCTTATGTTTTTAAGTATTATTTTACTTACCTTGCATACTCGATACAATCCAAGTATTGACCCACATATTTTATATGCTGCATCATTTCATGATACAGGATTCGGATCTCAGGCTCAGCATCGCTCCTAGCTTGCTCCCAGTTCTACTCTCAGTCCCATTGGTGTTTCCTCATGATTCGAGGGCTTTATGTTCAGATCTTGGTTATCTTTTTCTTTTAGAATGTTAGGGTAGTTGGGGCTTGTCCCTTCAACCTGTCTATTATGACTAGAGGATTTTCAGACTATTTGTAGTTTTCAGCTGTTACGTTTGGATCATGTATCGTTGTTTCTTATATTTCATGTCACGATTTCATTTAGTTAATGATTTTTAAGCTAATTCTTCTGCCTTACGTGAATGGTTTATATATATGCTCATTCCATGGGTTCACTTAGGGTCTCTCATGGCTCCTTATCCCGTGTTTACGATCTGGGGGTACTCTCAGATCGTGAAAAACTTGGTATCATAGCTATAGATTTCGATGTGTCCAAGGGAGTCTGAAAGCCCCATTAAGTATAGTCTTTTTCATGGGTGTGAAGCGCGCCACACTCACGACGAAGAGGCTACTAAACGTTTTAGGAAATGTTCCCTTCTTTCATGATCTAAGTCATACAATGAAAAGTCTCTCCACCCTTCTAATTCGTGCTATTCACGATTGCATAATTATGGCCCCCAAATGAATGAACGAAAGGAGGAACAAAAATGACGAAGGCCACGGTGGTGGCAATGAACATGGGCGTCAGTAAGACCCACCTATCAAGGAGCCCCATGCACCAGAGACAGCTGCCCACGCTGAGTTTCGGGCGGCTATTCAGATATTGACGCAAGCCTTGACTGCTTAGGTCAACGTCGTTGCACATGTTCCACAAAATGGAAATGCAGCGGTGGCTCAGATTAGAGACTTCTTGAGGATGAACCCTCCCGAGTTCACCAGATCAAAGGTGGACGAGGATCCACACGAGTTCATTGAAGGGATCCTGAAGGTCACTCAGGTGAAGGGGGTGACAAATGAGGAGCGTGTTGAAACTGCCTCTTATCAGCTAAAGGAGGTCGCTTATATTTGGTTCAAGTACTGGAAGGAAAGAAGGGCACTAGGAGCGGGCCCTAGCAGTTGGGATGAGTTCCACAAGGCCTTTCTCGACAGGTTCTTCCCTTGGGAGATGAGGGAATTGAAAGCAGCTGAGTTTGTTAACCTCAAACAAGGAAAGATGACAATGTTAGAATATTCACTTGAGTTCACTCTCCTGTCAAAGTATGCCCCGGAGTTAGAGATGGACCAAAGGGCGTGGGTGAGCCGATTCATGTAGGGAGTAGCTGAGTATCTGGACAAGGACTACAGAATAACCATCCTCATCAGGATATGGACTACCCCCAGATAGTCCATTATGCCCCACAGATGGAGGTAGCTTATATGAGGCAGAGAGAGGCCAAGAGGGCTAGAACTGATAGCTACGGGTTCTCCCAACCGAGGCTAGGTGGTGGGTCTCACCAGCTGTCCCAGCACAGCTCTATTACACCAACACCATCTTCATCCATTACCCCATCCAAGCCTCGAGACGATCAGGGGAGTAGGGCCTCAGGTTCGAGGCGTCAGAGCAGTATGCGCACAGGGCGCACTTTCCCATCTTGTGCTAATTGTGGCAAGAATCACCCAAGGAGGTGTTTGCTGTGCTCAGATGCTTGTTTTGGGTGTGGCAAAACCAAACACAGGCTTAGGAATTACCCCGTAGCCAAGTCAAGAGGTGGTGGAGCCCGCACTCCAGCGATGTAGCGATGGTTGGTGATTCAGTAGTAGCGATGCGGGTATATAGAGGTTTCCCCATTACAATATTGCATAAAGTTACCTCAGCAGACTTAGTAGAATTGGTTATGACTGATTTGATATCATTCTGGGCATGGATTGGTTTCTTGCATGTTATGCTTCTGTTAACTGTAGAACCCGAGCGGCGGAGTTCCATTTTCCAGGTGAGCTAGTTTTAGAATGGAGGGGTAGTTCAGTGGTACCTATAGGCCGCTTTATCTCCATCTCAAGGCCAGGGAAATGATTTCTAAGGGTTGTATTTACCATTTGGTTAGGGTTAAGGATGCCACTTCCGAGACCCCGACCATTCAGTCAGTCCCCGTGGTATGTGAGTTTCACGACGTATTTGTAGATGTCCTACCAAGAGTTCCTCCCGAGAGGGGGATTGGCTTTGAGATTGATCTTTTACTGAACACACAACCCATATCGATTCCTCCCTATCGAATGGCCCCAGCTGAGCTAAAAGAGTTAAATGAGCAGTTGAAGGATTTTCTGGATAAGGGTTTCATTAGACAGCGTAAGTCTACATGGGGTGCCCCGGTGTTGTTCGTCCGAAAGAAAGATGGTTCTCTTCAGATGTGTATTGACTATAGGTAGTTGAACAAGGTCACAGTCAAGAATAGATACCCTTTACCCAGGATTGATGACCTTTTTGATCAGCTTTAGGATGCCAGATTCTCCAAGATAGATCTTAGGTTTGGGTATCACCAGCTCAGGGTTCGGGAAAGCGACATCCCGAAGACTATCTCGGTATGGCCATTATGAATTCGTTTTTATGTCTTTTGGACTAACCAATGCCCCTGTAGCTTTTATGGATTTGATGAATAGGATATTCAAGGCATATCTGGACATGTTCGTGATCATGTTCATTGACGACATATTGATATACTCCAGGAGCGAGGAAGAGCATGTTGCACACCTCAGGGTAGTACTCCAGACCTTCAAGAATAGCTAGCTCTATGCCATGTTCAGCAAATGCGAGTTCTAGCTGAATTCGCTTGCATTCTTGAGACATGTAGTGTCAGGCAAAGGTATAACAGTGGATTCCCGGAAAATAGAGGTAGTAAAGAACTGGCCCAGACTTGTAAACCCTTCATAGATCTGGAGCTTTTTGGGCTTAGCGAGTTATTATCTGAGGTTCGTGGAAGGTTTCTCATTCATTGCAGCCCCATTGACTAGATTGAATCATAAAAAGGTGAAGTTCCAATGGTTGGAGACTTGTGAGAAGAGCTTACAGGAATTGAAGGCCCGACTCACTTCAGCACTGGTGTTGACTTTACCAAAGGGCACTAATGGCTTTGTCGTACATTGTGATACTTCGAGATTCAGACTGCAATGTGTATTGATGCAGCATGGGAAAGTCATAGAATATTCTTGTAGAAAGCTGATAATTTATGAGAAGAATTACCTGACCCATGATCTTGAGTTGGTTGCTGTGGTGTTTGCTTTGAAGATATGGCGACACTACTTGTATGGGGTTCATGTAGATGTATTCATGGACCACAAGAGCTTACAATATGTGTTCACACAGAAGGATCTCAATCTTCGGAAATGGAGGTGGTTTTAGCTACTTAAGGACTACGACATGAGTGTCCTTTACCACCCGGGTAAGGCCAACGTGGTAGCAGATGCCCTTAGTAGACTCTCTATGGAGAGTGTGTCGCATGTGAGTGAAATAAAGAAGAAGCTGCTGAAGGAAGTACATTGACTTGCACGGTTGGGAGTTAGATTAGTTGGCTCGACCGATGGTGGTATAGTTGTTTAGAACGGATCAGAGTAGTCCTTGGTAATGGAGGTGAAGGATAAACAAGACGAAAATCCAACATTGGTAAAGTTGAAAGAAGATGTTCACAATCAGAAGGTAAAGGTCTACTCCAAAGGGGGAGATGGTGTGCTTCGGTACAAGGGTCGCTTATGTGTTCCGAGCATGGATGATCTGAGGAGTCGGATGTTGCATGAGGCTCATGGATCCAAATATTTTATCCATCCAAGTTCCACCAAGATGTATCATTCCTTGCGGGAAATCTACTAGTGGAGTGGCATGAGGAGGGATATTGTAGAATTTGTAGCCAAGTGTCCGAATTGCCAAAAAGTGAAAGTTGAGCATTAGGTACCGGGAGGTGTACTTCAAGCATTCCTACTTGGAAGTGGGAAGAAATTAACATGGAATTCATAACAGGTTTACAGCGCAATTGTAGACAGTATGTCCATTTGGGTTGTGGTGGACAGGTTAACCAAGGCTGCTCATTTGCTACTAGTCAGAACCACCGATTCAGCGGAAGATTATGCCAAATCATACATCCGAGAGCTGGTTAGATTTCATGGAGTTCCCTTGTCCATTATATCAGATAGAGGTACTCAGTTCACCTCTTAGTTTTGGAGATCTTTTCGAAAGGGACTTGGTACCCAGATCAAGCTTAGCATGACATTTCATTCGCAAAAAGATGGTCAGGGGAGTGGACTATCCAGACTCTTAAGGACATGTTGAGAGCTTGCATTATTGATTTCAAGGGTAGCTGGGATGAACATTTGCCTCTTATTTAGTTTGCCTACAACAACAACTACCACTCTATCATCCAAATGGCACCATTCGAGGCTCTTTACAGGCGAAGGTGTAGATCGCCCATTAGGTGGTTTGAAGTCAGTGAGGCTTCATTGGTGGGTCCAGATTCAATCCATGAGGCTATGGAGAAAGTTCAGTTGATAAGAGAAAGGCTGAAAATGGCTCAAAGTCGCCAAAAGTCTTATGCGGATTTGAGGAGAAGAGAGCTTGAGTTTGAGGTCGATGATTGGGTGTTCTTGAAGGTATCTTCAATGAAGGGAGTAATGAGGAAGGAAAGGGAAACTTAGCCCCTGCTATATTGGCCCATATCAGATTGTGAGACGAGTGGGTAAAGTAGCTGATGCGTTAGAGTTACCTTCAGAGTTAGCTTCTGTTCATCCCGTATTTCGTGTATCACTCTTGAAAAAGTGCTTGGGAGATCTAGCCTTAGATGTTCCGGTGGAAAGTGTTGGTGTGAAAAATAGCCTCAGTTATGAGGAAATTCCTGTTGCAATCTTGGATTGTCAGGTGCGAAGGCTGAGGAACAAGAAAATGGCTTCAGTAAAGGTGTTATGGAGAAATCAGCATGTAAAGGGAGCTACAAGGGAAGCCAAAGTGGATATGATGGCTAAATACCCCCATTTTTTCCTTACCGGCTCAGTTTCAATTTGAGGTATCAGTTTTTTCCCTAAACCTTTAGTCAGTTTTTCATGTTCCATTCATACGTGCAAGTTAGTTTTATGATATGATATATGTATGTGATGTCTGAATTCGGTCCAACACTGTCATTCTTTTCGAAAGTAGTTGTTCCGTTAGTTTTCATCTTAAATGATCAGTATTTGCATATGGTGATGGCTTGTTTATGAGTTTTCTGTGTGTTTCTAATATTTAAGGATGAATGTTCCCAAGGGGGAGATATTGTTATACCCCGGGAACCCAAGGATCATACCCACGAGTCAAATGGTAAAATTTGGGAAAATGTTGCACCAGTGCAGGACGAGCTGTTAGACGACTCGTGAGGAGCTGAGGTCCCCACGAGTGTGGGAATGACTCGTGGTCAGCTACCACGGCTCATCAAGTCTCTCGTGGAGTGAGGTTAAGGGTTACCGGGCAGGGTTAACCAGTGTACCTAACGGATGGGACCCCACGAGTCATGGCCAGTCCCAACGGCTCATGAGGTGGGTCATGAAGGAGCCCATGGAAATTTAATTAGGGGTGAGGCGGTTTACTTGACGGGCGACATGGCGAGTTGTTGCCCATCCTGACGAGTCGTCTAGTCACCCGTTAGGGTCACCTGGCAGTTAATTCCTGCAAATTAGAAAGGATCTTCTCGTAATTTCCCAAACCCCTAGGGCATAAACTATGTCATTTTGAGGTCGGGACAGGGTATTTTAAGGGGAGATAACCCATGTTAAGTCTCATTTGATGCATGTAGAGTAGAGAGGGGAGTGGAAAGGGATTCAAGTGTTCTTCTTCAAATCCTCCAAGTTTCTATCTTGGGCTTTCTAGGAAAGTTAAGAATCAAGTGTTTTCAATTATGTGGGGTTTTGAAATAGGTGGTTTAGTCCCTACCCATGCCCAATTCTTCCCAATTTCTATGTTTAAAGTTACTAAGTCTTTGTGGGTCTTACCAAATGCATGATTCCTCAAAAATAAATATGAGCTTGTTGTGGTATGTCGAAATTATGGGTTTCGAATTATTGGGCTGTTTTCACTTGTTTTATTCAATATTTGATGATCTAATCCCTAAAGGCATAGGTTCCTAAATCATGAGAATTTTAGTGAATTTCATGGTTATGGTGATTCCTCAAGCATGATATGAATTTTTAATTTTTAAGCATGTCTTCAATCTTCCATGTTATTATGATCATGTTATCGATAAATTAAGCATTTCAAGTATGTTGAAAATATGGGTAATGCCCACATATGGCTTATGATTCATGAACTATGATTTTGGCCGACCCACGGGACCAATTCCATGGCTAGTATTACGAATTTTCAAGCATGTTATGACTATTACGATTTAACTAGCCATGAATGTCATGTACGAATTTCTATAAGCACGTTTCATGTTTTGAGAGTAGTACGTAACACCCAGTAGGTTTGGGGCCCAAGTTATGCCCTGAATCTAAGAACTACGTGCCACCGTAGGATATGTTTGGGACCTCCTCAGTGAATGTCTCCTATGCCCAACGGGATCTTCATGAGTGATATCATTCCCTTCATGGTTCTACCCTTGGCAAGGTATAAACGGCCTCCCGACTAGGCTTATAGGTCGAGCTTCATGTGTGCTCAAATGAGGTATGTCGGTTATAGAAATCTCCAAACTGTTCCTCATTGTTTTAATGCATGTATGATTATAATATTTGGCTCAAGTCATGTTTTATGAAATGTTTTTCTCTCCTGTTGTCACTATGACAGGTTTATGAATGCTTTGGGGAAATCCTTGAGCCTTACGATATATTATGATTTCAGTCTGTATGATCATGATGTCCCACTCCTAGAACTCTTATGTTTTTAAGTATTGTTTTACTTACCTTCCATTCTCGGTACATTACAAGTACTAACCAACATATTTTCTATACTGTATCATTTCATGATATAGGATCCAGTTCTCAGGGTTAGCATCGCTCCTAGCTTGCTCCCAGTTCTGCTCTCAGTCCCATTGGTGAGTCCTCATGATTCAAAGGCTTTATGTTCAGATATTGGTTATCTTTTTGTTTCAGAATGTTAGGGTTAGTTGGGGTCGTGTCCCTTCAACCCGTCTATTATGCTAGAGGCTTTTCAGACTATTTGTAGTTTTCAGCTGTTACATTTGGATAATGTATCGTTGTTTCTTATATTTTATGTCATGGTTTCATTCAGTTCATGATTTTTAAGCTAATTCTTCTGCCTTACGTGAATGGTTTAGATATATGCTCATGCCATGGGTTGACCTGGGGTTTCTCGGGGCTCCTTGTCTCGTGTTTACGATCCAGGGGCACTTTCATGTCGTGACACAACCCAAGTGGTGAACTGGTGAAATCTAAGTAACTAGCCTACCTACATCGTACCTCGACGTTAAATCAAGCGTTGCATGGGAGGCAACTCGTGGAAGGTAAAGTCTGAGTAGCCCAGGTATGATCTCTTCCCTATGTTCTTCTAAATAATGCTTCGGGGACAAAGCTTAGTTTTTAAAAAGGGGAGGGGTGTACTTGTGATTTTTGGGACTTTTGGTTCATTTGAGGGTTTTTCTTGTTGTGTTTCTTTTCCTCAGGCATGCTATCTAGTAGAACCGGCATGTGTAGGATTTTGATTTTTAATTTGTGATTTTTGTGTAATTAGAAAGTAGCTTAGGAGTACTCAACCAACAAAAATGCACTAGTTTTGGTTTTTGAAAACATTTACCCTGTTTTAAAATTTTTTTGATGCATTAGCTATGTATTGGTGGTAACATGCATGATTGCTATGGATCTTTTCATGTCATTTAGTTTGTCAACATGAGTAGTTTTGTTAAGCCATGTATAAACCAGACAAGTGAGGTAAAAATAGTTCATGTACCATGTGTGAGTAACGTATATTAGTTAGTTTGGTATTGTGTTGTAGATCTAGAATTTGCCTGGTTGGTCTTTGCATATGCTAAGGATGGTTGGTTAGGATATGATCATAGGAAATTTTTGTTTATCTCACTTGTAGCCTATATTTCCCTACCAAAGTTGTATGAATCCCTTTATCCTAAGTTTGAGCCTAATACACCATGATTTCTTTGATTTACCGATTAAACCGTACCCATTTTTTGTAATGAACCTGTTTTGGCCCTAGTCCTTCCTTGGATATTGTGAACCTCAGCATAAGAAAAATGCTTAAGTTGAGGGTGGCTAGAGTAGGGGTGCATAAAATGTGGGAACGTAAGAAACAAAAAGAAAAGAGAAGAAAAAAATGGTGAAAAATGAGGTATGGTGAGATGAAAAGAAAAGGATGAAAAATGTTGTAAATGTTCAAAAAAAAAGCTCAAAGAAATTTTGAAAATGCTGAAAATAGTGAAAACTCACCACACTCATGCAAATGTTAATAAAAAGGAGAAAAAGGGGAAAAGGGGGAATAAAAGAATAAAAGGATGAATTAGGTGAATGGTGTAGCCAACGTATGTAGTGCCAAGGAAGGAATAGTCACTTATAAAATCTTCCATCTTTATCATGTCCATCCCTGAGCCTACATTACAAGCCATACTAAGTCTTATAGTTATCTTAACTCAACCATCTAAAAAACCAAAGCAGAGAAAATAAGGGCAAGCCTATGGTATCTGACACATAATACTTGTAACTTCTTTGTGAGAGTGAGTGCCTTACTTGTTTAGTCCCATGCTATGTTTGACAATTCATATTTGAGAGGGGACTTCATTTGAGTGAGGGTACATGGATTATGTTTTCTTTTACTGTTGGTCAATGTGAAAAACATTGGTGATGACTTGACTGCCTATTGATAGCTAGATGACATATCTTGATCCCTGTTTATGATGTTTTGAGGTCGCTTATAGTACATTAGCTAATGTGGTTCCATGAGAAAGGGCCAATAGAGTTGGTATAGAAAGTGCAGGTTTGTTTGAGTCTTGGTTGTAGTATCTTATGTCTATTTTCTAGTTGAGTGTCATGTTCTAGGTTTTCTTTTCTTTGCCTGAGGACATGCAAATGTCTTATGTTGAGGGTGTTGATGTGTTGTGGATTTGCAGAAAATTAGATGCTCAAAACTAAGAAAACAACATGGACTTAGGTGTATTTATGTGGATATGAGGTACTTTTCTTTTTGTTACAGGATAAATAGGTGTTGGAATCGAAAATTGCAAAAGATAGCTTAAAAAGTGCAAACTGGGCAAAAAGTGTAGACCACAATACGGATAGTAGGAAGGACCTACGATTCGTACTGGTGGCCGTGAGAAGTTGCTGAAAGTTAAAGCTGAGCAGATGAAACCCACGAGTTCCAGTACGATTCGTAGTAGGCCTGTACGAGTCGTGATGGGAAGTCTTGATGAAATCCATAAGAATTGCATCTGAGACTGGCTCCTGCTACATGAAGAAACTACGACCCATAAGACGAAGGTACGAGTCGTACCATTCTGGTCGTGATGAACTTCAAAAAAACGTCAAAATATCTTATTCAAAGTATGGGAGCTCAGTACGAGTCATGAGTTGATGGTATGAGTCATACCCTACTCCAACACTTAGCCAGAATTTAGACAGCTGAGATTGTACGAGAGGAAGCTACGGGTCGTAGGAGCATGCTACAGATCGTAGGTCGAGACATGGTACTGGCGGTGACAGATATGGAAATTCACCCTATTGGCATAGGAAAAATATTCTTGTATCTGTATAAATATGTTTTAGGTTTTATTTTTATAGAGGGACGTCAGTTTGATAGTTTTAGAGAGTAGAAACCTTGAGAGAGAGAAAATTGAGTTGGTCTTAACTTGTGATCAACCTATTCTTGAATTCATCTTGTTCTTGCTTCTTGTTTTTCAAGCGGTCAGTACGTGGAATGTACCGAGTATGCAAGGTAAGTAAAACTGCTTAAATGAGTAAAATCATTTAAAGACTTGCATAATGTAAAACATAAAAAATAAAAATCTGAGAGTAGGGCTTGCATGCATTCTTTTTGAAATCATAGTCTGGTCACAACATAACATAACATCATAATTGAATCGATTGACTCAAAGCTGATATTTGATAGTCACAAGTAAAATTGAACATTGAGTCAAACTTGCTTTAGAACATATATAGATGTACAAATCTCATGAATGATAAACATGCATAACTGAAATCATGAGGAACAATGGGAGACTCGTCTTTTAACCGACATACCACGATAGAGCTTACGTGGTCCCAACTATCACACTCAAGTGGGTAAAGCCATCAAAAGTCTTGCCAGGGCTAAGGACGATACTGTGATATATCAAGCTCGTGGCCTAATAGGGCAGGGGATAGCTCACAAGGGAGGTCCTGAAGTAATATGTATATATATGTAAAACTATAAACCTATGTTGGCGCGTAGTTATGAGGCATAGGGTGATCGACCTTTAGCCTATTCGGTGCTAGACACTACTCCCAAAAACATGCATGTGCTCCCCATCATTTTTCAACGAAGATCAACATCATCAATTGACGAACCTCAATAATCAAATACATCTCAAATATGAAATTATGAATATGAGAAACTTTAACTCAAACCATACCACAAACTGAAAAATAATTGGGAGTCTTCGCTCCAAAACCATGTGGTAAGCTTAATTTGAGAAATGATAAATCATACTTGAACATGTGGGCATTGCTCAATACTTTAACATGCTTGAAAATATTCAATTCACATCAAAAATATGATTCTAAACATGGGTAGCTTGAAAACAGGCTTTTCATCATAATATCTCATCATAATCATACATTCATCACAAATCTGATCTTTCATAAACTTCTCATCAATGGGCTTTCTAATTCATAAAACTTGAAACATGATTTTAATTAAAAACAATATAACACTTGCACATGAATCATAATTCAATAGTAGAAACATATTTAAATCATACCCATGCAGAGAATTAGGAAATTCATGTATTAGGTTAAAACCCCATAGATTTGACATAGGAAATTCATGATTTAGAGAGGGATTGGGCGTGGGTGTGAAAGGATTCCCCCACTCATAACCCTACATAACCCCCACTCTTGATTGCCCAAGAGGAATTGAAGAGAATTTGAAGAAAACAAGCTTGAACACCCCCTCTAACTTTCTATCTTTGCATACATGAATATAAATAAGCCTAGGATATGTTTTATACTCACAAAACACTGCATTTCAAGCCTTAAAAAATGTATTTTAGGCCCCTAGGACTTAGGAATGACGAAAATGCTCTTAACGAAATTCCAGAAATTTCTGCACTAGATGAAACCACGGACGGTCCAACGAGTTGTTCCTCGATACAATGACTCATCGTATCCATTTGTTAGATCCATTGCACAACTTTACTTCCTCAGGTTTAATCCCACGACTCGATAGGGTGAGTCATCCTTGTAGACAACAAGTCGTTAAGTCGTTTGTTGTTTCCCCCTTCAAGATCTGTACCAAGCCTTCCCACGAGCCACACCACCACTAGTTCCTCCTTCTAACGAGTTGTGGTTTCCTTCCATTGCATTGACTGGATATTCTTAATACTTCTTCCTATGACTACTCACTATAACCCATTGTTCCTCACAAGGGGTCGTCCTATGACCTGTTACTCCTCCCTTAGGATGAGTACCAGTCCCACCATGATTTCATAAAATGACTCGTGGTAACAAATGAGGGGTCATTACTTGACCTGTCATGCCAAACTCCAACTCTACAGTATCTTATCACGGATGCCTCCCACGGGTCGTTGGTTGGACCAATGATCCGTTAGGTGACCCGTCCTGTGGGATTTTTCACAGATTCTGCCAACTTCCATTTTTAAAATCCCTGGTCTAATCTTAGGAACTTCTAGGGTATTACATCTATCAAATAATATATTATAACTTTTAAGAGAATTCTTACGATGTTCACATATCTTAGACATGGGTACAAGTTCTTGGTATGATTGAGTGAACAATAATAAGATGCCAATCCAAGTTTTAGGCTATCTCATGAAGGAAATTCGATAATCATGCATTTGCACCATTAAGTACATAATTCAATATATTAAAATAATTCTATAAGCATAAATGACTTTTACTCCTAGTGGGTCTTAGAATTCATAGAAGACGTAGAAGAATAATTCATAAATAGAAACCCTAGATCATGCTTTTCTAGAATAAGGAAATCTGGTTTTTAAATAAAACATGTGGGGCACAATGATGGAAGGATACCCTCGTTGAAAAACCCACATACCTAATTAAGAGAACTCTCACTTGAACTTGCACCTTGAAGCTTTGAGGAAACCCTTGTTGAGTCCTTGAGTCTTGAGAGAGAGGAGGAAGAAGAGTTTGAGAGTGATTTTTGATAGAATGAGAGTTAAGGCTAGTTATCCCCTTAAAAATGTCCCATACCATACTCAAAATGACATAGTTTAGGAGTTATAAACGTAGGATTTTATAAAAACACCCCTGGAAAAACGTAGGAAAAATCCCCCTGCCAGTCCCCACGAGGCACTCCACGAGTCGTGGGGCCAAGTGTTGGAGTACACTGGTTGAATTTCCTTTTTCTGCTCTTCTCACCCCATGGGTCACTTGACGAGTCATCAGGTGCATGACAACTCGTCCCTTCTTACGTGGTCTCTACTGCCTCGGGACCTCACCATTAATCTCCAACATTCACCTGATGGCTGACTTAAGGAGTTGTTGTCTACCTAATGACTCGTTGGGTCATCTGTAGTCACTGAACCATGTTGTGCCTCTTGACTGCTCTTCACGAGTCCGACCATGACTCAAGGGGTCACCTAACGAGTCATTCCATGACACGTTATGTGGAAATTTCCACCTTCTGTCTGAATTCTTGCTTTAGGTCTGGAATCTGATCCTAGAAACATTTGGCGTGTCACAATATCTCCCCCTTGGGGAAATTCGTCCTCAAATCTTGGCTAAACATATTGAAAGGATAGGCACAATACTGACATCCCAAAATCGATCAGTTAGAGCTAAACCAATGAAGTATCTGACACCGGCTGATCTTACATATCCGAACTAAACATCTAAATCATACATGCATGCTAGGGCATAAGAAGGTCTGAAAGATATGAAACTAACATGAAACTAGATAGGGCACTGAGAAGGATTCTTCCCCTCTAATTGACACATAACTGATACATACTGAACATTCGTTCTCAAATCGCTTTTCGTTACGGGTTAGAATTCATGACATCATCTAACTGAAAGTAAAGGTCTCATGAGCATGAATCATTCATAACATCTATAACCGAGCATATAAATGAGTCAACCTTATCCTACTGAGCTACTAAAATAAATTCTAAAGATTAAGTTCGAGCTGATAATACTAGAGGACATGAGTTAACACACATAGTTGATTCATAACATGAAGATGAACCTTAAGGATTTCTAGAGCAAGACTGGCATCATTATTGGAAGCGGTTACCTAGAAATCCTAGTAATATGCACATAAGAATGGGTATAGCTTAGCTTCAACTGAAGTACAAGATATGTTATCTTAACCTGAAGGGATCGACACACCAAAACTTCTAGGGCTGGAACTCCCCTATTAGCATTCTCAAGATCCGACTTGCTGCACATACTTACCATCTCCCTCTTAGCTTTAAGCCGTCATTCTAAGGCTCCTAAATAATTCTTACAGTCAGGGATAAATCACTAACTCCTAGCGTCTCTTTGACCTCTAACCTTCACCAAAAGCCTTACCCTCACACCTATTCGCATCACACATCGGCAATCTCTTCTCAACAACCATCACAGAGGTTCTTATTCGATATTGGGGTTCTAGGGCTACCAACATGTAATGAGTAACACAAAATTCACAATATACATGTGACTACTACTGGCGACGTGCCTCATCCTGGTGTAATTCCCTGAAAACTCAAAATCTAATTCCAGGCTTAAATCAGGAAACCTGGAAAATTTGTAGAAAAACATCGGATGACCCACCTAACGGGTCGTTAAGTGACCTAACAACTCGTTAGGTGAGCCGTGAGAAGGAGGGTTGAGAATTTTAAGAAGGGAGATAGTATACCCAATGAGGGACTTCACGAATGGTGGTCACTGACCACGACCCGTTAAGTCACTTGTGGTCAGGCCTGGGTTGAGAAATTGATAAGTGGGACAATATACTTGACCAGTGGGGGCAATGAGTCGTGGTCACCAGTAATGACTCATTATGTCCCACATACCAGCCTTAGTAAGTTTTTAGGTAGTGTACCCAATGGGAGTAACCACGAGTCGTGGTCAGTCACCATGATTTCTAATCTCCCAAGCTTTAAACTATGTCATTTTAGCAATAATTTTAGACCTTTTAGTGGGGAAAAATGGATTATTCCTCATTCCCACTCTCCATTTTTAGAAAATCACCGTAAGCTCTCCTCTCAAGAGCCTTTCAAGCAAGCTTAGGGTTGCTCACCATTGCAGCAGTTCAAGTCTTTTTCTCTAGGAGAATTTAAGTCAGGTATGTGAGAATTCAACAAGGGAATTGTCCTTCCATTGTGTCCCATAAAATCCTCCTATAATTTCCCTATCAGTTTAGCCTTGAGATTTTTCGGATATGAACAAGCTTTTCATGTTGTTTTTTCATTAATTTCAATTGCGTTATTATCCATGTTTATTATTCATATGATCTTCATCAATTCTTAAGTGAATTGTTGATGTTCTTGGCAAGTGATTTACAGCCCTAAATTCTCGAGTAAAGATTGTTTGTGTATTAAATTCCGTCTAGTTTGTGAAGTATGTTTTGGGATGAATTTTTTGGTAATTCTTATTATATATATTTTGAGCAATTATTCAATTGATGAGAATGATTTTATCTCTTTTGGATGAGATTACTTTAATTCTTGAAAATTCGCTAGATTATGGAATTTCCCATGTTGTTGGAATGAGTTGAGTTCTCTATTAGCTGCTTAGTAGTTAGCTCAGTTAGAACATAGAACCTCTTCAGACTATACAAAAAGTGTCAACTAATAAGTTTGACTACAGTTTTTTTTCGAGGTGCTAGTGGTGCCTCTCAGTTATCAAAATCAGACTCAGATTATAGTTATTTGGTCCATTAGGTAGTTATGACATTCTAATTATATAGCTCTAACCAGCCCCAGGACCTCAGTTCAATTATAGTTTGTTGTTAGATGGTTACAACGCTTCCATATAAGCAACTCTGACCAGTCTAGAACCCAGTTTCAAAATCTGGTCCGTTAAGACTCTTAGGATACGTTCAGTTATATGTCCCTGCCTAGTCTTGGACCCTAGTTTCGAGCTATCAGCTTAGCAGTGCAGTACAGTTTTCCAGTGGGAGTAGTACTTAGCACCGAGCTAGCCGGGGTTCCAGCGCACCCAGGTTCCCAGAACTGCGTTGCCAGCGTAGGTTATAATATTACTTGGCCTAATTGGCCCTAGACTTTTTGTGATTACCTAGTTCATTCCTTTATACTTTGGAAAGGTATATTGGGTCCTACAAGTGGGGTGTATACATCGGACTCCACGTCTAGCTCACATGGTTATATGTCAGTTATAGAGTCTCCCACTAGTCAGTTCAGTCTAGTTCAGAGTAAGCAATTCAGTTCAGTTCCAATTCTATCAATTATCTCAGTTTAGTACAGTATCGCAGACTCAAAATTTGCAACTTAGGGCATGTCTTTGACCACTAGACAGGGTCATCTTGACCATTTCAGTATATATATCAGTAGCTCAGATCAGTTTGCTTGTGGGACATTACATGTCATTTCAGTTCAGACTTTGTACTTTAGTAATGTTTCCTCCCACTTACTCAGTACATTTAAAGTATTGATGCATAGTTTTATGTTGTATCGTTTCATGATATAGCTTCAGGTTCCCAGATTCAGTAGCGTTAGCAGCCACGTTTCAGATCCTCCTCAATTGTAGTTGAAGTGTGAGTCCTCATCATTCGAGGGCCTCAATTGTAGGCTCGGGGCATCACAAACGTTGTATCAGAGCACTAGGTTTAGAGTACCCTTGGAAAGTCTGAAAGCCATATCGAGTAAAGTCCTTTTCATGAGTGTGAAGCTCGCCACACTTATGACGAGGAGGCTATAAGATGTTATTAGGAAAAATCCCTTTTGTTCATCTCCTTATCGTGCATTAAAGTTCAATTGCAGGAACGCCCTTCTAACTCGTGCTCTGTTTATTTTAGTGAATCATGCCTCCTAGAAGTGATAATGGAAGAAGGGCAAGTAACGTCAACAAGCCTGCCCCACCAGCCCCAACAGCGCCCCAAGATGATTCAATATCTACCGCTGAATTCCGGGTGGGCATCCAATTGCTGGACCAAACAGTCACCAGTGAGGTGAACCAGTAGGTGGTACAAATGGACACCATGGGACCGTAGCGGCTGCGAGGTGGGGGACTTTACTCGTACGAACCCTCTATCTTTTCAGAGATCCAAAGTAGGGGAGGATGCCCAGGAGTTCGTGGATGAGATCAGAAAGATCACCCGCATTATGGGTGTTAGCTCTTCTGAGAGTGCTAACCTGGATGCTTACTAGTTAAAAGGGGTAGCTCAGGTCTGGTATTAATAGTGGAAAAAAGGGCAGCCAACGAGAGCAGGACCAGTGGAGTGGGAAGAATTCCATACAGCTTTCTTGGACAGGTTTTTCCCTCAACAGCTGAAGGAGGCAAAGATGGAGGAGTTTATGAATCTGCGACAGGGCGATAGAACTGTGGAGGAGTATGCTTTGGAGTTTACCAGGCTATATAATGCTCCAGAGATGGTAGCAGAGCTAAGGGCTCACATGTTGAAGTTTGTAAATGGAGTATAAAATCTGGTCCTCAACGAGTACAAGACCGTGATGCTGATTAAGGACATGGACCTTTCTAGATGGATTGTTTATGACCACCAAATTGAGGCTGAAAAGAAAGGATATGGAGCGAAAGAACCAGCAGGAAAGGACTTGCCATTCAGATTTCATCCATCAAAGGTCTACCAGTGGTAGTCGCCCACAGCAACTGCAGCAGCAGCAACAGCAACAGAGGGCCTCAGCACCCAATTCATCCAGCGCCCCGACCTTTAGGCCTCATCAGGATGGGAGGAGTGGAGCATCTGGCTCTCAGTCACAGAGTTTCAGTGTCGGGAATAGGAATCCAGCTTGCCCTAAGTGCAGCAAGAATCACACGGGGGAGTGACTTTTAGGGAAAAGAGCATTGTTTTGCGTGTGGACAGCTTGGACACAAAATTAGGGAGTGCCCGTCAGCAGGGCGAGGGAGATCACAATCCACCACATCATCAGCCCCAGCAGGCCGACCAGCTAAGCTAGCCCACACATCAGGTACAAATGGCGGTAAACGCTAAAATTGCTTCTATGCTCTATCTTCCCATCAGGATCAGGAAAGTTCACCTAACGTAGTTACTAGTATGTTACATCTTTTCCATCTAGACGTGTAAGCCCTCTTAGATCCAGGAGACACTCTTTCATTCATGAATCCCTATATAGCAGTCCAGTTCAACATCAGTCCAGAGGTCTTCTGAGAACCATTTTCAGTCTCCACATCAATTGGCGAGTCAGTTAGAGCCAGTTGAGTGTATAGAAACTGCCCAATCTCAATCCTGAATAAAGTTATTCCAACTGATCTTGTAGAGTTAGACATGGTCGACTTTGACCTTATTCTCAACATGGATTGGTTACACTCCTACTATGCCTCAGTCAATTATAGAGTTGTCAAGTTCCAATTTTTGAATGAACCAATGTTAGAATGGACGGGCAGTAGTTCAGTGCGTAAGGGTAGGTTTATTTTCTACCTTAAGGCCTAGAAACTCATCTCCAAGGGATGTATATATCATCTAGTTAGGGTCATGGATTCCAACTCTAAGACCCTGACTATCAAGTCAGTCTCTATGGTCAGCAAGTTCCCAGATGTGTTTTCTGAGGATCTTTCCGGAGTTTCTCCTGGGGGGGAAATAGACTTCAGAATAGACCTTCTCCCAGATACTCAACCCATCCCCATCCCTCCTTACAGAATGGCTCCAGCTGAGTTTAAAGAGTTGAAGGAGCAGTTAAAAGATCTTCTTGACAAGGACTTATTATACCCAGCATCTCTCCCTGGGGTACTCCAGTATATTCGTGCGTACGAAAGACGGTACCCTCAGAATGTGCATAGATTACCGTCAGCTGAACACGGTCACAGTTAAGAACAAGTACCCTCTACCCAGAATTGACGATCTGTTCGACCAACTTTAGGGGGCCAATTGTTTCTCAAAAATTGACCTCAAGTCGGGGTACCATCTATTGAGGGTTAGAGAAGGTTCCATACTGAAAATAATATTCAGAACTCGGTATGGTCACTATAAGTTTGTGGTGATGTCCTTCGAGCTAACAAACGCCTCAGCAGCCTTCATGGATTTGATGAATAGGGTCTTAAAGTAGTACCTGGATATGTTCGTTATTGTATTTATCGACAACATTCTAGTATACTCTAGAAATGAGGAACAACATGCAAATCACCTGAGATTGGCATTGCAGACACTCAGGGACCGTCGGTTGTTCGCCAAGTTCAGCAAGTGGAAATTCTGGTTAAAGTCTATGACTTTCTTAGGTTATGTGGTCTCAGGTGAAGGAATACAAGTAGACCCTCATAAATAGCAACAGTCAAGGATTGGCCCAAACCGACCTCTCCTACTGAAATCAGGAGTTTCCTGGGCTTAGCGGGTTATTACGATGGTTTATGGAAGGCTTCTCCTCTATAGCATCTCCTCTGACCAAGTTAACTCAGAAGAAGGTAAAATTTCAGTGGTTGGACGAGTGTGAGAAGAGTTTCCAGGTGTTAAAAACTCGACTCACCACTGCTCCAGTTTTAACCTTGTCGGAAGGAATAGATTGGTTGGTTGTTTATTGTGATGCTTCCAGATTTGGACTTGGTTGCGTTTTGATGCAGCGGGACAAAGTGATAGCCTACGCCTCCATACTGCTCAAAGTTCATTAGAATCCGACTCATGACTTGGAGTTGGCAGCGGTGGTGGTCGCAATGAAAATATGGAGACATTACCTATATGGGGCTCACATGGATGTGTTCACGGATCACAAAAGTCTTCAATATGTGTTTAGTTAGAAGGACCTAAATCTTTGTTAGAGAAGGTGGTTGGAACTATTGAAAGACTACGACATGAGTGTGCTATATCACCCAAGAAAAGCCAATGTGGTGGCTAATGACCTAAGCAGAGTGTCTATGGGTAGCGTGGCTCATGTAGAAGAAGGCAAAAGGAGCTGGCGACGGATATTCACAGGCTAGCTCGGTTAGGGGTGCAGCTGGTGGATTCAGCCGAAGGTGGGGTGGTAATGTGGAGTGGGTCAGATTCATCATTTGTAGTTGAGGTTAATTCCAGACAAGATGAAGATCCAATTCTATTTAAACTTAAGGAAGCAGTTCTTAGAAAGGTGGTTGAGGCTTTCTCCAAAGAGGGAGATGGTGTGCTCCGTTACCAAGGAAGGTTATATGTATCGGATTTTGGTGAGTTGAGACAGCAGATACTGGTTGAGGCATAGAACTCGAGATACTCCATTCACCCCGGTGCTATGAAAATGTATCGCAATCAGCGAGATATTTACTAGTGGAACGATAGGAAAAGAGACATTGCTGAATTTTGAGCCAAGTGCTCGAATTGCCAGCAAGTTAAGGTGGAACACTAGAGACCAGGAGGTATGACTCAAGATATCCGTATACCCACATGAAAGTGGGAAGAAGTAAACATGAACTTCATTACGGGTCTACCTCGAATTCGTCGTCAACATGATTCAATCTGGGTGATAGATAGTAGACCAGATGACTAAGTGAGCACACTTCCTCCTAGTTAAAACGACAGACTCAGAGGACTATGCCAAACTATACATATAAGAGTTAGTCAGACTCCATGGGGTGCCTTTGGATATCAATTCAGACAAGGGAACGCAGTTCACCTCACACTTTTAGAAGTCCTTTCAGAAGGTACTAGGCACTCAGGTCAAACTCAGCAACGCTTTTCACCACGCAGATCGATGGGCAAGTTGAGCAGACAATTCAAACCCTAGAAGATATGCTAAGACCATGCGCGATTGATTTTAAGGGTTATTGGGATGACCATTTTCCTCTTATCGAGTTTGCGTACTACAACAACTACCATTCCTCCATCGAGATGGCCCCATTTGAAGCATTGTATGGTAGAAGCTGTAGATCCCCTATAGGGTGGTTTGAGGTTGCTGAAGCTACCTTGATAGGGCCAGAATCAGTTCACGAGGCAATGTGGAAAGTTTAACTCATCCAAGAAAGGTTAAAAATCAGAGCCATCAGAAATCTTATGCCGATGTGCGGAGAAGAGAGTTGGAGTTTGCAATTAATGACTGGGTATACCTGAAAATTTCACCCATAAAAGGGGTGATGAGGTTTGGCAAGAAGGGAAAGCTCAGTCCGAGATATGTGGAACCTTATAGAATTTTGAGGTGTATCGGTAATGTAGCCTAAGAGCTAGAATTACCTTCAGAACTAGCAATTGTACACCCAATTTTCCATCTGTCACTTTTGAAAAAGTGCATCGGAGATCCAACCTCAGTTGTTCCATTGGACAGCATGGGAGTAAAGGATAGTCTATAATATGGGAGCTACCAGTCCAGATCCTTGACCGTCAGGTTCCTAAGATATGCAATAAGGAGATAGCTTTAGTCAATGTCCTATGGAGAAATCAGCAGGTTGAGGGAGGTACGTGGGAGGCCGAAGTATATATGAGGGCCAAATACCCACACTTGTTATCTACCGACTCTGTCGTAGCTTGAAATGTTAATTTTGCCTTAGTACCTGATATAGTTGTTGAATTCAATTCATGTGTATATGTTTCTTTTGCGACTTTGGATGTTTGTATGAAAAGTAAATTTAGTTTAGTTATGTATTTTGAAATGGAGGTGGTCATTCCAACAGTTTTGGAGTTAAATGAGAAGTATTTGGAGATTTTGATTGTTATTCTCTGGTTTCCTATGTGTTTTCTAACATTCGAGGATGAATGTTTACAAGGGGTGTATATTGTAATGCCCCAAAAACTCAAAATCTAATTTCGGAACATAAATTAGGAAACCTGAAAAAGCTACAGAAAAACTATAGGAGGACCCACCTAATAGGTCGTTAAGTGACCTAAAGACTCATTAGGTGAGTCATGAGAAGGAGGGTTGAGAATTGTAAGAAGGGAGACAGTGCACCCAACGAAGGACATCACGAGTCGTGGTCACTGACCACGACCCGTTGAGTCACTCGTGGCCAGGCCTGGGTCGACAAATTGATAAGTGGGATAGTGTACTTGACGGGTGGGGGCAATGAGTCGTGGTCACCAGTAACAACTCATTATGTCACCTATTACCAGCCTTAGTAAGTTTTTAGGCGTGCACCCGACGGGAGTGACCACGAGTTGTGGTCAGTCACCACGACCCGTCAGGTCACCTGGCAGTTTTTCCCAACGCATTTCTAAGGGCTATTTAGTCATTTCCTATTCTCCCAAGCTTTACACTACATCATTAGAAACAATTTTAGACCTTTTAGTGGGGAAAAATGGTTCATTCCTCATTCCCACTCTCTGTTTTTAGAAACTCACCGTAAGCTCTCCTCTCAAGAGCCCTTCAAGCAAGCTTAGGGTTGTTAACCATTGCATCAGTTCAAGTCTTTTTCTCCGAGGGAATTTTAGTCAGGTATGTGGAAATCCAACAAGGGAAATTTTTCTTCGCTTGTGTCCCCCAAAATCCTCCCAAAATTTCTCTATCAGTTTAGCCCTGAGTTTTTCGAATATGAACAAGCTTTTCATGTTGGTTTTTCGTTAATTTCAATTATGTTATTATCCATGTTTATTATTCGTATGATCTTCATCAGTTCTTAAGTGAATTTTTTATGTTCTTGCCAAGTGATTTACAGTCCTAAATTCTCGAGTGAAGATTATTTGTGTATTAAATTCCATCTAGTTTGTGAAGTATGTTTTTGGCTGAATTTTATAGTAATTCTTATTATATATATATATATATATGTTGAGCAATTATTCCATTGATGAGAATGATTTTAGTCCTGTTGGATGATATTACTTTAATTCTTGAAATTTCACTATATTATAGAATTTCCGGTGTTGTTGGAATGATTTTAGTTCTCTATTAGTTGCTTAGTAGTTCAGCTCAGTTAGAACATAGAACCTCTTCAGAACTATATAGAAAGTGTAAATTGATTAGTTTGACTACAGTATTTTCCCGAGGTGTCAGTTATGCCTCTCAGTTATAAAAACAAGATTTAGATTATAGTTATTTGATCCATTAGGCGATCATCAAATTCTAGATATATATCTCTGACCATCCCGGGACCCAATTCAGTTATATTTTGTTCTTAGACGGTTACGATGCTTCCAAAATAGTAGCTCTGACTGGTCTAGAACCCACTTTCAGAATCTGGTCTGATAAGACTCTCAGGGTACGTTTAGTTATATGTCCCTGACTAGACTTGGACCCTACTTTTGAGCTTTCAGTTTAGCAGTTCAGTAAAGTTTTGCAGTGGGAGTAGGACTTAGTACTGAACTGGCTGAGGTTCCAACGCACCCAGGTTCCAAGAACTACGTTGCCATCATAGGTTACAGTATTACTTGGCCTGATTGCCCCCATACTTTTTGTGATCTCCCAATTTATGCCTTTATACCCTGACAAGGTATGTTGGGTCCTACCGGTGGGGTGTATACATCGTACTCCACGTCTAGCTCACGTGGTTATATGTCGGTTATAGACTCTCCCACTAGTTAGTTTAGTCTAGTTCAGAGTAAGCAGTTCAGTTCAGTTCCAGTTCTATCAGTTATCTCAGTTTAATACAGTATTGCAGACTCAGAATTTGCAGACTTAGGGCATGTGTTTGACCACTAGACAGGGTCATCTTTACCATTTCTGTATATATATGTAGCTCAGATCAGTTTGCTTGTGGGCCATTACATGTCATTTTTGTTCAGACTTTGTACTTCAGTTATGTTTACTTCCACTTACTTACTACATTCAAAATACTGATGCATACTTTTATGCTTTATCATTTCATGATATAGCTGTAGGTTCCCAAATTCAGCAGCGTTAGTAGCCACATTTCAGATCCTCCTCAGTTGCAGTTGAAGTGGTAGTCCTTATCATTCGAGGGCCTTATTTCATTATCTTACAGTTTTATTTAAACTTCAAGTTAGCTGGGGGCTTTTCCCAGCAACTCATCAATTAGAAGGCTTTCAGATATAGAGTACATTCAAATTTCAGATGTTCTAAAATTTATGTTTTCTCTTAGTTTCATTTTCTGAAAGGCTTTTATGTTGTTAATTCAAAGCTTTGTCTATGCATGTTTTATTTAGGATACCAGTGTACGATAGATCAGGGGTTGACTTGGGGTCACTTGTGGCTTCAAGTACCCTGTTACGTCTAGAGTGTAGGCTCGGGGCGTGACACCTGGTGTGTTGCTACGGCATAGGAGCGATTTTAACCTAGCCCGTCACCCAGGCTAGATGATGCACCCTGCTGAAATGGACGGGCTATCGTAGCTACTGAAGAGGTGGTCGAGGATCTACTCTAACCTCGCTTAGCTACTGCGCATTCTCGGTGCTTATGTCCCAGCTTGGTGCACCAAAAACAAACATCCGAGCTGGCCATGCATTCTCCCAAATGGTGCTTCCCACAACTGGTACACAACAGATACGTAATCTTACTTACCGAAGGTTTGTACGGAGATCTGACTGTCGAAAGTGCTGGGGCTGATGATTTCTTTTGGGAAAGTGAGCAGTGTCTAACACTTACCCTCTGTGGGGAAAACTCTAAATCTCCTACCCTGGCTCTCTTGGCCTCTCTCTCTTTTTCCTTCACCTATTCCGCTTCCATTTTTTTAGCGAATATCACCAAATGTGGAAAATGTATATCCCTTTGCAACATGGCAGTCCTGCACTCTTAAAACGAAGGAGTCAGACACTCCGTTCATGAACCTACATACCCCGGCCCTCTGGTCAGCTACCATCTCTGGTGCATACTTGGATAATTGGGCAAACTCCAACGCGTACTCCTGGATAGTCATGTTGTTCTATCTCAAGTTGATGAATTCTGTAGCCTTTGCCTCTCTCAATTCCCTAGGGAAAACCTATCCAGGAACGCAGTCATAAATTCATCCCAACCTATGGAGCCTGCTCTAATTCCCCGACTGTCTCTCCACTGGCAAAACCATATATACGCGACTCCTTTCAGCTGGTAGGAGGCTAAGTCTTCGCATTCAGTTCCCATCACTCCCATGATTTTGGTAATTTTCTGGATCTCTTCAAAGAACTTATACGGGTCCTCATCCACCTTTGACCCTAAGAACTCGGGTGGGTTCATTTGGAGAAAGTCTCTTACCCTTGCCGCGGACAAATTCCCATTTTGGGGAACATGAGCCATCGCTTGCTTATTAATCTAGGCGGTCGTGATATGTGCCAACATATTAAGGGTTTCTGGGAACTCAGGATCATGGTAGAAACATATATTTATTTCATGGAACCCATTGCAAAATTTACTCCAATTCATAAAGAAGATATGCTAATTATACTGTTATCATCAGTTCACCTCATACCCAAGACATTTACATTAAAAACATAATGAAAACATATACCTACCTCCCATTGATCAAGCCCATAAGTTCTAATCCCATCTCAACATATCTATGAAATCATATATTCTAGGTTTTTAAGAGAATTCTTACAATGTTCACATATTTTAGACATGGGTACAAGTCTTGGTATGATCGAGTGAACAATAATAAGATCCCAATCCATGTTTTAGGCTATCTTATGAAGAAAATTCGATAATCATGCATTTTCACTATTAAGCACATAATTCAAGATATTAATATAATTCCATAAGCATAAATGACTTTACTCCTAATAAATCTTAGAAATCATAGAAGATGTAGAAGAATCACTCATAAATCAAAACCCTTGATCATGCTTTTCTAGAATAAGGGAATATGGTTTTTAAATAAAACATTGTGGGAACAAGGATGGAAGGATATCCTTGTTGAAAAACCCACATACCTGATTAAGAGAAATCCCACTTGAACTTGCACCTTGAAGCATTGAGGAAACTTTTGTTGAATCCTTGAGTGTTGAGAGAGAGGAGGAAGAAGAGTTTGAGAGTGATCTTTTATAGAATGAGGGTTTAGGCTAGTTATCCCCTTAAAACGTCCCATACCATACTTAAAATGATGTAGTTTAGAAGTTATAAGTGTAGGATTTTATGAAAACATCCCTGAAAAAATGCAGGAAAAATCCCTCTGCTAGTCCCCATGAGGACACCACAAATTGTAGGGTAGGAAACACTCACGGGGCCAAGTCGTGGAGTACACTGGTTGAATTTCCTTTTCCTACTCTTCTCACCCCATGGGTGATATGATGAGTCATCAGGTGCACGACGACTCGTCCCTCCTTTCATGGTCTCCACTACCTCGGGACCTCACCATTAATCTCCAACATTCACCAGACGACCGACTTAACTCATCGTTGTCTACCTAATGACTCGTTGGATCGTCCGTGGTCAGTGAACCATGATGCGCCTCTTGACTGCTCCTCACGGGTCCAACCATGACTAGTGGATCACCTAACGAGTCATCCCACGACTCGTTTTGTGGCAAAATTTCAACTCCTTCTGTCTGAAATCTTGCTTTAGGTCTTGAATATGATCCTAGAAAATTTTGGGGTGTTACAACTTCCTAGCAATACCGTACAGAATCCAAAGTATGATAGCTACTGCATGGCAGTGATGACTAGGATTGGAAAGATTATAGTTTATCCACCCTTGCCAATTGTAATTAAGATGAGAAAATAGAGTGAGATTGAGGTAGATAATGAGGATGAGGCTGCAGAGCAGGTGATTGAAGGTGATGCTGAGTGGACCAAGACTCCAATTGATACAAAGGAGCTGAGGTAGAAAAAAGGAAGGCAATGGAGGCCGCACATGTTTTTAGACCCATACCTTGACCACCTCCACCATTCCCACAGAGGATTATCAAACCTCTCCCAAATATCCTCACCAAAAATATTGGACAGGAAAATCTCATTCAATTTTATTCTTTTTAAATGCATTTTTCATAGTCCAAAACTCATGATCCATTGGCAAGAATTGACAGTGACAATCAAACTATGAATTTTCACCACCATGTGTTAAAGTAAATGATTTAGTGTTTTTCGCATAAGGAGGAGCTAACTTTCTAGCCGTCATCCATCAATACAACATTCTGATAAGTAGAAAATCATTA
The DNA here is from genome assembly GCA_035772735.1 of Datura wrightii. Taxonomy (NCBI): domain Eukaryota; kingdom Viridiplantae; phylum Streptophyta; class Magnoliopsida; order Solanales; family Solanaceae; genus Datura; species Datura wrightii. The sequence continues at coordinate 131,608,382 of JASDFA010000006.1, forward strand.
TTAGTCCATATTTAGATACACAAATTAAAATTTTTCTTAAGCAATAGATTTCATGTTTCAACCCCTTCAAACCACAATTGTTTCAACTCATCAATCAAAGGGTGTAAGTATACATCAATCAAGAACTTTTAGGTTATATGAATTACGAATAATGAAATTATGAAATATATATATATATATATATGGACTAGTCATCCACATATCAGGTGAAAGATTATATGGTGTAATAAAGATAGACCAACATGAATATGGTACAACTGAAACAGAAAATGGAGTGAAACCATTTGGACACAAACCGTACCTAATGTTCCTTAGTTCATCCACAAAATGTGGATAAGTTTTACTAAAATTCTTTCAAGCTCTCCATCTGATGGATGACGCAGAACACCCGATGATCTTTTTTTTCATAGTGTCACCTCACATGAGGAGGGAAACTATTTGATGCATATAATCTCTTCAACCTTGGTATAAGATGTAAATTGTGCAGCGCCTTAACAAAAATTTTATTTTCACTAAAAGCATGCCTATAGAGAGTGTTTCCAAAAAACTTGCAGGAGTCATCCTTATAGTATAACATGCAGTCATTTTAACAACAATCAATTCTGATCAAGGAGGGTCTCAACATAGAGACCAATTTCTTTGTCTTATAGTAAGAATTAGGAACCTCTTAAACAGGGTCAACTAATTCATGAATAAGGTCTATTACAGCGTTTATTTCTCCTTGAGCAATATTCTAATCTAATTTGATACTTAATAATCTAATTGCAATAGATAATTGAGAGTGCTGACTCTTATCACATAAAGAATGAGTAGAAGCATGTAGTTGTTCCTACACGTAGAGTGCTTCTTCATTGGGAGCTTCTTCAACAGTTTATCCAGATTGAAAATCAGAATGCATCCTAAAAGCATCTTGAATCATGTCCCGCATCCAAAAAACGTGGACATAACTACATTCTTATGTGAACTATCATCAACTATTCATCAAAATACATTTCAACTACAATTGTTCCACTTTCCTACCTAAAATATCATTATCGTTCATGTAGGAAAAGAGAACAACTAATAGTTGAGGTGTGTTTCGATAAATATTTGGTGATTGTTCATATAGAAAACCTGCACACCTAACAACTAAAGTATGAAAATCTGAAAACTAAAATACGTAGTGTGATTTTTACCCTCCACTCTGATAATTTAACAACCTATTTTCTTAGTTTAGAACACTTTACATCTAAGTAATTTTAAATATAAATTTTTAATATCTTTTCAACATATAAAAGTCTTGTTAAATAGTAAAAAATATAGTGTATTTGATGATATAAATTATTTAAATGGATAATTGTATAGGGAAAACTATGATTGGAGAACTTGCACCGATAACAAACCTGGCACGGAGTCCCAACATAACAAAATATTGAACTTTGGGAGGCCCTTTTCGAGATAACAATGGTAGAGATGTTATTTCACACAGGATAAGGACTAGGAAATTATTGCCCATTATGATGTGGCAAAAAGGGAAAACAGGAAATAAGAGTGTCAGGTTGCTCAGTTGCACGGACGAGGTCGTACGGATCTTAGTCATGCAAGAATATTAGCTGGCGCCTTCTAATGGATTAAACACATGGTGCAAATACATACACTACTTTAGGGCTATAGAGGCATTTTCTTTTTGGCGAAGGCCTTAACCCTGTAGCCTATAAATAATTGATCCTACTTACTTGTAAAGGCCTTATGACTCGGATTCTATGAAATAAATACATTATCAATACAGTGTTTTGTTTGGATCCAAGAACTATTGTATTTGCATAGTTTCTTGAATTTAGCAATTAACTAAGTAGCTGACCTTGGAGCTGCAAGCTGGGATCTCGGGCTCGCTGGCTGTCACTTTGGATACACCTAGATTTATTCTCTTTACTTCACTAAGCTCATTTACGTAGAATTCTATCTATTTTCATCTACTAGTAACCAAACCTCTAGTAAATTGGACCTAAAATAGAATTGAATCATAATGAATGTTCTTGACCCCCTACAAATTCAACTGTACTAATTTCAAGGTAAGTGGTTTTGGGCCCATCATGGAGCAAAGAAACTATGTGGGTTTAACTTTATTATTTCTTGCTATATTGGTTGTGCTTTATTTTGTAGGATACAAGTTATGGATAACGACGGAGACCGAATTCTGGATACTGTTGTAGTAACACCACGGTTAAGAATGCGGTCAGAACTCTGCTTTTTGGTTTAACAGATTCTACTGGTAAGATCCACCAAAATGAAGAGTAACAACTTCTTAATGGACACAACTAACATAAATAAACAAAAGATAGTTCATAGGCTACTTGTTGAAGTGGAGAAATAAAAGGAATGTTGGTTGGTGAATAAGATCTCCAAAAGGTCCTCAATAGCTTTGCAGACTCCTAAAGGGATTTGGTGGCTAGGATGGAGGCTCAAGATAGGAGAATCAATGAGCTCTAGAACAATTTAGCCCAAGTCACTCTGAATGCTTCAAAGGGAAATGGGCAAGAGTTATTCAATGATTTGGAACTTGATAACAGGATGGAGGAACACATAGTTGTAGAGGTTGAAGCTAGGCTCTAAGCCGCTACGTCCATGACAGTTGGAGCAGTTGAGAAACGAGATAAAATCTTAGTTTGTAGAACTACAGTCTTGCATGAACTGCATCCTAAGGGCACCGCCCATCTTAAAAGGGCTAGAATAAAAGAGCTATGTCAAAGTACACTATATGGCTAGTGCAGTGACTAAGCTTATTCCAAAGAGGTTTGAAACGCCTCACATCCCCAAGTATGATGGAAATTTTGATCCTCAGGAGAATTTGTCTTTATTCACAATAGACTTAAACAACAACAATCTGATAAAGGGGGATGCCAAGTCTGTGATGGTGAAGAAGTTTGGAGAAAATCTGTCAAGAGGAGCATTAGTCGTGTATTCTCTTTTATCCAAAAAAAATCTATCAATTCATTTAACATGTTGGCAGAGAGTTTTATTAGGGCCCATGTAGGAGCCAAGAAGGTGTAGCCCCTAAGGGGAGATATTTCCAAAATAGAAGAATGAGACATGGAGTTTCTCTGGGAGTCTATTCCAAGATTGCAAAAGGAAAGGATGCAGGTATTAAAGGTACTGAATGACTGGGTGGTGGAGGCCTTTACAAAAGGTATGAACTTGAGAGAAAGATAACCTCGTTCACATTAAAAGAATGTTTGATCGAGTTCAAGGCCATGACATGGGAAGACATTCACAATCCATATGAGTAAAAGATACAAATCGAGGATGACTACCAAAGGATCATCGAAAGGCACCGCAGACATGGCTTGAGCCAAATATTGCAAACAACCTATGGTATGCTAGTGAAAGAACCACTCGGAACCCTTCACTATGGCTTGAACTAAAGGCTTCATCTCATGGAAGGTACATTCCCTATGCTTCTAATACAAGAGAAGGTACAAGGCTAGGTGAAAGTTCACATATCTTGAATCAGTCTCGGTTCGAGAAAAAAAAATAGAGAAAGAATTTTCACAAAGGGGTTGCAGGTTAAGGAGGCCACAAAACCAGTAGTATACGCTGTCAATGAGGTCCCTCCACTCTCGTAGTACTATTTTACCATCAGCCCAACATAGGTGCTCTCGGCTATATTAGAAATTAAAGGGTCAAAATATCCAAAGCTTGTCCGTTCGAACCCATGTTCAAGGGATAGGAACTTGTGCTGTGAATACCATAGGATGCATAGACACAACTTTTTAAACTATCAAACCCCGGAGAAGCAGTTGTGTACATGTTGAAGGATGGCCACCTACAAGAGTTCCTAAGCAATCGAGCAAAGAACAACTTCAGGAAGGGTGTCGATTAGAGTAGGTAGCTTATAAACCCGGGCACGCCCCGAAAAATAAGAAGTTGAGCACCACCTAGTAAGGTCAAAAGTAAGTTTCCTCTATCTTATTAAATTCCAAATTAGTTATTTTTCTTTCTCCTTTCAAGCTCCTGCAGGTTGTCAGGAATAGTTCTCTCGTCCTTATAAGGGGAATCCACTCTTTGGACAAAACTAATGCCAACACCAAAAGACATCAAAAGGAAGACTGCCCCTCCCCCCTATCCTCTCCCCATGGAGCCATTGGAAATGGAGACGCATGATAGCTGGAAGGTAATCCAAAAGGCCCAGAAGAACAAGTAATACTTTTTTTCCTTCGTCTAGTTTTTGTCCCCTAGAGGGTTTTTTTAGCGAGATTCTTAACGAGGTAGAAGTAGGGACTTCCAGGAAAAAATTAAGATTTCTTCTTTATTATATCATGTTGAGACTAAACAGTTTTGAGAAAACATTGATATGAATGAGAGAAAATATTTTTGAGAAGTATGACATAATTTTTTCACGAATACAGGACCCCCAAAGTTTCAAATTTTAGAGACAAACTCCTGAGTCTGAGTATAATATGATGCAAGCATTCAAACATCAAAATTACAAGGTATATAATACAATTCACCTTGGAAAACCAATGAGGACAAGAGCCTGGATCAGGAACCCTGAGCCCCGAGCTTATAACCCCCGATATCCAAAATGAGGGATAAACCAGAACTTTGAGATCCCCAAATTATTTGTAACATGCCAAGGACTGATGAAGAAGTAAATAATGGATTTTTAATTACCAAATTTGGGGCACTGCTTCAAGATGAAATATTAGAGCCATAGGTTCACTAGAAGATTAAATTCATGTGAAACACACAGATTGATCATCCGATAGCGGAAACCCAAGGTAATACCATCATGAAATCATTGTGAGGCCCAATCATAATGCATTCTTGAAATATTGTGGAACCTAAATTTCCTATCAAGAAGTTCAAAATCACAAATCGACTAAATAGAGATATTTCTCTAAATGCTACTTTCTAAAGTAACTCGGAGAAGTCCAGACTTTGAACCATAGAACTTAAAAATTAAAGGAATCCCTCCTTGTTCCATGAGGTATTATAATAAATAGACTTTAAAAGTCCATGATCGGACAAAAATCTACAAATGAACCGACCCTACTAGATAATTATGTAAGAAGCACCGAAATTGAAAAAATTGATTAGTGGCTATCTTAGATCATTGAATGAAATAGCCTAATGCTTCCTATCTTGGCTAGGGTCGTCCAGTGAAATTTTTGAAGATAAAATATGCAAAGAGCGTTATACCTCGAAGGAATCATCACGACCCGAACATAGGCCCAGACCAAGACACGAGAAAAAGAACTCCGAGAGGCTTCAAGTCAATTGTAATGCCCTAGAAACTCAAAGTTTAGATCGGGGACTTAAATTAAAAAATTTGGGAATCTGAAGAAAATGCCTTAGAACGACTTACCTAATGAGTGATAATGAGACCTAACAACCCATTAAGTCACCTGTGTCAGACCTGGGTCAAATGTTAAGGTATGAGGCAGTATACCCCATGAGTCCTTATCATGACTCGTTATGTGTGACCACGAGTCGTGGTGTCACCCATGGGGATCTTTAGGCCATTTGGGAAGTGTGGTCCATGACAGGTGACCACGAGTCGTGGTCGCTCACCATGACTCGTTAGATCACTCGTGGTGACCATCAAGTATTTTTTGGTAGTGTAATCAACGAGTGTGACCATGAGTCGTGGTCAGTGTTAGGACCACCTTACAGTTTTTTTCCTGCGATTTTCTAAGGGTTGTTTAGTAATTTTCTACTCTCCTAAGCTTTAAACTACATCATTTTAGATGTAACTTCAGACCTATTAGTGGGAATGAATGGCCTCTCCCCTCATTCTGCACGTTCATTCTCAGAAAAGTCATTGAAGAGTATCTCAAGAACTTTCAAGCAAGCTTAGGGTTTTCCCCCATTGAAGCAGTTCGAGTTTTCTTCTCCAAGAAATTTTTAGTCAGGTATGTGGGAATTCAACAAGGGAATAGTTCTTCTCTTATGTCCCCCAAAAGCCTCTTATACTTTCTAATGTCGTCTTTGCCTTGAGTTTTCGAGTATGAAAAGATTACATGTTTATTTTTTGTCAATTTCACCTAGAATGATATTCAAGCTTAGTGTTGATATGATCTCCATTAGTTCTTGACCAAATTGTTGATGTTCCTGCATAAGTGAGTTTAAGCCCTGAGTTTTCGAATGAACATAGTTATACATGAAATTCCCCATGGTCTGAAGTATGATTTTTGTTTGTTTTCTAGTATTACTTATTGTTTAGATGTTGAGTAATTACTCCCTTGGTAAGAATGATTTCAGCCGTGGCACGAATGAGAAAACTTCATTTCAGCTTGTCGAATGAGAATTTCCAATTTTCTTAAAACTTTTGCAATATTGTGGATTCTTGTGTTGTTGGAATAAGTTGAATTCTCTATTAGATTGTTAGTAGTTTAGTTCAGTTAGAACATAGAATCTACTTAGAAATATTCAGAATTTGTGAACGGATCAGTTGGACTATAGAAACACTCGAGGTGTTAGTACCGCCTCCTAGTTGTCAGAATCAGATTCAGAACTCAGTTATTGGTCCACCAAGCTGTCATGATATTTTAGATATATAAATAGCTTTGACTAGCCTTAGGATCCCAATTCAGATTACAGTTTGTTCGTAGACGGTTACGACGCTTCTAGATAAGCAACTCTTACTAGTCTAGAACTTAGTTTCAGAATTTGGTCTGATAAGACTCTCAGGGTACTATAAGTTATACATCCCTGACTAGTCTAAGACCCCAGTTTTGAGTTATCAGCTTAGTATTCAGTTTAGGTAGTCCAGTGGGAGAAGGACTTAGCACCAAGCGGACCTGGGTTCCAACACACCTAGGTTCCCAAAACTACATTTCCAGTGTAGGTTACAGTATTTATTGGCCTATTTGGCTCCAGACTTTTGTGATCACCCAGTTCATGCCTTTATACCCTGGAAAGGTATATTGGGTCCTACCGATGGGGTGTATACATCGGACTCCACATCTAACCCACGTAGTTGTATGTCGGTTATAGACTCTCCCACTAGTTAGCTCAGTCTCGTCTCAGTATAAGTTGTTCAGTCCAGTTTCAGCTCTATCAGCTTAGATCAGTTCAGTATAGTATCTCAGTCTCAGAACTTTCAAACTTAAAGCATATCTTTGACCATTAGTCAGCGTCATCTGGACCATCTCAACTTATTACATTTATTCTGCTCAGTATATTTCATTGCATGTCATTTTCAGCTCAGTCTTTTATATTCTGTTATGTTCTCTCCTATTTACTCAGTACGTTCAAAGTAATGACGCATACTTTTTTTCTATAGTGGTTCATGATACAGTCGTAGGTTTTCATACCCAACACCGTTAGCCGATTTTTGTTCAAGTCACTCTCCCAATAGCAGAAGTGTGAGTCCTCATTTCTTGAGGACATTATTTTATTTATTTTAGTTTTCTTTATTATTATTTTAGTTAGACTTAGAGTTAGTTGGGGGCCTGTTGTTATACCCCGTAGGATTTCTGGCACCTAGATGACCTATTCGCACGTTGGTTAAGCATATTTGAAGGCCATACGTGCTAAAGAAAGGCCCGGGAAAAAGATCGAACGAGAAACCTGTCGAACCATCGCGGAAGGAGCCGAGGCAGAGCCCCTCCGCGATGGCAGCGTGTCACGGAGATGAAACCTCCGCGTTGGCTCCGTGACACGTTGGCCTTGTCCAGGCCCAAGTATATAAATCCCCACTTCGGTTTTAAATCATATAAACTTATAATTTCCAGTGAAACAGAGGGGAAAGATTAGAGGGAGAAAAGGAACGAAGGGGGTAATATAATTTTCATCCGATTACGCTGTTAAATATTGTCCAAACTCAAATTAACCTCAGATACTCAGGTATTTAGCAGCAGAGAGCATTCCTACGGATTTAGTTTCGTGAAATACGGCCGACGAATCGTCGAGCTACCGAGCTAAGGTAAGTAGAATTGCTCCAAACTAGTGCCTATGTGTTTCTATCGGTGAAGTGAATATTTCTCTCTTCTGGACCTCAAAAAAATAGCGAGTTTTCGACCGTCTTTCGATAAGCCTAAGTTTAGGCTATAAATTACATCCAAGTGACGTTGTTCATTTAAAATAAAGTTATATTTGGTATTAATTGATATATATATATATATATATATATGAATGCAGTTGGGAGGGATAGCTGAAATACTGACCAAGCTACGCCAGTTAGTCGGGAAATCAGAAGCGAAGGTATGTAAAGTTAGTTTCCTCGGCAAGTTAGTAAACTCGGTATAGTAAAGTAATTTAAAGTCCAGTAGAATATTTAGAAGTCATGTGTTGTGTTTATTATGAATGATGGTACGATATTAGAAGCATCAGGTTATAATTAACACGAAACTTGCTAGCACGATATAGATTCTAATACAAGTGTTAGAAACTGCACAGCATGCTCAGTATGTGATGTAGTACAGAATGTTAGGATATCATCGTACTCAGTCGAAACTAGTAAAGCAATGTAATATCTGTAAGACATTTCAGAAATAGAATGATAGGCTAAAATGAAGTTTAGAAAGCATGTTAGGAATAGTAAATCATGTTAATACAGAAACTCAGTATACAACATAGTTTTCAGTAGAAACACTATATCTTGTTTAGCATTAGCCCCAGTACAGTCTGGCAGAAGACTATATTTATACATATATATACTATTACCAGCCTCAGCATGTATTAAGTACGTACATATTACTATCACTAGCTCAGCATATAGTATATACAAATACTTTACCACTATTAGTTTCAGTATGTGGGACATGCAGATAGTATTACTAGTTGAGACCGTTGTATTGTTTGGAGTTGGACTACCTAGCATCCATGACCGCCCCAGGGTTGATAGCTGTATCGACTCGTCCACCAGAGGATGAGGATACGTCGCTCTACGGAGTGGCATGCCGTCCCACAGGGGACGAAGATGGGATGCCAGTTTTTCCCCATATTGTGCCTTGATCGGCCCTTATACACCCCTGTCGAGCGGATACGCCCGGGTGTTGATTCAGGAGTCCTCTGGACTCAGATGCAGTTATAGTCAGGGGCTCAGCGAGCCCAAGTGCATATCCAGGGGACCGGTAGGATGCTTATAGCGATTATAGGAGATGGGATGACCGGGGTAGGGGTATAGATTCTGTGCTAGGTTTACCTCCCGGCTTATGGGGGCCGGGTAAGGTTTGTGTGTGCTATATTATGTTATGTTATGTTATGCCATGTTACATTAGACATGAGTAGATCGGCAGTAGAATGATACGTCTCCAGGTATGACTCCTACTCCTTCCAGTATAATTAAGAGAAGGTATGATTTACATTATCAGACAGTTTATCTATTCCTTCCTACTTCAGTTTCATCAGTTGTAATGTTGTTTTCGGATATTTCCTTCAGTTATTGCTTTACATACTCAGTACCAGTGGTACTGACGCCCGGTGGGGCACTACATTACTTGCCTGCAGGTACTCATAGACGAACAGGCGATCCCTCGTGATTCCTGTCAGCGATCAAGTATTCAGCTCCTGTCATTCGGAGACTGAATTCCAGAGGTGTATTTCGTTTTCTTTTATTGTACAGTACGGGTAGGTCGGGGCCCTGTCCCGACATTTCTATTGTTATTCCTAGAGGCTTGCAGTCTGTATATATTTCCCTGTGGTCAGATGAGCCGGACGTGCAAGGCCGTGCAGTTGTATAGCTATTAGTACTTTTGTTTCCTTTATGTTGGCTGTGTGGGGCCATAGCTTGACAGTAGTGGTGACCTTGCCGGTCATGTAACTATCCAGTATTTCATTGTTAAGTTACAGATAACTAGAAAGCGTGGTGGCCTTGTCGGCCCGCATAGGTTTCCCTATATTAATATGTTTCTGGTTAGCTGTCAGCACAGGTACAGGTGGCTATAGGCCTAGTCGGCCGGAGGCTGTATTTACAGCCATCATATAGCCCATTGTTTTCTTGAATCTGAGTTAGAGCCAGCCAGGCACCATATGTGCTCAAGCTAAGCAGTCTAGCAGTTCAGGTCCTAGTAGGGCACCAGGTGCCAGTCATACCCCCCAAGGCGGGGTGTGACACCTGTCCCATCGACTCCTCAGTTAGATGGCTTCCAGACACAAACATGATTTCAGTTTAGTATTATTGCTCAAATGTTTTAAGCTATGTGATTCAAAATTTCTTTGACGAATGTCTTACGCTATTATTTTAAGGATTCTACTATTAAGTTTATTTAGAATTTTAGTGTATCCTAGACCAAGGGTTGATTTGGGGTTACTTGTGACTTCAAGTACCGTGTTTCGTCCAAGGTGTAAACTCAGGGCGTGACAAACTTGATATCCCCAGGTTTAGAGTATCCTTGGAAAGTCTGAAAGCCGCATCGAGTAGAGTCCTTTGCATGGGTGTGAAGCGCACAACACTTATGATGAGGAGGCTACGAGATATTATTAGGAAAACTCTCTTTTGTTCATAATCTTTATCGTGCACTAAAGTTCAATTCTAGTAATGTCCTTCTAACTCATGCTCTGTTTCATTTCAGTAAATCATGCCTCCCAGATGCGATAATAGAAGAAGGGCCGGTAACACGACCTGCCCCACCAGCCCTGGCAGCCCTCAAGATGATTCAGTATCTACCGCCGAGTTCAGGGTGGCTATTCAACTGCTGGCCTAAATAGTCACCAACCAGGTCAATCAGCAGGTGGTGCCGATGAATGCCAATTGGTCTGTAGTAGCTGCGAGGGTGCGAAACTTCACCCGTATGAACCCTCCATCTTTTTTGGGATCTAAAGTAGGGGAGGATCCCCAAGAGTTCGTGGATGAGATCAAGAAGATTACCTGCATTATGGGCATCATCTCCCCTGAGAGTGCTGATCTGGATGCCTACCAGCTAAAAAGGGTAGCCCAGGCCTAGTATGAACAGTGGAAGGAGGGGTGGCCAGTGGGAGCAGGACCGGTAGAGTGGGAGGAGTTCAACACAGCCTTCCTGGATAGATTTTCCCCTCGGGAGCTGAGGGAGGTGAAGATAGCTGAGTTTATAAACTTGAGACAAGAGAATAGAAAAGTGGAGGAGTATGCGCTGGAGTTTACCAGGCTATCTAAGCACGCTCTATAGATGGTGGCCGAGCCAAGGGCTCGCATGTCAAAATTTGTGAACATAGTGTTGATATGGTCCTTAAGGAGTGCAGGACAGCGATGTTGATTAATAATATAGACCTGTCTAGCCTTATTGTCTATGCCTAGTTGATTCAGGACAAAAAACTCAAGGACATGAAATAGAAGAACAAATGGGCAAGGACTGGCCCGTCAGATTACGGCCATCAGAGGTCTAGTGGTAGTAGTTTCCCATAGTAGCAGCACCAATAATAGAAACAACAGCAGAGAACCCCAGCACCTAGCTAAGCCAGCACCCCAACTTTTAGGTCCCGCCAGGATCGAAGGGGTGGAGCATCTGGCACTCAGTCTCAGAGCCACAATGCCGAAAATAGATATCCAGGTTGTCCCAAGCGTGGGAAGAACCACCTTGGAGAGTGCCTTCAGGGTCGAGAGGGTTGTTTTGGTTGTGGACGACTCGGATATCGGCTTAGGGAGTGCCCAATCAACCGGGCGAGGGCGATCACAATCCACCACATCATCAGCTCCAGCAGGTCGACTAGCCAAGCAGGTTGACATATCAGTTAAGGATGGAGATCAATGCCAAAATCGTTTCTATACACTGTCTTCCCATCAGGATAAGGAGAGCTCACCTGACGTAGTCATGGGTATGTTACGTCTCTTTCATCTAGACATGTATTCCCTCCTAGATCCAAGAGCCACTCTTTCATTCATGACTCCCTATGTAGCAGTCTAGTTCAATATCAGTTCAAAGGTCCTCCCAAAACCATTCTCACTCTCCACCCCAGTTGGCAAGTCAGTGAGAGCCAGCCGGGTGTATAGAAACTGCCCAGTCTTGATATTGAATAAAGTCATTCCAGCTGATCTCGTAGAATAGACCTGGTCGATTTTGACCTTATCCTCGGCATATATTTGTTACACTCCGGTTATGCCTCGGTTGACTACAGAACTACTGTGGTCAAGTTCCAGTTTCCAAATGAACTCGTGTTAGAATGGATGGGCAATAGTACAACGCCTAAGGGTAGGTTTATTTCCTAACTTAAGGCCTAGAAACTCATCTCCAAGGGATGTATTTATCACCTAATTCGGGTCAAGGATTCCAACTCTGAGACACCAACTATCTAGTTAGTCCTAGTGGTCAACGAGTTCCCCGATGTATTTCCTGAGGATCTTCCCAAACTTCCCCCTGAACGGGAAATAGACTTCAAGATAAACCTTCTCCTAGATACTTAGCCCATCTCCATCCCTCCTTATAGAATGGCTCCAGCTGAGCTTAAGGAGTTGAAGGAGCAACTAAAAGTTCTTATTGACAAGGGTTTTATCAGACCCAACACCTCTCCCTGGGGTGCCGCAGTATTATTCGTGTGTAAGAAGGACTGCACCTTTAGAATATGCATAGATTAGCATCAGGTGAACAAGGTCACAGTCAAGAATAGGTATCCCCTACCTAGAATCGATGACCTATTTGAACAACTTCAGGGAGCCAGTTGTTTCTTGAAGATAGATCTCAGATCGGGATACCGTCACCTAGGATCAGAGAATGTGACATATCGAAAACAACATTTAAAACTTGGTATGGTCACTACGAGATTGTGGTGATGTCCTTCGCACTAACGAATGCTCCCGCAGCCTTCATGGACCTGATGAATAAAGTTTTTAAATAGTATCTGGATATGTTTGTCATTGTATTTATCAAAAACATTCTGGTACACTCCATAAATGAGGAAGAGCATGCCAATCACATGAGATTAGTATTACAGATGCTCAGAGACCACCAATTGTTCGCCAAGTTCGGCAAGTCTGAATTCTTGTTGAAGTCCGTGACTTTTCTAGGACACGTGGTCTTGGGCGAAGGTATTCATGTTGATCCTCAAAAGATAGAAGCAGTGAAAGATTGGCCCAGACCTACCCCTCTGATGGAAACTAGGATTTTTTTGGGCTTAGCTGGTTATTACCAATGATTCGTGGAGGGCTTCTCCCTCTATAGCATCTCCCCTGACTATTTTAACTCAAAAGAAGGTGAAATTTCAGTGGTCAGATGAATGTGAGAAGAGTTTCCAGGAGTTGAAGACTCGACTCACTACCACTCTAGTTTTGACCTTGCTAGAAGGAATTAATGGGTTGATTGTCTATTGTGAGGCTTCCAAAGATGGGATCGGTTGCGTTCTGATGCGACGAGGCAAAGTGATAGCCTACGCCTCTAGAAAGCTCAAAGTCAATGAGAATAACTATCCAACTCATGACTTGGAGTTGGCAGTGGTGGTGTTTGCACTAAAAATATGGAGACATTACCTATATGGAAATCATGTGGATGTGTTCACAAATCATAAGAGCATTCAGTACATGGTGATTTAGAAGGACCTAAATCTTCATCAGAGAAAATGGTTGGAGCTATTAAAAGACTATGACATGAGCGTGTTATACCACCCGGGCAAAGCCAACATGGTGGTTGATGCCCTAAGCAGAGTATCTATGGGTAGTGTGGCTCATGTAGGAGAAACAAAAAGGAGTTGGCAAAGGTTGTTCACAGACTAGCCCAGTTAGGGGTGAAGTTGGTGGATTAAGATGAAGGGGGAGTAGTGGTGCAAAGCGGATAAGACTCTTCTTTGGCCGTAGAAGTCAAGTCCAGACAGGATGAAGATCCCATCCTTTATAACCTTAAGAAGTGGTTCTCAGGAATGACATTGAGGCTTTATCCAAAGGGAGATGGAGTGCTCCGTTACCAGGGTAGCTTGTGTACCGGATATTGGTGAATTGAGATAGCAGATACTGGCTAAAGCACACAGCTCGAGAAACTCCATTCACCGCAGTACTACTAAAATATACCGCGATCTGCGGGATATTTACTGGTGGAACAGCATGAAGGGAGACATCGCTGAATTCTCAGCCAAGTGCCTGAACTGCCAGCAAGTTAATGTGGAACACCAGAGACCAGGAGGTATGACTTAAAACATCAGCATACGCACATGGAAGTGGGAAGAAGTAAACATGGACTTCATTATAGGTCTACCTAGGACTCGTTCGCAGCATGGCTAAATCTGGGTAGCAGTAGACTAGATGACTAAGTCAGCTCACTTCCTCGCAGTCAAAACCACAGACTCAGCTGAGGACTATGCCAGAATTTACATCTGAGAGTTAGTCAAACTTCGTGGGGTGCCATTAGCTATCATTTCAGATAGGGAACTCAGTTCACCTCATACTTCTAGAAGTCTTTTTAGAAGGAACTAGGCACTAAGATCAAGCTCAGCACAACATTTCATCCGCAGACAGATGGGCAAGCTTAGCGGACTATCCAGAAAGTTATGTTGAGAGCGTGCGTGATCGATTTTAAGGGTAATTGGGATGACCGTTTTCCTCTTATCGAGTTTGCATACAACAATAATTACCACTCCAACATTCAAATGTCCCCATTTGAGGCACTGTTTGGTAGGAGGTGCAGATCTCCTATCCGGTGGTTTGAAGTGGGTGAAGTTGTTATAATCAGGCCAAAATTAGTTCATGAAGCTATGCAGAAGGTACAACTCATTAGAGAAAGATTGAGAACAGCTCAGAGCTGTCAGAAATCTTATGGGGATGTGAGGAGAAGAGAATTGGACTTCGCTGTGGATAATTGGGTTGACTTGTAAATTTTTCCCATGAAAGGGGTGATGAGGTTTGGGAAGAAAGGAAAGATCAGTCCAAGGTATGTGGGACCCTACAGGATTTGGAGGAGAATCAAAGTAGCTTATGAGCTGGAGTTACCCATAGAGTTAGCATCCGTCCATCCTATATTTCATGTGTCACTCTTGAAGAAGTGCATCAGAGATCCAACTTCAGTGGTGCCATTGGACAGTGTAGAAATAAAGGATAGTCTCTCATATTAGGAGGTACCAGTTCAGATCCTTGACCGTCAAGTTCGTGAGCTAAGGAACAAGGAAATAGCTTCAGTCAAGGTCTTATGGAGAAATCAGTAGGTTGAGGGAGCTATGTGGGAGGCCGTAGAAGATATGATGGCCAAATACCCGCATTTGTTCTCTACCGACTCTATTACAGCTTAAAAGTATTAGTTTTGCATTAGAAACTGATTTAGTTGTTGGGTTCAATTCATGTGTTTAAGTTTCCTTTATGATTTTGGATGTTTGTATGAAAGGTGAATTCGGTTCAGTTATGTATGTTGAAAAGTGGATATTTATTCCGTTAGTTTTGGAGTTAAACGAGCAGTATTTGATCATTGTAAATGTTATTCCCTTCTTTCCTGTGTGTTTTCCAACATTCGAGGATGAATATTTCCAATGGGGAGATATTGTAATGCCCTAGAAACTGAAATACTAGATCCGGAACTTAAATCAGAAAATCTGGGAATCTACAGAAAATGCCTTATAATGACTTACCTAACGAGTCTTTATGAGACCTAATGACCCGTTAGGTCACTCTTGGTCATACCTATGTCAAATGTTAAGGTATGAGACAGTATACCCCACTAGTCCTTACCACGACTCGTTATGTATGACTACGAGTCGTGGTGTCACCCGTGGGGATCTTTAGGGCATTTGGGCTGTTGGGTCCACGACAGGTGACCACGAGTCGTGGTTGCTCACCACGACTTGTTAGGTCCCTCGTGGTGATCATCAAGGATTTTTGGGCAGTATACTCAACGAGTGTGACAATGAGTCGTGGTCACTAACCACGACCCATTAGGACAACCTTACAATTTTTTTCCCTGTGATTTCTAAGGGTTGTTTAGTAATTTCGTACTCTCCTAAGCTTTAAACTACATCTTTTTAGATGTAACTTCAGACATATTAGTGGGAATGAACGACCTCTCCCCTCATTCCCCACATTCATTCTCAGAAAAGTCATTGAAGAGTCTCTCAAGAACATTCAAGCAAGCTTAGGGTTTTCCTCCATTGTTGCAGTTTGAGTTTTCTTCTCCAGGGAATTTTTAGTCAGGTACGTGGGAATTCAATAGGGGAATAGTTCTTCCCTTGTGTCTCCCAATACCCTCTTATACTTTCTATCGCCGTCTTAGCCTTGAGTTTTCGAGTATGAAAAGATTACATGTTTGTTTTTTGTCGATTTCACCTAGAATGATATTCATGCTTATTGTTGATATGATCTCCATCAGTTCTTGACTAAATTTTTTATGTTCCTGCAAAAATGAGTTTAAGCCCTTAGTTTTTGAATGAACATAGTTATACATTAAATTTCCCATGGCCTGTGAAGTATGATTTGTGCTGATTTTGTAGTATTCGTTATTGTTTAGATGTTGAGTAATTACTCCCTTGGTAAGAATGATTTCAGCCGTGGAACGAATGTGAAAACTTCATTTCAACTTGTTGGATGAGAATTTCTGATTTTCTTGATGCTTTTGCCATATTGTGGATTCACGAGTTGTTGGAATAAGTTGACTACAGAAACTCCAAAAGTGTCAGTACCGCTTCCCAGGTATCAGAATCAGATTCAGAACTCAATTATTGGTCCACCAAACTATCATGATATTTTAGATATATAAATATCTTTGACAAGCCTTAGCACCTCAGTTCAGATTACAATTTATTTGTAGACGGTTACGACACTGATAAATAAGCAGCTCTGACCAGTCTAGAACTTAGTTTTAGAATTTGGTCAGATAAGACTCTCAGGGTACTATCAGTTATACATCCCTGACTAGTTTGGACCCAATTTTGAGCTATCAACTTAGTATTCATTTTAGGTTGTCCAGTTGGAGCAGGACTTAGCACCGAGCGGACCGGGGTTCCAGCACAACCAGGTTCCCAAAACTACGTTGCTAGCGTAGGTTACAGTGTTTATTGGCCTGTTTGGCCCCAGACTTTTATGATCACCCAGTTCATGCCTTTATACCCTAGCAAGGTATATTGGGTCCTACCGGTGGGGTGTATACATCGGGCTCCACATCTAGCTCACATGGTTATATGTCAGTTACAGACTCTCTCACTAGTCAGCACAATCCCGTCTAAGTATAAGCATTCGGTCTAGTTTCAGTTCTATCAGCTTAGATCAATTCAACACAGTATCTTAGTGTCAAAACTTTCAACTATGTCCGAGAAAGCCTCTATCACAGACGAGTTGATGGGACAAGACCCCAACTAACTCTCTAAACTGAAACTGAAAATACACCAACATAATTGACTAAAAGAGGGGCCTTTGACAGATGAGGTCTCACTAACAGAGACTGATGCTACTCCAAAAGCTGGCTAGGGTCGAGGCTGAATCTGAGTACTAGAGCTTGTATCATTAAATGAAACAGCATAGAGTATGAGGTCAGTATGTTAAATGTACCGAGTATCCAAGGTAAGTAAAACGAACATTTAAAATAGACAAATGTTCATAGGAGTCGGACAACATGATCATAACATAAATATCATAATGAGGCATAAGGCTCAAGGTTTCAAAACATTCGTAAATCAATCATAATCATGTTCACGAGAGAAAAGCTTTATTAACATAACTCTAGCAAACATATATAATCATTACCATATATATATATCATGAGGAATAGTGGGAGAGTCTTATAGCCGACATACCCTATATGAGCACACATGGAGCCTGGACTGTGAACCCCTAGTTGGGAGGGTGTTCATACCTTGTTAAGGGTAGAACTATGAAAGGGCGTGATATCACTCATGAAAGGACAATTTGGGAAAGAGGGAACAGTCTCAAGGGAGGTTCCATCGTGACCTATGGTAGCATGTAGTTCTAAGATTCGGGGAAAAACCTGGGCCCCGAACATACTCGGTGTTAAATACTACTCCCAAAACAAATATAGTTCTCATAGGATAATATACATTAAATTCATGGGCTAGTTAAATCATGATAATCATTAGAATGCTTGAAATGCATGAACTAGCTATGAAAGTAAGGCCGGTGAGTCGGCCATAATCATAAATCATAAATCATGAGGTTCATGCATACTTGTAAAACATGTATATACTTGATATTCATAAATTCATGATGAGCATTTAAAGGAAATCATATCATAAGTCATAAATCATAATGGGCTAAAGAGGATCAAAATCATGATGAAATCAAAACTTGATTTGGACTAGAAACATGCATAATTTGGCATGATTTAATTTAAATTAAAATCTATACATTCATATTCAATATAGTTATAAAAATCTACCCATAGATTGCAAAACATGATTTAATTCATGAAATACATTGATCCATAGATAGATCATAGAGAAATTCACATGAATTAGATTAAACCCCTTAGATGATGGAACTTGAATTGTAGAAGTAGTATTTCATGAAATTGATAGAAGTTTGTGCATGAGAGTGGGAGGAACTCTCATTTATAGCCCTCACATACCTGGGTAGATTGAATTTTCCCTCTTCCCTGAACTCCCAAAAAAACTGAAGAAGAATTGATAGACTTAAGCTTTGATCACCTCTAATAGTCTCCTATTCTTGCATGCATGGAATGGTAACACTTAGGAAAGGTTTAACTCTTTAAAAACCCTCATGCCTGCTTAAAACGACGTAGTTTAGGACTTAAGACCATAGGAATTATGGAAAAGTCCTTAGTAAACTTGCAGGAAAATAGACTGCCAGTCCCAACAAGGGGCTGGATGAATTGTCGTCGTAGACCACGACTCGTGGTCAAGACTCATGACGTACACTGTCCAAATTCAACTGAGACTCACCACGGAGATCCCTATGATTCTTACTGCTGGGAATGAGTTGTTACCTCCAGTCATCGAGTGCACTACCACTTTTCCTAAAAGGGTCTCCACGAGGGACCTAAGGAATCGTCGTTGGTGACCACGACTAGTGGTCACCTCTCATGATCTTCACTTCCCAAAAATCCCTAATCCTTCTCCAAGCCCGACCATGGCTGACTCAACGAGCCATGGGGTCTGACCACGACTGGTCAGGAGTCATGACGTACACTGTCCAAATTCAACTGAGACTCACCACGGAGATCCCTATGATTCTTACTGCTGGGAATGAGTTGTTACCTCCAGTTATCGAGTGCACTGCCACTTTTCCTAAAAGGGTCTCCACGAGGGACCTAAGGAATCATCGTTGGTGACCACGACTAGTGGTCACCTCTCATGATCTTCACTTCCCAAAAATCCCTAATCCTTCTCCAAGCCCGAGCATGGCTGACTCAACGAGTCATGGGGTCTGACCACGACTCGTGGTCGAGCCCGTGGTGACTTCTAATCAAAAATTCCAAAACATAAAACCAGGACATCACCACGAGTCGCCTAACAACTCGTGGTCAACCCCACGGGTCTAGTAATGACTCGTTCTAAGACCTGGTGCATGTTTTCCTATTTTCTCTATTTCAACTCTCGGGTCTTATCCTTGAGCTTTCGGGGCATTACAATATCTCTCCCTTGGGAATATTCATCCTCGAGTGTTGGAAAATGTCACACCCCACCTTGGGGGGTATGACTGGCACCTGATGCCCTACTAGGACCTGAACTACTAGACTACTGAGCCTAAGCACATCTGGTGCGTGGGTGGCTCTAACTTAGATTTTGGGAAACAACGGGCTATATAACGGCTGTAAACACAGCCTCCGGCAAGCTGGGCCTATAGCCACCTGTACCTGTACTAACAGCTAACCAGAAACACATCAATATAGGGGAGCCTATGCGGGTCGACAAGGCCACCATGCTGTCTAGTCATCTGTAACTCAACAATGAAATACTGGAAAGCTACGTGACCGGTGAGGTCACCACTACTGTCAACAGAGGCCCCACACGGCCAACATAAACTGAAATGCTAAATAGCTATAACAGACTGCACGGCCATACACGACCGGCTCAACTGACCATAGGGAAATACATATAGACTACAAGCCTCTAAGAGTACTGATAAGATGGTCGGGACAGGGCCCCAGCATACCCATGTTGTACAACAAAAGAAAAGGGATAAACCTCTAGCTATCTAGCTCCGAATGACTGGTGCTGATGACCCTGTGAGCTGGCTGGAATCACGAGGTGTGGGCCCCTCGTCTATGAGTACCTACAGGCAAGTAATGCAGTGCCCCAAACGGGCGTTAGTACCGCTGGTACTGACTATGTAAAACAACAGCTGAAAGATATCTGAAGATAACAATACAACTGAAGGAACAGAAACAGAAAGGAATAGACTAAACTTGACTGAAAATGTAAAGTTATGCCTACTCTTAACTATACTGGAAGGAGTAGGAGTCATACGTGGAGATGTGATCTACTCGTATCTAGTGTAACATGGCATAACATAACATAACATAGCATAGCACACACAAACCTTACCCGGCCCCCATAAGCCGGGAGGTACAACCAACACGCAATCTATACCCCTACCCCGGTCGTCCCATCTCCTATAATAACTATAAGCATCCTGCCGATCCCCTGGGTATGCACTTGCCTTGCTGAGCCCCTGACTATAATTGTACGTGAGTCCGGAGGATTCCTGAATCAACACCCCGGGCGTACCCGCTCGACGGGGGTGTATAAGGGCTGACCAAGGCACACTATGGGAAAACTAGCATCCCATCTTCGTCCCCTGTGGGACGGCATGCCACTCTGTGGAGTGACGTATCCTTGCCCTCTCTCGGACAAGTCGATACAGCTATTAACCCTGGGGCTGTCATGAATGCTAGGTAATCCAACCCCAAGACAATACAGTGGTCTCAACTAGTAATACTATCTGCATATATCACATACTTATGCTTATGATGATAATGTATCTGTACATACTGTATGCTGAACTAGTGATAGTGATATGTATGTATTTAATACACGCTGAGACTGATAATGATATAGATATATAAATATAATCTTCTGCCATACTGTACTGAGTCTAATGTTGAATAAGATATAGTTTTTCTGCTGGAAACCATGCTGTATAACTGAGTTTCTATAGTAGCATGATTTACTATTTCTAACATGCTTTCTAAACTTCATTTTAATCTATGCTTCTACTTTTGAGATACCTTACAGATACTTGCATTGCTTTACTAGGTTTCAACTGAATACGATAATATCCTAACATTCTTTACTAAATCACATACTGGGCATGCTGTACAGTTCCTAACACTTGTATTAGAATTCATGTCGTGCTAGCAAGTTTCACGCTATAAATAACACGATGCTTCCAATATCGTACCAACATTCGTAATAAACATAACACACGACTTCTGCACATTCTACTGGCCTTTAAACTACTTTACTATACAGAGACTACTAACTTGCCGAGGGAACTAGCTTTACATACCTTCACTTCTGATTTCCCGACTAACCAGCGTAGCCTGGTCAGTATTTCAGCTATTCCTCCAAACTTCATTCATATATACATCAATCAGTACTAAATACAACTTTATTCTGAAGGACGACATCACTTTCGATATAATTATAGCCTAAACTTAGGCTTATCGAAAGACGGTCGAAAACTCCCTATTTTTCAGAAGTCCAAAAGGGAGAAGTATTCACCTCACAGCTAGGAACACATAGACACTAGTTTGGAACAATTCCACTTACCTTAGTCCTGTAGCTCGACGATTCGTCGGCCGTATTTTGCGAAACTAAATCCGTAGGAATGCTCTCTGCTGCTAAATACCCAGTATCTAAGGTTAATTTGGGTTTGGACTATGTTTGGCAGCATAATCGGACGGAAATATATTTACCCTCTTCGTTCTCCTCTGTTCCTCTGCGCTTTCTGGAAATTTTATATGTTTTAAATAGAAATAAACCGAAGTGGGGCTGTATATACTTGAGCCTGTAGAGGGCCAACGTGTCACGGAGCCAACGCGGAGGCTCCACCTCCGTGACATGTTGCCATCACGGAGGGGTTCTGCCTCGGCTCCTTCCGCATGGTTCGATAGGCTATCCGTCCGATCCTTTTCCAGGCCTTCCTCCAGCACGTATGGCTTTCAAATATGCTTAATCACCATGCGAATAGGTCATCTAGGTGTCGGAAATCTTACAGGGTATAACATTCTCCCCCCTTAAGAACATTCGTCCTCGAATGGAACTGCTATCTAGAGGACTTCTCAACTTACTTGTTTAGAAAATTTTTGGTAGAGTCTTCCCTGTAATATGGACTATACCAAAAACCTAAAACTCAGAAAAGTCCAATACAGGTACCGCACACAATACTTTAGGATTCACTGGATAGCTAAGCATCAATCTTTCTCATTTATTCAAACACAACTATAAGGTATTGCATAAGTAATGATACGGACATACCTGTTGCCTGACTAGGCCTGGAATAAGTGAGGATATCTAGCTTTCATATCTTCCTCCGCCTCCCAAGTCATCTCCTCTCGATTCCTGTCATGCCACAATACCTTGATAGACGCAATATCTTTAGTTCTCAATCTACGAATCTGTCTGTCTAAGATGGCTACTGGAACTTCTTCATAAGCTAGTTTTTCTGTAACATGGATATCCTAGACTGGGACTGCTCTGGATGGGTCTCCTATGCATTTCCTCAGCATAGATACATGGAAGACCGGATGAACGGATTCTAATTCTGGAGGCAAGTTCAACTCATATGATACTCGGCCTATCCTTCGACGAATCTGATAAGGCCCAACAAACCTCAGGCTGAGCTTACCTTTCTTGCCGAATCTCATCACCCCTTTCATCGGAGACACTTTCAAAAATACCCAGTCATTCACATCAAACTCCAAATCTCTGCGCCACACATCTGCATATGATTTCTGGCGGCTCTGTGCAGTCAGTAAATGTTCTCGAATAAGCCTTACCTTATCCTCTGACTGCTGAACAATGTCTGGCCCAACTAACGCTGATTCTCCTATTTCAAACCAGCCAAACGGCGATCTGCATTTTCGCCCATATAAAGCCTAAAAAGGCGCCATTTGGATAGCTAAGTGATAGCTATTATTGTAGGCAAATTCAATTAACGGCAAATGCTCATCCCAGCTACCACCGAAATCTAGCATACACGCTCGTAACATATCTTCGAGCGTCTGAATTGTGCGTTCATCCTGTCCATCTGTCTGAGGATGGAATACTGTGACCAAGTTAATCTGCATTCCCATACCTCTCTGAAACGACCGCCAAAATGTAGCCATAAACTGTGCTCCTCTGTCTGAAATAATAGATACTGGCACTTCGTGCAATCTGACTATCTCTCGGATATACAACTCAGCATAATCTTCGACCGAGAAAGTAGCTCTTACTAGCAGGAAATGAGCTGATTTTGTCAATCTATCAACTATCACCCATATAGAGTCATATCTGTGTCTAGTACGAGGTAATCCTGCTCAATATCCATATTCACTGCTTCCCATTTCCAAAGAGGCACAACTATGTCCTGAGTCAAACCGCCTGGTTTCTGATGTTCTGCTTTCACCTGTTGGCAGTTAGGACATTGAGCTACAAATTCAGCAATTTCTCTTTTCATACCCAGCCAACAGTAGTTTTCTTTGATATCGTGATACATTTTTGTCGCACCAGGGTGAAGAGAATAACGGGCGTAATGTACCTCGTTCATAATCTGCTGGCGGATCCCTGAAACATCTGGAACACATAGGCGACCTTTACATAGCATAACTTCCTCCTCAGTTACCTGAAAATCTGGTGATTTACCCTGCTGGATTTTGCCTTTGAGTTGGACCAGGTCAGGATCCTCATATTGCCGTCCTTTCACTTCCACAACTAATGAGGACACGACGGTGTTCTGAATTACCGTCCTACCGTCCTTTGCTTCTGCTACACGAGTGGCTAGGCTAGCTAACTAATATATCTCCCTGACCAATTCCCGCTGCTCGGGCTGCAAATATGCCAAACTCCCCATGGACTTACGACTGAGAGCATCTGCTACAACATTGGCTTTCCCCGGATGATACAGAATATTCACGTCATCATCCTTTAACAGCTCCAACCAGCGACATTGCCGCAGATTCAACTCCCTCCGAGTGAAGATATACTGTAGGCTCTTGTGATTTGTGAAAATATCAAACATGGACGCCATACAGGTAATTTCTCCACATTTTCAAGGCGTGGATCACTACGGCTAACTCCAGGTCGTGGGTAGGGTAATTCTTTTCATGTTTCTTCAGCTGCCTGGAAGCATATGTAATAACTTTACCATGTTGCATCAACACATAACCGAACCCAACGCCTGATGCGTCGCAATACACCGCATAACCCTCTGTACCTTCCGGTAATGCTAACACTGGGGCGGAGGTCAATCTATTTTTCAGTTCCTGGAAGCTCTGCTCGCAGGCCTCTGTCTGCTGAAACTTTGCTGCCTTATGTGTCAGTTTAGTCAGAGGTGCCGCTATGGTAGAGAATCCCTCGACAAACCTCCTGTAATACCCTGCTAATCCCAGAAAGCTACGGACTTCAGTCGGAGTGGTAGGCCTAGGCCATGATTTGACTGCTTCTATTTTCTGCTTGTCAACCTGTATACCAGCATCCGACACAATATGCCCTAAAAAGGCTACTGAATTAAGCTAGAATTCACACTTAGAAAATTTAGCATATAACTGGTGGTCCCTGAGGATCTGGAGCACTGTCCGCAAATGAGTTCGGTGATCCATTTCAGAGCGAGAATACATCAGAATGTCATCAATGAATACTATTATGAACAGGTCCAGGAAAGGTCGGAAAATACTGTTCATCAAGTCCATGAATATTGCTGGGCCATTCGTTAACCCAAAGGACATAACTAAAAATTCGAAGTGTCCATATCGGGTCCTGAATGCCGTTTTAGGAATATCTCTTTCACGTACTCGAACCTGGTGATATCCGGACCGCAAGTCAATCTTAGAAAAGTATCTGGCTCCCTGTAACTGATCAAATAAGTCATCAATTCTGGGAAGAGGGTACTTCTTCTTTAGTATGACTTTGTTCAATTGCCGATACTCTGCACATACGGAGTGAGCCATCTTTCTTTCTCACAAATAGGACTGGCGCACCCCATGGCGAAGTACTCGGCCTGATGAAACCTTTATCTAGCAAATCTTTCAACTGCTCCTTCAACATTCTGAGTTCTGCAGGAGCCATGCGATAAGGAGGAATTGATATAGGCTGAGTGCCTCGTAATAAATCAATAGCGAAATCTATTTCCCTCTCTGGGGGAATACCAGGTAACTCATCTGGAAACACATCATGGAACTCGTTCACCACCGGGATAGACTGGAGCGTCGGAGATTCTGCTCGGACATCCTGAACTCTGACCAGGTGGTAAATACATCCCTTAGATATCAATTTCCTCGCCTAAAGGTAGGAAATAAACCTACCTTTTGGCGTAGCGGTGCTGCCCTTCCATTCCCGCACTGCTTCTCTTGGAAAGTGGAATTGGACCGTCTTGGTCCAACATTCAACATTGGCAAAGCACAACACTAACCAATTCATACCCATTATGGCATCGAAGTCTATCCTTTCTAACTCGACCAGATCTACTGTGGTCTGACGGTCAGCAACCTCTACTGTACACCCTCGGTAAATTCTGCTAGCTACAATAGAGTCACCGACGGGCGTGGATACTGAAAAGGGTTGCTGCAATAATTTTGGTGCAATATTGATCTTTCGTGCCACAAATGGAGTAATATAGGACAGAGTAGTTCCTGGATCAATCAATACATAAGCAGGGTGTGAGCAGATAGTTATCATACCTGTCGAATCTCCCACGGAAAATAATGATCCAGAAAAGCTCTTGAGAAGCTGGACCAGGTTGGAGGGGAAACATCTCTCCCTCGAGACCTTTCCCAGCTTTCATACCACAATACGGCGATGTCTCGTAACCGGAATGTTGCCAACTCAACCGATTCTGTAGGCGTGGCGTGCATAACCCTGAAAATTCTATGCATTTGATGCAGAAAATCTTGAGGGTCCTCTGCCCAGTCTGTACCTGTAAACTGCGGGGGATTCAGAGCCAAGAACTCTTGGACCCTTGAACTACCGGGCCCTCCTGACAACTCCGCAACTGTAGACGGCATCGGCTGACGCTGAGCAGCCATCATCTGCGCTAACATGACTACTGCACTCCTAACCTCCTGATTGGAAGGTATCGGTATGGGGACTGCTTGAGGGGGTGTCGCCCCAAGTGGCTCATGATGTGGTGGAGACTGCTGAGAAGGCTGGGACGATGCCTCTGTAGTGCCCTCTGATCGGGCTATTTCTAAATGAGGGTGAGGCATTCTGCTGGTGCCTTCCCCTACTGCAATATCTAGGCTCCGACCTGTGATAGGACTTCGCTGGTCTGACATTATCTATAACCAAAGAATACTGTAAGCTTTAGGGACTCAACCCTATACTGTACCGCTCTACAGCACGACTGAACAAGAATAAAAGACAACCATTCTATCATGCCTTGCAGCCCCCTACCCATAGTATGTGGTGCACAACACATCCATAGGTAGGAATCTACTTAGCACGGCTTGCAGACTCCCTAGGATACGAGCTGCTCTGATACCAAGTTTGTCACACCCCACCTTTGGGGTTATGACTAGCACCTGATGCCCTACTAGGACCTGAACTGCTAGACTATTGAGCCTAAGCACATCTGGTGCCTGGCTGGCTCTAACTCAGATTCAGGGAAACAACGGGCTATATAACGGCTGTAAACACAGCCTCCGGCCAGCTGAGCCTATAGCCACCTATACCTGTACTAACAGATAACCAGAAACACATCAATATAGGGGAGCCTATGCGGGCCGACAAGGCCACCGTGCTGTCTAGGCATCTGTAACTCAACAATGAAATACTGGAAAGCTACGTGACCGGCGAGGTCACCACTACTGTCAACAGAAGCCCCACATGGCCAACACAAACTGAAATGCTAAACAACTATAACAGACTGCACGGCCTCACACGACCACCACCCCTAGAGCATAAGAGGAAATTAGAAAAGAAATTAGGGGTGAGATTCATATCCTCAAGGTGGAGGAAAAAGTGGTGAAACTTGGTACATCGTGCCGCGACGTAAAATTAGGCGCTGCTTGGGAGGCAACCCAAGGGTACCAGGGGTACCATTTTGATTTCTTGCATCTAAGTTGATTTTATTTATTTTTCATCTTGTGTTGTTTTGGTGGAAAGTTAAGCGCAGATGGAGGGGAAGTCTGAGTACCCGTGGAGGAGGAAGATAACAAGCATGGAAAAGAAAAAGTGTGGGGTCGAACACCCACTTGTGCAAAGTTGAAGAAAGGCATGTTGTTGGCTAGGCCTAAAGGCCTCAGGGAGTATTTCTCACCCTTTTTAGATTTTAATTTGATGCTATGAGGACATAGCATGATTTAAGTGTGGGGTGAGGGAAATTTCAAGGGAAATTTCAAAAATTTTTGTTGTGCTTAACGATTTTTGGTGAATGTAATGCTTGTGAGAAATTTGAAAATTTTGAAAATATTTTGTGAATTAAGCATGACTTCATCACCCGTTGGTTTTTCTTTTCGGTTCTTTTCCGACGGGGGGTATTTGAACCGAAGAATAAAATTTTTCTTTTTCTTTTCTTGGTCTATATATAAAGTTTTTAGTCATAGTTAGAGACTGTTTCCAACGATGGATGGACAAAAACTTGTTCGTGGTCTGCTGCTCAGGTTGGTACTATATATTATAAACCGGCACGCAAGTGCACGTGATCAAACAAGTAATAAAGTGGCTAAGTAGCCAAGTATCGATCCAAGGAGGCTCAAGATACGTAAAATTGCCTAGTTTACTATATTCCTATTTCACTTCTAATTATGCTCACAACAATGTAACCAATAGTTACTTGAGTTTTTGTTTCTAAACTATATATACTACAATTAATAACAACTATTTACTTGTGAATTTAGACAATGGATATGAACATGCCAAGGTTAAGAACAAGTATTGAACTTGATAATCATGATAATTTGGTTAATCTCTTCTTCATGTTGCTAGCCAAGAACATTAGCCTAGAAATTAAAACTCTCGTATTTAATTTCACTTTAGAATCATAAACCATCCGTCTACATTTCTGTGATCAAAAGCAATTTATGACCTAGCACTACAATTCCGGTTCCTAAATTGACTAATACGGCTTTCAAGTATATTTCTATCAGGAAAGCACATCAAAACCCAATTTTCCCAAATCAAGTTAAGAACAATACCCTATTAATTCACAACTTTCAAATTTCTTGCTCTTTCGAGTGAAATTGGACTTTTTAGATGTACATTAATGTTGGCCAAGCACTAATGCAGTAAGAACAAGAATTAATAGGACAACATTAAAGAAGAAGAAGAAAACCATATCATTTACAATCAAAATTCATTACACATGTTCAAAACCTCAGCAAGGAAGAGAATTAGCCACTCATTTGTGGATTGATCATCCTAAAATGAGTGTAAATCATACGTACAATTGATAGAAAGAAGAAAAGAAGAGAAGAAATCCCTTAGCTTTTTCGTTCCTCAACTGCTACTAACCCACGTCCTTGCTCTCCACTTCTGAACTCAGTCTAAAAACTAAAAACTAATTAAAATAAACCTAAGTGTGCTATTTATACTAGTGGGAAATTTTTCCCGGAATAACAAGCAACGTGTCACGGAGGCCAATGCGGAGCACTGCCTCCGTGACACGGCGTGGACGCGGACCTTCACTGGAATTTCAGGGTCCGGTAAATTCACCTCAACGTGGCACGGAGGCCAACGCGGAGGCCTCTCTTCGTGCCACGGAGATGACGCGAAGGCACACTGGAATTTGACATTTTAATTCTTGTTCAGGCAGTGTGCTACTGCGATGGTAGCGTGGCACGGCTCCATCGCGGAGCCCTTATAAAATGTGCATTCCAAGGCCTTTTCCACGCTCGCATCCAAGTCCAACTCCGACATAGTTCCAACATGCATTTTAGCTCCTAAAAATCACATTTACCTGCAAAACAAATGCTAATCATGTTGGTTAGTATAAATTCGCATTTTATTACTAATTACATGATATTATATACATATTGCACAACAAACAAGGTAAAAATGATACGTTTGAGTATCACTTGGGCATATAAATCTGCCCAAGATCACACAACTGACCACAGGGAATTACATACAGACTGCAAGCCTCTAAGAGTACTGATAAGATGGTCGGGACAAGGCCCCGGCCTACCCATGTTGTACAAAAGGGATAAACCTCTAGCTATCTAGCTCCGAATGACTGGAGCTGATGACCCTGTGAGCTGGCTGGAATCACGAGGTGTCGGCCCCTCGTCTATGAGTACCTGCAGGCAAGTAATGCAGCGCCCCAAACGGGCGTCAGTACCGCTGGTACTGAGTATGTAAAAAAACAGCAGAAAGATATCTGAAGACAACATTACAACTGAAGGAACTGAAATAAAATGGAATAGACTAAACTTGACTGAAAATGTAAAGTTATGCCTACTCTTAACTATACTGGAAGGAGTAGGAGTCATACCTGGAGATGTATCATTCTACTGTCAATCTACTCGTATCTAGTGTAACATGGCATAACATAACATAACACAGCATAGCACACACAAACCTTACCCGGCCCCCATAAGTCGGGAGGTACAACCAACACGCAATCTATACCCCTACCCCGGTCGTCCCATCTCCTATAATAACTATAAGCATCCTGCCAATCCCCTGGGTATGCACTTGGGCTCGCTGAGCCCCTGACTATAACTGTACCTGAGTCAAGAGGACTCCTGAATCAACACCCCGGGCGTACCCGCTTGACGGGGTTGTATAAGGGCCGACCAAGGCACAATATGGGGAAACTGGCATCCCATCTTCGTCCCCTGTAGGACGGCATACCACTCCGTGGAGTGACGTATCCTCGCCCTCTGGCGGACGAGTCGATACAACTATTAACCTTGGGGCGGTCATGAATGCTAGGTAATCCTACCCCAAGACAATATAGTGGTCTCAACTAGTAATACTATCTGCATATATCACATACTTAAGCTAATGATGATAATGTATCTGTACATACTGTATGCTGAACTAGTGATAGTGAAATGTATGTATTTAATACATGATGAGACTGATAATGGTATATATATATATATATATAATCTTCTGCCATACTGTACTGAGTCTAATGTTGAACAAGATATAGTTTTTCTGCTGGAAACCATGTTGTATAACTGAGTTTCTATAGTAACATGATTTACTATTTCTAACATGCTTTCTAAACTTCATTTTAATCTATACTTCTACTTCTGAGATACCTTACAGATACTTGCATTGCTTTACTAGGTTTCAACTGAATACGATAATATCCTAACATTCTTTACTAAATCACATACTGGGCATGCTGTACAGTTCCTAACACTTGTATTAGAATTCATGTCGTGCTAGCAAGTTTCACGCCATAAATAACATGATGCTTCCAATATCGTACCAACATTCGTAATAAACATAACACACGACTTCTGCACATTCTACTGGCCTTTAAACTACTTTACTATACAGAGACTGCTAACTTGCCGAGGGAACTAGCTTTACATACCTTCACTTCTAATTTCCCGACTAACCAGCGTAGCCTGGTCGATATTTCAGCTATTCCTCCCTACTGCATTCATATATATATCAATCAGTACTAAATACAACTTTATTCTGAAGGACGACATCACTTTCGATATCATTATAGCCTAAACTTAGGTTTATCAAAAGACGGTAGAAAACTCGCTATTTTTCAGAAGTCCAGAAGGGAGAAGTATTCACTTCACAGCTAGGAACACATAGACACTAGTTTGGAGCAATTCCACTTACCTTAGTCCGGTAGCTCGATGATTCATCGACCGTATTTCGCGAAACTAAATCCGTAGGAATGCTCTCTACTGCTAAATACCTCGGCATCTGAGGTTAATTTGGGTTTGGACTACGTTTGGCAGCGTAATCGGACGAAAATATATTTACCCTCTTCGTTCTCCTCTGTTCCTCTGCGCTTTCTGGATATTTTATATGTTTTAAATAGAAATAAACCGAAGTGGGGCTTTATGTACTTGAGCCTGGACAAGGCCAACGTGTCACGGAGCCAACGCGGAGGCTCCACCTCCGTGACACGTTGCCGTCGCGGAGGGGTTCTGCCTCGGCTCCTTCCGCGATGGTTCGACAGGTTATCCGTCCAATCCTTTTCTGGGCCTTCCTCCAGCATGTATGGCTTTCAAATATGCTTAATCACCGTGCGAATAGGCCATCAAGGTGTCGAAAATCTTATGGGGTATAACAGAAAACATACAGAAAAGCAGAGAAATGCAATTACCATATTCAAATACTAATCATTTAAGCTGAAAACAGACGGAATGACTACCTCCGAATTGAACTACATGGATGAACTTAATTCAAAAACCATACATACATACTGTGAACATAAAAGAAACTTGGGCACATAAACTGACCATGAAAACTAAATAAGGTACTAAGGCAAAAATGGATACCTCAAACTGAAACTGATCCAGAAGGGAATAGGTGTGGGTATCTAGCCATCATATCCGCTTTGGCTTCCCATAGAGCTCCCTCAACACGTTGATTCCTCCATAACGCCTTGACTGAAGCCACCTCATTTTTCCTTAGCCTCCGAACCTGATGATCCAATATCTCCACCGGAATCTCCTCATTGCTAACGCTATCTCTCACACCCACACTCTCCATTGGAACCACTAAAGATGGATCACTCAAACACTTTTTTAAGAGCGATATATGAAAAACAGGATGAGCGGAAGCTAATTCTAAGGGCAATTCCAAATCATATTCCACCTTGCCAACCCATTTCACAATTTGGTAGGGGCCAACCTAACGAGGGCTAGGTTTTCTTTTCTTCCCAAACCTCATCACTCCCTTCATGAGAGACACCTTCAGAAACACCCAATCATCCACTTCGAACTCTAGTTCTCTCCTTCTCACATCAGCATAGCATTTTTGGAGACTTTGAGCTGTTTTCAACCTATCCCGTATAAGATAAACCTTCCAAATAGCCTCATGGACTAAATCGGGTCCTATCATCATAGCTTCACCAACTTCAAACTAGCCAATGAGTGATCTACATCTCCGCCCATAGAGAGCCTCAAACTGAGCCATTTGAATGCTTGAATGGTAGCTGTTATTGTAAGAAAACTCGATAAGAGGCAAATGGTCATCCCAACTATCCTTGAAGTCAATCACATATGCTCTCAACATGTCCTCAAGAATCTGAATTGTCTGCTCCGCTTGACCATCTATTTGCAGGTGAAATTTTGTACTGAGCTTGACCTGAGTACCAAGTCCCTTTTGAAATGACCTCCAAAACTGGAAAGTAAACTAAGTACCTTTATATGATATGATGGACAAGGGCACCCCATGCAACCAAACTAGCTCTCGAATCATCAACACCTGGAACACACCAACTACCCAAATATCGAAGCACATCATCTCCCTTTTTAGAGATGACCTCTACCTTCTTCTCCTGAACAACTTCCTTAAACTTCACAAAGCTAGGACCCTCATCTTTTCTAGCTTTTACATCAGTCACCAAGGATGATTCTGATCCATTCTGAATAACAACACCACCATCCGATGAGTCAACAAGACAAACTCCTACAATTTATGCTAAGAATTTTGAAGTCTTATGTCATGCCACATCTTGGGAGGTATGACTGGCACCTGGTGCCATACTGGACTGAATTAACCTAACTGGATAGGGGCACATTCAACACTTAATTCAAGAAATGAACAGGCTATATCTCGGCTGTAAGTACACCCTCCGGCCAACAAGGACACCTGTAAAAGAAGACAGCTGACAATAACAACGTAATCGTAGGGATCTTATGCAGGCTGACAAGACCACCATGCTGTCTAGTTATAATTGAAAATTAAATTAGGCACTAAACTATGTTATGTCCGACAAGGCCGCCAACTAATAGATAAACAAGGCCCACATGGCCAATCACAAGAAATAAAGCATACACGGGCCCCACACAACAAACCTCTACTGACTTTCAACTATAGAAGGAAGGAGATGAATAAACTACTGACTTCAGCTGGAGGCTAGGAACATCCCAAATCGGGTCTATCCGCACCTGCAGGCAAGTAATGCAGCTGAGCACAATAGGTTTATGCTGAAATACTATAGATACACAAGTCGTACTAAGTTTATGATGAACGTAACTTGCCGAAAGAAGAGCCTTACATATCTGGATTGCCGTTTTCTATTCAACCAATGAGTTTCAATTCGTATTCAATAGCCCTTTCCAATTGCAATTGTATTACTAGGAAAAAAAGACTAGTTTCAATACTAAATTTGGCGAAAATTATAACTTTTAATACTAATACTAACTACACTCAGCTTAACTAAATACGGACGAAAACATATAATTTTCTGAGAGTTTAGAAGGGAGAAATGCTTACTTGATTCCTGTGATCGTATAGAAATTAGTTTGGAGCAATTTTGACAACTTTATATCGGTGGGGCTATGATTTACTGGGCGAATTTTACAAAAATAACTCCATAGTAATGCTCCCTGCGGTTTTAGAACTCCATACCCGAAATTAATTTTAATTTGGACGGCATTTGATAGCATAAATGGATGAAAAATACTTAATTTCCTCGTCTCACACTCTCTCTGGCCGAAGCTCTCTTTGAAAATGAAATAAAATTGAATGGAAGGACTATATATATACATTAGGGTGGTGGACTAGGGAGGCGCCTCGCGCCATCCATTGCGGCATCCCTAGTATCGCGCCTGCCCCTCTGTGCGCCAGGGAGGCCCTCGTGTTGCCCCAGTCATCGCGCCAATGGGATGGTGCATCGCGCTGGCTGGAGTCCTGCCAGCTGGCGCATCGTGCTGGCCTTTCGCGGCCTGGACTAACTCGACCTGACTTCCGAGAATTCTCTAAATGCATCGTACTCCCTTTATTTATCTCAAATCCTCGCGTACGTTTACTAATCATTAACTTTTACTGGGTGTAACATCCTTCTCCCCTTAGGAACATTCGTCCTCGAATGTTAACTACAATTTACAGGAGTTCAACTCTTTTAACTATTATTCTGGAAAAATTTTGGCAGAGTCTCCCCTGTAATATGGACTATCTAAAAACCCTGAAACACGATAAAGTCCAATACAGATATATCACATGACACTGTAACAACTCTTTTACAACAAAATGACAGTTAACTGAATAGTCTAAGTAACATATATCATAGAACAACAACTGAATCAATGACTTCACTTAACTACATAATCGGGTCTAATCCTGGAACAACTAAGGATATCTATATCTCATGTTGTCCTCAGCTTCCAAGGTCATCTCTTCTCCATTCCTATTTCTCCATAATACCTTAACAGAGGCGACATATTTGATTCTCAACCTACAAACCTGCCAACACAATATGGCCACTAGGACTTCTTCATAAGCTAACTCCTTAGTAACCTAGATGTCCTCAACTAGAACAACATGGGATGGATCCCCTATACACTTCCGTAACATCGATACATAAAAGACCCGGTGAACAGACTCTAATGCTGAAGGAAAAACTAACTTGTATGCCACCTGGCCTATTCTCTGGAGGATCCGATATGACCCAATAAACCTTGGTCTAAGTTTTCCTTTCTTGGCAAATCTCATTACGCCCTTCATCAACGATACCTTAATAAATACCCAGTCACCAACACTGAACTCTAAGATTCTACACAGAACATTAGAGTAGGACTTTTGACAACTCTGGGCGTCAACAAGTGTTCTCTGATAAGATTTACTTTTTCCTATGATTGGTGGATCATGTATGGTCCAATTAGTTCTGATTCACCTACTCGAACCAACCAACTGGGGATCTACACTTTCGCCCATATAAAGCCTCGTATGGTGCCATCTGAATTGTCGAATGATAACTATTACTATAAGAAAACTCAATAAGGGGTAAATGATCATCCCAACTGCCCCTTAAGTCTAGCACACATGCCCATAGCATATTCTCGAGCGTCTTAATTGTACGTTCTGCCTGCTTGTCTGTCTGAGGGTGGAATGCTGTACTCAAATTGACTTGTGTCCCCAAACCTTTATGAAATGATTGCCTGAATATAGTTGTAAATTGTGATCTTCTATCATAAATGATAGATATTAGGACACCATGTAGTCTAAGTACTTCTCTAATGTATAACTCGGCATAGTCTTTGGTTGAAAAAGTGGTCCTGACAGGCAGAAAATGAGTTGACTTCGTAAATCTGTCAACAATCACCCAGATGGAATCAAATCTATTCCTGGTATGGGGTAATCCTTTCACGAAATCCATATTGATTTCCTCCCATTTCCACATAGGCACTACTACTTGTTGTGTCAATCCACCGGGGCTTTGATGTTTCGCCTTTACCTGTTGGCAGTTAGGACATTATGCTACAAATTCTGCTACCTCCTTCTTCATCCCCAACCACCAGTAAATCTCTTTTATGTCATGATACATATTTGTCAAACCTAGGTGAAGAGAATACAAGGAATAATGTACCTCTGCCATGATCTGCTGGCGAAGTCCTGCCACATCTGGAATGCAGAGGCGACCCCTACATCTTAAAACCCCATCCTCAGTTATCTCAATGGCTAATACTTCTCTGTGTTGTACATTGTATCTGAGCTGTACTAAATGAAGATCTTCATACTGCCTCTCTTTTACTTCTACAACTAGAGATGATACTATAGTATTCTGAATTATGGCTCCATTATCCTCTGTGTTTGCTAGCAAGTGCAATTCTTGGGCCATTTCCTGCTGTTCCGGCATCAAATATGCCAAAATGCCCATAGATCGGCGGCTAAGAGCATCCGCCACAATATTAGCTTTCCCTGGGTGATACAAGATGTTCACATCATAATCTTTCAACAATTCTAACCAACAGCATTGTCGCAAATTCAGCTCTTTCTGTTTGAAAATGTACTAAAGACTTTTATGGTCAGTAAAAATATCCACATGCACCCCATATAAGTAATGCCTCCATATCTTTAAGGCATGAACCACTACAGCTAACTCCAGATCATGGGTGGGATGGTTATTTTTATGTTTTCCCAATTGCCTCAAAGCATACGCTATTACCTTCCCATGTTGCATTAAAACACACCCTAACCCGATACCTGAAGCGTCACAATACACCGCATAACCCTCTAAACCTTCCGGCAAATCTAACACTGCTGCTGATGTCAATCTATTTTTCAATTCATAGAAACTACGCTCATAGGCTTCGGTCCACTGAAACTTGACTATTTTTTGAGTCAATTTAGTCAAAGGTACCGATAGGGTAGAAAATCCTTCCATGAACCTTCTGTAATTCTGGCTAACCCCAGGAAACTGTGAACCTCTGCTGGGGTCATAGTCTAGGCCATGTTTTCACTGCCTCAATTTTCTGTAAATCGACTTGAATACCAGCCTCTGATATAATGTGGCCCAAGAAAGCTACAAAATTAAACCAAAACTCACATTTAGAAAACTTTTCATATAATTGGCGGTCTCTGAAGATTTGAAGTACTGCCCGCAAATGATCTTTATGTTTCGTTTCTGAGCGGGAGTAGACTAGAATATCATCAATGAACACTATTACAAACAGATCCAAATACGGGCTAAAGATACTATTGATTAGGTCTATCAACACTTCTGGCGTGTTTTTCAACCCAAAGGACATAACTAAGAACTCAAAATGGCCATACCTAGTCCTGAAAGCTGTCTTTGGATATCTTTCTCCCGAACACGAACTTGGTGATACCTGGATCTCAAATCTATTTTAGAGAAATATTTCTCCCCTTACAGCTGATCAAATGAATCATCTATTCTTGGAAGGATATTTATTCTTAATATTAACTTTATTCAATTACCGGTAATACATGCACATGCCTGGAGACTTATCCTTCTTTTTTACAAACAGGACTGGTGCACCCCATGGTGATGTACTGGGTCTGATGAAACCCTTATCTAACAAATCTTCTAACTGTTCTTTTAATTCTTTTAATTTAGCAGGGGCCATTCAATACGGGGGTATGGATATAGGTTGAGTATCTAGTAGAAAATCTATAGAGAAATCTATTTCCCACACTGGGGGTATATCGGAAAGTTCATCTGGAAACACATCTGGGAACTAATTAACAACTAGGATAGACTGGAGAGTCGGGGATTTTGCTTGGACATCCCAAAACCTTACAATATGATAGATACAACCCTTTGCTATTAACTTTTTCGCCCGAATATAGGATATAAACTTACGTTTCGGCGTAGCAATGTTACCTCTCCAATCTCGCAGTACCTCTCCCGAAAGGGAAATCGGACAATTCTGGTCCAACACTCTATAGTAGCATAGCGTGGTGCTAACCAATCCATATCCATAATCACATCGAAATCAATCATTTATAATTCTACAAAATTTGCTGAGTTCAACAACCCACAAACTCTACTATACAACCCCAGTAAATTCATTTAGGAACAATAGAGTCTCCAACAGGAGTAGATACCGAAAGGAGTCGCTGAAGCAATCCTGGTGCTATATCAAACTTTTGGGCAATTAACAGAGTAACATACGAAAAAGTGGGGCCCGAATCTAACAAATCATAAATCGAGTGAGAACAAACATCTAATATACCTGTCACAACATCTAGCGACGACTCTAACTCTTGTCACCCTAGTAATGCATATGTGCGATCCTGACCACTACATGAACTAGATGCCCTGATCTACCTCAGCCTCTACCGGCTGGAGCTAAGGGCCCGCGACCTGCAGAAGGTGCTGGGGCATACGAACCTGCTGAGGATCTATTCTTCTGGTGCTGACCGCCCTGACGTCTAGTAGGATAGTCTCTCATCATGTGCCCCTCCTGCTAACAGGTATAACAGGCAGTGGAACCATATCTGCACCTCTCTAGATGCTGTTTATGGCAGGTACTACATCGGGCTATTGCTAACTCTGTCTGGTCTTGCCCCCTCTACTGCTGCGAGTTGGGTGCTCGTGAATTTTCGCCGGGGCCTGACTACCTCCGACGATATGATCTGCTGCCCTACTATTGTTGAAATGGGGGCTTGGGTGGCCTCCCTGAGAAATGGGGTCTAGGCCCTCCCTGAAAATCTTCTTGGAAATCTGCGGGTTTAGCCCTCCGATGCTGCTCCTGACCTGACCTTTCCATAGCATACTGGCTCTGTCTGAGCTCTTCTATATTCTAAGAAAAAGCCTGGGTCCGTGAAATGTCAATATCCTCCTGCAGAGTGGCTGTAATGCAAGAGTATATATTCGACCACAAGCCCCATAATAAACCGGTGCACCCTGGCTGGCATGGTGTCAACAAACGAGGGTAGATACCTGGCTAAGGAGTCAAACCTCAATGCATATTCTCTGACACTCATTCGGCCCTGCTCTAGATGTAAGAACTGCTCTACTATGTCCTGACGAACCTCTCGAGGCAAATAATAATCTATGAAAGCCTCAGAAAAGATAAGCCACGTAGGTGGGGATACATCTCTGCCTCGGGATCTCTCCCAACTCTCGTACCACAAAACCGCTACATCTCGCAATTTGAATACTGCTAGCTCAAATGATTTTGTGTATGAGGCATGCATGAACCTGAATATCCTCTACAACTGGTCTATAATGATCTGGGGGTCCTCTCTGCGATCTGTTCCTATAAACTGCGGGGGACTCAAAGCTAGAAACTAATGAACTCTCAAACTACCAGTCCCCTCCACGGGCTCAACGGAAGCTGGTATATTGGCTGAGGCTGACGCTGGGCAACCATCATCTTTTTCAACATATAAAAAGCACTCCTCAGCTCCTAATCTAATGGCACAGGTATAGGTAGATGTGGTGTTGATATATCTGCGGCCTAGCAGGCTCTGAATATGGTGGTGGGTAATGGGGAGATCGAGGTGGTGTCCCATTGTCGCCCTCAGATCGGGCTGACTCTGCCTGTGGTGCCATACTAGTGCCCTCTCCTGCTGCCACATCCAACTCTTGACCAGTCGCGGTATGCCGTGTGTCTGAAATTTCTCAATAAATAAATAGGATAACATAAGCTCAGGAAGTTATCCTATACAACACAGCTCTGTAGTACGACTGGAGGAGAAAGAAGAGTAATCACACTATTATGCCTTGCAGCCTCCTGCCTATAGAATGTGGTGCAAAACACACCCATAGACAAGACTCTACTTGGCACGACTTGTAGACTCCCTAGGATATGATCTGCTCTAATACCAAGTTTGACACGCCCCACCTTGGGAGGTATGACTGGCACCTGGTGCCATACTGATCTAAATTGACCTGACTGAACAGGGGCACGTTTGACACTTAATTCAAGAAACGAACGGGTTATATCTCGTCTATAAGTACAACCTCCGACCGATATGACCACTTGTAAAAGAAGACAACTAACAACAACAACACAATAGCAGGGATCCTATGCGGGTCGACAAGGCCACCATGCTGTCTAGTTATAACTGAAAAGTAAATCAATCACTAAACTATGCTATGGACGACAAGGCCACCAACTAATAGATAAAAAAGGCCCCACATGACCAATCGCAGGAAATAAAGCATACATAGGCCCCACACGGCCAACAACAACTAACCACAGGGAATGTACAACAGTCTGCGATCCTCTAGGAGTGATGTAATTGTTGAGATAGGGCCCCGACCTGCCTATAAATTCTACATCAAAAGTACAAACCTCTATTTACTTTCAACACTGGATTGAAGGAGATGAATAAACTACTGACTTTAGATGGAGGCTAGGAATGTCCCGAATCGCGTCTATCTGTGTTATACCCCGTAGGATTCTCGGCACCTAGATAACCTATTCGCACATTGGTTAAGCATGTTTGAAGGCCATACGTTCTAGGGAAAGACCCAGGAAAATACCGGATGAGCAACCTGTCGAACCATTACAGGAGGAGCCGAGGCAGAGCCCCTCCGCGATGGCAGCGTGTCACAAAGGTGAAGCCTCCGCGTTGGCTCCGTGACACGTTGGCCTTGTCCAGGCTCAAGTATATAAAGCCCCACTTTGGTTTATTTTGGAATTAAATCATAAAATTTCCAGAAAATAGAGAGGAAAACCAGAGGAAGGAAAAAGAACGAAGAGGGTAATATAATTTCATCCGATTACGCTGCCAAATGCAGTCCAAACCTAAATTAACCTCAGATACCGAGGTATTTAGCAGCAGAGAGCATTTCTAAGGATTTAGTTTCATGAAATACGGCCGACGAATCGTCGAGCTACCGAGCTAAGGTAAGTAGAATTGCTCCAAACTAGTGTCTATGTGTTCCTAGCTGCGAAGTCAGTATTTCTCCCTTCTGGACATCTGGAAAATAGCGAGTTTTTGACCGTCTTTCGATAAGCCTAAGTTTAGGATATAATTTTATCGAAAGTGACGTTGTTCTTCCGAATGAAGTTATATTTAGTATTAATTGACGTATATATGAATGCAGTTGGGAGAAATAGCTGGAGAATTGACCGAGCCTCATCTGACAGACGGATAACCCGAGGTTAAGGTATGTAAAGCTAGTTCCTTCGGCAAGTTAGTAGCTTTAGCCTTGTATAGTGCAATAAACTCTGTAGTAGAATTCCCGGAAGTTGAATGTTAAGTATTGTGCAAAGTTCAGTAAACCTAGTTTGCGTTGTTATATCGTATTCAGTCTGGAAGTTAGAAAAGCATGTGCCCAAGGGCAGGTTAGTAGTTCAGATTCAGTACAGCCTATTATGTGAATAACAAGCATGTTGTAGAATAAAAAGGAACAGATTTGCATAATAATAGTCAGTAAAGGAAGATCTGATAGACAGATAGTTTTATGGCTATAGACTAGCCATTCAGACAGATGGAATATTGGCTACAGGCTAGCCAACAGTTAAAGAAAGATTTCAGAATCAGTATAATCAGTAAAGAATCAGTTCAGTATAGAAATAGATCAGAATAAGAAGTTAGATTCCAGATAGTCTTTTCAGTTATACATGCTTGCAATTTCTATGTGCTATTTGTTTGTTTAGACTTGTTGTGGCATGTGGGCACCCTTTTAGCATCCCCACCGCCCCTGGGTTATAGTTGTGTCGATACCAAATTCAGATACCACCACCAGCTGGGCGATGTCGTCCTCCTAGAGGACGATGATGGCCGACGACCATGATAATATGGTCCAAACCACCCTGCTTGCAGGGGTAGTTCAGTTTACTCTATGCAGAGCCAGTCCACCCTGTTTACAGGGGCAGAACACTCTGTGTGCGCTTGTGACCGGGGGCAGTTTCAGATACAGATTTTTTTTTATAAAATTACCCTGGTGCGTGCTTGCACCCAGGGGCAGTTTTTATTACACACTCCGCGTGCACCTACGCCCAGAGGTAGGAGTCTTCGGACTCAGACACAGTTTACTGTCAGAGGCCAAAGCCTGAGCTACGTACCCAAGGGGACTGGTAGGAGGAGCTCACAGTTATTAGATGAGTGAAGTGACTTATTTTTGGTTGGTTTAGACCCGGGTAGGGGTAAATAGATTGTGTGTTGGTTGGCACCTTCCGGCTTATGGGGGTCGGTCAGGTATTGTATGTATTATTATGTATACCTCAATGTGCTATTAGATACTAATAGACAGTGGGACGACACGGCATCAGCTACGTTCAGTTTAGTTATAGAATAAATAAACTCTCCCCAGTTAGACTCAGCCACCTTCTGCTCATATGTCATGTTACTGTTGTTATTCATTTCAGTTGTGTTTTTTAGTTGCTTTACATACTCAGTACCTGTGGTACTGACGCCTAGTGGGGCGCTGCATTACTTGCCTGCAGGTACTCATAGACGAGGAGGCGATCCCTCGTGATTCCAGTC
The DNA here is from genome assembly GCA_035772735.1 of Datura wrightii. Lineage (NCBI taxonomy): Eukaryota > Viridiplantae > Streptophyta > Magnoliopsida > Solanales > Solanaceae > Datura > Datura wrightii. The sequence goes on from JASDFA010000006.1 coordinate 131,650,136, forward strand.
AGCTATTGAGTATTCAGCTCCTGTCATCCGGAGACTGAATTCCAGAGGTGTATTTCGCTTTCTTTTGTTGTACAGTACGGGTAGGTCGGGGCCCTGTCCCGATCATTTCTATTGTTATTCCTCGAGGCTTGCAGTCTGTATATATTCCCTGTGGTCAGTCGAGTCGTGTAAGGCCGTGCAGCTTGTTATAGTTATTTGTTATTTCTGTTCCTGTTGGCCGTGTGTGGCCATAACTAGTCAATAGTGGTGACCTTGCCGCTCACGTAATTATTTAGCATGTTATTGTTGAGTTACAGAGAACTAGACAGCATGGTGGCCTTGTCGGCCCACATAGGTTCCCCCGTAGTAGTATGTTTCTGGTTAGCTGTTTCCCAGGTGCAGGTGGCTATAGGCCTGTTGGCCAGAGACTGTGTTTACAGCCGTTATATAGCCCTTTGATTCCAGGAATCCGAGTTAGAGCCAGCCAGGCACCAGATGTGCTTCGGCTCACTAGATAGCAGTCTTGGTCCTACTAGGGCACCAGGTGCCAGTCATAACCCCCTGGGCGGGGCGTGACAAACTTGGTATCAGAGCAGGTGATGTCCCAGGGAGTCTGCAAGCCGTGCTGAGTAGAGTCTTGTCTATGGATGTGTTGTGCACCACATACCATAGGCAGGAGGCTGCGAGACATAATAGGACAGTTACCCTTCTTTCCATACTCAGTCGTGCCTAGCACAGTACAATATAGGGTTGGTTCTTTTGAAACATACCACCCTCTTTGTTTACAGATACTATGGCAGACCAGTGGTACCCAACCACAAGCAGGAGATTGGATACAGCAGCGGGCGAAGGCACCAGTAGGATGCCTCATTTACAGCCAGATTTAGCCCGGTCTGAGAGCGATACAGAGGTGTCATCTCGACCCTCCCAGCATTCTCCGCCTCGCTAGACACCACTTGAGGCAGCACCGCCTCCCACAGCTCCTGCACCCACTTCATCTGATCAGGAGCTACGTAGTCCGGTGGTTATGTTGACCCAGATGCTGGCTACTCAGCGTCAGCAAGTACCACCTGCAGCTGCAGAATCTCTAGGTGGGCTTGGTAGTTCTAGGGTCAGAGAATTCTTGGCGTTGGGACCCCCTCAATTTACAGGGTCGGATTCAGCGGAGGACCCTCAGGACTTTTTGGACCAGATGCAGAGGATCTTTAGAGTCATGCACGTAACCCCAGCAGAATCAGTTGAGTTAGCCGTGTTCCGGTTAAGGGATATTGTTGTTTTGTAGTACGAGAGTTAGGAGAGATCTCGGGGAAGAGATGCAGCCCCTCCTACTTGGTCCAGCTTCTCAGAGGCCTTCCTGGACCACTATTTACCCCGGGAGGTCAGACAGGCCCGGATGGACAAGTTTTTACACTTGGAGCAGGGGGTCAGGAGCGTTCGTGAGTATTCTTTACAGTTTGACTCCTTAGCCCGCTATGCTCCAGCATTTGTGGACACCATATCGTCCAGAGTCCACCGCTTTATTATGGGCCTGAATCCAGAGTACATAGAGACGTGCATGATGGCTACTTTGAGAGAGGATAGGACATAGCCAGGTTACAAGCCTTCGCACAGACGATTAAGGGCTTGAGACAGCGGCAGCGGGGTGACAGACAGGCGACTTCAGAGCAGCGCCATAGAAGCAGACCCGCTGAGATTCGAGGGGAAATCCCTAGGGGGCCGAGACCACGGTTTACAAATAGGCCACCCAGATCTTTACCTCCGGTATAGCAGCAGAGAGGCAGGTTTGTTCGTCGGAGTCAATCAGAGTCCGGTAGTAGTTCACGGACAGTAGCCTCACCTCAGCAGTGGAGGGTAGAACAGAGTAGATTTGCAGCTACCCGTTGTCCTATATGCCACCGACTACATGCTGGAGCCTGCAAGCAAGGCCTTCCAGGGTGCTATTACTGCGGACAGGAAGGGAATTTAATGAGAGATTGTCCATCCAGGGGACAGGGTAGCCGGGATGATTTGGATAGAGCATCAGCAGGGCCACGAGTTCCAGTAGCCTCAGCAGGGCGTAGACCCTCAGGTTTAGTAAATAGGGGCCGAGGTAGATCAGTAGCCTCTGGCTCAGGTGCAGGCCCCTGCCGTACCTATGCATAACCGGGGAGGCATGATTCAGAGGCATCTCCCGACATAGTCACGGGTACATTGATTATCTGCTCATACCCTGTTTATGTACTGATTGATCCAGGATCCACCCTATCGTATGTTACCCCGTTTGTGGCACGTAAGTTCAATATTGCACCAGAATTATTACAGCAACTTTTTTTGGTATCCACACCCGTCGGTGACTCGATCGTGGCTAGCAGAATTTCCCAGGGGTGTACAGTAGAGGTTGCTGATCGTCAAACCACGGTAGATCTGGTCGAGCTAGAAATGATAGACTTCGATGCCATAATGGGTATGGATTGGCTAGTGCCGTGCTTTGCCAATGTTGAATGTTGGACCAAGACGGTCCGATTCCACTTTCTAGGAGAAGCAGTGCGGGAGTGGAAGGGCAGCACCGCTATGCCAAAAGGTAGGTTTATTTCCTACCTTCAAGCGAGGAAATTGATATCTAAGGAGTGTATTTACCACCTGGTCAGAGTTCAGGATATCCGAGCAGAATCTCCGACACTCCAGTCTGTTCCGGTGGTGAACGAGTTTCCTGATGTGTTTCCGGATAAGCTACCTGGTATTCCCCCAGAAAGGGAAATAGATTTTGCTATTGATTTATTACCAGGCACCCAGCCGATATCGATTCCTCCTTATCGCATGGCTCCTGCAGAACTCAGAGAATTGAAGGAGAAGCTGAAGGACATATTGGATAAAGGTTTTATTAGGCCGAGTACTTCACCATGGGTTGCGCCAGTTCTATTTGTGAGAAAGAAAGATGGCTCACTCCGGATGTGCACAGATTATCGGCAATTAAACAAGGTTACACTGAAGAACAAGTACCCACTTCCTAGGATTGATGATTTATTTGATCAGTTACAGGGAGACAGATACTTTTCTAACATTGACTTGCGGTCCAAATATCACCAGGTTCGAGTTCGTGAGAGAGATATTCCCAAAATGGCGTTCAGGACCCGATATGGACACTTTGAATTTCTAGTTATGTCCTTTGGGTTAACGAATGCCCCAGCAGTATTCATGGACCTGATGAACAGTATTTTCAGACCTTTCCTGGACTTGTTCGTAATAGTGTTTATTGATGATATTCTGGTGTATTCTCGCTCTGAAGCAGATCACCGGACTCATTTGCGGACAGTGCTCCAGATCCTCAGGGACCACCAGTTATATGCTAAATTCTCTAAGTGTGAGTTCTGGCTTAATTCAGTAGCCTTTTTGGGGCATATTGTGTCAGATGATGGTATAAAGGTTGACACGCAGAAGATAGAAGCAGTCAAATCATGGCCCAAGCCTACCACTCCGACCGAGGGCCGCAGTTTTCTGGGATTAGCGGGATATTTTAGGAGGTTTGTTGAGGGATTCTCTACCATAGCAGCGCCTCTGACTAAACCGACGCAGAAAGCAGTAAAGTTTCAGTGGACAGAGGCATGCGAGTAGAGTTTCCAGGAGTTGAAAGATAGATTGACCTCTGCCCCAGTGTTAGCCTTGCCGAAAGGTACAGATGGTTATTCAGTATATTGCGACGCATCAGGCGTTGGGTTGGGTTGTGTGTTGATGCAGCGTGGTAAGGTGATTGTATATGCCTCTAGACCGCTGAGGAAACACGAGAGGAATTATCCCACCCACGACCTGGAGTTAGCCGCAGTGATCCACGCCTTGAAAATGTGGAGACACTACCTGTATGGCGTCCATGTTGATATTTTTACAGATCACAAAAGCCTACAGTATATCTTCACTCAGAGGGAGATAAATCTGCGGCAACGTCGCTGGTTGGAGTTGTTAAAAGATTATGATGTGAACATTCTGTACCACCCGGGAAAAGCTAATGTTGTAGCAGACGCTCTCAGTCGAAAGTCCATGGGGAGCTTGGCTTATTTGCAGCCCGAGCAGCGGGAATTGGTCAAGGAGATACATCAGTTAGCTAGCCTAGCCGTTCGTGTAGCAGAAACAGAGGACGGTAGAGCGGTGATTCAGAACACTGCCGTGTCATCGTTGGTTGTGGAAGTGAAAGAACGGCAATTTGAGGATCCTGACCTAGTTCAGCTTAAAGATTACATTCCGCTAGGGAAGGCGCCAGGGTTCCGGGTAACAGAGGATGGAGTGCTGCATTGTAAAGATCATTTATGTGTTCCCAATGTTTCAGACCTCCACCAGCGGATTATGAACGAGGTACATTACGCCCGTTATTCCCTTCACCCCGGTGCGACCAAAATGTACCATGACATCAAAGAGAACTACTGGTGGCCAGGTATGAAAAGGGAAGTTGCTGAATTTGTAGCCCAGTGTCCTAACTGCCAACAGGTGAAAGCAGAACATCAGAAACCAAGGGGGTTAACTCAGGACATAGTTGTGCCTCTCTGGAAATGGGAAGCAGTGAATATGGATGATTACCCCGTACCAGACACAGACATTACTCTATATGGGTAATAGTTGACAGATTGACTAAATCAGCTCATTTCCTGCCAGTAAGAACTACTTTTTCGGCTGAAGATTATGCGGAGTTGTATATCCGAGAGATAGTCAGATTGCACGGAGTGCCAGTATCCATTATTTCAGACAGAGGAGCGCAGTTCACAGCTAGGTTTTGGCAATCGTTCCATAGGGGACTGGGACGCAGATTAATCTAAGCATAGCTTTCCACCCTCAGACAGACGGACAGGCTGAGCACACTATTTAGACGCTCGAGGATATGCTGCGAGCGTGTGTGCTAGACTTTGGTGGTAGCTTGGATGAGCATTTGCCGCTGATAGAATTTGCTTATAATAATAGCTATCACTCGGCTATTCAGATGGCACCTTTTGAGGCTTTATACGGGCGAAAGTGCAGATCGCCGGTTGGCTGGTTCGAAATAGGGGAATCAGCAATAATTGGGCCAGACATTGTTTAGCAGTCAGAAGAGAGAGTCAAGCTTATCAGAGAACGCCTATTGACTGCACAGAGTCGCCAGAAATCATATGCAGATGTACGGCGCAGAGACCTCGAGTTCAATGTGAATGACTGGGTATTTCTGAAAGTGTCTTCGATGAAAGGGGTGATGAGATTTGGTAAGAAGGGTGAACTCAGTCCGAGATTTGTTGGGCCTTATCAGGTTCGTCGGAGGATAGGACGAGTAGCATACGAGTTGAACTTGCCCCCAGATCTAGAATCCGTTCATCCCGTCTTTCATGTGTCCATGCTGAGGAAATGCATAGGAGACCCATCCAGAGCAGTCCTAGTCCAGGATATCCAGGTTACCGAAGAGCTGGCCTATAAGGAGGTTCCAATAGCCATCCTAGACAGGCAGGTTCGTAGATTGAGAACTAAGGATATTGCATCTGTCAAGGTATTGTGGCATAACAGGAACCGAGAGGAAATGACATAGGAAGCTGAAGAAGATATGAAAGCTAGATATCCTCACCTATTCCAGGCCTAGTCAGGCAACAGGTATGTCCGTATTATTACTTATGTAGTACCTTATGGTTGTATATGTATAAATGAGAAAGACTGATGTTTAGCTGTCCAGTGAATCCTAAAGCATTGCGTGCAGTACCTGTGTTGGACATCTCTGCATTTCAGGTTTTTGCTATAGTCCATAATACAGGGGAGACTCTACCGAAATTTTTCAAGATAGTAAGTTGAGAAGAACCCTAAATAGGAGTTCACATTCGAGGACGAATGTTCTTAAGGGGCAGAGAATGTTATACCCCGTAGGATTCCCGACACGTAGATGACCTATTCGCACATTGGTTAAGCATGTTTGAAGGCCATACGTGCTAGGGAAAGGCCCGGGAAAAGACCGGACGAGCAACCTGTCGAACCATCGCGGGAGGAGCCGAGGCAGAGCCCCTCCGCGATGGCAGCGTGTCACGGAGGTGAAGCCTCCGTGTTGGCTCCGTGACAAGTTGGCCTTGTCCAGGCTCAAGTATATTGTCACGCCCCGCCTTGGGGGGTATGAGTGGCACCTGGTGCTCTACTGGGACCTGAACTACTGGACTGCTAAGCTTGGGCACACTGGTGCCTAGCTGGCTCTATCTCATAATTCTAGAAACGAAGGGCTATATAACGGCTGTAAACACAGCCCCCGGCCATTTGGCCTATAGCCTCCTGTACCTATACTAACAGCTGACCAGAAACATACCAATTCAGGGGAACCTATGCGGGCCGACAAGGCCACCATGCTGTCTAGTTATCTGTAACTTAGTCATAGAATATTAGAAAGCTACGTGACCGACAAGGTCACCACTACTGGCAAACTATGGCCCCACACGGCCAACATAAAAGAAAGAAAAAGTGCTGACAGCTACACAACTGCACGGCCTCACACGACCGGCTCATCTAACCACAGGGAGATATATACAGACTGCAAGCCTCTAGGAATAGCAATAGAAATGATCGGGACAGGGCCCCGACCTACCCGTACTAAACAACAAAAAGGAACTGAAATACACCTCTGAAATTCAGTCTTCGGATGACAGGAGCTGAATACTCGATAGTTGACAAGAATCACGTAGTATCGCCTGCTCATCTATGAGTACCTGCAGGCAAGTAACGCAGCGCCCCACCGGGCGTCAGTACCACTGGTACTGAGTATGTAAAGCAATAACTGAAAGAGATATCTGAAATCAATAACATAACTGACGAAACTGAAATAGAAAGAACTAGATTAACTGTCTGATGGTATAAGTCGTACCTGTTCTTAATCATACTGGAGGGAGTAGGAGTCATACCTGGAGACGTATCATTCTACTACTAATCTACTCGTATCTAATGTAATATGGCATAACATACATAACATAACATGGCATAAACAAACCTTACCCGGCCCCCATAAGCCGGGAGGTATAACCAGCACAGAATCTATACCCCTACCCCGGTCATCCCATCTCCTATAAATCCCGTAAGCATCCTGCCGGTCCTCTGGGTATGCACTTGGGCTCGCTGAGCCCCTGACTATAACTGCATCTGAGTCCGGAGGACTCCTGAATCTACACCCGGGCGTATCCGCTCGACTGGCGTGTGTAAGGGCCGATCAAGGCACAATTTGGGGAAATCTGGCATCCGATCTTCGTCCCCTGTGGGACGGCATGCCACTCCGTGGAGCGACGTATCCTCGTCCTCTGGCGGACGAGTCGATACAGCTATTAACCCTGGGTGGTCATGGATGCTAGGTAATCCAACCCCAAACAACACAACGGTCTCAACTAGTAATACTGTCTGCGTATCTCACATGTTGAGGCTAGTAGGGGTAAGGTATCGTATATATTACATGCTGAGCTACTGATAGTAATCTGTACGTATTTAATACGTACTGAGGCAGATAAATAAATATAAATATGAATATAGTCTCCTGCCAGACTGTACTGGGGCAAATGCTATACAAGATAGTGTTTCTGCTGAAAACTATGTTGTTTACTAAGTTTCTGTATTAACATGATTTCCTATTCCTAACATGCTTTCTAAACTTCATTTTAGCCTGCCATTCTATTTCTGAGGTGCTTTACGGATATTGCATCGCTTTACGAGGTTTCAACTGAATAAAATAATATCTTAACATTTTGTATTACATCACATACTGAACATGCTGGACGGTTTCTAACACTTGTATTAGGATCTATGTCATACTAGTAAGTTTCACGCAAGTTACAACTTGATGCTTCTAGTACCGTATCAACATTCACAATAAACGTAACACTTGATTTCTGAACATTCTACTGGCCTGTAAATTACTATATTGTACCGATATTACTTAACTTGCCGAGGGAACTGGCTTTACATACCTTATTCTTGAACTATCCGTCTGTCGGACGAGGCTCAGCCTGTACTTCAACTATTTTCTCCCAACTGCATTCATAAATATGTCAATCAATAGTAAATACAACTTTATTTGAAAAGGCAACATCACTTTCGATATAGTTTATAGCCTAAACTTAGGATTATCGAAAGGCGGTCGAAAACTCGCTATTTTTCAGCGGTCCAGAAGGGAGAAATATTCACTTCACAGCTAGGAACACATAGACACTAATTTAGAGCAATTCCACTTACCTTAGCTCGGTGGCTCGACGATTCGTCGGCCGTATTTTACGAAACTGAATCCGTAGGAATGCTCTCTGCTACTAAATACTTCGGTATCTGGGATTAATTTGAATTTGGGCAGCGTTTAGCAGCTTAATCGGACGAAAATTATATAATTTCCTTCGTTCTTACTTCTCTCTGTCGTAGCCTCTGTTTTCTGATATTTCCTTTGATTAAAATGAAATTAAACCGAAGTGGGGCTTATATACTTGAGCCTGAACCTGGGCAACGTGTCACGGAGCCAACGCGGAGGTCCCTCCTCCGTGACACGCTGCCATCGCGGAGGGGCTCTGCCTCGGCTCCATCCGCGATGGTTCGACAGGTTTCTCGTCCGATCTTTTCCCGGGCCTTTCTCTAGCACGTATGGCCTTCAAATATGCTTGACAAACGTGCGAATAGGTCATTTAGGTGCCGGGAATTCTACGGGGTATAACATATATAAAGCCCCACTTCAGTTTATTTTGGAATTAAATCATAAAATTTCCAGAAAACAGAGAGGAAAACCAGAGGAAGGAAAAAGAACGAAGAGGGTAATATAATTTCATCCGATTACGCTGCCAAACATAGTCCAAACCTAAATTAACCTCAGATACCAAGGTATTTAGCAGCAGAGAGCATTTCTACAGATTTAGTTTCATGAAATACGGCTGACGAATCATCGAGGTACCGAGCTAAGGTAAGTAGAATTGCTACAAACTAGTGTCTATGTGTTCCTAGCTGCGAAGTGAGTATTTCTCCCTTCTGGACTTCTGGAAAATAGTGAGTTTTTGACCGTCTTTCGATAAGCCTAAGTTTAGGCTATAACCTTCTGTGCCTGTCTACCTGTATACCAGTGTCTGAGACGATATGCCCTAAAAAGGCCACTGAGTTAAGCCATAATTCACACTTAGAAAATTTAGCATACAACTGGCGGTCCCTGAGAATCTGTAGCACTGTCCGCAAATGAGTCTGGTGATCTGCTTCAGAGTGTGAATACACAAGAATGTCATCAATGAATACTATCACGAACAAGTCCAGGAACGGTCTGAAAATACTGTTCATCAGGTCCATAAAGACTTCCGGGGCATTCGTTAACCCGAAGGACATAACGAGAAATTCAAAATGTCGATATCGATTCCCCCTTACCGCATGGCTCCTGCAGAACTCAGAGAGTTAAAGGAGCAGTTGAAAGATTTATTAGATAAAGGTTTCATCAGGCCGAGTACTTCACCGTGGGGTGCGCCAGTTTTATTTGTGAGGAAGAAAGATGGCTCACTCCGAATGTGCATAGATTATCGGCAACTAAACAAAGTTACAGTAAAGAACAAGTACCCGCTTCCCAGAATTGATGACTTATTTGATCAGTTGCAGGGAGCCAGATGCTTTTCTAAGATTGACTTGCGATCCGAATATCACCAGGTCCGGGTACGTGAGAGGGATATTCCTTTGCCAGTAGTGGTGACCTTGTCGGTCACGTAGCTTTCTAATATTCTATGACTATGTTATAGATAACTAGACAGCATGGTGGCCTTGTCGGCCCGCATAGGATCCCCTGAATTGGTATGCTTCTGGTCAGCTGTTAGTACAGGTAAAGGAGGCTATAGGCCAATGGGCCAGGGGCTATGTTTACAGCCGTTATATAGCCCTTCGTTTCCATAATTATGAGATAGAGCCAGCCAGGAACCAGATGTGCCCAGGCTTAGCAGTCCAACAGTTCAGGTCTCAGTAGGGCACCAGGTGCCAGTCATACCCCCCAAGGCGGGGCGTGACAAACTATGGCCCCACACGGCCAACATAAAAGAAAGAAAAAGTGCTGACAGCTACACAACTGCACGGCCTCACACGACCGGCTCATCTAACCACAGGGAGATATATACAGACTGCAAGCCTCTAGGAATAGCAATAGAAATGATCGGGACAGGGCCCCGACCTACCAGTACTATACAACAAAAAGGAACTGAAATACACCTCTGAAATTCAGTCTCCGGATGACAGGAGCTGAATACTCGATAGCTGACAGGAATCACGTAGTATTGCCTGCTCGTCTATGAGTACCTGCAGGCAAGTGACGCAGTGCCCCACCGAGCGTCAGTATTGCTGGTACTGAGTATGTAAAGCAATAACTGAAAGAGATATCTGAAATCAATAACATAACTGACGAAACTGAAATAGAAAGAACTAGATTAACTGTCTGATTGTGTAAGTCGTACCTGTTCTTAATCATACTGGAGGGAGTAGGCGTCATACCTGGAGACGTATCATTCTACTACTAATCTACTCGTATCTAATGTAATATGGCATAACATACATAACATAACATGGCATACACAAACCTTACCCGGCCCCCATAAGCCGGGAGGTACAACCAGCACAGAATCTATACCCCTACCCCGGTCATCCCATCTCCTATAAATCTCGTAAGCATCCTTCCGGTCCCCTGGGTATGAACTTGGGCTCGCTGAGCCCCTGACTATAACTGCATCTGAGTCCGGAGGACTCCTGAATCTACACCCGGGCGTATCCGCTCGACTGGGGTGTGTAAGGGCCGATCAAGGCACAATATGGGGAAATCTGGCATCCGATCTTCGTCCCCGTGGGACGGCATGCCACTCCATGGAGCGACGTATCCTCGTCCTCTGGCAGACGAGTCGATATAGCTATTAACCCTGGGCGGTCATGGATGCTAGGTAATCCAACCCCAAACAACACAACGGTCTCAACTAGTAATACTGTCTGCGTATCTCACATGGTGAGGCTAGTAGGGGTAAGGTATCGTATATATTACATGCTGAGCTACTGATAGTAATCTGTACATATTTAATACGTACTGAGGCAGATAAATAAATATAAATATGAATATAGTCTCCTGCCAGACTGTACTGGGGCAAATGCTATACAAGATAGTGTTTCTACTGAAAACTATGCTGTTTACTGAGTTTCTGTATTAACATGATTTCCTATTCCTAACATGCTTTCTAAACTTCATTTTAGCCTGCCATTTTATTTCTGAGGTGCTTTACGGATATTGCATCACTTTACGGGATTTCAACTGAATAAAATAATATCTTAACATTTCGTATTACATCACATACTGAACATGCTGGACGGTTTCTAACACTTGTATTAGGATCTATGTCATACTAGTAAGTTTCACGCAAGTTACAACTTGATGCTTCTAGTACCGTATCAACATTCACAATAAACGTAACACTTGATTTCTGAATATTCTACTGGCCTGTAAATTACTATACTATATCGTTATTACTTAACTTGCTGAGGGAACTGGCTTTACATACCTTATTCTTGAACTATCCGTCTGTCGGACGAGGCTCAGCCGGTACTTCAACTATTTTCTCCCAACTGCATTCATAAATATGTCAATCAATACTAAATACAACTTTATTTCAAAAGGCAACGTCACTTTCGATATCGTTTATAGGCTAAACTTAGGCTTATCGAAAGACGGTCGAAAACTCTCTATTTTTCAGCGGTCTAGAAGGGAGAAATATTCACTTCACAGCTAGGAACACATAGACACAAATTTAGAGCAATTCCACTTACCTTAGCTCGGTGGCTCGACGATTCGTCGGCCGTATTTTACGAAACTGAATCCGTAGGAATGCTCTCTGCTGCTAAATACTTCGGTATCTGGGATTAATTTGAATTTGAGCAGCGTTTAGCAGTGTAATCGGACGAAAATTATATAATTTCCTTCGTTCTTACTTCTCTCTACCGTAGCCTCTGTTTTCTGATATTTCCTTTGATTAAAGTGAAATTAAACCGAAGTGGGGCTTATATACTTGAGCCTGAACCTGGGCAACGTGTCGCGGAGCCAACGCGGAGGCCCCTCCTCCGTGACACGTTGCCATCGCGGAGGGGCTCTGCATCGGCTCCATCCGTGATGGTTCGACAGGTTTCTCGTCCAATCTTTTCCCGGGCCTTTCTCCAGCACGTATGGCCTTCACATATGCTTGACCAACGTACGAATAGGTCATTTAGGTGCCGGGAATTCTATGGGGTATAACATATATAAAGCCCCACTTCGGTTTATTTTGGAATTAAATCATAAAATTTCAAGAAAACAGAGAGGAAAACCAGAGGAAGGAAAAAGAACGAAGAGGGTAATATAATTTCATCCGATTACGCTGCCAAACATAGTCCAAACCTAAATTAACCTCAGATACCAAGGTATTTAGCAGCAGAGAGCATTTCTACAGATTTAGTTTCATGAAATACGGCTGACGAATCATCGAGGTACCGAGCTAAGGTAAGTAGAATTGCTCCAAACTAGTGTCTATGTGTTCCTAGCTGCGAAGTGAGTATTTCTCCCTTCTGGACTTCTGGAAAATAGCGAGTTTTTGACCGTCTTTCGATAAGCCTAAGTTTAGGCTATAATTTTATCGAAAGTGACATTGTTCTTCCGAATGAAGTAATATTTAGTATTAATTGACGTATATAGGAATGTAGTTGGGAGAAATAGCTGGAGTATTGACCGAGCCTTGTCCGACAGACGGATAACCCGAGGTTAAGGTATGTAAAGCTAGTTCCTTCGGCAAGTTAGTAGCTTTAGCCTTGTATAGTGCAATAAACTCCGTAGTAGAATTCCCGGAAGTTGAATGTTAAGTATTGTGCAAAGTTCAGTAAACCTAGTTTGCGTTGTTATATCGTATTCAGTCTGGAAGTTAGAAAAGCATGTGCCCAAGGGCAGGTTAGTAGTTCAGATTCAGTACAGCCTATTATGTGAATAGCAAGCATGTTGTAGAATAAAAAGGAACAGATTTGCATAATAACAGTCAGTAAAGGAAGATCTAATAAATAGATAGTTTTATGCTATAGACTAGCCATTCAGACAGATGGAATATTGGCTACAGGCTAGCCAACAGTTAAAGAAAGATTTCAGAATCAGTATAATCAGTAAAGAATCAGTTCAGTATAGAAATAGATTAGAATAAGAAGTTAGATTCCAGATAGTCTTTTCAGTTATACATGCTTGCTATTTCTATGTGCTATTTGTTTATTGAGACTTGTTGTGGCATGTGGGCACCCTTTGAGCATCCCCACCGCCCCTGGGTTATAGCTGTGTCGATACCAGATTCAGATACCGCCACCAGCTGGGCGATGTCGTCCGCCTAGAGGACGATGATGGCCGACCACCATGATAATACGGTCCAGACCACCCTGCTTGCAGGGGTAGTTTAGTTTACTCTGCGCAGAGCCTGTCCAGCCTGTTTACAGGGGCAGAACACTTTGTGTGCACTTGTGGCCGGGGGCAGTTTCAGATACAGATTTTTTTTTTATAAAATCACCCTGTTGCGTGCTTGCATCCAGGTGCAGTTTTTATTACACACTCCGCGTGCACCTGCACCCAGAGGTAGGAGTCTTCGGACTCAGAAACAGTTTAGTGTCAGAGTCCAAGGCCTGAGCTACGTACCCAAGGGGACCGGTAGGAGGAGCTCACAGTTATCAGATGAGTGGAGTGACTTATATTTGGTGGGTTTAGACCCGAGTAGGGGTAAATAGATTGTGTGTTGGTTGGCACCTTCTGGCTTATGGGGGTCGGTCAGGTATTCTATGTATTATTATGTATACCTCTATGTGCTATTAGATACTGATAGACAGTGGGAAGACACACCATTAGGTATGTTCAGTTTAGTTATAGAATAAATAAACTCTCCCCAGTTATTCTAATCCAATTAGACTCAGCCACCTTCTACTCATATGTCATGTTACTGTTGTTATTCATTTCAGTTGTGTATTTCAGTTGCTTTACATACTCAGTACCTGTGGTACTGATGCCCAGTGGGGCGCTGCATTACTTGCCTGCAGGTACTCATAGACGAGGAGGCGATCCCTCATGATTCCAGTCAGCTATTGAGTATTCAACTCCTGTCATCAGGAGACTGAATTCCAGAGGTGTATTTCATTTTCTTTTGTTGTACAGTACGGGTAGGTCGGGCCCCTGTCCCAATCATTTCTATTGTTATTCCTAGAGGCTTGCAGTCTGTATATATTCCCTGTGGTCAGTCGAGCCGGTCATGTGAGGCCGTGCAGCTTGTTATAGTTATTTGTTATTTCTGTTCCTGTTGGCCGTGTGTGGCCATAACCAGTCAGTAGTGGTGACCTTGCCGGTCACGTAATTATTTAGCATGTTATTGTTGAGTTACAGAGAACTAGACAGCATGGTGGCCTTGTCGGCCCGCATAGGTTCCCCCGTAGTAGTATGTTTCTAGTTAGCTGTTTCCCAGGTGCAGGTGGCTATAGGCCTGTTGGCCGGAGGCTGTGTTTACAGCCGTTATATAGCCCTTTGGTTCCGGGAATTCGAGTTAGAGCCATCCAGGCACCAGATGTGCTTCGGCTCACCAGATAGTAGTCTAGGTCCTACTAGGGCACCAGGTGCCAATCATACCCCCCAGGGCAGGGCGTGACAATCTGCACCTTCAACCAAGTAATGCAATACCCCGGGTTGGCGTCAGTATAACATGTACCGAATATGTAAGACAGAAACATAATAACTGACTGAAAACTGGTAGAACTGTAGTAATTAAATGAAGAGAGTAAGGATTTAACCTGAATACCTTCATTGTCTGAGTTATCTAAACAACAAGTCTATATAAGCAAACAAGAACCTAACCTGGCCCCCATAAGCCTGGAAGGTACAAGCAACACCGAAAAATTTACCTGGGCCTCTATAAGCCCTGACAAGTACAAACAAAGTCCACTCCTACTACCTAAGTACTAAGGATGGTGTGTACACTGTAACTCGGGATGGCCCTCGTGGCCTTAATATGGTGAAACTCATTACGACCCTCACGACCTCAATCTGATGGAACTCAATACATCCCTCGCGGCCTAAGTAAATGGAGCTCTATATGGCCCTTGCGACCTCAGTAAATTGAACTCAAATGGCCCTCGCAGCCTCAACAAAATGGAACTCAAATCGCCCTTGCAATCTCAGTAAATAGAACTCTGTATGGCCCTCGCGGCCTCAATAAATAGAACTCAATATGTCCCTCGCAGCCTCGGTCTAATAGGACTCAATATGGAACAACACCTAACAACCTTACGTCGAAAGCAAAACCAATCTAGCTAGGGTTAACTCTGGCGAGGGTTACTAGTTTTATCGTTATCATCTCAACTCAGTTCATAACAATTGACCACAATAGGTTTACATTGAAATACTCTATATACACAAGTCGTACTAACTTTATGACGAACATAACTGGCCAAAAGGAGAGCCTTACATACCTAGATTGCCGATTTCTGATTAATGGACGAGTTTCAATTCATATTCAATAGTCCTTTCCAATTGCAATCTTATTATTGGGAAAACGAGACTAGTTTCAGTACTAAATTCAGCTAAAATGATAATTTTTAATACTAATGCTAACTATACTTTAGCTTAATGAAATTCGGTTGTAAACATATAATTTTCTGAGAGTTCAGAAGGGAGAAATCCTTGCTTGATTCCTGTGATCATATAAAAATTAGTTTTGAGCAATTCAGACAACTTTTGCTTGACGGGGCTACGATTTTCTGAGTGAATTTTGTGAAAATAACTCCATATTAATGCTCCCTGTGGGCTTAGAACTCCATACCCGAAGTTAATTTGAATTTGGAAGGCGTTTGATAGAGTAAACAGATGAAAAATACCTAATTTCCTCATTTCAGACTCTCTTTGGCCGAAGCTCTCTTTGAAAATGAAATAAAATTGAATGGAAGGACTATATATATACATTAGGGCAGTGGACTAGGGAGGCGCCTCGTGATAGCCATCGCAGCATCCCTAGTGTTGCGTCGTGCCCCCCTGTGTGCCAGGGACGCCCCCCGATCGCGCTTATCATCACGCCAGCCCGCCAGTCGGCGCGTCGCGCTGGCCCTTCGCCGCCTGGCCTCACTCGACTCGACTTCCGAGACTTCTTTACACGCATCGTACTCCCTTTATTTTTCTCCATTGCACGCGTACGCTTAATAATCGTTAACTTTTACGGGGTGTAACATCTTAAGCCTCCGAGTTTTCCCTTTTTATGCTTAAGATCATGCCAAATATGCAAAATGTTTAAATCCACCCTAAACTTATCCAGAATCCCCCGATCACAACTCCAAATATATAATTCAATCAGAAAACCCATTCCGGATTGGTTGGAATCATCAAATTACAAACATAGGGTTGTTTTGATCGAAAGTTTACCGTGGTCCAAATTAGCTTCCTCAATGCTCATAAATTCGACCAAAGGTTCAAATCACTCTCAAATCACCTCGAAACCCATGCAAACTACTCAACTAAATCATTGTAATGACCCTGGACCAACACTGTGAAGTATTTTGCTTTTGAGTCTTGGCCCAGCACAGTTTTTTCCCCTTGGAGTGCAGGGACAGCGATATGTAACGCCTGGCTTACATAGGAATATCCCATATCGGAAAATAGATGGAGAGTCTTGGACTATTTAGTGAAGGACTTGACTTAATACTGTGAGGCGCCTTTTGGATCAAAAATCCAAGGGGACGAAACCGTGTTGGGCCGAGGCTCAAAAGCGGACAATACTTCACAATGTTGGTCCAGGGTCATTACAGATGGTATCAGATCCAACTCTTGACTAGTACGGTGGTGGGAAAAACCTCAGTAAGGATGCTGAGTCCCTACGGCGGGTGAGTGCAGGGACAACGATACGTAATGCCTAGCTCACTTAGGCAAATCCCACATTGGAAAAGAGAGGGAGAGTATTGGGCTATTTAGTGAAGGACTGGACTTAATACTGTGAGGCGCTTTTTGGGTTGAAAATCCAAGGGGACAAAACTGTGTTGGGTCGAGGCTCAAAATTGGACAATACGTCACAGTGTTGAGCCAGGGTCCAGTCCTTCACTAAATAGCCCAGGACTCTCCCTCTCTTTTTCGATGTGGGATTTTCCTAAGTGAGATAGGCGTTACGTATCGCCGTCCTTGCACTCACCCCCCATAGGGACTCAGCATCCTCGCTGAGGTTTGCCCCACCACTGTACTAGTCGAGAGTCAGCTCTGATACCATCTATAACAACCCTGGCCCAACACTATGATGTATTGTCCACTTTTGAGCCTCAGCCTAGCACGGTTTTTTCCCTTGGAGTGCAGGGATGGCGATATGTAACACCTGGCTCACTTAGGCAAATCCCACATCAGAAATGAGAGGGACAGTCCTGGGCTATTTAATGAAGGACTGGACTTAATACTGTGAGGGGCCTTTTGGGTTTAAAATCCAAGGGGACAAAACCATGATAGGCCGAGGCTCAAAAGCGGACGATACTTCACAGTGTTAGGCCAGGGTCGATATAGATGGTATCAGAGCCGACTCTCAACTAGTACGGGGGTGGGGCAAACCTCAACGAGGACGCTGAGTTCCGACGGGGGGTGAGTGCAGGGATGACGATACGTAATGCCTGGCTCACATAGGTAAATCCCACATCGCAAAATAGAGGGAGAGTCTTGGGCTATTTAGTAAAGGAATGGACTTAATACTGTGAGGCGCCTTTTGAGTTGAAAATCCAAGGGGACAAAACCGTGCTGGGTCAAGGAACAAAAGTGGACAATACTTCACAATGTTGGGCTAGGGTATTTATAATCATAGATCACCATCCAGAACCAACGAGCTTTCAGAATCTAAATTCGAGCTCGATAACCTGAAATGTTGACTTTGGTCAACCCCTCAAACTTCAAACCTTTCAAACACTGAAAATCTCAACCAACCATCATTATGTCATCTCGGGAACGATTTCGTCCACCTCTACAAATCATGGATAAAAAAATAAAGATATGGAAAGGTTCAACCTAAGCAAACAGATCGAAAATGACAAAATAACCAGGTGGGTTGCTACACTTACAGGCTTGGCTAATAACCACGTTTCTTGAACTTCTATACACCTGACACTTATGGTAGGGGTAGGGACTTATCCTGAACGTATACCTCTTAAGAATCATTTCCACCATGAGGAAGCATCCATAGGTTTTAGAGTAAGGAATCATGAGCACGAATCTTTCAAGAAATCTAAGATGGGCATATACCTTACTTAGCACGATCTTATTAGTTGATAGGGCCAATCTTAGGGACTAAGTTTATAGAGCGGAGCATGCTAAGAGACATGAGTCCATATACATAACAAGGGTCATGACATGAAGCTGAATGGGTAATATTGGGATCGCTGAATAATGAGATTACCTATCATCTTCAGGTTCTGAACATAAGCATGAGTTGAGCTAGCATCGAGCGAAGCATAAGGGAAACATCTAAAGGGGAATGGATGGACTACCCCCAGATAATATTTATAGAACTTCCTTACTGGAAACTCAAGACCTGACTTGGTCCTTCACTTTCCATTTCCCTACCTTCCACGAAATAAATCTCATATTAAAATGCACAAAGGGGCTTTTTACCTTGTACAGTAGTTCTCGGAACTAGCAATCATGGTAGGTGCGATATGAAGGCTTATGACATACCTGAGACTACATCTGAGCCTAACTGCAATTTGCTCTTTGTAACCTGTTCTGCTGAGATGCGTGGGCAGCAGACTTGATAACTAGGGCACGGGCCCCACCGTCACTCGGTCTAATGAAAGGGAAATCGCTGAGTCTGTCTCCAGGCTTACCGCACCCAAAACAAGCATCCTCAAGAATCAAACACCTTCTCAGGTGATTTCTACCACACATTTGGCAAGTGGCCAATGAACGGGGCTACTGATAGGGAGGCCGAGGCACTACCTTTCTGGCCATCTTGCTTGGCTGAAGGGCAATCTCCGTATTGGCCACAATAGAAGCAAACACCTGAACCTGCCAAGCACTTTCCCAAGTGATTTTTCCCGTAGTACTCACAAATTGGGTAAGTAATCTCCCGCACCCGGGGCTTGTACCCCCGAACTTGAGCTAGAGACTTCTGACGCGGGACAGAGCGGCTTCCATTACTTAACCCTTGCTGGGAACTCTCAAGGTTTTCGTTCCTGGGCCTCTTGTTCCTCCTTTTTCCCCCTTACACTCTCCACCCATGTTCGAATTACCAAACTTAGACGGGCTACTCTTTCTGAGTTCTTGAACCCTTGTAGCTGTTGCTTCCCCAGTAGGATCCACTGATGTGATGGTTTGTTGGTTAGGCTGGGTGATCATTGATCGTATCAACACTCTGAGGGAGGCCTTGATTTTTGCATCCATAACTTGCATGGGGCCGATTGGAGTTGGTGGGGTTGGCTGACTCCCGTTATTGTTCTGAGAAGACATGTTTCTGCACATCCATACAGCACGAGTTAGAGGAATGGAGAGATTCAAACTCATGGAAAACGATAGAGTCATGAAAGAAGGGAAAATTTCCTAGATGTCTCGTAGTCTCTCCGTCATAAGTGTGGCGCGCTTCACACCAAAGAAAAAGACTCTACTTACCATGGATTTCGAACACCCTAGGACACTTCAAACCTATTTCTCTGATACAAAGTTTGTCACGACCCAAACATAAGCTCCGATCGAGACACAAGAGAAGGAACCCTGAGGGACTCCAAGTCGACCCATGGCATGAACATACAACTAACTCAATCAATAAAAGCGGAAGATTCAACATACATAACATAGCGGAAGTCCAAACATGGCATAAGGTCTGAAATTACATCACATGCGTTGAAAATTAAATATAAGCTATGTCCAAGAAAGCCTCATCACAAACGAGTTGACGGGATAAGAACCCAATTAACTCTCTAAACAGAAACTGAAAATACACCAACATAACTGAATAAAAGAGGGGCCCTCAACAGACGAGGAATCACCAACAGAGATTGATGCTACTCCGAAAGCAGGCTAGGGTCGAGGTTGAATCTGAGTACCAGAGCCTATATCATGAAACGATACAGCATAGAGTATGCACTCAGTACGTGGAATATACCGAGTATGCATGGTAAGTAAAATGGACATTTAAAATACAAAAAAGTTCATAAGAGTAGGAAAATATGATCATAACATAAAAATCATAATGCAACATAAGGCTCAAGCTTTCAAAAAATTCGTAAATCATTCATAATCATGATCACGAGAGAAAAGCTTTATTAACATAACTCGATCAAATGTATATAATCATACCATAAATAAATCATGAGAAATAGTAGGAGATTCTTATAACTGACATACCCCATATGAGCACACATAGAGCCCAACCTGTAAACCCCTAGTCGGGAGGGTGTTCTTACCTTGCTAAGGGTAGAACCATGAAAGGGCATGATATCACTCATGAAAGGCCCATTTGGGGCAAGAGGAGACAGTCTCAAGGGAGGTACCATCGTGACCTACGGTGGAACGTATGTAATACCCCAAAAGTGCCTAAGAGTAGCCCCGAGAGTTAAAAGTTGAAAACTACTGAAACTGGAAAAAACATCACAGGACGTGAGTTGTAACTATTCATGGTTGGAAACCACGAGCCATTGTTACCAGTCGTGTTTTCAGGTGTTCGGGTGGCAGTTGTAACGAATCATTGTGGGAAACAATGAGTCAACATTTGTAGTCGTGGGGAGAGATGGACTTTAGCATTTGAAGAAGTAATGGTTCACCCAATGACCCGTAATGAGTAACAACTACTCGTTGTCAGCAGTCATTGTCTCTATGCTCAAATTTCCAGTGGACTTAACAGATGGACACCACGAACCCTTGGTAGAAATAATGAGTCATGGTGAGACTCGTTGTGAGGAAGTTCAGAAATTTTCGAGGGGCAAGCAATGATCAATTCAACGACCCATTGGACCAAAGGAAGAGTTATCCTTTCTAGTCGTGGTTTGATTCCGGAAACAAGTCCTGGGCAATGCAGACGACGAGCCATACCACCAGTCATGGTAGCTTCCAACGACTCATTGGCCCATTGGTTAACCTGTGCAGATTTTCTAGTTGAATTCATTAAGGGCATTTTCAACCTTTCCATGCTATAAGGCCCTAAACTACGCCGTTTCATGTATTTTTTGGGCATTTTAAGATATGTTAAGTCCCTATTATAGATCATTCCCATGCATGCATACTAATAGAATTCTAGAGAGATCAAGCATATAATCAAGCTTTTACCTCTCAATTCCACTTTGGGCATTCAAGAACTTTAGAATGTGATATTACCTAGGTATGTAGGGTTACAAATGGGTGTTTCTGTTCACAACCATGCCCATTCTCTATTAATTTATGGAAGTCTACCAAAAATCTATTGTGGTTTTATTTCCATTTTTGTAAAAATGTAATGATTTTCTAATGCGATTTTGCGATTTATGATATCATATTTTATGGATTTTGATTTGATTTTACAATTATTTTACTTATAAAATTATTGATCTCGATTTGTAAAAAATTTAGCCTAATTATGCATAATCTATAAAGAATCGATTTATGATCTACTATTCAAAATGTTGATAATTACAAACCCAACATGATTTATTAATTGAAATATGAATTTATTCAGTTACTCATCATGATTTGATGATTTTACAAGTTATATGTATGATCTACTAGTATGCATGAAACCTATTATCCATGAATTATGTTTTGGCCGACTCACGAGCCTTATGTAATGGTTAGTTCACATATGTAAAAGAATGTTTATGATTACCATGATATAACTATCCCATGAATTCATGCATGTTATACTATGATCACTATATATGTTTTGAGAATAGTATCGAACACTGAGTAGGTTCGGGGCCCATGTTCTGTCCCGGATCTCACAAACTACGTGCCACTGTAGGTATTGGGACCTCTCTTGTGATTGTCCCCGACGCAAATGGACCTTTTCATGTGATCACACCCTTCATAGTTCTACCCTTGGCAAGGTACGAATGGCTTCCCGACTAGGTTTAGAAGTCGAACATCATGTGTGCTCATATGGGGTATGTCGATTAAGAGAATTTCCCACTATTCCTCATGATTTATGCATGTTTATGATTACGTATGTTGGCTTCAAGAAATGTTCATTTTATCTTTTCTCTTATGATCATGATTACGATTGTATTACGGATGCTTTGAAAACCTTGAACCTTTTGATATGTTATGTTAAGATATTAATGACATGAGCACGATGTCCTATTCTTATGATGTTTTATTATCTTTTACATATTTTAAATGTCCGTTTTACTTAGCTTGCATACTTGGTACATTTCACGTACTGACCACATGCTTTCTATGTTGTATCGTCTTATGGTACAGGTTCCGGCTCTCAGGCTCATCCTCATATCTAGATCATCTCAGAGTGTACTTTTAGCTTATTAACAAGTCTTCATATTTCAAGGGTCGTTCGACAGACATTCATACTATTTTATGTTTTAGTACTTGTCCGGGTTAGATGGGGGTGTTGTCCCATCAACCCTCATAGGTAGTAGAGGCTTTCAGACAGTGGGTAGTACTCAGCGGGTGAATGTCTATGTGATTCCGTTTGTTATGATATGTCATGATTATGCTTATGTTTTCCGCTATGCCTTGTGATTAGACTTCCTCTTATCTCGGAGTTCCTTATCCCGTGTTACGATCCGGGTCTACATTCGGGTCGTGACAACGTAATACTGAGATTTGGGGCAAAACTTGGCCCCAAACTTACTCGGTGTTAAATACTAGTCCCAAAATATATGTAGTGCTCATAGGATGATAATATACATTAAATTCATGGGCTAGTTAAATGATGATAATCATAAGCATGCTTGAAATACGTGAACTAGCCATGAAAGTAAGGCCTGTGAGTTGGCCACAACAATAAATCATAAATCATGAGGTTCATGTATACTTGTAAAACATGTATATACTTGATATTCATAAATTCATGATTAGCATTTGAGGAAAATCGTATCATAAGTCATAACTCATAATAAGCTAAAGAGGATCAAAATCATGATGAAATCATAACTTGATTTGAACTACAAAATGCATAAATGGGCATGATTCGATTGAAATCCAAATCTGTAAGTTTATTTTCAAAATAGTTATAAAATCTGCCCATACATCGTAAAACATGATTTAATTCATTAAAGACATTGACCCATATATAGATCATAGAGAAATTCACAAGAATTAGATTAAACCCCGTATATCATGGGACTTGAATTGTAGAAGTAGAATTTCATGAAATTGACAGATGTTTGGGTATGAAAGTGGGAGGAACTCTCATTCATAGCTTCACATACCTGGATAGATTGATTTTTTTCCTCTTCCTTGAACACGCAAAAGAAATTGAAGAAGAATTGATGGATTTAAGCTTTGATCACATCTAAGAGCCAACTATTCTTGCATGTATGGAACGGTAAGGCTTAGGATAGGTTTATCACTTTAAGAATCCACATAACTGAGCTTAAAACGATGTAGTTTAGGCCTTAGGACCATAGAAATTAAGGAAAAGTCCTTAATAAACTCGCAGAAAAATAGACTGCCAGTCCCAACGAGGGACTGGATGAGTCGTTGCCATGGACCACGACTTGTGGTCAGGACTCATGACGTACACTGTCCAAATTAAGCTGAGGCTCACCAAGGAGGACCCTACGACTCGTTATTGCTAGGCATGAGTCGTTACCTCCACTCATTGAGTGCACTGCCACTTTTCCTAATAAGGTCTCCACGAGAGACCTAACGGATCTTCATTAGTAATCATGACTCATGGTCACCTCTCGTGATCTTCACTGCCCAAAAATCCCTGATCCTTCTCAAACCCTAACCATGACTGACTCAATGAGTCGTGGGGTCTAAACACAACTCGCGGTCGAGCCCATGGTGACTTCCAATCAAAATTTCCAAAATGTAAGACCAGGACCTCACCAAGAGTCATCTAACTACTCGTGGTCAACCCCACGGGTCCAATAATGACCCATTCTGAGACCTGGTGCAGAGTTTTCAATTTTCTCTATTTCAACGCTCTGGTCTGATCTTTGGCTTCGGGGCATTACATAACCAAAAGAACATAACTATAGATAACTGAATGTCCTCGATGGATGAGGACTCACCAATATAGGCTGAGCGATGTGAACTCTAAGAATCGGCTAAAAGGTGGGCTGAATCTGAATGTCAGACCCTGTATCACGAAATGATACAGCATAAAGTATGCGGTCAGTACATGAAATGTACTTAATATGCAAGGTTCGTAAAATGGATAGTCAAAACTCATAAGAGTAGGACAACATGATCATAAAGTAAATATCATAATGTAAACATAAGGCTCAAGGTTTTCAAACCACTCGTAAACCAGTCATAAGCATAATCATAAGAGAAAACTATATAAAACATAAGTTGAGCCAAAGTAACAATACATAACGATGCATAAATCATGAGGAACAATAGGAGGACTCGTCATAACAGACAGCATCATGATAGAGCTTACATGATGCCCCATCTCGCTCAAGTGGGTAGAGCTGTCCCAGGTTTTCCAGGCAAGGGATGTGCATAATATGATATCACGAGGATCCAATAACATAACATTTGTATATATAAACCTACGGTGGCACATTGTTCTGAGACCACGGGGTTTACCTGTATATCAGGTCTACTCGGTGCTAGACACTGCTCCCAAAACCATGCACATGACGCTCACATCATAATCATAAATCATTCATGAAGTTCAAGGCCACTTACAACATAACATACTAGATCATACTTAAAATACATGATTTGCCATGAATGAGGGCCCATGAGTTGGCCAAGAGACATAAATTCATAAATCATGAAATCCATGCATACTTGTAAAACATGTATATACTTGATATTCATAAATCCATTATAAATGCTTGAAGAGAATTTATAACATAAATCGTAAATTACAATTTAGAGTTGATAGGATCAAGTTCATAATAGGATCTTAACTTGACTCTTCATGAAGCATACATACTTGGGAATAATTCAATTAAATATGAAACCATAAATTTATAATAAAAAATAATTATAAATTTTTTCCATAGATCATAAAATATTGTTTGATACATGAATGGGATTGACCATATCAAATTCCGAACATTTAAAGCTGAAAACTTATGGAGTGGCTAACTACAGACTAAAATAAATGATTGAACTGAATTCATGAATCATACACACATACATTGACATGCAAGAAATTGGGGTACATGAACTGAACATGAAACCGAACAGAGCACTAGAGGAAACTAATACCTCAAGATGGAACTAAGTTGGGAGGGAATAGATACGGGTATTTAGCAATCATATCTGCTTCAACTTCCCACATAGCTCTTTTAACATGCTGGTTCCTCCACAACATCTTCACTGAAGCTACTTCTTTGTTCCTTAGCTTTCAAACCTAGCAATCAAGTATTTCCACTAGAACCTCCTCATAGCTAAGGCTATCATTCACACCTATACTGTCTACTGGGACAACCAAAGCTTGATCACCCAAGCACTTCTTTAAAATGGATAGATAGAAAATTGGACTAACTGAAGCTAATTCTAAGGGGAACTCCAACTCATATGCTACCTTGCCAACCTGTCTCAAAATCTAGTATGGGCCAACATAGCGGGAGCTGAGTTTCCCTTTCTTTTTGATCCTCATCACACCCTTCATGGGAGTATAATGCCCCGAAAGCTCAAAATCAATATCGGGGACTTAATTTAGAAAATCTGAAAAAATGCAGAAAAGTTGCAAAACGACCAACCTGACGGGTCATAAAGGGACCCAATGACTCGTAAGGTCAACCGTGAAAAGGATGCCAAGAGGATGAGTTAGTGATTCCCAATGGACGACCCCACGAGTCGTTATCAGGCCACACGACTCGTTAAGTCGCCCGTTGCCAAGCCAGAGTTTCAGAATTTGAGAAGTAGACACTGTGCTTGACGGAAGGTCACCACGAGTCATCATCAGTAGTAACGACTCACCAGGTCTTTCATTTCCATTCCTTTCTAGCCTTGTTACCAGTGAACCTGACAGACGACACGATGAGTCATTCCCAGTCATGGCGACTCGTCATGTGCCGGTCAGGAGTCCGTAGAAATTTTTCTAGTGAACATAACGGGAGGACCCAACTACTCGTTGGACCTAGTAACAAGTCGTTAAGTCACCCATTAGGAACACCTGATAGTTTTTCCTTGCGAATTTCTAAGGGCTATCTAGTAATTTCCTATTCTACCAAGCATTTAACTACGTCGTTTTGACTTTGGTTTTAGACATTTTAATGGGGGTAATGGGTCTTTTTCCTTATTTCCCACTCAAGCACTCAGAAAAAAGACCGTAAGTTCTCTCAAGAACTTTCAGAGCAAGAAACTAGGGCATCTTTCTTCTCCTCAAGTTCTCAAGATTTTTCCTGGGTTTTTCATCAGGTATGTGGGGTTTTAGCAAGGGGATTGTTCTTCCCTTGTGGCCCCAAGATCCTCCTCAATTTCTCCTATCAGTTTTAAGCCCTGAGTTGTTCGAGTATGAAAAGGTGTCATGATTATTTTCATTGATTTCACTTAGAATGATGTTCATGTATATTGTTGATATGATCCCCATAAATTCCTATCAAATTGTCAGTGTTTATACATAAGGGAATATAAGCCCTAACTTTTGAGTTATGAATTTTGCTTAATAAATCTCCTCTAGTGAATTAAGAATGCTATGGGATTAATTTTCTCAAATTTTCCTATATATTTATATATATGGAGTAGATATTCCACTAATGAGAACGATGTTAACCCTATTTAATGAAATTCCTATAATCCTTGAAATTACTCTACATTATGAAATTCTCATATTGTTGGAATAAGTTGAGTTCTCTATCTGCTAGTAGATCAGACCAGTTAGAACGTAGAGTCTCCTCCGAATCTCTCAGAAAAATGTCAACTGATCATTTTGACTACAGTTTATTTTTGAGGTGTCAATGGTGCCTCCCAGTTTCAGACTCAGATTCAAATTTAAGATATTTGGTCATTAGGCGGTCATGACATTCAGTTATAGCTCTGACCATTCGCCTGGACCCAGGTTCAATTATTAGTTGTTCTTTAGACGGTTATGAAGCTTCTAGATAAGAAGCTCTAACCGGTCTTAGAACCCAATTTCAGAATATGGTTTGATAAGGCTCTTAGGGTATATGCAATCATTCGTCCCTGACTAATCTTGGGCCCCAATTTTGAGTTATCAGCTTAGTAGTTCAGTCTAGGTTTTTCAGCGGGAGTAGGACTTAGCACCTAGTGGGCCGCGGTTCCAGCGTACCCAGGTTCCCAAAACTACGTTGCTAGCGTAGGTTATAGTATTACTTGGCCTGATTAGAATTAGATATATTTTGTGATCACCCAGTTCATGCCTTTATACCCTGTCAAGGTATATTGGGTCCTACCAGTGCGGTGTATACATCGGACTCCACGTCTAGCTCACATGGTTGAATATCGGTTCTCGACTCGCCCACTAGTCAGTCCAGTCTAGTAACAGAGTAAGTAGCTCAGTTCAGTACAGTACGTGAGATTCGGTGTTTCAGACTTAGGGCCTGTCTTTGAGAATCAAATAGGGTCGTCTTGATCATTTCAGAAATATATCAGTAGTTCAGTTCAATTTACTTGTCGATCATGGCATGTCATTTCAGTCAGACTTTATTTTTAGTATGTCTCTCCCACTTACTCAGTACATTCAAAGTATTGACGTATGCTTTTCATGTTGTATCATTTCATGATACAACTACAGGTTCTCAGGTTCAATACAAATAGTTACTCTAGTTTCAGAGCATTCTGCTTCAGTAGATCAGAGTGTGAGTCCTCATTATTCGAGGTCCTTATTTATTTATTTCATTTAGTAATGGTTTTGTTTAAACTTAGAGTTATCTGGGGACCTATCCTAGCAACTCCTCAGTAGTTGGCTTTCTGAGCAGACTTGTCATTTAGAATTGTATTTCAGATTTATTATTTACTTCTCTACTTTCAGTGTTTACATTTTCCTAAACAGCTAAAACTATTATTTATAAGTTCCGTTGTGAATGTTTACTTAGAATGCTTGTGTGTGATAGACCAGTGGTTGAGTTGGGGTCACTTGTGGCTTCAAGTACCGTGTTACGTCCAGGGTGTAGGCTCGGCGCATGAAAAACGTGGTATCAGAGCACTAGGTTTAGAGTATCCTAGGCAAGTCTGAAAGCCGCATCGAGTAGAGTCTCTTTCATGTGTGTGAAGCGCGTCACACTTATGACGAGGAGGCTACGAGATGTTATTAGGAAAATTTCCCTTTTGTTCATGTTCTTCATCATGCAATAAAGTAAAATTCCTAAGACGTCTTTCTAAAGTGTGTCCCTTTTCCTTTCAGTGAACAATGCCTCCTCGACATGGAAATGGACGAAGAGCCAAAAATGCCAACAGACCCGCTCCACCAGCTCCGACAGCTCCTTAGGATGAATCCTTCTCCACCGCCGAATTCAGGGTGATAATTCAATTGCTAGCTCAAGCAGTCACCAATCAAGTGAACCAAAAGGTGGTTATAGTAGCCACATATGGGTCTGCAGCTGCTGCCCGGGTACGGGATTTTACCCGGATGAACCCTATAGACTTTTACGAAATAAAGGTGGGAGAGGACTCACAAGGCTTTATAGATGAGATCAGAAAGATTACCAGGATCATGGGTGTCATCTCATCCAAGAGTGCTGACCTAGATGCCTACCAGCTAAAAGGGGTAGCCCAAGTTTGGTATGAGTAGTGGAAGGAGGGGCGGTCGGCAGAAGTGGGACTGGTTGAGTGGGAGGAGTTTCATATAGATTTTCTGGATTGGTTTTTTCTCCAGGAGCTGAGGGAGGCTAAGATGGAAGAGTTTATGAACCTACGGCAGGGTAACCAGATAGTGGAGGAATATGCTCTGGAGTTTACTAAACTATCAAAGTATGCTCCAGAGATAGTGGTCGAGCCAAGGGCTAGCATGCTGAAGTTTGTATATGGGGTGTCTAACCTGGTCCTCAAAGAGTGCAGGACGACAATGCTAATTAAGGACATGGATCTTTCTAGCTTAATTGCGTATGCCCAGCAGATTAAGGCAGAGAAGCTGAAAGATATGGAACATAAGAATAAGCGGGTAAGAACTGGTCCTACAGATTTCGGCCACCAGAGATCTGGCAGCGGTAGCCGCTCACAGAAGTAACAGCAGATGACCCTAGCACGTAGCTAAGCTAGCGCCCCGACCTCTCGGTCCTGCCAGGATCGCAGGGGTAGGTCTCCTGGCACTCAGTCTCAAGCCCACAGTACATGAAACAAGTATCCAGCTTGTCCCAAGTGCGGTAGGAATCACCCAGGAGAATGCCTTCAGTGATAAGAGGGTTCCTTCGGGTGTGGACAACTTGGACACAGGCTTAGGGAGTTCCCATCACGAGGTGAGGGAGATCACAATCCACTACTTCATCAGCTCCGGCAGGCCGACCAGCTCAGCAGGCCAACCCATCAGGTACAGATGGCGATCAACGCCAGAATCATTTTTATTCTCTCTCTTCTCGTCAGGATCAAGAAAGTTCACTTGACATAGTTACTGGTATGTTACGTCTCTTTCATCTAGACATGTATGCCCTCCTAGATCCAGGAGCTACTCTTTCGTTTGAAACTCCTTATGTAGCAGTTCAGTTGGACATCAGTCCAGAGGTCCTCTCAGAACCATTCTCAGTTTCCACCCTAGTTGGTGAGTCAGTTAGAGTCAACCGGGTGTATGGAAATTGCGCAGTATCAGTCTTGAATAAAATCATTCTAGCTGATCTTTTAGAGCTGGAAATGGTCGAATTTGACCTTATTCTAGACATGGATTGGTTACATTCCTGCTATGCCTCAGTTGACTGCAGGACAAGGGTTGTTAAGTTTCAGTTTCCAGATGAGCTCATGTTAGAATCGCCGGGCAGCAGTTCAGCGGCTAAGGGTAGGATTATTTCCTTAAGGCCTAGAAACTCATTTCCAAGGGATGTCTATATCATCTGGTTAGGGTCAAAGATTCCAACTCTGAGACCCCAACCATTTAGTCAGTTCCAGTTGTCAGTGAGTTCCCAGATGTGATTCCTAAAGATCTTCCTGGGGTTCCTCCTGAGCGGGAAATAGACTTTGGAATAGATCTCCTTCCAGATACTCAGCCCATCTCCATCCCTCCTTACAGAATGACTCCGGCTAAGATTAAGTAATTGAAAGAGCAGCTAAAAGATCTTCTTGACAAGGGTTTCATCAGACCCATCATCTCTTCGTGGGATGCTCCAGTGCTTTTAGTGCGTAAGAAAGACGATACCTTTAGAATGTGCATAGATTACCGTCAGCTGAACAAAGTCACAGTCAAGAACAGGTATCCCTTACCTAGAATTGATGACCTGTTTGACCAACTTTAGGGAGCTAGTTGTTTCTCAAAGATCGATCTTAGGTTAGGATACCATTAGTTAAGGGTTTGAGAGTGTGACATACATAAGACATCATTTAGAACTTAGTGTGGTCACTATAGGTTTGTGGTGATGTCCTTTGGGTTAACAAAAGGCCCAACAGCCTTCATGGATTTGATGAATAGGGTCTTCAAGCAGTACCTGGATATGTTCGTCATTGTATTTATCGACGACATTCTGGTGTACTCTAGAAATGAGGAGGAGCATGCCAATCACCTAAGGTTAGCATTGAAAACTCTCAGAGATCACCAGCTATTCACCAAGTTTAGTAAATGTGAATTCTGGTTGAAGTCTGTGACCTTCTTGGGTCATGTGGTCTCAGTTGAAGGGATACAAGTAGATCCTCATAAGATAGCAGTGGTGAAGGATTGGCTCAAACCTACCTCTTCGATTGAAATTAGGAGTTTTCTGGGCTTAGAAGGTTATTACCGACGGTTTGTGGAAGGTTTCTCCTCCATAGCATATCCTCTGACCAAGCTAACCCAGAAGAAGGTAAAATTCCAGTGGTCGGATGAGTGTGAGAAGAGTTTCCAGGAGTTAAAGACTCGACTCACTACCGCTTCAATTTTGACCCTGCCAAAAGGAACAGATGGGTTAGTTGTATATTGTGACTCCTCCAAAGTTGGACTTGGTTGTGTTTTTATGCAGCGGGGCAAAGTGATAGCCTGTATCTCCACACAGCTCAAATTCCATGAGAAGAACTATCCAACTCATGACTTGGAGTTAGCAGCAGCGGTATTCGCATTAAAAAAATGGAGACACTACTTATATGTAGCTCGTGTAGATGTATTTATAGATCATAAGAGTCTGCAGTATGTGCTCAGGCAGAAAGACCTAAATCTTCGCCAGAGAAGGTGGTTAGAACTTTTGAAAGACTATGACATGAGCATGCTATACCACCCGGGTAAGGCCAATGTGGTGGCTGATGCACAATGTTGAATGTCTATAGGCAGCGTGGCTCATGTAGAAGAAGCAAAAAGGGAGTTAGCAAAGGATGTTCACAGACTATCCCGGTTAGGGGTGCAGCTAGTAGACTCAGCCGAAGGTGGAGTAGTAGTACAAAGTGGGTTAGATTCATCTTTAGTAGTTGAAGTTAAGTCCAGACAAGATGAAGATCTAGTTCTACTTAAACTCAAGGAAATAGTTCTCAGAAAAGAGGTGGAGGCTTAAACAATTCTCAGAAAAGAGGTGGACACTTTCTCCCAAGGGGGAGATGGAGTGCTCCGTTATCAGGGAAGGTTGTGCGTGCTAGATGTTAGTGAGTTAAGACAACAGATTTTGGCTGAGGCACACAACTCAAGGTATTCCATTCACCCTGGTGCTACTAAGAAGTACCGTGATTTACGAGATATATACTGGTGGAACGGCATGAAAAGAGATATTTCTGAATTTGTAGCTAAGTGCCCGAAATGGCAACAAGTAAAGGTAGAACACCAGAGATCGGGAGGTATGACTCAGGATATTAGTATACCCAAATGGAAGTGGGAAGAAATAAACATGGACTTTATTATGAGTCTACCTAGGACTTGTCAGCAATATGACTCTATCTGGGTTTTAGTAGACTAGATGACGAAGTCAGCACATTTCCTCTCAGTCAAAACCACAGATTCAGTTGAGGATTATGCTAAACTTTATATTCTTGAGTTGGTTAGACTTCATGGGGTGCCATTGGCTATTATTTTCAGACAGGGGTACCCAGTTCACCTCCCATTTCTGGAAGTCTTTTAAGAAGGGACTTGGCAATCATGTCAAGCTCAGTACATCTATTCACCTGCAGAAAGATGGGCAAGCTGAGCGGACTATTCAGACTCTAGAGGATATGCTAAGAGAGTGCGCGATTGATTTTAAGGGTAATTGGGATGACCATTTGCCTCTTACCGAATTTTTGTACAACAAAAGCTATCATTCCAGTATCCAGATGGCCCCGTTTGAGGCATTGTATGGTAGGGGGTGTAGATCTCCTATAGGTTGGTTTGAAGTCGGTGAAGCTACCTTGATAGGGCCGGACTCGGTTCATGAGGTGATGCAGAACATTCAGCTCATCCGAGAAAGATTAAAAATAGCCCAGAGCCATCATAAATCCTATGTCAATGTGCGAAGAAGAGAGATGGAGTTTTTAGTTGATGACTGGGTATACCTGAAATTTTCGCGCATGAAAGGGGTGATGAGGTTTGGGAAGAAGGGGAAACTCAGTCCTAGGTATGTGGGACACTATAGAATTTTGAGGTGTATTGGCAAGGTAGCCTATGAGCTAGAGGTACCTTCATAACTAGCAGTTGTACATCTAGTTTCCCATGCATCACTTTTGAAAAAGTGTATCGGATATCCAACCTCTGTGGTGCCATTAAATAATATGGCTGTCAAAGATAGCCTCACCTATGAGAAGGTACAGTCCAAATCCTAGACCAACATGTTTGTAGATTAAGGATTAGGAAATAGCTTCAGTCAAGGTTTTATGGAGGAATTAGCAAGTTGAAGGAGCTACGTGGGAGGCCGGAGCAGATATGAGGGCCAAATACCCACACTTGTTCTCTACCGACTCTATTGCAGTTTGATATGTGAATTTTGTTTTAATACCTAAACTAGTTGTTAAATTCAGTTCATGTATCTAAATTTTCTTCTTGACTTTGGTTGTGTTTATGAAAAGCATAATTCAGTTCAGTCATATTCTCCAAAATGGAGGTAGTCATTTCGGTCATTTTGAAGTTGAATGAGCAGTATTTAAATGTTTTGATTGTTATTTTTCTAGTTTCTATGAGTTTTCTAACATTTGAGTATGAATTTTTCCAAAAGGGAGATATTGTAATTCCCCGGAAGCTCAAAATCAATATCCGAAACTTAATTCAGAAAATCTAAAAAATTGTAGAAAAGTTCTAGAACGACCAACCTGACGGGTCGTTAAGGGACCCAACGACTCGTTAGGTCAACGGTAAGAAGGATTCCAAGAGGATGAGTTAGTGTTTCCCAACAGATGACCCCATTAGTCATTATCAGGCCACACGACTAATTAAGTCGCCCATTGCCAAGCCAGAGTTTCAGAATTTGAGAAGTAGATAGTGTGCTTTACGAAAGGTCATCACGAGTGGTCATCAATAGTAATGACTCGTTAGGTCCTTCTTTTCCAGTCCTTTCTAGGCTAGTTACGAGTGTACCTGATGTATGACACGACGAGTCATTCCCAGTCATGATGACTCGTCATGTTCCCAAGGAGTCAGTAGAAACTTTTCCAGCGAACTTAACGGTAGGACCGAACGACTCGTTAGATCTAGTAACAAGTCGTTAAGTCACCCGTTAGGAACACCTAACAGTTTTTCCCTACGAATTTCTAAGGGCTATCTAGTAATTTCCTATTCTCCCAAGCATTTAACTACATCATTTTGACTTCAATTTTAGACATTTTAGTGGGGGTAATGGGTCCTTTTCCTCATTCCCGACTCAAGGACTCAAAAAACAGACTGTAAGTTCTCTCAAGAAATCTCATATTAAGACACTAGGACGACTTTCTTCTACTCAAGTTCTCATGATTTTTATTGGGTTCTTCATCAGGTATGTGGGGTTTTAGCAAGGGAATTGTTCTCCCCTTGTGCCCCCAAGATCCTCCTTAATTTCTCCTATCAGTTTTAAGCTCTGAGTTGTTCGAGTATGAAAAGGTGTCATGGTTATTTTCGTTGATTTCACTTCGAATGATGTTCATGTATATTGTTGATATGATCCCCATAAATTCCTATCAAATTGTCAGTGTCTATACATATGGAAATCTAAGCTCTAACTTTTGAGTTATGAATTTTGCTTATTAAATATCCTCTAGTGAATGAAGAATGCTACGGGCTTAATTTTCTAGAATTTTCCTATATATTTATATATATGGAGTAGATATTCCATTAATAAGAATGATGTTAGCCTTGTTTAATGAAATTCCTAGAATCCTTGAAATTTCTCTATATTATGAAATTCTCATATTGTCAGGATAAGTTGAGTTTGCTATTAGCTGCTAGTAGTTCAGACCAGTTAGAACGTAGAGTCTCCTCAGAATCTCACAGGAAAATGTCAACTGATCAGTTTGACTCTAGTTTATTTTCGAGGTGTCAGTGGTGCCTCCCAGTTTTAGACTTATATTCAAATTTGAGATATTTCGTCTGTTAGGCGGTCATGACATTCAGTTATAGCTCCGACCAGCCCCAGGACCCCAGTTCAGTTATTATTTATTCTGTAGACGGTTACGACGCTTCTAGATAAGAAGCTTGACCGGTCTTAGAACCCATTTTAATAATCTGGTCCGATAAATCTCTCAAGTTACATGCAGTCATTCGTCCCGGACTAGTCTTGGGCCCCAATTTCGAGCTATCAGCTTAGTAGTTCAGTCTAGATTTTCTAGTGGGAGTAGGAATTAGCAGCGAGTGGGCCAAGGTTGCAGCATACGCAGGTTCCCAAAACTATGTTGCTAGCGTAGGTTACAGTATTACTTGGCCTAATTGGCCCCAGATATATTTTGTGATCACCCAGTTCATGCCTTTATACCCTGGAAAGGTATATTGGGTCCTACCGGTGGGGTGTATACATCAAACTCCACGTCTAGCTCACGTTGTTAAATTTCGGTTATAGACTCTCCCACTGGTCATTCCAGTCTAGTCCAGTAACAAAGTAAGCAGCTCAATTCAGTACAGTAGCTCCTATTTAGTGCTTTAGACTTAGGGCATGTCTTTGACCATCAGACATGGTCATCTTTACCATTTCAGATTATATCAGCAGTTCAGTTCAGTTTACTTGTCGATCATGGCGTGTCATTTCAGTCAGAATTTATTTTCAGTATGTCCCTCTCACTTACTCAGTACATTCAAAGTATTGACGCATGCTTTTCATGCTTTATTTTTTCATGATACAGCTGCAGGTTCTCAGGTTCAGTACAAATAGTTACTCCATTTTCAGAGCATTCCGCTTCAATAGATCAGAGTTTGAGTCCTCATTATTCGAGGGTCATGTTTATTTATTTCATTTAGTTATGGTTTCGTATAAACTTAGAGTTAGCTGGGGACCTGTCCCAGCAACTCCTCAATAGTTGGCTTTCATACTAGACTTGTCTTTAAGAATTGTATTTCATATTTATTATTTACTTCTCTACTTTCAGTCTTTACATTTTCCTAAATTGCTAAAACTGTTATTTATAAGTTCGATATGAATGTTTATTCAAAATGCTAGTGTGTGATAGACCAGGGGTTGACTTGGTGTCACTTGTGGCTTCAAGTACCGTGTTATGTCCAGGGAGTAGGCTCGATGCGTGACAGGGAGACACCTTCAGAAACACCCAATCATCAACTTCAACTCAAGCTCCCTCCCCCTGACATCCGCATAGGACTTTTAGCGACTCTGAGCTATGTTCAACCTGTCCCTTATAAGCTGAACTTTCTCCATAGCCTCATGGACTGAATATGGTCCTATCAATGCAACTTCATCGATTTTGAACCAACCAATAGGCGATCTACATCTTCGCCCATTGAGAGCCTCAAACGGAGTCATCTGAATGCTGGAATGGTAATTATTGTTATGTGTAAATTCTATTAGAGGCATATGATCGTCCCAACTACCCTTAAAATCAATCACACATACTCTCAACATATAGTCTAGAGTCTGAATGGTCTGCTCCACCTGACCATCTATTTGTGGATGAAATTCTATGCTAAGCTTGACCTGAGTATCAAGTCCCTTCTGAAACAATCCCCAAAACTGGAAGGTAAACTGAGTACCTCTATCTGATATGATGGAAAAAGGAACTCCATGCAACCGAACTAACTCCCGAATGTACAACTTAGCATAATCATCCATTGAATCGGTAGTTTTGACTGGTAGAAAATGAGCTTCCTTAGTCAACCTATCTACAACCACCCAAATAGAGTCATACTGTCGACGAGTACGAGGCAACCTTGTAATGAAGTCCATATTGATTTCCTCCCACTTTCAAGTAGGAATGCTGATTTCTTGAAGCACACATTCGGGTCTTTGATGCTCGACCTTCACCTGTTGACAATTTTAACACTTAACCACAAACTCTACTGTGTCCTTCTTCCACCAATAGACTTCCTGGATGAATAAAATATCTGGAACCATAAGTCTCATGCAAAAACCGCTCCCTTAAGTCATCAACACACGTACACACAAATGACTCTGATATCGTAGTACAGCATCTCCCACTTGGGAGAAGACGTCCACTTTATGATTCTGAATAGCTTCCTTCAACTTGATCCAAATTGGATCATCGTCTTGTCTAGCTTTAACCTTGATCACCAAGGAAGATTCTGAACCATTCTGAACAATGACACCACCATCCGTCGAGTCAACAAGACGAATTCCTAGTCATACAAGGGGATGCACATCCTTTACTAACACTTTCCTCTCCTTATCTATATGGGTCACACTCTCCATATAAAGCCTGCTAAGAGCGTCTGCTACCACATTAGCCTTACCGGGTGATAAAGGACACTCACATCGTAATCTTTAAGAAGCTCTAACCACCTTCTCTAATGTAGGTTTAGATCCTTTTGGGTGAACACGTATTGTAGGCTTTTATAGTCTGTAAACACATCCACATGGACCCCATACAGATAGTGTCTCCAAGTCTTCAAGGTAAATACCACTGCCGCCAACTCAAGGTCGTGAGTCGGATAGTTCTTTTTATGGACATTCAGCTTCCTGGAAGCATAGGCTATAACTTTACTGTGCTACATTAATACACAACCAAGGTCAATCGTTGAGGCTCATAATATACCATAAACCCATTGGTACCCTCAAGTAAGGTTAGCATCGGTGCTGAGGTGAGTCGAGTCATCAACTCTAGGAAGCTCTTCTTACGGGCCTCAGACCATTGAAACTTCACTTTCTTCTGGGTCAACTTAGTCAATGGTGCTGCAATGGATGAAAACCCTTCAATGAACCTCTGATTATAACCAGCTAAACCCAAGAAACTCCTGATATCCGGAGGACTAACTGGTCTAGGACAATTCATCACTGCTTCTATCTTTTGAGAGTCCATCTGTACATCCTTACTTGACACTACATGACCCCAAAATGCCACTGAGCTTAGCCAAAACTCACATTTGTTAAACTTAGCATACAACTAGGAATCCTTAAGAGTGTATAACACCACCCTCAAATCAGCGGCATGCTCCTCCTTGCTCCGGGAGTATATGAGAATGTCATCTACGATCACGATCACAAACATATCCAAATATGGCTTGAACACTCGGTTCATCAAGTACATAAAAGCTGAAGGAGCCTTCGTTAGTAAAAATACATAACTACAAACTCATAGTGACCATACCGAGTCCTGAAGACTGTCATCAGGATGTTACTCTCTCCAACTCCGAGCTGATGGTATCCAGATCTGAGGTCTATCTTTGAAAAGCACTTAGCATCTAGAAGCTAGTCAAACAAATCATCAATCCTAGGTAGAGGATATCTGTTCTTGATTGTTACCTTGTTCAATTGTCGATAGACAATGCACATCTAAAAGGAACCATCCTTCATTCAGACAAAGAGCATTGGTGCCCCCAATAGGGATTTGCTAGGTCAGATGAAACCCTTGTCTAAAAGATCCTTCAACTGCTCCTTCAATTACTTTAGCTCAGCTGGAGCCATTCTGTAAGGAGGAATAGATATAGGCTGCGTATCGAGAAGAAGGTCAATACAAATATTGATCTCCCACTCGGGAGGAATTCCCGGTAAATCATCTGAAAACACTTTTGTATATATACATACTGCAGGAACTGACTGGATAGTCAGGGTTTTGGACATACCATCCTTAACCCTAACTAGATTGTACACAAAACCCTTAGAAATCATCTTTCTAGCCTCAAGGTTGGAAACGAAATGAACTACAAGTACAGCTGAACTACCCTTCCACTCTAGGACTGGCTCGCCCTGAAATCGGAACATTACCGCATTGGTTCTGCATTTTACTAAATCATAACATGCATGTAGCCAATCCATGCCAAAGATAACATCCAAATATGTCATGCTTAGCTCTACTAAATTAGTTGAGTTGACTTTCTGAAGAATTATGACATGGAAATTTCTGTATAGCTCTCCGGCTATAATTGAATCACCAACTAGAGTAGAGGCTGAGAAGGGTTTTGATAGAATTTCAGGACTGACTCTAAAACTACTGTCAACATAAGGCGTCACAAAAGATAAAGTATCCCCTGGATCTAGTAATGGATATACATCAAAGTGATATACTCATAACGTACCGGTGGCCACATCTGGTGAAGTCTCCTGCTCCTGTCGAGATGCAAGGGCATAAAACATGTTTTGGTGCTAGCCACCACATGCACTGGTAGACGCACCCTACTGAGATAGTGCTGCTGCTGAACTTGCAGCCTGAGCACGGCCTGTGCTACCACCCTGTCTAGCCAAGGGACACTCCAGACGCATGTGGCTGAATCTACCTTACCCAAAATAGATATCTGATCCCATCAAGCACTCTCCTATATGATTCTTCCCACCCTTCATGTAGGCTGGAAAGGTACGCTCTGTCTACGTGCTCCTCTGGCCCCTCAAACCTGAGGCTCTGCTGCTCTAATCACCTTGCGGTTTGGATGGTGCACGGCCCATTATTGCGCTAGAGCTAATGACCTTTGACGAGACTGATGGTGATGTATGCCCCCTGATCGCTGCTAAGAGAACCCATAACTGTCTGTCCTGGCCCTCTTGGCCTCTTTCTCTCTCTCTCTCTCTCTCTCTCTCAGGTGTACCACCTCCATTTGTTGGGCATACAAAACCACTCGAAGAAAATCAATGCCCTAATGAAGCATAGCGGTCCTATACTCCCTGACCAGGTAGTCTGCTACTCTATGTACAAACCTACTCACCTAAGTTTTCTGGTTCGTATTTGGACAAACGAGTGAACTCCAAAGCATACTCCTAAACTATCATGTTACCCTAATCAGGTTTGCAAATTCAGCTACCTCAATCTCCCTCATCTCACGAGAAAAGAACCGATCCAGAAATATGGTATGGAACTTATCCCAACCAATGAGCCCTGCTCCAACTAGGTGATCTTTAGAACCTCATCAATAAACTCATGTGGATCCTCATTCACCTTTAACCCAAGGAACTCCGGAGAGTTCATCCTCATAAGATCTCTAACTCTCGCCATTACCGCATTCCTATTCTGAGGGACATGCGCTACCGCCTATTGATTGACCTGGCTGGTCAAAGCCTGATCTAGTATCTGTATGGCTGCCTTGAACTCTGC
The DNA here is from genome assembly GCA_035772735.1 of Datura wrightii. Taxonomy (NCBI): domain Eukaryota; kingdom Viridiplantae; phylum Streptophyta; class Magnoliopsida; order Solanales; family Solanaceae; genus Datura; species Datura wrightii. Next base: position 131,689,839 of record JASDFA010000006.1, read on the forward strand.
ATGGGCAACCTGATCGGGTACATGATCCTCGGGGGATGGTGGGGCCTACTTGTGCCCATCTCCATTGTTATTTTCATGGCCATTTCTGTTTCCATTTCTTCTACAGTTAACTTGGCGAGGAGGCATGATTCTGCAAACGCCTATAGCATGAGTTAGAAGGATAGAGAGACATTTCATCGCACGACATAGATCCTGAAAGAAGGGAAAATTTCCTAAAACTCTTTGTAGCTTCTTCATCATATGTTTGGCGAGCTTCACAACCATGAAAAAGACTCTACTTAACGCGGCTTTTAGACAACCTTGGATGCTTCAAAACTTAATGTTATACCCCGTAAATTCCCGGCACATAGATGGCCTATTCACGTGTTGGTTAAGAATATTTGAAAGCCATGGATGCTAGAAAAAGTCCCGGGGGAAGATCAGAGAAACGCCAAGTCGGCGCGTCGCAAGGCAAAATGCGACTTATAGTGTCCAAGTATATAGAGCTCAGTTTGTTATATAATTTCCTTTAATTAATAATAATTTCCTTTAATTAATGATAATTTCCTTTAATTAATAACAATTTCCTTTAACTAATGATAATTTCCTTTAAATAATAATAATTTCCTTTAACTAAGGATAAGTTTTCCTTTGATTACTAATAATTTCCATTGGAAGTTCCAGGAGCATGCATAGAAAGGGAGAAGACGAACAAAATTATAAATAGTCGTCCGATTACGCTGCCAAATGTAGTCCAAACTCAAATTAACCTCAGATACTGAGGTATTTAGCAGCAGAGAGCATTCCTACGGATTTAGTTTCGCGAAATACGACCGACGAATCGTCGAGCTACCAAGCTAAGGTAAGTAGAATTTCTCCAAACTAGTGTCTATGTGCTCCTAGCTGTGAAGTGAGTAATTCTCCCTTCTGGACTTCTGAAAAATAGAGAGGTTTTGACCGTCTTTCGATAAGCCTAAGTTTAGGCTATAATTATATCTAAAGTGACGTTGTTCTTTGGAATAAAGCTATATTTAGTATTAACTGACGTATATATGAATGCAGTTGGGAGAAATAGCTGGAGTATTGACCGAGCCTCGTCCGACAGATGGCTAACTCGAGGTTAAGGTATGTAAAGCTAGTTCTTTCGGCAAGTTAGTAGTTTTAGCCTTGTATAGTACAATAAATTCTGTAGTAAAATTCCCGGAATTGAATGTTAAGTATTGTGCAAGTTCAGTAAACCTAGTTTGAGTTGTTATATCGTATTCGGTCTGAAGGTTAGAAAAGCATGCGGCGAAGGGCGAGTTAGCATCCCCGATTCAGTATAGCCTATTACGTGATTAGCAAACATGTAGTAGAATAAAAAGGAACAGATTTTCATAATAAAAGTTAGTGAAGAGAAATCAGATAGACAGACAGTTATGGCTACATATTAGCCATTCAGACAAATAGTATCTCGGCTACAGATTAGCCGTACAGTTAAACAGAGATTACAGAATTAGTATAATTAGTAAGAATCAGTTCAATATAGAAACAGATCAGAATAAGAAGTTAGATTTCAGATAGTCTTTTCAGTTATACATGCTTGCTATTTATATGTGTTATTGTTTGTTGGGACTTGCTATGGCTTGTGGGTGTCCCTTTGCATCCCCACCGCCCCTGGGTTATAGCTGTGTCAATACCAGATTCAGATACCGCCACCAGCTTGTCGATGCCGTCCACCTAAAGGATGATGATGGCCGACCACCATGATAATACGGTCCAGATCACCCTGCTTGCAGGGGCAGTTCAGTTTACTCTGCGTAGAGCCAGATTACCCTGTTTACAGGGGCAGATTACTCTGTGTGCGCTTGTGGCCGGGGGTAGTTTCAGATACAGATTTTTATAAAATTACCCTGTTGGGTGCTTGCACCCAGGGGCAGTTTCAGTCACAGATACAGCAGCAGACTACCTCGTGTGCACCTGCGCCCAGAGGCAGGAGTCTTCGGACTCAGACATAGTTTATTGTCAGAGGCCAAGGCCTGAGCTGCATACCCAAGGGGGCCGGAAGGAGGAGCTCACAGTTGTAAGACGAGTGGAGTGATTTATTTTTGGTTGGTTTTGACCCGGGTAGGGGTATATAGATTGTTTGCTTGCTTGGCGCCATCCGGCTTATGGGGGTTGGTATTGGCTATTGCTTGCTACTTGTATATCTATTTATGTGCTATATACTAGCTACTAGACAGCAGGCCGACGCGTCTACAGGCACGCCTCTGCCTTATCAGTACAGAAAGCTTGATCCAGTTCATTTCAGCTTCTTCAGATTCAGCTATCTCCTGCTGTACAGAAATGCTAGCTATGTTATCTATATTCAGTTGCTTTCAGTTATATTATTTTAGTTGCTTTGCATACTCAATACCAGTGGTACTGACGCCCGGTGGGGCGCTGCATTACTTGCCTGCAGGTACTCATAGACGAGGAGGCGATCCCTCGTGATCCTAGCCAGCGTAGAGTCATCAGCTCCTGTCATCCGTAGCTTGATATTTCAGAGGTTTATATCATTTCCTTTTTGTTGTACAATACGGGTAGGTCGGGGCCCTATCTCGATCATTTCTATTGTTGTTCCTAGAGGCTTGCAGTCTGTATATATTTCCCTGTGGTCAGTTGAGCCGGTCGCGTGAGGTCGTGCAGTTAGTTATAGCTGTTTAGCATTTCAGTTTATGTTGGCCGTGTGAGGCCTTAATTTGACAGTAGTGGTGACCTTGCCGGTCACATAGTCTTACAGTAGTTTTGTGATGATATTACAGATAACTAGACAGCATGGTGGCCTTGTCGGCCCGCATAGGTTCCTTATTATGAGTGTGTTCTAGTTAGCTGTTACTACAGGTACCGGTGGCTATAGGCTAGTTGGCCGGAGGCTGTGTTTACAGCCGTTATACAGAGGGTTTATTTCTTGGAGTAGAGCCAGAGCCAGCTGAAGCACTAGATGTGCTCAGGCTAGACCATTCAGCATTCCAGAGTCTAGTAGGCACCAGGTGCCCGTCATACCCCCCAAGGTGGGGTGTGACAAACTTGGTATCAGAGCAGGTCGTGTCCCAGGGAGTCTGCAAGCCGTGCTATGTAGAGTCTTTTCTATGGATGTGTTGTGCACCACATACTATAGGTAGGAGGTTGCGAGGCATGATAGGATGGTTACCCTTCCTTCTCAGTCAGTCGTGCTTTAGAGCGGTACAGTACAGGGTTGAGTCCCTAAAAACTTACCGTATTCTTTGATTACAGATACAAAGGCAGATCAGCATTACTCTATCACAGGCAGAAGATCAGATATAGCAACAGAAGAGGGCATCAGCTAGTTACATGATAACTACAGCACCAGGAAGAGGTACCAGAGACCTCCCAGCGTGATACCTTTATCGGTACTATTCCTAGTATACGTTGATAACGTTAGAATAGGAAGTCAGAAGTATAATGTACATACGAGCTGATTTATTTATTAGCTATATAAGATCTGATTAAGATTACAGACAAGGTCAGACTATCAGATAAGTATGAGAAAGAGAGGGAAATGCAGGAATCTCAAACACATCTTTTCAGATGTGGTACAGTTATATGTTTCTATCTGTTGCAACAAGAAAAGGGCTATTCCTACCTCTTGACCTTGATTCTAGTACAGTAAAGGGGCATAAGAATTGAGGTGAGGCTGCCCAAAACAAGCAGTAAGTGAAGATAGATAGATTAATTCCAGTAAGTGTTAGTGAGCGTAAAGAGAAAATAAGACTGTTAGCTTACCCGAAGCAGGGGTAAAAGACCTGTCAGTAATGAATGCCTAGTAATAGTCAAATTTGAGTCAGAAAAAGGTCAAGTCCGCCATATATGCTAATAGACAGTAACATATACCTGCAAGATTATAGATATGATTCAGTTGTGATATCGAAAGGGTGAGAGGTCATATGAATCAGATAGTTCTGACTACAAGTCAGGGGAAGTATGAACTGATACTTGACCAGTAATCTTATTAACAATGAAAAGCAGGTACCTTGAATCCCAGAGTTTAGCTTAAGCAAGATGAGAGGAAGAAGGAGGAATGTCAGATTTTGTGGGGAAATAAGGATTACCCCCGGATTGATAGAATATCGTATTAAGGATTAAGCCTAGGGCTGACAGTAAGATTGCAGTTTAGAATACCGCAGTACGCCCGCTTATGGAGAAGTTAAGAAATTACCGATACAGCAATTCTAATCTAGTGTGGCCTAGAGATAAGGCCCAGCAGACAGTCATGGGCTCTCAATATAATGCCAAGTAAGGCCACAAGGCTCGGGTGTGGACCCACATTGTACGAGTGGCGGAATGCCAATAGCAGGCCATGATCAAGCTCATATGTTGTTACATCTAGAATGGGATGAAAGTCTAAGGAAATGATAAGTCAGGACAGGAGATATTATTAGGCCGTAGAATCGGTGTATCATGTACGGTATGAGGCTCAGCAGAGCATGTCAGAGATTATGTATCACCACAGAATTCAGTACGTATTGTACGTAGCTACTGATATATATATATATATACAGATAGTAGATATGCTGTGAGTAGCTGCCTATAGGGGTTACAATCACAGATGCTAATTAGTACTAGAAAGTATGTCCAAATTGCATTGCAGGACCCCCCTTGACAAAAAAAAAAAGAAGAAAGAAAGAAAAGGAGAGAAGAAAGGAGAAAGGGAAAGAAGAAGAGAAAAGGCAGATTAAGTGTGAATTACGTATGAAGTCATAGAAACTATCTCAGTTCTCAGTTATTAAGTTAATAAACTTATGTGTTGTTGCCAGATCTAGGCTCTAGAAGCTTACCAGAGTTAATGGCCTGAATTAGATGGCTAGATGATAAGAGCACAGTTAGACGATCTAACGACTAGCTGGCGCTTGTATTAGCAGGGAAGCATCCCTAAAAATCAATAGCATTATCGCATATGTCGGAACCAGAATATTTCCAGTATGTTAAGTGGTCGTACATCATTTTCCCAGCCTTGTAGGTGAGAGTCGACCTTAGTCAACCTAGCACTTATTACAAGGAATACCCCGCAAGTCAGACAAACCTGTGGGCACCCCAAGAATGGGGTCCACATCAGTAGTCAGTGATAGACTAGTACTTCAGCTGGTTCTCGTAAGATATTCAGATGCGGAGCCCTAGCAGAAGGCCAGTATTTACAGAATAGCTTACAAGACCGAGAATTCCCCAGAATAGCAGTATAAATCCAAGTGGATACACACAAAGCATAAGAAATTGATAGTACCCTGCTAGCACAGTGTTTGTTAAGACCAGGAGATCAGTAGACTCCCCGTGAAGATCCAGAGATTGATCGCCTGGGAGTAAGTTTGATTAAGCCCAGCCTTACAGTGGTTCAAGCAAAATAACAAAGCAATTAGATGCCCACAAGTCTGCAGTTATTCATGAACTATAAGTACTCAAGTAGAACAGTTAGAGCATTGTTAGACTACTGCCACATTCGGGTCATTCAACCCGACTATTCCGTTATTTAAGGTTATACAGCCAGATCATTAGAGGTCATGATCAATATCAGGATCCTCTGATCAGATAAAGGCACAAGGTGCGTAGACGGTCGTTCAGGTTATCCCAGCAACAAGTAGCCTTAGCATGTGGCCGGAAGGCCAGATAAGCTCTAGCTACGCCTGTAAACTATCGGTCGATCTCTTCGGCAAGACAAGCCAGTATGACCGTCAATTATACGCCGAGCTCTCTAAGTACGAAAATGTTATATCAGTCAAGAAGAGGTAATGGAGCAGCAAACCCTCTTAGCTATAGATCTATTAGGAGTGTGGTGTATGTGTAACCCGAGAAACGGGAATTGGTCAGGGAGATACATCAATTGGTCAATTTAGCCGTTCGTGTGATAGAAATAAAGGACAACAGAGTGGTAATCCAGAACACCGCCATGTCGTCCTTAGTTGTGGAGGTAAGAGAACGGCAATATGCAGATCCTGACCTGGTCTAGCTTAAGGACAGAATCCGGCAAGGGAAGCGCCAGATTCACAAATAACAGAGGATGGAGTGCTGCGTTGTAAAGACCGTCTATGTGTTCCAGATGTCTCAGGCCTCCGCCATCAGATCATGAATGAGGTGCACTGCGCCAGCAACTATTTTCTCCACCCTGGCGCAACCAAAAATGTACCATGATATCAAAGAAAACTATAGGTGGCTAGAAAAAAAAAGAGAAATTGCTGAATTTGTAGCCCGGTGTCCTAACTGCCAGCAGGTGAAAGCAGAACATCAGAAACCAGGCAGTTTGACTTAGGACATAGTTGTGCCTCTCTAGAAGTGGGAAGCAGTATATATGGATTTTGTGGCAAGATTACCCCGTACCAAACATGGACATGACTCTATATGGATGATAGTTGATAGGTTGACCGAATCAGCTCATTTTCTGCCAGTGGAAACTACTTTCTCGGCCAGATTATGCGGAGTTGTATATCCGAGAAATAGTTAGGTTGCACGGAGTACCAGTATCCATTATTTCAGACAGAGGAGCACAGTTTACGGCTAGATTCTGGCAGCCGTTTCAGAAAGGTCTGGGAATGCAGATTAATTTGAGTACTGCGTTCCACCCTCAAACGGACGGACAGGCTGAACGCACCATTCAGACGCTCGAAGATATGTTGCGAGTATGTGCGCTAGACTTTGAGGTAGCTGGGATGAGCATTTGCCTCTAATCGAGTTTGCTTATAATAACAGTTATTACTCAGCTATTCAGATGGCGCCTTTCGAGGCATTATACGGGTAAAAGTGCAGATCGCCAATTGGCTGGTTTGAAGTAGGAGAATCAGCATTGGTCGGACCAGATATTGTTCAGCAGTCAGAGGAGAAAGTAAAGCTTATCAGAGAACGCCTATTGACTGCACAGAGTCGCCAGAAATCATACGCGGATATACGGCGCAGGGACCTGGAGTTCGATGTGAATGACTGGGTATTTCTGAAAGTGTCTCCGATGAAAGGGGTGATGAGATTCGGCAAGAAGGGTAAGCTCAGCCCAAGATTTGTCGGGCCATATCAGATTCGTAGAAGAATAGGCCAAGTGGCATATGAATTGAACTTGCCGCCAGAGTTAGAATCTGTTCATCCAGCCTTCCATGTATCCATGTTGAGGAAATTCTTAGGAGACCCGTTAAGAGCAGTTCCAGTCCAGGATATCCAAGTTACAGAGGAGCTGGCCTACAAAGAGGCTCCAGTAGCTATCCTAGACAGACAGATTCGCAGGTTGAGAACTAAAGATATTGCGTCTGTCAAGGTATTATGGTGTAACAGGAACCGAGAGGAAATGACGTGGGAGGCTGAGGAAGATATGAAAGCTAGATATCCTCACTTGTTCCAGGCTTAGTCGGGCGACAGGTATGCCCGTATTATTATTATTTATGCAGTACCTTATAGTTGTATATGTATGAAATGAGAAAGATTGATGTTCATCTATCAAGTGAACTTTATAGTATTGTGTGAAGTACCTGTATTGGACTTTTCTGCATTTCAGGATTTATGGGATAGTCCATATTACAGGAGAAACTCTGCCAAAATTTTTTTTCTAAGTAATAAGTTGAGTAAGTTGAGAAGTCCTCTAGATAGCAGATTTCATTCGAGGACGAATGTTCTTAAGGGGGGGAGAATGTTATACCTCGTAAATTCCTAGCACATAGATGGCCTATTCACTTGTTGGTTAAGAATATTTGAAAGCCATGCATGCTAGAAAAAGGCCCGGGGGAAGATCGGAGAAGCGCCAAGTCGGCGCGTCGCAAGGCAAAATGCGATTTATAGTGTCCAAGTATATAGAGCTCAGTTTGTGATGTAATTTCCTTTAATTAATGATAATTTCCTTTAATTAATAACAATTTCCTTTAACTAATGATAATTTCCTTTAAATAATAATAATTTCCTTTAACTAAGGATTAGTTTTCCTTTGATTACTAATAATTTCCATTGGAAGTTCCAGGAGCACGCATAGAAAGGGAGAAGACGAAGAAAATTATAAATAGTCGTCCGATTACACTGCCAAATGTAGTCAAAACTCAAACTAACCTCAAATATTGAGGTATTTAGCAGTAGAGAGCATTCCTACGGATTTAGTTTCGCGAAATATGACCGACCAATCGTCGAGCTACCGAGCTAAGGTAAGTAGAATTTCTGATCTTGGGCAGATTTATATGCCCAAGTGATACTCAAACGTATCATTTTCATCTTGTTTGTTGTGCAATGTGTATATATTCTCATGTAATTGGTAATAAAATGTGAATTTATACTAACCAACATGATTAGCATTTGTTTTGCAGGTAAATATGATTTTTAGGAGCTAAAATGCGTGTTGGAACAATATTGGAGTTGGACTCGGATGCGAGCATGGAAAAGACATTGGAATGCACAAAGTATAGGGGCTCCGCGATAGAGCCGTGCCACGCTACCATCGCGGAGGCACACTGCCTGGAGAGGAAATTAAATGGCAAATTCCAGTGTGGCCTCGCGACAGCTCCGTGGCACGGAGATAGGCCTCCGCGTTGGCCTCCGTGCCACGTTGAGGCTATTTTACCGGACCCTGGAATTCCAGAGAGGGTCCGCGTCCACGCCGTTTCACGGAGGCAGTGCTCCGCGATGGCCTCCGTGACACGTTGCTTGTTATTTCGGGAAACATTTCCCACTAGTATAAATAGCACACTTAGGTTTATTTTAATTAGTTCAGACTTGGTGGAGCTAGGACGTGGGTTAGGAGCAGTTAAGGGACGAAAAAGCTAAGGGATTTCTTCTCTTCCTTTCTTCTTTCTATCAACTGTATGCATGATTTACACTTGTTTTAGGATGATCAATCCACAAATGAGTGGCTAATTCTCTTCCTTGCTGAGGTTATGAACATTTGTGATGAATTTTGATTATTAATTTTATGGTTTTCTTCTTCTTCTTCTATGTTGTTGTATTGATTCTTGTTCTTACTGCATTAGTGTGTGGCCGACATTAATGTACATATAAAAAGTCCAATTTCACTCGAGAGAGCAAGAAATTGGAAAGTTGTGAATTAATAGGGTATTGTTCTTAACTTGATTTGGGAAAATTGGGTTTTGATGTGCTTTACTGATAGAAATATACTTGAAAGCCGTATTAGTCAGTTTAGGAACCAGAATTGTATTGCTAGGTCATAAATTGCATTTGATCGCAGAAATGTAGACGGTTGGTTTATGATTCTAAAGTGAAATTAAATACGAGAGTTTTAATTTCTAGGCTACTGTTCTTGGCTAGCAACATGAAGAAGAGATTAACCAAATTATTATTATAATCGAATTCATTACTTGTTCTTAACCTTGGCATGCTCATATCCATAGTTTAAATTCACAGTAAATAATTGTTAATAGTTTTAGTATATATATATTTTATAAACAAAAACTTATTTAACTGTTGGTTACGCTGTTGTTAGCATAATTAGAAGTAAGATAAGAATATAGTGTACTTAGGCAATTTTACTTATCCTGAGTCTCCTTGGATCGATACTTGGCTTACTTAGCCACTTTATTACTTGTTTGACCACGTGCACTTGCGTGTCGGTTTTACATATACCGAACCAGCCGAACAAGTTTTTGGCGCCGTTGCCGGGGAGGCTAGGCAATTGGTGAAATTGTGATAAGTGTAAATTTACTGTATTTTTGTTTTATTTTCTTAAGTGTTGACAACTTGGTCTTAGTATTTGTTTTAATTCTTTGTTCATTTTAATTTTTCTCTCTTTTGGATACCCTCATTGACATGACATCTTGGAATATAAATGGCGGATACGCATATTTCGGCGAATCTTGCATGAATTGCGGAGGACCCCACTTGTGGCAAAACTGTAACATGTGCAATATATGTGGGTGTCAATATGGCCATTGGGGTGAGTGTCCAAAGGCATATTCCCCTCCCCCAAGCCCCTGCTATGATCATTCTGTTGTTTTTGCTGAATATAGGCATGTTGAACATGAGGACTTGGGACGCCAAGTTCAAATAGAGGACATGATGAAACAACTCCTGGAGCAATCAGAAGCAATGAAGGAGTCGGTGGCAGAATTGATAATTCAGCAAATGGAGAATGCAGAGGCTGTAAGCAGGATGAGCATCAAACTCACGGAGATGTGTGCTGAGGCTGAAGCTTGTAATAATTTGCAGGTGACAGTTTCAGCCGATATTCAAGAGGAACTACAAGAGGAATACAAGGGTGAATTTTTGGATGAAGCCCAACAATTAGAATCTCTTAAGTGTCCCCGTGATCGGCTCATACCTATAGAAAATCCATTCATGGAAGAAGAGAAAGAATATCTCCCATTTGACCTTAATGGAGAAATAGATGTCGATGTTGAAAAGGTGTACACAAGTAAGGAAGTAAAGCACAATGCAATTTCAGAGTTGAGGTTGATTGGACCACACTCGAAGCATTTTTCGACATTAAGTTTGGTGGACAACATAGAAATAGAGTCTTCCAAGCTTATAGAGAAGTGTCTAGAGGAGGATCAAGCCCCGTATATTCTAAAATTCGCTAACTCAGAGAGCCAAAATGACTTCGCTTACTTGAGGGCCAACAAGTGCAAAAGGCAACATCTACTACTTGGTCCTTACAATTTTTCACCACCACCCCTAGAACATAAGAGGAAACTAGAAAAGAAATTAGGGGTGAGATTCATATCCTCAAGGTGGAGGAAAAAGTGGTGAAACTTGGTACGTCGAGCCGCGACGGTAAACCAGGCGCTGCACGGGAGGCAACCCGTGAAAAATATTTTCTTTCTTTTTTTTAGTGTAAATAATTTTTTATTTTTAATTTTCTTTTCTTGATTTGGTATATATTTTTGTTTTAGTTAATATTTTTCATTTTAGTTAGGGAAATCTATTAATCTAACCAATTTTGTTTAGTGAGGTGATTTTTCAGGTCTAACGGAGAAAAATATACATAGAATCGGGAAGGAAAAGGCAAGGTATGAAAAAATAATTTAATTGAAGAAACAGTGCACTGGCGCGTTGGCTCCGTGTCAGGGAGGAAGGGCTCCGCGTTACCCTCCGTGACACGTTGAATGCAAAATCCGGATTTTTAAAATTTCCAGTAAGCCAACGCGTTGGCTCCATGTCACGGAGGAGGGGCTCCGCGTTACCCTCTGTGACACGTTTCCATGTATTTGGTGCCGGGTCACACCGGGTTGCCGGGTGACCCGCGTGTTTTTCTTTAATTAAACCCCGATTTTCGCCTAATTTTCCCCATTCCTTCTCCTTTCCACGACCAAACACCCAAATCCCCCTCCCCAACCAACGTGCCACGCTACTAGCCCAAGAAATCGTCAAGTTTCTTCGGTTCTTCAACTCAAAGGTATGTTTTCCTCGTTTCTCTCTAATTTTTGGCGATTTTAGTCGAATTTGGGCATGTGGGGTGAGATATATCACCCTAAGTAGAAATTTAACATGATGTTGAGTTATTTGTGATTGATATATGTTTGGATTGTTGTATCTAGCGTTTGAACGTGTAGATTATCTAAATAATTCGAATTTGAGTGTAAAATTGTATTCTAGGGCATGGGTTGTTGAAATTGAATTGGGTTATTTGATAAGTGATTAATTAGATGCCGGGGTGTGGTTGTAAATGGAGATAAGTCGTGTAAATATTGTGTGAATGTTAATAGACGACGAATTCTCGAATTGTTGGGGAAAATGCGCAAATTGTGCAAATTGGTTTGATTATTTGGATTCGATTGTATATAGAATGTTTTTTCTTTGTGTTTTTTATTTGTCGTTTTTGGTGCTAAGTGCGATGGTTGAATTATTAGCGATAGTAGGATTGGGATTAGCTGTATGAAGTATAAGTAGTACGCTAACCGTTATGCTGTCGAAATTATTTTTTTTTTTTTGTGAACGCACTAAGCATAAATTGTATAGTTGTTGTCTTTGGTGTAAATAGAGTTATCCTTGCCATAGTTCATAAAAGTAGATAAGGACTAAGTGTGGGGTAAACGTTGTGTAACTCGACCTTAGCCGAAGTTAACATGTTTATAGCTTGACATTATGCTTGTTTATGTATATTGACAGGTACAATGGCGAGTAGGCAGGATAAGGGCAAAGGTGCTTCTACTTCAGGCACCGGAAGAAAAAGAATGAGATTGGGCACCGCAGACCCAGCTGCACCAGCTGTTCCTCGCGGCCAACGCCGCCAATACGGAACAAGGTGGGTAACCGAGGAAGGGAAGAAGTGGTATGCTAAGCATAAGGAAAGCAAATACTTCCCGGAGGACCATATTGCACAGGAACCACTAGCACAGGAGTTCCCTCATATTGTCCAGAGGATTGAAGCAGCTGGGCTCAGCTTTATATTCCAGGAGCCCAAGGAGTGAAACCTACATTTAGTCCGGGAGTTCTACGCAAATTGGAACCTGGCCATCAGAAGCCACACAATAAAAATTAGAGGGCAGATTGTTACTCTGGAACCCCAGCAATTTTATGCCATCGTTGGAGCGCGGGACACAGACGCCCACGTTCTCCGCCAGCTAAACATCACCCCACCGTATGCCGACATCAGAAGTACGTTGTGTGGGGCTCGATCCACAGCCCGATGGAGTAGGCATAAGGAGAGGGGTTACCACAAGACTCTGCCTTATTCGAAGATGAACAGGGAGGCCGGAATATGGCTGAAAATTGTATGTTCTTGCTTGATCTTGGGAGTTCACATGACGGATTTGACTCGTGACCGTGTCTGCTTGGTGTATGCCCTTATGAAAGGGCTTGAGATTAATGTTGGGGAGGTCATTATATCCGCCATGAAGAGAGACAGACTACACCAGGGCCACAGATACGGGTTTGGCGGACTCATCACCACCTTCCTCTGAGGCCTCGATGTCGAGGAAGAGGCTTTGGATTACATCCCGCAGTTGGAGCGGAGGGCCCTCGATGTGACAAAAACTAAGGCCCCCGACACCACACATGGGCCAGTGCTGACTTTGGGCGAGCGACATGCTCGTGACGATCAGTACATGGCACGTATGTTCGGCATGCAGATGCTTCAGCTACGGATTGGTGGGAGACCAGCCACCGAGGAAGAATTATGGCAGCTGGAGCTGGATTACCCATTTGGCGAGAACGCCAGAGCCTTATGACGAGTGGGACCAGCCTTTGTTGAGCCTACTGATGATGATGTCCCTACTGACGAGGAGACACGTCGGGAGGACTCCGATGTGGAGTCCGATGACGACGATGGAGCTGACTCAGACATGGGCGACGAGGCAGCAGCACCGGATGAAGAAGTCGAATATTTCGACTGAGCAGGGAGTTCCACCATCCAAAATTTTGTGCTTTGTATTTTTGTGAACACTGGGGACAGTGTTCGATTTAAGTGTGGGGTGGGGAGTAGATAGGTTCTGGGACTTAGGCTCTAATCTGTTGTATGCTTTTTCCTTGGTTTGTATGTATGTTTGTGTTTCCCTGTTGTGAACTGGTTTGTGTTGTAGCTGTATATTTTTTTGTGGTTAATGATGTGTGTTGTGAAAAGTTGTGGTTGCCAAGGTAAATATTTTGTGAATACTGTAAATAGTTTGTAAATATTTCTGTATATCGAAATGATCGATATTTTTTTCAAAATTTTTGCGAAAATATTTTGCACTTATCAAAATCTTTTGTAAATATTTTTCGGTTTTTATTTTGGGTTTCTCGGAGTTTGTTTTCGGTTCTTTTACCGAGAATAGTCCCATTGAACCGATGTCATAGTTAGTGACTGTTCCCTATGATGGATGGATGATGACCGTCTTAAGGGAAATGTAGTCGATAGGAGTAGGATTTTAATTTGTTTTCAGTTTTTTTCTTTGGTGGATTGCATCAATGAACCTGGAGTTGCTTTATGGTTGCAAAATTTCGTTGCGTGTTGTAAATGATGTTCAAAATGTGAAAGTGATTCGTTTGAAAGCATGCAATTTTGTAAATACGTTGAGTTACCTAGGCTGTAGAATTTGATTCAGTATGATTGAGGCTTAATTTTTGAATTCATGTAATTGTCTAATTAAAGAGTTTGTGAATGCATCTTGAATCGAGCATGTGCATGAAGTGTGTGAAGTGAGGTATTGTTATTCCATGCTATTGTGAAGTGTCTATAACTTGCCTGGTGTGTGTACAAAATGAAATGAAGGAGGTGTAGTGTTGGAAAGGATGTAGGCATTTCTTTGTTTTAACCGAGAATTTCTATTTTTTTTTCTTGTCAATCTCTACCTTCTTATATGTTTGTATACATAGTCAGCCCGTTGAGCCTTTAGCCGATTTGTTCTTTCTTTTGTCCAAAATTGTATAAACTAAGCTTTATTCCTTCTTTTCATTAGCCGTAAAGTCTATACAAAACTCTTAAGCGCTTAAGAAGAAAAGAAAAATTTTCCCAAAGTGTCAAAGAGTGAGAAGAGTGGAAAGAAAAGAAAAGCAGAGTGAAGAAAGAAAAGAAGAGGTTGAAGAGGCACTTGGTATAATGAAGTGATAATAAAGGTGCATGGAAACCCTTTGTTGTTGTGTCAAGTGTGTTTGAGGAAATGGGCCATACAAAAGGAAACCAGCATGAAAAAGAGAAAACGAAAAAAAAAACAATATCCATGAGTCGATGGGAATGTGTTGAAAAAGGCCCTTAAGGATGCTAGTGAATATTATTGGCTAATCCAATATACATACTAGTTCCATAGCCTCCGTTACAACCCATTAAAGTCCTACGTGATCTTACATTGCATTTCTTTATATTAGTGGAGTAATACACTAAGGGCAAGCCTATGGGTCATGACATGATGCATGTGAATTCTTTTGGGAGAGAGAGTGAAATTAATTTTTATATGCCCCTACTTGAATGTTTGTGTGTTGCATGAACATAAAGGGGAAGACTCTCTTGAGTTGTGAGGGCTCTTGATTAGCTGATTTGCATGAGTTTGCCGATATCGAGAGTCGATTCTTAAAGTCTAGGAAGTCTTGATGTATGAAAGGTCATTGCATTGTAAGACCATGCATGTTTTCTTGATGATTTGCCAAAATTGAATAATCGGTATGACCGTAGTGTGAATTGTCGCACCATAGTGACAAAGGTTGGGATGTAATTTGCATGAGTTGTGTATGTGTTGTTCGAGGACGAACAAGGATTTAAGTGTGGGGTAAGTGATCTTGGGCAGATTTATATGCCCAAGTGATACTCAAACGTATCATTTTTGTCTTGTTTGTTGTGCAATGTGTATATATTCTCATGTAATTGGTAATAAAATGTGAATTTATACTAACCAACATGATTAGCATTTGTTTTGCAGGTAAATATGATTTTTAGGAGCTAAAATGCGTGTTGGAACAATATCGGAGTTAGACTCAGATGCAAGCATGGAAAAAACATTGGAATGCACAAAGTATAGGGGCTCCGCGATGAAGCCGTGCCACGCTACCATCGCGGAGGAACACTGCCTGGAGAGGAAATTAAATGGCAAATTCCAGTGTGGCCTCGCGATAGCTCCGTGGCACAGAGATAGGCCTCCGCGTTGGCCTCCGTGCCACGTTGAGGCTATTTTACCGGACCGTGGAATTCCAGAGAGGGTCCGCGTCCACGCCGTATCACGGAGGCAGTACTCCGCGATGGCCTCCTTGACATGTTGCTTGTTATTCTGGGAATAATTTCCCACTAGTATAAATAGCACACTTAGGTTTATTTTAATTAGTTCAGACTTGGTGGAGCTAGGACGTGGGTTAGGAGCAGTTGAGGGACGAAAAAGCTAAGGGATTTCTTCTCTTCCTTTCTTCTTTCTATCAACTGTATGCATGATTTACACTTGTTTTAGGATGATCAATCCACAAATGAGTGGCTAATTCTCTTCCTTGCTGAGGTTATGAACATTTGTGATGAATTTTGATTATTAATTTTATGGTTTTCTTCTTCTTCTTCTATGTTGTTGTATTGATTATTGTTCTTACTGCATTAGTGTGTGGCCGACATTAATGTACATCTAAAAAGTCCAATTTCACTCGAGAGAGCAAGAAATTGGAAAGTTGTGAATTAATAGGGTATTGTTCTTAACTTGATTTGGGAAAATTGGGTTTTGATGTGCTTTCCTGATAGAAATATACTTGAAAGCCGTATTAGTCAGTTTAGGAACCGGAATTGTATTGCTAGGTCATAAATTGCATTTGATCACAAAAATGTAGACGGATGGTTTATGATTCTAAAGTGAAATTAAATACGAGAGTTTTAATTTCTAGGCTACAGTTCTTCGCTAGCAACATGAAGAAGAGATTAACCAAATTATTATTATAATCGAATTCATTACTTGTTCTTAACCTTGGCATGCTCATATCCATAGTTTAAATTCACAGTATATAATTGTTAATAGTTTTAGTATATATATATTTTATAAACAAAAACTTATTTAATTGTTGGTTACGCTGTTGTTAGCATAATTAGAAGTAAGATAAGAATATAGTGTACTTAGGCAATTTTACTTATCCTGAGTCTCCTTGGATCGATACTTGGCTTACTTAGCCACTTTATTACTTGTTTGACCACGTGCACTTGCGTGTCGATTTTACATATACCGAACCATCCGAACAATTTCTCCAAACTAGTGTCTATGTGCTCCTAGCTGTGAAGTGAGTACTTCTCCCTTCTGGACTTCAGAAAAATAGCGAGTTTTTGACCGTCTTTCGATAAGCCTAAGTTTAGGCTATAATTATATCGAAAATGATGTTGTTCTTTGGAATAAAGCTATATTTAGTATTAACTAACGTATATATGAATGCAGATGGGAGAAATAGCTGGAGTATTGACCGAGCCTCGTCCGACAGACGGCTAACTCGAGGTTAAGGTATGTAAAGCTAGTTCTTTCGGCAAGTTAGTAGTTTTAGCCTTGTATAGTACAATAAATTCCGTAGTAAAATTCCCGGAATTGAATGTTAAGTATTGTGCAAGTTCAGTAAACCTAGTTTGCGTTGTTATATCGTATTCAGTCTGAAGGTTAGAAAAGCATGCGCCGAAGGGAGAGTTAGCATCCCATATTCAGTATAGCCTATTACGTGATTAGCAAGCATGTAGTAGAATAAAAAGGAACAGATTTTCATAATAAAAGTTAGTGAAGAGAAATCAAATAGACAGACAGTTATGGCTACAGATTAGCCATTCAGACAAATAGTATCTCGGCTACAGATTAGCCGTACAGTTAAACAGAGATTACAGAATCAGTATAATTAGTAAGAATCAGTTCAATATAGAAACAGATCAGATTAAGAAGTTAGATTTCAAATAGTCTTTTCAGTTATACATGCTTGCTATTTATATGTGCTATTGTTTGTTGAGACTTGTTATGGCTTGTGGGTGTCCCTTTGCATCCCCACCGCCCCTGGGTTATAGCTGTGTCGATACCAGATTCAGATACCGCCACCAGCTGGGCGATGCCGTCCGCCTAAAGAACGATGATGGCCGACCACTATGATAATACGGTCCAGATCACCCTGCTTGCAGGGGCAGTTCAGTTTACTCTGCGTAGAGCCAGATTACCCTGTTTACAGGGGCAGATTACTTTGTGTGCGCTTGTGGATGGGGGTAGTTTCAGATACAGATTTTTATAAAATTACCCTGTTGCGTGCTTGCACACAGGGGCAGTTTCAGTCACAGATACAGCAGCAAACTACCCCGTGTGCACCTGCGCCCAGAGGCAGGAGTCTTCGGACTCAGACATAGTTTATTGTCAGAGGCCAAGGCCTGAGCTGCATACCCAAGGGGGCCGAAAGGAGGAGCTCACAGTTGTAAGACGAGTGGAGTGATTTATTTTTGGTTGGTTTTGACCCGGGTAGGGGTATATAGATTGTTTGCTTGCTTGGCGCCATCCGGCTTATGGGGGTTGGTATTGGCTATTGCTTGCTACTTGTATATCTATTTATGTGCTATATACTAGCTACTAGACAGCAGGCCGACGCGTCTACAGGCACGCCTCTGCCTTATCAGTACAGAAAGCTTGATCTAGTTCATTTCAGCTTCTTCAGATTCAGCTATCTCCTGCTGTACAGAAATGCTAGCTATGTTATCTATATTCAGTTGCTTTCAGTTATATTATTTCAGTTGCTTTGCATACTCAGTACCAGTGGTACTGACGCCCGGCGCTGCATTACTTGCCTGCAGGTACTCATAGACGAGGAGGCGATCCCTCGTGATCCTAGCCAGCGCAGAGTCATCAGCTCCTGTCATTCGGAGCTTGATATTTCAGAGGTTTATATCATTTCCTTTTTGTTGTACAGTACGGGTAGGTCGGGGCCCTGTCCCGATCATTTCTATTGTTATTCCTAGAGGCTTGCATTCTGTATATATTTCCCTATGGTCAGTTGAGCCAGTCGTGTGAGGCCGTGCAGTTAGTTATAGCTGTTTAGCATTTCAGTTTATGTTGGCCGTGTGAAGCCTTAATTTGACAGTAGTGGTGACCTTGCCGGTCACGTAGTCTTAAAGTAGTTTTGTGATGATATTACAGATGACTAGACAACATGGTGGCCTTGTCAGCCCACATAGGTTCCTTGTTATGAGTGTGTTCTGGTTAGTTGTTACTACAAGTATAGGTGGCTATAGGCCAGTTGGCCGGAGGCTGTGTTTACAGCCGTTATATAGCCGGTTTATTTCTTAGAGTAGAGCCAGAGCCAGCTGAAGCACCAGATGTACTCAGGCTGGACCATTCAGTAGTCCAGAGTCTAGTAGGCACCAGGTGCCCGTCATACCCCCCAAGGTGGGGTGTGACACTTAATGCACTGATACAAAGTTTGTCATGACCCGAACATAGGCCCGGATCGAGACACGGGATAAAGAACCCTGAGAGGCAATAAGTCAACCCATGGCATGAACATTATATCTAAAACTCAACATAAATAAGTGAAAGTCTAACATACATAATAGCGGGAGTCTTCAACCGAATCAAATATTGACAAGTTGATTTCTACATAATGTCTGAATAGCCTCTAAATAACTAATGAGCTGATGGGACAACATCCCTAACTAGCTCGACAAAAGTCTGTAACTGAAATAACATAACTACAAATTACTTAATGTCCTCAAAGGATGAGGACTAACCAACACTAGTAGAGGGATAATACTCTGAGAATCGGCTAACGGCGGGCCTGAACCTAAATGTTAGAGCATTTATCATGAAATGATACAGCATGCAGTATGTGGTCAGTTTGGAAGGTACTAATTATGCAAGGTAAGTAAAAATGGACAGTTAAGACACATAAGAGTTCATATGAGTAGAACAACATGATCATAAAGTAAATATTATAATGTAAACATAAGGGCTCAAGGTTTTCAAACCAATCATAAACCAGTCATAATCATAATCATAAGAGAAAACTTTATAAAACATAATTTAAGCCAAAGTAACAATACGTAACCATGCATAAATTATGAGGAACAATGGGAGGATTCATCATAACCGACACCATCATGATAGAGCTTACATGATGCCCTAACTAACCCGCACAAGTGGGCAGAGCTATCCTAGACTTGCCAGGAAAGGGACGTGCATAATGTGATATCACCGGGATCCAATAAGATTAACATTTGTATATACAAACCTACAGTGACACATATTTCTGAGACCACGGGGTTTACCTAAACGCCGGGTCTATTCCATGCTAGACACTGCTCCCAAAAGCATGTACATGAGGCTCATATCATAATCATAAATCATTCATGAAGTTCATGGCCGCTTACAACATAACATACTTGAGCATACTTAAAAAACATGATATGCCATGAATGAGGGCCCATGAGTTGGCCAAGAGTCATAAATTCATAAATCATGAAATCCATGCATACTTTAAAACATGTATATACTTGATATTCATAAATCCATGATGAATTCTTGAAGAGAATTCATAACATAAATCGTAAATCATACTTTAGACTTGATAGGATCAAATTCATAATAGGATCTTAACTTGACTCTTCATGAAACATGCATACTTGGGCGTAATTCAATTAAATTTGAAATCATAAATTTATAATCAAAAATAATTATATAATCTGCCCATAGATCATAAAATATGATTTGATACATGAATGATATTGGCCCATAAATAGGTCATACAGGATTTCACAAGAATTGGGATAAACCCTATAAGATCATGAAACTTAAATCTAGAATTGAGATTCATTGTATGGAAAAGAATTTTGAGCATGAGAATGAAAGAAACTCGCATCCATATCCTCACATACCTAGGCAATTTGATCTTACTCTCTTCATCGAATGCCCAATGAAAATTAAAGGATAATGAGGGATTTTAACCTTGATCATCCCTAGGAACCTTGTAGTCTTGCATGCATGGAGAGGAGTGATTAGATCTAGCCGCGAGTGACTTGACGACTCGTGGTCCTGACCACAACTCATGGTCTCAGTCGTGGTCAACCCAAAATCCAAAAATCCAACCAAGTCCAGCCTCCTCCCAACGAGTCATATAACGACTCGTTGTGCACCTCATGCGTCACTGGACGACTCGTCCTGTGGCCTAGTGCAGAAAATCCTGCTTTCTCCGTTTCCACCCTCGGGTTTGATCTTAGGTCTTTTGGGTTATTATAGGAATCCCCTGAACAGCTCTTCCAAAAAGGTGCACATAACGAAGACGTGAATTTAATGAGTTTGGTATCTCAATATAAAAGAAATATCGTGCAATATGTTAAAGACAAAAAGCTGCAAAGAGAAATGCAAAACCATTTACTAAAAAAAATACAAAAAAGGTAAGGTAACACTGAAGAGCCATAAGATGTGCCAAGAAATAGTGGTGGAATGAAATGACTCGTTTAAATTAGGATTTCCTAGTTCTTAAGTATGTTTTTAGTAGATATGATGGTATTTTGTGTCTATGTGCAAGTAAACAGTCACAAACCAACAGTTGGAAGTTTAAGCTTGAAAAGTACACGTCTGGGCCCATAGTTGCAAATGATTATCTGTGGAAATGATCCACAGACCATCCTTTCAGTCGTGAGAAAGCTTCAGAAAGAAAAAAATTGAGATTGAGATGACAACTTAGTTGACAGTCCATGAAACCAAAGAACGGACCTCATGTCTATCGTGGAAAAAGTTTCGCAAATATTGGCTCATGAAAGTTTTGACAAGACATGGTTTTAACCATAAAAATCTATAGAGATCCAGTAAAACAGAGGAAAATGACAAATGACTTCCATGTTCCGCAGACTATAAATCTGAATAACGGTCTGTGGAGTGCTAACGCGACCAACTTTTCCTAGTTTACTTAGGCTAGGACTGTTATGTATAAATAGTATTCCTTAGAGTTTCTTTAGTTAGTTACGCATAGTTCACAAAAGAAATAGGTTTTGTGGTGGAAAAACATTGAGTATTAATTTATTTTCAGAGAGCAAAGCATGTTGTTGCTTGTGTTCTTGGTTCTTGAAGATTTATTTTTAATCACTTTTGATAATACAATTTTAAGTTCTCTTCTTCTTCTCTTGTAAGTTTATTTTCATGACTTCTTATATAAAATTTGATATTGTTAACCATGATGAAATAGCAAGAATTGGTAACGATATTAGTGATTCTTTAATGGTGAATATGAATGTATTATTATTTATGGTGAATATGAAAGTATTGTTATTCTCTTTGATTTAATTTACTTTTAATTGTTGCAAATGTTGAAACTCGTCGGAACCTTTAACTTGCTTGACCAAAGAAGTTTACATTAGGAAAAGAGATTAACAATGGAGATTTGAGGCTACTAACTCTCATCTAATGACTTGAGTTTTAAAGAGGATAGTCAATCTAAGACAAATGACGAGGGTAAAAATATAGAAATCTAAAGTATGAGAGGATTTAGAGTGACATTCATATATGTAGGTTGAGAGACATTAGATGAACTTAATCATTAGTGTTGCATGAAAATCAGTCAGATAGATCACTAATGTAATAAACCTATTAAGCTATGAAATCACGACAAACACAGTCCTAGTTCATTGTTATCTATTGAATACAACCATCAAATTCTCAAACATTATAGTTTATATTCCTTCTTTTTATTTCAAACGCCCCTTAGAAATATTGACTATTGGTTTTATACTCACAATTAACATTTGTTTCTCGTCATATTCCTTGTGGGATTTGATCCCAACCTAGTTAGACTCTATTTTTGATGACAACTGCTTTATACATCTTAAGAGGTGTGATTTAGTCGTATAAAAGAGCACAAGAAGTTTCATTTACTACAAGCACAAAACATGATACAAAATTACGAGCCTAATGTGGATTACAAATCACAAATCCATAATGGGATACGAAATTACAAGCCGAAAACGAGTTACAAATTACAAGCCAAGAATAGGTTATAAAATTCCTAAAATAAATTGTCAACTATGATATCAAAAAAGCATAACAAGTTGGAGCCTCCATTTAGTTTTCCCATTCTCAAAAGCAAGTGGCCTATGAAGACGGGCGTCTTGAGAAAAGGAATGGGAGAACCATTGGAATCCTTCAAAGGAAGAAACCTTAGACTGGCCAAAAGGCTTGAAGAGTCTCTCCCCTCTACCAACGCAACCCTCATTTCCTGAAAGACTCTCGAAGGTCACGTTGGAATATGGGCTTCCCTTGGCTCAAGTTATCTGATTCAACTCAATTAAAGTACCTTGATCGATGGGTTTTCTCAAAAGTAGCCCGAGATGCTTGAATGAAACTTGCAATCATCCTGAAAGTCTTTGACGAGTTGATGAGCATAACCCCAAGATTAGACCTCTGGCCCGATCACCAAGTACAATAGTGAGTGCAAGGTACCCGCAAAGCTGAACCCAGATCCCAGGACTAATAAGGAGGAGAGTAGTTAAGTGAAATGCCTATCACTACTCTTGCCCTTGACCTCATCTATAGTTTTAACCTTACATTCGTTGAGAACCTTAGCAACAAAATCCCTGATATGGTGTCGGCAATGAAGATAAGGATAAGGAAAAAACTATGCAAGAAGCAAAGTGAAAAATCAAACAACTCAAAAAGATAGGGGAAGAAGTGCCCCATAAAGAGGATCTCTCATTATATACTAAGAAATTCTATGAGAAAAAAATAGGATTCGTGCGGGGTAAGGAACGCTGATTTTTATAGGCCAAAACCCATTAAACACAGAGAAAATAAAGGTTGCAGATGCCCGTCACATGGAAGTTAATGCAATCAGCGCATGATATGATGGTTTTTCAAGCCACGAGGTATCTAGGGTGGCTCACCATTGTAATACCTCAAAAGTTCCTAAGAGTAGATGACAGAAGTGGAAATGAATTCAGTAGAAAAATCTATATTTTTGCCTTAGAACCACTCGTGGTACGAGTCATGGTGAGAAGTAATAGACCGTGGAAGGAGTCATGGTGGAATTCTGAAGTTGGATACCCAGACCATGAGTCACACCACGAGTCATGGTGCATGTGTATGAGTTGTGGTCAGGAGTAGTGGTGAGACATTGGGATGCTAGGGTCGAAAAATACAGATTGTGATATGACTCATTGTGGGAAATAATGAGTCATGATAAGGGTCATGGTTTGGAAGTTTTGTGTAGGGAAGTGTTGTAACGAGTGGTGTTACGACCCGTGGTAGGAAACCACAAGTCATGGTTTAACCCGTGGAAAATTTCAGAGAAAGTGAGAGTTGAGGCTCAGTGACAACGGGTGGCCTCACGACCCGTGGTGACATGTAACGACTTGTTGTACGCCGCTATGATTTGATTCTCAGGATCCAGTCCTATGACCAGTTATGGTAATGGGAGGTAACCACGAGTCATTACTTTATGGTACGACTCGTGGTAAGAGTCGTGAAGATTGGCAGTGCTTATTTTTCAGAATTTTTGTTAAGGATATTTTCATAAATTCTAAGATCCTAAGTCCTAAACTATGTCGTTTTAAGACCTGAAAGAAGTTTATTAAGGTAGTTTAACCTATTCTAATTAATTCAACTCCCATGCATGCAAGTTTGGTGGTTTTCCAATGAAGATCAATCTTAAGCCCTTCAATTTTTATTCTCTAAATCACTTGGGCTTTCAAAGACAAGTGTAGAATCAGTTTACCTAGGTATGTAGGCTATGAATGAGAGTTCATTTAACTCTCATGCTCAAAATTCTCCTCAATTTCATGAATTTAATTCCTAGATCAAGTTCATGATCTTATGGGGTTTTAACCAAATTTTCTGAAATTCTCTATGATTTATTTATAGGTCAATTCCTTTCATGTTTCAAAGAATCTTTTATGATTTATGGGTAGATTATATGCCTATTTTGATTTTAAATTCATGGCTTCAATTTTAAAGAAAATTATGTCCAATTATATAATTTTCATGAAAAGTCAAGTTTATGATTCTATTATGATTTCGATTCTCCAAGCTACAAATTATGGTTTAAGATTTATGATATGATTTTCGACAAATACTCTTCATGAATTTATGAATTTAAAGTATGGTGATTTGCTCAAGCATGCATGTTCTTCATGATTTATGAGTTTATGATTTGGCTGACTCAGGGGCCCTTATTTTATGGCTAGTCATGTATTTCAAGTATGATCAAGTATGTTATGATTTAACTAGCCCATGAACTTCATGTATGATTTCACAATAATTATATGAGCCCTCATGTGCATGTTTTTGTAAGTAATTTCTAGCACCAAGTAGGCCCGACATTCAAGAAAATTCCAAGGTCTCAAAATTACATGCCACTGTAGGTATATATATGCATAGTTAACCCTACGGGGTCCTTATTAATGATATCACTCCAAGTATCATTCCTTTCCTTGGCAAGATTAGGACGGCTCTGCCCACTTGAGCGAGATAGTTGGGACATCATGTAAGCTCTATGATATGGTGTCAGTTAAGACGAGTTCTCCCATTATTCTCATGATTCCAGTTATGCATGCTTATGACTTATGATATATGTTTTCAATAGGTTTGACCCTATCATTAGATAATAAGCATTTACATATGATTAAAATATGTAAATTCATATGATTTTTTCCTAG
The DNA here is from genome assembly GCA_035772735.1 of Datura wrightii. Taxonomy (NCBI): domain Eukaryota; kingdom Viridiplantae; phylum Streptophyta; class Magnoliopsida; order Solanales; family Solanaceae; genus Datura; species Datura wrightii. The sequence continues at coordinate 131,714,788 of JASDFA010000006.1, forward strand.
ATTTGAGTCATTCTATTCAAATATGAGATTCAGTTATGATAATACATGTTTTCAGATATCTGCATGCAGTCCCTACTCTTATGATCTTACCTTTTATATTTATGTGCATGTTTTCAGTTATACTTACGCAGCCTATTTTACTTATCTTACATATTCAGTACATTCCACGTACAGACCACATACTCTAAGTTGCATTGTGACGAATCGAACTTAGGCCGGATTGAGACACGGGAAAAAGAACCACGAGAAACTTCAAGTCGACCCATGGCATGAACATTGCGGCGAAGCGCATATAATAAGCGGAAACTGATATAGTAAAACATGCTTAAGAGAAAGTCTAGAAACATATCAATCTAAAAAAGATTCAACACTGACAAGCTGATATCCTACATATTGTCTAAAAAAGCCTCTAACATAACTGATGAGCTGATGGGACAGCATCCCCAACTAGATCGACAATAGTGTAGAACTGAAATAACGTAACAAAAACTAAACTGAATGTCCTCAAAAGATGAGAACTCACCTACACTAGTTAAAAAGGACTAATAGTGCAGCTGAGTCTGATCTCTCGGACCGGTATCATGAAATTATACATCATAGAGTACGCGGTCAGTACTTGAAATGTATTAAGTATGCAATGCAAGTAAAAATGGACAGTTAAAATACATAAGAGTTCATAAGAGTTGGACAATTTAAAACATGATCTGAATATCATAATATAAAAACGAGGGCTCAAGGTTTGTAAATTGTTCATAAATTCGTAATAACCATAATTATTAGAGAAAATGTTATAAAATATAACTTGAGCCAAAATATCATAAATCATATTCTTGCATAAATCATAAGGAACATTGGGAAGACTCATCTTAACCGACACCATCATGATAGAGCTTACATAATGCCCCAACTATTTTGCTCAAGTGGGCAGAGCCATCCTAGGCTTGCCAGGAAAGGGACATAAATAGTGTGATATCACTAATAGGGACCCACCTAGAGTCCATGAATATAAACCTACGTTGGCGCGTAGTTCTGATACCTCGGGGTTTAGCACAACGCTGGGCCTACTCAGTGCTAGACTGTACTCCCAAAAAACAATTATATAAGGGCTTGTATAAATATCAAAAAATCATACATGAAGTTCATGAGCTAGTTTAAATCATAATATACTTAAACATGCTTGAAATACGTGAGCGGACCATGAAAGAAGGTCCTTGATTTAGCCAAAAGTTAAAAATTCATAAATCATCAAGAAAATGCATATTTAAGAAAGTTCACTATACTTGAAATTCATAAATCCATGAAGAGTACTTGAAAAGGAATCCTATCATAAATCATAAATTAGGGCTTGTGGGAATTGAACTCATAGTAGAATCATAAAATTTTATAAAAGGGAATTTAGCCCTAAAAGTCCATAATCACTCATGAAACTTAATGAATCATAATATCATGAAGACTGGAAGAATTCTTATAACCCCAACATGGAAACCATAAATTTCGTATCAATTCAGCTATACCCATAATAGAATCATGGAGGGGTTTCATAACCCAACACAGACCCTCTTGAATTTCGAAATTAGGGTTTTAGGGAGTGGGTGGTCATGAATTTGATTAGAAAAGGGCACGAGACCATGGAAGAACCCATCATTGAATAAGCTCACATACCTGGAAGTTGGAAGTCAACAACAACTCTTGAAATCCCCAACTAATTCTTATAAGAAACTTGAGCAAGAACTCTAAAAGCTTGAGAGAACTTTGAGGAACTTGATCTTCTAATTAGAGTATTAGGAAGAGAATGAATAGGCTAGGGCTGATTATCCCTCTAAAATACCCTTTTCCAGGCTTAAAACGACATAGTTTAGGACCTAGGGGCTAAGGATTTATGTAAACACCCTTACTTAAATGCAGAAAAAATACACAATGCCAGTCACCAACACCACGACTCATTAGGTGCAAGTTGTGATTAACACTGCCCAAAAATCAACACCCAAACCTGCTCCTGACCACGAACAACTCCACGAGTTGTAGATTCACTTCATGACTCGTGGCTTCCTTTCATACCAGCTCCACAACTCAATCCTTGAATCATTTGCCATTATGATCACAACTCACCTAACAAGTCGTTACCCTGAGAAAAACTTGTTACTCCCTTTGTGGTTATCCCCAGACCACGAATTGTTGCCAAATCTCCTTTTACTTCACGAGTCACTTAACGATTCTTGAAGTCTCCTCACGGGTCCCTGGATGACTCGTCCTATGACCTGGTGTAGAATTTCCTGATTTCTCCAATTTAATTCTCAGGTTTGATCTTTGGGACTTTGGGGCTATTACAATACCTCCCCCTTGAGAACATTTGTCCTCGAATGTGGATAAACATACTGAAAAGATGGGGAATAGCACTGACATCCCAAATACTGACATCTAAAGCTGAAAACTGATGGAAATATTGACTCCAAATTGAAATACATGACTGAATTGAATTAAGGAATCACACATACATGCACTGTCATGAAAGAGACTGGAACACATGAACCGAACATGAAACTAAATACAGTGCTAAGAAACTGATACCTCAAGATGGAACTAAGTCAAAATAAAAAAGATATGGGTATTTACCCATCATATCTGCTTCAGCTTCCCACTTATTTCCCTTAACATGTTGGTTCCTCCACAACACCTTTAGTGAAGCTACTTCTTTGTTTCTTAGCTTTCGAACCTGACGTTCATGTATTTTAAGCAGAACCTCTCCATAACTAAGACTATCTATCCTTTACACCTATGCTCTACACTGAAACAACCAAAGTCGAATCACCCATGCACTTCTTTAAGAGTGACACATGAAAAACTGGATCTACTGAAGCCAATTCTGAGGGCAACTCCAACTCATAAGCCACCTTGCCAACATGTCTCACAGTCTTGTACGGGCCAACATAGAGGGGACTAAGTTTCCCCTTCCTCTTGAATCTCATCAATCCTTTCATGCGAGATACCTTCAGAAATACCCAATCATCAACTTCAAACTCAAATTCTCTCCTCCTCACATCAACATAGGACTTTTGATATCTCTGAGCTATTTTCAACCTTTCCCTTATAGGTTGGACTTTCTCCATAGCCTCATGAATTGAATCTAGTCCTATTAACATAGCTTCATCGACATCAAACCACCCAATAGGATACCTACACCTGCACTCATAAGGAGCCTCAAATAGAGTCATATGAATGCTTGAATGGTAGCTATTGTTATATGAAAACTCAATGAGAGGTAAACGATCATCCCAACTATATTTAAAATCAATCACACATTCTCTCAATATGTCTTTAAGAGTCTGGATGGTCTAATCAGCCTGATCATCTGTCTGCGCGCAAAAACTTGTACTAAGCTTGATTTAAGTACCGAGTCCCTTATGAAATAATCTCCAGAACTGGGAGGTAAATTGAGTACCCCTATCTGATATGATGGACAAAGGCACTCCATGCAATCGAACTAACTCCAAAATGTACAACTTAGCATAATCCTCCGCTGAATGAATAGGTTTTGACTGGTAGAAAATGTGTTGCTTTAGTCTACCTATCTGCGACAACCCAAAATAGAGTCATACTGTCGATGAGTACGAGGGAACCCTATAATGAAGTCCATATTGATTTCCTCCAACTTTGAAGTAGGAATAATAATGTCTTGAAGCACACCTCCAGGTCTCTAATACTCAACTTTCAGTTGTTGACAATTCGGACACTTAGCAACAAACTCTGCAATGTCCTTCTTCATGCCACCCCACCAATAGACTTCCCGTAGTTCATGATACATCCTTTTGAACTTATATTTATAGAATATCAGGAACCATGGGCCTCATGCAACATCTGGTCTTTCAAATCATCAACACCCAGAGCACACAAACGATCCTGATATCATAGTACACCATCTCCCCCTATCACGACCCGAGTCTATACCCTGAATGAGACATGGTACATAGAGTCACAAGTAACCCCAAGCCAACCCATGGTCTACCATAACACTAGTAATCTGAGTAAAAATATGCGGAAGCTTGAAATAATAAAAATCATTTAAGAAAAACTGTGTTGACAAGAGTTAATATATCTTAAAAAACAAACAATTCTGATGATCTCAATCTGTGTCTGAAAGTCATCTACTAATGATGAGTTGTTGGGACAAGCCCCTATCTAACTCTAAAGTCGAACTGAAAAATAAAGTATCGTCCTTGAATGATGAGGACTCACCACTGCTGTTGTTGTTATCACCTGAAGGAATCTACTAACTGTGTTGAGGTTGAGAACCTGCGTCTATATCATAATACGATACAACATAGAAGGTATGCATCAGTACTTTGAATGTGCTGAGTAAGTGATAGAAAATATGACATAAAGAACTAGTAATTGAAATGTAATGACATGTAATGACCAACTTGTAATACCCTGAAAGTGCCTAAGATTAAACCTAAGATCAAAAATGGAAGTTGGATGAAAACTGGGGAAAAGAGTGCAGGACAGACGATGTAACAACTCGTGATTGGGAACCATGAGTTGTTGTTAGTAGTCGTGGTTGGTACGTGAGACTGGCAGTTGGGGATGCCACAGGTCATCCTACAACCCGTGGTATGATGCAACTATCTGTGGTAGCTAGTCGTTGTTGGAGTACTAGATTTCCAGTGGACTTAACAGATAGATACCACGACTCATTAGAAGCAACCACGAGTCGTGGAGAGACTCGTTGTGAGGGAAGTTTAGAAGCTTCAGGGGGCAACTAAGGATTGATACAATGACTCGTTAGAAGGAACAATGACTCGTCCTATCGAACCATGGTATAAATCTGAAGTTAAGTTCTGGGCAGTCCAGATGACGGATTGTACTACGAGTCATGGTAGCCTCCAACGACTCATAGGTACGTCCGCGGGATTGAGTAGTGCAGGTTTTCTGGGTGATTTTCATTAAGGGTATCTTCATCCTTTTTATGCTCTAGGGCCCTAAACTACGTCGTTTTATGTTATTTTCTAGGCATGTTAAGATAGGCTAAGTCCCCCTTGCATAGTCATTTCCATGCATGCAAAATTAGGAAGAATTAAGAGAGATTAAGCCGATTCTCAAGCTCTCCTTCATCAATTCTCCATTGAGAATTCAAAGAACTTTGAAATATGATCTTACGCAGGTATGTAGGGTTACGAATGGGTAATTTTGTTCACACCCATGCCCAATCTCTATTGATTTATGAAAAACTTATCAAAAATCATGGGGTTTTAACTCAAATCTTGTGGAATTTTAATGATTTGCAAATGGGCTGTTATAAATTTTGATTTACATCATATTTTATGAATTTTTCTTAGATTTTACAACTATTTTAATTATAAAATTATTGGTTTTAATTTCTACTAAATTAAGCCTAATTATGTATGATCTATGACCTATGATGAATCAGGTTATGACCTTTACTTAAAGTGTTGATATTTACAAACCCAGCATGATTTATGATTTTAAATATGGATGTATGATAATACCCATATGATTTGACGATTTACAAGTTATATGTATGTTTTTCAAGTATGCATGAAACCTACAATTTATGAATTATGTTTTGGCCGACTCACGGGCCTTATGTCATGGGTAGTTCACATATGTACAAGTATATTCATGATTATTATGATTTAACTAGCGCATGAATTCATGCATATTTTAATATGAGCACTATATATGTTTTGGGAGTAGTATTTAACATCGAGTAGGTTCGGGGCCTAGGTTCTGCCTCGGATGTCATAAACTACGTGCCACCGTAGGTATGTTGGGACCTCTTGATCTTGGGCATAATTCCATTCCCAAGTGCTACTTTATAAATCAATTTAGTCTTGTTTATCTACTTATTTATATACATTCTCATGTGATTTTATGTAAATGTGAATATATACTAACCAACATGATTAGTCCTTGTTTTTGAAGGTTAATAATGCATTTGAGGAACTAATTCATAATTTTGTGAAGTGGAGGAATGGAATCAAGAGCAAAACGTGAATGTCAACAAGAAAACATGCAATAACTGGCACCCTGCGCGATAGGGGCCGTGGCACACTACTAACGCGGCAACACTTGGCCGAAAATTGCATTTTTCGGCACATTCCAGTGAGGGTACGCGTTACCTCCGTGTCATGGAGGTCTATTAGGGCGTTCAGCTCCGTGAAATGGAGCTGTTCCACCACAGGCTAAATTTTGCATTGTTTCAGCATAGTATAAATTGAACCCTTAGCTTCTAAAATCATCAGACACGCGATTTTTTGGAAAAACTGAAGGGAGGCGCGAAGGAGACTTGGAGAACTCCTCTTGGGTTCATATGTTCTTGATTTCTTTTCATCTATACCTATATGTAAACTACTCTCAACATGGTTTTGAGTATTTTTACAAACATGGGTGGCTAGAACCCTCCATCTAGGGTTAAGGCCATGGATATGATTGTATTTGCTTAGATTCGTTTTGGGTTGAGTTGTTAGTTGTTGTTTTGTCTTACAATCTTTATTATTGTTGTTTTTATGTTTGCTCACCATGAAAACAAGTGGGTTAATCATAGGTTAAATCTTGGAAGAGCAAACCTAGGCAAGAACATAAGATTGTAGAAAGCAAGTTCTTATCTTTTGATAGGATTCGCAGTTAGGATAGGAATATACCTAATTTGCTTTGCTTGGTTGATAAAACGAGAAGATATCAAGAAACCAACTTAGATTTTTCACTCCACCACTTGTAGAAGTAGTTGTGAAGCTAAGTTTGGTTAAATGGTTGGAGGTACGAAAGTCCCCAATCAAGGGTATAAACCCCATAAACCACATCCATGTAGTGAATTGCCCACGAACTAGAAATGACATCCTTGCTCAATGATGTAGTAGTGAGGCTAGTTTGTTGTGTTTAGAGGTTCGGAAGACCATGAACATGAAATTCCAATTATGTGAGACAACAATTGATAATTTCATACTTAACCCATTATGAATTGTAGCATTGCATGATTATCCGGCTTTAACTCTAGTTTTGTTTTTTATTGCTTCCAGATTATTTCGTGTCACTACTAATATTTAATTATAATTTATTGAAAAATTCTAAAACCGACTTCTTAACTAACACTTGAACTTGATAATTTACTGAACCAGTCCCTGTGGGTTCGAGATTCCGGCTCTTAAAAAGGGCCACTATATTACTTGTACGACCCGTACACTTGCGGGCTCATCACCTCCCTTGTGATTTTCCCCAACCCAAATGGCCCTTTTCATGTGTGATCACATCTTTCATGGTTCTACCCTTGGCAAGGTACGAACACCCTCCCGACTAGGGTTACAAGTCAGGCTCCGTGTATGCTTGTATGGGGTATGTCAGTTAAGAGAATCTCCCACTATTTCTCATGATTTATGCATGTTTATGATTGTATATATTGGCTCAAGTTATGTTTAATACAACTTTTCTCTCATGATTATGATTATGATTGTATTACGAATGTTTTGAAAACCTTGGGCCTTATGTTATGTAACGATATTTCTGATATGAGCATGATGTCCTACTCTCATGATATTTTATGAGTTTTTACATAATTTAAATGTTCTTTTTATTTACCTTCCATACTCAGTACATTCCACGTATTGAGGCATACTTTCTATGTTGTATCGTTTCATGATACAGGACCCAGCTCTCAAGCTCATCTCCAACCTTAGTCCATTCCAGAGTTTGCTATCAGCTTGTTGTTGAGTCCTCATGTTCTGAGGGCCGTATGACTAGACACTTATGATGTTATTTTTTTCCAGCTTTGGCCGGGATAGTTAGGGGTGTTATCCCATCAACCCATCTTTTATGATAGAGGCTTTCAGACCGCATGTACTATTCAACTTATGTGTATGTCTAGTGCTTCCGAATGTTATGATTTGCTATGTTACATTTATGTTTTTGCTATGTCTTATGCTCAGTATTCCGCCTTAAGTGAATGAAATTAGATGTCCTTTTACCATGGGTCGACTTGGAGCCTCTCGAGGATCCTTGTCCCATATTATGATCCGGGTCTACATCCGGGTCGTCACAAACTTGGTATTAGAGCCATGGGTTTGAAATTTCCTAGGGTGTTTGCAAGCCACGTTAAGTAGAGTCTTTTTCATGGGTGTGAAGCACGCCACACTTATAAAGAAGAGGCTACGATACATTTAGAAAATGTTCCCTTCTTTCATGATCTATGTCGTGTGATGAAAAGTCTTTCTATTCTTCTAATTCGTGCTATTCGTGATTGTAGAATCATGGCTCCTTGAAGAGTGAACGGAAGAAGAAATGGAAATGGTGAAGGCCGCGGAGATGGAAACGGTTATGGGCATCAGCAAGCCCCACCTGTTTGGGAGCTCTAGGAACTAGAGCCAGTTGCCCACGCTAAGTTTCGAGCAGCTATCAAGATGTTGGCGCAGGCCTTGATCGCTCAGGTCAACCAGCAGGCTGTTGCACATATTCCACAGAATGGTGATGCGGCAGCGGCCCAGATCAGAGATTTCTTAAGGATGAACCCGCCAGAGTTCCTTGGTTCTAAGGAGGATAAGGATCTGCACGAATTCATCAAGGAGATTCTAAAGATCACCCAAATTATTGGGATGACAAATGGAGATTGTGTTGATTTGGCCTCCAATCACCTATAAGGGGTGGTGCATATATGGTTCAACCAGCAGAGAGATGCTAAGGCAGTGGTGCAGGCCCTATAGGTTGGGAAGAGTTTCACGTGACGTTTCTATATCGGTTCTCCATCGTGAGGTGAGGGAACTAAAGGCAGCCAAGTTTGTAAATCTAAAATAGGATGACATGTCAGTTCAGGAGTACACTTTGGTGTTCACCTGTCTATCCAAGTATGCGCAGAAGTTAGTTGCAGACCAGAGGGCTCGGATGAGCCGATTTGATCATGGAGTGGCAAACTACCTGGATAAGGATTGTAGTATTTCCATTTTGCATTGGGATATATATTTTCCCCACATTGTGTTGCATGCTCAGCAGATGGAGTTGGTGTATCAGAGGCAGAGAGAGTCCAAGAGGGCCAGGACCGACAATTATGGGACTTCTTAGGTTAGATCGGGGGGTGAACAACGTCAGCAGTCTCAGTACAGGTCTATTTCTCCAGCACCTTCATCGGCTAGTACACTATCTAGATTCCGAGGGGATCGGAGGAGCAGGGCTCCAGATTGGAGAGGCCAGGGTAGCACGCAGATAGAGCGCAGTTTCCCAGCATGTGCAAAGTGCGGCAAGCATCACTCACGGAGGTGCCTAGATAGTTTGGATGCTTGTTTCAGGTGTGGCAAACCCGGACACAGACTTAGGGACTGCCCTTCAGCCATATCTGGGGGCGATAGAGCCCGTACGCCAATAGCTAGCAAGCCACTCAAACAGCCCGTCCCCCTCAGCAAAGTGCCTCGACCAGTTCAGTCGGCAGTCAGTGCCAGAATAGGTTCGATGCTTTAGCGTCCAGTCAGGAGCAGGATGATCTTAGGCTAATTTATATGCCCAAGGGATACTCAAATGTGTCATTTTAGCCTTGTTTATCTATCAATGTTTATACATTCTCATGTGATTGATAATAAAATGTGAATTTATACTAACCAACATGATTAGCATTGTTTTGCAGGTAAAATATAATTTTGGGAAGCTAAAATGCGTGTTGGAAAAGATCGGGGTTGGACTCGGATGTTAGCAAGGGAAAAAGCATTGGAAGGCACAATTTAAAGGGGCTCCGCGATGGAGTCGTGTCACTCTTCCATCGCGGATGCCATCTGCCTGGAGAGGGAATTTTCACCAAATTCCAGTGAGGGTGCGCATTGGGGCCGTGGCACGTTGGCCTAGCCCCACGTTGCACGTCGTGCCACGTTGGGCCTTATTACCTGGACAAGTAATTTCCAGTAAGGGTCCGCGTTAGTGGCGTGTCACGGAGGCAGTGCTCCGCGATGCACTCCATGACACGTTGCTTGTTATTCCGGGAAAAATTCCCACTAGTATAAATAGAACACTTAGGTTCATTTTTAATTATTCTGACTTGGTGGAGCAAGCACGTGGGTTACAGGCAGTTGAGGGGACGAAATTATCAGGGTTTTCCTCTATCTCCTTCTTCTTTAGTTCAATTGCTAGTATGTTTAACACTCTTTTAACGATCTTTAATCCACAAATGAGTGGCTAATTCCTCTTCTTGCTGAGGTTAAGAACAATTGTATTGAAATGTAGTTATTGATCAATTGGGTTTTTCATCTTTTCTTCCATGGTTGTTCTATTGATTCTTGTTCTTACTGCATTGATGTGTGGCCAACGTTAATGTACATCTAAAAAGTCAGGTTTCACTCGAGAGAGCAAGAAACTGGAAAGTTGTGAATCAATAGGATATGATCTCTTCTTAGTTTAGGAAAATTGGGAATTGATTTACCTTCAGGATAGAAATACACCTGAAAGTCGTATTAGTCAATTAAGGAATCGATTTTGTATGGCTAGAACATGAATTTTGTTTAATCACAGAAATGTAGGTGGACGGTTCATGATTCTTAAGTTGGGTTAAATACGAGAGTTTTAATCCATTGGCAATAATTCTTGGCTAGCAACCGAAGGAAAGAGTAACCAACCATTGTATCGATAATTAGTTTCTATACATGTTCATTTAACCTCAACATGCTCATATTCATAGTTCAGACGCAACTTGTATATTCATTTATAATTAGCATAAAATTAGAAACCAAAATACCAAACTCTTTTTCACACTGTTGTCTGCAATTTTAGAGTTAAAATATAGTGACACTTGAGTAGATTGTACCCTAGCCCAGTCCCTGTGGAATCGATACTTGGCTTACTTAAGCCACTTTACTACTTGCTCGACCACGTGCACTTGCGTGTAGTAATTACCCTAGAGTAGACAGTCGAACAAGTTTTTGGTGCCGTTGCCGGGGATTGGCAATTGGTGAATTTTTCTTACGTGTAAATTTACTATATTTTTTTTTCTTATGTGTTGACAACTTGGTCTTAGCCTGTATTTTGCAGATACTAATCTCTGTTGAACACTGGCAAGAGACAAGGAGCTGGTGGACTCATATTAGAGCCTGAAAGACAATTTCATCGTTAGCGGAGGGAAGCTCTAGAGAAAAAGCTATGTTTCTCAGATAGACAATCATTGAACAACAACAGAATCCACCAGTAGTAAGGGCAATTTAGTGCCCGAGGAGATGGCAGCTAGGCCGGTTCGTGAGGTGGCAATCCGACGTGCTAACAATGTCACATCTAGCATCCGCAAACCTAAGCCAGGAGGGAGGTTCGAGCTCAAACAAAACATGGTGCAATTGCTGCACACCAGTGGGCAGTTCACAGGTCTCCCTCATGAGGATCCACAGCAGCATCGCCAAAATTTTTTGGAGATAAGAGACACTTACATCCCCGCTGGAGTGTCATCAGATTATGTCAGGCTTACATTGTTTCCATTTTCACTATTGGGAGAAGCCAAGAGGTGGTTGAAAGCTGAGCCACCAAATTCTATTACTACGTGGGATGATCTTGCAAGGAAATTCTTGATACGATTTTTTCCATCCAGTAAAACACCAAGACTTAGAAGTCAAATTCTATGTTCCAAACAGAGAGATGGGGAGAATCTATATCAGGCTTGGGAAAGATTCAAGTCCATGTTGCGGGATTGTCCACATCATCATCAATCCAATGAGGTGCTGGTGCACACTTTTATAGAGGGTTTGGAACCCCACACAAAAATATTGCTAGACTCAGCAGCTGGGGGACAGGCATTGGAGAAAACTTATGAGGAGCTGTATGCCTTGTTAAATCGTATTTCGCAGGGAAATCCAGAGTGGAATGCTGATTCGTCAAGAGGTGGAACAAGGAAAGCAGCAGGAGTTCTAGAAGTGGATGGTTTTACAGCTATTGCTGCACAAATAGCTTCTTTACAGAATCAACTCAACACCCACTTCAACAATATGACAATGAACCAGACTCAAGCCCCGGTGAATGTAGTGCAGCAAATTTGGTTTGAAGTGTGCGGGTGTAGTGAGCACTCAACTGAGTGTTGTGGAGAAAATCCTGACTCGGTGAACTTTGTGAGAAATGTACAGAGGAACAACCACCAACAGTATGGCAACAACTACAATTCCAACTGGAGGAATCACCCCAATTTCTCTTGGGGTAGCAACAACCATCAAGGGCAAGGTTCGACTCAGGGGGCGCAGAGGAATCAAGGAGGGAAGTAGAACTACCAAGCATAATATAGAAACAACAATGCCCCTCCTCCCCCACCATCACCCCGCATTGAGGAGATGTTTAAGACGATGATAGCTAACCAAGCTCAATTGCAGGCTGACTATGTGAAATTGGCAGCCGAGGTGAAGAACAACCAGTTAGCTACTAAGGCACTTGAATATCAATTTGGGCAATTTGCTGGAGCCCAAAACACCAGGCCTAGAGGAGGACTTCCGAGCGACACGGATCCCAACCCCAAGCAGGTGAATACGGTGACCACAAGGAGTGGTTTGCATCTTAAAGAGGTGGAACCAGAAAGACCACCTCAACAATCGGGAGTAGCAGAAGTTGAGAGGGAGCAGAGTGATGAGAGGGGGGGGGGGAAGAAAAAGGAAGGTGAATCAGAAAGACCACCACCCCCGTTCCCTCAAAGATTAAAGAAACACAAGGAGGAGGCGTGTTTCAAGAAATTCATGCAGTTGCTGAAACAGGTACATATTAACTTCCCTCTTGTTGATGTTTTGCAGGGAGTGCTGAAATATGCAAAGTACATTAAGGACATCGTGGCAAACAAAAGTCGATTGACTGAGTATGCTACGGTGGCCCTCACGGAGGAGTGCACTTCCCGGATACAAAACCAACTGCCCACAAAGCTCAAAGATCCTGGGAGCTTTACTATTCAAATTACAATTGGGCAGAGTATCCGAGCTCGCGGATTATGTGATTTGGGAGCGAGCATTAATTTGATGCCGTCATCGATATTCAAGAAGTGGGGTCTAGGGAGTCCTAGACCAGCAACAGTGATCTTGCAACTAGCGGATCAGTCCTTAGCCAGACCTGATGGCATTTTGGAGGATTTGCTGGTGCAAGTGGGCTCCCTTATCTTCCCGGTAGATTTCGTCGTGCTGGATTTTGAGCCAGACGCGGAAGTCCCATTTATTTTGGGACGTCCTTTCTTGGCGACCAGGAAAGCGCTGATTGATGTAGCTGCAGGGCAGCTAACAATGCGAGCACACGACAAGGTGGAAATGTTTGATGTATACAAGGCCACCAAGCTCCCGACTGTGTACGAGGAACTCTCGGTGATCAACGTGATTGATCGAGCTGATGATGAGCAGATAGTTGAATCACGAGAGTTAATGAAAAAACCATCAGAGAGATGTAAGCACTACTGGGGTGAGGGCGGTGGTCGAGAGAAAACGTCCATAACCCTAGAAGATGATTGAGCTGAATTATGTCGAGCCGCGACGGTAAGCCAGGCGCTGCACGGGAGGCAACCCATGAAATTTTTCTTTGTAAAATTGAATAGATTTCTTTTTCTTTTTCTTTCTTTTGATTAACAACAAAATTGTTAGTTTTTATTTTTATTCTTATTTTTTATTTTGAGTGAATCCTATAATTCTAACCAATTTTTTGTAGTAAGATGAATTTCAGGTTGAACGGAGGATAAATGCGCAAGGGATCGCAATGGAAAATCTGAGGTATGAAAATCAATAAAAAGTGGAAAAACAGTGAGCTAGGGCGATGGCTCCGTGTCACAGAGGAGGGCCTCCGCGTTACCCTTCGTGATAGGTTGAGGTGTAAATCTGGAATTTTTAAAAAATTCCAAAACACCCACGTGATAGCTCTGTGTCACAGAGGGCATGCTCCGCATTACCCTCCGTGACACGTTAAGGTGTATATCGCGACGGGTCACACCGGGTCGCCGGGTGACCCGCGCGAATTTCCCACTTTTTAACCCCGATTCCCCCTGTATTTTCCTCATTTCTTATACCCTACGCGACCAACCTCCCAAAAACCCCTTCCCCCTCAAAGTGACACGGACTTAGACCAAGAATTTCATCAATTTTTCGTCACTTCTTCGAATTCAAGGTATGTTCTTCAACTCTATCTTAATTCTTGTCGAAATTTTCGATTTTGAACATGTGAGATGAGCAACACTTGCCCTAAGTAGAAATTACGCTTAAATTCAATTGAATTATTGGTGATTGATGTTCGGAGTATCATTGTGATTGCTTGAACTCGATAATTACATAGCTTAATCGAATTTTTGATAAAATCATAGCTAGGGCTTGACTTTGAGTTTGAGATGGAAAAGTTTAGTTGAACTAGTGAAATTCATGCTAGGTTGTACATGTTGGGGGAGATGAGTCGATTGTGATAACTGTGATTATGCTAAAAGACCGATGGATTCTCGGGTTAAGGAAATTTTGGAAATTGCAAGAAATGGGTGAATTGTAGAGGATCATGTAGTTAAAAATTTTCTTTTGTTTTCCTTGCTAAGTGCTATGGGATAACATGTTATCGATAGGTAAGGATTGTGGTTAGCTCTACGAAGTCTGAGTAGTACATGGAATATATACCGTCGAATTCTCCCAAGGCACTAAGCATATTTGTTGTGTTGTGTTGTTTGTTTGTGTAAATAAGTACGATCTTGCCTTAATGTTATAATTTTGGCTAAGGACTAAGTGTGGGGTAGCCGAGCTTAACCCAACCTTTGTTGATGCTAATGTTAATTGGCTTAACATTGAACTTTTCTGTTTGTTTTGACAGGAACAATGGCAAGCAGGAAAGACAAGGGAAAAGGCGCATCAACATCTGGCGCCGGAAGAAAAAGAATCAGACTGGGCACAGCGGTCCCAGCAGCACTAGCGGCTCCACGCAGCCAACGCCTTCAATACGAAACTAGGTGGGTGACAGAGGAGGGGAAAAAGTGGTACGCAAAGCACAAGGAGAGCAACTATTTCCCCGAGGAACATATAGCAAAGGAACCGTTGGCACAAGAGTTCCCCAGGATTGTCCAGAGGATCGAGCCAGTTGGGATGAACTTCATTTTTGAAGAGCCCAAGGAATGCAACTTGCACTTGATTCGGGAATTCTACGCCAACTGGAACCCAACTCTCAGAAGTCATACCATCAAAATAAGAGGGCAAATAGTCACTTTTGAGCCCCACCACCTCAATTCTATCCTAGGGGCACGGGACACAGACGCCCATGTGCTTCGACAGCTGAATATCACTCCACCATATGCGGACATCAGACGCACTTTGTGTGGAACCCGATCAACAGCTCGGTGGAGCAGACATAAGGAGAGGGGCTATCATCAGACTTTGCCTTACTCACAAATGAACAGGGAGGCCAGGATATGGCTGAAGATTGTTTTTTCCCGCCTAATCCCAGGGGTGCATATGATGGATGTAACCCAGGATCGTGTATGCTTGGTGTACGCCCTGATGAAAGGGCTGGAGATCAATATGGGGGCGGTGATTATCTCCGCCATGAAGAGAGCCCGATTACATCAAGGGCAAAGATACGGATTTGGTGGATTACTCACCACATTCTTGAGGGGCCTGGATATTGAGGAAGAGGCCCTTGATTACATCCCGCAGATGGAGCGGCGGGCCTTAGATGTCACCAAAATTAAGGCACCCGACACCACCCATGGCCAGTTCTTACACTAGCCGAGCGATATGCTCGGGATGACAAGTACATGGCTCGCATGTACGGGATGCAGATGCTCCAGCTGTTGATAGGCGGGAGGCCGGCGACAGAAGAGGAGCTATGGCAGCTCGAGCTAGACTACCCTTTTGGCGAAAATGCCAGGGCTCTATGTCGAGTGGGGCCAGCTTTTGTAGAGCCCACGGATGATGATGTCCCCACAGATGAGGATACACGTCGTGAGGACTCCGATGATGACGATGGGGGCAATTCAGACATGGGAGACGAGGCAGCAGCACCTGATTAAGAAGTGGAGTATTTTGATTGATCAGGGAGTTCTACCACCCAATGTTTGTGCTATGTTAATTTTTGTGAACACTGGGGACAGTGTTCGATATAAGTGTGGGGTGGGAGTATTTAGGTGCTGGTTGTGTTGTTGTTTATGTTTCTGTACTGTTATTGTGCCTGTGAAAAAAAAAATTTGACCTTATGGTTGTGATGTTTCTGTTCTGTATTATAATTAAATGTGAAGCTGCAGTGTGTTGTTGAATGTTGCTAGCTGATTTTGTACATATTTTTTTTTGTTTTATCAAAATGATATTTTTTTGTTTTATCGAAATGATCGATATTTTTAAAATCTTTTCAATTCTTAGGTTTCTCGGTGTTCGTTTTCGGTTTTTTTACCGAGAATAGTCCCATTGAACCGAAGTCTTAGTTAGTGACCATTCCCTATGATGGATCGATGACCGCCGTCTTAAGGGAAATATAGTCGTTAGGAGTAGATTTTTTCATTTATTTTTCAGTTGTTTTCTTTTGTGGGTTGCATCCCAAAACCTGTAAGTACTTTATGGTTGTGGAATTCTGGTTGCGTGTTGTACATGATATTTGAAATGCAAAGGTGATTCGTATGAAAGCATGCAGCTCTGTAAATATGTTGAGATACCTAGGCCATAGAGTCGATTCAGTGTGATTGAGGCTTAATTTTGAATTCTTGTAATTAGCTGATTGAAGAATCTGTGAATATGTCTCGAATTGAGCATGTGCAATAAGTGTGGGGTGAGGTTTTGTTTATTCCATGCTATTATGAAATATTTAGAACTTGCCTGGTGTGTGTACGAAATGAAATGAAGGACATGTATTGTAGGAAAGGATGTAGGCATTTCTTTGTTTTCAACCAAAAGTTTCTCTTTTTCATTATTGGACCCACCTTGATTGTACACCCTAGTTAGCCCGTTGAGCCTTTAGCCTATAATTTTTTCTTTTGTCAAAAATGTGTAAACCAAAGCTTAACCCCTTCTTTTCATTAGCCGTAAAGTTTATCCAAAACTCTTAAGCGCTTAAGAAGAGAAAATGATTTTCCCAAAGTGTCAAAGAGTGAGAATGGTGAAAAGAAAAGAAAAGCAGAGTGATGAGAGAAAAGAAAAGGTTGAAGGTGCACTTGTTATAAATTAAATATAATGAAGGTGTATGAATAATCTTCATTATTGAGACAAGTGTGCTTAATGAGATGGGTCAAAATAAAGAAAAACTTCAAGAATGGGAGGATGAAGGAAGAAACACTGCCCATGAGTTTGATGGGATGTATTGAAAAAGCGCTTAAGGATGCTAGTGGCTATTATTGGCTAGCCCAATATTTGCTAGTTCTGTAGCTTACATTACAACTCGTTAAAGTCCTACGTGATCTTACATCACACTTCCTTACATTAGTGGAGTAATACACTAAAGGCAAGCCTATGGTTCATGGCATGATGCATGTGAATTCTTTTGGGAGAGAGAGTGAAATTGTTTCTATATGCCCCTGCACGTAATCGTTTGAGCTCATGTGATTAAAAAGGGGGAAATTCTCTTGTGTTGTGAGGGCACTTGCTTGATGAGAGATTAAAGTTCGTGTCGGATATCTTGATCAGCTGATTTTCATGAGTTTGCCAATATCGAAAGTCGATTCTTAAGTCTAGGAGGTCTTGATGTGATGAAGGTCATCGTATTGATAAGACCATGCATGTTTTCTTGATGATTTGTTGTATTAAAGAATCGGTATGACCGTAGCCTGATTTGTCAAACCAAAGTAGCCAGGATGCGGTGTAAAGTGCATGAGGTGTAAGATTGTTGTTCGGGGACGAACAAGGATTTAAGTGTGGGGTAAGTGATCTTGGGCAAATTTATTTGTCCAAGGGATACTTAAATGTGTCATTTTAGCCTTGTTTATCTATCAATGTTTATACATTCTCATATGATTGATAATAAAATGTGAATTTATACTAACCAACATGATTAGCATTGTTTTGCAGGTGAAATATAATTTTGGGAAGCTAAAATGCGTGTTGGGAGAGATCGGGGTTGGACTCGGATGTTAGCAAGGGAAAAAACATTGGAAGGCATAATTTAAAGGGGCTCCGCGATGGAGCCGTGTCACGCTGCCATCGCGAATTCCTTCTTCCTGGAGAGGCAGTTTTCGCCAAATTCCAGTGAGGGTGCGCGTTGGGGCCGTGGCACGTTGGCCTAGCCCCGCATTGCACGTCGTGCCACATTGGGCCTTATTACCTAGACAAGCAATTTCCAGTAAGGGTCCGCGTCAATGGCGTGTCACGGAGGAAGCGCTCCGCGATGCACTCCGTGATACGTTGCTTGTTATTCCGAAAAAAAAATTCCACTAGTATAAATAGAACACTTAGGTTCATTTTTAATTATTCTGACTTGGTGGAGCAAGAATGTGGGTTACAGGCAGTTGAGGGGACGAAATTATCAGGGTTTTTCTCTATCTCCTTCTTCTTTAATTCAATTGCTGGTATGTTTAACACTCTTTTAACGATGTTTAATCCACAAATGAGTGGCTAATTCCTCTTCTTGCTGAGGTTAAGAACAATTGTATTGAAATGTAGTTATTGATCAATTGGGTTTTTCATCTTTTCTTCCGTGGTTGTTCTATTGATTCTTGTTCTTACTGCATTGATGTGTGGCCAACGTTAATGTACATCTAAAAAGTCCGATTTCAGTCGAGAGAGCAAGAAATTGGAAAGTTGTGAATCAATAGGATATGATCTCTTCTTAGTTTGGGAAAATTGGAAATTGATTTACCTTCAGGATAGAAATATACCTGAAAGTCGTATTAGTCAATTAAGGAATCGGTTTTGTATGGCTAGAACATGAATTTCGTTTAATCACAGAAATGTAGGTGGACGGTTCACGATTCTTAAGTTGGGTTAAATACGAGAGTTTTAATCCATTGGCAATAATTCTTGGCTAGCAACTGGAGGAAAGAGTAACCAACCATTGTATCGATAATTAGTTTCTATACATGTTCATTTAACCTCAGCATGCTCATATTCATAGTTCAGACTCAACTTGTATATTCATTTATAATTAGCATAAAATTAGAAACCAAAATACCAAACTCTTTTTCACACTGTTGCCTGCAATTTTAGAGTTAAAATATAGTGACACTTGAGTAGATTGTACCCTAGCCCAGTCCTTGTGGGATCGATACTTGGCTTACTTAAGGCACTTTACTACTTGTTCGACCACGTGCACTTGCATGTAGTAATTACCCTCGAGTAGACAGCCGAACACAGGAGGTCTCCCTGAACGTGGTCATTGGTATTTTACGAGTTTTCTATATTGATATTTATGCTTTGCTAGATCCGGGAGCTACCTTGTCTTTTGTGACTCCTTACATTGCTAGTAGCTTTGGAGTTAGTCCCGAGACCCTATCAGAACCATTTTCAATTTTTACTCCTATAGGTGGGTGTATAGAGGATGTTCGATCACTATATTGCATAAAGTCACCTCCACAGACCTTGTAGAGTTAGCTATGACTATCTTTGATGTTATTCTTGGCATGGATTTATTGTATGCGTGTTATGCTTATGTTAATTGTAGAACCCATGCAGTGGAGTTTCGTTTTCCGGGTGAATCAATATTGGAGTGGAAGGGTAGTTCGGTCATGTCTTTAGGTCATTTTATTTCACATCTTAAGGCCAAAAAGATGATCTCCAAGGGTTGCATGTATCATCTAGTTAGGGTTAAGGATGTTGATTCCGAGAACCTGACTATCCAATCAGTTCCGGTGGTGCGCGAGTACCCAGAAGTATTCCCAGATGATTTATCAAGTGTTCCTCCGGATAGGGAAATCGACTTTGGTATTGACCTCCTATCTGACACGCAGCCTATATCTACCCTTCCTTATAGGATGGCTCCAGCCGAGCTGAAATAGTTGAAGGATCAGTTAAAGAACCTGTTAGATAAGGGTTTCATTCGACTGAGCAATTCTCTATAGGGTGCACCAGTTTTATTTGTCCGGAAGAAGGATGGTTCCCGTCAGATGTGCATTGACTATAAGCAATTGAACAAAGTCACCATCAAGAACATGTATCCTTTACCCAAAATCGATGATCTGTTTGACCAGCTTCAGGGTGCCAAGTGTTTCTCAAAGATAGATCTCAGGTCCAGGTATCATCAGCTCAGAGTTCAGGAGTGCGACGTCCTGAAGACAGCTTTCGGGACACGGTATAGTCATTATAAGTTTGTAGTTATGTCTTTTGGACTACTGAATGCTCCTACAGCTTTTACGGACCTGATGAACAGGGTGTTCAAACCATATTTGGATACATTCATGATCATGTTCATTGATGACATCCTTATATACTCTTGGAGCAAGGAGGAGCATCCCTCCCATTTGAGAGTAGTGCTTCGAACTCTCAAGGATCGCCAATTATATGCAAAGTTCAGAAAATGCGAGTTTTGGTTGAAATCATTAGCATTTTTGAGCCATGTGATATCAAGTGACGGCATCAAGGTGGATTCCCAGAAAATAGAGGCGATGAAGAATTGGCCTAGGCCGGTGAATCCTTCAGATATTAAGAGTTTCTTGGGTTTAGCTGGCTACTACCGGAGATTTGTTGAGGGTTTTTCATCCATTGCAGCACCATTGACCAAATTGACTTAGAAGAAGGTGAAGTTTCAATGGTTAGAGGCTTGTGAGAAGAGCTTCCAAGAGTTGAAGACTCAAATTACTACAACATCGGTATTGACCCTACTAGAGGGTACAGATGGTTTAATGGTGTATTGTGATGCTTCTAGAATCTAACTCAGGTGTGTATTGATGCAGCGTGGGAAAGTGATAGCGTATGCCTCTAGACAACTGAAAGTTCATGAGAAGAATTATCCAACCCATGATCTTGAATTGGCCGTGGTGGTGTTCATATTGAAAATATGGAGACATTACTTGTATGGGTCTACGTTGATGTGTTTACGAACCAAAAGAGCCTACATTATGTGTTCACGTAAAAGGATCTCAATCTATGGCAAAGAAGGTGGTTGGAGATACTCAAAGACTAGATATGAGTGTCCTTTACCATCCGGGTAAGGCTAATGTGGTAGCGGACGCACTTAGTAGACTCTCTATGGAGAGTGTGTTCCATTTGGGTGGGGAGAAGAAGGATCTAGTGAAAGATGTAGATCAGCTCGCAAGGTTGGGAGTTAGGTTGGTCGACTCGACTGATGGCAGCGTTATTGTCTAGAATGGATCAGAATCATCCTTGGTGACTGATGTGAAATCTAGACAAGATGAGGACCCAATTTTGGTAAAATTGAAGGAAGTCGTTCAAAGTCGGAAGGTGGAGGTCTTATCCCAAGGGGGAGATGGTGTACTTCAGTACCAGGGTCGCTTATGTGAGCTAGATGTTGATGACTTGAGGAGCCAGATGTTGCATGAAGTTCATGGATCCAAGTATTCTATCCATCTGGGAGCCACCAAGATGTATCGTGATTTATGAGAAATCTATTGTTGGAATGGCATGAAGAAGGATATTGCAGAATTCGTAGCCAAGTTTCCGAACTGTCAGCAAGTAAAGGTTGAGCATCAAAGGCCGGGAGGAGTACTTTAGGATATTAGCATTCCCGCTTAGAAGTGGGAAGAGATTAACATGGATTTTATAACAGGGCTACGTCGTACTCGTGGACAATATGACTCTATTTGGGTGGTGGTAAACAGGCTGACCAAAGCTGCTCATTTTGTACCAGTCAAAACTATGGATTCAGTGGAGGATTATATCCAGGAATTGGTTCGATTGCATGGATTTCCCTTATCCATCATTTCAGACAGAGGTGCTTAATTTACCTCTCAATTATGGAGGTCATTCCAAAAAGGGCTTAGGACTCAGGTTAAACTCAGCACAACATTTCACCCGCAAATGGATGGCCAAGCAGAACGGACAATCTAGACTCTCGAAGACATGTTGGGAGCACGTGTGATGGACTTCAAAGGTAGTTGGGATGATCACTTGCCCCTGAGTGAGTTTTCCCACAATAATAGCTATCACTCCAGTATCCAGATGGCACCATTTGAGGCTCTTTATGGGCATAGATCTAGATCACCCATCAGATTGTTTGAGGTTGCAAGGCAGCTATGATAGGGCTAGACTCAGTTCATGAGGCAATAGAGAAGGTTCAGTTGATAAGAGACAGGTTGAAAATTGCCCAGAGTCGCCAAAATTCTTATGTACACGTGAGAAGAATAGAATTAGAATTTGAAGATGATTGGATATTTTTTAGAGTGTCTCCCTTGAATGGAGTAATGTGGTTCAGAAACAAAGGAAAACTTAGTCCCCGCTATGTTGGCCCCTATAGGATTGTGAGAAGAGTTTGCAAGGTGGCGTATGAATTGGAGTTTCCCTCAGAGTTATCTTCCGTTCATCCTGTTTTTCATGTATTGCTTTTGAAGAAGTGTTTGGGGGATCCATCTCTAGTAGGCCCGGTGGACAGGTTAGTGTAAAAGATAGCATTAGTTATGAGGAGGTTTCGGTGGGAATATTGGATTGTTAGGTTCGGAGGCTAAGTAACAAGGAAGTAGCTTCAGTTAATGTCACGAACTGAACATACACCTGGATTATAAACACGAGACAAGGAACCCCGAGAGACCCCAAGTCGACCAATGGAATAAGCATACATCTAATTCATTCATGTAAGCAGAAGACTTAACATAAGGAAATGAAATCATGACATAATGATGGAGAAAGATAATACATGATCCATACATGATAGCTGAGTACAATTTATAGTATGAAAATCCTCTAATCATGAAAGACAGGCTGATGGGACAATACCCCAACTAATCCTACAATACTGAAACTGAAAGGGAACAATAAAGTCTGGACAGATGGACCTCAGAACAAGAGGACTCACCAAATAAGCTGATAGTGAACTCCGAAGAGCTACTGAGAAGGGTGAGCCTGAGAGCTGGGTCCTGTATCATGAGACGATACAGTATAGAAAGTATGCAGTCAGTACGTGGAATTTATCGAGTATGCAAGGTAAGTAAAACGGACATTTACAACTTATAAATCTCATAAATGATTATAAGAGTAGGACATCATGCTCATATCGTAAACATCATAACGTAACATAAAGCTCAAGGTTTTTAAAACATTCGTAATACAAACGTAATTATAACCATACGAGAAAAGCTGTACTTAGAATGACTTGAGCCAAAACACATAATCATAAAAATTCATAAATCATGAGGAACGGTGGGAGATTCTCTTAACCGACATACCCCATATGAGCACACATGATGTCCGACTTGTAAACCTAGTTGGGAGGTCGTTCGTACCTTGCCAAGAGTAGAACCATGAAGGGCATGATATCACCATGAAAAGGGCCATTTGGGCCGGGGACAATCACAAAGGAGGTCCCAACATACCTATGGTGGCACGTAGTTATGAGATATGGGGCATAACCTGGGCCACGAACCTACTCGGTGTTCTATAGTACTCCCAAAATATATATATATATATATATATAGTGCTCATTGTATAAAATGTATGAATTCATAGGCTAGTTAAATCATGCTAATCATAAACATACTTGTACATACGTAAACTAGCAATGAAACAAGGCCCGTGAGTCAGCCAAAACATAATTCATGAATCATAAAGTTGATACATACTTGTAGATCATACATATAGCTTGAAATTCAAAAAATCATGATGGGTAATTTATTAAATCAACATTTTAAATCGTAATTCGAGTTGGGCTCGTAAATATCATTGATGGAAAAGTAGATCATAAATCGGCTCATCATGGGTCATGCATAATTAGGCTTAATTTCAAGAGAATTAAATAATCGATAACATTATAAATAAATTAAATTGAAAAATATGATCAAAACCCCATAGAATACGATAAGGTTCAAAAATCACAAAACCCATACAATCATTAGATTTTTATATAAATCTACTTGAAAACCTAATAAATATTTTATAGAATTTTCTTGAAATCATAGAGAATGGGAATGGGTGTGAAAGGAAACACCCATTGATGGCCTTACATACCTGAAAACAACTGATACTTAATCTCTCTTGAATGCCCAAGAAGGAATTGGAAGGATTTGAAGAGGAAAGCCTTGAATCACCTTTGATCACCTCTCTATATTCTTGCATGCATGAATGAGGACTTAGATTAACTTATCCTTCTAAAAATCCATTTTTCATAAGCTAAAGCGATGTAGTTTAGGCCTTAGGAAATTTAGAATTTACAAAAAAGCTTTTACTAATTCACAGAAAATAACTGTTAGATGGTCCTAACAAACGACCTACGACTCATCCCTGGGGAGGATGACTCGTCATGTTTCTCTTCAGGTGCACTGTCTGGCTTCATCTTCTGGGCTCATTACGACTGACATAATGACTCGTCAAGAGTGACCACGGCTCATCTTCACCAACCATCAAGTGCAATGCCATAACTTCTTTTTCCTTCCTCCTAACTCACCCCACGACTGACCTGACGACTCGTGGGGTCTGACCACGAGTCATTGCCATGCCCGTGGGGACCCTTCTCCTCAAACTCTCCACAATCTTCACTGGTCTCACCACGAGCCACCTGAAGACTCGTGGGCTCTCCTCATGAGTCGCCCAATGACTCATCCTGGGTCTACAACACCAATTGCACAGTTTTCCCATTTCAACTCCTAGGTTCGATCTTTATGCTTTTGGGGTATTACAGTTAAAGTATTATGGAGGAATCATCATGTTGAAGGAGCTATGTGGGAATCCAAAGAGGATATGATGGCTAGATACCCACATTTATTTCCTACCGGCTCAATTCCGACTTGAGGTATCAATTTTGCCCTTAAACTATATTTAGTTTTCCTGTTTGGTTCATGCGTTCACATTTATTTTATGTGTATATATGTATATTTGAATCATGAAATCAGTTTAGCTATGTGGTTTGAATCAGAGATAGTCATTCCGTTAGTTTCAGTTTAATTGATTAGTATTTAGGTGTAAGGATTGCATGTCTTTGTTTTGTTCCTGCTTGTTTCCAACATTCGAGGATGAAAGTTCCCAAAGGGGAGGTATTGTAATACCCCGAAAGTGCCTAAGATTAAACCCAGGATCAAAAATGGAAGTTGGTTGAAAACTAGGGAAAAGAATGCAGGACAGACGATGTAGACTCGTGATTGGGAACCACGATTCGTTGTTAGTAGTCGTGGTTGGTATGTGACACAGGTAGTTGTGGATGCCACAGGTCATCCTACAACTCGTGGTAGGATGTAACGACCCATGGTAGCTAGTCGTTGTTGGAGTGGTAGATTTCCAGTGGACTTAACAGATGGATACGACGACTCATTGGAAGCAACCACGAGTCGTGGTGAGACTCGCTGTGAGGGAAGTTCAGAAGCTTCAGTGGAAAACTAGCAATTGATAAAATGAGCCGTTATAAGGAACCACGACTAATCCTGTTGAGCCGTGGTATGAATCCAAAGTTAAATTCTAGGGAGTGCAGACGATGGATCGTACCACAAGTCGTGGTAGCCTCCAATGACTCGTTGGTACGTCCGTGGGATCGACCATTGCAGGTTTTAAGGGTGATTTAATTAAGGGAATCTTCTCCTTCCTATGCTCTAGGGCCCTGAACTACGTCGTTTTATGTTATTTTCTAGGCATGTTAAGATAGGTTAAACTCCCCTTGCATAGTCATTTCCATGCATGCAAAATTAGGAAGAATTAAGAGAGATCAAGACAATGCTCAAGCTCTCCTTCACAAATTCTCCATTAGGAATTCAAAGAGCTTTGAAATCTGATCTTACCCGGGTATATAGGGTTATGAATGGGTGTTTCTCTTCACACCCATGCCCAATCTCTATTGATTTATGAAAAACTTATCAAAAATCTCATGGGGTTTTAACTCAAATCTTATGGAATTTTAATAATTTACTAATGGGTTGTTCTAAATTGTGATTTAGATCATATTTTATGAATTTTGGTCAGATTTTACAACTGTTTTGATTAAAAAATTATTGATTTCGATTTCTACTAAATTAAGCCTAATTATGTATGATCTATGATGAATCGGGTTATGACCTTTACTTAAAGTGTTGATATTTACAAACCTAGCATGATTTATTATTTGAAATATGGATTTATTCAAATACCCATTATGAGTGGATGATTTACAAGTTATACGTATGATTTTCAAGTATGCATGAAACCTACGATTTATGAATTATATTTTGACCGACTCACGGGCCTTATGTCATGGCTAGTTCACATATGTACAAGTATGTTCATGATTATTATGATTTAACTAGCCCATGAATTCATGCATATTATACTATGAGCACTATATATGTTTTGGGAGTAGTATTTACCACCGAGTAGGTTCAGGGCCTAGGTTCTGCCCCTAATCTCCTAAACTACGTGCCACCGTAGGTATGTTAGGACCTCCCTTTTGACTGTCCCCAGCCCAAATGGCCTTTTTCATGTGTGATCACGTCTTTCATGGTTCTATCCTTGGCAAGGTACGAACACTCTCCCGACTAGGGTTACAAGTCAGGCTCCATGTCTGCTTGTATGCGGTGTGTCAACCCCACTATTTCTCATCATTTATGCATGTTTATGATTATATATATTGGCTCAAGTTATGTTCAATACAGGTTTTCTCTCATGATTATGATTACAATTGTATTATGAATGTTTTGAAAACCTTGGGCCTTATGTTATGTTGCGATATTTATGATACGAGCATGATTTCCTACTCTCATGATATTTTATGAGTTTTTACATAATTTAAATGTCCATTTTATTTACCTTGCATACTGGGTATGCTCCACATACTGACCGCATACTTTTTATGTTGTATCATTTCATGATACAGGACCCGGCTCTCAGGATCATCTCCATCCTTAGTCCATTGCAGAGTTTGTTATCAACTTGTTGCTGAGTCCTCATGTTCCGAGGGTCGTATGACTAGACACTTATGATGTTATATTTTTTCAGCTTTGGCCGGGATAGTTGGGGGTGTTATCCCATCAACCCATATATGATAGAGGCTTTAAGACCGCATATAGTATTCAGCTTATGTGTATGTCTTGTGCTTCCGAATGTTATGATTTGCTATATTACATTTATGTTTCTGCTATGTCTTATGCTCAGTATTCCGCCTTAAGTAAATGAAATTAGATATGCTTATGCCATAGGTCGACTTGGAGCCTCTCGGAGTTCCTTGTCTCCTGTTATGATCCCGGTCTACATTCGGGTCATGAAAGAACTGAAATACTAGAAACTAAGCAACTGAATATATAACTGATATGGTCAATAATGACCCTGGCTAATAGTCATAGACATGTCCTGAATTTGAAATATTGACTGAGCTAAACTGAAACTATACTGAGCTGAGCTAAACTGAATCTTAACTGAAATGAGCTGAATAGGAACTGTACTGACTAGCGGGAGAGTCTATAACCAACATATAACCACGTGAGATAGGCGTGGAGTTTGATATATACGCCCCATCGATAGGACCGAGTATACCTTGCCAGGGTGTAAAGGCATGAGCTAGCTGATCACGATTTTGGGGCCATAGGCTAATAAAATAACCTACAGCGACAACGTAGTTCTGGGAACCTGGGTGCGCTAGAACCCTGGTCCACTCGGTGCTAAGTCCTTCTCCCACTAGATAGTCCTAGTCTGACTACTAAGCTGATAGCTTTAAACTAGGGTCCAAGACTAAGTCAGGGATATTTATCTGGAAGTACCCTGAGAGTCTTATCGGACTACATTTTATAACTAGTGTTCTAAGACTGGCTAGAGCTGCTTATCTGGAAGCATCGTAACCGTCTGTAGAATAAACTAAAACTGAAGCTGGTGGTTCTAAGACTATCCAGAGTTGCTTATATTGAAGCATCATAACCGTCTAAAGAACAACTAATATCTTATAACTAACAAATGAGTCTAATGATATTTGGGAGGCATAACTGATACCTCAAGAAAAGATTGTAGTCAAACTGATCAGCTGACATTTCTTAAAATACTGAGTAGGCTAGTATTCTGAATGAAACTGGACTAGCATGAACCAACTGAGATAATCAACTGATATTAACAATATTGGAATCCCAACACTGATAGAATCTAGCAATATGAATAACTAGTCAATTTTGGTAGACTCTAACTTACTGCATTCAAAAGTTAGGGCTAGAATCCATTTTTACAGGAACAAGCATCAACATAGTCACAAAATAGTATAAATTTAACTACGATTATTCATGAATAATATTCCACATGATATATTTGAAATCTGGCTGAAAATTCATTCACATGAGAAACCTCGGGGCCTAGAATTAATAAGAAATTTTAAACATATTTTGGGGACACAAGAGAAAGACAATTCCCTTGCTAAAATCTCACATACCTGGTTATGAAAACCCCGGAGGAAACCCTTGAGAAGATCTGAGAAGAAAAGTTGATTGCGTAGCTTCTGCTCTGAGTTTTCTGAGAAAGTTCTACTATCTGACTTCTACGGGAATGACAAAAATGAAGTATATCATCGATTACCCCTCTAAATTCCCTGAATATAACCCAAAACGACGTATTTTAGGGATTAAAAAGGTGGATAGTTACAAAAATAACCCTGGGACAAAATCTGGAAAACTACCCAACAGGGACCAACAGGTCACTCTACGAGTCGTTGGTTAAGACCACGACTCGTTGGGACTAGTCATTAGTCCTGGGCTTGGATTTTTGAGCTTACTGGAACTGACAATGAGACCACGACTCGTTGGATGAACAGACGGGTCATTGGTACCTCCCGTGGCCACTGGCAGGAAAATCTGGGAAGCCCAACAATGAGCAACACAAGAATTCATTGGTAGAACCAACGGGTCATTGAATTGACTCGGTGTCTCCACTAGAAAAGTCTAAGGATTTCTGGACTTGTCACCACGAGTAGACATAACGACTAGTAGTGTGATCCAATGTGTCGTTGTTGCCACTCGTTGTCACTGAAGGAGTTACATGGGATCCCTAACCAACAACTCACACCACTTGTCGTTGTGTCAGACGACGACTCGTGGGTTCCAAGAAAAGGGATCACTGGGTTCTGAGCTGGGGATGCAACGAGTGACAGGATTACTCGTTGTTTCTCAGAATGGGTAGTTCCATGTCCCGTTGGTTCATGAAGGAACAAGGCAAGGCTGACCATGACCCAGACAACGGGTCATTGAAGCTGATCACGACTTGTTGTCTCAGTCGTTCTGAGGCAAAATTTCTTGTTTCTTCTAGATTTTTCTTGCAGAGTCTGAGTTTGGTCTAGAAAAGCTTTGGGGTGTTACAATATCTCCACCTTGGGATCATTCTTCCTCGAATGAAGGCTAAAACTACTAGAAAACTGGGGAAATTTTCTATAATTCCCAGACTAAGACTAAAAACTGATTTCTAGAGGAATGACTGACTCCAAACTGATTTAACCATGCTAACTAAGTTGATGCAACTAGAATGCACATTGAAAATCTAAATAGAGCTGATGAGTACAAAACTAAACAGAGTATTGAGGAGGAATTTAGTACCTGATGTTGGAATTGAACTGGAAGGGAATAAATGAGGGTATTTGGCCATCATGTATGCTTTTGCCTCCCATGTGGCACCCTCAACTAGATGGTTCCTCCACAAGACTTTCACCGAAGCAACTTCCTTGTTTCTCAGTTTACGAACCTGATGGTCTAGGATCTGAACTGGGACATCTTCATAAGAGAGACTATCCTTCACTCCCACACTGTCTAGTGGCACAACTAAAGTTGGATCACCGATGCACTTCTTTAATAGTGACACATGGAAGACTGGGTGCACAGATTCTAACTCTAGAGGTAATTCTAACTCAATATGCCACACTGCCAATTCACCTCAAAATCCTGTAGGGTCCCATATATCTCGTACTATGTTTCCCTTTATTTCTAAACCTCATCACCCCCTTCATGTGTGATATTTTATGGTAAACCCAATCATCTACCGCAAATTCTAACTCTCTCCTCCTCACATCAGCTTAAGACTTTTGTTGTCTTTGCGCTGTTTTCAACCTCTCCCTGATAATTTGCACCTTATGCATAGCTTGTTGAACTGAGTCTGGCCCTATCAAGGTATCTTCACCAACCTCAAACCACCCTATAGGAGACCTACACCTCCTACCATATAAAGCCTCAAACTGGGCCATCTGAATACTAGAGTGGTAGTTGTTGTTGTATGCAAACTGGATGAGAGGCAAGTGACCATCCCAACTTCCCTTGAAGTTGATCACACAGGCTCTCAACATATCTTCTAAAGTATGAGTAGTCCACTCTGCTTGTTCATCTCTCTGAAGGTGAAAAGTTGTGTTGAGCTTAACTTGGGTACCGAGTCCTTTCTAAAATGACTTCCAGAAATGTGAGGTGAACTGAGTACCTCTATCTGAAATTATTGACAAGGGCACCCTATGCAGTCTGACTAGCTCCTGGATATATAGCCTAGCACAATCCTCAGCTGAGTCTATAGTTTTAACTGAGGAAATGTGTTGACTTGGTCATCCTATTTACTATCACCCAAATTGAGTCATGTTGTCGGCGAGTATGAGGTAGACATGTAATAAAGTCCATATTCACATCTTTCCACTTCTTTATGGGAATGCTGATAACTTGAGTCATACCTCCAGCTCTCCGATATTCCACCTTAACCTGCTGGCAGTTTCGGCACTTAGCCACAAATTCCGTAGATCACGGTATATCTTAGTGGCACCTGAGTGGATAGAATATATCGAACTATGAGCTTCTACCAGTATCTGTTTTCTCAAGTCACCTACATTCGACACATATAGTCTACCCTGGTAACGGAGCACACCATCTCCCCCATTGGAGAAAGCCTCCACTTCTTTTCTAACAACTGCTTCTTTTAGATTAAGTAGTATAGATCTTCATCCTGCCTTGACTTAACATCAACAACTAATGAGGAATCTGATCAACTTTGCATTACTACTCCGCCCTTAGCTGAATCAACCAACTGCACTCCCAACAGAGCTAATATGTGAATATCTTTTGCTAGTTCTTTTCTGCTATCTTCAACATGAGTCACGCTCCCTATGGACATCCTGCTTAGGGCATCAACCACCACATTGGCCTTGCCCGGATGGTATAACACACTCATGCCATTATCCTTCAATAGCTCCAACCACCTTCTCTAGAGAAGATTCAAGTCTTTCTAACTGAACACATACTGAAGGCTCTTATGATCAGTGAAAACAACCATGTGAGCCCCATAAAGGTAATGCCTCCATATTTTCAATGCAAACACCACTATTACCAACTCGAGGTCATGAGTGGGATAGTCCTTTTCATGAACCTTGAGATGTATGGAGGCGTAAGCTATCACCTTACCCCACTGCATTAGAACACAACCGAGTCCCACTCTAGAAGTGTCACAATATACTATGAACCCATCCGTTCCTTCCAGTAAGATTAATATTGGAGAGGTAGTGAGTCGAGTCTTCAACTCCTGAAAACTCTTCTCACACATATCGGACCACTGAGTCAACATAGTCAAAAGAGACGCAATAGAGGAAAATCATTCTACAAAATGTCAATAATAACTGGAAAGACCCAAGAAATTTCTGATAGCAGTTGGGGAAGTAGTCTTGGCCAGTCTTTCACCGCTTCTATATTTTGAGGATCTACCTGAATACCCTCGCCCAAGACCATGTGACCAAGGAAACTCAAAGACTTAAAACAGATTTCACATTTGTTGAATGTAGTGAACAACTAGCTGTCTCTAAGCGTTGTGGCACTATCCTCAGATGGTTAGTATGTTCTCCCTCGTATCTGGAGTATACCAGAATGTCATTAATGAACATGTCTAGATACTGCTTTAAAACCCTGTTCATCAGGTCCATGAAAGTTGCAGAGGCATTAGTTAGTCCGACTGAGATCACTATTTGAAGCGGTTATTTAGAATCCTGGGAATCTATACATAAGAACGGATAGAGCGTAACTTCAACTAAGCATAAGAGAAATCATCTGAACCTGATGAGATTGGTATTCCTTAACTATTACTGTTGAGACTCCTCTATTAGGACACTCAAAATTTGACTTGGCTCATTGACTTATCATCTCCCCCTTAGCTTAAAGCCATCATTCTAAGGTTCTTGGATCTTTCTTAAGGTCGGGCCAAACCACTAACTCTTGACTTTCCAGTCATCTCTAAGGCTATCATTGAAGGCTTCATACCTATAACCACTCCATACCCTCCATGGAATAAATCTCATTCTAAAAATATTGGGGGGGGGAT
Organism: Datura wrightii; assembly: GCA_035772735.1. Classification (NCBI taxonomy): domain Eukaryota; kingdom Viridiplantae; phylum Streptophyta; class Magnoliopsida; order Solanales; family Solanaceae; genus Datura; species Datura wrightii. Next base: position 131,747,010 of record JASDFA010000006.1, read on the forward strand.
CTTGTACCTTATTCTATAGTTCTTGGGCCTAGAAGCATGCAAGGTTTGACATGAAAAACTCATAACATACCTGCGACTACATTTGGAGTTGGCTGCCACTTGCATTAGGTAACCTGCTCTCCTGAGATGGGCGAACTACTGTACTTGTTGATCTGGTGGTTGGAGCACTGGCTCTACCCTTAGCTGATGAGCAATCTCTGCATATGTGTTTGGTCTTTTCACACCTAAAACAAGCATCCAAACCAACACTTTCCCAGGTGTTTTCTACCACATTTCCGGCATGCTTGTCGACTAGATAGGGCTGCTAGAGGGGTGGTCGAGGCATGACCCTTTCGGCCACTCTACTTGGCTAACGAACAGTCTCAGAGTTTATGGACAAGTTGGCCACAATAGAATCAAGAATTTTAACACGCCAAGCACTCTCCTAAGTGAATATTTCTATATCGCCTACAAACTGGATAAGTAATCTCCCTTACCTTGGGCTTGCTCCCTCGAACCGGAGCCAAAGACCTCTAGTGGGGTTGATAGTGACTCCCACTACTTGACCCTTGCTGGGAACTCTCAAATCCTTTGGTCCCAGGCCTTTTGTTTCCCTTTTCTCCCCATTTGAACTCTCCATCCATTCTCGTACCCCAAACTTAGACGGACTTCTTCTCGTGAAGTCTTGAACCCTAGTAGTTGTCGCTTCTCTACTAGGGTTCGCTGATGCGATTGTCTACTAATTAGGTTGAGTGGTCATGGCTCGTACCAACACTCTAAAGGCTGCCCCAAGCTCTGCATCTGTAACCTGCCCAAGTAGAGGGCCCTCTAGAGTTGGTAAGGCTTGATAACTCCTGTTAGTTCTATGAGGGGATATGTTTCTGCACACGCGTATAGCACAAGTTAGAGGAATGGAGAGAGTTGAACTTGTAGCACAAGATAGAATCATGAAAGAAAGGAAATTTCCTAAAATGCTTCGTAGCCTTTTCATCGTAAGTGTGGTTTGCTTCACACCCATGCCCTCTAGAGTTGGTAAGGCTTGATAACTCCTGTTAGTTCTATGAGGGGATATGTTTCTGCACACGCGTATAGCACAAGTTAGAGGAATGGAGAGAGTTGAACTTGTAGCACAAGATAGAATCATGAAAGAAAGGAAATTTCCTAAAATGCTTCGTAGCGTTTTCATCATAAGTGTGGTGTGCTTCACACCCATGAAAAAGACTCTACTCAACGTGGCTCTCAGACACCCTAGGACACTCTAAACCTTGGCTCTGATACCACTTTTGTCACAACCCGAACATAGGCTAGATCGAGAGACGAGACAAAAACCCCGAGAGACTCCAAGTTGACCCATAAGATGAACATAGCGGTGAAGAGCATAAAAGAAGAGGAAGTCTGCATACATATGAATTTAAATGAGAGTCAACACTGATAAGCTGATATCCTAAATATTGTCTAAAAAAGCCTCTAACATAACTAATGAGCTAATTGGACAGAATCCCCAGCTAGCTTGACAATAGTCTAGACCTGAAATAACATAAGCATAGTTAAACTGACTGTCCTCGAAAGATGAGGACTCACCAGCACTAGCTAAATAGGACTGATGTGTGAAAAGGACTAATGGTGCAGCTGAGACTGATCTCTCTGACTTGTATCATGAAACGATACAACATAGAGTATATAGTCAGTACTTGGTATGCAAGGCAAGTAAAAATAAATAGTTAAAATACATAGGAGTTCATAAGAGTAGAACAGTTTAAAACATGATATGAATATCATTTTATAAACATAAGGGCTCAAGGTGTGTAAATTGTTTATAAATTAGTCATAACCGTAATCATAAGAGAAAACCTTATGAAACATAACTTGAGCCAAAATATCGTAAAGTCATATTCATGCATAAATCATAAGGAATAATGGGAGGACGCTTCTTAACCGACACCATCATGATAGAGCTTACATGATGCCCCAACGATTTTGCTAAAGTGGGCAGAGCCATCCCAGGTTGGCCAGGCAAGGGATGTAAATAGCGTGATATCACTAATAGGGACCCACCAAGATTCCATGAATATAAACCTACGTTGGCGCGTAGTTCTATGACCTCGGGGTTTACCTGAAAGCTGGGCCTACTCGGTGCGAGACACTACTCCTAAAAAACATGCACATGAGGGCTTGTATAAATATCACGAAATTATACATGATGTTCATGAGCTAGTTTAGATCATGATATACTTGAACATGCTCAAAATATGTGAGTTGACCATGAAAGGACCTTGAGTCAGCCAAAAGTCATAAATTCATAAATCATGAAGAACATGCATATTTAAGAAAGTTCACTATACTTGACGTTCATAAATCCATGAAGAGTGCTTGAAGAGGAATCACATCATTAATCATAAATCATAAATTAGGGATTGTGAGAATTGAAATCATAGTAGAATCATAAAATTTTATAAAAGCGAATTTACCCCTAAAAGTCCATAATCACACTTAAAACATAATGAATCATAATATCATAAAGACTTGAGGAATTCTTATAACCCCAACATGGAAACCATAAATTTAATATCAATTCAGCTATGCCCATAATAGAATCATGGAAGGGCTTCATAACTCAACACAAACCCTCTTAAATTATGAAATTTGGGTTTTGGGGAGTGGGTTATCATGAATTTGATTTGAAAAGGGCATGAGGGGTGGAAGAACCCATCATTAAATAAGCTCACATACCTGGAAGTTGGAAATCAACAACAACTCTTGAAATCCCCTACTTATTCTTAGAAGAAACTTGAGCAAGAACTCTAAAAGTTTGAGAGAACTTTGAGGAACCTGATCTTCTAATTAGAGTGTGGGGCTGATTATCCCTCTAAAACACCCTTTTCTAAGATTAAAATGATATAGTTTAGGACCTAGGGGCTTTGGAGTTATGAAAACACCCTTAATTAAATATAGGAAAAATGCACATGCCAGTCACCACGAGGGACAGCATGACTCGTGGTGACCATCACGACTCGTTAGGAGCAACTCGTGATGAACACTGCCCAAAAATCAACACTCAAAGTTTATTGCAGCATTCCAGATGTTGGCGCAGGCTTTGACTACTTAGGTCAATGAGCAAGCGGTGGCCCATGTGCCTCAGAATAGGAGTGCAGCGGCAGCTTGAGTTTGGGACTTTCAAGATAAATCCACCTGAGTTTCTTGAGTCTAGAGTGAATGAGGACCCGCACGAGTTTTTGGAGGAGCTATAGAAGATCACCCAGATTATGGGGTTGACAGGTGAATAGGGCACATACATAGCCTCCTATCAACTGAAAAGGGTTGCTTATATTTGGTAACGCTAGTGGAGAGACGTTAGAGTAGTGGGCGCAGTTCCTATGAGCTAGGATGAGTTCATGACTGCCTTCTTAAACAGATTATTTCCTAGGGAGTTGAGGGAGGCAAAGGCTGTAGAGTTCATCAACTTGAGGCAGAATAATATGACGGTGCAAGAGTACGCCTTGGAGTTCACCCAACTATCCAAGTATGTGTCGGAGATGGTTGCGGATCAGAGAGCTCTTATGAACAGATTTGTGCATAGGGTGTCAGATTTGCTGGTCAAGGAGGGTAGGACCGAAATGCTGAATAGTGATCTAGACTTCTCTAGATTGGTTATATACGCCCAGCATATAGAGGCAGACCAGATAAAGGAAAGGGAGAGAGAGGTGAAGATGTCCAAGATAGGCAGCCTTGGGTTTTCCCAGTAGAGGCCTAGTGGCAAACATCATCAGCAGTCTCACTAGAAATCATTGGCCCCAGCGCCGTCATTAGCCAGTGTTCCATCTAGACCTCAAGGTGATCGGAGGATTAGGGCATCAGGTTTGACGGGACAGAGGGATACACCAGTAGAGCGCACCTTTCCAGGCTATGAAAAATATAGTAACAACCACATAGGAGAGTGTCTAGTTGGATCAGATATTTGTTTTGGGTGTGCGAAACTGGGGAACATGTGCAGGGAGTGTCCTTTGGCTAGGCAAGGCGATAGTAGAGTTCGTGCCCAATCAACTAGTTCAGTAGCAACTCCAGCAGCACGTCTTTCTCAGCAGGGTGATCCGCTAGTGCAAGTGGTGGTCAGTGTGAAAACAGGTTTTATGCCCTCTAGTCTCGGTAGGAGTAGGAGGTCTCTCCAGATGTGGTCACTGGTATGTTGCAAGTATTTCATTTTGATGTATATGCATTATTAGATTCAAGGGATAACCTATCTTTTGTTACGCCTTATGTTTCTATTAGTTTCAGAGTCCATCCCGAAATCGTATCAAAACCCTTCTCAGTCTCTACTCTAGTTGGTGACTCAGTTGTAGCTCGACGGGTATATAGAAATTTCACTATCACAGTCCTTTAGAAAGTCACCCCAGACGATTTAGTAGAGTCAGACATGGCTGATTTAGATGTTATCTTTGGTATGGATTAGTTATATGCATGCTATGCCTCATTGAATTGTAAAACCCGTATGGTAGAGTTCCGATTTCTGGGTGAGCTAGTCCTAGAATGGAAGGGTAGTTCAGTTGTGCCTATAAGTCACCTTGTTTCCTACCTTAAGGCCAGAAAGATGATTTCTAAGGGTTGCATGTATAATCTAGTTCAGTTTAAGGATGTTACATCTAATATCCTAACTCTTCAGTCTGTCCCTGTTGTATGTGAGTAACTAGAGGTTTTCCCAAATGATCTACTGGGAGTCCCTCCCAAGCGGGAGATTGACATTGCTATTGACCTTCTTTACGATGCACATCCTATGTCTATTCCTTCTTATAGAATAACACTAGATGAGTTAAAGGAGTTAAAGAAGCAATTTAAAGACCTTCTAGATAAGGGATTCATAATACCTAGCAAGTCCCCATGGGATACACTAATTCTATTTGTAGAAAAAAAAGGATGGTGCTCTTTGTATGTGCATTGACTACTGGTAGTTGAACAAGGTTATAATCAAGAACAACTATCCCCTCCCTAGAATTGATGACTTGTTTGACCAACTTTAGGGTGCTAAGTGCTTCTCAAAGATAGACCTTAGATCTGGGTATCATCAGCTCAGAATTAGGGAGAGTGACATTCCAAAGACAACTTTTAAGACTCAGTATGGTCACTATGAGTTTGTTGTTATGTCATTTGTACTAACGAATGCTCCTACAACTTTTATGTAGTTGATGAACAAGGTGTTCAATCCATATCTGAACATGTTCATGATCGTCGTCATCGATGATATTCTCATATATTCTCAGAGTGAGAAGGAGCATGCCACTCATTTGAGGATAGTACTACAGACCCTCCAGAATCACCATTTATTCATTAAATTTAGCAAGTGTAAGTTTTGGTTGGACTCAATAGAATTTTTGGGCCATGTGGTGTCAAGCGAGGGTGTGCAGGTGGATTCTCAAAAGATAGAGGATGTGAAGAATTGGCTTAGACCAATTAGTCCTTTGGAAATTAGGAGTTTCCTCAAGTTAGCCGGCTATTGCAGGAGGTTTATTGAAGGACTTTTATCCATTGCAGCATCATTGACTAAGTTGACCCAGAAGAAAGTCAAATTTTATTGGACGAATGCCTATGAGAAGAGTTTTCAGGAGTTAAAGACTTGAACATTTCAACCCCAGTATTAACCCTACCTGAGGGTAAAAATGAATTCGTGGTGTATCGTGATTCCTCTAGGGTTGGTCTTGGGTGTGTTTTGATGAAGCATGGTAAGTTCATTGCATGTTCCTCTAGATAGCTTAAGACTCATGAGAAGAATTACTTGACGCATGATCTAGAATTGGCAGCGGTGGTGTTCGCATTGAAGATTTGGAGACACTATTTATATGGGGCCTACGTGGATGTGTTTACGGAGCACAAGAGCCTACAGTATGTGTTAACCTAGAAGTATTTGAATAATTGACAAAGAAGATAGTTAGAGCTACTCAAGGACTATGAAATTAGTATACTTTATCATCTCGGCAAGGCCAATATAGTGGGGGATGCACTTAGCAGACTGTTTATAGAGAGTGTTTCTCATGTGGAATATGGATGGAAAGAGTTCGTGAAGGATGTGCATCGGCTTGTAAGGCTAGGAGTTCGCCTCATTGATTCAATAGATGGTGGTGTCCTTATTCAGAATAGATCAGAATGTTCTTTGGCGATTGAGGTCAAGGCTAGGCAAGATGAGGACCCTATTTTGGTAAATTGAAGGAAGCAGTTCAGAATCAAAAGGTAGAGGTCTTCTCCCAAGGGGGAGATGGTGTACTTCCTTATCAGTGTCGTTAATTTTTATGGGTGTCGATTACTTGAGAGAATGAATGCTGCATAAGGCTCATGGCTCACGGTATTCTATCCACCCATGTGCCATCAAGATGTTCCATGACCTACGAAAAGTCTATTGGTGGAATTGCATGAAGAAGGACATAACAGATTCTGTGGCTAGGTGTCCAAATTGTCAACAAGTGAAACTGGAGCATCAAAGACCCAGAGGTGTGCCACAAGACATCAGTATCCCTATTTTGAAGTGGGAGGAAATCAATATGGACTTCATCAAGGGTTTACCTCGTACACGCCGATAGTATAAATCTATATGGGTGGTTATAGACAGATTGTCTAAAACAGCTCATTTCTTACCAGTCAAAACTACTAATTCAGCAGAGTATTATGCTAGACTGTATATTCAGGAGTTAGATCGGTTGCATGGAGTTCCCTTATCCATCATATTTGATAGAGGTACTCAGTTTACCTCCCCGTTTTAAAGATCATTTCTAAAAGGCCTTGGTACTCAGGTCAAGCTTAGCACAACTTTTCATCCACAGATAGATGGTTAGGCCAAGAGGACCATTCAGACTCTCGAGGATATGTTTAGAGCATGTCCAATTCACTTCAAAGGGGGTTTGGATGATCAGTTACCTATCCTCGAGTTCGCTTACAATAACAACTACCACTCTAGCATTCAGATGGCTCCATTTGAGATTCTTTATGGGTGGAGATATAGATCCCTTATTGAATTGTTCAAGGTGGGTAAGGCTACTTTGATAGGTCCATATTTAGTTCATGAAGTTATGAAGAAAGTTCAACTTATTAGAGAAAGGCTGAAAACAACTTAGAGTCGTCAAAAGTCATATGTCGATGTGAGAAGGAGAGAACTTGAGTTTGAAGTTGATGATTGGGTGTTTTTGAAGGTGTCTCCTATGAAGGGAGTGATGTGGTCCGGAAAGAAAGGGAAGCTTAGTTCAAGATATGTTGGTCGATACAGGATTGTGAGATGTGTTGGCAAAATGGCCTATGAATTGGAAATACCAGCAGAGTTGGCTTCGATGCATCCACTTATCCATGTATCATTGTTAAAGAAGTGAATTAGCGATCTGAATTTGGTTGTTCTGGTAGAGAGCATAGGTGTGAAGGATAACCTAACCTATGAGGAGGTACTAGTTGAGATCCTTAATTGTCAGGTTCATAAGTTTAGGAAGAAGGAAGTAGCCTCGGTGAAAGTTTTGTGGAGGAACCAGCTAGTTAAGGGAGCTACATGGGAAGCCAAAGCAGATATGATGGCTACATACCCACATTTATCCCCTTCCAATTCCAGTTCAGCTTGTGGTATAAATCTATTCCTTAGTACTTTATTCAGTTTCATGTCAAGTCCGTGCGTGTAACTTTCTTTCACATTTTAGTATGTATGTATATTTCACGAATTTAGTTCAGTCATGTATTTGATGTTTGAAGTCAGTCACTCCATCAGTTTTAGTTGTAGTCATTCCATCTTAGGATTTCAATTCCTTCCCTATCCGTTCAGTATGTTTAGCATACATTCAAGGATGAATGTTCCCAAGGGGGAGATATTGTAATACCCTGAAAGTTCCTAAACTAGATAAGAGAATTGGAAATGAGTTCAGCAGAAAAATATATATTTGTTCCTCAGAACCACTCGTGGTACGAGTCGTGGTAAGAAGTAACGGACTGTGGGTGGAGTCACGGTGGAATTCTGAAGTTGGATGCACAGGCCATCAGTCACACCATGAGTCATGGTGCATAGGTACGACTTGTGGTCAGGAGTCGTGGTGAGACACTAGGATGCCAGGGTTGGAAAGGACAGATCATGATACGACTCACTGTTGGAAACAACGAGTCGTTATAAGGGTCGTGGTTTGGAAGCTCTATGTAGGGATGTGTTGTCACGAGTGGTGTTACGACCCGTGGTTGAAAACCACGAGTCGTGGTTTGTAACCCGTGGAAAAATTCAGAGAAAATGAGAGTTGAGGCTCAGTGACAATAGGTGGACTCACAACCCATGGTGACATGTAACAACTCATTGTAGGCGCCTATAATTTCATCCTCAGGAACTAGTCCTACGACTAGTGGTGGCAACGAGAGGTGACCATGATTCATCACTTCATGGTACAACTTGTGGTAAGAGTCGTGACGACTGACAGTGCTTATTTTCAAGAACTTTTATTAAGGGTATTTTGTAAATCTAAAGCTCCTAGTACTAAACTACGTCATTTTAAGCCCTGAAAGAAGTGTATTAAGGGAGTTTAACCTATTTAATTCATTCAAGTCCCATGCATGCAAGTTTAGAGGTTTTCCATTGAAGATCAAGCTTAAGCCCTTCAATTTCTTTTCCAGATCTCTTAGGCTTTCAAAGACAAATGTAGATTCAGTTTACCCAGGTATGTAGGGCTATGAATGAGAGTTCCTTTCACTCTCAAGCTCAAAATTCTCCTCAATTCCATGAATTTAAGTTCTAAATGAAGTTCGTGATCTTATGGGGTTTAAATTAAATTTTATGAAATTATCTATAATTTATTCATGGTTTAATTCCTTTCATGTTTCAAAGCATGTTTTAAGATTCATAGGCATATTTTATACATATTTTGATTATATATTCATGGTTTTAAGTTTTTAAAAAATTATGCCAATTATACAAGTTTCATGAAAAGTCAAGTTTATGATTCTATTATGATTTCAATTCTCCAAGCTCTAAATTATGGTATAAGATTTATGATATGATTTACTACAAGTATTCTTCATGAATTTATAAATTTCAAGTATGGTGACTTGCTCAAGCATGTATTTTCTTCATGATTTATGAGTTCATGATTTCGGCAGACTCACGGGCCCTTATTTCATGGCTAGTCATATATTTCATGTATGATCAAGTATGTTATGATTTAACTAGCCCATAAAATTCATGTATGATTTCATGGTAATTATATAATCCCTTATATATATGTTTTTGGGAGTAATGTCTAGCACTGATTAGGCCAGCATTCAGGTAAACTCCCCAGATCTCATAATTACGTGCCATCATAAGTATATATATTCATGGTTAACTCTATGGGGTCCTTATTAGTGATATCACACCAAGTATCTTTCCTTGCCTTGGCAAGCATGGGACATCTCTGCCGACATGAGTGAGATAGTTGGGGCATCATGTAAGCTCTATTATGATGGTGTCGGTTAAGACGAGTACTCCCATTGTTCCTCATGAATCCAGTTATGCATGTTATGACATTATGAGATTACGTTTTCAATAGGTTTGACCCAATGATTAGTTTATAAGCTTTTACATACGATTTCAAATATGGCAAGTCATATGATTTTATTCCTAACTTTTAGTCATTCTATTCAAATGCGAGATTTAGTTATGATTATACATGTTTTCAGATATCATCATGCAGTCCCTACTCTCATGATCTTACTTTTTATATTTATGTGCATGCTTTTAGTTATACTTACTCATCCTATTTTATTTACCTTACATATTCAGTACATTCCACGTACCGACTGCATACTCTATGCTGTCGTTTTATGATACAGGTTCAGACGCTCAAATTCAGTTCTACCGTTAGTTTTGTTTCCCCTTAGTCCAAATCAATTCTTGTTGTTGGTGATTTGTCATCAGCCAAGGACCTTCAACTTAGTGTTTTATTTTATTATTTCAGTTTCATACTCTTACTGAACTAGTTGAGGATGTTTTCCCATTAGCTCTTTAGTTATGTTAAAGGCTTTTCAGACAATATGTAGAATCTCAGCTTGTCAGTGTTAACTCTATTTATGATCATTATGTATGCAGACTTCCTCTTATTCATATTTAGTATATTAGTTTCTGTTAATTTATTCTCTTTAGCCGCTATGTTCATGCCATAGATGACTTGGAGCCATTCATGGTTCTAGGTTTTGTGTCTTGGTCCGGACCTATTTTTGGGTTGTGACAGCCATTTCTCAAAATTGAAAGTTTAGGAAACAATAAAAAACTTTTTTCTCTCTTTCCTGTCAAAAAGAGAAAAGAAAAGAGAGACAGAGAGAGAGAGAGAGAAAGAATCTTTAACAATTTATTTCCAAAGTTCTACTCAATGTATGAAGGACCATACTTGGGGTCTCGAAGATAGGATCTCAAAGGTATGAAACAATATAAACTTATAAAGATTACATAATATAACCACCTTGACAATCGAGAGGTTAGGTCTCAGCTATCAGCGTCATTATCAAAGCTACTATCAGACATTTCAATAATTGAAAGCTCCTCTTCTGAAATAAGAGTAGGCCTCCCATCATCAAAATCTAATCTACCTGCAAGATCAACCAAGGCCTAAGACTTGGTGATCTCCTTGTCAAAGTCAAGGTGCATTAACATCCTTTAAAATTTGGGTTCGCGTGATCTGAGCTTTCTCAAAGTTGTGGTGTTTCGTTCTGAGCCTGGCTCTCTCTGTTAGAATGTTAATTTTCTTCTTTAGGCAGTATATCTCTTCATGAGGTGACACTAGTATGAAAAGAGATAAAGAACTCTTGACATGATGATGTAATTTGATACTCGCTCGGAGGATGCTATCGTTTAGTTCAGTACCTACACGAGACTCTACCATATTAAAATTTGAAGGCTAAGGTATTTTTTTCCTTTTTCTTTTAATATATCTAATTTTATGAAATTTTAGTTTGTTTCCCTTCAAAGTTTGGGCAAGAACCACCTTTCCTGGGTGTTGGTGAAATCTATTTGGACGCCATGTGTCTTAGAGAATGACAATAAAGCATCAAACCAAGGTTGTGCTAAGGCTATGATATTCTTTCATCCTCATCCTAATTAAATTCTTAAAATTGAATATCTCATGGTTAAGGATCCACTTGTTCTGTGGAATAGTCTGAAACAAAGGTATGACCACCCGAAGATGGTCATCCATCCAAAGGCACGATATGATAGGATGCATCTGAGGTTTCAAGACTATAAGTTTATTCATAAGTACAACTCTATCAGTGTTCAGAATTGTTTCTTAGTTCAAACTATGTGGAGAGACTATTAATGATGTTGTATGATGAAAAAGACGCTCTCCACCCTTCATGCCTCGAATGTTCTCTTGAAGTAGAAATATCGAGAGAAAGATTTCAAAAAGTATTCTGAACTGATTTTTCATCTTCTCGTGACTGAACAAAATAATGATTTTTTAATTAAAAATCATGAGAATCGAGCTACTAAATCAATACCATTTTCTAAAGTGAATGAGGTGTACGCCCAACATGCTAAGCATGGAAAAGATTGTGACTCTGGTCGTTGTCGTGGTAGTGATTATGGTCAAGAAAGAAATTATGTTTCTGGTATTAATTATTCATCAAAAAAAATACCATCAAAAGACAAAAGAAAAGGATGAGAAGTGTGAAGCAGTTGGATGCTTTCAATGTAGTGGAAAAGGATACTATGCACATGACTGTCGTATTCCCAAACACGTGACTGAACTTTATAAAGAATCAATGAAGAAGAAAGAGAAAAATTCTGAGGCTGATTTTATCTTTGAAAATTATGTGGACATCACATGTTTGGATGCAGCAGATATTTTTTAGCACCCTTATGGAAATATAGATCACTTGATTGGTAATGGTTCAATAGCTATGGAAGAGTGAAATTTTTTTAATTTTTTTAGTGATAGTATTTAGTGAATAAAAAATCATGTAAAAATAGTTGTTTACATGAGTACTAATTTTATTATTAGTATTAATTGATTTAGTCGTATTACCTCACTATTAGTCACATTTGATTCTTTCTTTTATAAAAGATGAATTCTATTTGAAAAAATAACTTCTTCTGTTTTGACATAATTTTATGTGAGAGAAATCCTCAAAATGGTTGTCATGACTGTTACGATAATAAAGAACAACAAATTTTTATTTTAATATTAATGTTTGTTTGCCTCTTTAATAAATAAAGTTAAGTCACTCGACTACTTTTTGGTGGTAAAAATAATCAAAACTGACATATCTTAAAAAGATTTGAGACCTAGTACACTTGAAATACAGAAAAAAAATCTGTTAAATTAATAGTAGTGTATAACTAAGGTAAATAGTACAGTCCTTTTATTTTTGTATAAGATTTGAAAGATGTCATTGTCATGCTTTATCTTTGACCAAGATGATAGTTGTATCCTAATAGAACTTCTAGAAACATTGCATATGTAGCTAAATGTCATGTCATCCTTATCATGATAGTCTATTAGTCGAGTACTATTTTTATATTAAGTATTATTAAAAATTATTAAAATATTAAGTGCAATAAATATATCAAAAATAGTTTGCTGTAAAGTTATTACCTAGTTATTTAATTATTATACACTAGTTACTGTATTTTTCACTTGCAAAAATGTCAAGTCACATCACTTATCCGCATAAACACAATGATCAAATTGATATACTATGTGCATGTGTTTATTACTGTATTAATTGTTTAATAGAAGACATTCAATAATTTATTATTTTGCACTTTGTATAAAGTTTCATATATTTTTTATTTTATATATGTCATTTTGTTTGAAAATACGGATAATTCTCAAAGAAAGTTGTCCAATTATAAAGACATACTTTTGATTTATTCTAGTACAACACATACGATATTTAAAGACAAGAAATATTTTTCTCATTCAAATATGGGCAAGATAAATGTTACTATAATTTCTAGTAGTACTAATTTGATTGAAGGCTTTGGAAAAACTATTATTATCTTGTCTAAAGGAGCTAAGCTCATCATAAATAATGTTATATTTTTTCCTAAGTCTTAGAGAAACTTGTTCAGATTTAAAGATATCTGTAAAAATTGTTATCAAATCAATACAATGGATGAGATGAATCTTAAATATGTTGGTATCACCAAGAACATCTCTAGGTAGACTTGTGCTATAAGAAGAGTTCCTTGCTTTATCTGTTGGCTTGTATTGGACAAAGATTAGTGTAATTGAGCCACATTCTATAGTAAACCATAAGTTACTAATTCCAATACTTGTATTTTGGAATAATTGTCTGGGGCACCTTGGATCTATAATGATGAGATAAATTATAGAAAATCCAAATAAAAATCCATTAAAGAACTTGAAGGTTCTTTAAAATAGTGAATTTTCTTGAACTGCTTCAAGGCAAGTTAATTGTGAGACTATCACCAATGAAGGTTGAGATTGAGTCCCCTACGTTCTTGAAATATATACATGGGGATATTTATGGATCTATCCACCCACCAAGTGGGTCGTTTAGATACTTTATGGTCCTAATAGATAGTTCTTCTATATGGTATAATATGTGTCTATTGTCATCTCGCAACTTGCAGTTGCAAAATTATTGACACAAATAATACCATTACAACAAAAGTTTTCTGATAATCAAATTAAGTCTATTTGCCTTGATAATGCTGCTGAATTTTCATCCAAAGAATTTAATGATTATTACTTATCAATTGTGATTAAAGTTGAACATCTTGTAGCTCATATTCACACTAAAAATGGTCTTGTCGAGTCATTAATTAAATATCTACAGTTGATGTCGAGACTATTTCTTATGAAAACTAGCTTTCCCACTTCTGTTTGAGGTCATGCAATTTTGCATCTTACAATACTTATCCGTCTCAGACCGACAAACTATCAACAATTCTCTCCGTTGTAATTGATTTTAGGTCAAGAGCCTAATATATATCATCTGAGAATTTTTGGATGTGTTGTATGTGCCTGTAGAACTGCTACATTGCACGAAGATGGGTCCATAAAGTAGGTTAGGTATTTATGTTGGGTTTGAATCGCCCTTCATTATTCACTACCTTAAACCATTAATTGGAGATACTTTCACCGCTCCATTTGCAGATCATCGGTTTGATGAGATTGTGTTTCCAAAATTAAAGGAAGAAAATAATGAAATTAAAATAAAAATTTTGCAGAAAAATCAATCACTGTCTCATCTTGATCCACGTGCATGTGCTTCTACTTATGAGCGAGAAGTACAAAAGATTGTTTAGCTATAGAATATTGCCAATCAAATGTTAGATGCATTTACAGATTTGAATATCATAACTAAATCAAATATTCCTGCAGAGAATGTCCCAATTTGAGTTGATGTCCATGTAAGACCATCTATTAGTTTCATAACTAATGAATCAAAAGCACACCTAAAGTGTGGTAGATTATTGGGTTCTAAGGATCGAAATTTTAGAAAAATAAAAATAAATGGTCAAGATAAAACTACAAAAGAACCATATATGAAAGTTCAAGATTTGAGCAATTTTGATATCCATGAGGGAATCAATGAGCCTGAGAATCAAGAAAATGATGAACTATCCATAACAAGTGATGTTGGAATTAATTGATCAAAAATAGTGGTGGTTATGTCTTTTCATATAATGTTGCAACAAAAATTATGCAAGATAGTGAGGATCTTGAACCTCAATCTGTCAAAAAGAGTCGACAAAGAAACGATTGACGAAAATAGCAAGAAGCAATTCAATAAGAGATGAATTCATATGTCAAGCATGAAATTTTTGGACCTATAGTTCAAACACCTAATGGTATTAAACATGTTGTCTATAAAGTGTATAAATGGGATCTTTGTGCGAAGAACAAAAATGATAGAAATGAAATACAAAGGTATAAGGCACGCGTTGTTGGATATGGGTTTTTACAAAGGCATGGTGTTGATTATGAGGAGACATACTCACCAGTTATAGATGTAATAATATTGTGTTATCTCATTAGTTTCATTGTCCATGAGAGGCTTAAAATACATTTGATGGATGTGGTTATGTCCTATCTATATGGATCACTTGATAATGAGATATGCATGAAAATTATCGAAGGATTTAAGATGCCTGAAGCATATTGTTCAAAGCCTCAGGAAATATATTCAATTAGATTACAAAAGATTATTGTATGGTTTGGGTATAGCCGTCTTAGTGAGTATTTATTTAAGGAATATTATATAAATGATGAAATTTACACATGTATTTTTATAAAAAACAAACATCGTAGTTTGTCATACTTGTTTATGTTGATGATAAATCTTATTGGAACTCCACTAGAGCTTCAAAGGAAAATTGATTATTTAAAGAATGAATTTGAGATGAAATATCTTTGAAATACAAAATTATGTATTAGTTTGCAAATTGAGCATTTATCAAATGGTATCTTTGTTCATCAATCTGCCTATATAAAAAGGGTGATGAAAATATTATATATAGATGGACCACATCTATTAAGTACTCCGATGGTTGTTCGATCACTTGATGTGAATAAGGATCCATTTCGACCTCAAGAGAACAAGGAAATTCTTGGTCCTGAAGTACTATTTCTTAGTTCAATTGGTGCACTAATGTATCTTGCTAACACTAGAAGACCTAATATAGCCTTTTTAGTTAATTTATTAGCAAGGTATAGTTCTGCTCCTACTAGGAGGCATTAAAACGGGATCAAACACATAATGCGGTATCTAAAAGAGAATATGTATATGGGACTATTTTATTCTAATAATTGTAGTCCCCATCTTGTTGGTTATGCTGATGCAGGGTATTTATCTAACCTACAAAAAAATTTGACCTCAAACTTGCTACACGTTCATATTTTGAGATACTGCCATATCTTAGAGATTTACAGAGCGGTCTCTCGTGGCCACTTCATCAAATCACGCTGATATAATAGATATTCATGAAACAACCCGAAAATGTGTGTGGTTGAGGTCCATGATATATCTCATTAGAGAAAAATGTGATTTGAAATGTGACAAAGTACCAGTAATTTTATATGAAGATAATGTAGCAGGCATAGCATAACTAAAGGGAGGATTCATAAAAGGAGATTGAAAAAAGCACATTTCAAGAAAGCTTTTCTACATACATGAGCTCCAGAAGAATAGTGATATCAATGTACAACAAGTTCATTCAAGTGACAATGTGGCTAATTTGTTCACCAAATCTCTACCAACTGCAAATTTCAAGAAAATGGTGCACAATATCAGGATATAAAGATTCAAGGATGTTCTCATTCGGGGAAGTTAATACGCAGCGTACTCTTTTTTCCTTATAGGAATTTTATAATACCCCAAAAGTCCCTAAGATCAGACCTGGGGATTTTATCACGAGCTGGACATAGACCCGGATCGTAACACGGGAAAAGAAACCCCGAGAGGCCCCGAGTCGACCCATGGCATAAGTATACATCTAAACTCATATCACTTAAGGTGGAATACTAAACATGAAATGTAGTGGAAACATAAACGTAACATAGCATAGCATAGAATTCGGGAAGTACTAGACATACACATAAGTTGAGTACTACATGTGGTTTGAAAGCCACTATCGTATAAGATAGGTTGATGGTACAACATCCCCAACTAACCAGGAAAAATTGAAATAAAAGATCATTATACATGTTTATTCATAAGGTCCTCAAAACATGAAGACTCACCAATAAAGATGATACCAACTTCCGGAATGAACTAAGGATGGAGATGAGCCTGAGAGGTAGGTCCTGTATCATGAAACAATACAACATAGAAAGTATGCGATCAGTAAGTGAAATGTACCGAGTATGCAAGGTAAGTAAAAGGGACATTTAAAATATGTAAAAACTCATAAAACATCATAAGATTAGGACATCATGCTTATATCATGAATATCGTGACATAACCTAAGGCCCAAGGGTTTCAAAACATTTGTAATACATTCGTAATCATAATCATGAGAGAAAAGTTGTATTGAACATAACTCGAGCCAATATACATAATCATAAACATGCATAAATCATGAGGAACGGTGGAAGATTCTCATAACCGACATACCCCATATGAGCACACATGGAGCCCGACTTGTAACCCTAGTTGGGAGGGTGTTTGTACCTTGCTAAAAGTAGAATCATGAAAGGCGTGATCACACATGAAAAGGGCCATTTGGGACAGGGACAGTCACAAGGAAGGTACCAACATATCCTACAGCGGTATGTAGTTTATGAGATCCGGGGCATAACCTAGGCCCCGAACCTACCCGGTGTTAAATACTACTCCCAAAACATATATAGTGCTCATAGTATAATATGCATGAATTCATGGGCTATTTAAATCATAATAATCATGAACATACTTGTACATATGTGAACTAGTCATGACATAAGGCCCGTGAGTCAACCAAAACATAATTCATAAATCACAGGTTTCATGCATACTTGAAAATCATACGTATAGCTTGTAAATTATCAAATCATAATGGGTATTTGAATAAATTCATATTTCAAATCATAAATCATGATGGGTTTGTAAATATCAATAATTTAAGTAAAGATTATAACCCGATTCATCATAAGATCATACATAATTAGGCTTAATTTAGTAGAAATTGAAATCAGTAATTTTATAATCAAAATAGTTGTGAAATCTAATCAAAATTCATAAAATATGTTGTAAATCACAATTTAGACCAACACATTGGTAAATCATTAAAATTCCACAAGATTGGAGTTAAAACCTCATGAGATTTTTGATAAATCTTTCATAAATTGATAGAGATTGGGCACGGGTGTGAATGGAAACATCCATTCGTAACCCTACATACCTGGGTGAGATTAGATTTCAAAGTTCCTTGAATGCCCAAGGGAGAATTGATGAAGAAGAGCCTGAGGATAGGCTTGATCTCTCTCAATTCTTCCTAATTTTGCATGCATGGGAATGACTAAAGCAAGGGGACTTAATGTATCTTAACATGCCCAAAGAATAACATAAAATGATGCAGTTTAGGGCCCTAGAGCATTGGAAGGATGATAATACCTTAATGAAAATACCCTAAAAATCTGCACTGGTCGATCCCACGGATGTACCTACGAGTCGTTGGAGGATACCACCACTCGTGGTACGATCCATTGTCTGCACTGCCCAAAACATGACTTCGGATTCAAGCCACGACTCAACAGGACGAATCATGGTCTCTTCTAATGGGTCATTATATCGATCGTTGTTAGCTTACTGATGATCCCGAGTTTCCCTTACAACGAGTCTCACCATGACTGGTGGTGTCCTCCAATGAGTTGGGGTATCCTTCCGTTAGGTTCACTAGAAATTTAGCACTCCAAACAAAAACTGGCTACCATAGGTCGTTACATCCCACCATGGGTCATAAGACGACCCGTGGCATCCCCAACTGCCAAAGCTTCGAACCAATCACGATTGCCAACAGAACAACGAGTCGTTCCATCGTCCGTCCTGCACACTTTTCCCCAGTTTCCGCAAACATCCAATTTTTTATCCTAGGTCTAATATTAGGCAGCACTTTCAAGGTATTACAATATCTCTGCCTTGGGAACATTTTTTCTCGAATGTTGGAAACAAGTAGAGAACAGCGACATACAATCACTATACCCAAATACTGATCGTTTAGACTGAAAACTAAAGGAATGACTATCTCTGCTTCATACTATATAACTAAACTGATTTCATGATTCAAATACACATTCATATACATATAAGAAACTTGAACATATGAACTGAACATGAAAACTATGTAGAGTTATAGGGAAAAAATGACACCTCAAGTCGAAACTAAGCCGGTAGGGAATAAATGTGGATATTTAGCCATCATATCCACTTCGGCTTCCCATGTAGCTCCTTCAACATGCTGATTCCTCCATAATACTTCAATTGAAGCTACTTCCTTGTTCCTTAGCCTCTGAACCTGATGATCCAATATTTCCACCGGAACCTCCTCATAGCTAAGGTTATCTTTGACACTAACACTATCCACCGAAACAACTAGATCTAGCTCTCCCAAATATTTCTTCAGAAGTGATACATGAAACACAAGATGCACGGAAGATAACTCTGAGGGCAACTCCAACTCATACCCACCTTGCCAACTCTTCTCACAATCCGATAGGGGCCAACATAGCGGGGACTAAGTTTTCCTTTCATCCCAAACAGCATCACTTCCTTCATGGGAGATACCTTCAGAAACACCCAATTGTCCACCTCGAACTCCAACTCTCTCCTCCTCACATCGGCATAGGAATTTCGGTAGCTCTGAGCGATTTTCAACCTGTCCCTTACCAACTGAACCTTTAGCATAGCCTCATGAACCAAATAAGGTCCTATCATAGCTGCCTCACTAACTTCAAACCATCCGATGGGAGATCTACACCTCCGCCATAAAGAGCCTCGAACAGAGCCATCTGAATGCTGGAGTGATAGTTGTTATTGTAAGCAAACTCAATCAGGGGGAAGTGATCATCCCAACCACCTTTGAAGTTTATCAAGAATTCTCTCAACATGACTTCAAGAGTTTGGATGTCCGCTCCTCTTGACCATCTATTTGCGGATAAAATGCTATGTTGAGTTTCACCTGAGTCCCTAGCCCTTTTGGAATGACCGCCAAAACTGAGAGGTAAATTGGGTACCTCGGTCTGAAATGATGGACAAGGAAACTCCATGCAATCGAACTAACTCCCGGATATATAGCTTGGCATAATCCTCCATTGAGTTCGTAGTCTTGACTGGTAGAAATGAGCAGCTTTGGTCAGCCTGTCTACCACCACCCAAATAGAGTCGTACTGTCGATGAGTACGAGGTAGCCCTGTTATAAAATCAATGTTAATCTCTTCCCACATCCAAGTGAGAATGCTAATATCTTGAAGTATTCCTCCCAGCCTTTGATGCTCAACCTTTACTTGTTGTCAGTTCAGGCACTTGACTACGAATTCTGCAATATCCTTCTTCATGCCATTCCACCAATAAATCTCCCGTAAATCATGATACATCTTGGTGGCACCTGGATGAATAGAATACCTGGATCCCATGAGCATGCAACATCCGTCTCTTTAAGTCATCAACATCTGAAACACACAGGCGACCCTGGTACCGAAGCACACCATCTCCACCTTGGGAGAAGACCTCCACCTACTGACTTCGAACGGCATCCTTCAATTCCACCAAAATCGGGTCCTTATCTTGTCTAGCTTTCACGTCAGTCACCAAGGACGATTCTAATCCGTTCTGGACAATAACACACCATTGGTCGAGTCAACCAACCTAACTCACAACCTTGCAAGCCGATGTACATCTTTCACCAGCTCCATCTTCTCCTCACCCATATGGGACACACTCTCCATTGAGAGTCTACTAAGTGCGTCCGCTACTACATTAGCCTTACCCGTATGGTAAAGGACACTTATATTGTAGTCTTGAGTAGCTCCAACCATCTTTTTTCCGTATATTCAGATCCTTCTGCATGAACACATATTGTAGGCTCTTGTGGTCCGTAAACACATTCACACAGAACCCATACAAGTAATGTCTCCATATCTTCAATGCAAACACCACTGCGACCAATTCAAGATCATGGGTTGGATAATTCTTCTCATGAACTTTCAACTGTCTAGAGGCATACACTATTACTTTCCCATGTTGCATCAATACACACCCGAGTCTGATTCTTGAAGCATCACAATACACCACAAAACCATCTGTACCCTCGGTAGGGTCAACACCGATGCCATAGTAAGTCGAATCTTCAACTCTTGGAAGCTCTTCTCACAAGACTTTGACCATTGAAACTTCACCTTCTTCTGAGTCAATTTGTTCAAACGTGCTGCAATGGATGAAAACCCCTCAACAAATCTCCGGTACTAGCCAGATAAACCCAAGAAACTCCGAATATCTGAAGGATTCACCGGCCTAAGCCAATTCTTCACCGCCTCTATTTTCTTGGAATCCACCTTGATGCCCTCACTTGATACCACATGGACCAAAACTGCTACCGAGTTCAACCAAAACTCACATTTGCTGAACTTAGCATACAATTGGCGATCCTTGAGAGTCTAAAGCACTACTCTCAAATGGGCAGCATGTCCTCCTCGCTCCGAGAGTATATAAGGATGTCATCAATGAACACGATCACGAACATATCCAAATATGGTTTGAAGACCCGGTTCATCAGGTCCATAAAAGCTACAGGAGCATTTGTTAGTCCAAAAGACATAACTACAAATTCATAATGACCATACCATGTCCTGAAGGTTGTCTTCGAGATAGCGCACTCCCGAACTCTGAGCTGATGATATCCAGACTTGAGATCTATCTTTGAGAAACACTTGGCACCTTAAAGCTGGTCAAACAAATCATCGATCCTGGGTAAAGGATATCTGTTCTTGATGGTGACTTTGTTCAACTGTCGATAGTCAATGCACATCTGAAGTGAACCATCCTTCTTTCGGACAAATACAACTGGTGCACCCCATCGAGACTTGCTTGGTCTAATGAAGCCCTTATCTAAGAGGTCCTTCAACTGATCCTTCAACTCTTTTAGCTTGGCTGGAGCCATCATATAAGGAGGGATAGACAAAGGCTGCATGTAGAGTGATGAAGGGCGTATTTACACACTTCATAGATATATTTTTGCCTATACTTTACTATGTTTTGAGAATAAATTATGTGTGTTTGCATGAGATTATGTTATATATTTGTAAAAATAGCTAACACATGTGATTAGATATTTTTAGGGTTAAAAGTGATGGATTTGGGTGTATTTGATACATTTGGATTGAAGTTGAAGAAGAAGGAATGCACTAAGAAAGAATTAAAGAGGAAAAAAAAGAAATAGTGTAATGCAACCCCCGCCCGACCAGCAAGGTAGGCACAAGTCCAGGCGTGAGGAGCCCAGCTTCCCAGTGCAATAAGGCACGCGCAGCAGCACTCTCCCAGCATGATGGAGCATGCGACGCTGCACTGGACGCGGCAGCAGGGGCAACGCGGTAAAGGCTTCCAATGCCCTAAAATGGGTTTCCCACTTCAACTTGGAAAAAGAACCTTGAATACCAAGTCAAATTCATCAAGGAACAAGCAAAGTATAAATCTACTACTATAAATACCCCTTCTATTTTCATGTAATAGCCAAGTCTTGAAGTTGTGAAGACATAAGTTTTAGAGAAGGCTTTTTTCTTGGAGTTCTTAGTTTACAATAAATTTGAGAAGTCATATTTTGAGATGATTGTAAAGTTGTTCTTCCGAATTTTGCATTTAAAAAAGTGAAGGTTCTTCAAATCATTGTTGTAAGTATAAATTTTAGTTTTTATTTATGAACGCTATTAATTTATTTATGAACATGATAGGCTAAAACCACCACAACTAGGGTTGTGGGAACCATGGTGAATTAAGGAGCTAGGGTTGCATAAAGTGATTTTAAACCAATACAAACATTTATATTGTATTCTCTTCATCTTTAATGATTCTTAATTGTGCGCAACATTAGGAAGTGCCCGAATTCTTTAGTTGCTTTGGTCGAAGAGGTAGAGATTAGGAAAAGAGAATTATAACAGAACCTTGATCTTGATGATCATTGTATTAACTTGAGTTATGGTCGCAGGATAGTTATAGCTGGAACTTAGTGATAATAGATAGTTTGAAACCACTCATGAGACTTGGTCGAGTAATTGAGTATAGTCATTCAATAGGGATTAGTCGGTTGTTTGAAGGAACCTAAGTTATCAGTACTATAAGTAAAGTATGGGATAGATCACTAGTGTGAAACCCGAAGTAGTTAAGGATCCATGGGGAACACTTACCCTAGTTAATTGCATTAATTTGAAAATAACCATCAATTTTTCAACATTGTTACTTATTAATTTTACAAATCCCCCCTCTTAGGAAATAATTAACTAAAAATCTTAAGCACTAGCGTTCTTCTATATCCTTCCATATTCCCTGTGGGATCAACCCCAACCTCTACTTGGGTTCTTTATTGACAACGTCTGCTTCTCACTTCACTAAGAGGTGTGGTTTGAGTGTTATCATCGTGTAGGAGGTCGATACCAAAATCGATTTCCCTCTCCGGAGGAACACCTGGTAAATCATCTGGAAATACCTCTAGGTACTCACGCACCACCAGAACTGACTGGATAGTCGGGGTCTCGGATTTAGCATCTTTAACCCTAACTAAATGATACATGCAACCCTTAGAAATCATCTTTCTGGCCTTGAGATAGGAAATAAAATGACCTACAGGCACGACCAAACTACCCTTCTACTCCAAGACTGACTCACTTGGAAAACGGAATTCCACTCCACGGGTTCTACAATTAACAGAAGCATAACACGCATACAACCAATCCATGCAAAGAATAATATTAAAGTCAGTCATGGAAAACACTACAAGGTCTGCGGAGGTGACTTTTTGCAATATAGTGACCGGGCATCCTTTATACACTCGCCTAGCTACAACCGAATCACCAACAGGAGTAGAAACTGAAAATAATTTTGACAGAGTCTCTGGACTAACTCCAAAGCTACTAGCAATGTAAGAATTCATAAAATACAAAGTAACCCCTGGATCTAGCAAAGCATAAACATCAATATGGAAAACTCATAACATACCAGTGACCATATCGGGGGAGACCTCCTTCTCCTGACGGGACAGTAAAGCATAGAACCTGTTCTGTCATTGACCGCTGGCTGAACTGGTCGAGGCACCCTGCTGAGGGGGATGGGATGCTGCAGCGGCCGAGCTGGCTGCTGGCATACGGGCTCTGCCATCCTTGGATCTGGCTGAAGGGAAATCCCTGAGTCTATGTCCAGGTTTGCCACACCCGAAACAAGAATCCAAACCAACTAGGAACCTCCCTGAATAATTCTTTCCGCACTTCGCACAAGCCAGGAAAGTGCGCTTTATCTGCATACTACCCTGGCCTCTCGAATCTAGAGCCCTTCTCCTCCGATCCCCTCAGAATCTAGATGGTGTAATGGTCGATGACGGTGGTAGAGCAATAGACCTGTGCTGAGACTGTTAACGTTGTCCACCCCCCAATCTGGCCTGATAAGTCCCATAATTGTCGGTTCTAGCCTTCTTGGCCTCTCTCTGCCTCCGATACACTGACTCCATATGCTTAGCATGCAACAGAATGTAGGAAAAGTATATATCCCGATGCAACATAGCAATCCTACAATCCTTATCCAATTATTCCGCCACTCCATGCATAAATCGACTCACTCGAGCCCTCTGGTCTACCACCAACTTTGGAGCATACTTGGATATACGGGTGAACTCCAAAGCATACTCCTAAATTGACATGTCACCCTGCTTCAGGATAACAAACTCGGCCCCCTTCAGTTCCCTCATCTCATGAAGGAAGAACCGATCCAACAATGTTGTGTGAAACTCTTCCCAACCTATAGGGTCTGCACCCACTGCCCTAGCATCTCTCCACTTCTTGAACCATATATGTGCCACCCTTTTTAGCTGGTAGGAGGCCAAATCAACACAATCTCCATTTGTCACCCCTATAACGTAGGTGATCTTTAAAATCTCCTCGATGAATTCGTGCAGATCCTCATCCACCTTGGACCCAAGGAACTCTGGTGGGTTCATCCTCAAGAAATCTCTGATCCGAGCCGCTACCGCACTGCCATTCTATGGAATATGCGCAACAGCCTACTGGTTGACCTAAGCGGTCAAGGCCTGCACCAACATCTGGATAGTTGCCTGAAACTCAGTGTGGGCAACTAGATCCGGTGCCTGGGGCTCCAAAACAGGTGGGACTTGCTGATGCCCATGACCATTTCCATCTTTGTGGCTTTACCATTTCCATTTCTTCTTCCGTACACTCATTTAGGAGCCATGATTCTGCAATCGCGAATAGCACAAATTAGAATGATAGAAAGACTTTTCATCGCACAACATAGATCATGAAAGAAAGGAACATTTCCTAAATATCTCGTAGCCTCTTCACCATAAGTGTGGCGCGCTTCACACCCATGAAAAATACTCTACTCAACGCGGCTTTCAGACACCCTAGGACACTTCAAACCTATTACTCTAATACCAAGTTTGTCACGACACAAACATAGACCCGAATCATAACATGGTACAAGAAACCCCGAGAGGCCTTGAGTCAACCAATGGCATAAGCATACATCTAACATCTTATCATTTAAGGTAGAATACTGAACAAGAAATGTAGCAGAAACATAAACGTAACATAGCATAGCATAGCATTCGGAAAGTACTAGACATACACATAAGCTGAATACTACATGTGGTCTAAAAGCCTTTATCGTAGAAGATGGGTTGATGGGACAACATCCCCAACTAACCCTAAAAAATTGAAACAAAAGATCATCATACATGTCTAGTCATACGACACTCGAAAGTGGGAGGAGATCAATATGGACTTCATTACAGAGTTCCCTCGTACCTGCTGACAGTACGACTCCATATGTGTGGTTGTCGATGATAATGCTCAAACCACACCTCCTTACGATGTATGAAGCGGACGTTGCCAATAAAGAACCCAACTATAGGTTGGGGTTGATCCCACAGGGAATATGGAAGGATATAGAATAATGCTAGTATTTAAGCTTTAAGTCGATTATCTCCTAAGAGGGGGAAATTTATAAAATTAACAAACAATATCATTGAGATAAAGTTAAGGTTGATTCCAAATAAATGCAATTAACTAGGGTCCGTGTTCCCCATGACATCACAACCACAAGGCGTTTTATACTAGTGATCTATTTCGGTGCTTAGCATGCAATATCGGTAAGTTAATTTCACCTAAATGGTTGATCCCCTATCTAGATGATTTTCACCATGCAACTTGGTCCGTCTACGGGTGTACTTTAATTGACCCTTACCCTTAATATCGGATTAGCTATCCCCGGACAAGTTCA
The DNA here is from genome assembly GCA_035772735.1 of Datura wrightii. NCBI lineage: Eukaryota > Viridiplantae > Streptophyta > Magnoliopsida > Solanales > Solanaceae > Datura > Datura wrightii. Next base: position 131,772,900 of record JASDFA010000006.1, read on the forward strand.
AGCTATTAGATGAGGGTTGATAGCCTCAAATCTTCGTTGTTAATCTCTTTTCCCATTCATTACCCCCTTGATTCGGTAAGTAAGAATAAGCCAAGTTGTAACGTTTGCAACCATTAAAAATCAACTAAAACGAAGGAAGAATCAAAACATGCATAAACTCAGTTCTAGAATCACTAAGTATTTTACCTATGTGGTTAATTTGTCATGATTCCCACAACCCTAGTTGTGGTGGTTTTAGCCTATCATGTTTACAAGTAAATTAATAGATTTCATAAATAAAAGCAAAAATTAATCTTACAACATTGATAGGAAGAAACTCACTTGATTATTGCAACAATAAAGAAGAACAATTCAACAATCTTCTCAAAGTATATCGTAAAACTTCTAAACCCAAGACTTATCTAAAACTTGGCTTCTAATTGTACTTCAAACTTAAAACTTGAAACTTCAATTCTTGAAGACATTTGAACTTAAAACTTGATCTAAAGCTTGATAGCTTTTACATGAAAATAAAGGGTATTTATAGTAGTTAGATGCTATCCTCATTCCTTGATGAATTTGGCTTGGGATTTAATTTCCCTTTTCCAAATTGAAGTAGGAAATCCACTTTTTTCCCGTTTTGGAAGCCTTGCCACGTCGCACCTTCCTTTGCCATGTCGCCAGTTGTGGCAACGGGTCACCTAATGACTCATTGTGCATGGGCACGAGTCGTTAGGCCCCTCGTGGTCTAACTCTCCAAAATTCTAGTGCACCCGACGATTCCTACCAGTGCTCTCACAATGAGTCGTGCCAACACCTAACGATTCATGATGTATTCCGTTATCTTCACTGGATTTTTCTCAAAATTTCTCTTCTCAGTCTCCACAATTGACTTCATGAATCGTTACCAAATGTAACGAGTTGTTCCCTCAACCCGTCAAGTACACTATTTCTGCATCTTCCAAACTCAATTTTTGCCCACGACTTCAGCTTCTTTTCATCTTCATTCCATAAGCCTCAAATACATTCAAATCCATCGTTTTTAGCCCTGAAAACATCTAATCACAAGCGTTAGCTAATTTTCACAAATATATAACATAAACACATGTAATCACACATAAATTTATTCTCAAAATATAGTAAATTACGGGCAAAATATGTCTATGAAATGTGTGAGTACTCCCTTCATCAACACCCCATACTTAAAACTATTGTTCGTCCTCAAACAATCTACTACTTCCCTTCTAACAATTAAGCACAATCATCCTACGAACAGCTCTACTTACACTTAGGATCATGATACAAATCTATGAAGCTCAAACAATTCACTCGCATGCATATAGGATCAACATTAAAATGTCAAAGTTCAAAATCACTTAGATTTTGAAAACTAACTCATCAAGACATATTTTGGGCCAGCGTGAATTATACGTAATTTAGCAATCAAGATTAAACTAAAGTCTTACCATTGTGCCCCTCACAATTTGGAGAGATGCCTTTTCTCACCCAAAATATAAGTCAATATAAATTTGGGCACGAATAAAACAATTTCCGCTCACTCTCCCAAAAAACTCAACATACATGCAAAAGACGAACCATAGGCTTGCCCTTAGTGTAATACTCCGCTAATATAGAATTATGAATCAAGGATCAATTAGGACTTTAATTTGGTTGTAATGTAGGCTAAGGGACGGGTAGGAACTATTTGTCCAAGATAGTGACTAATCTCCCTAAGCATTTTAATACTTCACAACACTTTGATTTTTAAGAACATTCTTCAATTTCAAATTTTTCTCCTTATACCTCCTTTTATTTTTTAATTTTTTTTCAACTTAGGTGACTAGTGGGGATTTTTCTTTTCATCATTGAGTTTATTCACACACATTTTTTTCCTTTCTTCCGTTCTCACCCTTTATGCCCCCCTACTCTAGCCACCCTCAACTTAAGAATTTTTCTTATGTTGAGGTTCACAATATCCAAGGAAGGACCAGGGCCAAAATAGGTTCATTGTAAACAAATGGGTACGGTAAATCGGTAAATCATGATTTTTAAAGCTCTTTCTTCTTTTGTTTTCCCACTAAAAATCACCCTCCTTGTTTAGCAAAATTTCACCTTTTTCTTTTCTTCCAATTTACCACACTTTTTAGTTTTTCCCTTCACTTCTCCAATTATGCTCCTTTCCTACAAAAAATTTTCATTAAAGTGCCCTAGGAGTCATTTGGATCAAATACAAGTCAATAGAACAAAAAGGGATTCAAGCTTATAATATGGCTATCAAAAGAATAAGCTAAGGCTCAGTATGACTAACTAGGATAATTACAATTAGGGTAGGTAAAATAGGATAAAAATAATGCTATCAAAAGAACGCCTATATCACTTCCTAAATCCATCATTCTTATTTCGCTTTAAACACATACCGGGCAAGTTCTAGACGTCAATTTACAAGCATGGGGTATATCAAAAAAAATTCCTCACACATTGGCATAAGATGGTTTAACAATGGAAATCAAGATCACATAAACACATATATCCATATTGCATGCATAACATAAATAAGACCATTTTTTCAAGTACAAGAGTCAAGTTCCAAAAATACTAAGCGTTTCTAACTTTTTCATGCATTTTTGAGTGAATTTAATAAAGTCTTAATGATACCTAAAGTGAAGCAACTAACATTCGTAAGGCTCAATTCTTGTTCTTCCTAATGACTAATTTACTCTTAAGACGGTCATCATCCATCCATCATCGGACAAAGTCATGACTCAATGACTAAAATAAAAAACAAAAAAATCAAGTCTCTCTAATTGGTTATAAGGGACTATCCACCGGAAAAGTACCAAAAACAAAAACCAGAGGAACCCAAAATAAAATAAAGCTAAAAATACTACAAACAAACAGCATGCATGACGAATCATAAATTCCAACACAACTAGGCCTACCATGTGTAAATTTAGCAATTAAGGCGTGCATGGTAACATGAAGTTCACCTCTCCCACCGTACACTTAATTGGTTACACTATCCCTAGTGCTAGAACAAATAAGCATAAAGTAATAGAGTGAAAAAAGAATTTCCTGGGCCTCTACTCCTTGTCTTCAATATTTAAGCTCAATCTTTATTGAAAATTATGACCTATCACTAGCACACTTGAACAAACACATAAAAATGAAAAAAAAAACTTTGGCTTGGGTTGCCTCCCAAGTAGTGTCAAATTTAACGTCGCGGCACGACATAGATATCTTGATTACTCAGACTTCATCAAGATACCTGTTGAGAGCGGGGTAACATGTTGGCCTCTTGTTTCATAATGCTGCCCTGTGACACGTCAGAAAATAAAAGAAAAACAAAAAATAGGAAATAAAGACTAAAAATTAAACACAAGCAATTAATCCAATCCTATACCGTATTCCCCGGCAACGGCGCCACTTTTTGATAACGCTCAAACCACACCTCCTTACAAAGTATGAAGTAGACGTTGTCAATAAAGAACCCAATTAGAGATTGGTGTCGATCCCACAGGGAATATGGAAGGATATAGAATAACTCTAGTATTTAAGCTTTTAAGTCGATTATCTCCTAAGAGGGGGAAATTTATAAAGGTAACAAACAATATTGTTGAGAGAAACTGAAGGTTGATTCCAAATTAATGCAATTAACTAGGGTCCGTGTTCCCCATGACTTCATAACCACAAGACGTTTTATACTAGTGATCTATTCCGGTGCTTAGCATGCAATATCAGTAAGTTAATTTCACCTAAATGGTTGGTCCCCTATCTAGATGATTTCCACCACGCAACTTGGTCTGTCTATGGGTGTACTTTAATTGACCCTTACCCTTAATATCAGATTAGCTATCCCCGGACAAGTTCAAGCTATTAGATGAGGGTTGACTGCCTCAAATTTCTGTTATTAATATATTTTCTCATTCATTACCCCCTTGATCTGGTAAGTAAGAATAAGGCAAGTTCTAATATTTGCAACCGTTAAAAATCAATTAAAACGAAGAAAGAAACAATACATGCATAAACTCCGTTCAAGAATCACTAAGTGTTTTACCTATGTGAGTTAATTTGGCATGGTTCACACAACCCTAGTTGTGGTGGGTTTAGCCTATCATGTCTATAAGTAAATTAATAGATTTAATAAATAAAAGCTAAAATTAATACTTACAACATTTATAGGAAGAAACTCACTTGATTATTGCAATAATAAAGAAGAACAATTTAACAATCTTCTCAAAGTATGTCATAAAACTTCTAAGCCCAAGACTTGTCTAAAACATGGCTTCTAATTCTACTTCAAACTTAAAACTTGGCACTTCAATTCTTGAAGACATTTGAACTTAAAACTTGATCTAAAGCTTGATAGCTTTTATATGAAAATACAGGGTACTTATATTAATTAGATGTTTTCCTCATTCCTTGATGAATTTGGCTTGGGATTTAATTTTTCTTTTCCTAGTTGAAGTAGGAAATCCACTTTTTTCCCATTTTGGAAGCCTTGCCGCGTCGCACCTTCCTTTGCCGCGTCCTCCATGTCGTGTCGACAGTTGTGGCAACGGATCACCTGACAACTCATTGTGCATGGGCACGAGTCATTAGGCCCCTCGTGGTATAACTCTCCAAAATTCCAGTGCACCCGACGATTCCTACCAGTGCTCTCACTATGAGTCGTGCCAACACCTTACAATTTGTGATGTCTTCAGTTACCTTCTCTGCTTTTTTCTCAAAATTTCTCTTCTCAGTCTCCACGACTGACTTCACGACTCGCTACCAAATGTAACGAGTCATTCCCTCAACCTGTCAAGTACACTGTTTCTGCATCTTCCAAACTCAACCTTTCCCCATGACTTCAGCTTCTTTTCATCTTCATTCCATAAGCCTCAAATACATTCAAATCCATCCTTTTTAGCCCTGAAAACATCTAATCACATGCATTAGATAATTTTCAAAAATATATAACACACACACATGCAAACACACATAAATTTGCAAAATATAGTAAAGTACGGGAAAAATTTGTATATGAAGTGCGTGAGTACGCCCTTCATCAGTCGACAGGTTGACAAAAGGGGAACATTTTCTAATTGTCAAAATCATAGATTTAGCCGAGGATTATGCTAGATTGTACATTTGAGAGTTAGTTCGATTGCATGGAGTTTGATTGTCCGTCATCTCAGATTAAGGTACTCAGTTTTGGAGATAGTTTTAGAGGGGCCTCGGTACTCAAGTGAAGCTTAGTTAGATTTTCATCCCTAGATAGATGGTCAGGCCGAGCAGACTATTCATACCTTAGAGGGCATGTTGAGAGCATGCGTGATTGATTTTAAAGGTAGTTGGGATGATCACTTGCCTCCCATCAAGTTTTCCTACAATAATAGTTACCACTCCAATATTCATATTGCTCCATTTAGGGATATTTATGGGTGGAGGTGTAGATCACTTTTTGGTTGGTTTGAAGTAGGTGAGGCTGCATTGATAGGGCCAGATTTAGTTCATGAGGCTATGGAGAAAGTTCAGGTCATTAGGGAAAGGCTGAAAATAGCTTAGAGTCATTAGAAATCGTATGCAAATGTTACAAGGAGAGAGCTTGAGTTTGAAGTTGGTGATTGGGTTTTTTTGATGGTGTCTCCCTTGAAGGGAGTGATGAGGTTCAAAAAGAAAGAGAAGCTTGTTCCCTGATATGTCGCGCCATATAGGATTGTGAGACATGTTGGCAAGGTGGCCTATGAGTTGGAGCTACCAGCAGAGTTAGCTTTGGTGCATCTGACATTTCATGTGTACTTGATAAGGAAATGCATCGGTGATCCAGCCTTGGTTGTTCCGGTGGAGAACATTGGGTTGAAGGATATCCTTACTTATGAGGAGGTTCTGGTTGAGATCCTTGATCGCTAGGTTCATAAGTTGAGGAACAAGGAAATAGTCTCAGTGAAGGTCTTGTGGAGAAATTAGCTTGTTGAAGGAGCTAAGTGAGAAGCCGAAGCTGATATGATGGATAAATACCTGCATTTATTCCCTCCCAGTTTCGTTCCAACTTGAGGTATCAGTTTCCTCCTTAATACTCTACTCAATTTCATGTCAATTTCATGCATATCAGTACCTTTCATATCTTAGCATGTGTATATGTTTCATGAATTCGGTTCAGTCATGTGTTTCATGTTCGAAGTCAGTCACTCCATTAGTTTCAATCTTTAGCTTTTCAATTTGGGATTACAGTTCCTTCCCTATCCTTTCAATATGCTTAATATACATTCGAGGATGAATTTTCCCAAGAGGGAGATATTAATACCTCAAAAGTATCTAAAATCAGACTCGGGGATTGAATTAGAGAAAATCAGAAATGCACCAGGGTCACAGAACGACTCAAGGAACTAGTCGTGGTGACATAGAACAATCTATGGTAACGGCTTATTGCAAGCTGAAAGTTAAGCCTCCCAAGAATAATGATCCTAGAAACAACTCACCATGGATGATCCAATGGGATGTCGTGAGTAGTCATTTAATGGAGTCCAATAAGGGGTTAAGATTTGGATCAGTAACAATGGACAGGTTCAACGACCCGTTGTCACGAGTAACAACTCGTGGTTGGTGTCCGTTGGAAAAATTTCTAGAAGCTATTCAAGGTGTTAGTGGTGACGATGAGAGGGAATGAGGGGCTGTAGTTGCAAGTAACGACCCGTCCTTTCTAGTCATTGTTTGAGGACCTGGGAACTAGGGAAAAGGGTTGGCTAGTGACGGATGGATACAATGGTTCATTGCATCATTGGATGACCCGTTGGATGAGTCGTTGTACCTAGTAGTGGCCTTCTTTCAGACGAATCATTAAGAGAATTTTGATAATTTTTAAGCTCTTAAGTCCTAAACTAAGTCATTTTAAGATTAAAAAATGGTGCTTTAAGGGGGATATTCACTCTAGAACTCTCATTCTACCCCTAAACCTCTTAAGGCTAGCAAGAGCAATCTAGGGTTCTTCACTCTCATCCTCTCCAATTCTCATTGGGTTTCAACCTAAGTTAAGAATAAGTGAATCAAGGTATGTGGGGTTATCTGATGGGTTCTTCCACCCTCATATCTCTTCTCCAATCAAATCCATGATAACATATTTCCCCATGCCCTAATTTTCAATTCTAGGGTTTTATTTGGGTATTGTTGAATTTCTCCATGATTCTATTATGGGTTTATCTAAATTAATGAAATTAATAATTCCATGATTAGGATTTTACATTTCCTTCAATTTTTCATGAAAATTATGATCCTCCATGTTACAAGTATGATTATGAACTTCTCGTACTAAATTTCTCTTTATGAGATGCTATGATCCTTTTATGTTTTCAGTTCTCTCAGGTCCTAATTTATGTTTTATGATTTATGATACACGATTTCTATAAGAACTCTTCATGAACTTATGAACTTCACGTATGAGGATTTTTCTCAAGTATGCATGATACTTATGGTAATCAAGTTTATTTTTATGGCCGACTCAAGGGCCTCCGTTCATATCTAGTTCATGTAATTCAAGCATGTTCACATATATCATGACCTAAAATAGACCATGCACTTCATGTATGGTTTTTCGATATTGCTTATGAGCCATGTGCATGTTTTTTAGAGTAGTATCTAGCATCGAGTAGGCCCAAAATTGAGGAAAGCTCTGAGTCTTAGAGCTACGTGCCACCATAGGTATTTATTCAGGTTTCCCCTACGGGGTCCCATTAATGAGATCACGCCACTTATCATTCCTGGCCTTAGGAAGCTTGGGACGGCTCTGCCCACTTGAGTGAGATAGTTGGGGCATCATGTAAGCTTTATCATGATGGTGTTGATTATGACAAGTCCTCCCATTTTTCTTACGTTTTATGCATATTCATGATTATGATATTTGATGGCTCAAGTTGTGTTTATACAGGAATTTCTCTTATGAATATATCTATGACTAGCTTATGAAAAGTTTTAAAATCTTGGAGCCCTCATGTTTACATTATAATTATCACTCCATGTTTTGAACTGTCCTACTCTCAGGAATTCTTATGAATTTTTATTAGTCTTTTTTACTTACCTTACATACTCTGTACATTTTCATGTGCTGACCGCATACCCTATGTTGTATCATTTCATGATACAAGTAAGAACGATCAGACTTAGTCGCGCCATTAATCCTGGTCCCTATCAATCTGTTTTAGCCCTGTGTTGGTGAGTCCTCATCTATCAAGGACATTCCTTTTTGTTATTGATCAAGGGAAAAAATATATGCCCGAGATAAGATTTACGACTTAAATTAGTCTTGTTTATCTAAGTTATCATATACATTTTCATGTAATTTTAGATGAAGTAAAGATATGTGCTAACCAACATGATTAGCCTTTGTTTTGTAGGTTTTGATGATGTTTGAGTAACTAATTCATGAGTTGGTGAAGTAGATGCTTGGAGACGGAATTAACACGTGAACGTCGGCGAAGAGGAGGCACAAAACAGCCCACCTGCGTGTTGGCAATGTGCCACGGCAGGCAGGCCGCTCACAACAGCCCACCTGCGCGTTGGAAACGTGCCACGGCAGGTGGCCTCCGCCACCAAGGACAGCCAACGCTCTGCCCAAGCAGCGTGACACACTGCCAACACGGCAGGGTGCTGCCCGGGCCAATTTCGGGTAATTTCCAGAGGGCTTCCGCGTCCATAGTGTGTCACGGAGGCCGGGCTCCGTGATGCACTCCGTGACATGTTGCTTGTTATTCTGGGAAAGAGTCCTACTACTATAAATAGCACACTTAGGTTTATTTTTCGAAATTCAGACTTGGTGGAGCAAGGACGTGGGTTACAGGCAGTTGAGGGATGAAAAGTTCAAGGCTTTTTCTCTCTTTCTTTCTTCGCTAATTCAATTGTTTGTATGATTAACACTTGTTTTAGGATGATTAATCCACAAATGAGTGGCTAATTCCCTTTCTTGCTGAGGTTATGAACACTTGTGATGAATTTTGATTATTGAATTATATGGTTTTTCATCTTTTACTTCCATGTTGTTCTATTAATTCTTGTTTCTACTGCATTGGTGTGTGGCCTACATTAATGTACATCTAGAAAGTCCGATTTCACTCGAGAGAGCACGAAATTGGAAAGTTGCGAATTAATAGGATATTGTTCTTTACTTGATTTGGGAAAATTGAGTTTTGATGTGCTTTCCTGATAGAAATATACTTGAAAGTCGTATTAGTCAATTTAGGAACCGGAATTGTATTGCTAGGTCATGAATTGCATTTGATCACAGAAATGTAGACGGGTGGTTTATGATTCTTAAGTGAGATTAAATACGAGAGTTTTAATCTCTTGGCTAATGTTCTTGGCTAGCAACTGGAAGAAAAGATTAACCAATTTATGATGATAATCAGTTTCATTACATGTTCTTTAACCTCAGCATGCTCTTATTCATAGTCCAAATTCAAAGTAGATAATTGTTTGTAGTTTAGTATAAAATTTATAAAACAAATTATTCACTTTTTGGTTACGTTGTTGTCAGCATATTTAGAAGTTAAATATAGTATAGTGTACTTAAGCAAACTTCACTTAATCCGAGTCTCTGAGGGATCGATACTTGGCTTACTAAAGCCACTTACTACTTGTTCGACCACGTGCACTTGCGTGTCGGTTTAGATACCCAACGAACCACCGAACAAGTTTTTTGGCGCCGTTACCGGGGACTTGGAAATAGGTGAATTTGTTTTAAGAGTAATTGACTATATTTTTATTTTTCTCAAGTGTTGACAACATAGTCTTAGTGTTTGTTTTAATTCTTTTGCATTTTACTCTTTCTTTTTCGAATACCCTTATTGACATGACATCGTAGAATATAAATGGTTTCAATGGTCGATACTCATATTTTAGTGAAACTTGTCTGAATTGCGGAGGACACCACTTGTGGCAACAATGTAACACGTGTAATATATGTGGTGGTCAAGATGGCCATTGGGATGGCTGTCCGAATGCATATTACCCTCCCCCAAGCCCCTATTATGATCCTTCTGTTGTTTTTTCTGAATATAGGCATGTTGAAAATGAGGACTTGGGACGCCAAGCTCGAATAGAAGACATGCTGAAACAACTCCTGGAGCAATCAGAAGCAATGAAGGAGGCGATGGTGGTATTGAGAATTCAATAAGAAGAGAATACAGAGGCTCTAGAAAGGATGAGCGTCAAATTCACGGAGATGATTGCTGAGGCTGAAGCTTGTGATAAATTACAGGTAATAGTTGTAGCCGATATTCAAGAGGAACTACAAGAGGAAGACAAGGGTGAATTTTTGGATGAAGCCCAACAATTAGAATCTCTTGAGTGTCCCCGTGATGGGCTCAAACTGATGGAAAATCCATTCATGGAAGAAGAGATAGAGTATCCCCCATTTGACATTAATGGAGAGATAGATGTCGATGCTGAGAAGGTGTATACAAGTAAGGAGGTCAAGCACAAGGCATTTTCAGAGTTGAGGTTTATTGGTCCACACTTGAAGCAGTTTTCGACATTAAGTTTGGTTGAAAACATAGAAATAGAGTCTTCCAAGATTATAGAGAAATGTCTAGAGGAGGACCAAATCCCGTATATTTTGAAATTTGCTAACTTAGAGAGACAAAATGACTTCGCTTACTTGAGGACCAATAAGTTCAAAAAGCAACATCTACTGCTTGGTCCTTACAATTTTTCACCACCACTCCTGGAGCATAAGAGGAAATTAGAGAAGAAATTAGGGGTGAGATTCACATCCTCAAGGTGGAGGAAAAAGTGGTGAAACTTGGTACGTCGTGCCGCGATGTAAAATTAGGCGCTGCTTGGGAGGCAACCCAAGGGTACCATGCGTACCATTTTAATTTCTTGAATTTAAGTTGATTTTATTTATTTTTCATCTTGTGTTGTTTTGGTGGAAAGTTACGCACAGATGGAGGGGACGTCCGAGTATCCGTGGAGGAGGAAGCTAACAAGCATGGAAGAGAAAAAGTGTGGGGTCGAACACCCACTTGTGCAAAGTTGAAGAAAGGCATGTTGTTAGCTAGGCCTAAAGGCCTCAGGGAGTATTTCTCACCCTTTATAAATTTTAATTTGATGCTATGAGGACATAGCATGATTTAAGTGTGGGGTGAGGGAAATTTCAATGGAAATTTCAAATTTCTAAATTTTTGTGCTTAACAAGTTTGTGGTGAATGTAATTCTAATGCTTGAGAAATTTGAAAATTTTGAAAAATTTGAAAATTTTTCTTAATTAAGCATGACTTCATCACCCGTTGGTTTTTCTTGTCGGTTCTTTTCCGACGGGGGGTCTTTGAACCAAAGAATAAAAGTTTTCTTTTTCTTTCTTTCCTTTGTCTGTATATAGTTTTTTTAGTCATAGCTAGGGACTATTTCCGATGATGGATGGATGACGACCGTCTTGAGGAAAAATTAGTCGGTAGGTGTTGGGTTTTTGAACCCATAACTAATTGGTGCTTGATGTTCTTTTTATGCGCTATACATGGTTGTAAGATGCAAGTATGTTCAGTATGAAGCATGCAAGTGTATAACTTTGTTTAAGACACTTAGGCTCTTGAATTTGACTCAATATGATGGAAGCTTAATTCTGAATTCTTGTGATTAGCTGAGTTCTGTCTACTGATTGTGTCTTGTTTTTAGCATGTGCCATGAGTGTAAGGTTTTTGAGTATTCTATGCTATTGTGGAATTTCTAGAACTTACCTGGTGTGTATATAAAACGAAATGAAGGATGTGAATTGTAGGAGATGATTTAGGCATTTCTTTGAATGAACCAATTTTTATCGCTCATTATACCTACCTTGAAAAATTAATCCTAGTTAACCCCATTGAGCATTGAGCCTATTCTTTGACAGCTGCAATATAAGCTTAATCCTCTTTCTTTCATTAGCCTTGAAATTGACCAAAACTCCTAAGCGCTTAAAGGAAAAATCCGAAAGAGTAAAGGAGTGAGAAGAATGAAAAAGAAGGGAAAGTAGAAATTGTAAGAGTTGAGAAAGGTCGAGGGTGCACTTGTTTGAATATGGGTGAGTATTAGTAGGGAGTAAGAAAATAAATAAATGAAAAGTTACCTATAGAACTCCTTGCTAATATGCTAAAAGTGCCTATAGAATGGGGGGAACAAAAGAGGATAAAGAAAGATGAAAAGAGAAAAAGGTGAAGTGCAGGAAGGGAAGTTCGTAATGAAGGCGTGATGTATTAAAAGCGCTTAGGAAAGATAGCCACTATTACTGATCATAATAGTACTTACCCGCACTTGAGTTACATCACAACCTAAAAAGTCCTACTTGATCTTACATTCATACATCCTTAAATTAGTGGAGTAAAACCCTAAGGGCAAGCTTGTGGGTCATTACATAATGCATGTGAATTCTTTGTGAGAGTGAGCGTAATTCTATTCATGTACCCACACATGTTGTGATATAAAAATTATTTTTGCATGTGAAAATGGGTAACTCTCTTTCTGTGAGGGGCACATGTTGAATGAAGGATATAAATCATGTGGGATTTCTTAGTCAGTTGATTTGCATGAGTTTGCAAAGATTGAGAGTCGATTTTTGACGTTAAGAAGTCTTAACATAGTTGTACTTCATTTCAATGATCAAATCAGGCATGCTCTATTTTTAGCTTGTATCTTACGTAATCATTATAGTCGTAACTTAAATTATCTTGCTAAATTAGTTATGTGGGAGTCTCCATATGCATGATATGTAAAAGGTTGTTCGAAGACGAACAAGGCTTTAAGTGTGGGGTTGTGATCATGGGCAAAAATATATGCCTGAGATAAGCTTTACGACTTAAATTAGTCTTGTTTATCTAAGTTATCGTATTCATTTTCATGTAATTTTAGATGAAATAAAGATATGTGCTAACCAACATGATTAGGCTTTGTTTTGTAGGTTTTGATGATGTTTGAGTAACTAATTCATGAGTTGGTGAAGTAGATGCTTGGAGACGGAATTAACACGCGAACGTCGGCGAAGAGGAGGCACAAAACAGCCCACCTGCGCGTTGGCAACGTGCCACGGCAGGCAGGCCGCTCACAACAGCCCACCTGCATGTTGGCAACGTGCCACGACAGGTGGCCTCCGCGACCAAGGGCTGCCAACGCGGCAGGGTGCTGCCCGGGACAATTTCGAGTGATTTCCAGAGGGCTTCCGCGTCCGTAGCATGTCACGGAGGCCGGGCTCTGCGATGCACTCCGTGACAAGTTGCTTGTTATTCCGGGAAAGAGTCCTACTACTATAAATAGCACACTTAGGTTTATTTTTCGAAATTCAAACTTGGTCGAGCAAGGACGTGGGTTACAGGCAGTTGAGGGACGAAAAGTTCAGGGTTTTTTCTCTCTTTCTTTCTTCGCTAATTCAATTGTTTGTATGATTAACACTTGTTTTAGGATGATTAATCCACAAATGAATGGCTAATTCCCTTCCTTGCTGAGGTTATGAACACTTGTGATGAATTTTGATTATTGAATTATATGGTTTTTCATCTTTTTCTTTCATGTTGTTCTATTAATTCTTGTTTCTACTTCATTGGTGTGTGACCTACATTAATGTACATCTAAAAAGTCCGATTTCACTCGAGAGAGCACGAAATTGGAAAGTTGTGAATTAATAGGATATTGTTCTTTACTTGATTTGGGAAAATTGAGTTTTAATGTGCTTTCCTGATAGAAATATACTTGAAAGCCGTATTAGTCAATTTAGGAACCGGAATTGTATTGCTAGGTCATGAATTGCATTTGATCACAGAAATGTAGACGGATGGTTTATGATTCTTAAGTGAGATTAAATACGAGAGTTTTAATCTCTTGGCTAATGTTCTTGGCTAGCAACTGGAAGAAAAGATTAACCAATTTATGATGATAATCAGTTTCATTACATGTTCTTTAACCTCAGCATGCTCTTATTAATAGTCCAAATTCAAAGTAGATAATTGTTTGTAGTTTAGTATAAAATTTATAAAACAAATTATTCACTTTTTGGTTACATTGTTGTTAGCATATTTAGAAGTTAAATATAGTATAGTGTACTTAAGCAAACTTCACTTAATCCGAGTCTCTGAGGGATCGATACTTGGCTTACTAAAGGCACTTACTACTTGTTCGACCACGTGCACTTGCGTGTCAGTTTAGGTACCCAACTAACCACCGAACAGTTATGTTATTCTGTCAGGTTAGTGTCATACTTGAAATTAGTTGGGGGCATGTCCCAGCATCTCACCAGAAAGTAGAGGCTTTTTAGACATAGTATGTTCATCTTGTGGCTCGATGTTGTGATGTTGACGCTTTTAATTACATTTTAAAATATTCAGGTTTCCATGTATTTATGTTTAGGTTTAAAATTTCTTCTTAAATATATGATCTTGAGTTGTTATGCACATGTCATGGGTTAGCTTGGATCCATTCTCGATCCAAGGTCCCATCTCGGGTCATGACAATTTTGTCCTACTGGATTTTTCTTGTATGATTTTTAATGAGGCAGTCAAAATGTGTATTATTAGATATGTATATACTCATTTTTTTTGCTAGAGTTTTTTCTAATAAGATATAAGGAGGCACATTATCCATCAATTAGACATTCGGTAGAGGGGGGGGGGTATAAATGATTGTAAATATTTTTCAACATATAGTGAACATCTATCAGGATATAGTTAAGGTTTATCAAGTTAATGAATGTCTATCTTTTGGAGAAAAGTTAGGAGAAATTTTTCCCTATAAATAGAGGGGTTCTTTTCATTGTAAATGATCTCAAGAGAAATAAGAATTTCTCTCCTTCTCTCCTTTATTCTTCTTGTTCTTAATCTTATTATTTTATAAAATTAAATCCATAATTAAATTAATTAAAATCAGCTTTAGTAATAAAAATTTACTTTACAAAATAAAAGTCTTTCAACATTATGTCTCCTAGTTATTAGTACTACTTTTTTTAAACAAAAGAGTTCCTTTGTTCAATCTAAGGGTGTTAAATGGGAGAATTGAACTGAAATTAAATAAGTTAAAATGGACTGAATTAATAAATGGATTGGCAAAAATCAACCCAAAAGCTACTCAAATTGAAATGCTTTGGGTTAAAATGGGTTAAAATGAGTTGGCCATGACTCCCCAATTTGACCAAATTTATTTCAATGATCCACCATCCCCCTACCCCACCCTTTACTCAGGTCTACTCTTCCCCTTCCTCCGACCTTAATTCAAAAATTGACCTCGACTAGAGACCCGAGTCCTAACCCTCGTCCTAGACCCGAGAGTCAAGACGTAATCTCGACCCAACCTTGATTGAAGACATGAGAACCACCTCGACCCAACCTTGAATGGAGACCTCAAAACAGAGCCCCGGCCAAATCTCGGGACATGAGACTACAGACCCAATTTGAAAATTTAGACCCACTAAATAATGTCAAAAACTGACTTCATAAGGTTGATTTTTATTCTCTTCGAGTTTATATTTTTGTGAAAACAAAATACCTCTTGATTTTTTTTGGTTACAAAAAAATTACTTTTGGAGACCTGCTTTTGCCAAAAAAAGAAATTAAAAAATAATTATAAATCGACCTCTCGAGGTCAATTTTTCCAAAAAAAAAAAAAAAGAGGTTTTAAAGAAATAGATATCGATTTGTACTTTCTCAGTTTTTTTGCACGAAAATTAATTGAACTCCGAAGATCAGTATTGTTAAATTTTTTTTAGATAAGCGATCTTGTCAGGTCAGTTTTTTTCCGACCTCTTTTGAGGTCAGGTTTTATTAGCATGAGATCTGACCCTGATCCAGGACTCGAGACCAATACGATCACAACCAATAATTAAAGCCCCGACCCATTAAAAATAAAAGTAAATACTAAGTAGTAAATCTAAATTAAAATTATTTTTAATATATATTAAAATTAGGCTAAATTAAAGATCACTTAAAAAATAAATTATATTGCATTAATCTAAAATCAATCCAATATTTAATTATGTTATACCTAATTCATAAAATATTAAACAAATGAAATGATGATCAATTTTTATGATATATTTAACACTTCTAATTCAATCATGTTATCTATATTTGGTTAATATTTGAAAGAGTGTCTTCCTTCACTTTAACCCCCCCTCCCCAAACCAACACACCCCCGGCCCAAAAAAGAAAGAAAAGAAAAGGATGATAGCAAGCATTTTTATTTGAACATGTATCTTTTTTTTTTTGTTTTTTTTTGGGGGGGGGGGGTTTAAATTACTCATTTTATTATCAAAAGAAGCATTACAAAGTGTTATTTTATATATAAAAGGGCAAAAAATATTCCTAGCGTATGAAAAATAATTTACAAATACACTTTACTTATTTGTTGGTCAAAAATTATACCTATCCTTTTTTTTTTGGCTCAAAAATACTTCAAATTAACACCCTAAACTTGATAGCTTTTTTCTAATTTAGAAAAATCACATGGTTTATTCTGATTAGCTACAAATATTATTTAATAAAAATTAAACCTACCCATTTTTAAACCTAAATTCGTTAACCCCTTTTCACTTATATGATATATTATGTGTCTATTTTGTAAATCCATCACCTTGTTTGAGTTCACAAGTTCTCTCTCTTTTTCATGAAAAATAAACTGTAAACCCTTATTTTTCTCATTTTCAAATGAAAATTTTGTTTTTCATCTCCTCCTAAATTCGTACATTAGAGCTTTTGAATTCAAAATTTTGAATCCAGAAAACAACTGCATTGATCTACTATTTTGTGACCATAGTGGCAAATTAATTAGAAATAGATATTTTTTTAAAAAAGAATTATTTATTAGTACTATATACACATGTAAAGTTGGAATAGATGCACTAAAATTTTCTTCCAAAAGAACTATATCACATGTATATCTTTTTTATTTTTATACATACACTTGCATATATAAATACGGATCTAAGATTTAAATTTTATAGTTAGGAACTTAAATTTTAATCAATGAACCCATCACCTTGTTTGAGTTTATTTATTTGATGGAGAATTTTTATGCGTCTTTTTTAAGTGAAAATGAGTTTGCAGGGGTTTTAAAATGAGTGGTTTTAATTTTCACTAAATAATATTCTTGGTCAATTGTAATAAGTCATTTAACTTTTCTAAATTGAAAAAATTAATCAAGTTTAGGGCATTAATTTGGGGTATTCTTAAGCCAAAAAAATAGGTTAGAGGTATTTTTAGACTAATAGATGAATAGAGCGTATGTCTGAGTTATTTTTATATATTAAAGATATTTTTAGCCCTTTTTCATATTTTATATTCATATTATAGTTCATCACTAATACTATTTTAAATCAGTATTTTCAAAGGCGTTTTTTGGGGCGAGTCTCAGAGCGAGTTTCGGGGCGAGGCATACCAAAAATGCATTAGGGTGCAAATAAAATGCGTAGATCCATAAAATATAAGCTCCAGAATTTAGGGCATAAGTCCCGGACATAAAAACGTAAGTTTCAAGCATTAAATTTGATATTTATTATTTTAAAAATATCTTTTATAAATAAAATTTTTATTTGTCGTGTATTAATATTTATACTTTATGCCATCATGTTTTCATATTGTAGTCATTTTTTCTAGAATATATCAATAATAAAAATAACTCTTATAGTAAATGACGTTATAAATAGTTTTTTTTGTGATTATGCCTAAAAATGATAAGATAGAGATTTCATAGCCATATGCTCCTAAGAAACTTTATCGATATTTTTATATTGCTCTTAAGCTATTTATGCTTATCCTTCTTTCAAATATATATAAATAATAATCAGTGTAAATATTAGTTGAGAGTGAGAAGAACTGCAGAAGATCGATAATGAAGTAGATGATGATTAAGATTATCTCAGCTATTATTATTTTTTTTGTTGTTATCTTTCTCAAATAATAATAATATATTTTTCTATATTATTGATGAAATTTGTTTAAATTTATTTGCCGAATTATTAAAAATATTATATTTTCTTATTTTCTTAGTAATAAAATTATAAAATTAAAAATACATGAGATATACGCCCCATAGATTCATGAAATTTATGCCCCGTGTCTCGGTGCTTATGCGTCGCCCCTTGCTACGTAACACACCTCATCTCACGTCCCCGCTTTTTAAAACATTATTTTAAATCTATAAATAACAAAGAAAAATTTTATAAAATCAACTTGTTGTTTAAAACATCATCACTTCTTATATTATCAGCAAATAAAATTAAATTTATAAAAGTAAATTGAGTTGGGAAAAAAATATTTGAAAAACCCTAAAGTACAATAACTTTCAGCATTCCGCAGTGCTCTAAGAAGTAGACGAGAATTAGAAAAGGTTTCTTTTCCTTCTTCTTGTTCTTTAGCAATATAATCCATTTCTTTACTGTAAATCACCATATTTGTAACTAAGAATATTTAACTATCACGCCCTACCTTGGGAGGCATGACTGGCACCTAGTGCCACACTGGATTCTAGCTGATCTGGTCAGGCTTATGCACATCTGGTGCATGCCTTCAACTCAATTCAAGAAAATAATAGGCTATATCACGGCTGTAAACATAGCCTCCAGCCGAAAAATCTGCATAGCCACCTGTAAATAAAAACAACTATTCAATAGCGGGCAACAAAAGGGATCCTATGCAGGCCGACAAGACCACCAGTTGTCTAGTTATAACTAAAATGAAAATCAAGTAACTATATCTATACTATAGCCGACAAGGTCACTATCTAACAGCTAAATAAGGCCTCACACGGTCGTCACACAAAATACGACATATATAGGCCCCACACGACTGGCAACCAACTAACTAACTAAGAACTGTAGTCTGCAAGCCTCTAAGAATAATAACAGTTGTCGGGACAGGGCCTCAGCCTACCCCCAAATGCTATACAACTAAAGGACTGTAACCTCTATAACCTGGCAACTCTGAACGAAGGGAGCTGGCCAACTTCTGACTCTGAACAGTGATCACGGGCAAAAATATATGCCCGAGATACGCTTTACGACTTAAATTAGTCTTGTTTATCTAAGATTATTGTATACATTTTTCATGTAATTTTAGATAAAGTAAAGATATGCGCTAACCAACATGATTAACCTTTGTTTTGTAGGTTTTGATGACTTTTGAGAAACTAATCCATGAGTTGGTGAGGTAGAGGCTTGGAAACGTAATCAACACGCGAACGTCGGCAAAGAGGAGGCACAAAACAGCCCACTGGCGCGTCGACAAGGTGCCACGGCAGGCAGGCCGCTCAAAACAGCCCACCTGCGCGTTGGTAACGTGCCACGGCAGGTGGCCTCCGCGACCAAGAGCTGCCAACGTGCTGCCCAAGCAGCGTGACACGCTGCCAACGCGGCAAGGTGCTGCCAGGGCCAAATTCGGGTGATTTCCAGAGGGCTTCCACGTCCGTAGCGTGTCACGGAGGCCGTGCTCCGCGATGCACTCCGTGACACGTTGCTTGTTATTCTGGGAAAGAGTCCTACTACTATTAATAGCACACTTAGGTTTATTTTTCAGAATTCAGACTTGGTGGAGCAAGGACGTGGGTTACAGGCAGTTGAGGGACGAAAAGTTCAGGGTTTTTTCTCTCTTTATTTCTTCTCTAATTCAATTGTTTGTATGATTAACACTTGTTTTAGGATGATTAATCCACAAATGAGTGGCTAATTCCCTTCCTTGCTGAGGTTATGAACACTTGTGATGAATTTTGATTATTAATTATATGGTTTTTCATCTGTTTCTTCCATGTTGTTCTATTAATTCTTGTTTCTACTGCATTGGTGTGTGGCCTACATTAATG
Source organism: Datura wrightii (assembly GCA_035772735.1). Classification (NCBI taxonomy): domain Eukaryota; kingdom Viridiplantae; phylum Streptophyta; class Magnoliopsida; order Solanales; family Solanaceae; genus Datura; species Datura wrightii. Next base: position 131,792,655 of record JASDFA010000006.1, read on the forward strand.
TACATCTAAAAAGTCCGATTTCACTCGAGAGAGCACGAAATTGGAAAGTTGTGAATTAATAGGATATTGTTCTTTACTTGATTTGGAAAAATTGAGTTTTGATGTGCTTTCCTGATAGAAATATACTTGAAAGTCGTATTAGTCAATTTAGGAACCGGAATTGTATGGCTAGAACATGAATTGCATTTGATCACAGAAATGTAGACGGATGGTTCATGATTCTTAAGTGAGATTAAATACGAAAGTTTTAATCTCTTGGCAATTGTTCTTGGCTAGCAACTGGAAGGAAAGATTAACCAATTTATGATGATAATCAGTTTCATTACATGTTCTTTAACCTCGGCATGCTTTTATCAATAGTCCAAATTCAAAGTAGATAATTGTTTGTAGTTTAGTATAAAATTTATAAAACAAATTATTCAATTTTTGGTTGTTTTGTTGTCAGCATATTTAGAAGTAAAAATATAGTATACTTGAGCAAATTGCACTTATCCCAAGTCTCTGTGGGATCGATACTTGGCTTACTAAAGCCACTTACTACTTGTTCGACCACGTGCACTTGTGTGTCAGTTTTATAATACCCATACTACGCACCGAACAAGTTTTTGGTGTCGTAGCCGGGGATACTTGGCAATAGGTGAATTTGTTTTAAGTGTAATTGACTGTATTTTTATTTTTCTCAAGTGCTGACAACTTAATCTTAGTTTTGTTTTAATTCTTTTGCATTTTACTTTTTCTTTTTCGAATACCCTTATTGACATGACATCGTGGAATATAAATGGTTTCAATGGTGGATACTCATATTTTAGTGAATCTTGTCTGAATTGTGGAGGACACCACTTGTGGCAACAATGTAACACGTGTAATATATGTGGTGGTCAAGATGGCCATTGGGATGGCTGTCCGAATGCATATTCCCCTCCCCCAAGCCCCTACTTTGATCCTTCTGTTGTTTTTCCTGAATATAGGCATGCTGAAAATGAGGACTTGGGACGCCAAGCTCGAATAGAAGACATGTTGAAACAACTCTTGGAGCAATCAGAAGCAATGAAGGAGGCGATGACAGTATTGAGAATTCAGCAAGAAGAGAATGTAGAGGCTCTAGAAAGGATGAGCATCAAATTCACGGAGATGATCGCTGAAGCTGAAGCTTGTGATAAATTGCAGGTAACAACTTTAGCCGATATTCAAGAGGAACTACAAGAGGACGACAAGGGTGAATTTTTGGATGAAGCCCAACAATTAGAATCTCTTGAGTGTCCCCGTGATGGGCTCACACTTATGGAAAATCCATTCTTGGAAGAAGAGATAGAGTATCCCCCAGTTGACTTTAATGGTGAGATAGATGTCGATGCTGAGAAGGTGTATCCAAGTAAGGAGGTCAAGCATAATGCAGTTTCAGAGTTGAGGTGTATTGGACCACACTCGACGCATTTTTCGACATTAAGTTTGGTTGACAACATAGAAGTAGAGTCTTCCAAGCTTATAGAGAAATGTCTAGAGGAGGACCAAGCCCCGTATATTTTGAAATTTGCTAACTCAGAGAGTCAAAATGACTTCGCTTACTTAAGGACCAATAAATGCAAACGGCAACATCTACTGCTTGGTCCTTACAATTTTTCACCACCACCCCTAGAACATAAGAGGAAATTAGAAAATAAATTAGGGGTGAGATTCATATCCTCAAGGTGGAGGAAAAAGTGGTGAAACTTGGTACGTCGTGCCGCGACGTAAAAATTAGGCGCTGCTTGGGAGGCAACCCAAGGGTACCACAGGTACCATTTTAATTTCTTGCAATTGAGTTAATTTTTGTTTATTTTCATCTTGTGTGGTTTTGGTGGAAAGGTAAGCGCAGATGGACGGGAAGTCTGAGTACCCGTGGAGGAGGAAGCTAACAAGCATGGAAGAGAAAAAGTGTGGGGTTGAACACCCACTTGTGCAAAGTTGAAGAAAGGCATGTTGCTAGCTAGGCCTAAAGGCCTCAGGGAGTATTTCTCACCCTTTTTAAATTTTAATTTGATGCTATGAGGACATAACATGATTTAAGTGTGGGGTGAGGGAAATTTCAAAAAATTTTGTTGTGCTTAACAAATTTTGGTGAATGTAATGCTTGTGAGAAATTTGAAAAATTTGAAAATTTTTTGTGAATTAAGCATGACTTCATCACCCGTTGGTTTTTCTTTTCGGTTCTTTTCCGACGGGGGGTATTTGAACCGAAGAATGAAAATTTTCTTTTTCTTTATTTCCTTTGTCTGTATATAGTGTTTTTAGTCATAGTTAGTGACTGTTTCCGACGATGGATGGATGACGACTGTCTTGAGGAAAAATTAGTCGGTAGGTGTTGGGTTTTTGAAACCGTAACTAATTGGTGCTTGATGTTCTTTTTATGTGCTATACATGGTTGTAAGATGCAAGTATGTTCAGTATGAAGCATGCAAGTGTATAACTTTGTTTAAGACACTTAGGCTCTTGAATTTGACTCAATATGATGGAAGCTTAATTCTGAATTCTTGTGATTAGCTGAGTTCTGTCTACTGATTGTGTCTTGTTTTTAGCATGTGCCATGAGTGTAAGGTTTTTGAGTATTCTATGCTATTGTGGAATTTCTAGAACTTACCTGGTGTGTATATAAAACGAAATGAAGGATGTGAATTGTAGGAGATGATTTAGGCATTTCTTTGAATGAACCAAACTTTTATCCCTCATTATACCTACCTTGAAAAATTAATCCTAGTTAACCCCATTGAACCTTGAGCCTATTCTTTGACAGCTGCAACATAAGCTTAATCCTTTTTCTTTCATTAGCCTTGAAATTGAACCAAAACTCCTAAGCGCTTAAATGAAAAATCCGAAAGAGTAAAGGAGTGATAAGAATGAAAAGAAAGGAAAAGTAGCAAGTTGGAGAAGTGAGAAAAGGACAAAGGTGCACTTGTTTGAATATGGGTGAGTATTAGTAAGGAGTAAGAAAATAAATAAATGAAAAGTTACTTATAGAACTCCTTACTAATAAGCTAAAAGTGCCTAAAGAAACAGGGGAACAAAAGAGGAAAAAGAAAGATGAAAATAGAAAAAGGGGAAGTGAGGGAAGGGAAGTTTGTAATGAAGGCGTGATGTATTATAAGCGCTTAGGAAAGATAGTCACTATTACTGATCATAATAGCACCTACCCGCACCTGAGTTACATTACACCCTAAAAAGTCCTACTTGATCTTACATTCATACATCCTTAAATTAGTGGAATAAAACACTAAGGGCAAGCTTATGGGTCATTACATAATGCATGTGAATTCTTTCTGAGAGTGAGCGTAATTCTATTCATATACCCACACATGTTGTGATATAAAAATTGTTTGTGCGTGTGAAATTGGGTAACTCTCTTTCCGTGAGGGGCACATGTTGAATGAAGGATATAATTCATGTGGGATTTCTTAATCAGTTGATTTGCATGAGTTTGCTAAAATTTAGAGTCGATTCTTGAGGTTAAGAAGTCTTAACATAGTGGTACTTCATTTCAATGATCAAATCAGGCATGCTCTATTTTTAGCTTGTATCTTACGTAATCATTATAGCCGTAACTTGAATTCTATTGCTAAATTAGTTATGGGGGAGTCTCCATATGCATGATATGTAAAAGGTTGTTCGAGGACGAACAAGGCTTTAAGTGTGGGGTTGTGATCACGGGAAAAAATATATGCCCGAGATACGCTTTACGACTTAAATTAGTCTTGTTTATCTAAGATTATTGTATACATTTTCATGTAATTTTAGATAAAGTAAAGATATGTGCTAACCAACATGATTAGCCTTTGTTTTGTAGGTTTTGATGACTTTTAAGCAACTAATCCATGAGTTGGTGAGGTAGAGGCTTGGAAACGGAATCAACACGCGAACGTCGGCAAAGAGGAGGCACAAAACAGCCCACTAGCGCGTCGACAAGGTGCCACGGCAGGCAGGCCGCTCACAACAGCCCACCTGCGCATTGGCAACGTGCCACGGCAGGTGGCCTCCGCGACCAAGAGCTGCCAACGCGCTGCCCAAGCAGCGTGATACGCTGCCAACGCGGCAGGGTGCTGCCGTGGCCAAATTCGGGTGATTTCCAGAGGGCTTCCGCGTCCGTAGCGTGTCACGGAGGCCGTGCTCTGCGATGCACTCCGTGACACATTACTTGTTATTCCGGGAAAGAGTCCTACTACTATAAATAGCACACTTAGGTTTATTTTTCAGAATTCAGACTTGGTTGAGCAAGGACGTGGGTTACAGGCAGTTGAGGGACGAAAAGTTCAGGGTTTTTTCTCTCTTTATTTCTTCTCTAATTCAATTATTTGTATGATTAACACTTGTTTTAGGATGATTAATCCACAAATGAGTTGCTAATTCCCTTCCTTGCTGAGGTTATGAACACTTGCGATGAATTTTGATTATTAATTATATGGTTTTTCATCTGTTTCTTCCATGTTGTTCTATTAATTCTTGTTTCTATTGCATTGGTGTGTGGCCTACATTAATGTACATCTAAAAAGTCCGATTTCACTCGAGAGAGCACGAAATTGGAAAGTTGTGAATTAATAGGATATTGTTCTTCACTTGATTTGGGAAAATTGAGTTTTGATGTGCTTTCCTGATAGAAATATACTTGAAAGTCGTATTAGTCAATTTAGGAACCGGAATTGTATGGCTAGAACATGAATTGCATTTGATCACAGAAATGTAGAAGGATGGTTCATGATTCTTAAGTGAGATTAAATACGAGAGTTTTAATCTCTTGGCAATTGTTCTTGGCTAGCAACTGGAAGGAAAGATTAACCAATTTATGATGATAATCAGTTTCATTACATGTTCTTTAACCTCGGCATGCTTTTATCCATAGTCCAAATTCAAAGTAGATAATTGTTTGTAGTTTAGTATAAAATTTATAAAACAAATTATTCAATTTTTGGTTGTTTAGTTGTCAGCATATTTAGAAGTAAAAATATAGTATACTTGAGCAAATTGCACTTATCCCAAGTCTTTGTGGGATCAATACTTGGCTTACTAAAGCCACTTACTACTTGTTCGACCACGTGCACTTGCGTGTCGGTTTTATAATACCCATACTACGCACCGAACAAACAGCTGCTATTGGAAAGCCCGAACTCTCTCTGTCTAAACCTGAAGGCAAGTAATGCAGCGCCCGGGGATGGGTGTCAGTACAATATGTACCAAATATGTAAGGCAATAAGTAAGTTGTTAAAGATTGAAAGTAAATAGAGAGAAGGGTCAGAATGATTAACCTAAAACATCTAGCAAAACACTACACATATATGAGCTACGACTATACTATCATATATTCATAAGCTATAGCTAGTAGAGAAGAATACAAACACGAACCTAACCTGGCCCCCTATAACACCCCGAAAATTTTTTGGTGATTATCTGATATTTTTATGCTAGGTTAAGGAAAGTACGGGTTGTATGTTGGTCGTAGATGACAAGGGAAATGTGTACGATCAAAAAACCAAAGAGTATGTGAAGTTTATAAGTAAGGGTCAGTTTTAAATGATCATATCTCCCAATATATAATGAATTAGAAGTTTCACAACCTATCAAATTAAAGTTCTTTGAGTCTAGTTTTCAGAACATTAAACCACTTGTCAATCAGAGTTCGGAGTAAGAAGTTATGAGTATTTTACTTAAGCATCGCAAGCGGTAAACGGGCATGACGCCCTAGCGCCTCCACCGCCCTATTTACTTAAAATCTGATTTTTCGCTTGTAGAAAACATTTTCAGCTAAATCTAAATTGACTAGCTTGCTAAGAATTTCATTTCCCTCTCTATTCCAGCAGCTAGGATAAATAAAATCAAGGATGAACATCAAGAAAAGTTCAAGAAAATCACAAGATATGTTGAGATTACCTTGCCAAGTATATTAGGGGCTATTTTGGAGCTCATTTTGGCAAGGTTTTGAAGAAGTTTTTCTGAGTTTCAAAATCTATTTGGACTTTCTATATATCAAACTTTGAGTAGGTGTTGAAATCAGGAGAAAAGGTAAGGATTTCTCCCCTTTTAAACCTCTCAAATTGCAAAGCAAAAATCTGAAAACTGGCAGCTAAGTGAGCTGCCGATGGACTGTTTGTGAGTTGAGTTTTGCTCATTTTTCTTAGGCATTTTGGCTGTATTTTTTTGCTAAAATTATACTTCATATTGAGTGTCAGAATTACATAAAAACTAAGGTAAAATTTTCCTCTTTTTTCTCCCTCAAAAGTTAGTGAAAACTAGTTGAGAAAATAGCTAAATGTTGTTGATGTAGCCGTGTGTTGTTGTTGCTATTGTGAATGCCTCTGGTTAGTTATTTTGGCTGCATTTTTTTGCTATAGATTAAGCTTGTCGTTGGCCTGTAAAACCACTGCATTAAGGAGGTTGAAGTCTGATCATTGAGATAGGAAATCGGCTAGAGAAAAGTTCATCGGAGAAAGGTGTGTAAGGCGCCCAGTCTATCGTTCTTTTAAGCACGATTCGTGTGTTGTGAATCAAATGAGCCAGAAACCTATTTAAAAGTCTTGAGGAAGTATATTAAGATTCCTTTAAGATTTAAATTTCCATATTTTATTGAGGATAAATGTTAAGATTAAGTCTAGCCGAAGTGAGACATCTAAAGTGTGATATTGTGTTGATTGTTGTCGTAGTTGTACATTGAGTTGGAGACCCCTCAGCGTGGGCATTGTTAGCTGATCCTTACTGTATGTCATGTGAATATATATGTGATGTTAAATGTGTTTAAGGGTCTGGTTGCTAACTAAAATTGGTGAAAGAGCCAAGATGAGGACGTGTAAACGATTTTAAGCCACGTAAAGATGTCGCAAGCTATTGAGGGTAAACGAGCTTGTTGAATTAGGATTACCTGATTATGGTTGTCCTTTATATTCTGTGAATGTTATGAAATATGTCAGGCCAAGGGGATATTTCATAATCCCTTTCCCTTAAGCCTAATGACAAGCTAGCGAGTTTCTGAGCTCTAATGTCCCTTGAACACGATCTATAAATTTTGTTGAAACTCTTAGGTCATCCGTAGTTCCTTATGATTTATACAAGTTTTTAATACATGCATTTAAGTTCTATTTTCTAGCTTTACATGTTATATATACTCAATTCCAGTTTTGCATTACGAAGGAGGCCTACAGGCCACATGTTTAGTATTCGTCATTTCTATGTTGTACGTATTGAGCTGGTCCAGTATAAGCCATATCGGCTCCATTTATGATTTTGTCTAACATTTATTGATTTTACCCCGGTGTGGTACATCGACTGGAGGTCTTGTTGTTTTACCCCAGTGTGGTTCACCGGCTGGAAGGATTTTACCCCGGTATGGTACACTGGCTGGAAGCATTTTTATTTTTACCTTGGTGTGGTACATTGGTTGGAAGAATTGTATATAGATTTTATGGTCGGCTGTCTGCTGGCATTTCAGTTATAGTCTTTTTTGTGCATTAGATGGTTGCATTTACACTTCAATAATGAGTTATTGTCAGGTTTTTGTTTTTAGGATTCCGGGTTGTTACTACTCCTTATTTCTGGCCTAGTTATCAGTTTTATCTTACATGTTTACAGTTTTCAGCCTTACATACTAGTACATTTTATTTATACTGACGTCCCTTTATCTTGGGACCCTTCGTGCAATCGTGCTGCAGGTACAGGCCGAGGCTCAAATCATTGGACGTAGTAGGAGCCAGATTTCAGCAGAATAGTGGTATACTCCACTCTTCCATGAGCCATGTCCTAGGTTGGACTATTTTCAGTTTTGTATACAACATGGTTAGGCCGGGGCCCTATCCCGTGCATTTCAGTTTGTTTACTCTGTAGAAGCTGATGTTGACTAGTTTGTATAGTAATGCGGGTTGTGTAGTCGTATTGATTTTTTATTGCTTTGCTTAGCTTTATTGTAGCCTTGTCAGCTTTCAGGTTGCATATTTATAATTGTCAAGGCATTATTGGCTCAGTGTTTCTCTTGGTTTGTTGTGAAAGGTCGCTTGGTCAGCCTTAGTGTTACATTATAGATGCTACATAGCCGGCTTCTCGATCTAACATGAATCGAGTGCCAGTTGCGCCCTACCCTAGTTTTGGTGTGTGAAACCCCCATAAGCCTAGAAGGTACAAGCAATACAAAAATAACCTACCGGGACCCTCATAAGCCCTGGCAAGTACACCTCAATCTATATACCCTTATCCAGGTTTCTATGACTCTACTGGTGCTATAGGCAACCTGCCTGTCCCTCTTGGTCTGCAACTGAGCCCCTTTGTCTCCTGATCTATAGTTGTGTCTAAGTCTAGTGGACTCATGATAACTGCACCCTGGCACCAAGCTCGTCAGGGGTGTGGTGTCGATACAACATAAAAATAGTCTAGCCATGGAATGTATTGTATAAGGCCCTCAGACCTCATCTTCGTCCCTCGAAGATGGCATACCACTCCTTGGAGTGAAGCCATCTAGCCCCTCACGGCGATGACACAGCTAGTAACCTTGGGGTGGTCATGAAAGGCTCCTGAGTTAGGACAACCCCAACCAAGGTGATGTACTGAAATCTCAATCTAGCCACTCAAAAGGCATATCTGGCCTTCTGGCCTAATGCTACCGCTGCTCGCCCCCTAGGATAGTCTGTAAGGCTGCTAGCAGGAACACCCAGTGCACTTGTATCTGATCAGAGGATCTTGAGAGTGATCATGATCTCTAATGGTCTAGACTGGCTAGGGTGAGATCTGGAGTGCCCTAACATAACTCTAAATGTCCTGCCCATACAACTATAACTCATAAATGACTATGGGGTCGCAGATGACTAATTACTTAGTTCCTCTAGTTAGAATGACTGTTGATCTTTGGCAGAATTATATGCCCAAGTGATACTCAAATGCTTCATTTTGTCTTGTTTATCCATTGATATTTGTACATTCTCATGTGATTTGTAATTATAATGTGAATTTATACTAATCAACATGATTAATGTTGTTTTGCAGGAAAAATGTAATTTTAGGAAGCTAAGATGCATGTTAGGAGAAATCGGGAATAGACTCGGAAGCAAGCAGTAGAAAAGGCCAAGGTCATGCAACAAATTAACGGGCTCCGCGATGGAGTCGTGTCACGTTGCCATCGCAGATGCATTCTGCCCTGGATGATAAAAATAGGCCAAGTCCAGTGAAGGTCCGCATTGGGGCCGTGGCACGTTGGCCAAGCCCCGCGTTGCACGCCGTGGAACGTTGGACATAATTACCTGGAGGACCGACTTCCAGTGAGGGTCCACGTTTGTGGCGTGTCACGGAGGCAGTGCTCCGCGATGCACTCCGTGACACGTTGCTTGTTATTCCGGGAAAAATTCCCACTAGTATAAATAGCACACTTAGGTTTATTTTTAATTATTCTAACTTGGTTGAGCAAGAACGTGGGTTACAGGCAGTTGAGGGGACGAAATTCTTAGGGTTCTTCTCTATCTCTTTCTTCCTTATTTCAGTTATTTGTATGATTTACACTCATTTAACGATGTTTAATCCACAAATGAGTGGCTAAATTCACTTCTTGCTGAGGTTAAGAACATTTGTAGTGGAATGTAATTATTGATCATCTTGGTTTTTCATCTTTTCTTTCGTGGTTGTTCTATCAATTCTTGTTCTTACTGCATTAATGTTTCGCCAATGTTAACGTACATCTAAAAAAATCCGGTTTGCGCTCGAAAGAGAAGAAATTGGAAAGTTGTGAATTGGTAGGATATGATCTCTTCTTAGTTTGGGAAAATTGAGAATTGTTTTACCTTCAGAATAGAAATATATCTGAAAGTCGTATTAGTCAATTAAGGAATCGGTTTCATATGGCTAGAACATGAATTTCTTCTTATCACCGAAATGTAGGTGGAAGGTTCATGATTCTTAAGTTGGGTTAAATGCGAGAGTTTTAATCCATAGGCAATAATTCTTGACTAGCAACCGAAGGAAAGATTAACCAATTTGTATCAATAAATTGCTTCCCTGCATGTTTGTTTTAGCCTCAGCATGCTCATTACTATAGCTCAGACTCAAATTGTACATTTGTTTTAGATTAGTATAAATTAGGAAACAAACTCCTAAAATCTTCTTGAAACTGTTGTCTGCATTATTAGAGTTAGAGTTTATTAACACTTAATTAGATTATTACCTTGGTCCAGTCCCTGTGGGATCGACACTTGGCTACTCTAGCCATTTTACTACTTTTTCGACGACGTGCACTTGTGTGTAGGCATTCCTAACCACCGAATAAGTTTTTGGCGCCGTTGTCGGGGACTGGCAATTGGTAAAATTGTTGTCTTAAGTGTTAGTTTACGATTTCTGATTAGTGTTGACAACTTGGTCTTAGCTTGTCTTTTGCAGATATTGAATTCTGTTGAACACTAGCAAGGGACAAGGAGCTGGTGGATTCACACTTAGAGCCGGAAAGACAATTCCATCGTCAAAGGAGAGAAGCTCTAGAGAGAAAGCTGCAGTTGCTCAGACAGACAATCCTGGAGCAACAACAAAATCCACCCATTGTAAGGGCAGTGTTAGTGCCCGAAGAAATGGCAGCTAGGCCGGTTCGCGAAGTGGCAATCCCACATGCTAACAACGTTACATCTAGCATTCACAAACTTGAGCTAGGAGGGAGGTTCGAGCTTAAACAGAATATGGTGCAATTGTTGTACACCAGCGGGCAATTCACAGGTTTCCTTCACGAGGATCCACAACAACATCTCCAAAACTTTTTGGAGATAAGTGATACTTATATCCCTGCTGGAGTGTCACCCGATTATGTCAGGCTTACATTGTTCCCATTTTCACTTTTGGGAGAAGCAAAGAGATGGCTGAAAGCTGAGCCACCTAATTCCATCACTACTTGGGGTGATCTTGCAAACAAATTCTTGATACGGTTCTTTCCATCCGGCAAAACAACAATACTTAGAAGTCAAATTCTAAGTTTTAAACAAAGATACAGCTTGGGAACAATTCAAATCTATGTTCCGGGATTGTCCTCATCATCACCAGTCCAATGATGTGCTGGTGCATACTTTCATAGAGGGTTTGGAACCCCACAGAAAAATCTTGCTAGACTCAGCAGTTGGGGGACAAGCATTAGAAAAAACTTATGAGGAGTTGTATACTTTGTTGAACCGTATTTCGCAGGGAAATCCAGAGTGGAATGCAGACACTTCTAGAGGAGGAACATGGAAAGCGGCAGAAGTCTTGGAAGTGGATGGTTTTACAGCTATCGCTGCACAGATAGCTGCGTTACAGAATTAACTCAATACCCACTTCAGCAATATGAGCATGAATCATTCTCAAGCCCCAGTGAATGTAGTGCAGCAGATTTGGTGTGAAGTGTGCGACAGTAATGAACACTCAACTGAGTGTTGTGGTGCAAATCCTGATTCAGTAAACTTTGTTGGTAATGTACAGAGAAATAATCACCAACAGTATGGCAACAACTACAACTCTAAGTGGAGAAGTCACCCGAATTTCTCTTGGGCTAGTAACAGCCATCAAGGGCAGAGTTCGAGTCAGGGAGCACAGAAAAATCAAGGAGGGCAGCAGCACTATTAGTCGCAATACAGAAGCAACAATGCACCTCCTCCACCACCATCACCCAGTATCGAGGAAATTTTCAAAACGATGATAGCTAACCAAGCTCTATTGCAGGCTGACTATGTGAAATTGGCAGCCGATGTAAAGAACAATCAATTAGCTACAAAGGCATTGGAGTACCAGTTTGGGCAACTAGCTGGAACTCATAACACCAGGCCGAGAGGAGGACTTCTGAGTGACACTGACCCCAACCCCAAGCAAGTGAATGCAGTGACCACAAGGAGTGGTTTACAACTCAAGGAGGTGGAACCAGAAAGACCTCCATAGCAGTCGGGAGCAGTGGAGAATGAGAGGGAACACAATGATGATAGGAGGAAGGAGAAGGAAGCTGAACCAAAAAGACCACCACCCCCGTTCCCTCAAAGTTAAAGAAACACAAGGAGGAAGCGTGTTTCAAAAAGTTCATGGAGGTGCTTAAACAGGTACACATTAATTTACCTCTTGTTAATGTTTTGTAGGGAGTGCCGAAGTATGCAAAATATATCAAGGATATCAGGGCAAACAAAAGCAGGTTGACGGAGTATGCTACGATGGCACTTACGGAGGAGTGCACTTCCCGGATACAAAATAGGTTTCCCACAAAGCTCAAAGACCTTGGGAGCTTTACAATTCAACTTACAATCGGGCAGAGTATCCGAGCTCATGGATTATGTGATTTGGGAGCGAGCATTAACTTGATGCCAACATTAATATTCAAGAAATTGGGGCTAGGCAATCCTAGACCGACAATAGTGATCTTGCAACTAGCAGATCGTTCTTTGGCCAGACCAGATGGCATTGTGGAGGACGTGCTGGTGCAAGTGGGCTCCCTTATCTTCCCGGTTGACTTCATTGAGCTGGATTTTGACCCGGATGCGGAAGTCCCATTTATTTTGAGACGTCCTTTCTTAGCGACCGGGAAAGCACTGATCGATGTAGCTGCAGGGCAACTAACCATGCGGGCACACGACAAGGTGGAGGTATTTGACGTGTACAAGGCAACGAAGCTTCCGACTGTGTATGAGGAACTCTTAGTTATCAACGTGCTTGATCGAGCGAATATTGCTCAGAGGGTTGATTTGCGAGAGCCAGTGGGAAAACCACCGGTGAAGGACCCCCCAAAATTGAAATCGTGGCAAAAAGATCGAAGTGCCACGTTCTTAGTCAATGGGCAGCGATGTAAACATTACTGGGGTGAGGACGGTAGTCGAGAGAAGACATCTGTCACCCTAGAGGATGACTAAGCTTCAATGACGTCGAGCCGCGACGGTAAACTAGGCGCTGCACGGGAGGCAACCCATGAAATTGTTGCAATACTTGAGTAGATTTAGTAGAAGAGAAAAAATAGAAAGAAAACAATTAGAAAAATAAAAATAAAAACAAAAATTGTATTTTATGTGAAACCTGTGAATTCTAACCAATTTCTTGTTGTGAGATGAATTTCAGGTTGAACGGTGGGCAAAACTGCAAAGGATCGCAAAGGAAAAATCGAGGTGAGAAAAATAATAAAAAGTGGCAAAACAGTGAGCCTGCGCGATGGCTCCGTGTCATGGAGGAGGGCCTCCGCGTTACCCTCCGTGACATGTAGAGGTGTAATTCTGGAATTTTTAAAATTCCAGAATACCTTCGCATTGGCTCCATGTCACAGAGGGGGTGCTCCGTGTTACCCTCCGTGACACGTTGAGGCTTTAATCGCGATGGGTCACACTGGGTCGCCGGGTGACCCGCATGAAAATACCTCTTTTTAACCCCGAATTCCCTCAATTGTCCCTCGTTTCACACCCCCTCCACAACAAAAACCCAAAAACTCCCCCTTCCCCAATGTGACACGGACCTAGGCACAAGTTTCCTTCAACGTTTCTTCGATTTCATCGAACTAAAGGTATGTTCTCTACTTTCATCTCAATTCTTGTCAAATTTGCCGATTTTGAGCATGTAAAGTGAGTAAAACTTGCCCTAATTGTAAATTGAGCTTGAATTCATTTAAGTTATTGTTGATTGAGGTTCGTAGTATCATTTTGATTGTATGAACTCGATAAATACATGCTTGATCGAATTTTGGTAAAATATGTAGCTAGGGTTAGAATTTGATTGCGAAGAAACTAAATGTGATTGAAAATGTGGAAATTATGGGTTGGGCATGTTGGGTAAGGTGAATTGTGTTGTGCTTGTTTTGAATATGCTAAGTAAACAATGCATTTTCAGGAGAATGAAATTGTTGAATTGCATAGGACTTGGTGAATTGCATAGGTTGTGTTAAGAGAAGTTTTTTTTAAGTGCTATGTGATGAAATGGTATCGATGGTGGTATTTGGATTAGCTGTACGAAGTCTGAGTAGTACGTAGAATTTATTCCATCGAATTCTCTGAATGCACGAGGCATGTTTTTTTTTTTTTTGTAAAATGGAAAGTGAGAATTTTCTTGCCGTAATGTCGTAATTGTGGCTAAAGACTAAGTGTGGGGTGGACTAGCTTAACCCAACCCTAGTCGCAACTAATTTTAATTTGAATAACATTGGGACTGTCTGTTTGATTTAAAAGGAACAATGGCAAGCAGGCAAGACAAAGGAAAGGGCGCATCTACATCGGGCACCGAAAGGAAAAGAATTAGACTAGGAACAACAGTCCCAGTAGCACCAGCGGTTTTGCGCGGCCAACGCCGTCAATACGAAACACGATGGGTGACAGACGAAGGGAAGAAATGGTACACAAATAATAAGGAGAACAAATACTTCCCCGAGGAGCATATTGCAAGTGAGCCGTTGGCACAGGAGTTCCCCAGAATTGTACACTGCATTGACGTTGTCGGGCTGAACTTCATTTTTGAAGAGCCCAAGGAGTGCAATCTCCACCTGATTCGGGAGTTCTACGCCAACTGGAACCCGACACTCCGAAGTCACACCGTCAAAATAAGGGGGCAGGTAGTCACTTTTGAGCCCCATCACCTTAATGCCATTTTGGGGGCGCGGGACACAGACGCCCATGTACTCCGACAATTGAACATCACTCCACCATATGCGGATATCAGACGCACTCTGTGTGGAGCCCGTTCTACAGCACGGTGGAGCAGGCATAAGGAGAGGGGCTACCATCAGACGCTGCCCTACTCTCAAATGAACAGGGAAGCCAGAATTTGGCTTAAGATCATGTGTTCCTACCTGATCCCAGGGGTGCACATGACAAATGTCACCCGGGATCGTGTGTGCTTGGTCTACGCCCTGATGAAAGGGCTGGAGATTAATGTTGGGGCGGTGATCATCTCCGCCATGAAGAGAGCCCATTTGCATCAAGGGCACAGGTACGAGTTTGGTGGCTTGCTAAACACTTTCCTGAGAGGCCTAGATGTTGAGGAAGAGGCCCTGGACTACATCCCACATATGGAGAGGCGTGCCTTGGACGTCACCAAAACTAAGGCACCCGACACCACTCATGAGCTAGTTCTCACATTAGACGAGGGACATGCTCGGGATGATCAGTATATGGCCCGCATGTTCGGGATGCAGATGCTACAGTTGCGCATAGGTGGGAGGCCAGCAACAGAAGATGAGTTGTGACAGTTAGAGTTGGACTACCCCTTCGGCAAAAATGCCAAGGCTCTATGCTGAGTGGGGCTAGCTTTTGTGGAGCCCGTTGATGATGATGTCCCCACAGACAAGGAGACACGCCGCGATGACTCAGATGTTGAGTCAGATGAGGATAGTCGGGGTGATTCGGATACGGGGGACGAGGCAACCGCACCTGACGAAGAAGTGGAATACTTCGATTGATCAGGGAGTTTCACCACCTACTCTTGTGCTATGCTGAATTTTGTGAACACTGGGGACAGTGTTCGATTTAAGTGTGGGGTGGGAGTAGTTAGGTGTTGGTTGTTTTGTTGTTGTTTATGTTTATGTTTTGTTGTTGTGCCTGTGAAAAATTGTGACCCTGTGATTTTGATGTTTATGTTTTGTATTGTAATTTGGTATTGTAATTAATGTGAAGCTGTTGTGTGTTGTATGGAGTTTTTGTTAGCTGGTTGTGTAAATATTTTTATTTTATAGAAATTATCGATATTTTTAAAATTTTTCGTGAAATCTTTTTTTTTAATGATTGGGTTTCTCGGCTTTTTTTTTTCGGTGCTTTTACCGAGAATAATCCCATTGACCTGAAGTCATAAATAGTGACCGTTCCCTATGATGGATGGATGGCGACCGTCTTAAGGAAAATGTAGTCGATAGGAGTAGATTTCTTTTGTTCTTTTTAATTTTATCTTTTGTTTGTTTGTATCCCAAACGTGTCATTACTTTATGGTTCGGAATTCTGGTTGCGTGTTGTACATGATGTTTAGAATGCAAAGGTGATTCGTATGAAAACATGCAACTTTGTAAACATGTTGAGATACCTAGACCGTAGAGTTCGATTCAGTGTGATTGAGGCTTAATGTTTGAATTCTTGTAATTAGCTGATTGAAGAGTCTGTGAATATGTCTTGAGTTGAGCATGTGCAATGAGAGTGTGGTGAGGCTTTGATTCTTCCATGCTATTGTGAAGTGTCTAGAACTTGCCTGGTGTGTATACGAAATGAAATGAAGGATGTGTATGGTAGGAAAGGATGTAGGCATTTCTTTGATTTAACCGAAAGTTTTTTTTTCATGATCGTATCTACCTTGAATGTACATCCTAGTTAGCCCATTCAACCTTTAGCCTATTTTTTTCTTTTGTCGAAAAGGTACAAACCAAGCTTAACCCCTTTTTTTCATTATCCGTATATTTGATCCAAAACTCTTAAGCGCTTAAGAAAAGAAATTTTCCCACAGTGTCAAGGAGTGTTAATTGTGAAAAGAAAGGAAAAGCGGAAGTGGTGAAAGCAAAGAAAAGGTCAAAAGTGCACTTTCCGAATTTAATAAAATGAAGATGTATAACTAATCTTTGTTATTAAGTGAGTGTGCTTAAAGATATGGGAACAAAAATAAAGAAAGGCTTCAAGAAAGGGGAGGATGAAAGAAGAAACAATGCCCATAATGTGATGGGATGTATGGAAAAGCGCTTAAGGGTGCAAGTTGCTATTATTGGTTAGCCCAGTATGTACTAGTTCCTTAGCTTACGTTACAACCCGTTAAGTCCTACGTGATCTTACATCACTCGCCCTTATATTAGTGGAGTAATACACTAGAGGCAAGCTTATGGGTCATGACATGATGCATGTCAATTCTTTGGGAGAGAGAGAGAGAAATTGTGTTCATATGCCCCTGCATATAATGTTTTTGAGATCATATGATTGAAAAGGGGGAAATTCTCTTGTGTTGTGAGGGAACATGCTTGACGAGAGATTTAATTTCGTGTCAGATGTCTTGATCAGCTGATTTGCATGAGTTTGCCGAGATCGAGAGTCGACTCTTGAGTCTAGGAGGTCTTAATGTGTTGAATGTCATTGTATTGATGAGACTATGCATGTTTTCTTGATGATTTGCTATGTAAATAATCGATATAACCGTAACTTGAATTATCGAGCCAAAGTAGCTATGATTGGGTGTCAATTGCATGAGATGTGAGATTATTGTTCGAGGACGAACAAAGTTTTAAGTGTGGGGTAAGTGATCTTGGGCAGAATTATATGCCCAAGTGATGCTCAAATGCTTCATTTCGTCTTGTTTATCCATTGATATTGGTACATTCTCATGTGATTTGTAATTAAAATGTGAATTTATACTAACCAACATGATTAGTGTTGTTTTGCAGGAAAAATGTAATTTTAGGAAGCTAGGATGCATGTTGGGAGAAATCGGGAATAGACTCAGAAGCGAGCAGTGGAAAAGGCCAAGGTCATGCAGCAAATTAAGGGGCTCCGCGATGGAGTCGTGTCACGCTGCCATTATGGATGCATTCTGCACCAGATGATAAAAATAGGCCAAGTCCAGTGAAAGTCCGCGTTGTGGCCGGGGCACATTGGCCAAGCCCCGCGTTACACGCCGTGGCACGTTGGGCATAATTACCTAGAGGATCGGATTCCAGTGAGGGTCCGCGTTTGTGGCGTGTCACGGAGGCAGTGCTCCGCGATGCACTCCATGACACGTTGCTTGTTATTTCGGAAAACATTCCCACTAGTATGAATAGCACACTTAGGTTTATTTTTAATTATTCTGAAATGGTTGAGCAAGAACGTGGGTTACAGGCAGTTTAGGGGACAAAATTATTAGGGTTCTTCTCTATCTCTTTCTTCCTTCTTTCAATTATTTGTATGATTTACACTCATTTAACGATGTTTAATCCACAAATGAGTGGCTAAATTCACTTCTTGCTGAGGTTAAGAACATTTGTAGTGGAATGTAATTATTGATCATCTTAGTTTTTTATCTTTTCTTCCATAGTTGTTCTATCAATTCTTGTTCTTACTGCATTAATGTTTCGCCAATGTTAATGTACATCTAAAAAAAATCTGGTTTGCGCTCGAAATAGAAAGAAATTGGAAAGTTGTGAATTGGTAGGATATGATCTCTTCTTGGTTTGGGAAAATCGAGAATTGATTTACCTTTAAAATATAAATATATTTGAAAGTCATATTAGCCCATTAAGGAATCGGTTTCGTATGGCAAGAACATGAATTTCTTCTTATCACAGAAATGTAGGTGGAAGGTTCATGATTCTTAAGTTGGGTTAAATACGAGAGTTTTAATCCATAGGCAATAATTCTTGACTAGAAACCGAAGAAAAGATTAACCAATTTGTATCAATAAATCGCTTCCCTGCATGTTTGTTTTAGCCTCAGCATGCTCATTACTATAGTTCAGACTCAAATTGTACATTTGTTTTAGATTAGTATAAATTAGGAAACAAACTCCCAAAATCTTCTTGAAACTATTGTCTGCATTATTAGAGTTAGAGTTTATTAATACTTAATTAGATTATTACCTTGGTCCAGTCCCTATGGGATCGATACTTGGCTACTCTAGCCATTTTACTACTTGTTCGACCACGTGCACTTGCGTGTAGGCATTCCAAACCACCGAACAACTATAGGGCTATTACAGGCTGAACATGCTTTTGAGCGATCAACCCCTAATCCTCCACAGGCAGCTTACCGACATTCTTATCCTGTGGGTAGTACTGTACTAACATGGTGCTAGTCCCTTAAACCTCATCCTGGTCTGGACGACTGGGCTGGCTTCTTGGGCGACCTGTTTGACGAATGCTAAATTAACTAGGACTAACAAGCACTGGTAATAGTTAATTAGATGGCAAGCTGCCACTCAGTTCACTAGAAAACCCTAGGCGACTGACTCTAATGTATGGCCTTCTTATCTAAGTTTCTGACCCTGGGATGTGAGAGTACGCCAATGGCCCCTGGGCATGCTTTTATGAAAATATAGGCACCAAACTGGTAGTTAAATCGCCTAGCGTGCCTATGTTGTTCAACTTACTAACTCAGGCCCGATAACTATTCACGAGCTTCTAAGGTCTAGGCCTGGCAATAAAACATACAATTCTACTAATACAATGAATTGGAGAATAGAAGAGTTTCTATGACCCTTCTAGAGCGTATCACACTTAACATGTTCTTTCCCGATGAGGTAACTACGGTATAATCTATATACGTTTTCTAGCAGCTAACCACAACATATATTACCAAAATCTATTGATAGAAGCTAGTCACATTTTATCTGATCTTTATATACCAGCAATAGCTAATTACAACATGTCTAATCATAATCTACTAGTAGAAACTATCCGCAGCATATGGGACCGCTATTGCTTCGAGAACAAAAGTCATAACACTGTACGATGAGAATAACTTGATGAGGGTTAAGCCTTATATACCTCAACTGCCATTTCCTGAATAACCGAAGAGTTTCAACTTGTATTCGTCAACTCTTTTCAGCTGTAACCATTATACTGGGAGAAAGAGACAAATTTCAATACTAAATTTGGCTTAAAATGATAGCTTTTGATATTAATAGCAACTATAATTCAACTACATAAAATACGGCTGAAAACTTATAATTTCCCAAGGGTTTAGAAGGGAGAAATGCTTACTTGATGCCTATGATCATTTAGGAATCAATTTGGTGTAGTTCTGACAACTTTTACTTGGCGGGGTTACGATTTACCGGGCGAATTTCGAGAAAATAACTCCATAGTAATGCTCCCTATGGGCTTAGAATTCAATAACTGAAGTTAATTTGAGATTGGACGGCGTTTAATAGTAATTTAATGATAATCGGATGAAAATTGCATACTCCCTCTACTCTAGCCGAAGCCTCATGTTTCTAGTGATTTAAATTGAACAAGGAGGACTTATATATAGATAGGGCGGTGGCAGGGCCGGTGCCTCATACTGCCCAGCGCGTAGGCAAGGCCGGACCTCACGTTGCCCATCGTGCATGGGGGCTGGCGTGTCGCGCTGTCCCTTCGCATCCCGGTCCCATCGACCCTGCTTCCAAGGCTCTTCCCACACATGTCAAGCTCTTCTTATTCGTCACAAATCCATGCGTATGCTTACCAACCGTTGACATTTTTACGGGGTGTAACATCCTTCCCCCTTAAGAACATTCATCCTCGAATGACATCTTCAAGCTTACAAGACTCAACTCTTTTCAGCTAATTCCAGAAAAATTTCAGCAGAGTCGCCTCTGTAATATGGACTATCCAAAAATGTGAAACGCAAAAACGTCCAACACAGGTGCATCACGGGATGCTATCTGCAGCTAAATAACACAATAGTACTACATATATGTACCCAACTGTTAACAGTAACAACAAAGATCATTTATATAGCATCTGAAACTACTATACATTAACAGAATTTTGCTAGGTATGTATATTTTCATCATAGGGCCTAGAGCAACTGAAATTATCCCAACTTTGCATCATTCATAGTTTTTTTTCCAAACTCATTTCTGTTGCATTTCCATTCCCTCACGATACTCTAATAAGTTACAACTTTGGTTCTCAATTTAGCTCCCCTTAAGGTAACTCTTTTGTAGCATGAATACTTCCAACTGGGTCAACTTGAGAGTAAATCTCCTATGCACTTGCATAATATTAATGAACAGATCCTAAACCAAAAGTAACTCTATCTCATAGGCCACTTGGCTAAGCTCTCGGAGGGTATGGTACGGTTTAGTGAGTCTAGGGTTGGGCTTGCTTTTCTTCCAGATTCCATGACGCCCTTCCTTAGTGGAGTTTCGAGGAATACCCATTCGCCTCTTCAATGTTTAACTCCCTATTCTATACGATATCCCTGAGCTGCCGATATACCCTTCTTGAAAGGTTTAGCTTTCTTCATTTGGTTGATGTATTAGCATGTCGGCTCAACTACCCTTAATTTATCTACTTTAGATCATCATATAGGGGACCTACATTTCTACCCATAACAGGTCTCCGGGCATCTAACCCATGTGCTCTGCTTGGTGAATTACTTGGAGATAAGAAGCCATACCTATATTAGCGTGCGCTACAATTTGTTCCAGTTTCCTAGAACCTAGTTTGGAGTTGTGCCTCTCCATTAGAGTTTATTAGGTATTAGGGTTCCACGTGACCTGACTACTTCTTAAACATTTAACTCGGCATATGCTTTCACTGAAACATGATTCTATTCATCGAGACATGAGTTGATCTCGTTAGCCTCCCTATACCGGCTCAATTGAGGTCAATTTACCCCTGGTACAAGATAACCTTATAACTGTATTCATGTTCAATGCTCTCCACTCCCCTGCCCGCACTGGTATCTCCTAAATAAGTTTACTCAGTTCCTACTGTCTAGCTTTCCTTGGCTAGTCATTGAAGCTCTACACTACAACTCAATGATATCTTCCCTCTTCCCGTACCATTAGTGTGTCTCTCTTTACGACCTGATGTGTTTTTATTATACTCTGTGTGGAAGGAGTAACAGACATGGTGCACCCTGGCTCTAATATGTTAATGAAGTTCTGCCACCTTTGGAACGCAGAGTCGACCTCTAGGTCTTTGTGACTCCGCCCCTTGGTATTTTGAGGGCCAATAACTTCCCACTGGACCTTGTCTCTAGGTTGCATTAGGTTAAAGTTTCTGTGTCGGCACTCCTTTACCTCCACAACTGACGTTGATATTGCAACATTCTAGGCTACAATCTCACTATCTCTTAACTGTCAACCTGATGCTTATTTCTTGACATTCGGCGGTGGTCTTAGTTTGTCTGACCTACTTTGATACCAAGTTTGTCATGTCCCACCTTGGAAGGCATAACTGACACCTAATGCCACACTGGATTCTGGCTAACCTGGCCAGGCTTATGCACGTCTGGTGCATGCCTGCAACTCAATTTAAGAAAACAATGGGCTATATCTCAGCTGTAAACACAGCCTCCGACCGATAAGGCCGTGTAGCCACCTGTAAATAAAAATAACTATTCAACAGCGGGCAATAAAAGGGATCCTATGCGGGCCGACAAGACCAGCATGCTGTCTAGTTATAAATGAAATGAAAATCAGGTAACTATATCTATGCTATAGCCGACAAGTCCACTATCTAACAGCTAAATAAGGCCCCACACAACCGTCACACGAAATAAAACAAATATAGGCCCCACATGACCGGCAACCAACTAACTAACTAACGACTATAGTGTGCAAGCCTCTAAGAATACAAATAGTGGTCAGGATAGGGCCCCGACCTACCCCCAAATTCTATACAACTGAAGGACTGTAACCTCTACAACTTGACAACTCCGAACGAAGGGAGCTGGCCAACTTCTGACTTTGAACATCTATTACTAGAAAGCCTGAACTCTATCAGTCTAAACCTGAAGGCAAGTAATGCAGCGCCCAGGGATGGGTGTTAGTACAACATGTACCGAATATGTAAGGCAATAAGTAAGTTGTTAAAGAATGAATGTAAATAGAGAGAAAGGGCAGAAAGATTAACCTGTATGCAGGCTTATTCGTAATATGCATCTATAAAAACACTACATGTGTATGAGCTACAACTGTACAATCATATATTCATAAGCTATAGCTAGAAGAAAAGAATACACACAAGAACTTAACATGGCCACCACAAGCCTGGAAGGTACAAGCAATATAGAAATAACCTACCGGGATCCCCATAAGCCCTGGCAAGTGCACCTCAATATATATACCCCTATAAAGGTTTCCATGACTCTATTGGTGCTATAACCAACCTACCTGTCCCCCTGGGTCTGCAACTGAGCCTGCTTGGCTCCTGATCTGTAGTTGTGTCTGAGTCTGGTGGACTCCTGATAACTGCACTCCGAGCACTAGGCTCGTCGGGGATGTGGTGTCGATATGACATAAAATTAGTCCAACAATAGAATGGACTATATAAGGCCCTCAGACCTCATCTTCGTCCCTCGCGGATGGCATACCGCTTCTTGGAGCGACGCCATCTATCCCTTCACGAGCGACAAAACAGCTAGTAACCTTGGGGTGGTCATGGAAGGCTCCTGAGTGAGGGCAACCCCAACCAAGGTGTTGTATTGAAATCTCAATCTAGCAACTCAAAAGGTGTATCTGGACTTTTAGGCCTAACGCTACCTCTGCTCTCCCCCTAGGATAGTCTGTAAGGCTGCTAGCAGGCACACCCTGTGCACCTATATCGGATCAGAGGATCCTGATAGTGATCATGATCTATAATAATCTAGACTGGATAGGGCATGATCTGGAGTGGCCTAACATAACTCTGAATGTCCTGCCCAGAAAACTATAACTCATAAATGACTGTAGGGTCGCGGATGACTAATTACTTAGTTCCTCTGGTTAGAACAACTGTAGGGCTATTACTGGCCAATGCTTTTGAGCGATCGGCCCCTAGTCCTCCACAGGCAGCTTACTGACATTCTTAGACTGTGGGTAGTACTGTACTAACATGGTGCTAGTCCCTTAGACCTCATCCTGGTCTGGACGACTGGGCTGGCTTCTTGGGTGACCTGTTTGACGAATGCTAAATCAACTAGGACTAACAAGCACTTGTAATAGTTAATTAGATGGAAAGCTGCCACTCAGTTCACTAGAAAACCCTAGGCGACTGACTCTAAAGTATGGCTTTCCTATCTAAATTTCTGACCCTGGGGCGTGAGAGTACGCCAATGGCCCCTGGGCGTGGTTTCCTGACAATACAGGCGCCAAACAGGTAGTTAAATCGCCTAGCTATTCAACTTACTAACTCAGGCCCGATAACAATTCACGAGCTTCTAAGGTCTAGGCCTGGCAATAAAACATACAATCCTACTAATACAATGAATGGAGAATAGAAGAGTTTCTATGATACTTCTAGCGCGTATCACACTTAACATGTTCTTTCTCGACGAGGGATACTAAGGTATAATCTATATACATTTTCTAGAAGCTAACCACAACATATATAACCAAAATCTACTAGTAACAACTAATCATAGCATATTTGATCTTTATATACCAACAACAGCTAATTACAACATGTCTAATCACAATCTACTGGTAGCAACTATTTGCAGCATATGGGACAGTTATTGCTATTCGAGAATATAAGTCGTAACACTATACTACGAGAATAACTTGCAAAGGGTTAAGACTTACATACCTCAACGTCCATTTACTGAATAACCGATGAGTTTCAACTTGTATTCGTCAGCTCTTTTCAGCTATAACTGTTATACTGGTAGAAAGAGACAAATTTCAATACCAAATTTGGCTTAAAATGATAACTTTTGATATTAATGGCAACTATAATTAACCTACGTAAAATACGATCGAAAATTTATAATTTCCCAAGGTTTCAGAAGGGATAAATGCTTACTTGATGCCTGTGATCGTTTAGGAATCAATTTGGAGCAATTCTGACAACTTTTGCTTTGCGGAGTTACGATTTGCTGGGCAAATTTTGAGAAACTAACTCCGTAGTAATTCTCCCTGTGGGCTTAGAATTCAATACCTGAAGTTAATTTGAGATTGGACGGCGTTTGATAGTGTAATTTGATGAAAATCGAAAGAAAATTACGTACTCCCTCTACTCTAGCCGAAGCCTCATATTTCTAGTGATTTAAACTGAACAAGGAGGACTTATATATAGATCGGGCGGTGGCATGGCTGGCGCTTCAAATTGCCCAGTGCGCAGGCAAGGCCAGCACCTCACACTGCCCATCGCGTCTGGGGGCTGGCGTGTCGCGCTAGCCCTTTGCGTCCCAGTCCCGTCCGACCCTGCTTTTGAGGCTCTTCCCACACACGTCAAGCTCTTCTTATTCATCACAAATCCACGCGTATGCCTACTAACCATTGACATTTTTAGGTGGCGTAACATTAACTAATAGTAAATGTCGAGTAACGGCTTCACTATGAGGTAAGGGCGACAAAACGGGGTCAAACTAGGTATGAGCAGGTTGAAAATGAGCCAAGCAAAAATGAATAAGATATTCAATTCGCTCATATTTGATATGAATAAAAAATGGGTAAATCAATAGATAATATGAATATCCATATTATCCATTACTTTTTATTATATAAAGAAAATAAGGGGTTGTTTGGTTAATTGTTAGAGTTATGTAGATTTTGTTATTTATTAATTACTAACAGGTATCAGTTATATAGGTATTAGCTATGTGTGGATTAGTTATGCAGAGATTAGTTATAGAGGGATTACAATATATAAATTATTTCTTATTGAAAATTTGATTTGTCATATTGAAAATTAATATACACTGTATAATTTTTAAAAATTAAAAATTATTATAATTATAACCTTAATCTTCTGTAGTTAAATTTATATTATATTTTAACTTGTCTTAATTCATTGCATATATCTAGATTAAATAAAGTTACTAGAAAGAAATAAAATTTAAACACCATTAAAATGAAGTAATAGGGGTAAATGTTTTAATTTTCTATTTTAATCAATAATATATATCTAATCCCTGCATAACTTATTCCACCTTCTACTCTACATAAAATTATATATAAATTTATGCAAAGTTATGCAGACACTAGTTATGTAGAATTGCTAAAACACAACCAAACACTATAATAGTTATGCAAAATTTTATATCTAGCAACCAAATGACATATATAATTAATATATGGATAACTTATATCCCAACTAAAAACCAAACTACCTATAAAGATAATACATGAATGGTTAAGTTAATATATGGATAACTTTATTCCTAACCAGGAACCAAACGACCCCTAAGTACTCCCAAATTGTAATTTTTTTCTTCTTTTCTCCTTTTAGAGTGTATTTGGTGTGGAAAAAAAATATTTTTATCTTCTTATAAAAACTGCTTTTCTTGAAAATAAGTGATCTTGAGTCGGGGTTAGGAATGGGGATGCAAGTTTGGAAAAAAAAATTTGGGTCTCAAATCGGACTCAAAAGTCAAGGTCCAGCATTGGGATCGAGTCCCTAGCCAGGGTCAGGGTTAGGGTCGGAAGCTGGGTCTCGAGTTAGTGTCAGGATTTGGGTCCCAGCCCAAGTTCCAAACCCAACAGCCCAACCGATCAGCCCTAAATTGCTAAATCCAAGTTCCTCACTTTCTCTATTCTCTCTAGTCTCTAACTCTCTTTAGTCTTAACCCTAAATCACGAACGTGAAGTACTCACAATGTAAGTAACAACTCTCCAAACTCATGGACAACTGAACGGTGGTCAAGCACAAGTAGCAAGTAGACACAGTAGGGGTGGCCGATGGTGGCTTCATCTTCCTTAAAAGATTCTACAAGTTCTGTGACACAGTAGTGACTTCAAGTAAGTTATTCTTTTTATTTTTCGTCACTGCGATTCAGATTCTGCAATTCTAAATCTTCTTCAACCTTGCTGTTTTCTTTTCCTTTTTTTTTCTAACTTTGATGTCAAGATGTTTTTCTAGATTTTTCGTTACTATAGATTTTATGATTCTCCTAGGAAACAATCAAATAATCACTTGCTTAGTTTCTTAGTGCATTACTGGAAAATAACTCTCTTTCTACCATCTCAAATAAAATAAAGACATATATTCCTCTCGTTATTTCCTTCTTTTACATGAAATTATACATACTTAGACCTTCTATATTATGACTAACCCCTACTTAGAAGAAGAAATTAGATGACTTAAAAAGGGGGCCTTAAAATCACAAAGGAAAGAACCTATGAGGATACTAACAATAAGCCAATCTACTAGTATTATCCTAGTAAGTCAGTAAGGCATTAAGCCATTAACAGTGTTTGTTTTCACTATAGCTAGTAACAATGTAGACAGTAGCTAGTAAGCACCCATTTCCTGTACAAATGTTTGCCCTCAGTATTTAAATTATTTATTCTTATTGTTTGTTTTCACTTTTCAATTTTCATAGATGACAGAAAATAAAAGTAGAGTAAGTTCAGGTGGAGCTTCAAATGAAAGCATACCTAATACTTCATCTCTAAATGAAGTTGAAATTGATGTTCAAATTAAAGCATCAAAGAAAAGAAAATTCATGAAACTTGGGACTAATTGTTAGAAGCATTTTGATAAGTTCATTGATGAAAGTGGAGCTGCTAAAGTAAAATATAACACTACAAGAAAAACTGTCTTTAGCGAGGAGAAATACAGTCTTTAAAAGTGTTAATCCAGTCGTAATTGGTCAATAACGATGAGAAAAAATCCGGTTGTTGCCAGTTGCTAAAGGCTTTGGTGTTAAAAGTAAACGATCGGAACTTTAACTCGGTCGTTAAAAAATCTATAGCGACGACAAGAAATTCGGTCATCATATCTTCTTTTAGAGACCAAATTTTTCCTTCGTTAATTCTCATTCTAGTCGTTAAAAGTACTTTTTAAAACCCAATTTTACCTTCTGTAATTGTTCATTTTTTCAGCGGCAACCAAAAATCCAATCATTATAAATTATATGTAAAATCTAAATAGTAATAATTTTTTATATAAAATTGTATAATATTTTTTATATGAAATTAAATCCAAAATCATACAAAATAAAGGATATCCACACAAAATATTAGTTAGTTACAAAGAACAAAAGTATCACATCACCAAAAATATACTTGTCCAGATTGTATGACATTAAAATTTTCAACTCCTAACAGATAAAAATAGAATTGTAGTATGTACTAATGGGAAACATCTTTGAACAAATCCTAACAGAACAAAAGAAAAGGTCTATTTTTCTTCAAGTTGTTTTTTAACATTTATACTTGCTCATGCTTGCTCTGTAGTTTCTTGTTCAACAAGTCCTTCAAACTTCAAATTCTCTATCTGTTAAAACAAGTTCATGTCAGTTAGTAATAGTAGTAATATATTACTTTCTCTGTTTATTTTACAAAAAAATTATAGAAGTAAAAGCTATGATAAAAATATTGAAGAAAGAAAAGTATTGACAGTATAAATATTAAAGATAATCAAAGTAAAAAGCTATCAATGGCTCCTGTTGTTGTCTAACCAGTTCTGCAAGCTATACAAGGCTTCTGTAGAGAAGCTACAGCTTCTTAATCTCCTTTGATGCATTGGTGATAGTTGTTGATGATTAGGGGAAGTAAATCATACAATAATTACTATAATATTGTCAAATGTAAGGCCTCCATGATAAGGTCCTTAGCACGCTGTTTAGGGTCATCATGTCGTCTTAGCCCTCGGCGCACTAGACTAACTACTTGCTAACTAGACATGACATCCCAGATTCCATCACAACCAATTATAAGAAATTCATAATCCTCCGCCAGAACTATCTATCGAAATTCTGGCTCTACAATTATAGAAGAGGCAGAGCCAAGAGGCAGCTTTATGTCCCAATCCCCCAAGGCCCTGATCACTGATAGTTTACTATTCAAATAGACATCATTAATAGATCCACCTAACTCTTCAATGCGCCTTCTCTCTAATGGATAATTTGGTTTATTGTCTCAAGACATGTCAATTGCCTCTCTGTTATGGAAAGGACCGCTCAACAGTCTCCTGCATTTGCCACTATTAATAGCTTAAAACACAACAGAGTATCATTTAGATAACAAGAATACAAAGATAAGCACAATGTGTAATTGTTTCATTGAATGACAAGTCAATTCTAATGCTCACTCCCTTTCACTCCCCCAGCAACTTCAATGTAAAAACAATATTTACAGTACAAAACTTGGTGAAGCAAAGTTTAGAAAATTCATATACACAGACCATTTTTTTCCTCTCATATATCAAGCATCATCCTTAGGTAATGCGTAAGTAACTCATGACATGCACTTGGGTAGTTGGACAAGTCAATACAATTAGGAGTGTCAAAAGATAAAGTCAAGGACATAAACATAAAAGGCTCAGAAGGAGAGACAAAAAAGCAACATAACTATGCATATGAGTACACCATGACCATTTTTCTATAGAACGGATGTAATGCCCTAGAAACTCGAAGACTAGACCTGGGAGATAAAACAGAGAAAACTAGAGAAAACCTATACCAGGTCACAAAACAATTCATTCTGTGACCTGTGGGGGTGACCACGAGCTGTTAAGTGACTCATGGTGAGGTCTTTAAACTTGGTGGAAAAATTTGGAAAAGGGTGTGACCATGTGTCGTGGTTAACACCATGAGTCATGGGGTGACCCGTGGTCAGTGGTTGATTGGGAGTTGGAGAAGGTAGGAAGCATACACGATGACTCCTCACTACGACGCATTTGGGACACCATGAGTCGTGGTGTTGCCTGTGGTGACTTCAGGAAACTTTAGGCAGTGCTGGCGACAGGTGGGTCACCACGAGTCATGGTGTCCCCCTTGGTGACCAGTATGGAATTTTGGCAGTGTACCTCACGATTGTGACCACGAGTCATAGTCAGTGGGCACGACCCGTTAGGTCCCTCGTGGAGGCGTGATAGTCAGCTTTTCCTATGAATTTTATAAGGTATTTCAATAATTTTATGACCCCCTAGACTCTAAACTATGTCATTTTGGGATATTGTAAGGGAATTTAGAGGGGCTAAAGGTTCCCCCTCTCATTCTCACTCAGATTTTCTCAAAAATTGCGTAAGTCTTCGCTCAAAGCTCTCAAGCGAGGTCTAGTGTTCATCATCAATTTCATCCATTCAAGCTCCTTTCTTCAGGGAAATTTTAGCCAGGTATGTGGGAATTCAACAAGTGAATAGTTCTTCCCTTGTGTCCCCAAAATTTCTCCCTACTTCTCTTTATAAGTTCTAGCCCTAAAACTATCGAATGTTAAGAAATTTTAAGTCATACTTTATTTAACTCATGTGAAATATTATTTTATGTTAATTATAGATATTTTCCACCAGCTTGTGACTGAAATGATGTTTTTTCTCATGAAATGAAATTTAGCCTAGTCCTTAATTGTAGAAAAATCTAGAATCTTTCCATAGTGATTAAACAGTGAAAGTTTTCTTGATTCCTTCAGAGTTGACGATTCCCATATTGTTAGTTGGTGCTAAAAATTTAGTTATACTGATGTCAATGCAGTTTAGTTAAAATACTAGAATACTCAATGTCAGTCAGAAATGTCAGCTAATCAATTTGACTACAAAAATTCTCGAGGTGGCAGTATTACCTCCCAATTATCAGAATCAGACTTAGAACTCAGTTTTAGTGGTTCACTAGGCGGTCATGATGCTTCCATATAAGCAGCTATGACCAGTCTTAAGACCCAGTTCTAAAATTCGGACCGATAGGACTCTCAGGGTGCTTTCAGATATGTATTCCTGACTAGTCCTGGGCCCCAGTTTCGAGTTATCAGCTTAGTATTCAGTCTAGGACTATCCAGTGGGAGTAGGACTTAGCACCGAGTGGACCGGGGTTCCAGCGCACCTAGGTTCCAAAAACTACGTTGCCACCATAGGATACAGTTTTATTGGCCTCATGGCCCCAGATTCTTGTGATCACCCAGTTCATGCCTCTATACCCTATCAAGGTATATTGGGTCCTGCCAATAGGGTATATACATCGGATTCCACGTCTAGCTCACGCGGTTATATGCCGGTTATAGACTCTCCCACTAGTCAGTTCAATCTCAGTTTAGCTAAGTTTGGCTCAGTATCAGTTTAGGTCAGTTTAGCTCAGTCTCAAGTTAGCTCAGTTCAGAACAGTTTCAGACTACTCAGTACAGTTATGGGTTCAGTATAGTCTTAAAGACCAGTAGCTCAAAGATAGAGTACATCTTTGACAATCAGACAGGGTCATTTAGACCACCTCAGTTTATTACAGTTATTTCAGCTTTAGTAGTTTCAGCGGTCATTTCATGTCTGTATAGTACAGTTACTTATTCCATTGTATTATTCTTTCTCCCACTTAATCTTTAAATTCAAAGTACTGATGCATACTTTTATGCTATATTGTTTTATGATACAGCTACAGAATCTCAATCTCAGCCTCGCTAGCTGATCTCTCTTAGAAGACTTCAGTTGTTCTCATTGGTGAGTCCTCATCTTTCGAGGACGAAGATTGTCTTGCTCAGTTTCTCTTTCTTCTATTTAAATTTGGAGTCAGTTGGGGGCTTAACCCAGCAACTCATCAGTTGTAGTGGCTTTCTGTTCGGTCCTGTGGTGACTACACGCAAGTGCACATGGTCGAACAAGTAGTAAAGTGGCTTAAGTAAAGCCAAGTATCGATCCCACAAGGACAGAACTACAGTACTAATTAACTTAAGCGTCAATGAACTATATCTTTATGAATGTAGACAACCAAATAAATAATATTTTGAGAGTTAAGTTTACTAAGTAATAAAAATCTAAGTTAAGATTATAATTTGAGTCTGAACAATAGTAATGACCAAGCTGAGGTTAAAACAAACATGCAGGGAAGTAATTTATCAATTTAATTCAGCTAATCTTTTCTTCGGTTGCTAGTCAAGAATTATTGCCCGTGGATTTGATCTTTCGACTCCTATCCAATTTAAGAATGATGAACCTTAATCTACATTTCTGTGATAAAAGAATTTCATGCTTTAGTCATACATAACTGATTCCTTAATTGACTAATAAGACTTTCAGATATATTTCTATTCTGAATGTAAATCAATTCTCAGTTTTCTAAACTAAGAAGAGATCATATCCTACCAATTCACATCTTTCCAATTTATTTCCTTTTCAAAATCAAAATTAGATTTCTAGATATACATTAACATTGGCCAAACATTAATGCAGGAAAAACAAGAATTGATAGAACAACCATTGAAGCAAAGATGAAAACTGAAATGATCAACAATTACATTCCACTACAATTGTTCTTAACCTCAGCAAGAAGTGAATTAGCCACTCATTTGTGGATTAAAAATCATCAAATAAGTAGAATTCATACAAAAAATTAAGATAAAAGAGAAAGAGGTAGAGAAGAACCCTAGAATTTTCGTCCTCTCAACTACCTGTAACCCATGTTCTTGCTCAACCAAGTCAGAATGTTTAAAATAAAACCTAAGTGTGCTATTTATACTATTTAGAATTTTTCCCGAAATAACAAGCAACGTGGCATTGAGTGTATCGCGGAGCACTCCCTCCGTGCCACGGAGGTATCGCGGACCCTTACTGGAAGTCGGCTCCCCAGCAATTTCACCTCAGCGTGGCAAGGCTTGCATCACAGAGCCTGGCCAACATGCCACAGTGCTATCGCACACCTTCACTGGAATTTGATGTTCCAGGTAATTGTACTCAACGTGACACGGAGTGCATCGCAGAGCATTGCCTTCGTGTCACGGAGGTAACACCAACCTCCACTGAAAATTGCCAAAATTATTTCATCCGAGGCAGAATGCCTCCGCGATGGCAGCGTGACACGGCTCCATCACGGAGCCCCTATTTTCGCTGCTCTCCTTTGTCATTTTCCACTCCTTGTCTCCAAGTTCATTCCCGATCTTCACCAACATGTATATTAGCTTCCAAAATTTCCTTTTACCTGCAAAATAACACTAATCATGTTGGTTAGTATAAATTCACATTTTAACTAAAAATCACATGAGAAAATACACATAACGATCGATAAACAAGACAAAATGAAGCGTTTGAGTATCACTTGGGCATGCAATTCTGCCCAAGATCACTTACCCCACACTTAAAACCTTGTTCGTCCTCGAACAATACTATCACATCTCATGCAATTGACACTCACACATAGCTACTTTGGCTCGACAATTCAAGTTACGGCTGTACCGATTATTTAATATAGCAAATCATCAATAAAACATGTATGGTCTCATCAATACAATGAAGTACACCACATTAAGACCTCCTAAACTCAATAATTGACTCTCGATCTTGGCAAACTCGTGCAAATCAACTGATCAAGACATCCGACATGAAATTTATTCTCTCGTCAAGTATGTGCCCTCATAACACAAGAGAATTACCCCATTTGCCATCATATGATATCCAAAGCACTACATATAGGGGTATATGAACACGATTTCGCTCTCTCTCCCAAAGAATTCACATGCATCATGTCATGAACCATAATCTTACCTCTAGTGTATTACTTCACTAATGTAAGGACGCGTGATGTAAGATCACGTAGGACTTAACGGATTTTAATGTAATCTAAGGAACTAGTAAATACTGGGCTAACCAATAATAGAAACTAGCTTCCTTAAGCGCTTTTCAATACATCCCACCATCATTATGGGCATTGTTTCTTCCTTCATCCTCTCATTCTTGAAATTTTTTCTTTGTTTTTATTCCCATTTCTTTAAGCACACTCAATTTACTAGCAAAGATTAGTTATACATCTTTATTTTATTAAATTTCAGCAAGTGCACCTTTGACCTTTCTTTAACTTTCACAACTTCCGCTTTTCCTTCCGTTTCTCAATTCTCACTCTTTTACACTGTGGGGAAAATTATTTTTCTTGAGTGCTTAAGAGTTTTGGATCAAATTCACGGCTAATGAAAACAAGGGGTTAAGCTCGTTTTGTACCTCTTCAAAGAAAGAAAAAAAGCGCTAAAGGCTCAATGGGACTAACTAGGATGCACATTCAAGGTAGGTATGATAATGGAGAAACTTTCGGTTTATTCAAAGAAATGCCTACATCCTTTCCTACAATACACATCCTTCATTTCGTTTAGTACACACACCAGGAAAGTTCTAGACACTTCACAATAGAATGGAATAATCGAAACCTCACCTCACACTCATTGCACATGCTCAACTCAAGACATATTCACAGACTCTTCAATCAGCTAATTACAAAAATTCACTATTAAGCCTCGATCACACCGAATCGAACTCTATGGCCTAGGTATCTCAACATGTTTACACATTTGCATGCTTTCATACGAATCAGCTTTGCATTTTAATATCATGTACAATACGTAGCAAGAATTCCGAACTATGAAGTAGCGACATGTTTGGGAAACAAACAAAAGAAAGAAAAGAAAGAAAAAAACTACTCCTATCGACTACATTTCCCTTAAGACGGTCGTCATCCATCCATCATAGGGAATGGTCGCTATCTACGACTTCGGTTCAATGGGACTATTCTCGGTAAAAGCACCGAAATCAAAGGCTGAGAAACCCAACATAAAAAAATTTCAACAAAAAATTTCGATATAAAAAAGATAAAAAATTTTAATTTGTACAATATTTACACAACACAACCAACAGTAGCTCAACACAACACACAGCAACTCAACATTCATTACAACACCAAATTAATTACAGAACACACAGCACAGAGTCACAAGGTCACATTTTGCACAGGCACAACAACAGCAAAAAACAAAACATAAACAAAGAAACTGGCACCTAACTACTCCGACCCCACACTTAAAACCGAACACTGTCCCCAGTGTTCACAAAATTTCAACATATCACAAAGGTGCACCCCCGGGATCAAGCAGGAACACACAATTTTCAACTCAATCCGGGCCTCCCGGTTCATCTGAGAGTAGGGTAATTTTTGATGGTAGCCCCTCTCCTTGTGCCTGCTCCACCTTGTTGTCGATCGGGCTCCACATAAGGTGCGTCTGATGTCCGCATAGGGTGGAGTGATGTTCAGCTGCCGGAGGACATGAGCGTCTGTGTCCCGTGCCCCCAGGATTGCATTCAAGTGATGGGGCTCAAAAGTGAAAACTTGTCCCCTGATTTTGACAGTGTGACTGCGTAGAGTCGGGTTCCAGTTGGCATAGAACTCCCGAATAAGATGGAGATTGCACTACCTGTTCTCTTCGAAGATGAAGTTAAGCCCATCAGTGTCAATCTGGTGTACAATCCGCGGGAATTCTTGTGCCAGCGGTTCCCGTGCTATCTGCTCTTTCGGGAAGTATTTGGTTTCTTTGTGTTTTGCATACCACTTCTTCCCCTCATCAGTCACCCATCGGGTTCCGTATTGTCGGAGTTGGCCTCGCGGAACCGCTGGTGCTTATGGAACTGCTATTCCCAATCGTATCCTTTTCCTGCTGGCGCCCGATGTAGATGCGCCCTTTCCATTGTATTGTCTGCCTGACATTGTTCCTGCACAATCAAACATACAGTTCCAATGTTATGCAAGTCATAATTAACTACAACTAAGGTTGGGTTTAATTTGATCACCCCACACTTAGTCTTAAGTCGCAATCCAAACAATTCGACAAGACATTCATGATTTTCCAATTCTTAACATTCAACATGCTTAGTGCATTCATATGAGTCGATGAAACAATTACTATGTACTACTCAGACTTCGTACAACAACTACAAATTTCTCCATCGATTCAATTTCAACATCATAGCACTTAGCAATTTTTTCAACAACCTATGTAATTCTCCAATTGCATTTTCCCAAAATTCCGTCTTCTAACTTAGCATATTCAACATCAATCACAATATATTTCACTTCATCCAACATGCACAACCCAATTTTTTTCAATATTTCAAAGAATTTAATCTTCTTCCTATTCAATTTTCAACCCTAGCTATCAATTTCGCAAGAATTCAATAAAACATGCAATCATTGAGTTCATATACTCACAACGATACTATGAACATCAATCAATCATAACTCAATTGAATTCAAGCTTAATTCTCACTCAGGGCAAGGTTTAATCACCACACATGTTCAAGAATAAAAAATTTGAGCAAAAACAAGGAAAAATTCAAGAACATACCTTTGATTAGATGAAATCGAAGAAAACTTGAAGAAAATTGATGCCTAGGTCCGTGTCACGATGGGGAGGATGGGTTTTTGGGTGTGGGTCGCGGAGGGAATGGAAAATAAGGAAGAAAATGAGGGAATTTGGGGTTTTAAGGTTATTTTTCGCGCGGGTTACCCGGTGACACCGTGTGACCCGACGGGAAATAACACTCAACGTGTCACGGAGGGTAATGCGGAGCACCCCCTCCGTGACACGGAGCCATCGCGCCAGTGTTCTAAATTTTTAAAAAAATCTGGAACAAGCCTCAACGTGTCACGGAGGGTAACGTGAAGCACCTCCTCCGTGACATGGAGCCATCGCGCAGGCTCACTGTTATGTGCCAATTTTTATTCTCACCTCGATTTTTTTCCTTTGCGTTTCTTTGTATTTTTGCCCTCCGTTCCACCTGAAAATCACTTCACCACAAGAAATTGGTTAGAATTCATAGGTTTCAACGCAAAAAATTTTATTTTTTCTTTTTCTCTTTTTTTTTGTTTTTTTCTTCTTATAGTTCTACTCGTCTATTACAACACATTCACGGGTTGCCTCCCGTGCAACGCCTGATTTACCGTCGCGGCTCGACGTCATTCATGCTCAATTTTCCTCTAGAGTGATGGACGTCTTCTCTCGAATAACTTCCTCACCCCAATAATGCTTACATCTTTTCCCATTTACTAAAAACGTGGCACTTCTATCTTCTTGCCACAACTCCACTGCCCCGTGTGGGGTCATTCTCACCACTTCAAATGGTCCTGACCATTTGGACCGTAATTTGCCTGGAAAAAGCTTTAGTCTCTAATAAATAGCAACACCTTCTGCCCCGGCTCAAAGATTCGATGCACCATATGCCTATCGTGCCACTTCTTCGTTTTCTCCTTGTAGCATTTGGCACTTTCATAAGCATGCCAACGAAACTCATCAAGTTCGCTGAGTTGCATCAGCCTCTTCTTCCCTGCTATCTCCGGGTCCATGTTCAACTTTCTCACGGCCCAAAAAGCTCGATGTTCTAGCTCCATAGGCAGATGACACGCCTTTCGATAGACCAATCTGTATGGAGAAGTCCCAATGGGTGTCTTGTAAGCAGTTCTATAAGCCTACAACGCATCGTCGAGTTTGCTTGACCAATCAATTCGTTGTGCATTCACTGTCTTCTGTAGAATCTACTTTATCTCTCTGTTCGACACCTCCACCAGCCCACTAGTTTGGGGATGATACGTTGTTGCTACCTTGTGGCACACCCCATATTTAGCTAGCAAATTCTTGAAACTTGCATTCACAAAATGAGCCCTTCCATCACTAATAATGGCTCGGGGTGTCCCGAACCTGGTGAAATATGCTTTTTCAAAACTTTTGTTACCACCTTGATGTCATTCCTGGGGAAAGCTATTGCTTTGACCCACTTTGATACATAATCAACGGCTACCAAGATGTAACGATTACCAAATGACGGTGGGAAAGGGCCCATGAAATCTATTCCCCATACATCAAAGATCTCCACTTCTAATATCTGTTGTAGTGGCATCTCCTTCCTTCTACCAATTGTGCCTGCTCTTTGACATCTATCACACATTTTTATGTATGCCATAGCGTCTCTAAACAGTGTAGGCCAAAAGAAACCTGACTGTAGCACCTTGTGACCTGTCCGCTTGCCTCCGTGGTGCCCTCCAAACAATGATGAGTGATAACTCCTCAATACTTCCACAATCTGGCTTTCTGGAATGCATCTTCTCATCACCTGATCCGGTCCCTACTTAAACAAGTACGGCTCATCCCAAATGTAATACCTACAATCATGTCTCAACTTCTTTCTTTGCTGAGCCATAGCCTCTGGTGGATAGACTACACTCACCATCAAATTCACAATGTCTGCATACCAAGGGATTTCAGCTTCCCTTATTGCCAAGAGCTGCTCATCCGGGAACTCTTCCTTGATGTTGTCACCTTCCTTCACATGCAACCGGCTTTCCAATCGCGATAGGTGATCTGCCACTTGATTCTTGCTCCCCTTTCTGTCTCGAATCTCTAGGTCAAACTCTTGTAACAACAAGATCCATCTAATTAGCATGGGCTTTGCATCCTTCTTGTTAAACAGATACCGAATCGTTGTATGATTGGTATACACCACTACTTTAGAGCCCACCAAGTAGGACCTGAATTTATCAAATGCGAACACTAATGCTAGCATCTCCTTTTCAGTGACTGTATAATTGACTTGGGCTGCGTCAAGTGTTTTGCTTGCATAATGAATGGAATGTAAAATTCTATTCCTCCGCTGCCCCAATACAGCTCCTACAGCCACATCGCTTGCATCACACATTAGTTCAAACGGTTTCCCAATCCGGAGAAATGAGGATAGGTGCTTCTATCAACTTCTGTTTCAACTCCTCAAATGCTTTGACATAATCCTCATCAAACTCGAACTTCACCTCTTTTTCTGGCAACCTGCATATTGGTCTAGAAATTTTAGAGAAGTTCTTGATGAACTTTCTGTAGAATCCTAGATGTCCGAGAAAACTACGAACACCCTTCACTGACACAGGAGGTGGTAGCTTTTCAATCACTTTGATCTTTGCACGATCGACTTCCAACACCTTGCAAGACACTTTATGGCCAAGGACGATACCCTCCTTGACTAAAAAATGACATTTCTCCTAGTTGAGTACAAGGTTGGAGTCTTCACATCGAGCTAGCACCCTGTCAAGATTCTGCAAACATGTAGCAAACGAATTACCGAAAACAGAAAAATCATCCATAAATTCCTCGATGAAATCTTCCACCATATCGTGAAAGATCGCTATCATGCATCTCTGGAATGTGGCGGGTGCATTTCATAGACCAAATGGCATCCGCCTGATATGTCCCATAAGGACATGTGAAAGTAGTCTTCTCTTGGTCCTCCGGTGCTATGGCTATTTGGTTATAGCCAGAATATCCATCAAGGAAACAATAATATTCTTGACCTGCCAACCTGTCCAATATCTTATCAATAAATGGGATAGGATAATGATCTTTCCTTGTGGCCTCACTGAGCTTTCTAAAGTCTATGCGAATTCGCTAGCCTGTGACTGTGCATGTAGGGATCAGCTCATTCTTCTCGTTGGTGACCACGGTCATTCCCCCTTTCTTTGGGACACACTGAATGGGGCTGACATATTCGCTGTCTGATATGGGATAGACCACACCTGCATGAATCCACTTGATCACTTCCTTCCTAACCACATCCTTCATCACCGGATTCAACCTCCGCTGATGTTGTATAGTTGGCTTTGCTTCTTCCTCCATAAAAATTCTATGTGTGCAAAAAGCTGGATTGATACTCCTAATGTTTGACATTTGCCAGCCCATTGCTTTCTTCCTCCTCTTGAGAACCACCAATGCATCCTTTACCTGTGCTTCTGTCAGTTCTGCGGAGATGATTACTGGAAAGGTGTAATCTTCCCCCAAAAATACATATTTCAGATGTGGAGGCAATGTCTTCAACTCCAGTTTTGGTGCTTCTTCAATAGATGGTTTTGGCAATGGTCCAGGGACCTCATCAATGGTTGAAAGTCTTGCTTCCTGAGATACCATTTTGGTTCGTTCAACATTTGCAACATCTCATAAGTATCCCTATCTCTGAAATGATCGGAGCCCATCAACGCTATCTCCAATGAATCTTGAGAATCAACAATCTGAAGAATTGCTTCCTAGTTTAGCACATTGATTGCTGAAAGCTCCTTATAGATGGACGGAAGCTTCATGGCCTTATACACATCAAACACCTCCACTTTATCATGCGCTCGCATGGTTAGCTGCCCCGCAGCTACATCAATCAATGCTCTCTCGGTTGCCAAGAAAGGACATCCCAAAATAAGTGGGACTTTCGCATCCGCTCAAAATCCAAAATAATAAAATCTACTGGGAAGATGAGGGAGCCTACTTGCACTAGCACGTCCTCCACAATGCCATCTGGTCTGGCCAAAGAACGGTCTACTTATGCAAGATCACTGTAGTTGGTCTGGGACTGCCCAGCCCCAACTTCTTGAACATCGATGTCGGCATCAAGTTTATGCTCGCTCCCAAATGACATAGTCCGCGAGCTCGGATAGTTTGCCCAATTGTCATCTCAATGGTAAAGCTCCCAGGGTCCTTGAGCTTTCTTGGCAACCTTTT
The DNA here is from genome assembly GCA_035772735.1 of Datura wrightii. NCBI lineage: Eukaryota > Viridiplantae > Streptophyta > Magnoliopsida > Solanales > Solanaceae > Datura > Datura wrightii. Next base: position 131,832,387 of record JASDFA010000006.1, read on the forward strand.
CTGTATCCGAGAAGTGCACTCCTCAGTAAGCGCCACCGTAGCATACTCTATCAATTTGCTTTTGTTTGCTACGATGTCCTTGATATACTTTGCATATTTCGGAACTCCCTGCAAAACATCAACCAAAGGTACATTAATGTGTACTTATTTCAGCACCTCCATGAACTTTTTAAAGCAAGCTTCCTCCTTGTGCTTCTTTAATCTTTGAGGGAACGGGGGTGGTGGTCTTTCTGCTTCAGCTGCCTTTTCCTTTCCCCTCTCGTCATCGTGTTCCCCATCTTTTTCCACTACTCCTGATTGCTGAGGTAGTCTTTCTGGTTCCACCTCCTTAAGTTGTAATCCACTCCTTGTGGTCACTGCATTGACCTACTTGGGATTTGGGTCAGTGTCACTCGGTAGTCATCCTATGGGCCTGGTGTTTTGATCTCCAGCTAGTTGTCCAAACTAGTACTCCAACACCTTTGTAGCTAACTACTGATTTTTCATGTCTGCTGCTAATTTCACATAATCAGCCTGCATTTGCGCTTAGTTAGCTATCATTGTTTTGAACATTTCCTCAATGTTGTTGGGTGGTGGAGGAGGTGCATTGTTTCCTCTGTATTGCGACTGATAATTCGGATGCCCCCCTTGATTTCTCTGCACACCCTGATTCGAACTTTGCCCTTGATGGCTAGTACTACCCCAAGAGAAATTCGGATGATTCCTCCAATTTGAGTTGTAATTGTTGCCATACTGTCGGTTATTATTTCTCTGGACGTTCCCAACAGAGTTTACTGAATCTGGATTTGCACCACAACACTCAGCTAAGTGTTCATTACTCCCACATACTTCACACCATACCTGTTGCACTACATTGACTGGGGCTTGTGCTTGATTCAAGCTCATACTGTTGAAGTGGGTGTTGAGTTGATTTTGCAACACAGCTATCTATGCAGCGATAGTTGTAAAACCATCCACCTCAAAGACGCCTGCCGCTTTCCTTGTTCCTCCTCGTGATGAGTTTGCATTCCACTTTGGATTTCCCTTTGAAATATGATTTAACAAAGTATAAAGCTCCTCATAATTCTTTTCTAATGCCTGTCCCCCAACTGCTGAGTCTAGCAAAATTTTTGTATGTGGCTCCAAACCCTCTATTAAAGTATGCACCAACACATCATTGGACTGGTGATGGTGAGGACAATCCCTTAACATCGATTTGAACCTTTCCGAAGCTTTATACAGATTCTCACCCTCTCTTTGTTTAAAACTTAGAATCTGACTTCTAAGTCTTGATGTTTTCCCAGATGGAAAGAATCGTATCAAAAACTTTCTTGAAAGATCATCCCTAGTGGTGATAGAGTTAGGTGGTTCAGCTTTCAACCACCTCTTTGCTTCCCCCAATAATGAAAATGGGAATAATGTAAGCCTCACGTAATCAGATGATACACCACCGGGAATCTAAGTGTCACTTATCTCCAAAGAGTTTTGGAGATGTTGTTGTGGATCTTCATGAGGGAGACCTGTGAATTCCCCGCTGGTGTGCAACAATTGCACCATGTTCTGTTTAAGCTCAAACCTCCCTCCTGGCTCTGGTCTGCGAATACTAGATGTAACATTATTAGCATGTGGGATTGCCACTTCGCGAACTGGCCTTGCTGCCATTTCGTCGGGCACTAAAACTGCCCTCACAAGTGGTGGGTTCTGTTGTTGCTCCAGGATTGCCTGTCTTAGCAACTGTAGCTTCTTTGATAGAGTTTCCCTTCTTTGACAATGAAATTGTCTTTTCGGCTCTATATATGAATCCACCAACTCCTAATCTCTTGCCAGTGTTCAGAAGAATTCAATATCTGCAAGAGAAAGGCTAAGATCAAGTTGTCAGCACTTATATAGAATTTGTAAACTAACACTAAGAAAATAAATTTACCAATTGCCAGTCCCCGGCAACGGCGCCAAAAACTTGTTCGGTGCTGTGGTGACTACACGCAAGTGCACGTGGTCGAACAAGTAGTAAAGTGGGTCAAGTAAAGTCAAGTATCGATCCCACAGAGACTGAACTACGGTACTAATTAACTTAAGTGTCAGTGAACTATATCTTTAAAACAAACATGCAGGGAACTATTTATCAATTTAATTCAGCTAATCTTTTCTTCAGTTGCTAGTCAAGAAATATTGCCCATGGATTGGATATTTAAACTCCTATGCAATTTAAGAATCATGAACCTTAATCTACATTTCTGTGATAAAAGAATTTCATGCTCTAGCCATACATAACCGATTCCTTAATTGACTAATAAGACTTTCAAATATATTTCTATTCTGAATGTAAATCAATTCTCAATTTTCTAAACTAAGAAGAGATCATATCCTACCAATTCACATCTATCCAATTTCTTTCCTTTTCAAAATCAAAATTGGATTTCTAGATATACATTAACATTGGCCAAACACTAATGCAGTAAAAACAAGAATTGATAGAACAATCATTGAAGAAAAGATGAAAACTAAAATGATCAACAATTACATTCCACTACAATTGTTCTTAACCTCAGCAAGAAGTGAATGAGCCACTCATTTGTGGATTAAACATCATCAAATAAGTAGAATTCATACAAACAATTGAGATAAAAGAGAAAGAGGTAGAGAAGAACCCTAGTGTTTTCGTCCTCTCAACTGCCTGTAACCCCCGTTCTTGCTCAACCAAGTCAGAATGTTTAAAATAAAACCTAAGTGTGCTATTTAACTATTGAGAAATTTTTCCCAGAATAACAAGAAACGTGGCACAGAGTGTATCGCGGAGCACTCCCTCCGTGCCATGAGGGTATCACGAACCCTCACTCGAAGTCGGCTCCCCAGCAATTTCACCTCAGCGTGGCACGGCTTGCATCGCGGAGCTTGGCCAACGTGCCACGATCTATCGTGCACCTTCGCTGGAATTTGATGTTCCAGGTAATTGTACTCAGCGTGACACGGAGTGCATCGCTGAGCATTGCCTCCGTGTCATGTAGGTAACGCGAACCTCCACTGGAAATTGCCAAAATTATTTCATCTGAGGCAGAATGCCTCCGCGATGGTAGCGTGACACGGCTCCATCGCGGAGCCCCTATTTTTGCTGCTCTCCTTTGTCATTTTCCACTCCTTGTCTCCAAGTTCATTCGCGATCTCCACCAACATGTATATTAGCTTCAAAATTTTCCTTTTACCTGCAAAACAACACTAATCATGTCAGTTAGTTTAAATTCACATTTTAACTAAAAATCACATGAGAATGTACACATAACGATTGATAAACAAGACGAAATGAAGCGTTTGAGTATCACTTGGGCATGCAATTCTGCCCAAGATCACTTTCAAACACAGATTTGGTTTTTTGGACTTGTAGGTTTTCTAAGATGTTTTTTTAACTTTAATATCCAGCTCTATTTCATAAATATTTTATAGTTTATTTTAAAGCTTCCGCTATATTTCATGTTTACTCAGAATGCCAGTGTATGATAGATCAGGGGTTGACTTAGGGTACTTGTGACTCCAAGTACCATGTCCCATCCAAGGTGTAAGCTCGGGGCCTGACAAACTTTGTACTAGAGCACTAGGTTTAGAGTATCCTTGGGTGTCTGGAAGTAACATCGAGTAGAGTCTTTTTCATATGTGTGAAGCACGCCACACTTATGACGGGGAGTCTACGAGATGTTAATAGAAAAACTCCCTTTTATTCATAGTATTTATCGTGTTGGAAATTTAATTCCAGAATTGTTCTCTAACTTGTGCTCTATTTCATTTCAGTGAATTATGCCTCCGCGACGTGGTAACGAAAGAAGGGCCGATAATGCTCACCGACCTGCCCCACCAGCTCCAGCAGCCCCCTAGGATGATTAAGTGTCGACCGCAGAATTTAGGGCGGCTATCCAGTTGCTCGCTTAAACGGTTACCAATCAGGTGAACTAGCTGGTGGTTCCAATCAATAATAATGGGTCGGTAGCAGCTACCCGAGTGCGGGACTTCACTCAGATGAACCCTTCAGATTTTTAGGGATCTAAGGTGGGAGAGGACCCATAGGAGTTTGTGGATGAGACTAGAAAGATCACCCAGATTATGGGTTTCAGCTCCTCGGAGAGTGTCGACTTAGCTGCCTACCAGTTAAAAGGGGTAGCCTAGATCTGGTACGAGCAATGGAAGGAGGGGAGACCAGCGGGAGAGGGACCAGTAGAATGGGAGGAGTTCACTACAGCCTTCCTAGACAGATTTTTCCCTGAGGAGGACCCAAAAGTAGTGGTGTTCATGAATTTGAGACAGGGAAACAAGACAGTAGAAGAATATGCTCTGGAGTTTACCAGGTTGTCTAAATATGCTCTAGAGATGGTGGCCGAGCAAAGGGCTCGCATGTTGAAGTTTGTTAACGTTCGCCAACCTGGTCCTCAAAGAGTGCAGTACAGGGATGTTGATTAAGGATACTGACCTCTTCAGTCTCATTGTTCATGCCCATCAGATTATGGTAGAAAAATTGAAGGAAATGGAGCGATAAACAAATGGCAAGAACTGGCTTGTCATATTATGGCCACCAGAGGTCTGGCGGTAGTATCCACCCACAGTAGCAGCAGCAGCAGAAGAGGGCTCCAACACCCAGCTCAGACAGTGCCCCTACCTTTCGGTCCCCCCAAGATCGGAGGGGTGGAGCATCTGGCCCTCAATCCTAGAGCTACACTGCCAGCTAACAGGTATCCAGCTTGTCCTAAGTGTGGAAAGAACCACCCAGGAGAGTGTCTTCAGGGTTGAGAGGGCTATATTGGTGTGGACAACTTGGTCATCGACTTAGAGAGTGTCCGTCCATAGGACGGGGAAGGTCACAATCCACTACCTCAATAGCTCCGGCAGGCCGACCAGCTCAATAGGTCAATACTTCAGGTTTGGATAGCGATCAGCGCCAAAACCATTTTTATGCATTATCATCTCATTAGGATTAGGAGAGGTCACCTAATGTGGTCACGGGTATGTTACGTATTTTCCACCTAGATGTATATGCCCTACTAGATCCCGAAGCCACACTATCATTCATGACTCCATACATAGTTGTTCAGTTCGATATCATTCTGGAGATCCTCTCAGAACCATTTTCAGTCTCTCCCCAATTGGCGAGTTAGATAGAGCCAACCGGGTGTATAGAAACTGTCCAGTCTCAGTCCTCAATAAAGTCATTCCAGCTGACCTTGTAGAGCTATACATGGTTGATTTTGGCCTCATCATTGGCATGGATTGGTTACACTCGGGTTATGCCTCAGTCGGTTACAGAACTAGAGTTGTCAAATTTTAGTTTCTAAATGAGCCAGTATTAGAGTGGACGAGCAGTAGTACAGCGCCTAAGGGTCGGTTTATTTACTACCTTAAGTCCCAGAAGTTTATTTCCAAAGGATGTATCTATCATATAGTTCAGTTCAAAGATTCCGACTCTGAGACCTCAACTATCCACTCAGTCCCAATGGTCAGCGAGTTTCCTAAAGATCTTCCCGGAGTCCCTCCTGACCGAAAAATAGACTTCGATATAGACCTTATTCCAGATACTCAACCCATCTCCATCCCTATTTATGGAATGGCTCCAGTCGAGCATAAGAAGTTGAAGGAGCAGCTAAAGGACCTCCTTGATTAAGGTTTTATCAAACCCAACATCTCTCCCTAGGGTGCTCCAGTACTATTTATGTGAAAGAAAAACAGTACCATCAGGATGTGTATCGATTACCGTCAATTAAACAAGGTCACAGTCAAGAACAAGTATCCCCTACCAAGTATTGACAACTTGTTCGATCAGCTTCAGTGAGTCAGTTGTTTCTCCAAAATAGATCTCAGGTCAGGGTATCATCAGCTAAGAGCTAGAGAATTCAACATATCAAAAATAACTTTCATAACTCGATATGGTCACTACGAGTTTGTGGTTATGTCCTTCAGACTAACTAATACCCCCACAACTTTCATGGACCTGATGAATAGAGTCTTCAAGTAGTAACTAGATATGTTCGTCATTGTATTTATCGACGACATTCTAGTATACTCTAGAAGTGAGGAAGAGCATGCTAATCACCTGAGGATAGTGCTTCAGACACTCAGAGACCTCCAGTTGTTCGCCAAGTTTAACAAATGCAAATTTTGGTTGAAGTTTGTGACTTTCCTTTGGCACGTGGTCTCATGTGAGGGTACTCAGGTAGATCCTCAAAAGATAGCAGCGGTGAAAGACTGGCTAAGACCTACTCCCCAACCGAAATCAAAAGCTTCTTGGGTCTATCTGGTTATTACCGATGTTTTATGGAAGATTTTTTCTCTATAGCATCCCCTCTGACTAGGCTGACTTAGAAGAAGGTGAAATATCAGTGGTCAGATGCGTGTGAGAAGAGTTTCCAGGAGTTAAAAACTCGACTCACCACCGCTCTAGTGTTGACCCTGCCATAAGGGACAGAGACGTTAGTTGTTTATTATAATTCTTCCAGTGTTGAGGTCGGTTGTGTTCTGATGCTATGGGGTAAAGTGATAGCTTATGCCTCCAGAAAGCTCAAGATTTATGAAAAGAATTACCCCGTAAAGGCAGCAGAGGTGTTTGCATTGAAAATATGAAGACACTACCTTTATGGGGCTCACGTGGATGTTTTCACTGATCACAAAAGCCTTCAGTATGTATTCAGTCAGAAAGATCTAAATCTTCATCAGAGAAGGTGGTTAGAGCTCCTGAAGGATTATGACCTGAGCGTGCTATATCACTCGGGCAAAGCCAATGTAGTGGCAGATGCCCTGAGCAGGGTATCTATAAGGAGCGTGGCCCATGTTGAAGAGGGCAGAAAGGAACTGGCAAAAGATATTCACAGACTAGCTTAGTTAGGAATGCAGTTGGTTGATTCATCTGAGGGTGGAGTGGTAATGCAAACTAGGTCAGATTCCTCATTGGTTGTTAAAGTTAACTCAAGACAGGATGAGGATCCCATCTTACTTATGCTTAAGGAATCGGTTTTCAGAAGAGAAGTTGAGGCTTTCTCCAAAGGGGGAGATGGCGTACTCCGTTATCAGGGTAGATTATACGTACCGGATATGGATAATTTGAGACAGTAGATACTAGCTGAAGCACACAGCTCGAGGTATTCCATCCACCCTGGTGCTGCTAAGATGTACCGAAATTTATGGGATATTTACTGGTGGAACGGCATGAAGAGAGACATCGCTGAATTTGTAGCTAAGTGTCGAAATTGCCAGAAAGTCAAAGTAGAGACCAAAGACCGGGAGGTATGATTCAGGATATTAGCATACCCACCTAGAAGTGGGAAGAAGTGAATATGGATTTTATTATGGGTCTACCTCGGACTCGTCGGCAGCATGATTCTCTCTAGGTAATAGTAGACTGGATGACTAAGTCAGTACACTTCCTCCCAATCAAAATCATAGATTCAGTTGAGGACTATGCTAGGCTTTATATCCGAGAGTTGGTCAGACTTCATGGGGTGCCATTATCCATTATCTCATAAATAAGTACCCAGTTCACCTCTCATTTCTCGAAGTCTTTTAAGAAGGGACTCAGTACTCAGGTCAATCTCAATACAGCTTTTCACCCACAGATGGATGGACAAGATGAGCGTACTACTCAGACCCTAGAATATATGTTGAGAGCATGTGCGATTGATTTCAAGGGCAGTTGGGATGATCACTTGCCCCTCATCGAGTTTGCTTACAACAACAACTACCACTCTAGTACGATGGCCTCATTTGAGGCATTGTATAGAAGGAGGTGTAGATCTTCTATCTGATGGTTAGAGGATGGTGAAGCTACTCTAATCGGGCCAGACTCGGTGCATGAAGATATGCCTAAAGTACAACTTATTTGAGAAAGATTGAACACAGCTTAGAGCCGTTAGAAATCTTATGCTGATGTGAGGAGAAGAGAATTAGAGTTTGTTGTGGATGACTGGGTTTATCTGAAAAGTTCATCCATGAAAGGGGTAATGAGATTTGAGAAGAAAGGAAAGCTCAGTCCGAGATATGTGGGACCCTATAGAATTCTAAGGCGAATTGGCAAGGTAGCTTATGAGCTAGAATTACCTTCAGAGTTGGCATTTGTGCACCCAGTATTCCATGTGTCACTATTGAAGAAGTGTATCGGTGATCCAACTTCAATTGTGCCATTGGAAAGTGTGGGAGTGAAAGATAATCTCTCATACGGAGAGGTCCTAGTCCAGATCCTTGACTGTCAGGTTCGTAAGCTGAGGAACAAGGAGGTAGCTTCGGTAAAAGTATTGTGGAGGAATCAATGGGTTAAGAGAGCTTCGTGGGAGGCTGAAGCAGATATGATGGCTAGATACCCCCATTTGTTCCCTTCCAAATCAATCTCAGTTTAAGGTATCAATTTCCTCCCCAAAACTGCTTTCAGTTCATGTATTCCAGTTTCTTTCATGTAAATGAATATGTGTATGATTAGTGAATTCAGTTCACACTTTTGATTCAGTTTAGAGGTAGTCATTCCGTTAGTTTTTAGCTTTCATGATTAGTATTTGTGTATACGATTGCCATTCTCTGCTTTCCTACGTGTTTTCCAACATTCAAGGATGAATTTTACCAAGGGGGAGATATTTTAATGCCCCAAAAACTAAAATACTAGATCCGAGAGTTAAAATAGAGAAAACAGGAGAAAATCTGCACCAGGTCACAGAACGAGTCATTCTGTGACCCATGGGGGTGACCACGAGTCGTTAAGTGACTCATGGTGAGGTCTTTAAACTTGCTTGAAAATTTTTGAAAAGGGGGTGACCATGGGTGTGACCATGAGTCATTGTCAACACCACGATTCGTGGGGTGACCCATGGTCATGGTTTGATTGGGAGTAGGAGAAGGTAGGCAGTGTACACGACGGGTCCTCACCACGAGTCATGGTGTCACCCATGGTGACTCTAGGAAACTTTAGGCAGTGTTGGCGATGGGTGGGTCACCACGAGTAATTGGTTACACCACAAGTCGTGATGATCAATATGGGATTTTGGTAGTGTACCTCAGGATTGTGACCACGAGTCGTGGTCACTGGGCACGACCCATTAGGTCCCTAGTGGAGGCCTGACAGATAGTTTTTCCTATGAATTTCTTAGGGGTGATTTAGTAATTTTCTAACCTTCTAGACTCTAAACTACGTCATTTTGGTATATCGTAATGGAATTTAGATGGGATAAATGGTTCCCCCTCTCATTCTCACTCAAATTTTCTCAGAAATTGCATAAGTCTTCTCTCAAAGCTCTCAAGAGAGGTCTAGGGTGCGTCATCAATTTCAGCCATTCAAGATCCTTTCTTCAGGGAAATTTTAGCTAGGTATGTGGAAATTTAACAAGGGAATAGTTCTTCCCTTGTGTCCCCGAAATTTCTCCCTACTTCTCTTTATCAGTTCTAGCCTGAAACTATCGAATGTTAAGAAATTGTCAGTCATACTTCGTTTAATTCATGTTGAATATTATTTTATGTTAATTATAGATATTTTCCACCAGCTTGTGACTAAAATGATGTTTGTTCTCATGAAATGAAATTTAGCCCTAGTCCTTGAACGTAGAAAAATCTAGAATCCTACCATAGTGATTAAATAATTAAATTTTGCTTGATTCCTTCAGTGTTAAGGATTCCCATATTGCTGAAAATTTAGTTAGATTGATGTCAATGCAGTTCAGTTAAAATACTAGAATACTCAATGTCAGTCAGAAATGTCAACTGATCAGTTTGACTACAGAAATTCTTGAGGTGTCAGTAGTACCTCCCAGTAATCAGAATTAGACTCAGAACTCAGTTTTAGTGGTTCACTAGGTGGTCATGATGCTTCCAGATAAGCATCTCTAACCAGTCTTAGGACCCAGTTCCAGAATCCAAAACGATAAGACTCTCAAGGTGCTTTCAGATAGGTATTCCTGATTAGTCTTGGGCCCCAATTTTGAGCTATTAGCTTAGTATTCAGTCTAGGACTATCTAGTGGGAGTAGGACTTAGCATCGAGAAGAACGGGGTTCCAGTGCACCTAGGTTCCCAGAACTACGTTGCCACCGTAGGTTATAGTTTTATTAGCCTCATGGCCCCAGACTCTTGTGATCACCCAGTTCATTCCTCTATACCCTAAAAAGGTTATTGGGTCCTACCTATGCAGTGTATACATCGGACTCCACGTCTAGATCATGTGGTTATATGTCCGTTATAGACTCTCCCACTAGTCAGTTCAGTCTCAGTTTAGCTTAGTTCAGCTTAGTATCAGTTTAGCCCAGTTTAGCTCAGCCTCAACTTAGCTTAGTTTAGAACAGTTTCAGACTACTCAATACAGTTATGTGTTCATAATATTCTTAAAGTCCAGTATCCCAAAGTCTGAGTATGTCTTTGACCATCAGACAGAGTCATTTAGACCACCTCAGTTTTTTATAGTTATTTCAGCTTTAGTAGTTTCAGCGGTCATTTCATATCTGTTCAATACAGTTACTTATTCCATTATGTTATGCTTTCTCTCACTTACTAAGTGCATTCAAAGTACTGATGCATACTTTTATGTTGTATCATTTTATGATACAGCTGCAGGATCTCAGTCTCAACCTCACTAGCTGATCGCTCTCAGAAGACTTCAGTTGTTCTCATTGGTGAGTCCTCATCGTTCGATGACAAAGATTGTTTTACTTAGTTTTTTTTTCTTCTGTTTATATTTGGAGTTAGCTAGGGGCTTGTCCCAGCAACTCATTAGTTGTAGAGGCTTTCAGACACAGATTTGGTTATTCAGACTTGTAGCTTTGTTCAAATGTTTTTTAAACTTTATGATACAACTCTATTTCATAAATGTTTTATAGTTTACTTTAAAGCTTCTACTATATTTCATGTTTACTCAGAATGTTAATGTATGATAGACCTGGGGTTGACTTGAAATACTTGTGACTCCAGGTACCGTCCCGTCCAGGGTGTAAGCTCGGGGCATGACAATGGTGATGTCGTTAATAGGTGCATCACAATGAATCATGGCCTTCCCAACACAGGAGCTGTCAGTGCAGTAGTTCCATAAAAACTGCTAACATTACACTCATCTACCAAGTCAAGGTCAGACAGAAGAAACCCTTTCCTAAGAGAGCTCGCCACTCCTTCTAGAAATTCATCTTCAACTTCTAATGTCTCTAGGAAATTGGTGTCTTTGAAAATTAGTCTGAGTATACTTTTTCTCATATAAGCTATAGCTTCCAATCCTCCATGACCATCAACTACCTATAAAACAAAATGTTAGACAAGCTTTGCATTTTAAATGCACAGCCCAAACAAGACATATGCAAATAACTAAGAGTTACCCCATTAAAAGCACCGAGCTTGGGAAACTTCATGAGTGAACCAAGATGTGCAGATAGATCATTTATCCTTATATGCTCATCTTCCAAGAAACAACGTGGGCCAGTATCAGCAAATCTACCTGAGAAAATGCTAAGAATGAATCGCTATATTGTTGTCTCTAGGGATTTTACATTCTGAAGGAAAGGTATGTTAGACCAATCTCAGATACCACCAAGAAAAAGAAAAACTAATACCAATTAGAAATAATAATTTTTGCAGGGGAGAGTTAACATTGAGCAAATGGTACATCAGCTGAGTATACTCAATTTTGAAAAACAAAAGCACCAAATAAAGGCAGGAGTTTGCACATGAATTCTTCTCGCATTAAGTTAGTAAATTAGATAAAAGACATTCAAATGGTCAAATTCTTTCTTTCACAAGTGAGAGTAACTGAACAATTATCCAGCATGATTTATCAAGTTAACTACTTCTAATGACAACATTTCAATAATACGCTTGATAAATCAAACTTCATCCCAAACAACTGAATTCTCAAACTCTTGTAAGTGTTCATCAGTTTGTCAATCTAGGCAGAAGCTTAAAATGTCTTAGCATGTGCATTAACCAAACATGAAAAAGGAACTAAAAATGTTACAAATTTAAGAAAATGCCTTATTTTTCATTCATTTTACTAATTTATTCCAAACCATTAGCTCTTATTGCCATTATCCGGGTGTTGTTACTTAATCATGAATAACTTTTTGGATAACAAATTTAAATTCTCCTGCCTAGCTTGATATGCTATTTTCTAAGGCAGGATTATTAAGATGATCCATCTATATGCTAAAAGTATCTTGATTAAATTAATAGTTTTTATTAACTTATAGATAATTGTAATGGATTAAAGTAGTATAATTACTAAGAAAAGATAATTGGAATCTCATTTTCTCTTAGTTAAGTTGGTTAAAGACTTACTACTAACAGCTTAGTAGAATTTGTTCTTCGAAGGAGGACAGTAAAGTAATGTAACATATCATCCCCCTTACATAAAATAAAAAAAGAAGTGAATTTGTCCAACTCCTTGTCCCGTCTTTCAATCCCCTCTTTGTCATCCTCATTCTAAAAACATAGCCACATGCCAGTCAAATCAATCTAACAAATTACCACAACTCGCAACATGAAAAAGAAGAGTTAGCTAATTTGGTTGGGAGGACTCAACTAATTCTCAACTATTTAGACTAGCTTAACAAATGCTATAAACAGTATATTGCATATAATCCATTTAAGTTGTGCATTTCCAGTCTACATTGGTCAATGACCATTTTCCATCAGTACAATGTGGCTGGTTACATAGATGCACCTACAGATCTATTCTAAATATACAAGTGGATGCATCTTCTTTGACCACCAAGAGATACTTTACATTGTTTCTGTAAATGAGATCCTCCAGAATATTTTATGTGAAATAATATTTCTTGAGAATCATACTTATACTATTAACTATACTTATTAATAAGCATTAACTCTAAAACCTCAACCTTAACCTAAGAAACTTAACAGTTTCAAGAAATTTGTATTAAAAAAATATAGACACATGTCAGCCAAATCAACTACCACTTTAGCACAACCCGCATCAAGCGAGAAAAACAATTAGTTTATTTGGTTGGGAGGATTCAACTAGTTCTCAAGTATTCAGTCCGCCTTTGCAACTAAAGGCTTTAATTAGTACTTTATAGAAGCCAATTAAGCTCTGTATTTCCACTCTACATTGGTCAGTGCCCTTTTTCCAACATACAGTTAATTCTTCCTATGTATCTGGCTAAATAGATGCACTTAGAGATTCATTGTAAATGTGAAAATGGATGCATCTTCTCTGACCACCAAGATATATATTACATTGTTTATGTAAATGGGATCCTCCAGAGTTCTGTATGAAATATTCTTACCTGAGCATCACCCTTATATTATTAGCCACACTTAGCAATAGCCCTCAACTATAAACCCTCAAGCTTATCTCATTTTCTTGAACTCGTTTATGGAAAGAAAATAAGGGACCTTAAACCATTTCCCTTAAGATGGTTTCCCATCATGGAACCTATTCTGGCAACCATAATTTTTAAAGCTTAGTAAAAAGCACTTTAAAAAATATTCATTTTTGTTACTAGTTCTCTCTTCAAACTTACCTTAAACCTTCTATGCTCATGTAATGATACTTGACCTATGGTTTTATCACAATTGACTAGACTCAAAATAAGATAACACCAATAGCTTCAAACAAGCACATGACATAAGTAAATACATTCTCAGGGGTCATGCTTAGAGCATCAGTCCATTATAATCTCCATTGTGATGCAGCAAATAAGCTTATATAAGTGGAGAAAGTATATAAATAAGAATCCCAGTAATATAGTAATTATTGGAAGAACATAGGAATATGGTTCCATAAGAAGGAGTTCAAGAAGGTTCAATTGGCCGAATGAATTTCTAGATTTTCAGATTTATCGATATCAAGTTCATAAAAACCAACTTAACTTTAGTAGATCATATGGATTTAGCAATTTTTTGACATCAAGTTCATAACATATTTACATGTATAATTTTAGAGATAAAGAACATATGATATACTGAGATGTGTTATTTAATTCTCTTAGGCAAGATCATATTCCATTTGTCTTAATATATTTTAAGACATAAAAACATAAGATGAAATTTTATTCAGAACATAAAGACTATCATATTCTAATACATAATCCATTAGTAAGAGACAACAAATAGATACACTCCTACATGAATGAAATATATCGAATTTACCAGATTAACCATGATAATAATAGGATGAAAATTTCAAGAAGCCAAAGAAAGAACAAATAGAACTGAAAATGGAGATCAGAAGAGCAGAATTTAAAAAAAATAAAAGATGAAAACATAACCACGAATCAAAGGGCATAAACTCACCAGAGCTTTGTGCGGCTAGTGTAAATCAGTGATAATTGGAGATAGATCTCACCGGAGCTTTGTGCCACCAGTATAAATAATATATTGGAGATAGATCTCATCGAAACTTTGTTTCACCACTATAAATCAGCGATAATTATATATATATATATATATATATATATATCTCACCGGAGTCTTGTGCCACTAGTGTAAATTAACAATAATTGAAGATAGATCTCACCGGAGCTTTGTGCTGCCATTATAATTTGATAATAACTGGAGATAGATTACAAGCCCTATCTGTGAACAGATATAGAGAAGGGGAATAGGGAGTGACCAAGTTGTTGAATTATTCTTCTTGTGTCCTAGGTTTTATTTTTAGAGTTTTTTTAGTAGGGGAGGTATTTGGGGGAAAATTTTAAGAAAAAACAAATGTAGAGCACTTTTTTTAGTGTAGTTTTTAATGACCAGATATCATGCTTCTTTCAGACTAGATATTATTTTCTTGTTATAATTAAACTAAAAAAATGATTTTAATGACTGGAATATTTTTTTGTCACTACATATATATTTATAATGACCAGATTTATCTCCCTTCATTAAAAAGTGGTCGCTAAAAGTTAAGTTTCTTGTAGTGTAAGTATTGTGGAAGAAGTTATGCAGCTGCTACAAAAGACAATGGTACTTTGTCAATGAATAACCATGTGAAGAAGTGTCCCAAACTTTCCCGCACCTTAGATGGTAATCAAACATTAATAAGTTTTCTAGCATCTTCAACGGAAGCAAAAGAAGGGGTGATTGGCACTTAAAAATTTGATCAAACATTAAGTAGGAGAGCTTTAGCCCAAATGATAATTGTTGATGAGTTGCCATTTAGTTTTGTTAAGAAGGAAGATTTTAAGAATTTCGTAAGAGTCATAGTGCCACAATTTTAGATCCTTTCTCATAGAACTTTGACAAGAGATTGTTATGAACTCTATAATGAACAAAGACAACTTTTGAAGAAGGTTTTCAAAGAAGCACGTCCAAAAAATTTTCTTACAACAGATACTTAGATATCTATTGAGAGAATCAACTACATAAGTTTAACCGCTCATTTTATTGATAGAAATTGGACTTTACAAAAAGAATAATAAACTTTTTTCCTATTTCTAGTCATAAGAGTGGTGATTGGCTGCTTGCATTACTAACTATTTGCTTGAATGGGGTTCGGATAATGTGTTTACTATTATAGTTAATAATGTTAGTTCCAATAATGTTACAATGAAAGAAATGTCTAAAAACTGAGTAATTTGAGGAACTAACATAATAAAGGGTAAACACCTTTATGTGAGGAGTATGACACATATCATTAAGCTTATTGTGCAAGATGGGTTGAAGAAAATTGATGATTTTATCAAGCGAGTGAGACAAGTCATGAGATACATTAGACAATCTCCTACAAGAATTGAAAAGTTTAAAGAATGTAGTGAAAATCAGTTCATAATTTGTAAGAAATCTTTGTCTTAGTTGTTTTTACTCGGTGGATGTCTACATACTTGATGCTAGAAACAGCACACATTTTGATCTTGCATTTGAGCGATATAGTTTTTATAATAATGGATTCTTGGATTATCTTTGTATTTGTCTTTGTGAAGACGAATTCATACAGGTGTTCTCAAAAGTGTTGATAGGGATAATGTGTGGACAATGGTAAAATTTCTTAAAACTTTTTATCAACTTTCTTTGAAGGTCTTTGATACAAATTATGTCACTTCCAATGTGCACTTTGTGGAAATTGCTGAACTTGATCTAATTTTGAAAGAGTTGATGGAAAATGAAAAGGCTAGTTCGAAATCAATGGTTGAAAGAATGAAAGAAAAGTTCAAGAAGTATTGGGGTGAACCAGAAAAAATTAACAAAATAATCGTTATTGCTTCTGTATTGGATTCCCATAACAAGATTTACTATGTTCCTTTTCAATAGTGGATATGTTTGGGGAAGGACCTAGAAAGAACTTAATTGATGAAGTGAATGCATATATGAGATCTTTTGTAACACCCTAAAAGTCCCTCAGATCATACCCGAGACTTTCAGTAGGAAATAGCACCAGAGTCATAGAACGACTAAAGGAACGAGTCTTTTGTGAGGAGCAATGACCCATTATGTGTCTCATTGTAAGACCTCAATCAAAGCTTCCCAGAGATAACGAGTCAAGTGACGAATTGTTAGTTCATGTAACGGGTCATCATAAGGGGTCGTTAACTAGAGTTTAGAAAGGGTTCAAATTTGGTTCAGAGACAATGGAAGGATACTACGACTCGTTGGGGCATGTGACAACCTGTGGTTTTAATCCGTTGGAAAAATTTTAGTATCAAGGCAGGTGTGACAGTAGTCACAATGACAGGAGCGACGAGTCGTTGTTTCATATAATGACTTGTAATGTCTAGCTGTTGGTTGGGAAAGCAGAAGAGTAACAGAAGTACTCCAGAATCAATGAGTGGATCTAATCTCATTGGATGGGTCGTTGAACTGACAATCAGGAATTATAATGCATTTTTCCAGGGGTATTTTTGTAAATTCCTAAGCTTCTAACCCCTAAATGACATCGTTTTAGGTTTCTTAAAGAGTGTTTTAAGAGGATTAATCTAGCCTAAGTCCTTATGCCCTCAAAACTTCATTAGATTTGAAATCCTCTTCAAAGATCAAGCTAGGGTTCCTCATCAAATTCTCTCCCAATCTTCTTGGATATTTAAGGCAAGCCTAGAAATTATTCAACCCAGGTATGTAGGGCCATGAATGAGGAATTTCTTCTACCCTCATTCCCAATTTCTTCACTAACTCATGAATTCAAGTCTCCAATTAAGTTTATCGAAAGTTCTAGGGTTTAACCCAAATTCATTATCCATGCTATCTCTATAGGTTCAATTTTCTCAAGTTTCAATTAATGATTTAAGGCTATTAGGGGTAGATTTTACTCTTAATTTACTTACTAATTCATAATTTCAAGTTTATAAAAACTATGCCCTAATATGCATGATTTATGGAATTCAAGTTGTAAGCCAATGATTTCATGTCTATTAAGATTCACGCTATGATTTATCATTTTAATGCATGTTTTCTACTAACAGTCCTTATGAATCTATGATTTACAAGATATGGTGATTTCTCAAGTATGCATGGTTTTGATGCATATCAAGTTTATGATCATGATCGACTCATGAGCCTATTTTATGGCTAGTTCACGTATCTCAAGCATGTTTATAAATCTCATGATTTCAACTAGCCCATGTACTTCAAGTATGTTTTACTATTATGATATGAGCACTATATATATTTTGGGAGTAGTATTTAACACTGAGTAGACCAGGGTTTCAGCGACCTAGGTCTCAGAACTACCTGCCAACGTAGCCATGACGGGGTCTTTTATGAGAGTGTCTCCCATGCCCATATGTCCCACCCATGAGTGATATCATTTCTTTTTCATGATTCTTCCCTTGTCAAGGTACAAACATTCTCCCGACTAGGGATTTACAGGTCGAGCTCCATGTATTCTCACGTGAGGTATGTCGATCATAAGAATCTTTCGTTTTGCCTTATGTTTTCAGTTAGCTATGCTCATGAGTTATGATATTATGTTTTATAGAATATTTGACCCATAGATCAATTTATGAGATTTCACTTACGATTTCAAGCATGACAAGTTATATTATTTCTATTCCTAAATCTTGGGTCATTATGTTCAGATATGATAGGTAGCTTATGAATATGTATATTTCAGATACATGATTTTTAGCATGTTGTTCTTACTCTCATGATCTTTCTTGATTTATACTCATGATTTCAGACTAATATTTTACTAGAATATTTTACTTACCTTACATACTAGTACATTCAAAGTACTGACCGCATACTCTATGCTATATTGTCTCATGATATAGGTTCAGGTGATCCCTCTTAGTCTAATTATTAGCTTGCTCCTGCCCAGCCAGCCAATTCTTCCCTAGTCTTGGTGAGTCCTCATCATCCGAGGATGTCTATCAGTTTATGTGTTATGCATTATTTTAGTTTCAAACTTGTAGTTAGTTGGTGGTTTGTCCCAGCAGCTCATCAGATAGTAGGGGCTTTTAGACATAGAGTCTGTATGTATAGCTTTGCGACTCAACATTGTATTATTGTTCTCTTCATATGTTTAATGTTGTATACATTTCCTATTATCCATGATTATGTTTAATTTTCACTTGATTATGCCCTTAAGTCATGCTATGTATGTACCATAGGTTAGCTTGGAGCCATTTGTGGTTCTAGGTCCCATGTCGCGGTCCAGGTTACATACTCGGGTCATGAAAACTTGGTATTAGAGCAAAGGTTTAGGTGTATCCTAGGGTGTCTGAAAGGCACCAAGATAAGTAGAGTCTTTTCCATTAGTGTGAAGCGCACCACACTTACGAGGAAGAGGCTATGAGACATTTTAGGAAATTTCCTTTCTTTCATGATTTATGTCGTGCGATGAAGTACCTCTCTCTATTACTCTAACTCATGCTATATGCATTTGTAGAAATATGCCTCCATGTCGAGTCAATGGTAGAAGAAATGATAATGGAAATGGCAATGATAATGGAGATTGACATTAGCCAGCCCTACCAGCTCCAACGGATTCTTTTCCCGAGAAGGTTACTCATGCCGAGTTTAGGGCGGCATTTTGGATGTTAGCATAGGCCATGACCACTTAGGACAACCAGCAGGCAGTGGCCCATGTCCACCAGAATGGGAATGCAGCAGTGGCGAGAGCACGAGACTTCCTCAGGATGAACCCACCTAAGTTTCTTGAGTCGAAGGTGGATGAGGACCCACATGAGTTTATAGAGCAAATCCAAAAGATCATCCAGATTATGGGGGTGACTGGAGTGGAGAGTGCATACTTAGCCTCCTATCAGCTAAAGAAGGTTGCTCATATGTGGTTCCGGTAGTGGAAAGAGAGCAGGGCCGAATCACATGAAATTTTACCTAACTCCATATCTGAAATGTATGAAATATGTATGAACGGAGGAAGAAAGAGAATTTTCTACTTAATTATTGTAATTTATTGGAATTTTCAACATATACAAATGGAAAGAATGTCACACCCCGCCTTGGGGGGTATGACGGCACCTGGTGCCTGCTAGACTCTAGACTGCTAAATGGTCCAGCCTGAGCACATCTGGTGCTTTGGCTGGCTTTGGCTCTATTTCAAGAAACAAACCGGCTATATAACGGCTGTAAATACAGCCTCTGGCCAACTGGCCTGTAGCCTCCTGTACCTGTAATAACAGCTGACCAGAACATGCAACTACAGGGAAACCTATGCGGGCCGACAAGGCCACCATGCTGTCTAGTTATCTGCAACTCAATCATGAAGTACTAAAAAGCTACGTGACCGGCAAGGTCACCACTACTGGCAACTATGGCCCCACATGGCCATCATAAAAGAAGGAAAAAGTACTAACAGCTATACAACTGCACGGCCTCACGCGACCGGCTCATCTAACCACAGGGAAATATACAGACTGCAAGCCTCTATGAATAGCAATAGAAATGATCGAGACAGGGCCCCGACCTACCCGTACTATATAACAAAGAAAACGAAATACACCTCTGGAATTCAGACTCCGGATGACAGGAGCTGAATACTCAATAGCTGACTGGAATCACGAGGGATCGCCTCCTCGTCTATGAGTACCTGCAGGCAAGTAATGCAGCACCCCACTGGGCATCAGTACCACAGGTACTGAGCATGTAAAGCAACTGAAATACACAACTGAAATGAATAACAACAGTAACATGAGATATAAGCAGAAAGTAGCTGAGTCTATCTAGTTGAGAATAACTGGGGAGAGTTTATTTATTCTATAACTAAATTGAGCGTACCTGATGACGTGTCGTCCTTCTATCTATCAGTATCTACTAGCACATATCAATATACATAATAATACACACAATACCTGACCGACCCACATAAGCCGGAAGGTGCCAACCAAGCAAGCAATCTATTTACCCCTACCCGGGTCTAAACCAACCAAAAACAAGTCACTCCACTCATCTGATAACTGTGAGCTCCTCCTACCGGCCCCCTTGGGTACGTAGCTCAGGCCTTGGCCTCTGACAATAAACTGTGTCTGAGTCCAAAGACTCCTGCCTCTGGGCACAGGTGTGCACACAGAGTGGTCTGCCCCTGTAAACAGGGTGTGCTAGCTCTGCGCAGAGTAAACTGAACTACCCCTGCAAGCAGGGTGGTCTGGACCGTATTATCATGGTGGTCGTCCATCATCGTCCTCTAGGCGGACGGCATCGCCCAGCTGGTGACGGTATCTGAATCTGGTATCGACACAGCTATAACCCAGGGGCGGTGGGGATGTTAAAAGGATGCCCACATGCCACAACAAGTCTCAACATACAAACACATACACAGCAAGCATGCTCAAATGAAAAATACTAATCATATTCTCTTCTTTTGTTTCGAGGCTAATCTGTATTAAATAACTGACTGATTCTGGCTGCTGGACCTTCTGCTACTTGGCCTTTATCTGTCTATCTAATTATATCTGAATATAACTCAATAACATAGTATATGCCATCTATAACTGAATATAGCTCAATGATATAAAATGTACCATCTACTACTGGATACAATCTCAACAGATGAAATACGTATTGCCTAAATATCTATTATTCTGATTATCGCATGATACGTAATAATATACTAGCATGCTTGCTGGAATTTGTACTAAAATCGTTCCTGTACACTGGGTATCTGCTAATAGCGTTTATTCTATTTATTTTCTACCCTGTACTTCCTGGCTTGCCGAAAGAATAACTTTACATACCTAGTTTCTGAGTACCCGACTGACCGATGTGATTTCCATCGATACTTCTGCTGTTTCTCCCAACTACATTCATTTAAATGTCAATTAGAACTAAATACATTAATATTCGGGAGAAATTATCACTTTTGATATATATATTTATCCCAACTTTAACCTTTCAGAAAACAGTCGAAAACTCGTTATTTCTCGATAGTCCAGAAGGGATAAATACTCACTGCAATGCTAGGAACACATTGGTACTAATTTAAAGTAATTCTATTTACTTTACCTCGGTAGCACGACGTTTCGCCGGCCAAATTTCACGAAACCAACTCCGTAGGATTGCTCTCTGCAGCTTTATACACCTGTACCTAAGCCGAAACGTAGTTTAGACCGCGTTTCGTCGCGTAATTGGAAGGAAATTTATATATATTGACGTGGGTTACTCCTAATACTTGTTCCCCTGTTTCTTTGCTGGAAATATATGTGTTTTGGATGAAGAAGCCGACTTTTATTCATTTTTCAATTTTTTATTTTATTTTTTTTTTTTGCTTTCTAAATCCCTTAACCAACATGCCCTTAGGATATTTATTCACTTAAAATTTACGGGGTGTAACATCCTCCCCCCCTTAAGAACATTCGTCCTCGAATGACATTCTGTCTAGAGGACTTTCTCAACTTACTCAATTTGTTTCTAGAAAAATTTTTGGCAGAGTTTCCCTTGTATTATGGACTATCTCATAATTCCTGAAAAGCAGAAAAGCCCAATACAGGTACTCCACATGATATAATAACATTCATGTATAAAACTATCTATAATCAATTGCCTGCTTTCATATATGAAGTATAAGCATTAATAAGGAAAAACAGTTTTAACATACCTCCCGTTTGCCTATGCTTGGAATAAGTGGGGATATCTGGCTTTCATGTCCTCCTTGGCTTCCCAGGTCATTTCTTCTCGGTTCCTGTTACGCCACAATACTTTGACAGATGCAATATCTTTAGTTCTCAATCTACGGATCTGTCTGTCTAAGATAGCTACTAGAACCTCCTCATATGCTAATTCTTTGGTGACCTGGACATCTTGAACTGAAACAACTGTGGAAGGGTCTCCTACGAATTTCCTCAACATAGATACATGGAAGACCGAACGAACGGATTCTAATTCTGGAGGCAAATTCAATTAATGGTAAATGCTCACTTTGGCTACTACCGAAATCTAGTACACTCGCTCCCAACATGCCTTCGAGCGTCTGAATTATGCGCTCAGCCTGCTCATCTGTCTGAGGATAGAATATTGTGCTTAAATTAATCTGTGTTTCCAGACCCCTCTAGAACGACTGCCAGAATCTAGCTGTAAACTGTGCTCTCTTATCAAAAATGATAGATACCAGCACTCCATGCAATATAACTATTTTTCTGATAGATAACTCGGCATGATCCTCAGCCGAGAAGGTAGCTTTCACTGGCAGGAAATGAGCTGATTTCGTCAGCCTGTCAACTATTACCCATATAGAATCATTTCCGCATCCGGTACGGGGCAACCTTGCCACAAAATCCATATTCACTGCTTCTCATCTCCAGAGAGGCATAGCTATGTCCTAAGTTAACCCGCCATGTTTCAGATGTTCTGCTTTCGCCTGTTGGCAGTTAGGACACTGGGCTACAAATTCAGCAATTTCTCTTTTCATACTTGGCCACCAGTAGTTTTCTTTGATATCATGGCACACTTTCGTTGCGCCTGGGTGGAGAGAATCGCGGGCGTAATGCGCCTCGCTTATAAGCTGCTGGCGATGCCCCCAAAATATCTGGAACACAATGCGGCCTTTATATCGTAACACTTCATCCTCGGTTATCTGAAAATATTTCACCTCTCCTTACGGAACCTTATGTTCAAAGTGGACCTGGCTAGGGTTTCTATACTGTCGTTCCTTTACTTCAACCATTAACGATAACACTGCAACATTCCGTATTATCGCTCTGTTATCTTTTATTTCTGCTATGTGACCGGCTAAATCGGCTAACTAGTGAAATTCTCGGGTCTATTCTCACCGTTCAGGCAGCAAGTATGCCGACTCCCCATAGATTTATGGCTAAGGGCGTCTGCTACCATATTAGCCCTTCCTGGGTGATACAAAATTTTCACTCTCTAAGGCATAAGCTACTGCAGTTAACTCCAGGTCGTGGGTAAGATAATTCTCTTCACGCTTCTTCAACTGCCTGAAAGCATAAGCTATTACCTTACCACACTGCATCAACCCTCTGTACCTCCTGGCGATACTAACACTGGAGCTGATGTTAGCCTGACTTTTAACTCTTGGAAGTTCTGCTCACATGCCTCAGTCTACTGGAACTTTGTTGCCTTCTGTGTCAATTTAGTCAAAGGTGCTGCTAAGGTGGAAAATCCTTCCACAAACCCTCTGCAGTACCCGGCTAACCGCAGGGACTGCGTACTTCAATCGGAGTGGTAGGTCTAGGCTATGTCTTCACTACTTCGATTTTCTATATATCTATCTGTACACCAGCCTCCGACACAATGTGACCAAAAAGGCTACTAAACTCAATCAAAATTCACATTCACAAAATTTGACATATAATTGACGATCATAGTGGTTTATTATACCGGAGAATCTGACAAGTAATCTACTGGTATAGCTAGAACTTTATCTGGCCTTCTGACTGCATGCTAAGGCCACTTGTTGCTAAGGTAACCTTGAACGACTATCTGCACACCCTGTGCCCGTATCTGATGAGGGGGTCCTGATATTGATCATGACCTCCAATGATCTGGCTGCATAACCTTAAATAACTGAATAGTTGGGTTGAATGACCCGAATGTGGCAGTAGTCTAACAATGCTCTAACTGTCCTACTTGAGTGCTTATAGTTCGTGCATAACCGCAAACTCGTGGGCATCTAATTGCTCTGTTATTTTGCTTAAACCACTGTAAGGCTGGACTTAATCAAACTTACTCCCAGGCGATCAATCTCTGGATCTTCATGGGGAGTCTACTGATCCCCTCGTCTTAATAAACACTGTGCTAGCAGGGTACTATCAATTTCTTATGCCTTGTGTGTATCCACTTGGATTTATACTGCTATTCTGGGGAATTCTCAGTCTTATGAGCTATTTTGTAAATACTGGCCTTCTGCTAGGGCTCTGTATCTAAATATCTTACGAAAACCAACTGAAGTACTAGTCTGTCGCTGACTACTGATGTGGACCCTTCTTTGGGGTACCCACGGGTATTCTGACTGGGACGACCGGCTAACTTATGGGGTATTCCACATAATGACTGCTAGGTTAGCTAAGGCCAACTCTCACCTACAAAGCTGGGAAAATGGCGTACCACCACTTGACATACTAGAACAATTCTGGTATTGCTAATCTCTGAAATTTGCCTATTTGGCCTCTAATCCTGGTTCTAGCACATGCACTACTGTTACCGATCTTCAGGGATGCCTCCCTGCTAATGCAGGCGCCAGCTGGTCGGTAGACCGTCTAACTGCGCCTTTATCATCTAGCCATCCGTTTTAGGTCATTAACTCTGGTAAGCTCCTAGAGCCTAGATCTGACAACAACACATAAGTTTATTAACTTAATAACTGAGAACTGAAATGGCTTCTATGACTTCCTACATAATTCACACTTAATCTGCCCATTTCCCTTCTCCTCTTCTTTCTTTCTTCTCCCTCTTTCTTCTCTTTTTTTTTGGCAAGGGGGTGTCCTGCAATGCAATTTGTATATGCTTTTCATTACTGCTCAGCATCTGTGATTGTAGCCCTTATAGGCCGCCACTCACAACATATTTATTATCTGTATATGTGTATATATATATATCAATAGCTACGTACAATATGTACTGAGTTCTACGGTAATACATAATCTCTGACATGCTCTGCTGAATCTCATATCATACATGATACATTGCTTCTTACGGCCTAATAATATTTCCTGCCCTGACTTATCATTTCGTTGTATTGCCACCCCATTCTGAGAGTAACAAACATAAACACCTTAGTTATCGTCTGCTATTTGAAATTCCGCCACTCTTGCGATGTGGGGTCAACATTTGAATCTTGTGGCCTTACTTGGCATATATTAAGAGCCCATGACTGTCTGTTGGGCCTTATCTCTAGGCCACACTAGATTAAGCTCGCTGTATCGGTAACTTCTCAACTTCCCCATCAGCGAACATATTGCAGCATTCTGGACCACAATCTTACTGTCAGCCCTAGGCTTAATCCTTAATACGATATTCTATCAATCCGGGGGTAATCCTAATTTCCCCACAAAATCTGACATTCCTGCTTCTTCCCCTCATCTTGCTTAAGCTGAACTCTGGGGTTCAAGGTACCTGCTCTTGCTCTTGTTAGCGTGTTATGGCGGACTTGGCCTTTTTCTGACTCGAACTTGACTATTACTGGATCTTCTACGCCCACTTTGAGTAAGCTAGTAGTCTTACTTGCTCTTCTGACTTATTACCGTGAGGGTCTGCGCAACTTACGTAATCACAGGGACTCCTTACTCCTTCTAACATTTTATGGAATCAACCCATCTTTACTTACTGCTTGATTTGGCAACCCCATCTCAAGTCTTATGCCCCTTTACTATACTGGAATCAAAATCAAAAGGTAAGAATAGCCCTTTTTTTTTGCAACAAATAGAAACATTTAACTGTACCATATCCGAAAGGATGTATTTGGGATTCCTGCATTTCCCTCTCTTTCTCATACTTACCTGGTGGTCTGACCTTGTCTGTAATCTTAATCAGATTTTATATAGCTAATAAATATATCAACTCATATGTACATTATACTTCTGACTTCCTATTCTGACGTTATCAACGTATACTGGGAATAATGCTAATAAAGATATCACGCTGGGAGGTCTCCGATACCCCCTCCTGCTGCTGTAGTTATCATGTAACTGGCTGATGCCCTCTTCTGTTGCTATATCTGATCTTCTGCCTGTGATAGGGTAATGTTGATCTGCATTTGTATCTGTAATCAAAGAATACGGTAAGTTTTTAGGGACTCAACCCTATACTGAACCGCTCTAAAGCACGACTGACTGAGAAGGAAGGGTAACCATCATATCATGCCTCGCAGCCTCCTGCCTATAGTATGTGGTGCACAACACATCCATAGACAAGACTCTACTTAGCATGGCTTGCAGACTCCCTGGGACACGACCTGCTCTGATACCAAGTTTGTCACACCCCACCTTGGGGGGTATGACGGCACCTGGTGCCTGCTAGACTCTAGACCGCTAAATGGTCCAGCCTGAGCACATCTGGTGCTTTGGATGGCTTTGGCTCTATTTCAAGAAACAAACCGGCTATATAATGGCTGTAAATACAGCCTCCGGCCAACTGGCCTGTAGCCTCCTGTACTTGTAATAACAGCTGACCAGAACATGCAACTATAGGGAAACCTATGCGGGCCGACAAGGCCACCATGCTGTCTAGTTATCTGCAACTCAATCATGAAGTACTAAAAAGCTACGCGACCGGCAAGGTCACCACTACTGGCAACTATGGCCCCACACGACCATCATAAAAGAAGGAAAAAGTACTAACAGCTATACAACTGCACGGCCTCACGCGACCGGCTCATCTAACCACAGGGAAATATACAGACTGCAAGCCTCTAGGAATAGCAATAGAAATGATCGGGACAGGGCCCCGACCTACCCGTACTGTATAACAAAGAAAACGAAATACACCTCTGGAATTCAGACTCCGAATGACAGGAGCTGAATACTCAATAGCTGACTGGAATCACGAGGGATCGCCTCCTCGTCTATGAGTACCTGCAGGCAAGTAATGCAGCGCCCCACTGGGCGTCAGTACCACAGGTACTGAGCATGTAAAGCAACTGAAATACACAACTGAAATGAATAACAACAGTAACATGAGATATAAGCAGAAAGTAGCTGAGTCTATCTAGCTGAGAATAACTGGGGAGAGTTTATTTATTCTATAACTAAACTGAGCGTACCTGATGAAGTGTCATCCTTCTGTCTATCAGTATCTACTAGCACATATCAATATACATAATAATACACACAATACCTGACTAACCCCCATAAGTCGGAAGGTGCCAACCAAGCAAGCAATCTATTTACCCCTACCCGGGTATAAACCAACCAAAAACAAGTCACTCCACTCATCTGATAACTGTGAGCTCCTCCTACCGGCCCCCTTGGGTACGTAGCTCAGGCCTTGGCCTCTGACAATAAACTGTGTCTGAGTCCGAAGACTCCTGCCTCTGGGCACAGGTGTGCACACAGAGTGGTCTGCCCCTGTAAACAGGGTGTGCTAGCTCTGCGCAGAGTAAACTGAACTACCCCTGCAAGCAGGGTGGTCTGGACCGTATTATCATGGTGGTCGTCCATCATCGTCCTCTAGGCGGACGGCATCGCCCAGCTGGTGACGGTATCTGAATCTGGTATCGACACAGCTATAACCCAGGGGCGGTGGGGATGCTAAAAGGGTGCCCACATGCCACAACAAGTCTCAACATACAAACACATACACAGCAAGCATGCTCAAATGAAAAATACTAATCATATTCTCTTCTTTTGTTTCGAGGCTAATCTGTATTAAATAACTGACTGTTTCTGGCTGCTGGACCTTCTGCTACCTGGCCTTTATCTGTCTATCTAATTATGTCTGAATATAACTCAATAACATAGTACATGCCATCTATAACTGAATATAGCTCAATGATATAAAATGTACCATCTACTACTGGATACAATCTCAACAGATGAAATACGTATTGCCTAAATATCTATTATTCTGATTATCGCATGATACGTAATAATATACTATCATGCTTGCTCGAATTTGTACTAAAATCATTCTTGTATGCTGGGTATTTGCTAATAGCGTTTATTCTATTTATTTTCTACCCTGTACTTCCTGGCTTGCCGAAAGAATAACTTTACATACCTAGTTTCTGAGTACCCGACTGACCGATGTGATTTCCGTCGGTACTTCTGCTGTTTCTCCCTACTACATTCATTTACACGTCAATTAGAACTAAATACATTAATATTTGGGAGAAATTATCACTTTTGATATATATATTTATCCCAACTTTAACCTTTCAGAAAACGGTCAAAACTCGTTATTTCTCGATAGTCCAGAAGGGATAAATACTCACTGCAACGCTAGGAACACATTGGTACTAATTTAAAGTAATTCTATTTACTTTACCTCGGTAGCACGACGTTTCGCCGGCCAAATTTCACGAAACCAACTCCGTAGGATTGCTCTCTGCAGCTTTATACACCTGTACCTAAGCCGGAACGGAGTTTAGACCGCGTTTCCTCGCGTAATTGGAAGGAAATTAATATATATTGACGTGGGTTACTCCTAATACTTGTTCCCCTGTTTCTTTGCTGGAAATATATGTGTTTTGGATGAAGAAGCCGACTTTTATTCATTTTTCAATTTTATTTTATTTTTTTTTTGCTTTCTAAATCTCTTAACCAACATGCCCTTAGGATATTTATTCACTTAAAATTTACGGGGTGTAACAAAGAAATTGATAAAACATCCTTAGAAACAGACTTCTGCTACTTAGAATTATTAATTAAGTTATAGGATTTTGTATAGAATATCAAAACAAAAATAATTCCATTTCTACCATTACTATGATAATACATATTCCAACCTACTTGAATACAAAAACAATAAATGGATTGGAAGTTCGTGAGGTCCCTGTTGGTTGGGATGATTTTGTTACCACTTTCTTGGACAGATTCTTTCTTCGAGAGTTGAGAGAGGCAAAGGCAGCCGAGTTCGTCAATCTGAAGCAGAACAACATGACTGTCCAGGAGTATCCCTTGGAGTTCACTCGGTTGTCCAAGTGTGCACCTGAGATGGTTGCTGATCTGAGGGCTCGTATAAGCAGGTTTGTGAATGGGGTGGCAGATTTCTTGGTCAAGGAGTGCAGGACCTCCATGTTGATCAATGACATAGATATCTCTCGTTTGATTATATATGCCCAGCAGATAGAGACAAAGCAGATGAAGGAGGAAGAGAGAAAAGGGCCAGGAAAGGGAGCTATGGGTAGTTCCAGCAAAGGTCCAGTGGTGGACATTGCCCTCAGACCCACTAGTTATCATCAGCTCCAACTCCATCATCATCTAGTGCTCAGTCCATACCCAAACGTGACCATAGGGGTAGAGCATTAAGCTTTAGAGGCCAGGGAAGCATGGTAGGGAGCGCACCATTCCACCCTATGTGAGGTACAATAAGAACCACCTTGGGTGATGCTTAGTTGGATTAGATACTTGTTTCGGCTGTGGCAAATCTAGACACAGACTTAGGGATTGCCCTTCAGCTAGGAAGGGCAATGGTGGGGTACGCACCCCATCCACTAGTTCAGCAGTTTATAGCACTTTCGACGCTCAAACTAAGAAAATATCATGGACTTAGGTGTGTTTATATGGATATAAGGAACTTTTTCTTTGGTTATAGAACAAATAAGTGTTGGAGCAAGAATGTGCAAAAGATAGCCTAAAAGTGCAGAAAATGGGCTAAAGTCACTATTGCACCCCGAAAAAGTTAACGGTTAGTAAGTGTATGCGGGGGGTTCATGATGAATAAGAAAAGCTTGACGTGTGTAGGAAAAGTCTCAGAAGTGGGGTCGGACAGAACCAGTGCAGGGCCAGCGTGATGCGCCGGCCAATAGTGTACTGGCCAGCACGGCGCGCCAGACCTACTGGCGCCTTGAGAGGCACGGCACGGTAGGGTGGCCGATGCTATGGGCAGCGCCGGCGCGCCCCCCTACTACCGACTTTGTATATATATATACCCCTAGCTTAATTGTTAGTCATTTCCCAAATATTTCATTCGGCCAGAGAGAGTATATTTCCAAGTTTTTGATAGGTTTTCGTCCGATTATGCTACCAAACGCCGTCCAAATTCAAATTAACTTCAAGTATTGAATCCTAAGCCTATAGGGAGCATTACTATGGAGTTATTTTCTCGAAATTCGCTTGGTAAATCATAACCCTATTGAGCAAAAGTTGTCAGAATTGCTCCAAACTGATTCTTAAATGATCACAGGCATCAACTAAGAATTTCTCCCTTCTGAACCCTTGGGAAATTATAGGTTTTCGGCCATATTTTATGTAGTTGAGTTATAGTTTCTATTAATATCGAAAGTTATCATTTTAAGCCAAATTTCATCTTGAAATTAGTCTCTTTCTCCAAGTATTACGGGTATAGTTGGAAAGAGCTGTTGAATACAAGTTGAAACTTGCTAGATAATTAGAAAACGACAATCGAGGTATGTTAAGGAGAATTCCTTCGGCAATCTAATTTCTATAGTACTGCAATATAGTTCAAATCCCAATAAGAGAGCCAAAAGTTTTATTATTGTAAATAGTTATTTTTGTTAGTTGAGACCAGTACTTATGTTTAGTCTAGGGATTGACTTTGCCCTATATAGCCTTCCATGACCAACCCAGGGTTACTAGCTGTGTCGTTGCCAGCCAGGGGCTAGATGACGTTGCTCCAAAGAGTGGCATGCCATCCATAAGGGATGAAGATGAGGTCTGAGGACCTTATACAGTACATTCCATGGTTGGACTATTTTTATTCCATATCGACACCACACCCCCGTCAAGCCTGGTGCTCGGGGTACAGACAGCAGGAGTCCACCGGACTCAGACACAACTATAGTTCAGGGGCCGAGCAGGCTCAGTTGCAGACCTAGGGGACTAGTAGGATGGATATGATTATTGTTTGACTCATTTTGACCTTTTTAGGGATATATAGATTGAAGTGTTCTCGCCAAGGCTTATGGGGGACCCGAGTGAGTTATTCTGTGCTGATTGTACCTTCCAGGCTTATGGGGGCCAGGTAAGGTTCTTGATTGCACTATTTACTGTTAGATTAGACAGCAGGAAGTTAAGTTATTCAAGTTATGCCTCCATTCCTTTCAATCAGTTACTTTTAGTTTCATCTTAAGTCTTATTCAGTTATTTTCAGTTATTGCTTTATATATTCGGTACATATTGTACTGACGCCCATCTAGGGGCGCTGCATTACTTGCCTACAGGTGCGGATAGACGTGGGTCTAGACCTTCTTAGCTTTCAGCCAGAGTTACCAGTGCAGTCGGCTCCTTTCCTCCGAAGCTAACAGTTAGAAGGTTTACTCTTTTGATTATATAGTACATGGATAGGTCGGGGCCCTGTCTCAGCCATTATTCCACTCCTGGAAGCTTGCAGATTTTACAGTTTCCTTGTGGTTAGTTTGTTGTTGGCCGCGTGGGACCTGTATATGTTTTATTCCGTGTGAAAATCATGTGGAGCCTTGTTTAGCTATTATATAGTGGCCTTGTCGGCTATAGTATAGTTATAGTTGCCTGACTTTCATTTTAGTTATAACTAGACATCATGGTGGTCTTGTCGGCCCGCATAGGATTCCCTTTATTTGCCTATTGTTGGTTAGTTGTTTTTCTTATAGGTGGCTATAAGGCTTTGTCAGCCGGACGTTGTGTTTACAGCTGAGATATAGATCGTTGTTTTCATGAGATGAGTTGCTCGCACCAGACGTGCATAAGCCTAGCTAGGTCGTTCAGATTTCAGTATGGCAGTAGGTGCCAGTCATGCCTCCCAAGGTGGGGCGTGATAAATTTGGTATCAAAGCAGGTCGTATCCCAAGGAGTCTGCAAACCGTGCCAAGAAGAGTCTTGCCTATGGATCTGTTGTGCACCACATTCTATAGATAGGAGGCTACGAGGCATGATAGGGTGGTCACTCTTCTTTCTCTTCCAATCGTGTTATAGAGCTGTGTTGTATAGGGTTGAGTCCCTAAGTTTACTATAATCTGCTTGTCTGCATAAAAATGTCAGACACGCGACAGATCACGATTGGTAGGAAGTTAGAGTCGCAGCAGGAGAAGGCACTAGCAGGGTGCCTCAGTCAGAGTCAGTCGGATTTAAGGGTGACAGGAAGACTCTATTTCGATCTCCCCAGCACTCTCCTCCATGCTAGGAGCCGTCCAAAGCGACCGATGTGTCGGCACTATCTCCATCAGCTCCTATACCACACCATCAGAGAAGGAGGTCAGGAGCATTATCTTTATGCTAGCTCAGATGATGGTTGTGTTGCATCAGCCAATGGCACCCGTGGTTGCTGAATCTTTGGGAGGACCTGGTAGTTCGAGGGTCTAAGAGTTCCTCGCTCTGAGTTCCCCGCATTTCACAGGAACAGATCGAGATGAGGACCCTCAGGACTTTTTGGACCACCTGCAGTAGATCTTCAGGGTAATGCATGTCACGCCTGTGGAGTAGGTTGAGTTAGCGGTATTTCAGTTGCGGGACATAGCAATGTTGTGGTACGAGAGTTGGGAGAGGTCCCAAGGTATAGATGTACCCCCTATGACTTGGTCCAACTTTTCAGAGGCCTTGTTGGATCACTATTTGCAGTGAGAAATTTGATAGGCCCGGATAGATTAGTTTCTACATTTGAAGCAGGGTTTGGTGAGTGTTTGGGAGTATGCTATGAGATTTGATTCCTTGGCCCAATATGCACCAGCTTTCGTAGACACTATGCCAGCTAGGGTGCAGCGGTTCATTATGGGGTTATTTCCAGAGTACGTAGAGACTTGTGTTGCAGCCACTCTGTGGGAAGATATGGATATCTCCCATATTCAGGAATTTGCTCAGAATATTGAGGGGATCAGGCAGCGACAGCGAGAGATAGAAAAGGCAAGTCAGGAGTAGCGTCGTAGGGCTAGACCTAGTGACACTCAGGCGGAGTCTTAGGGAGGACCTAGGCCACGATATCATACAGACCACCCAGACCTTCACCTCCACAGCAGCAGCAAGGTGGTATACCTGGCTGTCGGGGGAAGTCAGGACCCGGCGAGAGCTCACAATCATCCGGTTCGAAGCAGCAGAGAGGGTCAGATTAGAGAATACTCAGTGTGGCACCTTGCCCTATCTATAGTAGACGTCACCTTAGGGCATGTAGGTATGGTTCTACTGTGACAAAAGGGTCACATGATGAGGGACTGTCTAGCCAGGGGTCAGAGTGATCAGGACCTACAGGATAGATCTTCAGTAGGGTTACGCTCCCCAGCATCTTCAGTATGGCGTAGGCCCTCAGCTCCAGCTAACAAAAGCCAAGGCAGGTCAGTGCATCGAGTTTAGGCATCAGTCCGGATCACACTTTTGTTTTACCGGGGAAACATAAGTCAGAGTCATCGCCGGATGTCGTGACAAGTATGCTGGACATCTGCTCTCATTCAATTTATGTTTTGATAGACCCAGGTTCCACTTTGTCTTACGTTATACCATTAGTGGCTCGGAAGTTTGGTATAACGCCAGAATTGCTTTAGCGACCCTTTCCAGTGTTGATGCCAATCGGTGATTCTATTATAGCTAAAAGGATCTACCGAGGCTGCACAATAGAGGATGTTGGTCTCCAAACTTTGGCAGACTTAGTGGAACTAGACGTGATTGATTTTGATGTAATTATGGGTATGGATTGGCTAGCGCCATATTATGCCAATATACAATATTGGACCAAGACTGTCCGATTTCACTTTTCAGGGGAGGTAATACGGGAGTGGAAGGGCAATGCAGCCATGCCAAAAGATAGGTTTATATCGTATCTTCAGGAGAGGAAGTTAATAGCAAAGGGTTACATCTACCATATTGTCAGGGTTCAGATGTCCAAGCAGAATCTCCGACTCTTCAGTCCATTTCTGTAGTAAATGAATTTCCAAATGTGTTCCCAAATGAACTTCCTGGTATTCTCCCAGAATGGGAAATCGATTTTGCTATCGACCTATTACCAGGTACTCATCCTATATCCATCCCTCCGTACCGAATGGCTCCTGCTGAGCTTAGAGAATTGAAGGATCACACACACTCTCAACATGTCCTCGAGAGTATGAATAGTTCGCTCCACCTGACCATCCATTCGCGGGTGAAATGTTGTACTGGGCTTGACCTGAGTACCAAGTCCTTTTTGAAACTGTCTCCAAAAGTGAGAGGTAAACTAAGTACCTCTGTCTGATATGATGGACAAGGGCACTCCGTGCAACAAAACTAGCTCTCGCATGTATAGTTTGGCATAATCCTCCACTAAATCAGTGGTTTTGACCTATATAAAGTGAGCGAATTTGGTCAACCTTTCCATGACCACCCAAATGGAGTCATACAGTCCACGAGTGTGAGGCAACCTTGTGATGAAGTCCATACTGATTTCCTCCCACTTCCACATAGGGATACTGATGTCCTGAAGCACACCTCCTGGTCTCTGATGCTCAACCTTCACTTGCTGACAATTCGGACACTTAGCTACAAATTCTACGATGTCCTTCTTCATGCCATTCCACCAATAGATTTCCCATAAATCACAGTACATCTTGGTGGCACCTAGATGTATCAAATATCTAGAACCGTGAGCCTCATGCAACATGGGGTGCGCTAGTCTACTTATAAGATCTGCTAGATAAGGGCTTCATCAGGCCAAGTACTTCATCATGGGGTGCGCCAGTTCTACTTGTAATAAAGAAAAATGGTTCCCTCTGCATGTGTATAGATTACCGGAAGCTAAAAAAAGTCACTGTTAAGAATAAATACCCGCTTCCCAGGATAGATGACTCATTTGATCAGCTACAAGGGGCGAAGTATTTTTCTAAGATCGACTTAAGGTTTGGGTACCACCAGGTTCGTGTTCGGGTTCAGGAGAGAGATATCCCAAAAATGGCTTTTAGGACCAGGTATGGCCATTTTGAATTCCTAGTCATGTCCTTCGGATTGACGAATGATCCTGCAGTGTGCTCGGTGCTTTGGTAGGGGTTAAAAACCGACACGCAAGTGCACGTGGTCAAACAAGTAATAAAGTGGCTAAGTAAGCCAAGTATCGATCCAAGGAGACTCTGGATAAGTAAAATTTCTTAAGCATACTATATTCTAGTTTACTTCTAATTCTGTTGACAACAATGTAACTAAAAGTTAAATAATTTTGTTTATAAACTATATACTAAAACAACTAACAAATATTTACTTGAATTGAAACTATGGATAAGAGCATGCCAAGGTTAAGAACAAGTAATGAATTCGATAGTAATCATAATTCGGTTATTCTTCTCTTCATGTTGCTAGCCAAGAACATTAGCCTAGAGATTAAAACTCTCGTATTTAATCTCACTTTAGAATCATAAACCATTCGTCTACATTTCTGTGATCAAATGCAATTTATGACCTAGCAATACAATTCCGGTTCCTAAATTGACTAATACGGCTTTCAAGTATATTTCTATCGGGAAAGCACATCAAAATCCAATTTTCCCAAATCAAGTTAAGAACAATACCCTATTAATTCACAACTTTCCAAGTTATTGCTCTCTCGAGCGAAATTGGACTTTTTAGATGTACATTAATGTTGGCCACACACTAATGCAGTAAGAACAAGAATTAATAGAACAACATGAAAGAAGAAGATGAAAAACCATATAATTCACAATCAAAATTCAATACACATGTTCAAAACTTTATCAAGGAAGAGAATTAGCCACTCATTTGTGGATTGATCATCCTCAAACGAGTGTAAATCATACGTACAATTGATTGAAAGAAGAAAGAAAGAGAGAAAAACCCTTAGCTTTTTCGTCCCTCAACTGCTGCTAACCCACGTCCTAGCTCCACCAAGTCTTAATTATGAAAAATAAACCTAAGTGTGCTATTTATATTAGTAGGAATCTTTCCCGGATTAACAAGCAACGTGTCACGGAGTGCATCGCGGAGCACGGCCTCCGTGACATGCTACGAACGCGGAGGCTCTCTGGAAAATCACCCGAAATCGGCCCAGGCAGCACCTTGCCGCATTGGCAATGTGTCACGCTGCCTGGGCAGCGCGCTGTAGCCCCATGGTCGCGGAGTACACCTACCGTGGCACTTTGCCAACGCGCAGGTGGGCTGTTTTGAGCGGCCTGCCTGCCGTGGCACCTTGTCGACGCGCCGGTGGGCTGTTTTGTGCCTCTTCCTTGCCGACGTTCGCGTGTTAATTCCGTTTCCAAGCTTCTACTTCACCAACTCATGGATTAGTTACTCAAACATCATCAAAACATACAAAACAAAGGCTAATCTTGTTGGTTAGCACATGTCTCCACATTATATAAAATTACATGAAAATGTATACAATAACTTAGATAAACAAGACTAATTTAAGTAATAAAGAGTAACTCGGGCATATATTTTTGCCCGTTATCACAACCCCACACTTAAAGCCTTGTTCGTCCTCGAATAACCTTTTACATATCATGCAAATGGAGACTCCTACATAAGTAATTTACCAAGATAATTCAGGTTACGGCTATAATGATTACGTAAGATACAAGCTAAAAATAGAGCATGCCTGATTTGATCATTAAAATGAAGTACAACCATGTTAAGACTTCTTAACCTCAAGAATCGACTCTCAATTTTAGCAAACTCATGCAAATCATCTGATTAAGAAATCCCACATGAATTATATCCTTCATTCAACATGTGCCCCTCACGGAAAGAGAGTTACCCAATCACATGCAAAAACAATTTTTTTACATCACAACATGTGTGGGTACATGAATAGAATTACGCTCACTCTCACAAAGAATTCACATGCATTATGTAATGACCCATAAGCTTGCCCTTAGTGTTTTATTCCACTAATATAAGGATGTGTGAATGTAGGATCAAGTAGGACTTTTTAGGTTGTAATGTAACTCAGGTGCGGGTATGTACTATTATGATCAGTAATAGTGACTATCTTTCCTAAGCGCTTTTAATACATCACGCCTTCATTACAAACTTCCCTTCCCTCACTTCACCTTTTTTCTCCTTTTAGTTTTCTTTTTCCTCTTTTGTTCCCCCATTTCTTTCGACACTTTTAGCTTATTAGTAAGGAGTACTTAAGCAATATGTTTCATTCATTCCTTTTCTTACTCCCTACTAATAACCAACCATTTTCACACAAATGCACATTTTTCCTTTTCTCAACTATTTACAACTTGCTATTTTTCCTTCTTTTCCATAATTCTCACTCCTTTAACCTTTCGGATTTTTCCTTTAAGTGCTTCGGAGCTTTGGTTCAATTGCAAGGCTAATGAAAGAAAAAGGATTAAGCTTATGTTGCAGCTGTCAAAGAATAGGCTCAAGGCTCAATGGGGTTAACTAGGATTAATTTTTCAAGGTAGGTATAATGAGGGATAAAAAGATGGTTCATTCAAAGAAATGCCTATATCATTTCCTCCAATTCACATCCTTCA
Source organism: Datura wrightii (assembly GCA_035772735.1). Lineage (NCBI taxonomy): Eukaryota > Viridiplantae > Streptophyta > Magnoliopsida > Solanales > Solanaceae > Datura > Datura wrightii. The sequence continues at coordinate 131,869,695 of JASDFA010000006.1, forward strand.
TTTCGTTTTATAAACACACCAGGCAAGTTCTAGACAATCCACAATAGCATGGAATACTCAAAAACCTTACACTCATGGCACATGCTCAAATCAAGACACAATCAGTAGACTCTTACTCAGCTAATCACAAGAATTCAGAATTAAGCTTCCATCATATTGAGTCAAATTCAAGAGCCTAAGTGTCTCAAATAAAGTTATACACTTGCATGCTTTACACTGAACATACTTGCATCTTACAACCATGTATAGCACATAACAAGAATATCAAGCCCCAATTAGTTATGGTTTCAAAAACCCAAAACCTATCGACTAATTTTCCTCAAGACGGTCGTCATCCATCCATCGTCGGAAACAATCACTAACTATGACTAAAAAAACTATATACAGACAAAGAAAATTTTTTTTTATTCTTCGGTTCAAAGACCCCCCGTCGGAAAAGAACCGAAAAGAAAAACCAACGGGTGATGAAGTCATGCTTAATTCACAAAAATTTTTCAAAATTTTCAAATTTTCAAATTTCTCACCAACTTTTGTACAAGCATTACATTCACCAAAAATCATTAAGCACAGAAATTTTGAAATTTCCTAGAAATTTCCCTCACCCCACACTTAAATCATGCTATGTCCGCATAGCATCAAACTAACGGTTACAAAGGGTGAGAAATACTCCCTGAGGCCTTTAGGCCTAGCTGACATCATGCGTTTCTTCGACTTTGCACAAGTGGGTGTTCAACCCCACACTTTTTCTTTTCCATGCTTGTTAGCTTCCTCTTCCACGGGTACTCAGACTTCCCCTCCATCTGCGCTTAACTTTCCACCAAAACAACACAAGATGAAAATTAAATAAAATAAACATAAATTCAAGAAATTAAAATGGTACCCTTTGGGTTGCCTCCCAAGAAGCGCCTAATTTTACGTCGCGGCACGACGTATCAAGTTTCACCACTTTTTCCTCCACCTTGAGGATATGAATCTCACCCCTAATTTCTTCTCTAATTTCCTCTTATGCTCCAGGGGTGGTGGTGAAAAATTGTAAGGACCAAACAGTAGATGTTGCCTTTTGCATTTATTGGTCCTTAAGTAAGCGAAGTCATTTTGTCTTTCTAAGTTAGCAAATTTCAAAATATATGGTGCTTGGTCCTCCTCTAGACATTTCTCTACAAACTTGGAAGACTCTATTTCTATGTTGTCAACCAAATTTAATGTTGAAAAATGCGTAGAGTGTGGTCCAATACACCTCAACTCTAAAACTGCATTTTGCTTGACCTCCTTACTTGTATATACCTTCTCGACATTGACATCTATCTCACCATTAAAGTCGACTGGGGGATACGCTAACTCTTCTTCCAAGAATGGATTTTCCATAAGTGTGAGCCCATCACGGGGACACTCAAGAGATTCGAATTGTTGGGCTTCATCCAAAAATTCACCCTTGTCGTCCTCTTGTAGTTCCTCTTGAATATCGGCTAAAACTGTTGTCTGTCATTTATCACACGCTTCAGCTTCAGCGATCATCTCCGTGAATTTGATGGTTATCCTTTCTAGAGCCTCTGCATTCTCTTCTTGCTGATTTCTCAATACTGCCATTGCCTCCTTCATTGCTTCTAATTGCTCCAAGAGTTGTTTCAACATGTCTTCTATTCGAGCTTGGCGTCCCAAGTCCTCATTTTCAGCATGCCTATATTCAGAAAAAACAACAGAAGGATCATAGTAGGGGCTTGGGGGAGGGGAATATGCCTTGGGACAATCACCCCAATGGCCATATTGACACCCACATATATTGCACGTATTACAGTTTTGCCACAAGTGGGGTCCTCCACAGTTCAGACAAGATTCACTAAAATATGAGTATCCACCATTGAAACCATTTATATTCCACGATGTCATGTCAATAAGGGTATACGAACAAGCAGAAAAATAAAATAAAATAAAGAAGAATTAAAACAAACACTAGACCAAGTTGTCAACACTTAAGAAAATAAAACAAAAATACAGTAAATTTATACTTAAAACAATTTCACCAATTGCCAAGTCTCCCCGGCAACGGCGCCAAAAACTTGCTCGGTGCTTTGGTAGGGGTTAAAAACCGACACGCAAGTGCACGTGGTCAAAAAAGTAATAAAGTGGCTAAGTAAGCCAAGTATCGATCCAAGGAGACACTGGATAAGTAAAATTGCTTAAGCATACTATATTCTAGTTTACTTCTAATTCTGTTGACAACAATGTAACCAAAAGTTAAATAATTTTGTTTATAAACTATATACTAAAACTATTAACAAATATTTACTTGAATTGAAACTATGGATAAGAGCATGCCAAGGTTAAGAACAAGTAATGAATTCGATAGTAATCATAATTCGGTTATTCTTCTCTTCATGTTGCTAGCCAAGAACATTAGCCTAGAGATTAAAACTCTCGTATTTAATCTCACTTTAGAATCATAAACCATTCGTCTACATTTCTGTGATCAAATGCAATTTATGACCTAGCAATACAATTCCGGTTCCTAAATTGACTAATACGGCTTTCAAGTATATTTCTATCAGGAAAGCACATCAAAACCCAATTTTCCCAAATCAAGTTAAGAACAATACCCTATTAATTCACAACTTTCCAAGTTCTTGCTCTCTCTTGTGAAATTGGACTTTTTAGATGTACATTAATGTTGGCCACACACTAATGCAGTAAGAACAAGAATTAATAGAACAACATGAAAGAAGAAGATGAAAAACCATATAATTCACAATCAAAATTCAATACACATGTTCAAAACCTTAGCAAGGAAGAGAATTAGCCACTCATTTGTGGATTGATCATCCTCAAATGAGTGTAAATCATACGTACAATTGATTGAAAGAAGAAAGAAAGAGAGAAAAACCCTTAGCTTTTTCGTCCCTCAACTGCTGCTAACCCACGTCCTAGCTCCACCAAGTCTTAATTATGAAAAATAAACCTAAGTGTGCTATTTATATTAGTAGGAATCTTTCCCGGATTAACAAGCAACGTGTCACGGAGTGCATCGCGGAGCATGGCCTCCGTGACACGCTACGAACACGGAGGCTCTCTGGAAAATCACCTGAAATCGGCCCAGGCAGCACCTTGCCGCGTTGGCAACGTGTCACGCTGCCTGGGCAGCGCGTTGTAGCCCCATGGTCACGGAGTCCACCTGCCGTGGCACGTTGCCAACGCATAGGTGGGCTGTTTTGTGCGGCCTGCCTGCCGTGGCACCTTGTCGACGTGCCGGTGGGCTGTTTTGTGCCTCTTCCTTGCCGACGTTCGTGTGTTAATTCCGTTTCCAAGCTTCTACTTCACCAACTCATGGATTAGTTACTCAAACATCATTAAAACCTACAAAACAAAGGCTAATCATGTTGGTTAGCACATATCTCCACATTATATAAAATTACATGAAAATGTATACAATAACTTAGATAAACAAGACTAATTTAAGTAATAAAGAGTATCTCGGGCATATATTTTTGCCCGTTATCACAGTGTTCATGGATCTGATGAGTAGCATCTTCAGGCCGTATCTGGACTTGTTTGTAATAGTATTTATTAATGACATTCTAGTGTATTCCCGCTCAGAAGAAGAACACCGAGGCCATATGCGAACAGTGCTCCAGATTCTCAGGGATCGCCAGTTGTATGCCAAATTTTCTAAATGTGAGTTCTGGCTGAATTCACTAGCCTTTTTGGGTCATATTGTATCGGATGTTGGTATTCAGGTAGATTCACAGAAGATTGAGGCTGTAAAGACATGGCCTAGACCTACAACTCCAACTGAGGTACATAGTTTCCTGGGGTTAGCTGGATATTACAAAAGGTTTGTAGAGGGGTTTTCTACTTTATCAGCACCTTTAACAAAGTTAACTCAGAAGGCGGCTAAATTTCACTGGATAGAAGAGTGTGAACAGAGTTTTCAGGAGTTGAAAAATAGATTGACACCAGCACTAGTGTTAGCTTTTCCAGAAGGTTCAGAGGGTTATGCAGTGTATTATGATGCTTCGGGCGTTGGGTTAGGGTGTGTTATGATGCAACATGGTAAGATAATTACATATGCTTCAAGACAGCTGAGGAAGCATGAAAAGAACTATCCCACTCACGACTTGGAGTTAGTGAAAGTAGTTCACGCCTTAAAAATCTGGAGACATTACCTGTATGGGGTGCATGTGGATATCTTTACCGATCATAAGAGCCTTAAGTACATCTACACACAGAAAGAGTTGAATTTGTGGCAGCGTCGCTGGTTAGAATTGTTGAAGGACTATGACATGAATATTTTATACCCTCCAGGGAAGGCTAATATTATAGTAGATGCCTTTAGACGTAGATCAATGGGGAGTTTAGCGCACTTGAGGCTTGAACAGCGGGAGCTGGCCCGAGAATTGCGCCAGCTAACTAGTTTAGTCGTATGAATAGTAGACGCAGGAGACAGTGGGGCAGTGATTCAGAATACCGCAGTATCATCCCTGGTTGTAGAGGTAAAAGAGCGGTAGTATGAAGATCCTAAACTAGTATAGCTCAGAGATAAAGTTCAGCTAGGGGAATTATCATCTTTTGTGGTAACTGAAGACGGGGTCCTGAGATGTAGAGGTCGCCTCTGCGTTGCAGATGTAGCAAGACTTTGCTAGTAGATCATGGTGGAGGTACATTATTCCCGTTATTCTCCTCACCCAGGCTCAACCAAGATGTATCATGACATAAAAGAGATTTACTGGTGGTTGGGAATGAAAAAGGGTGTAGCAGAATTTGTAGCACACTGTCCTAACTGCCAGCAAATAAAGGCTGAACATCAAAAACCCAGCGGATTGACACAGGAGATAGTGGTGCCTATGTGGAAATGGGAAGCGATTAACATGGATTTTATGATAGGGTACCCCATACCAAGCGCAAATTTGATGCTATCTGGAGGATTGTTGACAGATTAACAAAATCAGCTCATTTTCTGCTAGTTAGGACTACCTTCTTAGCCGAAGACTATGATGAGTTGTATATTAGAGAAATAGTTCGATTACATGGTGTCCCAAAATCTATCATTTTTGACAGGGGGCATAATTCACAGCTAGATTCTAGAAGTCATTCTAGAAAGGCTTGGGAACACAAGTTAATCTGAGTACGACCTTCCATCCTACAATAGATGGGCAGGCAGAACATACAATTTAGACGCTCGAGGATATGTTGCGAGCGTGCGTGTTAGGCTTCGAGGGAAGTTGGGATGAGTATTTACCCCTTATTGAATTTTCTTACAATAACAATTATCATTCGGCAATCCAGATGGCGCCATATGAGGCCTTATATGGGTGGAAATGCAAGTCCCCTATTGGGTGGTCTGAAGTAGGAGAATTAGAATTAGTAGGACCTGACATAATCCATCAATCAGAAGAGAAAGTAAAGCTTATCAGAGAACGCTTGTTGATAGCTCAGAGTCGCCAGAAATCCTACTATGATGTATGGCATAGAGACTTAGAATTCAGTGTTGGTGATTGAGTGTTTTTGAAAGTTTCACCAATGAAGGGCATAATATGATTTGGTAAGAAGGGCAAGCTTATCCCTATGTTTATTGGCCCATATCGGATCCTCTGAAGAATAGGCCAAGTGGCATATGAGTTAGACTTACCTCCAGAGTTAGAATTTGTTCACCCAGTTTTTCATGTGTCAATGCTACGGAAATGTATAGGGGATCCATCCCGAGTCATGCCAATTGATTTTGGTGGCCAGGTTACTAAGGAGTTAGCCTACGAAGAGGTTCCAGTAGCCAAACTAGATCGGCAGGTTTGTAGGTTGAGAACAAAAGATGTCGCCTCTGTTAAAGTGTTAGGGAGAAATAGGAATAAAGAAGAGATGACCTGGGAAGCTGAGGATGATATAAAATCTAGATATCCTCACCTATTCCAAGATTGATCCATCTTATGCAGTTAAGGTAAGGTCGTTATTCAGTTGTTATTTTACTGCTTATGTTATCAGCACTGTTGTTTATCTACCCCCTTATTATGGTATAATAGTTGTTATGGTGTCCTACGAGGCGCCTGTGTTAAACTTTTCTGTGTTTCAGGTTTTCAGATAGTCCATATTACAGAGGAAACTCTGCCAAAATTTTTCTAAATCTTGGGTAAGAGAGTTAACCGAAGAATGACATTCAAGGACGAATGTTCCTAAAAGGGGAAGGATGTTACACCCCATAAAAGTTAACGATTAGTAAGCATATGCGGGGGTTCATGACGAATAAGAAGAGCTTGATGCGTGTAGGAAAAGTCTCAAACGCGGGGTCGGACTAAACCATGGCGTGCAGGGCTAGCGCAACATGCTAGCCAGCAGCGCACCGGCCAGCGTGGCGCACTAGTCCTGCTAGCGCCTTGAGAGGCGCGACGCGGCAGGGTGGCCGGCTCTATGGGCAGCGCGGCGCGCCCCCCTGCCAACGGCCTTGTATATATATACCCCTAGCATAATTGTTAGTCATTTCCCAAATATTTCATTCGGCCAGAGAGAGTATATTTCAAGGCTTTTGATAGTTTTTTATCCGATTACGCTGCCAAACGCCGTGCAAATTCAAATTAACTTTAGGTATTAAATCCTAAGCCTACAAGGAGCGTTACTATGGAGTTATTTTCTTGAAATTTGCCTGGAAAATCGTAACTCCGCCGAGCAAAAGTTTTCAGAATTGCTCCAAACTGATTCTTAAATGATCACTGGCATCAAGTAAGCATTTCTCCCTTTTGAACCCTTGAGAAATTATAGGTTTTTGGTCGTATTATATAGCTGAATTATCGTTGCTATTAATATTGAAAGTTATCATTTTAATTAGAATTTCGTTTTGAAATTAGTCTCTTTATCCTAGTATTACGGGTATAGTTGGAAGAGCTATTGAATACAAGTTGAAACTTTCCAGATAATCGGTAAACAGCAATCGATGTATAAGGAGAATTCTTTCGGCAAGCTAGTTTCTATAGTACTACAATATAGTTTGAATCCCAATAAGAGAGCCAAAAGTTTTATTAGTATGAATAGTTGTTGTTGTTAGCTGAGACCAGTACTTATGTTTAGTTTGGGGAATGACTTTTCCCTGTATAGCTTTCCATGACCAACCCAAGGTTACTAGCTGCGTCGTTGCCCGCCAGGGGCTAGATGACGTCGCTCCAAGGAGCGGCATGTCGTCCGCGAGGGATGAAGATGAGGTCCGAGGATTTCATATAGTCTATTCCATGGCTGGACTATTTTTATGTCGTATTGGCTCCACACCCCTGTCGAGCCTGGTGCCCGGGGTACAGACAGTAGGAGTCCACCGGACTCAGACACAACTCTAGTTTAGGGGCTGAGCCAGCTCAGTTGCATACCCAAGAGACTGGTGGACGGCTATGATTATTAGTTGACTCATTTTGACCTTGTTAGGGGTATATAAATTGAAGTGTGCTAGCCAAGGCTTATAGGGGTCCCGAGTGGGTTATTCTGTGCTGATTGTACCTTCCAGGATTATGGGGGCCAGGTAAGGTTCTTGTTTGCACTATTTACTGTTAGATTAGATAGCGAGAAGTTATGTTTTTCAAGTTATGCCTCCATCCATTTCACTCAGTTAGTTTCAGTTTCATCTCAAGTCTTATTCAGTTATTTTCAGTTATTGACTTACATATTCGGTACATATTATACTGACGCCCATCTTGGGGCGCTACATTACTTGCCTGTAGGTGCGGATAGATGTGGGTCAGGACCTTCTTAGCTTTTCGCCAGAGTTAGCAGTCCAGTCGGTTCCTTTCCTCCAGAGCTAACAGTTAGAAGATTTACTCTTTTGATTGTACAGTGTATGGGTAGGTCGGGGCCCTGTCTCGACCATTACTCCACTCCTAGAGGCTTGCAGATTTTACAGTTTTCCTGTGGTTAGCTTGTTGTTGGCCGCGTGGGGCCTGTATATGTTTTATTTCATGTGATGACTATGTGGGGCCTTGTTTAGCTGTTAGATAGTGTCCTTGTCGTCTATAGTATAGTTATAGTTGCATGACTTTCATTTCAATTATAACTACACATCATGGTGGTCTTGTCGGCCCGCATAGGTTTCCCTTTATTTGCCTGTTGCATATTAGTTGTTTTTCTTACAGGTGGCTATAAGGCCTTGTCGGCCGGAGATTGTGTTTACAGCCGAGATATAGCCTGTTGTTTTCCTGAGATGAGTTGCAGGGTCGTGTTCGACGCAAAACTACACGCAAGTGCACGTGGTCGTACAAGTAGTAAGTGGCTTTATTAAAAGCCAAGTATCGATCCCATAGAGACTGAACTATGGTAGTAATTAACCTAAGCGTTAGTGAACGATCTCTATGAATGTAGACAACCAAAGAAATAATGTTTTATGAGTTAAGATTACTAAATAATGTGAACCTAAGTAGAGATTATAATTTGATGTATGAAAAATAGCAATGAACAAGCTGAGGTTAAGGCAGGCATGCAGGGATGTAATTTCTTAATTCAAATCAGCTAATCTTCTCTTCGGTTGCTAGTCAGGAATTAATCGCCTATGGATTGGATCTTTCGACTCCTACCCAATTAAAGAATCATGAGACCTTATTCTACATTTCTGTTATATAAGAAACTCATGCTCTAGCCATACATAACCGATTCCATAAATTGACTAATATGACTTTCAGATATATTTCTATTCTGAACGTAAATCAATTCTCAATTTTCTTAACTAAGAAAACATCATATCCTACCAATTCACATCTGTCCAATTTCTTTCCTTTTCAGAATCAAAATTGGATTTCTAAGATATACATTAACATTGGACAAACATTAATGCAGTAAAAACAAGAATTGATAGAACAATCATTGAAGAAAAGATGAAACCTAAAATGATTAATGATTACATTCCACTATAATTATCCTTAACCTCAGCAAGAGGTGAATTAGCCACTCATTTGTGGATTAAACATCTTCAAATAAGTAGAATTCATGCAAGTAATTGAAATTAAAGAGAAAAAGGAAGAGAATAAACCTAGAATTTTCGTCCTCTGAACTGCCTACTACCCACGTTCTTGCTCAAAAAAGTCAGAATGTTTAAAATAAAACCTAAGTGTGCTATTTATACTATTGAGAATTTTTCCCGAAATGACAAGCAACGTGGCACGGAGTGTAACACAGAGCACTGCCTCCGTGCCATGGTGCTATCGCGCACCTTCACTGGAACTTGAGGTTCTAGGTAATCACACTCAACGTGACACGGAGTGCATCGCGGAGCACTGCCTCCGTGACGCGGAGGTAACGCGAACCTCTACTGGAATTTGACATATTTTCATCATCCAAGGCAGAATGCCTTTGTGATGGTAGCGTGACACGGCGCCATCGCAGAGCCCCTATTTTTGCCAACTTCCCTTGTCAACTTCCACTTCTTGCTTTCGAGTCCATCCCCGGACTTCACCAACATGTAGATTAGCTTCCAAAATTTCCTTCTACCTTCAAAACAACACTAATCATGTTGGTTAGTATAAATTCACATTTACCTAAGATTCACATGAGATTGTACACATAACAATAGATAAACAAGTCGAAATGAAGCATTTGAGTATCACTTGGGCATGAAATTCTGCCCAAGATCACTTACCCCAAACTTAAAACCTTGTTTGTCCTTGAACAATACTCTCACATCTCATGCAATTTAACCCGACGCATAGCTAATTTGGCTTAACCATTCAAGCTACGGCTATACAGATTATTTAAGATTGCAAATAATCAAGAAAACATGCATGGTTTCATCAATACAATGAAGTGCACCACACTAAGACCTCCTAACCTCAAGAATCGATTCTCGATCTTGACAAACTCATGCAAATCAACTGATCAAGACATTCAGCACGAAATTTTATCTCTCGTCAAGCATGTGCCCTCACAACACAAGAGAATTACCCCACTTTCCATCATAAGATTTCCAAAGCACTATGCGTAGGGGTATATGAATATGATTTCGCTCGCTCTCCCAAAGAATTCACATGCATCATGTCATGACCCATAAGCTTGCCTCTAGTGTTTTAGTCCACTAATATAAGGATGCGTGATGTAAGATCACGTAGGACTTAATGGGTTGTAATTTAAGCTAAGGAACTAGTAAATACTGGGCTAACCAACAATAGCAACTAGCTTTCCTAAGCGCTTTTCAATACATCCCACCTTCAGTACGGGCATTGCTTCTTCCTCCATCCTCTCATTCTTGAATTTTCTTCTTTGTTTTCGTTCCCATTTCTTTAAGTACACTCGACTTACTAGCAAAGAGTATCTATGCATCTTTATTTTTTTTTCATTCATTGATTTTCTTACTCTCTACGATTAATTAATCAATTTCAACAAGTGCACCTTTGGCATTTTCTTTAGCTTCCACAACTTCCGCTTTCTTTCTGTTTCACACTTCTCACTCCTTTACACTTTGGGAAAATTATTTTTTCTTAAGCGCTTAAGAGTTTTGGATCAAATTCATGACTAATGAAAAGAAGGGGTTAAGCTCGGTTTGTACCTTTCAAAGAATAGGCTAAAGGCTCAATGGGGATAACTAGGATGTAACATTCAAGGTAGGTATGATAAGGGAGAAACTTCTGGTTTATTCAAAGAAATGCCTACATCCTCTCCTACAATACACATCCTTCATTTCGTTTAGTATACACACCAGAAAGTTCTAGACACTTCACAATAGCATGGAATAGTCGAAAGCTCACCTCACACTCATTGCACATGCTCAACTTAAGACATATTCACAGACTCTTCAATCAGCTAATTACAATAATTCACTATTAACATCGATTACATCGAATCGAACTCTATGGCCTAGGTATCCCAACATGTTTAACATATTTGCATGCTTTCATACGAATCACACTTGCATCTTAATATCATGGACAACACGTAAAAAGAATTTCGAACCATTAATTAGCGACACGTTTGGGAAACAAACAAAAGAAAGAAGAAAAAAAAAGAAAAAAACTACTCCTATCGACTACATTTTCCTTAAGATGGTCGTCATCCATCCATCATAGGGAATAGTCGCTATCTATGACGTCGGTTCAATGGGACTATTCTTGGGAAAAGCACTGAAAACAAAAACCGAGAAACCCAACAAAAAAATTTCAACAAAAAATTTCGATAGAAAAAGATAAATAATATATTGAAAAATATTTACACATCACACACTACAACAGCTTAAGATTTATTACAACACCAACATCAATTACAAACACGAAACACAGAGTCACAGGATCACAATTTGCACAATCACAACAAACATAAACACAACAACTAGCACCTAACTACTCCCACCCCACACTTAAACCGAACATTGTCCCCAGTGTTCACATAATTGCAAAATATCACAAAGGTTGGGTGGTGAAACTCCTGATCAATCAAAGTATTAAATTTCTTCATTAGGTGTCAGCGTGTCGTCTCCCATATCAGAATCAGCCCCGCCGTCCTCGTCCGACTCAACATTTGATTCCTCCCGGCGTGTCTCCTCATTGGTAGGGACATCATCATCAACAGGCTCCACAAAGGTGGGCCCCACTCGGCATAAGGCTTAGGCATTCTCATTGAATGGGTAATCCAACTCGAGCTGCCACAGCTCATCCTCCGTTGCGGGCCGTCCACCGATGCACAGCTGCAACATCTGTATCCCGTACATGCGGGCCATGTACTGATCATCCCGAGCATTTCGCTTGGCTAGTGTGAGCACCGGCCCATAAGTAGTGTCAGGTGCCTTGGTTTTGGTGACATCCAAGGCACGCCTGTCAATCTTAGGGATGTAATCTAGGGCCTCCTCCTCAATCCGTGGCCCCTCAAGAAAGTGGTAAGTAGACCACCAAACCCGTATATATGCCTCTGATGCAGTCAGGCTCTCTTCATGGCGGAGATGATCACCGCCCCAACATTGATTTCTAGCCCCTTCATCAATGCATACACCAGACAAACTCTATCCTGGGTGAGATCAGTCATGTGTACCCCAGGCACGAACAAACAATCTTCAACCAAATTCGGGCCTCCCTATTCATCTGAGAATAGGGCAATGTCAGATGGTAGACCTTTTCCTTGTGCCTACCGCATCTGGCTGTCGATCGGGCTCCACAAAAGGTGCGTCTGATGTCCGCATAAGGTGGAGTGATGTTCAGCTAATGGAGGACATGAGCATCTTTGTCCCGCACCCCCAGGATTGCATTCAAATGGTGGGGTCCAAAGGTGACTACCTGTCCTCTGATTTTTATGGTGTGGCTGCGCAAGGTCGGGTTCCAATTGGCATAGAACTCCCGGATAAGATGGAGATTGCACTCCCTGGGTTCTTCAAAAATGAAGTTTAGCCCAGCAGTGTCAATCCTGTGTACAATCTGCGGGAATTCCTGTGCCAGTGGTTCCCGTGCTATATGCTCCTCCGGGAAGTATTTTGGTTTCCTTATGTTTGGAATACCATTTTTTCCCTTCATACATCACCCATCTCGTTCCATATTGTCGGCGTTGCCCTCTAGGAACCGCTGGTGCTGCTGTCCCTAATCTTACTCTCTTTCTGCTGGCGCCCAATGTGGATGCGCCCTTGCCCTTTTCCTGTCGTCCTGACATTGTTCCTGTAAATTCAAACTCACAGTCCCAATGTTACTCAAGTCATAGTTAGCTACAAATAAGGTTGGGTTTAATTGGATCACCCCACACTTAGTCTTTAGGCGCAGTCAATCCAATTCGATAAGACATTCATGTTTTTGCAATTCTTAATATTAAACATGCTTAGTGCATTCATATAAGTCGATGGAACAATTACTTTGTACTACTCAGACTTCGTACAATGAATTATAAAAATTCCTCAATCGATTCAGTTATATCATCATGAGCACATTGAACTTTTAGCACAACCTATGTAATTCCCCATTTACATTCTCCCGAAAATTCATCTTCTATCATAGCTTAATCAACTTCAATCACAATACATTTCACTTCAAACAACATGCACAACCCAATTTATCAACATTTTCAAGCATTTTGTCTTCCTATTCAATCCTCAACCCTAGCTATCAATATCGCAAGAATTTCAACCAAACATGCAACCATTGAGTTAATCTACTCACAACGATACTATGAACATCATTCAATCATAACTCAATTGATTTGAAGCTTATTTCTCACTTAGGGCAAGGTTTCATCACAAAACATGTTCAAGAAACGAAAATTTGAGCAATAATAAGGAAAAATTCAAGAACATACCTTTACTTCGATGAAATTGAAGAAAACTCGAACGAATTTGATCATTAAGTCCATGTCACATTGAGGGAGAAGGGAATTTTGGGTGTGGGTCACGGAGGAAATGAGAGAATAGGAAAAAATGAAGGAAATTGGAGTTAAAAAGGAGGTTTTTTGCGGGGGTTACCCGGTGAACCGACGCGAAATACACCTCAATGTGTCACGGAGGGCAACGCGAAGCACTGCCTCCGTGACACGGAGCCATCGCGTAGGTGTTCTGAAAATTTTTTAAAAATCCGGAATACACCTCAACGTGTCATAGAGGGTAACACGGAGGCCCTCCTTCGTGACACGGATCCATCGCATAGGCTCACTGGAATGTGCCAATTTTTATTTTCTTACCTTGATTTTTTCCCTTTGCGCTTTTTTGTATTTTTGTCCTTCGTTCCACCTGAAAATCATTCAACCACAAGAAATTCGTTAGAAATCATAGGTTGCCTCTCAACACATTTTATTTTTCTTTTTCTTTGTTTTTCTTTTTTTTTTTTTCAAATAATCCTACTCTTCTACTACAACACATTCACAGGTTGCCTCCCGTGCAGCGCCTGATTTACCGTCGCGGCTCGATGCTATTCATTCTCAATCATCCTATAGAGTAATGGACGTCTTCTCTCGAATAACGTCCTCACCCCAATAATGCTTACATCTTTGCCCATTCACCAAAAGTGTGGCACTTCTATATTCTTGCCACAACTCCACTGCCCCGTGTGGGGTCATTCTCACCACTTCAAATGGCCCTGACCACTTGGATCGCAACTTTCCTGGAAAAAGCTTCAACCTTGAATTAAATAATAACACTTTCTGCCCCGGCTCAAAGATACGATGCACCATATGCCTTCGTGCCACCGTTTAGTTTTCTCCTTATAGCATTTGGCACTTTCATAGGCATGCCATCGAAACTCATCTAGTTCGCTGAGTTGCATCAACCTCTTCTTCCCCGCTACCTCTGGATCCATGTTCAGCTTTCTCACGGCCCAAAAAGCTCGATGTTCTAGCTCCACAGGCAGATGACATGCCTTTCCATAGACCAATCTGTACGAAGAAGTCCCAATGGGTGTCTTGTATGTAGTTCTATATGCCCACAATGCATCGTCAAGTTTGCTTGACCAATCAATTCGTTGTGCATTCACTGTCTTCTGTAGAATCTACTTTATCTCTCTGTTTGACACCTCCACTTGCCCACTAGTTTGGGGATGATACGCTATTGCTACCTTGTGCCGCACCCCATACTTAGCTAGCAAGTTCTTGAAACTTGCATTCACAAAATGAGCCCCTCCGTCACTGATAATGGCTCTGGGTGTCCCGAACCTGGTGAAAATTTGCTTTTTCACAAATTTCGTCACCAGCTTATTGTCATTCTTGGGACAAGTTGTTGCCTCGACCCACTTAGATACATAGTCAACTGCTACCAAGATGTAACGATTACCAAATAACAGTGGAAACGGGCCCATGAAGTCTATTCCCATACATCAAAAATCTCAACCTCTAATATCTGCTGCAGTGGCATCTCCTATCTTCTATCAATTGTGCCTTTTCTTTGACATCTATCACACATTTTTATGTATGCTATAGAATCTATGAACAGTGTAGGCCAAAAGAAACCTGACTGTAGCACCTTGTGAGCTGTCCGCTCGCCTTTGTGGTGCCCTCCAAACAACGATGAGTGACAACTCCTCAATACTTCTACATTCTGTCTCTCTGGGATGCATCGTCTCATCACTTGATTCGGTCCCTGCTTAAACAAATACAGTTCATCCCATATGTAATACCTGCAATCATGTCTCAATTTCTTTCTCTGCTGAGTCGTAGCCTCCGGTGGGTAGACTCCGCTTACCAGCAAGTTCACAATATCTGCATACCAAGGGATTTTAGCTTCCCTTATTGCCAAGAGTTGCTTATCTGGAAACTCTTCTTTGATGTTGTCACCTTCCTTTACATGCACCCGGCTTTCCAATCGCGATAGGTGATCTGCCACTTGATTCTCGCTCCCCTTTCTATCCCGAATCTCTAGGTCAAACTCTTGTAGCAACAACATCCATCTGATTAGTCTGGGCTTTGCATCCTTCTTGTTAAACAAATACTGAATTGCGGCATGATCAGTATACCCACTACTTTTGAACCTAAGTAGGATCTGAATTTATCAAATGCGAACACCAATGCTAGCATCTCCTTTTCCGTGACTGTATAATTGACTTGGGTTGCGTCAAGTGTTCTGCTTGCATAATGAATGGAATGAAAAATTTTGTTCCTCTGCTGCCCCAATACAGCTCCTATAGCCACGTCACTCGCATCACACATTAATTCAAAAGGTTTCTCCCAATCCGGAGAGATGAGAATCGGCGCTTCTACCAGCTTTTGTTTTAGCTCCTCGGATGCTTTTTCACAATCCTTGTCGAACTCGAACTTCACCTCTTTTTCTAGCAACCGGCATATCGATCTAGAAATTTTAGAGAAGTTCTTGATGAACCGTCTGTAGAACCCTGCATGTCCGAGAAAACTGCGAACACCTTTCACTGACACTGGTGGTGGTAGCTTTTCAATCACTTCAATCTTTGCACGATCGACTTCCAACCCTTTGCATGACACCTTATGGACAAGGACAATACCCTCCTTGACTAAAAAATGACATTTCTCCCAGTTGAGCACAAGGTTAGAGTCTTCACATCGAGCTAGCACCCTGTCAAGATTCTGCAAACATGTAGCAAACGAATTACCGAAAATAGAAAAGTCATCCATAAATACCTCGACAAAATCCTCCACCATATCGTGAAAGATCGCCATCATGCATCTCTAGAATGTGGCTAGTGCATTGCATAGACCAATGGCATCTGCCTGAAAGCTTATGTCCCATAAGGACATGTAAAAGTTGTCTTCTCCTGATCCTCCGGAGCTATGGCTATTTGATTATAGCCAGAATATCCATCAAGAAAACAATAATCCTCTTGACCTGCCAACCTGTCAAAAATCTGATCAATATATGGAATAGGATAATGATCTTTCCTCGTGGCCTCATTTATTTTCTTGTAATCCATGCAAATTCGCCAGCCTATGACTGTGCGGGTGGAAATCAACTCATTCTTTTCGTTGGTGACCACGGTCATCCCTCCTTTCTTTGGAACACACTGAACGGGGCTAACCCAGTCACTGTCTGAAATGGGATATACCACACCTGCATCGAGCCACTTTATCACTTCCTTCCTAACTACATCCTTCATCACCAGATTCAACCTCCGCTGATGTTGCACAGTTGGCTTGTATCCTTCCTCCATAAAAATCCTATGTGTGCAAAAAGCTGGATTAATTCCTTTGATGTCCGACATTTGCCAACCCATTGCTTTTTTCAGCCTCTTGAGGACCACCAATGCATCTTTCACTTGTACCTATGTCAATTCTGCGGAAATGATGACTGGCAAGGTGTCATCTTCCCCCAAAAATACATACTTCAAATGTGGAGGCAATGTCTTCAACTCCAATTTTGGTGCCTCCTCGATTGATGGCTTTGGCAATGGTTCCAAGGATCTCATCAATGGCTCAAAGTCTTGCTTCCAGGGAAACCATTTTGGCTTGTTCAGCGACTGCACCATCTCATATGTAGCATTGTATCCAAAATGATCGGAGCCCATCAAGGCTCTCTCCAATGGGTCATGTGAGTCAACAATCTGAAGAATTGATTCCTGATTTAGAACACTGATTGTTGATAGCTCCTCATAAATGGCCGATATTTTCATGGCCTTATACACATCAAAAACCTCTACTATTTCATGTGCTCGCATGGTTAGCGCCCAACAGCCACATCAATCAAAGCTCGCCCGGTTGCCAAGAAAGGACGTCCCAAAATAAATGGGACTCCCGCATCCGGCTCGACATCCAAGACAATAAAATGCACTAGGAAAATGAGGGAGCCCACTTGCACTAGCACATCCTCCACAATACCATCTGGTCTGGACAAAGAACGGTCAGCTAGCTACAAGATCACTGTAGTTGGTCTAAGGCTTCCCAGCCCAAACTTCTTTAACACCAATGTCAGCATCAAGTTTATGCTTGCTCCCAAATCACATAATCCGCGAGCTCCAATACATTGCCCAATTGTAATTTGAATGGTGAAGCTCCCAGGATCCTTGAGCTTTGTCGGCAACCTATTCTGTATTCGGGAGGTGCACTCCTCAGTAAGAGCCACCGTAGCATACTCTGTCAATCTTCTTTTGTTTGCTACGATGTCCTTGATGTACTTGGCATATTTTAGCACTCCCTACAAAACACCAACTAAAGGTAAGTTAATATATACCTGTTTCAGCACTTCCATGAATTTCTTAAAGCATGCTTCTTCCTTGTGCTTCTTTAATCTCTAAGGGAACGGGGTGGTGGTCTTTCTATGTCAGTTGTCTTTTCCTTCCCCCTCACAGCATCATGTTCCCCATCATGTTTCCTATCTTTTTCCACTACTACGGATTGCTGAGGTGGTCTTTCTGGTTCCACCTCCTTAAGTTGAATGCCACTCCTTGTTGTAACTGCATTGACCTGCTTGGGATTTTGGTTGGTATCACTTGGTAGTCCTCCCCTGGGCCCGCTGTTTTGAGCTCCAACTAACTGTCCAAACTGATACTCTAACACCTTTGTAGCTAACTGCTGATTTTTCATGTCAGCCGCTAATTTCACATAATCAGCCTGCATCCATGCTTGGTTAGCTATTATCATTTTGAACATATCCTCAATGTTGTTGGGTGGTGAAGGAGGTGCATTGTTTCCTATGTATTGAGACTGAAAATTTTGATGCCCCCCTTGATTTCTCTACACGCTCTGATTCAAACTCTGTCCTTGATAGCTATTACTCCCCCAAGAAAAATTCGGATGGTTCCTCCAATTCGGTTGTAACTGTTGCCATATTGTTGATTATTGTTCCTTTGGATATTCCCAACAAAATTTACAGAGTCTGGATTGGCACCACAACACTCAGCTGAGTGTTCACTACTCCCACATACTTCACACCATACCTGATGAACTGCATTGACTAGGGCTTGTGCTTGATTCAAGCTCATACTGCTGAAGTGGGTGTTGAGTTGATTTTGCAACGCAGCAATAGCTGTAAAACCATCCACCTCAAAAACTCCTCCAGCTTTCCTTGTTCCACCTTGAGTTGAATCCGCATTCCATTTTGGATTTCCTTGTGAAATACGGTTTAACAAAGTGTAAAGCTCCTCATATGTCTTCTCCAATGCCTGCCCACCAGCTGCTGAGTCTAACAAAATTTTAGTATGTCGTTCCAAACCCTCAATTAATGTATGCACCATCACATCATTAGACTGGTGATAATGAGGACAGTCCCTTAACATTGACTTGAACCTCTCCCAAGCTTGATACAAATTCTCCCCCTCTCTCTGTTTGAAACTTAGAATCTGACTTCTAAGTCTGGCTGTCTTCCCAGATGGAAAGAATCATATCAAAAACTTCCTTGCAAGATCATCCCAAGTGGTGATATAATTAGGTGGTTCAGCTTTTAACCACCGCTTTTCTTCCCCCAAAAGTGAGAACGGGAATAATGTAAGCCTCACATAGTCAGATGATACTCCAGCGAGGATGTAAGTGTCACTTATCTCCAAAAAGTTTTGGAGATGTTGTTGTGGATCTTTATGAGGGAGACCTGTAAATTGCCCGTTGGTGTGCAACAACTGCACCATATTCTGCTTAAGCTCGAACCTCCCTCCTGGCTCTGGTCTGCGAATACTGGATGTAACATTATTTGCATGTGGGATTGCCACTTCGCGGACCGGTCTTGCTGCCATCTCTTCGGGCACTAAAACTACCCTTACAAGTGGTGGATTCTGTTGCTGCTCCATAATTTCCTGTCTTAGCAACTGCAGCTTCTTCTCTAGAGCTTCCCTTCGTTGGCGATGAAATTGTCTCTCTAGCTCTATAAATCAATCCACCAACTCCTTGTCTCTTGCCAGCGTTCAGAAAAATTCGATACCTACAAGAGAAAGGCTAAGATCAAGTTGTCAGCACTTATATTGAATTTGTAAACTAACACTAAGAAATTAAATTTACCAATTGTCAGTCCCCAGCAATGGCGCCAAGAACTTGTTCGACGCAAAAGTACACGCAACTGCACGTGGTCGAATAAGTAGTAAAGTGGCTTTATTTCAAGCCAAGTATCGATCCCACAGGCACTGAACTACGATAGTAATTAACCTAAGCATTAGTGAACGATATCTCTATGAATGTAGACAACCAAACAAATAATGTTTTATGAGTTAAGATTACTAAATAATGAGAACCTAAGTAGAGATTATAATTTGATTTCTGAAAAATAGCGATGAACAAGCTGAGGTTAAGGCAAGCATACAGGGATGTAATTTCTTAATTCAAATCAGCTAATCTTCTCTTTGGTTGCTAGTCAGGAATTAATCGCCTATGGATTGGATCTTTTGACTCCTACCCAATTAAAGAATCATGAGACCTTATTCTACATTTCTGTGATATAAGAAACTCATGCTCTAGCCATACATAACCAATTCCATAAATTAACTAATATGACTTTCAGATATATTTCTATTCTGAATGTAAATAAATTCTCAATTTTCTCAACTAAGAAAAGATCATATCCTACAAATTCACATCTGTCCAATTTCTTTCCTTTTCAGAATCAAAATTGGATTTCTAAGATATACATTAACATTGGCCAAACATTAATGCAGTAAAAACAAGAATTGAGAGAACAACTGATCACGGGCAAAAATAGCATGCCCGAGATACGCTTTATGACTTAAATTAGTCTTGTTTATCTAAGTTATTGTATACATTTTCATGTAATTTTATATGAATGTGAAGATATGTGCTAACCAACATGATTAGCCTTTGTTTTGTAGGTTTTGATGACTTTTGAGTAACTAATCCATGAGTTGGTGAAGTAGAGGCTTGGAAATGAAATTAACCCGCGAACGTCGGCAAAGAGGACGCACAAAACAGCCCACCTACGCGTCGGCAACGTGCCATGGCAGGAAGGCTGATCACAACAGCCCACCTGCACATTGGCAACAGTCCACGGCAGGCTGGTTGTGCGACATGGAGGGGTCAACGCGCTGCCCAAGCAGCGTGACACGCTGCCAACGCGGCAGGGTGCTGCCGAGGCCAAATTTCGGGTGATTTCCAGAGAGCTTTTGCATTGCCTCCATGTCACGAAGGCAGTTCTCCGCGATACACTCTGTGACACGGAGCCGTTCCACGATAGGCTAAATTAAGCACGTTCTCCATTTATTATAAATAGGTCCCTTAGCTCCTAATTCCTTGGGGTCATGATTTTATTCTGAAAAACTACCTAGGAGTGAAGGGAGAAGTGGGAGAACTCATCTAGGGTTTGTCAAATTCCCTTCTCATCTACCAAATTCATGTAAGTATATTAGTTTAGTAGTAGTTAGTTGTAGTTTTACGAACATGAATGGCAAGAACCCTTCCTCTAGGGTTGAAGCCATGAATTATGATTGTGATTTTATGAAATTGTTTTGGAATTAAGTTATTGATTGTTGTTTTCGTCTTGCATTCTAGATTATTTATTGTTTTTATGATTGATCACCATGAAAGCATATTTGTTAGCTTGAGTAATAGCTTGAGAAAGCATTACCTAGGTCTGGATATGAGAATGTGAGGAGCATGTTTGTATCTCGGGAGAGATTTTTGTGTCATGATAGAAATATACCTAACATTATGCTTGGTTTAGACACGGGGGTTATGAAAGATCAACTTGGGATGTCGTATCGCCACTCGAAGAAGTAGTTGTGAGGCTAAGTTGAGTTAAATGGTTAGACACACGAAAGTCCCTAATCGTTTCCCCGTAACCCACAACATAATTGATTGCCCGCGACTAGAAATTAAACTCCTCGCTCACAATGATGCAGTGAGGCTAGATTGCCGTGTTTAGAGGCTCGAAAGATCATAAACATGCAATTCTAATTATGTGAAATAGTAATTGATAGTTCCATGCTTAACCCATTGCAAATCGTAGTATCGCATGATTAATTGGTTTTAACTCTATGTTGCTCCTAGAGTAATTTCAGAATACTTCGTTGACCCAAACTTAGACTTAATTAATCTCAATCGAAAATGTCTATAACCAACACTTGAGGTATTTAATATCACACTAGAAATGGATAGTTAGAGGAATGGGTCCAGTTCCTGTAGGTTCGACATTTCGGTTCTCTAAAAGAGCCACTATATTACTTGCATGACCCGTACACTTGCAGACGCACGAATCGGGCACGTCACGTTTTTGGCGCCGTTGCCGGGGACTCGGCAAAGTTTTGATAATTTATCTATTTTTGTGTTATTTTTGAAATTTCCTAAAGTGTTGAGAAACTTGGTCTTAGTCTGTTTATTTGCAGGTGACAGGTTGTCCTACCGAGCTGGCTAGAAATAGAGAGCTTGTGGAACCGTTGCTGGAACCTGAACATCAAATCCATTTGCGAAGGAGAGTAGTTCTAGAGAAAAATCCGAAGAGACTTCAAGAAAAGTTACAACAACAACCACCTGCGGACAAGCACAATTGTCATCAGAAGCAATGGCAGCAAGACCAGTTCGCGAAGTGGCAATCCCACTAGCGACGAATGTGACCTCTAGCATTCATAAACCGGAGGCTGGAGGGCACTTTGAGCTTAAACAGAACATGGTGCAGCTGTTACATTCTAGTGGTCAATTCACTAGGATGGCACATGAGGACCCGCAACAGCACTTACAGAGCTTTTTAGAGATTAGTGACATGTTCGTCCCCACCGGCGTGTCCACAGATTATGTCCGACTGACCCTCTTCCCATTTTCACTGTTGGGAGAGGCGAAAAAGTGGCTGAAGGCTGAGCCACCGAAATCCATAACTTCATGGAATGATTTGGCTAAGAAGTTCCTTATCAGATTCTTCCCTTCAAGCAAAACTGCAAAGTTGAGAAGTGAAATACTCAGTTTCAAGCAGAGACCTGATGAGAACTTATATATGGCTTGGGAAAGATTCAAGTCATTGTTGAGAGACTGTCCCCATCACCAGCAATCAAATGAAGTGCTGGCTCATACCTTTGTAGAAAGTCTATACCCACACACAAAAATATTACTAGACTCTGCATCGGGTGGGCAAGCCTTGGATAAGACATATGATGAGTTGTACATTTTGTTGAACAGAATTGCTCAAGGAAATCCAGAGTGGCACAGCGAGTCATCGAGGGGGGCAGGAAAGAGGCCAGGGTTGATAGAAGTAGATGGTTTGAATGCCTTGGCAGCACAGTTAGCTTCGTTCCAGCATCAAATGATGACTCAGTTCAATAAACTGAGTATGAACCAACACCAGGGCAAGGTTAATGCAGTTCAGCAAGCTCCGAGGTGGTGTAACATTTGTGGTAATAATGGGCATAATGCAAAATCTTGTGGAGCCAATCCGGAATTAGTCAATTTTGTTGGTAATGTGCATAGGGATCAGAATTTTGGGAACAACTCCAACAGAAATTGGCAAGGCCACCCAAATTTTTCTTGGGTTGGAAACCAAAAGCAGAATTATATGCAACCTCAACAATAGTAGTATCAGCAGAATAGGCAGAATGATGGGCAATTGAGTAGCAGCATTGAGGAAACACTGCAGAAAATTATGGAGACCCAGAATCAGTTAGCGGAAAATCAGGCGAGGATGGCAACAGACTTAAAGAATCAGCAAATTGCCACCCGCAATCTTGAAAAACAAGTGGGTCAGATAGAAGCTTCTCAAAACATGAGATCACAAGGGGGATTGCCCAGCGACACAGATCCTAACCCCCGGCAGATCAATGCCATCACGCTGAGAAGCGGTAAGCAATTAGCTGATGCAGTTCCAAAAGAGCTGAGAAAGGGGGTGCAGCCGGAGTTGGTTAGACCAGGACCATCCAGCAACATGGGAGATAATCAGAGTGCTGGGAAACTAAATGCGCAACTTTCATTGCATCCAGCACAAAGACCAAAGACCACCACCACCATTCCCTCAGAAATTCAGAAAGAGCAAGGAGGAGGAATGCTTCAAAAAGTTCTTTGAGAGCTTCAAACAACTTCACATAAATTTGCCTCTTATTGATGTCTTGCAGGGAATGCCCAAGTATGCTAAATACTTGAAGGACGTGATGGCGAACAAAGTTAGATTGGTGGACGTCCAGACTGTAGCACTGACTGAGGAGTGCAGTCACAGGGTATTGAGCAAAATGCCAAAGAAGCTCAAACACCCAGGGAGTTTTACCCTCCCCATACAAATTGGTAGAGCTGAGGTGCTACGAGCTTTGTGTGACTTAGGGGCAGCAGTTAATCTAATGCCCCTATCCTTATTCAACACCCTGGGGTTAGGAAAACTGAGGCCGACAAGGTTGATGCTGCAGCTGGCTGACAAGTCGCGAGTGACACCTGATGGAATAATAGAGGACCTTCTCATCAAAGTAGGTAAGTTCATTATACCTGTTGATTTTATTGTCTAAGATTTTCAGGTTGATGACTAGGTACCGCGATCTTGGGACGGCCATTCTTGGCCACCGGAGGAGCGGTGATTGACTTGAAAGCAGGGACCCTAAAAATGAGGGTTGAGGATGAAGAAGAAATCTTCCGTATTTACCAAGAAATGAACCCATATGCAGACTACAGAAACCTTTGTCAAGTTAGTGTGTTGGCAGAGGATGAGTGTGGGGTGGAGGATTCCACAGGTGCAGGGCCAAAGGTAATGACAAGTGTTCAGCCCAAGTCTGATAGAGGGTTCCAAATTGAGAAGAAATTGGAGAAAGAGAGGAATAGAGTGAAGGTTGTTTCCTCTAAACAGCAAAACAAAAGGAGATGGTTCTCGAAAGAGAACCCAGGTATGAGGATGTCCCGAAAAGGACAATCCATGTTGGGCCACGACGTAAAATAAGGCGCTGCTTGGGAGGCAACCCAAGGGTACCTCGGGTACAATTTGTAATTTTGATTTTGTGTTGATTTTGTTATGTTAATTTTGTTTGTGTTTTTGGTGGAAAGTTAAGCACAGATGGAGGGAAGTCTGAGTACCGAGAAGGTGGGAGCTAAAGAGCATGGAATAGAAGAAGTGTGGGGTCGAACACCCACCTCTGAAACCTTGAAAGGAAAGCATGCTTTTAGCTTGGCATAGAGGCTCAGGCATCCTTTAAATGTTAATTTGATGCTAAGAAGACATAGCATGATTTAAGTGTGGGGTGAGGGAAATTTCTAGAAAATTTCAAATTTTTCTGTGCTTAACGATTTTTGGTGAATGTAATGTTTGTGAGAAGAATTTTGAAAATTGTTTTATGAGTCAAGCATTACTTCATCACCCGTTGGTTTTTCTTTGCGGTTCTTTTCCGATGGGGGGGTCTTTGAACCGAAGAATAAATTTTTTTTTATTTCCTTTGTCTGTAGATAGTGTCTTTAGTCATAGTTAGGGATTGTTTCCGACGATGGATGGATGACGATCGTCTTGAGGAAAAATTAGTCACTAGGTGTTGGGTTTTTGAAACCATAACTAATTGGTGCTTGATGTTCTTGTTATGTGCTATACGTGATTGTAAGAGACAAGTATGTTCAGTGTGAAGCATGCAAGTGTATAACTTTGTTTGAGACACGTAAGCTCTTGAATTTGACTCAATATGATTGAAGCTTAATTCTGAATTCTTGTGATCAGCTGAGTAAGAGTCTGCTGAATGTGTCTTGATTTGAGCATGTGCCATGAGTGTAAGGTTTTTGAGTATTCTGTGCTATTGTGGATTGTCTAGAACTTGCCTGGTGTGTTTATAAAATGAAATGAAGGATGTGAATTGTAGGAGATGATTTAGGCATTTCTTTGAATGAACCAAATTTTTATCCCTCATTTTACCTACCTTGAAAAATTAATCCTAGTTAGCCCCTTTGAGCCTTGAGCCTATTCTTTGACAGCTGCAACATAAGCTTAATCCTTTTTATTTCATTAGCCTTGAATTTGATCCAAAACTCCTAAGCGCTTGAGTGGAAAAAAATCCAAAGGAGTAAAGGAGTGAGAAGAATGAAAAGAAAGGAAAAGTAGCAAAGTGTAGAAGTGAGAAAAGGACAAAGGTGCACTTGTGTGAAAATGGTTGATTATTAGTAAGGAGTAAGAAAACAAATTAATGTAAAATTATTCATAGAGCTCCTTACTAATAAGCTAAAAGTGCCTAAAGAAAGGGGGAACATAAGTGGATAAAGAAAGCTGAAAAGAGGAAAAAGGTGAAGTAAGGGAAGGGAAGTTCGTAAGGAGGGCGTAATGTATTAAAAGCGCTTGGGAAAGTTAGTCACTATTACTGGCCAGAATAGTACCTACCTGTCCCTTAGCTTACATTGCAACCCATTAAGTCCTACTTGATCTTACATTCACACATCCTTAAATTAGTGGAATAAACACTAACGGCAAGCTTATGGGTCATTACATGATGCATGTGAATTATTTGTGAGAGTGAGCGTAATTCTATTCATGTACCCACACATGTTGTGATTTAAAAATTGTTTTTGCGTGTAAAAATGGGTAACACTCTTTCCGTGAGGGCACATGTTGAATGAAGGATATAGTACATGTGGTATTTCTTAATCAGTTGAATTGCATGAGTTTGCTAAGATTGAGAGTCGATTCTTGAGGTTAAGAAGTCTTAATATAGTTGTACTTCATTTCAATGATCAAACCATGCATGCTCTATTTGTAGCTTGTTATCGTACGTAATCATTATAGCCGTAACTTGCATTATTTTGCTAAATTAGTTATGTGGGAGTCTCCATAAGCATTATATGTAAAAGGTTGTTCGAGGACGAACAAGGCTTTAAGTGTTGGGTTGTGATCACGGGCAAAAATAGCATGCCCGAGATACGCTTTACGACTTAAATTAGTCTTGTTTATCTAAGTTATTGTATACATTTTCATGTAATTTTATATGAATGTGAAGATATGTGCTAACCAACATGATTAGCCTTTGTTTTGTAGGTTTTGATGACTTTTGAGTAACTAATCTGTCAGTTGGTGAAGTAGAGGCTTGGAAATGAAATTAACCCGCGAACGTCGGCAAAGAGGAGGCACAAAACAGCCCACCTGTGCGTCGGCAACGTGCCACGGCAGGCAGGCTGATCACAACAGCCCACCTGCACGTTGGCAACGTGCCACGGCAGGCTAGCTGCGCGACATGGAGGGGTCAACGCGCTGCCCAAGCAGCGTGACACGCTGCCAATGCGGCATGGTGCTGCCGAGGCCAAATTTCGGGTGATTTCCAGAGAGCTTTCACGTTGCCTCCATGTCACAGAGGCAGTGCTCCGCGATACACTCCGTGACACGGAGCCGTTCCACGACAGGCTAAATTAAGCACGTTCTCCATTTATTATAAATAGGTCCCTTAGCTCCTAATTCCATGGGGTCACGATTTTATTCTGAAAAACTACCAAGGAGTGAAGGGAGAAGTGGGAGAACTCATCTAGGGTTTGTCAAATTCCCTTCTCATCTACCAAATTCATGTAAGTATGTTAGTTTAGTAGTAGTTAGTTGTAGTTTTACGAAGATGAATGGCAAGAACCTTCCTCTAGGGTTGAAGCCATGAATTATGATTGTGATTTTATGAAATTGTTTTGGAATTAAGTTATTGATTGTTGTTTTCGTCTTGCATTCTGTATTATTGGTTGTTTTTATGATTGATCACCATGAAAGCATATTTGTTAGCTTGAGTAATAGTTTGAGAAAGCATTACCTAGGTCAGGATATGAGAATGTGAGGAGCATGTTTGTATCTCGGGAGAGATTTTTGTGTCAGGATAGAAATATACCTAACACCATGCTTGGTTGAGACACGGGGGTTATGAAAGACCAACTTGGGATGTCACATCACCACTCGAAGAAGTAGTTGTGAGGCTAAGTTGAGTTAAATGGTTAGACGCACGAAAGTCCCTAATCGTTTCCCCGTAACCCACAACATAATTGATTGCCCGCGACTAGAAATTAAACTCCTCCCTCACAATGATGCAGTGAGGCTAGATTGCCGTGTTTAGAGGCTCGAAAGACCATAAACATGCAATTCTAATTATGTGAAATAATAATTGATAGTTCCATGCTTAACCCATTGCAAATCGTAGTATCGCATGATTAATTGGTTTTAACTCTATGTTGCTCCTAGAGTAATTTCAGAATACTTCGTTGACCCAAACTTAGACTTAATTAATCTCAATCGAAAATGTCTATAACCAACACTTGAGGTATTTAAGATCACACTAGAAATGGATAGTTAGTGGAATGGGTCTAGTCCCTGTGGGTTCGACATTCCGGTTCTCTAAAAGAGCCACTATATTACTTGCATGACCCGTACACTTGCGAACGCGCGAATCGGGCACGTCAACAACCATTGAAGAAAAGATGAAACCTGAAATGATTAATGATTACATTCCACTACAATTATCCTTAACCTCAGCAAGAGGTGAATTAGCCACTCATTTGTGGATTAAACACCTTCAAATAAGTAGAATTCATACAAGCAATTGAAATTAAAGAGAAAAAGGAAGAGAATAACCCTAGAATTTTCGTCCTCTCAACTGCCTACTACCCACGTTCTTGCTCAAAAAAGTCAGAATGTTTAAAATAAAACCTAAGTGTGCTATTTATACTATTGAGAATTTTTTCCAGAATGACAAGCAACGTGGCACGGAGTGTAACGCGGAGCACTGCCTCCATGCCACGGTGCTATCATGCACCTTCACTGGAACTTGAGGTTTCAGGTAATCACACTCAACGTGACACAGAGTGCATCGCAGAGCACTGCCTCCATGCCATAGAGGTAATGCGAACCTCCACTGGAATTTGACATATTTTAATCATCCCAGGCAGAACGCCTCCGCGATGGTAGCGTGACACAGCGCCATCGCGGAGCCCCTATTTTTGCCAACTTCCCTTGTCAACTTCCACTTCTTGCTTCTGAGTCCATCCCCGCACTTCATCAACATGTAGATTAGCTTCCAAAATTTCCTTCTACCTACAAAACAACACTAATCATATTGGTTAGTATAAATTCACATTTACCTAAGATTCACATGAGATTGTACACATAACAATAGATAAACAAATTGAAATGAAGCATTTGAGTATCATTTGGGCATGAAATTCTAACCAAGATCAGGTCGCACCATACGTGGATAAGCCTAGCCAGGTCGGTCAGATTCTAGTATAGCAGTAGGTGCCAGTAATGCCTCCCAAAGTGGGGCGTGACAGTCACAGTCTTAGTACGAGCAATAGGATTATACTACGAGTCATACTGAAGATCGTCAAAAGTTTCAGATAGTTGAGTTGTGAAGAATGCATCCTACGACTCTCAGTACGAGTCGTACAACATTGGTACGTGTCGTAGCATTGAGTCGTGGAGATATTCATAAGAATTGCACAAGAGGTTGACTCCTGAAACAGATAGACAGTATGGGTCGTGGCGTCAAGGTATGAGTCGTACCATCACACTGGTGACAAACTTTAGAAAAATTGAGAATTCTCAGAGTCAAGCCACGGAAGAATAGTACGACTCGTAGGAAGCATGTAGGAATCGTACCAAGGCCCAACATTTATCCAACTTTCAGCAAGCCAAGGATATATTGATAGCAGGTACGACCCATACAATCCTACTACAGGTCGTAGGATCTGTCGTGGCTCAGGCGGCACCAGTTATGGAAATTTACCCTGTTAGCTTAGGAAAAGGATTCTTATGTCTATATAAATACTTTTTATGTTTTATTTTCAATAGAAGACGTTAGAGGACATTAGAGAACTTTAGAGAACATAGAGACAACATAGAATTGAGTTGATTGGCTTGTGATCAACCTTTTCTTAATTTCTTCTTGATCTTTGTGAATAGTTCTTGAGTTATTTCGGGTATAATCAAAGAAGTTTTACTCTCGTCTACAATTGTAAGTATTGATTTACGTGTTTAATTATGAACGCATATCACAACCTTGCAACTACGAAAGGCTAAAACCTCCATAGCTAGGGTTGTGGGAATCATGGTGGATTAACGAGCTAGGGATACACAAAAGTAATTCAAAACCAATGCAAAACACTTGTATTGTATTCTCTTCATGCTTAAACATTTCTTAACAGTGTACAACGCTAGGAATTTCCCGAATTCTTTACTTGCTTGAGCCTAGAGAGGTAGAGATTAGGAAAAGAGAATTACAACAAAGCCTTGATCTTGATGATCATTGTATTAACTTGAGCGGTGGTCGTAGGATAGTTAAATTTGGAACAAATTGATAACGGTTAATTTGAAATCGCTCATGAGACCTGACCCAGTGATTGAGTATAGTCATTCAATAGGGACGAACCAGTCATTTGGATGAACCTTAGTTATCAGTTCTGTATGTAAGCATTGGTGTTGATCACGTGTGTATACCTGAAGCAGTTTTGAAACCATGGGGAACACAAACCCTAGTTAGTCTGAACTCTTGATTTTACATCACAATTTCAATCATCGTTTTTAATTATATTTTTCTTAAACCCCCCAAATTGGAGTAACTAACCAATAAGTTCACTTACCAACGTTAGTCTAGATCTTCCATATTCCCTATGTGTTCGACCCCAACCTATTTGTTGGGTTCTTTATTGACAACGTCTGCTTCATACTTTAGTAGAAGGTGTGGTTTGAGCGTTATCAAAAAGTGGCACCGTTGCCGAGGAATACAGCTAAGACTAGATTAATGGCTTGTATTTGACTTTTGATAGTTATTTCCTTAATTATGTTTTCTTTTTGTTTGTGATACCTACAAGTTGTTTTCCGGTGAATGTCAAGAATTTGGAGTAGTGGAAATCCCTGATTCTGTTGAACCCTGAAATTGAACGGACACTACGCAAAATGGAAAACCAGGAACAGAGAGATGCCCGCATAGCTGAAAAAGCTAGGCAAGCCGAGCTAGCTCGGCAAGTTGTACTTCAGGATGCGGAAGACGCCAGAGAAGAGGTTGTTAATGCCAGACGACATGGTCGGGGCAACAGAGGTCATAGAATTTCCTCGTAGTTCTTCGATGATAAGGACCCAAACATTGATGAAGTTGGGTCAACTGGAGAAATTATACCACCACCACTACCTGCTGGGGAAAATTTGACATCACGAGCACCATGATTCAATTGTTAAACATGAAAGGTGTGTTCAGTGGTCACGCAGCGAATGATGCCAACCTGCACCTGATGAACTTAATAGGAATATGCAAGGCATATATATTGCTTGGATTTAGCCAAGATGCTATCATGCTCAGACTATTCCCCTTTTCTCTGTCAGGAGAAGCCACTTTATGGTTGTTGGAGTTTCCCAACGACTCCATAACCAACTGGAGGGAACTCAAGCAAGCCTTCTTGTAGAGATTCTTTCCCCCTCCAGAATGTTGTAGCTTAAGGATGAGATTTACAATTTCCGACAACTCAAAACTGAGGCACTTCATGAAACCTAGATGAGGTTCATGAAGAAGTTGACAAAGTGCTCAAACTATAAGATTCCATATGACAGCTTGTTGGAAATTTTTACAGGTCTCTAAACAATAGCAAAAACGTTGTGGCAGACATGGTGGTAGGAGGAGTATTGATGAGTCACACCTAGGAGCAAGCTGCTACTATCCTTGACAGGGTATCTAAAACAAATAGGGCATGGCATACCAGGGAGGAAGATGCAGCGGCCGGTACATATGTTGTTGGTTTGACTGCAAACCAACGAGGAAGAAAGAAGAACGCGACCAGGAGTTGGCTCATATGCGCACATCATTGGATTTGCTTACAAAGCACATTATGGGAGTGGGAGCCAAAAAGGTAAATGCAGTGGGGACACAAGGACTGGAGCCAGGGGAAGATCACTCTGATTCTGAGAAGGAGGCAAATTTCCTGGATAACTAGGTAGCGGGTTTCCGAGCTAATGCCTAAGTGTATGGACAAGACAATTGGCGCCAAAGTTCTGGAAACCAAGGTCAGAACCAATACAAAGATAACTACAACCGAAATGGGTATAGAGACAGGAGCTGAGGTCGTAAGAACGATGGAGAATGGAGAAGGAATGATGGCTATGCAATGACTGAGCTGGAATATATGTGCCTCTCAATACATGAGTGGAAGAGGCTGGGCAGTCAAAACTAGAGAGCATAATAGCCGAGATGCTGAAAAAGTTGAGATCCACTGATGATCAATTGAAGGAAATTTGTGGTGACATATCAAGCATAGGTCAGAGAGTGGAATCTCATGCGACAGCCATCAAGTAGATTGAACAGCAGCTTGGGCAACTGTCAGCATCACTGAACCCTAGACAAAAGGGTAAAATACCTAGCAACACCATTCAGATCCCAAAGAATGTTGGCCACTACATGGCGGTGATGACTAGGAGTGGTAAGACCACAGTTGACCCCCCTTTCCGGTTGTAGTTGAACGGAAGAAAGAGAGCATAAATGAGAAGAGTGTTGAGATGGAGGGCGCTGAGAATGCTGATTTGGCAGAGGCCCCAGTAGGTAAGAAAGAACCTGACATTGATCAAGGAGCAACTCAAATATACAAAGATATCCTATGACCACCGCCACCGTTCCCCCAAAGAATGAAGAAAAAAATGGAAAACGGTAAGTTCCAAAAATTCCTGTCAATGCTTAAACAATTATCTGTGAACATACCATTGGTTGAAGCATTTGAACAAATGCCAGGATATGCTAAGTTTGTGAAGGACTTGGTGAGAAAGAAGAGTTCCGTCAGCTATGAGCCGATAGATAATGTATATCAATATAGTTCCATAGCTACATCGGTCCTAGCTTAAAAAAAGAAAGATCCGGGTGCTTTCACTATACCTTGCACCATTGGCAATGTCGAGTTCATAGGGGCACTTTGTGATCTGGGAGAGAGCATCAACCTGATGCCCTTGCTAGTGTTCAAGAAATTGGGCTTAGGAGCCCCTACACTAACTACGATGTGGCTACTAATGGACGACAGAACGGTGAAGAAGCCAGTAGGGATCCTGTTCGACGTGCTTGTTAAGATAGATAGATTCATATTCCCAGCAGACTTCATGATTTTAGATTGCGAGGTTGATTATGAGGTCCCCATCATTTTGGGGCTTCCATTCCATACAATTGGGAGGGCCTTAGTAGATGTGGAGGTGGGCCAATTGAAGTTCCAACTGAACAAAGAAGAGGTCACCTTCAACATCTACCGATCAATGCAGCAATCGAAGGAATTCAGTGTAATCTCAGCACTAGAGGATGAATCTGAGTCACTTGACGAATTCTGAGTAGTCAAGAGACTTTTGCTTTGTCACGACATTAAATAAGGCGCTTCTTGGGAGGCAACCCAAGTGGTGTCTTGGTGAATTCTGAGTAACCAGACCACCTGCATTGTGTCGCGATGTTAAATCAATCGCTTCTTGGAAGGAAACCCAAGTAACTTAACTGATGTGTGTTTAGTGTGCGGGGAAGCAAATATAGGTGGCATAAAAATTGCTAAAAATGTAGTTGCTACGGCTCTCAGCACAATTCGTGAAAGCATCATATGAGTCATAGCAGGAGGCGTGGTGAGAATCACAAAGATGCTTTAGAGCAGGGTTTCAGGGTACAGTTGGTCCTATGATTCAAAACATAAGTACACAGATCGTAGTATTCAATATACCTGTGAACTAGCCAAATCATATGAGATAAAGGACTACAAGCCATAGTACGACCCGCACCCTCGTGGTACAAGTCGTAAGATGCACTTGTAGGTCCTAGGTAAGTTTCTCAACTCTCTAAATCACGGGTCCACAGTACGAGTTGTGGGGGCTACCTACGACTCGTGGTATGAGTCGTGATGGGTCAAAGTCCATGAAATTACCCGACTCAGACCAAATTTTTAAATTCTGCCCTTTCACTTATTTAAACTTCAAACCTAAATCGACCCTTCTCCCACACAAAAAAAATGAAGTCACGACTTTCACTCACCACTCCCCCATACCCGTAACTCAAAACCAAAGAAAAGAGTCTCCGAGGATGTTGGAGAAGAAAATTTTTAGGAAGAAAAGGAAGAAAGAAAGAAGAGAAGCAAGCGGGCACGAGCAGAGAACCTGCAGAATCATGACTCACATATGTCAGAGCTGCAAAAGTGAGCTAGAGGAGCATGTAACTCTACTATGGCTCAGCTCGAGCTTGCTAGTGGCAAGGACCCTTCGGGCGAGCCACATTCAGCCCCGATCACCACAAAGGCCTAAAAGGTAGCCGAAACTACTGAGGGGGTAACCACTCCCCCTATTAATACACCATTGAGTGTGCAGGCCACCGCTAGCGCCACGTTGCAATGGAGGTACCTCCTCCGCAGGATGATAGGAGCACCTACAATGCCACAGGTATGTTCCCTTCCCTCTGTTCTTGTATTTCATGCTTCGTGGATGAAGCACAATTTTCAAAAAGGGGAGGGGGTGTATTTATGATTTTTTGGATTTTTTTGGATTCGTCTGAGGATTTTTCTTGTCGTGTTTCTTTTCCCTCGGGCATGCTATCTAGTAGATCCGACATATTTAGGATTTTATTTTCTTATTTTGTGATTTATGTTTAATTAGGAAATAACTTAGGAGTAATCATCCAATGAAAGTGCACTAGTTTTGAATTTTTGAAAAAAAATTGACCCTGTTTACAATTTTTGATGCATTAGCGATGTATTTGTGATTGCATGCACGATTTGTGTGGATCTTTTGATGTCATTTAGGTTATTAGAATGAGTAGTCTTGTTAATTCATGTGTAAACCAGATAGGTAAAGTGATATAAGTCATGTGCAATAAGTGAGTGAGGTTTGATATTTAGTTCAGTACTGTGTTGAAGATCTAGAACTTTCTTGGTCGGTCTTTGCATAGGCTAAGGATGGTTGGTTAGGATATGATCATAGGCCATTTTTGTTAAGCTCACTTTTAGCCCAAAGGACCCTACCAAAATCATATCATTTCTTTGATCCAAATTTTGAGCCTTTAATAGATCATTTTTCTTTGACTAACCGATGAGTCGTACCCATTTTTTATAATGAACCTTTTTTGGCTCTGGTCCTTCCTTGGGCATTGTGAACCTCAATGTAGGTAAAATTCCTAAGTTGAGGGTGGCTAGAATAGGGGTGCATAAATGATGGGAACGAGGAAAAGTAGAAAGAAAAGAGAAAAGGTTAAAAATAAGATGTGGTGTGACAAATGAGGGAAAAAAAAGATAAAAAAGTTGAAAATCTAGAAAAAGAGAATTCAAAAGGAAAAAAGTATAATAATAATGCTTGAAAGGTTGAAAATACACCACACCATACAAATGCATACAAAAGAATGAAAAGGGATAAAAAGGAATGAGAAGAAAAGAGGGTGAAATAGGTGAACGGTGAAGCCAATGTATGTAGTGCCAAGGAACTATAAGAGGCTAAAACCTCTATAGCTAGGGTTGTGGGAACCATGATGAATTTACGAGCTAGGGATACACAAAAGTGATTCAAAATTAATACAAAACACTTGTATTGTACTCTCTTCATGCTTAAATGTTTCTTAACGTGTACAACGTTAGGACTTTCCCAAATTCTTTACTTGCTTGATCCTGGAGAGGTAGAGATTAGGAAAAGAGAATTACAACAAAGCCTTAATCTTGATGATCATTGTATTAACTTGAGTTGTGGTCTCAAGATAGTTAAATTTGGAACAAATTAATTACGATTAATTTGAAATCGCTCATGAGACCTGACTCGGTGATTGAGTATAGTCATTCAATAGGGATGAACCAGTCGCTTGGATGAATCCTAGTTATCAGTTCTAAGTGTAAGCATTGGTATTGATCACGTGTGTATACCCGAAGCAGTTATGAACCCATGGGGAACACAAACCCTAGTTAGTATGAACTCTTGATTTTACATCACAATTTCAATCATCATTTTTAATTATTATTTTTCTTAAACCACCTAAATTAGAGTAACTAACCAACAAGTTCACTTACCTGCATTAGTCTAGATCTTCCATACTCCCTGTCGGTTCGACCCCAATCTCTTTGTTAGGTTCTTTATTGACAACATCCGCTTCATACTTTAGTAGGAGGTGTGGTTTGAGCGTTATCAGAGCTCCAGCAGCTTGTCCATTTCAGTAGAGTGCCTCTTCTAGTGTAGCAGGCAGACAGTACTAGAATAGGTTCTATGCATTATCATATCATCAGGAGCATGAGTGCTCACCTTATGTGGTCACTGGTATATTACGAGTATTTCATGTTGATATGTATGTATTGCTAGATCCAGGGCTTACTTTGTCTTTCATGACTCTTTAAGTTGTTGTTAGTTTTGGATTCAGTCCCAAAATTTATTCAGAACCCTTCTCAGTCTCCACTCCTATTAGTGAGTCAGTTTTAGCTCAACGAATATACAGAAACTGCCCTGTCATGATTCTTCAGAAAATCACATCAGCCGACTTAGTAGAGTTAGAGATAACCAATTTCGATGTTATATTCAGTATGAATTGGTTACATGATTGTTATGCCTCAATCAATTGTAAAACCCGTACGATAGAGTTTTGGTTTTTGGGTGAACATTTCCTAGAGTGGAAGGGTAGTTCAGTTGTACCTATAGGTCGCTTTATTTCCTATCTCAAGGCCAGGAAGATGATCTCTAAGGATTGTGTATATCATCTAGTTCGGGTTAAGAATTGTAGATCTGAGACCCTGAATCTTCAGTCAGTTCCTGTTTTAAGTGAGTATCCGGAGGTGTTCCCAGATGATCTACCAAGAGTCCCTCCCGAATGGGAGATTGACTTTGGAATTGACCTTCTCCCTAATACGCAGCCCATATCTATTCCTCCATATAGAATGGCTCCATTCGAGCTAAAGGAGTTGAAAGAGAAGTTCAAGGATCTCCTAGATAAGGGTTTCATCAGGTCTAGTAAGTCCCCATGAGTTGCGTTCCAGTTCTCTTTGTTCAGAAGAAGGATGGTTCCCTTAGGATGTGCATTGACTATCAGTAGTTGAACAAGGTCAAAATCAATAATAAGTATCTCCTCCTTATGATTGATAACCTGTTTGATCAGCTTCAAGGTGCTAAATGCTTTTCTAAGATAAAGCTCATATCCGTCTATCACACCTTAGAGTTAGCGAGAGTTACATCCCAAAGACAGGCATCATGACTCAATATGTCACAATGAGTTCATATTTATGTCTTTTGGACTAACGAATGCTCCTGCAACTTTTATGGACTTGATGAATAGAGTGTTCAAGCTGTATTTAGACATGTTCGTAATTGTCTTCATTGATGATATTCTTATATACTCTCAGAGCAAGGAGGAGCATCCCGCTTATTTGAGGATTGTGTTACAGACTTTTAAGGATCTCTAGTTGTTTGCTAAATTCAGCAAGTGTAAGTTTTGACTGAATTCAGTAGCATTCTTGGGTCATGTGGTGTCTAGTGAGGGTGTTCAGGTGGACTTATAAAAAATAGAGGCGGTGAAGAATTATCCTAAACCTATCAGTCCTACAGATATTATGAGCTTTTTGGGTTTGACTGGCTACTAGTGAGGTTTGTAGAGGGATTTTCATTCATTGCAACACTGTTGACTAAGCTGATCCAGAAGAAGATCAAATTTTAGTGGCCAAATTCTTGTGAGAAGAGTTTTAGGAGTTAAAAAATCGACTCACTTCAGCCCCAGTATTGACCCTATCGGAGGGCACGGATGGCTTTGTAGTGTATTGTGATGCTTCTAGGATCGGTCTTGGTTGTGTGTTGATGCAGCATGGTAAGGTCATAGCATATGCCTCTGGACAGCTTAAGACTCATAAGAAGAATTATCCTATGCATGACCAAGAGTTGGCAGTTGTGATGTTTTCTTTGAAGATTTGGAAGCACTATTTGAAAGGGTTGCATGTGTGATCTCGGGCAAAATAGCATGCCCGAGTGATGCTTTATAACTTAGTTTTGTCTTGTTCATCGACTTAATTATATGCATTCTCATGTAATTTTATGTAAATGTGAATATCTACACTAACCAACATGATTAGTTCTTATTTTTGTAGGTTCAAAATGAATTTGAGGGACTAATCCATGAGTTGGTGAAGTGGAGGCATGGAATCGGAATTAAAACGCGAAAGTCGGCAAGGAGGATGTGCGAAACAGCCCACCTGCATGTTGGAAACGTTCCACGGCAGGCAGGCTACGCGACCAAGGTCGTGACACGCCTCCTAGCGCGCTGCACAAGCAGTGTGACACGCTGTCAATGCGGCAAGGGGCTGCCTGGCGATAGTTTTGTGAGTTTCCAGTGTGCATTCGCGTTACCTCCATGTCACGGAGGCAGTGCTCCATGATACACTCCGTGACACGGAGCCATTACACAACAGGCATAATTTTGTACAATTCTCATTTACTATAAATAGGTCCCTTAGCTCCTAAAATCATTTTGTCACGATTTTATGCTGAAAAACCACCAAGGAGTGAAGGGAGAAGTGGGAGAACTCACCTAGGGTTCATCAATTTCATATTCTCCTCTATCAATTCTTGTAAGTATGTTACTTTAACAATGTTTTCTTGAAATTTTACAAACTTAAATGGCTAGAACCCTTCCTCTAGGGTTGAAGCCATGAGTTATGAGTGTGTTTTTATGAATTTGCATTGGAATTAAGTTATTTATTGTTGTTTTGTCTTGCATTCTTAATTATGGTTGTTTTTATGACTGATCACCATGAAAACACACACGTTAAACTTAGGCAAATGCTTGAGAAAGCAAACTTAGGGAAGAACATAAGAATGTAGGAAGCAAGTTCTTGTCTTTTGATAAGATTTTGCGGTTAGGATAGAAATATACCTAATACCTTGCTTGGTTGATAAAATGGGAAGAGAGAAAGACACCGGCTTAGATTTGTCACTCCACCACTCGCAGAAGTAGTTGTGAAGCGACGTTTGGTTAAATGGTTGGAGGTACGAAAGTACCCTAATCAATGGCATAACCCCATAAACCACATCCACGTAGTTAATTGCCCACGAACAAGAATTAGCATCCTCGTTCACAATGTAGTCGTGAGGCTAGTTTGTCGTGTTTAGAGGTTCAGAAGACCATGAACATGCAATTCTAATTATGTGAGACGACAATTGATAGTTTCATACTTAAACCATTGCAAATC
Organism: Datura wrightii; assembly: GCA_035772735.1. NCBI lineage: Eukaryota > Viridiplantae > Streptophyta > Magnoliopsida > Solanales > Solanaceae > Datura > Datura wrightii. The sequence goes on from JASDFA010000006.1 coordinate 131,908,011, forward strand.
ATAGTATCGCATGCTTATCCGGCTTTAACTCTATGTTGCTCCTTGAATGAATTCAGAGTATTTCGTTGACCACATTTAGACTTAATTAAACTCTATCAAAAACTTCTATAATCAACACTTGCGGCATTTAATATTACACTTGAACTTGATAGTTAACTGAATTGTTCATGTCCCTGTGGGTTCGACATCCGGCTCTTAAAAAGGGCCCCTATATTACTTGTACGACCCGTACACTGGCGGGCACAACAAGTTTTTGGCGCCGTTGCCGGGGACTCGGCGAACTTTAGTGAATTTTTCCTTTTTCGTGTGATTTTTAAATTTCCTTAAGTGTTGAGAAACTTGGTCTTAGTCTGACTTATTGCAGGTGACAGGTTGTCTTGCCGAGCTGGCTAAGATTAGAGAGCTTGTGGAACCGTTGCTTGAACCTGAACGTCAAATCCATTTGCGAAGGAGAGTAGCTCTTGAGCAAAAGCTGAAAAGACTTCAAGAAAAGGTACAACAACAACCACCCACAGGACAAGCACAAGTGTCATCGGAAGCAATGGCAACCCGACTAGTTCGCGAAGTGGAAATTCCACAAGCGACTAATGTGAACTCTAGTATCCGTAAATCGGAGCCTGGAGGGAACTTTGAATTGAAGAAGAACATGGTGCAGCTGTTACATTCTAGTGGTCAATTCACCGGGATGGCACATTAGGACCCGCAGCACCACTTACAGAACTTTCTTGAGATTAGTGACACATTTGTCCCCACCGGTGTGTCCACAGATTATGTCCGACTTACCCTCTTCCCATTTTCACTGTTGGGAGAGGCAAAGAAGTGGTTGGAAGCTGAGCCACCGAACTCCATAACTTCATGGAATGATTTGGCAAAGAAGTTTCTTATCAGATTTTTTCCTTCAGGCAAGACTGCGAAATTGAGAAGTGAAATACTAAGTTTCACGTAGAGGCCTGATGAGAATTTATATTTGTCTTGGGAAAGGTTCAAGTCATTATTGAGAGACTGTCCCCATCACCAGAAATCGAATGATGTGCTGTCTCATACCTTTGTAGAAAGTCTAGACCCACACACAAAAATTTTACTAGACTCTGCATCGGGTGGGCAAGCCTTAGAGAAGACTTATGATGAGCTATACACTTTGTTGAATAGAATTGCTCAAAGAAATCCAGAGTGGCACAGCGAGTCATCGAGAGGGGAAAGAAAGAGATCAGTTTTGATAGAGGTAGAGGGTATGAATGCCTTGGCGGCACAGTTAGCTTCGTTCCAGCATTAGATGATGACTCAGTTCAATAAACTGAGTATGAACCAACAACAGAGCCAGGCTAATCCAGTTCGGCAAGCTCCAAGTTGGTGTGAAATTTGTGGAAATAATGGGCACAATGCAGAATCTTGTGGAGCCAATCCGGAATCAGTCAATTTTGTTGGGAATGTGCAGCGGAACAATCAAAATTTTGGAAACAACTACAATAGAAATTGGCAGGGCCACCCGAATATTTCTTGGGGTGGAAACTAAAAGCAAAGTTATTAGCAACCTCAATAGCAGCAGTATCAGCAGAATAGGCAGAATTATGGCCAGTTGGGCAGCAACATTGAGGAAACATTGCAGAAAATGATGGAGACGCAGACTCAGTTAGCAGAAAATCAGGCAAGGATGGCATCAGACTTGAAGAATCAGCAAGTGGCCACCCGCAATCTAGAAAAGCAGATGGGTCAAATAGCAGCTGCTCAAAACATGAGACTGTAGGGAGGACTACCAAGTGACACAGATCCTAACTCTCGACAGGTCAACGCCATCAGTCTGAGAAGCGGAAAACAATTAGCTGATGTAGTGCTAAAAGAGAAAAGAGAGGAGGTGAAGCCGGAGTTGGTTAGACCAGGACCATCCACTGACAAGGGAGATAATCAGAGTGCTGGGCAACAGAATGCACAATTTTCATTGCAGCCAACACAAAGACCACCACCACCATTCCCTCAGAGATTCAGAAAGCGCAAGGAGGAGGAATGCTTCAAAAAGTTCTTTGAGAGTTTCAAAGAACTTCACATAAATTTGCCTCTTATTGATGTTTTGCAGGGAATGTCCAAGTATGCTAAATACTTGAAAGACGTGATGGCGAACAAAATCAGATTGGTGGATGTCCAGACGGTAGCTGCAGTCACAAGGTATTGAGCAAAATTCCGAAGAAGCTCAAAGACCCAGGGAGTTTCACCCTCCCCATACAAATTGGTAAAGCTGAGGTGCTATGAGCTTTGTGTGATTTAGGGGCAGCAGTTAATCTAATTCCCCTCTCTTTATTTAACACCCTGGGATTGGGAAAACCGAGGCCAACGAGGTTGATGCTGCAGCTGGCGGATAAATCACGAGTGACACCTGATGGAATAATAGAGAACCTTCTCATCAAAGTGGGTAAGTTTATTATACCTGCTGATTTTATTATTTTAGATTTTCATGTTGATGACCAGGTACCCTTAATCTTGGGATGGCCATTCTTGGCCACCGGAGGAGCGGTAATTGACTTGAGAGCAGGACCCTGAAAATGAGGGTCGAAGATGAAGAAGAACTCTTCCGAGATACCAAGAAATGAACCCATCCACACACTACAGAAACCTTTGTAAGGTTAGTGTGTTGTCAGAGGATGAGTGTGGGATGGGGGATTCATCAGGTCCATGGCCAAGGTAATGACAAGTGTTCAGCCCGAGTCTGATAAAGGGCTTCAGAGTGTGAAGAAGTTAGAGGAAGAGAGGAACACAGTGGAGGCTGTTTCCTCTAAAAATCAAAAGAAAAGAAGATGGTTCTCGAACGGGAACCCAGGTATGACGATGTCCTGAAATGGATAGTTCACGTCGTGCCGTGACGTAAAATAAGGCGCTGCATGGGAGGCAACTCAAGGGTACCACAGGTACAATTTGTGATTTTTTGTTTGTGTTGATTTTGTTTATTTTCATCGTGTTTGTGTTTTTGGTAGAAAGTTAAGCACAGATGGAGGGGAAGTCTGAGTATCCGTGGAGGAGGAAGCTAACAAGCCTGGAAGAGAAGAAGTGTGGGGTCAAATACCCACTTATGAAAACTTGAAGAAAAGCATGTTGTTAGCTAGGCATAGAGGCTTTGGGAGTATTTCTTACCCTTTTTAATTTTAATTTGAGACTATGGGGACATAGCACGATTCAAGTGTGGGGTGAGAGAAATTTCAAGGGAAATTTCAAACTTTTTTGAGTTTAACGATTTTTGGTGAATGTAATGCTTGTGAGAAATATTTCAAAAATTTTTGTGAGTCAAGCATGACTTCATCACCCGTTGGTTTTTCTTTTCGGTTCTTTTCCGATGGGGGGTCTTTGAACCGAAGAATAAAAATTTTCTTTGTCTGTAATTAATGTTTTTAGTCATAGATAGAGACTATTTCCGACGATGGATGGATGACAATCGTCTTGAGGAAAATTAGTCAATAGGTTTTGGTTTTTGAACCCGTAGCTAATTGATGGCTTGATGTTCTTGTTATGTGCTATACATGATTGTAAGATACAAGTGTGGTTAGTGTTGAAGCATGTAAGAAGTGTATAACTTTGTTTGAGACACTTAGGCTCATGAATTTGACTCAATGTGATTGAAGCTTAATTTTGAATTCTTGTGATTAGCTGAGTAAGAGTCTGTTGAATGTGTCTTGAATTGAGCATGTGCTGTGAGTGTAAGATTTTTGAATATTTCGTGCTATTGTGGAATGTATAGAACTTTTCTGGTGTGTATATAAAACGAAATGAAGGATGTGAATTGTAGGAGATGATTTAGGCATTTCTTTGAATAAACCTAAATGTTATCCCTCACTTTACCTACCATGAATATTTAATCCTAGTTAGCCCCATTGAGCCTTGAGCCTATTCTTTGATAGCTACAACATAAGCTTAATCCCTTTTCTTTCATTAGCCTTGAATTTGATCCAAAACTCCTAAGCGCGAAAGAAAAAAAATCCGGAAGAGTGAAGGAGTGAGAAACGGGAAAAAGGAGGAAAAGTAGCAAGTTGTAAAAGTTGAGAAAAGGACAAAGGTGCACTTGTGTGAAATGGTTGATTATTAGTAGGGAGTAAGAAAATAAATGAATGAAAAAAAATTGCTTAAGTACTCCTTACAAGTAAGCTGAGTGTGCTTAAAGAAAGGGGAACAAGAAGAAAAAAATATTCAGGATTGAAAAGAATGAGGGTGAAGTAAGAGAAGAGATGTCCTTAATGAAGGTTGAAGTTATTAAAAGCGCTTGGGAAAGATAGCCACTATTACTGGCCAGGATAGTACCTACCCGTCCCTTAGCTTACAATACAACCCATTAAGTCCTACTTGATCTTACGTTCATACATCCTTAAATTAGTGGAGTAAAACACTAAGGGCAAGCTTATGGTTCACTACATGATGCATGTGAATTCTTGGAGAGAGCGAGTGTAATCTTATTCATATACCCATACATGTTGTGATTTGAAAATTTGTGAGTAAAAAATGGGTAACTCTCTTGTTGTGAGGGAACATGTTTAATGAGAGATAACATTCATGTCTGATTTCTTGATCGGTTGATTTACATGAGTTTTCTAAGATTGAGAGTCAATTCTTGAGGTTGGGAAGTCTTAATGGAGTTGTATATAAGTTCATTGATCAAATCATGCATGCTCTATTTTTAACTTGCTATCTTAAATAATCATTATAGTCGTAGCTTGAATGGTCTTGCTAAATTAGTTATGTGTGATTCTTCATTTACATGAGATGTAAAAGGGTTGTTCGAGGACGAACAAGTCTTTAAGTGTGGGGTAGGTGATCTCGGGAAAAATATCATGCCCGAGTGATGCTTTATAACTTAGTTTTGTCTTGTTCATCGACTTAATTGTATGCATTCTCATGTAATTTTATGTAAACGTGAACATATACACTAACCAACATGATCAGTTCTTGTTTTTGTAGGTTCAAAATGAATTTGAGGGACTAATCCATGAGTTGGTGAAGTAGAGGCATGGAATCGGAATTAATACGCGAACGTCGGCAAGGAGGATGCGCGAAACAGCCCACCTGCGTGTTGGAAAGGTGCCACGGTAGGCAGGATGCGTGACCAAGGCCGTGACACGCCTCCAAGCGTGCTGCAGAAGCAGCGTGACACGCTGCCAATGCGGCAAGGGGCGGCCTGGCGACGATTTTGTGAGTTTCCGGTGTGCATTCGCGTTAACTTTATGTCACGGAGGCAGTGCTCTGCGATACACTCCATGACACGAAGCCATTCCATGACAGGCATAATTTTGTACAATTCTCATTTACTATAAATAGGTCCCTTAGCTCCTAAAATCATTTTGTCACAATTTTATTCTGAAAAACCACCAAGGAGTGAAGGGAGAAGTGGGAGAACTCGCCTAGGGTTCATCAATTTCATCTTCTCCTCTACCAATTCTTGTAAGTATGTTACTTTAACAATGTTTTCTTGTAATGTTACGAACTTGAATGGCTAGAAGCCTTCCTCTAGGGTTGAAGCCATGAGTTATTAGTGTGTTTTTTACGAATTTGCATTGGAATTAAGTTATTGATTGTTGTTTTGTCTTGCATTCTTAATTATGGTTGTTTTTATGATTGATCACCATGAAAACACACACGTTAAACTTAGGCAAATGCTTGAGAAAGCAAACTTAGGGAAGAACATAAGAATGTAGGAAGCAAGTTCTTGTCTTTTGATAAGATTTTGTGGTTAGGATAGAAATATACCTAATACCTTGCTTGGTTGATAAAATGGGAAGAGAGAAAGACACCGGCTTAGATTTGTCATTCCACCACTCGCAAAAGTAGTTGTGAAGCTAAGTTTTGTTAAATGGTTGGAGGTATGAAAGTACCCTAATCAATGGCATAACCCCATAAACCACATCCACGTAGTTAATTGCCCACGAACTAGAATTAGAATCCTCGCTCACAATGTAGTAGTGTGGCTAGTTTGTCGTGTTTAGAGGTTCAGAAGACCATGAACATGCAATTCTAATTATGTGAGACAACAATTGATAGTTTCATACTTAAACCATTGCAAATCGTAGTATCGCATGATTATCCGGTTTTAACTCTATGTTGCTCCTTGAATGAATTCAAAGTATTTCGTTGAGCACATTTAGACTTAATTAAACTCTATCGAAAACTTCTATAATCAACACTTGCGGCATTTAATATTACACTTGAACTTGATAGTTAACTGAATTGGTCATGTTCCTGTGGGTTCGACATCCGGCTTTTAAAAAGGGCCACTATATTACTTGAACAACTCGTATACTTGCGGGAACAACAATGTGGATGTTCACGGACCATAAGAGCCTTTAGTATGTATTTACTCAGAAGGACCTAAATTTGCAGCAAAGGAGATGGCTAGAACTTCTCAAGGACTACGACATGAGTGTCCTTTATCATTCGGTCAAGGCCAATGTAGTGGTGGATGCTCTTAGTAGGCTGTCAATGGAGAGTGTGTCTCATGTAGAGAATGGGAGAAAGGAGTTGGTGAAGGATGTCCATATGATTTCTCATTTTTATGGATTCGATGGATGGTGGGGTTATTATTCAGAATGGGTCGGAATCTTCATTAGTGATAGAATTCAAAGCTAGGCAAGATGAGGAACCTATCCTAGTGAAGCTGAAGGAAGCAGTCTAGAATTAGAAAGTGGAGGTTTTCTCCCAAGGAGGAGATAGGGTACTCCGATATCAGGGTCGATTGTGTGTTCCAGCAATAGATAACTTTAGAGAGTAGATGTTGAGCAAGGATTATGGATCTCAATACTTTATCCCTCAAGGTGCCACCAAGATGTACCGTGATCTATGGGAAGTCTATTAGTGGAATGACATGAAGAAGGACATAGAGGAATTTGTCACTAAGTGCCTGAATTACCATCAAGTTGAAGGTCGAGCATTAGAGGCCAGGAGGTATGCTTCAATATATTAGAATTCCTACTTGAAAGTGGGAAGAGATCAATATGTACTTCATCACAGGTTTGCCTCGTACATGCCAATAGTGTGACTCTATATGTGTAATTGTGGACAGATTGACCAAATCAGCCCATTTTCTATTGGTCAACTACTGATTCAGCTGAGGATTATGCTAGGTTGTATATTCGGGAGTTGGTTTAGTTGCATGTAGTTCCCTTGTCTATCATCTCAGATAGGGGTACTCAGTTCACCTCTCAGTTTTGGAGGTCGTTTCAGAAGGGCCTTGGTACACAAGTAAAGCTTAGCACAACTTTTTACACGTAAACAGATGGTGGGGCCGAGCAGACTATTCATATTCTTGAGGACATGTAGAAAGCGTGTGTGATTGATTTCAAGGGTCGTTAGGATGATTACTTGCCTCTCATCGAGTCTTCCTACAGTAATAGTCATCACTCCAGCATTCGATGACCCATTTGAGGCTCTTTATAGGCGAAGTTATAGATCACCTATTGGATGGTTTGAGATAGGTGAAGCAACGTTGATAGGTATAGATTCCGTTCATGGGGCCATAGAGAAAGTTTAACTCATTAGAAAAAGACTGAAAACAGCTCAGAGTTGTCAAAAATCTTATGTGGATGTTAGGAGGAGAGAGATTGAGTTTGAGGTTGATAATTGGGTGTTTCTGAAGGTGTCTCCCATGAAGGGAGTTATGAGATTCGGTAAGAAAGGGAAGTTTAGTCCCTAATATATTGGTCCTTATAAGATTCTAAGGTGAGTTGGCAAGGTGGCATATGAGTTGGAGCTACCAGCAAAGCTAGCTTCGGTGCATCCAATTTTTCATGTATCTTTGTTGAAGAAGTTCATTAGTTACCTAGTCTTAGTTGTTCTATAGAGAGCATTGGTGCGAAGGAAAGCCTTATCTATGAGGAGGTTCTGGTTGAGATCCTTGATCATCAAGTTCGGAAGTTGAGGAACAAGGAAGTAGCTTCAGTGTAGGTTTTATGGAGAAATTAGCTTGTTGAAGGAGCTACATGTCAAGCCGAAGAAGATATAATGGCTAGATACCCGCATCTTTTCCCTTTCGGCTCAGTACCAGCATGAGGTACCAGTTTCCTCCTTAGTAATCTATTTAATTTCATGTCAAGTTTATGTCTCTCGACTCCATTCATGTTATTGCATGTATGTATGTTTCATGAAATCGGTTCAATTATGTAAATCAGTCTGGAGTCAATCACTCTATCAGTTTTCATCCGTGGTCGTTCAGTTTTGGGATTGCAGTTCTTCCTCTAGCTTTTTAGTATGCTTAATCTACATTCGAGGATGAACGTTCTCAAGGGGGAGATAATGTAACATCCCAAAAGTCTCTCAGATCATACCTGATACTTCCAGCAGAAAATGGCACCAGAGTCACAGAACGACTCAAGGAATGAGTCATTGTGAGGAGCAACGACCCATTGTGTGCCTCATTGTAAGCCCTCAATTAAAGCTTCCCAGAGACAATGAGTCACGTGATGACTCATTAGTCCATGTAATGGGTCATCCTAAGGGGTCACTAAGTGAAGTTCATAAAGGGGTCAAATTTGATTCAGAAACAGCGAAAGGATACCACGACTCATTGGAGCATATAACGACCCGTGGTATTGGTACATTGGAAGGATTTCAGAATCAGGGCAGGTGTGACAGTAGTGAAAATGAGAGGAGTGATGAGTCATTTTTACATATGAAGACTCATCCTGTCTAGCTGTTGGTTGAGAAAGCAGAAGAGTAACAAAAGTACTCCCGAATCAACAGGTGGATCCAACAAGTTGTCAAGTCTGACAACGACTCGTTGAATGGGTTGTTGCAGCTGACAATCAGGAATTCTAATGCATTTTTAGGGGTATTTTTATAAATTTCTAAGCTTCTAACCCCTAAGTGACGTCATTTTGGTTTTCTTAAAGAGTGTTTTAAGGGGATTAATCTATCCTAAGTCCTTATGCCCTCATAACTTCATTAGATTTGAAATCCTCTTCCAAGATCAAGCTAGGGTTCATCATCAAATTCTCTTCCAATCATCTTAGGTGTTCAAGGAACACTTAGAAATCATTCAACTGGGGTATATAGGGCCATGAATGGGGGATTTCTTCCACCCTCATACCCAATTTCTTCACTAACTCATGAATTCAAGTCTCCAATCAAGTTTATCGAAAGTTCTAGGGTTTAACCCAAATCCATGCAATTATCCATGTTATCTCTATGGGTTCAATTCTCTCATGTTTCAATTAATGATTTAAGGATACTAGGGCAGATTTTACTCTTAATTTACTTACTAATTCATAATTTCAAGTTTATGAAAATTATGCCCTAATATGCATGATTTATGAAATTCAAGTTGTGAGCCAATGATTTCACGTCTATTAAGATTCAAGCTATGAATTATGATTTCGATGCATATTTTCTACTAACATTTCTCATGAATCTATGATTTACAAAATATGGTGATTACGCAAGTATGCATGCCTTTTTGAATATCAAGTTTATAATCATGGCCGACTCATGGGCCTATTTTATGGCTAGTTCACTTATTTTAAGCATTTTTATAAATCTCATGATTTCAACTGGGCCATGTACTTTAAGTATATTTATAATTATGGTATGAGCACTCTATATATTTTGAGAGTAGTATTTAATACTGAGTAGACTAGGGTTCCAGCGCACCCAGGTCTCAGTACTACGTGCCAATGTAGCCATGACTGGGTCCTCCACGAGAGTGTTTTTCATGCTCGTATGGGTTACCCATGAGTGATATAACGCCTTTTTATGGTTCTACCCTTATCAAGATATGAACAGCCTCCCGACTAGGGATTTATAAGTCAAGCTTCATGTATGCTCACATGGGGTATATCGATTATAAGACTTTCCCACTGTTCCTCATGCTTTTACTTACTCATGTTCATAACATATGATGTTATTTTTATAGCATATTTAACCTATGGATCAGTTTGTGAGCTTTCACTTATGCTTTCAAGCATGACAATTTATATGATTTCTATTCCTAAACTTTGGGTCATTACGTTCAGATACGATGAGTAGCTTATGAATATGTATATTTCAGATATATAGTTTTCGCATGCTTTCTTTAATCTCATGATCTTTCTTGATTATACTCATGATTTCAGACTAACGTTTTACTAAAATGTTTTACTTGCATTACATACTCAGTATATTCAAAGTACTAACCGCATATTCTATGTTATATCGTCTCTTGATATAGGTTTAGGTGATCCCTTCCAGTCTCTTCATTAGCTCGCTCCTGCCCAAACCGGCCAATTTTTCCCCAGTCTTGGTGAATCCTCTTCATTCAAGGACATCTATCAGTTTATGTGTTATGCATTATTTTAGTTTCAGACTTGGAGTTAGCCGGGGGTATGTCCTAACAGCTCATCAAATAGTAGAGGCTTCAGACATAGAGTTAGCATGTACATCTTTGCGACTCAGCATTGTATTATTGTTACTCTTCACATGCTTTATGGTATATAGACTTCCGCCTATCCATGCTTATGTTTAATTTCCGCTTGATTATGCCCTTAAGTCATGCTATGTGTTCGGTGCGTTGTTGGGATTATAAAACCGACACGCAAGTGCACGTGGTCAAACAAGTAATAAAGTGGCTAAGTAAGCCAAGTATCGATCCAAGGAGGCTCAGGGTATGTAAAATTGCCTAAGTATACTATATTCTTATTTTACTTCTAACTATGCTAACAACAATGTAACCAACAGTTAATTGAGTTTTTGTTTATAAAATATATACTAAAACTATTAACAATTATTTACTATGAATTTAAACTATGGATATGAGCATGCCAAGGTTAAGAACAAGTAATGAATTCGATTGTAATAATAATTCGGTTAATCTCTTCTTCATGTTGCTAGCCAAGAACATTAGCCTAGAAATTAAAACTCTCGTATTTAATTTCACTTAAGAATCATAAACCATTCGTCTACATTTCTGTGATCAAATGTAATTTAGGACCTAGCAATACAATTCCGGTTCCTCAATTGACTAATACGGCTTTCAAGTATATTTCTATCAGGAAAGCACATCAAAACCCAATTTTCCCAAATCAAGTTAAGAACAATACCCTATTAATTCACAATTTTCCAATTTCTTGCTCTCTCGAGTGAAATTGGACTTTTTAGATGTAAAATTAATGTCGGCCAAGAACTAATGCAGTAAGAACAAGAATTAATAGAACAACATGAAAGAAGAAGAAGAAAACCATATCATTTACAATCAAAATTCACTACACATGTTCAAAACCTTAGCAAGGAAGAGAATTAGCCACTCATTTGTGGATTGATCATCCTAAAACAAGTGTAAATCATACATACAATTGATTGAAAGAAGAAAGGAAGAGAAGAAATCTCTTAGCTTTTTCGTCCCTCAACTGCTGCTAACCCACGTCCTAGCTCCACCAAGTCTGAACTAAAACTGGACTCCTTAAAATAAACCTAAGTGTGCTATTTATACTAGAGGGAAATTTTTCCCGGAATAACAAGCAACGTGTCACGGAGGTCAACGCGGAGCACTGCCTCCGTGACACGGCGTGGACGCGGACCTTCACTGGAAATCCAGGGTCCGGTAAATTAGCCTCAACGTGGCATGGAGGCCAACGCGGAGGCCTATCTCCGTGCCACGGAGCTGTCGCGAGGCCTCACTGGAATTTGCCATTTAATTCCCTCTCCAGGCAGTGTGCCTCCGCGATGGTAGCGTGGCACGGCTCCATCGCGGAGCCCCTATAATTTGTGCATTCCAATGTCTTTTCCACGCTCGTATCCAAGTCCAACTCCGATATAGTTCCAACATGCATTTTAGCTCCTAAAAATCATATTTACCTGCAAAACAAATGCTAATCATGTTGGTTAGTATAAATTCACATTTTATTACCAATTACATGAGAATATATACACATTGCACACAAACAAGGCGAAAATAATACGTTTGAGTATCACTTGGGCATATAAATCTGCCCAAGATCACTATGTATGTACTATGGGTTAACTTGGAGCTATTCATGGTTCTAGGTCTCATGTCGCGACCCAGGATTCATGCTCGGGTCGTGAAATCTTTGTTTGATTATTATATTAAGAAAGGGTCAAAAGACTCTTTGTTTGCGCTATCTTCACCTACTTCATCTAGTGACTCATTAAGTATATTTAGTGTGAGTGATTATGACAACTTTCAAAAAAGAGGAACAATGAGAACAAAACAACACTTTGAGAGGCATAAAGAAGTTAGTGGAGGTGCAAATAGAAAATCAGAGATGGATAAATATCCTGGTGAAGATGTTGAGCCAGAGGTAGATGATTTTGATATATTGATATGGTGAAAAGTTAATGAGTCGAGATTTTCCATTCTTGTGAAGATGGCTCGTGATATGTTAGCCATTCCCCTTTTAAGTGTCGCATCAAAATGTGCATTCAACACAGGAGGTCACATTTTTGATCCATTTAGGAGTTCATTGACTCCTAAACTAGTGAAACCTCTTATTTGTCTTTAAGATTAACTTAAAAGTGAACCTATTCCTATTAAAGTTGAGGAAGATTTATAGTTTCTTGAGCAACTTGAACTTGGTAAGAATTTTGTATTTTATGTTCATTACATTAAAAATAATTTTATATTATGTTGCACAACAAGTTCTTTCATATTTTTTTTAGATATTGCTAGTAGTGGAAATGGTCTAGTATTGTTGATATTTAGTTGCAACTACCAACTAGTGACATGTATAATAAGTAGAAAACTTCTATATATAATAACTTGTTTAGCAATTTTATATATCCTAGAATTATTTCATTATCACTTGTATTTGGCTTATAATTTTTATTGTTAAGGTTTGATCATGCCACCAAAATATCGGTCAGCTGTTTTGGATCACTTTAAAATGGTGGAGGAAATTAAAAAGTGTGCATGATAAAATATATTCATTATGGTCAAAGTTATCGTTATCACTGGAATTCAAATTGGACATATCATCTACAGAAACATGTTGACAAGTGTCTTGAAAAAATAACAAAGAAGGTCATTGACGTTGCAACAGTGATTTTGATTTATTATGATGTTTTATTTTGAAGTTTAGACTATGCAGTTGATTTTAATTACTGAAGTATTGAATAGTCTTTCGATTATGTATGAATTTATGTATTATGTACTTGAATTAGATATTTGGGTATTATGTATATGAATTGATTGTTTGGAAAGTGGCATGTGTCTTGTGTTGTATGGGTATGTAGTTGTCTGTAATATTTAATATAATATTGGTGTGGAGTGTAGACTGTGGCAGTGTGTGGTGTGGTGCACTGGTGTGTGCACATATATTATATAGTTCTTGGTGTGGTGGTGTCATATAGTGCTTGGTGATAACTGACTAGGTATGGTGCTTGACTTCTTGGTGTGAGCATAAATATTATATAGTGCAGTAAGGGCACTGCTTGGTGGAGAATGATCTTGGGCAAATTTATATGCCCAAGTGATACTCAAAAGTACCATTTTTGCCTTGTTTATCTATCAATGTGTATACATTCTCATGTAATTGGTAATAAAATGTGAATTTATACTAACCAACATGATTAGCATTGTTTTGCAGATAAAATATGATTTCGGGAAGCTAAAATGCATGTTGGATGATATCGTAGTTGGACTTGGATGCGAGTAAGGGAAAAGGCATTGGACAGCATGAATTAAAGGGGCTCCGCGATGGAGCCGTGTCACGCTGCCATCGCGGAGGCATTCTTCCTAGATGGGGAAAATTCGCCCAAATTCCAGAGAGGGTCCGCGTTTGCTCTGTGGCACGGAGCCAGTGCTCCGCGATGCACGCCGTGCCACGTTGAGCATAAATTCCCGGACCCCCAGTTCCAGTGAGGGTCCGCGTTCGTAGCGTGTCACGGAGGCAGTGCTCCGCGATGCACTCCGTGACACGTTGCTCATTATTCTAGGAAAAATTCCCAGCAGTATAAATAGAACACTTAGGTTCATTTTTTAATATTCTGACTTGGTGGAGCAAGGACGTGGGTTACAGACAGTTGAGGGACGAAAATATCAGGGTTTTTTCTCTCTTTCTTTCTTCTTTGATTCAATTGCTTGTATAATTAACACTCATTTTATGATGTTTAATCCACAAATGAGTGGCTAATTCCTCTCCTTGCTGAGGTTGTGAACAATTGTAATGAAATTTGATCATTGATTCTTTGGTTTTTCATCTTTTCTTCCTTGTTCTATTAATTCTTGTTCTTACTGCATTAGTGTGTGGCCTACATTAATGTACATCTAAAATGTCTGGTTTCACTCGAGAGAGCAAGAAATTGGAAAGTTGTGAATTAATAGGATATGTTCATTACTTGGTTTGGGAAAATTGAGTCTTGATTTGCTTTCAGGATAGAAATATACCTGAAAGTCATATTAGTCAATTTAGGAACTGGAATTGTATGGCTAGGACATGAATTGCATTTGATCACAGAAATGTAGACGGATGGTTCATGATTCTTAAGTGAGGTTAAATACGAGAGTTTTAATCTCTTGGAAAATGTTCTTGACTAGCAACAGGAGGAAAAGATTAACCAATTTATGATGATAATCAATTTCATTACATGTTCGTTTAACCTCAGCATGCTTTCATTCATAGTTCAGATTCAAAGTAGATAATTGTTCTTAGTTTTAGTATAAAATTTATAAAACAAACTATCAACTTTTTGGTTACACTGTTGTCTGCATTTTTAGAAGTAAAATATAGTACACTTGAGCAAATTGCACTTCATCCAAGTCTCTGTGGGATTGATACTTGGCTTACTAAAGCCACTTACTACTTGTTCGACCACGTGCACTTGCGTGTCATTTTATATACCCACAATCACGCGAACAAGTTTTTGGCGCCGTTGCCGGGGATTTGGCAATTGGTGAATTTGTTTTAAGTGTTAATTTACTATATTTTTATTTTCTTAAGTGTTGACAACTTGGTCTTGGCCTGTATTTTGCAGACTTAATTGCTGTTGAACACTGGCAAGAGACAAGGAGCTGGTGGAATCGTATATAGAGCCAGAAAGAATATTTCACAGAAAACAAAGAGAAGCTCTACAAAGAAAGCTGCAGTTGCTCAGACAGACGATCATGGAGCAACAACAGAATCCACCAGTAGTACGGGCAGTGTTAGTGCCCGAAGAAGCAGCAGCTCGGCCGGTTCGCGAGGTGGCAATCCCACATGCCAATAATGTTACATCGAGTATCCACAAATTAGAGCCCGGAGGGAGATTTGAACTTAAACAGAATATGGTGCAGTTGTTGCACACTAGTGGGCAATTTACCGGTCTCCCTCATGAAGATCCACAGCAGCATCTCCAAAATTTTTTGGAGATAAGTGACACTTACATACCCCGCTGGAGTGTCATCAGACTATGTCCGGCTTACATTGTTCCCATTCTCATTATTGGGAGAAGCCAAGAGGTGGTTGAAAGTTGAGCCACCGAATTCTATTTCTACGTGGATTGATCTTGCACGGAAGTTCTTGATAAGGTTTTTTCCCTCTGGTAAAACAGCAAGACTTAGAAGTCAAATTCTATGTTTCAAACAGAGGGAGGGAGAAAACTTATATCAGGCCTGGGAGAGATTTAAATCCATGTTGCGGGATTGTCCTCATCATCATCAGTCCAATGATGTGCTGATGCACACATTTATTGAGGGTTTGGAACCCCACACCAAAATATTCCTAGACTCAGCAGCTGGAGGGCAAGCGCTGGAGAAGACTTATCAGGAGCTGTATACCTTGTTGAACCGGATTTCACAGGGCAATCCAGAATGGAATGCTAATTAATCAAGAGGTGGGACAAGGAAAGCAGCAGGAGTGCTTGAAGTGGATGGGTTCACAGCTATCGCTGCACAGATAGCTGCATTGCAAAATCAACTTAACACCCACTTCAGCAACATGACATTGAACCAGCCTCAAGCCCCAGTTAATGCAGTACAGCAGATGTGGTGTGAAGTGTGTGGAAGCAGTGAGCACTCAGCTGAGTGTTGTGGAGCCAATCCTGACTCGGTAAACTTTGTAGGTAATGCACAAAGGAACCACCAGCAGTATGGTAGTATCTACAACTCCAATTGGAGGAATCATCCTAATTTCTCATGGGGTTGCAACAACAATCAGGGCCAAAGTTCGGGTCAGGGTGTGCAAAGGAACCAAGGAGGGCAGCAGAATTATCAAGCTCAATTCAGGAACAACAATGCACCTCCTCCACCACCATCACCCAGCATTGAGGAGATGTTCAAGACCATGATAGCTAACCAAGCTCAATTGCAGGCTGACTATGTGAAATTGGCAGCCGAAGTGAAAAACAACCAGTTAGCTACCAAGGCACTTGAATATCAGTTTAGGCAATTTGCTAGTGCCCAAAATACAAGGCCTAGAGGAGGACTGCCAAGCGACACGGATCCCAATCCCAAGCAGGTAAATGTAGTGACCACAAGGAGTGGTTTGCAGCTGAAAGAGGTGGAACCAGAAAGACCACCTCAACAGTCGGGAGCAGCAGAAGTTAAGAGGGAGCACAGTTCCGAAAGGGGGAAGACTAAAGAAGCTGAATTAGAAAGACCTCCACCCCCGTTCCCTCAACGACTAAAGAAACACAAGGAGTAGGCGTGTTTCAAAAAATTCATGGAGGTGCTGAAACAGGTACATGTTAACTTAGCTCTTGTTGATGTCTTGCAGGGAGTGCCAAAATATGCTAAGTATATAAAGGACATCGTGGCAAACAAAAGTCGGTTGACTGAGTATGCTACGGTGGCTCTAACAGAGGAGTGCACTTCCCGGATTCAAAATAGACTGCCCACAAAGCTAAAAGACCCTGGGAGTTTTACTATCCAGATTACTATTGGGCAGAGCATCCGAGCTCGTGGATTGTGTGACTTAGGAGCGAGCATAAATTTGATGCCATCTTCGATATTCAGAAAGTTGGGCCTAGGGAGTCCTAGACCCACAACGGTAATCTTGCAGTTGACGGATTGATCCTTAGCCAGGCCGGATGGCATTGTTGACGACGTTCTGGTGCAAGTTGGCTCCCTAATTTTCCCGGTAGATTTTGTTGTGATAGATTTTGAACCAGACGCGGAAGTCCCATTTATTTTGGGACGTCCCTTCCTGGAAACCGGGAAAGCACTAATCGACGTAGCTGCGGGGCAGCTAACAATGCGAGCACATGACAAGGTAGAGGTGTTCGATGTGTACAAGGCACCCAAGCTCTCGACGGTGCATGAAGAACTCTCGGTGATCAATGTGATTGATCAATGTGATTGATCAAGGTGATGATAAGCATATGGAGGATTCCCGAGAGTTAATGGGAAAACCACCGGAAAGGTGTAAGCACTACTGGGGGGAGGACGGTGATCGAGAGAAATCGTCCATCACCCTAACGGACAATTGAGCTTAAACGACGTCGAGCCGCGATGGTAAACTAGGCGCTGCACGGGAGGCAACCCGTGAAAAATTTTTTCTTTCATTTTGTAAAGTGTAAATAGATTTTCCTTTTTCTTTTTCTTGAATTACTACAAAATTTTTCGTTTTAGTTTTTGTTTTATTTGTATTAGAGTGAAACTTATAATTCTAATCAATTTTGTATAGTGAGATGAATTCTAGGTCAAACAGAGAAAAATACGCACGGAATCGCGAAGGAAAAGTTGAAGTATGAAAAATTAATAAAAAGTGGAAAACAGTGAGCAGGGGCGATAGTTCCGTGTCACAGAGGTGGACCTCCGCGTTACCCTCCGTGACACGTTGAGGTATAACCCGGAAATTCTAAAAATTTCCAGAATGGTCTCGCGATGGCTCCGTGTCACGGAGGTAGTGCACCGTGATGCACTCCATGACACGTTGCCTTGTATATCGCAATGGGTCACACCGGGTCACCGGGTGACCCGCGCGATTTTCTTACTTTTTAACCCCGAAACCCTTCCCTTTTCCCTCATTTTCTAATCCCTCCGTGACCAAACCACCCAAAACCCATCCCCCATCAACGTGACATGGAGTAAGGCAAGAAATTCACCGAGTTTTCTTCGATTCTTCAAAGTCAAGGTATGTTTTTTCGATTCCCTCTCAAATTCTTGTCGATTTTCTTCGATTTTGAACATGGGAGGTGAGCTAAATTGCCCTACATAGTAATTAATCATGAATTCGAGTTAATTTTTGTTGATGAATGTTCGGAATGTCATTATGATTACTTGAACTTGTCGATTGCATAACTTATTCGAATTTGATTGATAATCTCAATTCTAGGGCTTGTTTGTTGAATTTGAAGTTGAAAGTGTGTTGAAATTGTGAATTTTATGCCGGGATGTACATGTTGAATGAGATGAGTCGATGTACAAATTGTTAGGATGTTAATAGAACGACGGATTCTCGGGTTGGGGAAATGTTGAAATTGGTAAGAATTTGGTTGGTTGTATAGGTTCATGTAGATAAATTTTTGTTGTTGTTTTTGTTTCTTTGTTTTTCTTTGCTAAGTGTGATGGGTTAAAATGCTAGCGATGGTAGTGATTGTGATTAGCTGTACGAAGTCTGAGTAGTACGCAGAAGTTATACCGTCGAATTTTTTGAACGCACTAAGCATGATTGTATAGTTGTCTATTGTGTGTAAATAAAGATAATCTTGTCGTAGTGTTGTAACTGTAGCTAAGGACTAAGTGTGGGGTAACCTAGCGTAACCCTACCTTAGCCAAAGTTAATATCCGTTAGCTTAACATTGATCTTGTTTACTTGGGTTGACAGGTAAAATGGCAAGCCAGCAAGATAAAGGAAAAGGCGCGTCAACTTCAGGCGCCGGAAGGAAACGAATCAGACTGGGCACAACAGTCCCAGCTGCACCAGCAGTTCCACGCGGCCAGCGCCGCCAGTACGGAACAAGATGGGTGACCGATGAGGGGAAAAAGTGGTACACCAAGCACAAAGAAAACAAATATTTCCCCGAGGAGCATATAGCACGAGAACCATTGGCACAGGAGTTCCCTAGAATGGTCCACCGGATTGAGGCAGCTGGGCTCAAGTTCATCTTTGAAAAGCCTAAGGAATGCAATCTGCACTTGGTTCGGGAGTTCTATGCTAATTGGAACCCGACGATCAGGAGTCACACCATCAAGATCAGAGGGCAAATAGTCACTCTAGAGCCCCACCACCTCAATGCCATCATAGGAGCGCGGGACACAGACGCCCACGTACTCCGACAGCTGAACATTACCCCACCGTATGCGGACATCAGACACACGTTGTGTGGGACCCGATCAACAACTAGATGGAGCAGACACAAATAGAGGGGCTACCACCAGATGTTGCCCTATTCACAGATGAACAGGGAAGCCCGAATCTGGCTGAAGATAGTCTGCTCATGCCTAATCCAGGGGGTACATATGACAGATGTAACCCGGGATCATGTATGCCTGGTGTACGCCCTGATGAAAGGGCTAGAGATCAATGTCGGGGCGGTTATTATATCCGCCATGAAGAGAGCCCGGTTGCACCAGGGGCACAGGTATGGCTTTGGTGGACTACTGACCACCTTTCTCAGGGGCCTCGATGTTGAGGAGGAGGCCCTTGACTATATCCCGCAGTTGGAGCGGCGGGCCTTAGACGTTACTAAAACTAAGGCTCCCGATACCACCCATGGGCCAGTGCTTACACTTGGCAAGAGACATGCTCGTGATGACCAGTATATGGCTCGGATGTATGGGATGCAGATGCTACAGCTGAGGATAGGTGGGAGGCCGGCGACAGAGGAGGAGCTATGGCAGCTCGAGCTAGACTACCCTTTTGGCGAAAACGCCAGGGCTCTATGCCGAGTAGGGCCAGCATTTGTAGAGCCCACAGATGATGATGTCCCCACAGATGAGGAGACACGTCGGGAGGACTCCGATGTGGAGTCCGATGATGACGATGGAGGCGACTCGGATATGGGAGATGAAGCAGCAGCACCCGACGAAGAAGTGGAATACTTTGTTTGATCAGGGAGTTCCACCACCCGAATTTATGCTATTTGAATTTTTGTGAACACTGGGAACAGTGTTCGAACTAAGTGTGGGGTGGGAGTAGTTAGGTGTTAGGATGGGCTGTTTTGTTTGTATGCTCTCTTCTGTTGTCATGTGCGTTGTTTGTCCCTGTGAGTGTGAATTGTTAAGTTGTTATGTATTTGTAAATATTTGTTAAATTGATGTGTGTTGCTGAATGTTGCTAGCTGATTCTGATTCTGTACATTTCGTTATCGAAATGATCGATATTTTTTAAAAAATTTAAAATAGTTTGTAAATTTTAAAATATTTTGTAAATAATTTTTCTATCGAAATGATCGATATTTTCAACATTTTTCTAATTTTGGATTTCTCGGCGTTTGTTTTCGGTTCTTCTACCGAGAATAGTCCCATTGAACCAACGTCTTAAGTAGTGACCATTCCCTATGATGGATGGATGACGACCGTCTTAAGGGAAATGTAGTCGTTAGGAGTAGATTTTTTTCAATTATTTTTCAATTTTTCAATTTTTCCTTGGTGGATTGCATCCCGAAACCTGTAGTTACTCTATGGTTGTGAAATTCTGGTTGCGTGTTGTGCATGATATTCAAAATGCAAAGGTGATTCATATGAAAACATGCAAATTTGTAAATATGTTGAGATACCTAGGCTGTAGAGTTCGATTCAGTGTGATTGAGGCTTAATTTTGAATTCCTGTAATTAGCTGATTGAAGAGTCTGTGAATACATCTTGAATCGAGCATGTGCAAAAAGTGTGAAGTGAGGT
The DNA here is from genome assembly GCA_035772735.1 of Datura wrightii. Lineage (NCBI taxonomy): Eukaryota > Viridiplantae > Streptophyta > Magnoliopsida > Solanales > Solanaceae > Datura > Datura wrightii. The sequence continues at coordinate 131,928,718 of JASDFA010000006.1, forward strand.
GTTGATATTCCATGCTATTATGAAGTGTCTAGAACTTGCCTGGTGTGTGTACAAAACGAAATGAAGGAGGTGTATTGTAGGAAAGGATGTAGGCATTTCTTTGTTTTAACCGAGAGTTTCTATTTTTTTTCCTTGTCATACCCCCCTGTGATTGTATACCCTAGTCAGCCCGTTGAGCCTTTAGCCTATTATTTTTTCTTTTGTCCAAAAAGTGTAAACCGAGCTTAATTCCTTCTTTTCATTAGCCGTAAAGTCTATAAAAAACTCTTAAGCGCTTAAGAAGAGAAAATCATTTTCCCAAAGTGTCAAAGAGTGAGAATGGTGAAAAGAAAAAGAAAAGTAGAGTGATAGAAGAAAAGAAAAGGTTGAAGGTGCACTTGCTATAAATAAACGATAATGAAGGTGCGTGAACAATCTTTGTTGTTGTGTCAAGTGTGCTTAATGCAATGGTCCATACTAAAGAAAATCCTCAAGAATGGGATGATGAAAAAAAAAAAGAAACAATGTCCATGAGTTGATGGGATGTGTTGAAAAGGCGCTTCAGGATGCTAGTGGCTATTATTGGCTAATCCAATATTTACTAGTTCTGTAGCTTCCATTACAACCCGTTAAAGTCCTACGTGATCTTACATCGCACTTCTTTATATTAGTGGAGTAATACACTAAGGGCAAGCTTATGGGTCATGACATGATGCATGTGAATTCTTTTGGGAGAGAGAGTGAAATTGTGTGTACATGCCCCTGTTTGAATGTTTGTGAGTCATATGAGCAAAAAGGGGAAGATTCTCTTGAGTTGTGAGGGCACATGCTTGATGAAAGATTAATTTTCGTGTCGGATATCTTGATCAGCTGATTTGCATGAGTTTGCAGATATCGAGAGTCGATTCTTAAAGTCTAGGAGGTCTTAATGTATTGAAGGTCATTGCATTGATAAGACCATGCATGTTTTCTTAATGATTTGCCGTATTGAATAATCGGTATAACCGTAGCTTAAATTGTCGAACCAAAGTAGCGAGGTTGGGATGTAAATTGCATGAATTGTATGTTTGTTGTTCGAGGACGAACAAGGATTTAAGTGTGGGGTAAGTGATCTTGGGCAAATTTATATGCCCAAGTGATACTCAAAAGTACCATTTTCGCCTTGTTTATCTATCAATGTGTATACATTCTCATGTAATTGGTAATAAAATGTGAATTTATACTAACCAACATGATTAGCATTGTTTTGCAGGTAAAATGTGATTTCGGGAAGCTAAAATACATGTTGGATGATATCGGAGTTGGACTTGGATGCGAGCAAGGGAAAAGGCATTGAACAGCATGAATTAAAGGGGCTCTGCGATGGAGCTGTGTCACGCTGCCATCGTAGAGGCATTCTGCCTGGATGGGGAAAATTCGCCCAAATTCCATAGAGGGTCCGCATTTGCTCAGTGGCACGGAGCCAGTGCTCCGCGATGCACGTCGTGCCACGATGAGCCTAAATTCCAGGACCCCCAGTTCCAGTGAGGGTCCGCGTTCGTAGCGTGTCACGGAGGCAGTGCTCCGCGATGCGCTCCGTGACACGTTGCTCGTTATTTCGGGAAAAATTCCCAGCAGTATAAATAGAACACTTAGGTTCATTTTTTTAATATTCTGACTTGGTGGAGCAAGGACGTGGGTTACAGGCAGTTGAGGGACAAAAATATCAGGGTTTTTTCTCTCTTTCTTTCTTCTTTGATTCAATTGCTTGTATAATTAACACTCATTTTATGATGTTTAATCCATAAATGAGTGGCTAATTCCTCTCCTTGCTGAGGTTGTGAACAATTGTAATGAAATTTGATCATTGATTCTTTTCTTCCTTGTTGTTCTATTAATTCTTGTTCTTACTGCATTAGTGTGTGGCCTACATTAATGTACATCTAAAAAGTCCGGTTTCACTCGAGAGAGCAAGAAATTGGAAAGTTGTGAATTAATAGGATATGTTCATTACTTGGTTTGGGAAAATTGAGTCTTGATTTGCTTTCAGGATAGAAATATACTTGAAAGTCGTATTAGTCAATTTAGGAACCGGAATTGTATGGCTAGGACATGAATTGCATTTGATCACAGAAATGTAGACGGATGGTTCGTGATTCTTAAGTGAGGTTAAATACGAGAGTTTTAATCTCTTGGCAAATGTTCTTGACTAGCAACAGGAGGAAAAGATTAACCAATTTATGATGATAATCAATTTCATTACATGTTCGTTTAACCTCAGCATGCTTTCATTCATAGTTCAGATTCAAAGTAGATAATTGTTCTTAGTTTTAGTATAAAATTTATAAAACAAACTATCAACTTTTTGGTTACACTGTTGTCTATATTTTTAGAAGTAAAATATAGTACACTTGAGCAAATTGCACTTCATCCAAGTCTCTGTGGGATCGATACTTGGCTTACTAAAGCCACTTACTACTTGTTCGACCACGTGCACTTGCGTGTCGTTTTATATACCCACAATCACGCGAATAGAGAACTGTCGAATTGGGGATGTATTGTTGCTGGATATTTTGGTCTGGGTAGTGGGCATGGCTTGGAATGGAAGCTTGGTGTATTGCACCGCTGCAGGTTGCTTTGTGTGTGGTTGTATGGCTGGTTTGTAAAATTAAAAATCGAAAATAAATTAACTGAATCGAAATTGTAAAAATTGAACCAAACTAAAATTATTTCAGTTCAATTTTGGTTATTAATTTTACAAATCGAAAATCAACAATATCAAACTGAATTGACTGAACACCCACTCCTAGTCGGAATCAGGGCCAAGAGTCAGAGTTGGGGTGGGGGTCGGGAGTTGAGGACGGGGGGTAGGAGGCCAGGAGTCAAGGTCGAGGTTGAGAGTCGTGATCATAGGTTAGGTCAAGGTTGGGAGTCAGTGTTGGGGTCATAGTGGGGATTGGGGGTGAGGGGTTGATGTCGGAGTTAAGGTTGGGAGTGGGGGTCAAGTGTTGAGGTAGGGATTTGATGCCAAATTTAGAGTGAGGGATCAAGGTCAGGGTCTGGTATAGAGGTCAAGAGTCAAAGTCGATTTTGAGGCTGGAAATTATGGGGTCGTGATCGAGTATTGAGGTTATGATTCTAGGTCAGGGATCGGGGTTGGAGTCAGAAATCATGGTGGCAAATTTGGGTCGAAGTCAAGATCGGGCGTAGGGGTTAGAGTGGAGGTCAGGGTTAAGAGTCGGGATTAAGGTTGAGGGTTAAAGTCAAGTTCGGGGTCAGAGTCGGGGTTCGTGATTGGGGTCGAAGGTCAGAGTTGAGGTCGGGAGTTGAGCTCGATGGTTGAGGTCGGGGGTTAGGATCGAGGGTCGGGGTCGATTTTTAAGGTGAGGGTCAAGGTAGAGAGTTAGGGTAGGGGGCCGGGGATCAAGATCAAGGCCAGAAATCTGGGTAGGGTGTCAAGGTCAGGGGTTGGAGTTGGGAGTCGGGGTTTGGGTGAAAGTCAGAGCTAGGATCGAATCAGGAATAGGGGTTGGGAATCGAAGGTCGGGGTTAAGATCGAGATCAAGGTCGATAGTCAGGGTTAGGGTCAAAAGTCTAGGGTCGAGGTCAAGTGTCGAGAGTCAGGGTCAAGGATTGGGAGTCAAAAGTCATGGTTAGGTGTCTGGGTTAGGGTCGAAGTTGGGAGTTGAGGGTTAGGGGTCCCGATTGAGGTCGGGAGTCGGGTTGAAGTTGGGAGTCGGGTTGAAGTTAGGAGTCGGGGGTCATTTTTCTTAAATTAGAGGAAAATAAGCCAATTTGTAAAATATTTTTCAAAATATTTAAACCAAAAAAACATGAGAAAATTGAAAAAAAATTCTCAAGAATATTTTTCTTCGTATGAAATACACTTGTAATAAGTGTATGTTTTGGAGGTTCCTACACCATGATATACTTTAGGAGGAATGCAATTGGTGTAATGGGTTATGCTTTTTTTATGATGGATAGTATGATTTGATCCAAATTTACCCAACTTTTACTGAAACATAATCCAACTCATTAAAATATGGGTTGAACGAGTTAATTTTATAAATAACATAATGATAAAAGTTTCATGTGGTGCCCTGCCCATTTAACTAATTTCATATATATATATATATATATATATATATATATATATATATATATTGTTACACCCCACCTTAAATTTTAAATGAATAAATAGCCTAATGGCATGTTGGTTAAGGGATTTAGAAGGCAAAAAAAAAAAGAAAAGAGGGAAGTCGGCTTTTTCATATATACATCAATAATTTCCAGAAAAACAGGGGAATATGATGGGGAAGAGGAAACCCACGACTATTTACTCATATTTCCTTCCGATTACGCTATGAAACGCGGTCTAAACTCCGTTCCGGCTTAGATACCGAGGTATAAAACTGCAGAGAGCAATCCTACGGAGTTGGTTTCGTGAAATTTGGCCGGCGAAATGTCGCGCTACCGAGGTAAAGTAAATAAAATTGCTTTAAATTAGTACCAATGTGTTCCTAGCCTTACAGTGAGCATTTATCCCTTTTGAACTATCGAGAAATAATGAGTTTTCGATCGTTTTCTGATAAGTCGAAGCTTGGGATAAATATATATATGAAAAGTGATAATTTCTCCCGGATATTAATGTATTTAGTTCTAATTGACATGTATATGAATATAGTTGGGAGAAACAACAAAAGTACCGACGAAAATCACATCGGTCAGTCGGGTACTCAAAAATCAGGTATGTAAAGCTATTCTTTCGGCAAGCCAGGAATTACAGTCTAGAAAATAAATAGAGTAAAGGCTATTAACAGATACCCAGCATACAGGAACGATTTCAGTACAATTTCCAGCAAGCATGCTAGTATATCATTACATATCACGCGATAATCAGAATAACGGATAGTCAGATGATTTCAGATAGTAATGTGGTATCCGCTAGTAGATCAGCATGTTCTTACGTAATACCCATAATGGAAGTTGTAGAAGCAATATAATGAATTAGCAAGATTACAGATAGTATGTATTACATTTGCTGAGACTGTATCCGGTAATAGATGTCACATTTTATATTATTGAGCTATATCCAGTTATAAATGGCATGTTCTATGTTATTGAGTCATATCCAGATATAATCAGATCAGTGATCAGATATAGAAATAGCTCCAGACACCGATATAGCTCCAGATACAGATATAGCTCCAGAAACAGATATGGCTCTAGAAACTGATATAGCTTTAGATCACGGATAACAATAATCAGATAAACAGACAAAGGCCAGGTAGCAGTTAGCCCAGCAATCATAAACAGTGTAAAACAGAATATAGCATCAGTTGTTTAATACGGACTGGCCTTGAAAGAAAAGAAGAGAATATGATTAGTATATTTCATTTGAGCATGCTTACTGTGTATGTGTTTTGCATGTTGAGACTTGTTATGGCATGTGGGTATCCTTTAGCATCCCCTCCGCCCCTGGGTTATAGCTGTGTCGATACCAGATTCAGATACCGCCCCCATCTGGGCGATGTCGTCCGCCTAGAGGACGATGATGGCTGACCACCATAATAATACGGTCCAGATTACCCTGCTTGCAGGGGGAGTTCACTTTACTCTGCGCAGAGCCAGATTACCTTGTTTACAGGGGCAGACTACTCTGTGTGCGCTTGTGGCCAGAGGCAGTTTCAGATATAGATTTTTTATAAAATTACAATGTTGCATGTTTGCACCCAGGGGCAGTTTCAGTCACAGATACAGCAGCAGATTACCCCGTTGAGTGCTTGCGCCCAGAGGCAGGAGTCTTCGGACTCAGACATAGTTCATTGTCAGAGGCCAAGGCTTGAGCTACGTACCCAAGGGGGGCGGTAGGAGGAGCTCACAGTTATCAGATGAGTGGAGTGACTTATTTTTGGTTGGTTTAGACCTGGGTAGGGGTAAATAGATTGTTCTGTTGATTGGCACCTTCCAGCTTATGGGGGTCGGTCAGGTATTGTGTGTATTTATATGTATATCTATATGTGCTATTAGATGTTGATAGAAAGTAGGACGACACGTCGTCAGGTACGCCCAGTTTAGTTACAGAATAGGTAAACTCTCCCAGTTATCCTCAGCCAGATAGACTCAGCTACTTCCTGCTTATATGTCATGTTATTATTGTTACCCATTTCATTTGTATATTTCAGTTTGTTTTACATGCTCAGTACCTGTGATACTGACGCCCCTGGGGGCTTTGCATTGCTTGCCTGCAGGTTCACATAGACTAGGATTCGATCCCTCGTGATCCAGTCAGCAGAGTTGTCAGCTCCTATCCTCCGGAGCTAGACAGTCGGAGGTTGCTCCTATTTCCTTTTGATTACAGCTTGGGTAGGTCCCGACCAATTTATTATCACTTCCTAGAGCCTTGCAGTCTGATGTTTCCCTGTGGTGGTGGAGCCGGTCGTGTGGGGCCGTGCATGTATATATGTGTTTAGTTGTTGATGTTGGTCGTGTGGGCTTTCTTCTGGTTATAGTTAATGACCTTGTCGGTCACAAATGTGAATAGCAGTTGCTTCGGATTGTAGTGTCATTGTTCTGGTTAGTTGTTGTGTATTGCAGGTGGCTATAGGCCTAATCGGTCGGGGGCTGCATTTACAGCCGCTATATAGTCGGTTCGTTTCTTGAAATAGAGCCAGAGTCGGCCAAAGCACCAGATGTGCTCAGGCTGGACCGTTTAGTAGCCCAGAGTCTAGCAGGCACCAGGTGCCCGTCATACCCCCCAAGGTGGGATGTGACATATATATATATATATATATATAAGAGTTAATATTTCATACCAAAATATTTTAGTTTTCAAAATATAGAAAAAGATTTTTTACAAAATGTAACACTTATGATAAAAAATCAAAATACGGTAAAATTTTTAATCTCATAAATTACGAAAGAACCGTTTCAAAATTTGTCTCCCTATAAATTATATATAAATGCAATAATACACTAAAAATGCATAAATATAATATATACGGTTTATATTCAACATAAAAAGGAATTAACTATCACGTATATTAAATATTTATTTACATATATTTTTCATGTAACAGAGAAAAGAACGTAACTATCATTGTTCTAAAAAAATCTATTCAGATATTATATTCAATCAACAAAAAAAATCAACTATTACAAATGTAAAAAAAAATTACATACAATTTTCATTCAACATAAAAAAAAAACCAACTATCACAGATATTAAAATCAATTTACATACATTTTTCACTCAACAGATAAAAGAATTAACTATCACTGTTTTAAAATATCAATTCAGATACTATTTGCAATCAACAAAAGAAAAAAGAATCAACTAACACATATTAAACATATAGTTTTCATTCAACAGAAAAAAGAACCAACTATTAATGATTTTAAAAAAATCAATTTAGATACTATTTTCATTGACATAAAAAGAACCAACTATCACAAATATTAAAAATCAACTTACATATATTTTTCATTCAGCAAAGAAAAGAACCAACTATCACTATTCTAACAAATCAATTCAGATACTATTTTCAATCAACAAAAAAATAACTAACTATCCCAAATATTAAAAATATATATATATATAAATTTTATTCAAAAAAAAATCAACTATCACAGATGTAAAAAAGCTAATTTACATATAATTTTCATTCGACATACAAAAAAACCTCTAACTATTACAGATATTAAAAATTATTTTACATATATTTTTCATTCAACAGAGAAAAGAATCAACTATCATTGTTCTAAAAAATGAATTTAGATACTATTTGCAATCAACCAAAATTTTTTCTTAACTATCATAGATATAAAAAAAATAATTTACATACAGTTTTCATTCACAAAAAAGAATCAACTATCATTGATTTTAAAAAATTAATTTAGATACTATTTTCATTCGACATAAAAAAAAACAACTATCACAAATATTAAAAACTAACTTACATATATTTTTCATTGAATAGAGAAAAAAACCAACTAACATTGTACTAACAAATGAATTCTGATACTATTTTCAATCAACAAAAATCATAATCAACTATCTCAAATATATATAAAAAAAATAATTTACATATATTTTTCATTAAAAAAAATCAACTATCACAGATGTAAGAAAAAATTAATTTACATACAGTTTTCATTCAACATGAAAAAAATTAAATATCACAAATATTAAAAATCAATTTACATACATTTTTTATTCAATAGAAAAAAATCAACTATTACTATTCTAAAAAATCAATTCAAATATTATTTGTAATCAACAAAGAAAAAACAACTATCACAGATATAAAAAAATCAATTTATATACAGTTTTCATTCAACAGAAAAAGAACCAACTATTGTTGATTTAAAAAAATTAATTTAGATACTATTTTCATCCGACCCAAAAAAGAATCAACTAAATCGATAAAAGAATATTACGACTCTGATCAGATGCAAAATAGATGAATTTTTTTAACAATTTGATGAAGATTGAAATTAATAACCTAATTTTGTGAAGTCAAAAAAGGGTGCACTTGTTGATTTGAATTGAGAGAAACTATATGTTTACTGTAACGAAGAACTAGAGTTTGCCGGCAAAAAGAAAGCATTGATGGATTGAGGTGAGAGAAAAAAAAAGATTACATAAAAGAGGTAGTGTTTTAGAAAAGGAAAAAAGGCGCTTCTTTAGTGATAATCGTTGTTTACTCATAAAATATATCTATCTTTCTAAAAAAATGCAAAGATAACACCACAATTTTCGTAAATTGTAAAAATATAATTTTTTTTAATCTGGTATCTTTTGTAATTAAATACTAATTTATGTAAATAGTAAAAAATACTAATATATTTTATAAATATGGTTCTTATTTATTTATATATTGTGATATTTTTACTTCTTTTGTTTCTTGTGCTATGTTCACATGTACATACATACTTGAATTTTAGCCATTTTAAATATGTGTTTCAGTCATATATGACTGAGTGCATAAATATATAAATAATTAAAAAAGTGCTAAATGAGTTTGTTAGATTTGTCGTTATTTTGGCAAATTCATGATTAAGTATTTTTTTTTATGATACATAGAAGTTATGTTTCAAATTTGAGCTTATTTGTAATAGATCTGAGTGTTGAAATTTCAAAAATAAAGTTATTATTTTTTTGACAAAAAAATCCAGATGCACGCGCCTGAAACTTTAGCTAATTTTAACATATGTTTAAGTAATATTTAATTGAGGGTAATCATAAATGAAAAAAATAAAAGTGTGTTAAATGAATTTATTAGATTTGTTGTTATTTTGACAAATTGATGATTGGTGTTTGTTCGCTATGATACATTGAACTTATACCTCAAAGTTGAACTTATTTGGAGTAGATTTAAGTATTGAAATCTGAAAAATAAGATTATTATTTTACTGGCAAAAAATTTAAAAAACACACTTCTAAAATTTTAATCAATTTTAATGTGTTACAATTATAAATATCTATGCGCGATTGTAAATTAAAAAGTTTAAAAAGTTCTAAACGAGTTAATTTTGTTGTTATTTAATATTGATGATTAAAGTTTGTTTTGATGATATATGAAATTATATAGTGAACATTAATGGCGATCCTAAAAACAACCTATGCACTTAGATGTAATGCGAAATTGAAAAACAAAAGAAGAAAAGAGAGATGAGGGACATCCTTCAACGTTTTCATTTACATTCTCTTAGGAGTTTTTTTCTTAACAATTATAATATCCAATGAAAAGGATAAAAAACCCCAAATGGAGAAAATAATTGACCGATCAGAAGTAATATATTTATTAGAGTTGGTGGTTTCTAGTAAATAGGTTTTGGCCAGGTGCAAGGATAGCCTTTGGATCAAACTTGCTCTTTCTCTCGACAAATCTTCCCCATTGATCCTCAAAGTGCTTCTTCCATTCAACTGTTGACTTGTAATGCGGAAGGTACAACTTAAAATCAAATCCATTATCGTTACAAGTTTGTATAATCTCCTGATTTTGTGCCACCATCTGTTTTATTTCAAACTCTTTCGGATGTGGGTGGCTAAATCTTAACAAAGCCACTAAGTAAAATATTTCACCTTGGGGTAACACCACTGACGATCGATTATCCCACCTAATTTCAGAAGAGAATACAACAAGAAACCATTAGAGGGAAACAAAATAAGTTATATCATTGATTCAATTAATATCTAATGGAACATTTTAGTTGCCAAGAGACCACAATTTTTAATACTACCATTTATTTGAATCAATCAATCAATCAACTAATGAATGCGGCAATCTCAAATTGGTTTGTGCTATTTATATAAATCTCTATACTGAACTAGTTTACTTCTGCATTTAAGTTTTAAAATGGACTATGTTTTGCAAAACTCAATCAATTTTACACTCATGATTTAGCTATGCCAACGAGTAAAAGCCAAAACTTCAAATGTGTGACAAAAGAAACAATAAGGATAGTTTGGTCCAACTAAATGAGTTGTTGAGGAGAGAAAAGAACACAAGTAATGGTGTCACTGTAAATCGGGTTGGCGAATTTTAATATCCTTGTCGTCACTTATATTGGCTAAAAACTGACCTTGAGAGTTGTGGTGCTCTCTATCTCCTTTTCCACAAAAAGATTGATTCATTAGGACTAAAATTATCCTCCCTTTGCCTAAAAAAAGAATAAGATCGGTTCACGATTCTCACAGATGGACAGAACCCCAAGCCAACACCTTTAGAAAGAAGACAATACCAAATCAACAACGATAGAATGGGAAAAAAAAATGGTATTCAAAATTTCAAGCCATTATTATATAATTAGGGCTAAAAATAGCTTTAATATATTCTTACTGGATTATCGGTCCAAGCCAATAATATAATAAAAAGAATTTACAAAAGCGTTTAAAAATTGTTAACCCAATGATCCAATATCATTAAATTAATAATACTCTTTCTAATCAGATTTGTGGATTAAATTGATTTTTGATTTTTGCACACCCCTAACTAAATACATATAGACGCACTGATCAAGTACAAGCAACGCAGCAGGTAGTACAACGGTGTGCTTCTGCTGGTCCTATGGAGGTTCGAAATAAAGAACTTGAGGGGCAGTGAAAGATTTTTGGAAAATGAGACCCACTTAAGGGTAGAAGAGAGCAATGACCTAACTTCCTCAGAAATCTCAACCACCGGATTTTGGATGGGAATCAGGTGGTCCGTTTCACATTAAATTATTAATTTATAATGAATCACGACACGTCATCACTGGGCCCCAAGGCCATGGGTTGCCACGTGTGATGCCTTACTTTGTGGTCTCAGAACACGTCACAATCTATCCCCTCGGCTTCCACATGGCACTCGCAGAGCCAATAAAACTTGTGCCAGCAAAGAATTTTTTTTCAGAACAATAAGATAGGTTTTCTTAGCACAAGTTGTGGTCTCGTGACAAAAGAAATATAGGTAACTGATGATGGCAATAGATCGTTCCATTAATAATAACTACATAAGTAATCAAATTTTAGGGTCAATCAAAAGTTGACTTTTGTTAAACAAATTGCAAATAAAAACATAAAATGTAAATAAAAATCATAAAATGGTACTTACTTGCTATGCAGGAGAGGATAGGTCAATATAGGGCCATTGACACCATCTTTTAAGATGTTTTGGAACACAATTCGATTGAATGCGGCAATGTCTCTTTTGGAGACGAACATGTTAAGCCATGGATGAGGTGCATCCCATATACCTGTAGCTCTAGCCGCTTGTTCTACGTGCTTTACTCGTAGTAAAAAGTTCATGTAATTCAAGTCGATTTCAAACCTTAAGTTTTCAATAAATTTCAATTTCCCTAGCAATTTCTCAACCACCTACAGAGGAACAAAAAGGACAACATCTCAAGAGATCATAAAGCAAGTAAATTTGAGAAAATTAAGATCAGAACTTTACAAACAATGGTATTTTGGTCATTCTATTGGCATCATATTAGGAGATTCTGCAAAATGATGGCGTTTTTTTGGCAAATTGTTGAAGAGAAAGAATTAAGGAGGGGACCGCAGAACGTCATAAAAATCTGGGTCTGACCAGAAAAAGGACAAACAACTAATTAGATTTACTGTTTTAGCCTCAGGCTTTATGACTTTTGTCATCAACGACTAAGACAGGAGACGATGAAAAGTACGATGTCAATTTCGTAATAAAAGCCCGATTATGTGGGCACTTTCAAATAAGCCTGGTTGGTTCTGTGGTGTCAGAAAATCCATGGGAAGATTACAAACTATTAACGTAAATTTGACACAGTGTATGGTCAATTTTCAAACGTCGTCGTCTTGCATACTACCAACTGGCCCCTCCCACCACCACCTTCCGCCGCTTTTTTGCACACGTGTAATTTTCATGTCTCTTTTTCTTTTTTGGGTTCTCGAATTAGTAATTTATATACATTTAAACGAAGAGGAATTTATTCTAGGGAATGTAATGGTGGAAACTAAGCATCCTTTTTGACCTTTTCACTGTGTGAGCTTCATATTATGTTCCCCTCTTTTTGGGACCCAATCCCTGATTCATGGTCAACATCTGTTAGGGGGCCTCCCTTAGCAGCCACCTAAGGTCAAAACTAAGTCAAAAATCCTTCAGTAAAAACTTATATCATTACAAAGTTTAAAACTTTAAAATGAAGTACATAATAAAACATTCCCACTTTCCCTTCTCATCCACACAACGGGGCAATGCTAAAAGCAAAAGTAAAAGGAGGGTTAAAAAAGAAAAAGTTGTAAAAAGTTTTGAAATTGACAGATTTACCGTATTTACAGTGGAGGGCTTGTCATGGTTGCTATAATACAAGGCGACTTCAAGGCAATAGAGTACAGGGCCAGCGCTTTTGGGTAAATGGGTCGGGTCAAATGACTGATTTGAATCCAATGGCACCGACGGCCACCCATTTACCGGGTTGGAACTGTTCACAAACACAAAGCCTTCCACATAATTGAACGATTCCTGACTCATTACCAGTAACTCAGCATCACGAGTGAACTCGTCGAACTCACTGTATACCACTCTTATCCATCTCACCTAATACACAAAAAACAAACCCATAATTAAGAATCCCCTTCGTGAACGTGTTGAAAATCGATTATATATATGAATTTTCGAGAATTTTAAAGTGCTCTTCAAAAAAAGAAAAAAAAAAGAAGAAGATACTAACCATATCCGGGGCGGGTTGAAGCAAAACCCGAGCTCTAGTGATGATACCAAACTGACCAAGTCCACCAAGAACGGAGAAGAAGAGTTCAGAATTTTGAGAGTTCGAGCAAACGGTTTTTTCTCCGTTGCCGGTAACAACTTCCAATTCCGTTACGGTTGACGTTTGGGGCCCATAACGGAAAGCTTGACCACTAACGCCGGCATTAGACAGAGTACCTCCGACCGTTAAATCAAGATAATCCGTCCACGACTTTGGAGCCAAGCCGTAATCCGAAACGCATCGTTTCAAGACGTCAGCCCATAATGCTCCGCCACCGACGTCGGCGTACATGGAGGTGACGTTGACGTCGATTCTGTTATTATCACCCATTGATTTCATGTCGATAATGAGTCCATTGTGGGCCATAGCTTGGCCATTAATGGAATGACCGTTACCCCTCGCCGCTACCGTTAGTGTTGGTGACTGTAACACATACCTAATTACCCGCGCAACGTCATCGGCTCCAGCTGGACGTATAACGGCTAACGGCTTCACTGCATACATGCCGCCGAAATCTTTACCGGCTAAGCCTGTTGCCGCTGGTCCATAATCAATGCTTCCTTCAATGTCCAAGTCTTTCAAAGCGCCGTCGTTGGTTTTTTCAGGTTCAGGTATTGAATCAGTATCATTCTCCGCGACGAATCGTTCAACTAAACACGCTAACATCTCCTTTGCTGAATTGGGTATCTGAAAAAAGAAATTACTTTTGTTATATATTTGATACGAATAAAAAATATAAGCTCTCTTTTCTTCTTGTGTGCAGGCGGGCGGGCGCTATGAATTCAGAATTCTTGGTTATGGTGGTGGGGAAGAGGAGGAGGTTGGTTATGGTGGTGGGGAAGAGGAGGAGGTTTAAGGAGGCTTTAAATAGCGGCGGGATGGGGATTTTAAGATTGGAAAATGAAAAGATAAAAGAAACGGAGAGAGAGAGAGAGAGAGAGGTGAAATTTGACGTCAAGAGAGCCTTTCAATATCCTGTTGACGCTGTGATCCTATCGGCTTCCTCCTCTGTCTGCCACTTCCACAAATAATAGTATTTATATTATTTTTCCTCTATAGTAGAAGGTTTGGGAAATTTGGATTCTCTCACCTCCATCTTCACCTATTGTGAATCTTAGCTTTACCATCTTTTTTTTTTACTTTTTTCAAATTTTGTGTTTTCCCATATCTTTTTTAATCAAAAGTTTTACGACCATTGAAATTTTCGCATTAACTTATGTAAAGAAAAGTGTTTCATGCACTTTATTTTTTAAAAAAAATTTGCCATATAATTTAATTGTGTATAAAATTTAAAAAATATGAGAAAATTTTATAATATTTTTAACTATTAATTTTTTATCAAATAAATGAGACTAATATATGAGTAAATATTGATAATATCATTAAACATTTGTTAAGAAAATATGTCATTTTTTTTAATTGATTAAAAGAAAAATGTGTCACATAAACAAAAATAAAGAGATTATTAAATATACATAGTCATGTTTAGAGATGACAAAATTACTATCATACCCATTCATTGTCCAACGAGTTATAATTTAATGGATTGATTTTGAGTTGAGCTAACAAATGACTAGATCAATAATCAGCCTAAACTTGAACGAATTGGATGAATGTCGAATTTATCATATCGTCCTATTTTCAAATACTACTTACTAGCTAATCTGTGACTTATTTTGTGAAAGAAATGATGTATGTAGGGATACGACTAGATTAAACAAATCCAAAAGTTTGCCATAGATGAAAAGAATTAAATAGGGCATGCACATATGGAAAATATGAATTGCAGTGTGCATTTCTGCGAAACAATGAGTATTATGTCTTGTGAAGACAAAAAGGGTTGAGTTGACGAGCTATATATACATATATTGCATGGGAAATAAAGAAGATATATAACTAATACGTACATGAAAAGAATGTTTAACAACTTCAGCTGAAACCAATGAGGAAGAAGCTATAAGAGCTATGGTGCAAGCACACAAAAAAATCCGATGTCCCATTGCAAGCAGAGGCTAGAACTTTAAGAATGTGGTGAAGCAAAAAGTGAGAAATGATCCCTTTATATAAGCTACCGGTTCTACATTTTTTGGATCTGATGTTAAATATTTGTTTGACCATGAAATAAATTAGATTTTAAATATTTATTTAATTATGGAAAATTTTTAAAGATTATCTTTAAATATTTGTTTGATCATAAAAATATATTGGATTAGATTTTAAAATTTATCTTTAAATATTTATTTGATCATGAAAAGTCTTTTTTTTCTTAAAAAAAAAAGAAATTATATGAATAAGGGAGAAACTCCATAAAAGAAAAATTAATGATTTGTATTTGGATCAGATTTTAAAGTTTTATCTTCAAATATCTACTACTGACCATAAAAATTTAATCTTCATATATTTTTAAATTTTTAAGAATTGGCTTAGACTAATTTTTGAGACTTCCACTCACAAAACTTTAAATTTTTTTCAAAAAGTATTCCTTTCCAAATATAACTTTAATCAAAACTTCAAAAATTTAAATTTTATGTTTCAAATATAAAATTTATAAACAAACGAGAATTAAGAACGAGTTTGTATATCTGCGTACATAAGCTACGGTGGTAATATTTTTCTAATTAAGAATATAATATGTACGTTTTCTTCGTGTGGTATTGGTTAGCAAACTTTACTTCATCTTTTCCTCTCTAAATGGTCTTGATATATCTATTTATTTGCCAAACTTTTCCACGATTGCGTGTGAATGACTTCGTTTAATTAGCAATATAATTTATTTCTAGTTTGAATACAGACTTTGAGTAAGTTTGAATATAAATATTTATTGCAAAACATAGTCACAAAGATGATTTCATCAATGAGATGAATATTATCAAGATACAATGAGATTAACATACATGTAATTAGCTTACTCTTCTTTCCAAGTCTCATGAAATTTTCTAAAATATGTGATCACCAACCATAACTCTAAATCATGAGGCTACAGCTGACCTTAAGGAATATATTTTACTACCCTTTACTCTAATAGGGCTGCATCAAGTGTCCTGAAAAACCCACCTCGATAACACACATTCATACCTTGAACGCATGGTTCCAGATGCGTTCTTCTACACTGAGGATAGGGTGGCAGAGGTGGCCTTATCTGGCTTGAATGCTCCTGACGATGGGGGATAAGTGCTTTAGAATCCTGAGCTGACCCGAACTGAGCATAATGATCATATCTAGGTCATTGTTGATGTGCCAGGAATTTGTGACACGTCTTTGTCTTATTTCATAACATTTTGCATTTCTTTAGAATCTAAATTAAATAGAAACTAACCTCATTATGCTATGTTTCTGGAACCCAAGCAAACTGAAGAAGAGAGGTATTAAAGCCAAATTAAAATCTGTCCAAAGGACGAGCCAAAGGATGGACCGTCTGTCTGATAGACGGTTCACATGTTCAGCCATCGAGGCCAAGCCAATGATTCCAGAAACCAGGTTAAAGAAGTCCTCAAATGTCAATTCAAAGGATGGATCATTTTTTGAGAAGAAGGTTCGTCAATTAAATGACGGACCAGGATGAGGCATAAGGCAATTCTAAACGACGGAGCAGAAGACGGACATTCTTTCCAGAAGATTGTCCGCCGATTAAGGGACGAAAAGCTGATTGACATAGACCAATTGTAAACAACACGACAAAGGACGGTCCATCCCTGGACACTTGGCACCTCCACTACAAAAAACTGCTCAAAAAAATGAGGGCCACCGACGGACAAGGTCAATTTTTTAAGCAAAAATGATGTTATATCGATGCATTTACTACCGCCAGATTTTGGCTTGTTGGAATTGTGAAACCGACAGACAGGATCGGTTAAAGCCAAGGGAAAACCGACCTAGTCCGCCGATTTTAATAAATTAAAATTAATTTAAAAATTTTAAAAATCAAGGGAAATTAAAAAAAATCGAGGGACAGGGTTGGTTTGTCCGATGATTTTTTTAAATATATATATAAAAAATGTAGCTACTTAGATTCGAACCCGGACATTTACTATGACATTAGATAATTTTACCACTCGGTTATACAATCTCTTTGGTTAAATCTTTTCTTCATTTTTATTTATTCTCTACAACTGCAATTTTGCATTTCAAAAATTGATGTTGTCCCTCGATTTTTATTAAAAAATAATTAAAAAAACCGAGGGATAATGTCAATTTTCTTTAAAAAAAAATTTAAGAAAATAATTTTCGCAGATGTTTGTGCAAAAAAATCAACGGAGAATCGACCCCGTCCGTCATTTTTTTTTAATAATTAAATAATAAAAGTAAGAATAAAAATTGATGGATTGGATCGGTTTCCCTTGGTTTTTATAATGACTCTGTCCGTCGGATTTTATTCCCTCAGTTTTGGCGATGTTTTTAGTAGCTCTCTGAGTTTAAATTATTTTAAAAATTTTAAGATATAATATAAATAGATTTTTCTTATTTTTTTCATAGAGCTATCATCTATTATTTTCAGTAGAGAGTAGAGATAGATAAGTAGCTTTACTTTTTGTAGCAGATCTTAGATTTAGCTTGTAATTTTGAAGATTCAAGTTCATCAATTAAAGATCTTTTCTACATTTTGCAGTTTCATTGGTGAGAAAGTCTAATTACTTTCTTTCTCTTCTTCATCTTGTTATGGGTAACTAAACCCAGATCTAGGGTTGTGAACCCAATGGGTAGTGAACCCTAAGATCCCAATTTGATATAATTAAGTATGGGCTTATGAATATTTGATTGATTATTGCTTTGTAGTAAGTGATTAGTGATGAATATTACCCAATCCTGCCCAATCACCTTTATGAAGGTTGAAAGAGTAAATTAGGTTGGGATAACATCAATCAACAATAACTCAAGGCATAACCCTTAGCTTGTTTAATGGATTCTCCTAGTAGGTTGAATTTCAATTGGCAATAAGCAATTTGATAGAAGGGAATTCTCTTCAATTTGATAAAATTGACACCTATGGTGCTATTCAAAGATACCCATAGATTAACTAAGTCTTTGCTTGCATGTTCAACCATAGCCCATTCTCAATTTATCCATACTAGGCGATTTAGGAGGATCATCCCATAATTGGAGTCACTTCCCTAGAATTTCCTTAAATTGATTACAACCCTAGCAACCAATAGCTTAGTTAAAAATTCTAAATCTTAATTCAAATAGACTCTAATCTTGCAATACTATATTGATTAGTACTAGATAGAGTGGGCTTAGTGTAGTCTCTATGGGATTCGATCCCAACTTCACGTTGCATTCTTTATTTGCTTCGATCGTTTACACTACCAGAATTTAGAGTGAAATTGAATGAGATCAAATATTATGACGCCGTTGCCGGGGACTGTAGCATAAGCCCTATCAATTTAGTTTTGCTTGATTAATCCTATTCTGTTACTTTTGCTTTGTTTAGTGTTACATAGCAGATAATTGTTAGCATTCTGATTCGAAAGGATGGATCATTATTATTCTTAGAGTTCATGGTCAAATAATGATCCATATGGATATCAAAGTTAGCCAACATTCGAGGATGAAAGCTTTCAAAAGGGAAATATAGTAATATCCCAAGAAGCCCCTTAGATCAGACCCGAGACTCGCATCAGAAAATAACGGGAACATGGCACCTGGACCATTCAACAAACCACAGGACGACCCGTCCTAAGAATCAATGGGTCATTGGTTTGGTTGTTGGTTTGAGGTTTAGAAAAAAGTTAAAATCAGCCCAGAATCGGCGAGTGGATTGCATGGTTCGTTATTTGATTGTACCAGTTGATGTTTCAGTCGTGATTTGAGATATTGAGAAGCCTCAGACTTTCGCGCTAAGTTTAGTATTGTTCTAGGTATGTGGAAAGACCCAAGCCCAATGAATTTTATGTAAACTAGGTGTTATAATCAATTCTTAAGTGTGAGAAGTGCATTGAATACAAATTAAGGTCATAAGGAACCTCTAGCTCAAAGTTGAGTTGAGAGCCTTTTTATCGATTGAGTTTTCGTATAAGTACTTACAAGGGTCAATGTCAAATGATTGTAACCTATTTTACAGTGTATTTGGGTGATTTAACACATCAAATTGTAGACCTTTGAGTATTCTTTCCAATGCACCCGATCTTGCGTCAATTGGAATTCAAAGTAAAAAGTTATGAGTAGTTTATCGAAAAAGGAAAATGTATTGGACAAAGCACAGTATGCGTCGTCCTATCAATAAATGACCCGTCCCTTTGGTCGTTGGTTTTGCCTGTTTCAGGCTTTATTTTGGCACTTTGGGGGTATTTTGGTAAAATTCCTATGCTTTTAACTTCTAAATGACATCGTTTTGGGCTTCTTAAAGGTCAGATTAAAGGGTTTAGCCCATCCTAAATCTTCATTCTCTTCAACCATCCATAAATTGATTTTTCCTCTCAAGAAGAAGCTACGGTTCATCACCTCCAACTTCTCAATTCCTCTTGGATCTTCGAGGCAAGTTAGTGAATTATTTGCCTAAGTATGTAGGATTATGAATGAGGAAAATCCTTCAAACCTCATGCCCTTTTCAAGATCAATCTCATGAACTCTACTCTCCAAGTTTCAATTTGGTAAATTCTAGGGTTAGACCCAAACATGATGAAATTCTCATGATTCTTTAGGAATTCAATTCTGTCATGCTCTTACTCATGATTTATGAAAATGACTACATGTTTTCTACAAGAATATCTCGTGAATTTATGACTTACAACTTATGATGATTTTACTTAGTTATGCATGATTTTCGCGAAATTCAAGTTTATGTATCATGACCAATCTTCGGCACTATTTTCATCGCTAGATCACGTATGCCAACATATCATGAATCTCATAATTTAAACTATCCCATGAAAACCCATGTTTCATAATTATAATAAGAACACTGTATATGTTTTAGTAGTAGTATTTAGCATCGAGTAGGCTGGATTCCCATTACACTTAGGTGTCAGAAGTACATGCCAACATAACCATGATGAGTCCTCCACGAAAGTGTCTCCCATGCCCCAAAGGGCCACCCATGAGTCATATCACACTTTTTCATGGTTCTACCTATGGCAAAGTATGAACACCCTCCTGATCAAGGCTACTGGTCGGGCTCCATGTGTGCTCACTTAGAGTATGTCGCTTATAAAAATCTCCCACTGTTCCTTAGTTTCTCTCTCTCTCTTTCTCTCTCTCTCTCTACATATATATATTCATGTTCATATTTCATGATTTTTCGACTCATGATGACTTGGCTAAAAAATACGCTTTATGAGGATTTTACTTACGAACTTAATCATGATCAGCCTTAAACTACGGTTTTACAAAACCTTGAGACTTTATGTTAAATTCATGATTAGAATCTCATGTTTTTTATGATCTTTAACCCGTGATATCTTTTACTATCTTACTAGCACGTTTTACTTACTCTACATACTTAGTACACTAAAGTACTAACCACATACTCTGTTCTATATCATTTCATAATATAGATTAAGGTACTCAGACTCATCCCCGCGGTTAGATACATTTCGGACTTGATCAGCTAGTAGTAGTGAGTCCTCATCTTCCGAGGACTAGAGGTATCTGCTTTATTTCAGTTCTTTTACCTTGTTTTAGTTTCAGTTTTTGGAGTTAGCTGGGGCCTTGTCCCAGTAGCTCATTAGCTAGTAGAGGCATTCAGACATAGAGTTAGTATGTTCAACTTTGTGACTCAGTATTTAAATTATCAGATTATCGTGTCATTCGTAAGGGAATATCTTACATTTCAGTTAGCTTCCGCTCAGTTTTCCTTATAAGTTATATTATTCTAGTTATATGCTACACCATGGGTTAGCTTGGAGTCATTCGTGGTTCTAGGTCTCGAACGCGGGGTCCATGCTCGGGTCGTGACAGTCCTGAAAGTTGTCTTTAGAATGTCACTCTCCCTAACTCTGAGCTGATCGTAGCTAGATCTGAGGTCTATCTTCGAAAAGCACTTGGCACCCTAAAGGTGGTCAAACAAGTCATCAATCCTGGGGAGCACCCCTCGGGGACTCACTGGGCCTGATGAAACCCTTATTTAAGAGATCCTTCGACTGTTCCTTCAGCTCCTTAAGCTTGGCTGGATCCATTTTGTAAAGAGGAACGGATTTGGGCAGCGTATCAGGGAGAAGGTCAATACCAAAGTCAATCTCCCACTCGGGAGGGACTCCTAGTAGATCATTTGGGAACCTCTGGATAATTAAAAACAACAGGAACTGACTGGAGAGTCAGGGTCTCAGATATAGAATCCTTAACTCGAACTAGATGGTATACACAACCCTTGGAGATGAAGCGACCTACAAGAACTGCTCAACTACCCTTCCACTCTAGGACTAGCTCACCCAGAAATAAGAACTCTACCGCTCGGGTTCTACAATTAACTGAAGCATAGCAAGCATACAACTAATCCATACCGAATATAATATTAAATTCGATCATATCTGACTCTACTAAGTTAGTTGAGGTGACTTTCAGAAGAAGTGTAACAGGGAAATCTCTGTATACAGTTTGTGCTAAGATTGACTCATTGATAGGAGTAGAGACTGAGAAGGGTTTTGAGAGAATTTTGGAACTGAAACCAAAACTAATAGAAACATAGGGAGTCATGAAGGATAATGTGGCCTCCAGATCTAGCAATGTATAAACAGTAAGATGGAAAACTCATAACATATTAGTGATCACATCTGGTGAGCTCTCCTACTCCTGGCAGGACGATAATTCATAGAACCTATTCTGGTGCCGCCCACCACCTACACTAAAAGACGTGCCCTGCTGAGATCGGCGAGCTGCTAGAGCTGCTGAAGTGGTGGATGGGGCACAACCTCTATCATCACCCAATTTGGTTGATGGACGGTCTCTAAGTTTGTGTCTAGGCTTCCCACACTCGAAGCAAGCATCTGAACCAACCAAGCACTCTCCAGGGTGATTCCTACCACACTTCCAGCAAGGTAGAAAAGTGCACTCCCCTGACATGCTCCTCTGACCCTTAGAGCTTGATGATCTACCTCTCTGATCAATCCTTGGCATAGATAGACACTGGTTGATGATGGAACTGGGGCTGATGACCTTTGATGTGACTGGGGACGGTGTCCATCACTAGTCTTGTACTGGGAGTACTTAAAGTATCTTGTCCTGGCCCTCTTTGTCTTCTGCTCCTTCTCCTTCATCTTCTCTTTCTTAATCTATTCAACATATATCAATAGTTGAGAGAAGTCAATGTCGTTGATGAGCATAGTGATCCTACACTGCTTGATCAATGTATCTGAGACTCCCGATACAAACTTGCTCAATAAGCCCTCGGCTCGGCCACCATCTCCAAAGCATACTTGGACAACTGTGTGAAATTCAAGGCATACTCCTAAATAGTCATGTTATTCTGCTTTAAGTTGATGAACTCTGCTGCCTTTGCTTTCCTCAACTTCCAAGGAAAGAACCTATCTATGAAAGTTGTCACAAACTCATTCAAACCAATAGGGACTACACCTACCCCACAACCTTCTTTCCACTATCTGAACCAAATGTAAGCAACTCCCTTCAGCTGATAGAAGGCTAAATTCGCACTCTCCTCTTTTAAAACCCCCATAATCTTAGTAATCTTTTGGGTCTCCTTAGTAAACTCTTGTGGATCCTCGTCCACCTTTGAACAATGAAACTCGGGAGGGTTTATCCTGGTGAAGTGTCACACTCTAGCCGCTATCGCACTCCCATTAATGTTCTCAAGTGCAACTGCCTACTGGTTGACCTGCGTCGTCATAGCCTGAGCCAACATCTAAAAAGTAGCCCTAAACTTGATGTTAGTCACCTTCTCATTCAAATGATCTATTAGAGCTAGCGGGGATGGCCGATGCCCATTGCTATAGCCATTACTTCTCCCATTGGCTATTTGCGGCGGCTTACTTTTGTAAATGCATATAGCATGAGTTAGAAGAGTAAGAGTGTCAAACTTCATTGCATGATATGGAATCACGAAAGAAGGGGAGTTTTCCTAAAATGTCTCGTAGCCTATTCCTCATAAGTGTGGCGTGCTTCACACCCATAAAAAAACTCTACTTAACGCGACTTTCAGACACCCTAGGACATACCTAAACTTGATGCTTTGATATCAAGTTTGTCATGACCTGAGCATAGACCTCAAACGTAACACAGGACCTAGAACTACGAATGACTCTGATAACGCTCAAATCATACCTCTGAAAAACTCTGACGCGGATGTTGTCAATAAAGAACCCAACAAAGGTTGGGGTCGATTCCACAAGGAATTTGGTCAGGATGTAGAATAATGCTAGTATTTAGACTTTTAGTTTGATTATTTCCTAATGGGTTTTCTAAAGAAGTAAACCCTTAACAATATTGAAGATTTACATTGTTATAAGTTGATACAATTAACTAGGGAAGTGTTCCTCATGGATTCATAACTATTTCGGGTTTTGAACTCGTGATCTATCCCAATACTTAACTTGTAAAACTAATAACATAAGTTCATCCAAATTATTGGTTCGTCCCTATAAGATGACTATACACAATCACCAGATTAGGTCTCATGAGTGATTTCACTTTAACAGTTATCAATTTGTTCCAAATTAACTATTCTGCAACCGCAGCTCAAGTTATACAATGAATCATAGAATTCAAGGCTTTGATGTTCTTCTCTTTTTCTAATCTCTACCTCTCTAGGTTCAAGAAAATCGAGAATTCGGGCAAGTCCTAACGTTGCGCTCCATTAGCAAACGTTTAAAACTGAAGAAAAAATAATACAAGCATGCGTATTGGTTTAGAATCACTATATGTAAACCCTAGTTTGCTAATTCACCATGACTTTCATAACCCTAGTTGCGGAGATTTTAGCCCCTCGGGATTGTAAGAAGAGAATTAGCATTCATTAAAGAAAATACAATTAAGAATTTACAATGAAGATTGAAATAAAACCCACTTGGTCATTGCAATATTCAACTAAGAACAAATCAAGAACAATGGAAATTAATTCCAAGAATATTCGCAAACTCGAGAAGAAACTCCAAAATAGTCAAACTCTTCTCTAAGAAAGTCCTCTTTTTATAAAAATAACCTAGAAAAGTATTTATACAAATAATTAGAAACATTTTCTAAATTTACAAGGAAAACTAACTAACTGCCACTGCCTTCTCCTATGACTCATAACTTGATCGTACGAGTCGTAACTTCACTCGTACAATGCCTAGTAGCTTTAAATTTGGCTAAGTACTGGGAGTTGGTACAACTCCAATGATCCTACGAGTCCTACATTCCTATACTGGTCTGAACCTGAGATATCTGACATCATCTGAATATTTCCATGAATGTCTTGGTACAGCTTGTACCTTGCTCTTACAACTCATGGTTGCCTTTCGTACCATGGGATATGCCTTTCAACAATCATTCTGAACTTCACCATGGCTCCTTGGTACGGTTTGTAGGTAGTCATCATAGATCGTAGTTGTTACCCGTATCAAGAGACAAATCCATGTGTATTCTTTTGAAGTTTTCCACAATTGATGATGTGCTATGAGTTTATAACACTTTTCGATGCTTAAAACTGAGAAAACAACATGGACTTAGGTATGTTTATATCGATATGAGGTTTTTTACTTTTTTTTTCAAGGAGAATAAGTTTTAGAGAAAAAATGTACAAAAGATGCAGAAAAGTGCAGAAAATCAGCCAAGTACTGATCTCAGTACGGGCCGTATCAAGATGGTACGAGTCGTAACTGGAGTCGTGAAAAACCTTAGAGAAAATTTTAAGTCATAAACTTCGTAGTATCTACCTATGACCCGTACCAGGAGCCATGGGAAGCTTTAGTGATTCTTAAAGACTTGGCAAAACTCAAGATGCAACAAGCAGTTACGAGTTGTAGGAGCAAGGTACGAGGCGTACCACAACACTCGTAGAAAACTTCAGAAGGTGTCAAAGTTCTCAAAGCAAAGCCACATATGGATTGTACGACTCGTAGGATCATGGTACAAGTCATACCAGATGCCAACACTTAGCCAATTATGTAGCAGCCAAGTAACGTACGAGAACAAGTTATGATCTGTACAATGCTGTTACGGGTCGTATGACCAGTCATAGGACGAGTCGACGCTAGATATGGAAATTTCCTTATTAGCTTAGGGAAAGATTTCTATTATTTGTATAAATATTTTTTATATTTCTTTTAGTAGAAGAACGTCAAAATACATTGATATAAGGTTTATAGTTGATTGTTTATGAATTATTATCAAGCTTGTAAATAATATTGGAGCGCAATTCTTGAGATTCAAAACTTGGTTTACTCAAATTGTTCTTGATTTTTTTCATCAATATTCAAAGCAAGTTTTCTTCCAATTATTATTGTAAGTATTCAATTATCCATTTTTTATGAATACTAATCATAATCTTACAATCATGAGAGGCTAAAACCTCCACAACTAGGATTGTGGGACCCATGGTGGATTAACAAACTAGGGTTACACAAAGTGAGTCAAAACCAATGCTAAATGCTTGTATTGTATTCTCTTCATCTATAAACATTTCTTAACGGTGCGCAATGTTAGGACTTGATTGAATTCTTTACTTGCTTGAACCTAGAGAAGTAGAGATTACGAAAAGAGAATTACAACAAAGCCTTAATTTTTATGATCATTGTATGACTTGAGCTGCGGTTGCAGGAAAGTTAATTTGGAACA
Organism: Datura wrightii; assembly: GCA_035772735.1. Classification (NCBI taxonomy): domain Eukaryota; kingdom Viridiplantae; phylum Streptophyta; class Magnoliopsida; order Solanales; family Solanaceae; genus Datura; species Datura wrightii. The sequence continues at coordinate 131,954,611 of JASDFA010000006.1, forward strand.
TATTGATAATGGTTAGTTTGAAATCACTCATGAGACCTAACCTGGTGAATGAGTATAGTCATCCAATAGGGATGAACCATTCATTTGGATGAACCCTAGTTATCAATTCTATAAGTAAGCATTGAGATTGATCACACATGTATACTGAAGTAGTTATGAACCCATGGGAACCACTTACCCTAGTTATTTTCAAATCTTGATAACAAACACAATTGTAATCATGTTTTACTATTGTTTTTCTTTAACCCCCCCAATTTGGAGATAACCCACCATCAAGTTCACGTACCGACATTAGTCTAGTTCTTACCTTATTCCCTGTGGGTTTGACCCCAACCTTGTTGTTGGATTCTTTATTGACAACATTCGCCTCATACTTTGTTAGGAAGTGTGAGTTTGAGCATTATCAAAAAGTGGCGCCATTGCCAGTGAATACAACTAAAGTTAGATTAATTACTTCTATTTAACTTTTGATTATTATTTCCTTAATTAAGTTTTCTTTTTATTTCTGGACAATAACAGGTTGTTGCTTTGTGAATGCCAAGTACTCGACAGAGTGGAAACCCCCTGATTTGGATCTCGAAATTGAAAGAACACTGCGAAGGATGGAGAACCAAGAGTAGATAGATGCCCGTCTTACTGAAGAAGTTAGGGAAGCTGAGCTAGCTCGGCAAGCTGCACTTCTGGAAGCCGATGATGCTCGAGATGAGGTTGTCAATGCTGGTTGCCATGGAAGGGGCACCAGAGGCCAGAGATATGTCCCTCAATTCTTTGATGAGGATGACCCGAAATTGATGAACTCAGGTCAACCGGAGCTATTGTACCACCACCTTTGCCTGCTGGGGAAAGTTTGACGTCACTAGCACCATGATTCAATTGTTGAACATGAAGGGGATGTTTAGTGGTCACGCAACTAATGATGCCAACCTGCACTTAATGATATTCGTTGGAATATGCAGGGCGTACAAGTTGCCCGGAGTCAGCCACGATGCAATAAGACTGAGACTCTTCTCATTCTCTCTGCATGGGGAAGCCACTTTATGGTTATTAGAGTTACCCAACGACTCCATTACCAACTGGAGGGAGATCAAACAAGCTCTTATAGAGAGATTCTTTCCACCCTCTTGGATGCTGCAGCTTAAAGATAAAATAAATAATTTCCGACAACTGAAGACAGAGGCACTTCATGAAACCTGGTTGAGATTCAAGAAGAAGCTGACCAAGTTCCTAAACCATAAAAGTCCTGATGATAGTTTTTTGGAGATTTTCTACAGATCATTGAACAATAGTACTAAAGCTGTAGCAGACACAGTGGCCGGAGGAGCATTGATGAGTCACACCTGGGAGCAAGCTGCCACTATTCTAGATAGAGTGATGAAAAGGACAAAGCATGGCACAGCCGGAAAGCGGAAGCACCTGCTGGTACATATGCTGTTGGTTTGACTTCAGACCAACGAAGGAAAGTGACTAGGAATTTTCCTATATGCGTACATCATTAGACCTGCTCATGAAACATATCATGGGCACTGGAGCCAGAAAAGTTAGTGGGAACACAGGGACAGGAACCAGGGCCAGAGCATTCAGATTCCGAGGAGGAGGCAAACTTCTTGGACAACCAGGTGGCGGGTTTCTGAGACAACACCCAAGGGTCTGGATAAGACACTTGGTACCAAGGTTCTAGAAACCACGATCAGAACCAATACAGAGACAACTACAATCAAAATGGCTACAGAGATAGAAGCCGAAGTCGTGAGCGAGAGGGAGAATGGAGAAGATATGATGGTTACCGCAACGACTGAACAGGATTGTACATGCCTCCTAATGCATGTGAGGGGGAGGTCGGACAGTCAAAGTTGGAGTGCGTGATGGCTGAGATGCTCAAGAAAGTGAGATACATAGATGAGTAGCTGAAAGATATCTGTGGAGATATATCTAGCATAGGTCAGAGAGTTGAGTCATATGCCACGACCATCAAGCAGATTGAACAACAACTGGTTCAACTATCAGCATCCATGAACCCTAAGTAAAAGGGTACACTACCTAGAAACAAAGTCCAAAATTTGAAGAATGATGGTTACTGCATGGCTGTGATGATTAGGAGTGGAAAGACCACGGTTGATCCCCTCTGCTAGTTGTAGTTGAGATTCAAAGGAAGAAAGAGAGCATAATTGATGATGAGGAAGAGGTTGCTGAGCATGAGCATGAGGAAGATGCTGAGTTGAATGAGGCTCCAGTTGTTGAGAAGGAGCCTTAAGCTGAACAAGGAGAGAAACAAAGGGCCACACAGATCTATAAAGCTATCCCATGACCACCACTGCCGTTCCCTCAAAGAATGAAGAAGAATGCGAAAAATGGTTTCAAAAATTCCTGTCAATGCTAAAATAATTATCTGTAAACATACCATTGGTCGAGGCATTAGAGAAGATAGCGGGATACACCAAGTTTCTAAAGGACCTTGTTACTAAGAAAAGGTCCATGAGCTATGAGCCTATTGATAACGTGCATCATTGTAACGCCATAGCCTCATGAGTCCTTGCCCAGAAAAAGAAGGATCCAGGTGCCTTCACCAATCCATGTACTATTGGTGATGTTGAGTTCGCAAAGGCTCTCTGCGACTTGGGAGCAAGAATCAATCTGATGCCATTAGCTGTGTTTAAGCAGCTGGGCTTGGGAATCCCCACAACGACTACTATGTGGCTACTGATGACCGACCGAACTGTGAAAAAGCCTATTGGGATCCTGTTTAATGTTCTTGTTAAGGTGGAAAAATTCATATTCCCAGCGAACTTTGTGATCCTTGATTGCAAGGTTGACTTTGAGGTCCCCATAATTTTGGGGTGACCATTCCTTGCCACTGGGAGGGCTTTAGTAGATGTAGAGGATGGACAGCTGAAATTCAGACTTAATAAAGAGGAGATCACTTTCAATTTTTTCTGGTCAATGAAGCAACCAAAGGAGTATAGAGTGGTCTCAGCAATCGAGGATGAGTTTGAGTTTCTTGACAAAGTCTGAGTAGTCAAGAGATTTGCGTCATGCCGCGATGTTAAATCAGACGCTTCTTGGGAGGAAACCCATAAGTTGGTTTGGTGAATTCTAAGTAACCGAACCACCGACATCATGCAGCGACGTTAAATCAAGAGCTTCTTCGGAGTAAACCCAAGTTTATTGACTTGTGTGTGCTTAATGTGTAGGTGAAACAACAACAGGTGGTAGAAAAATTACAGAATAGACTGGTGCTACAAGCCGCAGTACGACTCATAAGAGGATCGTACAGGCTATACTATGAGTCGTAGTGAGAAGCAGAGATATATCCTAGTGCATAAGTTTAGGGTAAGGTTGGTCCTACAACTCATAACTCCATTGTATGGGTCATAGTACTCACCATGCCTATGAACTATGCAAAGTATGGACCTCCAATTCAGAGTGACCTACAAGTTGTGGTATGGTTCATATCTTCATGGTACGAGCCGTATGATGTACTCGTAGGTCCACATGTAAGTTACTTAAAAACTCTACTACGAGTCATAGGTACGAGTCGTAGAAAGGTCCTAAAACTCGTGGTACGAGTCGTGATAGGCCAAATCATTCAAAATGACCCGACTCGACCTAGATATTTAAAAATCATCCCTAAAACTATTTAAACTGCAAAATTGATGGACCCTTCTCCCACACACTCAAATTCTAACGCACGAACACACCCATGACTCCCTCACACCTGTAACTCAAGAACACAATTGATTGAGCAAAATCTATGCTCGATTAACACTACTCAGATAAAGTTCCAACTCTATTCACCGATTCACGCATGAAGTTGAGCAAGATTTTACAAAATTCAAGTAAGCAGTTATGCTTTGAGTTGGGTAAAAATACCTACTTTCTTATGTGAAATTGGTTAACAACTGTGAGTCCTCAAAACACATCAAAAATAGACAAGGACAATGATCAATGATCTGCAAGTTAAATGTGTTGATTGGGAAGGATCTGAGCATGTTAAAAATTGAACTTAAACTCTTGTAAATTGAGTTACGGGTTGTGAATCGAAAATGGAGGAATTGGTAGTGGTAAAAGCATGAAAAATACATGCCTGAACTTGGGGAATTCTGAGTACCCAACATAAATTGAAATCACCTGCAAAACTAACATGAACAAAGGAAAGGAAAAGCTTCACAAGCCTTCCTACGACTCGTGGTTTCACACTATGACTCATAGGATGGCTCTCGGGATTGTCCCAAGAAAAATGTGTAAAAATTAAGAGGTACGAAACCTAGTACGACCCATAGTATCCTACTATGAGTCGTACCTAGCAATCGTACCAGCAGTCTAAAAAGGGTCAATTCTAAAAGTGACAGTACAAGCCTTTCTACTACTCACGAGATCAATTTATGGGTCATACCATGAGTCTTGGAATTAATATAATCAATAATCAAAATTCATCACAAGTGTTCATAACCTCAGCAAGGAAGGGAATTAGCTACTCATTTGTGGATTAATCATCATAAAATGAGTGTTAATCATACAAACAATTGAATTAGAGAAGAAAGAAAGAGAGAAAAAACCCTGAACTTTTCGTCCCTCAACTGCCTGTAACCCACGTCCTTGCTCCACCAAGTCTGAATTATGAAAAATACACTTAAGTGTTCTATTTATACTAGTGGGAATTTTTCCTGGAATAATGAGCAACGTGTCACGGAGTGCATCGCGGAGCAGTGCCTCCGTGACACGCCATGAACGTGGACCCTCACTGGAACTGGGGGTTCGGGAATTTAAGCTCAACGTGGCACGACGTGCATTGCGGAGCACTGGCTCCGTGCCATAGAGCAAACGCGGACCTCCACTGGAAATATGGTGAATTTTCACCCTCCAGGCAGAATGCCTCCGCGATGGCAGCGTGACACGGCTCCATCGCGGAACCCCTTTAAATCATGCTGTCCACTGCCTTGCTCGCATCCAAGTCCAACTCCGATATTATCCAACATGTCATTTAGCTTCTCAAAATCACATTTTACCTGCAAAACAATGCTAATCATGTTGGTTAGTATAAATTCACATTTTATTCCTAATTACATGAAAATGTATACACATTGCTAGATAAACAAGGCTAAAATGATACTTTTGAGTATCACTTGGGCATATAAATCTGCCCAAGATCAACCTATTCTTGATGGTGACCTTGTTCAATTGTCGATAATCAATGCACAACCATCTTTCTTGCGAACAAAGAGAACTAGTGCACCCCATGGGGATTTTCTTGGTCTAATGAAACCCTTATCCAATAGGTCCTTCAACTACTCCTTCAACTCGTTTAACTCGGTTGGGCCATTCTGTAAGGAGGAATAGATATATACTGCATGTTGGGTAGAAGGTAAACACCGAAATCGGTTTCCCTCTTGGGAGGAATACTCGATAGATCATCAGGGAACTCTTCTGGATACTCACGTACTACTGGAACTGACTGGATATTCAGGGTCTCGGACTTAGCATCCTTAATCCTAACTAGATGGTACATACAACCCTTGGAAATCATCGTTCTAGCCTTAAGGTAGGAAATGAAACAACCTACAGGCACGACTAAACTACCCTTCAATTCTATGTCTGGCTCACCCGAAAATTGAAACTCTACAGCACGGGTTCTACAATTAACTGAGGCATAACATGCAAATAACCAATCCATGTTGAGGATAACATCAAAATTGGTCATGGCTAACCCTACTAAATCTGTTGAGGTGACTTTCTGAAGGATTGTGACCGGGCAACTACTATATACCCGTCTAGCTACAATCGAATAACCTACTAGAGTAGAGACTGAGAAGGGTTCTATCAAGATTTTGGGACTGACTCTGAAACTACTAGCCACGTAAGGTGTCACAAAGGATAAGGTAGCCCCTGGATCTAATAAAGCATATACATAAGGACGAAAAACTCGTAACATACCAGTGACTACATCCGGGGAGACCTCCTGCTCCTGGAGAGATGCTAAGGTATAGAATTTGCGTTGCTGCTGACCGCCACCTGTGCTAGTAGATGCCCCCTACTGGGCTAGGCGTGTGAGTGGAGCTGCTGAACTGGAAGTTGGGCCTCGGCCCCTATCATGGCCCTATTTAGCTGCTGGGCAATATTTGAGCATATGTCTGAGCTTCCCACACCCGAAACAAGCACCTGTACTCACCAAGCACTGACACATGTGCCCCCGACCACACCTGCCGCAAACTTGTAGGCTAGAATCTACGGGCCTGCTACTATGACCCCTAGAGCCTGACGCACACCCTTTCTGGTTGTGCCTAGGTCTAGATGGCACACTCATCACTGAAGATGCTAGGAATGAAGATCTCTGCTATCTGTCCTGGCCCTCTTAGCCTCTCTCTCCCTCATGTGTGCTGCCTCCATCTGCTGGGCGTACAAGACTATTCAAGGGAAATCCATATGCTGATAGAGCATAGCGGTCCTGCAATCCTTGTCTAAATAGTCTGTCGCCCCATGAACAAACTTGCTCACTTGCACTTTTTGATCAACCACTAACTCTGGGATGTACTTTGACAGACGAGTGAACTCAAGGGCATACTCCTGCACCGTCCTCTTCCCCTGCTTTAGGTTCATGAACTCGGCTGCCTTCAACTCCCTCATCTCATGAGGGAAGAACCGACCTAGAAAAGCAACGTGAAACTCCTCCCAACTGATAGGGCCCTCTCCGGCTGCCTTACTATCCTTCCATTTTCGAAACCAAATGTGTGTGACCCCCTTCAACTAATATAAGGACGAATCAACACACTCTACTCCAATAACCCCCATGACCTGGGTGATCTTCACAATCTCGTCGATAAACTCATGTATATCTTCGTCCATAATTGACCTAAGAAACTCTGGTGGGTTCATCCTTAAGAAATATCTGACTCGCGCTGCCGCCGCATTCCTGTTTTGCAGGATATGTGTCACTGCCTGCTGGTTGACCTGGGTGGTCAAGGACTGCACTAGCATCTGAATGGCTGTCGAAATTCAGCATGGGTAACCGGCTCCGGTTCATGGTGCTCCTGGACTGGTAGGGCTTGTTGGTGCTCATGTCAATTGACATCTCCGTAGCTATTTCAATTTCCATTCCTCCTACCATTAACTATGCAGGGAGCCATGATTCTGCAATCGCGAATAGCACGAGTTAGAAGGATAGGGAGACATTTCTCATCATGACATAGATCATGAAAAAAGGGAACATTTCCTAAACATCTTGTAGCCTCTTCGCCATAAGTGTGGTGCGCTTCACACCCATGAAAAAGAATCTACTTAATGCGACTTTCAGACACCCTAGGACACTTCAAACCTATTACTTTGATACCAAGTTTGTCACAACCCGAACATAAGCCCGCATCGAGACATGGAACAAGGAACCCGAGGGACTCCAAGTCGACCCATGGCATGAACATAATCATCTAACTCAATCATAAAAGCGGAAAATCAACATGATAAACTTAGCAGAAGTCCTTAATAAGCATAACATTAGAAATACAAACGAATCTGAAGCAGATTACATTCTTTTGTCTGAAAGCCTCTAAGTATGATGAGTTGATAGAACAAGACCCCAACTAACTCACTAAAGCTAAAAACTGGAAGTACATATAGAAAACTGATAAAGCATGGTCCTCGGGAGATGAGGACACACCAATAGAAGCGGGATGCTAACTCTGAAAGGCTGGATAGGGACGAGGCTGAGTTTGAGTATCGGGGCCTATATCATGACACAATACAACATAGAGTATGCGGTCAACACGTAGAATGTACCGAGTATACAAGGCAAGTAAAACCACTAAAATAAGTAAAATCATTTAAAACATGCATAATATAAAAAACTATTAAGATAAGAATATGTGAGAAGGGCTTGCATACAATTTTTTGAAATCATGATCTAAACATAACATAAAATCATAACTGAATCGATTAACCCAAAGCTGAAATCTAATAATCATAAGTAAAACAAAACATTCGGTCAAACCTACTTTAGAACATATATATATATGTATATATCACGAATGATAAACATGCATAATTGAAATAATGAGGAACAAGGGGAGACTTGTCATATAATTGACATACTACGATAGAGCTTACGTGGTCCCAACTATCACACTCAAGTGGGTAGAGTTTTCCAAAGTCTTGCCAGGGCTAAGGACGATACCATGATATCGATATCAAGCTCAAGACCCAATTGGGGCAGGGGATAGCTCATAAGGGACGTCCCAAAGTGTGTGTGTGTATATATATATATATATATGTATATATATATGATATATATAACCTATGTTGACGTGTAGTTTTGAGGCATAGGGTGATCGAACCTTAGCCTACTCGGTGCTAGACACTACTCCCAAAAACATGCATATGCTCTCCGTTGTTATTCAAAGAAGCTTACCATCGTCTATTGACGAAGCTCAATAACCAAATACATATCAAATCTAAAATCATATATGAGGAGCTCTTGTTCAAACCATACCACATGCTGAAAATAATTGGGAGTCTTCACTCCAAAACCATGCGGTAAGCTTAATTCGTAAAATCATAAATCATACTTGAACATGTGAGCATTGCCCAATACTTTAAGATGATTGAAAATACTCAATTCACTTGAAAACATGATTATAAACATGGGTAGATTGAAGACATGCCTTTCATCATAAATGTCTCATCATACTTGAACCTTCATAATAAATCTCAACTTTCATAAACTTCTCATGGATGGGCATTTTGATTTATAAGTCACTCTGTTAGTTTTCAGCTGTAGATGTTCATTATTTGAGATTTCAGTTCACTTCCCCAGTTTCTCAGTATGTTTAGTCTGCATTCGAGGATGAATGTTCCCAAGGGGGAGATATTTTAATACCTCAAAAGTTATTAAGACTAGGTGAGAGTAATGGAAATAAGTTCAGCGGAAAAATTTGCACTTTCGCCTCAATACGACTAAACCTATGATTGTAAGTAAGTAGTACGGGTCATAGGAAGACCCATGGATCAGGTTAGAGATTTTTTTCCCCAGACCACGGTTCCCCACTATGAGTCGTAGTATGTGGATACGACCCACGATCAGGAGTCATAGCAAGGCTTGCATGTCTTTGCAAGTCTTCGGAGTTATTCAATGATTGATGGTATGGGTGATGGTACAACTCGTAGAATGGTGTTAAGGATCGTAGTAAGATTCATGGAAATATTTAGAGGGTTGGAGGTTTTGGAATTGGCTAGTACAGGAGGATACCACGAGTCTTAGGAGGATTACAACTCGTGGTACGATTCGTGACAACTGATAGAATAGTTTTCCTGCGAATTCATTAAGGTATTTTCGTAAATCCTAAGCTCCTAGGTCCTAAACTACGTCCTTTTAAGTCCTGAAAGAAGTGTATTAGGGGAGTTTAACCTATCCTAATTCATTCAACTCCCATGCATGCAAGTTTAGAGGGTTCCGTTGAAGATCAAACCTATAATTCCTCCAATTTTACTCCAAATCTCTCGGACTTTCAAAGTCAAGTTGAGAATCAGTTTACCCAGGTATGTAGGGCCATCAATGAGAGTTTTCTTTCACTTTTATCCTCAATTTCATGAATTCAAGTGTTGATTCAAGTGTATGATCGTATGGGATTTTATCCCAATTTCATAATATTATGTATGATTTATTAATGGGTCAATTCCCTTCACGTTTCAAAATATGTTTTAAGATATATGAGCAAATTTTATACCTATTTTGATTATTAAATTTATGATTTCAAATTTTAGAGAATTATGCCCAATAATGCAAGTTTCATGAAAAGTCAAGTTTATGATTCGATTATGATGTTGATTCTCCTAAGCCTAAATTTATGATTAATGATTTATGATATGATTTCCTACAAGTACTCTTCATGAATTTATGATTTTCAAGTATAGTGATCTTCTCAACCATGTATGTTCTTCATGATTTATGAGTTTATGATTTTGGCCGACTATTTTTTATTCTTCTTTTTATTTTTTTTATCTCGTCGTTGAAATGACTATTTTTCAATTACATGTCGAGAAAATGCTAGCCCACGCCCAGTTTTACCCACTTCATAGTAAGGTCAACATTATTCTTAAGAATCAATGGACGCCCACAGACCAGTTGCTGAAGAATGAATGATGGAAAAACAAACGGCCCATAGAATGACACGTGGTTGGCAAAATGGACCCACTTGAAGTAGGTTATGAATTATGATGTTTGGTGATATAAAGAGAAAAGTATGGACAATAAAAGGTTACAATTTTGGTTTGGTTAGTGTATGGCGATCATTCCTTTTCATTATACTTATTTATTTACTATTCGATTGTTTGATTATAGTTACAGTGAATTCATTAACTAAATTGAAAGACTTGTTAGCATGATTCATAAAGAGTTGCTTATTGATTTGATGATCAATTTGATTAGTACATTAGTAACTTGGATAGATCAATGTGAATGTAGATCTCATTTGCTAAATAGCATATATAGGTGATCTATTCGGAGATATGATCATTGAACTAACTCAATTAAGGATTCATAATTGATTGTTCACACTCAGAATTATTCTATTTGAATAAAATAGTATTACAAAAATTTACTGGAATATGTATACTAGGTCATCTACAAATAAAATATACAAGAAAACAAAATGATTTGTCCTAAGAGATGTTAAGAGTTTGAACTTGAAGTGTCCTGAGGGGCTTCAGATTGGACCTCAACTTGAGGAGCAGAGCTTTCAACTTCTGGTGCATTTGGTGCTTCGATTTCTGGTGCAGCTACTGCCCTTATTTCATGGCTAATCATGTATTTCAAGTATGATAATGTATGTAATGATTTAACTAGGCCATGAACTTCATGTATAACTTCACGATTACTATATGAGCCCTCATATGAATGTTTTTGAGAGCAGTGTCTAGCATCGAGTAGGCCCGGCATTCAAGTAAACTCCATGGTCTTAAAACTACCCGCCAACGTAGGTTTATGTAAATGGACTCTAGATGGATCCCTATTAGTGATATCACGCTATTTACGTCCCTTTCCTGGCAAGCCTAGGATGGCTCTGGCCACTTGAGCGTGATAGTTGGGGCATCATGTGAGCTCTACCATGATGGTGTCGGTTAAGAAGAGTCCTCTCGTTGTTCCCTTATATTTTATGTATGACGATGATTACGTTTCTTTGGCTCAACTTATGTTTTACAAGGTTTCTCTTATGATTACGATTATGACTTGTTTATGAATAGTTTTGAAAACCTCGATCCTTTATGTTTATGTTATGATTATCACTTCATGTTTGAAATGTCCTACTCTTATTAACTCTTATGTATTTTATTAGTCCATTTTTTTACTTACCTTGCATACTTAGTACATTCAAAGTGTTGACCACATACTCTATGATGTATCGTTTCATAATACAGATCCAAAAGATTAGACCTAGCCGCGCCATTAATCTTGCTTCCATGTCAGTCCTGTTAGCCAGTGTTGGTGAGCCCTCATCTTCCTAGGACGTTCAACTTAGATTGTTATTTTGTTATTTCTGTTACAGACTTTTTCGAGCTAGTTGGGGATGCTGTCGCATCTGCTCATTAGTTATGTTAGAGGCTTTAAAGACAGTATGTAAAAGCTTAGCTTGTTAGTGTTGATTTAGTTTATGATTATTATGTGTATAGTATTCTGCTCATTCATGTTCAGTTTATCAATTTTCACTAATTTATGTTCTTTAGCCGCTATGTTCATGTCATGGGTCGACTTGGAGCCATTCGTGGTTCTAGATCCCCTGTCTCTATTCGGGGTCTCATCTCGGGTCGTGACAACTAGCCATGATAATAATGTCTCTTAATCGACCATGATACATAAGCTTGAGATTCATAAAATTCGTGAGAGATGGATAAAATTCATCATAACCTAAAAATAGAGATTCATGAGAGTCTATGGTCGAAAACATGCAATTATAATCATAAAGAGATAATATAGTTTTCATCAAATTGGGTCTAATCCTAAAAATTCATAATTGGAGACTTGAAGAAATCATATAATCAAACTTGCAATTGGGCATGAGGTTGGAAGGAATCCCCCATTCATGACCTACATACCTGGGCATAATGATCTTTGACTTGATTTAAAGACCCAAGAGAATTTGAGAAGAAGAAGATGGAGAACCCTAGCTTTTCCTTGAGAGATGATTTCCATCTTACGGTGTTTGAATGGAATGAGGGTTAGGGCTAAGTAAAACCCCTTAATACATGCCTTAGGAACTCAAAATAACCTCACATAGGAGTTAAAAACATAGGAAGTTATGAAAACACCCCTAAGAATTTGCACATAAAAACAGACTTCTAGTGGTATAACCCATACCACAATCCGTACCAAGAACCTACGACCCGTACTGAGCATGGAAGCCTCTAATCCTTCCTTCAAAAATCCTTTGAACCTCCAACCTATGACCTCATAGTATAATAGTACAATCCTGGTATGATCCGTAGGGTCCAATCGTGACATCATAGTCAAAACCTTGTTAAACTCTCTAAATCCATACCACCCTTAGTTACTTGGTACGACTTGTATGAATGACCCATGGTTTCCTGGACAATTTATGTTGTTCCTCTAAAGCCCCATATCACGAGTCCTCATACGACTCATACCACCTCACCACCAGTCGTACCGAGGAAATTTTTTAGTTTCTCTGCTGGTTCATACTCCATACCTAGGGTCTAGTCGTAGGGACTTTTGTGGTATTACATCCGTCATGCCTAAGAGTCGCTTGATTTCCTACCTTAAGGCCAGAAAGTTAATCTCTAAGGGGTGTGTCTAGCATCTACTAAGAGTGAATGACTTTGATGCTGAGGCGCCATCCCTTCAGATAGTTCCTATTGTTAATGAGTTTCCTAAGCTCTTCTTGATGATCTTCCAGAAGTGCCTCTAGATAGGGAGATAGATTTTAGGATCGATGTTATTCTGAATGCTCAACCTATTTCTATTCCGTCATATAGGATAGCTATAGCGTATTTCAGAGAATTAAAGGAGTAGTTAAAGGATCTACTCGATAAGGGTCTTATCTACCCTAGTGTTTCACCTTGAGGTTCTTCAGTCCTCTCTGTATGCAAGACATATGGTACCCTTAGAATGTGTATTGATAATTGACAGTTAAACAAGGTCAGCATTAAGAATAAATACCCCCTTCCTAGAATCAATAACTTGTTCAACCAGCTTTAGGGTGCCAAGTGTTTCTCGAAGATAGATCTCAGATCGGGGTATTATCAGTTAAAGAGGAGTGTCACGACCCGAGCATGGACCCCAGATCGAGACTCGGGAGCTAAAACTACAAGTGGCTCAAAGCTAACCCATTGCACATGCATACCATATACGAAGGCATAACTAAGTGGAAAGAAGTCATAATAATAATATATCAAAATGACTGAATATAATAAAGACATAAGCGTAGACCACAAGTTCCATGATCCGAGTTATACCCTGGATGAGACACGGTACTTGGTGTCATAAGTGACCCCAAGCCAACCCTTGGTTTATCATTACACTGGTAAACTGAGTAAACATAAGCTTAAGCTTTAAATAAATAAAACCATTTAAGAAAACTGGTTTGACAATAGTGAATACATCTGGAAGAAAAACAACAATGAATATCTATGTTTATGTTGGAAAGACAACTACTAAATGATGAGTTGCTGGGACAAGCCCCAGCTAACTCTAAAAATCTAGCTGTAAAGAACTAACTGAAAGTAAATATCATCCGCGGAAGATGAGGACACACCAAATGCTACTCCTAATATCGTCCGAGGGAACTACTGACGATGTTGGGACTGAGAACCTGTGCCTGTATCATGATACAATACAATATAGAAGGTATGCATCAGTACTTTGAATGTACTGAGTAAGTGAGAGATATAATAAGCATGAAAGAACAAGTAATTGAACTGAAATGACATGAAATTAGCAACTGAAACCCTAAAAAATGATAAAACTGAAATGTAACTGATATGGTCAATAATGACCTTGGATGATGGTCATAGACATGTCCTGGATCTGAGATACTAAGCTGGGCTAAACGGAATTAAACTAAACTGAATTGAGACTGTACTGACTAGTGGGAGAGTCTATAACCGACATATAACCACGTGAACTAAACATGGAGTTCGATGTGTACGCCACACCGATAGGACCCAATATACCTTGCCAGGGTATAAAGGCATGAATTGGGTGATCACAAATCTGGGGCCTAATGGGACAATAACCTACGGTGGCAGCTTAGTTATGGGAACTTGGGTGTGATGGAACCCCGTTGGGCTCGATGCTAAGTACTACTCCCACTGGATAATCCTAAATTGACTACTAAGATGATAGCTCGAACCTGGGGCCCAAGACTAAGTCAAGAAAACTTATCTGAAAGTACCCTGAGAGTCTTACCGGACCAGATAACTGTGTTGGTGTTCTAAGACTAGCCAGAGTTACTTATCTGGAAGTGCCGTAACCGTCTGTAGAACTAAATGATAACTGATAATTGAAAACTGATATATGATATTTGATATCTAGGAGGCATTATTGACACCTCAAGAACTGAATATAGTCAAACTGATCGGCAGACATTACTGAAAGACACTGAGGATGCTATCATACTGACTGAGCCTGAACTAGCATGCAACTGACTAAGCATTTATCTAATAATAATAACATGGAATTTCCAATACTGATAGAGTTAAGAAACATTATGTCTATACAATTATCCAGGACCCTAGTTACTATACTTATCAAATTAGGGCTAAAGTCATTTTTCAGGAATACAAGTATCAACATGATTACTAGATAGGGAAATATAGCAATAAAAAATTTGAATAGCGTTTCACATGATTTAATTGGAACATGACCGAAAAACTCCTTTAATTCGAAAGTCTCAGGGCTTAGAACTGATAAGAAAATTTAGATAAATTTTGGGGCAAAATGGAAGGACAATTTCCTTGCTAAATTCTCACAAACCTGGTGTATAAATCCTGGAGAAAACCCTTGGTAAGTTGAGAAGAAAAGTCGAATGCCCTGCTTTGCTCTGTGTTCCCTCAATAAACCTTGACGTTATGAATTTGAGAGAATGAAAGGAATGGAGAGGGAACATCATTAAACCCCTTTAATTCTCTCTAAAACATGCTCATAACGATAGGGTTTAGAGATAAAAAGCTAGGAAGTTACTAAAATAGCCTTGGGAGAAAATCTAGAAAACTACCTGTTAGGGACCAATGGGTTACACAACGAGTCGTTGGTTGATACCACGACTCATTGGGACCATTCATCCGTCCTGGGATTGAATCTTGGGCTTACTGGAAACTGGCAACGAGGGGGACCACGACTCATCGGATAAACCAACGGGTCATTGGTACCTCCCATGGCCATTGGCAGGGACTTGAACAAAACACTGGACCCCTTCTCTAGCGGGTGACACCATGATTTGTTGGTTGATCCAACGAGTCATTACCTTCTCTCTTCTTGGCTACTGGAACCCATGAAGGAGTTTGGAATTTGTCACCACAGGTGGACACAATGAGTCGTTGTGTTATATAATGGGTCGTTGTTTCCACTTGTTGTCACTAAAGGAGTTGATTTAAAATACCTTGGTGCCCCAACTAACGAGTCACACCACGAGTCTTTATATCGAGCGACGACTCATCATTTGGCTCATGGGTTCCATTAAAGGGATTAACTAGGTTCTGAGCTGGGAATGCAATGAGTGACAAGACGACTCGTTGCTCCTCACAACGGGTCATTCCATGTGCACATGGTTCCTGAAGAACATCTAACAGGGCTGACCACGACCTAGATAACGGGTCATTACTACTGACAATGACTCGTTGTCTCGGTCGTTCTGAGAAAACGTTTCTGGTTTTCCCCTGGTTTTTTTACATGCAATGTCTGAGTTTGGTCTAGAAAAGTTTTGGAGTGTTAGAATATCTCCCCGTTGGGATCATTCATCCTCGAATAAAGGCTAAAACTTTTGGTAAACTGGGAAAGGAGCTGCAATTCCCAGACTGAGACTATGAAATGATTTATGAAGGAATGACTAACTCCAAACTGATTTAACCATGCTAACTGAGTTCACGCAACTAGGATGCATATTGAAAATCTGAATAGAGCCGATGAGTACAAAATTGAATAGAGTATCGAAGAGGAATTTAATACTTGATGATGGAAATGAATTTAAAGGGAATAAATGAGGGTATTTGTCCATCATGTCTGCTTCTGGCTCCCACGTGGCTCGCTCAACTACCTGGCTCCTCCACAAGACTTTCACTGAAGCAGCTTCCTTGTTTCTCAACTTTCGAACTTGACAGTTTAGGATCTGAACTAGAACCTCTTTGTAAGAGAGACTATCCTTCACTCCCACACTGTCTAGTGGCACAACTGAGGTTGGATCACCGATGCACTTCTTCAATAGTGACACATGAAATACTGGATGTACAGATGCTAACTATGAAGGTAATTCTAACTCATAGGTCACACTGCCGATTCGCCTCAGAATCTTGTCGGGTCCTACATACCTCGGATTGAGCTTCCCTTTCTTTCTAAACCTCATCACTCCTTTCATGGGTTAAATTTTCAGGTAAAACCAATCATCTACAGCAAATTCCAATTCTCTCCTACTCATATCTGCATATGATTTTTGTCGGCTTTGAGCTGTTTCAACCTTTCTCTAATTAGTTGCACTTTCTACATAGCTTCATGAACTGAGTCTGGTCCTATTAAGGTAGCTTCGCCAATTTCAAACCACCCTATCGGATACCAACACCTCCTACCATATATTGCCTTAAACAAGGCCATCTGAATATTAGAGTGGTAGCTGTTGTTGTATGCAAACTCGATGAGAGGTAGGTGATCATCCCAACTGCCCTTGAAGTCGATCACACAAGCTCTCAACATATCTTCTAAGTTCTGAATAGTCTGCTCATCTTGTCCATTAGTTTGAGGGTGAAAAGCTGTGCTGAGCTTGACCTGAGTACCGAGTCCTTTCTGAAATGACTTCAAGAAATGCGGGGTGAACTGTGCACCTCTATCTAAAATGATGGACAAAGGAACCCCATGCAGTCTGACTAACTCCTGGATGGACATCCTAGCATAATCCTCAGCTGAGTCTATAGTTTTAATTGGGAGGAAATATGTTGACTTGGTCATCTGATCTACTATCACCCAAATTGAGTCATGCTACCGGAGAGTACGAAGTAGACTTGTAATAAAGTCCATAATCACTTCTTCCCATTTCCATATGGATATGTTGATGTCCTGAGTCAAACCCGTAGGTCTCTGGTGTTCCATCTTAACCTGTTGGCAGTTCGGGCACTTAGCCGCAAATTCTGCAATGTCTCTTTTCATGTTGTTCCACCAATAGATATCCCATAAGTCACGATACATCTTAGTGGCACCTGGATGGATAGAATATCTAGAGCTGTGTGCTTCTGCCAATATTTTCTATCTCAAGTAACCTACATCTGGTACACAAAGTCTGCCCTGGTAACGGAGCACACCATTGTTCGGTGGTTTGGAATGCCTACACGCAAGTGCACGTGGTCGAACAAGTAGTAAAATAGCTAGAGTAGCCAAGTATCGATCCCACAGGGACTGGACTGTCACACCCCGCCTTCTGGGGTATGACTGGCACCTGGTGCCCTGCTAGGACCTGAACTGCTAGACTACTGAGCCTAAGCACATCTGGTGTCTGGCTGGCTCTAACTCAGATTTAGGGAAACAACGGGCTATATAACGGCTGTAAATACAGCCTCCGGCCGACTAGGCCTATAGCCACCTATACTTGTAATAGCAGCTAACCAGAAAGACACTCGTAACAAGGAACCTATGTGGGCCAACAAGGCCACCATGCTGTCTAGTTATCTGCAACTCAACAATGGAATCCTGAATAACTACGTGACCGGTAGGGTCACCACTACTGACTGGATAAGGCCTCACACGGCTAACGTAAACTGAAATGCTAAACAACTATAACATGTTGCATGGCCTCACACGACCGGCTCAACTGACCACAGGGAAATATATACAGACTGGAAGCCTCTAAGAATACTGATATGATGGTCGGGACAGGGCCCCGGCCTACCCATGCTGTACAACAAAAGAAAAGGGATAAACCTCTAGCTATCTAGCTCCGGATGACTGGAGCTGATGACCCTGTGAGCTGACTGGAATCACGAGGTATCGGCCCCTCGTCTATGAGTACCTATAGGCAAGTAATGCAGCGCCCTACTGGGCGTCAGTACCATTGGTACTGAGTATTAAAACAATAACTGAAAGAAATATCTGAAAACAACAATACAAATGATGGAACTGAAATAGGAAGGAATAGACTAACTGGCTGGAAATGTAAAGCTATGCTTACTCTCAACTATGCTGGAAGGAGTAGGAGTCATACCTGGAGATGTATCGCTCTACTGTCGATCTACTCGTATCTAGTGTAACATGGCATAACACAACATAACATAGCGAAGCACACACAAACCTTACCCGGCCCCCATAAGCCGGGAGGTACAACCAACACGCAATCTATACCCCTACCCCGGTCGTCCCATCTTCTATAATAACTATAAGCATCCTGCCGGTCCCCTGGGTATGCACTTGGGCTCGCTAAGCCCCTGACTATAATTGTATCTGAGTCCGGAGGACTCCTGAATCAACACCCGGGCGTATCCGCTCGACGGGGGTGTATAAGGGAAGACCAAGGCACAATATGGGGAAAACTGGCATCCCATCTTCGTCCCCTGTGGGATGGCATGCCACTCCGTAGAGCAACGTATCCTCGTCCTCTGGCAGACGAGTCGATACAGCTATTAACCCTGGGGTGGTCATGGATGCTAGGTAATCCAACCCCAAGACAATACAATGGTCTCAACTAGTAATACTATCTGCATATCCCACATACTGAAGCAAATGACAATAAAGTATTTGTACATACTGTATACTGAACTAGTGATAGTAATATGTACGTGTCTAATACATGCTGAGACTGATAATAGTGTGTATATATGAACATAACCTTCTGCCATACTGTACTGAGTCTAATGTTAAACAAGATGTAGTTTTTCTGCTGGAAACCATGCTCTATAACTGAGTTTCTATGGTAACATGATTTACTATTTCTAACATGCTTTCTAAACTTCATTTTAACCTATCATTCTACTTCTGAGATAACTTACAGGTATTTACATTGCTTTACTAGGTTTCAACTGAATACGATACTATCCTAGCATTCTTTTCTAAATCACATATTGGACATGCTGTACAGTTCCTAACACTTGTATTAGAATTTATATCGTGCTAGCAAGTTTCACGCTAAACATAACATGATGCTTCTAATATCGTACCAACATTCGTCATAAACATAACACACGACTTCTGAACATTCTACTGGCCTTTGAACTACTTTACTATACCGAGATTACTAACTTGCCGAGGAAACTGGCTTTACATACCTTCACTTCTGATTTCCCGACTAACCGGCGTAGCTTGGTCAGTATTTCAGCTATTCCTCCCAACTGCATTCATATATATATCAATCAGTACTAAATACAACTTTACTATGAAGAACGACAGTCCTTTCGATATAATTATAGCCTAAACTTAGGCTTATCGAAAGACGGTCAAAAACTCGCTATTTTTTAGAAGTCTAGAAGGGAGAAGTATTTACTTCACTGCTAGGAACACATAGACACTAGTTTGGAGCAATTCCACTTACCTTAGTCCGGTAGCTCGACGATTCATCGGCCGTATTTCGCGAAACTAAATCCGTAGGAATGCTCTCTGCTGCTAAATACTTCGGTATCTGAGGTTAATTTGGGTTTGGACTACGTTTAGCAGCGTAATCGGATGAAAATATATTTACCCTCTTCGTTCTCCTCTGTTCCTCTGCGTTTTCTGGAAATTAATAAGAGATATGACCTCACAAACCAAAGTGGGGGTTTTATATACTTGGGCCTGGATAGGCCCAATGTGTCACGGAGCCAACGCAGATGCTCCACCTCCGTGACACGTTGCCATCGCGGAGGGGCTCTGCCTCGGCTTCTTCCTCGATGGTTCGACAGGCTATCCATCCGATCCTTTTCCGGGCCTTTCTCTAGAACGTATGGCTTTCAAATATTCTCCATCACCGTGCGAATAGGCCATCTAGGTGTCGGAAATCTTACGGGGTATAACATTTTCCCCCCCTTAAGAATATTCATCCTCAAATGGAAATTGCTATCTGGAGGACTTCTCAATTTACTTGTTTAGAAAATTTCGGCAGAGTCTCCCCTGTAATATGGACTATACCAAAAACCTAAAACGCAAAAAAGTTCAATACAGGTACTGTACACAATACTTTAAGGTTCACTGGATAGCTAAATATCAATCTTTCTCATTATACATACACAACCACAAGGTATTAGATAAGTAATAATACGGACATACCTGTTGCCTGACTATGCCTGGAATAAGCGAGGATATCTAATCTTCATATCTTCCTCAACCTCCCACGTCATCTCCTCTTGGGTCCTGTTACGCCACAATACCCTGACAGATGCAATACCCTTAGTTCTCAACCTACGAATTTGTCTGTCTAGGATAGCTACCAGAATCTCTTCATTGGCCAGCTCCTCCATAACCTTGATAACCTGGACTAGGAATGCTCTGGATGGGTCTCCTATGCATTTCCTCAGCATAGACACATGAAAGACTGGATGAACGGATTCTAATTCAACTCATATGCTACTCGGCCTATTATTCGATGAATCTGATAAGGCCCAACAAACCTCGGACTGAGCTTACCTTTCTTGCCGAATCTCATCACCTCATTCATTGGGGATACTTTCAAAATACCCAGTCATTTACATCAAATTCCAAGTTCCTGCGTTGTACATCTGCCTATGATTTCTGGTGACTCTGTGTAGGCGTTCTCTGATAAGTTTTACTTTCTCTTCTGACTGCTGAACGATGTCTGACCCAACCAATTGGCGATCTGCATTTTCGCCCGTATAATGCTTCGAAAGATGCCATCTGGATGGCTAAGTGATAGCTATTATTATAAGCAAATTCAATTAACGACAAATGCTCATTCCAGCTACCTCCAAAATCTGGCACACACGCTCGTAGCATGTCCTCAAGCGTTCGAATAGTGCGCTAAGCCTGTCTATCTATCTGAGGGTGAAATGCTGTGTTCAAATTAATTTGCATCCCCAGACCTCTCTGGAATGACTGCCAAAATCTAGCCGTAAACTGTGCTCCTCTATCAGAGATAATAGATACTGGAACACCGTGTAATCTAACTATTTCTTTGATATACAATTCGGCGTAATCTTTGGCAGAGAAAGTAGCTTTTATTGGCAGGAAATGGGCTAATTTTGTCAGTCTGTCAACAATACCCAGATTGAATCATGTCTATGCCTGGTACGGGGTAATCCTGCTACAAAGTCCATGTTTACTACTTCCCATTTCCAGAGAGGCATAGCTATGTCCTGGGTCAAACCGCCTGGTTTCTGATGTTCTACTTTCACCTGTTGGCAATTGGGACACTGAGCTACAAATTCAGCAATTTCTCTTTTCATACCTGGCCACCAGTAGTTTTCTTTGATATCATGGTACATTTTCGTCGCGCCTGGGTGGAGAGAATAGCGGGCGTAATGCGCCTCGCTCATAATCTGCTGGCGAAGCCCCAAAATATCAGGAACACAAATGCGGCCTTTACATCGCAACACTTCATCCCCGGTTACCTGAAAATATGTCGCCTCTTCTTGCTGAACCTTGTGTTCAAGTTGAACCCGGCTAGGGTCTCCACACCGCCGTTCCTTTACTTCCACCACTAAAGATAACACTGCGACATTCTATATTACTACTCTGTTGTCCTTTATTTCTGCTATGTGAATGGCTAAACCGGCTAACTGGTGTAATTCCCGGGCCAATTCTCGCTGTTCAGGCTGCAAGTATGCCAACTCCCCATAGATTTATGGCTAAGGGCATCTGCTACCACATTAGCCCTTCCTAGGTGATATAAAATATTCACTCTTTAAGGCATAAACTACTGCAGCTAACTCCAGGTCATGGGTAAGATAATTCTTTTCATGTTTCTTCAACTGCCTGAAAGCATAAGCTATTACTTTACCATGCTGCATCAACCCTCTGTACCTTCTGGCGATACTAACCAGAGCTGATGTTAACCTGTCTTTTAATTCTTGGATGTTCTGCTCACACGCCTCAGTCTGCTGGAACTTTGCTACCTTCTGTGTCAATTTAGTCAGAGGTGCTGCTAAGGTGGAAAATCCTTCCACAAACCCTCTATAGTACCCGGCTAACCGCAGGGGTTGCGTACTTCGATCGGAGTGGTAGGTCTGGGCTATGTCTTCGCTGCTTCGATTTTCTGTGAATCTACCTGTACACCAGCCTCCGACACAATGTGACCAAAAAGGCTACTGAACTCAGCCAAAATTCACATTTAAAAAAAATTGACATATAACTGACGGTCATATTGGTTTATTATACCGGAGAATCTGACAAGTAATCTACCGGTATAGCTAGAGCTTATCTGGCCTTCTGGCCGCATTCTAAGGCTACTTGTTGCTAAGGTAACCTGAACGACTATCTACACACCATGTGCCCATATCTGATCAGAGGATGCTGACAATGATCATGATCTCTAATAGTTTGGCTGAATAATCTTGACTAACTAAATAGCTGGGTTAAATGATCCGAATGCTGCAGTAGTCTAATGATGCTCTACATGTCATACTCGGACATCTGTAGCTCATGCATAACTGCGGAGTTGTGGACAACAAACTGTTTTGTCATCCTAATTGAACAATTGTGGTGTTGTGCTTAGTCCAACCTACTCTCAGGCGATCCATCCCTGGATCTTCATAGGGAACCTACCGATCTCCTTGTCTTAGTAAACACGGTGCTAGCAGAGCACTACCAATTTCTTACGCCTTATTCGTACCCCCTTGGATTATATTACTGTCCTTGGAAATTCTCGGTCTTATGAGCCATTCTGTAAAGACTGGCCTTCTGTTAGGACTCTGTATCTGAATACCTTACGAGAACCAGCTGAAGTACTAGTCCGTCACTGACTACTGATATGGACTCTTTCTTGGGGTACCCACAGGTTTGTCTGACTGAGACGGTCGGCTGACTTGTGGGGTGTTCCGCATAATAGCTGCTAGGTTGACTAAGGCCGACTCTCACCTACAAGGCTGGGAAAACGATGTACGACCATTTAACGTGCCACCCTCTCTTTTGGTGAGGGATCCTGCAGTACGATCTCTTTATATTTCCTAGCAGCTAACCAAAATCTCTGTGACTGTAACCCCCATTGCCAATTACTTACATCATATCTATCATCTGTAGATACATATATATCAACTACTATGTACAATACATACTGAATTTTGTCGTGATACATAATCTCTAACATGTCGTACTGAATTTCATACTGCACATGGTATACCGCTCCTACAGTCTAATGATATCTCATATCCTCTCGTATCATTTCATGGGATTTTTTTCATCCCATTCTGGAAGCAACACACACATGCACTTTAGCTATGATCTGCTATTTGAAATTATGCCACTCTTACAATGTGGGGTCAACATCCGAACCTTGTGGCCTTACTTGGCATTATATTAAGGCCCGTGACTGTCTGTTGGACCTTGTCTCTGGGCCACACTAGATTGGAGTCTCTGGTTCGGTACCCTCTTACCTTCTCCTTGGGCGGACATACCGCAACATTCTAAACTACAACCTTACATTCTCTTAACTGTTCGTCTAAGGTTTAGTCCTTAATACACGATGTTCTATCAATCTAGAGGTGATTCTGATTTTCCCTCAAAATCTAGTATTCATGCTCTTCACCTTCATCTTCCTTAAACTGGGCTATGGGGTTCAAGGTACCTTGCCTTACACTGTCAATAAGGTTGCCAGTCAAGTTCCAACCTATACTTCTTCTGACTTGCAGTCGGACCCATCTTATTCATATAATCTCCCTGTCTTTTGATATCACAGCTAAGATTATAACTATTATCTTGCAGACATACCCTGCTGTCG
This sequence comes from Datura wrightii, assembly GCA_035772735.1. Lineage (NCBI taxonomy): Eukaryota > Viridiplantae > Streptophyta > Magnoliopsida > Solanales > Solanaceae > Datura > Datura wrightii. The sequence continues at coordinate 131,978,658 of JASDFA010000006.1, forward strand.
TTAGCATGCCACGACAGATTTAACCCTTTCCTGACTTGAACTTGACTCTTACTGGGAGTCCATCATTGACGGATCTCCTACACCCACTTCGAGTAAGCTAGTAGTCTTACTTGCTCTTCTGACTTATTACCGTGAGGGTCTGCACAACTTACATAATCATAAGGGCTCCTTACTCTTTCTAACACTTTCTGGAATCAACCAATCCACCTTTCACTTACTGCCTGCTTTGGGCAACATCGTCTCAATCCTTATGCCCTTTGCTACACTAGGATCGAAACTAAGGGGTAGGAATAACTTTTTCTTACTGCAACGAAACGAAGACATGGAACTGTACCACACCTGAAGGAATGGAGGTGGGAATCCGACATTTCCCTCTTTTTCTCACACTTATCTGATAATCTAATATTGTCTACTCTCTTAATCAGGTCTTATATATATATCTAACAAATAAATTGACTCATTTATACGTTATGCTTATGACTTCCTATCCTGAAGTTATCGACATATACTGGGGATGGTACCAATAAAAAGATAACATTGGGAGGTCCTTGTTACCTCATCTTGCTGCTGTAATTCACTTGTAACTGGCTGGTGTTCTCTCCTGTTGCTATATCTGATCTTCTGCCTGGGATAGGATTTCGCTGGTCTGACTTGTATCTGTATTTAAAGAATATGATAAGTTTTAAAAGGACCAACCCTGTATTATACTGTGCTATGGCACGACTGAGTATGAAAGAAGGGTAACCATCCTATTATGCCTCGCAGCATCCTGCCTATAGTATGTGGTGCACAACACATCCATAGACAAGACTCTACTTAGCACGGCTTGCAGACTCCCTGGGACACGACCGGCTCTGATACCAAGTTTGTCACACCCCGCCTTGGGGGGTATGACTGGCACCTGGTGCCCTGCTAGGACCTGAACTGCTAGACTACTGAGCCTAAGCACATCTGGTGCCTGGCTGGCTCTAACTCAGATTTAGGGAAACAACGGGCTATATAACGGCTGTAAATACAGCCTCCGGCCCACTAGGCCTATAGCCACCTGTACCTGTAATAGCAGCTAACCAGAAACACACTCGTAACAAGGAACCTATGCGGGCCGACAAGGCCACCATGCTGTCTAGTTATATGCAACTCAATAATGGAATCCTGAATAACTACATGACCGGCAGGGTCACCACTACTGACTGGATAAGGCCTCACACGGCTAACATAAACTAAAATGCTAAACAGCTATAAAATGTTGCACGGCCTCACACGACCGTCTCAACTGACCACAGGGAAATATATACAGACTGCAAGCCTCTAAGAATACTGATAAGATGGTCAGGACAGGGCCCCGGCCTACCCATGCTGTACAACAAAAGAAAAGTGATAAACCTCTAGCTATCTAGCTCCGGATGACTGGAGCTGATGACCCTGTGAGCTGACTGGAATCACAAGGTATCGGCCCCTCGTCTATGAGTACCTGCAGGCAAGTAATGCAGCGCCCCACTGGGCGTCAGTACCACTGGTACTGAGTATGTAAAACAATAACTGAAAGAAATATCTGAAAACAACAATACAACTGATGGAACTAAAATAGGAAGGAATAGACTAACTGGCTGGAAATGTAAAGCTATGCTTACTCTCAACTATGATGGAAGGAGTAGGAGTCATACCTGGAGATGTATCGCTCTACTGTCGATCTACTCGTATCTAGTGTAACATGGCATAACACAACATAACATAGCATAGCACACACAAACCTTACCCGACCCCCATAAGCCGAAAAGTACAACCAACACGCAATCTATACCCCTACCCCGCTCGTCCCATCTCCTATAATAACTATAAGCATCCTGCCGGTCCCTTGGGTATGCACTTGGGCTCGCTGAGCCCCTGACTATAACTGTATCTGAGTCCGGAGGACTCCTGAATCAACACACGGGCGTATCCGCTCGACGGAGGTGTATAAGGGCCGACCAAGGCACAATATAGGGAAAAATGGCATCCCATCTTCGTCCCCAGTGGGATGGCATGCCACTCCGTAGAGCGACGTATCCTCGTCCTCTGGCGGATGAGTCGATACTGCTATTAACCCTGGGGCGGTCATGGATGCTAGGTAATCCAACCCCAAGACAATACAATGGTCTCAACTAGTAATACTATCTGCATATACCACATACTGAAGCTAATGATAATAAAGTATTTGTACATACTGTATACTGAACTAGTGATAGTAATATGTACGTGTCTAATACATGCTGAGACTGATAATAGTGTGTATATATGAACATAACCTTCTGCCATACTGTACTGAGTCTAATGTTAAACAAGATGTAGTTTTTCTGCTGGAAACCATGCTGTATAACTGAGTTTCTATGGTAACATGATTTACTATTTCTAGCATGCTTTCTAAACTTCATTTTAACCTATCATTCTACTTCTGAGATACCTTACAGGTATTTACATTGCTTTACTAGGTTTCAACTGAATACGATAATATCCTAGCATTCTTTACTAAATCACATACTGGACATGTTGTACAGTTCCTAACACTTGTATTAGAATTTATATCGTGCTAGCAAGTTTCACGCTAAACATGACATGATGCTTCTAATATCGTACCAACATTCTTCATTAACATAACACACGACTTTTGAACATTCTACTGGCCATTAAACTACTTTACTATACCGAGATTACTAACTTGCCGAGGAAACTGGCTTTACATACCTTCACTTCTGATTTCCCGACTAACCGGCGCAGCTTGGTCAGTATTTCAGCTATTCCTCCAACTGCATTCATATATATATATCAATCAGTACTAAATACAACTTTATTCTGAAGAACGACATTACTTTCGATATAATCATAGCCTAAACTTAGGCTTATCGAAAGACGGTTAAAAACTCGCTATTTTTCAGAAGTCCAAAAGGGAGAAGTATTTACTTCACAACTAGGAACAAATAGACACTAGTTTGGAGCAATTCCACTTACCTTAGTCCGGTAGCTCGACGATTCGTCGGCCGTATTTCGCGAAACTAAATCCGTAGCAATGCTCTCTGCTGCTAAATACTTCAGTATCTGAGGTTAATTTGGGTTTGGACTACATGTAGCAGCGTAATCAGACGAAAATATATCTACCCTCTTCGTTTTCCTCTGTTCCTCTGCGTTTTCTGGAAATTAATAAGAGATATGACCTCACAAACCGAAGTGGGGGCTTTATATACTTGGGCCTGGACAGGCCCAACGTGTCATGGAGCCAACGCGGAGGCTCCACTTCCGTGACACGTTGCCATCGTGGAGGGGCTCTGCCTCGGCTCCTTCCGCGATGGTTCGACAGGCTATCCATCCGATCCTTTTTCGGGACTTTCTCTAGCACGTATGGCTTTCAAATATGCTCCATCACCGTGCGAATAGGCCATCTAGGTGTCGGAAATCTTACGGGGTATAACATGGACCAAGGTAATAATCGAATCAAGTGTTAATAAACTCTAACTCTAACAATGTAGACAACAGTTTCAAGAAGATTTTGGTAGTTTGTTTCCTAATTTATACTAATCTAAAACAAATGTACAAATTAAGTCTAAACTATAGTAATGAGCATGCTGAGGCTAAAACAAACATGCAGGGAAGCAATTTACTAATACAAATCGGTTAATCATTCCTTCGGTTGCTAGTCAAGAATTATTGCCTATGGATTAAAACTCTCGTATTTAACCCAACTTAAGAATCATGAACCTTCCACCTATATTTCTGCGATAAGAAGAAATTCATGTTCTAGCCATACGAAACCGATTACTTAATTGACTAATACGACTTTTTGATATATTTCTATTCTGAAGGTAAATCAATTCTCAATTTTCCCAAACCAAGAAGAGATCATATCCTACCAATTCACAACTTTTCAATTTCTTTCTCTTTCGAGCGCAAACCGGATTTTTTAGATATACATTAATATTGGCCAAACATTAATGTAGTAAGAACAAGAATTAATAGAACAACCATAGAAGAAAAGATAAAAAACCAAAATGATCAATAATTATATTCCACTACAAATGTTCTTAACCTCAGCAAGAAGTGAATTTAGCCACTCATTTGTGGATTAAACATCGTTAAATGAGTGTAAATCATACAAACAATTGAAATAAAGAAGAAAGAGTTAGAGAAGAACCCTAAGAATTTTGTCCCCTCAACTGTCTGTAACCCACGTTCTTGCTCAACCAATTCAACATTATTAAAAATAAAACTAAATGTGCTATTTATACTAGTGAGAATGTTTCCCGGAATAACAAGCAACGTGTCACGGAGTGCATCGCAGAGCACTGCCTCTGTGACACGCCACAAACGCGGACCCTCACTGGAATACGGTCCTCCAGGTAATTATGCCCAACGTGCCACGGCGTGCAACGCGGGGCGTGGCCAACGTGCCACGGCACCAACACGAACCTCCACTTGAACTTGACTAATTTTAATCAACCGAGGCAGAATGCCTCCACGATGGCAGCTTGACATGGCTCCATCGCGGAGCCCCTTAATTTGCTGCATTTCCTTGTCCTTTTCTACTACACGCTTCCGAGTCCATTCCCGATTTCTCTCAACATGCATCTTAGCTTCCTAAAATCACATTTTTCCTGCAAAACAACACTAATCATGTTGGTTAGTATAAATTCACCTTTTAACTACATATCACATGAAAATGTACAAATATCGATGGATAAACAAGACGAAATGAAGCATTTGAGTATCACTTGAGCATATAATTCTGCCCAAGATCACTTACCCCACACTTAAAACCTTCTTCGTCCTCGAACAATAATCTCACATCTCATGCAATTGACACCCAATCATAGCTACTTTGGCTCGACAATTCAAGCTACAGTTATACCGATTATTTACATAGCAAATCATCAAGAAAACATACATAGTCTCATCAATACAATGACATTCAACACATTAAGACCTCCTAGACTCAAGAGTCGACTCTCGATCTCGGCAAACTCATGCAAATCAGCTGATCAAGACATCTGACATGAAATTCAGTCTCTCATCAAGCATGTTCCCTCACAACACAAGAGAATTTCCCCCTTTTCAATCATATGATCTCAAAAACATTATATGCAGGGGCATATGAACACGATTTCGCTCTCTCTCCCAAAGAATTCACATGCATCCTGTCATGACCCATAAGCTTGCCTCTAGTGTATTACTCCACTAATATAAGGTCGAGTGATGTAAGATTACAAAGGACTTAACGGGTTGTAATGTAAGCTAAGGAACTAGTAAATACTGTGCTAACCAATAATAACAACTAGCCTCCTTAAGCGCTTTTCAATACATCCCACCACATTATGGGCATTGTTTCTTCCTTCATCCTCCCCTTTCTTGAAGTCTTTCTTTATTTTTGTTCCCATTTCTTAAAGAACACTTGACTTAACAACAAAGATTAGTTATACATCTTCATTTTATTAAATTCGGAAAGTGCACCTTTGACCTTTTCTTTACTTTCACCACTTCCGCTTTTCCTTTCTTTTTCACACTTTTCACTCCTTGACACTGTGGGAAAATTATTTTTCTTGAGCGCTTAAGAGTTTTGGATCAAACTCACGGATAATGAAAAGAAGGGGTTAAGCTCGGTTTGTACCTTTTTGACAAAAGAAAAAAATAGGCTAAAGGCTCAATGGGCTAACTAGGATGTACATTCAAGGTAGGTACGATAATGGAAAAAAAAACTTTCGGTTAAATCAAAGAAATGCCTACATCCTTTCCTACAATACACATCCTTCATTTCGTTTTGTACACACACCAGGCAAGTTCTAGACATTTCACAATAGCATGGAAGAATCGAAACCTCACCACACACTCATTTGCACATGCTTAACTCAAGACATATTCACAGACTCTTCAATCAGCTAATTACAAGAATTCAAACATTAAGCTTCAATCACACCGAATCGAACTCTATGGTCTAGGTATCTCAACATGTTTACAAAGTTGCATGCTTTCGTACGAATCACCTTTGCATTCTAAATATCATGTACAACACGCAACAAGAATTTCAAACCATAAAGTAACGACACGTTTGGGATACAAACAAACAAAAGAAAAAATTAAAAAGAACAAAAAATCTACTCCTATCGACTACATTTCCCTTAAGAAGGTCGTCATCCATCCATCATAGGAAACGATCACTATTTACGACTTCGATTCAATGGGACTATTCTCGGTAAAGCACCAAAAACAAACGTCGAGAAACCCAACCATAAAAATATTTCAATGAAATTTTTTAAAAATATCGATAATTTCGATAAAATAAAAATATTTACACACCCATCTAACAACAACTCCATACAACACACAACAGATTCACATTAATTACAACACCGAATTACAATACAAAACATAAACACCAAAATCACAGGGTCACAATTTTTTTCACAGGCATCACAATAAAACATGAACATAAGAAACAACAAAACAACCAGCACCTAACTACTCCCACCCCACACTTAAATCGAACACTGTCCCTAGTGTTCACAAAATTCAGCATAGCACAAGAGTAGGTGGTGAAACTCCCTGATCAATCGAAGTATTCAACTTCTTCATCAGGTGTCATTGCCTCGTCCCCCATATCTGAATCGGCCCCGCTATCCTCATCTGACTCAATATCTGAGTCATCGCGGTGTGTCTCCTCATCTGTGGGGACATCATCATCAATGGGCTCCACAAAAGCTGGCCCCACTCGGCATAGAGCCCTGGCATTTTCGCCAAAGGGGTAATCTAGCTCGAGCTACCAAAGCTCATCTTCTGTTGCTTGCCTCCCGCCTATTCTCAACTGTAGCATCTACATCCCGAACATGCGAGCCATATATTGATCATCCCGAGCATATCACTCGGCTAATGTGAGAACTGACCCGTGAGTGGTATCGGGTGCCTTAGTTTTGGTGACGTCCAAGGCATGCCTATCCATCTACGGGATGTAGCCTAGGGCCTCTTCCTCAATATCCAGGCCCCTCAGGAGCATGGTCAGCAAGCCACCAAACCCGTACCTGTGCCCTTAATGCAAATAGGCTCTCTTCATGGCTGAGATAATCACCGCCCCAACATTAATCTCCATCCCTTTCATCAGGGTGTAGACCAAGCACACATGATCCTGGGTGACATCTTTCATGTGCACCCCCGGGATCAGGCAAGAACACACGATCTGAAGCCAAATTTTGGCTTCCCTATTCATTTGAGAGTAGGGCAGGGTTTGATGGTAGCCCCTCTCCTATGCCCGCTCCATCATGTTGTAGAACGGGCTCCACACAGAGTGCGTCTGATTATCCGCATATGGTGGAGTGATGTTCAGCTGTCGGAGTACATGGGCGTCTGTGTCCCGCGCCCCCAAAATGGCATTAAGGTGATTGGGCTCAAAGGTGACTACCTACCCCCTTATCTTGATGGTGTGACTGCGGAGTGTCGGGTTCCAGTTGGTGTAGAACTCCCGAATCAGGTGGATATTGCACTCCTTGGGCTCTTCAAAGATGAAATTCAGCCCTGCAACGTCAATCCTGTGTACGATTCTGGGGAATTCCTGTGCCAACGGCTCCCTTGCAATGTGGTCCTCGGGGAAGTATTTGTTCTCCTTGTGCTTTGCGTACCATTTCTTCCCTTCGTCAGTGACCCATCGGGTTCCGTATTGATGGCGTTGGCCGCGCGGAACTGCTGGTGCTGCTGGGACTGCTGTTCCTAGTCTAATTCTTTTCCTCCCGGCGCCCGATGTAGATGCTCCCTTTCCTTTGTCTTGCCTGCTTGCCATTGTTCCTGTCAAATCAAACAGACAGTCCCAATGTTATTCAAATCAAAATTATCTTCAACTAAGGTTGGGTTAAGCTAGGCCACCCCACACTTAGTCCTTAGCCACAATTATGATATTACGGCAAGACAATTCTCACTTTCCAATTTACAGAGAAAACAACAACATGCCTTGTGCATTCAGAGAATTCGATGGAATAAATTCTACGTACTTCTTAGACTTCGTACAGCTAATCAAAATATGACCATCGATACCATTTCATCACATAGCACTTAGCAAAAACTTCTCTCAACACAACCTATGCAATTCACCAATTTCTATGCAATTCAACAATTTCATTCTCCTGAAAATCCATCGTTTATTTAGCATATTCACATCAAGCACAACACAATTCACCTTACCCAACACGCCCAACCCATAATTTTCACATTTTCAATCACATTTAGTTTCTTCGCAATCAAATTCTAACCCTAGCTACATATTTCACCAAAATTCGATCAAGCATGTATTTATCGAGTTCATACAATCAAAATGATACTACGAACATCAATTAAAAATAACTTAAATGAATTCAAGCTCAATTTACAATTAGGACAAGGTTTACTCACCTCACATGCTCAAAATCTAAGAAATTAGTCAAGAATTGAGATGAAGTTAAAGAACATACCTTTAATTCGATGAAATCAAAGAAAAGTTGAAGAAAACATGTGCCTAGGTCCGTGTCACATTGGGGAAGGAGGGATTTTTGGGTGTTTGTCGCGGAGGGGATGAGAAATGAGGGAAAAATGAGGGAAATCGGGGTTAAATAGGGGGATTTTCACGCGGGTCACCTTGCGACCCGGTGTGACCCGTCGCGATTAACACCTCAACGTGTCACGGAGGGTAACGCGGAGCACCCCCTCCATGACACGGAGCCAACGCAGAGGTGTTCTAGAATTTTAAAAATTCCAGAATTACACCTCAACGTGTCACGGAGGATAACGTGGAGGCCCTCCTCCGTGACACGGAGCCATCGCGCAGGCTCACTGTTTTGCCACTTTTTATTATTTTTCTCACCTCGATTTTTCCTTTGCGATCCTTTGCGTTTTTACCCTCCATTCAACCTGAAATTCATCTCACAACAAGAAATCTGTTAGAATTCATAGGTTTCAACATAAAACACAATTTTTGTTTTTGTTTTTATTTTTCTATTTTTTCTCTTTTTCTTTTTTTTTCTTTCTTTTCTACTAATTCTACTCAATTAGTACAACAATTTCACGGCCTCCCGTGCAGCGCCTGGTTTACCATCACGGCTCGACATCATTGATGCTTAGTCATCCTCTAGGGTAACAGACGTCTTCTCTCAACTATCGTCCTCACCCCAGTAATGCTTACATCGCTGCCCATTGACTAAGAATGGAGCACTTCGATCTTCTTGCCACAACTCTACTGCCTCATGCGGGGTCATTCTCACTACCTCAAATGGCCCTAACCATTTGGACCGCAGCTTCCATGGAAACAGCTTCAATCTTGAATTGAAGAGCAACGCTTTCTGCCCTGGCTCGAAAATATGATGCACCACATGCTTGTTGTGCCACCTCTTTGTTTTTTCATTGTAGTACTTGGCACTCTCATAAGCATGCCAATGAAACTCCTCAAGTTCGCTGAGTTGCATCAGCCTCTTCTTGCCCGCTAGCTCTAAGTCCAGATTCAATTTCCTCACTGCCCAAAAAGCTCGGTGCTCTAGCTCCACTGGCAGATGACACGCTTTACCATAGACCAATCGATATGGAGAAGTTCCAATCGACGTCTTATAAGCAGTTCTGTAAGCCCACAATGCATCATCGAGTTTGCTTGACCAATCACTACGTTGTGTATTCACTGTTTTCTGGAGAATCTGCTTCACCTCTCTATTCGACACCTCCACTTGTCCACTAGTTTGGGGATGATATGCTGTTGCCACCTTGTGGCGCACCCCATACTTAGCTAGTAGCTTCTTGAAACTTGTATTGACAAAATGAGCCCTTCCATCACTGATAATGGCTCAGGGTGTCCCTCACCTGGTGAGAATGTGTTGTTTCACAAATTTTGTTACCACCTTGTTGTCATTCCTGGGGAAAGCTATTGCTTCAACCCACTTTGATACATAATCAACGACCACCAAGATGTAACAATTACCAAATGACGGTGGGAACGGGCCCATGAAATCTATGCCCCATACATCAAAGGTCTCCACTTCTAGTACATTCCGCAGCGGCATCTCTTGCCTCCTACCAATTGTGCCTATCCGCTGACATCTATCGCACATTTTGACGTATGCCATAGAGTCTCTGAACAATGTAGGCCAAAAGAAACTTGACTGTAGAACCTTGTGCGCTGTCCTCTCACCTCCGTGGTGCCATCCATACAATGAAGAGTGACAACTCCTCAAAACTTCTGCAATATGGTTCTCCAGGATGCATCTTCTCATAACCTGATCCGGTCCTTGTTTAAACAAGTATGGCTCTTCCCAAATAAAATACCCGGCAATCATGCCTCAATTTTTTCTCTGCTGAGCCGTAGTCTCCGGTGGATAGACTCCACTCACTAGCAAGTTCACTATGTCTGCATACCAGGGAACCTCAGCTTCCCCTATTGCCAAGAGCTTCTCATCCGGGAACTCCTCTTTGATGTTATCACCTTCCTTCAAATGCGACCGGCTTTCCAATCGCGATAGGTGATCTTTCCTTGTGGCTTCATTAAGCTTTCTATAGTCCATGCAAATCCGCCAGCCTGTGACAGTTCGTGCAGGGATCAACTCATTTTTTTCATTGGTGACCACGGTCATCCCTCCTTTCTTTGGAACGCACTGAACGGGGCTTACCCATTCGCTGTCCGAGATAGGATAGACCACACCTGCATCAAGCCACTTAATTATTTCTTTCCTAACCACATCCTTCATTACTGGATTTAACCTTCGCTGAGGCTGAACAGTTGGCTTTGCTCCTGTCTCCATGAAAATTTTGTGTGTGCAAAAAGCTAGATTGATACCCTGAATATCAGATATTTGCCAGCCCATTGCTTTCTTCCTTCTTCTGAGGACACCCAATGCTTCCTTTTCCTGTGCCTCCGTCAATTCTGCGGAGATGATGACTGGCAAAGTATCATCTTCCCTCAAAAAGACATATTTTAAATAGGGAGGCAATTCTTTCAATTCCAGCTTTGGTGCTTCCTCAATAGATTGTTTCAGCAATGGTTCTAGAGACCTCATTAGAGACTGAAATTCCTGCTTCTTAGGATGCCTTTGTGGCTCATTCAGCATTTGCACCACCTCATAAGCATCTCTATCTCCGAAATGATCGGAGTTCATCAACAGTCTTTCCAATGGGTCTTGAGTTTCAACAATCTGACGAATTTCTGCTTGATCAAGCACACTAATTACTGAAAGCTCCTCATGTATGGCCGGAAACTTCATGGGCTTAAATACATCAAATACCTCCACCTTGTCGTGTGCCCGCATGGTTAGCTGCCCTGCAGCTACATCAATCATCGCTTTCCCAGTCGCCAAGAAAGGACATCCCAAAACAAATGGGACTTTCGCATCCGACTCAAAATCCAGCACAACGAAGTGTACAAGGAAGATAAGGGAGCCCACTTGCACTCCTCCACAATGCCATCTAGTTTGGCCAAAGAACGAACCGCTAGTTGCAAGATCACTGTCGTTGGTCAAGGACTGCCTAGCCCCAATTTCTTGAATACCGATGTCGGCATCAAGTTAATGCTCACTCCCAAATCACATAATCCACGAGCTCGGATACTCTGCCCGATTGTAAGTTGAATTGTAAAGCTCCCAGGGTCTTTGAGCTTTGTGGGCAACCTATTTTGTATCCGGGAAGTGCACTCTTCCGTAAGCGCCACCGTAGCGTACTCCGTCAACCTGCTTTTGTTCGCCACGATGTCCTTGATATATTTTGCGTACTTCGGCACTCCCTGCAAAACATCAACAAGAGGTAAATTAATTTGTACCTGTTTAAGCACCTCCATGAACTTTTTGAAACACGCTTCCTCCTTGTGTTTCTTTAATCTTTGAGGGAACGGGGGTGGTGGTCTTTCTGGTTCAGCTTCCTTCTCCTTCCCCCTATCATCATTGTGTTCCCTCTCATTCTCCACTGCTCCCGACTGCTGCGGTGGTCTTTCTGGTTCCACCTCCTTGAGTTGTAAACCACTCCTTGTGGTCACTGCATTCACTTGCTTGGGGTTGGGGTCAGTGTAACTCGGAAGTCCTCCTCTCGGCCTGATGTTCTGAGCTCCAGATAGTTTCCCAAACTGGTACTCCAATGACTTTGTAGCTAGCTGATTGTTCTTTACATCGGCTGCCAATTTCACTTAGTCAGCCTGCAATTGAGCTTGGTTAGCTATCATCATTTTGAACATTTCCTCAACGCTGGGTAATCGTGGTGGTGGAGGTGCATTGTTGCTTCTATATTGCGACTGATAGTTCTACTGTCCTCTTTCATTTCTCTGCGCCCCCTGACTCGAACTCTGCGCTTGATGGCTGTTACTACCCCAAGAGAAATTCAGGTGACTCCTCCAACTAGAGTTGTAGTTGTTGCCATACAATTGGTGATTATTTCTCTATACATTACCAACAAAGTTCACTGAATCAGGATTCGCACCACAACACTCAGCTGAGTGTTCATTACTGCAGCACACTTCACACCAAATTTGTCGCACTACATTCACTGGGGCTTGAGACTGATTCATGCTCATATTGCTGAAGTGGGTATTGAGTTGATTCTGTAACGCAGCTATCTGTGCAGCGATAGCTGTAAAACCATCCACTTCCAAGACTCCTGCCGCTTTCCTTGTTCCTCCTCTAGAAGCGTCCGCATTCCACCCTGCGAAATCCGGTTTAACAAAGTATACAACTCCTCATAAGTTTTTTCTAATGCTTGTCCCCCAGCTACTGAGTCTAGCAAGATTTTTGTGTGGGGATCCAACCCCTCTATGAAAGTATGCACCAGCACATCATTGGATTGGTGATGATGAGGGCAATCCCGCAACATAGATTTGAATCATTCCCAAGCTTGATACAGATTCTCCCTCTCTCTTTGTTTAGAACTTAGAATTTGACTTCTAAGTCTTGCTGTTTTACAGGATGGAAAGAACCGTATCAAAAATTTCTTTGCAAGATCATCCCAAGTAGTGATGGAATTAGGTGGCTCAGCTTTCAGCCATCTCTTTGCTTCTCCCAAAAGTGAAAATGGGAAAAATGTAAGCCTGACGTAATCGGATGACACACCAGCGGGGATGTAAGTGTCACTTATCTCCAAAAAGTTTTGGAGATGTTGTTGTGGATCCTCGTGAGGGAGACCTGTGAATTGCCCGCTAGTGTGCAGCAATTGCACCATATTCTGTTTAAGCTCGAACCTCCCTCCTGGCTTAGGTTTGCGAATACTAGATGTAACGTTGTTAGCATGTGGGATTGCCACTTCACGAACCGGCCTAGCTGCCATTTCCTCAGGCACTAACACTGCCCTTACAATTGGTGGATTCTGTTGTTGCTCCAGGATTGTTTGTCTGAGCAACTGCAACTTTCTCTCTAGAGCTTCTCTCCTTTGACGATGGAATTGTCTTTCCGGCTCTAAGTGTGAATCCACCAGCTCCTTGTCTCTTGCTAGTGTTCAACAGAATTCAATATCTGCAAAAGATAGGCTAAGACCAAGTTGTCAACACTAATAAGAAATCGTAAACTAACACTTAAGAAAACAATTTTACCAATTTCCAGTCCCCGGCAACGGCGCCAAAAACTTGTTTGGTGGTTTGGAATGCCTACACGCAAGTGCACGTGGTTGAACAAGTAGTAAAATGGCTAGAGTAGCAAAGTATCGATCTCACAGGGACTGGACCAAGGTAATAATCGAATCAAGTGTTAATAAACTCTAACTCTAATAATGCAGACGTCAGTTTCAAGAAGATTTTGGGAGTTTGTTTCCTAATTTATACTAATCTAAAACAAATGTACAAATTGAGTCTGAACTATAGTAATGAGCACGCTGAGGCTAAAACGAACATGCAGGGAAGCAATTTATTGATACAAATGATTAATCTTTCCTTCGGTTGCTAGTCAAGAATTATTGCCTATGGATTAAAACTCTCGTATTTAACCCAACTTAAGAATCATGAACCTTCCACCTATATTTCTGTGATAAGAAGAAATTCATGTTCTAGACATACGAAACCGATTCCTTAATTGACTAATACGACTTTCAGATATATTTCTATTCTGAAGGTAAATCAATTCTCAATTTTCCCAAACCAAGAAGAGATCATATCCTACCAATTCACAACTTTCCAATTTCTTTCTCTTTCGAGTGAAAACCGGATTTTTTAGATATACATTAATATTGGCCAAACATTAATGCAATAAGAACAAGAATTAATAGAAAAACCATTGAAGAAAAGATAAAAAACCAAAATGATCAATAATTACATTCCACTACAAATGTTCTTAACCTCAGCAAGAAGTGAATTTAGCCACTCATTTGTGGATTAAACATGGTTAAATGAGTGTAAATCATACAAACAATTGAAATAAAGAAGAAAGTGTTAGGGAAGAACCCTAAGAATTTCATCCCCTCAACTGCCTGTAACCCACGTTCCTGCTCAACCTATTCAACATTATTAAAAATAAACCTAAGTGTGCTATTTATACTAGTGGGAATTTTCGGAATAACAAGCAACGTGTCACAGAGTGCATCGCAAAGCACTGCCTCCGTGACACACCACAAACGCGGACCCTCACTGGAATTCGGTCCTCCAGGTAATTATGCCCAACGTGCCACGGCGTGCAACGCGGGGCGTGGCTAACGTGCCACGGCACCAACGCGAACCTCCACTGGAGCTTGACTAATTTTAATCATCCGGGGCAGAATGCCTCCCCGATGGCAGCGTGACACGGCTCCATCGCGGAGCCCCTTAATTTTCTGCATTTCCTTGTCCTTTTCTACTGCTCGCTTTTGAGTCCATTCCCGATTTCTCCCAACATGCATCTTAGCTTCCTAAAGTCATACTTTTTCCTTCAAAACAACACTAATCATGTTGGTTAGTATAAATACACCTTTTAACTACAAATTACATGAAAATGTACAAATATCAGTGGATAAACAAGACGAAATGAAGCATTTGAGTATCACTTGGGCATATAATTCAGCCCAAGATCAACCATCTCTCCCTTTGGAGAAAGCCTATACTTCTTTTCTAAGAACTACTTCTTTCAGCTTAAAAAGTATGAGATCTTCATCCCACTTTGACTTAACTTCAACAACTAATGAGAAATCTGACCCACTCTAGTACTACTCTGCCCTCAGCTAAATTGACCAATTGCACTCCCAACCAAGCTAACCTGTGAATATCCTTTACTAGTTCATTTATTCCCTCTTCAACATGAGCAACGCTCCCCACGAACATCCTTCCTAGGGCATCGGCCACCACATTAGCCTTTCCCGGGTGATATAGCACGCTTATGTTATAATCCTTCAGTAACTCCAACCACATCCTCTAATGAAGGTTCAAATCCTTCTAACTGAACACATACTAAAGGCTTTTGTGATCGGTGAAAACATCCATGTGAACACCATAAAGATAATGCCTACATATCATCAAAGCAAACACCACTGTTGCCAATTCAAGATCATGAGTCGGATAGTTCTTTTCATGAACCTTGAGCTATCTGGAGGTGTAAGCTCTCACCTTACCTCGCTGCATCAGAACATAACCGAGGCCAACTTTGGAAGCATCTCAGTAGACTACAAATCCATCTGTTCCTTCTGGTAAGGTCAAAACTAGAGCTATAGTGAGTCAAGTTTTAAACTCTTGGAACCTCTTCTCACATGTATCTGACCACTGAAACTTCACCTTTTTCTGAGTTAGCTTAGTTAGAGGAGATGCAATAGAGGAAAATCCTTCTACAAATCATCGGTAATAACTGGCTAGACCCAGAAAACTTCTGATATCTATTGGGGAAGTAGGTCTTGGATAATCTTTCACCGCTACTATCTTTTGCGGATCTACCTGAATACCCTCACCTGAGACCACGTGACCAAGGAAAGTCACAGACTTCAACCAGAATTCACATTTGCTGAATTTAGTGAACAACTGGCAGTCTCTGAGTGTCTATAACACTATTCTCATATGGTTAGCATGTTCTTCCTCATTTTTGGAGTATACCAGAATGTCATCAATGAATACAATGATGAACATGTCTAGATACTGCTTTTGAACCCTGTTCATTAGGTCCATAAAACCTACAGGGCATTAGTTAGACCAAAGGACATAACCACAAATTGATAGTGACCATACCAAGTTCTGAAGGTTGTTTTTGGTATGTCACATTCTTTAACTCTAAGATGATGATACCCTGACGTGAGATCTACCTTGGAAAAACAATTGGCTCTTTGAAGATGATCGAACAAGTCGTCAATCTTGGGTAGGGGATACCTGCTCTTAATTGTAACTTTGTTCAGTTGACGGTAGTCGATACACATTCTGAGAGTACCATATTTTTTCTGCACAAACAACACTAGAGCACCCCATGGAGAGATGCTGGGCCTGATGAAACCCTTATTAAGTAGGTCTTTTTAGATGTTCCTTCAACTCCTTAAGCTCAGTTGGAGCCATTATATAAGGAGGAATGGAAATGGACTGAGTTTCTGGAAAAAGGTCTATGCCGAAGTCTATTTCCTGCTCGGGAGGGACTTCGGGGAGATCTTTGGGAAACACGTCAGGGAATTTGCTGACAACTGAAACTGACTGAACAATTGGGGTCTCAGAGCTAAAATCTTTAACCCGAACTAGGCGATAAAAGCACCCTTTAGAAATGAGCTTCCTTTCCTTAGGTAGGAAATAAACCGACCCTTAGGCGCTGAAACACTACCCATCCATTCTATGACCGGATCATTTGGAAACTGAAATTTGATGACTCTTGTTTTGCAGTTGACTGAGACATAACCGAAATTTAACCAATCCATACCAAGAATGAGGTCGTAATCGACAATGTCTAGCTCTACCAGATCAGTTGGAATGACTTTATTTAATACTTATACTGGGCAGTTCCTGTACAGCCAGTTGGCTCTAACTGACTCACCAACTGGGATAAAGACTGAGAATGGTCTTGAGAGACTGATTTCAAACTGAATAACTACATAGGGAGTCACGGATGATAGTGTGGCTCTTGGATCTAGTACGGCAAACACATATAGATTTAAAAGGCGTAACACAACTGTAACCACGTCAGGTGATCTCTCCTGATCCTGATGAGAGGACAAAGCATAAAAGCATTTTTGGAACTGACTGCCATCCGTACCTGAAATGTTACCCTACTTAGCGGGATGACCTGCTGGGGCTGCTAAAGTGGTAGACTGTGATCTCCCCCGTCCTACTGACGAACATTACTTTAGCCTGTGACCTAGCTATCCACATCCAAAGCAACCCTCTTTGCTCAGAAGGCATCACCTGGATGGTTCTTTCCACACCTAGGGCAAGTTGGATAACGGTTGCTGGCACTATAACTCTAGGATTGAGAGCTAGATGCTCTACCTTTCCGATCCTTGCGGGATCGAAAAGTAGGGGCGCTGGATGAGGAGGGTGCTAGAGTCTTGATCTTGGGAATAATTGCGTGCCCAAGTGCTATTTAATAACTCAGTTTAGTCTTGTTTGTGTATTTATGCATTTACATTATCATGTGATTTTATGTAAATTTGGATATGTACTAACCAACATGATTAGTCCTTGTTTTTGTAGGTTAAAAATGCATTTGAGGAACTAATTTATGATGGGTGAAGTGGGGAAATGGAATGAGAAGCAAATTGAAAAAGTCGGCAAGGAACCATGCCTTGGCAAGGCTGGCCGCGCTAGGCAGCGTGCCATGTTGTGCATGTGTCGCGCCTAGCGTCGTGCCACGCCAATGCCAGGCGCGAGAACAATGCAGCAAATAGGCCGTCTACGTGCCAGCACCGTGTCACGCGAGACACATATGTGCGCCAAGGGCATGTCACGCAGGCCATCGCGCCGCACAGGCAACGTGCCACGCCGGCCAGAGCCGCAAGCTTCGGCCGAATGTCATATTTAGGTGCTTTCCAGTGTGCTTTCGCGATACCTCCGTGTCATGGAGGCAAATTTGCGCGACCACCTCCATGCCACGGAGCCATTCTAGATGGGCAAAAATTGTATATTCCCTATTTACTATAAATAGGACCCTTAGCTTCTAAAATTCGGGGGTCACGAAATATTTTCTGAAAATCGTAAAGGAGCGAAGGGAGGAGTGAAGAACTCACCTAGGGTACCAAATTTACCTTCTCTTTTATCTATTATTGTAAGTACATCACTTTAATTATGTTTTTGAGTATTTGTACGAACATGAGTGGCTAAAACCCTTCCTCTAGGGTGGAGGCTACATGATATGATTGTAATTGCATGAATTTTTTTTGGCTTGAGTTGTTAATTATTGTTTTGTCTTACGTTCTACATTATGGTTGTTTTTACGCTTGATCACAATGAAAACAAATGCGTTAAGCTTAGGCAAAAGCTCAAAAGAGCAACCCTAGGCAAGAACAAGAGAATGTAGGGAGCAAGTTCTTATCTTTCGATATGATTTGCAGTTAGGATAGAAATTATACCTAATTTGCCTTGCTTGGATGATAAAATGGGATGATAGCGAGATACCGGCTTAGAGTTGTCACTCCACCACTCATAGAAGTAGTTGTGAAGCTAAGCTGAGTTAAATGATTATAGGTACGAAAGTCCATAATCAAGAGCATAAACCCCATAAACCACATCCATGTAGTTGCAGTGCCCACGAACCAGAATGTCACATCCCCGCTCAACGATGTAGTTGTGAGGCTAGTTTGTCATGTTTAGAGGCTCGAGAGACCATGAACATCGCATTTTAAACTATGTGAGACAACAATTGATAATTTCATATTTGAACCATTACAAAGGGTAGCATTGCATTATTATCCGGCCTTGGCTCTAGTTGCTTTTTATATTGTTTCAGAGTATTTCTGTGACCACCCCTAGATTTAAATAGAATTTGTCGGAAACTTTTATAATCAACACTTGTGAAAGTTAATATCACACTTGAACTTGATAATTAGCTGAATTGGTCCAGTCCCTATGGGTTCGACATCCGGCTCTTAAAAAGGGCCACTGTATTACTTGTAAGACCACGTACGCTTGCATGTGCTTGGGCGCAGTCACAACAAGTCCTTTGTTGCTATTGCTATGGGTGGCTATTGCCGCTAGACCTCTACTGGCCATAGTCTCATTGACCCATTCTAGCCCGCTTGTTCTCCCTCCACATCCTTCAGCTTTTCTAGCTCAATCTGCTAGGCATGAACATTGAGGCTGGAGAGGTTAATATCCTTAATGAGTATAAAGATCTTGCATTCCTTAAGTACCAGGTTTGATACCTCATCAACAAACTTAAGCATGCGATCCCTTGGATCAATTACCATCTCCTGGAGCATACCTTGACAACCGAGTGAACTCAAATGCATATTCCTCCACGGTCCTATTACCCTGCTTTAAGTTCATGAACTCTGCAACCTTGGCCTCCCTCAACTCCTGGGGGAAGAATCTATCTAGAAATGTTGTGGTGAACTCTTCTTACTCTACAGGTTCTGCTCCTGCTGGTCTCCCTTCCTTCCACTGATGGAACCAAATCTAAGCCATCCTTTTACTCTAGTAGGCGGCCAGATCAGCAATCTTCATGGAACTGACGCCTATAAACTAGGTAATCTTCAGCACCTCATCTACAAACTCCTGCAGGTCCTCTCCCACCTTGAATCCATGAAAAACTAGAGGGTTTATTCGGGTGAAATCCCAAACCCTAGCAGCTGCTGTAGACCTGAGTGTATTCACCGCAACCAGCAGCTGGATCGCTGCTATGAATTTTACTGAGGACACTTGATCGTCTTGAGGGGCTGCTGGAGCTGGTGGGGCAGGTCTGTGGGCATTGCTAGCCCTCCTTCCATTTCCTCATTTTGGAGGCATAGTTTCACTGAAATGAATAGAGCATGAGTTAGGAGGACATTTCTGGAATTAGGCTTCAATGCATGATAAAGAGTATGAACAAAAGGGAGTTTTCCTAATAACGTCTTGTAGCCTCCCCGCCATAAGTGTGGCGCGCTTCACACCCATGAGAGGGACTCTACGTGATGCTACTTTTAGACATCCTAGGATACTCTAAACCTAGTGCTCAATACTAAGTTTTTCATGACCCAAGTCTATACCTTGGATGAGACACGGTACTTGGTGCCACAAGTGACCCCAAGCCAACCCATGATCTATCATTGCACTAGTAAACTTGATAAACATAAGCGGAATCTTTCAATAAATAAAACCCTTTAAGAAAACTGGTTTGACAAGAGTCAAACCATCTGATGAAAACAACATCGAATATCTCTGTCTATATCTGAAAGCCAACTTCTAAATGATGAGTTGCTGGGATATTCCCCCAGCTAACTCTAAAAATCTGACTGTAAAGAACTAACTGAAAGTGAATATTGTCCTCGAAAGATTAGGACTCACCAAATGTTGTTGCTGATATCGTCTAACAGAACTACTGACAATGCTAGGAGAACCTACGCATATATCCTGACATGATACAACATAGAAGGTATGCGGCATTACTTTGAATGTACTGAGTAAGTAACTAATATAATAAGTATGAAAGAACAAGTAACTGAGCTGAACTGACATGAAATAACCAACTAAAATACTGAAATCTGATACAACCAAAATCTAACTATATGGTCAATAATGACCCTTGCTGATGGTCATAGACATGTCCTGGATCTGAGATACTAAGCTAGGTTAAACTGAACGGAACTGAGACTGTATTGACTAGTGGGAGAGTCTATAACCGACATATAACCATGTGAGCTAAATGTGGAGTTTGATGTATATGCCCCATTAATAGGACCCAATATACCTTACTAGGGTATAGAGGCATGAACTGGGTGATCATAAGTTTGGGGCTTGATGGGCTAATAACCTACGATGGTAGCGTAGTTCTGGGATCTTGGGTGCGCAGGAACCTCAGACCTCTCGGTGCTAAATACAACTCCCATTGGATAATCCTAAATTGACTACTAAGTTGACAACTCGAAGCTGGGGACAAAGACTAAGTTAGGAACACTTATCTGGAAGTACCCTGTGAGTCTTATCAGACCAAGTAACTGTATTGGTGATCTAAGACTGACCAGAGCTACTTATCTGGAAGCTTCTTAACCGTCTATTGAACTAACTGATAACTGAAAACTAATATCTGATATCTAATAATTGGGAGGCGTTACTGACACCTCAAGAACTGAATATAGTCAAACTAATCAATTGCTGGTAGCTCGAGGGTCCGAGAGTTCCTAGCACTAAGTCCCCCGCAATTCATAGGGGCAGATCGGACCGAGGACCCTCAGGACTTCTTAGACCAAATGCAGAGGATTTTCAGGATGATGCATGCTACACCTACAGAGTCGGTTGATTTTGTAGTATTCCGGCTACAGGACATCGTCGTGTTGTGGTATGAGAGTTGGGAAAGATCTCGGGGGAGAGATGTTTCCCCTCCGACCTGGCCCAGCTTCTCAGAGGCTTTCTTGGATCATTACTTACTGCGGGATATTCGACAGGCCCTGGTTGATTAGTTCCTACACTTAGAGCAGGGGTCGATGAGTGTTCGGGAATATGCCATGCAGTTTGATTCCTTGGCTCGATATGCGCCAGCTTTTTTGGACACAATGCCAATCAGGGTACACCTCTTTATTATGGGGATGAACACGAAATATGTTGAGACCTGCATCACAGCCACACTGCGAGAGGATATGGATATCGCCCGTGTGCAGGCTTTTGCTCAGATTATATAGGGTATTAGACAGTGGCAATGGGAGATTTGTTATACCTCATAAATTTTAAATGAATAAATAGCCTAATGGCATGTTGGTTAAGGGATTTAGAAAGCAAAAAAAAAAGGGATAAATAAATAAAAAGTCGGTTTTCATCTTCATATAAGATGATTTCCAGCAAAAAACAGAGGGTAGCCATATTTAAGGCAAACCCATGACAATACATATATATTTCCTTCCAATTACGCGACGAAACGCGGTCTAAACTTCGTTTCGGCTTAGATACAGAGGTATAAAGCTGCAGAGAGCAATCCTACGGAGTTAGTTTTTTGAAATTTGACCGGAGAAACGTCGTGCTACCGAGGTAAAGTAAATATAATTGCTTTAAATTAGTACCAATGTGTTCCTAGCGTTGCAGTGAGCAATTATCCCTTCTGGACTATCGAGAAATAACGAGTTTTCGACTGTTTTCCGAAAGGTTGAAGTTGGGATAAATATATATATATCAAAAGTGATAATTTCTCCCGAATATTAATGTATTTAGTTCTAATTGACGTGTATATGAATGTAGTTGGGAGAAACAGCAGAAGTACCGACGGAAATCACATCGGTCAGTCGGGTACTCAGAAACTAGGTATGTAAAGTTATTCTTTCGGCAAGCCAGGAAGTACAGGGTAGAAAATAAATAGAATAAACTCTATTAACAGATACCCAGCATACAGGAACGATTTTAGTACAAATTCCAGCAAGCATGCTAGTATATTATTACATATCATGCGATAATCAGAATAATAGATATTCAGGCAATACGTATTTCATTTGTTGAGATTGTATCTAGTAGTAGATGGTACATTTTATTTCATTGAGCTATATCCAGATATAATTAGATAGACAGATAAAGGCCAGGTAGCAGTAAGTCCAGCAATCAGAAACAGTGTAAGACAGCATATAGCATCAGTTATTTAATACAGACTAGACTTGAAATAAAAGAAGAGAATATGATTAGTATTTTTCATTTGAGCATGCTTGCTGTGTATGTGTTTGTATGTTGAGACTTGTTGTGGCATGTGGGCACCCTTTAGCAGCCCCACCACCCCTGGGTTATAGCTTTGTCGATACCAGATTCAGATACCGCCACCAGCTGGGCGATGCCGTCCGACTAAAGGACGATGATGGCCGACCACCATGATAATACGATCCAGACCACCCTGCTTGCAGGGGTAGTTCAGTTTACTCTACGTAGAGCCAGTACACCCTATTTACAGGGGCAGACCACGCTGTGTGCGCTTGTGGCCGGGGGCAGTTTTATATATAGATTTTTATAAAATCACCCTGTTGCGTGCTTGCACCCAGGGGCAGTTTCAGTCACAGATACAGCGGCAGATAACCCCATGCGCACCTGCGCCCAGAGGCTGGAGTCTTCGGACTCAGACACAGTTTATTGTCAGAGGCCAAGGCCTGAGCTACGTACCCAAGGGGACCGGTAGGAGGAGCTCACAATATCAGATGAGTGGAGTGACTTATTTTTGGTTGGTTTAGACCCGGGTAGGGGTATATAGATTGCTTGCTTGGTTGGCACCTTCCGTCTTATGGGGGTCGGTCAGGTATTGTGTGTACTATTATGTATATTGATATGTGTTATTAGATACTGAAAGACAGTAGGACGACACGTCATCAGGTATGCTCAGTTAGTTACAGAATGACCAAACTCTCCCCAGTTATCCTCAGCTAGATAGACTCAGCTGTTTCTTGCTTATACGTCATGTTATTGTTGCTATTCATTTCAGTTGCTTTACATGCTCAGTACCTGTGGTACTGATGCCCAACGAGGAGCTGCATTGCTTGCCTGCAGGTACTCACGGACAAGGAGCCGATCCCTCGTGATTCCAGCCAGCTAGTGAGTCATCAGCTCCTGTCATCCGGAGTCTGATTCCCAGAGGTGTAGCTCATTTTCTTTTGTTGTGCAGTATGGGTAGGTCGGGGCCCTGTCCCGATCATTACTATTAATTTCTTACAGTATTCGTAGAGGCTTGCAGTCTGTATATATTCCCTGTGGTTAGTTGAGCCGGTCGTGTGAGGCCGTGCGGTCTGCTGTAGCTGTTTAGTATTTCAGTTTACGTTGGCAGTGTGGGGCCTTAGTTTGACAGTAGTGGTGACCTTGCCAGTCACGTAGTCTTACAGTAGGTTTGTGTTGAGTTACAGATAACTAGACAGCATGGTGGCCTTGTCGGCCCGCATAGGCTCCCTTTATCGACATGTTTCTGGTTAGCTGTTATTACAGGTACAGATGGCTACAGGCCAGTGGGCCGAGGCTGTGTTTACAGCCATTATATAGCCGGTTTTTTTCTTGAAATAGAGCCAAAGCCAGCCAAAGCACCAAATGTGGCAGGCTGGACCATTTAGTAGTCTAGGGTCTAGCAGGCACCAGGTGCCCGTCATACCCCCCAAGGTGGGGTGTGACAAACTTGGTATCAAAAAAAAAAAGGGATAAATAAATAAAAAGTCGGTTTTCATCTTCATATAAGATGATTTCCAGCAAAAAACAGAGGGTAGACATTTTTAAGGCAAACCCACGACAATACATATATATTTCCTTCCAATTACGCGATGAAATGCAGTCTAAACTCCGTTTCGGCTTAGATACAGAGGTATAAAGCTGCAGAGAGCAATCCTATGGAGTTAGTTTCGTGAAATTTGACTGGAGAAACATCGTGCTACCGAGGTAAAGTAAATAGAATTGCTTTAAATTAGTAGCAATGTGTTCCTAGCGTTGCAGTGAGCATTTATCCCTTCTAGACTATCAAGAAATAACGAGTTTTCGACTGTTTTCCGAAAGGTTGAAGTTGGGATAAATATATATATATCGAAAGTGATAATTTCTCCCGAATATTAATGTATTTAGTTCTAATTGACGTGTATATGAATGTAGTTGGGAGAAACAGCAGAAGTACCGACGGAAATCACATCGGTCAGTTGGGTACTCAGAAACTAGGTATGTAAAGTTATTCTTTCGGCAAGCCAGGAAGTACAGGGTAGAAAATAAATAGAATAAACTCTATTAACAGATACCCAGCGTACAGGAACGATTTTAGTACAAATTCCAGCAAGCATGCTAGTATATTATTACATATCATGCGATAATCAGAATAATAGATATTCAGGCAATACGTATTTTATCTGTTGAGATTGTATCCAGTAGTAGATGGTACATTTTATATCATTGAGCTATATCCAGATATAATTAGATAGACAGATAAAGGCCAGGTAGCAGTAAGTCCAGCAATCAGAAACAGTGTAAGACAACATATAGCATCAGTTATTTAATATAGACTAGCCTCGAAATAAAAGAAGAGAATATGATTAGTATTTTTCATTTGAGCATGCTTGCTGTGTATGTGTTTGTATGTTGAGACTTGTTGTGGCATGTCGGCACCCTTTAGCAGCCCCACCGCCCCTGGGTTGTAGCTGTGTCGATACCAGATTCAGATACCGCCACCAGCTGGGCGATGCCATCCGACTAAAGGACGATGATGGCCGACCACCATGATAATACGATCCTGACCACCCTGCTTGCAGGGGTAGTTCAGTTTACTCTGCGCAGAGCCAATACACCTTGTTTACAGGGGAAGGCCACTCTGTGTGCGCTTGTGGCCGGGGGCAGTTTTATATACAGATTTTTTTAAAATCACCCTGTTGCGTGCTTGCACCCAGGGGCAGTTTCAGTCACAGATACAGCGGCAGATCACCCCGTGCGCACCTGCACCTAGAGGCAGGAGTCTTCGGACTCAGACACAGTTTATTGTCTGAGGCCAAGGCCTGAGCTACGTACCCAAGGGGACCGGTAGGAGGAGCTCACAGTATCAGATGAGTGGAGTGACTTATTTTTGCTTGGTTTAGACCCGGGTAGGGGTATATAGATTGCTTGCTTGGTTGGCACCTTCCGCTTATGGGGGTCGGTCAGGTATTGTGTGTACTATTATGTATATTGATATGTGTTATTAGATACTGATAGACAGTAGGACGACACGTCATCAGGTACGCTTAGTTAGTTACAGAATAAACACACTCTCCCTAGTTATCCTTAGCTAGATAGACTTAGCTGCTTCTTGCTTATACGTCATGTTATTGTTGCTATTCATTTCAGTTGCATATTTCAGTTGCTTTACATGCTCAGTACCTGTGGTACTGACGCCCAGCGGGGTGCTACATTGCTTGCCTGCAAGTACTCACAGACGAGGAGCCGATCCCTCGTGATTCCAGCCAACTAGTGAGTCATCAGCTCCTGTCATCCGGAGTCTGATTCCCAGAGGTGTAGCTCCTTTTCTTTTGTTGTGCAGTATGGGTAGGTCGGGGCCCTGTCCCGATCATTTCTATTAATTTCTTACAGTATTCGTTGAGGCTTGGAGTCTGTATATATTCCCTGTGGTTAGTTGAGCCGGTCGTGTGAGGCCGTGCGGTCTGCTGTAGCTGTTTAGTATTTCAGTTTATGTTGGCCGTGTGGGGCCTTTGTTTGACAGCAGTGGTGACCTTGCCGGTCACGTAGTCTTACAGTAGGTTTGTGTTGAGTTACAGATAACTAGACAGCATGGTGGCCTTGTCAGCCCGCATAGGCTCCCTTAACGACATGTTTCTGGTTAGCTGTTATTACAGGTACATATGGCTACAGGCCAGTGGGCCAGAGGCTGTGTTTACAGCCGTTATATAGCCGGTTTTTTTCTTGAAATAGAGCCAAAGCCAGCCAAAGCACCAGATGTGCCAGGTTGGACCATTTAGCAGTCTAGGGTCTAGCAGGCACCAGGTGCCCGTCATACCCCCCAAGGTGGGGTCTGACATACTTGGTATCAGAGCATTTCGTGTTCCAGGGAGTCTGCAAGCCGTGATAAGTAGAGTCTTGTCTATGGATGTGTCGTGCACCACATACTATAGGCAGGAGGCTGCGAGGCATAGTAGGATAGTTACCCTTCTTTCATATTCAGTCGTGCCTAGCACAGTACGGTATAGGGTTGGTTCTTTTGAAACTTACCACCCTCTTTGCTTACAGATATTATGGAAGACCAGTGGCACCCAGCTACAGGCAGGAGATTGGATACAGCAGCGGGCGAAGGCACCAGTAGGATGCCTCAGTTACAGCCAGATTCAGCTAGGTCTGAGAGCAATACGGAGGCATCATCTCGGCCCTCCCAGCAGTCTCCGCCTCGCCAGACACCATTTGAGGCAGCACCGCCTCCCATAGCTCCTGCACCCACTTCATCTGATCAGGAGCTACGTAGTGTGGTGGTTATGTTGACTCAGATGCTAGCTGCTCAGCGTCAGCCAGCACCACCTACAACAGCAGAATCCCTAGGTTGGCCAGGTAGTTCTAGGGTTAGAGAATTCTTGGCGTTGGGACCCCCTCAGTTTACTGGATCGGATTCAGCGGAGCACCCTCAGGACTTTTTGGACCAGATGCAGAGGATCTTTAGAGTCATGCACGTAACCCCAGCAGAATCAGTTGAGTTAGCAGTGTTCCGGTTAAGAGATTTGTGGTATGAAAGTTGGGAGAGGTCTCGGGGAAGAGATGTAGCCCCTCCTACTTGGTCCAGCTTTTCAGAGGCCTTCCTGGACCACTACTTACCCCGGGAGGTCAGACAGGCCCGGATGGACCAGTTCTTACATTTAGAGCAGGGGGCTAGGAGCGTCTGTTAATATTCCTTACAATTCGACTCCTTAGCCCGCTATGCTCCAGCATTTGTGGACACCATGTCGTCCAGAGTCCACCGCTTTATTATGGGCCTAAATCCAGAGTACATAGAGACGTGCATGACGGCTACTTTGGGAGAGGATATGGACATAGCCAGGGTACAGGCCTTCACACAGACAATTTAGGGCCTGAGGCAGCGGCAGCGGGGTGACAGACATGTGACTTCAGAGCAGCGCTGTAGAAGCAGACCCGTTGAGATTCAGAGGGAAATTCATAGGGGGCAGAGACCACGGTTTTCAGATAGGCCACCCAGATATTTACCGCTGGTACAGCAGCAGAGGGGCAGATTTATTCACCGAAGTCAGTCAGAGTCTGATAGCAGTTCACGGACAGTAGCCTCACCTCAGCAGCGGAGGGTAGAACAGAGTAGATTTGCATCTACCCCTTGTCCTATATGCCACCGACTACATTCTGGAGCCTGCATGCAAGGCTTCCCAGGGTGTTATTACTGCAGACAGGAAGGGCATTTAATGAGAGATTGTCCATCCAGGGGACAGGGTAGTCAGGATGATCTGGACAAAGCGTCAGCAGGGCTGCAAGTTCCAGCAGCTTCAGCAGGGCGCAGAACCTCAGGTTCAGCAAATAGGGGCCGAGGTAGATTAGGAGCCTCTGGCTCAGGTGTAGGCCCCAGCCGTACCTATGCATTACCAGGGAGGCAGGATTCAGAGGCATCTCCTGACGTGGTCACAGGTATATTGATTATCTGCTCATACCCTATTTACGTATTGATTGATCCAGGGTCTACCTTGTCATATATTACACCATTTGTGGCTCGAAAGTTGGGCATCGAACCAGAATTTCTTCAGCAGCCCTTTTCAGTGCTTACACCGGTCGGTGACTCAATTATAGCTAAAAGAGTTTACCGCGGGTGTACGGTAGAGGTTGCTGATCGCCAGACCACAGTAGACCTAGTAGAACTTGAGATGGTCGACTTCGACTCCATTATGGGTATGGACTGGTTAGTTCCATGCTATGCCAACTTAGAATACTGGACCAAGACTGTCCGATTTCACTTTCCGGGGGAAGCAGTGCGAGAGTGGAAAGGGAGTACACCTACGCCGAAAGGTAGGTTTATTTCCTACCTTCAGGCAAGAAAATTAATAGCAAAAGGATGTATTTACCAATAGAAAATTAATAGCAAAAGGAGTTAGATTTCCAAGTGACTGAAAATGAAGTACTACGTTGTAAGGGCCGTCTATGTGTCCCGAATGTTTCAGGGCTTCGCCAGCAGATCATGCATGAGGTACATTACGCTCGTTATTCCCTCCATCCAGGAGCAATGAAAATGTACCACGATATCAGAGACATCTACTGGTGGCCAAGTATGAAATCTGAAATAGCTGAATTTGTATCTAGATGTCCTAACTGCCAGCAGGTGAAAACGGAGCACCAGAAACCGGGCGGTCTGACGAAGGAAATAGCTGTGCCTATGTGGAAATGGGAAGCGATAAATATGGATTTTATAGCAGGATTACCCCGTACCAGATGCAGAAATGATTCCATTTGGGTAATAATTGATAGGCTGACAAAATCAGCTCATTTCCTGCCAGTGAAGGCTACATTCTCAGCCGAGGATTATGCCGAGTTATACATTAGAAAAATAGTTAGACTACATGGAGTGCCGGTATCTATTATTTCAGACAGGGGAACATAGTTCACAGTTAGATTTTGGCAGTCGTTCTAGAGGGGTCTGGGAACGCAGATTAATTTGAGCACAGCATTCCACCCTCAGACAGATGGACAGGCTGAGCGGACTATCCAAATGATCGAAGATATTCTACGAGCGTGTGTACTAGATTTTGGGGGTAGCTGGGATGAACATCTGTCGTTGATTGAATTTGCCTATAATAACAGTTATCACTCGGCTATTCAGATGGCACCTTTTGAAGCTTTATACGGACGGAAGTGCAGATCGCCGGTTGGCTGGTTCGAAGTAGGGGAATCAACGATGATTGGGCCAGACATTGTGCAGCAGTCAGAAGAGAAAGTAAAGCTTATCAGAGAGCGCCTATTGACTGCACAAAGTCGCCAGAAATCATATGTAGATGTACGGCGCAGAGACCTGGAGTTCAATGTGAATGACTGGGTATATCTGAAAGTGTCTCCAATGAAAAGGGTGATGAGATTTGGCAAGAAAGGCAAGCTTAGCCCGAGATTCATTGGGCCATATCAGATTCGGCGGAGAATAGGCCGAGTTGCATACGAATTAAACTTGCCTCCAGAGTTAGCATTTGTTCACCCAGTATTCCTTATATCTATGTTGAGGAAATTTATAGTAGACCCTTCCACAGTTGTTCCAGTTCAGGATGTCCAAGTCACAGAAGAGTTAGCATATGAAGAGGTTCCAGTAGCTATCTTAGACAGACAGATCCGTAGATTGAGAACTAAAGATATTGCGTCTGTCAAAGTATTGTGGCGTAACAGGAACCGAGAAGAAATGACCTGGGAAGCCGAGGAGGACATGAAAGCCATATATCCCCACTTATTCCAAGCATAGGCAAATGGGAGGTATGTTAGAACTGTTTTTCCTTATTAATGCTTATACTTCATATATGAAAGCAGGCGATTGATTATAGACAGTTTTATACATGAATGTTATTATATCATGTAGAGTACCTACATTGGGCTTTTCTGCTTTTCAGGAATTTTGAGATAGTCCATAATATAGGGGAAACTCTGCCAAAATTTTTCTAGAAACGAGTTGAGTAAGTTGAGAAAGTCCTCTAGACAAAATGTCATTCGCGGATGAATGTTCTTAAGGGGGGAGGATGTTATACCCCGTAAATTTTAAATGAATAAATAGCCTAACGGCATGTTGGTTAAGGGATTTAGAAAGCAAAAAAAAAAGGGATAAATAAATAAAAAGTCAGTTTTCATCTTCATATAAGATGATTTCCAGCAAAAAACAGAGGGTAGCCATTTTTAAGGCAAACCCACGACAATACATATATATTTCCTTCCAATTACGCAATGAAACGCGGTCTAAACTCCATTTCGGCTTAGATACAGAGGTATAAAGCTGCAGAGAGCAATCCTACTGAGTTAGTTTCCTGACATTTGACTTGAGAAACGTTGTGCTATCGAGGTAAAGTAAATAGAATTGCTTTAAATTAGTACCAATGTGTTCCTAGCATTGCAGTGAGCATTTATCCCTTCTGGACTATCGAGAAATAATGAGTTTTCGAACTTTTTCCGAAAGGTTGAAGTTGGGATAAATATATATATCAAAAGTGATAATTTCTCCCGAATATTATTGTATTTAGTTCTAATTGACGTGTATATGAATGTAGTTAGGAGAAAGAGCAGAAGTACCGACGGAAATCACATCGGTCAGTCGGGTACTCAGAAACCAGGTATGTAAAGTTATTCTTTCGGCAAGCCAGGAAGTACAGGGTAGAAAATAAATAGAATAAATGCTATTAACAAATACCTAGCGTTCAGGAACGATTTTAGTACAAATTCCAGCAAGCATGCTAGTATATTATTACGTATCATGCAATAATCAGAATAATAGATATTCAGGCAATACGTATTTCATCAGTTGAGATTGTATCCAGTAGTAGATGGTACATTTTATATCATTGAGCTATATCCAGATATAATTAGATAGACAGATAAAGGCCAGGTAGCAGTAAGTCTAGCAATCAGAAACAGTGTAAGACAGCATATAGCATCAGTTATTTAATACAGACTAGCCTCGAAATAAAAGAAGAGAATATGATTAGTATTTTTCATTTGAGCATGCTTGCTGTGTATGTGTTTGTATGTTGAGACTTGTTGTGGCATGTGGGCACCCTTTAGTAGCCCCACCGCCCCTGGGTTATAGCTGTGTCGATACCAGATTCAGATACTGCCACCAGCTGGGCGATGCCGTCCGACTAAAGGATGATGATGGCCGACCACCATGATAATACGGTCCAGACCACCCTGCTTGCAGGGGTAGCTCAATTTACTCTCCGCAGAGCCAGTACACCCTGTTTACAGGGGCAGACGACTCTGTGTGCGCTTGTGGCTGGGGGCAGTTTTATATACTGATTTTTATAAAATCACCCTGTTGCGTGCTTGCACCCAGGGGCAGTTTCAGTCACAGATACAGCGGCAGATCACCCCGTGCGCACCTGCGCCCAGAGGTAGGAGTCTTCGGACTCAGACACAGTTTATTGTCAAAGGCCAAGGCCTGAGCTACATACCCAAGGGGACCGGTAGGAGGAGCTCACAGTATCAGATGAGTGGAGTGACTTATTTTTGGTTGGTTTAGACCCGGGTAGGGGTATATAGATTGCTTGCTTGGTTGGCACCTTCCGGCTTATGGGGGTTGGTAAGGTATTGTGTGTACTAATATGTATATTGATATGTGTTATTAGATACTGAAAGATAGTAGGACGACATAACATCAGGTACGCTCAATTAGTTACAGAATGAACAAACTCTCCCCAGTTATCTTCAGCTAGATAGACTCAGCTGCTTATTGCTTATACGTCATGTTATTGTTGCTATTCATTTTAGTTGCATAATTTAGTTGCTTTACATGCTCAGTACCTATGGTACTAACGCCCAGCAGGGTGCTGCATTGCTTGCCTACAGGTACTCACGGACGAGGAGCCGATCCCTCGTGATTTCAGCCAGCTAGTGAGTCATCAGCTCCTGTCATCCGGAGTCTGATTCCCAGAGGTGTAGCTCCTTTTCTTTTGTTGTGCAGTATGGGTAGGTCGGGGACCTGTCCTGATCATTTCTATTAATTTCTTACAGTATTCGTAGAGGCTTGCAGTCTGTATATATTCCCTGTGGTTTGTTGAGCCGGTCGCGTGAGGCCGTGCGGTCTGCTGTAGCTGTTTAGTATTTCAGTTTATGTTGGCCGTGTGGGGCCTTAGTTTGACAGTAGTGGTGACCTTGCCAGTCACGTAGTCTTACAGTAGCTTTGTGTTGAGTTACAGATAACTAGACAGCATGGTGGCCTTGTCGGCCCGCATAGGCTCCCTCTATTGACATGTTTCTGGTTAGCTGTTATTACAGGTACAGATGGCTACAGGCCAGTGGGCCAGAGGCTGTGTTTACAGCCGTTATATAGCCAGTTTGTTTCTTGAAATAGAGCCAAAGCCAGCCAAAGCACCAGATGTGCCAGGCTGGACCATTTAGCAGTCTAGGGTCTAGCAGGCACCAGGTGCCCGTCATACCCCCCAAGGTGGGGTGTGACAAGATTAGGAGGACAAGTCAGGTGCAGTGCCGCAGGGACAGACCGGGTGAATTACAGGAGGAATCCCAGGGAGGACCTAGGCCACGGTTATCAGATAGGTTGCCTAGACCCCCGCCTCCACCACAACAGCAGAGGGGAGTGGAGAAGAGTGGGTTTACAATACCATTTTGCCCTATTTGTAGTCTACGCCACTCTGGAGCATGTAGGTATGGTTCCACCACATGCTACATTTGTGGACAGGAGGGTCACTATATGAGGAATTGTCCAGCTAGGGGTCAGGGTGATCGGAATGGACAAGATAGGTCCTCGGTAGGATCACGAGCTCCAGCATCCCCGGCAGGGCATAGGCCATCAGTTTCAGCCGACAATGGATGAGGCAGATCAGGGGCCTCCAGTTGAGGTGTCGGCCCAGACCGTACTTATGCACTACTGGGGCGATAGGAATTAGAGTTGTCACCAGATGTTGTGACAGGTATGCTGAACATTTGATCTCATCCTGCTTATGTGTTGATAGATCCAGGTTCCACCTTGTCCTATGTTACACCATTAGTGGCTTGGAAGTTTAGTAATATGTCGCAATTGCTTCGGAAACCTTTATCAGTGTCTACACCCGTTGATGACTCTATCATAGCTAGAAGGGTCTATCGGGGGTGTACAGTAGAGGTTGCCAGTCGTCAGACTACGATAAACTTGATAGAACTAGAAATGATTGATTTTGATGCCATTATGGGTATGGATTGGTTAGCTCCATGCTATGCTAATGTCGATAAACTTGATAGAACTAAAATGCATGTTGGAACAATATCGGAGTTGGACTTGGATGCGAGCATGAAAAAAGACATTGGACTGCACAATATAAAGGGGCTCCGCGATGGAGCCGAGCCACGCTACCATCGCGGAGGCACACTGCCTGGAGGGTGATTAATTCGTCAATTTCCAGTGAAGCCTGGCGACAGCTCCATGGCACGGAGGCAAGCCACCGCGTTGCATGCCGTGCCATGTTGAGGCTTTATTCCCGGACCCAGATTTCCAGTGAGGGTCCGCATCCACGCCGTGTCACAGAGGCAGCGCTCCGCGTTGGCCTCCGTGACACGTTGATTGTTATTCCGGTAAGAATTCCCAATAGTTTAAATAGAACACTTAGGCTTATTTTTAATTAATTCAGACTTGGTGGAGCAAGGACGTGGGTTACAGGCAGTTGAGGGACGAAAAAGCTAAGGGTTTTTCTCTCTTTCTTTCTTCTTTCTATCAATTGTTTGTATGATTAACACTTGTTTTAGGATGATTAATCCACAAATGAGTGGCTAATTCTTTTCCTTGCTGAGGTTATGAACAATGGTGATGAATTTTGACTATTGAATTGTATGGTTTTTCATCTTCTTCTTCTATGTTGTTCTATTAATTCTTGTTTCTACTGCATTAGTGTGTGGCCGACATTAATGTAATCTAAAAATTCCGATTTCACTCGAGAGAGCACGAAATTGGAAAGTTGTGAATTAATAGGGTATTGTTCTTAACTTGATTTGGGAAAATTGGGTTTTGATGTGCTTTCCTGATAGAAATATACTTGAAAGCCGTATTAGTCAATTTAGGAACCGAAATTGTATTGCTAGGTCATAAATTGCATTTGATCACAGAAATGTAGACGGTTGGTTTATGATTCTTAAGTGAGATTAAATACGAGAGTTTTAATCTATAGGCTAATGTTCTTGGCTAGCAACAGGAAGAGAAGATTAACCAAATTATGATTATAATCAAGTTCATTACTTGTTCTTAACCTTGGCATGCTCATATCCATAGTTTCAATTCAAAGTAGATATTTGTTAATAGTTTTAGTATATAATTTATAAACACAAAGTATTTAACTTTTGGTTGCGTTGTTGTCAGCATATATAGAAATAAGATAGAATATAGTATACTTGAGCAATTTTTACTTATCCAGAGTCTCCTTGGTTCGATACTTGGCTTACTTAGCCACTTTATTACTTGTTTGACCACGTGCACTTGCGTGTCGGTTTTTAACCCATATAGAAAACCAACCGAACAAGTTTTTGGCGCCGTTGCCGGGGAGACTAGGCAATTGGTGAAATTGTTTTAAGTGTAAATTTACTGTATTTTTTATTTTATTTTCTTAAGTGTTGACAACTTGGTCTTAGCCTGTATTTTGCAGACTTGATTTCTATGAACACTGGCAAAGGACAAAGAGCTGGTGGAATCTTATATAGAGCCTGAACGTGAATTTCATAGTAAACGCAGAGAAGCTCTACAAAAGAAGCTGCAGTTGCTCAAACAGACTATAATGGAGCAACAATATCCACCGGTTGTGAGGGCAGTGTTAGTGCCCGACGAAGCAGCAGCAAGGCCACTTCGCGAGGTGGCAATCCCACATGCCAACAATGTACATTCAAGTATCCGCAAACCAGAGCCTAGAGGGAGATTTGAACTAAAGCAGAACATGGTGCAATTATTGCACACAAGCGGGCAATTTACCGGTCTCCCTCATGAAGACCCACAACAACATCTCCAAAACTTTTTGGAGATAAGTGACACTTATATACCCGCTGGAGTGTCACCTGATTATGTTCGGCTCACACTATTTCCGTTTTCCTTACTTGGTGAAGCCAAGAGGTGGTTAAAAGCTGAACCACCAAATTCTATATCAACGTGGGATGATCTTGCACGAACGTTCTTGATAAGATTTTTTCCCTCTGGTAAAACAGCCAGACTTAGAAGTCAAATTCTAAGTTTCAAACAGAGGGAGGGAGAAAATTTATATCAAGCCTGGAAAAGATTTAAATCCATGTTGCGGGACTGTCCTCATCATCATCAGTCCAATGAGGTGTTGGTACACACATTTATTGAGGTTTGGAACCCCATACTAAAATTTTGCTAGACTCAGCAGCTGGAGGGCAAGCGCTAGAAAAGACTTATGAGGAGCTGTACACTTTGCTCAACCGGATTTCATAGGGCAATCCAGAATTGAATGCTGACTCATCTCGAGGTGGAGCAAGGAAAGCAGCAGGAGTGCTTGAAGTGGATGGATTTACAGCTATCGCTGCACAGATAGCTGCCTTGCAGAATCAGTTGAACAACCACTGCAGCAACATGAATTTGAACCAGCCTTCAGCTTCAGTCAATGCGGTCCAGCAAATGTGGTGTGAAGTGTGTGGAAGCAGTGAGCACTCAGCTGAGTGCTGTGGAGCAAACCCAGATTCGGTTAACTTTATGGGCAATGCACAAAGAAATCAACAGCAGTTTGGTAGCGGCTACAACTCAAATTGGAGGAACCATCCAAATTTTTCGTGGGGTAGCAACAACCAACAAGGCCAAAGTTCGGGTCAGGGGATGCCAAGAAATCAAGGAGGGCAACAGAACTACCAATCTCAATTCAGAAATCATAATGCCCCTCCTCCACCACCATCACCTACCATTGAGGAAATGTTCAAGACCATGATCGCTAATCAGGTGCAATTGCAGGCTGACTATGTTAAATTGGCAGCTGAAGTGAAGAACAATCAATTAGCGACCAAGGCTCTTGAATATCAATTTGGGCAATTTTCTAGTGCCCAAAACACAAGGCCCAGAGGAGGACTGCCTAGCGACACGGATCCTAATCCGAAGCAGGTAAATGCAGTGACCACAAGGAGTGGTTTGCAGCTGAAGGAGGTCGAACCGGAAAGACCACCTCAAAAGTCTGGAGCAGTAGATGTTGAGGAAGAACAAACTTCGGATAGGGGGAAGTCCAAAGAAGCTAAATCAGAAAGGCCTCCACCCCCGTTCCCTCAACGACTCAAGAAACACAAGGAGGAGGCGTGCTTCATGAAATTTATGGAGGTGCTTAAACAGGTACATGTTAATTTACCTCTTGTTGATGTCTTGCAGGGAGTGCCAAAATATGCCAAATATATTAAAGACATCGTGGCCAACAGAAGTCGTTTGACTGAGTATGCCACGGTAGCTTTGACGGAGGAATGCACTTCCCGGATCCAAAATAGACTGCCTACGAAGCTAAAAGACCCTGGAAGTTTTACTATCCATCTTACTATTGGGAAGAGTATCTGAGCTCGTGGATTGTGTGACTTGGGGGCGAGCATAAATTTGATGCCATCTTCGGTATTCAGAAAGTTAGGTCTAGGGAGTCCTAGACCTACAACCGTAATCTTGCAGTTAGCAGACAGATCCTTAGCTAGGCCGGATGGCATTGTTGAGGATGTGCTTGTGCAAGTGGGATCCTTCATTTTTCCAGTTGATTTTATTGTTCTGGATTTTGACCCAGACGCTAAAGTCCCATTTATTTTGGGACGACCCTTCTTGGCAACCGGGAAAGCATTAATCGACGTGGCTGCGGGTCAACTTACAATGCGAGCACATGACAAGGTAAAGGTATTTGATGTGCTAAAAGCCATGAAGCTACCAACTATAAATTAGGAGCTTTCGGAAATTAGTGTGGTTGAACATGGAGAAATTAGGCAGGTTGTTGAATCTCAAGACCCATTGGAAAGAGCGTTGACGCATTCTGATCATTTTGGGGATAGAGAGGCGTGTGGAATGGTCCAATTGTTGAATGGGGCACCTAATCATCTGAGGAGATAGGAATTCCAGTCATTGATGAGATCTCTAGAGCCTTTGCCGAAACCATCCGTTGAGGAGGCACCGAAGCTGGAGCTGAAAGAATTGCCTCCCCATTTAAAATATATCTTTTTGGGGGAGGGGGAGACGTTACCAGTTATCATCTCTGCAGACTTGATGGAGGCACAGGAAAAGGCAGCATTGGGTGTCCTCAGAAAGAGAAAGAAAGCAATGGGTTGGCAAATGTCTGACATTCAGGGTATTAATCCAGCTTTCTGCACACACAGGATATTCATGGAGCAAGGAGCCAAACCAACCGTTCAGCCGCAACGGAGACTTAATCCAGCAATGAAGGATGTGGTAAGGAAAGAAATAATCAATTGGCTTGATGCAGGTGTGGTCTACCCAATTTCAGACAGTGAGTGGGTCAGCCCCGTTCAATGTGTTCCTAAGAAAGGGGGGATGACTGTAGTCCCCAACGAGAAAAATGAGTTGATCCCTACTCGAACCGTCACAGGCTGGCAGATTTGTATGGACTACAGAAAGCTAAACGAAGCCACGAGGAAAGATCATTACCCCATCCCTTTTATTGATCAAATACTTGATAGGTTGGCAGGACAGGAGTATTAATGCTTCCTTGATGGGTACTCTGGTTATAACCAAATAGCCATAGCTCTGGAGGATCAAGAGAAGACTACCTTCACCTGTCCTTATGGGACATATGCTTTCAGGCGGATGCCGTTTGGGTTATGCAACGCACCCGCCACATTCCAGAGATGCATGATGGCTATTTTCCATGACATGGTTGAGGATTTTGTTGAGGTATTTATGGATGATTTTTCTGTTTTCGGTAATTCGTTTGCTACTTGTTTGCAGAATCTTGACAGGGTGTTGGCTCGATGTGAAGAATCCAACCTTGTATTAAACTGGGAGAAATGCCACTTCTTAGTGAAGGAGGGGATTGTTCTTGGCCACAAAGTATCTAAAAAGGGGTTGGAAGTCGATCGAGCTAAGATCGAGGTTATTGAAAAATTGCCACCACCAGTGTCAGTGAAAGGTATGCGCAGTTTTCTGGGGCATGCAGGATTCTACAGACGATTCATCAAAAACTTTTTCAACATTTCTAGACCACTATGCAGACTGCTAGAAAAGGAGGTAAAGTTTGAGTTGAATGATGAGTGTGTTACAGCATTTGAAAAGTTGAAGCAGAAATTGATAGAAGCACCTATACTTACTTCTCCTGATTGGGAACAACCATTTGAGCTGATGTGTGATGCCAGTGATGTGGCTGTGGGAGCCGTATTGGGACAAAGAAAAAATAGAATTTTCCATTCTATTTATTATGCAAGCAAAACACTGAATACGGCCCAAAGCAATTACACAGTCATAGAGAAAGAGATGCTAGCCTTGGTGTTTGCATTTGACAAATTCAGGTCTTATTTGGTGGGTTCGAAAGTTGTGGTGTGCACCGATCATGCAGCTATATGGTACCTATTCATCAAGAAGGATGCTAAGCCTAGATTGATTAGATGGATCTTATTGTTGCAGGAGTTCGACCTTGAGATCAGAGACAGAAAGGGAAGCGAGAACCAAGTAGCAGATCACCTATCACGACTGGAAAGTCGGTCGCATGTGATGGAAAGTGATAACATAAATGAAGAATTCCCAGATGAGCAACTCTTGGCAGTGGGAGAATCTGAAGTTCCCTGGTATGCAGACATAGTCAACTTGCTAGTGAGCGGAGTCTACCCACCTGAAACAACAGACCAGCAAAGAAGGAAATTGAGGCATGACAACCGACATTATGTATGGGATGAGCCATATTTGTTCAAACAGGGACCAGATCAGGTGATGAGAAGATGCATCCCAGAGAGTCAGATAGCAGAAGTGTTGAGGGGCTGCCATTCTTCGTTGTATGGAGGGCATCACGGAGGCGAGAGAACAGCGCACAAGGTTCTACAGTCAGGTTTTTTTTGGCCAACACTGTTCAGAGACTCTATGGCGTATGTCAAAATGTGTGATAGATGTCAGCGTACATGATCAATTGGCAGAAGACAAGAGATGCCTTTGCAGAATATACTGGAAGTTGAGCCCTTTGATGTATGGGGCATTGACTTCATGGGTCCATTCCCACAGTCATTTGGTAATCGTTACATCTTGGTGGCTGTAGATTATGTGTCGAAATTGGTGGAAGCAATAGCTTGCCCCAGAAATGACAACAAGGTAGTAACGAAGTTTGTGAAAAAACACATCCTCACAAGGTTCGGGACACCCCGAGCAATTATCAGTGATGGAGGGGCTCATTTTGTCAATGCAAGTTTCAAGAAATTACTAGCCAAGTATGCGGTGTGCCATAAAGTGGCAACAACATACCACCCCCAAACTAGTGGGCAAGTGGAGGTGTCAAATAGGGAGGTGAAGCAGATTCTTCAAAAAATGGTGAATACACAACGGAATGATTGGTCAAGCAAACTCGACGATGCGTTGTGGGCTTACCGAACTGCTTATAAGATACCAATTGGAACCTCACCATACCGATTGGTCTACAGCAAAGCATGTCATCTCCCGGTGGAATTAGAGCACCGAGCTTTCTGGGCTGTCAGAAAACTAAATATGGACACAGAGCTGGCGGGCAAAAAGAGACTAATGCAGCTTAGTGAACTTGATGAGTTCCGCTGGCATGCCTATGAGAGTGCTAAGTACTACAAGGAAAGAACCAAAAGATGGCATGATAAGCATGTGGTGCATCACATTTTCGAGCTGGGACAGAAAGTTTTGCTCTTTAATTCGAGGTTGAAGTTGTTTCCTGGTAAGCTAAGGTCTAAATGGTCGGGACCATTTGAAGTGGTAAGAATGACCCCTCACGGGGCCGTAGAACTGTGGCAAGAAGATTGAAGTGCTACGTTCTTGGTAAATGGGCAGAGATATAAGCACTACTGGGGGGAGGACAATGTCCATCACCCTAGTGGATAAGTGAGCATAAAGGACGTCGAGCCGCGACGGTAAACCAGGCGCTGCACGGGAGGCAACCAGTGAAAAATATTTTTTTTCTTTTGTTTTGTAAAGTGTAAATAGATTTTATTTTATTTTTCTTTTTCTTGATTTAGTACAAATTTTTCGTTTTAGTTAGTATTTTTCATTTTAATTAGGGAAATCTATTAATCTAACCAATTTTGTTTAGTGAGGTGATTTTCAGGTCAAACGGAGAAAAATGTGCACGGAATCGTGAAGGAAAAGGCAAGGTATGAAAAAATGAATAAAATGAAGAGACAGTGAGCTGGGGCGATGGCTCCGTGTCACGGAGGAGGACCTCCGCGTTACCCTCCGTGACACGTTGAGGTTAAATCTGAAATTTTTAAAAATTCCAGTAAGCCATCACGATAGCTCTGTGTCACGGAGGAGGGGCTCCGCGTTACCCTCCGTGACACGTTGCCCTATATTTTGTGACGGGTCACACCGGGTTGCCGGGTGACCCACGTATTTTTCTTCATTTTTAACCCCGAAAAACCCTTTTTCCCTCATTTTCTTACTTTTCCGCGACCAAACACCCGAATTTCCGTCCCCCATCAACGTGCCACGGTATTAAGCAAAGACATTACTGAGTTTCTTCGATTATTCAACTTAAAGGTATGTTTTCCTATTCTCTCTCAAGTTTTTGTCGATTTTAGTCTAATTTGAGCATGGGAGGTGAGATAAATCACCCTAAGTAGAAAATTAGCATGAAATTGAGTTATTCTTTGATTGATAAATGTTCGGAATGTTGTAATACGCGTTTGAACTTGTCGATTGCGTGAATGATTTGAATTTGATTGTGAAATTTAATTCTAGGGCTTTGGTTGTTGAATTTGAAGTGGGTAACTTGGTAAATTGGTGAATTATATGCCGGGGTGTGCTTGTGAATTGAGATAAGTCATTGTAAATATTGTTTGAATGTAATAGACGACGAATTCTCGGGATTTTGGGAAAATGTGAAAATTTTTCGAATTGGTTGGTTACATAGGTTCATATGTATATAGAAATTTTGTTGTTGTTTTTGTGTGTTGTTTTCGTTGCTAAGTGCGATGGTTGAATTGCTGGCGATGGTAGGATTGGGATTAGCTATATGAAGTCTGAGTAGTACGCTAAAGTTATACTGTCGAAATTTTCTTTGCGAACGCACTAAGCATAAATTGTATAGTTGTTTGTTTTTGGTGTAAATAAAGTGATCCTTGCTGTAGTAACGTAACCGTAGCTAAGGACTAAATGTGGGGTAAACTTAGCTTAACCCGACCTTAACCGAAGCTAATATGCATTTAGCTTGACATGGTGCTTGTTTATTTGTGTTGACAGGTACAATGGCAAGTAGGCAGGATAAGGGTAAAGGTGCATCTACTTCAGGCACCGGGAGAAAACGACTTAGATTGGGCACAGCAGTCCCAGCTGCACCAGCAGTTCCGCTTGGTCAACGCCGCCAATACGGAATGAGGTGGGTAACCGATGAAGGGAAGAAGTGGTTTGCTAAACACAAGGAAAACAAATACTTCCCTGAGGAGCATATTGCACGGGAACCACTAGCACAGGAGTTC
Organism: Datura wrightii; assembly: GCA_035772735.1. NCBI lineage: Eukaryota > Viridiplantae > Streptophyta > Magnoliopsida > Solanales > Solanaceae > Datura > Datura wrightii. The sequence continues at coordinate 132,020,368 of JASDFA010000006.1, forward strand.
CCCCTCATAGTGCAGAGGATCGAGGCAGCTGGGCTCAGCTTCATATTTTAGGAGCCCAAGGAATGCAACCTACATCTAGTCCGGGAGTTCTATGCAAATTGGAACCCGACAATCAGAAGCCACACAATAAAAATCAGAGGGCAGATTGTCACTATGGAACCCCAGCAATTAAATGCCATCATTGGAGCGCAGGACACAGACGCCCACATTCTCCGCCAGCTGAACATCACCCTACCATATGTCGATATCAGACGCATTTTGTGTGGGGCTCGATCCACAGCCAGATGGAGCAGACATAAGGAGAGGGGTTACCACCAGACTCTACCGTATTCTCAAATGAACAGGGAGGCAATAATTTGGCTGAAGATAGTCTGTTCGTGCCTGATCCCGGGGATGCACATGACGGATGTGACCCGGGACCATGTCTGCCTGGTGTATGCCCTGATGAAAGGGCTAGAGATTAATGTTGGGGCGGTCATCATATCCTCCATGAAGAGAGCCTGATTACACCAGGGCCACAGGTATGGGTTCGGAGGACTTATCACCACCTTCCTCCGGGGCCTCGACGTTGAGGAAGAGGCTTTGGACTACATCCCGCAGTTGGAGTGGAGGACCCTTGATGTGACCAAAACTAAGGCCCCCGACACCACACACGAGCCAGTGCTAACACTTGGCGAGCGACATGCTCGCGACGACCAGTACATGGCAAGGATGTTTCGTATGCAAATTCTTCAGCTTCGGATAGGTGGGAGACCAGCCACGGAGGAGGAGCTATGGCAGCTGGAGCTGGATTACCCATTTGACGAAAATGCTAGGGCTTTATGCTGAGTGGGGCCAGCCATTGTAGAGCCCACTGACGATGATGTCCCCACGGACGAGGAGACACGTCGGGAGGACTCCGATGACGACGACGGAGGTGACTCGGACATGGGCGATGAGGCAGCAACACCGGATGAAGAAGTCGAATATTTTGACTGATCAGGGAGTGCCACCACCCAATTTTGTGATTTTTAAGTTTTGTGAACACTGGGGACAGTGTTCAATTTAAGTGTGGGGTGGGGAGTAATTAGGTGCTGAGGCTAGGCTGGTTTGCTTGTATCTTCTTTCCTCTGTTTGTTTTGTATGTTTATGTTGCCATGTGTTTGTGAAGTGGAAACTGGTTTGTATCTATATATATTTGTGGTAATTGATGATGTGTTTTGTGAAATGTTGTGGTCTGCCAGCTAAGTCTGTAGAAAAAAAAATTGTAAATATTTTCTTATGTTTTTTTTCTCTATTGAAATGATCGATATTTTTAAAATTTTGCGAAAATATTTTGTACATATTAAAATACTTTGTAAATATTTTTCCATCGAAATGATCGATGTGTTGCAAAATTTTTCGATTTTAATTTTTGGGTTTCTCGGAGTTTGTTTTTGGTTCTTTTACCGAGAATAGTCTCATTGAACCGACGTCATAGTTAGTGACCGTTCCCTATGATGGATGGATGACGACCGTCTTAAGGAAAATGTAGTCGGTAGGAGTAGTGATTTTAATTTGTTTTCAGTTTTTTCTTTGGTGGATTACATCACGGAACCTCTAGTTACTATATGGTTGTGAAATTATGGTTGCGTGTTGTAACTGATATTCAAAATGTAAAAGTGATTCATTTGAAAGCATGCAATTTTGTAAATATGTTGAGTTACCTTGGCTGTAGAATTCGAATCGGTGTGATTGAGGCTTAATTTTGAATTCATGTAATTGGCTAATTAAAGAGTCTGTGAATGCATCTTGAATCGAGCATGTGCATGAAGTGTGAAGTGAGGTGTTGTTATTCCATGCTATTGTGAAGTGTCTAGAACTTGCCTAGTGTGTGTACAAAACGAAATGAAGGAGGTGTAGTGTTGGAAAGGATGTAGGCATTTCTTTGTCTTAACCGAGAGTTTCTATTTTTTTCTTGTCATACACTACCTTTTTATGTGATTGTATACCCTAGTCAGCCCGTTGAGCCTTTAGCCGATTATTTCTTTCTTTTGTCCAAAATTGTATAAACTAAGCTTAATTCTTTCTTTTCATTAGTCGTAAAGTCTATACAAAACTCTTAAGCGCTTAAGAAGAACAGAAAATTTTTTCCCAAAGTGTCAAAGAGTGAGAATAGTGGAAAGAAAAAGAAAAGCAGAGTGAGGGAAAAAAAAGGTGGAGGGTGCACTTGCTATAATTAAATGATAATGAAGGTGCATAAGAAAACCTTTGTGTCATGTCAAGTGTGTTTGACGAAATGGGCCATACGAAAGTAAACCAGCATGAATAGGATGATGAAAAAAGAAAAGAGAGAAACAATGTCATGAGTTGAGGGGAATGTGTTGAAAAGGCGCTTAATGATGCTAGTGGCTATTATTGGCTAATCCAATATGTACTAGTTCCATAGCTTCCATTACAACCCATTAAAGTCCTACGTGATCTTACATTGCATTTCTTTATATTAGTGGAGTAATACACTAAGGGCAAGCCTATGGGTCATGACATGATGCATGTGAATTCGTTTGGGAGAGAGAGTGAAATTAATTTTTACACGCCCCTACTTGAATGTTTGTGTGTCACATGAACAAAAAAGGGAAGATTCTCTTGCGTTGTGAGGGCACATGCTTGATGAAAGATTGATTTTCGTGTCGGATATCTTGATTAGCTGATTTGCATGAGTTTGCCGATATCGATGGTCGATTCTTAAAGTCTAGGAAGTCTTGATGTATTAAAGGTCATTGCATTGTTAAGACCATGCATGTTTTCTTGATGATTTACAATATTCAATGATCGGTATGACCGTAGCGTAAATTGCCGCACCATAGTGGCGAAGGTTGGGATGTAATTTGCATGAGTTGTGTATGTGTTGTTCGAGGACGAACAAGGATTTAAGTGTGGGGTAAGTGATCTTGGGCAGATTTATATGCCCAAGTGATACTCAAACGTATCATTTTCGCCTTGTTTATTGTGCAATGTGTATACATTTTCATGTAATTGGCAACAAAATGTGAATTTATACTAACCAACATGATTAGCATTGTTTTGTAGGTAAAACATGATTTTGAGGAGCTAAAATGCATGTTGGAACAATATCAGAGTTGGACTTGGATGCGAGCACGAAAAAGACATTGGACTGCACAATGTAAAGGGGCACCGCGATGGAGCCGTGCCACGCTACCATCGCGGAGGCACACTGCCTGGAGGGTGATTAATTTGTCAATTTCCAGTGAAGCCTCGCGACAGCTCCGTGGCATGGAGGCAAGCCACCGCGTTGCATGCCGTGCCACGTTGAGGCTTTATTCCCGGACCCCAGATTTCTAGTGAGGGTCCGCGTCCACGCCGTGTCACGGAGGCAGTGCTCCGCGTTGGCCTCCGTGACACGTTGCTTGTTATTTTGGGAAAAAATTCCCAATAGTATAAATATAACACTTAGGCTTATTTTTAATTAATTCAGACTTGGTGGAGCAAGGACGTGGGTTACAGGCAGTTGAGGGACGAAAAAGCTAAGGGTTTTTCTCTCTTTCTTTCTTCTTTCAATCAATTGTTTGTATGATTAACACTTGTTTTAGGATGATTAATCCACAAATGAGTGGCTAATTCTCTTCCTTGCTGAGGTTATGAACAATGGTGATGAATTTTGATTATTGAATTGTATGGTTTTTCATCTTCTTCTTCTATGTTGTTATATTAATTCTTGTTTCTACTGCATTAGTGTGTGGCCGACATTAATGTACATCTAAAAATTCCGATTTCACTCGAGAGAGCACGAAATTGGAAATTTGTGAATTAATAGGGTATTGTTCTTAACTTGATTTGGGAAAATTGGGTTTTGATGTGCTTTCCTGATAGAAATATACTTGAAAGCCGTATTAGTCAGTTTAGGAACCAGAATTGTATTGCTAGGTCATAAATTGCATTTGATCACAGCAATGTAGACGGATGGTTTATGATTCTTAAGTGAGATTAAATACGGGAGTTTTAATCTCTAGGCTAATGTTCTTGGCTAGCAACAGGAAGAGAAGATTAACCAAATTATGATTATCATCAAGTTCATTACTTGTTCTTAACCTTGGCATGCTCATATCCATAGTTTCAATTCAAAGTAGATATTTGTTAATAGTTTTAGTATATAATTTATAAACAAAAAGTATTTAACTTTTGGTTACGTTGTTGTCAGCATATATAGAAGTAAGATAGAATATAGTATACTTGAACAATTTTTATTTATCCAGAGTCTCCTTGGTTCGATACTTGGCTTACATAGCCACTTAATTACTTGTTTGACCACGTGCACTTGCGTGTCGGTTTTTAACCCATATAGCAAACCAACCGAACAGTTGGACCAAGATTTTCCGATTCCACTTTCCAGGGGAGGAAGTACGGGAGTGGAAACGTAGTACAGCTACAGCAAAAGGTCGGTTTATTTCCTATCTTTGGGCAAGAAAATTGATAGCGAAATTGTGCATTTATCATATTGTCAGAGTTCAGGATGTTCGGGCAGAGCCTTCGACCCTTCAGTCCATTCCAACGGTTAATGAATTTCCCGATGTATTTTCATATAAGCTTCCTAGTATTCCCCAAAAAGGGAAATTGATTTCACAATCAATCAATTACTAGGCACTCAGCCTATATCTATTCCTCCATATTGAATGACTCCTGCTGAACTCAGAGAACTAAAGGAACAATTGAAGGATTTGCTAGACAAGGGCTTTATCAGGCCAAGTACCTCACCATGGGGTGCGCCAGTCCTGTTGGTGAGGAAGAAGGACGTCTCCCTCCGTATGTGTGTAGATTATAGGCAGCTGAATAAAGTCACTATCAATAATAAGTACCCGCTTTCCAAAATAGATGACCTGTTTGATCAGCTACAAGGAGCGAGGTATTTTTCAAAGATTGACTTAAAGTAAAGATATCATCACGTCCGAGTTTGTGAAAGAGATATTCCAAAGACTGCCTTCAGGACCAGATACGGCCACTTTGAATTTCTAGTCATGTCCTTCGGACTGACAAATGCCCCTACAGTGTTTATGGACTTAATAAACAACGTTTTCAGACTATACCTGGACTTGTTCGTGATAGTATTGATTGATGATATTCTGGTGTATTCCCACTCAGAGGAAGATCACAAGGACCATATATGGACATTGCTCCAAATTGTTAGAGATCACCATCTATACGCAAAATTTTCTAAATGTGAATTTTTACTGAATTCAATAGCCTTCTTGGGCCATATTGTGTCAGATGCTGGTATACATGTAGATACGCAGAAGATAGAGGTAGTGAAAACATGGCCTAGACCTACCACTCCGACCGAGGTACGTAGTTTCCTGGGGTTAACTAGGTATTACAAAAGGTTCGTGGAAGTATTTTCCACTTTAGCATCACCTTTAACCAAATTGATGTAGAAGGCAGCAAAATTCCATTGGACTGAAGCATGTGAGTAGAGCTTTCAAGAACTAAAAGACAGATTGACATCGGTACTGGTGCTAGCATTTCCAGAAGGAACAGAGGGTTATGCATTCTATTGTGAAGCTTTGGGTGTTGGGTTAGGATGCGTTTCGATGCAGCATTGTAAGGTGATTGTCTATGCTTCCAGGCAGCTGAGGAAGCATGAGAAGAACTACCCTACCCATGACCTGGAGTTAGCCGCAGTGATTTATTCCTTGAAAATATGGAGACACAACCTGTATGGCATCCATGTAGATATTTTCACTGATCACAAAAGCCTGCAGTATATTTTCACCCAAAAAGAGTTGAATCTGCGGCAGCGTCGCTGGTTGGAGTTGTTAAAGGATTATGATGTGAATATTTTATATCACCCAGGAAGGGCCAATGTTGTAGCAGATGCCCTTATCCATAAATCCATGGTAATCCTGTCATATTTGCAGCCCGAGCGGCAGGAATTAGCTCGAGAATTGCATCAGCTAGACAGTTTAGCCGTTCGTGTAGTGGAGTCAGGAGACAATGGAGCGGTAATCTAGAATACCGCAATGTCATCATTGGCGGTGGAAGTTAAAGAACGGCAGTATGAAGATCCTAGCCTGGTTCAGCGAGGAGAAGAGAAAGATTTCCAGGTAACCGAGGATGGTGTTTGGTGATATAGGGATCGTTACTGCATTCCAGACATGGCAGGGCTTCGCTAGCAAATTATGGGTGAGGTACACTATGCCCGTTATTCTCTTAATCCAGGTTCGATAAAAATGTACCATGAAGTAAAAGAGATTTACTGGTGGTCGGGAATGAAAAAGGGGATAGCAGAATTCGTACCATAGTATCCCAATTGCCAACAGGTGAAAGCAAAACATCAGAAACCAGGAAGACTGACACAGGATATAGCCGTGCCTTTATTGAAATGGGAGGCAGTTAATATGGATTTCATAGTAGGGTTACCTCGTACCAGGTGTAATTATGATTCTATCTTGGTAATTGTTGACAGGTTGACAAAATCAACTCGCTTTCTACCAGTAAGGGATACCTTTTCAGCCGAAAATTATGCTGAGCTATATATTAGTGAAATAATCCGATTGCATGGTGTTCCGTTGTCAATTTTCTCTGACCGAGGGGCATAGTTTACAGCTAAATTTTGGCAATCTTTTCAGAGGGGCCTGGGGACGCAGGTTAACCTAAGCACAAACTTTCATCCTTAGACAGACGAGCAGGCAGAACGTACAATCTAGACGCTTGAGGATATGTTACAGGAATGTGTGCTAGATTTTGGAGGCAGCTGGGATGATCATCTACCGCTTATTGAATTTTCCTATAATAACAGTTATCATTCCACAATTCAGATGGCGCCTTATGAAGCGTTTATATGGGCGGAAGTGCAGGTCTCCAGCTTGTTAGTTTGAGCTAGGAGAATCGGCATTGATTGGTCCAAATATTATTCATAAGTCAGAAGAGAAAGTAAAGCTTATCAGGGAACGTCTGCTGACGGCTCAGAGCCACCAGAAATCATATGCTGATGTGTGGCGAAGAAACTTAGAATTTAATGTGGTGACTGGGTATTCCTGAAGGTTTCACCGATGAAAGGTGTGATGAGATTTGGTAAGAAAAGAAAGCTCAGTCTGAGGTTTATTGGACCTTATCAGATTCGCCGAAGGATAGGCCAAGTGGCTTATGAATTGGTTTTACTTCCAGAATTAGAATCCGTTCACCCAGTTTTTCATGTATCAATGCTGAGGAAGTGCATAGGAGATCCCTCTCAGAATGTCCCAATCGAATACGTCCAAATCACGGAGGAGTTAGCTTATGAAGAAGTTCCAGTAGCCATACTAGATCGGGAGACCCACAGACTAAGAGCTAAAGATGTTGCTTCCGTTAAAGTGTATTGGCGAAATAAGAACCGAGAGGAGATGACCTGGGAGGCAGAAGACGATATGAAAACCAGATATCCTCAGTTATTTCAGACTTACTCAGATTGTGCAGCTAGAGGTATGTTGCTGTTGTTGTTTTATAAGTTGCATTATATACATGTATATGTGAGGTAATTGATTTCAGTCTATTGTGAAATGAATGCCATAGTATTGTGTGGAGTACCTGTATTGGACTTTTCTACATTTTAGGGTTTTTGGATAGTCCATATTACAGGGGAGACTCTGCCAAAATTTTTAAAGAATAAGTAATTGCAAGGTTAAGGTTCTTGCAAGTAGAAGTTAACATTCGAGGACGAATGTTCTTAAACGGGGGAGGATGTTACATCCCGTAAGTTTCTAACGTTTAGTCGGCCTATTCATATATTGGTTGGGAGTTTTAGAGTGTCATAGGTACGAGGAAAGGGCCCGGGGAAAGGCCGTATGAGTGCCAAGTCGGGATTTCATGGGAGGAGGCCGAACCAAGTTTCCTAGAAGGGAAAAGTGGCACGGAGCAGCTCCTCCGCTTTACCCAAAGTGGCACAGAGCAGAATCAGCGCGATGGGCAGAGTGCCACGTTGCCTTGTCTGCTGCCTCAAGTATGTAAAGGCCTCACACTTAGATGTTATGTTATTTTCATACAAATCATGACCAGAACAGAGGGAGACCGAGGAAAACATTTACTAATCATCTGATTACGCTGCTAAACGCCGCCCAAATCCAAATTAACTCCGAGTATTGAAGTATAAAGCTGTAGGGAGCATCGCTATGGAGTTATTTTCGTAAACGCCCGTCAAATCGTTATCCCGCCAAGCTTTAGTTGATGGAATTGTTTCAAACTAGTGTCAATATGATCACGTGGCTAAAGTAAGTATTTCTCCCTTCTAGATTCTAAGAAATTACGAGTTTTTGATCATCTTTCGATAAGTTGAAGTATAGTCAGTATATATACATATAAGTCATTATTTTCTTCGAATATAGTAATAAAGTAGCGCTATTCTTTCGTTAATATGATTACAGTTGAGAAGGGCAGTTGAACAAGAGCCGAAACTCGCCAGTTAGTCGGTAAACAACGAATGAAGTATGTTAAGGCATTTTTTTTGGCAAGTCAGTTTCTTCAGCGTAATAGTCTAGTATGAATCCCAGTAAAGCATGTCAGGAGTATGTTATCATGTCTAGTTGTTATTGTCAGTCGAGACTTGTAAATTGTATTGTTTTGGGATGGATTATACTTGTATAGCTTCTGTGACCACCCCAGGGTTAATAGTTGTGTCGCCGCCCGTAAGGGGCAAGATTACGTCGCTCTATGGAGCGGCATGCCATCCGAAAGGGACGAAGATGAGGATCCAGATCCTCATATGCCATGATTGGCCTATACGCACACCCGCCGAGCGTTTACGCCCGAGGTGTAGATATAAGGAGTCCTCCGGACTCAAACACAACTTCAATCAGGGGCCGAGCGGGCCCAATTGCAGACCCAGGGGATCGGCAGGACGCTTATAGCTAGTAGTTAACTCAGTATGACCTGGATAGGGATATATAGATTGAGGTATACTCACTAGGGCTAATGGGGGCCCAGGTGGGTTATTCTATGCTGATTGTGCCTTCCGGCCTATGGGGGGCCAGACGAGGTTTATGCTTGGTTTAGTTACTAATAGTTAGACAGTAAGACGCCTCATTTGTCAGGTATGACCCCTACCCTCCTTATAACAGTTATGTTTAGCCCTGATTTCGCTACTTCAGTCATCTTCAGTCCATTTCCTTTACTTCACTCATTGTCGGTTCTATTTCTTACTTTCAGTCATTTAAAGTTACTGCCTTACATATTCAGTACCCGTGGTACTGACGCCCTATTCTGGGGCACTCAGTACTTGCCTGTAGGTACAAATAGACGAGGAGCAGGTCCCTCATAGTTCCAGTCAGCTGTACAGAGCCGTCAGCTCCCTTTTTCTAGAGCTTGTGTAATAAGGTTTACTTCTTTTGTTTGTACAGTATGGGTAGGCCGGGGCCCTGTCCCGACAACCTTATTACTCATAGAGGCTTGTAGATTGTGTTTCTTCCCTGTGGTTAAATGATATCGGCCGTGTGGGGCCCATATATGTTTCAGATTATATGTGTTGGCCGTGTGGGACCCTGTTTAGCTATTGATTGGTGGGCTTGTCGGTCATAGTTCAGTTTTAGCATCTGATTTTACTTTCCAGTTATAACTAGATATCATGGTGGCCTTTTCGGCCCGCATAGGACTCCCTATGATTGTTTGTCTCTGGTTAGCTGTTTATTTTCATAGGTGGCTATAGGCCTTGTCCGTCGGGGGTTATATTTACAGCCGCTATATAGCCTATTGTTTTCTTGATTCTAGTGTTAGAGTCAGCCCTGCACCAGAGGTTCTTAGGCTCAGGCAACTCAGCCGTTCAGGTCCTAGTAGGGCACCAGGTTCCAGTCATGCCACCCAAGGTGGGGCGTGACAAGGATCCAAAGGTAGGGGCGCTGGTTGAGCTGGGCGTTGGAGCCTTCTACTGCTATTTCTGCTGCTGCTACTATGGGCGGTTACTACTGCCTGACCTCTGGTGGCCATGATTTGACTGGCCAGTCCTCACCCGATTATTCTTTCTTTCCATGTCCCTCAGTTTTTCAGTCTTGATCTATTGGGCATAGACAATCAAAATGTAGAGGTCGATATCTTTGATCAGCATCATGGTCCTGCACTCTTTGAGGACCATGTTTGACACCTCATTCACAAATTTAAACATGAGAGCCCTTGGCTCAGCCACCTTCTTTGGAGCATATTTGGACAACCTATAAATCAGAGCATACTCCTCCACTATTCTATTCTCCTGCCTCAGGTTCATAAACTCTGTTACCTTGGCCTCCCTGAGCTCTCATGGAAGAAATCTATCTAGGAAGGGTGTGTTGAACTCCTCCCACTCCACCGGTCCTACTCGCGTGGGCTGCCCCTCTTACCGTTGATCACAGCAGACCTGGGCTACCCCTTTTAGCTAGTAGGCAGCCAGGTCAGCATTCTCAGAGGAGCTGACACCCATTATGTTGGTAATCTTCTTAATCTCATCCACGAACTCTTGGGGGTCATCCCCCACCTTGGATCTCTGAAAAGATGGAGGGTTCATTCAGGTGAAGTCCGGCCCCCTAGAAGCTACTGCGGACCCATTCTTATTAACTGGAACCACCTGTTGGTTCACCTGATTAGTGATGATTTAGGAAAGCAGCTAAATGGTCGCCCTGAATTCTGCAGTTAACACCGAATCATCCTGTGGGGCCGCCGGGGCTAGTGGAGTAGTCCGTTGGGAATTTTTGGCCCTTCATCCACTTTCATGTCGTGGAAGCATAGATCACATAAATGAAGAAAAGCACGAGTTAGGAGAATGATTTTTGGAACTAAATTTCAACGCACGATAAGGAGTATGAAATAAAGGGTAGTTTCCTAATGGTATCTCATAGCCTCACCGTCATAAGTGCAGCGCGCTTCACACCCATGAAGAGGACCCTACTCGATGCGGCTTTCAGAAATTCGAGGATACTCTAAACCCAGTTCTCTGATACCAAGTTTGTCATGTGCCGAGTTTACACCATGGACAAAACACGGTACTAGAAACCACAAGTGACCCCAAGTCAACCCCAGGTCTATCATACACTGGCATTCTGAGTAACATAAAAATACATGCAGCATAAATTTAGAGAAAAAATAATTATACTTGGACATGGTTACATATTTAATAAAATCATTCTGAGTCTGAAAAATAACTTTATGTCTAAAAGCCACTATGTATGATGAGCTGCAGGGAAAAACCCCAAACTAACTCTAAATCTAAGTAAAAGAAAAGAAAGCATAACTAAATTATATAAACTTCGTCCTCGAAGGACGAGGACTCACCAACTAGATAGCTGAGTTCTTCGGTAAACGGCCGGCTAACGGGGCTGAGACTGCGATCCTGTAGCTATGTCATAAAATGATACAACATAAAAGTATGTGTCAGTACTTTAAATATACTGTGTAAGTGAGAGGAACATAATACAATAAAATAATTAACAAAGAAATTTCGAACTGGACTAAGACTATATTGAACTTGCTAGTGGGAGAGTCTATAACCGACATGTAACCACGTGAGCTAGACGTGGAGTCCAATGTATACACCCCATTGGTAGGACCCAATATACCTTTCTAGGGTATAAAGGCATGAATTGGGTGATCACAAAAGTTTTGGTGTAAGTAGGCCAATAAATACTGAATCCTACGATGGCAACGTAGTTCTGGGAACCTGAGTGCACTAGAACACCGGTCCGCTCGGTGCTAAGTCCTACTCCCGCTGGAAAACCCTCAATTGAATACACAGTTGATAAGTCGAAACTGGGGTCCAAGACTAATCAAGGATATATAACTGAAAGTACCCTAAGGGTCTTATCAGACCTGATTATAAAGATGGGTTCTAGACTGGTTAGAGCTGCTTATCTAGAAGCATCGTAACCATCTAAGAACGAATTGAAATCTAAACTGGGGTCCTAAGGCTAGTCAAAGTTAATGTCTGAAGTTTCATGACCACCTAGTGGACCCTTAAACTAGATTCTGAAACTGATTCTAATAACTGGAAGGTAATATTGACACCTTACGAGTTTCTATAGCCAAACTGATTAGCTGACATATCTGACTGACATTGAGTACTTTCATATTTGGACTAAGGCTAGACAATCATGTAGCTGACTGAGTATTTAGCATGTAAAATAGTAAGGGAATTCACTACACTGGTGAAATCAAGAGAATTCCAGGTTTTATTACTTCCACCTAAGTTTCTAGTCCATTCTACCCTCAAGAACTAGGGTTGAAGTCAATGCATATGGATAAGCATCAATACTACCATAACCTGGTGAGAAAATATCGTTAACTAACATACATGATGATTCCACAAGGATTACACAAGGCATTATCCGAGATTTCTCAACATTGAAAAATCTGTAGGGCTAGAATTCACTTTTATGAGAATAACATCAATAAAGTCATGAACCGATGGAAAACATGTCTAAAATAGTCATGAATATCATGCTAGGTGAATTCCAAGAAAATTAACATTTATTCTTATTCCCTTCATATTCGAGAACTCAGGGCTACGATTCACAGAGAAATTAGAGTAGGGTTTTTGGGGCACAATAGAAGAATTATCCCCTTGTTGAATTCCCATATTCCTGGCTAAAATTCCTTAGAGATGGAATCTTGAATTGTTGAAATTGATGAGGAACCTTAGACTTCGCTTGAGAGCTCTTGAGTGAAAACTTGTGTAATTTTTTTAAGAATCGTAATGGGAATGAGGGGAAATCCATTTAAACCCTCTAAATTCCCTTTAAAAATACCCAAAATGACTTAGTTTAGGATCTATGAGGTTAGAAATTTACCGAATTACCCCTAGGAAGACACAGGAAAAACTGACTGTTAGTTCCCCACGGGTGACCCAACGAGTCGTGGTTAGTGACCACAACTCGTGGTCACACTCGTGAGGTGCAATGCCTGAAACCCACTGCTGGCACCACGATGAACACTACAGGTCGTTACTGGTGACCATGACTTATGGTCACCATCTTTTAACCTCACTACCTCGACCTTGAAAAAATAAATTTCCAACTGACCACGACTCTGCTAACAAGTCATGGTGTCCAACCACGATTCCTGAGTTCTATCGGTTTGGTACACTGCCTCAGCTTCGCTGACATTGCATTCTACTTGATAATGACTCATCCCACGACTGACCTAATGAGTCGTGGGGACTAACCACAACTCGTGGCCTCGTCCGTGGGGTAACTTTCTCCCAACATTCAAACCTCAACTCCTAGCTTTCCCACGAGTCACATCACGACTCGTAGGCACCTCCAATGGGTCACTTAACGACCCATTCTGAGACGGGTGCCAAAGTTTTTAGTTTTTTTCTGAAATTTTCTATTTTTAAGTCCCAGGTATAATCTTTGAGTTTTCGGGTATTACACTTGCCACTTGAGTTTTTGGGCGGTCCCTAATTCCTCATAGAGGCTACTCGTATCAGTTTGCTTAGCCATACGCACGTTGAATCTTCTCCTCTAATCTGGCATGTAGGGCCTGTGCAGCTGTCTCAATCTCTGTCTTTACCCAAGGGTTGGCATTCTCCATCATCGACTGAACCTTCTTCACAGCTACGGTCAGTCTCTTGGCTAGCTTCTGGAGAAATTCCTAGGGCACTAGCGTATACCCGGCTGGAGTCTGGCTTAGGAGGCTGATAGGTGGTACGGCGAAGGTTCTAAGAGCTGCAACTGAATGACCGACATCTATAGCCGGTATCTCACCCCGTTCCTGTGAAGTGAGGGCATTCACCTGTGCACCTCTAACTGTCCGTGATAATGGGACTACGGTGGAAAGTCTTGCCCGACTTACTGGGTTAATCTCATCCCGGATTAGGACAATATCTGCGATCTGCTGTCCTCCAATCAGGTGCTCCTCACCACGATGCACCTTGATGCACAACTCTGTGCACAAACCGAAAATGAGACTCAGGAATGAGATGGTAGTGCTCAATCCAATAGACCGATCCGGCATCTCCTTTGCAATGACCCTCAAAATATTGATGGGATATATAGACAAGATACAAGCCACATAAGTTGCTCTGTCTACGCTGAGGGTATTATCTTTTATTATCAGAGCCAACTGATGGCGCACTAATGTCCACCAGGCTTTAGCTATGAAGTTCATAGAGTTCTTTGTGACCTACTTACCGTTAGTGAGCCATTCTGCCTCTTCTTTGTCCTCAAAAATCACTCTGGAAAACTATTAAATCTTCCTCCACCTCTCATCAAAACCCAACTACTTGATCTATTTCAAGGTATCCACCCAATATTCATATTTTGGTGTATCATGTGGTAGTATCAACTGGGACCGATATAATACCCGAGAAATAGTGCGCTCAAATATATCAACTTCTCGGCCTCTAACCATGATGCTCTCCAGCTTGGGCTGATCTTTTAACTTTTTCCCCTCTTTCGCTTTCTTCTCCCTGTTTGCCAAATAATTAGCGTAGAACTCCCGGATAATTTTTGAAGTGTATCGGTCCAAGACTCTAGCCATCCAGTCAAATCATAGAAGCTAAATATCCGCTTCATCTCCTCCACTTGATTTAGTGAATTGGCGAGGAACCACGACTTTTCTTGAATGCTCCAACTAGGTTTGTTCTTGGCAGTGAGAGCAATGCCCTGCTCATATATTTCCTGGGCTCTTGGTACTATCCACCAAATGGTGCGATTCTCCCTAGGAGAAGTCTACTCCTGCTCGGCATTGGGTGCCTCCTCCTATGATCTGTACTCACTACTTGCATCTCCGGTTTGGGCCTCCTCAGACCCATCTTCTTCATTAGAGCTACTTTTGGACTCTTCGGTTCTTTCCGATGCTCCCTCCTTAGACTGGGGAGCACTAGCAAATGTGGTAGTGGCCACCACAGCCTGGGATTTAGCATCGCCCTAGTGGTTCAGGCCTCATCAGTATTAGATGTATCGACCCGGTATTCCTCTAATGAACCACTAGGGGAGTTGCCCGCTTGTTCAGATTAGTAGGTCTCATCAAGCAATGTCCTCCGAGTAGTTGCCTTAGATAGCTTTTCGTTTCTGCGTCATTGTACCTGCAAAGAAAAAGGGTTAGAATTCCAAATTTGAGAAAAAGAAAGCAAGAAAAAGTCCTCTGTAATTTATCAAGGTCAATAATATGGATCGTACCTTGGAGGTACGATTCGTAGTAAGACTCATAATATCTCAAGTCAATGCTACGCCTCTGAGGTACAACTCATACCATGAAGGTACGATCCGCACCATGAGTCTTATGAGGATGCCCATTTAAAATAAATATTTTGTATTTTTCCACGACTCATGGTAAAACCTATAAATCGATTCCAGGAGTCGTAGAAAGGATCGAACTGTCACTTGTGGACTTGACCCTTTTCAAATTTTTGGTACGATTTCCAGGTGCGACTAATAGCAAGATACCATGAGCCGTATTAGGATTTGTACCACATGATTATTACAATTTTGGATTGGGATAGTCCCAACGAGCCATTTTACAAGCCGTAGTATAAAACCACTAGTCGTAGGAAGGCTTGTGATACCTGTCCCTACCTTATTTTTTATTCAGTTTGCAAGAGATTACAATTTAGTGTTGGGTACTTAGAATTACCCATGTTAAGGCATTCATTTATCATGTTTTTCAGTTACCCATTCCTCCCCTTTTTAATCACAACCTATAACTCAAGTTTAACAGTTCATTGCACGATTTTGACAAGTTAAATTCCTTACACAATTGCATATCAACTTGTTCAAATCCCTAGTCATTGTCCTTTTTTAATTTTTTTAAGCATTAATAGGACTCTCAGAGACTAAGTAGGTTTGCTTCGAGCACAACAGGTTATTATTATCAAATTCAACAAATACACTTACTTGAATGCTGCTTCGACTGGCAGTCAGAACTAGGGTTGGGATTTGGGATTCTCGATGTAATCTGAGAAAGAACTTGCTCAATCGATCTTTAATTTTGAGTTATGGGTGTAAGAGAGTCATGAGTTATAGTTGTGACTTTGTTATGAGTGTTTGGGAGAAGGGTACGATTTGTTTGAGTTTAAATAGGTTATAGGGCAGATGTGGAAACCTGGGCCGAGTCAGGTGATTTTAAAATTTTTAACCCATCACGACTCGTACCACGAGTCATTGGAAGGCCCTATGACTCGTCCCTTGGACCCATAACAGATAGATTGAAAAACTGACATGTGGACCTACAAGCACATCTTACGACTCATACTATGGGGTATGATTCGTACAATGACTCGTAGATATTTCATACATTAAGGTCCATGCTTGAATAATTAATAACCACAGTGAGTACTACAACCCGTACAATGAAGTTAAGAGTCATAGGACAAACCGTCCCCTGAACATGCACTGAAATACATCTCTGCTTCTCACCACGACTCGCACAACGGCCCGTACAATCCTCTTAGGAGTCGTACTGAGAATCATAGAACCTTCTCATTGATAGTTGTACATTCTCATTTGATTTGTAGTTAAAATGTGAATTTATACTAACCAACATGATTAGTGTTGTTTTTCAGGAAAAATGTAATTTTAGGAAGCTAAGATGCATGTTGGGAGAAATTGGTAATGGACTCGGAAGTGAGCAGTGGAAAAGGCCAAGGTCATGCAGCAAATTAAGGGGCTCCGCAATGGAGCTGTGTCACGCTGCCATCGCGGATGCATTCTGCCTCAGATGATTAAAATAGGCCAAGTTCCAGTGAAGGTCCGCGTTGGGGCCGTGGCACGTTGGCCAAGCCCCGCATTGCACGCCGTGGCACGTTGGGCATAATTACCTGGAGGACCAGAATCCAGTGAGGGTCCGCGTTTGTGGCGTGTCATGGAGGCAGTGCTCCCCGATGCACTCCGTGACACGTTGCTTGTTATTCCGAGAAAAATTTCCACTAGTATAAATAGCACAGTTAGTTGAGGGGACGAAATTCTTAGGGTTCTTCTCTATCTCTTTCTTCTTTATTCCAATTGTTTGTATGATTTACACTCATTTAACGAAGTTTAATCCCCAAATGAGTGGCTAAATTCACTTCTTGCTGAGGTTAAGAACATTTGTAGTGGAATGTGATTATTGATCATCTTGGTTTTTCATCTTTTCTTCCATGGTTGTTCTATTAATTCTTGTTTTTACTGCATTAATGTGTGGCCAATATTAATGTATATCTAAAAATCCGATTTGTGCTCGAAAGAGAAAGAAATTGAAAAATTGTGAATTAATAGGATATGATCTCTTCTTGGTTTGGGAAAATTGAGAATTGATTTACCTTCATAATAGAAATATATCTGAAAGTCGTATTAGTCAATTAAGGAATTGGTTTCGTATCGCTAGAACATGAATTTCTTCTTATCACATAAATGTAGGTGGAAGGTTCATGATTATTAAGTTGGGTTAAATACGAGAGTTTTAATTCATAGGCAATAATTCTTGACTAGCAACCGAAGGAAGGATTAACCAATTTGTATCAATAAATTGCTTCCCTGCATATTTGTTTTAGCCTTAGCATGCTCATTACTATAGTTCAGACTCAAATTGTACATTTGTTTTAGATTAGTATAAATTAGGAAACAAACTCCCAAAATCTTCTTGAAACTGTTGTCTGCATTATTAGAGTTAGAGTTTATTAACACTTAATTAGATTATTACCTTGGTCCAGTCCCTATGGGATCGATACTTGGCTACTCTAGCCATTTTACTACTTGTTCGACCACGTGCACTTGCGTGTTGGCATTCCAAACCACTGAACAAGTTTTTGGCGCCGTTACTGGGGACTGGAAATTGGTAAAATTATTTTCTTAACTGTTAGTTTACGATTTCTTATTAGTGCTGACAACTTGGTCTTAGCCTGTCTTTTGCAGATATTGAATTCTGTTGAACAATGGCAAGAGACAAGGAGCTGGTGGATTCACACTTAGAGCCGTAAAGACAATTTCATTGTCAAAGGAGAGAAGCTCTAGAGAGAAAGTTGCAGTTGCTCAGACAAACAATCCTGGAACAACAACAGAATCCACCAATTGTAAGGGCAGTGTTAGTGCCCGAAGAAATGGCAGCTAGGCCGGTTCGCAAAGTGGCAATCCGACATGCTAACAATGTTACATCTAGCATTCGCAAACCTAAGCCAGGAGGGAGGTTCGAGCTTAAATAGAATATGGGGTAATTGATGCACACCAGCGGGCAATTCACAGGTCTCCCTCACGAGGATCCACAACAACATCTCCAAAACTTTTTGGAGATAAGTGACACTTACATCCCCGCTGGAGTGTCACCCGATTATGTCAGGCTTACATTGTTCCCATTTTCACTTTTAGGAGAAGCAAAGAGATGGCTGAAAGCTGAGCCACCTAATTCCATCACTACTTGGGATGATCTTGCAAAGAAATTCTTGATACGGTTCTTTCCATCCGGTAAAACAGCAGGACTTAGAAGTCAAATTCTAAGTTTTAAACAAAGAGAGGGGGAGAATCTGTATCAAGCTTGGGAACGATTCAAATCTATGTTGCGGGATTGTCCTCATCATCACCAATACAATGATGTGCTAGTGCATACTTTCATAGAGGGTTTGGAACCCCACACAAAAATCTTGTTAGACTCAGCAGCTGGGGGACAAGCATTAGAAAAAACTTATGAGGAGCTGTATACTTTGTTGAACCGTATTTCGCAGGGAAATCCAGAGTGGAATGCGGACTCTTTTAGAGGAGGAACAAGGAAAGCGGCAGGAGTCTTGGAAGTGGATGGTTTTACATCTATCGCTGCACAGATAGCTGCGTTATAGAATCAACTCAATACCCACTTCAGCAATATGAGCATGAATCATTCTCAAGCCCCAGTGAATGTAGTGCAGGAGATTTGGTGTGAAGTGTGCGACAGTAATGAACACTCAGCTGAGTGTTGTGGTGCGAATCCTGATTTAGTAAACTTTGTTGGTAATGTACAGAGAAATAATCACCAACAGTATGGCAACAACTATAACTCTAATTGGAGGAGTTATAAAAGTTCATGGAGGTGCTTAAACATGTACACATTAATTTACCTCTTGTTGATGTTTTGCAGGGAGTGTCGAAGTATGAAAAATATATCTAGGATATCGTGGCGAACAAAAGTAGGTTGACGGAGTACGCTATGGTGGCGCTTACGGAAGAGTGCACTTCCCGGATACAAATTAGGTTGCTCACAAAGATCAAAGACCCTGGGAGCTTTACAATTCAACTTACAATCGGGCAGAATATCGAAGCTCGTGGATTATGTGATTTGGGAGCGAGCATTAACTTGATGCCGACATTGGTATTCAAGAAATTGGGGCTAGGCAGTCCTAGACCAACAACAGTGATCTTGCAACTAGCGGATCGTTCCTTGGCCAGACCAAATGGCGTTGTGGAAGACGTGCTGGTGCAAGTGGGCTCTCTCATCTTCCCGGTAGACTTCGTTGTGCTGGATTTTGACCCGGATACGGGAATCCCATTTAGTTTGGGACGTCCTTTCTTAGCGACCGGGAAACCACTGATTGATGTAGCTGCAGGGAAGCTAACCATGCGGGCACATGACAAGGTTGAGGTATTTGATGTGTACAAGGCCACGAAACTTCCGGCCGTGTATGAGGAACTCTCAGTGATCAACGTGCTTGATCGAGCGAATATTGCTCAGAGTGTTGATTCGCGAGAGCCAGTGGGAAAACCACCGGTGAAGGACCCCCAAAACTTGGAATCATGGAAACCAGATCGAAGTGCCACGTTCTTAGTCAATGGGTAGCGTTGTAAGCATTATTGGGGTGAGGACGGTAGTCGAGAGAAAACATCTGTCACCCTAGAGGATGACTAAGCTTCAATGACGTCGAGCCGTGATGATAAACCAGGCACTGCACGGGAGGCAACCCGTGAAATTGTTGTAATACTTGAGTAGATTTAGTAGAACAGAAAAAAAAAGAAAAAAAAAGAAAAATAAAAATAAAAACAAAAATTGTATTTTATGT
The DNA here is from genome assembly GCA_035772735.1 of Datura wrightii. Lineage (NCBI taxonomy): Eukaryota > Viridiplantae > Streptophyta > Magnoliopsida > Solanales > Solanaceae > Datura > Datura wrightii. Next base: position 132,040,268 of record JASDFA010000006.1, read on the forward strand.
GAACCTATGAATTCTAAACAATTTCTTGTTGTGAGATGAACTTCAGGTTGAATGGAAGGAAAAAATGCAAAGGATCGCAAAGGAAAAATCGAGGTGAGAAAAATAATAAAAATTGGCAAAACAGTGAGCCTGCGCGATGGTTCCGTGTCACGGAGGAGGGCCTCCGCGTTACCCACTGTGACACATTGAGGTGTAATTCTGGAATTTTTAAAATTCCATAATACCTCTGCGTTGGCTCCATGTCATGGAGGGGGTGCTCCGTGTTACCCTCCGTGACACGTTGAGGCTTTAATCGCGATGGGTCACACCGGGTCGCCGGGTGACCACGCAAAAATCCCCCTTTTTAACCCCGAATTCCCTCAATTTTCCCTCATTTCACACCCCCTCCGCGACAAACACCCAAAAAGTCCCCCTTCCCCAACGTGACACGGACCTAGGCACAAGTTTTCTTCGACTTTCCTTTGATTTCATCAAATTAAAGGTATGTTCTTTAACTTCATCTCAATTCTTGTCAAATTTTTCCATTTTGAGCATGTGAAGTGAGTAAAACTTGCCCTAATTGTAAATTGAGCTTGAATTTATTTAACTTATTATTGATTGATGTTCGTAGTATAATTTTGATTGTATGAACTCGATAAATACATGCTTGATCGAATTTTGGTGAAATATGTAGCTAGGTTTAGAATTTGATGCGAAGAAACTAAATTCGATTGAAAATGTGGAAATTATGGGTTGGGCATGTTGGGTAAGGTGAATTGTGTTGGCTTGATGTGAATATGCTAAATAAACGATGAATTTTCGGGAGAAAGAAATTGGTGAATTACATAGGTTGTGTTGAGAGAAGTTTTTGCTAAGTGCTATGTGATGAAATGGTATCGATGGTGATATTTTGATTAGTTGTACGAAGTCAGAGTAGTACGTAGAATTTATCCCATCGAATTCTCTGAATGCACGAGGCATGTTGTTGTTTTTTTGTAAATTGGAAAGTGAGAATTATCTTGCCGTAATATCATAATTGTGGCCAAGGACTAAGTGTGAGGTGGCCTACCTTAACCCAACCTTAGTCGAAGCTAATTTTGATTTGAATGACATTATGACTGTCTGTTTGATTTGACAGGAACAATGGCAAGCAGGGAAGACAAAGGAAAGGGCGCATCTTCATCAAGCGCCGAAAGGAAAAGAATTAGACTGGGAACAGTAGTCCCAGCAGCACCAGCGGTTCCGTGCGGCCAATGCCGTCAATACGGAACCCGATGGGTGACAGATGAAGGGAAGAAATGGTACACAAAGCATAAGGAGAACAAATACTTCCCCGAGGAGCATATTGCAAGGGAGCCGTTGGCACAGGAATTCCCTAGAATTGTACACCGGATTGACGCTGCCGGGCTGAACTTGATTTTTGAAGAGCCCAAGGAGTGCAATCTCAACCTGATTCGGGAGTTCTACGCCAACTGGAACCCGACAATCTGAAGTCACACCATCAAGATAAGGGGGCAGGTAGTCACCTTTGAGCCCCATCACCTTAACGCCATTTTGGGGGCGAGGGACACAGACGCGCGTGTACTCCAGCAGCTGAATATCACTTCCACCATATGCGGATATCAGACGCACTTTGTGTGGAACCCATTCTACAGCACGGTGGAGCAGGAATAAGGACAGGGGCTACCATCAGACGCTGCCCTACTCTCAAATGAACAGGGAAGCCAAAATTTGGCTTAAGATCATGTGTTCCTGCCTGATCCCGGGGGTGCACATGACAGATGTCACCCGGGATCGTGTGTGCTTGGTCTACACCCTGATGAAAGGGCTGGAGATTAATGTTAGGGCGGTGATTATCTCCGCCATGAAGAGAGCCCGTTTGCATCAAGGGCACAGGTACGGGTTTGGTGGCTTGCTGACCACATTCCTGAGGGGCTTGGATATTGCGGAAGAGGCCCTAGACTACATCCCGCAGATGGAGAGACGTGCCTTGGACGTCACCAAAACTAAGGCACCCGACACCACTCATGGGCCAGTTCTCAAATTAGCCGAGCGACATGCTCGGGATGATCAGTATATGGCCTGCATGTTCGGGATGCAGATGCTACAGTTGTGCATAGGAGGGAGGCCAGCAACAGAAGATGAGCTATGGCAGCTCGAGTTGGACTACCCCTTCGGTGAAAATACCAGGGCTCTATGCCAAGTGGGGCCAGCTTTTGTGGAGCCCGTTGATGATGATGTCCCCACAGATGAGGAGACACGCCGTGATGACTCAGATGTTGAGTCAGATGAGGATTGCGTGGGTGATTCGGATATGGGGGACGAGGCAACCGCATCTGACGAAGAAATGGAATACTTCGATTAATCAGGGAGTTTCACCACCTACTCTTGTGCTATGCTGAATTTTGTGAACACTGGGGACAATGTTCGATTTAAGTGTGGGGTGGGAGTAGTTAGGTGTTGGTTGTTTTGTTGTTGTTTATGTTTATTTTTTGTTGTTGTGCCTGTGAAAAATTGTGACCTTGTGATTTTGGTGTTTATGTTTTGTATTGTAATTTGGTGTTGTAATTAATGTGAAGCTGTTGTGTGCCGTATGTAGTTTTTGTTAGCCGGTTGTGTAAATATTGTTGTTTTATCGAAATTATCGATATTTTTAAAAATTTTCGTGAAATCTTTTCTATGATTGGGTTTCTTGGCGTTTGTTTTCGGTGCTTTTACCAAGAATAGTCCCATTGAACCGAAGTCGTAAATAGTGACTGTTCCCTATGATGGATGGATGACGACCGTCTTAAGGGAAATGTAGTCGATAGGAGTAGATTCTTTGTTCTTTCTAATTTTTTTCTTTTATTTGTTTATATCCCGAACGTGTCGTTACTTTATGCTTCGGAATTCTGGTTGCGTGTTGTACATGATATTTAGAATGCAAAGGTGATTCGTATGAAAGCATGCAACTGTGTAAACATATTGAGATACCTAGACCATAGAGTTCGATTCGGTGTGACTGAGGCTTAATGTTTGAATTCTTGTAATTAGTTGATTGAAGAGTCTGTGAATATGTCTTGAGTTGAGCATGTGCAATGAGAGTGTGGTGATGTTTCGATTCTTTCATGCTATTGTGAAGTGTCTAGAACTTGCCTGGTGTGTGTACGGAACGAAATGAAGGATGTGTATTGTAGGAAAGAATGTAGGCATTTCTTTGATTTAACCGAAAGTTTTTTTCTCATTATCGTACCTACCTTGAATGTACATCCTAGTTAGCCCATTGAGCCTTTAGCCTATATTTTTTCTTTTGTCGAAAAGGTACAAACCAAGCTTATCACCTTCTTTTAATTATCCGTGAATTTGATCCAAAACTCTTAAGCGCTCAAGAAAAGAAATACTCCCACAGTGTAAAGAAGTGATAATTGTGAAAAGAAAGGAAAAGCGAAAGTGGTGAAAGTAAAGAAAAGGTCAAAGGTGCACTTGCCGAATTAAATAAAATGAAGATGTATAACTAATCTTTGTTATTAAGTCGAGTGTGCTTAAAGAAATGGGAACAAAATAAAGAAAGGCTTCAAGAAAGGGGAGGATGAAGGAAGAAACAATGCCCATAATGTGGTTGGATGTATGGAAAAGCGCTTAAGGGTACTAGTTGCTACTATTGGTTAGCCTAGTATGTACTAGTTCCTTAGCTTACATTACAACCCGTTAAGTCCTATGTACATCACTCGTCCTTATATTAGTGGAGTAATACACTAAAGGCAAGCTTATGGGTCATGACATGATGCATGTGAATTCCTTGGGAGAGAGCGAAATCGTGTTCATATTCCCCTGCATATAATGTTTTTGAGATCATATGATTAAAAAGGGGGAAATTCTCTTATGTTGTGAGGGCACATGCTTGACGAGAGATTAAATTTCGTATCTGATGTCTTGATCAGCTGATTTGCATCAGTTTGCAGAGATCGAGAGTCGACTCTTGAGTCTAGGAGGTCTTAATGTGTTGAATGTCATGGTATTGATGAGACTATGCATGTTTTCATGATGATTCGCTATGTAAATAATTGGTATAACTGTAGCTTGAATTGTCGAGCCAAAGTAGCTATGATTGGGTGTCAATTGCATGAAATGTGAGATTATTGTTCGAGGACGTACAAAGTTTTAAGTGTGGGGTAAGTGATCTTGGGCAGAATTATATGCCCAAGTGATACTCAAATGCTTCATTTCGTCTTGTTTATCCATTGATAGTTGTACATTCTCATGTGATTTGTAGTTAAAATGTGAATTTATACTAACCGACATGATTAGTGTTGTTTTGCAGGAAAAATGTAATTTAGGAAGCTAAGATGCATGTTGAGAGAAATCGGGAATGGACTCGGAAGTGAGTAGTGGAAAAGGCCAAGGTCATGCAGCAAATTAAGGGGCTCAGCGATGGAGCCGTGTCACGCTGCCATCACGAATGCATTCTGCCCCGGATGATTAAAATAGGCCAAGTTCCAGTGAAGGTCCGTGTTGGGGCCGTGGCACGATGGTCAAGCCCCGCGTTGCACGCCGTGGCACGTTGGGCATAATTACCCGGAGGACCGGATTCCAGTGAGGGTCCGCGTTTGTGGCGTGTCACGGAGGCAGTGCTCCGAGATGCACTCCCTGACACGTTGCTTGTTATTCCGGGAAAAATTCCCACTAGTATAAATAGCACACTTAGTTTTATTTTTAATTATTCTGACTTGGTTGAGCAAGAACGCGGGTTACAGGCAGTTGAGGGAACAGAATTCTTAGGGTTCTTCTCAATCTCTTTCTTCTTTATTCCAATTGTTTGTATGATTTACACTCATTTAACGATCTTTAATCCACGAATGAGTGGCAAAATTCACTTCTTGCTAAGGTTAAGAACATTTGTAGTGGAACGTAATTATTAATCATCTTGGTTTTTCATCTTTTCTTCCATGGTTGTTCTATTAATTCTTGTTTTTACTGCATTAATGTGTGGCCAATATTAATGTATATCTAAAAATCCGATTTGAGCTCGAAAGAGAAAGAAATTGGAAAGTTGTGAATTAATAGGATATGATCTCTTCTTGGTTTGGGAAAATTGAGAATTGATTTACCTTCAGAATAGAAATATATCTGAAAGTCGTTTTAGTCAATTAAGGAATCGGTTTCATATGGCTAGAACATGAATTTCTTCTTATCACAGAAATGTAGGTGGAAGGTTCATGTTTTTTAAGTTGGGTTAAATACGAGAGTTTTAATTCATAGGCAATAATTCTTGACTAGCAACCGAAGGAAAGATTAACCAATTTGTTTCAATAAATTGCTTCTCTGCATATTTGTTTTAGCCTCAGCATGCTCATTACTATAGTTCAGACTCAAATTGTACATTTGTTGTCACACCCCGCCTTGGGGGGTATGACTGGCACCTGGTGCCCTACTGGGACCTGAACTGCTAGACTGCTAAGCCTGGGCATCTCTGGTACCTGACTGGCTCTAACTCATATTTCTGGAAACAAAGGGCTATATAACGACTGTAAACACAGCCCCCGGCCCATTGGCCTATAGCCTCCTGTACCTGTACTAACAGTTGACCAGAAACATATCAACTCAGGTAAACCTATGTGGGACGACAAGGCCACCATGCTGTCTAGTTATCTGCAACTCAATCATGAAGCACAAAAAAAACTTCGTGACCGGCAAGGTCACCACTACTGGAAAACTATGGCCCCACACGGCCAACATGATAAAAAGAAAGAGTTCTAACAGCTATACAACTGCACGGCCTCACACGACCGGCTCATCTGACTATAGGGAATATATACAGGCTGCAAGCCTCTAGGAATAGCTATAGAACTGATCGGGATAGGGCCCTGACCTACCCGTACTATACAACAAAAAGGAACTGAAATACACCTCTGAAATTCAGCCTCCGGAGGACAGGAGCTGAATACCCGATCGCTGATAGGAATCACGTAGTATCGCCTGCTCGTCTATGAGTACCTGCATGCAAGTAATGCAGCGCCCCACCGGGCGTCAGTACCGCTGGTACTGAATATGTAAAGCAATAACTGAAAGAGATATTTGAAATCAATAACATAACTGACGAAACTGAAATAGGAAGAACTAGATTAACTGTCTGATGGTGTAAGTCGTACCTGTTCTTAATCGTACTAGAGGGAGTAGGAGTCATACCTGGAGACGTATCATTCTACTACTAATCTACTCATGTCTAATGTAATATGGCATAACATACATAACATAACATGGCATACACAAACCTTACCCGGCCCCCATAAGCCGGGAGGTACAACCAGCACAGAATCTACACCCCTACCCCGGTCATCCCATCTCCTATAATGGCTATAAGCATCCTGCCGGTCCCTTGGGTATGCACTTGGGCTCGCTGAGCCCCCGACTATAACTGTACCTGAGTCCGAAGGACTCCTGAATCAACACCCCAGGCGTACCCGCTCGACGGGGGTGTATAAGGGCCGACCAAGGCACAATATGGGGAAACTGGCATCCCATCTTCGTCCCCTTGCGGGACGGCATACCACTCCGTAGAGTGACGTATCCTCGTCCTCTGGTGGACGAGTCGATACAGCTATTAACCCTGGGGCGGTCAGGGATGCTGAGTAGTCCAACCACAAACAATACAACAGTCTCAACTAGTAATACTGTCTGCGTATCTCACATGCTGAGGCTAAAAGGGGTGAAGTATCGTATATGCTACATGCTGGACTAGTAATAGCAACCTGTACGTATTTGATACATGCTGAAGCTGGTAAATATATATATATATATATATATAAATATAGCCTGTTGCCACACTGTACTGGGGCAAATGCTATACAAAATAGTGTTTCTACTAAAACTATGCTGCTTCCTGAGTTCCTGTATCAACATGATTTCCTATTCCTAACATTCTTTCTAAACCTCATTTTAGCCTACTATTCTGTTTCTAAGGTGCTTTACGGATACCGCATTGCTTTGCGGGGTTTCAACCGAATACAACAATATTTTAACAATTCATATTACATCACATACTGAGCAGTTTCTAACACTTGAGTCGGAATCTATGTCATACTAGTAAGTTTCACGCAAGTTACAACTTAAGGCCTCTGATGTCGTATCAACATTTACAGTAACGCAATACTTAACCTCTGAACATTCTACTGGCCTGTGAATTACTATATTGTGTCAATATTACTTAACTTGCCAAGGGGACGAGCTTTACATACCTTATTCTCGAACTATTCGTCCGTCGGACGAAGCTCGACTGGTACTTCAACTATTTTCTCCCAACTGCATTCATAAATACGTCAATTAATACTAAATACAGCTCTATTGTAAAGAGCAACGTTACTTTTGATATAATTTATAGCCTAAACTTAGGCTTATCGAAAGACGGTCGAAAACTAGCTATTTTTCAGCGGTCCAGAAGGGAGAAGTATTCACTTCTCAGCTAGGAATATATAGACACTAATTTAGAGCAATTCCACTTACCTTAGCTCGGTGGCTCGACGATTCGTCGGCCGTATTTTACGAAACTGAATCCGTAGGAATGCTCTCTGCTGCTAAATACTTCGGTATCTGGGATTAATTTGAGTTTGGGCAGCATTTAGCAGCGTAATCGGATGAAAATTATACAATTTCCTTCGTCCTCACTTCTCTCTGCCGAAGCTTCTGTTTTTTGTTTCTGAAATTTCCTTTGGTTAAATGAAATTAAACCAAAGTGGGGCTTATATACTTGGGCTTGAACCTAGGCAACGTGTCACGGAGCCATCGCGGAGGCCTCACCTCCGTGACACGCTGCCATCGCGGAGGGGCCATGCCTCGGCTCCTCCCGCGATGGTTCGACGGGTTTCTCGTCCGATCTTTTCCCGGGCCTTTCTCCAGCACGTATGGCCTTCAACTATGCTTAACCAACGTGCGAATAGGTCGTCTAGGTGCCGGAAATTCTACGGGGTATAACATTCTCCCCCCCTTAGGAACATTCGTCCTCGAATGTACACTGTTATCTAGAGGACTACTTGCTTACTTTCTAGAAATATTTTGGCAGAGTTTCTCCTGTAATATGGACTATAGCCAAAAACCTGAAATGCAAAAAAGTCCCAACACAGGCACTGCACACAATATTCTAGGATCCACTGGATAACTAGATATCAATCTTTCTCTATCATTTACCAACATACAACCATAAAGTACTGCATAAATAATGGTACGGACATACCTGTCGCCGGACTAGGCCTGAAATAGGTGAGGGTATTTGGTTCTCATATCTTCCTCTGCTTCCCACGTCATTTCCTCACGATTCCTGTTAAGCCACAATACTTTGACAGATGCAACATCTTTAGTCCTTAACCTGTGAATCTGTCTGTCTAAGATAGCTACGGGAACCTCTTCATATGCTAACTCTTCTGTGACCTGGATATCTTGAACCGAAACCACTGTAGAAGGGTCCCCTACAAACTTCCTTAACATAGAAACATGGAATACTGGGTGAACAGATGCTAACTCTGGAGGCAAGTTCAACTCGTATGCAACTCGGCCTATTCTTCGCTGAATCTGATATGGCCCAATGAATCTTGGGCTAAGCTTGCCTTTCTTGCCAAATCTCATTACCCCTTTCATCGGGGACACTTTCAGATATACCCAGTCATTTATCGCAAATTCTAGATTTCTGGGCCGCATATCTGCATAAGACTTCTGGCGGCTCTGAGTAATCAGTAAACATTCTCGGATAAGCTTTATCTATTACTCGGACTGCCGAACAATGTCTGGGCCAACTAACGCTGAGTCTCCTATTTCAAACCAGTCCACTGGCGATCTACACTTCCGCCCGTATAATGCCTCGAAAGGCGCCATCTGAATAGCTGAATGGTAGCTGTTATTATAAGCAAATTCAATTAACGAAAGATGTTCATCCCAGCTACCCCTAAAATCTAACACACACGCTCGTAGCATATCTTCAAGCGTCTGAATTGTACGTTCAGCCTGCCCATCTTTTTGAGGATGGAATGCTGTGCTCAAGTTAATCTGCGTTCCCAAACCTTTCTGAAATGACTGCCAGAATCTAGCTGTAAACTGTGCTCCCCTATCTGAAATGATAGATACCGGCACTCCATGCAATCTGACTATTTCTCTGATATATAATTGGGCATAATCCTCAGCTGAGAAGGTAGCCCTCACTGGCAGGAAATGAGCTGATTTTGTCATCCTGTCAACTATTACCCAAATGGAATCATTTCTGCGTCTAGTACGGGGTAACCCTGTTGCAAAATCCATGTTTATCGCTTCCCATTTCCACATAGGTACCGTTATCTCTTGCGTCAAACCGCCCGGTTTCTGGTGCTCTGCTTTCACCTGTTGACAATTAGAACACCTAGATACAAATTCAGCTATCTCAGCTTTCATACCTAGCCACCAGTAGATGTCTCTGATGTCATGGTACATTTTCGTCGCCCCTGGCTGAAGGGAATAGCGAGCGTAGTGTACCTCGTGCATAATCTGCCCACGAAGTCCAGAGACATTCAGGACACAGAGGCGGCCCTTACAACGCAGCTCATCATCCCCGGTTATCTGAAAATCTGGCTCCTTACCTTTCTGAATTCTATCTCTGAGCTGGACTAAATTGGGATCCTCGTACTGTCGTTCTTTTACCTCTGTAACTAATGACGACCCAGCAGAATTCTGAATTACTGCTTTATTATTTTCTGTTTCCATTACTTGAACGGCTAGACCAACTAACTGATGAATTTCTTTAGCTAACTTTCACTTCTCAGGTCGCAAATACACTAAACTCCCCATTGACTTTCGTCTCAGGGCATCTGCTACAACATTAGCTTTTCCGGGGTGGTATAGAATATTTACATCATAGTCTTTTAACAGCTCTAACCAGCGGCGTTGCCGCAGATTCAACTCCCTCTGAGTGAAAATGTACTGTAAGCTCTTATGATCTGTGTAAATATCAACATGGACGCCGTACAGGTAATGTCTCCATATCTTCAAGGCATGAATTACTGCGGCCAATTCCAGGTCATGGGTAGGGTAATTCTTTTCGTGCTTCTTCAGCTGTCTGGAAGCATATGCAATTACTCTACCATGCTGCATCAACACACAGCCCAACTCGACACCTGACGCGTCGCAGTAGACTGAGTAACCTTTTGTGCCTTCCAGCAATGCTAGTACTGGGGCGGAGGTTAATCTGTCTTTCAGTTCTTGGAAGCTCTACTCGCATGCCTCCGTCCACTGAAACTTTGCTGCTGTCTGTGTCAATTTAGTTAGAGGTGCTGCAATGGTCGAGAACCCCTCAATGAACCTCCTATAATATCCTGCCAATCCCAGAAAGCTACGAACTTCCGTCGGAGTAGTAGGCCTAGGCCATGACTTAACTGCTTCTATCTTCTTCTTGTCTACCTGTATACCAGTGTCTGAGACAATATGCCCTAAAAAGGCCACTAAGTTAAGCCAGAATTCACACTTCGAAAATTTAGCATACAACTGGCGGTCCCTGAGAATCTGGAGCACTGTCCGCAAATGAGTCCGGTGATTTGCTTCAGAGCGAGAATACACCAGGATATCATCAATGAATACTATCACGAACAAGTCCAGGAAAGGTCTGAAAATACTGTTCATCAGGTCCCTAAAGACTGCTGGGGCATTCGTTAACCCGAAGGACATAACTAGAAATTCAAAATGTCCATATCGGGTCCTAAATGCTGTCTTAGGAATATCTCTCTTACGTACTCGGACCTGGTGATATCCGGACCGCAAGTCAATCTTAGAAAAGTATCTGGCTCCCTGCAACTGATCAAATAAGTCATCAATTCTGGGAAGCGGGTACTTGTTCTTTACTGTAACTTTATTGAGCTGCCGATAGTCTATGCACATTCGAAGCGAGCCATCTTTCTTCCTCACAAACAAGACTGGCGCACCCCACGGTGAAGTACTCGGCCTGATAAAACCTTTATCTAATAAATCTTTCAACTGCTCCTTTAATTCTCTGAGTTCTGCAGGAGCCATACGATAGGGAGGTATTGATATTGGCTGAGTGCCTGGTAACAAGTCGATAGCAAATTCTATTTCCTTTTCTGGGGGAATGCCAGGTAACTCATCAGGGAATACATCTGGGAATTCATTCACCACTAGGACAGACTGGAGAGTCGAAAATTCTGCTTGGACATCCTGAACTCTGACCAGATGGTAAATACACCCCTTAGATATCAACTTTCTCGCCTGAAGGTAGGAAATAAACCTACCTTTTGGCGTAGCGGTGCTGCCCTTCCACTCCCATACTACTTCTCCCGGGAAGTGGAATCGGACCATTTTGGTCCAACATTCAACATTAGCAAAACATGGTACTAACCAATCCATACCCATTATGGCATCGAAGTCTATCATCTCTAACTCGACCAGATCTACTGTGGTCTGACGATCAGCAACCTCTACTGTACACCCGCGGTAAATTCGGCTAGCTGTGATAGAGTCACCAACGGGTGTGGATACTAAGAAGGGCCGCTGCAATGATTTTGGTGTAATACTAAACTTTCGTGCCACAAATGGAGTAATGTAGGACAAAGTAGACCCTGGATCAATTAACACATAAGCAGGGTGTGAGCAGATAGTTAGCATACCTGTCACAACATCAGGCGACGCTTCTGAATCTTGCCTCCCTGGTAAGGCATATGTGCGGCTTGGACCCGCACTTGTACTGGAGGCCCCTGATCTGCCCCGGCCCCTGCCTGCTGAAACTGAGGGCCTACGCCTAGTCGAAGATACTGTGGCTCATGATCCTACTAATGCCCTATCCTGTCTATCCCGGTCCTCTCGATCTCTGGCTGGGCAATCTCTCATCAAATGGCCTTCTTGGCCACAAATATAACATGCGGAGGAACCATACCTGCATGCTCCAGAATGGCGTCGACTGCATATAGGGCAAAGTGGTAGGGTATACCTACTCTGCTCCGCCCTCCTCTGTAACGGTGAGTCTGCCATCTGCGAGCCTCTCCCAGTCTCTGACTGCCCCCTGCGGCTGAATCTACCCCCCTGCAACTGTGGCGGAGGTGGGGGCCTGGGCGGCCTGTCTGACAATCGTGGCCTGGGTCCTCCCCGGGCCTCTCTCTGTAACTCAGCTGGCCTGTCCCGGCGACGCTGTTCCTAATTGACCCTTCTGATCTCCCGATGTCGCTGTCTGATGCCCTCAATATTCTGGGCAAATTCCTGAATTCGAGAAATGTCCATGTCCTCTCGCAGTGTGGCCGTAATACAAGTCTCGACATATTCTGGGTTCAACCCCATAATAAAACGGTGCACTTTGGATGCCATGGTATCAACAAAGGCCGGTGCATATCGAGCCAAAGAATCAAACCGCAAGGAATATTCCCGAACACTCATGGCCCCCTGCTCTAGATGTAGGAACTGGTCTACCCGGGCCTGTCGGATCTCCCGTGGCCAATAATGATATAGAAAGGCTCCTGAAAAGCTGGACCAGGTGGGAGGGGAAACATCTCTCCCTCGGGACCTCTCCCAGCTTTCATACCATAACACTGATTCAGTAGGCGTAGCATGCATAACCCTAAAGATTCTCTGCATCTGATCCAGAAAATGTTAGGGGTCCTCTGTTCGGTCCGTGTCTGTAAACTATGGGGGATTCAGGGCTAAGAACTCTCGGACCCTCGAACTGCCGGGTCCTCCTGATAATTCTGCAACTGTAGACGGTATTGGCTGACGCTGAGCAGCCATCATCTGTGCTAACATAACCACAGCACTCCTAACCTCCTGGTCGGAGGGTGTTGGTATAGGGACTGCTGAAGGTAGTGTCGCCCCAAGCGGCTCCTGATGTGGTGGAGACTGCTGAGAAGGCTGGGACGATGCCTCTGTGGTGGCCTCTGACCGGGCTGTTTCTAGACGAGGGGGAGGCATCCTGCTGGTGCCTTCCCCTGCTGCAACATCTAAGCTCCGACCCGTGATAGGATGTCGCTGGTCTGACATTATCTGTAACCAAAGAATATAATAAGCTTTTAGGGACTCAACCCTATGTTGCACCGCTCTATGGCTCGACTGACTAAGAACAAAAGACAACCATCCTATCATGCCTTGCAACCTCCTATCCATAGTATGTGGTGCACAACACATCCATGGACAGGACTCTACTTAGCACGGCTTGCAGACTCCCTGGGATACGACCTGCTCTGATACTAAGTTTGTCACACCCCGCCTTGGGGGGTATGACTGGCACCTGGTGCCCTACTGGGACCTGAACTGCTAGACTACTAAGCCTGGGCACCTCTGGTGCCTGACTGGCTCTAACTCATATTTCTGAAAACAAAGGGCTATATAACGGCTGTAAACACAACCCCCGGCCCATTGGCCTATAGCCTCCTGTACCTGTACTAACAGCTGACCAGAAACATATCAAGTCAGGGAAACCTATGCGGGCCGACAAGGCCACCATGCTGTCTAGTTATCTGCAACTTAATCATGAAGCACAAAAAAAACTACGTGACCAGCAAGGTCACCACTACTGGCAAACTGTGGCCCCACACGGCCAATATGATAAAAAGAAAGATTTCTAACAGCTATACAACTGCACGGCCTCACACGACCGGCTCATCTAACCACAGGGAATATATACAGGCTACAAGCCTCTAGGAATAGCAATAGAAATGATCGGGATAGGGCCCCGACCTACCCGTACTATACAACAAAAAGAAACTGAAATACACCTCTGAAATTCAGCCTTCGGAGGACAGGAGCTGAATACCCGATCGCTGACAGGAATCACGTAGTATCGCCTGCTCGTCTATGAGTACCTGCAGGCAAGTAATGCAGCGCCCCACCGGGCGTCAGTACCACTGGTACTGAATATGTAACGCAATAACTGAAAGATATATCTGAAATCAATAACATAACTGACGAAACTGAAATAGGAAGAACAAGATTAACTGTCTGATGGTGTAAGTCGTAACTGTTCTTAATCGTACTGGAGGGAGTAGGAGTCATACCTGGAGACGTATGTTTCTACTACTAATCTAATCATTTCTAATGTAATATGGCATAACATACATAACATAACATGGCATACACAAACCTTACCCGGCTCCCATAAGCCGGGAGGTACAACCAGCATGAAATCTACACCCCTACCCCGGTCATCCCATCTCCTATAATGGCTATAAGCATCTTGCCGGTCCCATGGTATGCACTTGGGCTCATTGAGCCCCTGACTATAACTGTACCTGAGTCCGAAGGACTCCTGAATCAACACCCCGGGCGTACCCGCTCGACGGGGGTGTATAAGGGCCGACCAAGGCACAATATGGGGAAACTGGCATCCCATCTTCGTCCCTTTGCGGGATGGCATACCACTCCGTAGAGTGATGTATCCTAGTCCTCTGGCGGACGAGTCGATACAGCTATTAACCCTGGGGCGGTCAGGGATGCTGGGTAGTCCAACCCCAAACAATACAACGGTCTCAACTAGTAATACTGTCTGCGTATCTCACATGCTGAGGCTAATAGGGGTGAAGTATCGTATATGCTACATGCTGGACTAGCAATAGCAACCTGTACGTATTTGATACATACTGAAGCTGGTAAATATATACACATATAAATATAGCCTGTTGCCACACTGTACTGGGGCAAATGCTATACAAAATAGTGTTTCTGCTGAAACTATGCTGCTTACTGAGTTCCTGTATCAACATGATTTCCTATTCCTAACATTCTTTCTAAACCTCATTTTAGCCTACTATTCTGTTTCTAAGGTGCTTTACAGATACCGCATTGCTTTGCGGGGTTTCAACCGAATACAACAATATTTTAACAGTTCATATTACATCACATACTGAGCAGTTTCTAACACTTGAGTCGGAATCTATGTCATACTAGTAAGTTTCACGCAAGTTACAACTTAAGGCCTCTGATGTCGTATCAACACTTACAGTAACGCAATACTTAACCTCTGAACATTCTACTGGCCTGTGAATTACTATACTGTGTCAATATTACTTAACTTGCCAAGGGGACGAGCTTTACATACCTTATTCTCGAACTATTCGTCCGTCGGACGAGGCTCGACTGGTACTTCAACTATTTTCTCCCAACTGCATTCATAAATACGTCAATTAATACTAAATACAACTCTATTGTAAAGAGAAACGTTACTTTCGATATAATTTATAGCCTAAATATAGGCTTATCGAAAGACGGTCGAAAACTCGCTATTTTTCAGCGGTCCAGAAGGGAGAAGTATTCACTTCTCAGCTAGGAACATATAGACACTAATTTAGAGCAATTCCACTTACCTCAGCTCGGTGGCTCGACGATTCGTCGGCCGTATTTTATGAAACTGAATCCGTAGGAATGCTCTCTGCTGCTAAATACTTCGGTATCTGGGATTAATTTGAGTTTGGGCAGCGTTTAGCAGCGTAATCGGATGAAAATTATATAATTTCCTTCGTCCTCACTTCTCTCTACCGAAGCCTCTATTTTTTTTCTGAAATTTCCTTCGGATAAATGAAATTAAACCAAAGTGGGGCTTATATACTTGGGCCTGAACCTAGGCAACGTGTCACGGAGCCATCGCGGAGGCCTCACCTCCATGACACGCTGCCATCGCGGAGGGGCCCTGCCTCGGCTCCTCCCGCGATGGTTCGACGGGTTTCTCGTCCGATCTTTTCCCGGGCCTTTCTCCAGCACGTATGGCCTTCAACTATGCTTAACCAACGTGCGAATAGGTCGTCTAGGTGCCGGGAATTCTACGGGGTATAACATTTGTTTTAGATTAGTATAAATTAGGAAACAAACTCCCAAAATCTTCTTGAAACTGTTGTCTGCATTATTAGAGTTAGAGTTTATTAACACTTAATTAGATTATTATCTTAGTCCAGTCCCTGTGGGGTCGATACTTGGCTACTCTAGCCATTTTACTACTTGTTCGGCGACGTGCACTAGCGTGTTGGCATTCCAAACCACCGAACCCCTTCCTGTTCAGCAATTCTTCTACCACCTCTTGTTGTTTCCCCTACACACTAAACACACATAGATTAATCTACTTGGGTTGCCTCCCATGAAACGCTTAATTTAACATCGCGGCACGATGCAGGTCGTTCGGTTACTCAGAGTTCACCAAAGCACCTCTTGGGTTGCCTCCGAAAAAGTGCCTGATTTAGCATTGCGGCACGACACAAGTCTCTTTACTACTCAAAACTTCGTCAAGGAGCTTGGGTTCATCCTCTATTGTTGAGACAACTTTGTACTTCTTCAGTTGCTCCATTGATCGGCAGACATTGAAGGTGACCTTTTCTATATTAAGTTTGAACGTCAACTGGCCAGCCTCCACATCTACTAATGCTCTCCCAGTGGCAAGGAATGGTCACCCTAAAATAATGGGAACCTCAAAATCAACATCTCAATCAAGGATCACGAATTCCACTGGAAATATGAATATTTCTACTTTAACAAGCACATCGAAAAGGATCCCCACAAGGTTCTTCACAGTTTTGTTGGACATCAATAGCCGCATAATAGTTTGTTTGGGTGCTCCCAAGCCCAACTGCTTAAACACAGCTAATGACATCAAATTGATGCTTGCTCCCAAATTGCATAGTGCCCTCATGATCTTAACATCGCCAATTGTACATGGAATAGTGAAGGCACCTAGATCTTCCTTCTTCTGGGCAAGGACCCCTTAGGCTATAGCACTACAGTGATGCACATTATCCACAGGCTCATAGCTCACGGACCTTTTGTTCGTGACAAGGTCCTTCATAAACTTGGCATATCCCGGCATCTATTCCAATGCCTCAACCAATGGTATGTTTACAAACAACTATTTGAACATTGACAGGAATTTCTGAAACTTACCATTCTCTGCCTTCTTCTTCATTCTTTGAGGGAATGGTGGCGGTGGTCATAGAATAGCCCTGTAAATTTGTGTAGCTCCTTGCTTCTCCCTTTGTTCAGCTTCAGGCCCTTTGTCAACACTTGGAGCCTTGGTCAACTCAGCATCCTTATTGTGCTCCTTCTCAACAACATCTTCTTCATCATCAATCACGCTTCCTTTCTTCCTTTCAACTATAATCGGCAGAGAGGGATAAACTATGGTCTTTCCACTTCTAGTCATCACATCCATGTAGTGACCATCATTCTTTCGATTCTAGACTATTTTGCTATGTAGTGTACCCTTTTGCCTAGCATTCTTGGTTTCTGACAGTTGCCCTATCTTTTGTTTGATCTGCTTGATAGCCATAGCATGTGACTCCACTCTCTTACCCGTGCTCGATATATCACTACAGATGTCTATCAGCTGATCATATATGGATCTCACCTTCATTAGCATCTCAACCATCATGCTCTCCAACTTTGACTGTCTAGCCTCCCTCTCACATGCATTCTGAGGCACGTATAATCCTGCTCGATCATTGCAGTAACCATCATTCCTTATCCAATCTCCCTCACGGTCACGACCTCAACTTCTGTCTCTGTACCCATTTCAATTGTAATTGTCACTGTATTGGTTCCGACATAGTTTTCTAGAGCCCTGACGCCAAGTGTCTTGTCCATACCCTTGGGCGTTGGCTCGAAAACCCGCCACCTAGTTGTCCAAGAAGTTTCCTTCCTACTTGAAATTTGAGTGGTCAGGCCCTAGCTCCAGTCCCTCTATCCCCCAATGCATTAAATTTTCTGGCTACCGCTCCCATGATATGCTTAGTGATAAAGTTAAATGATGTGCGCATATGAGCCAATTCCTAGTCACGTTCTTCTTCCTTCCTTCGTTGGTCTGCGGTCAAACAAACAACATATGCACTAGCTACTATTTTTGCTACCCGGGTGTGTCATGCTCTGTTTGTTTTGATCACTCTGTCTAGAATAGTGGCAGCTTGCTCCCACATATGGCTCATTAGTGCTCCTCCCACCATTATTTCTTCTACTTCTTTTGTATTTTTATTCAATGATCTATAGAAAATATCCAACAAACTATCATTAGGAATTTTATGGTTCGGGCACTTGGTCAACTTCTTCTTGAACCTCAACTAGGTTTCATGATGTGCCTTAGTATTCAGTTGTCCGCAATAATAGATTTCGTCTTTAAACTACAGCATCCTTTAGGGTGGAAAGAATCTCTCTAGAAAATCTTTATTGAGCTCCCTCCAGCTGGTAATGGAGTCTTTGAGCAACTTCAATAACCATAAAGTGGCATCCCAGATGGAGAGAAGGGGAAGAGTCTTAGCCTTACAGTATCCCGGCTGACTCCGGGCAACCTGTATGCTTTGCATATTCCCACAAAGTTCATCAAGTGCAGATTGGCATTATTAGCTGCATGACCATTAAACACCCCTTTCATGTTCAATAATTGGATCGTAGTGCTAGTGATGCCAAATTTTTCCCCAGTAGGTAATGATGGTGGTACAATAGCTCCAGTTGACCCGATTTTATAAATATCTGGGGTCGTCCTCAACTAAGAATTGAGGGACATGTATTTTACCTCTGTTGCTCCTTCCATGGTGACAAGCATTAAAAACCTCACCTCGAGCATCCTCCATATCCTAAAGTGCAGCTTGCTGAGCCAGCTTGGCTTGCCTAGCTTCTTCAACAATATGGGCATCTCTATGCTCTTGGTTCTCCATTCTTCAAAGTGTTCATTCGAGTTTGAGATCCAAAAGAATCAGGGGATTTTCACTCTGACGAGTACTTGGCATTTATCAAGTGACAACCCATGGATATCCAAAAATAAAAAAAAACATAATTCAGGAAATAACAACCAAAAGTCAAATACAAGCAATTAATCTAGTCTTAGTTGTATTCACCGGCAACGGCGCCACTTTTTGATAATACTCAAACTCACACTTTCTGGTAAACTATGAAGAAGACTTTTTTAATAAAGAACCCAACAAAGAGGTTGGGGTCAAACCCAAAAAGAATAGGATAAGATCTAGACTAGTTGATAATTGAACTTGTTGGTGAGTTATTCCAAACTGGGGGGTTTCAAAGAAAGCAATACTAAAACAAGATTATAATTGTGATTGATATCAAGATTTTCAAATAACTAGGGTAAGTGTTCTCCATGGGCTCATAACTATTGCAGGTATACACACATGATCAATTACAATGATTACTTATAGAACTGATAACTGGGTTCATCCAAATGACTGGTTCATCCCTATTGGATGACTTTACTCATTCACCGAGTCAGGTCTCATGAGCAATTTCAAACTAACCATTATCGATTTTTTCCAAATTTAACTATTTCAAATTACTTTTGTGTAACCCTATTTCGTTAATCCACCATAGTTCCCACAACTCCTAGTTGTGGAGGTTTTAGTCTCTCATGTTTGTAAGATTATAATTTGCTTTCATAGACAAACACACAATTAAAATACTTACAACAATAATTGGAAGAAAACCAGATTTTAATATCCAAGAACAATCTCAAAAACAATGTATGAAATAAAGAGTTTGTCCAAAGAATTGCTCTCCAAAACTTGATAAAAAATCACAAATAATATTCTTCACCTGCCTCTACTACTTCATTTCTATGTTCTCTGACTAAAATAAAACATAAAAGCTATTTATACAGAATTTAGAAACCTTTTCCTATGCTAACAGAGAATTTTCCATATCCAGTCGGCGCTAAATATGGAAAATTCCCTATTGTACCTATGACCCGTAGTACGATTGTATGGGTTGTACCTACTTCTCGTACTTCCTTGGATGCTTCAGATTTTTCTAAGTGTTCGAAGGCTAGTACAACTTGTACCATAGTCCTACGAATCATACAATGAATCTTTGGTTTGGCCCTGAGAACTCTAACATCTTCTGAAGTTTTCCACGAGTGTTGCGGTATGCCTCGGTCCTTCCTCCTAAAATTCGTACTGCTTGTTATTTCTGAATTTCTTCCAAGTCTTGAAGAATTACTTGAAGTTCACCAATGCTGATGGTACGGGTCTTATGTGAATACTACGATCCGTGAGTCCATCTGTACCAAGAGACTAGCTTTGTGTAAATTTCTCTGAATAATTCCACGATTCCAGTTATGGCTCATACCATATTGGTACGACTCGTAGAAAGAGTTGTATGTTTCCTTACTCTTATTCTAGCCTTCTGACATTCATCACGATTCTCAGTACGACTCGTACAATCAAGGTATGACTCGTACTGAGACTTGTACTTGGCTTATTTTCTCGAATTTTTAGGCCTCTTTTGCACATTTTTGCTCCAACACTTATTTTCCTGAAATCAAAGTAAAAGTGCCTCGTATCCATATAATACCTAATTCCATGCTATTATCTCAGTTTTAAACATTGAAAGTGTTGTAAAATTACAACACATCAGTCCATACCATGATTCATGGTGAGTGGGTATGACTCATGGTCATGAGCCATGGTTCATATCTGTAGAAGAAAGCTTGGGTTGACGAGTCATAGTACGACTTGTAGGTCCTTGTAAGGGGTCGTGGTTTGGAGTCGTGGGTTGGAGGATTAGAGGTGGGGCAAGGACTTCCCACTAACCACGAGTCACAAAAGAACTCATGGTATGATCCAGAGAACTAGAACTTTTTGACTGGCCAACCACGAAAGGAAACCACGAGTCGTGGTAAGGTGGTACGACTGACAGTCAGGATTTTTAATATGTGTTTCCATGGGTATTTTTGTAATTTACCAATGTCCTAATTCCTTAATAACGTTGTTTTGAGCCCTGAAATGAGTATTTTAAGAGGGTTTATCCTATCCTAATTCATTAGGCTCCCATGCATGCATTGTGTTGAATTTCTCTTTAAATATCAATCTGGAATTCTCCTCAAATTCATCCCCAATTCTCTTGCGCTCTCAAGACTAGTTGGGAAATTAGATTTTCTAGGTACGTAGGACTATAAAAGGAGGATTTATTCCACCCTCACGCCCAAAATTCTTCTCTAATAAATGAATTCAAGTTCTTAATCAAGTTTATTGATTCCTAGGGTTTTAACCTAATTATATGAAACTACCTAAGCTATGTCTATGGTTCTAATCCCCTCATGTTCTAATGTATGTTTTAAGTCTAATGGGCAGATTTTACACTCAATTTATTGATAAATTCATGATTTCAAGTTATTAGAAATAATTCCTTCTAATGCAAGATTTATGAAAATTCAAGATTATGATCCATGATTTAAAGTACGATGAGTTATCTAGTACACATGAATGGTCATGAACTCTCAACTTATGATTTCACGGTTTTGACTTATAAAGGCTTTTTCAAGTATGCATAATTTTTTGATTTGGGAAAGACCATGCAAGTTAAGTATGTTTATTATGCTTTATCCAAGGCTAATAAGAGCAGTTTATGATATGATTTGGAGTCAAGACTCCCAATTTTTAGATTCAAGCTATGTATGGAGAATGTGATTATATGAGCACTATGCATGTTTTGGGAGTAGTGTCTAGCACCGAGTAGGATTGGGGTTCCGAGGTTCGCCGGTCTCATAAACTATGCGCCAACATAGGTGTGTGTGTGTGTGTGTGTGTATGGCACCTCTCAAGAGAGTGTTTCCCCCGCCCAAAGGCACACTGTGATATCACACCTTATTTGTCCTTTGCCCTGGAAAGGCTTAGGATGGATCTCCTTCACGTGGGCAGGACGTGGGATCATCATGCTCTCATACATGATGGTTTTTGATTATGACGTGTCTCCCATTGTTCCTCATGATTTCAGTTGCTTATGTTATGACTCCTGATATCATGTTTTACAGCAGGTTTGACCCAATGATCAGTTTATGGTATTTTAATTATACTTTCAAGTATGACACGTCATATGATCTATTTTTAAATCTCTGGTCATTATATTTAGTTATGACAACCAGCTAATGATTATGTATATCTCAAATACAACTTTTAGCATGCAGTCCTTACTCTCATGATCTTTTGATTTATATGAATGACTTTATCTAATGTTTTACTAAGCATGTTTTACGTACCTTACATACTCGGTACATTTTAAGTACCGACCTCATACTCTATGTTGTATCATCTCATGATATAGGTTCGGGTGATCTAGCTTAGTCTCGCCAATAGCTTGCTCCCATATAAGTCCAGCTCAGCCCCTGCTTTTGGTGAGTCTTCATCATCCAAGGACATCTATAAGTTTAGACTTGTTATGTTAGTTTAGTTTCATACTTGGAGTTAGCTGGGGGCTTGTCCCACTATTGCATCAGATAGTAGAGGCTTTTCAGACATAGACTAGTATGTTTAGCTTTGAGATTTAGCATTGTGATTTTATCACTTGATATACGCTTTATGATATTCAGTCTTTTGCTTATTTATGTTCATGTTGTTTTATGATTGATTATACCTTTAAATCATACTATGAATGTACCATGGGTTAGCTTGGAGCCATTTTTGGTTCTAAATTTCGTGTCTCGATCCGGGATCCCAGCATGAGTCGTTACATATTGATGTGTCATGACTTTACGACACTTTCGACGCTTAAAACCAAGAAAATAGGCATATTCAAAGTGTTTTTATGTAGATATAATGTGTTGTTGTTAAGTGTTGAAAGAAAACAGGTTCGGAAAGTGAAATGGGAAAAGTAAGGAAAAAACGGAACAAAATGCAGGCTGCTACCCAAGTCACGAATCGTCGTTCCAATGGATGACTTGTTGCTGGAGTCTTGGGAGGATATTAAGTTTTGATGAGAAGAACCAGTATATCTAAGGAATTGAAGGCACAAATCGTTACATATGGTAATGAGTCGTTATGATGGTAGTGAAGACTGGGAGGAATACGTCATGAAATATTAAACAAGAATGTAACGAAGGATGCAACGATTCGTTGGGAGACTTGGTGACTCGTCATGAGTTCCTAAGTTGATCCATCAAATGCACTGGAGTTTTGTGTGATTAGGCTCCATGAGGGACCTAACGACTCGTGACTTGACTTGACAAGTCATTAGGTGACTCATTACCATGACTGGACAAGTTGTCGAGGATAAATCAATTTCACTGGCCACGGCTCGTTAGGAGACCTAACGAGTCATTATTTGGCCCATTGCCACTGCAACCTTGGATTCTATTTTTAGTTAGGAATGGTTTTGTTTGGAACTATAAATACATTATTTAGGTTTATTTTTGAAGTATATTTTATTTTACTACTTTTCACGTGGATTTTGGTAGTTGTTAACGATCATTCATGGTTCAAGAAACAAAGCTTGTAATTTTGTTCTTGATTTTGAGGATTAAAGCAACATTGAAGTTTTGTTCATCGGTTTTGGTGATTTATTCATTTCAAGTGGTTTTCTTATATGAATATTTGTAAATTGCAATTATGATTTCTTCTACATTTTTTGATTGTAATCATATAAGCATGAGTAGCTAAACCCATACTAGGGTTGTGTGAACCATGATGAATTATCACACATAGGTAAAAATACTTAATAAATCTTGCACGGGGTTTAAGCATGTATTGTTTTTCCCTTCATTTTGCTTCTTAATGGTTGCAAATGTTGGAAATTTCCTTATTCTTACTCACCGGATCAAGGGAGTAATGAATCAAAAATGGGATTAACAACAGAGATTTGAGACTATCAACCCTCATCTAATAGCTTGACCTTTACCGGAAATAGCTAATCCTATTTTTAAGGGTAAGGGTTAGTTAAGCATACACCCGTATATGGACCAAGTTGTGCGGTGATAATCATCTAGATAGGGGAAAAACCATTTAGGTGAATTTAACTTACCAATATTGCATGCTAAACACCGGAATAGATCACTAGTATAAACGTCTTGTGGTTATGCAGTCATGGGGAACACAATCCTAGTCATTTTGTTGATTGAATACAACCGAAATTGATTTAAACATCTACTAGTCTCTACTATTGTTTATTATTTTGTGTTTCAAACCTTCCCCCTTTGGAAATAAGAAAGCCAAAAGTATTAGCTAAACGCATTAACTAATGTTCTCGTCATATTCCTCGTGGGATTCTGTCATGCCCCGAACGGAGGCCCAGATCATAGACACGGGACAAGTGACCCCGAGAGACCCCGAGTCAACCCAAGGAGTAAGCATACGTCTAACTTAATATATATACTGAAGAATTAATGATATAAACTCAGCAGAAGTCCGAATCAACATAACATCAGAATAATCATCCGAAGCTAAACAAATACATAAGTCTGAAAAGCCTCTAATCTGGATGAGTTGATGGGACAAGACCCCAACTAACTCAATAATACTAAAGCTGAAAATACATAAAGAATCTAAAAATCTATCCCTTGAAGGATGAGGACTCACCAATCAAGTAGGTGATAACTCTAACAACCGACTACGAATGGGGATGAGCCTGGGAGATGGGTCCTGTATGATAAAATGATACAACATATAAAGTATGCGGTCAGTACGTGAAATGTACCGAGTAAGCAAGGCATGTAAAACCGCTCAAATAAAGTAAATCATTTAAAACATTTCATAACATATCACAACTTTCAAATCTGAGAGGAGGGATTACATGCACTCTTTCTGAAATTATATTCCTTTCATAACATGACAAGGTATAGTTTCATAACATCATAACTGACTCAAATGACTCAAAGATGAAATATGACATTTATAAGAAAAGCTGAAAAATGAGTCAAACGTTTCTTTTAGAACAAGAATGTTTTACATAATAACCATGGGTAATGAATATGTAAATCTGAATCATATATACAATGGGATACTCGTCACTTAATCAACACACACACGATAGAGCTTACGTGGTCTCGACTATCACACTCAAGTGGACAGAGACATCCCAAACCTTGCCAGGGCTAAGGAAGCTTCCATGACATCGATATCAAGCTCACGGGCCATTAGGGATAGGGATAGCTCACAAGGAAGGTCACAATAATATAATAGTATCAACCTACGTTAGTGCGTAGTTCTGGGGCATAGGGTGATCTCCCTTAGCCCGCTCAATGCTAGACTCTTCTCTCAAAACATGCAATGATCTACATTGTATATAATCAAGCTCAACATTGTTTATTGACGAAGCTCAACAATGGAATCATGCATAAACTCAACATCAAATGAAACAAAGCTCGACATTGTCATTTGACAAAGCTCAATAATGAAACCATCCATAGAACCGACATTCTATGAAAATAAAGCTCAATAATAACATACATCTCAATTGTGAATTCATCCATATGAGAAGCTTTATTTTGAAACATACCACAAGCTCAAAGATAAGTGGAATCCTGTACTCCATAACCATGTGGTAAGCTTACATTAGGGATACTACAACATCATACTCGACATAAGGGCTTCGCAAAAAACATTATCTTGCTTGGATCTACTCAATTCATTTTGAAAAAAATATCATAATCATGGGTAGTTTTATAAATATTCTTTTCGTCACCAAATCTCATCATCATCATACATTCATCATCATTCTCTCTTTTCATGAACTTATTATCCATGGGCATTTAATTTCATAAATGAGAAAACAAAATTTTGATTGAAAACAATTTAAAATCTGTCCAAGCTTCACAATTCATCAACAGAAACATAATCTAATCATACCCATGTATAGAAATTGAAGAATTATCAATTGGGCAAAAACCCCCAATAACTTGACCATAGTAATTTCTCATACTTAGATAGAGATTGGGCATGGGTGTGGAAGGAATCACCTACTCATAACCCTACATACCTGGAAGGGATTGATTCCACCAAATCATTGATTACCCAAGAGGAAATTGGATGGAAACCTTGAATACGAGCCTTGAATCACCTCTCAACCTGTCAAGCTTGCATGCATGTAATGAATGACATAGAATAGGTTTTTCCCTCTTAAAGCCTACTAAAATGAGCCTTAAACGATGTAGTATAGGCCTCTAGGACTTTGGAATTATTAAAATGCCCTTAATAAATAACAGAAAAAAACTGTCAGGTGGGCCTAACGGACGACCTTACAACTCGTCACTGGAGCCACGACTCGTCGGGTTGCTCGTCAAGTACACTGTCTAGCCTGATGTCCTGACTCGTAACGATAGACAAAATGACCAGTTAAAGGTGACCACGACTCATGGTCACTAGTCAACAGGTTCACTGCCTCAACTTATCACTTCGCACGTATATTACCCCACGACTCACACTACGACTCGTTACCACACCCAATGAGTCGTTGTCAGCTTCCGTAGAGTGAACTGTCTTGCCTTCTTCTATTTTTCCTTCTCCCTTACCCCACAGCTGACCTAATGACTCGTGGTTTCTGACCACGAGTTGTTCCCACGCCCTTGGGGACCCCTTTTCCTCCAAAATTCCTAGCTCTTTCCTGGCCTCCCCGCAAGTCACCCGATGACTCATATGTTGTCCTCACGAGTCGTTGGATGACTCGTCCTGTGCCTGCAACAGTAGTTTTAAATTTTCTCCATTTTGACTCTCTGGTCTAATCCTTGTGTTCTCGGGGCATTACAGATTCGACCCCCACCCTAGTTGGATTCTATATTTGGCATCAACTGCGTTATATCTCATTTACTATGTGTAATTTAGGTGACATCAAATTTTGGCACCATTGTCGGGGAATACGACTTAGGCTTTTGTTAATTGTGTTTGCTTTACTGTTGGTCCTTGTTTCCTTTTTATTTTTCTTTTGTTGTTTTTGTTCTTACAGGTCTTAGGTTCGTGCATGCCCAGTACAAGGAGCCAAGGAAAATACCTGGTTCCAATTGATCATGAACTTTAACAAACACTGTGAAATTTGAGGAGAATGGCCAACGTGCATGAGCAAGAGATAGTGGAACAGGCTATAGCCAGGATGTTGGCTAAGGAACAAGCTCGGGAAAGAGATCAAGAGTTAGCAAGGATTGTTGAATAGCAATGCCTAACTGCTGAAACTGATTGAGCTAGAAGGAATAGAAGTCCAGATCAGTAGAGGCACCTGTATTTCGATGATGACAATGATGTTAATATTGACGAAGCCGGTGCCACTGGAGCTATTTTCCCTGCTCCTTTATCCAGTTGAGGAAAAGTTTGACATTACCAGTGCTATGATCCAATTGCTCAACATGAAGGGGATATTTTCGGGTCATGCAACTGATGATGCACACACTCACTTGACTAATTTCGTCGGTATCTGCAAAGCATATAAACAACCGGGAGTGAGTCAAGATGCGATATGGCTGAGGTTATTTCACTTGTTATACCCCGTAAATTTTAAATAAAAAAAAATAGCCTAATGTCATGTTGGTTAAGGGATTTAGAAAGCAAAAAAAAAAAAAAAATTAAAATGAAAAATTTAAAATAAAAGTCGGCCTCTTCATCTAATTAACCCATTTCCAGCAAAGAAACAGGGGAGAAAAAGTACTAAGAAAACCCACGACAACATATATAATTTCCTTCCAATTACGCGACGAAACGCGGTCTAAACTTCGTTCCGGCTTAGGTACAGGCGTATAAAGCTGCAGGGAGCAATCCTACGGAGTTGGTTTCGTGAAATTTGGCAATCGAAACGTCGTGCTACCGAGGTAAAGTCAATAGAATTTCTTTAAATTAGTACCAATGTGTTCCTAGCGTTGCACTGAGCATTTATCCCTTCTGGACTATCGAGAAATAACGAGTTTTTGATCGTTTTCCCAAAGGTTGAAGTTGGGATAAATATATATATCAAAAGTGATAATTTCTCCCGAATATTAATGTATTTAGTTCTAATTGACGTGTATATGAATGTAGTTGGGAGAAACAACAGAAATACCGACGGAAATGACATCGGTCAGTCGGGTACTCAGAAACTAGGTATGTAAAGCTATTCTTTCGGCAAGCCAGGAAGTACAGCTTAGAAAGTAAATAGAATAAAGGCTATTAACCGATACCCAGTGTACAGGAACGATTTTAGTACAATTTCCAGCAAGCATGCTAGTATAACATTACGTATCATGCTATAATCAGAATAATAGATAGTCAGGTAATACGTATTACATTTGTTGAGATTGTACCCAGTAGTAGATGGCATGTTCTATGTTATTGAGTTATACTCAGATATAATCAGATAGACAGATAAAGGCCAGGCAGCAGTTAGCCAGCAATCAGGAATAGTGTAAAACAGAATATAGTTTCAGTTGATTATTACAAACTGGCCTTGAGATACAAGAAGAGAATATGATTAGTATTTTTCATTTGAGCATGCTTGCTGTGTATGTGTTTTGTATGTTGAGACTTGTTGTGGCATGTGGGCACCCTTTAGCATCCCCACCGCCCCTGGGTTATAGCTGTGTCGATACCAGATTCAGATACCGCCACCAGCTGGGCGATGCCGTCCGACTAAAGGACGATGATGGCCGACCACCATGATAATACGGTCCAGACCACCCTGCTTGCAGGGGTAGTTCAGTTTACTCTGCGCAGAGCTAGCACACCCTGTTTACAGGGACAAACCACTCGGTGTGCACACCTGTGCCCAGAGGCTGGAGTCTTCGGACTCAGACACAGTTTATTGTCAGAGGCCAAGGCCTGAGCTACGTACCCAAGGGGGCCGGTAGGAGGAGCTCACAGTTATAAGATGAGTGGAGTGACTTGTTTTTGGTTGGTTTAGACCCGGGTAGGGGTAAATAGATTGCTTGCTTGGTTGGCACCTTCCGGCTTATGGGGGTCGGTCAGGTATTGTGTGTATTATTATGTATATTGATATGTGCTAGTAGATACTGATAGACAGAAGGATGACACGTCTTCAGGTACGCTCAGTTAGTTACAGAATGTATAACTCTCCCCAGTTATCCTCAGCTAGATAGACTCAGCTACTTCTTGCTTAACTGTCATGTTATTGTGCTATTCTTTTCAGTTGCATATTTCAGTTTGCTTTACATGCTCAGTACCTGTGGTACTGACGCCCAGCGGGGCGCTGTATTGCCTGCCTACAGGTACTCACGGATGAGGAGCCGATCCCTCGTGATTCCAGCCAGCCAGTGAGTCATCAGCTCCTGTCATCCGAAGTCTGATTCCCAGAGGTGTAGCTCCTTTTCTTTTGTTGTGCAGTATGGGTAGGTCGGGGCCCTGTCCCGATCATTTCTATTAGTTTCTTACGGTATTCGTAGAGGCTTGCAGTCTGTATATATATTCCCTGTGGTTAGTTAAGCCGGTCGTGTGAGGCCGTGCGGTCTGCTGTAGCTGTTTAGTATTTCAGTTTATGTTGGCCGTGTGGGGCCTTAATTTGATAGTAGTGGTGACCTTGCCAGTCACGTAGTTATTAGCAGTCTTGTGTTGAGTTACAGATAACTAGACAGCAAGGTGGCCTTGTCGGCCCACATAGGTTCCTTGTTATAAGCCTGTTTCTGGTTAGCTGTTGTTACAGGTACAGATGGATACAGGCCAGTTGGCCGGAGGCTGTATTTACAGCCGTTATATAGCCGATTTGTTTCTTGAAATAGGGCCAAAGCCAGCCAAAGCACCAGATGTGCTCAGGCTGGACCATTTAGTAGTCTAGAGTCTAGCAGGCACCAGGTGCCCGTCATACCCCCCAAGGTGGGGTGTGATAAACTTGGTATCAGAGCAGTTCGTGTCCCAGGGAGTCTGCAAGCCGTGCTAAGCAGAGTCTTGTCTATGGATGTGTTGTGCACCACATACTATAGGCAGGAGACTGCGAGGCATGTTAGGATTGTTACTCTTCTTTCTTGCTCAGTCGTGTCATAGAACGGTACAGTATAGAGTTGGTCTTTGAAACTCACCACCCTCTTTGCTTACAGATATTATGGCAGACCAGTGGCACCCAGCTACAGGTAGAAGATTAGATACAGCAGCGGGCGAAGGCACCAGCAGGATGCCTCAGTTACAGCCAGATTCCGCCCGGTCTGAGAGCAATACGGAGGTGTCATCTCGACCCTCCCAGCAGTCTCCGCCTCGCCAGATACCATTTGAGGCAGCACTGCCTTCCACAGCTCCTGCACCCACTTCATATGATCAGGAGCTGCGTAGTGCGGTGGTTATGTTGACTCAGATGCTAGCTGCTCAGCGTCAGCCAGCACCACCTATAGCAGCAGAATCCCCAGGGGGGCAAGGTAGTTCCAAGGTTAGAGAATTCTTAGCGTTGGGACCCCCTCAATTTACTGGATCGGATTCAGCGGAGGACCCTCAGGACTTTCTGGACCAGATACAGAGGATCTTTAGAGTCATGCACGTAACCCCAGTAGAATCAGTTGAGTTAGCAGTGTTCCGGTTACGGGATATTGCTGTTTTGTGGTACGAAAGTTGGGAGAGGTCTCGGGGAAGAGATGCAGCCCCTCCTACTTGGTCTTGCTTTTCAGAGGCCTTCCTGGACCACTACTTACCCCGGGAGGTCAGACAGGCTCGGATGGACCAGTTCTTACATTTAGAGCAGGGGGCTAGGAGCGTTCGTGAATATTCCTTACAATTCGACTCCTTAGCCCGCTATGCTCCAGCATTTGTGGACACCATGTCATCCAGAGTCCACCGCTTTATTATGGGCCTGAATCCAGAATACATAGAGATGTGCATGACAGCTACTTTGAGAGAGGATATGGATATAGCAGGGTGCAGGCCTTCGCACAGACAATCGAGGGCCTGAGGCAGCGACAGCGGGGTGACAGACAGGCGACTTCAGAGCAGCACCGTAGGAGTAGACTCGCTGAGATGCAGAGGGAAATTCCTAGGGGGCCGAGACCACGGTTTTCAGATAGGCCACCCAGATCTCTACCACCGGTACAACAGCAGAGGGGCAGGTTCATTCTCCGGAGTCAGTCGGAGTCCGGTAGCAGTTCACGGACAGTAGCCTCACCTCAGCAGCGGAGGGTAGAACAGAGTAGATTTACATCCACCCCTTGTCCTATATGTCACCGACTACATTCTGGAGCCTGCAGGCAGGGCTTCCCAGGGTGTTATTACTGCGGCCAGGAAGGGCATTTAATGAGAGATTGTCCAGCCAGGGGACAGGGTAGTCAGGATGATCTGGATAGAGCGTCAGCAGGGCCACGAGTTCCAGCAGCCTCAGCAGGGCGCAGACCCTCAAGTTCAGGGAATAGGGGCCGAGGTAGACCAGGAGCCTCTGGCTCAGGTGCAGGCCCCAGCCGTACCTATGCATTACCGGGGAGGCAGGATTTAGAGGCATCTCCCGATGTGGTCACAGGTACATTGATTATCTGTTCGTATCCTGTTTATGTATTAATTGATCCAGGGTCTACATTGTCATATATCACACCATTTGTGGCCCGAAAGTTGGGTATCGAACCAGAATTGCTTCAGCAGCCCTTTTCAGTGCTTACACCAGTCGGTGACTCGATTACAGCTAAAAGAGTTTACCGGGGGTGTACGGTAGAGGTTGCTGATCGTCAGACCACAGTAGACTTAATAGAACTTGAGATGGTCGACTTCGATGCCATTATGGGTATGGACTGGTTAGTGCCATGCTATGCCAACTTAGAATGCTGGACCAAGACGGTCCGATTTCACTTTCCGGGGGAAGCAATGCAAGAGGGGAAAGGGAGTACACCTACGCCGAAAGGTAGGTTTATTTCCTACCTTAAGGCAAGAAAATTAATAGCAAAGGGATGTATTTGCCACCTAGTTAGAGTCCAGGACGTTCAGGTGGAACCCCCGACTCTTCAGTCTGTTCCAGTAGTTAATGAATTCCCTGACGTATTTCCAGATGAGTTGCCTGGTATCCCTCCCGAAAGGGAGATAGATTTTGCGATTGACTTGTTGCCAAGGACTCAACCTATATCCATTCCCCCGTATCGCATGGCACCAGCTGAGCTTAGAGAGTTGAAAGAGCAGTTAAAAGATTTGCTCGACAAAGGTTTTATTAGGCCTAGTACTTCCCCGTGGGGTGCGCTAGTTCTGTTTGTAAGAAAGAAAGATGGCTCACTCCGAATGTGTGTGGACTACCGGCAGCTGAATAAGGTAACAGTTAAAAACAAATACCCGCTCCTGAGAATAAATGATTTGTTTGACCAGTTGCAGGGGGCCAAATGTTTCTCTAAGATAGATCTAAGGTCCGGATATCACCAGGTCCGGGTTCGGGAGAGGGACATTCTAAAGACTGCTTTCAGGACCAGGTATGGTCACTTTGAATTTCTAGTTATGTCGTTTGGACTGACGAATGCTCCCGCAGTGTTTATGGACCTGATGAATAGCATATTTAGACCGTATTTGGATCTGTTCGTGATAGTATTTATCGATGATATTCTGGTATATTCTCGTTCAGAGACAGATCACCGGAACCATTTACGAACAGTACTCCAGATCCTTAGAGAACGTCAGTTGTACGCCAAGTTTTCTAAGTGTGAGTTCTGGCTGAACTCAGTTGCCTTTTTGGGGCATATCGTGTCGGATGCTGGTATACAGGTAGACACACAAAAAATAGAGGCGGTCAAGACATGGCCCAGACCTACCACTCCGACCGAGGTCCGCAGTTTCTTGGGTTTAGCAGGATATTATCGGAGATTTGTTGAAGGATTCTCCACTATAGCAGCACCTCTGACAAAGCTGACACAGAAAGCAGCAAAATTTCAGTGGACGGAGGCATGTGAGCAGAGTTTTCAAGAGTTGAAAGACCGATTGACCTCCGCCCCAGTACTAGCATTGCCAGAGGGAACAGATGGGTATGCGGTGTATTGCGATGCTTCAGGTTTGGGACTGGGTTGTGTGTTGATGCAGCATGGTAAGGTGATTGCTTATGCTTCCAGACAGCTGAGGAAACACGAAAAGAACTATCCGACCCATGACCTGGAACTGGCCGCAGTGATCCACGCTCTGAAAATTTGGAGGCATTATCTGTATGGCGTCCATGTAGACATTTTCACAGATCATAAAAGTTTGCAATACATTTTCACACAGAGGGAGTTAAATCTGCGGCAGCGCCGCTGGCTAGAATTGTTGAAAGACTATGATGTAAATATTCTCTATCACCCAGGAAAAGCTAATGTAGTAGCAGATGCCCTGAGCCGTAAGTCAATGGGGAGTTTGGCGTATTTGCGGCCCGAGAAGCGGGAATTAGCCAAGGAAATTCATCAACTAGCTGGTTTAGCTGTTCGAGTAGTGGAGACAGAAAATAACAGAGCGGTGATTCAGAATTCTGCCGAGTCATCACTAGTTACAGAGGTAAAAGAAAGGCAGTACGAGGACCCTGACTTAGTCCAGCTCAGAGATAGAATTCAGGAGGGTAAAGAGTCAGATTTCCAAGTGACTGAAAATGAAGTACTACGTTGTGGGGGCCGTTTATGTGTCCCAAATGTTTCAGGGCTTCGCCAGCAAATCATGCATGAGGTACATTACGCTCGTTATTCCCTCCACCCAGGAGCAACAAAAATGTACCACGATATCAGAGACATCTACTGGTGACCAGGTATGAAATCTGAAATAGCTGAATTTGTATCTAGATGTCCTAACTGCCAGCAGGTGAAAGCGGAGCACCAGAAACCGGGAGGTCTGACGCAGGATATAGCTGTGCCTATGTGGAAATGGGAAGCGATAAATATGGATTTTGTAACAGGTTTACCCCGTACCAGACGCAGAAATGATTCCATTTGGGTAATAGTTGACAGGCTGACAAAATCAGCTCATTTCCTGCCCGTGAAAGTTACCTTCTCAGCCGAGGATTATGCCAAGTTATATATCAGAGAAATAGTTAGGCTACATGGAGTGCCGGTATCCATTATTTCAGATAGGGGAGCATAGTTTACAACTAGATTCTGGCAGTCGTTCCAGAGGGGTTTGGGAACGCAGATTAATTTGAGCACAGCATTCCACCCTCAGACAGATGGACAGGCTGAGCGGACTATCCAAACGCTCGAAGATATGCTACGAGCGTGTGTACTAGATTTTGGGGGTAGCTGGGATGAACATCTGTCGTTGATTGAATTTGCCTATAATAACAGTTATCATTCAGCTATCCAGATGGCGCCCTTTGAGGCATTATACGGGCGAAAATGTAGATCGCCGGTGGGCTGGTTTGAAGTGGGAGAATCAGCGTTGATTGGGCCAGACATCATTCAACAATCAGAGGAGAAGGTAAAGCTTATCAGAGAACGCCTGTTGACTGCTCAGAGCCGCCAGAAGTCGTATGCAGATATGCGGCGTAGAAATTTAGAATTTGCGGTAAATGACTGGGTATACCTGAAGGTGTCTCCGATGAAAGGGGTGATGAGATTTGGCAAGAAAGGCAAGCTTAGCCCGAGATTCATTGGGCCATATCAGATTCGGCGGAGAATAGGCCGAGTTGCATATGAATTGAACTTGCCTCCGGAGTTAGCATCTGTTCACCCAATATTCCATGTATCTATGTTGAGGAAATTTGTAGGAGACCCTTCCACAGTTGCTCCAGTTCAGGATGTCCAGGTCACCGAAGAGTTATCATACGAAGAGGTTCCAATAGCTATCTTAGACAGACAGATCCGTAGATTGAGAACTAAAGATATTGCGTCTGTCAAAGTATTGTGGCGTAACAGGAACCGAGAAGAAATGACCTGGGAAGCTGAGGGGGACATGAAAGCCAGATATCCCCACTTATTCCAAGCATAGGCAAATGGGAGGTATATTAGAACTGTTTTTCCTTATTAATGCTTATACTTCATATATGAAAGCAGGCGATTGATTATAGATAGTTTTATACATGAATGTTATTATATCATGTAGAGTACCTGTATTGGGCTCTTCTGCTTTTCAGGAATTATGAGATAGTCCATAATACAAGGGAAATGCTGCCAAAATTTTTCTAGAAACAAGTTGAGTAAGTTGAGCAGTCCTCTAGACATAATATCATTCGAGGACGAATGTTCTTAAGG
Source organism: Datura wrightii (assembly GCA_035772735.1). NCBI lineage: Eukaryota > Viridiplantae > Streptophyta > Magnoliopsida > Solanales > Solanaceae > Datura > Datura wrightii. The sequence goes on from JASDFA010000006.1 coordinate 132,074,970, forward strand.
AGGGGAGGATGTTATACCCCGTAAATTTTAAATAAAAAAAAATATCCTAATGTCATGTTGGTTAAGGGATTTAGAAAGCAAAATAATAATAATAATAATAATAATAATAAATAAATTAAAATGAAAAATTTAAAATAAAAGTCGGCCTCTTCATCTAATTAACCCATTTCCAGCAAAGAAACAAGGGAGAAAAAGTACTAAGAAAACCCACGACAACAGATATAATTTCCTTCCAATTACGCGACGAAACGCGGTCTAAACTTCGTTCCGGCTTAGGTACAGGCGTATAAAGCTGCAGGGAGCAATCCTACGGAGTTGGTTTCGTGAAATTTGGCCGTCGAAACGTCGTGCTACCGAGGTAAAGTCAATAGAATTTCTTTAAATTAGTAGCAATGTGTTCCTAGCGTTGCAGTGAGCATTTATCCCTTCTGGACTATCGAGAAATAACGAGTTTTTGATCGTTTTCCGAAAGGTTGAAGTTGGGATAAATATATATATCAAAAGTGATAATTTCTCCCGAATATTAATGTATTTAGTTCTAATTGACGTGTATATGAATGTAGTTGGGAGAAACAACAGAAATACCGACGGAAATCACATCGGTCAGTCGGGTACTTAGAAACTAGGTATGTAAAGCTATTCTTTCGGCAAGCTAGGAAGTACAGCTTAGAAAGTAAATAGAATAAAGGCTATTAACCGATACCCAGTGTACTGGAACGATTTTAGTACAATTTCCAGCAACCATGCTAGTATAACATTACGTATCATGCTATAATCAGAATAATAGATAGTCAGGTAATACGTATTACATTTGTTGAGATTGTACCCAGTAGTAGATGGCATGTTCTATGTTATTGAGTTATACTCAGATATAATCAGATAGACAGATAAAGGCCAGGCAGCAGTTAGCCAGCAATCAGGAATAGTGTAAAACAGAATATAGTTTCAGTTGATTATTACAAACTGGCCTTGAGATACAAGAAGAGAATATGATTAGTATTTTTCATTTGAGCATGCTTGCTGTGTATGTGTTTTGTATGTTGAGACTTGTTGTGGCATGTGGGCACCCTTTAGCATCCCCACCGCCCCTGGGTTATAGCTGTGTCGATACCAGATTCAGATACCGCCACCAGCTGGGCGATGCCATCCGACTAAAGGACGATGATGGCCGACCACCATGATAATACGGTCCAGACCACCCTGCTTGCAGGGGTAGTTCAGTTTACTCTGCGCAGAGCTAGCACACCCTGTTTACAGGGACAAACCACTCGGTGTGCACACCTGTGCCCAGAGGCAGGAGTCTTCGGACTCAGACACAGTTTATTGTCAGAGGCCAAGGCCTGAGCTACGTACCCAAGGGGGCCGGCAGGAGGAGCTCACAGTTATAAGATGAGTGGAGTGACTTGTTTTTGGTTGGTTTAGACCCGGGTAGGGGTAAATAGATTGCTTGCTTGGTTGGAACCTTCCGGCTTATGGGGGTCGGTCAGGTATTGTGTGTATTATTATGTATATTGATATGTGCTAGTAGATACTGATAGACAGAAGGACGACACGTCTTCAGGTACGCTCAGTTAGTTACAGAATGTATAACTCTCCCTAGTTATCCTCAGCTAGATAGACTCAGCTACTTCTTGCTTAACTGTCATGTTATTGTGCTATTCGTTTCAGTTGCATATTTCAGTTTGCTTTACATGCTCAGTACCTGTGGTACTGACGCCCAGCGGGGCGCTGTATTGCCTGCCTACAGGTACTCACGGATGAGGAGCCGATCCCTCGTGATTCCAGCCAGCCAGTGAGTCATCAGCTCCTGTCATCCGAAGTCTGATTCCCAGAGGTGTAGCTCCTTTTCTTTTGTTGTGCAGTATGGGTAGGTCGGGGCCCTGTCCCGATCATTTCTATTAGTTTCTTACGGTATTCGTAGAGGCTTGCAGTCTGTATATATATTCCCTGTGGTTAGTTAAGCCGGTCGTGTGAGGCCGTGCGGTTTGCTGTAGCTGTTTAGTATTTCAGTTTATGTTGGCCGTGTGGGGCCTTAATTTGATAGTAGTGGTGACCTTGCCGGTCACGTAGTTATTAGCAGTCTTGTGTTGAGTTACAGATAACTAGACAGCAAGGTGGCCTTGTCGGCCCACATAGGTTCCTTGTTATAAGCCTGTTTCTGGTTAGCTGTTGTTACAGGTACAGATGGCTACAGGCCAGTTGGCCGGAGGCTGTATTTACAACCGTTATATAGCCGATTTGTTTCTTGAAATAGGGCCAAAGCCAGCCAAAGCACCAGATGTGCTTAGGCTGGACCATTTAGTAGTCTAGAGTCTAGCAGGCACCAGGTGCCCGTCATACCCCCCAAGGTGGGGTGTGACATCACTTTTCATTAGAGAGTGATGCAACACTCTGCTTGGCTGAACTACCCAACGATTCTATCACTACATAGAGGGAGTTGAAAAGAGCTTTTCTTGTAAGGTTCTTCCTACCTTCCAGAGTTTTGCAGATGAAAGATCAGATATACAACTTCAGGTAATTAAATTCTGAGGTACTTCACGAGACATTGTTGTGGTTCAACAAGAAGCTCAAAAAGGGGCCTAAACATAGGATCCCAGATGATAAATTATTGGAGATCTTCAACAAATACACTTACTTGAATGCTGCTTCAACTAGCAATCAGAACTGGGGTTGGGATTTGGGATTCTCAATGTAATCTGAGCAAGAACTTGCTCAATAGATCTTTAATTTTGAGTTACGGGTGTAAGAGATTCGTGAGTTACAGTTGTGACTTTTTTATGAGTGTGTTGGAGAAGGGTACGATTTGTTTGAGTTTAAATAGGTTATAGGGAAAATTTAGAAACCTGGGCCGAGTAGTGTGATTTTAAAATTTTTAACCCTTCACGACTTGTACCACGAGTCATTGGAAGGCCCTATGACTCATCCCTTGGACCCATAACAGAGAGATTGACAAACTGACATGTGGACCTACTAGCACATCTTATGACTCGTATTATGGGGTATGATTCATACAATGACTCATAGATATTTCATACATTAAGGTCCATGCTTGAATAATTAATAACCACAGTGAGTACTACAACCCGTAAAATGCAGTTAAGACTCATAGGACCAACCGTACCCTGAACTCATGCACTGAAATACATCTCTGCTTCTCACCACGACTCGCACAACGGCCCGTACAATCCTCTTATGAGTCATACAGAGAATCATAGAACCTTCCAGTTCAGCAATTCTTCTACCACCTCTTGTTGTTTCCCCTACACACTAAACACACATAAATTAATCAACTAGGGTTTCCTCCCATGAAGCGCTTAATTTAACATCGCGGAACGATGCAGGTGGTTCGGTTACTCAGAGTTCAGCAAAGCACCTCTTGGGTTGCTTCCGAAGAAGTGCCTGATTTAACATTGCGGCACGACACAAGTCTCTTTACTACTCAGACTTCGTCAAGGAACTTGGGTTCATCCCCTATTGTTGAGATAGCTCTGTACTCCTTAAGTTCCTCCATTGACCGGAAGACATTGAAGGTGACCTTTTCTATATTAAGTTTGAACATCAATTGGCCCGCCTCCACATCTACTAATGCTCTCCCAGTGGCAAGGAATGGTCACCCTAAAATAATGGGAACCTCAAAATCAACATCTCAATCAAGGATCACGAATTCCACTAGAAATATAAATATTTCTACTTTAACAAGCACATCGAAAAGGATCCCCACAAGCTTCTTCACAGTTTTGTTGGACATCAATAGCCGCATAATAGTCTGTTTGGGTGCTCCCAAGCCTAACTGCTTAAACACAGCTAATGACATCAAATCAATGCTTGATCCCAAATTGCATAGTGCCCTCGTGATCTTAACATCGCCAATTGTACATGGAATAGTGAGGGCACCTAGATCTTCCTTCTTCTGGGCAAGGACCCCTTAGGATATAGCACTACAATGATGCACATTATGCACAGGCTCATAGCTCACGGACCTTTTGTTCGTGGCAAGGTCCTTCATAAACTTGGCATTTCCCGACATCTGTTCCAATTCCTCAACCAATGGTATGTTTACAAACAACTATTTGAGCATTGACAGGAATTTTTTAAACTTACCATTCTCTTCCTTCTTCTTCATTCTTTGAGGGAACGACGCCGGTGGTCATAGAATTGCCTTGTAAATTTGTGTAGCTCCTTACTTCTCCCTTTGTTCAGCTTTAGGCGCTTTTACAACACTTGGAGCCTTGGTCAACTCAGCATCCTCATTGTGCTCCTTCTCAACAACATCTTCTTTATCGTCAATCACGCTTCCTTTCTTCACTTCAACTACAATCGGCAGAGAGGGATAAACCATGGTCTTTCCACTTCTAGTCATCACATCCATGTAGTGACCATCATTCTTTCGATTCTAGACTATTTTGCTATGTAGTGTACCCTTTTGCCTAGCAATCATGGATTCTAACAATTGCCCTAGCTTCTGTTTGATCTGCTTGATAGCCATAGCATGTGACTCCACTCTCTTACCCGTGCTCGATATATCACTATAGATGTCTTTCAGCTGATCATATGTGGATCTCACCTTCTTTAGCATCTCAACCATCATGCTCTCCAACTTTGACCGTCTAGCCTCCCTCTCACATGCATTCAGAGGCACGTACAATCCTGCTCGATCATTGCGGGAACCATCATTCCTTCTCCAATCTCCCTCATGATCACGACCTAAACTTCTGTCTCTGTACCAATTCCAATTGTAATTGGCACTGTATTGGTTTGACCTAGTTTTCCAGAGCCCTGGCACCAAGTTTCTTGTCCAGTCCCTTGGGCGTTGGCTTAGAAACCCGCCACCTGGTTGTCCAAGGAGTTTTCCTCCTCCTCAAAATTTGAGTGGTCAGGCCCTAGCTCCAGTCCCTCTATCTTCCAATGCATTAAATTTTTTGGCTCCCGCTCCTATGATATGCTTAGTGATAAAGTCAAATGATGTGCACACATGAGCCAATTCCTGGTCACGTTCTTCTTCCTTCCCTCGTTGGTTTGCGGTCAAACAAACAACATATGTACTAGCTACTATTTCTGCTACTCGGGTGTGTCATGCTCTATTTGTTTTGATCACTCTATCTAGAACAGTGGCAGCTTGCTCCCAGATATGGCTCATTAGTGCTCCTCCAACCATTATTTCTTCTACTTCTTTTGTATTGTTATTCAATGATCTGTAGAAAATCTCCAACAATCTATCGTTAGGAATTTTATGATTTGCGCACTTGGTCAACTTCTTCTTGAACCTCAACTAGGTTTCATGAAGTGCCTTAGTATTCAGTTGTCGGAAATTATAGATTTCATCTTTAAGCTACAACATCCTTAAGGATGGAAAGAATCTCTCTAGAAAATATTTCTTGAGCTCCCTCCAGCTGGTAATGGTGTCGTTGGGCAACTTCGATAACCATAAAGTGGCATCCCCAGATTGAGAGAAGGGGAAGAGTCTTAGCCTTACAGTATCCCGGCTGACTCCGGGCAACCTGTATGCCTTGCATATTCCCACAAATTTCATCAAGTGCAGATTGGCATCATCAGCTGCATGACCATTATGCACCCCTTTCATGTTCAATAATTGAATCATAGTGCTAGTGATGCCAAATTTTTCCGTAGCAGGTAATTATGGTGGTACAATAGCTCCAGTTGACCCGATTCCATAAATATCTGGGGTCATCCTCAATGAAGAATTGAGGGACATGTATTTTACCTTTGTTGCTCCTTCCATGGTGACAAGCATTAACAACCTCACCTCGACCATCCTCCATATCCTAAAGTGCAGCTTGCTGAGCTAGATTATCTTGCCTAGCTTCTTCAGTAATATGGGCATCTCTATGCTCTTGTTTCTCCATTCTTCAAAGTGTTCATTCAAGTTTGAGATCGAAAAGAATCAGGGGATTTGCACTCTGACGAGTACTTGCATTCATCAAGTGACAACCCGTGGATATCCGAAAATAAAAAAAACATAATTCAGGAAATAACAACCAAAAGTCACATACAAGAAATTAATCTAATCTTAGTCATATTCCCCGGCAACGACGCCACTTTTTGATAATACTCAAACTCACATTTTCTGGTAAACTATGAAGAAGACTTTCTCAATAAAGAACCCAACAAAGAGGTTGGGGTCGAACCCAAAAATAATAGGATAAGATCTAGACTAATGCTGATAATGGAACTTGTTGGTGAGTTATTCCAAACTGGGGGGTTTCAAAGAAAGCAATACTAAAACAAGATTATAATTGTGATTGATATCAAAGATTTTCAAATAACTAGGGTATGTGTTCCCCATGGGCTCATAATTATTGCAGGTATACACACATGATCAATCACAATGATTACTTATAGAACTGATAACTAGGGTTCATCCAAATGACTGGTTCATCCCTATTGGATGACTTCACTCATTCACCGAGTCAGGTCTCATGAGCAATTTCAAACTAACCATTATCGATTTGTTCAAAATTTAACTATTTCAAATTACTTTTGTGTAACCCTATTTCATTAATCCACCATAGTTCCCACAACCCCTAGTTGTGGAGGTTTAGTCTCTCATATTTGTAAGATTATAATTTGCTTTCATAGACAAACACACAATTAAATACTTACAACAATAATTGAAAGAAAGCCAGATTTTAATATCCAAGAACAATCTCAAAAATAATGTATGACATCAAGAGTTTTATCCAAAGAATTGCTCTCCAAAACATGATAAAAATTCACAAATAATATTCTTCACATGCCTCTACTACTTCATTTCTACGTTCGCTGACTAAAATAAACCATAAAAGCTATTTATACAGACATTATAAACCTTTTCCTATACTAACAGAGAATTTTCCATATTTAGCGCTGATTGGATGTTGGCGCTAAATATGGAAAATTCCCTACTGTACCTATGACTCGTAGTAGGATTGTATGGGTTGTACCTACTTCTCGTACTTCCTTGGCTGCTTCAGATTTGTCTAAGTGTTCGAAGGCTAGAACAACTTGTACCATAGTCCTACGAGTCGTACATTGCATCTTTGGTTTGGCCCTGAGAACTCTAACATCTTCTAATATTTTCCACGAGTGTTGTGGTACGCCCTGTACCTTCTGGTGAGCCCGCAAGTGTACGGGTCATACAAGTAATATAGTGGCTCTTTTTAAGAACCGAAATATCAAACCCACCGGGACTGGACCCATTCTGATAACTATCGAGTTAAAGTATGATATAAACTTTCGCACGTGTTGATTATAGAAGTTTTAGAGAAGGTTTAATTAAGTCTAATTTTGGTCACCGAAATATTCTGAATTCACTCTAGGAGCAACATAGAGTTAAAATCAGATATTCATGCGCTGTTACGATTGGCAATAGTTTAAGTATGAAACTATTAATTATCGTCTAACATAATTAGAATTTCATGTTCATGGCTTTTCGAGCCTCTAAACACGACAAACTAGCCTCACTTAACATTGTCAGTGAGGATGCTAATTCTAGTTCGTGGGCAACTAACTACGTGGATGTGGTTTACGTGAAAATGATTAGGGACTCTTGTACACCTAATCATTCAACTCAACTTAGCTTCACAACTACTTCTTCGAGTGGTGATGTGATAATTCTAAGTTGGTGCCTAGCGCATCCCGTTTTATCAACCAAGAAAGGTGTTAGGTATATTTCTATCCTAACACAAATTATATCGTGAGATACAATCATGCTCCTTACATTCTCATGTTCTGACCTAGGTAAATGCTTTCTCAAGCAAATGCCTAAGTTAACGTGTAAGTTTTCATGGTGATTAATCATAAAAACAACCAATAATTCAGAATGCAAGACAAAACAACAATCAATAACTTAATTCCAACACAAATTCGTAAAAACACAATCATAACTCATGGCTTCAACCCTAGAGGATGGGTTCTAGCCATTCATGTTCGTAAAATTACAAGAAAACAATAATAAACTAACATACTTACATGAATTGGTAGAAGAGAAGGGAATTTGACAAATCATAGATGAGTTCTCCCACTTCTCCCATCACTCCTAGGTGGTTTTCTAGAATAAAATCGTGACAAAATGATTTTAGGAGCTAAGGGACCTATTTATAGTAAATGAGAATTTTGCAAAATTAAGCTTATCGTGGAATGGCTCCGTGTCACAGAGTGTATCACGGAGCACTGCCTCCTTGACACGAAAGTAATGTGGAGGCACACTGGAAATTGCCTCTGGATGCCAAGATGCCGAGTGTCGCCGCGCTGGCTGGCGTGACACGCTGCTTGTGCAGCGCGATGGCATTATGCTGGTGCGCAGCTCGCCTGGCGTGGCACGGCGCTAGCGCGCAGATCGCCTGCCTGCTTGCTGCCTTCTCTCATGCCTGGCATGGGCGTGGCATGGCGCTGGGCGCGGCACACGCACGCATGGCACGCTGCCTGGCGCGGCCAGTCTTGCCAAGGCATGCTTCCTGCCGACTTTCGCAAATTGCTCTCGACTCCATTCCTCTACTTCACCAACTTAGAAATTAGTTCCTCAAATTCAGGTAAACCTACAAAACAAGAACTAATCATGTTGGTTAATACGTATATTCACATTTATATAAAATCACATGAAAATGTATATAATTAATTAGCTAACCAAGACTAAATTAAGTTATAAAGCATCACTCGGGCATGCTATTTTGCCCGAGATCACCTTCCTCCTAAGATTCATACTGCTTGTTGTGTCTAAATTTCTTCCAAGTCTTGATGAATTACTTGAAGTTCACCAATGCTCATGGTACGGGTCTTATGTGAATGCTACGATCCGTGAGTCCATCTGTACCAAGAGACTAGCTTTGTGTAAATTTCTCTGAATAATTCCACAACTTAGTTACGGCTCATACCATCTTGGTGCGGCTCGTACTAAGAGTTTTATGTTTCCTTACTCTTATTCTAGCCTTCTGACTTTCATCACGTTTCTCAGTACAGCTCGTACAATCAAGGTATGACTCGTACTGAGACTTGTACTTGGATGATTTTCTCAAATTTTTAGGCTTCTTTTGCACATTTTTTCTCCAACACTTATTTTCCTGAAATCAAAGTAAAAGTGCATCGTATCCATATAATACCTAATTCCATGCTATTATCTCAGTTTTAAACATTGAAAGTGTTGTAAACTCACAGCACATCAGTCCACACCATGAGTTATGGTGAGTGGGTATGACTCATGGTCATGAGCCATGGTTCATATCTGTAGACGAAAGCTTGGGTTGATGAGTCATAGTACGACCTGTAGGTCCTTGTAAGGGGTCGTGGTTTGGAGTCGTGGGTTGGAGGATTAGAGGTGGGGCAAGGAATGCCCACTGACCACGAGTCACAAGAGAACTCGTGGTGTGCAGGAATGAGTCATAGTGAGCACTCGTGGTATGATCCAGAGAACTAGAACTTTTTGACTGGCCAACCACGAAAGGAAACCACAAGTCGTGTTAAGGTGGTACGACTGACAGTCAGGATTTTTAATACGTGTTTCCAGGGGAATTTTTGTAATTTACCAATGTCCTAATTCTTTAATAACGTTGTTTTGAGCCCTGAAATGAGTATTTTAAGAGGGTTTATCCTATCCTAATTCATTAGGCTCCCATGCATGCATTGTATTGAATTTCTCTTCAAATATTAATCTAGAATTCTCCTCAAATTCATCCCCAATTCTCTTGCGCTCTCAAGACTAGTTGGGAAATTTGATTTCCTAGGTATGTAGGACTATAAATGGAGGATTTATTCCACCATCACGCCCAAAATTCTTCTCTAATTCATGAATTCAAGTTCTTAATCAAGTGTATTGATTCCTAGGGTTTTAGCCTAATTATATGAAACTACCTAAGCTATGTCTATGGTTGTAATCCCCTCATGTTCTAATGTATGTTTTAAGTCTAATGGGCAGATTTAACACTCAATTTGTTGATAAATTCATGATTTCAAGTTATTAGAAATAATTCCTTCTTATGCAAGATTTATGAAAATTCAAGCTTATGATCCATGATTTAAAGTACGATGAGTTATCTAGTACGTATGAATGGTTATGAACTCTCAACTTATGATTTCATGGTTATGACTTATGAAGTCTTCTTCAAGTATGCATAATTTTATGATTTGGGCTAGCCCATGCAAGTTAAGTATGTTTATTATGCTCTATCCAAGGCTAATAAGAGTAGTTTATGATATGATTTGGAGTAAAGACTCCCAATGTTTTGATTCAAGCTATGTTTTGAGAATATCATTATATGAGCACTATGCATGTTTTGGGAGTAGTGTCTAGCACCGAGTAGGATTGGGGTTCTGAGGTTCGCCGGTCTCATAAACTATGCACCAACATAGGGGTGTGTGTGTGTGTGTGTGTGTTATACCCCATAGAATCCCCGGCACTTAGATGACCTATTCCCACGTTGGTTAAGCATATTTGAAGGCCATACGTGTGGGAGAAAGGCCCGAGGAAAGATCGGATGAGAAGCCTGTCGAACCATCGCGGAAGGAGCCGAGGCAGAGCCCCTCCACGATGGCAGCGTGTCACGGAGGAGGAGCCTCCGCGTTGGCTCCGTGACACATTGGCCTTGTCCAGGCCCAAGTATATAAAGCCCCACTTCAGTTTTAATTGATAAAAATCCTTTAAATTTCCAGAGAACAGAGGGCAACCGTCAGAGGGAGAAAAGGAACGAAGAAAATTAAGTAATTTTCGTCCGATTACACTGCCAAACGCTGCCCAAACTCAAATTAATCCCAGATACCGAAGTATTTAGCAGCAGAGGGCATTCCTATGGATTCAGTTTCGTAAAATACGGCCGACGAATCGTCGAGCCACCGAGCTAAGGTAAGTGGAATTGCTCTAAATTAGTGTCTATATGTTCCTAGCTGAGAAGTGAATATTTCTCCCTTCTGGGCCGCTGAAAAATAGCGAGTTTCTAGCTGTCTTTCGATAAGCCTAAGTTTAGGCTATAAACTATATCGAAAGTGACGTTGCCTTTTGAAATAAAGTTGTATTTTGTGTTAATTGATATGTTTATGAATGCAGTTGGGAGAAAACAGTTGAAGTACCGGCCGAGTTCCGCCCGACAGACAAATAGCTCAGAGATAAGGTATGTAAAGTTAAGTTTCCTCAGCAAGTTGAGTAACCTCGAAGCAGTATAGTAATTTACAGACCAGTAGCATGTTTAGAAAGCGATTATCGTGTTATTTTGAATATTGGTGCAATATGAGAAGTTTTGGGTTGTAACGTGTACGATACCTATCCGTACGATATAGATTCGGGCGTAAGTGGTTAAGGTTGCCCAGTATATTCAGTATGTGATGTAATATGCCATGTTAAGATATTGTGGTGTTTAGCTAAAACCTCGCAAGGTAGTACAGTATCAGTAAAGCAATCCAGATATAGAATAGTAACTATATATGGTTTAGAAAGCATGTCAGAAATAGGAAATTATGTTAACACAGAAACTTAGTAAACAGTATAGTTTCCAGCAGAAGCACCTCCTCGTATAACTTTACCCCAGTACAATTGACAGGAGGCTATATTTATATTTATACTTACCTGTCTCAGCATGTATCAGACACTTACAGATTACTATTATTAGCTCAGTATGTGATTTATACGGTACCTTACACCTATTAGTCCTAGCTTATGAGATACACAGACAGCATGATTAGTTGAGACCATTGTATTGATTGGGGTTGGATTACCTAGCATCCCTGACCGCCCAGGGTTAATAGTTGTATCGACTCGTCTGCCAGAGGATGAGGATACGTCGCTCTACGGAGTGATATGCCGTCCCGCAAGGGGACGAAGATGGGATGCCAGTTTCCCCATATTGTGCCTTGGTTGGCCCTTATACACCCCCGTCGAGCGGGTACGCCCGGGGTGTTAATTTAGAGTCCTTCGGACTCAGATACAGTAATAGTCAGGGGCTCAGCGAGCCCAAGTGCATACCCAGGGACTGGCAGGATGCTTACAACCACTATAGGAGATGGGATGACCGGGGTTGGGGCATAGATTCTGTGTTGATTGTACCTCCCGGCTTATGGGGGCCGGGTAAGGTTTGTGTGTGCTATGTTATGTTATTTCATGTTATGCCATGTTATGTTAGATACAAGTAGATCAGCAGTAGCACGATACGTTTCCAGGTATGACTCTTATCCTTCCCAGTAAAGATTGAGAGAAGGTATGATTTAAATTATCAGACAGTTAGTCTATTCTCTCTACTTCAGTTTCTTCAGTTATATTATTGTATTCAGATTTTGCTTCAGTTATTGCTTTACATACTCAGTACCAGCGGTACTGATGCTCGGTGGGGCGCTGCATTACTTGCCTGCAGGTACTTATAGACGAGCAGGTGACACTACGTGATTCCTGTCAGCGATCGAGTATTCAGCTCCTGTCATCCGGAGACTGAATTCCAGAGGTGTATTTTAGTTCTTTTGTTATATAGTATGGGTAGGTCGGGGACCTGTCCCGATCAGTTCTATTATCATTCTTAGAGGCTTGCAGTCTGTATATATTCCCTGTGGTCAGATGAGCCGGTCGTGTGGGGCCGCGCAGTTGTATAGTTGCCTTTACTCTTTCTTCCTTTTATGATGTCCGTGTGGGGCCATAGTTTGCCAGTAGTGGTGACCTTGCCGGTCACGTAGTTCTTTTCATGCGTTATGATTGAGTTGCAGATAACTAGACAGCATGGTGGCCTTGTCAGCCCGCATAGGTTCCTCTGAATTAGTATGTTTCTGGTCAGCTGCTAGTACAGGTACAGAAGGCTATAGGCCAACGGGCCGGGGGCTGTATTTACAGCCGTTATATAGCCCTTTGTTTCCAGAAATGTGAGTTAGAGCCAGCCAGACACCAGATGTGCCCAGGCTTAACAGTCCAGCAAGTCAAGTCCTAGTAGGGCACCAGGTGCCAGTCATACCCCCCAAGGTGGGGTGTGACAAACTTGGTATCAGAGCAGGTCGTATCCCAGGGAGTCTGCAAGCCGTGCTAAGTAGAGTCTTGTCTATGGATGTGTTGTGCTCCACATACTATTGGCAGGAGGCTGCGAGGCATGATATGATGGTTACCCTTCTTTCTCAGTCAGTCGTGCTTTAGAGCGGTACAGTATAGGGTTGAGTCCCTGAGAACTTACCGTATTCTCTGATTACAGATACAAAGGCAAATCAGCATTACCCTATCACAGGCAGAAGATCAAAAATAGCAACGGAAGAGAGCATCAATCAGTTACATGATAACTACAGCAGCAGGAGGAGGTATCAGAGACCTCCCAGCGTGATACCTTTATGGGCATTACTCCCAGTATACGTTGATAACGTCAGAATAGGAAGTCAGAAGTATAATGTACAAGTGAGTTGAATTATTTATTAGTTATATGATATCTGATTATGATTACAGATAAGGTCAGACCACCAGGTAAGTATAAGAAAGAGAGGGAAATGCAGGAATCCCAAATACATCTTTTTGGGTTTGATACAGTTAAATGCTTTTACTTGTTGCAATAAGAAAAGGGCTATTCCCACCTTTTGGTTTTGATACCAGTATAGTAGAAGGGCATAGAGATGGGGTTACCAAAGAATGCAGTAAGTAAAGATGGGTTGATTGATCCTAGTAAGTGTTAGAAAGTATAAAGAGCCCCTAAGATTACGTAAGTTGTGCAGACCCTTATGACAATAAGCCAGTAGAGAAAGTAAGACTATTAGCTTACCCGAAGTAGGGGTAACAGACCTGCTAGTGATGAATGCCTAATAATAGTCAAGTTTGAGTCAGAAAAAGGCCAAGTCCGCCATATACGCTAATAGATAGCAAGACATACCTGTAAGATTATAGTTATGATCTAGTTGTAACATCGAAAGATATAGAGGTCATGTGAATCAGATGGGCTTGAATATACGTCAGAAGAAGTATAGGCCGAGACTTGATCAGTAATCTCATTAGTAACGAAAGGCAGGTACCTTGAACTCTAGAGTTCAGTTTAAGCAAGATGAGAGGAAGAAGCAGGAATGTCAGATCTTGTGGGGAAATTAGAACTACCCCGGATTGATAAAGTATTGTATTAAGGATTAAGCTTCGCGCTGACAGTAAGATCGCGGTTCAGAATACCACAGTATGTCGGCTATGGAAAAGTTAAGAAGTTACCGATACAACAATTCGAATCTAGTGTGGCCTAGAGATACGACCCAGCAGATAGACATGGGCTCTCAGCATATGCTTAGTAAGGCTACAGGATTCAAATGTCGACCCCCACATCGTAAGAGTGGCGGAATTTTAAACAGCAGACAATAACTAGAATGTTTATGTTGGTTACTTTCAGAATGGGGTGACAATGCAATGAAATGATAAGTCAGGGCAAGAGATGGTATTAGGTCGTAGAAGCAATGTATCATGTACGATGTGAGACTCAGCAGAACCTGTCAGGGATTATGAACTACCGCAGAAATCAGTACATATTGTACGTAGCTAGCGATATATATGTATACAGATCATAGATTTGTTGTGAGTGGCTGCCTATAAGGGCTACAATCACATATGCTGATTAGTAATAGAAAGCCTATACAAATTGCATTGGGGGACCAAAAAAAAAAAGGAGAAGAAAGAGGGAGAAGATAGAAAGAAAAGAAGAAGAGAGAGGGCGGATTAAGTGTGAGTTACGTATGAAGTCATAAAAACTATCTTAGTTCTCAGTTATTAAGTTGATAGATTCATGTGTTGTTGCCGGATCTAGGCTCTAGGAGCTTACCAGAATTAATGGCCTAAAACAGATGGCTAGATAATAAGGGCGCAGTTAGATGGTCTATCGACCAGCCGGCGCCTGTATTAGCAGGGAGGCATCCCTGAAGATCGGTAACAGTAGCGCATGTGCTAGAACCAGGATTAGAGGCTGAATGGGCAAATTTCAGAGGTTAGCAATATCAGAATTGTTCTAGCATGTTAAGTGGTCATACGTCATTTTCTCAGCCTTATAGGCAACAGTCGGCCGTAGCCAACCTAGCAGTTATTATGCGAAACACCCCATAAGTCAGCCGGCAGCCCCAGTCAGAATACCCGTGGGTACCCCAGGGAAGGGTCCACATCAGTAGTCAGCGACAGACTAGTATTTCAGCTGGTTTTTGTAAGATATTTAGATACAGAGCCCTAGCAGAAGGCCAGTATTTACATAATAACTCATAAGACTGAGAATTCCCCAGGATAGCAGTATAAATCCAAGTGGATACACACAAGGCATAAGAAATTGATAGTACCCTCCTAGCACAGTGTTTATTAAGATTAGGGGATCAGTAGACTCCCCGTGAAGGTCCAGAGATTGATCGCCTGGGAGTAAGTTGAATAAGTCCAGCCTTACAGTGGTTTTAGCAAAATAACAGAGCAGTTAGATGCCCACGATTTTGCGGTTATGCACGAACTATAAGTACTCAAGTAGGACAGTTAGAGCATTGCTGGACTACTGCCACAGTCGGGTCATTCGACTATTCAGTTACTTAAGGTTATGCAGCCAGATCGTTAGAGGTCATGATCAATATCAGGACCCTCCTGATCAGATGCGGGCACATGGTGTGCAGATAGTTGTTCAAGATTACCTTATCAACTAATAGCCTTAGCATGCGGTCAGAAGGCCAGATAAAGCTTTAGTTATACCGGTAGATTACTTGTCAGATTCTCCAGTATAATAAACCAGTATGATTGTCAGTTATATGTTAACTTTTGAAAATGTGAATCTTAGTTGAGTTTAGTAGCCTTTTTGGTCACATTGTGTCACAGGCTGGTGTACAGATAGATACCCAGAAAAATCAAAACAGTGAAGACATAGCCTAAACCTACCACCCTGATCAAAGTACGCAGTCCCTGCGGTTAGCCGGGCACTGCAGAGGGTCTGTGGAAGGATTTTTCTACCTTAGCAGCACCTTTGACTAAATTGACACAGAAGGCAGCAAAGTTTCAGTAGACTGAGGTGTGTGAGCAGACCCTCCAAGAGTTAAAAGCCAGGTTAACATCAACTCCAGTGTTAGTATCGCCAGAAGGTACAAAGGGTTGGTGCAGCATGGTAAAGTAACAGTTTATGCTTTCAGGCAATTGAAGGGACGTGAAAAGAATTATCTTACCATGACCTGGAGGTAGTTGCAGTAGTTTATACCTTAAAAAGCGAGAATTTGGTATCACCCGGGAAGGGCTAATACGGTAGTAGATGCCCTTAGCCGTAGATCTATGAGGAGTTGGCATACTTGCCGTCTGAAGAGCGGGAATAGACCCGAGAATTTTACTAGTTAGCCGGTTTAGCCGTTCACATAGCAGGAATAACGGATAACAGAACAATAATACGGAATGTTGCAGCATTGTCCTTAGTGGTGGAAGTAAAGGAACGGCAGTATAGGAACTCTAGCCAGGTTCAATTTAAACATAAGATTCAGTAAGGAGAGATGACATATTTTCAGATAACCGGGGATGAAGTGTGGCGATATAAAGGCCGCATTGCGCTCCAGATATTTTGGGGCATCGTCAGCAGTTTATGAGCGAGGCGCATTACGCCCGTTATTCTCTTCATCCCGATACGACAAAGAGGTACCATGACATTAAAGAGAACTACTGGTAGCCCAGTGTCCTAACTGCCAACAGTTGAAGGCAGAATATCAGAAACCAGGCAGGTTAATTTAGAACATAGCTGTATCTCTTTGGGAATGAGAAGCAGTGAATATGGATTTTGTGGCAGGATTACCCTGTACCAGAAACGGAAATGATTCTATTTGAGTAACAAGTGACAGATTGACAAAAATCAACTCATTTCTTTCCAGTAAGAACTACTTTATCGGCCGAAAATTATGCTGAGTTGTATATCAGAAAGGTAGTCAGATTACATGGAATACCAGTATCCGTTATTTCAGACAGAGGAGCACAATTTACAGTTAGATTCTGGCAATCATTTCAGAAAGGTTTGGGCACGCAGATTAATTTAAGCACAGCGTTCTACCCTCAGACAGAGGAGTAGGCTGAGCGCACAATTCAGACGCTCGAAGACATGTTGCGAGCGTGTGTGCTAGATTTCAGTAATAGTCAAAATGAGCAGTTACCATTAGTTGAATTTGCCTCCGGAATTAGAATCCATGTATCCGGTCTGTTATGTAACTATACTAAGGAAATGCATAGGGGACCCGTCCAGAGTAGTCCCAGTCCAGAATATCCAGGTTACGAAGAAGCTGGCCTATGAAGAGGTCCCGGTAGCTATCCTAGACAGATAGATTCGCAGACTCCGCACTAAGGATATTACGTCTATCAAGATATGAGGATCAGACATCCTCGCTTATTACAGGCCTAGTCAGGTGATAGGTATGTCCGAATTATTACCTATGCAGTATCTTGTGGTTGTATGTCGGTAAATGATAAAGAAGAAGTGATATTTAGTTGTTCAGTGAATCTTAGAATATTGTGTGCAGTGCCTGTATAGGACTTTTCTGCATTTCAGGTTTTTGCTATAGTCCATGTTACAGGGGAAACTCTGCCGAAGTTTTTCCAAAAAGTAAATTTTTCCATATTCCAGAGGATCCGGAAAGTCCTCTAGATAACAGTGTACATTCAAGGACGAATGTTCTTAAGGGGGGGAGAATGTTATACCCCGTAGAATCCCCGGCACTTAGATGACCTATTCCCACGTTGGTTAAGCATATTTGAAGGCCATACGTGTGGGAGAAAGGCCCGGGGAAAGATCGGACGAGAAGCCTGTCGAACCATCGCGGAAGGAGCCGAGGCAGAACCCCTCCATGATGGCAGCGTGTCACGGAGGAGGAGCCTCCGCGTTGGCTCCGTGACAAGTTGGCCTTGTCCAGGCCCAAGTATATAAAGCCCCACTTCGGTTTTAATTGATAAAAATCCTTTAAATTTCCAGAGAAAAGAGGGCAACCGGCAGAGGGAGAAAAGGAACGAGGAAAATTAAGTAATTTTCGTCCGATTACACTGCCAAACGCTGTCCAAACTCAAATTAATCCCATATACCGAAGTATTTAGCAGCAAAGGGCATTCCTACGAATTCAGTTTCGTAAAATATGGCCGACGAATCGTCGAGCCACCGAGCTAAGGTAAGTGGAATTGCTCTAAATTAGTGTCTATGTGTTCCTAGCTGAGAAGTGAATATTTCTCCCTTCTGGGCCGCTGAAAAATAGCGAGTTTCTGGCCGTCTTTCGATAAGCCTAAGTTTAGGCTATAAACTATATCGAAAGTGATGTTGCCTTTTGAAATAAAGTTGTATTTTGTGTTAATTAATATGTTTATGAATGCAGTTGGGAGAAAACAGTTGAAGTACCGGCCGAGTTCCGCCCGACAGACAAATAGCTCAGAGATAAGGTATGTAAAGTTAAGTTTCCTCGGCAAGTTGAGTAACCTCGAAGCAGTATAGTAATTTACAGACCAGTAGCATGTTTAGAAAGCGATTATCGTGTTATTTTGAATATTGGTGCAATATGAGAAGTTTTGGGTTGTAACGTGTACAATACCTATCCGTACGATATAGATTCGGGCGTAAGTGGTTAAGGTTGCCCAGTATATTCAGTATGTGATGTAATATGCCATGTTAAGATATTGTGGTGTTTAGCTGAAACCTCGCAAGGTAGTACAGTATCGGTAAAGCATTCCAGATATAGAATAGTAACTATATATGGTTTAGAAAGCATGTCAGAAATAGGAAATTATTTTAACACAGAAACTTAGTAAACAGTATAGTTTCCAGCAGAAGCACCTCCTCGTATAACTTTACCCCAGTACAGTTGACATGAGGCTATATTTATATTTATACTTACCTGTCTCAGCATGTATCAGACACTTACAGATTACTATTATTAGCTCAGTATGTGATTTATACGGTACCTTACACCTATTAGTCCTACCTTATGAGATTCACAGACAGCATGATTAGTTGAGACCATTGTATTGATTGGGGTTGGATTACCTAGCATCCCTGACCGCCCAGGGTTAATAGTTGTATCGACTCGTCCGCCAGAGGACAAGGATACGTCGCTCTACGGAGTGATATGCCATCCCACAAGGGGACGAAGATGGGATGCCAGTTTCCCCATATTGTGCCTTGGTCGGCCCTTATACACCCCCGTCGAGCGGGTACACCCGGGGTGTTAATTTAGAGTCCTTCGGACTCAGATACAGTTATAGCCAGGGGCTCAGCGAGCCCAAGTGCATACCCAGGGACTAGCAGGATGCTTACAGCCACTATAGGAGATGGGATGACCGGGGTAGGGGCATAGATTCTGTGTTGATTGTACCTCCCGGCTTATGGGGGCCGGGTAAGATTTGTGTGTGCTATGTTATGTTATTTCATGTTATGCCATGTTATGTTAGATACAAGTAGATCAGCAGTATCACGATACGTTTCCAGGTATGACTCTTATCCTTCCCAGTAAAGATTGAGAGAAGGTATGATTTACATTATCAGACAGTTAGTCTATTCTCTCTACTTCAGTTTCTTCAGTTATATTATTGTATTCAGATTTTGCTTCAGTTATTGCTTTACATACTCAGTACCAGCGGTACTGACGCCCGGTGGGGCGCTGCATTACCTGCCTGCAGGTACTTATAGACGAGTAGGTGGCACTACGTGATTCCTGTCAGCGATCGAGTATGCAGCTCCTGTCATCCAGAGACTGAATTCCAGAGGTGTATTTTAGTTCTTTTGTTATATAGTACGGGTAGGTCGGGGACCTGTCCCGATCAATTCTATTACCATTCCTAGAGGCTTGCAGTCTGTATATATTCCCTGTGGTCAGATAAGCCGGTCGTGTCGGGCCGCGCAGTTGTATAGTTGCCTTTACTCTTTCTTCCTTTTATGATGGCCGTGTGGGGCCATAGTTTGCCAGTAGTGGTGACCTTGCAGGTCACGTAGTTCTTTTCATGCATTATGATTGAGTTGCAGATAACTAGACAGCATGGTGGCCTTGTCGGCCCGCATAGGTTCCTCTGAATTAGTATGTTTCTGGTCAGCTGCTAGTACAGGTACAGAAGGCTATAGGCCAACGGGCCGGGGGCTGTATTTACAGCCGTTATATAGCCCTTTGTTTCCAGAAATATGAGTTAGAGCCAGCCAGGCACCAGATGTGCCCAGGCTTAATAGTCCAGCAGGTCAGGTCCTAGTAGGGCACCAGGTGCCAGTCATACCCCCCAAGGCGGGGTGTGACAGTGTGTATATGGGACCTCTCAAGAGAGTGTATCCCCCGCCCAAAGGCACACTGTGATATCACACCTTATTCATCCTTTGCCTTGGAAAGGCTTAGGATGGATTTCCTTCACGTCGGCAGGAC
The DNA here is from genome assembly GCA_035772735.1 of Datura wrightii. Lineage (NCBI taxonomy): Eukaryota > Viridiplantae > Streptophyta > Magnoliopsida > Solanales > Solanaceae > Datura > Datura wrightii. The sequence goes on from JASDFA010000006.1 coordinate 132,095,253, forward strand.
GTGGGACCATCATGCTCTCATACATGATGGTTTTCGATTATGACGTGTCTCCCATTGTTCCTCATGATTTCAGTTGCTTATGTTATGACTCCTGATATCATGTTTTACAGCAGGTTTGACCCAATGATCAGTTTATGGTATTTTAATTATAATTTCAAGTACGACACGTCATATGATCTATTTTTAAATCTTGGGACATTATATTTAGTTATGACAACCAGCTAATGATTATGTATATCTTAGATACAACTTTTAGCATGCAGTCCTTACTCTCATGATCTTTTGATTTATATGAATGAATTTATCTAATGTTTTACTTCGCATGCTTTACGTACCTTACATACTCGATACATTTTAAGTACCAACCTCATACTCTATGCTGTATCATCTCATGATATAGGTTCGGGTGATCTAGCTTAGTCTCGTCGATAGCTTGCTCCCATATAAGTCCAGTTCAGCCCCTGCTTTTGGTGAGTCCTCATCATCCAAGGACATCTATCAGTTTAGACTTGTTATTTTAGTTTAGTTTCATACTTGGAGTTAGCTGGGGGCTTGTCCCAGTATTACATCAGATAGTAGAGGCTTTTCAGACATAGACTAGTATGTTTAGCTTTGAGATTCAGCATTGTGATGTTATCGCTTGATATACGCTTTATGATATTCAGTCTTCTGCTTATTTATGTTCATGTTGTTTTATGATTGATTATACCTTTAAATCATGCTATGAATGTATCATGGGTTAGCTTGGAGCCATTCGTGGTTCTAGATTCGGTGTCTCGATCCGGGATCCCAGCATGAGTTGTGACATATTGATGTGTCGTGACTTTACGACACATTCGACGCTTAAAACCAAGATAATATGCAAATTCAAAGTGTTTTTATGTAGATATAATGTGTTGTTAAGTGTTGAAAGAAAACAGGTCGGAAAGTGAAATGGGAAAAGTAAGGAAAAAACGGAACAAAATGCAGGCTGCTACCCAAGTCACGAATCGTCGTTCCAATGGATGACTTGTTCCTGGAGTTGTGGGAGGAGATTAAGTTTTGATGAGAAGAACCAGTTTATCTAACGAATTGATGGCACGGATTGTTACATATGGTAATGAGTCGTTATGACGGTCGTGAAGACTGCGAGGAATACGTCATGAAAAATTAAACAAGAATGTAACAAAGGATGCAACGATTTGTTGGGGGACTTGATGACTCGTCATGAGTTGCTAAGTTGATCCGTCAAGTGCACTGTAGTTTTGTGTGATTAGGCGCCATAAGGGACCTAAGGACTCGTGACCTGACTTGACAAGCCATTACGTGACTCATTTTCATTACTGGACAAGTTGTCGAGGATGAATCAATTTCATTGGCTTTGGCCCATTGCCACTGCCAACCTGGATTCTGTTTTTAGTTAGGAAAGGTTTTGTTTGGAACTATAAATACATTATTTAGGTTTATTTTTGAAGTACAGTTTATTTTACGACTTTTCACGTGGATTTTGGTAGTTGTTAACGATCATTCATGGTTAAAGAAACAAAGCTTGTAATTTTGTTCTTGATTTTGAGGATTAAAGCAACGTTGAAATTTTGTTCATCGGTTTTTGTGATTTATTCATTTCAAGTGGTTTTCTGATATGAATATTTGTAAATTGCAATTATGATTTCTTCTACATTTTGTGATTGTAATCATATAAGCATGAGTAGCTAAACCCATAACTAGGGTTGTGTGAACCATGATGAATTAACACACATAGGTAAAAATACTTAATGAATCTTGAACGGGGTTTAAGCATGTATTATTTTTCCCTTCATTTCGCTTCTTAATGGTTGCAAATATTGGAAATTTCCTTATTCTTACTCACCGGATCAAGGGAATAATGAATCGAAAAAGGGATTAACAACAGAGATTTGAGGCTATCAACCCTCATCTAATAGCTTGACCTTTACCAGGAATAGCTAATCCTATTTTAAGGGTAAGGGTTAGTTAAGCATACACCCGTATATGGATCAAGTTGTGCGGTGATAATCATCTAGATAGGGGAAAAACCATTTAGGTGAATTTAACTTACCAATATTGCATGCTAAACACCGAAATAGATCACTAGTATAAACGTCTTGTGGTTATGCAGTCATGGGGAACACAATCCTAGTCATTTTGTTGATTGAATACAACCGAAATTGATTTAAACATCTACTAGTCTCTACTCTTGTTTATTATTTTGTGTTTCAAACCATACCCCTTAGGAAATAAGAAAGCCAAAAGTATTAGCTAAACGCATTAACTAAAGTTCTCCTCATATTCCTCGTGGGATTCTATCACGCCCCGAACGGAGGCCCGGATAATAGACACCGGACAAGGGACTCCGAGAGACCCCGAGTCGACCCAAGGCGTTAGCATATGTCTAACTCAATATATATACTGAAGAATCAATCATATAAACTCACCGGAAGTCTGAATCAACATAACATTAGAATAATCATCCGAAGCAAAACAAATACATAAGTCTGAAAAGCCTCTAATCTGGACGAGTTGATGGGACAAGACGCCAACTAACTCAATAATACTGAAGCTGAAAATACATAAAGAATCTAAAAGTCTAGCCCTTGAAGGATGAGGACTCACCAATCAAGTAGGTGATAACTCTAACAACCGACTACAAATGGGGATGAGCCTGGGAGATGGGTCCTGTATGATAAAACGATACAACATATAAAGTATGCGGTCAGTACGTGAAATGTACCGAGTAAGCAAGGCATGTAAAACCGCTCAAATAAAGTAAATCATTTAAAACATTTCATAACATATCACAACTTTCAAATCTGAGAGGAGGGATTACATGCACTCTTTCTGAAATTATATTCCTTTCATAACATGACAAGGTATAGTTTCATAACATCATAACTGACTCGAATGACTCAAAGCTGAAATATGACATTTATAAGAAATCATATATACAATGGGATACTCGTTACTTAATCGACACACCACGATAGAGCTTACGTGGTCTCGACTACCACACTCAAGTGGACAGAGACATCCCAAACCTTGTCAGGGCTAAGGATGCTACCATGACATCGATATCAAGCTCACGGGCAATTAGGGCTAGGGATAGATCACAAGGGAGGTCCCAATAATATAATAGTATCAACCTATGTTAGTGCGTAGTTCTGGGGCATAGGGTGATCTCCCTTAGCCCGCTCGATGCTAGACTCTTCTCTCAAAACATGCAATGATCTACATTGTATATAATCAAGCTCAACATTGTTTATTGACGAAGCTCAACAATGGAATCATGCATAAACTCAACATCGTATGAAACAAAGCTCGACATTGCCATTTGAAAAAGCTCAATAATGAAACCTTGCATAGAACCGACATCATATGAAAATGAAGCTCAATAATAACATACATCTCAATTGTGAATTAATCCATACGAGAAGCTTTATTTCGAAACATAACACAAGCTCAAAGATAAGTGGAATCCTTTACTCCATAACCATGTGGTAATCTTACTTTAAGGATACTACAACATCATACTCGATATAAGGGCTTTGCAAAAAACATTATCCTACTTGGATCAACTCAATTCATTTTGAAAAAATATCATAATCATGGGTAGTTTTATAGACATGCTTTACATCACCAAATCTCATCATCATCATACATTCATCATCATGCTCTCCTTTCATGAACTTATTATCCATGGGCATTTAATTTCATAAATGAGAAAACAAAATTTTGATTGAAAACAATTTAAAATCTACCCAAGCTTCACAATTCATCAATAGAAACATAATCTAATCATACCCATGTATAGAAATTGAAGAATTATCAATTGGGTAAAAACCCCAATAACTTGACCATAGGAATTTCTCATAATTAGATAGAGATTGGGCATGGGTGTGGAAGGAATCACCCACTCATAACCCTACATACCTGGAAGGGATTGATTCCACCAAATCATTGATTACCAAAGAGGAAATCGGATGCAAACCTTGAATGCTAGCCTTGAATCACCTCTCAACCTGTCAAGCTTGCATGTATGTAATGAATGACATAGAATAGGATTTTCCCTCTTAAAGCCTACTAAAATGAGCCTTAAACGATGTAGTATAGGCCTCTAGGACTTTGGAATTATGAAAATGCCCTTACTGAAATCGCAGAAAATAACTGTGAGGTGGGCCTAACGGACGACCTTACGACTCGTCACTGGAGCCAACGACTCGTCTGGTTGCTCGTCAAGTACACTGTCTAGCCTGATGTCCTGACTCGTAACGACTGACAAAATGACCAGTTAAAGGTGACCACGACTCGTGGTCACTAGTCATCAGGTTCACTACCTCAACTTATCACTTCGCACTTATATCACCCCACGACTCACACTACGACTCGTTACCACACCCAACGAGTCGTTGTCAGCTTCGGTAGAGTGAACTGTCTTGCCTTCTTCCATTTCTCCTTCTCCCTTACCCCACAGCTAACCTAATGACTCGTGGTGTCTGACCACGAGTCGTTCCCACGCCCTTGGGGACCCCTTTTCCTCCAAAATTCCTAGCCCTTTCCTGGCCTCCCCGCGAGTCACCCGACGACTCATGGGTTGTCCTCACGAGTCGTTGGACAACTTGTCCTGTGCCTGCAACACCAGTTTTACATTTTCCCCATTTTGACTCTCGGGTCTAATCCTTGTGTTCTCGGGGCATTACAGATTCGACCCCAACCCTTGTTGGATTCTATATTTGGCATCAACTGCTTTATATCTCATTTACTATGTGTAATTTAGGCGACATCAAATTTTGGCGCCATTGTCCGGGAATATGACTTAGGATTTTGTTAATTGTGTTTGCTATACTGTTGGTCCTTATTTCCTTTTTATTTTTCTTTTGTTGTTTTTGTTCTTACAGGTCTTAGGTTCGTGCATGCCCAGTACAAGGAGCCAAGGAAAATCCCTGGTTCCAATTGATCATGAACTTTAACAAACACTGTGAAATTTGAGGAGAATGGCCAACTTGCAGGAGCAAGAGATAGTGGAACAGGCTATAGCCAAGATGTTGGCTTGGAACAAGCTCGGGCAAGAGATCGAGAGTTAGCAAGGATTGTTGAATAGCAATGCCTAGCTACTGAAACTGATTGAGCTAGAGGGAACAGAAGTCCAGATCAGTAGAGGCACCTGTATTTCGATGATGACAATGATGTTAATATTGACAAAGCCTGTGCCACTGGAGCTATTTTCCCTGCCCCTTTATCCTATTGAGGAAAAGTTTGACATTACCAGTGCTATGATCCAATTGCTCAACATGAAGGGGATATTTTTGGGTCATGCAACTGATGATGCACACCCTCACTTGACTAATTTCATCGGTATCTACAAAGCATACAAACAACCGGGAATGAGTCAGGATGCGATATGGCTAAGGTTATTTCACTTTTCATTAGAGAGTGATGCAACACTCTGGTTGGCTGAACTACCCAACGATTCTATCACTACATGGAGGGAGTTGAAAAGAGCTTTTCTTGAAAGGTTCTCCTACCTTCTAGAGTTTTGCAGATGAAAGATCAGATATACAACTTCAGGTAATTAAAATCTGAGGTACTTCATGAGACATTGTTGTGGTTCAACAAGAAGCTCAAAAAGGTGCCCAATCACAGGATCCGAGATGATACATTATTGGAGATCTTCAACAAATACACTTACTTGAATGCTGCTTCGACTTGCAATCAGAACTAGGATTGGGATTTGGGATTCTTGATGTAATCTGAGTACGAACTTTCTCAATCGATCTTTAATTTTGAGTTACGGGTGTAAGAGAGTCATGAGTTATAGTTTTGATTTTGTTATGAGTGTGTGGGAGAAGGGTATGATTTGTTTGAGTTTAAATAGATTATAGGGCAGATTTGGAAACCTGGGCCGAGTCGGGTGATTTTAAAATTTTTAACCCATCACGACTTGTACCACGAGTCATTGCAAGGCCCTACGACTCGTCCCTTGGACCCATAACAGAGAGATTTACAAACTGACATGTGGACCTACGAGCACATCTTACGACTCGTGTTATGGGGTATGATTCGTACAATGACTCGTAGATATTTCATACATTAAGGTCCATGCTTGAATAATTCATAACCACAGTGAGTACTACAACCCGTACAATGAAGTTAAGAGTCATAGGACCAACCCTACCCTGAACTCATGCACTAAAACACATCTCTGCTTCTCACCACGACTCGCACAACCGCCCGTACAATCCTCTTATGAGTCATACTGAGAATCATAGAACCTTCCAGTTCAGCAATTCTTCTACCACCTCTTGTTGTTTCCCCTACACACTAAACTTACATAAATTAATCAACTTGGGTTTCCTCCCATGAAACGCTTAATTTAACATCGCGGCACGATGCAGGTGGTTCGGTTACTCAGAGTTCACCAGAGCACCTCTTGGGTTGCCTCCGAAGAAGTGTCTGATTTAACATTACGGCACGACATAAGTCTTTTTACTACTCAGAGTTCGTCAAGGAACTTGGGTTCATCCTCTATTGTTGAGACAACTCTGTACTCCTTCAGTGCCTCCATTGACCGGTAGACATTGAAGGTGACCTTTTCTATATTAAGTTTGAACGTCAACTGGCCAACCTCCACACCTACTAATGCTCTCCCAATGGCAAGGAATGGTCACCCTAAAATAATAGGAACCTCAAAATCAACATCTCAATAAAGGATCACGAATTCCACTGGAAATATGAATATTTCTACTTTAACAAGCACATTGTAAAGGATTCCCACAAACTTCTTCACAGTTTTGTTGGATATCAATAGCCGCATAATAGTCTTTTTGGGTGCTCCCAAGCCCAACTGCTTAAACACAACTAATGACATCAAATTGATGCTTGCTCCCAAATTGCATAGTGCCCTCGTGATCTTAACATCGCCAATCGTACATGGAATAGGGAAGCCACCTAGATCTTCCTTCTTCTGAGAAAGGACCCCTTAAGCTATAGCACTACAATGATGCACATTATCCACAAGCTCATAGCACATGGACGTTTTGTTCGTGACAAGTTCCTTCATAAACTTGGCATATCCCGGCATCTGTTCCAATGCCTCAACCAATGGTATGTTTACAAACAACTATTTGAGCATTGACAGGAATTTTTTAAACTTACCATTCTCTACCTTCTCCTTCATTCTTTGAGGGAACGGTGGTGGTGGTCATAGAATAGCCTCGTAAATTTGTGTAGCTCCTTGCTTCTCCCTTTGTTCAGCTTCAAGCCCTTTTTCAACACTTGGAGCCTTGGTCAACTCAGCATCCTCATTGTGCTCCTTCTCAACAACATCTTCTTCATCGTCAATCACGCTTCCTTTCTTGCTTTCAACTACAATCAGCAAAGGGGGATAAACCATGGTCTTTCCACTTCTAGTCATCACATACATGTAGTGACCATCATTCTTTCGATTCTAGATTGTTTTGCTATGTAGTTTACCCTTTTGCCTAGCATTCATGGATTCTGACAATTGCCCTAGCTTCTGTTTGATCTGCTTAATAGCCATAGCATGTGACTCCACTCTCTTACCCATGCTCGATATATCACTACAGAAGTCTTTCAGGTGATCATATGTGGATCTCACCTTCTTTAGCATCTCTACCATCATGCTCTCCAACTTTGACTGTCTAGCCTCCCTCTCACATGCATTCGGAGGCACGTACAATCCTGCTCGATCATTGCGGTAACCATCATTTCTTCCCCAATCTCCCTCACGATCACGACCTCAACTTCTATCTCTATACCCATTTCAATTGTAATTGGCACTGTATTGGTTCTGACCTAGTTTTCCAGAGCCTTGGCGCCAAGTTTCTTGTCTAGACCCTTGGGCGTTGGCTCGGAAACCCGCCACCTGGTTGTCTAAGAAGTTTTCCTCCTCCTCGAAATTTGAGTGGTCAGGCCTTGGCTCCAGTCCCTCTATCTCCCAATGCATTAAATGTTCTGGCTCCCGCTCCCATGATATGCTTAGTGATAAAGTCAAATGATGTGCGCATATGAGCCAATTCCTAGTCACGTTCTTCTTCCTTCCTTCATTGGTCTGCGGTCAAACAAACAACATATGTACTAGCTACTATTTCTGCTACTCGGGTGTGTCATGCTCTATTTGTTTTGATCACTCTGTCTAGAATAGTGGCAGCTTGCTCCCAGATATGGCTCATTAGTGCTTCTCGCACCATTATTTCTTCTACTTCTTTTGTATGGTTATTCAATGATCAATAGAAAATCTCCAACAAACTACCGTTAGGAATTTTGTGGTTCGGGCACTTTGTCAACTTCTTCTTAAACCTCAACTAGGTTTCACGAAGTGCCTTAGTATTCAGTTGTCGGAAATTATAGATTTCGTCTTTAAGCTACAGCATCCTTGAGGGTGGAAAGAATCTCTCTAGAAAATCTTTCTTGAGCTCCCTCCAGTTGTTAATGGAGTCGTTGGGCAACTTCGATAACCTTAAAGTGGCATCCCCAGATGGAGAGAAGGGGAAGAGTCTTAGCCTTACATTATCCCGGCTGACTCCGGGCAACCTATATGCCTTGCATATTCCCACAAATTTCATCAAGTGCAGATTGGCATCATCAGCTGCATGACCATTAAGCACCCCTTTCATGTTCAATAGTTGAATCATAGTGCTAGTGATGCCAAATTTTTCCCTAGCAGGTAATTATGGTGGTACAATAGCTCCAGTTGACCCGATTTCATAAATATCTGGGGTCGTCCTCAATGAAGAATTGAGGGACATGTATTTTACCTTTGTTGCTCCTTCCATGGTGACAAGCATTAACAACCTCACCTTGAGCATCCTCCATATCCTAAGTGCAGCTTGCTGAGCTAGCTTGGCTTGCCTTGTTTCTTCAACAATATGGGCATCTCTATTCTCTTGGTTCTCCATTCTTCAAAGTGTACATTCGAGTTTGAGATCCAAAAGAATCAGGGGATTTGCACTCTGACTAGTACTTGGGATTCATCAAGTGACAACCTATGGATATCCAAAAATAAAAAGAAAACATAATTCACGAAATAACAACCAAAACTCAAATACAAGCAATTAATCTAATCTTAGTCATATTCCCCGGCAACGGTGCAACTTTTTGATAATACTCAACCTCACACTTTCTGGTAAACTATGAGGAAGACTTTCTCAATAAAGAACCCAACAAAGAGGTTAGGGTTGATCTTGGGGAGATATATATGCCCAAGTGATACTCAAAAGTATCCTTTTCGCCTTGTTTATCTAGCAATGTGTATACGTTTTCATGTAATTGGTAATAAAATGTGAATTTATACTAACCAACATGATTAGCATTGTTTGGTAGGTAAAATGTGATTTCAGGAAGCTAAAATGCATGTTGGATGATATCGGAGTTGGACTTGGAATCGAGCAAGGAAAAAGGCATAGGACTGCACGAATTAAAGGGGCTCCGCGATGGAGCCGTGTCACGCTGCCATCGCGGAGGCATTCTGCCTGGAGGGTGAAAATTCATCAATTTCCAGTGGAGGTTCACATCTGCTCCGTGGCACGGTGGCTAGCCTCTGCGTTGCACGCCGTGCCACGTTGGTGATTGATTTCCCGTACCCCCAATTCCAGTGAGGGTCCGCGTTCACGGCGTGTCACGGAGGCAGTGCTCCGCGATGCACTCCGTGACACGTTGCTCATTATTCCGGGAAAAATTCCCACTAGTATAAATAGAACACTTAAGTGTATTTTTCATAATTCAGACTTGGTGGAGCAAGGACGTGGGTTACAGGAAGTTGAGGGAGGAAAAGTTCAGGGTTTTTTCTCTCTTTCTTTCTTCTCTAATTCAATTGTTTGTATGATTAACACTTGTTTTAGGATGATTAATCCACAAATGAGTGGCTAATTCCCTTCCTTGCTGAGGTTGTGAACACTTGTGATGAATTTTGATTATTGATTATATGGTTTTTCATCTTTTTCTTCCATGTTGTTCTATTAATTCTTGTTCTTACTGCATTGGTGTGTGGCCTACATTAATGTACATCTAAAAAGTCCGATTTCACTCGAGAGAGCACGAAATTGGAAAGTTGTGAATTAATAGGATATTGTTCTTTACTTGATTTGGGAAAATTGAGTTTTGATGTGCTTCCCTGATAGAAATATACTTGAAAGCCGTATTAGTCAATTTAGGAACCGGAATTGTATGGCTAGAACATGAATTGCATTTGATCACAGAAATGTAGACGGATGGTTCATGATTCTTAAGTGAGATTAAATACGAGAGTTTTAATCTCTTGGCAATTGTTCTTGGCTAGCAACTGGAAGAAAAGATTAACCAATTTATGATGATAATCAGTTTCATTACATGTTCTTTAACCTCGGCATGCTTTTATCCATAGTCCAAATTCAAAGTAGATAATTGTTTGTAGTTTAGTATAAAATTTATAAAACAAATTATTCAATTTTTGGTTATTTAGTTGTCAGCATATTTAGAAGTAAAAATATAGTATACTTGAGCAGATTGCACTTATCCCAAGTCTCTGTGGGATCGATACTTGGCTTACTAAAGCCACTTACTACTTGTTCGACCACGTGCACTTGCATTTCGGTTTTATAACCCCAACAAACGCACCGACCAAGTTTTTGGCGCCGTTGTCGGGGACTTGGCAATTGGTGAATTTGTTTTAAGTGTTAATTTTACTGTATTTTTTTTCTTAAGTCTTGACAACTTGGTCTTAGCCTGTATTTTGCAGACTTACTTGCTGTGAACACTGGCAAGAGACAAAGAGCTGGTGGAATCTTATAGAGCCTGAACGTATATTTCACAGTAAACGGAGAGAAGCTCTACAAAGGAAGCTGCAGTTGCTCAGACAGACCATTATGGAGCAGCAAAATCCACTAGTAGTAAGGGCAGTGTTAGTGCCCGAAGAAGCAGCAGCAAGGCCGGTTCGCGAGGTGGCAATCCCTCATGCCAATAATGTTACATCCAGTATCCGCAAACCAGAGCCTGTAGGGAGATTTGAACTCAAGAAGAATATGGTGCAATTGTTGCACACAAGCGGGCAATTAACCGGTCTCCCTAATGAAGACCCACAACAGCATCTCCAAAACTTTTTGGAGATAAGTGACACTTACATACCCGCTGGAGTGTCACCTGATTATGTTCGGCTTACATTATTTCCGTTCTCATTACTCGGAATAGCCAAGAGGTGGTTGAAAGTTGAGCCAACAAATTCTATTTCAACGTGGGATGATCTTGCATGAAAGTTCTTGATAAGGTTTTTTCCCTTTGGCAAAACAGCAAGACTTAGAAGTCAAATTCTGAGTTTCAAACAGAGGGAGGGAGAAAATTTATATCAAGCCTGGGAGAGATTTAAATCAATGTTGCGGGACTGTCCTCCTCATCATCATTCCAATGACGTGTTGGTGCACACATTTATTGAGGGTTTGGAACCCAACACCAAAATATTGCTAAATTCAGCAGCTGGAGGGCAAGCGCTGGAAAAGACTTATGAGGAGCCGTACACCTTGCTAAACCGGATTTCACAGGGCAATCCACAATGGAATGCTGATTCATCACGAGGTGGAACAGGGAAAGCAGTAGGAGTGCTTGAAGTGGATGGATTTACAGCTATCGCTGCACAGATAGCTGCCTTGCAAAATCAATTGAACAACCACTTCAGCAACATGACTTTGAACCAGCCTTCAGCTCCAGTTAATGCAGTCCAGCAATTGTGGTGTGAAGTGTGTGGAAGCAGTGAGCACTCAACCGAGTGCTGTGGAGCAAATCCTGACTCAGTAAACTTTGTGGGTAATGCACAAAGAAATCACCAGCAGTATGGTAGTAGCTACAATTCAAATTGGAGGAATCATCCTAACTTCTCATGGGGTAGCAACAACCATCAAGGCCAAAGTGCGGGTCAGGGTATGCAAAGGAATCAAGGAGGGCAACAGAACTACCAATCTCAATTCAGAAATAACAATGCACCTCCTCCACCACTATCACCCAGCATTGAGGAGATGTTCAAGACCATGATCGCTAACCAAGCGCAATTCCAGGATGACTATGTTAAATTGGCAGCCGAAGTGAAAAATAACCAGTTAGCGACCAAGGCTCTTGAGTATCAATTTGGGCAATTTGCTAGTGCCCAAAATACAAGGCCGAGAGGAGGACTGCCGAGCGACACGAATCCAAATCCGAAGCAGGTAAATGCAGTGACCACAAGAAGTGGTTTGCAGCTGAAGGAGGTGGAACCAGAAAGACCACCTCAACACTCGGGAGCAGCAGAAGTTGAGGGGGAGAAAAGTTCGGAAAGGGGGAAGACCAAAGAAGCTGAATCAGAAAGACCTCCACCCCCGTTCCCTCAACGACTCAAGAAACACAAGGAGGAGGTATGTTTCAAGAAATTCATGGAGGTGCTTAAATAGGTACATGTTAACTTACCTCTTTTAGATGTCTTACAGGGAGTGCCGAAATATGCCAAGTACATAAAGGACATCGTGGCCAAAAAAAGTTGTTTGACTGAGTATGCCACGGTGCCTTTAACGGAGGAGTGCACTTCCCGGATCCAAAACAGATTGCCCACGAAGTTAAAAGACCCTGGGAGTTTTACTATCCAGCTTACTATTGGGCAGAGCATCCGAGCTCGTGGATTGTGTGACCTGGGAGCGAACAAAAATCTGATGCCATCTTCGGTATTCAGAAAGTTGGGTCTAGGGAGTCCTAGACCTACAACCGTAATCTTGTAGTTGGCGGATCGATCCTTAGCTAGGTCGGATGGCATTGTTGAGGATGTTCTAGTGCAAGTTGGCTCCCTAATTTTCCCGGTAGATTTTATTGTTCTGGATTTTGAACCAGACGCTGAAGTCCCATTTATTTTGGGACGACCCTTCTTGGCAACCGGGAAAGCATTAATTGACGTAGCTATGGGAAACTCACAATGCGAGCACACGATAAGGTAGAGGTGTTCGATGTGTATAAAGCACCCAAGCTCCCGATGGTGCATGAAGAACTCTCGGTGATCAATGTGATTGATCATGGTAATGTTAAGCAGCCAAAGCATTCCCGAGAGTTAATGGGAAGACCACCGGATAGGTGTAAGCATTACTGGGGGGAGGACAGTGATCGAGAGAAATCTTCTATCACCCTAGCGAACAATTGAGCTTAAATGGCATCGAGCTGCGACGGTAAACCAGGCACTGCACGGGAGGCAACCCGTGAAATTTTTTTCTTTCATTGTGTAAAGTGTAAATAGATTTTACTTTTTCTTTTTCTTGATTTATTACAAAATTTTTCATTTTAGTTAGTATTTTTTATTGTTAGTTAGGTGAAACCTATTATTCTAACCAATTTTATTTAGTGAGATGATTTTCAGGTCAAACGGAAGAAAATGTGCACGGAATCGTGAAGGAAAAGGCGAGGTATTAAAAATTAATAAAATATAGAAGACAGTGAGCTGGGGCGATAGCTCCGTGTCACGGAGGAGGACCTCCGCGTTACCCTCTGTGACACGTAGAGGTATAACCCGAAAATTTTAAAATTTCCAGAAAGCTATCGCGATGGCTCTGTGTCATGGAGGCGGTGCACCACGATGCACTCCGTGACACGTTGTCGTGTAAACTGTGATGGGTCACACCAGGTTGCTGGGTGACCCGCATGTTTTCTACCTTTTAAACCCCGAAAACTCCCCTTTTCCCCTCATTTTCGATTTCCTCCTCGACCAAACATCCCAAAACCCCTCTCCCACCAACGTGCCACGGCTTAAGGCAACAAATTACCGAGTTTTCTTCGATTCTTCAACGTTAAGGTATGTTTTTCGATTCTCTCTCAAGTTTTTGTTGATTTTATTCGAAATTAAGCATGGGAGGTGAGATAAATCGCCCTAAGTCGAAATTAAGCATGAATTCGAGTTAATTGTTGATTGATAAATGTTCGGAATATCGTTTTGATTGTTTGAACTTGTTGATTGCATAAATTATTCGAATTTGATGGAAGAAATCAATTCTAGGGCTTGTTGTTGAATTTGAAGTTGGTAATGTGTTGAATTCATGAATTGTATGGCGGGTTGTACGTGTTGAATGAGATGAGTCGTTGTATAAATTGTTTGAATGTTAATAGCCGACGAATTCTCGGGTTTGGGGGAAATGTTGAAAATTGTTTGTATTTGGTTGGTTGGATAGGTTAATGTATGTAAATTTTTGTTGTTGTTTTTGTTTCGTTGTTTTTCTTTGCTAAGTGCGATGGTTAAAATATTTGCGATGGTAGGAATTGTGATTAGCTGTACGAAGTCTGAGTAGTACGCAAAAGTTATACCGTCGAATTTTTTTTTTAAACGCACTAAGCATGATTGTATAGCTGGTTGTTTTGTGTAAATAAAGTTATACTTGTCGTATGGTTATAACTGTAGCTAAGGACTAAGTGTGGGGAAATTTAGCGTAACCCGACCTTAACCGAAGTTAATATTTATTTAGCTTAACATTGAGCCTGTTTACTTGGGTTGACAGGTAAAAATGGCAAGCCGACAAGATAAAGGGAAGGGTGCATCAACTTCAGGCACTGGAAGAAAGCGACTTAGACTGGGCACAGCAGTCCCAGCTGCACCAGCAGTTCCACGTGGCCAGCGCCGCCAATACGGAAAGAGATGGGTGACTGACGAGGGGAAAAAGTGGTACGCAAAGCATAAAGAGAACAAATATTTCCCCGAGGAGCATATAGCACGGGAGCCATTAGCACAGGAGTTCCCCAGAATGGTTCACCGGATCGAGGCAGCTGGGCTCGGTTTCATATTTCAGGAGCCCAAAGAATGCAACCTGCACCTGGTCCAGGAGTTCTATGCAAACTGGAACCCATCAATAAGAAGTCACACCATCAAAATCATAGGGCAGATAGTCACTCTGGAACCCCACCAACTCAATGCCATCATTGGAGCGCGGGACACAGACGCCCACGTCCTTAGAGAGTTGCACATTACCCCACCGTATGCCGACATCAGACGCATACTGTGTGGGGCCCGATCTACAGCTAGATGGAGCAGACACAAAGAAAGGGGCTACCACCAGACTCTGCCATATTTTCAAATGAATAGGGAATCCCGAATCTGGCTGAAGATAGTCTGCTCGTGCTTAATCCCGGGGGTACACATGACTGATGTGACCCGAGACCGTGTTTGCCTGGTGTACGCCCTGATGAAAGGGCTGGAGATAAATGTAGGGGCGGTCATTATATCCTCCACGAAGAGAGCCCGATTGCACCAGGGCCACAGGTATGATTTCGGTGGACTACTCACCACCTTTCTCAGACGCAGCTAGATTACCCGTTTGGCGAAAACGCCAGGGCTCTATGCCGAGTGGGGCCAACCTTTGTAGAGCCCACTGACGATGATGTCCCCACTGATGAGGAGACACGTCGGGAGGACTCCGATGTGGAGTCTGATGACGACGACGGAGGCGACTCGGACATGGGAGATGAGGCGGCAGCACCTGATGAAGAAGTGGAATACTTTGACTGATCAGGGAGTTCCACCACCCGATTTTGTGCTATTTAATTTTTGTGAACACTGGGGACAGTGTTCGGTTTAAGTGTGGGGTGGGAGTAGTTAGGTGCTGGGTTGGGCTGTTTTGTTTGTATGTTCTCCTCTGTATTTTTGTATGTTGTGTGTCCCCATGTTTTTGAATTTTCAAATTGTTCTATATTTGTAAGTATTTGTGAAATTGTTGTGTGTTGTTGAATGGTTGCTAGCTGATTCTGATTCTGTAAATATTTTGTTTATCGAAATGATCGATAATTTTTTAAAAAAATTTCTTTAAAATATTTTGTACATAAATTTTTCTTTTGCTATCGAAATGATCGATGTTTTGCAAATTTTTCAACTTTTTTAATTTTGGGTTTCTCGGCGTTTGTTTTCGGTTCTTTTACCGAGAATGGTCCCATTGAACTGACGTCTTAAGTAGTGATTGTTCCCTATGATGGATGGATGACGACCGTCTTAAGGGAAATGTAGTCGGTAGGAGTTGTTTTTTTTTCTTCCAATTATTTTTCATTTTTCTTTGGTGGATTGCATCCCGAAACCTATATTTACTATATGGTTGCGAAATTTTGGTTGCATGTTGTACCTGATATTCAAAATGCAAAGGCGATTCATATGAAAGCATGCAATCTTGTAAATATGTTGAGATACCTAGGCTGTAGAGTTTGATTCGGTGTGATTGAGGCTTAATGTTTGAATTCATGTAATTAGCTGATTGAAGAGTCTGTGAATACATCTAGAATCGAGCATGTGCATAAAGTGTGAAGTGAGCTATTGTTATTCCATGCTATTGTGAAGTGTCTAGAACTTACCTGGTGTATGTACAAAACGAAATGAAGGAGGTGTATTGTTGGAAAGGATGTAGGCATTTCATTGTTTTAACCGAGAGTTTCTAATTTTCTAGTCATACTCCCCCTTTTTGTGATTGTATACGCTAGTCAGCCCTTTGAGCCTTTAGCCTATTATTTCTTTCTTTTGTCCAAAAAGTATAAACCGAGCTTAGGTCCTTCTTTTCATTAGCCGTAAAGTCTATACAAAACTCTTAAGCGCTTAAGAAGAGAAAATAAATTTCCCAAAGTGTCAAAGAGTGAAAATGGTGAAAAGAAAAAGAAAAGCAGAGTGAGGGAAGAAAAGAAAAGGTTGAAGGTGCACTTGCTATGAATAAATGATAATGAAGGTGCATAAAGAACCGTTGTTCTTGTGTCAAGTGTGCTGAATGAAATGGGGCATACTAAAGTAAATCATCAAGAATGGGATGATGAAAAAAAGAAAAGAGAGAAACAATGTCCATGAGTTGATGGGAATGTGTTGAAAAGGAACTTAAGGATGCTATTGATTATTATTGGCTAATTCAATAAATACTAGTTCCATAGCTTCCATTACAACCCATTAAAGTCCTACTTGATCTTACATTGCATTTCTTTATATTAGTGGAGTAATACACTAAGGGCAAGCTTATGGGTCATGACATGATGCATGGGAATTCTTTTGGGAGAGAGAGTGAAATTGTTTTACATGCCCCTACTTGAATGTTTGTGTGTCACATGAGCAAAAAGGGGAAGATTCTCTTGAGTTGTGAGGGCACATGCTTGAGGAAAGACTGATTTTCGTGTCGAATATCTTGATTAGCTGATTTGCATGAGTTTGCCGATATCGAGAGTCGATTCTTAAAGTCTAGGAAGTCTTAATGTATTGAAGGTCATTGCATTGTTAAGACCACACATTGTTAAGACTGGATGTTGGCGCTAAATATGGAAAATTCCCTACTGTACCTACGACCCGTAGTAGGATTGTATGGGTTGTACCTACTTCTCGTACTTCCTTGGCTGCTTCAGATTTGTCTAAGTGTTCGAAGGCTAGAACAACTTGTACCATAGTCCTACGAGTCGTACGCTGCATATTTGGTTTGGCCCTGAGAACTCTAACATCTTCTGAAGTTTTCCACGAGTGTTGTGGTACGCCTCATACCTTCTGGTGAGAGCGCAAGTGTACGGGTCGTACAAGTAATATAGTGGCTCTTTTTAAGAACCGACATATCGAACCCATAGGGACTAGACCCATTCCGCTAACTATCGAGTTAAAGTGTGATATAAACTTTCGCACGTGTTGATTATAGAAGTTTTCGAGAAGGTTTTATTAAGTCTAATTTTGGTCAACGAAATATTCTGAAATTCACTCTAGGAGCAACATAGAGTTAAAACTAGATAATCATGCACTATTACGATTCGCAATGGCTTAAGTATGAAACTATTAATTGTCGTCTCACATAATTATAATTTCATCTTAATGGCCTTTCGAGCCTCTAAACACGACAAACTAGCCTCACTGCAACATTGTGAGCGAGGATGCTAATTCTAGTTCGTGGGCAATTAATTACGTGGATGTGGTTTACGTGGAAATGATTAGCGATTCTCGTACACCTAATCATTCGACTCAACTTAGCTTCACAACTAATCCTTCGAGTGGTGATGTGATAATTCTAAGTTGGTGCCTAGCTCATCCCATTTTATCAACCAAGAAAGGTGTTAGGTATATTTCTATCCTAACACAAATTATATCGTGAGATACAATCATGCTGCTTACATTCTCATGTTCTGACCTAGGTAAATGCTTTCTCAAGCAAATGCCTAAGTTAATGTGTAAGTTTTCATGGTGATCAATCATAAAAACAACCAATAATTCCGAATGCAAGACAAAACAACAATCAATAACTTAAATCCAACACAAATTCGTAAAAACACAATCATAACTCATGGCTTCAACCCAAGAGGAAAGGTTCTAGCCATTCATGTTCGTAAAATTACAAGAAAACATTAATAAAGTAACATACTTACAAGAATTGGTAGAAGAGAAGGGAATTTGACAAACCCTAGATGAGTTCTCCCACTTCTCCCTTCACGCCTAGGTGGTTTTCCAGAATAAAATCGTGACATAATGATTTTAGGAGCTAAGGGACCATTTATAGTAAATGAGAATTTTGCAAAATTAAGCCTGTCGTGGAATGGCTCCATGTCACAGAGTGTATCACGGAGCACTGCCACCGTGACATGGAGGTAATGTGGAGGCACACTGGAAATTGCCTCTGGATGCCAAGATGCCGAGTGTCACCGCGCAAGCAAGCGTGACACGCTGCTCATGCAGAGCGATGGCATTGTGCTTGCGCGCAGCTCGCTTGGCGTGGCACGGTGCTGGCGCGCAGATCGCCTGCCTGCTTGCTGCCTTCTCTCGCACCTGGTATGGGCGTGGCATGGCGCTGGGCGTGGCACACGCACAGCGTGGCACGCTGCCTGGCGTGGTCAGCCTTGCCAAGGCATGCTTCTTGCCGACTTTCGCAAATTGCTCCCGACTCCATTCCTCTACTTCACCAACCTATAAATTAGCTCCTCAAATTCATGTAAACCTACAAAACAAGAACTAATCATGTTGGTTAGTACATATATTCACATTTATATAAAATCACATGAAAATGTATATAATTAATTAGCTAACCAAGACTAAATTAAGTTATAGAGAATCACTCGGGCATGCTATTTTTCCCGAGATCACCTTCCTCCTAAGATTTGTACTGCTTGTTGTGTCTAAATTTCTTCTAAGTCTTAAAGAATTACTTGAAGTTCACCAATGCTCATGGTACGGGTCTTATGTGAATGCTACGATCCGTGAGTCCATCTGTACCAAGAGACTAGCTTTGTGTAAATTTCTCTGAATAATTCCACGACTCAGTTATGGCTCATACCATCTTGGTACGGCTCGTACTAAGAGTTGTATATTTCCTTACTCTTATTCTAGCCTTCTGACTTTCATCACGGTTCTCAATGCGACTCGTACAATCAAGGTGTGACTCGTACTGAGACTTGTACTTGGCTGATTTTCTCAAATTTTTAAGCCTCTTTTGCACATTTTTGCTCCAACACCTATTTTCCTGAAATCAAAGTAAAAGTGTCTTGTATCCATATAATACCTAATTCCATGCTATTATCTCAATTTTAAACATTGAAAGTGTTGTAAACTCACAGCACATCAGTCCACACCATGAGTCATGGTGAGTGGGTATGACTCATGGTCATGAGCCATGGTTCATATCTGTAGACGAAAGCTTGGGTTGACGAGTCATAGTACGACTTGTTGGTCCTTATAAGGGGTCGTGGTTTGGAGTCGTGGGTTGGAGGATTAGAGGTGGGGCAAAGACTGCCCACTGACCACGAGTCACAAGAGAACTCGTGGTGTGCAGGAATGAGTCATAGTGAGCACTCGTGGTATGATCCAGAGAACTAGAACTTTTTGACTGGCCAACCAGGAAAGGAAACCACGAGTCGTGGTAAGGTGGTACGACTGACAGTCAGGATTTTTAATACGTGTTTCCAGGGGTATTTTTGGAATTTACCAATGTCCTAATTCTTTAATAACGTTGTATTGAGCCCTGAAATGAGTATTTTAAGAGGGTTTATCCTATCCTAATTCATTAGGCTCCCATGCATGCATTGTATTGAATTTCTCTTCAAATATCAATCTAGAATTCTCCTCAAATTTATCCCCAATTCTCTTGCGCTCTCAAGACTAGTTGGGAAATTAGATTTCCTAGGTACGTAGGACTATAAATGGAGTATTATTCCACCCTCACGCCCAAAATTCTTCTCTAATTCATGAATTCAAGTTGTTAATCAAGTGTATTGATTCCTAGGGTTTTAACCTAATTATATGAAACTACCTAGGCTATGTCTATGGTTCTAATCCTCTCATGTTCTAATGTATGTTTTAAGTCTAATGGGCAGATTTTACACTCAATTTGTTGATAAATTCATGGTTGCAAGTTATTAGAAATAATTCCTTCTTATGCAAGATTTATGAAAATTCAAGCTTATGATCCATGATTTAAAGTACGATGAGTTATCTAGTACGCATGAATGGTTATGAACTCCAAACTTATGATTTCATGGTTTTGACTTATGAAGTCTTTTTCAAGTATGCATAATTTTATGATTTGGGCACGCCTATGCAAGTTAAGTATGTTTATTATGCTTTATCCAAGGCTAATAAGAGCAATTTATGATATGATTTGGAGTCAAGACTCCCAATGTTTAGATTCAAGCTATGTTTTGAGAATATGATTATATGAGCACTATGCATGTTTTGGGAGTAGTGTCTAGCACCGAGTAGGATTGGGGTTCCGAGGTTCGCCGGTCTCATAAACTATGCGCCAACATAGGTGTGTGTGTGTGTGTGTGTGTGTATGGGACCTCTCAAGAGAGTGTTTCCCCCGCCCAAAGGCACACTGTGATATCACACCTTATTTGTCCTTTGCCCTGGAAAGGCTTAGGATTTCTCTCCTTCACGTGGGTAGGACGTGGGATCATCATGCTCTCATACATGATGGTTTTCGATTATGACATGTCTCCCATTGTTCCTCATGATTTCAGTTGCTTATGTTATGACTCCTGATATCATGTTTTACAACAGGTTTGACCCAATGATCATTTTATGGTATTTTAATTATAATTTAAAGTATGACATGTCATATGATCTATTTTTAAATCTTGGGTCATTATATTTAGTTATGATAACCAGCTAATGATTATGTATATCTCAGATACAACTTTTAGCATGCAGTCCTTACTCTCATGATCTTTTGATTTATATGAATGAATTTATCTAATGTTTTACTAAGCATGTTTTACGTACCTTACATACTCGGTACATTTTAAGTACCAACCTCATACTCTATGTTGTATCATCTCATGATATAGGTTCGGGTGATCTAGCTTAGTCTCGCCGATAGCTTGCTCCCATATAAGTCCAGTTCAGCCCCTGCTTTTGGTGAGTCCTCATCATCCAACGACATCTATCAGTTTAGACTTGTTATGTTAGTTTAGTTTCATACTTGGAGTTAGCTGGGGGCTTGTCCCAGTATTGCATCAGATAGTAGAGGCTTTTCAGTCATAGACTAGTATGTTTAGCTTTGAGATTCAGCATTGTGATGTTATCGCTTGATATACGCTTTATGATATTCAGTCTTCTGCTTATTTATGTTCATGTTATTTTATGATAGATTATACCTTTAAATCATGCTATGAATGTACCATGGGTTAGCTTGGAGCCATTTGTGGTTCTAGATTCCGTGTCTCAATCCGGGATCCCAGCATAAGTCGTGACATATTGATGTGTCGTGACTTTACGACACTTTTGACGCTTAAAACCAAGAAAATATGCAAATTCAAAGTGTTTTTATGTAGATATAATGTGTTGTTGTTAAGTGTTTAAAGAAAACAGGTTCAGAAAGTGAAATGGGAAATGTAAGGAAAAAACGAAACAAAATGCAGGCTGCTATCCAAGTCACGAATCGTCGTTCCAATGGATGACTTGTTCCTGGAGTCGTGGGAGGAGATTAAGTTTTGATGAGAAGAACCAGTATATCTAACCAATTGAAGGCACGAATCGTTACATATGGTAATGAGTTGTTATGACGGTCGTGAAGACTGGGAGGAATACGTCATGAAAAATTAAACAAGAATGTAACGAAGGACGCAACGATTCGTTGGGAGAGTTGATGACTCGTCATGAGTTGCTAAGTTGATCCGTCAAGTGCACTAGAGTTTTGTGTGATTAGGCGCCATGAGGGACCTAACGACTCGTGACCTGACTTGACAAGTCATTAGGTGACTCGTTACCATGACTGGACAAGTTGTCAAGGATGAATCAATTTCACTGGCCACGACTCGTTAGGAGACCTAATGAGTCGTTATTTGGCCCATTGCCACTGCCAACCTGGATTCTGTTTTTAGTTAGGAAAGGTTTTGTTTACAACTATAAATACATTATTTAGGTTTATTTTTGAAGTATAGTTTATTTTACTACTTTTCACGTGGATTTTGGTAGTTGTTAACGATCATTCAATGTTCAAGAAACGAAGCTTGTAATTTTGTTCTTGATTTTGAGGATTAAAGCAACATTGAAGTTTTGTTCATCAGTTTTGGTGATTTATTCATTTCAAGTGGTTTTCTTATATGAATATTTGTAAATTGCAATTATGATTTCTTCTACATTGTGTGATTGTAATCATATAAGCATGAGTAGCTGAACCCATAACTAGGGCTGTGTCAACCATGATGAATTAACACACATAGGTAAAAATACTTAATGAATCTTGAATGGGGTTTAAGCATGTATTGTTTTCCCTTCATTTCGCTTCTTAACGGTTGCAAATGTTAGAAATTTCCTTATTCTTACTCAACGGATCAAGCGAGTAATGAATCGAAAAAGGGATTAACAATGGAGATTTGAGGCTATCAACCCTCATCTAATAGCTTGACCTTTTTCGGGAATAGCTAATCCTATTTTAAGAGTAAGGGTTAATTAAGCATACACCCGTATATGGACCAAGTTGTGCGGTGATAATCATCAAGATGGGGGAAAAACCATTTAGGTGAATTTAACTTACCAATATTGCATGCTAAACACCGGAATAGATCACTAGTATAAACGTCTTGTGGTTATGCAGTCATGGGAAACACAATCGTAGTCATTTTGTTTATTGAAAGACACTGAGGATACTATCATACTGACTGAGATTGAACTAG
This sequence comes from Datura wrightii, assembly GCA_035772735.1. Classification (NCBI taxonomy): domain Eukaryota; kingdom Viridiplantae; phylum Streptophyta; class Magnoliopsida; order Solanales; family Solanaceae; genus Datura; species Datura wrightii. The sequence goes on from JASDFA010000006.1 coordinate 132,118,326, forward strand.
CATTCAACTGAATGAGCATTTATCTAATAATAATTACATGGAATTTCCAATACTATTAGAGTCAAGCAACATTATGTCTATACAATTATGTAGGACCCCAGTTAGTATACTTATCGAATTAGGGCTAAAGTCATTTTTCAGGAAAACAAGTATCAACATGATTACTAGATAGGGAAATATAGCAACATATAATTTGAACAGCATTTCACATGATTTAATCAGAACATGACCGAAAAATTCCTCTGATTCGAAAATCTCAGGGCTTAGAACTGATAAGAAAATTTAGATAAATTTTGGGGAACAAGGGAACGTCAATTTCCAGGCTAAATTCTTACCTACCTGGTGTAGAAATCTCGGAGAAAACCCTTGGGAAGTTGAGAAGAAAAGTCGAATGCCCTAGCTTTGGTTTGTGCTTCCTGACTAAACATTTACATTCTGACTTTGAGAGAATCAGAGGAATGAAGAGGGAATGTCGTTCACCCCCTTTAATTCTCTCTAAAACGTACTCAAAATGACAGGGTTTAGAGATAAAAAGCTGGGAAGTTACTAAAATAATCCTAGGAGAAAATCTAGAAAACTACCCTGTCAGAGACCAATGGGTCACACAATGAGTCGTTGGTTGATACCATGACTCTTTGGGAGGAGTCGTCGGTCTTGGACTTAAATCTTGGGCTTACTGGAAACTGGCAAGGAGGGGGACCATGACTCGTTGGATGAACCAACAGGTCATTGGTACCTCCCGTGGTCACTGGAAGGGACTTGAACAAAACACTAGACCCCCTTCTCTAACGGGTGACACTATGACTCGTTGGTTGATCCAACGAGTCATTATCTATGGGAACCCATGAAGGATTTTGGGACTTCTCACCACCGGTGGACACAATGATTTGTTGTGTGATACAATGTGTTGTTGTTGCCACTCATTGTCACTAAAAGAGTTGGTTTAAAGTACCTAGTAGCCCCAACTAATGAGTCATGCCACGATTTATTATATCAAGTGACGACTCATCATTTGGCTTGTGAGTTCCTGGAAAGGGATTAACTGGGTTCGTAGCTGGGAATGCAACGAGTGTCAAGATGACTCATTACTCCTCATGACTGGTCGTTCCATGTCCCATAGATTTCTGAAGAACATTTGACAAGGCTGACCACGACATAGACAACGGGTCATTATTGCTGATAACGACTCACTGTCTCAATCATTCTAAGAAATTTTTTTGGTTTTCCCCTGTTTTTATTCATGCAATGTCTGAGTTTGGTATAGAAAAGTTTTGTGGTATTACAACAAACCAACAACACTGAACAATCTAATACACAGTAGTCTGAAAAGCCTCTAAACATACTATCAGCTGATAGGACAACACCCTTAACTAGCTCGCTGAGTAAGAAACTGAAAGTCATAAAAAAGGGATATAACAAAACTAATGTCCTCAGATGATGAGGACTCACCAAGGCTGAACACTGGACTAGATCGGAACATTACTGATGTTAGGGCTGAGTCTGATCACTCGCACCTATATCATAAGATGATATATCATAGAAGTATGCGGTCAGCACTTTGAATGTACTTAGTATGTAAGGAAAGTAAAACATGTCAGTAAATCAGTGAAAGAGAGATCATGACTATGAGTTCATATAAATCATGAGACTCAAATCCTAAACTGAACATAAAGGCTCAAGGTTTTCAAAACCAATTCATAAAGCTGAACATGGTTGAATTCGTGAGTAAAACCTCGTAAAGCATATTTGAGCCAAATCATCCTAATTAGTAAACATTAATCATGCATAAAAGATCAAGGAATGGGGAGATTCTTATAACTGACATAATCGATGTGAGCACACATGTAGCTCGGCCTATAACCCTGATTGGGAGGGTGTTCATACCTCACCACAGGTAGAACCATGAAAAGGCGTGATATCACTCATGGGTGGCCCATTAGGGCATGGGAGATACTTTTGTGAAGGACCCCATCATGGTTATGTTGGCATGAAATTTTGGGACCTGGGTACACTGGAACCCTGATCTAATCGATGCTAAATACTACTCTCAAAACATATATAGTTCTCATATTATAACCATGAAACATGGGTTTACATGTGTTAGATTAAGTCATGAAATTCATGATATCTTGACATACGTGAACTAGCCATGAAAATAGCACCAAATATTGTCCATGATATATAGACTTGAATTTCGTAAAAAATCATGCATAATCGATAAAAGCATAATCACTTGTAAATCGTGGTTTCATGAGAAATTGTAGTAGGAAACATGCATCATAATCATATATCATGAATTTAAACTTAAGAGAAACGAATTCATAGAAGATCATGATAGATTTTATAGAAGTTGGGTCCATACCTAGATTTTTCATAAATCATGCTTGGAGTTTTGAATTCAATAGATAGAGGTGAAATTGCGCATAAGGGTGAAAAAATTTCCCCCATCCATAACCCTACATAACCGAGCTTGAAAAATCTCTAACGGGATTGGAGATCCAAAGTAAAATGAGGGGAAGATTGATGAAGAACCCTAGCTTCTCTTGAGGGGATTTGATCTTCTATTAGAGGTTTTAGGAGTAGTATGAGGATTTAAAATAGATAAAACCCCTTAAAACACCTTTTTGGAGCTTAAAATGACTAAGTTTAGGAGTTAGGAACTTAGAAAATTATGAAAATGCCCTTAATAAACCGACTGGAAATTCACCCTGCCAAACCTAATGACTGACCTAATGACTCGTTAGGCCTCTTGACAAGTCTTTAGGTGCCATCTGTCATCACTGGGCAAATTTTCCAAATTTTTGGTCTTTCTTTGCGGCTCCACTTAATGATTCATCGTATCACTTAATGGTTCACTCAATGAGTTGTCAAGACTCCTTGAAACACCAATTTCCACCTATTTTTATCGCTTAATGGATCACTTAATGATTTATTAGGTGACTTAATGACTCACTTGATGAATTGTTCTCCTCCGTGAGGAGCTCTAAGATAATTCAGAACGAGGGGTTTGTGGTCTAGTGCAGTTTTTCCCTATTTTGCTAAATTGCTCATAGTATTTTAATTCAAACACTGATTGACGCAAGGTTAGATGCATTGGAAGGAAGACTCAAAATGCTTCAATTTGATGTATAGAATCATCCAAAAGCACTTTGTAAAAATAAGAGCTTTAGTCATTTGAAGTTGACCCTTGTAAGAACTTATAGGAAAACTCGATCGGTAAGAAGACTCTCAAATCAACTTTATGCTAGAGGTTCCTTATGACCTTAATTTGTATCCAATGAACTCCTCACACCTAAGAATTTATCTTAACACATCAGGCTTGGGTATGTCCACATACCTAGAATTGTTTCAAACTTAGCTCAAAAGTTTGAGACATTAAAATATCTCAACTGATGAGTCTTGGATCTAGTCATAGAGACTTTTGGGTTGGTACATCATCTCCCCCTTGGTAACATTCATCATCTAATGTATATTAAGCATACTAAAAACCTAAAACTAAATAACCACAGCTGAAAATTAACAGAGTGACTGACTCCAAACTGAGATACGTGACTTAATTGAATTCATAGAAGGTACACGCGTACTATAACATGAAAGGAACTGAGAGACATGAACTTGTCATGAAAATGAATAGTGTATTAAGGAGGAAACTGGTACCTCATGCTAGAACTGAGCGGGAAGGGAAAAGATGTGGGTATCTAGCCATCATATCTACTACGGCTTCCCATTGTAGCTCCTTCCAGTAGCTGATTTCTCCACAAATCCTTCACCGAAGCTAGCTCCTTGTTCCTTAACTTTCGAATCTGATGATCAAGGATCTCAACTAGAACCTCCTCATAGGTAAGGATATCCTTCACACTAATGTTCTCTATTGGAACAACTAGAGTTGGGTCACCGATGCACTTTTTCGTTGAGGAAACATGGAAAACTGGATGCACCGATGCTAACTCCACTAGCAACTGTAACTCGTAAGCCACTTTGCTAACTCAACTCAGAATTCTATAAGGATCAAAATATCTGGGACTGAACTTTCCTTTTTTATTGAACCTCGTAACTCCCTCATGGGAGATACCTTCAGAAACACATAGTCATTGACCTCAAACTCAAGCTCTCTTAGCCTAACATCGGCATAAGATTTCTGCCAACTTTGAGCTATTTTCAGCCTTTCTCTAAGAAGATGATCTTTTTTCACAGCCTCATGAACTGCATATTTTCCTATCAATGTAGCCTCACCTACCTAAAGCCATCCGATAGGTGACCTACACCTCCACCCATAAAGAGCCTCAAACGTAGCCATCTGAATGCTAGAATGGTAGATAATAGTCAAGTGATCATACCTAAAAGGCTTTGCTAAGCTTCACCTGAGTACCAAGACCCTTTTGAAATGATCTCCAAAACTAAGAGATGAACTGAGTGCCCCTTTCTAAGATGATAGACAACGGAATCCTATGCAACCGAACTAACTCCCGAATGTAAGGTCTAGCATAGTCCTTGGCTGAATCTGTAGTTTTGATCCGTAAGAAATATGTTGATTTGGTCAACTTGTCTACAGTCACCCATATAGAGTCATACTTAATGCGTGTATGAGGAAACAATGTAATAAAGTCCATGTGGATCTCTTCCCACTTCTAAGTAGGAGTGCTGATGTCCTAAAGCATACCTCCAGGTCTTTGATTCTCAACCTTCACCCCTTGACAATTCAGAAACTTAACAATATTAAAGATTTAAATTATTATCAAGTTGATGCAGTTATCTAGGGAAGTGTTCCCCATGGATTCATAAGTACTTCGGGTTTCACACTCGTGATCTATCCCTATACTTAACTTGTAGAACTGATAACATAAGTTCATCCAAATGACTGATATGTCCCTATTGGATGACTATACTCAATCACCATATTAGGTCTCATGAGTGATTTCACTTTAACCGATATCAATTTGTTCCAAATTAACTATCCTACTACTGCAGCTCAAGTTATGCAATAAATCATACAATTCAAGGCTTTCTTGTTCTTCTCTTTTCCTAATCTCTACCTCTCTAGGTTCAAGAAAATAGAGAATTCAGGCAAGTCCTAACATTACGCTCCATCAAGAAACATTCCAGATTGAAGAGAAAATAATACAAGCATGTGCATTGGTTTAGAATCACTACATGCAAATGCTAATATGCTAATTCACCACGGTTTCCATAATACTAGTTGTGGAGATTTTAGCCTCTCATGATTGTAAGAAGAGAATTAGAATTCATTAAATAAAACATAATTAAGAACTTACAATGTAGATTGAAACAAAACACACTTTGTTCTTGAAATATTCAGCTAAGAACAAATCGAGAACAATGGAAATTAATTCCAAGAATATTCGCAAACTCAAGAAGAAAATCCAAAATAGAGGAACTCTTCTCCAAGAAAGTCATCTTCTAAAAAAATAACCTAGAAAAATATTTTTATAAATAATTAGAAACCTTTCCTAAAGTATCTAGGTAAACTAATTAACTTACACCGCCTTCTCCTTCTACTGGTAACTTGATCATATGAGTCGTAACTTCACTCTTATAATGCCCGACAACTCTGAATTTGGCTAAGTTCTAGGAGTTGGTAACACTCGTGCAATGCTCCTACGAGTCATACATTCTTGTCGTGGTTTGAACCTGAGATATCTAACATCCTCTAAATATCTCCACGAGTGTCTTGGTACGGCTCGTACCTTGCTCTTACGACTTGTGGTTGCCTTTCGTACCATGGGATTTGCCTTTCAACACTCTTTATGAACTTTACCGTAGCTCCTTGGTACGGTTCGTAGGTAGTCATCATGGATCATAGTTGCTACCCATATAAAGAGATAAATCCAAGTGCGTTCTTCTGAAATTTTCCACGACTCACAGTACGACTAGTACTAAGAGTCATAACTAGCCATTATCTTGTACAGATCTTTTGAGGTTTATCACAACTTACAGTACGACTCGTACCACCAAGGTATGGCTCATACTGAAGTTTGTCCTTGGCCCATATTTTGCACTCTTTTCCCTTCTTTCACAACTTTCAACTCCAACACTTTATTTCCCTGAAAACATAGCAATAGTGCATCATATTCATATAAACACACCTCAGGCCATGCATATTTTCTCAGTTTTAAACGTTGAAAGTGTTGTAAACCCACATCACATCAACACCCTCAACTTGATACTTTTTCATGTCCTCAAGCAAATAAAACAAAACTATAAAATGACGCTTAACTAGAAAGTAAAATAGAAGACCTACAACCAACACAACAAAATTTGCGCATACAGCCATTATCAGATATTGACCCTTCTTTCATGCAAACCAAGTTAGCTATGCACACATGCAATTACAACTCATGATATATAGGGATCAAGACATGAAACCTAACTATTAGCAGAGAACTGAGCTATCACTAATGCTACTCACGTCGACAATTGGTCGAATACAATACAAACCATGTATCCTCACAGAAAATAAAATCCCCAAAACCCACAGGACTAATCAAACAGGACTCTCACTCTCACAATGAAGTTCCAAATACCTCACATCGGATACCATATACTTACCCTTATTTTCTCTACTTTGGCTTTTTAGAAAATTAGGCTAGGATTACTACAGGACTTTTTCTAGGCTTGTAATGTATGCTTCGGGCTGGGCATGATAGATATAGATATTAGTCATTAACACTCCTTGGCAGTATACACTATGGCTTCACTTTCACTTTTTACCCCTTTTGATCTTTTTCAGCTTTTCCTCCCTTTTTCCACCATTCAACTGCCACTTGTGGATATGGTGTATTTTTCTCATCTTTTTTAATTCTTTTTCTTTTCTTTTCACTTTTGTCTATGCACTCCTACTATAGCCACCCTCAACTTAGGTATTTTTCCTGAGTTTCACAATGTCCAAGGATGGACCAAGGCCAAACAGGTTCATTATAAACATAGGAAAGGTGAATGGGTAATCAAAGAAAAATGGTTAACTGTAGGCTCAAACATGGGATCAAGGTATTCAATTTATTTGGTAGGGCAATTTAAGCTAAAGTGGGATAACACAAAAATGACTATTGATCCTTTCCTAACCAATTATCCTACAACCTGTGTAAAGACTAACTGGGCAAGTTCTAGATCCTCTATGCAGTATCGAACTAGGTAAGATCCTCACTCACACATGATACAAGTTTGGATTTATTATACCTATATACTTCATGCACAGCTAAGCCACAATTTCACATGCTAATCTACTAAATGCCATAAAGAGATCCACAAAAGTCATGCTTTGTAATCAACATACACAACTAAGCCCAAAAATTTTAAAAAGGTCATTTTTTCAGGAAACATCGAAACATGTTCATTTATTGCCTGTAAAGTACTCCTAAGCTACTTTTAGTTAAACAAACACAAAATTTAAACATGCTGGCTCTGCTAGATAGCATGTCCGAAGGAAAAGAAACATAACAACAAAAACCCTCGAACGAAATCCAAAAATCAAAAACACAAGTACACACCTCTTAAAATGCAATCTTTGTCCCCAAAGCATAAAAATGTAAAAGAAAGGAGAGGGACATTCCCGTGTTGCTCTAAGTGCTCTGTCATCCTGCGGAAGCAGGTCTGAAGGCACACTCCCCTCCATTACAGTCGTGGCACTGGCGGTGGCCGGGGCACTAAATGGTGTGGCACACGGGGAGGTGATCACCCCTTAAATAGTGGTTGTCACTGCAGCGATGTCATCATCAACTATGGATAAATGTGGCTCACCCGAAGGTTCTTTTCCACCCACAAGCTCTCTCAGAGCAGTGGTGGAGCTCCCCTCTCCTCTGGCTCTTTGCTGCAACTCTAACGTGTGCTCGTTATAAGACTGTAGGATTTCCACTATCGCCGCTTGTGCTCTCTTTTTTCCCTTTTCTTTCTCTTCCTTGAGGGATCCTCATCAACAACCTTAGAGGCGCTCTTCTTCCCTTATCTCCACCAGCTGCTATCAGGGCCCAATATGCCTTAAGATCAAGATCCTCGTTTATCTCGGCATCCAAATCAGGAATGGTGGGGGCTTCTAGTATGGTCGACTTCTAGATAACAACTTAGCGACATGACTTCATGGAGCCCTAACTCATCTCTCAAGCTGTTTATGTCTGGCTGCTCAGCTAAGAGCTCATTAAACTGGAGCTCAAAAAGTTGTCTAAACGGCAGGGTAATCCTCTAGCAGCCTCCACTATCTCCTTCTTCAGCCAAGGATTGACATTCTCTAGCATCAGGTTAACCTCTCAACGTCAATCTCTTGTCCATCTTCTGGAGAAACTCTTGGGAAACCAAGACATAGCTGGCTGGGACCTAGCTAGAAATGCCTAGTGGAGGTGCGGAGGAAGTACTCGGAGCTACCCCAGTATGGTTGGCCTCTATAGCCAGAGTCTCGCTCTATTCTTATGAGATAGGAGCATCTATCTGTTCTCCCCCTGCTAGTTGTGGCGATGGAACTGCTACTGGTAGTCTAACCTGACTCACTGGGTTTATCTTATCCCAAACCCACCCTATATCTACAAGTGTTATGTTCCCCAATCTCAACATCAATCTCCCTTATCACCCTCACCCTAGCTTCTCTACAAAGTCTATGGAAGAGACTCAAGAATAGTATAGCACTTCTCAAACCCATAACATGATCCAGAATATCCTCCACTATCACTCTTAGGATGTTGATGGCGTTTCTAGACATGATACATGCTACCAATGCTACTCTGTATGCAATGAGGGTATTTTCATTCACTGTTGGTGCCAACCTTTGGTGAACTAGTGTCCAGCAGGCCTTTGCTATAAAGTTTAGTGAGGCTTTGGTGACCTGCAGACCACTAGTCACCCACTCTATCTCCTCTTTGTCCTTATCTATTACCCTTTCTAGCCATATCACCTGACTCTGTCTCTCCTCGTGACCTAGCTACTTTACCTTTTTTAGGGCATCTACTCTATAGTCAAACTCAGCTGTGGCATCTAAAGCTCTAAATTGTGGTCCATACAACATCTATGCGATGGTCCTCTCGGAGATATCAAATGCTTGTCCCCGAACTATGACACTATCAAGCTTGCACTGCTCCTTTAATTTTTGTCTGTCCTTTGCTTTTTGCTCCATTATCTCCAACTAGTTGGCGTAGAACTCTCTGAAGAATCTAGCACTATATCTGTCAGGGGTCCGAGCCATCCACTCAAATCCATAAAAGCTAAAAGCCTACTTTCCGCTTCATCTCCTCGACCTGATCTAGTGCACTGGTCAGGATCCACAGTTCTTCCTGGATACTCCGCTTGGGGTACTCTTTGGAGGTTAGAGAGAGACCCTGCTCATAGATTTTCTGAGCACTGGGCACATGCCACCTTATGGTCCGACTCTCTATAGGTGGGTTCCGATAATCCTCATCCTTAGAAGCTTCTTCCTGATAATGCTCAAACCCATACCTCCTGCTGAAGTATGAAGCTGATGTTGTCAATAAAGAACCCAACTAAGAGGTTGGGGTTGAACCCACATGGAACATGGAAGATCTAGACTAATGCCGGTAAGTGAACTTGTTTGTAAGTTATCTCCAAATTGGGGGGTTTTGAAGAAATCAATAGTAAAACAAGATTATAACTGTGAATTAAATTAAGGATTGCAAATAACTAGGGTATGTATTCCCCATGGGTTCATAACTACTTTGGGTATACACACGTGATCAATCCCAATGCCTACTTGTAGGACTAATAACTAGGGTTCATCCAAACGACTGGTTCGTCCCTATTGGTTAACTATACTCAATCAATGGATCAGGTCTCATGAGTGATTTCAAGCTAACCGTTATCAATATGTCCCAAATTTAACTCTCCTGTGACCACAACTTAAGTTAATACAATGATTGTCAAGATTAAAGCTTTTTTGTAATTCTCTTTTCCTAATCTCTACCTCTCTAGGATCAAGAAAGTAAAGAATTCAGGCAAGTCCTAATGTTGTAAACTATTAAGAAACGTTTAAGCATCAAAAGAATACAATACAAGCTTTGTGCATTGATTTTGAATCACTTTTGTGCAACCCTAGTTTGTTAATCCACCATGGTTCCCATAACCCCTAGTTGTGGAGGTTTTAGCATCTCATGGTTTTAAGATTGTGATATGAATTTATAGACAAACACATAATTAAATACTTACAACAATAGTTGAGAGAAAAACTTCTTTGAATATGCAAGAATAATCTCAAGAACAATCGACAAAGAAATCAAGAATTGCTCCTAAGAAGTGCAAATGACATGCCAACTACTCAATTCTATGTTCTCTATTGATTCTCTGTTGATTGGTAATGAAAATAACACATAAAAGGTATTTATACAGACATTAGAAACCTTTTCCTAAGCTAACATGAAGATTTTCCATAACTAGTGTCGCTTGTGCCACGACTAGTCATACGACCCGTAGCAGGATTTTATGGGTCGTAACTGCCTCTCATATGTCGTTGGCTTGCTGAAACTTTGGCTAAGTGTTGGGAGCTGGTACGACTCGTACATTCTTCCTACGAGTCGTACTTTGTTTCCATGGTTTGGCCCTAAGAACCTTTAAAATTTTTTGGAAGTTTTCACGACTGTTATAGTAGGATTCGTACCTTCTTGCCATGACTCGTACTGTCTGTAGTGTCTGAAGTTCTGTCAAGTACTGAAAATCCTTTGGAATACACCATGGATCATGGTACACATCGTATGTCAGTGCTACGACTCACGTGTTCTAGCTGTACCAAGAGGTTGCCTTGTGCAAATTCTTTTGAAGTTTTCCATGACTCCAATTACGGCTTGTACCATCCTGGTACGGCTCGTACTGAAAGTCGTATGATGCCTTTTTCTCTATTCAACTTTCTGAACTTTATCAGGGTTCTAAGTATGACTCGTACAATAAAGGTATGGCTCGTACTGAGGCTGGTACTTTGGCTGATTTTCTCAATTTTCAGGCTTCTTTTGCACATCTTTTCTCCAACACTTATTTTCCCTGAAACAAATTAAAAGTGCCTTATATCCATATAAACATACCTATGTTCTTGCTATTTTGTCAGTTTTCAGTGTTGAAAGTGTTGTAAACTCACAGCACATCAACATCATCAACTTAAGAGTTTTGCGTTTCCTCAGGAAAAGAAAAAGGAAAACTAAACACGATGCTTAACTAGAAAATAATCCTAGGTCACTATAACCAATATCAAACAAAATTTGCACTATGACTCCAAAAGCTTTAGACCTTTTTCCCGTGGACGAAATAAGCACATGCACTACAAGCAACTACAAAACATGATAAATAGGAATGAAGATATGTCATCTAGTTATTAACAGGTAGTCAAGTCATCACCATTGCTTTTCACACAGACCACTGGTAAAGTAAAACACAAACTATGTACCCTCATAACAAACGAAGTCCCCCACACTAACAGATATAGAAAAATATATGATATGGGGATAAACAAGCGAGACTCTCACCCTCAAAAAGAAGTTTCAAATATTTCATATTAGATACCATAGGCTTGCCCTTATTTTCTCTTCTTCGATTTGTCAGATGGTTAGGTTAAGATCACTCTAGGACTTATTTTGTCTTGTAATGTAGGCTTGCGGGATGGTTATGGTAGATATGGAATCTTTTTAAGTGACTAAACCCTTCCTTGATACTACATACATGTGGCTCCACATTTCACTTACTTCACCCTCTTTTTTCTTTTTCTTCTTTTTCCTCCCTTTTAACCTTTTTTTATACACTTGTACGAGTGTAGTGTGTTTTCAAGCTTTTTCATGCATTATTCACTTTTTGAATGTTTTTTTTAAAATTTTTCTTTTCTTTTGTCACACCACACCTTGTTTTTTTACCTTTTTTTTATCTTTTCTCTCCCTTTTTCATCTTCCCAATCTTTATGAGCCCCTACTCTAGCCACCCTCAACTTAGACATTTTGCCTATGTTGAGGTTCACAATGTCCAAGGATGGACCAGGTCCAAAACATGTTCATTATAATAATAGGTACAGTTAATCGGTTAATCAAAGAAAAATGGTTCATTTAAGGCTCAAAATCGGGATCAAGGAAATCACATCATTTTGGCAAGGTCATTTAAGCTAAAGATGGGCTCAACAGAAAAGTCCTGTGATCCTTTTCTAACCAACCATCCTACCTATACAAAGACTAACCAGGAAAGCTCTAGATCCTCTACATAGTATTGAATTAGGTATCAGACCTCACTCACTCATGGTACATGGTTTATATTCAGTCTACTTTTCCAGTTTATTCATGGCTTAACACAATCTACACATGCTAATACACTAAATGACATCAAAAGATCCACTGAAATCATGCATGCAGTAACAAGGACACAACTAATTCATCAAAATATTTTAAACAGGGTCAAATTTTCATAAATCCAAAACTAGTGCAATTTATTGGCTGAGTACTCCTAAGTTACTTTCTAATTAAACAAAAATCACAAAAATAAAATTCTTAATATGCCGGTTCTACTAGATAATATGACTGAGGGAAAAGAAGCACGAATAGAAAAACCCTCGAATGAATAAAAATTCAAACAAATCCAAGTACACCCCCTCCCCTTTTTGAAAAGTGTGCTTCAACCCCGAAGCATAAAACACAAGAACAGAGGCAAGGGAACATACGTGTGGCTACTCAAACGTCACCATCTGTTGTGCTCCAGCGCACTCGCAAGCGTACGCGGTCGTACAAGTAATACAGTGGCCCTTTTTAAGAGCCGGATGTCAAACCCACAGGGACTGGACCAATTCAGCGAATTATCACGTTCAAGTGTTAAATTTAACCTCCACAAGTGTTGATTATAGAAGTTTTTGGTAAATTATAATTAAATTTTAGGGTGGTCAAAAAATAATCTGAAAACAATATAAGAAGCAACTAGAGCTAAGGCCGAATAATCATGTAATGCTACATTTTGTAATGGTTCAAGTATTATATTATCAATCGTTCTCTCACATAGCTGAAGATGCAAAATTCATGGTCTCTCGAGCCTTTAAACATGACAAACTAGCCTTGCAAATACATTGTTGAGCAGGGATGTGATAACCTAGTTCGTGGGCAATTCAACTACATGGATGTGGTTTACAAGGTTTATGCTCTTGATTAGGGACTTTCATACCTCGAATAATTTGATTCAACTTAGCTTCACAACTACTTCTATGAATGGTGGAGTGATAATTCTAAGGAGGTGTCTTGCTCTCATCCCGTTTTAGCAACCAAACAAGGCAAATTAGGTATATTTTCTATCCTAACCACGAATCATATCTAAAGATAAGAACTTGCTCCCTACATTCCTATGTTCTTGCCTAGGGTTACTCTTTCAAGCTTTTACCTAAGCTTAACACATTTGTTTTCATGGTGATCAAGAATAAAAACAACAATAATGAAGAATGTAAGACAAAACAACAATCAACAACTCAAACCAAAATGAATTCAAGCAATTACAATCATATCACTTGGCCTCAACCCTAGAGGAAGGGTTTTAGCCACTCATATTCATACAATAACTCAAAAACATGTTTAGAGTAGTGTACTTACAAGAATAGGTAAAAGAGAATGTAAAATTGGTGAACCCTAGATGAGTTCTTCACTTCTCCCTTCTCTCCTCTACGGTTTTCAGAAAATATTTTGTGACAAATGATTTTAGAAGCTAAAGGTTCAAGTTATAGTAAATAGGGAATTTGAAAATTTTGGCCTGTCATGGAATTGCTCCGTAGCACGGAGGTGGATGCGCCAAGTTTTCTCCATGACACGGAGGTAACGCGTAAGATCATTAGAAATCGCCTTAAAATGACATTCGGCGAGGCAAGGCGCTATGGAAACGTGGCACGACGCCTAGGATGCGCGATGGCCTGCGTGACACGGCCTCTATCGCGCAGAGGTGCCCAGCATGGCATAGCGCTGGCGCACGGGCGGCTTGATTTGCTGCATTGTCTTGTGCCTGGCATTGGCATGGCACGGCGCTGGGTGCGGCACACGCACAGCGTGGCACACTGCCTGGCGCGGCCAGCCTTGCCATGTCATGCTTCCTTGCTGACTTTTGCAATTTGCTTCCAAATCCATTCCTCCACTTCACCCAGCATTATTTAGTCCCTCAAATGTATTTTTCAGCTACAAAACAAGTACTAATCATGTTTGTTAGTACACATCCAAATTTACATAAAATCACATGATAATGTAAGTGTATAAATAGACAAACATGACTAAATCAAGTTATAAAATAGCACTTGGGAAAGCAATTATGCCCAAGATCACTACCCCACACTTAAAGCCTTGTTCGTCCTTGAGCAACCTTTTACATCTCGGCACATGAAGATTCACACATAGCCAATTGAGAAAGATAATTAAAGCTACGGCTACAACGATTGTTTATCGATGGCAAGTTAAAATAGAGCATGCAAGATTTAACCCTTAAAATAAAATATTACTATGTGAAGACTTCCTAACCTCAAGAATTGACTCTTAATCTCAACAAACTCATGAAAATCAACCGACCAACAAATCCAACATGAATTTTATCCTTCGTTAAACATGTGCCCTCACAACAAGAGAGTTACCCATTTTTACTCACACATTTTCAAATCATACTGTGTATGGGTATATAAATAAGAATTAAGCTTACTCTCACAAAAAATTCACATTCCATGTGTATTGACCCATAAGCTTGCCCTTAGTGTATTACTTCACTAATTTAAGGATGTTTGATTATCAGATCAAGTAGGACTTATCGGGTTGTAATGTAAGCTTTGGGACGGGTATGTACTATTATGGATAATAATAGTGGCTATCTTTCCCAGGCACTTTTAATACATTACACCTTCATTGCGGACATCTCTTCTCTTACTTACCCTCCTTCTTTTCAATCTTAAATTTTCTTTTCTTGTTCCCATTTCTTTAAGTACACTTAGTTTATTAGTAAGGAGTACTTAAGAAACTTTTTCATTCATTTGTTTTCTTACTCCCTACCAATACTCAAGCATTTTCAAATAAGTGCACCTTAGACCTTTTTTCAACTCCCACAACTGTTATTTTTCCTTCGTTTTCACGATTCTCATTCCTTTACTCTTTCGGATTTTTCACTTAAGCTCTTAGGAGTTTTGGATCAAATTCAAGGCTAATGAAAGAGAAAGGATTAAGCTTATGTTTTAGCTATCAAAGAATAGGCTTAAGGCTCAATGGGGCTGACTAGGATTATACATTCAAGGTAGGTAAAACGAGGGTTAAAAATTAGGCTCATTCAAAGACATGCCTAAATCATCTCCTATAATCTACATCCTTCATTTCGTTTTGTATACACACAAGGCAAGTTCGAGACACTACACAATAGCATGGAATATCCAAAAACCTTATACTCAAAACACATGCTCAATTCAGGACACATTCAGCAGACTCTTGACTTAGCTAATCACAAGAATTCAAAATTAAGCTTTAAGCATATCGAGTCACATTCATGAGCCTAGGTGTCTCAAACAAAGTTATACACTTCTTACATGCTTCAATACTTACCACACTTGCATCTTACCATCATGTGTAGCACATAATAAGAACATCAAACCATCAACTACCTACAGGTTGAAGAACCCAAACCTATTGACTAATTTTCCCTCAAGACGGTCGTCATCCATCCATCGTCTGGAACAATCCCTAACTATGACTAAATACAACTATGTACAGACAAATAAATTTTTAATTCTTCGGTTCATAGTGGCCCCCATCGGAAAAGAACCTAAAAGAAAAACCAATAGGTGAGTAAATCATGCTCAAATCAAAAAGTTTAAACTTTTCCTCAACAAATATATTAAGCACCACATTCACCCAAAGTCATTAAGCACGAAATTTTTGAAATTTCCCTCACCCACACTTTTCCTCTTTCATGCTTCTTAGCTTCCTCCTCGCAAGGTACTCAGACTTCCCTTCCATCTGTTCTTAATTCTCCACCAGAAACAACCACAAGATGAAAATAAACAAAATCAACACAAATTAAAAATAAAAAATTTGTACCTGTGGTACCCTTGGGTTCTACCAAGCAGCACCTTATTTTATGTCGCGGCACGACGTGGACTATCCTTTTTAGGATATTCTCATACCCATGTTTCCTTTCGAGTACCATCTTCTTCTCATTTTATTTTTCGATGGAAAATCCACCACTTTGTTCCTCCCTTCCTCTAACTCCTTCTCTAATAGAAGCCCTTCATCAGATTCGGGTTGAAAAGTAATCATCTTCTGTGTCTGTGGACCTATCGAATCCGCAACCCCACACTTAGCCTCTACTAACACACTGACCTTACAAAGGCCTCTGTAATATGTAGGTGGGTTAATCTCTTGGTAGACCTGGAAGAGTTCTTCTTCATCGTCGACCCTCATTTTCAGGATCCCTGCTCCTACATTAATAATCGCTCCTCCAGTGGCCAAGAATGGTCATCCCACTAACAATTCATAGTGACCATACCGAGACTCAAAAGCGGTCTTCGGGATGTCACTCTCCCGAACCCTGAGCTGGTGATATCTGGACCTAAGATCAATCTTGGAGAAGCACCTGGCACCCTGAAGCTGGTCAAACAAATCATCGATCCTAGGTAAGGGGTACCTGTTCTTGACGATAACCTTGTTCAAGTACTGATAGTCAATACGCATGCGAAGGGAACCGTCCTACTTTAGAACAAATAGAACTGGTGCACCCCATGGAGACTGGCTCGATCTAATGAAGCCCTTATCCAACCAATCCTTTAACTGATCCTTCAATTCCTTTAGCTCTGCTGGAGCCATCCTGTAGGGAGTAATAGAGATAGGTTGTGTATCGAGTAATATATCGATACCGAAATCAATTTTGCTTTCCATAGGAACACTTGGCAATTCATCAGGAAACACCTCTTGATATTCGCACACCGTTGGAACTGACTGAATAGTCGGGGTCTCAGGCTCCACATCCTTAATTCTAACTAGGTGGTACATGCAACCTTTAGAGATCATTTTCCCAGCCTTAAGATATGAAATAAACCGACCAACTGGTACAACTGAATTACCCTTCCATTCCAAAATTGACTCACCTGGAAAGCGAAATTCCACCGTTCAGGTCCTATAATTAATCAAGAAATAACATACAAAAAACCAATCCATGCCAAGAATAATGTTAAAGTTAGTCACGGCTAACTCTACAAGGTCTACAGAGGTAACCTTATGCAAAACAGGGATCGGGCATCCTCTATATACTTGTCTAGCTACAACCGAATCACCAACAGGGGTTGAAACTGAAAACATTTATAACAGGGTCTCGGGACTAACTCCAAGGCTACTAGAAATGTAAGGAGTCATGAAAGACAAGGTAGCTCCCAGATCTAGAAAGGCATAAACATCAATATAAAAGACACGCAACATACCAGTGACCACGTCTGGCGAAGTCTCCTCCTCCTGGCGTAAGGCAAGGGCATAGAATCGGTTTTGGCGCTATCCGCCACCTCTACTAGTCGATGATCCTTATAGAGTGGAACGAGATGGAGCTGCTGCTGTCCTGGTGGTCTGTGCACGACCCCTATCATCACCTTGTCTAGCATATAGGCACGACGCATATGCCCGGATCTACCAAACCCACAATTAACATCTGAACCGAGAAAGCACTCCCCAACATGACTCTTGCCGCACTTCCCACAGGCTGGAGAGGGATACTCTAACTGGGTGCCCTTCTGATCCCTCGACCCTGAAGACCTACTCTTATGATCGCCCTTGGGCCTGGATGGAACACTAGCTGATGACGGCGCTGGGACTAGTGATCTCTGCTGAAACTGTGGATGATAGCCACCACCGGACCTCTAATATGAAAACCCACAGTTGTCCGTCCGAGCCCTCTTTGCCACCCTCTCCTTCGCATGCGCTGCCTCCATCTGCTGGGCGTACAACACTATGCGAGGAAAGTCCATATCCTGGTGGAGCATAGCAGTCTTGCAATCCTTGTATAAATAACTAGCCACAGCATGAAGGAATCGGCTCACCCGCACCCTCTAATCCATCACTAACTCTGAGACGTACTTCGACAAACGAGTGAACTCAAGAGAATACTCCAGCACTATTGATCTTGGGCAGATTTATATGCCCAAGTGATACTCAAACGTATCATTTTCGCTTTGTTTGTTATGCAATGTGTATACATTTTCATGTAATTGGTAATAAAATGTGAATTTATACTAACCAACATGATTAGCATTTGTTTGCAGGTAAAACAAGATTTTTAGGAGCTAAAATGCATGTTGGAACAATATCGGAGTTGGACTTGGATGCGAGCACGGAAAAGACATTGGAATGCGCAATGTAAAGGGGCTCCGCGATGGAGACGTGCCACGCTACCATCGCGGAGGCACACTGCCTAGAGGGTGATTTAATTGCAATTTCCAGTGAAGCCTCGCGACAGCTCCATGGCACGGAGATAAGCCTCCGCGTTGGCCTCCGTGACTCGTTGCTTGTTATTCCGGGAAAAATTCCCAATAGTATAAATAGAACACTTAGGCTAATTTTTAATAAATTCAGACTTGGTGGAGCAAGGAAGTGGGTTAGAGGCAGTTGAGGAACGAAAAAGCTAAGGGTTTTTCTCTCTTTCTTTCTTCTTTCAATCAATTGTTTGTATGATTAACACTTGTTTTAGGATGATTAATCCACAAATGAGTGGCTAATTCTCTTCCTTGCTGAGGTTATGAACAATGGTGATGAATTTTGATTATTGAATTGTATGGTTTTTCACCTTCTTCTTCCATGTTGTTCTATTAATTCTTGTTTCTACTGCATTAGTGTGTGGCCGACATTAATGTACATCTAAAAAGTCCAATTTCACTCGAGAGAGCAAGAAATTGGAAAGTTATGAATTAATAGGGTATTGTTCTTAACTTGATTTGGGAAAATTGGGTTTTGATGTGCTTTCCTGATAGAAATATACTTGAAAGCCGTATTAGTCAATTTAGGAACCGAAATTGTATTGCTAGGTCATAAATTGCATTTGATCACAGAAATGTAGACGAATGGTTTATGATTCTAAAGTGAGATTAAATACGAGAGTTTTAATCTCTTGGCTAATGTTCTTGGCTAGCAACATGAAGAGAAGAATAACCAAATTATGATTATAATCAAGTTCATTACTTGTTCTTAACCTTGGCATGCTCATATCCATAGTTTCAATTAAAAGTAAATATTTGTTAATAGTTTTAGTATAGAATTTATAAACAAAAATTATTTAGCTTTTGGTTACGTTGTTGTCAGCATAATTAGAAGTAAGCTAGAATATAGTATACTGAAGCAATTTTACTTATCCAGAGTCTCCTTGGTTCGATACTTGGCTTACTTAGCCACTTTATTACTTGTTTGACCACGTGCACTTGCGTGTCAGTTTTAAACCCTATAGCAAACCACCAGACAAGTTTTTGGCGCCGTTGCCGGGGAGTCTAGGCAATTGGTGAAATTGTGTTAAGTGTAAATTTACTGTATTTTTGTTTTATTTTCTTAAGTGTTGACAACTTGGTCTTAGCCTGTATTTTGCAGACTTGATTTCTGTGAACACTGGCAAAGGACAAGGAGCTAGTGGAATCTTATACAGAGCCGGAACGTGAATTTCATAGTAAACGTAGAGAAGCTCTACAGAAGAAGCTGCAGTTGCTCAGACAGTCTATTATGTAGCAACAAAATCCACCGGTTCTGAGGGCAGTGTTAGTGCCCGACGAAGCAGCAGCAAGGCCGGTTCGCGAGGTGGCAATCCCACATGCCAACAATGTACATTCAAGTATCCGCAAACCAGAGCCTGGAGGGAGGTTTGAATTAAAGCAGAACATGGTGCAACTATTGCACACAAGCGGGCAATTTACTGGTCTCCCTCATGAAGACCCACAACAACATCTCCAGAATTTTTTGGAGATAAGTGACACTTATATACCCGCTGGAGTGTCACCTGATTATGTTCGGCTCACCTTATTTCCGTTTTCCTAACTTGGTGAAGCCAAGAGGTGGTTAAAAGCTGAACCACCAAATTCTATATCAACGTGGGATGATCTTGCACGGAAGTTTTTGATAATATTTTTTCCCTCTGGTAAAACAGCCAGACTTAGCAGTCAAATTCTAAGTTTCAAACAGAGGGAGGGAGAAAATTTGTATCAAGCCTGGGAAAGATTTAAATCCATGTTGCGGGACTGTCCTCATCATCATTAGTCCAATGAGGTGTTGGTACACACATTTATTGAGGGTTTGGAACCCCATACTAAAATTTTTCTAGATTCAGCAGCTGGAGTGCAAGCGCTGGAAAAGACTTATGAGGAGCTGTACACTTTGCTCAACCGAATTTCACAGGGCAATCCAGAATGGAATGCAGATTCATCTCGAGGTGGAGCAAGGAAAGCAGCAGGAGTGCTTGAAGTGGATGGATTTACAGCTATCGCTACATAGATAGCTACCTTGCATAATCAGTTGAACAACCACTTCAGCAATATGAACTTGAACCAGCCGTCAGCTTCAGTCAATGCGGTCCAGCAAATTTGGTGTGAAGTGTGTGGTAGCAGTGAGCACTCAGCTGAGTGCTGTGGAACAAACCCAGATTCTGTTAACTTTATGGGCAATGCACAAAGAAATCAGCAGCAGTTTGGTAGTGGCTACAACTCAAATTGGAGGAACCATCCAAATTTTTCGTGGGGTAGCAACAACCAACAAGGCCAAAGTTCGGGTCAGGGTATGCACAGGAATAAGGAGGGCGAAAGAACTACCAATCTCAATTCAGAAATCACAATGCCCCTCCTCCACCACCATCACCGAGCATTGAGGAGATGTTCAAGACCATAATCGCTAATCAGGCGCAATTGCAGGCTGACTATGTTAAATTGGCAGACGAAGTGAAGAATAATCAATTAGCGACCAAGGCTCTTGAGTATCAATTTGGGCAATTTTCTAGTGCCCAAAATACAAGACCTAGAGGAGGACTGCCTAGCGACACAGATCCTAATCCGAAGCAGGTAAATACGGTGACCACGAGGAGTGGTTTGCAGTCGAAGGAGGTGGAACCGGAAAGACCGCCTCAAAAGTCAGGAGAAGCAGATGTTGAGGAGGAACAAAGTTCTGATAGGGGGAAGACCAAAGAAGCTGAATCAGAAAGACCTCCACCCCCGTTCCCTCAACGACTCAAGAAACACAAGGAGGAGGCGTGTTTCAAAAAATTTATGGAGGTGCTTAAACAGGTACATGTTAATTTACCTCTTGTTGATGTCTTGCAGGGAGTGCCAAAATATGCTAAATATATTAAAGACATCATGGCCAACAAAAGTCATTTGACTGAGTATGCCACGGTAGCTTTGACGGAGGAATGCACTTCCCGGATCCAAAATAGACTGCCTACGAAACTAAAAGACCCTGGAAGTTTTACTATCCAGCTTACTATTGGGCAGAGTATCCGAGCTCGTGGATTATGTGACTTGGGGGCGAGCATAAATCTGATGCCATCTTCGGTATTCAGAAAGTTAGGTCTGGGGAGTCCTAGACCTACAACCGTAATCTTGCAGCTAGCAGACAGATCCTTAGCTAGGCCGGATGGCATTGTTGAGGATGTGCTTGTGCAAGTGGGATCCCTCATTTTTCCGGTAGATTTTATTGTTCTGGATTTTGAACCAGATGCTGAAGTCCCATTTATTTTGGGACGACCCTTCTTGGCAACCGGAAAAGCATTAATTGACGTGGCTGCGGGTCAACTTACAATGCGAGCACATGAAAAGGTAGAAGTGTTCGATGTGTACAAAACACCAAAGCTCCCGATTGTAAATGAAGAACTCTCGGTGATCAATGTGATTGATCATGGGAAGGCTAATCAAATAAGTGAATCCCGAGAGTTGATAGGAAGACCACTTGATAAGGTTGAGCACTACTGGGGGAAGGACAATGATCGTGAAAAATCGTCCATCACCCAAGTAGATAATTGAGCATAAAGGACGTCGAGCCGCGACGGTAAACCAGGCGCTGCACGGGAGGCAACCCGTGAAAAATAATTTTTCTTTTGTTTAGTAAAGTGTAAATAGTTTTTATTTTAATTTTCTTTTTCTTGATTTAGTCCAAATTTTTCGTTTTAGTTAGTATTTTTCATTTTAGTTAGTGAAATCTATTAATCTAACCAATTTTGTTTAGTAAGGTGATTTTGTGGTCAACCGGAGAAAAATATACATGGAATTGGGAAGGAAAAGGCAAGGTATGAGAAAAATGAATAAAATGAAGAGACAGTGCACTGGGGCGTTGGCTCCGTGTCACAGAGGAAGGGCTCCGCGTTACCCTCCGTGACACGTTGACGGTTTAATCTGGAATTTTAAAAAAATTCCAGTGAGCCATCGTGTTGGCTCCGTGTCACGGAGGAGGGGCTCCGCGTTACCCTCCGTGACACATTGCCCTATATTCAGTGCCGGGTCACACCGGGTTGCCGGGTGACCCGCGTGTTTTTCTTCTTTTTAACCCCGATTTTTGCCCAATTTTCCCCATTTCCTCTCTTCTCCGCGACCAAGCACCTAAATTCGCTCTCCCAACCAACGTGCCACACTACTAAACAAACAATTTGTCAAGTTTCTTCGGTTATTCAACGTAAAGGTATGTTTTCCTCGTTTCTCTCAAGTTTTTGTCGATTCTAATCGAATTTGAGCATGTGAGGTGAGATATATCATCCTAAGTAGCAATTTAGCATGATATTGAATTATTGTTTGATTGATAGATGTTCGGAATGTTGTAATTAGCGTTTGAACTTGTGTATTGCTTGAATGATTCGAATGTGATTGTAAAATTGAATTCTAGGGCTTGGGTTGTTGAAATCGAATTGGGTAACTTGATGAATTGGTGAATTATATGCCGGGGTGTGTTTGTGAATTGAGATAAGTCATTGTAAATATTGTTAGAGTGGAAAAGACGATGAATTCTCAAATTTTTGGGAAAAGGTGAAAATTGCTCAAATTGGTTTGATTATTTGGATTCGTATGTATATAGAATTTTTGTCGTTGTTTTTGTTTGTCGTTTTCGTTGCTAAGTGCGATGGTTGAATTGCTAGCAATAGTAGGATTGGGATTAGCTGTATGAAGTCTGAGTAGTACGCTAAAAGTTATACTGTCGAATTTTTTTTTGTAAACGCACTAAGCAATAAATTGTATAGTTATTTGTTTTAGTGTAAATAAAGTAATCCCTGCCGTAGAATCGTAAAAGTAGCTAAGGACTAAGTGTGGGGTAAACTTAGTATAACCCGACCTTAGCCGAAGTTAACATGTATTTAGCTTGACTTTGTGCTTGTTTATTTATGTTGACAGGTACAATGGCAAGTAGGCAGGATAAGGGTAAAGGTGCTTCTACTTCAGGCAACGGGAGAAAACGACTGAGACTGGGCACTGCAGTCCCAACTGCACCAGCTGTTCCGCGCGGCCAATGCCGCCAATACGGAACGAGGTGGGTGACCGATGAAGGGAAGAAGTGGTACGCTAAACATAAGGAGAATAAGTACTTCCCTGAGGAGCATATTGCACGGGAACCACTAGCACAGGAGTTCCCCCGTATTGTGCAAAGGATCGAGGCAGCTGGGCTCAGCTTTATATTTCAGGAGCCCAAGGAGTGCAACCTACATTTAGTCCGGGAATTCTATGCAAATTGGAACCCGGCCATCAGAAGCCACACAATAAAAATCAGAGGGCAGATTGTCACTCTGGAACCCCAGCAATTAAATGCCATCGTTGGAGCGCGGGACATAGACGCCCACGTTCTCCGCCAGCTGAACATCACCCCACCATACGTCGATATCAGACGCACCTTATGTGGGGCTCGATCCACAGCCCGATGGGGCAGACATAAGGAGAGGGGTTACCACCAGACTCTGCCTTATTCGCAGATGAACAGGGAAGCCAGAATATGGCTGAAAATAGTGTGTTCGTGCCTGATCCCGGGGGTTCACATGACGGATGTGACCCGGGACCGTGTCTGCCTGGTGTATGCCCTTATGAAAGGGCTGGAGATTAATGTTGGGGCGGTCATCATATCCGCCATGAAGAGAGCTCGACTACACCAGGGCCACAGGTATGGGTTCGGCGGACTCATCACCACCTTTCTCCGGGGGCCTCGACGTCGAGGAAGAGGCTTTGGACTACATCCCGCAGTTGGAGCGGAGGGCCCTTGATGTGACAAAAACTAAGGCCCCCGACACCACACACGGGCCAGTGCTGACACTGGGCGAGCGACATGCTCGTGACGATCAGTACATGGCACGAATGTTTGGTATGCAAATGCTTCAGCTCAGGATTGGTGGGAGACCAGCCACGGAGGATGAGTTATGGCAGCTGGAGCTGGATTACCCATTTGGCGAGAACGCCAGAGCTTTGTGCCGAGTGGGACCAGCCTTCGTTGAGCCCACTGATGATGATATCCCCACGAACGAGGAGACACATCGGGAGGACTCCGATGTGGAGTCCGATTACGACGATGGAGGTGACTCGGACATGGGTGATGAGGCAGCAGCACCGAATGAAATAGTCGAATATTTCCACTGATCAGGGAGTTACACCACCCGAAATTCTTGTGATTTTTCATTTTTGTGAACACTGGGGACAGTTTTCGATTTAAGTGTGGGGTGGGGAGTATCTAGGTGCTGGGACCTGGGCTAATCTGCTGTATGTTCTTCCTTTGTTTTGCATGTATGTTTTTATGTTTCCCTGTGGTTGTGAACTGATTTGTGTTGTATCTGTACATATTTTTGTGGTAATTGATGTGTGTTGTGAAATGTTGTGGTTGCCAGTGTAAATAGTTTGTAAATTTTGTAAATATTGTTTTTTCTTTATCGAAATGATAGATAATTTTCAAAATTTTACGAAAATATTTTGTACATATTAAAATATTTTGTAAATACTTTTCCATCGAAATGATCGATGTGTTGCAAAAATTTTCAATTTTTATTTTTGGGTTTCTCGGAGTTTGTTTTCGGTTCTTTTACCGAGAATAGTCCCATTGAACTGATGTCATAGTTAGTGACCGTTTCCTATGATGGATGGATGACGACCATCTTAAGGGAAATGTAGTCGGTAGGAGTAGTGATTTTAATTTATTTTAAGTTTTTTTTTCTTTGGTGGATTGCATCACTGAACCTGTAGTTACTATCTGGTTGTGAAATTTTGGTTGCGTGTTGTAACTGATGTTCAAAATGTAAAAGTGATTCGTATGAAAGCATGCAATTTTGTAAATATGTTGAGATACCTAGGCTGTAGAATTTGATTCGGTGTGATTGAGGCTTAATATTTGAATTCATGTAATTGGCTAATTAAAGAGTCTGTGAATGCATCTTGAATCGAGCATGTGCGTGAAGTGTGAAGTGAGGTATTATTATTCCATGCTATTGTGAAGTGTCTAGAACTTGCCTGGTGTGTGTACAAAATGAAATGAAGGGGGTGTAGTGTTAGAAAGGATGTAGGCATTTCTTTGTTTTAACCGAGAGTTTCTATTTTTTTCTTGTCATACTCTCATTTTTATGTGTTTGTATACCCTAGTCAGCCTGTTGAGCCTTTAGCCGATTCTTTCTTTCTTTTGTCCAAAAATGTATAAACTAAGCTTTATTCTTTCTTTTCATTAGCCGTAAAGTCTATACAAAACTCTTAAGCGCTTAAGAAGAAAAGAAAATTTTTTCCCAAAGTGTCAAAGAGTGAGAAGGGCGAAAAGAAAAAGAAAAGTAGAGTGAGGAAAGAAAAGAAAAAGGTGGAGAGTGCACTCATCATAATTAAATGATATTGAGGGTACATGAAAATCCTTTGTATTGTGTCAAGTGTGTTGGATGAAATGGGCAGTACGAAAGTAAACCAGTATGAATGGGATGATGAAAAAAGAAAAGAGAGAAACAATGTCATGAGTTGATGTGAATGTGTTGAAAAGGCGCTTAAGGATGCTAGTGACTGTTATTGGCTAATCCAATAAATACTAGTTCCATAGCTTCCATTACAACCCATTAAAGTCCTACGTGATCTTACATTACATTTCTTTATATTAGTGGAGTAATACACAAAGGGCAAGCCTATGGGTCATGACATGATGCATGTGAATTCTTTTGGGAGAGAGAGTGAAATTAATTTCTACATGCCCCTACTTGAATGTTTGTGTGTTGCATGAACATAAAGGGGAAGCTTCTCTTGAGTTGTGAGGGCACATGTTTGATGAAAGATTGATTTTCATGTTAGATATCTTGATTAGCTGATTTGCATGAGTTTGCCGATATCGAGGGTCGGTTCTTAAAGTCTATGAAGTCTTGATGTATTAAAGGTCATTGCATTGTTAAGACCATGCATGTTTTCTTGATGATTTACAATATTGAATGATCGGTATGACCGTAGCGTAAATTGTCGCACCATAGTGGCGAAGGTTGGGATGTGATTTGCATGAGTTGTGTATGTGTTGTTCGAGGATGAACAAGGATTTAAGTGTGGGGTAAGTGATCTTGGGCAGATTTATATGCCCAAGTGATACTCAAACGTATCATTTTCGCCTTGTTTGTTATGCAATGTGTATACATTTTCATGTAATTGGTAATAAAATGTGAATTTATACTAACCAACATGATTAGCATTTGTTTGCAGGTAAAACATGATTTTTAGGAGCTAAAATGCATGTTGGGACAATATCAGAGTTGGACTTGGATGCGAGCACGGAAAAGACATTGGAATGCGCAATGTAAAGGGGCTCCGCGATGGAGCCGTGCCACGCTACCATCGCGGAGGCACACTGCCTGGAGGGTGATTTATTTGCAATTTCCAGTGAAGCCTCGCGACAGCTCCGTGGCACGGAGATAAGCCTCCGCGTTGGCCTCCGTGCCACGTTGAGCCTATATTCCCGGACCCTGGATTTCCAGTAAGGGTCCGCGTCCACGCCGTGTCACGGAGGCAGTGCTCCGCGTTGGCCTCCGTGACACGTTGCTTGTTATTCCGGGAAAAATTCCCAATAGTATAAATAGAACACTTAGGCTTATTTTTAATAAATTCAGACTTGGTGGAGCAAGGACGTGGGTTAGAGGCAGTTGAGGAACGAAAAAGCTAAGGGTTTTTCTCTCCTTCTTTCTTCTTTTAATCAATTGTTTGTATGATTAACACTTGTTTTAGGATGATTAATCTACAAATGAGTGGCTAATTCTCTTCCTTGCTTAGGTTATGAACAATGGTGATGAATTTTGATTATTGAATTGTATGGTTTTTCACCTTCTTCTTCCTTGTTGTTCTATTAATTCTTGTTTCTACTGCATTAGTGTGTGGCCGACATTAATGTACATCTAAAAAGTCCAATTTCACTCGAGAGAGCAAGAAATTGGAAAGTTGTGAATTAATAGGGTATTGTTCTTAACTTGATTTGGGAAAATTGGGTTTTGATGTGCTTTCCTGATAGAAATATACTTGAAAGCCGTATTAGTCAATTTAGGAACCGGAATTGTATTGCTAGGTCATAAATTGCATTTGATCACAGAAATGTAGACGAATGGTTTATGATTCTAAAGTGAGATTAAATACGAGAGTTTTAATCTCTTGGCTAATGTTCTTGGCTAGCAACATGAAGAGAAGAATAACCAAATTATGATTATAATCAAGTTCATTACTTGTTCTTAACCTTGGCATGCTCATATCCATTGTTTCAATTCAAAGTAAATATTTGTTAATAGTTTTAGTATAGAATTTATAAACAAAAATTATTTAGCTTTTGGTTACGTTGTTGTCAGCATAATTAGAAGTAAGCTAGAATATAGTATACTGAAGCAATTTTACTTATCCAGAGTCTCTCCTTGGTTCGATACTTGGCTTACTCAGCCACTTTATTACTTGTTTGACCACGTGCACTTGCGTGTCGGTTTTAAACCCTATAGAAAACCACTATCATCTTTCCCTAGTTGAGGTTCACAAACTCATTGGCTTTTAACTCTCTCATCTCCCGAGGTAAGAACCTTCGAAAAAGGCCATGTGGAACTCATCCCAGCTGATAGGGCCCACTCCCGCTGCCCTGCTGTCCTTCCATTGCTTGTACCAAATATGAGAAACCTCTTTTAGCTGATAAGAGGCCAAGTCCACACACTCCTCATTTGTCACCCCCATAACCTGAGTGACCTTCAAAATCCCTTTAATGAACTTTATGAAATTGAGTATGAATTCCTATGTTAGTGTTTTAAACTTTTTAAGGTGAATTCTCAAGGAGATTACTTCCCCTTGAGAGTTGTTCTTATAGTTTTGGGTCAATTAAGTTTTAAATTGATAGAGTATTGTGCTTGTTTCAACTGTACTTTCCATTCCTTAATTGGTTGTCCACTAAATCTCTATCTTTTCTATCCTTTACTTAGTGTTCTTGTTATTTTGCTTCCGCATTTGCCTTGGTATACGAGCGAGGCAAATGCGAAAGCAAAATAACAAGAACACAAAGTAAAGGATAGAAAAGATAGAGATTTAGTGGGCAACCAATTAAGGAATGGAAAGTACACTTGAAACAAGCACAATACTCTATCAATTTAAAACTTGATTGACCCAAAACTATAAGAACAATTCTCAAGGGGAAGTAATCTCCTTGAGAATTCACCTTAACAAGTTTAAAACACTAACAGAGGAATTCATACTCAATATCAACATAAGCGAACTGCTTAAGTTAAGGGTGTCTAAAGTAGAAGTGCATAAATGGTGGGAGCGGTAGGAAAGAAAAGAAAAAGAAAAAGAAGAAAAATGGTGAATAATAAGGTGTGGTGAGGTGAAAAACTAAAAAGCTGAAAATTTGAGAATATTGAAAAAAGAAGAGAAATTCAAAATAGCTTGAAAGTGTTGAAAAATGTGGAAAAAAATCACCTCACCCATGCGAATGTTAGATTGTAATACATCGAAGGAAGTGTTTGTTAAAAAACATGACCGCTATGATTCAAGTATCAATATATTCTAGTTAAAGTGAATGTTGCATAACAGTTTAGTTGAGTGAATAAAGTTCATGGTCGTATTATTATGTCTATCACTCATAATAAATTATCTGATTATAATATGTGGACCAAATGGGAGAATGTAAGAAACATGTGTGTCTCTTATTAGAGACAATTATGTGGCCCACGTAATTGCTAATAAATTATTTACCTTGTCTTCCAAGTAAATAATATATATGATAGATAATATTTTTGATTATGAATATAAGGAAGTTTTCTTGATGGAAGGAAACTATCAATTAGGATTCCTTGGGGAAATTATATTTTATGGAGAAGTTCTTGAGGTTAAAGTATTTTTCCTAAGAGTCCCTAACCTACCTATAAATACGTCTCTGACGGAGTGTGGATCCTCATTCACCCTCGATCCCATAAACTCAAGAGAGTTCATCCTTAAGAAGTCTCTAATCCGAGCCGCCGCTGCATTGCCATTTTGTGGGACCTATGCAACAGCTTGCTAGTTGACGTGAGCGGTCAATGCCAATGCCAACATTTGAAGAGCCGCTCGAAACTCATCGTGGGTGGATGACTCTGGTGCCTGGGGCTCCTGAACAGGTGGAGTTTGCTGATGCCCATGCTTATTGCCACCTTTGTGGCCTTCATCATTTCCATTCCTCCTTCTGTTCATTCTCCTAGGAGCCATAATTCTGCAATCGCGAATCGCATGAATTAGAAGGATGGAGAGACTTATCATCACACGACATGGAACATGAAAGAAGGGAACATTTCCTAAACGTCTAGTAACCTCTTCGTCATAGGTGTAGCACTCTTCACACCAATGAAAAAGACTCTACTTAACGTGGATTTCTGACACTCTAGGACACTTCAAAACTATGGCTCTGATACCAAGTTTGTCACGGCCCGAATGTACACTCGGATCGTAGAAACGGGACAAGGGACCCCGAGAGACCCCAAGTTGACCCATGGCACATGCATACATCTAATCTCATTTAATATTGCGGAATACTTAGCACATACAAGCGGAAAAATAAACATAGCACAACACCAAAAAATACTAAGCGTACACATGCGATGAATACTACACATTGTCTAAAAGCCTCTAATACATAAGATGGGTTGATGGGACAACATCCCCAACTAAACCGACCAATACCGAAACATAATTATCTTGGAAGTCTGTCAAACGACCCTCAGAATATGAGGACTCACCAATAAGCTGAAAGCATAAGCTGAGATGGACTAATGATGAGGATGAGCCTGAGATATGGACCCTGTATCATAAAATGATACAACATAGAAAATATGTGGTCAGTACGTGGAATGTACCGAGTTTGAAAGGTAAGTAAAACGGACGTAAGAGTAAAATAAACTCATAAATAATCATCGGAGAAGGATATCATGCCTGTATCATAAACTTCGTAAGAAGACATAAGGCTCAAGACTTTCAAATCATTCATAAAGCGTTCATAATCATAGTCATAAGTAACTTTATCAAAACATAACTTGAGCCAATAACATAAATATAGCAATGAATAAAACATGCAGAAAAATGGGAGGACTCGCCATAATCAACACCATCATGGTAGATCCTTTCATGATGCCCTAACTATCTCACTCAAGTAGGCAGAGCCTACTCTGGATCGCCAAGAGAGGGTCGTGCATTAGGCGTGATATCACATTTGAGGGATCATTATCAATACAATATATCATTAGAAACACACGGTGGCACGTGATTATGAGACACCGGCGCAGTCCTTTGAATGTTGGGTTTCTCGGTGCTAGACATGGCTCCCAAAAACATGCATATAGACTCATACATAAATCATTAGCATCATGCATTAAGATTTGGTGGCTAAAATATAACATTTATCATCATTGATCCCCTTTAAAACATACTTAGCCAAGAATCATAGGCCTTTTTTCATCGGCCAACATCATAAATCGATAAATCAAGTAATTCTCTTATAACTCATAAATCCTTCTTCAACATGTGGGCATTCCCCAATACTTCATCACATTCAATTCTTTCAAAATATGCACATAAACATGGGTAGCTTGAATTAATGGTTTTCCATCATCAATAAATTCAAAATATTGAATATTCATCATAAATCATGACTTTCATGAACTTTCATCAATGGGCAATGTAGATTTAAAAATCTTGAAACATGATTGAAAGAAAATAATAATAAAACATGCCCATCATTCACAATTCAATAATTAAAACTCCATTAAATCATACCCATAAAGAGAAATCACTTTTTCATGCATTTGGATAAACCCCCATAGAATTTGAATAGGAGGATTGATGTTTTAAATCAAAATTTGGGCATGGGTGAGGAAGAATTTCACCCATTCTAAAACCCTACATACCTGGGGATGGACTGACTTAGAAGTTCCTTGAATATCCACAAAGAAATTGATGGAAACTTGGTGAAGAAGACCTTGAATCTCCCAAAAAACTCTCTATGCTTTTGCATGAGAATGGGCATGCATAAAGGACTTAACTCACCTTAACCCACTCAGAAAAAATACACAAAACGATATAGTTTTAGGGTCTAAAAGCATGGAAAAGTCTAAACTGCCCTTAAAATTATTTCCCTAAAAACTGTTCCGGAAGGACCAACGATCGATCCAACGGGTTGTTACACCAAACTACGACTCATTGTATCGAGTCGTTGCATCCACTGCCTCATGACATCCTCAGATTCTTCCCACGACCCAACAGGATGAGTCGTTGCTTAAATTAATGGGACATTGGATCGACCGTGGTCAGCCCTTGACCAAATATGACTTTCCTTTCCACGAGCCTTACCACAACTCGTGGTGGCATCCATCAAGTCGTGGTCTCCATCCGTTGAATGTACTGAAATACTCAACCCTCAAACAACGAGTAGAAACAACGGACCTTTGTCTATCATAATGAATAGTGGGATGCCCCGTTGTTTCACTCTCAGCCTAAGTCCAGTCCTTCCAACGAATGGTAATAGCGACTCATTTTTTCTAACAATGAGTCGTTACACCTTCCATTGTCACCTCTACTTTTTTGAATCTCCCATTCCACGACTGCTTTCGATGACTCGTGGTATCCACCCACGAGTCGTTAAGTCGCCCGTCTTGTGATGTTTTTGCCAGTTTTCTACACTTTTAAAATTAAACTCTCGGGTCTATTCTTAGGCCTTTCTGGAGTATTACATTCACTGACTTCGAACCAACCAATAGGAGATCTATATCTCCGCCTATAAAGAGCCTCAAATGGAGCCATCTTAATGCTGGAATGGTAGTTGTTGTTATTTGCAAACTCAACGAGAGGAAAATGGTCATCCCAACTACCCTTGTAATCAATCACACACGCTCTCAACATGTCCTCAAGACTCTGAAGAGTCCGCTCCGCCTAACCATCCGCCTACGGGTGAAATGATGTACTTAGCTTAACATGAGTACCAAGGCCCTTTTGAAATAATCTCCAGAACTGAGAGGTAAACTAAGTACCGATATCTGATATGATGGACAAGGGAACCCCATGCAACCGAACTAGCTCCCAAATGTGTAATTTAGCATAATCCTCTATTGAATCAGTAGTTTTGACCGGTAAGAAATGAGTTGCTTTGGTCAACCTGTCCACGACCACTCAAATGGAGTCATACTGTCGACGAGTGAGACGAAACCTTGTGATGAAGTCCATATTTATCTCCTCCCACTTCAAAGTAGGAATGCTAATGTCTTGAATAACACCTCCCGGTCTTTGATGCTCCACCTTCACTTGTTGGCAATTCGGACACTTAGCCACAAATTCTGCAATGTCCTTCTTCATTCCATTCCACCAATAGACTTTTTATAAGTAATGGTACATCATGGTGGTACCTGGATGTATAGAGTATCTCGAACCATGAGCCTCGTACAACATCCGATCTCTCAATTCATCAACATCCGAAACACACAAACGACCGTGATATCGAAGCACACCATCTCCCCCTTTGGAGAAGACCTCTACCTTCTGATTCTGAATAGCTTCCTTCAACTTTACCAAAATAGGGTACTCGTCTGGCCTAGCTTTTACATCAGTCACCAAGGATGATTTTGATCCGTTTTTTGAACAATAACACGACCATCGGTCGAGCCAACCAGACGAACTCCCAACCGTGCAAGTCGATGCACATCCTTTACCAGCTCCTTCTTCTCCTCACCTACATGGGACATACTCTTCATAGAAAGCATACTAAGAGCGTCTGCTACCACATTAGCCTTGCCCATATGGTAAAGGAAACTCATATCATAATCCTTGAGTAGTTCCAGCCACCTTCTTTGATGGAGATTTAAATCCTGTTGGGTAAACATGTAGTGTAGGCTCTGGTGGTCCGTGAACGCATATACATGGACCCAATACAATAGTGCCTCCACATCTTCAAGGAAAATACTATTGCTTCCAATTTGAGATCATGAGTCGGGTAATTCTTTTCATGGACCTTCAACTGCATGGAAGCATATGCTATAACCTTACAAATACTGCATCAATACACAACCAAGGCCCATCCTCAAAGCATCACAATATACCACAACCCCATCGGTACCCTCGGGTAGGGTTAACACCAATGCTGAGGTGAGTCGAGTCTTCAACTCCTAGAAGCTCCTCTCACAAGCCTCCAACCATTGTAATTTCACTTTCTTTTGGGTCAATTTGGTCAACAGGGCTGCAATAGATGAAAACCCCTCAACAAATCTCCGATAATACCCAGCTAAACCCAAGAAACTCCTGATATCCTAAGGATTCACCGGTCTAGGCCAATTATTCACCGTTTCTATCTTTTGAGAGTCTACCAAAATATCCTCACTCAACAACACATGACCCAAAAATGCCACTGAATTCAACCAAAATTCGCATTTACTGAATTTAGCATACAACTAACGATCCTTAAGAGTCTGTAGCACCACCCTCAAAAGAGTGACATGCTCCTCATCGCTCTAAGAATATATAAGGATATCATATTTAAGCACAATCATGAACATGTCCAGATATGGCTTGAACACCATGTTCATCAAATCGATAAAAGCTGCAGGAGCATTCGTTAGTCCAAAAGACATTACAAACTCATAATGACCCTACCGCATCCTGAAGACTGTCTTCGGGATGTCACTTTCCTGAACCTTGAGCTGATGGTAACCGGACCTAAGGTCTATCTTTGAAAAGCACTTAGCACCCTGAAGCTAGTCAAACAAATCATCAATCCTTGGGAGAGGATACCTATTCTTGATGGTGACTTTGATCAATTGCC